>OZ012678.1:110886577-113882327 GCA_963942445.1 Argyra leucocephala
TTTCATATTGCAGTTTATTTGTAATTGGCCTTTCATTCCTATTAAAATTTATTTCAATCAAAAACTATTATGAAGAATAAAGTAAAATACCTACTTTCAAAAAAAAAATCTTACAGTTAAACAATCCTAAGTTAGAACAATGGCTTTTTATAGATATAAAAATTTTCTTTATTTCCTCTTTTAAAATATTGGTGTGTGTTCTGTAATCAACTTTTTGTGAAATGAAATGGTGAATGTGAAATTTGGTATAATTTTTCTGCAATCCTAGTGAAATGAATTGAAATTTCGAAAGTGAAATTTGGTGTTCTGCAATACGAATTTGTTAAATTTTTATAAAATTCTATTCACTCGTATTTTCAAGTGTGATTTGGTAGTGGAAAAGCGAATTTGTAGTCTTTTGGGAAAAATAAACAATGTAGGTATTGAATTACTCTATTACAATTTTTTCTTAAATTTATAAATATATTTGAAATATCATATATGTAGAAAAAAACAGAAAAATAAACAGCTAACAAATATTTCAGCTTTGTGACAGGAAGTTACTATATTTAAAATTATCGAAACTGTGGATCGTCTCAAGCTAATATTAAAATTTTTTACCAATACATCTTTGATAACTTCCTCCACCTAAAAATCTAAGAGTTGCTGCTAACTGATGAACGCAATATAATACAGGTCGCTAGAGGTGCACCCAGATTACTCCTTTCCGGATACAGGACTATGACATACCCATCCGGACCGGATAACTGGCAGGATACAATACCTATACATACCCATCGTAGCCATATGTTGTTCGTTCAGAGAAATGTGACAGACCAACGCTGTTTTTGAATTGATATCTACCAATTCTAGTGCTCTAATTTCAACCTGAACACAAGCTTAGCCGTATTGTAGCGATGACAAAAGAAAATAAAAAAATTCAAGGTCGTCGGTCCGAACACTTGGAACGCCAGACTGTTGTTTGCATCGTGCTTAAAAGCCATTGCACTAAAAGCAAACTAAAAAAAAAACAAAAAATAAATTTTTTTTCGACGGCTTTGTGAGACGGAATCTGAAATCTATTTTTGCTGGGAGCTGCTCAATTTCTTGAACTAGGCACTTTTCACCAGTCACCACCTAGACGATGTAGTTCTGATACCCGTTGATTGATGAAAACTTGCTACATGAAATTTTTATTTTGAATATTTATAATATCCAGTATCCAGCATATCCAGTCAAATGAAAAGGAGGCAAATGAGAAGGAGGCAAATGAAAATACAGACAAACAAAAATACAGGCGAATTGTAAGAAAACAGGCAAATAAAATGCATGCATATGACACGCTTCTCAAATATATCTGCCTTATGACGCAAAATTTAGTAAAATATTTTCTCTATTAATTTGATTTTCTATTAATATGATATCCATTTTTGTTTACTTTTAATATATTTTAAATTTAAAAATTACTGAATTTAATTGAATAAAAACACGTCAGATGTTTTGCCATTTTACAAATTGAATTTGAAAATTTTCGAAATCACATGAAATACAGAACACCAAATTTCATTCCGAATGAAAATTAAATTTCATTCGGGATCCATTCTGAGTGGATTACAGAACATGACTGATTATGTGTTTGTTTTTTTTTGTAATAGTTCTGTTTGTATTTACCTTTTGCCTATTATTATCCAAGCTTATAATAAATATGTAGTAGGAGCTCGGCTGGGTTCACAAATTTAAACTTAACTTATATTACTCTTATAGAATCCGAATTTGTATTAAAATGTACCCCTTCCCATTTGAAAATCTCCATTTCGGTCAATTTCGGCGATTTTCGGGCTTAAAAACCCGATTTGCGGTACTTCCCGGAAGTTGTAACCAATCGATAGAGCAACCTCGATTTAGTTAATAATTTTTTTTTAAATTTTAGAATAACGTCTCCTTCTCCTCTTAACACCCGGTATATTATATAAAAAAATAAATTAGGAATAAATATTTAAAACTTTATCAAATTACTACATCAGCTCCTTAATATGTACTTAAATTACTACATTATATAGGTTTTGTCGCGGAAAGCAAAATAGGAGATCTGATCAACCTTCTCAATCACACAGGGTGGCTCTAGCACTGAATCCCTGGGGAGAGTGAAGGTGAGAGAACGAACACCTATTACAACCAACAACAAGAAATAGGTCACTCGAGTCGTGGTATCAAAAAGGCACAATTAACTGCTAATTGGTTTCCCATAAGTAACTGAAATGGCCACTTCTACTTACCTAGCTACAGCTCCAAAGATATTCAATCTAGAGCAAGATACTTCCCGTTTACGAGTAATATTTGCCCACACTAGAAATGTTAGTTTTAAAAATTGATAGCACTGGTTAAATTTCCAGACAGATATTATCCTAAAATACTTCTGGGGGTGACTCCGATGACTTAAAGAATGTCCTAAAATACAATAAAGAACTGTTCCAACTTTAATATGTTAAGAGATAATTTTTACAGCAACCCTTATCATTTTTCCATCATCTTTGTCGATATATTAAATACTTAATACAGCACTATTGAAACTATAGAAGAAAAATAAATATTGAATGCCATTTTCTGACAACAACAAAAAAGTTTATTTAAAGGAAATGGCAAAACTTTTTGCTTCATCCTCAAGATTTGTATCTGCAAAAATCATTTTAAATAACCTATCTAAATTCGCACTGTTGTATTTTATCCCTACCACTGTATTTTTGTCCCTTTTTAGTTTTTTTATTTACCTTAAGGTTTTTCGATGAAAAGAGAAGATAATAAAGTGGAGAGGTGGGAGACAAGAAATGGCAATTGAAGAAATCCTAATCTGATGTTTACGGAAAATGTTTTAAAATAAAAAAAAGGAGAAAAGAGGCTCAGATATTCATTTTGATATTTTTTTTTTTTTGTTGTTTGTACAACTGGTAACATTTATGAATAATTTAATATTTTCTCATTTTTTTTTTTTTTTTATTTATCACCACTGATTTGGTCTTTGAATTTTAATGGGGTGCGCGTAAATAATTGATTGAATTTTTTTGTTGCCTTTTTTGCTTTTTAAATGGGATTGTCGATAATCGTTCGTGGGTAGTGAAATAATATTTTTTTTTTTATTTATTTTTCAAATCAGTGATTTTTTTGTGTAATGAAGAATGGATGAATTGATTTTTTTTTTTTTAATTTTGTTTTAGTTTACAAATATTTTATTTGATTTAATTTGTTACAAATAAATTTTTTTATTTATTTTCTTTATAAAATTTTGATTTATTAAAATATTAATGCCCTAATTTGTAGACAATTTCTATTCAATTTATTTTTCTATTCATTAGTTTAGATTTTTGAAAAAAATTAGAGTTTTGATGTAGGAGATTGTCAAAAAAGGCCCATAGGATAATAGTGATAGAATATGCAATCAAATATGTATAGATAAATTCGCACTATGTTCAGACCGAGTGTTTTGCTCATTATATTTCATATTATTGACAATAAATTTAGACATCTGCACCAGCTAATAATAAAAGTCTTGGCGACTTGAGGAATAGAAATGAAAGAGACAATTGCTTAGCCAAACAATTTTAGTAGAAAACATATTTTAAAATCGAAAATGAATTAAACGTTGTGGTGTATGAAACAAGATTGATTTCATCTTTGTAAATAAACGCTTTAAAACTTCTGTTCAAAAAATATCAACACATTAGTGACGTGTGACAATTAAAAGTGAGCTGATGTTATGTAAGTCCAAGTAAATTATCTGTTATCTATATTTTTTATTTATAACGAAAATATTGGGGAATTTTCTTGAGAGAAAGTTGGAAATGGAGGAATTACGAACGTAGAGGCTTAATGCAATGTATAGATACATAAGTAAAGAATTGTTCGTGCTTTGAAATATATACAAGATTCCAGACTCACGATTTTCTTCTTGAAATTATCTCGTAGTCATCTAGTGATTTCAACAGTGTAGGGATGAGCACACGTTGCTAATCGCGTTTCACAAGGAAAGGGTATGTAATTTAATTTTCACCATCTACCTATCCTTATTAGATTTTTATAAAACAAGGAGTTAGCTCCAACAATACGACGATGTTTTAGTAGAGATGAGCATTGATATTTGATAATAAGAATTTTTTATATATAATTCCAAGTATATGCGATGAACATTGAACACCCTAACTGCTTTTACACAGAGATTTGGAATACTTGATTGTGTATTTAGATTTGGAATACTTAATAGAATAGCTTTTTCTGTAGAATTTTTCTAGTATAAACTAATTTAAATGTGGAAAACTATATCTATAGTAAACATTTTTTGTCTTCGTCGGAAATCGAACCTGGAACCTTTCGGTTGACAGGCAGATGCTCTACCTACTAGGCCACATAGCGTGTGTATTTAGCCGTTTTTTGAATTCCATCCAAATGCTTTAACATATTATTAGAATCACCAGCCAACATAAGATTGAACTGTAGGTTGTATAAAAGTTTTATAGATTTTCGTCAGATTACAGAAAGAAAAGCAGGTCGTACAGTGATTAATGAAACCCAAACTTTCCGGTTTAATTGCAGACCTTATATTTTTAACTTTCCAGCCGTTGTAACTTACCTTCCTAGAATAAAATATCAAGATCAAAATTGGAAATTGTTCTGGCAAAAATGCAACTCTGAATTTTACAAGTATTAACATCAACTTTGTTTTTTAAGTTCCAGTTATTAAAACCATAGTATTACCATTATATCTCTTTTAGACATCATGGACAATAAGTGTATAGCTTCAGATATATTATGAAAGTAATAAGGTGTTATTACAGTCCTGTCTTTTAGATTGAAGGTGGTTTGCATCCAATTTTTAATAATTATTCGAAATAAGATTGGTAAAAAGAACTCATCTTTGAGGAGCACCAGATGTTATTTGGACTTGATTAGAATCCATCAATTAAGACTCGAATCGAACAATTTGAAAAGAAACTTGCAATCCATTTGAGAAATTTAGAAATTTAGACCTATTGTTTAAATTTTGTTTAATAAATAAATCTCATCAATTTTATTTAATAAATCCCTAACGTGTGGAAAGAATGGATTGTGGTTCCAATAGAAAAAGCTAAAACCACAAAAAATGCAAATGAATTCAGACCAGTAAATACCATACATATTAACAGAAGCTAAAATTTTAGAAAAAATTTTTTATAACCATCTTGAAGAATATTTGGAAAAAAATGGACTAATATCGGAATCTGGATTCAGAAGACAACATAACTGTGAGGCATTAATAAATCTAGTAGTCACAAATTGGAAAATTTCAGTACATGACAACAAGGTAATAGTAGCCGTGTTTTTGGATTTAAGGCGGGCTTTCCAAACTGTTGATCGTGATATTTTAATATGTAAACTTGAGGAGTATGGTATTTGTTGCTATATAGAATTAGAATGGTTTGAATCTTATTTAAAGAATGAAAGAATTCAAAGAACAAAAATCAATGGTTGCTTGTCAGATCCAATCGAGGTGTCATATTGTGTACCGCAAGGAAGTCTCTTGGGTGTGTTATTGTTTCTGATTTTTATTAATGATATGCAGAAGGCGATGAATTAAGGTAAAATTGATACAATTTGCGGAATGTATAAGTTAATGTGTTGATAAAATAAATGTTGATTTAAATAGTTTAGGCTAAATATGAATAAACTTAAATTAAATATAGATAAAGCTAAATGTTTAATTATTAGTGAAGGGGAAAATGAAAATCATAATGTTATAATAATAGATAATAAATTCAATTCAATTTTATTCAACTTGATTTTTACATTTACATTTGAGTTTTATTACATTTATATACAGAGTTCAAATGTACTTAATAAAATCTACAGAACTGAAATATTACATTATTGTTTAATTCACTAATATTTACAAGGGCAATACGAGGGTAAGGAAACTTTAAAAAACCTTATACTAGATTTTATTTTTTATTAAAACTTATACCTAATTAGTAACTAATCTAGTCTAACTATTAACTAACCTACTTAACTAAACTACTTAAGAAAGAAATTTAAAATTTAAAGGGAAAAAAGATTTTAAAAATTTAAATTATTTATTTATTTTTTTTTTAAGTTCTCTTTTTTTTTTGTTTTGTTGTTTTTTATTTTTGGATTACTTCTGTTAATTTTAATTTATTTACCTTTTCTCTTGTAAATTGTTCGCTATAATGTTTAAGATAGATTTTTGTAACATCCGCGGTCTATCAACGAATTTCCATTCTGTCGAAAGCCATCTAAGGCTTCAAAATCCAGCAATTCTAGCACTAACTGAAACACAAGTTGTGAATAATGATATTAATTTTAATAACAATAATTATTCGCTTGTGCCACTTTTTATACCCCATAGAGGGATTGCTTTGTATATACGAAATGATGTAGCTTATAAGACACTTCAAAATTTTGAGAGCTCCAACCCAATTTATCAATATAATTGGATGAAAATACACGTCGATAAGCGCATCATTCACTTCTGTTTTATTTACAGATCGCCTCAGGCGAACCAGCTAGAAACTGATATCCTTATAGAAAGTCTATCCAATCAGATAAACTCAATTCTGGAAACCACTCCCGAATCTGAGATTGTTTTGACGGGAGACTTTAATATTCATAACAGGGACTGGCTTCACTTTTCTAGTCACAACAGTCCCGAAGACAAACAAGTTGAACTTTTTCCCAACTTTTTCAACCTTTCTCAACTTGCCAAAAGCCCTACGAGGATACCAGACCGACGCGACCAGAACGGACATCTCCTGGATTTATTCCTAACTACCCATCCATAGAAATATTCAATCTCTGTTAACTCTCCGCTAGGTGGTTCCGACCACTGTCTTGTAAGCACAAGCTTCGAAGTAGGTACAACACCAGTTCTTCTAATTCTCCCAAAAGACTAGTTTGGCATTATCACCAAGCTGACTGGGAAGGTTTCAACAACCTTTTAAATGCATCGAACTGGTCGTTGTGTTTCCAATATAAAAATGTCGACTTTGCTGCAGAGGTGATTACCAAAAGGATTCTATTAGGAATGAAAACCTTCATTCCAAATAGCCTTAAAAGTATAAAACGAAATCCCTCAGGCTGGTTTAATGACCTCTGCAGCAAAGCTCTGACATCCAAAGAAGAAGCTTATAAAAAATACAAGAATAATAAAACTGTCAACACATATGAGAGTTATAAAGTGGTTAGGAATAAATGTAAAAAAACTATCAATCAGCAAAAATTCCTGCACAACCAAAGGTTGAGACGAGAAATCTTTAATCTTCCTAACAACAGCAGGTCCTTCTGGACGTTTGCTAAAAGCGTTGGGCAAAATTTTTGCAAATCTTCATTTCCACCTATGATTGATAATAGTACAATTATATCAGATTCTGTTGGAAAAGCTAACCTTTTTGCAAAATTATTTGCAGCCCATTCCACACTTCCTAATACAGCCCAAAATCCCCCAACAATCCCTGTTGTTAATTCTTCGCTTGGAAGGATATACTTCAGAACAAGAGCTGTAGTAAAAGTCTTGAAGAATCTTGATATAAAAAAATCTACCGGTCCCGATGGTATACCTGCGATTGTGCTGCGACACATTGCCTTCGCCATTTCTAAACCTCTTCGCAACTTATTCTATTTGTCCTTTTCTTCAGGAACTTACCCGTCCTATTGGAAAGTTGCCCAAGTTTATCCTATTCCTAAAAAAGGTGACAAAAGCAATCCTTCGAACTATAGGCCCATAGCTATTACTTCCATTATTTCCAAAACGATGGAAATCTTAATCAATCAAAAGTTGAAGAAATATCTTGATAGTAGAGGTATAATTCATGATAGTCAATACGGCTTTCGAGCTCAGCGTTCCACCGGTGATCTCATGACATGCTTCTGCGAAAAGCTTAACACCAGTCTTCATCAATCTGGTGAAGCTGCTGTTGTAGCTCGATATATCTAAGGCTTTTGATCGAGTCTGGCATTCTGCTCTTATAGCAAAATGCAATGCTGTAGGCCTCGGTCCAACCTTTTCTAAATGGATTGAAAGCTTTCTCTTAAATCGATCTATCATAGTTTCAGTTGACGGTAGTTTTTCCGACCAACTTCAAATCAATGCTGGTGTTCCACAAGGCTCCGTCCTTTCACCCATCCTATTTCTCATTTTCATTAATGACCTTCTCAAATTAACTTTCAATCCAATCCATAGTTTTGCTGATGACAGCACTCTAGTAGCATCATATGATTTTCTTAAAACAAATAATACTACAGCTTCAGCAGTCAACTCCAAAAGAACAATGATGGCTGGTGCACTCAATCACGACCTAGCCAAAATTGTTGACTGGGGTAGAGCAAACAGAGTCGAGTTTAACACTTCAAAAACTCAAAGCTGTCTTGTTAGTAACAAGCTAACAACATTCGAACCAATTCTTCGGCTTCAAAATGAAGTTATTCAGCGACTCAAAGACTTGAACGTTCTCGGGATGCGAGTGAATCAAAATATGCACTGGAATGAGCATATTTTCGATATTGCGAAAAGCGCCGCCAAATGTTTGGGCTTTTTAAGTCGCTGCAAAGCTTATTTTTCATCTCGAGACCTCTTAAAAATCTATAAAGCATATATACGAACCAAGCTCGAGTATAACTCACATTTATGGGCAGGTGCACCAAAAACTGCTTTAAATTTTTTGGACAAAGTTCAAAACCGCGCCATTCGTCTTATAGGCGACATAAACGTGACCTCTTCCCTTATACCACTTGGTCATCGTCGTATTGTTGGAGCACTTTCTCTATTTTATAGATATCTACTTGGTGTTGGCACTTGTTCCGAGGAACTAAAGTCACTTCTTCCTCCTCTCAAGCAATTCTATCGCACAACACGAGAGGCATCAAGTGCACACCCTTTCACAGTGGAAATTCCGAGAAGGTTTAAGTCCGGCTATGGAAATTCTTTTATAGTAAGAAAATCTCGATTGTGGAATCGCGTCCCAATCGAAGCATTCCCAATGTGAGAAGGATTTTTTATTTATGATTTACAGAGATTTAAGACGAATATTAACAACATTGTTCGCTCTTTCCCACAAAACTTTTCTTCTTCCTTTTTCTTTCCTTTCCTTTAACTATCCTTTCCTTTTTCAAATGGTCAACGGTACGCAAGTGTTAAAAGGTTCAAAACCTAAGTTTTGGCTATAATATAAAAAAAAAAAAAAAAAAAAATCTAAATCTGCCATATTAGCAAAACTATATAACACAAACGAACTTATTGGTATAAGTTCCTTATAATTGAATTTTCTGAAAATGAGCATTTTGTAACAAAAGATTCTGTTTTCTGTGATATTGCGATATCAAGCTCATATTTGCTTTATAATGGAGTTTTTTAGTTGAATAAAAAAAAGGGAGGTCAAACATTAATTTCAAAATTTTATTTTGAGCCACTTGAAGAGTGTTAAGGTGAGTTTTGGCTATATCATGGAAGACTGGATATGCATATATTATGATCGGTAGAAATATAACTTCCAATATTATTAATTTATTTTCAATTGATAGGTAAGATTTCCTATTGATAACTGGATTAGGATCCTTGTGGTTCTATTTAACTTTTCTCTTGTCTTAGTGATGAGTTTTAAATGTTAATCGTTTATCTAATTGTACGCCTAGGTACTTTACGCTATCTACCCAATGAATTTAAGAAATAATGCTAACTTTAAACTAAATTTTTATAGAAATGAAAAACCAAAAAATAAGATCATGTACAAAGGTTTGAAATTATATAACAATGTCTACAGAATTAAAAATGGAAAATCGTTTGAGTATATTTTTTTTTTTTTTTTTTTTTTTTTACACTCTATAGTAACTTAGGTAGAATCATCTTTTCGTGCTTAATTAAGTACGGTACTGCAATTTTACACTACAATCTACAATATTTCGAGTATTTATTTAACAAATTACTGGCTTATCAACTTTTAAATGTGGAAAACTACTGCTATTGTCAGGAACTAAGCCTTCTTAAATAGAATATTTCATTTATTTAATTTGTTACCAGATTATACTCTCAATTATTTTTTGTCATTTATTATATCCCAATGACAAAGGGTACTGGACCACGTCGAAAAATCCATAAAGCATTTTTTTTTTTGCTTCATCGGGAATCGAACCTGGGACCTTTCGGTTGAAAGGCAGGTGCTCTACTAACTGCGCCACCCAGCGTTAAACCCAAATTAAAACTAATTATAATTACAAGTAAGGTAATTTCTTACATGAATTAAATAGATTAAAATAAATTTACTTAGTAAATTTATTTTAATTATTTATTAATGTATGAATATTATTGTAATTATAATTAGTTTTATATGAACTAAATAAAATAATATATAAAAAAAAAATTCAACATGCCATACTTGTAGAAAGCTTTAGAATTATTATGACTATTCAATATTTGAAAAGATTTTTCTCTAACTTAACTCTTGATAAAACTAAATTTTAACTGTAAAAATGTTAATTCTGTTAAATGATAATATTAACATTTAATTTTTTCAAGAAGTTGACAGAAATTGAGCATTTATTGTGTGGTTTTAAGAGTACACTAAAACTGTGCCCAAGTGTTTATTACATTATCTCGGGCCTAACCAAACCGCGGCTCATTGGGAGATAATTTGAGGCTCACAAAATAATATTTAAATATTTGTCAAATATACCAAATATAAAAAATCAATACATCAAAGCAATAATACTCCAAGCTTTGACATTTAGTTTTTGACAATAAGACTTTTCACACAGACGACAGTAAGGTGATTTTGAATTTTTTGCTTTTAGTGAAAGATAAAATTTAAACATAAAAATGACTTCCAAAAGAAAATAATCAATGAAAATAGACATTATAATAAAAATTGGGAAAACGATGACTACTATATCATGAACGATAATATCATAATATGTTTAATTTGTAAACATTCAAGCAAAACAATAAAGGGGTTTAACTATAAAAGGCATTTTAGTGGTGAAATAAAAAAATTAAAAATATTGAATTTAACCCATTTTCGGCAGATTTTGCCTATTTTTATCAAAGTTTTTTTTTGTTATAGCTGTATATTTTTGACTAAAATTTAATGCATCAATAAACTTGGACTCTTAGCTTTTAAATAAGTGTTTTAGATTTAAAACTGACTCACTCGTTCTCAAGATAGCGGGGGTGTGAAAAAACTCCTAATTTTAACGATTTTTTGGAAATGAAAACAAAACAAATTTAAATTTTTAATTCAAAAAACCAATGATGAGGTTTTCTTGTCAAAGAGTCATATTTTCCATATTCATATATTTTTGGTCGATTTTGCTTCACCAGAATGTGTCATGTACGTACAAATATTGCTGTTCGAAAAATCGAATACTGGCCGCTATTTGACTTTTATTTTTTACGACTAATATTTTAATATTTTTTCATACTTTCTATTTATTTATGATTATTGTTAAATTTTTTCAATCCGAAACAATTTTTTTGTAATCGTAGATACTATATTTTAATTGTTTAAAATATGGTTTCTAATATTTGCAATATAAAAATTATATGAAATAATTTGTAAGAAAAAATATCATAATTTTGTATAATAAAAATTTAAATTAAAGTCTATAAGATTTATTATAGTAATATGAAATCCAGGTAAGAAAAAATAGTAGACTACAAAATATCTTTTGTAATTAAAAAATTGTAATTATTTACCTTAAAGATTCAGGTAAAAAAATAAACGTAAATAAAAAATTGAAAATGTTAGAAACCATATTTTAAACAATTAAAATATAGTATCTACGAGAAAATTGGCTTAGATGCCGATGTTGTCATTCGATTACTTAAAAATATTCAACATCCAAATCGACGAAAAGTGTATTTTGATAACTTTTTCAGAACATACTATTTGATGTGCTTGCTTGGTGAAAAACGTTTCCTTGCCACTGGAACAGTACGAAAAAATCGAATAGCAAACGCACCATTTGTAATCTTATACAAACCACCATTTGTATCTTTATACAAAATTATTGTAGGTGTGGGTAAGGAAAAAAAGGATTGGGAGGGAAAAAGGATGATAGAGAAGAATTGGGTGGTAAGTAGGAGACGAACCTGAAGAGGTTCTTTTTGAAAAGTTGCAAAATGTATAATGGAGCATTTTTGTCGGTAGGGAACACGTGAGATGGGAGCATGTTCCACATTTTTGCAGTTCTTACAATAAAAGAATTTCCAAAACCAGTTTTAGACCACCTAGGTATTTCCACAGTGTAGAAATGTGCACTTGAAGCCTCCCTAGTGTTACGCCGGAATAGTTTAAGGGGAGGCATTAGTGATTTTATTTCATTAGAACAAGTGTCATTTCCAACAAGATATCTATAAAAAAGGGAGAGAGCTCCAACATTTCGACGAGTGCTAAGAGGAGTAAAGGTTAATTGGCAGAATACCATACTCGATCAAAGGCTTTTGAGATATCAAGAGCTACAATCTCAGATTCACCGGTACAATGAATGTTGGTATTAAGCTTAACGCAGAGAGAAGTTAAGCATGATTAGCATGATTGCATATTTGATGCAACTGACAAATTATTATTCTGTCAGTGTCTGATAATAAAGAGGTTACAGTTTGTTCTACCTTTGATCAAATCGAACCAATGAATACAGTTAAACCCTGGAAAAAAGAAAAGAAAGATTATGTCAACTACCAGCAAGCATTACTTCCACATAACCAAAAGTATGGCATGGGAGGTGTCGATTTGCATGATAATGGAGTTGCAAATTATCGGGGCGAAATATAAAAATGAAAAACCTATGCTACAAAAAAGCTTTCATGTTTCCGTTGCTGAAAAATTATTATTAGGATTTGAATATGAATCATCTGAAGAAGAATATTAGCCTCATAATTTACCAGGCAGACATGTACTTTTAGCTTAAAAGTATCAGGCAGACATGTTGTTTTTTCCAAAGCAGAAGGGAAGTATCGTCGATGTCAATTGAAAAAACGCAGCAAGCCAAAGAAATTCATTTGCAGGAAGTGCAACGTCTATCTACACACTAAATGCTTTGAAAAATATCATGAAAAACAGTTTTTGTACTAAGATTTCATAACTTATAACATTTTATATTAATAAATTTTTCCTTAATTATCTCAATAAAATTTTTGTTTAACTCTATTTCATAGTTTTATTCATTGTTAAGCTTTATTTGACTGAAATTGAGTCAAATTACTAAAAATATAAACTTAATTTTTGATTTTCATGAACAAAAAAAAAAGTCAAATAGTGGCGACTGTTCGATTTTTCGAACAGCTCTTCTACAGGCTCTGGAACGTGCTAGCCCCAATCTGACAACGGATTTGAATTTTTTGGGTATCAATTATCCTAAAACCAATGGATTAATTAATAATCAAGATAGGTTTTTTTTTTTTGGCCGAAAATGGGTTAAAAAAAGAACTTCCCAGCAAAATGTTCTCAAATCATCAACTCAAGTTCTCTCTAACATTGTTAAGGCAAGCTTTTTAATTTCTAATTTAATAGCAAAAAAAATGAACCCTTATTCTGATGGTGAATTTGTTAAAGAATGTATGACTTCTGTTATAAAAACTGTATAAGGCAAGATTAATTGAAAATTTGAGTTTATCTCGTTAGACAATTACTCGCCGTATTTCTGATATTGCCACAAAAATTGTGGAAGTTTTAAGAGATAAAATTAATTATTTAGATTTTTACTCAATTTACTTTGTTGAAAGTACTGACACCTCCGATAATGCTCAGCTTGCAATATTTATAGGAGGAATAGATAGGAATTTTTTCATTTGTGAAGAACTCTTGCACTTAAAAACCCTCAAGGATACAACCAAAGGAATAGATATATTCAATGCATTTCGTGCATTTGTGGAAAAAATAAGGGTCTAATGGGCCTAATGCAAGCGAAACTGTCAAGAGCTGGAATAGATATTGGACAAATATACACATTTCCTTGCATTATACATCAAGAAAATTTGTGTAGCCAAACATTAAAAACAGATCATGAAATGAATCTCGTGATTAATCTGATTCGTAGTCGTGGACTATTCCATTTTCAATTTCAAGAATATTTGGAAGAAATAAATTCTTTAGCACCATCATTAGCACATTCATTAGCAAATTAGCACCATCTCCAATGCCATCCCGAATTTAAACCCATCTTCTTGAAAGATAAAGTACAGTTTTTTGCAAAATTTATTCAAAATTCCAAATATAAGAAAATTCGTTGCGAAAATCATAAGTGTTTTTAATAGTACCGTACTATACTAATTTTTTTTCTTAAAAATGACGTTTATTAAAAACAAATATCGTTGCTCAATTACTAACAAAATTTGTACAATCAATTACGAATTGCCACATCCAAAAAGAAATTGATATGGACGATTTATCCAAGCTAGTGGAGAAAAAAATTTCCCATTAATGCATTTTTAATATTTGATAATATTTTTTATATTTAATATTGTATTGCATAATAATATTTGAAGACTTTCATTTTTATAAATTATAAATTATTTATAATTTATATATATGTAATAAAAAATGCATAAAATCTTATTTATTTCGCAAATTTTTTTTTCGGTTCATGCAATTATAGATTTCCTTTATTTTGGCTTATTATTCAGTTCGGGTTGGCCAGGCCTGATTATCTTGACACATTAACACTTGAATCACAATTTTTCTTCCATAATTTACTACAGCTTTATTTATAGAATAACTATATACATTTTCTATGAATCGCTTCAGGGTCACATTTAATTCTAATAGTGTTGTCATTTATATAATGTGTTTATTAATTGGTGCATCTATTATATGACTTTTTGTGAAAAATATCCTTTTTTGAGATTATACCTTTTATTTGGATGAAATTTCTAAAATCCTTATTGACTACATCAAAAACAATTATTACTATCCAGACATAGCTAACTATATAGTTCAATATTTTCAATTTTAATTTTTTTTTTTTTACGATTAAAGTCCCATCATTCATTTCATCCGGATACCAAGATACTCATAAGGATATTGACATTGTCATCGTTAATTTTATCTCATCTATTTTTGTTTTAAAATTAAATAAAAAGTCGTATTACTGCAAAAGAAAAAAATTGGTATTATACTGTATTATAGTTGTGTGTAGTTTGTAGCAGTACAGTTGTATGAAAAAATTATGTCTGCAGTATTATTATCCTTAGGAGTATTACTTTTATTATCCTTTTCACATCAAATAAAGCTTATAATCAGGACATTAAAATTAAATAATTTTTGTAAATTAACCCTATTGACTTCTAGTCGTGTTGAATTATTGAAAATAACATAGTTTTTTCTTAAATTAGTTTTTAAATTAGAAAAATTGAATACATCTGAGACAGATCTGGCTATTTGATAATTGTACAATATATTGCTCTTCTTTGCAGTTTGCTGTACATACTAATAATAAAGTTATTTATTGACTTAATCTATATGACAGACTATAATGCATCATATTTATGATCAGTTAATCTGTTTTAATTGAACTGAATTTTTTATTAATGCCAGACGTTCACAAAACAGTTAATAAAATATTTCTATCACTATATAGTCCTTTAGAGAAAATCGTTTTTCAGACCAGATGTTAAAGACCTGTATATTAATATCTATACTACGTATATTTTGATTACCCTATCACATCTAATTAATAACGAATGTTTGAATACTGTATTTTGTAATTATCAGATTTTAATTTTATGACTTACACATTTTTGTTTTATAAGATTCCGGATTACATAGTTGAATTTGTTAGTTACATAGATAAAAATGAGGTGGAAGCGATAGAAATTCGTTGATGTCATAATAGCAGGCTATGTGTGCATTTATAACTTAACCTACATCTTCCTTAAAATCTCACTGTAATACCAAGAGATCGTGCTTCAATATAATTTCAAATAAATCAGTTTTTCTGGATTTTCGACTTAAATAATCCATTTCAGTCATCACGAGTTCTAAGTGTCAACCCTTTTATAAAACTTCACTTAGCATTTCGTAAAAGCCCCTTAACAAAAAAACCATTCGCAACTCGAAAATAGTTGAATATTTTGCTTTTAATTTTACTGATATGCTTATCATACACTTAAACGACTTGAGTCGGTACAAAACACTGAAGAAGTCTGCAAGTAGTAGACGAAGTACGCGTAGATGTATGATAAGCATATCAGTAAAATTAAAAGGAAAATATTCGACTATTTTCGATAATTATACAAAAATTTTACTCTAACGCTGGAAAACAATTTTAATAAAAACCGCTACTAAACATTTAATAAATGGACACTTACAAACTCTACAATTTTAATATTTATTTATAATAAATTGCTCTATGAAATGTAGACTTGCAATTTTTAATATACCATCTATAGAAGAAATTTTGGAGTTGAATATAGGAATTCATATAAGGTTTTCCTGACTTCTACAGAAAAAAAAACATACACGCTTTTTCCAGATTAATCCACAGGATATTGAAACCTAAGATTTTAAAATACAAGGGTATTTTTCTGAAAGGTCTTATGTTTTGCCGTCTCTATTTTTCTTTTCTAGTAGAAATCAAGTTTTCAACTACATAAGCAAGACCTTGAGACTACAGTCCTCGCCCTTAAAAATTTGAGACAACCTCCGGAAAAAAAATTATGCTGTACTTAAACTTTTTGTTATTTTGCAATTTGGTGGAAGGTCTGATGTTCTAACACTCACGACCAAAGCCTTCATATCCTGTATAAATGTCATATATTTGAAACCTAATTAACAACAATATTTTTCGAAGACCCGGGGCCGCAGCCTCGAATATTCCATGTAAAACATTTTAAATCGTCAGAATTTTGTTTTTGTTTTCCGACCGATATTTTTTCAACTTTTATATACACACAGAAAGAATTTTTCAAGTATACTGATGTGCCTCGAATTGTATCTATAACTAACAATAAATCATTTAAGCACGATCTAGCTTCTACCTGACTGATTAGAACAATTTTCGTGTGCCGCTTTATGTATTTCCATATATTTCGATTTCAGATAGAAGAAAATCATCAAAAGAATCTTCAACTTCAGTTCAAGAACCTGAGGAAGAACGAAGTTAATAACTGTGCCGACTTTGACGCACTAAAAACTCCCATTTTTTTATTAACATTTAAATTAGTATTTGACACTAACCATTAATAAATTTTCAGATATCTTTGATTAAACAAAATTCCATTAGGAATTATTGTAAGATAAAATATTTTATACTAGCACAGTTCGAACGGTTTCCATATGTCCAGACTGGCTTTAATATCTGATTGTAGATCAAAACTTTGTTATACGTCGAAAGTCTAGATGTTCGCCCAACTAGCCAATACAGCTGTTTGTATTTTAGATCCATCTAAGTTTTGCGTCAATCGTCATACCAAAATATTTTGCAGAATTTTGATATGACATTGCTTAATCTTACTGGAATGTCTGACTCAACTTTTTTATTTATAAAGTTAATGTGCGTGGATTTTGCTGCATTCAGTATAATTTTCCACCTTTTACACCAAATGGAGATTTTATTATTGGCTTGTTGTAATTTTTTTAATTTATATTTTTGCCGACTGCTAATATAGCCGTGTCATCTGCAAAAGTAGCTACCGTCGCATTTTCTATCCCTGGAATATCACTAGTGTATAGTAAATATAGTATGGGGCAAAGTAATCTTCTCCTTGTTAAATTTGAAATAATCGCTTTGATAAATATGACGAGATCAGTTCGACATAAGTTTCAGGGAGCAAGCGATGTAGCTAGTAGATAAGCCCTTTATGTCATACTTTGTTAAAAGTTTGCGCCACATCAAGAAATGCTGCAAAGCAGATGCATTTTCCTTCCAATCTTTTTTCAATGACGTCAGTTATTCTATGGACTTTTTCAAAACAGTTGAATGATGTTTTCTAAATCTAAATTGATGATTTGGTATAATGTTTCCGGTTTCAATCAGAGGTTGCATTTTTTGAAGAATTAGTTTCTCAAACAACTTAGAGATTACTGGTAGCAATGAAATAGGTCTGTAGAACTTAATAAATAATTGAAAAACTTAATTCCGTTATATTTTTTCCAAAAATAACAGCCAATATTCTATCATAGTATTTTTCTCTTTTATTATATTTGTCTCTCTCTTCCCTCTATATTATATATACAAAATGTGCATTTATGTTTTGTATATTTGTCTCACTACAAGGATTAAAATTAATCATTTTAAGTGCACTTCTGTGCTATTGTTTGCAGTAAGCTAAAAAAAAATATATATATATATATAAAAACTTAAGTGAATAACAGATTATTACAAAAGGTAAATTGAATTAAATGCATTTGAATTGATAACAAGGATAATATACCGAAAACCAAAACAAAAACAATAAAAACTAAATTATAAAAAAATGATTTGTTAAGGATATATTATTTGAAAAAATAAAAAACCTTCTAAAGTATAATTTCTTTGTATAATGAACATAAGTATTCTTTAATCAAGTACATACAACAAGAACAACAACAACAAAATATTAAATCGAATTTAAATTGTATAGTTACAAGAATTTGAATAAAAATTTCTAAAGGATTCTAGAAATTATAAGGATTCAATAGACATAATCATAAGAATATAATAAAAAAAAGATTTGTTGTAAAGTACAAAGAAGAAAAAAATGTCATTTCAGAATTTCTTGATTTCCAAGACTTGTTCACAACTCTATTGGGTATTTATACCTCTTTTAAATATGAAAAAAAAATATTTTTTACTGAAGTAAATTCTTGCATAAGAACTTTTAAATATTGGAAAAAAAAATTTTTAAAAAAGAAATTCCTTTTTTTATGTATATTGTTAAGAATATAAGTCCGAAATATAAAATTCCTGATATATAAACATGAACACATAAAAAAGTATGGAGTTGCGGATACTGAACATTTCTAGATTTTGAAATTACTCTACTCATATTAAAATTTACAAAAATTTCTGATTACTTGACTTTTTTCTCAATGCTTATGAGTTTGCGTAAAAATATTTGCAGTATTATTGAGTCCTTATAATTAATTAAAATTAAATTGGTTATGTTAACGATAAGAGTAACGCATAATATTACAGCATAACCAGCTCCTTGCGCCACCGCCGAATTGCCCATTTTCTAAGTGGAGTTTTATAAAAGGGTGGACACTTAGAATTCGTGATGACTGAAATTGATTCGAGTGAGTTCAACTGAATGAATTTCAATTTGTATTTAAGTATATAAAAAATAATAATATAAAAAATACAGAAAAAATGATTGATTTAAAATTATATTCAACTACGATCTCTTGATATTACAGAGAATATATTTTAAGGAAGATAGCACACATAGCCAGCTATTTTGACATCAACGATTTTCTATCGCTTTCACTTTATTTTTATCTATATAATTAACTAATTCAACTATCCGGAATCTTTTTTTTTTTTTTTTTTTTTTTTTTTCTCCTATTACTCCGCGTGGTAGCATAGGGCTTCGATAGTGAACCTCCATTCCTCTCTGTTGAGTACTACTTCCTTAATATCGTCCCAGGTATAATTGTTGACTGTTAATTCTTGATCGATTGTGCGTCTCCATGTGTTGTATGGTCTGCCGGGGTCTCCTTTGTCTTTGTGGATTCCACTCTAGAGCTCTTCTTGCTATATCACTTTCTGATTTCCTTAGTGTATGACCTATCCATTTCCATTTTTTTCTATTTATCTGTCTTTTGATAGGTTCTTCTCCAGTTATGATCCATAAATCCTCGTTGCTAATTCTTGCCGGCCAGAATATTCTGCATATAATTCTCAAGCACTTGTTGATGAATACTTGTAGCTTCTGTTTGATTCTGACCGAAGTGAGCCATGTTTCACTGCCATATATTAATGTTGACTTAACACATGCTCTGAATATTGTTAGCTTTGTTGTTCTCGATATTTGGTTGCTCCGCCATATCTTCATTAGGCTCCCAAATGTTCTTCTCGCCTTATTTATACGGCTGTTGACATCTTCTGTTGCACCTCCTCGTGATGTTATAATGCTCCCCAGGTAGTTGAATTCTTCTACGTATTCTATCTGTTGTCCACTCACTGTTATTGGCTCACTATAACTGTTGTTTGTCCTCATTGCCTTGGTTTTCTCGTTATTGAATTCCAGTCCCGATTTCTTTGCTTCTTCCTGTAATCTGTTGACTTTGTTCTGTAGGTCCCTTTGATTTCTTGATATGAGGCATACATCATCTGCGTAATCTAAGTCTTCTAAGTTTCCGAAGAGATCCCATTCTATTCCGTTTATTCCAGTGCAAACTTCTCTTAGAATGTCGTCTAGTATTGTGTTGAAGAGAAGTGGAGATAGTGGACATCCTTGTCTAACTCCTATATTGGTGTAGAATGGATCACTGATCTTACCTCTGTGTTGAACTGTTGTCTCTGCATCTTTATACATCGCTTTGATGATGTTGATGATTTTTTCAGGAACTCCCTTCTTTGTGAGTGTTCTCCATATTGCGCATCTCTTGACTGTGTCGAATGCTTTCTTAAAATCTATGAATAGTAGATATAGTGGGGCATTCCATTCTACTGATTGTTCAACTATGACCCGTAAAGTATTTGACTGGTCAACACAGCTTCGGTTTGGTCTGAAACCTGCCTGCTCTTTCCGTAGTATTGGTTCTAGTACTTCTTCTAATCTTTTCTTTATAATAATTGCTATTCTCTTATGAATAGTATTTAGAACCGTGATTCCTCTCCAGTTGCTGCAATTTGCCAAGTCTCCTTTCTTAGGTATCTTGACAATCATTCCTTTCTTCCATGATGGTGGTATATTCTCCTCTATCAATGCTTTCCTGATGTGGGGTTCAATTGTTTTTGCGAATAAGTCAGGGTCCAGTTTGGCTATTTCTGCTGGAATTCTATCTTCACCTGTTGCTTTGTTGTGCTTCAGGATATTGATTGTAGCTTTGATTTCTTCTATATTTGGAGCTTGAGTAGATATTGGCAGTCCCTCAGTTGGGTAGATACTTGCATTGTCTCTGTTTCTTATGTCTGCTTCATTATTTGTACTTTCTTCGTTGCTCAGTCCTTGGAAATGTTCTCTCCATCTCTTTAATTGATCCTCTAAGTTTGTGATGAGCGCACCATTTTTATCTTTAATTGGTTTATTTTGTTGTTCCGACTGGTTTGTTAAGTTCTTGATTATGCGATGCAATTCTCTCAGGTTATGTTGCTGTGCTGCTTTTTCTGCTTCTCCGGCTAAATTTTGTAGAAATTTCCTTTTATCTCTTCTTGCTGCTCTTTTTACTGTTTTCGCTATTTCTTCATATTCTCTTCTTGATGCCATCCTGTTGTTTATCATTTTCTTCATTTCACCTCTTCTTTTAATCAAGGCCCATGTGTTATCGGTTATCCAGATTTTTCTTTGTGGTTGTGAAATTCCAAGATTTTGTTCTCTTGTTTGGTTATAAATTTCCAGAATCTCTTCCCAAGTGAATTCTCTATTATTTCCAATATTTTCTCGTAACGCCGTAACTATGTCAGCTCTTACTTGCGGATTTTTTAAGTTGTTTATATTTCTTTTCTTCTTTCTATTTCTTCTGCCTCTTCCTCGTTGGCTTAGTTTCATTCTGAAGTCCCCAGTTAGTAATTCATGATCGCTGTGTATATCTGCTCCCCTTCTATTTCTCACATTATCCGGAATCTAATAAAACAAAAATGTATAAGTCATAAAATTAAAATCTTGTAATTACAAAATACAGGAGTGGTATTCTGTATTGTGATAAGCGATAGTCACCCTTGCGACAGTCAAAGATGACACTAAAAACTTTATGGTATTCTGTATTGCGATCACTTGAACAATTTAAGAAAACGACAGCATTTTAAAAAATACAATTCAGAAATGGCAGCACAAGTGATTTATTAAATGTCAAAGTGTCAAAACAATAGAAAAAAAAACTAAGTTGTAAATTTTATTAGCGCATTACACTTGTTAATCAATAAAGTGAAGTTATAAAAATAAAAATAAATTATTAAAAGAGCATTACAACTAATTTATAAAATGAAAAAGAAAATTATATTCACATTTGATTAAAATTCAGTTGGAAACTTATAAATAATTAATACAAATGTGTACATATGTAATTGAAAACCAAAATAAAATTCAAACTTATTAAAACAAGATATCAACACATAATCACAGTATTTTTTATTCAGTTCCATTATTTTTAAGTCATTTGCAATTTAAGCGACTTCTAATTCTAAAACTCGAATTTTTTAACATTTACATTTTGAACTGAAAATCCATCAATAAACTTATTTCTTATTCGTAGACTTAAGAACTAATAATTTTATTGCACAAATTAAAATTATTAAAACTTAAACATAACCTTAAACAGAAAAAACTTAACATAAACCTTAAAAAAGCAAAACATAAAAAATCTAAAAGGCTTAAATCTTAAAAAACAACCAAACTTTTATTTATTTTTTATTATGAGTGACACCAAATTAGCTGTCACCCTAAAATCACAAAAAAAAGTGACTATCACTGTGACAATCACCATATAGAGTACCAATTATAGATATGCGACAGTCGCAGCGTGATTATCACAATACAGAATTCCACCCCAGTATTCAAGCATTCATTATTAATTAGATGTGATAGGATAATCGCAATATACGTAGTATAGATACTAATATACAGGTCTTTAACATCAGGTCTGAAAAACGATTTTCTCTAAAGGACTATATAGTGATAGAAATATTTTATTAACTGTTTTGTGAACGTCTGGCATTAATAAAAAATTCAGTTCAATTAAAACAGATTAACTGATCATAAATATGATGCATTATAATCTGTCATATAGATTAAGTCAATAAATAACTTTATTATTAGTATGTACAGCAAACTGCAAAGAAGAGCAATATATTGTACAATTATCAAATAGCCAGATCTGTCTCAGATGTATTCAATTTTTCTAATTTAAAAACTAATTTAAGAAAGAACTATGTTATTTTTAATAATTCCACACGACTACAAGTCAAACGGGTTAATTTACAAAAATTATTTAATTATATTGACCTGATTATAAGCTTTATTTGATGTGAAAAGGATAATAAAAGTAATACTCCTAAGGATAATAATATTGCAGACATAATTTTTTCATACAACTGTACTGCTACAAACTACACACAACTATAACACAGTATAATACCAATTTTTTTCTTTTGCAGTAATACGACTTTTTATTTAATTTTAAAACAAAAATAGACGAGATAAAATTAACGATGACAATGTCAATATCCTTATGAGTATCTTGGTATCCGGATGAAATGAATGATGGGACTTTTATCTTTGATTATAGATTTAAAAATATGTTGGAAAGAACACATAGAAACGAAAACAAACAAGCTATATTTCAAATATATATATAAATTTACTGCTTATAATAAATCTTTACTATCAATAAATTTTTGCAGCTTGGCTAGACATATTGATTGATGCGTCAAAATTGGAAAAACATAGAACTGCATAAAATTTACGAATACGTTGTAGATAAAATAATGATATACACCGACATATACACACACACATAGTTTAACCAGCGTAATGACATAATTTTGATATATATATATCTGAAATTCTGCTAGAGTACAACGTAAATATAAAAGCCACCAACGTTTGCTTGACGTTTGAAAATAAAAATTATAAAAAGATGTAATAGAAATAAATTGACATAATATAGCCGGATGGACAAATTTTGAAAATTGTAACGTTTTACTTAATTTTATGGAATTAGCATCTAAAATGCAAGTCCAAACATCGCGTGGTTAATATTTATAATTAAACAAAATGAATTATCAAATACATGTACATCTAATTATTTTTCTCAAAAATAAATAACAAAATATATTTAATTTTTTTTTTATAATTTTATTTTTATTAAAAGTTTAAAACAAATTAGCCGTCTTAAAAGTGTAATATTTTGGTGCATGTCAAAGTAAAATTTCCTCTCATTTAAGTGAATCAAGCTCTTACAAAATGAAAATAAAAATCAATGAACACGTAAATGACCAGGTACACGTAATATTTCAGGATTTTTCGTCACTTTTGCAAAACATAATAGACAACATGATTAAGATTATTTTCATTTTAGATTAAATTAGATTTAATTTGGAAAATCATAATTTCAACAACTTACTCCTAAAATATCAAATAGATAAAAACCAGAAATGGATTTAAAAAAAAGACCCAATTACCAAAAAAAAAACGATATTTTTCAAAATGAAAATTCCTGTTTACAACAACACCAAATAATTTTGAAAAAATATGTTAAATAGAAAATCAAGGTATAAGAGAAGTAGGTATTAATATTTTTTATCAAAATATACTAATTTCTAAATTTTTCATTAAAACATGACTGTTTTCTGTTTTGTAGTAAGAAACTAATATCAATCCATGCAAATCATTGTTCTCTTAAAATCTTAAAATTTCAATTAAACTTGAATTATAATTAACCAACAGGATGCCCCTTGTGCAAATCTTATTTTTGTATTAACTTGATTAAGTAAATCGACCTTGAGCTAAATTCTTATTAAATATAATTTTAGTTCACCAAAGACAAATTTGGGAAGAATTATGTAACGAATTCATTTTAGCATTCTATAATTCAAAATTGGAATCCTTGGTCATATTCTAAGCACTTGAAATTTGATTTTATTATTTAAATATTGAATTTTAATTAAATTATTATTAAATGCCCTTGCAAATTTTTCTTTTGTCTTTTTTTTTTTTGTTAATCCTATAACAAAAATATATCTGTGAATTTCATTTTAGCTGGGTACGGGTGTGTATTGCTTCAAATAAAAATAATTTAAAAAGAATAGAATCACATGTCACAAATCACTGTAATTTTCTTAGAAATAAAATTTTAAATGTAGATGCTAAAAAAAAAGAAATCGAATTGTTATCTAACTTTTATGAACACACATTTTATTGTAATTGTTACTTAATGAGTTCCATTTACTCTAAATATACATTATTTGGAAGTATGATGTACTTCCAAGTATTTAACATTACTTTTTTTTATTTCAGTGAACACTTCTTTTTATTTTTTTTTTTTTTTTTTTTTTTTTTTAATAGTTTTATTTATATTTCTAATATATAATTAATAATTCCAAAACAAAACTTAAAAATAGAATTTCTTATATATAACTTAAAGTATTCATATGGCTAACTTATATTTAGCTCTCTTACTTACATTTAATATTAATTATTATATACATATTTACATTTGAATTATATAATTTGGTTATGTTAAATATTATTTTTTTTTAAATAACTAATGGACTAATTTTGGTACTGGAAAAGATTTATTCAGAAAAAAAAAAACCAGTTTTTGAAACACTTCTTTTTATTGATTTTGTATTGAGTGCCATAATACATATCCGATCAAATGTAACGTGGTAGTGAATTTAGTGATATGGAAGTTATACTATTGTTAGACTAAGTTTCAGCTACGAATCTTACCATCAATAGTAATAGTCAAGTGTCAATTAGAATACTACAGTGTTTTTATATATAATTGTGTCTGGTATATAAATATCGAATTTTTCGAAAGAATCATGGTATATACATACCAAAACTCAGTGGCATCTCTAGAATTTGAAACAAAAGGATGAAAGAGTTAGTAGATTATCTTGCTAAAGAAATTTATATTCATATTAGCCTAGCAAAAACAACCATACGTACCCTAATTTAATAGGATTATTAGAAAATAAGTAAAACCCTATTGTAATATGGTAAACTTTTTTAAGATATCTAAGGAGTTATATCCGAAAATTGATAATAAGAAAACCAATACACTTTTGCTTAATAGAAATAATCCTAGAAAAGGGATGAGTTTGCATACAGGTTTGTCTTGCAATGCTTATTGAAATCGTCCCAACAGATAATTGTGGGCCCCATGACGGTTCAGTATGATATAACGCATAACACATGTCTCTTTAAGTGTCCGGGTGAGCGATGGCTAGATTTAGAATGTTAGAGGAGTATAATAGTTTAGTAACATTGAAAAACTATTTTTTTATAATAACTAACAATAATATTATGATACCTTAATTTCATTTGAAAAAGTTTTTCAATATTATATATCAATGTTGTCCAAGCTGCTGTTCGTGAGTTGTTTTTTCTATGGGCTGCATCCAATAATCTTTTTGTGAATAATATTGATTAATTACTAAATAAAAAACAAAAATTATTTTAAAAAATATTAAAATTAAATGCAGATTTAAATATACGGGAAGATTAACCCAACTTCCAACTACAATTCATGTAACACTTGATAAACCTAAACCTTTCGTATTCCCATTTTACTTTAATACTAATCAAATGTACATCCCAAAAGATTGATCTGGCATTATAATCGAGCCAACTGGGATGGTCTAAACAATTTTTTAACAAGCTTTGATTGGTCCTTGTGTTTCCAACATAAAAATGTCGACTTTGCTACAGACGTTGTTAGCAAAACGATTAAGTTAGGTATGAAAATTTTTATTCCTAACTCGTTAAAAAGTGTAAAAAAATCATCCACGTCGTGGTTCAACGACGTCTGTAGGAAAGCTATTAAAGAAAAAGAGGTGGCATTTGGAAATCTCATGCCCAATAAGTCAGAGGAATCAAGGAAGAATTACAACATCGTCAGAAATAATTGTAAAAAGGTCATTAACCAGCAGAAGTTTTTACATACTCAAAGGTTGAGACAAGAAATTTTATATCTCCCTAACACTAGCAGAACCTTTTGGTCCTTTGCTAAAAATGTCATGCATAACTTTTGCGAATCTTCATTTCCGCCACTAATAGACCATGACAAAATAATATCAGATTCGGTTGGAAAAGCAAATTTATTTGCCAAATTGTTTTCTGCTAATTCCACTCTTCCCCCAACGACTCAAAATCCACCTTCAGTTCCTATAAGTAACTCATCCTTCGGAAGAGTCTACTTCAGAACTCGTGCCGTTGTTAAGGTACTTAAGAATCTGAATATCAGAAAGTCTACCGGTACCGACGGCATCCCTGCTATGG
Organism: Argyra leucocephala; assembly: GCA_963942445.1. Lineage (NCBI taxonomy): Eukaryota > Metazoa > Arthropoda > Insecta > Diptera > Dolichopodidae > Argyra > Argyra leucocephala. Next base: position 110,913,672 of record OZ012678.1, read on the forward strand.
TTCTAAGACATATAGCCTTCGCTATTTCCAAACCATTGCGCAACTTATTCCATTTATCCTACTCTACACGAGTATACCCAACCCAATGGAAGATTGCATATGTTAACCCAATTCCCAAAAAAGGCGACAAAAGCGATCCCTCCAACTACAGGCCTATAGCTATAATATCGATCCTCTCCAAAGTGATGGAGATCTTAATAAACAAAAAGCTGAACAAATATCTAAACAGCCAAGGTATTGTCCACGATAGGCAATATGGATTTAGATCCCACCGGTCCACCGGTGATTTAATGACATACCTTAACGAGAAGCTAAATATTTGCTTGCAAAATTCGGGTGAAGCAAATATTGTAACTCTAGATATTTCTAAAGCTTTCGATAGAGTATGGCATAGCGCATTATTAGCAAAATGTCAAGCAGTAGGCCTGGGCCTCTCTTCTCTCAAATGGATTGAAAGTTTCCTCTCGAATCGTACGATTCAAGTTTTAGTTGACGGATTTAAATCCGATCAATTCCAAATAAACGCTGGTGTTCCCCAAGGATCAGTTCTCTCACCTACCCTATTCCTTATATTTATAAATGATTTGCTCCAAACCACTTTCAATCCAATCCACAGCTTTGCAGACGACAGCATCCTAGTAGCCTCCTACGATTTTCATAAAAAATCTGAAGCTACATCCACCGCTGTGTCAACCAAAAGAGACATCATGGCTAGTTCCCTCAGCCACGATTTGGTCGCAATAGCTAATTGGGGCATAAAAAACTGAGTCGAGTTTAACTCTTCTAAAACTCAGAGCTGTACAATCTCCCGAAAAATTTCCATTTTTGATCCTACTCTTTTGTTTCAGGAAGATAAACTTCAGCGGTTTGAAAGCTTAAGCATATTTGGTATGCACCTTAATCGAAAAATGATCTGGAATGATCATATATTTGATGTTGCAAAAAACGCAGCCAAATGTTTGGATTTTCTTAGCCGCTGCAAGGCTTACTTCTCCCCCTGTGACCTCTTGAAAATCTATAAAGCTTTCATACAACCCAAAATGGAGTACAATTCTCACATATGGACTAGCGCTTCTAGTATTGCGTTAAAACATTTGAACAAAGTCCAAAAATGGGCTATTCATCTAATCAATGACCCAAATGTGACAGCTCATCTTGCTCCTCTTGGAAATCGTCGTATAGTTGGAGCTCTCTCACTTTTTTATAGATATCTCGTAGGCATCGACACATGCTCAGTGGAAATCAAATATATATTACCTCCACGTAACCGTTTCCCCCGCGAAACACGAAGGGCAGCATGTGCTGATACCTACACCATTAAAATTCTTAGATGGCAAAAGACGAGTTATGGAAATTCGTTTATAAACTCAACATCCCGAACGTGGAACCAAATTCCATCTTATGTGTTCCCAAAACATGACAAATTCTATATTTATGACCTAAATAAATTCAAGACGAACATTAACACCTTCGTTCGTAATTGTCCTCCTTCCCTTTCACCGTCGTCCTTTCCTAATTTTCCTTTCCCACCCTATAGCCAAACGTACCAATCGGTATAAAGGGTCCCCACCTAGTGTTTTGGCTATGTATAAAAAAAAAAAAAAGTGTATCTAGGCAAGACACCTAAGTTCTATCTAAGCAACTAAAACACTCATTATTTCAACTTTATACATCGGATCTGCTGTTAAAAGACAATTTTTTCAATCAATCTGTATATTTGATTTTCATAAATTACATTTAAACAAAAACATTTGGGCTTTCATAAACATGCCTTGAAAGCAAGTTTTGAAAACCAATGTGTTTCCGCGTAGAATAAACTCTGATAAACTTAAAATATATATTCGAATAATACAGATGCACTTGTATCCAATATCCTAGATTCATTTTAAATTTGTATCGTATTTTGGACAAACATCAGCAAAAATTGTGTATTTTGTTACATATTAAATTATACGTAAGGGGGTAGTTGGAGTTGATGTGGTATAGAATGCCAAAAATTGATTAGTAATATGTGTACCACTAGAGGACCTTATCAATGCTATATAATGATATAATGTAGCATTGATAAGGTCCTCTAGTGGTGTCCGAAAATTTTCTTTTAAATCTCCATTTTCAAAATAGATCTGAAATTATTAAAAATAACTTAAAATTTACTAATCGATTAGAGCCACCTTTCTTGAGAACAGAAATTATTTGCGCAATAGCTCAATAGGTAAAAGAAAAATTGAAGAAACATTTTGAAAGACAATTTCAACTTAGCAAAGCGAATCAAGCCACAAATGAACAATAAATCATTTTCACAAAATTTATTCTTATTTGTTTTTGTTTTAGTTGTTTTCAAAACAATTTTTATTTAAAATGATTTCAAAACAAAATCAAAAATAATCTAAACTTTTTTTTTTATTTTGATAAAAATTGAAAATCGAAATTCTTGGAGTACAAATATTCAATTTATAGAAAAGGAAATGTAAGAAAGACAAAACACAAATCACTACTTAAATAAATACAAACATTTTATTGTTTCTTCTCACTTCAGTTTCAGCAAAAAAAAACTGAAATGAACAATTTAGCCAGCGGCTCTGAGGATGGTTACTAAACGAATAGAATTTTTCAACACCCACAAAATTTTCCTATTTTTATTTAATTTCAACTTCAACGCACACTAAAAAAATCATTCATTTGTATTCTTATAAGGATGTTTGCTTATTTCTTTGACACTTTCTTTTCATGAAATAGAAGTTTTCATAATGACAATATGATATTATTTGAGAGAGATAGAGAAGAGAAAAGTGAAAATGGAAAATAAAAAGAGGGAGTTTATTTCTTTTTCAAATTGAAATTTTTCTCTTTTATTGTCATTTAAAAAGTAATTGTTGACTTTTTTTTTGTCTCCATAAAATTAAATGAAATGAAGTGATTCAAGTGAAAATAAAGAATTATGGCATCACATCTCAAATTATGAAGTTTCATTTTTGAAAGAAATTGAGTTTTTTAAGATTAAAAAAAAAGTAAAAATTTTAGAATTCTTTGATCCCATTTAAAAAAATTACTATTCAAGACTTAGTGCTTTATTTTTCTGTTTTTGTAATAAAATATATGTACCTAAACGAGGAGAGTGGAGGATACATAGTAAGTCTGTGGTTGATTTGAAATATTTAAATTAAATTGTTTTCAAAGTTTTTCATCACTGTAAAGTAAAATTACAATTTTAATTTTTTTTGTTTCTTTGCCAACTTAATTTAAATATTTTTGTTTTAAAATAAGCTGCTATTCATGTTGCCACAATAATGTCACGGTATTTTTAAGTAAGGAAATAGAGAAGTATATTATAAATAATTTATCTCAATCTATATATTGCTAAACACTAAGCTAGAAATTTTTATAGACAATGGTGAACACTGTTTAATTAATAAGTAAAATAAATAAGACTTTTTTTTGTTTTTTTTGTCCTTTATTCAATTTATATACAAATACAATTAAACTAAAAATAAATGTAAATGTAGCAAATAATTTTTTTTTTATCTTAGCTTTACAACTGTGTCATCTTATAATTTTAAAATTTAATTTTTACAACGTCATAACAAGTTTAAAGTACAAATTGCAAAAAAATTCACAAAATCATACGATAAGAAATTAACTTTAATTTAACTACATACTTTATTTGCTTTTTTGTTTTCTTTTTATTTTATTTTCTTTTTTTTTATTTCTTTTTTTTCTTTTTTCTAATTAAAGCCTGTTTAGAATTTATTCATTGATATTGTTATAATAATTTTTTATCAATTGATAATAATAATAATAAAGTAATAAAATTTGTTTATACTCTGGTTATAAAGAACTTGTTTATATCTCTTTTAAAATGAGATATGCAAGTTATCTCTTTCATGTTGTTCGGTAATTCATTAAACATTTTTAGACAAGTATAAAGGCACTTGTTTTTTTGGTTATTAGTTTTGAAAAGAGTCAAATAGAAATTTGCTTCATATCTTGTGTTATATCAGTGAATGTTTATCATTCTATTTAGAATAAAATTATGTTTTATTAAGTTATTTGTTATTTTAAATGCAGTCATGAAGATCTCTTTCCTACAAATATTTTCTAGACTTAAATAATCTTGTGAGTATAATAAGTCAGTAGGATAAGTAGCCGGATAAAAATTTATAAACTTTATAGCTTTTTTTTTAGTATTGTATTTAATTTATTCATAACAGAACGATCAGCCCTACTCCAGATAGAGTTTAGATAAATAATGTTAAATATGATATATGAATTGAAAACTATGTTCAGTACTTTTCTTGGCAGATAATGTCGAATGTCGACATAATGTCGTCGAATTATGAATACACATGGAGTAATTTCTTTTCTAAGATATTCATTGTGTTCGACCCATTTCAATTTATTGTCTATTATTAACAAGCCAAGGTAGTTAAATTTTTTCACCGTCTCAATTGGAGTGTTGTTAAACGTAAAGTAAGAGTATTATGAGAACAAGATTGAGATTTAAGTTAAGTCTTTCAAAAATTAATCCACTTTCATAAGATTAAAACCTAAAACCAACTTCTAATTCATATATGCTTCATATTGTCATCTAGTAATATTCTAGTTCAACAAGATTCTATGTCCGATTCTATTATACCTAATATTTTTTTAAATATTTGATGAACACTATTTTATCTAATATTAGTTAGTAAAGCCCGTCTCAAGACGATGTTCTAATTAGAAAAAAACAGAACATGAAAATGAAACTGTGAATTCTAAGAAATTTAATCAAATATTAGGTGTATTACGCTAAGTCAGGTGCAAACATTTTTTTTTTTTATAAAAAGATCGAAATAATTCGATTAATTGAAAAATTGTTTTTTACAAAAACAAATTGAGTGAAACAACAACAATTTTATCAGTGAAAATTTATTTTCTTTTTTCCGCACCACCCAGGAGGTAAAGAAAAAGGTGCGCTGTTTTTTTGTGATTTCCCAATAGGCCTACTGAATACTCCGAGGCCAAACACCGTTGACAAAGGCAGCATTTTACCATTTTGTCAATGATTAGATGTCAAAACCTCTTTATATACAACATTTTTTGTACATAGTTTGTTGTAGTGTAGAATTAATTTGCTTGCCTTGCATTCCCTCAACAAGTTTTATTTGAATATTACCAGACCGCTGTACTCTGAAACTGCAACAAACAGTTGCCCATATTTAAATACACTGTTTCAGGCGAAAAAACTCCTTCTTTTTAATGTTTGACCTTGGGACTTATTTATGGTCACAGAAAATGCCAATTTAACAGAAAATTGTCAACATCTAAGAATAAATGGTCGTTGTAGGTAAATCTATTGTATGAATAAATACAGTTTCACCTATAGCTTATGCCAAGGAATTCCGCGATTATTAAATTTAATTTTAGAGGTTTTACAGCTAATCGAGTCCCATTGCAAAGGTAGCGTTTGGTATTTAGGTTTCTTAGTAGTATTATTATACTACCAACTTTCAAATTAAGTTTATGTGGCATTCCATTTACACCGCAGCCATTTAAAAATTCTACAGGAATTCACTGCATCATTTTCATCGCAATCATCAGTGGAATCGGTACTAAGAACAATTATTACATTTCCCTTCAAAATGTTTAAAATTCATTCGTTAATTGTATCAACTCAGAATTTTTTGGGCAAGGTATGGCTTTTTTTGGATAGTTAGCAAAATTATTCACACCGACGTATCTTCTAAAATTTCTTGTACGATACAATTATTGCAAGTCATATTCGAAGGAACTTCGATTGGCAAACTTTGGTTATTCGTTAGATCCCCATCTACCACAGCTTCATAACATAATTATTTTGATCAAAAACCTTTAAAAAAATAAAATAGAAATCCAAAATTATTATCCATTTACAATAACAACAACTTATTCATATGAAATAAATAAAATATACTATATACAACATATATATGTAAATACATAGTTTACAATTATTCATATTAAATATCATTAGCTTTACATAATTTCAAAATCAATTCTGTGTTTGTGTATCTGTACATAAACAAACGCCACAAAGAAAAAATATTTGTTTATAGATTTTGTTTTTGTTTTTGTTGTAGCAACTTAGCAACGGGTGTTACGGCACGTTGGCAGCAGGATTGTTACGTTTTATTATATAAGATTAAGATGTTGTCACGAAGAAAAACTAAATATCACATTTATAATGTATTAATTAACATAAAATACGTTTTTTAAATATAAAAACATGAAATCTTTTCTAAGGTTGTAATCTAAGTCGTTTTCAGTATCGGTCAGCGCATATATGAATTTCATTTAAACGAGAGTTATGTCTTGCCCTTATGATTTACTTGACAACCGAACACATAACAAAAGAATATTTTACAAAACTACATATAGCAAAATTGACACTAAAAAAAGACATTTAGCAAAATCGACACTTCACAATTGAACATTTGGCAACTTTGATTTAGTATATCTAAAAAAAGATTATAACCTTGATTTTGAATCCAACTCTTAAACTTCTCCTAATTATTTTTATAACGTATATTCATTTCAACAACAAAGCAGTTATAACAATGGAGGTTGTTGTTCCAATTCCACGTTAAACATATTTTTTTTTTTTTTTTTTAATAATAATATAGTTCTTTATTTCATTAACAACTACAGCTAACTTAAATGCTAAATTCACAAAATAATATAACAAATTAATTCAAATTTCTTAGCCTAGTACTTTAATGTAATATATATCTATACAAATAAAATTTAAACCATACAGTAGTGAATTCCACTAGTGATGTATAGTCATTTAAATCATTCTTAATTTAACTTAAATTTACTTTTCCAAAAATTTATTTGGGGGGTTCCAACAAAGATTAATACTAATTTAATAATAATTTTTAAAATGAAATACAATAGAAATTATGTAAATTATTTTTTTTTTTTTAATAATAAAATTTGTTTATTGCTAGAACATAAGTGGATAAGTAGAGCCATAAGTAATTTAAAATTTCTTTGAGCAAAATTTTATCATATACATCTAAATAATTGTAATCGAAATCTAAGTCAGATCTAGCGTGTATTAAAGAAGAGCAGAAGAAGAGAATTTCTAAGCAAGGTACTTCAGGTCAGATATATTATTACTGATAAACCATTTATAAAAATAGATTTTACAAATAGATTTCAGAAAATTTAGATGAAAAGCGACTTCTAATAGTTCCAGTGCAGTTTGAAACTAGAATAAATAATCTAATTGACCTTATTTACCTTAGTAGTTCAATCTTGTAATAATTTATATTTAAAAGCCATCTTTTACAAAGTTTAACAACTTTATTTAAACAATTTAAATTTTTTATATTCATTGGAAGATTATTAAAGTATTTTGATGCCATAGTAAAGTAAAACTTCTCATAGTGTGTCTTATTACAGAAAGGTATGTTGACTATCATTCTATAATTTATTCTTAAGTTATACCATTTTGAATTGCGAAGTCTCAGATGATGTTTGTCCTTGTAAAATTTAATTAATGAGTAATGAGCAAAAAGGTGTCTGACAGGCAGTATATTAGTTCTTGGAATAGAGGCCAACTACTGAAGGTTCTATTTTTAAAGTAAATGACACGGAGAATACATTTTTGATCTTTTAGTCATGGTTCAATTGTATTGAGATATAAGCCACCACAACTAGTTATACCATACTTTCTTTTAGAGTGAACCAGAGCATAATAAATGTTTAATAAAAGCTTTTTGAAAAATATTTTTACAATATATAGAATTTTCTAACACATATAACAACATGTATTTATATAAGTTATTTGGATGAGGTTTCCAATTTAAATTTTTTCCAATAATTATTCCCAAGTTTTTGTACTTTTCAACAGATTCAATTTTAAAACAACCTACTGAACACAAACTATTTAAAGATGAGCCAACATGACGCATAATTTAAACGAACACAACCACTAGAATGAAATTTAATTTCTAGATCATATTGTCAGAAGAATTTCTTAAATTAAAAACAATTATTTTGGTTTTATCACTTATTATAAGTTTATGAACTGCGAACCATTTTCTGAGCAAATCTACATCAAACTCCATACTTTGTTTTAGTGAATTAAGACTATATGTTCACTATATGATATAGAACAGTCAGTCATCTGCAAAACCTGTTATCTTAACTTTAAAATATTGTAGAAAAATAGAATTAATATAAATTAAGAATAATAGTGGACCTAACACTGAACCTTGAGGTACTCCAATGTTAGTAGTTTTGAGTTGACTTACTATATTATTTAGCTTAACTTTTTGAGTTCTATCTCTCAAATAAAAAGTTAAAAAGTCTAACATAAAACCTCTAAAACTCACTGACTCTAATTTGTTTAAAAGAATCTGGTGATCAATCATATCAAAAGCTTTGGTAATGTCAATAAACAGAGCTGAAGTACATTTTTTATTGTTTACACTCGAGTATAACTAAGAATATAATATTAAAATTGCATCTTCAGCGCATTTACCAGTTAGTTTTTGATCAAAAAAGTTTGATTTAAATAGAAATTTTAATATTCTTATATTAATTAATTTTTCAAATAACTTTGCTAAAGAAGGCAAAATTGAAATAGGCCTGTAATTACTTAACAATAGCTTAGAACCCTTTTTAAATAGAGGAATTATTTCAGCACTTTTCAGAGAGTTTAGAAAATTTCCACTATAAATTGATAAATTGAAAATGTGACTTAATACTTCTGATATATAGGATGCAGTTTTTTTTTAATATTAAATTATATATATTGTCAGACGTACATGATTTTTTGTTATTTAGTGACAAAATAGCTGACATTACTTCATTTGGTGAAATATCCAAAAATTCAAAAGATTTTAACACAAGTTTATCATTTTTAACACTGTCATTGTTTAGTCCACACAAACATTTGGCTGAATATGCTTGTAGCAAGTTTGTAGCAGAATTAAGGAAATATTCATTAAATTCATTTGTAATTTGAGTTTTGTCAGAAATTTTTAGTCCATTAATTTTAATTTTGTTTATAACAGTATTCGAAACTTTCTCATTTAAAATATTTTTGATCACTTCCCATTTCTTTTTAGAGTTACCGCTGTGTTTATTTAATTCTTCAGAATAGTAGTTACTTTTGAGGTTAGTAGTTTATTGCTTAACGATTTTACAAAGATTTTTAAAATGCTGTCTCATACTTAGATTGTAAGGTTCTCTTTTGCAATTTAATCCAGTTTTATTTTTATATTTTATCTAATTCAGGAGCTCAAACATGGATAATAATGATTTTATTGTTTTATTTTTAATGGGATTAGAAATTGTAACTGAACAATTTCGCATATGGTACATATAAATTTATCTGCAAAAATGCAACGGAAGGGTTTAATTCCCCATACACTCTATCCCAATTTTCCGATTGAAGTGCATCCGAAAGTTTTAACAAATCAATCTTGTTGGTAATTACACAATTTTTTTCACAGTTGTCATTATAAGAATTTAAATTTTGAAATTTCAAAGAATTACAATTTTGAGTAATTGGCTCCAAATTAATATTTTTATCACATAGTTTTAAAAATATGTGGTCAATACATGAGCTTGTGTGGTCAGTACTACGAATGGGGGACTCTTTGTGGTTTTAAACCAACGAATATTTATTGAAATTTTTATATTTTTTAGGTACATATTCGTGAATGATAAGACCTGATTTGTCTAACTAGATTTAAAATATATTACTTTAAAAAAAAAATGTCAAAAAATTTGTTTTCAACATTTAAATTCGACATTTTTTTTTCAAAAACCGATCTTTCACCAATTTTTTTTCAACACTTTTTAAATATTTTTCTTTGACAAAGGGTCCCCTTCGTCCAAATATCCTTCTTTAATAGCGGAATATTTTAATGTGATTCCTTTTTTCTGGGTTGTAACTTAATTACCCATAACTTGTACAAAAAATATTGTCCTTGATTCGAATTGAGTAGAATTACTTTTATCACACTCATCAAACTCGTTCACTCATTTAAAACTCGTTGCCCAAAGCACAAGAAACAACTACTGTATATTTGAACCAGAACTGTGTACAAATTATTTTATTAACCGAACTTCTAACAATTTTCATCTAACTATTGCATCAGTGGTATTTAAACAGCTATGAAATTCTACTATACTATCACGTCCAGCTAATGTTTCAAATCTGTTATACGAACCGAAAATTGAAATTGTCAATTCAAAAATTCGGCTTTCACATTTTTTTTCAAATGTGTATTTAAATCAGTTCCTATATACTTAATTAATATACACAATTAATTTTATTAAGATTACATAATGAATTTTTTTTATATAAAATATATTACGATACCCTACTAGCCATTTTTTTCTTAAAACTAAATTTTAAAAACAAAAAATAAAATAAAAGTATCACAGTAAGCTAAATAAAAAGAATCATAGGTGTAAATGCATAGCATAAGCTCTAACTAAAATTAAACTCTGTAAAACGAAAAAAAAAACATTATAATTAAGGCGAACAAAATAAATAAATAAAAAAAAAAATTGTACGATACCCAGATACAAGATAACGTCAATAGAAGGTGTTGATTAATTATAGCCACTTGCACACTATGAAGATGTGAAGTTTCAGTTTCCTATCTTCAACATTTTTAACTTAAGATCTTCAAATATTTTAAATTTTTTTGTCAGATTAATGCTTACAACAAGCATATCAGACTTTATTACAAATCGAAAGCTTGCTGCAATTGTTTTTACAATATTTGTACTGTAAAATACCACCACCGTTAATGAAATAAATGTAAGTAAAATAAAGTAAACTAGACACATGCTGTTAAAAAAGTAAAAATCATAGGTTAACACATTTATCAATAATTATACACTTAAACTAAAATAATTTCAGAAGCTAGGCCGAACTAGCAAATATACTAGAAAAAAAACAAAAGCTGTTAGTTAGTCCAGCTGTACGTACATTATAACGTAGTCTTTTTTTAAGAGTTAAAACACTCAGTTGTCAATCAAAAGACTTAGAATGAGAATTTACTTCACGAAGAATTCTAGCGATTGGCTCGAATATTATAAAGCCTACAAAGGATATTTTAATCTCATAAGGCATTTGAACTCGAAATAAAAAAAAAAAAAAAATATTCCATAATAATTAGGGTGCAAGGGAATTTGGAATAACTTTCGATAACGTTTTCATTTAATGTGAAAAAGAAGCGTCTACATAAAACTTCTTATTCAAAAAAATGCGTCAGATTAACTCTCCAAATTATGCGACATTCATCTATTCATACCAGCAACCATTAAACATCTTTATTAATAACTACCACATAAGCAAATGTTGGTAATGCAAAAATTAAGGTTTTTAATAGAATTAACAAAACTACCACTTTGATATGACCACATATTGTCTTCAATTGACATTTTAAACGTTATATCGTCAGTAAATTTATAGTTTTGAAAAACAAAATAAAATTGTTTACAATAATCACTCAAATCAACTGAAAGAACCATCAATCCTGAATTAATTAATATTCAAAATGTTTTTCTCTCTTTTTATTGATTTTTTAGTAATAAAATTCATTCGGATACCAACATAAATTTTTTTAATGGGAATGATGTTAACTTTAAATCGCAAATTACAAATTTATTTTTTCCAAAAACTTTAAATTTTCAATTTTTGAATATTTTTGTAGTTTTTTTATAACATTTCCAGTGATAAATTATTGTTATAAAATTATATTCTATAGAAATTCAGATTTTTTGTAATGTTTTGTCCCTTTTTTTTTATTTTTATTACGAACAATGCAAATTATTCAGAAAAAAAGTTAGAAATTTTTAAGGCAGTGCTGATGTGTGATAAAAAAAAATTTAAATTTACTTTTTTTCATAAAATTTAGGAATTGAAAAGTTTAAAAAAAAAATTTAAATAAAACTAAATATTTAAAAAATAGCAATATAAAATAATAGTAAAATTCTGAGGCTTTGATTTGGCCTGCTTGTCTTTAATTTCGGCTATCCCAAGCAAAAACGCAGTAACTAACAAAATGATGAAATTTGCACTGAGAGCAATAATTGACTTACTACGTTGTTTCTTAACATTGTACATTTTTACATTTACAATTTGAAAGCTCAGTCAATAAAACTGATGCTTCCAAAACACAGTAAGGGCGTTGTTTACATCACAATTCCTACTTCAAAACATAGTAACAGACAAATTCCAAATTAATACACAGTAATTGCAATGACTTACTGTATTATAATTTGGTGTTTGTACTCATTGTGTTTTAGAAGTGAAAAATAGTTTCTGTTTTGAGTACGTATATTTGTTTTTCGAAATCCTCTTTTTTCAATGTTTACTTATCTCTTTTACTCTCAATTCTTAATGAAAGAGTAAATTTGTAATAATAATAAATAGTATAATAATAGGTACAATAAATCTTAAGATCTAATCCGCGGTTACATAGAGCTCCCCAATTTACAAAAAAAAATTATAATAGTAACGAAATAACTAAATGTTTCCCTTTGCCAGCCTAAATCGGATTTATGTGATCGAGGCACTTTTCTCAAAAATCAATAAAACGAAAATGAAAATGTTAATAATAGTTTAAATGAGCATCAAATAAAAGCACAAAAAGCTATGTTGAAATATAAAAATTGTTTCGAATTTTCAATACCAAATGCGGCTAATCTAGAAAACACAAAATTCTATTAAATAGATTTACAAAAAGCTTGCCTTTCCATCATGCCACAAATAAAAAAGAACGTTTTTTTAGTAAATTAGTAGTTTTCAACGAGATTTTTGACAAAACAAAAAAAGCAATTCATTGTGTTGTATAGCATGAACCCCTGACCAGTAGAAAAGAAGAGCAAAATGGTGATTCGCTACAATGTCTAATAAAAAAGAAACGAGATACCAAAAAATTTATATTTTGGGCTGATAATTGTACAGCTCAAAATAAAAACTGGTTGATTTTCTCAGCGCTGGTGAATATTCTAAACCAACCAAATGAAATTCGATTTATTTTCCTTACCAAAGGTCATATCCATATGAGTGCTGATGTAATATATGAAAACATTGGAAAAAAACAGTAGGAAGCAAAATATGTAAATATAGAATTTCCTACATAAGCTAAGGTTTGCTATGCTATGTTATAAAAAGTTCACGTAAAAATTTACGAATTTTAAAATTGGAACAGTTTTATCAATGGAAGTCAATTAAACGGTTTGTAATGAAAAAGAAAAATATTGATGATTTGAAAAATTTTAAATTGTGCAATTTAGTTAAAGAAAATTTACAAAAGGATGACGAACAATTGAATATAAGAACGATTTCGTTCGAATGAAAATTTTTTTCGAATGAAAATTTCAGGTTACTGGACTTTCTAAAGAAAAAAGAAAACATAAACAATATTCCATGTTTAATCTAATACCGTGGTGTACAGAGCAAACAATAATCAAACAGCTTGTTAAATTAATGCCAGTTGTAGGCGTCCATCTTGCAATAATCTAAAATAGTCTGAAATATCAAAAGTCTTAGTTAATTCTGACCAAGCCAACTACTTGGAAATTACATTTTTTTATAACTAATTAATTTTTTTTATTACTTAGTGCTTTGTTACACATGGTATTTATTTTCGAGACTAAATTATTTTTATTAAAGTTTTATTTTCAAATAAATTATTTTTTTTTATTTTCAAATGAATTTTTTATATTTTAATAAAGTGTTAATATTATTGATATGATTTCAATGTTTTAATAATTAATTTTTGTAATTTAACTAGGCAAGCGCAACCTGTCAATGATCAATAATTAACCAGACTCCGAACTAAGCAATTACTTGAGTATTCGCACTTGTTATTGAATTTTGTTTGCCCGTTTGTAATTATATCTGCTATCGGCAGACTTTTTGATTTCAATTGTATATAAATCTGTAATAAATCTGACTTTTTGTTTATCTCTCGTTACATGAAAATTAATATTGTCAGATCTTCATATGTCAGCACATATTTTCAAAAAAATATATATATATATTTTATTAACATATTTTGCTAAAATTTGACAATAAACTTATTTTTCTACCGAAAATACATGCCAACCTATAATTTACTTAATTCTGGCAATTTTATCTATGACATGTACATACAAAATGTAGTCTAAAATTAAATAATTTTTCTTTTGTGGTAATATAATACTGCGTTTTTGTTTTGAGATTTTATTATAAAATTACCACTTACTTTACTTTAAAAATACTGTAAGTACAAATACAACTTATATGATTTTCCTCGCTGAAATTTTAAATAATTCCCATTTAAAACAAAAAAAAATTTTCGCAATTAACCAAAATCAAGAATAATCGAATCGAAATTGTATTAAAAAGAAGCATACTCATTCAATTAGAAGAAGTGGTATAGACCTATTTTTGTAAATTTATTAGTGCATATGTTACGGTAAATTTAATTAATCCGATCATTAAAAATAACCTCGTCTTTTGGGAAGTGTGTTAAATAAGAAGAATTTATTACATTTACCGGTAATTATTAATAATTAATTAATTGATAAATGTGATTAAAATTAAAACTATTTCATTTAATTTTGTTTATATTTTGTTACTAAAATTATGACAAAAAAAAACAACAGTTATATATTTATGGTTAAATTAATAATTTATTTCTACGAAGCTAATTTATTTATTTTTACAAGAAGAACATTTTATGACATTTGGAATTACACTTGATATTTGACTTTTTACATTTGAAATCCATGACCACCTAAATTTGAATTTATTGATTGTTAAAGTCCAAGCCCCAGCTACTTATTTATTGAAACCCTGTTTTCGCAGACGGCAGGTAAATGCAGAGGGCAAACTTTTAATGAAACAGAGCATCTTTTTGAAATATTTAAGTCTGTGGTCTCGACTTCCGGATCGTCGCACCTATAAAATTTTTTTTTAGAAATTATTTATAACAATTATATAACTGTTTTTCAGAAAAATACAATTTAAACACCTGATATAGAGTTCCGGCCCCAATTCCCGGGACCCCAGATCTATTGCCTTCATTGCATTTAAGAGTCATTGTACTGATGACAAAAAAAATAAAAATTTTAATGCATTTGGTACCGATTTCCGGACCGTTGGATCCATCCAAAAAAAATGTTAAAAATTGTTTATAATATTTATTACATTTACCTAAGATGGGTGGAAATTATTAATAATTACCGGTTTATGTAATAAATTGAATAAATTCTGTCCAAATTAATCACTTTTACCTTTCTATTTGGTTATTATTAATAATGACCGGTAATTATTGATAATACCCAATTAATTACTTTAACCGCAACGATAAATCTCTACAATTATATACAAAGCATAGGCATGAAATAGTTACTAACACTTAAATATAAAAGAAAAAGCAGAAACGATTCAATTAATTCTAGTTATAATAATTTCATTTGTTTTTAGACAGTATCTTCAAATAACACTTGGATATTATCTAATGTGATTTTCCGTTTTTTTTCTTCTTTATTTTATATTAATCAATTACTTATAATTTTATTTCAAGCATGCTTGCAATGCCACTGACTGTACACAATGTCAAATATTTATTTTTTTTTTTTATTCAATTATTTATCTTTATTAATTTATTTACATACACAATTAAGACCCATCTTTTTATTTTACATAATATAACAAAATATTTGATATAACACACAAAGCAAAAAATAAAAATTAATTAAATTAATTAAAATATTATCAAAAACCGCAATTAGAAAATATTAAAAATTCACTACATATATATGTACACATCTATTTAATTAAAGTGACACAATTGTTTAACCAATCGAAAGAAATTTAATTTTTTTGAAAAAAATTTCATAAATAGCTATTACTAAAATTTTCAATTTAATTTCCCATAGAAATTAAAAACAACAGAACAGAAAAACCCATATGAACAATTTTTCATAATTGTAAAATCCAATTATCATTCGTTGATTTAAAAGCAGAAAATGAAAACCTAAAGTAAAAGGAAACAATAGATATGTTTTGGATTCACCAAAAAAAAAACGAAAATATTATCAAAGCTTAATTTTAATTAAGAAAAAAAAATATTCTTAATTGCACCGGAGAAGTTCAACATTGTTGTCTTTAATCCAAATATAGAATACAAGCAAATATAGAATTATTAATATTCGTTTCATTACTTTTTATTCTACTATTTAATAAATATAAATATGAACATTTTTAAAATTAAAATGAATTACATATCTACATATTAATAGAAAATATTTGTGTGGGTATCTGTTTGTTTCCATCATTATAACGTAGCCAGAAGAATACTGTCAAGACTTGATGTATATCACGTAGGTTTCAATTTAATATACATACCGGCGCGAGATATTGAGTCGCAATTCTAACCTTCTTGTACTAATTCCAGGATTTTCACTAAGGCAGGCAAGAATCTGTTCTTCTATCTCTGCTTCTCTCAAAGTTGAACCATGCTCAACTCGAGGTATGCTTGAGCTGCCCGTCTCTCATAATCTTCTGGCAAGATGTAAAAATGTCCAGACTGATGCAGCTCGACGTCTCGGAATCTTCTACAATACTCCTATTGTGTAGCTAAAGCACTGCAGTTCCCAGAGCCGTAAAACAAATGCATATTCGCATATTCTTCGTTGGAATAAAACATGGTTTGCTGTTTGATTTTGTTTTAGTTATCCCAATCAAGTTCTTTTAACAACTAATTGTGTTAAGCAAAGTTTATATTCTTTTATATCGTAGCCATAACGATTAGAAATGTACATTGAGCATCATAAAACAACTTAAAAATAGGTAGCTACTATTAAACAGGTGCCTTCCACCATAAATCCAGTGACAATCATAAGTAAATTGTCGAAAAATTTCTTAAATAGCACAGGTACCCAAATATTACTGAAATTTTATATAACTTTACCTGAAAAACAGCAAGTATAATATAAAAGTTGTGTATGAAAAAGTTGAAGGAGATGAACGCACCAACACAATAAAAAAATAAAAAATAACGAGTTTTTTCGAGATAATCAACGTTTTTTTACAAAGATTTTCAATTGTTAAAAGCAAAAATTTAAGTTTGCGCAGCTATTATTCAAAAACGGTAGGTCTGATACTCATCCAATCCATAACGTTAATTAGCTGTATTAATTTAAAAAGAAAGTTAAGGAGCTGTAGCGGATATTGTTTATACATAATTTTTCTAAGCCGATTTTCTTTAACCCTCTGTAGCCCAGGTTAAATTTAAAGATGGGAGGTCTAGAACAATTTTTTTTACAAAATACTCCAAAACATTACCCCTTAAAATATTTTTGCTCTGAACCGGACCACCCTGTATAAACTATGTTGCGAGTAAGATACCCACATTAACAATGATAGTAATTTGATATTTCATATTACATACATATTATATATTACTATTGATGTCCTTGGGAATTCACTCGTATCTTTCTGAAAAATAATAAATAAGTTTTATAGAGATACACAATATTAATTTCCAGTAATTTTGATGATTAGTTAAATCAAGAATGCTTTGAAAAGAATAAAATCTAATTTTTTAATAAATTGGCTGAAAAGCAAAAAATCTAATGACTCGAATTGCTGGCTCATGGATGAAATGGTATGTTGTTCCAAGTATAATGAGTCAATTTTTTCTCTACATAGCAAAATAAAAACTACCGTTTAATACTTTATCTAATAATCAGTAAAAATGTGGGAGCCTAATGTGAATTTGTTTACAATCTCTGTAAAAATCTAGGGATATAAGTTTAAGCCCCGAAATAATAATATACGACTTTTAAAAAATTTGTAAACGCTGCAAAATCATTTTTTCTATCTATAGTGTTATTAAACAGTCCTTTATAACACGGTCTTTTGAATGCAAAATGTTGTCCCATTCCTATCTTTATAATATTGTAACCTCTTTGCTAAATACTTTTGTTAATTTAAGCAAATCATGGCCCGCAGGCCAAAAGTCGCCCTCGATAACTATCAATTTGGCACTCGTATATGTTATAAAAAAAAATTTATTAAAGTTTTTAATTTAAAAATTTTTATATTTAGTTTTTACGTTTTTCGTCATAATCATAATAATATTATGTTTTTCGTTCATATCGAATTTGGTGTTTATGTAACAGCTACATTTTGTAAAATATACCATAGCATGCGTATCAGCTTTTTATGAAGGGAAGGAGCCGTTATTTCAAAATTTAAAAAAAAAATTATTAACTAAATCGAGGATGCTATACCGATTGGTGATATTTTCAACTTCCGGGAAATCGGTTTTTTAAGACCAAAAATCGCCGAAATTGGCCGAAATATAGTTTTTCAAATGTGAAGAGCTACTTTTTTATGCAAATTCGGATTCTATAACAAAAAATATAATAAAAAATATAGAAATAGAGAACCCTCGATTTAGTTAATAATTTTTTTTTTAATTTTGAAATAACAGCTCCTTCCCTCTCAAAAAGCTATACGCATGCTCTGTAACACCCGGTATATGTATACATACTTTAAGTGTACAATCAATTAAATCAATTTAATAACAAAATTTTGGATTTAAATTTAATTAATGTCTCATACTTAAAAATATAAATTAATCGTTGTCATTTTTTTATTTAAGCGGACTAAATTTAAAAAAAATATTTATAGGTTTTGTAATGTGGATGAAAATTTCCCCATCACTGATCTAACCCAAAAGTTGCTATACATATTTCTATAGTATATATCATATCAAGTGCTACTCTTTCAAGCGACTCTTCTGAGTATATAATTGCATAGAATTAACGGAAGTCCACCTAAATCCCAGTGGTACCAAATCCCAAATAACTATTAATATTTATATGTATAGGTTTATGTATAGGAGACTCTAAAAAAACAGGAGAGATTTTAGAGTTGAATTCAAAATCAGAGTTGACCCTTATTCCAGAATATTTATTTTATATGAGATTCTGAATCAAATTTAATTTTTACATATTTTTTAAAAAATTGGTTTTAAAACACGAGCAGTTTTTTGAATTTTTTTGAGGATTTCTTTTGTTTTCGGTTTTAATGGCTTTCGTTCAGTGATTTAATGACTCCCAGAAGTGTGAACCGCATTTGATGACCACAAGAATTTTATTTAAACTCAAAATAAAATGAGTACAAACAATTTAATAATTAATGTTGTAAAGTAATGTTTATATTTCTAATATGCCTAAAACAAAATAGAAAGAGCAATAGAAATTACAATATTATAACTCGGTGGTATTTTTATTTTATTGATAACAAATTATTTTTGTGGCCTCGGTAGCCGAGTAGTAAAGCACTCGAGTATAGGAATGTAACGACCGGGGAGCACGGGTTAAAACTCCGTGAGAACCTTAAAATTTTTTCAAATGACGAAAATAACTGAAAGTAATTTCCAATACAACCACATCGGTTCCGACTAATATAAAAAAAAATAATTAATAAGCATATATATAATAAAACAAATAAAAAATAATATAATATTTACATATATACCAAATAATTAATATATAAAAGGCTCACATTTCGAAAGGGAAAAGGACAAGTAGTTGGACTGCAGATTCAAATCCCACTGTTATAAATAAATAAATAAATTATTTTAAATTTTAAGCTAATTTTTAATTTTTAAATGCATGAAACTTAATATTTTGTAATTTGGGATTTTGTATTATTGGGATTTTGTAATATTGAGATGTTGTAATACTGGCATTTTGAAATTTAGGATTTTTTTTTTATTTTGGGTGTGGGATTTTGATTTCGGATTTGGAATTTCGGACCCAACCCGAATTTACCAGGCTAATTTGTATTTGGAGCATTAAAACTCCAGCATTCAAAATTATGACACAATAAATAAGATCAAATAAAATAGTTTTAAGATGTGACATATAAAAAAAATTTAAAGAACAATAAACCAAACTGTTGTCTGTTCATTCCTTTACCACAAATAAATATCGTTAATAGTGTAGTGGCCTTTAAATTTTAGCTTTCAAAAACATTTTTTTGCTAAAGAGCCGAAAGAAAAAAAAATAGGAAATAATTTTCAAATTCGAAAGCATTGAATATTTGAAAATGTACCAAAGTTTTCGAAAGCAAAATATATTTTCCTTCTTTTAGATTTCTTCACCGAAAGTTCAGCATATTTCGATGTTTTGTACGTCTTCACATTTAAATTCAATGAAAACTCTTGATTTGAACAGTTTCTCTCAATTCAGTTTTTAATTCATTTTCTATTATATAATTCTTTATATATATTTTTGTAAACATTATTTAATTAATTTTGGTTCATATTGTGGTTACATTTAAAATTCCAAAAAGTGTTATTGTTTTTATATTTAATTATGTAGTTTAATATAGTGGTTATCATTTTCAAATGGTAAAATTATTACAATAAAATATAAATCCATTGGTTTGGAAATTTATTTTGTATTATTTATATTTACACCGACATTACTTACTAAAATACATAAATTCAATTTCAAAATATTTATGTAGCTAGTACATAATTTGAAAATTTTGATTTGTAATGCCACAATTTGAAAATTATGTTATACAATTTTATTCTAGATAAAACGTAATAAACAGGATATTTATCAGGAATTTTATAATTAAATGAAATACAAATTAACCACAATTATTCAAAAATAAATAATGCAGTCTGAATTTTAATTTTATTTTATATTTTAAATAAAGAATAAAATATTTTGATTCAAATTCAGTGATTCAATTGACTTAATTAGAATTTTTGTTTTTAACCTTGATGTGAATAAAATATACCAATTACAAGAGAATTAACTCTTATAAAAATCGGTATAAAAAATATTAAAACTAACACGTTAATGCTTACGTCAAGAGTTTATAAATTCATAAGAAACTTACGAGATAATGATTAATTGGTCTCATCATGGAATGTGGTTGCAAAACTGGCCCTTATCACAAAAAAAAAATTATCAATGTATTCTGATATAAACATTTTTAATAAAATAAGTTAAATAAAAAATATTTTAAATAGTCTGCATAAAATGATGAAGACTATTAACACATTCGGTGTTTATAGTTGTTCGATCAGTTTCCTTTTCGTTAATTTATCTTTGTCTTCACATACCAAATCTACCAACTAGCAAAAAAGGTCTGCACTGGTTAAAAAAAAACTAAAAACCTATGTAGAATTAAGTTCATTTTTCAACTTTTATGAAAACCTTTATAATACTAAGTCCTAATATAAATAAAATATCAAATTTACCCGACATTTATTCGGTTCGCATACAAACTGTATTAAGTTTACTTCAATAAAGTTTTATTTATCAAGCGAATTTAAAAAATGTTTTCTGAAAAATATTCTAAAAGTTACATAACAGATATTTTGGACACATTGTGGCTCAAATTCAAAATATGTAGTAAGTTTGAATTCGGACTTCAATAACATAAGGATGCCAAAATTTTAACACAAATTTTTCTTGTAGTTCACTTTTTTTTTTATATTTCTCTTAGTAGAGTAACACGCTTTGATTTCGAAATCCATCATCCTCATCCGGACAGAAATCAGTCGTATGAACGTTTGAAATACTATGAATACTTGTTCCTACTATGTAATCAATATCCAGGTAGTCGAAATTCTAAGAAATATTAAAAAACTTGTTCAATAACTCGTCTTATGGAAAAATAAATATTAACTCTTGAATTTTAAGTGCTTTTTATGTGTATGTATTAAAATTAAAAAAATATTAAAACTTTAGGTATGTGATTTGACAATTTTATATTCATTCTTCTGATGATGGTGGAATAATCGAAATCGATTAAGATATTTAATAAAATTGTGAAACATACCTCAAGTCTTAATGTTTATTCAATTTTAATAATGTTTCACCTAGAGCCTACCCTACAGCATATTCTATAAATTAAATATATATATTAAATGTTAATATCTATCAAACCTACTTTTTGTATTATGTTACGCAAAACTTATCAAAGAAATATCCCTTTAATAAAAATGTATATGCCTCAAAAAAACAATCCTAGGAAAAAAAAACACTAAAAGCCTAAAAGCTAAAAACAAGAGATATGAATTGATTAATATGCATAAAGTTCAAACTAAAACTATGAACTCCATCAAGCTCCAAATATACAACATTATAATAATTAATCTTATCAGAACTTATAGCACCCAGTTTTATGGCTTTGATATGAAGCTTAAATTCCTAATACACCGCTATTAAAACAAGTAAGAACGCATACCACTATAGCCCATAAGTTTATTATACATTTAAATTTGGATTCATAGAAATATACGATTTTATGGATCTATACCGAACCAATCTATACCGTTATGATTCAAGCGAAGGTATCATATCCAGAAAGATCTCAATGACGTCATTAGAAATTATGCTATTAAACATGAAAACAGATTGAAACCACAAATCAATTTAAAAGCAATTAAAAGCTACTTATAAACATGAAATGACACAAGAATACTAAGAAAACTGACACGATATATTTTTAATGGGTAAAGCAAAAAATATGGGGGACAGAAATATTCATTCCTGTAAAGCAAGAAAAGTTTTGCTTTTCAAGCACAATTTAAATTTATTACTAATTTATTCAAATAATATATTATACAATTGTACTTTAATAGTCTAAAAACTATACAAAAAAAAAATATTAACATTATGTTGGTAAGCTTCCAATTTTCCTAAGTGAAAAGAGTCATCCAAGATATTTCGAAAAACAAAATCTCAAAACAATAAAAATCTCGAAAAAGAATAGAATAGCTTACGCAGAATAGCTTTTTCTTAAAAAGTCTTTTATATTTAAAGTTAAAGGTTTATAAGATATTTTAACATTCTTAATTCCAGAATAGGTGGTAAGACGGCTTAGAAATATTATTGGAGAGGTCCATAGTATCCCAGAAATTAGGTATATCTGCAAAATATACCTAATTGTATTTATGATATATACTCCCTATTTGCATCCAACAGTGGCTAGGCATAAAATTAATTAAGGTAAATATTCTGAAAAAAGAGAATACCATTATTTTCAGAATGGGTCTTACATATAACACTTGGATAAATATTCTGGAAAAAGAAAATATTGTAATATTATGATTGGTAACCCTGTAATATTGTGATTGGCTTATTTTGAATCCTACTCTTTACTTCCCTCTAATTATTTTTCAGATATATTTATTTGGATTTTCTTTTCAATCTCCTTATATTATAATTGGAAAATAATTTTTATTCTGTAAATAAATGTAACTAAAAAATCTCGAATTTGAAATTTGAAATTTGTTATTTTGTTTTGAATATATTTTTTTCAAGATTTTTGTTTTCCAGATTTTTTTTTCCATATTTTTTTGAGATTTTTCCTCGCTCGATTTTTTTTTCAGATAATTCCCAAAGTAAAAATTACTCAATCAAAGGTTAAATAAAAACTACAATTTTAAATTTTTACAATAACTATCACAAAATTAAATATTTACTGGCATCAGATAAAATTTTTTCTTCTTAATATCTAATTATTTTATTAAATATACTTTAATATTATTTAATATTTTAATGTCGATTAAATTGGAATTAATCCCAAAAGAAAAATGGGAAAACAAAATAAAAACAATTTCTTATCAATTAACAAATTTCATATTTTAATTTATTTTTAAGATAAAATTCTAAATTGTTTGCTATACATAAATACATACATACTTAGTGTACATAATCAAATCCACCCCTATCAAAACAAATCAAATAATCAAAAATTTATTATAATTAAAAAAAAAGGGAAAAAAATAAGAAATGTTCATTGTCGCGTCATCATTTTTTTTTTTTTACTAAACAACTGCCAAGAATTAACTGTCATTATCGTTATCATTAAAATTTATCCTTTTTTGTAATATTTTTTATTTTATTTGATTTTATTTAAGATTTAAAATTATTTCATCTCTATGGACCAGAATAATAATAATTAATTTAATGTGGTACCATTACAGCTTTGGTAAAAAATTTTACGAGTTGAAAAGTTTTTATTCAAATATAGAACGACCAGTAGTACAAAGGAATGTGAAAGAGAAAGAGGAAAATTTTTTGAACTGAATTTTATTTATTTTTTATTTTTTTTATATTTCATATTTAAAAGTTTATTAACTAAATACAAGGTGTTTAGGAATGAGTAAATAAAAAGTTTTTGGAGAATTTGAGGTATGAGAAAAGTTGAGGTATAGTAGGTATAATTGAGTTTTGAATTAAGACCTTTGCTAGATGTTATTGTAATTGGGTATATGGGTGTTTGGGTATTTGAATTAAGAAAAATAAATAAAAGTTTTAATTTCCATTCCATAAGCATACACGTACGACATTTTTTATACATTCATTGATTACAGCATTTGAATTAGATTTAATAAGAATAAATAATAAAAATAAGAACTGAATTTATGTATGTTTATATAAAAAATAGCATAAACAATGAGAGTACAAAAGCCCTGAAGATCAAATTTTATGTATAAACCTTTATCTCTGTCTTAGTCTTATTGAACTCAATTTCCAGTGATATACAAGCTTTAAAGCCAGAAGTTGTGTAGTTGTTGTTTAGTCGGACAATCGGCATTGAAAAACTATATTTTTTTACCTTAAGTTAATATTCCAAATAATTTAAATCTGGTTAACTCTATCTAAGTAATTGATTCTAAGGCTAACACCAGATTACATCTTAAAGCTTTCCATTTTCTATTAATTTCGATTAATGGGAGACTTTAAATAAAATTTCATATGAATTCGATTTTTTAAATTCCCCTATTAATGTGTTGAAATCCTATTAAGTTCTTTTTATGATTCATTTACAGTTTTTTTTACAAGAGCCATACACATGTCCCATAGCTTTCATTTGAAATTTTGGTATATTATCCGATTGCATGTGAAGAACTACATTTTTTATTAGAGTAATTTCCCCTTATTCTTAATACTTCTATAGTTACATTCTATTTTCGTGATTATCAAATTATCATCCATCTCTTAGAGCCATCGAATTATCTCTAGAGCTCTTAGAGCGATCAAATTATCATCCATCTCATCCATCTCTTAGAGCCATCGTTGACGAGAAGAAAAAATTGATCTCGTCTCGCTGAATATGCATTTCTGTTGGACACTGTAAGCGGCGCGATTGAACATTTTATTTGTTGGTAGTACTGATTATTTCTTACTGTCAAAAAAAATCATTGGTATATAAACAAAATATGGTTTATAAAATTTTTTAGAAAGTATTAGTTTGAAAATATTTTTTAAATAAAAAATAAATATAAATATATTTATGTTTTAAATATTTTTTAGTTTAGTTTTAGTACATAAACAGTAGTAAAATAGCAATAGTAAAAATGTTTTTTTTTTCAAAACGAAAACACAATTTTAATAACAATGCAAAAAAAAAATAATGAAAAATTGTTTATTAATCTTTATTTAACTATTTTATTTATTCAATTTATTTATTTAATTCAATTTTTTGATAAAAAAACACAAAATACTTTGACGAAATACTCTATCAATTATAATTTTTGACGAGATAAAAAATGGCTATTGCGTCTCGTCAAAGGTCTAACAGAAATTACTCACGAGACTGCTTTGACACTTGCCGTCGGGTCTGTGGTGTCTAACAGAATACAAAACTATCTCGTCAGAGATATTTGCACACGATCTCGTGAGGTGGGTCTAACAGAATATGAGTGTATATGTTTCCAACTAATTAAAAAACAAAAATAAATATGAGTAAAAGTTTTTACATCAACTCCATAAGCGAAACTTGAACCCGCGACTTCATAATAGGAGTCAAATATAATTGGACGAGTATACACTATGACGATTTTCTAATGCTAGCAGTATCCTTTATTTATACATCCAGTATAAAGCAGTATTATTTATGTCAAGATGTTAAATTAGGTTACATTGGGTTTGGGTCAAAAATTTGGATCTGTATTTTTTTTAATCCAGAAAGGTTTTTCTCGAATCGTTCGATTCATGTCTTAGTAGATGGCTTCACGTATGAAAAATTTACGAGTTTAAGAAGTATTTGAGTTTAACTCGTCAACAATTTGTCTCATTGTCTCATTGTCTCGCGCAAACTTCTATGATTTGAATCTAATATTGATTTCAAAGTTGTTACCTTACAAAATTCGGATAGGCTAAACATTTAAAGTATGCTTGTGAATCAAAAAATTATTTGAAACGATCATAGTTTTGAAATCGCGAAAAGAGCTGCCAAATGTTTGGACTATCTAAGTTGATGGGAAGCTGTCTTTTAACCCTTGGAATCTTTTATGCGTCTTAATAGTGAATATAATTTATACATTTGGGCTTGCCTTACGGTCTTATACTATCTTTACCACATTCAAAATCGAGCTGTTCGTCCAACTCTAGACATATAGGTAACTTTATGATAAACTTTTCTTGGACATCGACCTATTGTTGATGCACTCTTTTTCTGTTGTATAGATGCTTCGAGGGTGTGAATTCTGCAGAAATAAAACCACTTCTCCATCATATTAAAAAATGCGAATGCGAAACAAGAAAAGTAGCAAGGACTCACCCCTATACTGACCAAATTCCCAGACGGTATAAAACTGAAATTCATATAGTTTGAATCTTTTTGTTTTGAGTTTTGAAAGATACCTGTATACACAGACGCATAGCTTAGATCAGTTGAATGTCGAGGATAGGAAAATGTTTTTTTGATTAGTACGGACATTTTGAATAAATTTGTTAATATTATTCTAGAATTTTTGTAGATTGTACTTAATTATATTTTTGCATTGGGAAAACATGTTTGTTGCAATATGATGTCACATTGGCGAAAATTTTACTACAAAAAAAATTTCCATAACCAATTTTTATCTACCTAAGAACTTCACTATGTAGTGGTGGGTACTTAATGCCACTCTTGTTGTGCGGCGGAAATGTTTGAGATGTGGCTTCAAGAATGAGTAATCATATCCTGTCTGATATGTTTCCACATTCAACATAAAATTTACAGAAATATAATTACTTCCTATACAATCTTATTCTGCCCTATCCTAACCAAGCGGTATATGAGAGTGTTAAAGGAAATAAACTAACGTTTTGGACTATTATAAAAGCAAAACAATTACACAGAAGAATCTTAAATACATCTTAAATACGTCCCCTAACCCAATTTAACAAAAAAAAATCCCGTTCTTGGGATTCTTCCTGTCTCATGTTTTTTTTCGAACATCTATTGAAACTAATTTATTCGCAGTTCGGTATTGTTATTCTAAAATGTAAACGGAATTGATAATCGCTAGATTGATGAGAAACTATTTTCTCTCTCACTCTTCTTGTAAACCAAAAAAATCCAGATGGATGAACCATTATGCTTAAAGGACTTTAAAATAAAAGATCCTTAAATATCTTTCAATATTCGATAAGTTATATTAGTACCAACATGAACCTCTAACATCCTGTATATTTTATATTTTTAATAAAAAAAAAATTTATATTTTATTTTGTTTTAACAAAAAAATAATAATAATACAAAAATTATAAAATTATTAACAGGTAGATATATTGGACACTTCAGGGGATATGCAATTTCCTGCAATGCGACGATTATCAATAGCCACTGCACATGCATTCCTTTTAGTTTATGCAACAACATCAGCCCAAAGTTTTATTAGTATTAAACAATGTTTTGAAGAAATACGAGAGCAGAGAGCTGATTTTCAGGTTAGTTAAAAAAATTTAATTTATTTGTTTTTTGTTAATTTTATTTTTTTTTTTAATTTATAAAATAATTTTTCGTTCCCATCCGTCATTCAAGAGAAATCCCTTTTCTAATTTTTTTTTTGTTTTGATTAACAAAGTTTTAACAAAATTAAATAACATTTTTTTTTGTCTATAAATCTGCTAAAATAATGGAAACTATAAATTATCAGGAAACACTGTAGCTTAAGGCTTAGCAAACTTCTACATATTAATTGTGAATAACTACATTCATAATATAATACAATATTGTCATAGCCGTGGCTATTTTCATGCAATTTATTTTCATTTAATTATTAATATTTTGAAATTTTTCAAAGGTGTTATTATTATAGGGTTGCCCTCTAGTGTAGAACAAACAACTCGATATTCAGGATACTTTACATAATAAATATAATTTCAAATACTTTTATAATATTTTAGATTTCTATCGACCTACATCAATCTATCCATCCATATAAACCCAATATTTATAATCATATAATTGATTGTTAAAAAAATAAAAGAAAATTAATGTTTTGTTCTAGACCTGGTATATATTAATTCACATGTTACCACACTCAAACGGCAACATGGAAATTTAAAGAAAATTTCGAGTAAATAATTAATTAAATAATAATCTGATACTACACACTCTTATCTGTAGAAAACATGTACTTCACTCTCTTTTAAAAATGTCAACAATTATAACCTCTTTGATTCAAATTTAACTATCAGTTCATGTTACAATATTGAATTGCAAGTTTCCTATGTCAAAGTTAATTGTTTTTTTAATACATGAGTTGTTGTGATAATATTGTCCTTGAAATTAAAGCCGATTTTAAATCAATTTCAAGTAATATTTTGATTGCATATACAGTTATCTCATCGACTCTAACTACAAATAACTATAAATAAGCTTTTACAACTAAAAGTTGAAAAATAGGTAATAAGATTTCAATGTAATTCGTTCAAATAAAGTAATTTTCAATCATATCAATAACGCGTTACAATCTACATTGATCCCAGCCTAGCTAATTACTTACTTCTGTTACTTCACATTTCACCAATTATAATTTTTTGGCCAGTAGTAAATTATGACCAGTTATAATTTATCACTTCATCTTTTATATATTGCTTTTGTCAATATTTAATATTTTTCCATTCTCTTAACATAACTAATAATCAATTACAATTAATGCAAAGAAAAATTATTGTCAAATAGTGAGTAATCTTTTTCAGACATTTGCCGCGTTCATATAACAGCATCAAGCCGCATACTTGACTGAAGTCAATCAACAAAATTAATCGTCAAACAATTATATATATATTATTCTGCATTTATCTGGATATTTGTAAGTTCGACGGAACGCTCCAACACATATACAAATTGCATATGTATACAAATGCATATATATACAAATTGCTTTGGTGCTTTTTTTAACCCCTGTCTATCATGCTGAACCTTTGCAGGAAAAATTGATTGCATGAACTATATTTTTTTAATTTAATGTTAGTCTTCTTCGCAAATAATAAGGAAAAATAATAAATAATAATAATAATATAAATAAAACAAACAATTTTTTTGATTTATAATAATAAGGACTAATAGAATTTTAATCAATAGTTTAATATGGTATAATAACCAAAAGGCAAACAGCATTTAACACAAAAAAAAAACATAATTCACTCAAAGGTTATTCTTATTACTTAAAATTATACACAATAATATACATATTGTGTATCAGCATATTTGTATTGTATAATATTATACATTATACTACTTTATTGCTTCTACCTTTTATTTTTGGCATTATTGTGTGCGTAATTCACTTCACTCAAAAAAAATTATTTTTGTTTTTTTTTTGTTTTTTTTGTTTTTTTTTTATTATTTGCTGTATCTGCATTCTGTATGTTCTATATGCTCCATTCCAAAAATATTATTTTATTTTCAGTGTTAAGTGTTCACTTTTCACTTCACTGTTCAGGTTCTTTGTTCAATCAATAGAACTTGATAGAAGTAGAGTAGGATAATTAACTCTACTTCTACGCCGGATAATAAAACATTGTTTTTTTTAAATTGAAAATTATTGATGAAAATGTTTTTGTATTTTTTGTGAATTTTACCAATTTAGATACAAAATTTTGGAAATTTTTTTTAAAAATAACACAATACCATAATAACAGTTTATTCATATAGCAAAATAAGATCCCTATACATTATACAAAAGACAAAATTTATATGAAAATAAGATCCCATTTTTAAATTTGCTCTCCCAGAGGCCACAATAACGCTAATACCAAAGAATATCTATAATAAGAAGGTTCACTGGAATAAAATTTTATAATTTGTCAATGTGTTGGTCACCATTTTTCCAGTCGATTTCCAACATTGTAAGAAATAGATAGTCATAAGAATTTAATTTGTGAAAGAGAGATCAGACTTAACAAGATGATGTTTTCTCAATTTCGAAACATTTTTAAAAAATTGTGTATAGAATAGTTTTTATAAAAACTTTTTTTAAGCGTTAGAGTTGATTTATTTTTAAATATAACATACACTGCTTAATTTTCATATATAATCTGCATTTTTTTTTTCTAAGTACTTTCTTATATACTAATTTTTTTTTAAAAATGCATATCAATAAAAAATATTATTTATTCAAATGTTCATATTATTAATATTCAACTTTGTTACCTATTTATAAAATTAACAGGTACCTAAATGCATTATATTACTTATAATATAATATGTATTATTAGTTCATTGATGATTAAAATGCACAATTTAATTTTTCAGAAACTAAAAAGGCATCGGATTATTCATAAAAAAACAAACCGCTTGATATTCTTTTTAACTACCTATTTCAATACCTGAAAAACTGTATATTGAAAATACATGAATGATAAAAAATATACTTCCCTTATAAGCCAATAAAATAAAATAATATGATATTTAAGAAATAACATATGTTTTTGAAACGAATATTATTTTATATAGGGATCTGTAAAAAATTAATCATTCAAAATTTATTTATTCTCATACTCTTATAAATTTAATACGTTTATTTTAAAAAAAATTCGTACACAAAATTTCAGACGACTGTACACATGAAAAATCTCCCGTGGGCTATTTAAAATTACATTGCAAAAATGAAGTGGTTTCACAATAACGCTAATACGGTATAATTTATACTAAATGGAACCCAACTAACGAATTATAACTAAATGGAAGTGAGTACGAGTATACCATACAAAAATACAAACATTTTATACAAATTTGTTGGTATGGTACTTCTTTTTCTGTTATATAAAAAAAAAAAGATTAGTGTTAGGCCAATATAAACATAAATAAAAATAAATAAAAAGTGATATAAACATAAGTACTGTAATTTCGGAATAAAGAATCTAATGAAAAAAAAAAGAAACTAGGATTTATTTTGCTTCCGTCATTTATGACGGGTTACAAAGTTAGTTTATATTATTAACTTGTAATTTAAAGATAGAAACGCACTTTGAAACTTTGAAAATCACAGATAAGCTTTGTTGAATCAAAATATGTAGAGTGATTATCTTTTGAGGTATTATATGCAACAAATGAATGTAATTTCAAATAAATTTAAAATATAAATGAAAAAATTAAATTCAAGTACATTTTTACAATAAACAACTTTTCAAGTTATTTTGAACCGTAACATAATTTGTAAATTTTAAGATAACTAAGGAAAAATGCACCTTGAAACTCAAACTTATTTCGTAATCACATATAAAGGACATAATTGTAATTTAGATTTAGGTTATGATCACGAAAAAAATCATTTCATCTTTGATTTATATCAGATCATGATGTGTGGTCTTTATTTTTGTCATCTATACTTATAAAAGGGAAAGTTTGTTTGTGTGTTTGTTTGTTTGTTCGCTATACACGCCCACAGTTTTAAAGATAGAGTTCTGAAATTTTGTACAGTTATTCATGGCCGAAAAAAGAACCGGACGAGATATCTTACAAGATCATCAAATGACAGGTTTGGGTAGCTGCCGTACAACTCCTAGTACCTAAAAGGAATCTTTCAAAAACCATAGGTTTTACAGATCTGAAAATGTACACTTGGGTACTCTTTTACAAATAAAAATACGACTTTTTCCGATTTCGAAAATTTGGGCTGGTTCGGGTTGCTGCCGTACAACTTCCAGCATCTTTCAGTAATCTTTCAAAAACCATAAGTGTTACAGATCTGAAAATTTACACCTGTGAACTCTTTTACAAATAAAGAAATACGACTGTTGCCGATTTCGAAAATTTGGACTGGCTCGGATTGCTTCCGTACAACTCCTAGCATGTCTCAGGAACATTTCAAAAACCAATTTTGTGTTTACTTTGTTAGAATTGTAATAAAAAATGTTTATCCGTTTTTACTTCACTTTGGGGGGTATACGACTTTTGCAGTTGGGGTTTTGAGGCTATGTTTCAGTTTTCAATCATTATTACTTTATCAAACTAGTTTGATTAGTCCACTATAGCTGTTCTACTGAGTGTCTGGTAAAACACATGAATTACGCCACCCAGGATATACACAAACATGTTTCCCAGTTTTGCAATACTGTTCGATCTAATACATTTTAATCTAAAAATATCAACTCTGGTAAAATAATAAGAATCCTTAATAAATCAGATCACTAAATTGATAATAATAGATGATAATATAGATAGTAATAGATAATAATAGATCAAAATTAAGTCATACGATCTCTTAATGATGATCTTTAATAAATTAGAATTTCTTTCGATTTTATAGACTGTAATCCCAGGGATTGATATGTCAGATTAGTTATTATTAACTATTACATTTAGTTCTTAACTACAGCATAGTAGTTAGTTCCATGATAGAGAAATTACTATACACAAAAATTATTGAATTCTATATTAAACAACTGTACCAGAAAAAGTAGTAGTGTTTTATTTTTGTACTTAACTGTATACATAAAATGTTTTTTTTTTAATGTTCATGAATGAATCATGACAAACCAGTTGCAAAATACTGCTTGAAAGGATATAAAAATTAGATCTGATTAAGTTGATTTTATTATCAAGGATTTACTTTTTGACTATACTATACTACAATCGTTGTCCTCTTATGGATTCTATGATTACCCAAAATACTCTTTTGTTTTTCTTTTTGTTTTATCGTGTTATATTTTTTTTTTTTGCAAAAAATAGGAAAAAAAAAACAAAAACTGTTTGAATTGGTTTTGAAAGGATATCAAAAAAAAAATATCTGGAGCACGTACTTATTATAATATACATATAAATATATATTATTAATGTAATATAAATACAAAAACAAAAGAAAAAAAAAAAAAATTTTGTTTTTATGATTTTGTTTGTCTATGTAAAATTAAAATTAATTTTATTTTCTTACTTATTTTGGTTTCTTTATTTTCTTATATTCTATTTTTATTTTTAAAGGACATTCCCATTGTAATAGCTGGTAACAAATCGGATTTGGCACAAACACATAGAGAAGTTAAATTAGAAGAGGTCTCCGATTGGGTTTATTGTGAATTACCGAAACTTAGGTAAGTACCATTATTTATATATATATATATGTTCATGTTGTATATATATATACATGCTTATTTACAAAATTATATAATAGAAAAGGAATATATAAATAAATAAAAATGTTGGTAATAAAATGTTCGTGTTGCACGTGTTCAAATTGAATTCAAGTTTAAAAAAAAAAAAAAATTTAATATTTTAATTGAAAACATGAAAAAGTTGTCTGGCCTCACTTACACTTATAAATTCACAAATTTATAGAATTAAAAAGAAATGCCTTCATGTGTTTTCAACTGTGCGTTCACGAATTTTTGAATTCAAGTTTTTGTAAGTCTGAAAAATTGTTAATACCATTTTGTTATAAGAGACGCAAATAAAAAATATTATAATAAAAAAGTGATGGTCAAATATGAAAGCATAGAATATAGTAAGCGAAATAAAAAAAAAATGTGAGCAAGTCTCAGAAGCAAGATGATCATAAAATAATTATTAAATGTGAAGTTTTTGTTGACTCTGTAGAAAAGTTTTCTGATTATGTAATAAACGAAATCGATCAAGATATTAATTAAGCTTAGTGAAATACAAATTATGACATATAATATATAAAACCTTTTACCTATGGCCCACAGCATATCCTACAAAATAATATAAGACAAATATTTTCGCTATGCAAATGGAAAGTTCAATTTTTCCAGCTTCATTTTCTTCTAAATTCTAGTGCTGAAGTTATTATATAAGTACGAAACATTCGCTTAATTGTACAAATTCGATAATCCCACAGAAAGATGTTTTTTTTGACAATTATTAGGTTACTATAGTACAATCTTATTCCATATTACAATAAATTATTACTACATTTAAACAGTACTTAAAAAGCAAGACCCTAGTCGGTCACGGGAATCAATATTTTTGTTCCCCTATGTTTTTATTTTATTGCCCTAAATCGTGGGGTTTCAGCCTTTTCAGCCTTCTTATATGTTATGTTCTATTTAATATCTCAATCACCTTTGAATTGATGTGTTGAACCAATTTGTGTTCGTGCTTCAGAGCATGGTTTCTAATGGCTTCATTGATAGTTTTTACATTGAGATCTCTGTGGATATCATCATTTGAATCATACCGGTATGCGTTTGTTATAGTTCTAATGAATTTATTTTGATAGCGCTGTATAATTAACAAGTTAGATTTCTTAAAGCAACCCCAAAGGCTTCCATAAGTTCAAATTAATTTATAAGGCTTAATTTATTTATTTCTTGTTAAGATCAAACAGATTATAACTAGGTCTTAAACTAAAAAAAATAAAAGAAAAGTAATTAATATTTAACAAAATTATTCTAAACTAAAGAACTCTACAATTTAAAAGAAAAATAGAAGAAAATGGGAAAACTAGAACTACGTATTAACAATAATGGTTATTAAGTGTGATAATGAGAAAATGTGTTTTATTTTTTTTTTTCTTTGTAACCATATACTTGTTCCATTACAGCTCGAACTCAAATATTCAATTCCAAGAGAATTGTAGCAATAAATCCTTTTATTATTTGACTTCCACTTAATGAAAGATCAATGTAGCTTTTATATTTATTGCATAACATAAACATCCTATAAATGGGTTCACATTTCCCGCAATTTTTTCGATGATAAAGGGCATTAAAAATGTTCTGTGAGCGAAACCGTGTACTAGTATTGACATGGGCATCATTCACCATAATTTTAACGTACTGTAAACAGATTTCGTCTTTCGACAACTTCTTTAAATATTTTCATGTCATCCGCATAAATTATAACGTTCCTGTTTTTAATTGACGGAAATGTTGAAAATTAATGGACCCACATGGCTGCCATGCGGAACACCAGAATTAGCATGGAACGTACTGGAATCAAAATCAGTAACAACGACATCAGTCTGGAAACCAGCTTCCATCGATTTAAGAAACATGGAACATGATTCAACTAAATTTGTTACGGTTGATCTCCCCTTCATAAAACCATGCTGGTTAGGCACAAGTAGAGCAGAACATTCGCTATATATAGCATCATACACCATAAGTTCAAAAACCTTTGGTATACTTGACAGTTTAGCTATTGCACGATAGTTTGCGATGTAATTTTTTGGACCCTTCTTGTGAATCGGTTTGATATAGGCATATTTCCAAGATTGAAGAAATATCCCGTGTTCAAGAGACTTATTAAATAAAATATACAAAGGATAAACGAATGATTCAGAGCAATTTTTCAAAACTATTTCCGGAATATTATCGGGACCTGGGGATGTTTCGTTATTTAACTTACTTATTTAATTGAACTATTACGTTACTTAATTGTACTATTATATACTTGAAGCTTGGAGTACAGGCTTAGTTTGGACTGTCTTCCTATTGAGCAATACATATTCCTTGTCTTTTGATTTATTTGTTTGGCTTTTTGTCTGACATGATGTTTCCAGTTGAGGCGAGAATCAAGATGTAATCCAAGGTATTTTACTGTTCCGTCAGTGTGCGCCCTACTTTAAGTTTCGATTTTCATCCACTTTCTGTTAAAGTACTAATGTGATTATAAATGTATACTAACAAGATAATTTCCAATAAAATGTACGTTAAGGAAAAATATTTTTTCATTAGACCTTGAAATTCGTTTTTTTTGTTTATAATTTTTAATTCCCTTTTCTTTGAATCTTTACTTCCTCCTTCTTTTTTTTCAATAATGTAGCCTACCAAAAATCCCATACCCAATAACTTTTTCTTCTGAATTTTTGCTATAACTATTCAATAATTTTAAATGAGGAATCACACTACATCTATTGTAGAGTGATAAAAATGTAACATTCCGAATTATTAATTTCGAAGAAGGAGCCCCTGAGAAGGTTTTAAACGAAAATTTTTAAATTAGTAGTCATTTGAAGTACTCAGTACATAATATCGATCGACAATTAATGTTAAGTTTTGAAAAAATAACATTTTGAATTTAATTTTTAATTACTATTATAATTACACATAATTATTATGATATCATAAAAGCGTAAACACTTCCTCTATAACAGATTTAAATAATTAACCCTTTCTTAGAAATTTTTTTTTCTGCTTCGGAAATATTTTTTCTTGGTATTTTAAAATAATAAAAGAAAATAACCGAAATAAGACAAAACTTAGAAAAAAAAGAATTAATTTTTAAGGCTTTTTAAGAATCGCTTGAAGTTTGAGCAATGTGTGGATTAATGTTTTTTTCGTTTTTTACTTCTCGGTGCAATAATTTTAAAGAAATGACAAATATGAAACTTTCATCAATTCAATATATCAATTAAATTCCTGCTATTAATTCTTAGACTATAGATAACGGTATATCTCACATCAAGATATCCTGATTTAATAAAAAATACTTTCAGGGTTTTATAGAGGTATAAATTCCTGATGAGAAGAATACCTATACTACTAAATAAGTTTGCAGTATGTGTAAGACGGTTAACCTTACAAATTAATCTAATAGCATGCTTTTGAGATATTAGAAGTGGTTGTAAATTGTTAAAGTGAGTACCACCCCAACAAACTATAACATACTAAAGTTTGGAATAGAATATCGCAAAGTACACCATTGAACACACTTTATTAGTAGAGCTATATAGATTTACGTAGTATAGTTGTCGAATCACGTTTTTAAAATGGCTCTTGAGGTAAAAGGTGTGTTCGCTCCAATCAAGCTAAGAATCAATCAATAATCCTAAATATTTAAAATTTTAGATGATTAAAAACAGTGAGAGGAATCATTGAGATTAGAAACAGAATTAAGACACAGAGGGTATTTTTTACAATTAGGTGAATGATAGTACAAATTATAGTTATCGTAATTAGCGTTACGTATATTAAAATTCATATACTTAGTTTTAGAGCTAATGATCAGTTCATGTTTACAAACCAGTTACGGAGTATATTAATATCGTAGTTCATGTTAACCACAATATCAAAGTTATTTTTACAAGAATATGTAAAAGCTGTGTCGTCTGCAAATGCGGTATGATTTCCTTTAAACGGTTGAAGAAAAAGAGAATGCATAAATACCAGAAAAAGTAAAGGTCCAAGAACGGAACCCACTGCTTATAGTTAGTAAGTCACTATATTTGTCCTTAATTTTTACTCTTTCTTACGAACAAACACGAACGAAACCAGTCATTTACGAAACATCTAAGACCAGGATTATGCAGCTTTGTTAACAAAATGTTATGATTTACAAGGTCAAACGCCTTTGCAATATCTACGAATAATGCTGAGCAAACATTATTCTTGTTCAAAGCTTCATATACCTCAATACAAAATTTAATAAGTGCTCCTTCAGTAGATTTTCCTTTCAAAAATCCAAACTGGCTATTACTAAAGAATTTCGTTTTATACACATATTCACACATTCGTCTTTTCATAGCTTTTTCAAAAATTTTAGAAAAAACGGATCAAATTGAGATGGGTCTATAGTTATTAGTATCAAGAGAACTACCTTTTTTAAATAATGGAAGAATATGAGCAATTTTTAATTTATCAGGGAATAGCTCTACCAGAAAAAAACACTTTTATTAAAGATATGAGCTAGAACATCAACTATCGGTAACGAAATTTTCTTTAAAATATAATTTGAGGCAAAATGCCATCAGGAGATTTAGAATTAGAATTATTCAGATTCATAATAATTCTATGTAATTCGAAAGAGGCAAAAGGTTCAAAGAAAAAGCTAACCACTTGGAAAATTTCATCATGAGCAGTAGGATTAAGTGTCAAATAAGAATTTGCAGAAGTTAATTTATTAGAAATTCCTTGTCATTATTAGAGGTCATATCATTGATACTAAGTTCTATATCATTACTTTTGTTAGTATTACCAAGAAGGCAGTTAACCAAATTCCATTCATTTTTTGAATTACCTTTCACCTGTTCAAATTTACCAACAAAATACATTTGAGACTTAATTTCATTACAAAGTTTTTTAAAATACTTCCTAAGACGAATATTGCTGGGCTGATTATCAACTTTTTTTCGTAAAATATGTATTAAATCTTTAGTGACAGTCAGGCTGCCGTAAGACCTCTTGAAAGTAACCTCATCAAATGTAGAATTATGAAAGAATGTTCAGGAGCCTCAGAAGGCTCCGAAATAAGGTACAACTGATCTGAATACCGGGTCACAGTGGTTTGACTGGAAATGAAAAGCCTGACGAAGTAGCCTGATTATCGGCAGGCAACATTTATGGACCGGAACTGTCAGGTGGTATATATCTATTGGTAATATTAAACTATCGATAGAAAACATCCTGAAGAGTGAAACAAACACTCTTTTAGGGCGTATTGAAGGCCAAAATGTCACCAAAATATATGCAACAAAAATAACCAACTTCCTGCTAATTCTCAATAGAGCAGACTCTATGAAAACGGTGGGCATACTTACTGATCATAACCACATGAATAAGCACATGTGTAGACTAGCCCTAAGTGAAGACCCAACCTGTAGACACTGTTCGGAAGAGGAAGAAACCTCCAGACATGTTGTAGGAGATTGTCTAGCTCTTTCAAGACTGAGACTCAGGCTGTTGGAAACGTACTATATAACCTCAGAAAACTTCTGCTGGTTAAACCTTCACACCTATTGGCCTTTATCAAAATGGTTGACTAAGTCGAGGGGTGGAGGAGGACATAAAAGGTTAATAGCCTACATTCGGCTAACATATCAAAATATATTTTAATACTAATAATATGTTTTTATTATTATACCCCAGTAACAAAAAAAAATGCATTAAAAATAAAATGGGATATAGATATTATGATTTAGATACTTCTAATTCACTTCATAGTATTATTTCTTGCAATTACAAACTAAGTTCAAATTAAAATTAAAAAAATTCCTATAACTATAAATTGTTATAAAATTTTAAAAATTTCAAAAATTAATTGAAAAACAATTTATAATGAAATGGCTAAAAAAAAGTAAATAGTGTAACATCAGAAGCAAATTTTGAAGGCAGTATATAAGAATTTTGCTACATATGTGCATATTGCACCGTCTGAAACAAAGCTGCCCTCCAATGTGTGCTTCCTGTAATGAAAAAAACACTTAAACTCATTATTACTACCTATTTTTTTTGTATTTTAGTTCCTACGTAATGCATTGTATTAGTTATTTTAGCTTTTATGAGTAGTTTTAAAAAACGAAATGCAACAGCTTAAAGTATCAAAATAAATTATCACTAGGGAGCCGTATTTATTAATTATAATTCAAGTTAAAACCAAATTTAACGTTTTTAACAGATCGGGGATTAAAATACTTTTCACTATCAATGACTAGGTATAAACAAAAAACAATAAGAATTTTGTTTACAACGTACTTCGATACACATTACATTGTCATACAATGCATTACGTAGGAACTAAAATACAAAAAAAATAGGTAGTAGTAATGAGTTTAATGATGAAAATAACACTCATATGCTACTACCAAGATGCTATCACCAAGATGCTATCTTATATCACCAAAAATGTGTTTAAATAGAGGTGTGGTCGTGGTGTGGTGATTTATTTTCTCTCATTTTTGGTGAATAGATTGAATAATTTTGAGGTGAAATGTTGACAACTAACTCTATTATAATTATATGATAGGAGCGAAGATATTTCCGACTAAAAAATGTGATCCTTTGAATATGATAAAATAGATTTCAGTAGCCACCAATACAATTAGTGTAAAAGATAATAATACTGATGGTTAAAATTCAAACAAATTAATAAAACCTGCAATAAAGTTAATTTAATGTGGTGTTAAAAACAAAAACAAAGTTAGTTGTGAAATGACAATTTTCCCCGATTTTATATTGGTAGCTCTGCTACTGCGCAGCGAAATAGAGATGTTTTGCATCAAACTCTTGCATTGCATGTAATTTGTTTCAAATAAAATCATGGTAGGTAGAAAGATATTGGTGGCTGGCAGAACTACACTGACAAACTTGATCAGTAAGATACATTATGATACCACTATGATATAAGATATCTACTCGTTGAACCATTTCGGGCTTTCTACAAAGCGGTAGAGGCTTTGATTTCAGTGCCTTCAACGTCACCCAGTGAATCCAGGAAGAAGGGTCATATATATGGGCTCTCCTTTTTTGATAAACACCAGAGCTAGACGCAGAGTAGGAGTTGGACAGTTTTATCCTTTTTCTCCTCTCCTACATGTTCCGCAGGTTCAAGCATGTTCAAGCCCTCTGGCATGTTTGCCAATATGATAATAATCCGTAACGACCCCTACAATAGTGCTGCTGTCATATCTTTTAAATGATAGTATGTTAAAGTAGCGCTTCAGGTTCAGCATAGACCAGATTTTCTTAGTGATGTTGCAGTTTGGTCTACTTGACCATCTGAAATTTGAAACTTTGATTGCATTCTTTGCGAAGCAGTAAATTATCATATAAAACAACACACTCTAGTTTACTTTTACTGCGATGCATGCGATTTCAGGCATTAAACATATTTATTTCATCAAAAAACTGATGTCTTAATAAAATTAAAATAAATTTCTTAAAAACAAAAATTTGTTTTTTTAAACCTTCAAACCATGAAATTGTCTTAAAATGAAAATTTCTCATTAAAAATATTATTCAAAAACAGTCTTTCAGAAT
The DNA here is from genome assembly GCA_963942445.1 of Argyra leucocephala. NCBI lineage: Eukaryota > Metazoa > Arthropoda > Insecta > Diptera > Dolichopodidae > Argyra > Argyra leucocephala. Next base: position 110,954,640 of record OZ012678.1, read on the forward strand.
TTGATTTACAATTCATCAATTTTTTATTCTGAAAAACTTCTACTTAGAAACTACCTTATTGATCTCTTCGGAATTTATTTAATTTATTTTAGAAATTAATAAAAATAAATTTTGTGTTCCATTTACAATTTTCTTCTATAATCTTTTAGAAACTCTTAGTAAAGAAGAAAAACAAGATTGCAAAACAGATAGATCCAATTTGAATGATGGTATTAAAAATCATATTGTGAACATAAATGGTAAATACTAATACCACTATACCTACGCGTAAAATACAATTCCGATAAAATATTCTTATATTATAAGAAAAAACAAAAAGAAAAAATAAAATCTTATCTTTATGGTATTTATTGAAGTTTTCTCACTAACAGTTTTACTTTAAAAAGTACAGCAATAGAGAAATTATTAATGACAACATAAGGGCGACAAAAAGGTAGTAACTGTTTGTTACTTCAATTGAACACCCATATTAATAGAAAAAACCAATCATATTAAATCCTTAAACAACATTTTTTTCCAATACTAACCAGCATTTGTCATATTTCCTTCTTAGAAAAGGATCAGGGACAAATTTTAATAAGAACAACAAAAATAAATTTACTCATATTGTTTATTAGTATAGGTCTAAAAAAAAATTTCAATTTCTTTTTTAAACATAATTTCAGATTAAATCCATTTCAAGCGAATCGATCCTTTTTTCCAAAGAATATTATTGAAAATTTTATAAATTCTTATTAAATTAGAAAAAAACAGAAATAGTTTGCTCTAAATGTAGGTAGGTACATGCAATGCCTCTTTAAAATATTTAAACAAAATATCTCTAGAGACTTCTTTGTTCACATGAAACAAAAATTTCTTATATAAATTTTCATTTTTTATTCCCAAGTGTTTACAATTTTCATGATATTTAAATGGAAATTTGTCCACTAAGTGTTAATATTAGACTTTTTCAAATTATAACGAATTATCTTATTTGGGAGAATATACTTGAGTTTTTGGTTTATTAATAGTCTGATGCTACATACATTTATTGAGACCTTAAGTTTATTTAATTGAATGTACAGAAAAGGCCTGGTTGGTTAAAATTGTTTCAATTATTAAATAAATTAAAAGTAATATTAAAAAAATAATAAAGGTAAGAAAGGTATTATGATAATATTCCACAAAAACCACAATTTCCATCATGTCTGTCTACAATAAATAATAAATAATAAGAATAAAAATGGTTTTTAATTGACAATTAAAATGAGTACTGGAAGCAAAGAAACAGATATTATAAAAATAAACAGTGTGAATTATTAGAATTAAAAGTCAACTTTTTTTTTTTTGTTTATAAGTTTATTTTATTTTCTTATATATATACAAATAAAATTTAAACTATACAGTAGTGAATGCGCACTAGTGATGTATAGTCATTTAAATCATTCTTAATTTTACTTAAATTTACTTTTTCAAGAAATTAATTGTGGGGTTTCAATTCAACAAAGATTAATACTAATTTAATAATAATTTTTAATCCAATGAAATAAAATAGAAATTAAGTAAGTTATTTTTTTTTTAACTAATAAAATTTATTTATTGCAAGAACAAAAATGGATAAGTAAAGCCATAAGTAATTTACAATTTCTTTGAACATAATTTTATCATATATGTACATCTATATAATTGTATTCGCAATCTAAGAAAGATCTAGCGTGTCTTAAAGGAGATCAGAAGAAGAGAATTTCTAAGCAAGGTACTTCAGGTCAGATATATTATTACTGATAAACCATTTATAAAAATAAATTTTACAAATAGATTTCACAAAATTTAGATGAAAAGCGACTTCTAATAGTTCCAGTGCAGTTTGAAACTAGAATAATCTAATTGACGTAATTAACCTTGGTAGTTCAATTTTGTAATAATTTATATTTAAAAGCCATTTTTTACAAAGTTTAACAAATTTATTTAAACAATTTAAATTTTTTATATTCATTGGAAGATTATTAAAGTATTTTGATGCCATAGTAAAGTAAAACTTCTCATAGTGTGTCTTATTGCAGAAAGGTATGTTGACTATCATTCTATAATTTATTCTTAAGTTATATGATTTTGAATTACGAAGTCTCAAATGATACTTGTCCTTGTAAAATTTAATTAATGAAGCAAAAAGGTGTCTGACAGGCAGTATATTAGTTCTTGGAATAGAGGCCAACAACTGAAGGTTCTATTTTTAAAGTAAATGACTCGGAGAATACATTTTTGAGCTTTTAGTAATGGTTCAATTGTATTGAAATATAAGCCACCACAACTAGTTATACCATACTTTCTTTTAGAGTGAACCAGAGCATAATAAATGTTTAATAAAAGCTTTTTTGAAAAATATTTTTACAATATATAGAATTTTCTAACACATATAACAACATGTATTTATATAAGTTATTTGGATGAGGTTTCCAATTTAAATTTTTTCCAATAATTATTCCCAAGTTTTTGTACTTTTCAACAGATTCAACTTTAAAACAACCTACTGAGCACAAACTATTTAAAGATGAGCCAACATGACGCATAATTTAAACGAACACAACCAGTAGAATGAAATTTAATTTCTAGATCATATTGTCAGAAGAATTTCTTAAATTAAAAACAATTATTTTGGTTTTATCACTTATTATAAGTTTATGAACTACGAACCATTTTCTGAGCAAATCTACATCAAACTCCATACTTTGTTTTAGTGAATTAAGACTATGTTCACTATATGATATAGAACAGTCAGTCATCTGCAAAACCTGTTATCTTAACTTTAAAATATTGTAGAAAAATAGAATTAATATAAATTAAGAATAATAGTGGACCTAACACTGAACCTTGAGGTACTCCAATGTTAGTAGTTTTGAGTTGACTTACTACATTATTATTTAGCTTAACTTTTTCAGTTCTATCTCTTAAATAAGAAGTTAAAAAGTTTAACATAAAACCTCTAAAACCCACTGACTCTAATTTGTTTAAAAGAATCTGGTGATCAATCAAAAGCTTTGGTAATGTCAATAAACAGAGCTGAAGTACATTTTTTATTGTTTATACTCGAGTATAACTCAGAACATAATATTAAAATTGCATCTTCAGCGCATTTACCAGGTAGTTTTTGATCAAAAAAATTTGATTTAAATAGAAATTTTAATATTCTTATATTAATTAATTTTTCAAATAACTTTGCTAAAGAAGGCAAAATTGAAATAGGCCTGTAATTATTTAACAATAGCTTAGAACCCTTTTTAAATAGAGGAATTATTTCAGCACTTTTCAGAGAGTTTGGAAAATTTTCACCATAAATTGATAAATTGAAAAGGTGACTTAATACTTCTGATATATAGGATGCATATATGATATATAGGATGCAGTTTTTTTTAATATTAAATTATTTATATTGTCAGACGTACATGGTTTTTTGTTATTTAGTGACAAAATAGTTGACATAGCCGTAACTTGCATTTACGAATAAACTGATTCAATGAGTTGCGTATTCCAGCTGCAAATGGTAACGAACTTCATAGCTCTCCACCTTTTATAGTAAAATAATGATCCATAGAACTTGTTCTTGTTAAAAGGGAAAAAGTAAATTGAAGATGCAAATAGGAAGAGTGAGTTGAATTTAAAATTTTGAGAAATAAAATCAAATATTCCACCTTGTACAATGTTACTGGGTCCGTATCCATAGCCCAAGCAGTAAAACGAAAAATATGATCATAGCGGTGAAAACAAAAAATTAAACGAGTTGAAGAATTGAAAAATCCTAACAACTTACAATCTATCCTAACATCCAAACTACAAATGGTACAATGTATACGGAACAGTGATTTTGTCACTGTAATTTTTAAATAAAAAGATCAATCTGTTACTAAAGAACAAGAAAGAACACTGACCGTTATTTCTCAATAATATTTATTTTATTTGTTATTTTTCAAATTAGAAAATCATAAAAAATAGGAATAGAGATAGGAACAATTATTTCAAATAATAAATTTTTTTCTATTATGCACACAAACTCATATACAAGCTTTAACCACTATTAATTGGTATTACAAAATATACAGCTATGTATATTTTGTAAAGAAATTTTTTAATTGAATATTAAAAGTATTTCTACTTGTTTTCTAACGTACTATTGAAAATTTTTTGTAAGCTTATTATGTTAGCTTCAAAGACCTGCTATTAGAAATTAGCAAAAGAAGCAAATAACAATAACATGCTTTTAATTATTTTAAAAAAAATGATCATTACTAATTAGTACAGTAAGATAATTTGATGTAGAATAGATAATTAATATTGAGTTACATACCATTATTCGTCTTAATCACTGCTTGCATTCTATCAAGTGTTAATTTGTAATATTCATCCGGAGTAATGAATTTCGTTATTTTTTTTTTTTAAGCTCCGATTGTTGGTTGATTTATTGGTGTATCAATGAAAAAAATATTAAGACAAAAGTTCCTTATTTTGTGATCTACAATCCGAATTTGAATCGAAAATTCCTCATCCCATATGCAAATCTAGCTTTCGGTGAATTTTCGGTTTGAAAAACCCTTTTCCGGTTTTTCGCGGAAGTTGAAAATATCACTAATCGATAGAACAACATCGAAATAGTTAATATTTTTTTTTTAATTTGAAACAACAACTCCTTCCGTTAAAAACTGACACGCGTGCTTTAAGTCAGCGCCTATAATAGGAAGAAAAGATATATAGAAAAAATGAAATATAAGCAATGAAATATATTTGGACTCAATTTTATATTTTCAACAAAAGTTCAACTTTAAACTAAATAGCCAAATTTTTATAGTTTTTGAAAATGTTTATTGAATTTTTATATTTTTTATAAGTAACATCAGAATATTTATAAAATAAAATCGGATCAATTATATTGTAGAAGCGACAATAGTGAAATTTAAGCACCAAAATTAAACAAACCATTAACTTTTAAATTATGAAGATTTATATATCCCAAGTTCAGATATCCTGATCTTAAAAATAAAGGGTTCAAAGTTACATGAATAAATAAATAACGTACTGGTAAAACATTTAGTTTTTTTAAAAAGTTCAAAACTTTATGTTTAGATATTTTTCTTATTGTGCGTTTCTGAGCTACTAAAATCTGATTAAACTTATTCATGTACGCATCACCCCAGGACTCAATGCCATAACGTAATTTCGAATGATTTATTGAGTAATAAAGAGTAATAACAATAATTTTTGTAGTACAATATTGATATGTAAATATTGCCGATAACTCCATTAAAATAATTGGAATGAACTAGCCAATCCAATATCGAGTCAATAAATAATCATTAGTACCTGAAAGACTGAACTTAAATACAAACTTAGTAAATTTTTGATATTTAATAATTAATAATATTTACTTCATCCAAATGAAGACTTAATTAATTTAAGTTTTAATATACTTTAATATAAAAATATAATTTTAAGCAAAATTAATAAAAATATAAAATTCACTTTATTTGAATTCTGTGTTATTATTCAAAATTAAACAGCTATTCTTTTTTTAATATTCGAATATCCATATATATACATTATAAAAATTTTATTTCTATATCTACAAATTAACATAAGATTAACAAAATAATTGCATTCAACTGTTGAACACTAATACCCAATCGTCTTTTGTCGTTTTATAATTATTAATTGTATTAAACCGTTCTTATAGACAAACCTCTTTGTACCATTTCTTGCTTTCATAACATCTTTTATTCACACACATCGGACAACGAAGTAAAATTTTTGGATTAATTGAATTTTTTGATTTTAAATGACTAACTACTAAATCAGCTAATGCTTGTATAAAAATCGGATGATCGTTGGGTGCTTTAGCACGTTTAATTTCTTCAACTCCAATTTCTTTTAAACTTCTTATATTTCTTTTGAACTTCTGGTGCTCTACGTTTTCCTATCCATGGACCCAATTTACTTTGAACCGGTAACTGTATCATATCTCTATAATTTTTAATAGATTATCATGAACTTGATCTGTTCAATATTTTGCTGAATTAAGTAAATACTTTTTTTTTAATATTTAATAGAAAAAAATGCAAATTTTTAATTAACGTAATTAATATGTAATTGCAATGATAATTCACATTCACTATTCCAAATATTTGTGATGATCAATTGAAATGTTCAATGAAAATAAATAAAAATTTTGTTTTTGAAAAAACCTTTTTTTATAAATCAAACCTAAAAGGAAAAAAATAAATATTTTATAACGAAATTGTATAATTTTCAAAATTTAAATTGTTGCAATAGAAGGTTCCTTAGAAATAATAACAGTATAGCCAATAGTTTCCAAAACATATATTGCTTCTGGTTTATCAGTATAAAAGTGACATAAAAAGCCCAAAGAATATAATTCAGTGGCGTTTTATGTCACATGATCTTGGAGGCCAATTAATTGGACCATTCCTCGAAACAATGTTATCACCAAATATTTCTTTCAATAAATCAATTGTTGCGGTAGCACTATGAAATGTAGTCGATAGTTCGACGAATATTCTGTTCTGTTTAAGTTTGCCGAATAGAACATTGATTTTAAAAATAAATTTCAACAATTTGTAAACATTGTTGCGGCGTGAATCTTTCCATGATAATTTGGCAATGCTTACTGAAATTAAATTTAAAAAAAATTGGCCTTCAATCTTAATTTAAATGTATTCTATTTCAATTTAAAGTTCTATAAAAAAAAAAACATCCACTATACCGTCATTTTTAATAAATTAAATGAAAAAATAATTTTAAGAATTTGTAACTTTTATAGGTATAACCTTAATTTTGAACTATAAAATTCCTGAACTCTGACATTGAAAATTTTCTATGTGGATTATAATTTTAGAACTTGATACGCTCCCTGCTTCAATCAAATGAAATTTTACTTATATTTATGACAAAAAAATGTTGGAGACAAAATTTGATATCCAGGTTTTTATAATGCTCCCACATAATTGGCAATGCATTCAAGTAAAGTGAAAACAAACGAGCTGATATCGCAGATCAAAAATTCATATTTAAACTTAAAATTACACATCAAACCTGCATGCATGAAACTGCATTATCGAAATTATTGCAATAATATTTTAAAAAAGGTACAAAAACCTAATTTAGTTAGATTATACTATTTAAATCCATCTAATTTTAAAAGGATATATTTCAGTTTCCCCAGACAAATTGAGAAGTTTTAAGTCTTTGGTAAACGAGTATCTGATAATCATAAAAATTTTCAAAGTCAACATTAAAGAATTAACATAAGATCAAGTGCATTTAATGAAAAATAGACACTAATAACCTAAGTCTCTTAATATGTTAAATATATATAAATATATGCACAATATTATCCTGCCACAATGGGAGAAAATAAATTTTATTTTATTTAATACAATTTACATTTTAAATTACAGAGAAATATTTTTACTCCATTACGAAATGAATTAAGGATTCAAATTTTGTAAGCTATTTTGATAATTTAATTTGTATGTATTTGAATATATTTTTGTCTATTCATTTTTATATTTATTTTATTGTACACAATACACATTCATATAAACCATTCTTGGCATTGTGTTGTTCAACTCTGATTAAGTTGATATTATATAAAAAATGTCCCAGTTAGATTTGTTGGTATATGAGGTTAGTAAAAAAGTTTTAATCTATTTCGGATAATGGAAAAAAATATATTCTGTGCATAATCTAATTTTTATTACAGTTAAAATAAAAAATATTTGTACACTTTCGGAATCGTAAATTTCAGAATAGTAGTAAGGTTTATTTTTTTTTATGTTTTATATAGTTTTTGATATCATTAAGATATGAAAAATAAATATGTAGTGTAATAACAGAAATGAATAACAATTTGCAAAATGGTGGTGCTGCATGAGAGAATTATTTTCGCCGGGATAAACATTATGAAGTTGAACTGAACAACAATTTTTCTATTACTTACAGTTGAAGTTTGTTTGTAAGAGTTTGTATATTAAGTTACTAATTATTTTCAATTTGTATTCATTCATTTCAATTGTAATATCTTTAGTACGGGACGCACTACGGTAACTAGTATAGTGTAACAGTAACTAAAATATATATTACCAGTATATAAATGGTGATGTAGTAACTAATATAGTTCCTGTAGTGCGTTCAGTAATAAAGATATTAATAAGACAGATAAATGGAGACTCCTCTAAAAGAATCGATCTTAAATTAGATTAGATTTAATTTATTCCGAGAGGGATCCAGTCCCTACATCACCGCAGCCACAAATGGGCTTATTGTCGTAACCCGGTTTTTAAGTCTCTGAGTTACTAAGAATACCTGATTTTGTGATTACACTCAGAATATTCTTCAATGGTATGCTGATTAGCTCCTATTGTTCGGGGAACGCTGTTCCAAAGTGGTGAAGTCTGCTACGGGTAAGCCCTTCGTATTTACAGATCAGATGTTTAAACATTTCACAAATTCTGCATAGGTTATTTTCACTTAGACCCCTTTTATAAAGGTATTTCTCTGTTAGGCAGTGGTCTGTTATTATCCCTGCCAAGATACGTACCTGTTTCCTATTGAAACTGAGAAGTGTTTTAGTTTTCTTGAGCGAGCGGTTAGGCATGAGCATTTTTGCTTTACGATTTTCCAGGAACGTGGGCCCAGAAATCTTTAGCTTTTTGCTCTACTCAAACTTTTAATTGCATCTTAGCTGTACTCAGGGGAATTCCACAGAAAGGACTTGGATCTATGAAAGGGTTGTCCGATGCTTTTCTAGCTAGATAATCTGCAGTTTCATTTTCTGCAATGCCGGAATGTCCTGATACCCACATTACTGTGACTTTATTAGTTTTTGCCAGGGTTTTGAGTATATCTAAGCAATCCCATACTAGCTTTGATGTGACGGTATATGAATTAATAGCTAGTATGGCTGCTTTACTACCTGAGAGCATGTGGATTTTTCATTTTTTGTAATTTCTTCTTAAATTCTCTCGCACACAAAGTTCTATAGTATCAACCTCAGCTTGGAAAAGTGTGTGTAGAGTCTAGGATTGAATGAATATGGGCATTGATGCTTTGAGAAGAGTCGATCTTATATCGCTTGTCTTCAATTTGGAATTTGCAGGGCTTGGGCATAATTTTAAACATTGTTTTCTTATCTTCTGCTTGGTTTCCTTAGACGATTACTTTCGAACTTCTATTTAACACCACTGCCTGTTTTCGAGTTTCATATATTCTAATTACGATAATTAATAATGAGTCTTTGCAAGCCTTTAAATTTCTTCATTGCTAATTATATTATTAATCTCACTATTATTTTTAATTATATATTCTCTACTCTGCAATATTTTTGGACCGAGTATTTTGCGGAAATTTAGTTTAGCCTTCGTTGATTTTTAATCCTATTTTTTTTAATCGAATTCTAGTTGCACAAATACTTGTGCCACTATACAGATAGTTTTTTGCCATTATTACTCCATCATCCGTATATGCTGTTGAGTTGTCATATTAGAGATACCTCCGATGAAGTATAGAAATGAAGAAATTATATAAATCAAGAATTGCTATCCCAAAAACTATCAATAAAGTACGCCTTTGTTTTCTAATATTTTTTCGGTTTTATACAAAAATAGCCAAAATTTAGACAAGGATTAATTTGAGACAACAGAGAAAGAAAAGGAGGAAAAGTTCCGCAAATTATATATATAAATCAAATGCATAAAAATTATCCTTTCTTGTGAATGTCCAGAATGAAATTCTATATCTTTGATATTCTGTTGAAACAATGATAATTAAAGTTGGCTAATGCACATGTGATAATAAAAATGTGGTAATCTGAGGGAGTTGTTGTATCAGCGTAGGATCTAATGACCATACCGGAAAGATAGGTGGAACTGATAGCTTTCCAAAATATATATCTTTAGTGGCGCATCTTATTCTTTAAGGACGGTATATGAATATTGGGGAGCTTTAATGCTAAAAGCTTGAGATATTTGGTTTTTCGAGAAAGAAAATAAAGATTATTTTTTTTGTCAAAATTTTCTACTTTGAACTACAATATCTCCATAACAGCAGCACCAATCGTCATCAAATAAATGTTAAAATATGCTCCAGACCTTTATCTTTCTAGAATATCAGAAGGCCATCAGAAGAGCCATCTGAAGTTTGTGAAGAATATGAGCTTTATAACCAAGTTTGAAATATTCCTAATTAGTTACAAGAACGTGCATTGGCATCTATAGCAGCTACCCAAACCTCTCATATGTACCCATTATAACATATAAGTTCTACGTTGGTTGTCTTTTTTGATCATGACTATTTTTGCAAAATTTCAGAAATTTATCTTTAAAACTGTGGATGTGTATAGCGAACAAACTCTTGCTTTTACAAGTATAGATTTTCAAAATAGTGTACATCAACTTTTGATTCTGACCATAAATAAATTTCTATTGAATAAATATTGCACCAATATTTTATTTACATTCACTCATTTGTATAAATTGTGTGGATAAGCTTAAAACAATTTTTTTTTTTAGTTTTGCAAAACTATAATTTTCTAATAATGAAATTAGTTTATTATAGTTGGACAGAAGTGATCTTTATTCAAAATACTATGTCTACAGAGTAATTTTTTTACCCTTAAATTTAAGCTTAATTGAATCAATTACAGTACAATTCCGTATTTTTAATACAATACGGATTTTTAAATTTGGAATAAATTGAATAGTTCCAATTATTGCTGTTGTCAGACAAAGAAGCTACTATAACTAAATCTATTCAATTTTTATATTCGAAAATAAATGCGGAAAATTTTTGTGATAATTTATAAAAGTTATAATTAACAAGTAGCTATTAAAAGACACAAAACATTCCTGAATACGCAAAGTCGAAAAGTTCGGTCCTTTTCATCTTCCAATGAACTTACCTATCTTTCGTATAGTGGTCTTATCATTTATCGACTATTAACACGAAGATTGGAAGTGATGGAAATCCTGCTTGAGAAATGAAAGATGTAAGAAGAATTTTTTTTAATTGTTTTTTTGTAATGCACTTATAACAGACCTACCAGCAAACCAAAATTATATTATTTTACATTATATTTTGAAAACAAAATTTTTTAAAGAAAGAAAGATATTTTTTTATGTGCGTTGAATTACTATTTCGCACCCGTAACTGTTTGTTATTATAACCCGCAATATTATAACTGTTTTTAATGAATGATTTGTTTTAGGTTAGGTTATATTGGTGTTACTGACCTTAAAAAATAATAATAATTTGTATTTTGAAATTTTAGGAATTTAGAATATTATCCGAATAGTTATGTTGTAATATTTAGAATACATTAACCCATTCCCGCCGGTCGGCCTATATAAAACAATATGTCATACAAATACGTCAAAGGTATCTTATTTTGCTCGGTCAAAGGTATTTTATTTTGAAGTTAAAAAATAAAGTAACATTTTTTAATATAGTAACACCAACTTTTCAGTTTATAAATAACATTTAAACTCAATTCAAAATGTAATTTTTTCAAAAAGATAAAAATAGTAGAGGTGAATGTATAAAATGTTAAAAAATAAATACTGAAAAATATTTAATTGTGTTCAAACTACCAAAATTTATTTGTTTGAGCATAAAAGAAGCTTCGACAACTATTAAATATTGGATTTTAGTTGAAAATATTAATTAGTTTTTTATTTATGTAAACGTTTGGAACTTATACTTTGTATCATCAGACGAATCATCTCAACACATCGCAGCTATCAGTGTTCTATATTTTGTAAATATATTCAAAAAGCAAGAATTTTTTAAAAGAAAAAAAAATAAATCCTTCCTCAACAGTAGACCCCGAAATAAGTAATCGCGTTCTTCCCAAAATGAAAGAACAGCTTCACTCGTTATTTCATCACTTGCACAAAGACCTTATGCATTAGTCGTTTATGTTTTACAAGGTATACTAAATTTTTATCATATAATTGAATTTCTTATTTATTTTTAATTGTTTTTATTCCATTTCGGGAATATAATGTTTAATCATTAAAAATGTTTCTAAAATTTAAATAGTATTATTTTCTTTATGTATTTAATTTATAATATTTAGTTAGTTTGTTTCAATGTATTTATTTTTGTCATTCGAACTCTAAAAAATATAATAAACCAAAATAATATTTTTATTTGTTTAAACTTTTTGTTTCAAAATTATGCACCCATATTTGCCGGTTGGCCTATTTATAGAACGGTCCATTGATTGGAGCCTACAGAGGTTAGAAGAACCAAACTTGACTTTTGGCTTATCTACCCAAACATTACTCTGATCTTAAAATATTATTCGTTTTAGACAACGGGAAAGGGTAGACGGCGGGAAAGGCTTAATGTATTAATCAATGCATACAGAATTTCAATGTAGTCCATGAGAAACAATGTAATTATTTAGTAGAAATAAATTAGAAATTTTAATTAAAAAAACAGTTATCTTTCATCAATAGTTTTGACCACATCGAAAGCAAAACTATTTTCTTTGTAATTATACATATAGTTACATACTTGAAATAACAGATGGTAGTATGGTATATTAGTATAATGCCACTGCTAATCTAGTAAAGTTTAGATGCAGTTTAAAAAAGTATGAACATAAGAACTCAAAACACCAACTACAATGTAAAACAAATATGTGTCATCTCTCATCATAATGCATTAATATTATTTTTTACTACATTTTACTTCTACCTACACCTATTGCCATAATACATTAAAACAAAATGTATTTATTCTCTTTAATTCATAATGAACTGCTTTTTCATTATTATTGTTGTTGTTGTTATAAAAGGCTTCAGACAAAAACCAAATTAGTAAGATACAAGTCTATCTTTTGTGAACAATATTACTAAAGTTATATTGTCCATGAAATAAAATTTTAGTTTCCTACCTAACCAAGCCAGCCTACTCTTTAAACAAAATTTGGTTTCTGGAAAGGGTGGATTTGGAAATGTATAACTTAATACTTCGTTACATAAACGTAAGTTATCTATAATATGTAGTAACAGTTAAACAAGCAGAAAAAAATGTTCCGAATCAGTGAGAGAGTTCAAAATTGTTATATAAACAATATGTGCGTGCATGTATTCCGAACAAATGTTCTGAAGCAGTGAGTCAGGCATAATGTATTGAAAATATTCCAAATTTTGATTTTTAATTTCGAGTACTTAAACAAAATTTTAGTGTATTTTAGTAATAAAACTTCATTATCTTATGAATAATGAAACAAAAATAAAATAAATTAACCATCCATACCCTACAGGTTTTCGAACTAAGAATCTTCTAATTAGTAATCAGATATACTAATCGTATATAATCAGATATACTATACGCTATAGAATATACTAATCTGAAGAATTGCTTAGTTCCGATCCAAGATGAAGTACGAATCTCATATGCGTGAGTGCTTCAAAAAGTGCCCTAATTTACAGGATATGGTATTTAAGGGCGCTTTCGCAATATCGAAAATGTGGTATAATTAATTAATTAAGTTTTAGTATATTTAAAGCCAAATTTAAAGCAAAAAGCTGTTATCATGTTCTTTTTGTTAATTATTGTGTAAATAATTATAAGCCAATTTAAAAATCCAAGACATGTTTAATCTAATAGGTCAAAAAGTTTAAGAAAGTTGATAAGAAGCTATTCGAAAAAATTATGATGAAAAACCCCAATTAAATTATTGAAAATAAAAGTCTGCTTCTAAAGCTTCGACTTAGTTTTCGACACAAACAAAAACAAACAGTTAAGCTAATCCATTGTATTGTCAACGAAATTAATAATTATTTAATAACTAATCAATTAAAGAATTCAGTAAAGACTGTAGCTCTCCTGGCCATTTAGCAAGCCATTAATCAAGTCATCTTTGTCTAATATATAAACGGTATTTTAGACTTTCGTCCCGATTTCCAACATTCATCACCACTGATGATTCTGCAGTAAATTTAATCGATGGTTAATAATGTTCGATTACTTGAAAGATGGCAGAGAAATATAAGGAAATATGGAAAACTATTTTATTTTATTTTAAATCTCTACCTTGAATACTCCTAAAATAAATTTAGCAGGATTCAGTAAAGTTGGGACGATTTTCTATATTTTAGAAGTTTTTGTATAATATGTACAACATCTTCATATTATAGTTCTGCTTTTAATAGACCCACTCTATAAATTTAATGAAAAAAGAGCTTTTCCACAAGATTTTAATTTTAAATTTTTTGCACCTGGTTTCTAAATGTAAAATTTTTGACATCAGCACATCAACACAATTATTTCAGCATAATTAACCAGGGGTTCTTTATAAAAAGAAGCGGTTTGTTCCTAAATTTTGACTATAACTTAATTATAATAGGTGTTGTGTAACATTACAAACCTTTACAATTTTGATGGCTCACTTGTATACCTTATCTAAGTACTGGAGAACACCACTATTAGGTTTTTTCCCTAAAGTTAAAAGTGAAGTGCATAAGAACTCTGCAGGAAATTTTGATTTTCATAAATTGTAAAATATCCGCCTTAATTTAGGTAATGAAACAATATTAATTATTTTGGTCTAAGAAGCTTATACGTGCTTAAATTCGGTGACAATCCAATGTCAGTCGTATTGTCTCAATAATTTTTTTTTTTTCAAATTTCTATTTCAATTTTGATGCTTTCAAGTTTGTACTGCATCTAAGAAGTTTATCTTTTCTTCAGCAGGTATTTTTAATAAAACCTGTTAGTTTGAGTTTGACACTATATTAAGAGTTTATATATTTCTAATGATTTTTTTAATTTATTCGATATGATTATATCACAGTTAAAATAATTTGTTTTAAATCTTTCGAATCATTTGTCTCTTTCTTTCTTTTATCAGTTAAGTCATTTAAAATATGTATTGCATTATTAAAGGATTTAAAATTTTTTATTGCAATAGATTTCAAAAACCAACCAATATAAATTTTATTATTTACTTACACAATATCTAGTAAAAAAAATTACACCACCACTGTAATATGAAAAGAAAAGAAAAACAACACAAAAACAAAACAATAAAAAACCTAAAATAAAAATTTATTTAATGTCCTTGCAAGAGGATATTTTTGTTTGATTTATTTTATTTTTGTTTTCTATTTCTTTTTTCTTATATCTTTCTATATGCATTGTTTTCATGCACGATTTAATAAAAATGCCACCGTACCATATTGTATTGTAGTTTTGCAATATGAATAAAAGAATTTTCTTTTCATTTTTTTATTCCGTAGTTTTCCTATTTTTTTCAACTTGTTTTTTTTTTTATTTGTTTCTGTTTTTTTTTTTTTGTTTTGTTGTGATATTATAATTTCCAATTTCATTTTCATTCTCTAAAATACATGTCACTGCTCTAATTCAATGATATTTTGTATATTGTCTATTTCATCTAGTTTTAAAAAGCTTTGTGTAATTGTAATGAAGATGTATTTTTGTTGTATTTGTGTGTAAAACCACACACACGCATACATATCAAATTTGTTGAATAAAATCGTATCAATAGAATATAATTCCAGTACGTTGATTTAAAATATGCTTACCTTTCAGTTTTCTAAGGCAATCAACAAACTTATTTTTATATACTATACACAATATATACAGTCTGTGTTACAAATATTTATACAAAAATAATAATGTATATGGAAAATATTGATTTTAATTATTAGTACTAATAAACAAGTTGTACAGATTTTTTTACAGATTACTTAGAGAAGTAGTAGGTAAATATGTAAAAATTGTTCTGAACTAGGGGGTCTATTTTTAAATTGGATTTGCGCTACAGACAGTTAAAAAAATTCATATTGAAAAAATAATATCTAAAAAATATACACTACAGCTCCGAAAATATTCAAAATATTAGAATTAATATACCTTACTAACGTTGTTATTGGGTACGTAACGGTGTTATTGAGTAACAACTGCCCAATTTTAAATATTTGGTATAAAAAATTTAAATTTGTGTGAAAAATGTTCATTGTTTCGGAAAATTTAGATAACATTAAGCCTGCACATTTTCACCATACACAACAATCATGTCAAACTTGTCGTTTCTCAGAAAAATATCTAATATTTAGTGAGATAAATGAGTTTTAGTAAGAAAATTAAAAACTGATTGTTAAATGTTGTAACAATATTTTGCATAGGCCAAAATCAATCTACATAACTGAAATTATTGAAGTCACTGAAATTAGGAAAAAAAGCTACTTTTACGAGATTGTTTTTTCCAAAATTTCAAGTTTGGGCAGTTCTTACTTATAGGCGTGAACACACATAAAATACACATAACTAAAAACACTGATTCCTCCTCTTTAGAACTCCA
Organism: Argyra leucocephala; assembly: GCA_963942445.1. Taxonomy (NCBI): domain Eukaryota; kingdom Metazoa; phylum Arthropoda; class Insecta; order Diptera; family Dolichopodidae; genus Argyra; species Argyra leucocephala. The sequence continues at coordinate 110,971,018 of OZ012678.1, forward strand.
ACATTAAACAAGAGGGACCGCAAGTGCCGCAAGACATAAAAACAATTACGCAAGTTCATTCCTAGCTCGAACTTCAAGAATATGAAATCATAGTCCCTCATTTGTGTTTCCCCATTCAACATACAATTCACAGAAATTTAGGAAAATATTCATACCCTTATTTTAGAATTACCTGCTAATCTATCACATACATTCCTTTGCAGTTTTATTCTATACCATTTCAACCAAGGGATACGTAAGTCGTATATTTAATATCCTAACGTTTTGGTTGATTATAAAAAAAAATAAAAGGTAAGTTTGATTCTTACCCTATAACTACCGTTAGTTAGGATACATAAGTTCAGAAAATTTTCAAGAACTCATTGTTCCAACTTGCATATTTATCGGACATTATCTTTCCAACCGGATTTTATTTTCAGGTCAAATTTAAAAATAAACGTCTATACATTTTTTCCCCTAAAATATTCCATGAATCACATCTTAAGGTATTTGTACCTCGGAATGTATCACCGTGTATATTCGGTAGAAACCATTCTTAAATACAACTATAGCTGCATTTAAATTAATGACAGGAAACAAGACTAATACTAGCATACAAAGGCACGTTGACGATTATGTATCGCTAGGAAATTTTTTATAACTTCTATGTTTCAGTTTGTTGCTGAACTCCCAGTTCAGTTTCAGTATACTGTTATAGACTATGAAGATATTTTTCAGAGAGAATTGTGATTTTCTGCCAATTAGCCAATTTGAATTTGAAAACTTTATGTAGCTGTTTACCTTTTCGCTTCAATATGATTATTTCATGTTAATTTTTGGTCCAAGTAAGCATATTTTTTATTAATTTTAACTTGTTGGTAGATTAACATTAAATAACCGACATAAAAAATATCACAATACGCTATCTTGTGGTACAATATCGGAGATATTCATTAACTGAGAATTTTTATCGTTAAATTTTACAATAAAATTTATGTTAGCAAATATGATTTAATTCAGTTAATTTAGTAATGTGTTAATATTTTTTTAGGTTAAATAATAAGTCTGACTTTATTGAACGCTTGCGTAATATTTGAGAATGCCGCTGGACAATATTTTGTACATTCAAAGTAATTTTGTTATTTGTCCTCTACTCTGTTCACTTCTTCTATTTTTCTTCTTTTTATGCTCCTGACAGTAACTTAGCTAGAATCACCTTTTCGTGCTTAATTAATTAAGTACGGTACTGCAAGCTTTACTACAATATCTACAATTTAGAGCTTTTGTTTATCAAAATTACTGGCTTATCAACAAATTAAATGTGGAAAACTACTTATATTGTCCTTCTTAAATAGAATAACTTCATTTTATTTAATTTTTTACCAAATTATACTCTCAATTAATTTTTGTTATTTATTTTATCTCAATGACAAAGGGTACTGGACCAGATCGAAAAACCTATAAAACAATTATTGCAAGTATTGGGAATCGACCTGGGACCTTTCGGTTGAAAGACAGGTCCTCTACCTATTGAACCACCCAACCTATTGTTCCATATTAATTCCTGAAGCCACACTGATGATCTGGTATTAACCGCTGGCTTATGTGACTACCGGTCTTAACCTTGTCATAAGTTATTTTTTAAACACCTTTGAAAGTATCAGTAATAAGCTGATCAATATGTAAGAATCCACCCTGTTCCCAGGGCTCTGGTGTATACATAGATATATATTTATGAAGTTTTCCATTGTTCAAGGAAGCTGCATATTCTACATAAAAGTATTGAATAATGAAGTAATAAATCACTAGCCCTTTTTTGATATTCATCTTGTCATCAATTGTGTCATAGGATTAGTAATTAATTGATATACCCATACTAATCATTTTAAGATTCAATTTTATGTGGACTGGTCATTTAAGAACAAAACTACATTAGAAAACCGGATGCAAGTTTTCGCTACAAAAAAAAGGAATAAAAAAAGTAAATAAATAAAACCAAACAAATAATCCATATTGTTAGGAGTATTACAAACCTCTAAATGAGCTACTAAGCCATACATTATAGTTTAGTATATATAATTGTAAAAAAATTAAGACATAATAAATTAAACTTAAACTTAAACCCAATTTTATGTGAATTATTTTAACAATCTCAATAAGTGTACAAATAATTTTAACAATGACTGTATTAAACAAAAATTGTAGTATAGACAAAAGCAGTAGATAGGTACTGTTCTTATTCTAGAGCTTGATATTAGATTTTATTTCTCTACTGTCACTAGCTATACAGACTAAAATAATAGTATGGAATGTAATATTACATTGGTGACTTAGTAACTTGAATTGAATTTAAAATAAAAATAAAAATAGTAAAAGTAAAAAAGAAAAGAAAGAATGTGAAACAAAACAAAAATACCAGTAATTGCTTGAGTGGATAACATTGTTCCATATATGAATAAATAAAATTTCATTTGTACCATTTACATTTAAAGATGTTAAACTCAAAAAGACATTCGCTTAGTTTTGTGTTTGCTTTTTTTTTTTTTTTTTGAACATAAAACGTATTATAAATCGTTCATAGCATTTAACTTCCAATGTTTTGTGATTTTCTTTTTTTTTACTATTTCAGTAGGGCGAGATCTTTTTACTGTATCCTTAGGAAAAATAACAAAAATAAAAAGAAAAACAATAATCAAAACAAAATTTTGGTTCTTTATTAGGTTAAATAAAATAAAAAACTTGCAACATTTTTTTATGAATATTACGGTTTCTATTGTGATATAAACCGCAGGCTATTGACAAGAATTATACTGAAGAATTTGTTAAAAAAAAATTAAATTCATTTGAAAGAAGAAAATTATGTAAAACAATAATTTTTTTTCTTTTACAACATTTTCAGTAACTAAATAGTAACAAATATTTCTTATTATAATGTAGATACAACAATGACAATGGCACGGATATGTCATAAGCTGAACCAGAAAATATCATATCTAGTTTCATTTCATTTTTAAACAATTATAAAATATTCATGGGTCTTTCTGTTTCATTTTATCTTTAATGTGCTTAGTAACACAATACTAAGGCAGACAATCCCTCTGAAGGTTATTCTAATTTTTGTAGTATTTAAAAAAATAATTTTTCATATCGTTATCATATTGTATGTATTTCATATTCTAATAGCATTTCTAATACTGCTAAAAAATTACAACCATGGATGACAAATAGTCTTCTTAAGTTTAGAAAAAAAAGAAACAAATTAAGGATAAAGGTGAAAAAAATCTCAATAATGAAAGGTTGAACAACTATCACAAAACGCTGTGGAAAGATATTTTAACTAAAAATAAATTATGCAAAGATAAATATTATAATACCCAATTTCACGAACATAGGGGTAACTCCAAAGCTGAATGGAAAATTGTTAATAATATTTTAATTAAGTCTGTTCCAACTTCTAGTATGTCTTTAGATGTAAATGGTGTTACTATTTTGAATTCGCTATATGTGCAGAAGTCCTACCACTACATAAAAAATGTTGTAACTTCGATTTAAATACTTATAGGCCTATTTCTTTACTCTCCCCTGTTTTAAAAATATTTTAAAATGCCATGAAAGTAAGAATTATTAAGTTTTTAACTAAAATTAAATTTTTTAATTCTAATCAATTTGGATTCATGAAAGAGAGGTGTACAGAAGATGCAATTTTTTTTTTTTACACTCTACAGTAACTTAGGTAGAATCACATTTTCGTGCTTATTAAGTACGGTACTGCAATTTTACAATACAATCTACAATATTTCGAGTATTCATTAACAAATTAGTAGGTTTATCAACTCATTAAATGTGGAAAACTACTGCTATTGTCAGGAACTAAGCCTTCTTACATAGAATAGTTTCATTTTTATTTAATTTGTTACCAAATAATACTTTTAATTATTTTTTACCATTTATTTGATCTCAATGACACCAGGTCGAAAAATCCATGAAGCATTTTTTTTTTTTGCTTCATCGCGAATCGAACCTGGGACCCTTCGTTTGAAAGGCAGGCGTCGACCTCTCTACCTACTACGCCACCCAGCGTGTTAAGCTTTGTGATGAAATTTCGAGTAGTCTTAATCTTAACAACTCTTGTGCTTCCTTATTTATTGACATTACCAAAGCTTTTGATACTGTTTGTCACGAAATTTTGCTTAGTAAATTATACAATGCAGGTTTTCCTGGTTTTATAATTGACTGGTTCCATTTTTACCTCTCGAACCGTAAGCAACGTGCTAATATCAATGGTAACCTTAGCAACTCTAAGGTGATTATACATGTTTTTCTTATGACAAAAAAAATATTTTTGGTATTATATGTGATATGAACCATGACTGAGACCTAATTACGAAATTAGGAAAGCAGTATAAGTAACATACTTAAGGTGCGTTTCGACTTACTATATGGCTCAGATTTACTGTAAGGTAATAATTGATTGCTTATATTTAATATTCTAGTTATCTTATTCATAACTTATTATTAGCCCTAAGACGAAGTTAATGTTCTTCAGCTTATCTGGCAACTTTCTCTTGATTATAATTTTATCTTCTACTCGCCTAATTGCTATAAGTTTCCTTTACACTTGAATAATTCTATTTTCTTCTCTGAATCAAATTCGTGTAATAGCGACTGTTTTGCAGTAGAAACTGTAGATTCATTAAAATATTTAGGTTTAATTTTGAATAAAAGACGTAACTAGTCTAACCACACTATTTCGTTAAAAAATTATTGCAGTATCTTTATCTCACATCATTAAAACTTTTTATCATGCTCTGTTAAATTCCAAGCTTCTCTATTGCTTATCTTGTTGGGGTGGTACTTATATGAATAAATTACAATCGTTAATCAGATTACAGAAACATGCAATTAGGATTATCTCTGGTAAGAATCGCTATTGTCCTAGTTTTCATCTTTTTATGAAATTAAATAATCTGCCTCTTAGACATCTTTTTTCTTTAAAACACTAAAGATATTTTTTATTAGATCAGGCTATCTATCTCAACGTTTAATTTTAAATTATAATCTTAGAATAAATCATTTAAATCTTGTTACCGGGCCAAGCACGACCCATTTTTGTTATTTTTACAATATCCTTGCTCCCAGACTTTATAATTTATTACCACTGAATATTCGAGCTGAACGAAGGTTGAATTCATTTACAAAGATTCCAAAAATTTGGCTGCTTCAATTTGAGATGTCCCAAATTGATCATTTTTTGCATATAAATCAATAACTCAAGCCAATTATCCTCATTGGTCTTCATTGACTTAACAGGTAGTTTTATAGCGCTTTACCTTCTTCTAGATATTATTTTTATATATTATATTTCTAATATTTTGATGGAAACTAAAAATTATTTCATTTATTATACTTTTAAAATTACTATTATAATATTTTTTTAATTAATTGTAATTTTAAATTTGTATTTTTAGCTTTGTAAAGGATATTGTATGAAATAAAATTATTATTATTATTATAGATGAACACAATACTTACCATACTGAATATCTATGCTCAAAAATATTGCTCTTTGCCAAGAAATATTCGAATTTTTCACTTTTTGATAAATTTTATTGTAAAAACATAAAAACAAAAATAGAATAATTTTTGACATTAAAAAATCATGATCAATAAAGTTGGCAGTTAATTTGTAAAAACTTTATTTTATAATTGAAATATTTTTTGGCAACTAAAATAAACAAAAAAATAAATTCAAAATAAATTATTTTCATATAAAAAATAAAAACAGAAAAAGGCATTTAATTGCAGTAATCAGAATCTGCTTTTTTAGCAGTCCTACACTAAAACTTGCATGCTTTTTGCTTTTGAAACAGCCGAAATAGTGTAGTGAAAACAAGCTTAATTTACTTTAGTAATTGTACCGATAATTCAATTTTACCATTTAAGTATTCAAAAATGATTCTTTCACTAAGCTTTTGTAAGTTGTGGGCTAATTAATATGTATAAATTAAAAATAATTTCACTACAAATTCTTCTGAACCAGTCTGTCAGAACTTTGGGATATGTTAAAAGGCGTATTTGTTAATTTTTGAGAAAGTATCTAATACACATTTTTAGGTCTGCAACACCTTGAAATATTTCTATAGAAAGTATTCTATACTAGTCTATAGAAAGTAGACATAAATTAAATGCATAAAGATGCAAATACAAAATGCGATATCTACAGAAAAGACTACTACCGAACAAACCATCACCAATTAGTCAAATCACTCACAATGGACAGAAGATGACAACATAATGTATGATATCAAAAAATAAATAAAAGATACAAAATATCTAGACAAAATTGCTCGAACATATCTCTTATATAGTAACAGCAATTTTTTTTTCTATAACATCATGCTTCTAAATTGCTGCTTTCATGTTGTTCTATCTTGTGCCATTTGTTTTGACTCAGCGGCGGCTCTTCCCAGTTGTAGTTACTATGTTCGGTATGAAATCAGCCTCTTGCTCTTCTTCCGTTGTTTCTATCTTCAACTATAATGCTAGGCGCACACATGCAATTTTTAGTTTTGCAACTGTTTGATTGTTTGAAATCTTCGCGCGCACACATAAGCAACCAAACTATTTGATTTTCTTGCGCCGCGCACGCATAGCAATTAAACAGTTGTATTTTGTTTAGTTTGAAAACGAATTTTGTATAGAATTAACATGCATTTGTGTTCTTGAAATTAAAAGTAAAAAAAAATGAAGGAAAAGACGATATTGGTATGAGCCAGAGATTAATGAAAGGGCAATTTTATAAATTTACAGAAATTTTAGGTGTAACCCAAAACAATTTTTCTAATATTATAGAATGAGTATAGCTTCTTTCGATAATCTTCTGTCTTTAGTTGGAATTTCATTTACATATCAGACCACAAAGTTTAAAAATTCCATTTCACAAGAAGAAAGATTATCCCATGAAACAACAGGTAACTTGCGTCCCCAAGGTTGACACCATATTTTTATTTGAATATTCTGTTAAGATTTTATTGTCAATTGCAGGCCTTGAAGTCCTCGACAGCTTAAATTAATTTTTCAGTTACATTTACATGTAAACATAAAACAATATACTTAAGAATAATTTTATTGCTATTCAAAATTGCAAACAATTGTACATAACGAGAAAAAAATTGCAACTGGTTTTAATTTCAAGTGTGTACGCTTACATTTAAATACGTTTGATTAGATGCGATCAAATAGTTGCATGTGTGCGCGCTTTCATATTAACTAATGGAACACAAACGTGCAACCAAACAAGTTGCGCAACTAAAAATTGCATGGGTGCGCCTAATCTTATGGAAATAGAAAAAGAGGTACAACTTATTTCAGTTTGGCAATTGCTTAGCATATAATTGAAGCTCATAACATGAATAAAACCAATTTGTCATCAATAAAGTGTGAAAAGTGGTTTTAGATTGAACAAATAATTTGGCAATGAATACTTTTACTCGTATTTAAATTAATATTAAACACAATTTGCATTCTAAATAATACAAGTAAAATAAATAAGAGATTAAGATATAAAAAGAAGATTAATAAAGGAAAATTAGTTAGTCACAAAAAATAATAAAGGAGGTACGTTTCTTCCGAAATATTCATATTTCTCATAAGAAATATGTTGAATTGAAAAAATATTTATGTACTGTACAAATTTAATTACTGGGTGTATTTTATCAAAATGTGGTTTAGAAATTTCACAGTTTCAAGTATTCAACACTTGAAACTAAAGATACTACGCTAACTTAGTAGTTTCAAGAGTTCATCACTTAAGCCTAATGATACTACACTCGGCCATCCTGCTATTCGTCTGTCTCAGACGAGTGTGATAAAAAGACACTGTCGGAATCATAGTTGGCAAATTCCTCGATTACCCAAAGCTTCATAAAATCGGATGTTGTTGATGTAGTGTTAGGCCCTTCGTGATTACCAACTTTGTTTATCTCATATCGATAAAGGCACTTAATTTTTGTAACTTCCTATGGTCTCAAAAATTTCGGATATAGTTTTAATCCAGTTTCAAATTATTTGCATTGCTACCAAATCATGTACACTATATTGTGGAACCATTTTTCTTTTTTTGTTATAAATTTTCTAGTTTTGTTGTTGTATTTTTAAAATATTTTCACGTGCTCTTCTGCGTATTTCATTTCGTTCTGCATCATTTGTTTCAATTAATATGACTTCCATTTTCTTATTGTTCACTATCGAAGTTATTTTTCATAGCCACACCAAACATAACTTCAAATGGTGTTTTGTTAATGCTACTATTTGTATCTATAAAATATTGTATATTTTTTAACAGCTGGTACGTGTTTATACCATTTTGTAGGTTCTTCAACTGACAACTTGCGCAGCATTTCAATTACTGTGTTATTTTGCCTTTGAACTTCGCCATTGCCACGAATAACACCTGGTTTTATTGTAGTATGTTGTATCTTGTCTGAAATGCAGTAGTCTTTGAATTTATTCGATGTAAATGCTGTACACTTGTCTGATATAATTCGTCGTAGATTCCCAAAGGACAAAGATTGTATTTCTAATTTTTGTAATAGTTCTGAAGATGGTGTCGTTTTGACTGGATATACACATGTGTATTTTGCCTCCATTCTTTTCAATGTACCATATTCAGTTTTCAACACCACTGGCTGTCCACTTAAGGCATCTGCATGTTTTCATAGCTGTCCCGGGGCGATATAAAACAGTACAATCAAAATTTTCCACCTTCCACCATCGCCCACCTTTCAATTCTCGTACATATGTCTTTTTTGCTCATTGCCTTACAATCTGTATAAATTTTAAATTTCATTCCTTGTAAATAGACTGCTAACTTTTCCAAACATTTGATTTTTTGCCAGGACTTCATGTTCGTAGCTCATATAATTTTGTTGCGTTGGTGTTGCCTTAAAGCTTAGATAGAAAACTGGATGAAAACTTTCCGCGTGTTTTTGTAACAATATACTACCGTAACCTTCAAAACTTGAATCTGTATGCAGTTCTATTTCCAAATTTGGGTTAAACAATTTTATTACTGTTCAGCACTTGAACCTTATGATGCTACGCTAATTTAGTAGTTTCAAGTATTCAGCACTTGAACCTAATGATAGTACATATATATTTGAAAAAAAATATCCTTAAATCTGAATTAATTGGCACCCGTCTGAAGTAATTAGCAGCCTTATCCCTAATTATAGATTTTTCTAAAAAATTTTGTTTTGTCTCCATTCTTTGTCACTGATTCCAAAACTTTAATTGTTTTTCTGATATAATCTCGATGCCTTTTATATAGATATTTTACCATTGCTGGTATTAGGTCATTTGCAGTCGAAAATGAAACATTACTATGAAATTTAGTTTTACCACAATTTAAAATAATGGTTTTTTTTTGGAAACCTTCTGTTTAGGAATTTTTAATCAATTTAGGACTATTTTTTTCTATTTCTCTCGCTAAAACAGTTCCAAGACAAGGTTTTACTGAGTAAATCTTTTACTAAACCGATATTGTGAAGTGGATCTTGGTGCACCAGGATCTATTTTCTAAAACTTTTTTTGAAATTTTCCACAATTCTAATTTTGATTAAAACATTTTGAACTTCGGATTCAATTCTAATTTTGATTAAAACACTTTGAACTTCGGATTCTTTGTAATTATTTCTTTTAGGTAGGTATTTTATAAATATACAAACGACTGCTATCATTAATAAATTGGCACTGTATTTTACTCAACTATGAGCAGTGAGTTCCTTAAGTAATAAATTAGTTTTATGTTGAAAACACAATCACGACGAATGAGTGACGAATGACCAAAATTCGCCCTTAGAGACACAATCACGACGAACTACTCGCGACGAACAAATTTTTGTGTTTTGAAATTTCAAAATGTGTTTATAAAAAAAATGGAGTAAAAATTTTAAAAATGTTTTATTAAAACTATTTTGACGAATTTATGTTGATATCAATGAATGTCATTCGCATTCGTCGACGAGTAAAATAGAAATAGATCTATTTTTTGAACGCGAAATTTTGGTTATTCGTTTCGTCACGATTTACATATAACCTCATGTATTTGAAAGCGAAAAATTCGTCATTCGTCGTGATTGTGTTTTCGACATTAATTTTAATGGTTATGAAGAACATTATTCCAATGCTACTTTGATTGAAATTTTTACAATATTTAAACTTTGCATCAGTACATAAAGCAACAAAGAGGATTTCCAATTTCTAGGTTACCAATAGTTTGGTATTTTACGCAATGTATAATTATTAATTACATTATGAATTTTAAATTTTACCATGCAAATTAAGCGAAAATTAAAATGTGTCATGACAAGATGTGAATTTAGATAAATTTTGTCATAACAATACAAATTCTCACAATAATAATTAATAAAAATATAATTAAATATTTTTAATAAATATCAAACTTCTCATAAATTTGTGGTAAATTTCTCTCTAGTTTACTGTTGATGAAAAAATTTCAGAAAAACAAATTTAACAAAAATTTAATTTAATATTAAAAATTTTCATAAAATATTTTTAAAGGATATTTTAACAATCATGTAACAACGTTAGTACTTTCATAAATTCATTTTATTTTCTATAAATTAAAATTCATATGAAATTATATAATATTATTTAAAAATGAATAAATAAGGTATAATAAGGTTTATGTAATATTTTTGTATGCTACTTACACAACTACGTTACACAACTACGAAAATCACATAATAATAAAAAAAATGCAGGTAAAATAAAATAGGATTAAAAATTTTTATTTCATTTCGAAAATAGCAAAATACATACTTCGAAAACACATTATTATTATTTACATTTAAATTTTGGAATAGCTTTGCTGATAGTAACACCCTTGATTTAATGCATTTTTTTTAGTAAGCGAGCCAGACTTCAGTAAATAGAACTCTCGGAATCTATATACCAATTTCAAAAACTTTAAGACTGAGAAAGCATAACTGCGGTCTTTCAAAACCGCAGTTGCTTAATATCTATATTTATATAGTTGCTTAATATCTATATTAAGCAACTATATTATCTTTAATCTGGTATTTTTCCTTTAATTTGGAAAAAATCTCTCAGAAGACCCACCCAAAAAAAACACGGTAAAGATGACGTAATTACTTACCATCCAATTGCTAAATTATCCGCAATTCCTAATGTGTTTAAATTAATTGTGTTCGACTTTGTTTATCACCACTGCGCTCCTTTACTAATACATAACCAGCATGGATTTCTAAGAAGTAAATCCGTGGTAACTAACCGTGTAGAATCGACGTCAGGCTTTATTAATAACATGAAGGAAGGCCTGAAAACTGATGTAATTTACCTATACTGATTTCAGAAAAACTTTTGACATTTTACCTCATAGAAGTTATTGAAATTAAGAAAGTTAGGCTATCCGGTAATCTTCATAAAGTGGATCAAGTTATATTTCATTGATAAGTCCTATAATGTTTTATTTTGGTCGTCTACATCAATACCATTTGAAGCCAACTCTATAGTTCCCCTGTTCCCCAAGGCAGTCACTTCGGGCCTCTTCTATTAATTATTTCGGTGAATGATATTGCATCTATAATCAAAAATTGTGAACTTAAAATTTATGCAATTTATGATATGAAATTCTTCAAAAAATAAAATAAATTGGTGGCTCAACCCTACTACAAACTGATCTGAACAACTTTTATGTTATTTAATATTAAAAAATGTGCTTCAATGAGCTATACACGTCGTTCCCAACCAGTCTGTTACAATTATACACTTAATGGTGAATTATTGTTTAGAACTAATTTCATTAAGGACTTAGGGGTGTACATCGACGATTTTAGTTTAAATTACATGTTGACTACATTATAAATAAATCAAATTGCCTGATAGGTTTTACTAAGCGTTGGTTTAAGGAATTTTCTGATCCCTACATTGTAAAAGCTCAGTAAACGAATTTGATTCGACCTATATGGCAGCCAGGTATGGGCCCCATTTTTTAATGTTCACATACGAACAATTGAATCTATGCAAAAGAAGTTTTTAAGATTTGCTCTACGTAATCTTCCTTGGGAAAATCTGATTAGTTTGCCGCCTTACGAACATCGTCTAAATTTAATTCATAGTGCAGAGAAGAGAAATTAGTGATCTAACCCTTTTTGTTGAAATTGTTAAATGTAACGTTATTTCTCCACCTATTTTTAATAAAATTATTATTAATAATAATTCAACTCAGGTCTGAAAAACTTTTCACCGTAGAACTAGTTATGGTAGATTTGGGCCCGTTAACAGAAAGTTAATACTGGGGAATAAATACAAGGGCATAATTGACTTCTCCCTTTCAAAGGTTGCTTTAAAAAAAAAGCTAGGCCACATACAAATTAAAAACTTACACTTTTAACCTTTCGGCTAGTATTAAGAGCTTAGGTTAAGTATTTAAAAAATAAAATTTATTTGTAATTGTTTTCTTTTTTGCCTTTTTGAAATAAGTAGTTTTTTATACAATTTTAAGTAAATTTATAAAAATTATTTGTAGGTAACTGTTTGATCTTAGTTTGAAATAAAAAAATAAATATCAACAAACTAAAATCTTTCATTATCAAATATCGATAATGTAAACATTGAAAACGCAGAACTCACCTTTACAATCCTTGAAAAGAATATAAACAACATACTTTTAGTGACAAAAGCCAATTGTTGGAGTTACAAAAGATGGTGCGAAATTTTTATGATTCCTATGCAGAAGTAAAAATATTTTGCTTCACCCAATATTCTCTTAAGAAGGTGTACGTCACAACTTGAATATCACTCTTACATTTGGGATGGTGCACCCATTAATACGCTCCTGTTCTCTAAGAAGCGGCCCTGAGACTATTGTGGAATTAGAAAACCTGTCTTCACACAACCTATAACCACAATGAACACAGTTTAGGAAAATCATCCAGAATCTGAAGTTGTGTTAGGCGGAGGTTGATACTCCGGATCGAATTGGTGATAAAATTAATCTCATAGACCTATTTCTGAGCTCCCATGTGGTGAAATATTCCACCTACGTTAATTCTGAACTTGTTAAATCTCCACATTATCTTGTAAATGCCCGTTTACAAGCACATTACGTAGCTAACTAGGATGGTATAAACAATTTTTTTTCTAATATTTTTATTAGGGTTTGTATTTTCAAGATAAAAATTCCGACTTTGCTACAGAAGTTGTTACCCAAACGATCCAGTTAAATATCAAAAGGTTCATCCCTAACTAGTTAAAAAGTGTAAAAAAATAATCCACCTTGTGGTTCAATGAATCATTAATAGACAACGATAAAATAATATCAGATTCAATTGAAAACGCGAATTTATTTGCTAAATTGGTTTATGATAATTCCAGACTTCCTCTAATCACACAAAATTCACCTACAGTTTCTGTGAGTAATGCCTTCTTTGGAAGAACCTACTTCAGAACTCGTGCCGTTGTAAAGTTTCTCAGGAATCTAATTATTAGAAAGTCTACCGGCCCCGATGGCTTATGTGTACTCACGAATTGAAAGTTTTAGGAAAAATACAACTTGGAAGTTTTTAAGAGACGATTAAATGAATATTTGTCTTAAACCTATCCGAAAATTTCTATTACTAATTCAACAAGACTAATTATTACTAATTAAAATATTTATATAAAAAAACATTACAAAAAAAAGTGTGAATAATGTCAATTTACTGTCAATTACTTAATAATATAAAAAAAGATACCCTTATTTATTAATTATAATTTATATTAAAGCCAAATTTAACATTTTCAACAGAACAGAGATTTAAATATACTGATATTTTTCAATATCAATGAATAGGTATAAAAAAAAAAAACAATAATAATTTTGTTTACAACTTACTGCGATACACATTACATTGTCTATACCTAAGTACCTACCTACATTTAATGATGAAAATAAAACTAATAAAGTCTATGCTACCTATGCTATGCACTCTCTTGAACTTTATATAAATAGGATGGTGTAGGTGTACTGATGTAGGTGTAGTCGTGGTGTGGTGATTTATTTTCTCTCATTTTTGGTGAATAGATTGAATAATTTTGAGGTAAAATGGTGACAAAATAACTTAATTATCACAAAATATATTATAAACGAATATGAAGTTAATAATACCCATCTAATATAAAATATAAAATTTATTCTATACTACAAAAACTAAAAGAGTTTCTTTGAAAACTTTATTGCTTTAAGTAATCAAGTACATAATATAGTACTCGTATATAATTTAGTTAACAATATTCGAAAGAAATTTCTCATCTTATTAGATACATGATATGAAAACTAAATTGTGATATAATGGAAATTTTACTAACAAGTATGAATCACTTAAAATGTCACCATTAAATAAAAAACTTTATCTTTAGATTAAATTGTTGTATAAAACACTTGTGTATGTGCTAAATAGCCTCAAGTGTTATTTATATAGAAACAAATAAAATTTTGTATTATGCCACAAGTTATTCAAAATGAGTTCAATGATATTTTCAATGATCTATATTAATAGATTACATTTCAACCAAGATACTTCAGTTATTAAAGAATAAAACCAACATTTTAATTTAGTATACATAACAGGTTTAAATTAAATTGAAAATAATCAAAAGGATTAAAATAGAGACAATTAAATTATTTTTAAAAATAAAGAAATTGCAACATACTAGTGTTATCGGAAAGAGTAAAATCATCAAAAACTAACCAATTATTTAAAATATATTATAATAATAGGATCTACCTAATTTTTATTTAAGTTGTATTGAAAATAGGAGATAAGATTTATGATGTAAGATTAATAACAGTTATAAATAATTCAATTGGTTGATAGATCTCAGGTGGCTGATTCAATTTCCTCAATGAAGAGAATATTGATAAATAAATTAAATTAATACTATAGTAATCGCTCGTTCCTCAAAATTCGAGGAAGATTGATAAAAATCAATATTTCGTTATAAATTTATTGTCTCACATTTTTTATTGATTTAACTTAGACAACAACCGCATACGTAGTCATTTAAAAACATCAAAATTTAAATTTTAATTCTGTAGACTGGTGATAAATTTGAGTTTTTGTAGGTTAAAATGACTTATTAATTATTATGGGGTGAAATTTTATATTGAAATTTATAATTGAAAATTGAAATAATTTGATAAGTAATTAATTTTGTTACATCTCGTTTTAAATATCTATTATTTAATAGAATAATAATGAAAATCGGTTATGAAATGCCTCAAATATTTGTACAGTACGTTATAATTTTGTTTTTCGATTAATACGAGTACCCATTTTTTGATAACTATTTGGAATTGTAAGCTGCCGGTTGATTTATGATTTCGAGAATTTTGCAGAACATCTAGTTTCCTAATCTAATTGATTTCTTCGATCATTTTTAGATAATCTATATTAATGTTATGTTCATTTATATAGAGATGTGTTCTGCTACAGTTGATCTAAAATTAAATAACTTTCCCTATGTGCTTAGCGATTTTTGCTTCTTTTAAATATTCTTGAAATCTCACTATCACTAATCTTCTTGTCTATCTAATGTATACTAGTAGGCCTCTGTGCAATTGCACAGGAATAAATTTATTTACAAAATCCTGGATAACAGCATCATCATTGATTCATATGAATTTATATGAATCTAATTTTTTTTCTGTATGTAGGTAAGAATCCTCGAAGAACACCTAGTGGTCTCAGAAAAAAAAATTATATGTTTTTTACATAATTTAATTTGTGGTTATGTTTCTGTATTATTAATTAGAATTTTTTTTTGTAAAATATTAAAGTAAATTTAATATAAAATTAATTGAGAATTTTAAAAAAGTGATTCTTAGAAAGAAGAAATCTGAGATCAAGAAAGGCTTCTTCCCGTTTAAAAACCTTGATTTCGTACAATTTTAGCTAATTTTGAGCTTAAAAAATCCTTTTTCCGGTTCATGCCGGATGTTCAAAATATCACCAATCGATAAAGCACCCTCGACTTGGTTGATAATTTTTTTAAATTCTGTGGAACACCTGGCATGTATGGAACACCTGGCATATGCAGTTATTTTTCTGATTGTTGATTTTGAAATTTTATCTGTTACGTGTATTGCAGTTATGTATATTACGATTAAGTGTAGAATTGTGTTTAATACAGAGCTGGGTCGTATTCGAGTAACAGTATTTAAAATACTATAAAAAAAGATTTTGTTGAGTAAAGTATTTACTTTGTGTTCCCAAGTACAAATAGAGTGTTTGAAATCCAATACTTTTACTCAATGAGTAGTATAGTATTTGTATTATACCCAGCTCTGGTTTAATATTATTGTTTATGATTTTGAAAGATATTAAGTATAATTCTTATTTGCAAATATTATCAAAACTGTGATATTTGGTTGAGTACAGCACTTGGGTTGGATGTCGTTTTGTAAAACCATGAATTATATTTATTACTTTTTTATGTTGAACTTCTAACTTTTTCAGTTAATTTGGGAACTTCTACTCCAAATGGGATTTAGATACTTAAGGTTGGAAAGTATGAAAGAAATATAAATAGTATAAAGGGTATCCATATTAAAAAAACTTCTTTAGTGTTTTAAGGTAGAAAAGCACATTTGAAGATATCCTTGTTGTTTTGATGTGTTTACGTAAAAACTGTTATATCTGTTGATCTATTAGATATATATATATATATATATATATATATATATATATACATATTCATATATATATATATATAAATATATATATATGTATATTTATATATATATATATATATATATATATTCAGTTAAATGTTCTAGAAAGACAACGGCCTGGAACATATTTTAACATTTATTTGATGATGATTGGTGCTGCCGTTATGAAGATATTGTAGTTCAAAGTAGAAAATTTTGGAAAAGAACTTGCCGAGTTTTAAAGTATATGGTGCATTTAGCATTTTAAGTATAAAAAGGACATTTGGTAACATGCTTGTTGTTTAAGGGTTTTTGTATCTGTTGATCTTCTAAATATCTAGTATATAACATTATATGTATTCGGTATTATCTAGCAAGTAAGATAGCAATCTGAAAAATATTGTAACGCTTATTTGATGAAGACAGATGTTGCCATTGGGCAGATATTGTAGTCCAAAATTTATCTTTCGTACCGTCTCCAAAAAACCAGATATTTCAAAATTTTGCTAAGGAAACGTTTAATATTTTTATCTCATAGAAGAGTCTGTTTCTCTTCGGCTATATATAAGCTTTATTTAAAAATATTTTTTTTAAATATAAATGCTTATATCTTCTACTAAACTATTCGACGTAGACATAAAGTATGTATGTATGAGTATAGAAAAAACCGATACCTTTCCAACAATATATAAATATTGGGATAATTTTATGGTAAAATCTTGAGGTATTTGGTTTTTCAAAAAAGAAAATAAAGATTGTTGTTTTGTTCCAAAAGTTTCTACTTTGAACTACATTATCTCCACAACGGCAGCACTAATCATCATCAAATAAATGATAAAATGTGCTCCAGACCATTATCTTTCCAGAATATATAACTGAATATATATATATCTAAAAAATCAACAGATATAATGGTTCTTATTCAAAAACATCAAAACAACAAGGATACTTCAAATGTCCTTTTCGTCCTTAAAGGATAAGATGCGCCACTAAAGATATATATGTTTAGAAAGCTAGGAATTCCAGCTATCCTTGGATTGTGGTCATTAGATCCTACGCCGATACAACATCTCTCTCAGAATCCCCAGCCTTTTTAATATAAAAAAATAATGCAAGTTGAAATATTTTTTTAAAACATGCTCGACATATAAGTTCCACCTCAATTTACTATCTATTAACAAGCCTAGATAATTAACTATTTGGCTACTTCATTTGTTTTATTGTAGTGCATAAAATTTGGGGAGACGAAGGTCTTGTTATCAAAAGGGAGAATCTTAATTTTCTTATTGCTCAACGATAATCTGTTCTTCCTTAGTCATTCCTCAATCAAAATAAGATCTTCTCCTATTTTATTTAGTAACTCAACTTTGAAACTTGTGGAGTATTATTCATTTACATAAAGTTGAATAATTCCTTTTTGATTAAGGTATGCAATGTCACTCATATAAATTGTGAATAAATCAGGACCCATGAGCCTTGATGTACCCCCTTATTATTTGTTAATGTTTCAATACATAGTACATTAATATGAACACTTTTGCAGTTTATTGGACAAATATGACTTAAAAAATCTCATAATTCTCTACGAATCGAAGCTTGGAAAATTTATACAACAAAATTTCATGGTCCATACAATAAAAAGCTTTTTATAAATCCTAAAAGACATATACCGCGTATTTTCCATTGTCCATATTTTTGGATATAAAATTAACGTCAATGATAGACAAGCAGCCGTTGCAGGTTCCTTTTCAAAACCGTACTGTTCTTGATGCAGAATTCCATTATTAGTCAAGAAACTAGAGAGTTCTTTCATTGAAGACACCGAACGTCACTGAAGCAAATATAAAAAATTAATTTTAAATATTTTAAATATAATATCAGTAAGGTAAGAAAACCAAAATTTCAAACTAATATTTCAAATTCGGTTCTGAATTTATTCATGAAGGCAAGTAAAACAAAAATATTTAAAATTTTTGTTAATTAGTGAACTGATATTTTTCTTTTTGTGATTTCTAGTCAATCGAAAAATGTTCTTCTTATTCAGGAGAAGAAAATAATTGAAAAGCTAAAATTAATTTTAATTAAAACTTGAAATAAAAATGAAATATGCTTCCATATATGTGCATATAAGATTTTAATATTTGCATTACTAATATTTTCTGCCCCAGGTTGTGATGGTCAATTAAAAAGAATTTCCCAAAAATCAATAGACTTGGTTTTTCTTTGTTTTTGTTTTTCTCATAAATCAGTTTTAAATTATAATTAAATTTTAGTTTTTCTTATTTTGTGGAAAATTTTAAATTAAAAATTAATTATAGTATTCTAACTGTATGTTGGTACAATTATTAAGTTCGATTCAATACGAGTGAGGTTTCTCATAAAAAACTTAATTCCATTTTAATTTCATGGCCAATAAAATTTCAAAAATTTAATAAAAGAAGATTTACAATTTTTTTTAATTTTCATTTTTCACATATTTGGTATTTATATGGTCGTTTTTTAAAACAACGCATATGCATTCCATAAGCCCATGCTGTTGAACAATAAAAGCAAATAAGAAGTCAATTACGGCCTTGTATTTATTTCCCAATATTAACATCCTTAATTAGTTCTATGGTGAACCAGACTAAAAATATTTACGGACCTAAGTTGAAAATTATTTTTAATAATAATTTTATTAAAAATAGGTGGAGAAATAACGTTACATTTCACAATCTCAACAATAATGGTTACATCAGCAATTTCTCTTCTCTGCAAGGTATTCAGATGAATTAAATTTAGACGATGTACGTAAGATGGTAAACTATTCGGATCTTCCCAAGGATGATTACGAAGAGCAAATCTTAAAAACGTCTTTTCAATGGATTCAATTCTTCGTATCTAAACATCATGAGATGGGGACCATTTGGACTTGAATGGAAAATTCCAAGTTAGTGGAATCAAAGTGGTGCACAGAGTTTTTACAATATAGGAATCAGTAAATTCCCTACATCAACACTTAATAAAACCTAGCAAGGGATTTAATTCATTTATAATACGTAATTTGATTCATTTTAAATACGTATAAAGCGTAATTTAAACGTCAACTTATCGTTGCAGTACACCTAAATATATAATGGAATTAACTCTAAACAATAATTCACCATTAGATTATATTAGATTAGATTTAAACTTTTCCGGGAGGGGATCACTCCCCTATATCACTGCAGCAGCAAATGGGCTTATTGTGATAACCCGTGTTTATTAGTTATTGTAACTAGTGTTTGAGTAGTTAAGAATACCTGATTTTGTGATAACACTCAAATGTTCTTCAATGGTATGCTGGGTAGCTCCCATTGTTTAGGGAACGCTGTTCCCAAGTGGCTAAGTCTTCTGCGAGTGAGCTGTTCGCATTCACAGAGCAGATGCTCAATAGGTTTCTATTTCGCATATTTTGCACAAGTTGTTGTCTATTAGACTCATTTTAAAAAGGTGTTTCTTTATTTGGCAGTCGCCTGTTATTATCCCTGCCAGAATACGTACCTGATTCCTATTGAGGCCAAGAAGAGTTTTGGGTTTCTTGAGCGAGCGTTAATTCACCATTAAGTGTATAATTGTAACAGACTGGTTGGAAGCGACATGTATAGCACATTAAAGCACGTTTTTTAATATTAAGGAGTAAATTATTACTGTTACACCAAACGTAGAAATTCTACAGATCTGTTTGTAGTAGGAGGGTTGAGTCATCAATGGATTTTAATTTTTGAAGATTTTCATAGGGATTACCCTATTATCTCGAAAAAAAATCTGGAAAGCAAAAATCTTGAATTTTGAAAAGAATATATTGAAAAAACAAAAATCACGAACTTCAAATCTCGAATTCGAAATTTTTTAATAACATTTATTTCCAATTATCCAATTATAATATAAGCAAATTGAAAAGAAAATCCAAATAAATATATTCGAAAAAGTAATTATTTAAGCGTTGAATATAAAAATAATTAGAAGGAAGTAAAGAGTAGGATTCAAAATAAACCAATCACAATATTACAGGGTATTTCTTTTACCAGAATATTCACGCAAGTGTATATGCAAGATCCTGAACTAGAATACATTTTTGAATTGGATTCAAAATATTGATTCAAAATTGGATTCTCTATTTCCAGAATATTTACCTTCATTATTTTTATGCGTAGCCGCTGTTGGATACAAAAAGGGAGATATATCCCTTTTTCCAGAATCTACTATAATTATTTTGGAAGTTTTGAAATTGAAAGTTTTGATTTTAATATTTGGATTTTGAAAGTTGGATTTTAAAATTTGGCTTTTCATGCAGATCTAAAAATTTCGTAAATTCTGTCTTTTTCAAATAACGGAGAGTAGCTTGGATTTATTTTCTGAAACTTTTATGAAATATTTTTAAAATTTGCAGTGTTTGAATTAATAATGATTAGGGTCGTATGAAAGTAGATAAATAAAATTAAAATAAAAATTATTTTAAATTAACATACGAGAATATTTTTTTCCTTATTCGACATTTTTTTCTTCAACATTTTGTTTTTCAAAATTAATACTTAACTTAAGTGAATTTAGCCGCCAAATTGTCAAAAAGACGTAATGAGCCCTGAATGCCATAATCGCTAACTGATACTTTGCAGAACTTAATGTGCCGTCATGATGTACCTTTCTCCCAATTTCAAAAAATTCGGTTAAGATAGTTTTTGGGAACTATGTTTACCCAATAATTTTTATTCGAGATTGTTGTTTTCGAGATTTTAGTTAATTCGAAATTTTTTTATTCGAAATTTTTTTTGGAGATTTTATTAATTTGAGATTTTTTTTTCGAGATTTGTTATTTTCGAGGTTTTAGTTATTTCGAGATTTTTTTTTCAAGATTTGGTATTTTCGAGGTTTTTGTTAGTTCGAGATTTTTTTTTCGAGATATAGGGAGTGATCCGATTTTCATATCAACATTTATTTTAAGTTCACTATTTTTAATTACATATGCCATATAATTTACCGAAATAACGAATAGAATAGAGGCCCCAAATGACTAGCTTTGAGAACTCTACAGTTTGCCACAAATTGCTTAGATGCAGACGACCTAAATAAAACATTGTAGGACCTATCAATGAAATATAACTTGATCCACCTTATGAAGAGTATGGGGACACCTAATTTTCTTAATTTCTATAACATAACACTAAGAGGCAAAATATCAAAAGCTTTGCTGAAATCAGTATAAATTGCCTCTGTTTTCAGGCCTTCCTCCTCCTTGCTATTAATAAAGCCTGACATTAATTCTACAAGTACTAGCTTCGTATAATAGTAGCAGTAGTTACAACGGATTTACTTTTTATAAATCCATGCTGGTTATGTATTAGGAAAGGAGCGTAATGGTGATAAAAGAGTCGATCACATTTAATACAAAACATTAGAAATTTCGGATGATTTGGCAATAGGATGGTAATTAATTACATCATCTTTATCATGTTTTTTGAGGGTGGGTCTTATGAAAGATTTTTCCCAAATTAAAGGAAAAATACCAGATTGAAGGAAAGTATTGAACAGAATGGTGAGTAGAGAATTGAATGAACTAGCACACTTTTTTTAAATAAACTCAGAAACTCTTTGCTGCATTTGTGGAGATACAGGGCGGGCGTCAATTCTGGAAGATAGGTGATTTTTGTTAGTTACTATATAATTTAATATGCCACGCATTTCCAAAACAGTATTTGAAATTTTTTTCGACATTTGGTTAACCTATTTATTGATTGTATCTTCTGCAGTACAGCTAGTTTTTCATTTTTCTGCTTGACTTGGTGATGTACGTTCAAGATTTGTTAAGAGATTATCAAAGTTTTTTGTCATATCTGCAGAGCTTTCGTTATTTACTGCGATAGTGAATTTACACTATAAAATAACTATAACATTTTCAAATACACGAAACTTAAATATTTCAGGCATAAAGTTCGTCCTTCAATGCTTCAGAAGAAAAACGATATCGTAGTTGGATAATATGTTTCAGTGACCGTTCTGTTTCTTTAATGAGAGTATTTAAATCCATTTGTATAGCTCGAAGAAGCCTCAAAAATATGCTGAACGTTAATTGCTACACAGCAACATGTAGGTAAACTTTTGGTTGACCCTGCAAATAGATACCTATGCGTCAGTCAATAGTATTCATAGTTTTAAATATCCTTGAATCAATTTCACAATACTAATACATATTACAAACCTAAATTCAAATTAAATGTATACAGAATTTTAAGCAAAAATAGTCTTTAATTTTTTTTTTTAAATCACAACACAATCCTGTATAAATTTTATAATAAAAATACAGCAGTCTACCTGTAAATTACAAATTACATATGGAACGTGTTAAGAACATTTTCCAGAAATATTTTTTAATTTATTTTTTATATATTTTTAAAAAACAGATTTTATAGAATTGTTACCCAAATCAAGCTTAAAATTTATATATAAATTTTATGAATAGATACGAAGCTTTCATGACTGGATAAAGAAAGTACAAAAGGTATGATATTATCAGAAAACGCCATATTTCGTGGCTTTTATTTTACTTGACTTTTTTCTTTGTTACATTTTTCTTGTTACAAAAAAATATTTTGTTTTTTTCTTAAAAATACAAGGAAATGTTTAACAATTGAATTGCTTGTAGAATCTGCAATGATAATATAGTGTAAATGTATTACATCACATCGCCTAAAATATACCTTAGGCATGTTACGGAAGTGAACGAAAAAAATTGTGATGGTTTTTTTGTCATTGGTTACGTAAATTACGTGCCATTTGTAAGTCAAAATCATACCGATTGATTTTGGAATGGTTTTATTATAACTTGTTAGTGTTTTTTTTTGTTTTTTATTTTTATGTGGAGTATTTAAATTTTTGCTTTTTTCTATCATTATTGTTTTTGCTTTGCTGATGAACCTGAAGGACATATTTTTGAGATTGAAGTTAATTACAGTTGTTGGTTTAATAATATTGAAGAAAAATTTTCTGTTCTACATTTTTTTCGATTTCGTACTACATTAGTACGTGCAGTTTTTATTAACAGAAACGTTTTTAGATGACCTCGATATTCTCTGTTATAGATTGATTGTACGAGATGAAGGGAAGTGCAGGTCAATTCTTGTTATAAGCAATTAAAAAGTACTCAAACAAATAACTTCGCATATTTTTTATATTATTTTTTTTATATATTTATTCTATAACTACACATATTGTTTTATTTTATCCAAAAATGGTAACTTAGATTAAGATGGACTGAAAAGTAGAAAATAAGTCCTCGTAATTTTATACAGATTTATAATCCTATACATTGTCCTGAAAATGATTGATTTTGAATTTTTAATAGCTATGAAAATACTTACAAGATTTAAAGTGAAAAACGTGGGGTGGATGCAATAGATTAATTGTTGTTGTATGAATAAATCATCTAAATCACTAACAATTTTATTGCATTACAAATGTTATGAACTGCTGTATGAGTTTTCTTATAGACAGCTATTGCCTAAACACCTTACTAATTAAATTCAAATTAATTTAACTTTATAACTTTTCATTATGTAAATTGTGTTGTAGTGTGTATTAAATAGGTTTCTATATTTATAAGACATAATTTTAATACACATAAGAACTTTACAAGTATTGTCATCAGAAACCAAGAAGTAAAATTTAAATCACAGCATAGAGCGAAAATTGTTTACTTAGAATAATTTTTTTCGATGTACATTTTGTTTGTAATATTTTCGTTTTTTGTAACACTTATTTTTTAAATTGGCAAATCAGTCAATTGGTTTGACGTGTTCTGAAATCGTGTTCTGAAATCGTTATAAAAATTTTCAACTTTTGTAGAGGTTGTACATAATACCTAAAATACACTGATCTTATAGCAAAATGCAACGCTATTGGCCCTGAGGTCAAAATGAATTGAAAATTTTATTTTAAATCGATCTATCAAAATTTCAGTTGACGGTCTTTTTCCGACTTACTTCAAATCAATACTGGTGTTCCGCAAGGCTCTATTCATATTTCACATTTTCATTCAGTTAACCTTCTCAAATTAACTTTCAATTCATTTCATAGTTTTGTTGATGACAGCACTTTAGTAGCATCATATGATTTTTAATAAAAATACGGCAACTACAGCTTCTACAGTCAACTTCAAAAGAACAATGATACCCGGCGCGAAGCAAATAGAGTCAAGTTTAATACTTCAAAAACTAAAAACTATCTTGTTAATAATAAGTCCAGAGCATTCGACCAATTCTCCCGTTTCAAAATGAAGATATTCAGCAACTAATGACCTGAATTTTCTTAGAATGCGGTGAATCAATATATGCACTAAAACGACCATATTTTTGATATTGCGAAAAGCGTCGCCAAATGTTTGGGGTTTTTAAGTCACTGCAAAATTTATTTTTCATCTCGCGAATTCTTAAAAATCTATTTCATCTAATTCTTGTAACTCATATATAGGGCCGAAACTCGAGTATAACTCACATTTATAAGCCAATACAATTTATATTCCATAATTATATTTTTTATACATAAATGCCTAAACAATACTTTGTTAATCAAAAACTGTAAGAAATATTTTCTTTAAATTGCTTTCAGTCTTCTTATGACCTCAGTTATCAAGCAATACTAGATTATAATGTACTGACATAAGAATTCTTGTGATTTATTCGTGATATAACAGACTCACTCATGTACGCAAACTTATTGAGAGGTTAATAAATAATAATAATTGTTACCTTTAATACATCGATGTCGAGCGCGAGCCTAATAAAAAATATGTTAAATTTTTATTAAGAATATAATTATCATAGAATTGCATACTTTTAGGGAAAATTATTTTCCATACATTATTTGAATTTTCATTTAAAAGAAAGAAAAGGGCTTTTTTAAACAAATCAAAGTAGTGAATACAATATAAATAGACAATATAGTGACTATTAAATCAAAAATATGACTACTGGCATTAAAATTTATTGAACCACAATAGAGGCATACAATAAAACTTGTGAAATACTTAAAACACACTTTCAACCGAAAATTTTCAGGATCGACACCGATGAAGCAAAAAAAAAAGCTTTATGATGGGTTTTTCGACACCCCCTGACATTGGTATAAAACAAATAACAAAGAAAAATTAAGTATTCTATTTAAGAAGGCTTAGTTCCTGACAATAGCAGTAGTTTTCCACTTTTAGTGAGTTGAAAAAAAAAAATCTTGTAGATATTGTAGCATAAACTTGAAGTATCGTATTTAATTCAGCACAAAAAGGTAATTATTCCCAAGTTACTGTAAGGAACATAAAAATAAAGCAGCCTTTGACTGTGTTTGGCATGATGGCCTTATTTACAAACTGAAAAGTTTAGCATTTACTTTGTATTCAACTAATCTAAAGCTACTATATCTAATCGCAGTTTTCAAGTTCACATTGGCAAAACAAAATCAAATATATTTCGTATATCTGCTGGAGTACTTGGTCTCTTCTTGGTCCAACACTATACTACAATATCTTCACTTCTGATATTTCAAATATTGCAAACTGTCTGCTATCAGTATTCGCAGATGACACGGCAATTATTACTTCAATTATTACTTCAAAGTGTATACAGAACATCTTCACAAAAAAAAAATTTTAAATTATATTGTTCGCCGAAAAAGTTGAAACAAATTCGACTTTTCGTTCATATGCCGCACCACAGCGATGATGAGTCTAACTAATTTAATTTCATTTCATATTTTCTTTTCAAACATTTTTGATAGTTCACAGACTATACTACAAAGTTCAGCAAGTGGTTCACTTCTAACATTAAATATAAAACAATTGAGTTGAACGATAACAGCCTGATTTAAATTTTACTGTCAGTTATTTTGAAAATTTCATAAATCGTTCAATTAAAGTAGAAATTTTATTTTAGATTTAATTCTAAAAGTATTTTCATAAATTAATTTTAAATTAATTTTTTTTTCTATTTAAATTAATTTTAAATCATGGTTTTGAGTATTATGTACAAAATTATTTAAATAACTTTTCAATAGTATACAATTGAATACTATTTGAATTATTCTAAAATTCCAAAAAATTAAAATACTATAAGGTACCCATTATAATAAAAAAAACAAAATTACAACAAAAAAATAAAAATGATTATATTATGTATTCCTAGAGGCGTTTCTTTTAGTTTTTTATTATTCTTAAATCTAGATGTTCTATTAAGATGTTATTGACGTTGTTATTGTTTTGTTCATTAATCTTCTACACAATAGTGATTGTAATATGGTATAATGAAAATTTAAGTGAAATCTAAAGAGAACAATTTGTTATAATACATCGTATTATGTATATGTATATACATATATATATATATATATATATATATATATATATCCAATATATGTATATATAAAATGTTTTTCTTATTTTTAAAATTAAGAAACATTAAAATGAAATTAAGAAACATTTTTCTGTTATTGTTATTTAATCCTGAAATGAAAACGAAAACAAAAACAAAAGCAAAGATTCTTTGTTTACTTTGTTAAGTTCGTGTTCTTGTGAATTATTAAAAAAAAAACAATATCAAAATTTATTTCGAATGATTTAGCAAAGAAAGGAATTTTTCATTTCTATAATGTATAATTTTTCATAAAATTAAGAGAATTATATCTTTTGTCAAATTGATATTAAATATTTCTTCTTTCCTTAATTACGAAGCAGAATAAATCGATCATCCCTGCTCTCTTGTAAAAAGAGGATGATTGAAAAAGTGACGTACGGTTTATCTTTTTTTAAATTTAATTTTAGCTTGCGAACTACATACATATGTATATATACTTTTTTCCATTCAAATTCCAAAATTTTTCAAACAATGTTTTATTCAAAATCAACATTTTGTCAAACAAGTTTTTTCAAAAAATATTAAATTTGATTAAAAAAATGTTGAATTTGAATGACAAAATCCTATTAAAAAAAAAGTATAGTATCATCTGATGTAGAAGTAGAAACATCAACATTTTGTAGCTGGTCAATACTGATGATAAATCACTTGTGCTTAACCACGACCAATTAACCGTGCAAATTTAGTATAAATTTATAGTTAAAAAATTATTACTATGTCAATTTTTAAAATCTACCTACACTTTTCAATTATATTAAGTTAAGAAATTAAAGTCACAAGACCTAATTTTAGTTCCAATTCATTTCACTTAATATAATTTAAATTGACTGTATTGCCTGTATCATACAGATTGTGATACATGACAACAACACCTTACGTAGCATATCTGAAATGCGTACGGATTATACAACAGCCAGCTCTAATTTTATCCAAAATGTTCCTATTTAGTAGTAATGTGCGAAAAGTATCTACTCGATACTTAGTATCGAGTATTAGCCAAGAAAAAAAGTATCGGTTACTTTTCTGTAAAAATATCGAGTATTGAATATTGATCAAGAATAAAAATCTCTACTGTTACTATTGAGTATGGGTATTGTTTCAACTCGAACTATCGATAAGAGTATTAACAATAAAAAAAATTTTTCTTGTTCAAAAAAGAGAATAGGGAACAAAACAGAATTGAAAAACTAAAAATGGGTATAGTGTATGTATACATATTAATGTGACTACTACATGTGGTGGAATAGACTAAAAAATAAAGATATAAAAATATGTATACTTTGCTGCTGAATATCAAAACAAATACAAATGGTTAATATTGTATTAATGTTTTTATTGTGTTCGTTGATCAATACTTTAGAGGTAATCGAGATTGATAGATATCGAGTTCGTTAGGAAAAATTAAATATCAGTTTTTTAAGTTAAGATTTTTTTTTTGTTAATTAACAAACTAAAGAAAAGGAAAATAGCTGAAAATAGAGATAAAGAAAAAAACTGAAATATAATATAACACCAAAGTTATTAATTTTTTAAACTAAAATAATTATTATGAATAATGTTTTATTTAATGTTATTTTTTTCATAATTTAATATTTTTATTCATTATTTATTATAAAAACTATTTTATTCATACAAAAAAAAACCCAAAATATACAAACAAAAAATTATATGAACTGAAGTAACGAAAAAAACTGAAAAAATGCATACACTATACAAATAAATTGTTTTTCATTTTTCCTTAATAAAATTTTCAGTTAACGAATCTAGAAGTATCGGTTAAAAAGTATCGAGTAGAAAGTATCGAGTATTGATGATGAAAGTATAGAGTAGTAATGATTACTCGAAAGTATTGAACATGCACATTCCTACTATTTAGATCAGAATTCAGCAGTTAATAACGATGAATTAGCAATTTACACAGATGATTCAAAATTGATTTCGGAGTTGATTATAGAATTTTTGTTAAAATTATCAGACTACCACAACAATAATATAGAATCTAATATCGGAAGTACTGGCAATATTGTAATGGATATATGAATATAACTGTACATATAAATTTCTAATAAAAAACTCTATATTCCTTCATAACTTTGTTCAATATAAGATAATTAGTACATATGTGAAATATTATTTCCATTTGTAAAATTATGCTGACTAGCATAAATATTGTGGAATTTACTATAGTATTATTCTGACTTCAAATGCTCTAAAAAAACATTTTATTCAAATTTAATAAATCATGTGAGGCAATGAACCTTGTTTAGTAAAATACTTATTATAAAGTTAATGTAATTTATTTTATACTTAATCAGCATATTTTTATTGAATTTATTATTTTTAATTGTAAATAATTAAATTTATGTAAATTTATGTTAAATTTGTATAAAAGGGCATGATTGTCACGAACACTAATCATAATTAAATCTAACCTTGAACAAGAAAGAACTCTTAGTTTTATTTTCAGATTGATTTAAGTTGCAACCTCTTGGTATGAAGCCATACGCTTTATTTTTTTTATTTTTCAGCACTGGTATATAATCTATATAGAGCCATACGTCCTAAGATTATATATTAACTCTAAAATTATTAAATTGAAAATAACGCTAAAAACTTTTAAGGCTGAAAATATTGTGAAAAACTATTAAAAAAAAAAATATTGATTTGTCAATAGTTTGACAGAGCTATACGCCCTAAACTTTCTAAAAGATTTATTGCAATATTGACACGGTCTCCAAAATGGTCTTCAGAATTGGCATCAGTTTAATTATGTCCTATAAAGAATTGGCATCAGCTTAATTATGTCCTGTTATGTCAGCTTAATTATGTCCTCTTTCTAGGGAAAACTAGTAAATTTCTACAGCTTAATAGAAGAAAAATTGGGATATAATAGGTATATAATATATTTATAGACTAGGCAAACACGCAATGCGATTTAAACTTATCATTATGTATTGACACTCAGGAAGATATCAACCATTTTTAATGTAACTGTCCAGGTTTGGTGCCCAGATTTGGTGAAAACTAGGTTTAGAGGATCGGAAGAATATTTGGTGTAATACCACCGAGAAATATTAAAAGTTCATTCTCAAAATATGTGAAAATTTGCACATAGCTCTCACAGCTATTTGTGTGCTACTGGTGTGCTGTAAGAGTATCTAAATATTCAGTTCTTACTCTATTTTATTGTAGGAGATCGATATAACTTCACATTACTTGGAGCACCTGGTCTCTTTTTCAATAAAACTTTACCTAACTAAACTACAAATCGATAATACTGATAAGATGAAGAAGATAAAACGGTGATTGAAAAGAATCTATAATCTTTAAATATTTTATTTAATCAAACATACGACCAAAGTTGTAATTCACATATATTATTGTGCTTTACGGGCCGCATTAGACAAAATTTAAAAGTATGCCATTAGGCACTTGTTCAGTAGAAATAAAAGCCCTAATGCCACGCCTTAAACATTTACCCCGAGGAACGAAAAAGGAGCCAAGTGTCAATCACTAAACAGTTTAAATTCCTAGGTGGATATTTTTACATATTCCAACATACGTGCTTCCACAATGTAAAAATATCTACATACAGTCTACAAAAGTTCAAGTAATATTAACAAATTTATTCAAAATGTCCCTACTGATCAAAGAGACATTTTTCTTTCCAATCCAGGCTGTTCAATCAGGGATAAATGAATCGTTTTATATCTAATGTTTGACTTAACTGAAAAAGAGAAGATTAAAGTTGCTAAAAATTTGAAAAGTTGATAAAATTTGAATTATTTGAAACTCTTGTTAAAGTTTAATTAGAATCAGTTCATAATAACCTTAAACAGATTTGTAAAACTATAATAGTCGATTCACCGACCCACTCTGTAACTCTGTAACCTTGTTACTTAGCTCCTCTTTTTTCTTGTTCTTCTTCAATAGCCTTCTTTTGAAGTCTACAAATAGATACGAATTTATCTTGGTTTGACAAATTAGAATTGTATACAAAAAAAAATTGTAATGAGTTGGAATAATGAAACTTACAACAAGTAGGAACATTTGACTAGGAATGAGTAGGAAACATTCATTTAAAAGATGAGTAAAACAAATCATTCACCTTTTAAAAAGAAATTTACATAATTTACAAATATTTTTTTTATTTAAATATGATAAAATATAACAATTTATCAAAAAGTTATAAAAAATTCAAATCCTAGTTGATATAAAAAAACAAACTTTTTTTTTAATTTAATTTTATTTAATTCCTTAGCAATCTTTTAACACAACTTTATTTTTTCTTCTATTTTCAGAGCTAAAGTTTTAGAATGTTCCGCAAAAGATAATTATAATATAACAGAATTATTCAGATCATTATTATCCTTGTCGAAATATGTTACTGTAGGTAATAGTTCCAATGAAACACCATTAAAACGTAGATCATCAGCGTATGTTAGTGCAACAAGTAAAGGTAATTTTATAAAATAAAATTTTGTAAAACAAAACAAAAAAAAATAAACTCAATTTTCATTCTATACTTTGCCCTTTTTCTTCCCATTTTCACTAGAATATTCTACAAACCCTAAAGATTTAATTTTATTTTCAAATCTAATTATTATTTATATAAATACAAAATACATATATATATATATATATATATATATATATATATATATATTATATACATATATATGTATACATAATATATAATATTAAAATTCTGGTGAATAGTATTATATAAGTATGCAATATAAAATGAAAAACAAATAAAGAAAAATGTTATTAGAATCTCTATATTATATAGAGTACAGTATTGGTCGAAAGTATTTATATACTTAAAACTTTTTATGAAAAAAAAATATTTTATAATAATATGTATTCTAAAATTTAAGAATTTCATAAGTTGTTGATAAGTGCATAATTTTAGTAAATCATAGTACATATGGTTACCATTATAATTCAAATTTAAGTGATTTTGTTTTCAATAGTTTTTTTTTTTTAAATAATGGAATTTAATTCGTGGAAGTCAATGGTAAACGAAAAAATAGTAAATTTATTTATGTTTTTAATCAAAAGCATTTTTTTTTTTTTTAAATAAACAATGCAAAAACAAAATTCATTTTACTGATATGCTTATCATACATATGCGCGTATTTCGTCTACTACTTGCAGACTTCTCGCAGCTGCATGGTGAAAAACATCAAATTGTTACCTGTGCGAATAAAATAAATAAAACAATTTTAGATTTATTTCCTCAGTCAAGTACAAAACACTGAAGAAGTCTGCAAGTAGTGAGCGAAATACGCGTACCTGTATGATAAGCATATCAGTAAAATTAAAAGGAAAATATTCGACTATTTTCACTGTTATACCAAAATTTTACTCTAAGGCTGGAAAACAAGTTTTTATAAAAAAAAAAAAAAAAAATTCATTACATGTTTTATGTGAAAAGTTGTGGTGTAAAGATGAGCATTTTCGAACTTATGAAATATGACATGAGTTCGGCAGAAAATTTTGTCGAACTTTGCCAGTGTTTTTTTTGAATAGTAGTAAATCGACTAATAATTTGGCGTCGTGTATATAAAATTAAAAAATGATATAAACAATTTTGCAATTATGTTCCTCCAAGCTATTAATAACAATTTTTAAATTGATAATTTATACGGAACTTCATTCAAACTAGAAAATCTCTCTCTATCTTTCACCCTCTCTCATGAAATTACTCACTCTAAGCAATTAACTCGTCTCACTTTTTTGTGGGTCATTCTAGTTCACCAGTGTGTCTAATTTTTATATTCATTAGCAACTGAAAAAGTAAATAAATAAATAAATAAATTTGGACCACCTCTTTTTTTTAAATGTACCACAATGACAACAATCTATTTACCTGCTATTCTGATTTTGAGATTGCAAAATATACTTTGTTGACTAATGTTGTATGATCAACTGAGCTCTTCTAAGATAATGATTTTGTTTAATTTCCCTATGTATAATCAGTTTATAGTTCAGTCTTCCTCCATTATAGACATTATGTTGTACAATCTGTCTATAATCGATGAATTCAGTGATTAATATCAATTTCTGTTTTTATATGTTAGCACTCTCCCACTAGAACTCTGTATCCAGATCAGTTGTACCCTATTTCGGATCCCTATGATGTTTAAGGCTTCCGAACACTTTCCCACCAATCTAGATTTAAACAGATTACTTTCAAGAGCTTTTAAGGCAGCCTGACTGTCACTAAATATTCTACTGACTTTGTTAGACCATCTTTGCCCTTTTATTATATCCAAGCTGCATTTGTAGCAAAGACTTTTACTGTGTAGTGTTTGCCAAGATGGAGTTCAAGTTGCTCTTTTTCAAAGACCACTCTAGCTACCGCACCGTAGGGGACCCGTCAGGGAAAATATCTGAGAGGTTTGAGGAACCAGCCTGCTCTTTTGCCCCACGCCAGGTCTCTCTTGTTGGTATTTTCACTTCCGATCTCTTCTTTACGAATACGTACATAGTGATGTCATCTGTTGGCATGAACAACTCTTTCTGCTCCTCTTCTAAGTCCTTCCATAGCCTCTGATGTTTTTTCCTACATCCTGTAGTATTCCCTAAAGTTTGTAACCTTCTACTAACTTTGAGGACCTCTATTCTTACATAAAGATGCAAAGTAGGGAGTCCAAGAAGTATTTCCATAGTCGCTGTAGGTGTGGTTCTAAAAGCACTTGTTGCACATAATCCAAGCAAGTGTTTGTATTGCAATGTTCTTGGAACCCATGCAATGAACCTATTTTACCCCATTACACGATTAATATTGGCAGTTTTTTGATCAGTATTTAAACATTTAGTTGGAATAACAAAATGGATAAATCATGTTTAGCATTCATTTTTGTTTAGGATTTAATAAAGTAAAAAAAGTAAAAGAAACGTATGGGTCAAAGATTCGAATTACACATAAAAAAGCCAAGAAGTTGGAGAGCCATGAAATAAATTCCATTGCCGGATCTTTTTGATTCTTCAAATTTTTTTTCCTTCCTGTAATTTCAACGAATGGTATTAATTTTTTTTGTACGTCATCTGCAGCGGCATTTCGTTTTTTATAAATGTTTAAACAAACTTTTAAAGCCTAGTTTCTTTTATCCGCATGAGAAAAGAATGTCTTATATTACAGAAATCTACTGAAATTTGTTAACTATTCTAATACTTTATACTAACCCTAATCCTATTCAAGTTTTCTCCTTTCTAAGAGTAATTTTAATTCTAAAACTCACCTGCATTAAAATAGCATGTAAACTTTACTAAAAAAACTTATGCACAGAAATAATTTTGATAATCACTGTACAATATAATTTTTAAAAAAAATAGAAATGCGAGACGACACCTCGAAAATGATGAAAATATTGACGAATTAAAAGAGAAAAATAAATAAAAATAAAAAACAATTTTAATTTTATTTTTCTTTTTTGTTGTTTTTATAAAAATTTAATTTTTCGTATATTTTCTTTCACTTCAATAATCGTTCTTTAAAGCAGAAATTAACT
The DNA here is from genome assembly GCA_963942445.1 of Argyra leucocephala. NCBI lineage: Eukaryota > Metazoa > Arthropoda > Insecta > Diptera > Dolichopodidae > Argyra > Argyra leucocephala. The sequence continues at coordinate 111,005,667 of OZ012678.1, forward strand.
AAAGTAAATTCATAAGTCACTATAATATTCCTATACTACACTCGTCATTCATTTTATTTATATAAATATAGAACAATATTATGGGAGGCGAGGCGCGTCACAACTTGTTTGAATCCTTAATTCAAAATTTAAGGTAATTTTCTTTTAGAGGTAATAAATTCCAACATTGAAAAATTATATCTGTAAAATAATCTTAAACAAGAAAAAATAAAAACAGAAAATGTGAAAAACGTATTAAGTGAAATAAATAAAATAAAAGGTACACAAAAAACAAAAATAAAAAAAAAGATTTTATTTTGATTTCTATGAAAAGCAGTCAGGATATTACAAAAACAAAATTAAAAATAAATTTAAAAAAAGATTTGACAGGTATACTGTAGGTAGACATATGATAGATAGATACTACATTGTAAAGGTGTTTGAAATTTCCAAAATTTATTTGAAATTTAATCAAAATAGGTTATCATTTTTGATTGTGAATTATGACTGAAAATAATAGGATCATTGAATCATCAAATCAGTTGAGGAAAAGAAATAATTCAGTATAAGATTTTTTCTTTGTTTAAAGATGGTTAGCATCACTGACAACTTCGAACTCTTAGTGAAACAGAATAGCTAAAACTGTTGTTTTGTTATCATTGATTTTACCCTAGGCGATTTTTTTTAGCTATTCATAACCTTGTATCTTTTTTATTTTCTAAACCAAAATTATTTTTTTGCACTAAATTAAAACGAACTTCCAAATTAACTTATGATCATATTACCATGGCTACAAACATTTTTGATATTCATATTAACAACATTCATTCTTATTTTCTATTGATTAATATATTATTAGACGATTAACTATTCTATGACCCATAAAATTTCACTCTATTTCTTAAGCACGATAACTGTGAATATCATCATAATTGTCCTGCAACCCTACCAGTGCGGTATAAGGCGGAAATTAATTCTTTCCATCGTCTACTATCTGCGATTAATCTCTTTATTACATTCCAAACATTATTGCACGTAGTTGTTGACAGGTTTTCCCAGAGTATGTCCGATTCAACGCCATTTCGTCCGTCGGAATTTATTTCCTCCCGTTTATTTTTTTTTGATTAGTTGTCAAAACATTCTGATCAAATTTTTTGGGGTCATCGAATTTTAGGAAAGATATAATTTGATGTACGCTTAAGTTTCCTGGTGATATTGAGTGAAAGTTTTCATGTTTCACATCAGGCATAAAAGAGAACTGACTTTACATTTTAATTGAAAAATTTTATTTTAGTGAGCATAACCAACACTTTTTGAACTTTACTTATGCTAGCTTCAATATCCATCTGGAATCTTCGACACCTTCATAAAAAAAGTTGTATGTAGTAACAAAAAGCAATTATATAAAAATGTTAGTTTAATGGAAAACGAGAAATTGGAAAAGCTGTAGACTAAAAAACTAATATAATAACTTTTCTAAGTTCTTTGTTAGAACTGAGAGAAAATTTTCTGAAAAGTCTATTAGCGTCAATAGATTTCAGCAATATTAGATTTTGTTTTGATAAATTGATTTTATTGAACATCAATAGACTTCCGCTGTTAATCCCTAAACTTTTATTGCACATAAAAAATAAGGTATAGTTCTTAATGAAGGATAATAATATTTACTTCTAAATCTAGCTGCAATGAGCTTATCAAGCTTCAAAAATTGCACACTGAAATCTTACAATTTTTTGGCTCAAACTCCGTTGAAATTTAGCACTTGAAATTGTCATTGAAATTTTTTCAAATATAACAGTTCTGATTTTTCAATTTAAGTATTAAGCAATAATTTAGACAATAATGATCTTCAGGAATAATTCACGAATGTGAGTAGTTGGAACAATCTAAGTATAATATATATTTATTTTTTCATTAATAAAATAGTTGTAGCCAAAAGTAATGTGCAAACCATCCAACGGTTTTAGAATAAAGTTATGTCATCTATGGTAAGCATGATTTGCACCAAATCAAGTAATCGAAAATAATTTACATTTACCCTCGGGTTCACAATGAATTAGAAAACAACACCAACAACTGTAACAATAGTTTAGAATAACACTCAAATGATGTAACCCACAAAAAAAATTTTACAGGAGAAAATTTTGAGGTTAAATTAATTAAATATGTGGTTGTAGCATTGAATGTACTGGATGTACCCAGAAAAACTATACGGAACAAAATTATTAGCTTATTGTATTTCAGTAAACAGAAAAATGTTAACACTTTGTTAACATTAGGTGTTGATAATTGTCTTAGAAATAGTAGGACCAATTCTAAAAAAATTTGTCTTACTATAAGAAAAAAAATATTTAAAATTAAAAAATTATTTGAAACGAACTAAAAATATATAACATAGTACAAGATCAAAAAGATAAACTTAACAAATTAGGTTAAATAAACAACGACATTAAAAGTCTGGTAAATTTTTTCAAAGAAATAAAAAAAGATTTGAATACAAATTTTATTATGGAAAAACAACTTATTATTTTTTTTTTTTTGTGAAGTATAGAAGGTCCTCTTACTATCAAATTGTCTTTAAAGTTAGCTTTAAATTGTAGGTGTAAAGAAAATATATTAAAATTTAATTTTACATATATATATTTATACAGTTAGATATATATAGTTAAATTATGTAATATATAGGTATTTATTACAGCAAAATTAAATAAAAGAAAATCTTTATATACAAATAATACGGTATATAATATTCATGGATCACCAATAAAAGATTTATTACTTTGTTTCATGAGCTTTCCTCAAGAGATTAATTACGCTCTTAATTTTATGAAATTTAATTTTTTATTTCGGAAATCTCGTATTTTTCAATGACGTGTCAATTTTACGGTAACAATAAAAATAACAAATAATTTTTTTTTCAGATAAGGTATTAGGGATAATTGGTTTTTTTGGAAATGGAAATATTTATAACTATTTACGTGTTTTTTTTCTTTATTTTATTAGATTTATATAAGTATTATTTAATTTATATTGGGCCAAGAAAAAGCGGAATATTTGTCTCACACCTAGAAACCACTAAACCACATGCCAGAAAGCAGGGAATGTCAAAATAATGAGATAATAAATTATTTTGGCATACCACTTTAGTTAGATCCCCCAATGAAGAGATATAGCTTAAAAGAAGTAAAAATGAATAAATTAAAAACATTCAGAAAAGAAACATACATTCAAGATTATGATAAAATAACTGGTAAAATGATAAAGAAACTTCAAGAATTAGGTACCTATTCAATGCTATGCAATGGTTAAGTAATTTTCCGAATCAACGGAAGATATCCCAAATTATCGTAAAACTTGATGAAAATTAAAGTTCAGTTTAACCTTATGCAGTCTAATTACTTCCTATACTGTTAAATAATGTTTTGAATAAATTGCTAAATAAGAGCAATGTTGATTGAAAAAAATTTAGTACCAATTCATTAATTCGGCAGCTTTTGACTAAAATATTCAACAATAGAGCAACTTTATAGAGTAGTAAAAGTAATAAATAATACATTGGATTTGGCTTATAACCCGTCTGTTTATACCTACATACCCGTGTATATTTTCCTATTTTCTTCTTCAATAATTCAAATGAACACAAGTTTCATGATTCCTCAAATGGGACTGTTATTAATTAGTTTTTTAAAAAATAAGTCAAAAAGCATATACCTAGATGCTACTTTAGGAGCCTTAAAAAAAATTGTCATAATTCCACACCTGACATTATACCCGGGTATGTACACAAGTTGTATTTTTTCTGAATAATCGAAATAAAAATTAATGATATTTAAAAAGCCAAAAAATTAAAAAGCTAAGCATATTTTCAGTATTTTCAATCCATATATACATTAATTATAAATTATTTCTAACATATATTAAATTTATAAGATAGATTGTTACGTTAAAAAAATTCAACCAATAAATTCTTTCTTTTTTAATAAAAGGAAAACTTAAATTTGAGGAAAATTATTAAAAATCCAAATAATTTAAAGATTCAAATATTAATCCAAACAAAATTATATTAATTATACCATCTTACCAACCTAGATTTTTTTTAATTAATTGTTCATCAGTTTTTATTTGGACTTTTCATCAACTCTACCACTCTTTCATTTCAGTGTCTTAATGAAATCCTTAATACAGGTTATTGATTTCAGTAATTTCGTATTGACTTTCAGTATTTCAATTTTTGAGCTCTTTTGAGCAAGTATAGATCGACCTTCTCAACCTCGAAATTTGGCTCTAGACCTGAGGTTCTTGAATGGGTTTACATCATAACATTAAAAGGCTCAATTAAGTACTAATTAATTTTCCAGAAGCAACTGGAATGATCAATTCCACCTACTTACCTTCTTCCAAGTATATTCGAACGTTTTTAGCATGCAATATGTTTTGATCATAAAAATACTGAGATATAGGATTTGTAGAAATAATAAAGTGATGAAAATATCTTCCTTACACTTGCCCTGCTCTATAGTGTAAAAGAAAAGCCCGTCAGGTAACCTACTTTCTGCACTGCACATTGCTCTATCGAAACCCCAAATTATAAATTTTTTTTTATATAATTCCAAGTCTATGGGATGAACACCCTAACTGCTTTTATTCAGAGATTTGGAATACACAATCACATACAATAGCTTTTCTATAATTTAAAATAAAATGGGAAAAATTTTATTCTGTGTTGCTATATTTTAACCACATATGCTGGACTAGAAATCTCTACTATCTACTTACTACGTTATACATTTTAAATTAAACAAAAATTTAGAATTCGAACGATCTAACAAACTTATCCTGTTTACTTATATAAAGTTCTATGAAAATCTCCAATTTTTCTGAAGTACTGATGAAGGAAAAGTTGCTTCCGGAATATCGGTTTTTGCTAAATTAGGGAAAGAAAACTCGATTTTTATTCCATAATTTTAATAAATCACTAAAAACAAATCTGATTATCAAAAACAAAAATATTTTACTCTATGGTATTCGATATCCCTCAAACTGAAAACACAAAATCAAGCAATACAAATGAGATTACCTGCAGAGATCAAGAATCAATATAACAGTACAGTAACATGGAATATTCCACAATTTCTACTTTCTTGGGTTTCAAGGATGTTTAGTGAAATTACATTTAAAAAAATTTCGAATTGTTATCTGGAATGGAAACATTTCAATAAATAACAAATTAAATTAAAACAAATGAACAAAGCCTTTAAGATTAAAAAATAATATTTTCTAGAAAAATAGAGGAAAGCAAAATAAAAACATCAAAATTTAATTTTATATACTTAAGATTTACTAATCACCACCCAATTCTAGTTGCCATGTATTTTTGTAAAAAAATATATATAAAAAAAATTGACATGACCTTCAATAAATCTAAAATCGACAAAAATAAAATAAAAAAAAAACAATCAAACCAAAAAAAAATTTCCAAAAATTCGTCGTGATTAAATTAAATTTATTAATTTTCTTTTATCAACATAAAAATTAAATTTGGTAATTTCCAAGAAAAAAATGGAACATTTTCTAATTGTTCAAGATCCTTGAACATTGTTTTTGTTGTATGTACTTACTTCGAATCCAAAAACTTCCATGTCCTTTTTTTTATTATTATTTATTACTTTTATAGGGATTTCTTAACTTTTATTTGAAGAACAATTTTTTATTGTCTATTGAGAGGAAAACAATGAGAAAATAAAAAATAATGAAAAATATGTCCCACCTTGACGAAGTTTTTCATTTTTGTTTTTATTTTTTGTTTTTCAATTACGAATTTAAATGGTTTCGCTAAGAAAACCAATTTGGTAAAAGAAAAATTAATTGTTTTTCTCTATGATACCATTTTTAATAACTTTTTTAAATAAAAATCTTGAAAATAAACCAAAAGACCAAATATATATGTATATATATATATATATATATATATATATATATATATATATATATATATATATATGTATATAAAAAACTGTTTTTGTAATAAAAATTAATAATATTAATCAAAAAATTAAGGATTTCAAATAACTTCAATGTAAATGAAGATATTTTCAAAGGATATAAGAAAAATTGTTCTAATTAAATAAGTACTGGTTTATAAATTAAGAAATGAAAAGGACACTCCTTTTCTAAGTTTTAATACACTTTTAATTAAATTAATTCAATATGAAAAATTTAATTAAATTAGATAAATGTCCTTAACTCTAAAACCATCACCAAGAACAGAAAATCATTTACAATAAGAAGAAAAAAAATGGAATTGGTTTCTGTTTTTGTAGGGATATTATTGATTTTCAATTACTTTCGAGTTAGTATCGCGACAGTAAAGTTGAAATCAACAAATTTTTATAATGGACCTACATATATGATAACCATATTCTTAAACAAACTCTAATCAAACTAAATAAAACCCAAATCCAAATTAAAATCAATAAGGAATAATAAGCTATGTGATGATTATAACAATGTAATGAATGATTATTACATGATAATATTGTGTTGAAACAATATTATTATTGTAATTGTGTTAGCAGGTGTGAAAAAATTGAAAAGTTATAATGTAATAATTAAAAAAAAAAAAAAAAAACTGGAAAAAATTAAACTAATTAACGTGACAATTATAAATTTATTTACAAATTTGTTTTTTTTTTTCGTTTTTGCCATGTGGCAACATGCTTCATGAACAGCAGAGGGCTGTCCCATAAACCAAAAGAAATACAAAAACGTGTTATTTTTCTCAGGACTAACAGTTTTTACTAAATATAACCTAAGAATGAAAAAAACTATAATCTGGGCTAAATCGGATTGTAATTTTATATTAATTTTATATAATTTTTCTTTGCGCCTCTTAATAAAATTTCGTTAGCTTACTTAAACTAAATTAAATTATACTAAAAAAAACTATAAGATCAGACAGCTTAAACCAAAGCTATTACCAATCAAACTAAATTTAGCTATCTAATTCGTATTTGATGATGAGTTACATTAAAAATACTATGCTCACAGGTTTTATAGCCCCTGAGCACTTTATCTTTTTGGATAAAAATGGTTATATTCAAAACCAAAATCATGTTCCTATATACTATATCAAAATAGTAGACGGGCTACATGTAAAACTATAGAGTATAATCGGGCAACGTTAATGGAGAAAATTTGAGATACAACATGTCTATACCGGACAAAGATAAATTTTTAGAAAGAGACTATTGCTAATTGGAAAACACGTATGATTAGCACTAAGTTTTACAAATATATATTTCTTTCTCGTTTTAACTAGGTTAAACAGTTTTAATTAGGTTTAGTTAGGTTAAGTTTTATCTTTAGCTATAGACACACCAGGTCTTTTATAATACATTTTTGTATAAGAATTGAAGTAAATTAAAACTAATAACTAACAAAATAACAATAATAATAATAATCATAAAATATTAATTAGCACAAAAAGCACACTATTACTTTACATGTTAGTTAAATATATTTTTTGTAAACTTTATCTAGGCTAAGTAACTATAAGATTGTACAATGTGTAAAATAAAGTTTAAAAAAAAGTAGAAGAGCATATTATAAACTTTCATGTACACTTTAGTTAGAATAATTATATTTTCTGATAAAAGTTTATTATACCTATTAGCGCAATCAGACTGAAATGGTGTAGTTATAATGTTACGTAACTAACAGTTAGAAGCTTAAATTCTACTTGTTTAATTAATGTTGTGAATAGGTATGGTCAAGTATTTTACAATCAAATGCAAATACCAAAATATCAAAATCGCAAAAATGATGAAAGTGTAACGCAAAGAAATATTTTTTTCCCATTCTGGAAGAAGTATATATCTCTGTTCTGCCAACAATAAAAAAAATAAAACAATTAAAAAAAAAACCCTACTACTAGTTTAATCTCTACTAATTTGGAATTTTGGTTCATTGGAATTTAATTTCTAATTTTAATTTAATTTAATTTAATATAATTTAGAATATAATTTAGAGCCTTTCTGAAGTAAATATTATACCCGCTCAAGACCAAATGACTATACTTCAAGATTGTGTTTCCAGCTTTCCAAAAATATACATCTAATGGCGCATCTTAACCTTTAAGGACGCAAAGAACATTTGAAAGCATTCTTGTTGTTTCAATATTTTTGTATATAAAACGTTATATCTGTTGATCTATTATAATATATAAGTCATATATCGTATTAACTACAAGCTTTACTTATATACACATACATCATATTCGACTTTTTTTATCTAGTACAATAACGGTCTGAAAATATTTTAATGTTTATTTGATGATAGGTGTTGCTGCGGCTATGGAGATATTGTAGTTCAAAGTTGAAAATTTAGTATTTTCCTTTAAAAAACAAATATATCAAGATTTTAGAAAAAAAAACCCCAATATTGCGTAACCTTTGGGAAAGGTTGCCTAATATATATATGTAATAGACCAACAAATATAACGGTTTATATGCAAAATATATTATAAACAACGAGGTTTTTTCAAATGTCCTTTTCTTCCTTAAAGGATAAAATGCGCCATAATCATATCCATAGACTTGAAGCAATTCAGAAAAAGAGTTTCTTCGGTTTGCTCTTCGTAGTTTACCGTGGTGTGACCCTTTTATTCTCCCTCTTTATACAGAGCGGCTAAAACTATTACAATTAAATACGTTGGAGTCCCGAAGAACTGTTTCTGATATTGTATTGTTAATGCAAAATTCTAAATGGGGAAATTGATTCACCGGCTGTTAAGCAGTTGATCAACACCCATTTAAATACAAGTATTTCTTTACGTTCGGAAAGTGTTTTTAACTTGGTATTTCACCGAACTAACTATGGGAAATATGAACCAATTAATAGAATGTTTATGACTGTTAATGAGTATAAAGATTTTATTGATTTTTCAGTAAATTGAAATTAAAGAAAACTTTATATTTGCATCTACCATAATCTATAATATTGTACTTGTAATAATATTTATATATGTATGTAATTTAATTTTAATAGTAGTTTCTATATTTTAAGACTTTTTTTTTTACTAATTTTATTTTATTTTATTTTATTTTTTTTTTTAGGTTAAGTTTTTGCAATAATATTTAATATAATTTTAATTGTTATTTTTAATTTTTCTTTGTTTATTTTACTAGATAAAGATATTGTAACTTGTAATATGTTTGAATTAAGAATAAATAAATAAATAACCAAATATTACGGATATATATTTTTGGAAAGCTGGAAATACAAAGTATCTTTCAAATAGTATAGATAGATATAGTAATTTGATCTTATTTGGGTATAACATTTAACAGTTTTTCTGGAATAAAAATTTTGTATGGACCTATAGATATATATGATTTTCTCAAATATTAAAAAAAATATTGTGAAAATAAAAAAGACAAATCATATTAAAATATATGAATGATATATGAATGATAGGTGAATGGACTATCATTTAAGAAATAATTGATTTTTCAATAAAAATAGAAAAAAAATAATGAATTATAAGAAGATATCCTCGAAATTTATATTTACTTTCAATTGTGATGTAATTGCACGAGCAACAACCAACGATGATGTTGTAGTTATGCATATCTAACTCACGTTATTCATTTAACAGTCCTGGATAGTTTGTATAAAAAACAGAAAATTCAAAAGATCGGTAAAATCAAAGTAATGACACTAACAGTGACGATAATGAAGAGGATGATGTTAATGTTGATGTGTCTATTGATAATTCTGATTTAAAATTTAGTCTTGTGGAGTATAAATAATGATGAAGATAATTTAAATAAAAATAACATAAAAATATACGAAAATTATTTAGATTTGTTTGGAAATCAACGATTCGGTATAGTGTAAAAATAAGTAAAAGAAAAAGCATGGAAGCAATTACATTTAATTTTAGATTAATAATAGCTCACTCTAACCAATAATCAAGAGAAGTTTACTATTGAAGAACTGCATTAAAAAACTATTGAGTGATTTAGACGCTTTTCATTCATGAACTAAAATATAAACGTTAAAACAAACATGAAATAAAAACGAAAATCCAATATGCAATTTTTATTTTAAAAGTTATATTTACCGTTTTTTAATTAAAACACCAAAAACCAGTTTGTATGAAGGACCAGTAAATTATAATTCCTAGTATATTTTCATAGTGTTCAAATTACAAAACAAAAATTATAGAATAAAAATAAATACAAAATCATTTCTAGCAATTGACTTTGTGAAAGGCTAAAGAAATAATCGTTGAATAGCTAAATTTATAAAATTCGAAATATACAAAACTAATATTTAAAAAAATTTAAAACTTGAAAGTATGTCAGACGAAGTATATTACAAGAGAAAAACAAAAGCCAAGTGACATATTACATTTGCAGAACTACATTATTTTTGTAAATTCTTCGTGTATAGAGAAACAATTAGCTTTCTGATACTGGTAGAATGGTTTTATGATTAGACTTAACATTAGCAATTCCTTGAATAACAATCTATTACAACGAACAGATATGCGTTAATACTTGCAAAAATATAAACTTGTCAACCAACAGATCACTTGCCCAAACAATTTTTAATATACTGAAAGAAATAGGGCTATTTAGTATTCGAAAGTAAGTTTTCGATAATTTTTATACATATATTCTTTAGAAGCTATTTTTCAATTTGTCAAATATCTACTAATACCTATTTGTACTTTATGTTTATTTATTTATTTATTTCGCTTTAATTATAATATGTTATTTAGTTTTACAGAGTTTCATTTTATTTAAAGCTGATGCTATGTATTTACACCTATGATTCTTTTTATTTAGCATAATTGCGATACTTTTATTTTTTGTTGTTAATATTTAGTTTTAAGGAAAAATTGGCTAGACAAAACCTTCTTAATTTTATTTTTATATAAAACTTACTTAAATTTAACCTACAACAAATTATATTAAAATTATCCTAACACTGTAATCGCCGCAATGAGTGGATTTTCTAAGTATTGACAACTTTCCAAAAAAGCGGGTAGCATTTTATCAATTCGTTCGCATAGAGTATTTGTATTATTTCGATAATTAGTGTAGTTTTCTTGTAGAAAAATAAAAAGATTTAGAAAGTATAATTTTTAGGATTGTATTTTGCTTTCTTTGCAGAATTGCTAAATTCATTTTGTTTTTATTTTTTGGTTTTATTAAGTTTTATTTTCTACGTGAAGATTAGATTTACGGTTTATTAATGGATATAACAGCCTAATGTGAAAGTCTATCTATGTATTTACATTTGTAATTATTACTCATATTTTTGCTTTCTCCCCAACAACATGTTCTTAATTTAATATTCTAACATTCATACTCTAGCAGTACTGATCTTGTACTCCCCCAAATACATCATAATTATATTAATTTCAAAAAAATGTAACAAGACTTTACATACTACCATACATATTCTAATATGATTACCGTAAGCATAAATTTTTTAACTGTAAAATTAAGAACTCATACACTAAACTACACCATAATTGTGCTTTAAAACCTGCTTTCAAACTTTTCATCAATTTCAAAACAAAATCCAAAAATTAATAATAAGGATATTTTAGAGTCCTTGAAATAAATCTAATTTTCCAAAATTAGTTTCAACTAAGATTAAATTCAATTTGAATATGCAATTTTCTTTTAAATTAATAAGAAAGTAAGAAACAAAAATGGATAAAAAGGATCCATCAATGTTGTCTTACCCTCTTATTATACAATAATTAAGGACATCAAAAACTTGTCAAATTAAAGGAAACATAAGTCAACATTTTTTTCTTAATAAGAAGAACAAAAAAAGCAAGAAAAAGGACTAAAAAGAAAATTTTGTTATTTTTTTACCTTAAGTTAAAAAAAAAAAACACAATTTTTAATGAGCTTCAAAAAAGGTAGGGAGCGCTTAATTAAGGTTAAAAAAAATTTGTTACTCTTTTTGTTTTTTTTTTTATAATATATAATATTTGGTAATAGTTAAACCATAATGAGGGAATCTGATTAAATTAAAGGACCTTTTTTTGGTTTTATTTCAACTACACAACACAAATTGAAAATATGTCCTTAACAATTTCTGAATGAAGTTGTGTGCATTAAGTACACAAAATAAAACAAAATTGTAAGGTGTTAAGATGGGATTCACAGATAATAATTATAGACATTTAAAAATTAAAACGTATTACTAATTACATAAAATGAAAAATTTAAATTAATTATCCTTTATTTATCATTCTAGAACAAAAATTATAATAATTTTAGATCTAAAAAATAAAATTACTAAAATTGAAAGCAACCAAATCAATTTTCTTGATAAAACAAAAAACACTTTTTTTAATGTCCTGTGTATCTAAGCATTACTTTTAATTCTTATGATCACTCAAACGAAATGGAATTATTTCAATTAGACTAATTTTAACTTCAAATTACTTGAAAACGGGTCTTCAAATCGAAAGATCTTAAAAAAATATTATAGGACTTTTGACCATCCGTATAATAAAATAAGTCATTAAAAGCTCACTAAAATCATCAGTAAGTTAATAAAAAATATTGTTAGTGGTAATTTTGTTTTTGTTCCTGACAATAACTATACAAAATTTGTTATGAAAGTTGACTCCTAGGTTTCCGTTTGTGTGCGATATCCAACAAATAAATCGGTATATCGATCGATACGTATCAAAAGAAAATATATCGATGCATACAAAAATTGAATCCAAATGCATTAATTTAAATCGTGAAATTTTGAGTTCAGGATTGAGATATAGATTTGTGATTTCCTGAATAATCCAATAGGGAAATAAGACCAACCAACCTTGACTAATTTAAAATGATTTTTATAAATAAATTTTAATATTAATTTTATTAATTTTTATCATAAATATTAGAAAATATTAAATCATTTTTGACTTTTTATTAATCTAACTTTATTTAAACTTATTTTTATTTTAAAAAGACGCTCCTTGTTTTGTCTATTTACTAAATTTAAGCAAAGAGCTTGACATTTGTATCTCAGATTTCAGTACTATCACAAATTTTAAACAGTTTAAAAATTAATAACGTTACCACGTGAGTACAATACAAAACAGCAAAAAAGCTTTCGATAGCTTTCGAATTTGGAAAGACCTGCAAATAAAAGGAATCCCCGTGAGAATAATTAACATAATCAAGGCCATGTATACGGATGCAGAAACACAAGTTCCTCATAAAGGAAGTCTAAGCTCACCCTTCAGTATAAACAATGGAGTTAGACAAGGATATCCACTCTCACCTATTCTATTCAATATTGTAATTGACCAAGTTATGAGCAAAACAATTAATGGACATAGTATTACTTGGAATACTGTAAACGAATGAGAAGACTTAGAATATGGTGATGATATATGCCTCATGACACATAGATACCTATGATGACACGAAAGAAAAATTAAAAAGATTAAATGAAAATGCAAAAGAAGTGGGTCTGAAAATGAATATTAGGAAAACAAAAATGATGAGATTTCATACGAGAAATCAGAGAAGACTAGAAATAAATAATGCCCCCATTGAAGAGGTAGAAAGTTATGAATATCTAGGCAGCATCATAGGTACAGATGGAGGAACCGTAAAGGATATTGATAACAGAGTATGCAAGGCAAGAATGGTATTTGGTAGACTAAGAAATTTCTGGAAATCCTCTCAAGAAATACAAAGTTGAGTATTTTCAATTTCTGTGTAAAATCAGTCCTGTTAGGTGGAAGTAAAACCTGGCTAACCACAAGCAGACTTACATACAAAACACAAGTCTTCATAAACAAAGGCCTCCGAATAATCTGCCAGATATTCTTGCCAAACAGGATATCCAACAATATGTCCGGAGAAGATCCTATCGAAATAGGAAAAGTATAGATGGATTGGGCATATAATCAGGCGACCAGAAAATATGATTATATATGAGAGGCTCTAGATTAGCAATCTCAAGGAAAAAGAAGCATAGGCAGACCTAGAAACAGTTGGAAAAGAACGATATTGAAAGAAATAGGAAAAATAAATAGATCATGGTTGCAAATAATGATATAATGTAAAATGTCGATTACATCGAGAACTCGATATATATCGCACATTACTAAAGCCAACATTGTTTCTTTTTCAATACAATGTACAATTGTATCCATTGATTAGTCAATAATCAATCAAATAAATTGTCCAGTTGATTTTGAAAATTTGTCTATCTTATTATGACGTTCAATTCAAATATCTAGCTAATTTTAAAAATGTTTGACATGGGGATGCGAAGAAAAATAGCGGAGTATTTATCCAATAGATAAAATTTACTTTTGTTAAATTTCAACGATAATTTTGAATTTTTAAGTATTTTACAATACATATTATTTTTTACTTAATTCAACTAGAACAAGGTGTACCCGCATGGAATATTTATATCATATGACCCGTGACTGTACATATGTCGTTAGAAACTGTAAGAAATAAATTAATATTTTCTACTTCAGTAGAAAAATATAACTACTTGGTTTGACAAGTTATGATGTTTATTAATTTTTGCCAATACACGCTCGTTATAGATTAAATTTAATTTATTGCGGGAGGGATCCACTCCCTACATCACCGCAGCCATAAATGGGGTTATTGTGATAAAATTATTGTGCTCGTTATAAGTACACCCACATTGTTCTTCATAAGGATCAAGATCATTATTATATAGAAGGAAGTTTTGCATTGTAAAGATTTTAAGGCTGTATCATTTTATTTTAATTTATATACAACTATTAGAGATAGTTGGCGTGGCCTGAGAAAACTGGAAATTCTTAGAATTTTCACTTTCTTTTGAATTGAGAAAGAGAAATTTTATTTGATGTTTCTTTTTTATAAAGCAAACTATTAATTGGCTGTTGTAGGTAGTTGTGTGAATTGAACTGATGGAATAAGAATCCATCCTTGCAATCAAACTAAAAAAGTGTTTATTTCAATTGCGTTACTAACTTGCATATTATATAATAAATTGCGAAAAATTTGAAAACCAATGCAATGATAACATACCTATGCCTTACCAATTACTTCCTTACGGTATAAGTAACTCCGCATTAAGAAATTGATATAGCAGACTAATAAACAAATAATTTAATTAATCAATTTGTATTCGATAACATTCAAATCGAAGATTATTTATCCCTAGCCTTTGATGAGAACTCGTCTAATAAATCGATTGCTTGCAATAAGTCTAAAAAACTTAAACCTTGGATATCTAATTCAGTAATTAATGAAATTAATAAACGTAATCAATTAAGTAAAAAATTCATTTTATATAAGAAGATGGTAGGTATCGGAACCACTTCCAATTTTGGAAAACGTTAAAGCATACATTTGTTTGTTATTGATAGAGTACGAAAGTACGAATTTTCTGGTCTTTAACATCTGTAGTTTTTGAAATATGCTTGATGGATGGGTGTTAGGAGTTGTATGACAGGTACCGGAATGAGTTATTTTTGAATTCGACATATCACGGATTCAATTCCATGTAAAAAAAATACCATTATTTAAGATTTTATTAAAATTTTTCGACGAGTTTCGGAAGAATTCTGGAACAAACATACACCACATGTTAATCTTCTTTTTCTTGTTAAAAGATTAAAATTCTAATTACTTTATTTTGCATTTATTTTGTAAGATTGGTAGCTTAAATATTGTATCGATTGTTTACTGTGGACATTTATTGTAGAAACTCTAATGTGAAAATAATACAAAAAATGCGATGAAGAATTCCAAGAGTTATAACTAATGTCCAGTGGTATGTGGAAAATAGAAATTTACACAAAAGCTTAATTATATCAGCAATATAAGAAAAGTTTGACAAAGCCAGGCAAGTTCGACTAACAGCAGACTTCAAAAATACATCTTTTACTGTCTAGCAGTAATAAAAATAATTATACATAGTATCATTAAAGTACACCAGCTTTAATTTTAATATTTTCTTAAAGAATTTTATCGTTATCTTGTAAAACATTATTGTAAATTTCTTTATATTGTATATTGATTTGGATTTGTGGCTAATATTACGTTTATCCACCAAATTATTGCTGAGAATATCCTTGTACTTAAAATTAAGGATATAATAACTTTTAGAGAGAACCGGCGTAATTTACAAAATGGGGCTATTTTATGTAAGAAGGCTTAATTTCTGATTAGTGTAGTATAGTTTTCCACATTTAATGAGTTGATATCCCAGAAAAATTAATAAATAAATATTTGAATAAAATTATATTTGCCACAAAAATAAAAATGGCATTACCGTACTTAATGTACGAAAAGATAATCCTACCCAAGTAAAATACTGTCATCAACATAAAAAAAAAAAACAAATCTACAACAAGTAAAGAAAATCCAAACTTTGTCAGTATTAAATTTTTCCAGAAGTCTATTAGCCAAATACCAAAATTCAATTAATCTTAGCATTAATCCAATAGCAAAACTTAAAAAAAAAATTTCAAAAGTAGAGTTTGAAATCCAATTTGTAACCACTTTTAAAAAACTAATTTAGTCAGAGTCTACTTATGTTTAATTCGATTTGACTTAATATTTAATTAATATTTCATATCAAACGTAAATTCGAACCGAATGGAAATATGAATTAAAATTTTAAAACTAAAAATAAATCTAAATCTTTGATAATCAAAACAAAAAGCACGCTTAATTAACTATCTTTTAATATCCTGTCAAACAATTTACATTTAAAATGAAACAAACCTGAAAATTTAACCCTTTCGAACAGAATATTCAATCAAACATTTGTTGAAAAATTTCAACATGTCAGCCAGCAATGTAATCTACATTCTTTCCTAATGAAGATAATACCCTTTCTATGTAATTTTTTCTTTTTTTGTTCTATGTTTCGGGTTCTGAAATAATTAAACTGTCCATATTTTGAAAATTGATTATAATCATTCATTTTCTTTTTTCTCATTCTCATTGAAAATTTCATTTCCTCCAGATAATTGAAATTTTACATTTTTGTTTTGTTTTTTCTTATTTTTTATAGGTAACTATTCAAATTTGTTATGAACAACACTAATTTAGTTTATTTTACCTAAAAATTATAATCGGAAGGATACTAAAAAAAAACAACAAAAATTGATTTTTTGGTTTTTAAATAATTATGACATGTAGGTAATTAATTTTTGGAAGTAAAAATGTTCGTGGATACAAAAAATAATGATTACAGTTGTAATAATAATGTTTGTGAAATAAATTTACTAAATTTTGAACAAAGTTATCAGATATTTCAAAAGTTCATTTAAAATTATGATTAATTAGATTATTTTTTCTTTTTTTTTTTTAAGATTAATATGGTTTTTTGTCTGATTTTTATTAAACGAGATTAATAGATTAATTTTCTTATTATGGAAAATAATTTTGAATTTTGAATATATAATTTATATAATGCTTAATATAATGTTACAGGATTGAGAAGTAGGAAGAATATGAATATGATTTTACAGATATGTTGTTGAGTTTGTTTATTTATTGATTGATTTTTTATTTTCTACAGACATAAGTATATCCTAAGATAAAAGAAGAGTTACAAATTAATTTACAGGAAAAATTCAACAATCAACAATTTTAAGTAATAATAAGATAATACACCATAGTTGAACGATAATAATTTAAATTTAGAAAATTTTTCAAAACCTTTAAAAAAATAAAAAAAAAAACTTTAGTTAATATTTGGAAAATAAAAATGAATGTCCTCCATTTTTAAATACATTTCTCGTTTATTGATATTGAAACATTATTTGAATTGAATTAAGCTTAAGACTCTCTCAATCCGGTTGATCTATAATAATCAGGATCCCAAATGACGCAACAGTTTTATAAGACTGACCTAGCTATGGTAAAATACAACTTATTTAGAGTTAAAATGTCATGGAAGTCTTTTGAATTTCTATTTATGAAACTTAATCTACTAAACGCTTTTGCAAAAATAAAGTCAAAATGCTTAGAAAACGAAAATTTTACATAATTACACCTAAATCTTTAATTTTAAATTTTTTCGATGTTCTCTTCTAAAAATGTGGTAAAGCCTGCTGAAATCCTAAACATAATTTATAATTTAAAAATAACCAGGCACCTGGAAGTAGATCAAATTCCTACAATTTGCATAAAAAAGATACCAAAAAAGGGCCTCGAATTTTTCAACTAAATTCTAAATAATTGTTTAAAGCTAGGTTATTTTCTAATTTCATGGAAAGAAGCAAAAATTATACCCATAGCAAAACCCGAAAAACCACCTTACTGTCGACAAAGCTATAGACCAATTAGTTTACTAGATATATTCAGGAAAATATTCGAAAGAATTATCAAAACCAAGTTAACCGAGTTTCTTGGAAAGAAAAAATATACTACCAAACGACCAATTTGGATTTAAATCTTACGATTCTACTATACATCCGCTATTACGCTTAAAAAACTACATAAATATAAAAATAAAAACTAAGAAATCCGTTGGCATAGTCGTTTTAGACATAAAATCGGCTTTTGATACGGTCTGGCACGAAGGTGTTATACATAAACTTAAAACAATCAATTTAGATATGTACTTAAGACGCTGAGAGGTCCCGGGTTCGATTCCCGGGTTCGATTCCCGACGAAGCAAGAAAAAAATGCTTCATTGGTTTTTGGAGCTGGTTTAGTACCCTTTGTCATTGAGTTATAATAAATGGCAAAAAATAATTGAGAGTGTAATCTGTATCTGTAGTGTAAAAACTAAATAAAAAATTAAACTATTCTATTTAAGAAGGCTTAGTTCCTAATAATAGCAGTAGTTTTCCACTTTTACTGAGTTGATAAGCCAGTAATTTGTTAAATAAATACTCGAAATATTGTTGATTGTATGTGAATTGCAGTACCGTACTTAATTAAGCACGAAAAGGTGATTCTACCTAAGTTACTGTCAAGATCATAAAAAAAAAACTTAATCAAAATCATCCAAAACTTCTTATATCAAAGAACATTTAAAGTACACATAGGGAAAACTAGTTCCGAAAAATTTAACATCTCCTCCGGCTAACCACAAGGCTCAGTTCTAGGTCCTGCACTTTATAACATGATTTGCCAAGATTAGGAAATTTTCATTTATCTGTTTTTGCGGATAATATCTGCATATTTACAGACGATGTATATGGTACCAGCATCACAAACAGTTTACAGAATGCAATCAATATTTGATCAGACTACTTTCATAAATGAAAAAATTCCATAAATACCCAAAAAACGAGGGCTATATTTTTCACTAACAAAAATAATCCATATTTTTTACCTACTACCAACATCAAACTGTATAATACTGACATATTATGGGTTGACTAAAATATCTGGGAGTCTATCTATAGATAAAAGATTAACATTTAAGGAACATATTAATAAAACTATAAAAATAGTTAATGAAATTTTATATTAAATTAGTATGATTGAAATAAAGAACAAAAAAAAAAAAAAACCTTAAACAAAATAAATAAAACAATATTATACGCCTTTATCAATAGAAAACTTCATTTGTCATCTCATCTGTTTTAAAAACCAATAAAATAATAATTATGAAAGTAATTTTCCAGCCATTATTGCTCTATGCAAGCTTTTCTATAGGAATTAAAATATCGGAGATTTGAATTTGACCAATATTAGTTACGGAATCAAGCTTAATAGACTCGACATCAAACGAATTTCCGATAGGCCGAGTAAATACTCACAAAAAATTTAGCAAATAATTCGACAGTGTTGACTGCAGAGAAAAGCTCTAAATAATTCATCAGAGCTGGATGTTCGGTAGTTTTCCTAGTTTTATTAATATCGAGTCCAAAACATCCTAGTATCTTTCCGAATATTGATGCCCTACACTACACTGTTTACAAAAAATCTATGGAGATACTTATATTCCTTCTTGAGTTGTAAGAGCTTGTAACACTGAATTTGGCAATGAGTCCTTAAAAATATTGTATGTACTTTAGACTTAGCGTTCTTAAACCTTTTTAGACTGTTAGTAACCCAGGGTGGTTCATTAAGAATTTTCTTTTGGTTGAGAGGAACAAAGTCACGAAATGCATCATTATAAAAGTTATTTGAAGGTAATATAAGTAAGGATATATTATAAACTATTTAAAGGCATCAAATTAATCCAATCAAAGTTTAGAAAATAAGATTCTAGTGAGTTAAAATCAGTATTTAAAAAAATCAAAATAAGTTGAAGGGTGATTTGAAGTAACCATATTCTCGGCTGATATAAATTGATATAATTTTAGTTCAATGTTGATTGGTTTGTGAATATGATGAACATCATGCAATAAATATTAAATTTCAGAATTTAACAAACATGTTAGGTACATTATTAATTTGGATGCTGTTGTTAGCTAATAAATTATCGATTATGTAATATTCAACTGTTGATGAAATGTGTACAGGAACAAGAATATTTTCATTGATGTCAGTTTGCCACTTAATAACACTTAAATTGAAATCACCAAGAAATAGAAATATGTTACAGACAGGATTAAGTTTTTCAAGTAAATCCAACACTTTATCAATATGCTTTTTATAATTACTCTCAATTGGTTATTTCTAGTTAAATAAAAAATTAATTATTCAGCAAAATATCATGAGTTCAATTTCATTCCAAATAGCTACTTGAATTTTTATATGAAATAATGTTGAAGCAGAATTTTTTTGATACTACTACTTTTTGATACTACTACTTAAGCATAGTAGGCAATAAAATTTTAAGTTACTTATTTTCTTATATCGACAATCAGAATTGCACAATTTGTTTTATTACTTTTAATTCACTTTATTTTATTACTTGAACTTTTTTTAATTTATTTATTTATTTGGTTTAATTTTTTTTTTTTTAGATTTAAGATATATGTACATTGTGTAATCAAATAATAACTCTCAATACTAGTAAAAACTTGAAAAAATTAATTCACCCCTTCTCCTTATACCTTCAAAAACTATAATTTCTATGATTACTCAAGAAAAGCTAACCCACATCAAAATTCAAATGGCTTATAGTTATATAAACTTTAATTCATTCACATTGAAAAGTTTTATGTTCTTAGTTGTTTACTTGTTTGTTTCTTCTTATCATAAAATACACATAGGGCTATAGTTTCAAAATGTATATAAAGTTTTCTTTTTACAAGAAATTGATCTTAAATATACGTAACTAAAAAGTTGAAAGAATAAAATAAAAGAAAAAACATTAAAAATAAAATCAAATATTATATTTTAAAGTATATTAGCCCTTGAGAAAAAATAAAATAATTAAATTCTTCTAAAAGTCATAAACAGTGCTCTGGAATTTGTGTATCATAGTGTTCATAGTTATAGTTCAAATAATTTTCTTACAGGCTTCTTCATATAAGCCTTCCTTGTTTTTAATCTTGTTAATTTATTTCTATAATAACTTTTATTTGTTTTTACTTCCTTTATTATTTACAATCTGTATTTTGATTTCTGTATAATAAGCAAATATCTAGGATGAAAATATGACTTGAAATAGCCTATCCAGTGATAAGCTACACTAATTTACAAAATCTAATATCTAATTTATTTTACTTTTACAGTTAATTTAGTTAATTATTTATTTTATATTAAGTCGCTTGGCATTCTTCTTTTTAGTCTCCTTGTGTTTCATGTAACAAATATCAGTCGACCTAGATTGTTTGAATGATCTTCTACTTTCCTTTTGTAGTTATATTTATGAATTTTTTGTTTCGTCTCGCACTGAAGAAGTTCCCAAGTCTTTTGTAATTAAATTATTTGGAACGTACCAGGATGAATTTACGATTTTCCGCAAAACTATGTTTTGGAATCTCTGAAGCACTTGAATATTTGTTTTTGCAGCTGTACCCCACATCTGTATTCCGTATGTCCATACAGGTTTTAATAGCGAGTTATATACCAATATCTTGTTTTTTAGAGATGTGATTTATTTCCTAGTAGCCAATACATATTTCTTAATTTTATCCCAAGCTGATTTCGTTTGCTTTCAAAATGCTTTCTTCAGTTAAATCTTTTATCTAAATGTATTCCTAGACATTTTACTTCTTCTTTTTGAGGTATAGGAATATTGCTTAAGGAGACTGGTGGGCAAGTATCCTTTCTCAGGGTAAATGTAACGTCTACTGATTTTTATTGATTTGCCTTAATTTTTCATTTATCTAGCCATATTTGGATTTTATTAAGGCACACTTAGGTAGGTGATGACGTTTGCCTCATTATGTGTAGCTACTAATATGGCATTATCATCAGCAAAATTTGCAAGTTGAACTCCTGCTGTTTTTGGCAGCCTATAATAATCTATAATAACTGTAATCTATAAGAACTATAATTTTTCACAAATACAAATCGAATATTTAGATTTAGATTAAGAAAAATAACATGCCATTGGATTGAGCTTTTCAGTTTGATTATAGAGACACTTATAGTGTTCGTAATGTAAAATATAACAGTTATCTCACAGAGTTTTCTCCGTCTTATTTCAAAATTTGACGGCTGAGCTCATAAGCTCTAGATATTTTAAATCCAAATCCAAATCCAATTTGAGCAAAAAAAAAGCTTAGCCAAAATACATCAGTAAGTTATTTATGTATATGCATATTAAAAATATTATACATAAATAATTAATTAAAGTCGCTCCCTACTAATTGGATTAATTTTAATTTAAAACTCTAAGTTATGATGATTAGACTCTACTGGTACAATATTGTGATAATAGATAGATTATTATTATTCGTCGAAAAGAATAGAGAAAATTTTAAGCTATAATTTAGAAACTAGTCCAAATATGGAACCCAAATTTCAATATTTGAAAAAATAATCTTGCTCGAAAAATTACAGAACATTATATTTTCAATAGCTTCAAAATAAAAAAAATAATAAAAAATATTTTTTACTGTTTGATCACCAGTGTCTGATTCGATCACCCGTATATGGTAAGGCTCGCTTTAATTCAAATAAATTTCGGTTTTAACAGCTTTATTCAAATAGGTTCTATTCTTAAATCTTCTATTCAATAAAATTGTTTTCTTCTAATTTCTTAATAATTTTTTTTTATTTTTTATTTTTATTAAAAAGTATCATAAAGCTGGTGGGTAGAAAAAACTTCAATTCTTAAACTATATAGTTTTTCAATTAAATACCAGTATATTACAAAAAAAAATACTCACCATGCACTTCTTAAAAATTAATTTTAATAAATGTAAAATATTTCAAATTGAAACCTAAAATTATGTTAGATCTTCGCAGTTCACACATAACAGCATATAATCTCGAATCTAAATCTAAATTTTGTAAAAAACTAAATACAATCAAAGCGGATCAAAATAAAAAAAAAATAATAATAACAAAAATAATATTAATAACAAGATTAATAATAATAAAAATAATAATCTATAATTATAATTCACAAGCATTTAAGGTCCTGCGCAGTAGACAACTTTTTATTTTATTTCGATTCTCCTACTCCTTAATGAACTTCTAATATATATAATATATAAGATTATATATAAAACAAAAATGCGCACACAGTTGAAAATTTTGTACTCATATGATTTTATTATTCAGCAAATACATTATGCATATGTGAGATCTCATGAAAATAATAAATAAAAGCAAACAAATCAGTTATTAAAATTTACATATGGACTTGCAAATGAATTTATGTACATATGCCAAAAAAAAAACAAAAAAACAAATTCATCTAAAATAAAAAATATAATAACAACAAAAAAACAAATCACTTGAATTCTTCATTTTTATCTTTTTAAGTAACTGTTTCTAAATTTTGGTTATTTGTAGTAATAATATAGTTTTTATTAAAATTATGTATTATGTAGGTATATATATACATACCTCTTTAATGACAAAATTTTTTATTTTTAGTAATTTTATCCACTAAATGCCACTTACTATAGAGAATATATCGGAAACGAAGCAGTATATGAGGGACGTGTATTTATGTGTCCTAAATAAAACTTACTAACCACAAAACTTTTTATTAAACACGAGTGGTTTCTGCTATATCGTGCGAAGTCTATGTCAGTACGTAAATTACTGTTTTTTTAAAAACTTTAAATTTGACTTCAACTTGAAATATGAGTACTCAACAGGGGCCCCTAGTAATAATAATAATAAAAATAATAATAATAACAATAATACTAATAATAATAATTACCATAAATAAAAAAATCCCATACTAGTACAATATTTCAAACACTAATAATAAACTCTAAAATACCATAAATAAAATGTTTTAAAGCCCTGCTTTTTATAATCTTAGAAAAAAAACAAATTCGTTGAAACGTAGACAACAATCCTTTTTTAAAGGGTCATTTCATAAGAACTTTACTTTTTCAAAAAAATTTCTTTTAATATTTTTGATCTTACTACCTATATATTTCCAAATGGTTGAACATAAAAAAAGGACATTTGTGTTAGAATGAAAGTTCGCCTGTAAAACTACCTATAAAACTTTTTGAAATATAAATTTAAAGAAAAGAACCATTTTTTTTTTTAAGTCTTAAAAACAAAAAAATAAACTTCTTAACTTAAAATGAATAAAAAAACGAAAGTTTTTAACAGTTTGCGTTCCAACAATTTTATTAAAATGTATTTTTGTTTTGTGTCTCCAATCCTTATACCATCGAAAATAATGCTTTTTTTGTTAGCCAATTCGTTTCGGAAACTTCTATTCAATAAAATTGTTTTCTTCTAATTTCTTAATAATTTTTTTTTATTTTTTATTTTTATTAAAAAGTATCATAAAGCTGGTGGGTAGAAAAAACTTCAAAGGAAATTCATAAATATCTGTAGTTTTACATTGGTATATATATACATGTAATGTTGATATTTTTTGATTAACTGTTAATACAACAGAATGCAAATTATTTTGTATATTCCGGTGTATAAAATAAATATATGTACATATTATATATGTATAACTATAACTATTTGTATGAATAATAACGTATATAATATAGATATATAATCATATTAAGTATATATAAATATGTGTCAGAGACGTAGCGTCCATAAATTAAGTGGATTCAGTGTTTCCTCTAACAAAAACCTTGGTTCCTTGTTTAATTTAAAAATTATTTTAAAAAATTCTAATCGAAAATAAATTGGACAGGTAAAAGTTTTGAACAAATGCAAAATAATGCCTAAATAAAAATCATCCTTCTCATCATCGTACCTTTCAATAATGATAATAAAGAATAAAAACTGCACAAAATTAAATATTTTATGTAAATAAAAATAATGACAATACAAAAATCATTTTTTTCAATCGCAGAAATGGTATTTTGTAAGATGATTGTCACAAAAAAATAGTCACTAATTTTTGTAAACAAATAAAATATAATTTCGTTTTTTTTTTTCATTTTAATTTTTCAATAATTCGACATGTTTGTATTTACAAATTTTTGTTTTTAATTTTTTTTGTATGGCTGGTGACAAAAAATTAGTTCTCACTTTCAATTTCCCAAAAAGTTATCATTATCATAGAGACAATCTACTTTGTAAGTCATATTATGTCAAAATAAATTAGTGACAATTTTTAGTGATTATCACCTTTCCAAAATGATACTCCATTATTTTTTCCTCCCATACAATTATTTTTACAAACGCACTCCTTTGATTATGGATGAATTTACAGGATAATGATGATTCTTCGACTAATTTTATTGGAAAAGTAACAATTAAAAAACAGCGACAATAGCTAGTTGCTGTGTACTAGAAGTGATAATGAAAATTTAATTGTTCAAGTCACACTAAATACTATAAATACTAAAAATAGATATAATACTTCTCAATTACTTTTTTTAATATATTGCTACACAAATTTGAATATCAAGCAAAAGATTGTTAGTTAGTAATAGCTGAATTTGTTTACAAAATGATCCTGAATCAGAATTTTTTGAAATACCTTTTTAAGCATGATTATTCGTGGGCATTAAGAATTTCGGTTTAGTCGATTTTGACAATCATAACTATGTTATCTAGTTTGTTACTTTTAATGTACTCTATTTTATAACTTTACATATTTTTAATGTATTTATGTATTTATTTTAATTTTTTTGATAGTTGGGATCTGTAATTTATAAAAAATTAACTCTTAAGCTGCCTCCAACCCCTCTTACATACTTCAAATATTTTTTTTTTATTTTATAAAAAAATTTACAACCAAATATTTTAATGATTAGTTTGTTTCTATTTGCTAAAGTCTATCATGGCGAACCTATGGCACGCTTGCCCAAAGTGGCACGCAAATCAATTTTCATTGGCACATACATGTACATTCTATCATTTTTCATACAGATATACTAAACCAAATGCATTTTTGCTTTTGAAAAAAGTTTAACTCTATTCAATGCATATAATATTTTAAAAAATAAAATAAAAAATGTTCACAGGTTTCTGGCGCCTTTATTTCAACGTTATATTATTTGTGGATGTAGGACGTAGGATGTGGATGTACATATGTATATATTAGAAAATTCAAAGCATACTATGTTAATTTTTAGAGAATTTAGAAATGCAGTTGGCAGAGTTTCTATCAAGCTGTATTTGGAAGCAGAAATTTGTAGATTTGAATGGAAAATAATGGAAAAAAGATTAAATGAAGAAGAATACGAAAACATGGAAAATATGTTGTTGAAGACATGATGTTCGCTTCCATAGACATTTAGTGCGATGAAGAAGTTGTCTTTAGCTATTCTTACAATATTTTCATCAACGTACAGCTGTGAAATATATCACGTATGTCTTTTCATTTTATCAAAATAATTTTTATTGGCACGCAGTCAAAAAAAGGTTCACCAAACCATTAGAACAACTCATATTATATTAAAATGAAGGTTGATTATCATGAGTTTAAATGCGAAAAATTCATACAATCGAAAAAATATCGTTATTAGAGCAAATATATAGTCATGATAATTAGTCTCTCAAACTGTGATTTGAAATTTTTTTTTTCTGGAATACCTCTTCTTAGAATAAAGTATTGTTCTATTTTATAAACCTTGGTGGTAAAGCTTCCAAAATTCATTATAAAAATGTTGATACCGTAAATATTTATGCAGTCACCTGAAAGGATAATAAAGCTAGTAAACGCCTTATCAACATTTGTAAGCTGTAATCCAATGGGTCCTTTTAGACACTTTGATCGAATAAAACGAATATTAAAATTAAATATCTCAATGCCATTAAACATATGGATATTGTGACGCAAGAGACCCTGTATAAGAAAACGAAAATTAAAGACTATAGAAATAGTCAAACAAAAACCAATTTCGTCTAACCAATCAAAAACTGGAATTGCTTCCATATTGAAAAATATCACTCAACGTCACTGGTGTGTATGTGCGTATCTATATATCTATGCATGTATATATTTCCGGTTCGCCTAAAGATATTTCTACCATTTTTTGATTTTCCTCGAATAAGAAAACTTTTGAAATTAGGGAATTTATTATTCCTTCCATACTAAATTAATATTTATTTTTTTTGTTTAATTTTTGAATGAATTTTGAGTGAAATTTTATTGTAGTATAAAATATTTAATTAGCTAGTAATAACAAAAGTTAGTTTTTAATTAAATTCTGGTAAAAATGTTAGTTTTGTAGTTCGTAGAAAAGAAATCAGATATTTCTTTTCTAAACAAATTGTTTAGTCCTAAAAAATATAGAAATTTCTAGTAAATAATATAAGGTATAGAAACAATATCTGTAATATAAACTTAAACTATCCTCAATTTATTTTTGATCATAGTTTTTATTAACTTGAAGTTTTCTCTGTGGTGTATGTTTTGAGAATTAATTTGTTTGAGGTTTTTATAACTCGTATATAAAATTCTGAGAATTTGAAATTTCTTGTATAATGGTCCTAAACCTACTTTGTGTAGGTGTAGTCATGGTCTGTCGCATCTATAGACTACTAAGTCGTCTTAGTTCGAAATCAAGCCAACACCTCCATGTGTTATAAAACGTTTTTTCCCATTTCTGCCTAAATCCGTGGAATATAATTTGATAATCTAGATGAAATGGACTACTAACTACTATAGAATATAAGATATTAATACAATTTGATGAAGAGTTTGATTGGAAAAGTAGAAATTTTTTGAAGTATGAAAGCAAGCACATTATAATTTTTTTTTTTCGTTTTCACACAACCGCTGATCCTTCTAAGCCAAATATTAATTTTGGAATAAATTTATTTGTTGAAATCAATTCACCTCTGGCTTTATAATTAGGTTTTCTCCGGGTATTTTATGTACAATGATATACATTAATAGTATTTTTATATACGATTTTCATAATGATGAAATTCTATGCAGGTTAATTATGTAAAAACACGGACCTCTATATAATAAAAAAATATTCGCTTTCGCCAATTTTCGACTTACCTAATTATGTATTTTTCACTTTTCCTAAAATAGGTTTCAAATAAGTCTTTCTATACTAAGTAAAAATTAATAAAATTAATCTTAAGATTAGAGTTTTCAGAATATGAACAAGAAATTACTGTAACAGCATTGTAGTTTCACAATTTAAATTAGTTAATACACTAAAAGAAACCAATGAATTGTATTAGTATGCCAAAATTCTGTCGCAAAGCAAGTAGATGACTAATCTAATACTTTTGATACAAAAATAATAAAAAATAAATTATTATATTTTTAATTCATAGAATTTAAAAAATTTTACTAGGAAATATATTTTATAAACAATTCGGCTTCATTATAATTTCATCTTAATTTCCAATTCAACAGCAAAACAAAATAGCATTTATTTTCATTTGCTAAAAGATATTAGATTTTGAACAATTCTTTCTTTGTGTAAAGTTGGTATTTTGTATCGCCTTGCTGTATCGCCTTGGTACTGTCATGTTGGAACAATTTTCTTCAATTCTCTTCATGTGTTTTTTCAAATTTCATTTTAATACTATATAGGCACCTGTTCAATGTTAATATTGCGGTACCTGTACCTGTACTGTACCTACGAGCATTCACCATATTCTTTAGCACTCTGTTTTGGAATATGTAGATGGATATTCAATATGGGTTTTAGCAGCTCATCCTCATATTTGGATACCTTATATAGATTCAAACCGATTTTCAGACTTGATATAGATTTTGTTTTAACACACTCAGAGAAATCATATCATTCAGTAAACCTAAAATGCATATTCTATGTATGTATACATTAGCCACAAATGCGTGCTATGATCGCTTATTTATAGAAGTATGATTTGAAATCATATCCTAATCTTAACGACAAAGTCATTTATTATAACTAAAAAGAATAGACAGTTATGATTTCTTTGTCACAATTTAAGAATCCGAATCACAAAGTATGCACATATGAAAAAAACGTAATTTATTCATATTTTGTGGTTTATTACCATTGTCTTTGACGATAATGTATAAACTTAAAATGTAAAGCTATCATATTTTGTAACTAATAAACATAATTTAATCCTGAAAAAGTCAATTATTATGATTTTAAGTCATAACATCTTATGATTACTTTTCCTAAATAATGATTAACGAATATGACTAAATAAAAATAAAAATCAGTTCTTATGACTCTTTTGCATAAAGGATAAATTATTTTCATATATCATGCAAGTATTTCTATAATCCATATTTTTTCAAATAAAAAAATACATAATTTTTTTTATATTTCATTACTTTTTTTTTAATTTTTATTTTGAGTTAACATATTATCAGTTGTTATAAATTATTATTATTGATTTGTGATATATATTTTATTCTAAGTAAAATAACTGTAACTCTCCAATTGTTACCTTCCAAATTCGATTATCAATTTTTTTTGCGTGCAGAAGGCTTAAGAAGTATTTGAATTAGTTTGCAAAACTGATATTAGAGTCGTGTTTCTGAAAGAAATAAAAAAAAACAGGCAATAAAAAAAACTTATTAAACGATGTCCAAAACTGTTTTTATAAAGTGGCCAGTTCTCAAAAATTTCAGTAGTGAAGGATTCATTACTCAAAGTATTTTGAGTTTTGCGTAAATCAAATGTTTTCTTCCACTTTGATTCGATTACTTTAAAAGGAGTTGAATGCAAAGAAAATCACATCTTATCAGTGAGAGCTTCTTCTAATATTTCAGTTGCTTTTGAATCATCCTCGGATGTAACTGAATGTATACTAAATGTACTAAAGAAATCACAAAATGTTAAAATTATAGCTTTTATATATATCTTTTATTTGTTTTATATATTTAAGTTTTTTTTTTCTTTTAAAATATAAAAATTATTTAGTTATTAAGTTCTCTTCACAACACTTTCATTATAAACTGAATTTGATTTTGACGCTGACCAAAATGTTTTATATAATTATAATATGAAATCATAATCACACGGTATGATTATTATGGTATAATTAGTTATCCTTTATGCGGGTGCATACTAAGATTTTTGCTGTTTTTTTAATTGTTAATTTTTACAAGCTTATGACTCAGATTCATACACTCTGATTTGGAAAATGTTTTAATTAATAATAATCTATTCCAAATTTTTGAATTTATTAATCACAAAATCAAAAGGCATATGGAATGAGTTCCAGGAATATCTCTGTAAAATTTAAAGAAACTTAAAATTATTATTCCTTTAACAAATCATGAATAATAATTTTTCATTTCTCTGGCTGTACAAAATAAACCAATACGAACGTGAATTTCTTCCTATAAGCCAATACAATTTCAGATTCAATTGCTTTTCTTTTATTTTCCCATACACTTAAGTTTTGCGATTATAAATATTGAGAAAACACAATGCAAGCCAATATAGGTTAAAATAGATTAAAAAATGTCTCAGTTATGAAATTTTAGATGTATATCAGTTGAACGTTGTTAAAATTTCTGAATATATATTAATTAGCGACGATTTAGAAAGTTTTAAATTATCGCATTCCAGTTAAAAGGTTACTTAAAAAATAATAAAACCAGTAATGAATTGGAAAAAACCAATTGATCAAAAATGGAACTTGATTATTCTAGAATCCTCTTGACTAGAGTACAGTAATCAGGAATTATAAAAAGAAAGCAAATAAAAAATTTTCCTTTGAAGAGAATATTACATGTAGGAATTGAATTGAATAAATTTTTATTTTGGGTCACCATTGAAGTTTATTAAATTTTTCAGGTCATATACAAATGTAATATCATATTATGGTGTTCGTGAAATTGAATTTGATTGGTATAAGTGCTACCTGAGTTATAGAAAACAGAGGACTAATGTCAATGATTACACATCCACGCTATATGATATGAATTAGCCCACTGAGGCACCCCAATGGTTGAATTCTTGATGTGCTTTTGTTTTTAATCTTTGTAAAGGATATTGAGAAAACTGTACACAATTTGTAAATTGAATTCTGACTTAAATGAACTCAGTTTATCGCTTAAGAGTAATAAATTATATCGAATAATTGAGATTTAAATAAAGCAATAATAACCTGGAGTGTTAATACAGATATTTTGACTGATAATTTCAAAATAGAATTGATCGATAAAATAAAATATCTTGGTCTTATTATTGATATGAAGTTAAATTTTTACTCACAAATAAACCATATTTGAAATTTCAAAGAAATTACACTTTTTATAGAATAAGAGATCAATTAACAACCAGCAGTGCGATAGGTATCTTCAACATAATGACGCACTTCGAATATTGATCTAC
Organism: Argyra leucocephala; assembly: GCA_963942445.1. Classification (NCBI taxonomy): domain Eukaryota; kingdom Metazoa; phylum Arthropoda; class Insecta; order Diptera; family Dolichopodidae; genus Argyra; species Argyra leucocephala. Next base: position 111,037,441 of record OZ012678.1, read on the forward strand.
GATCAGCTTTTAGTAAAAGCCTTTTACTACGAATGAAATGTTAGATTGCAATTATTATAGAACAGGAGAATGAGAATGGTCTTAAAATGTAGCCGTTATATTTTTATTAATAATATGTTACAAACTTTGAAATCGCTTAATATTAGGTAAATGAATTTATTAGGTAAATGAATTTTTGAAACACAACTTAATGTCTAGTTATTTATGTGATAGAGTTTATAGGTTTGTGGACCAAGATGTACATACCATTTTTTCAGAAATATTTTTAACTCAATATTGAACTTTTTTAAAAAAAAGAATACCAAAAAGATGTTAGTATATAACGGACTTACATTATTCAACGACTTTTCTAGTCCAATCAACGCTGAAGACAATTTAATTAAATTTAAACCAAAAGCTATTGAGTTTAAATGTCAATTTGACAGTTGTTTTAAATTATTTTATTAATTTATATTTGAAAACTTTGTAAATAATATTTTTAACTTTCATTAAAATAATAACTTCTATATTGCTTATTGAATAATCATTGAGTATGATATTTTGTATACAATCATAATGAGATTTGAATTTTGTGTTGTTATTTTGTTTATACCATATTATGGTATAATTTTAAATAGTATCTAATACTAAATAAAGCGTATTTAAAAAAAAAAAACTTTTTGTTAATTTTTAACAATGTACAAAATTTAATATTAACAAAAATACATATAAATAACTTGAAAGACGTACATTAATTTAACTTAAGAAAATAATTGAAATATTAAATTAATGAACTCATAAATTTCCCTGAAAACATTGATTGTTTTGATGAATATGGTGCAAAGACTGATCGATGTCTTTGACAATAATATATAACCATCTGATACCATTTATACTCCTTGTATTTCTCTGGCACGAACAGGTCTAAAAAATGTACTGAACACTGATTTTCGATCTTGTCTGTCTAATTTGGTCTGGCTATTTAAAATAGCAAGATTTACAAATAATGATATACAAGCGTGCTAGATTCCATTCAGTATTTTCCAGCTACTCGTATTAAACTTAATTTTTTTTAGCTATCAATATTCTGTTGTATACGCAGTAGTTTCCAATAAACCTATATTCCCTACAAAAATATTTTTGAATTGATTACACCATTCCATTATTATTAAATTTTCTTCATCTAATTAGTACATAATTTTCAAAAAACTTTAATATATATATTTATAGCTTAAATATAGTTTCATCGTTTTTTACAGGTAAAACAAGAGTTGCAAGTCCATCAATATCACAAGATAAAAGGCAAGCTCTATTAGATTCAGATCCAGCAACTAGTGGTGAATCAAAATTAAAACCACGATCAAGGTAAAGTAAATTATACATAATAAAATATAACATACATACATACATATTTATAATTAAAATATTTGTTAGGAAATCGAATTTAAAATTAATTGATAGAATCTTATGAGTTATATTTACAGTTTATAGTATAGTATAGTATATATACTACAGTAAACACATATTCACATAGTGTATAAAAAAAAAACACAAATACACAACATGTCCTTTATTTCCACTCACTTGTTTAATTTGCTTTGGGTGATTATTCCTTTCTATATATGTACATCCATACACAAAAGATTTACTCTAAGACAAAAATCTAAAATAAAAACCCTCATCATTTACAGAAGGAAACTAAAAACCAAAACCAAACCCAAAAAAAAAAAAAAAAAAAAATCTTAATATTAATTTTCCCTAAAGCAATGAACTATGAAAATTAGACAAAAAAAAGAAATTAAAAGAATGAAGAAAGAGATAGAATAAGAAAAAAGTAAATGAAAAAGAAAAATATATATAAGTTAATTGTTTCTGCCTTTTTTATGTCAATCAAAGTATCAAAGCTTTTTTGTTTTTTTAAAATTAGGTTTACAACTCAATAGAACCCAACATTAATATAATCTAACATACTCAAACTTTACACATTATCTATGAAAAAAAAACAAATATTTATATTTTGTATCAAAAATAAATAAATTGTAACTTAATTCGAATACTCCACTTAACTAAAGAATTGTTGAAATCATAGGGTGGGTCTACTGTTCAGGGTTTATAGTATTAGTTAATAATACCGTTATTTGACTAAAATGTCCTCAATTTTTTTTTGTTTTACTAAACAGTAATTTAGGTAGAATGTAATAGACAGCAACTTTAGGTAGAACATTTTCGTGCTTAATTAATTCTAATATTTCGAGTATTTATTTAACAAATTACTCATTAAATGTGGAAAACTACTGCTATTGTCAGTAACTAAGCTTTCTTAAATAGAATAGTTTCATTTTGATTTAATATGTCACCAGATTATATATATATACTTTCAATTATTTTTTATCACTTATATTTTTTATCCCAATGACAAAGGGTATTAGACCAGGTCGAAAAACCAATAAAGCATTTTTTTGCTTCATGGGGAGTCGCCTCTGGAACCTTTCGGTTGAAAGGCAGGCGTTCTACCTACTGCACCACCCAGCATTTAATTTGAATCTATCTTCGGCAATTATTGTGTTCCAAGCAATAGCAATAGCAATTTTCAATTTTTGCGCTTCCTTGTATATTTTAATGTAATGCTTTCTAGATTTTAATATTTTTTTTTATATCCTTCTTCGATATCTCTTTTTACCTATACATATTTGTTTTGTTAGGCTTGTTATATATATTGTTTTAGCTTGAATTTTTAATTTAGATGCTTCCATTTAATTTTATTTAATAACATTTAGCCATTCAATGTTGAAAAAGTCTATAACATTAGATCTAAACTGTACACAGTATCTCGAGTCTTTATTTAAGTGAGAAATTTGATTGATAAATTAATAAAAAAGTAAGAAATTAATTTATAAATTTATAAATATATAAATGTAGTGTTTACAATAATTTTATTAATATTTAGATTTTATTAAATAGGAATTTGAACAAACATAAATATTCAATTTTATAAACTTTGCTTTGAATTTGTTAACGGCTAACAAATACGAATTTTTAGATTATCTATTGAATTTCTACTATCTGTATTATTTACTTCATATTTATTATGTTTCTTCCTAATAACTTTGATTTTAATTTTAATAATAGTTTTAATTTTATATTTTTATTTTATTCTTAATATTAATTTAGTTTAGTTCGTACCATTTCTTTAATATTTTGAAAATCATTGTTAGTTGTCATTTTGACTCAATTGCTGTGTATATGTACATGTTATAAAGAGTCGTCTTAATCTATATTGCAATTAAATAAAAAAAATAAATTTGGTTTCGTTTTTATAACTCACATATTGGTTTCTATGAAATTTTATGAACTTTGAAACTATTCAAATTTAAACCAGCAGCTGTGTAGGTAGTTCAACACTACTATATCTACTGATGAGTTCCAGTAGTGTTGATGAATAAAACACTCTTTTCTTTGTCAGAATGTGTAGTTCAGAACAGAGCATGATTTACAATTGTTTCAATCCAATTATTGAAGCAAATTTATTATGAGACAAAATGCAAAATGTTATATTTTGAATATCCAAAATTTTAACTTTCAACTGAATGACAATTTTTGACTAAGAATTTTGAATTTAACTAAGAACTGTTGTTCAATTGTTTAAATTGTAATTTGATAAAAAAAAAGCATAGTTCAAAAATAGTCATAAACATTTCTAATAAACCAAATTTATTGTAATACAAATCTGAACAATCTGTCTTTTAAATTTTTGTGATCCAACAACGAATATAGACTGAGTTTCATAGTAAAATATTTCAATAAAGTCCAAATTAATCGAAATTTTTAACTTAAATATCAGTTCATGTTGATAAAACTATACTGGGGTGACATAAAAAATATTATTAACCCAATTATAGCATTAGACTTCACTCCTATTTACTATAAGAGAAATTATCTTAACAGTTAATACATATACTACCAAATAATAAAGAAAACAATTAGAACTTAGATATTATACCAATTAGTATGTAAATAAAGAGTAGATCGAGTTAAACTAGGTCGAAAAGTACATTAAAAAATCTAAGTACAGTCCAGCATAATATAATTTTTATATAAGCTAAGTATAAAATAATTTATTTATTTATTATTAATCTTCTTCATTGGCCTACTTGTTTACTTACTTACGTAGGCAACAGACCATTTAAGTCATGGGTCTGACTCATCAGCTTTTTTCAGTTAGAAGCCACTTGATCTTAAGTTGAGATAAGAAATTTGTTCATGTCTGTCGAAATATCATCTCTCCAATGAAATGCCCACTAACGTATTTTACCTCTCATTGGGCTACCTTAAAACAAAAAAAAATTAACAGTTCACTTCAAAAAATGCTACCAAGAAACATGACACAAACATTAAAATTCCCGGATGAACTAAAATCAACTGATACCAAAATTGATTTAATTTGATATAGTCAGAATATTGAGAACGCCTTCATTTCTTAGACTAAGTCCCATTTTAAATATTATTATTATTATATTTATTATAATACGCACTAGGTATTTTATTTATTTATTTATATATTTCATTATATACATATTATGATGGAACGTGGGCACGTAGTAATAAGGAAAAAGCTGATACTTTCGTTGATCACCTCTATCAAACATTTAACCCAAATAATATAAAACCTTATATAGACGTAAATCTGGTAGAAAACACCCAAGTAGATAGTTAAATAACGCTATTTAGAAGAAAGAACATAATAAAAGAAATTAAAAGCTTAAGATCAAACAAGGCTCCAGGGTTCGATTTAATCACAGCTGATATCTTAAACTCCCACCAAATGCTTTAATAGTTCTAACTAAAATAATTAACGCAGTACTCAAACAGAAATTTGCCCCAAGTATATGGAAAATTGCTGAGGTTATCATGATTTCATAAGCCGGGAAAACCCTCAAACGAACCCAAGTTCTACGGACCTATTTCATTGTTACCAGTAAGATCTAAGTTATTTGGGAAACTAGTTCTTAACAAAATGCAACCTCTGATTGAAACCGAAAACATTATACCAAATCTTCAATCATTCAACTGTCGAACAAGTCCATAAAATAACTGACGTCATTGAAAAAACATTGGAAGGAAAATGCATCTGCTCTTCAGTGTTTCTTGATGTGGCGGAAGCCTTTAAAAAAGTATGGCATGAAGAGCTACAAACTACGTCGCTTTTTGCCTGAAACATATGTCGAACTGATCTCGTCTTTTTTTCAAAGCGATTATTTCAAATTAAACAAGGAGAAGATTACTCTGCTCTACAAAACATTAACCCATGAGTACCACAAGGTAGTATACTGGGCCCCATACTATATTTACTATACACTAGTGATATTTCAGAGATAGAAAATGCGACGTTAGCTACTTTTGCAGATTACATGGCTATATTAGCAGTCGGTAAAAATATAAATGAAACTACAAATAAATTGCAACAAGCCAATGCAACAAATCTCCATTTGGTGCAAAAGGTGGAGAATTAAGCTGAATGAAGCAAAATCCACGCATGTTATCTTTACAAATAAAAAAGTTGAATCGCACATTCCAATAAGACTAAAGAATGTTATCATACCATATCTAAATTATGCAAAATATTTTGGTATGACGCAAAACTTAGATGGATCTAGAATACAAACAGTTGTTTTGGCTAGTTGAGCGAACATCTACGCTTTCGACCTATAACAAAGTTTTGATCTACAATCACATATTAAAGCCAGTCTGGGCATACGGAAAGGATAAAATCTTTTATCTTACAATAATTCCTAATGGAATTTTGTTTAATCAAAGATATCTGAAGTAATAGAGCCAAAATTGTATTAATGGTTAGTCTTAAAGACTAATTTTAATTTTAACAAAAGGATGGAAGTTTTTTGTGTGTTAAAGTCGGCACAGTTCTTCACTTCGTTCTTGCTCTTTTCAAGAACAGAAGTTGAAAACTCTTTTGATGATTTTCTTCTATCTGGAAAGAAAATGTACATATACATAAGAAAGTAAGTTTCTACAAGGGTATACCATACACAATGTAAATTCATTGTACTTAAACTATATTTAATTTATGGAAGTTAACTTAAAGCAAAATTTTAAAATTTATATAAAATTTTTAATGCTAAATTTCTCCCCTTATCAAAAGCACCTTCTATAAACATAACAGACTTAACAAACATTATTCCAAATAATAATTTTTAATATTTTTAATGGTTACAACTTTACCTTAAAGTACACCCAACAAAGCTCAGAATTTAATATTACATCTGTGAACATCTGTGAACATTCGGTAAAAAATTCCATAAAGTCACTGCTAAAGAAGAATAAATATGTCTAAATCTTCCAGAATAACTTGAAATATTTAAACTTGAAATTCTAAGTAACCTAAAACCGATTTATTTTTTCATGGAGATATTCTGACTTATTTTTAGATAGAATTTTTCGATAAAGCAGGTGTATTTATATTTCTAATAGTTTTCAAATGTGAATATGATTTTGGGAATATCTTTAATACTATCTACCCCGTTTTGTAACACAGTGTGTACAAGCATTAAAAATTACCTTTAATCTAATCAACTCACCTGCACTCATTTCAAAATGAACTACATCTCAACAAGTGAAATCGTGGAATATTAAAATTAAAAGCAGTTTTTTTTACCCACTCACTTGGTATTAATGTAAGAAAAACAAAAATACATTTCAAACGAAGAGCCAAAAAATGAATAAGCTTAGAGATTATAGTTAGTTCTATTCATCACAAAATTTGGCTTTCTACAATTTGAATTTCACGTTTTTTTTTTCATTTTTTATTCGATTGGCACTAAATTTTGTTCTTATGAAATTATTTTTTTGAAACTAAACAATTTAGGCTATTTATTTTTTTTGTTTTTGTTGTTTTGTTTTTTGTATATTTTAGTTGACATTTTTAAAATTGATTACAAATAGATATCCACATTAATATTTGAAATGTTTTACAAAATTTTACAAAAATCTAAATCTCTCTTCTATAAATTATTATTAATAATGACAGAGTTTCTTACTCAATTTAACCTACTTAAAATAAATCCTAAGTGAGATATCTTAATTCCCAAAATTAGAGAAATGATCAATCACTGAAATTGGGTAAAACAAAAAAAGTAGAAAAATCTGAAATATATGAAAAAAATATTCCCAATTATTGTCCTGAATTGAAAACAATTGAATAATTGTTTTATCAAAAAGTTAGAAATAGAATGCATGTCAAAAAAAAAACTTAAGTTTTAAAAAGAATTTTTGCAAGTACAATATTTTCTAAAATTTAACTTTATTTCTTTATTTAAATTTGCATTAAATTATTTTGATATTAACATGATTTAACTATTAAGACTAGTTTAAAATCAAAGTTAAAAGATTAACAAAATCTAGATTTAATTTCTTCACTTCTACATCGAGAATTAGTCACGATATTGTAGTAAATAAAAAGAAGGTTTATATCTGATTCTGTCAAGAAAAATTGAACAATAATTGACAGAACAATTAATTGAAAAAATAATTATGTTTTACTTAAAATTTCTCCACAACGTCAAATGCCATTTGAAATGTTTTGATAATGGTTGGAAATAATCGATATAGTTCTTGTGGAATGAAAAGTCATACTCAATTCGGCTCAGTGCAACTGTCTTGGCTTCCCTCCAGGTTATTCCAATCGTTAGTCTACAAATTACGAACTGATTTATTCTAACTGCATAATCAATCCATTTGGACTGTCTCTTATATAATATTATTTCTTCTATTATCGCCTTTGGATTTTATTTCGTATATATTGGTAAACCTGTTTTGTTACCATATTTTCATAATTGACCTCATAATTGGCAAAGCTTTAGATTTTATTGTCAAGCTGTCCAATTATTAACCAGATTTCAACATTATATAACAACAACAAAAATACCACCTGACGTTTATATTAAATAGCTTTATTTTTGTGTCTCTGTAAAATATTATATTAGGCCTTATTTAATCTGTTTGTAATATAATTTTTTTTACTTCACCATCAGACGGTGTTTAAAATAACAAGAAGGAATCTATTAAAATTTTTATTTGTGCGTTATTTATATTGTTCTGTTCAGTGCAGTTATTAAATTTAATTTTATTACATTGCTTTGTCCACATTGAATTGTAGCTTGCGCATTTAAAATTCATATACCAGATTATGTAGTTTTGTTTATAGAAAGTTTTTTTGTGAATCGCATCTACATAAAGATATATTAATCTATAATGAAAATCTTCCAATGACTTGTTAAAGTTCTTATCATTCTTCTCATCATTAGTATTTCATCCAGCATAATTAAAAATAGAATTGATAGAATTAATGAAATAAACAATTTAGTTAGTATTGCTCCACAGTTGTAGTATTGTTGATGCGTAACAGTCCTTTTGTTTAAAATCCTACCATGAAATCATTCATATTGTGTCTAAATAAGTTTTATCAACTAATAATACTTTGGCTCTGTTCACTTTAATTAATTATTGTTTTTCTTTCTTTATTAAAATGAATTTATAAAACTATTATTTTATTCTTAATCGTAAGTAATATTTACAGTTTTAAAATTCAGTTCACATTTATTATTAAATTATATTACATTTTTATTATTAAATTATATAACAAACTTATAATTAAATTATATTCCAGAGAGCACCCGTATCAGCTTTTTACGAGGGAAAGGAGCCGTTATTTTAAAATTTTAAAAAAAATTTATTAACAAAATCGAGGGTGCTCTATTGCTTGGTGATATCTTCAGCTTCTGGAAAGGACCGGAAAAGCGTTTTTTAAGCCCAAAAATTGCCGAAATTGGCCGATTCGGCTTATCGACGAATCTTGATTTCGGCCGATTTCGACCAATTTCGGTGATTTTTTGGCTTAAAAAATCCTTTTCCGGTCTTTCTCGGATATTGAAAATATCACCAATCGATAGAGCACCCTCGATTTAGTTAATAAATTTTTCTTTTAATTCTAAAATAACGGCTCCTTCCCCTCTCAAAAAGCTGATGCGCATGCTCTAAGTCTAGATCACATTGAACATTAGAAAATAGAAAATATTAATATTCGATTTACTAAAAAGAAAAAAAAAATACGAAAAAATTAAATTTAAGATTAATTACATATTAGGTAATTTAAAATATAAAAATAGAGTTTTAAGACCTAACCTAAGCTGTCTGGTCGAATTGGATATTATTTATTAGCTCTCACAATTTTTTATATCCTATAAGTTTAAATGTTTGAATTTAACATAACTAAATATATGACTTTTACTAGCAGTTTTAAGCAAAGCCACCTAACGTTCTAGGTCCCACACAAAGTGTACAAAATTTACTTCAATAAAATTTAGTTTTTTGAAAAATATTTTAAAAGTTTCATAACAGATATTTAAGCACATGGGGGACACCCATTCAAATTTGTAGCAGAAATTAGTTCTTTAATAAAATAAGGATGCAATATTTTTATATTTATACTTTTGTTATTGGTTGATTGAAATTTTGTAGAAACATAATTGAAGCTCTTGTTTTTAGTTGTGGCTGTTGAGGAAGAAATGTCAAAGATCTTGTAAAATCCAACAAATCTAGAAATTTCGTTGGGTAGCTTAAAGCTATATTTTCTTTTGTGATTATATCATCGCAATTTCAATTTTGTCATTTAAGTCTTCAGAAATTCTTCTGTGACTAAGCTATAATAAAGGCCGAGTTATTATTACTTTTCTAGAATCACTACCTTCCAAATGAGCAAGTTACAATTTCGGGAAATGGTAAAAGACATTTTCTTTTGAAGAAGAACCTAATTAAATACGTTCAGGTCTTCAACAGCTTTGGTTTGTGAAATATTGCGGATGACGCTAAGAGGGCAGCTTCGAATTTTGTAAATCTCATCGATGTTTATTTTTTTAAATAGTACCTAATTGCAATTGTTCAGGTCTGAAACACCTTTGGTTTTAAAATATTTATAATGGGTGATGAAAATATTAAAAGCTAAAGAGTTTCAGCTACCTAACCAGTGTGAATTTTACAAAACCGGTGAAAGATGTCTTTATTTATTTTAGAGAGAGCTTACATTCACTAGTTACAAATTTACAGGTCAGTAACACCTTTGGTTTGTGAAATATTGACGATTGGTGCTAAAATCTATATGATAACTTCCCGCAACAGTTCGAATTTCGGTAACAAAATCTGAAATAAAGCCTGATCGCGATCCTTCATTATAAATGATAGAAGTTTGTTTCTATATTTTAAATTCTATAATACGGATTATATTCGAACCCGAATTATTTGGTTTAATCCTGCGGTAGTCTAATGCCATAACCTATTCCAAAAACATGCTTTTAATTAAAACTTTAATGCACATAAACACACGTACACACAATAAAATTATTTTGAAAAATCCACTTTTGATTAATTTTTGAGTTTATCCTTTATGGTTCTAAGCCTGAGCATTATACAAAATTTTAAATCTCCACGATAACTGGAAGTCGAAAATACTTTAGGGATAGAAACCCAAAAGCATATATTCAATTTTATAATATAGTATAATAGATATAGATTAATAGTAAATAAATTAAAATAAACTTATTTAATAAATTTAAAATTTTATTTATTATTTTTTTCTATGACAGATCCTTGATACGACGATCGTCCAGAAAAACAAAACAACAAATACAGAATGCCAATGATGAATGTAATATCCAGTAGATGATGAATTTTTGTAATAAAATTTAATTTATAATTAGGTCGATTAAAATTGAATTTATTTAATATTTTATAAATTATAGTAAAAATATTTTTTTTTGTTTTTTGATATTTAATTGTTAAGTTTTGGGGATCAAATTAATATTGAATGTGAAAACAAAAATTAAAATATTTTTTCTGTTGTTATTTTTTTTTTTTTTTTCTTATTTATTTATTTTTTTTTTTTTTCAATTATATTGAAACAATTTAAATATTTTTAAAATATGTAGTTATGTATAAAAATTTATTAGTAATATATGAAAAGTTTCAATAATGTAGTAAATATACAAATATAGATTATAATACATATACATATTATTACATATTATTATATACATATTAGGACTAAAGTAAATTTAAATAATTTAATTAATAAAAAATATTTTAATAAGAAATCTTAAAAAAGAAGAAAAAAAAAAACAAAAAATATATCGAATTAAATAGAAATATCAAAGAAAAAAAAATTTAGGTCCAAAAATTTTAATAATCTAATTATATTTAAAAGAAAAAAAAATAATTAAAACAAAGCTTCTTATACTCTTTATAATCTTACAAGTATTACTAAAAATTAAATAAATTTTATTATTAAAACAAAAACCAAAAACAATTCAATTAATAATTAATTGAAATATCAATAAATTCAAGAATTTATATTTAAATAATAAAAAACAAGCAAAACAAAAATAATTCACTTTAATATGTTTAATATTTAGATAAATTTACTTACAATTAATAAACAAATAAAAAATTAATATTTATCTAATAACAATATATATATATATATACGTATATTCACTTACATTTTATGTATTATATTGTATTTAATAGTCTATAATGTAAACTATATGAAAATTTCCACTTTTTTCATTTTTTTTCCTCAAATTATTTTTAATAAATTTTTTCATAATATAATTCTAATATTTAAAAATTTAATAACAAAAATTACCCATTAAATTTCATAAAGCCCAATTAAACAAAATCAATAAGATCTATAAAAATAATATATCGAATTGAATCTAATCAGCTAGATAGTTGTTGTTGCAAGCAGCATCACTCACTAAATATAGCTAAAATATTTAAGCAAAAAATTATTAAATAGCTTCAACTAATAGGGGTAATCTCCACAGTCATCACCTAGATTTAAACCAACTTTTAAAATTAAAAAGAAAGAAAATCGCATAGTTCCTTTTATTTTACTAAAATCTTTATTTGTCTATTTTTACAAATATCGATATTTCGGCAATAATATGTGGCCTTCTTCAGTGTATTGGCGTAATTCATATAATCATATGAATTATTTTGTAACATTTTTAAGTTGAACTTGCAACCTTAATTAATGTAACTAATACTATACTAGTATGTCTACTAGTATGTCTAATTTTTACAACCTAATTGTTAAATCTTCGTAATATGCCAGATTAAACAGAACAGAAAACGATTTACATTTAAGTAATTCTTTGATGATAATAATAAAATTTAATTGTGTAAACTTAAAAAGCTAGCAACTCAATTTCGTACCGTTACATTTTAAAAAATATTAAATTTATTTAATTAGAAATCTGTACAACTGATAGAACGCATAGTACATACAATAGAATAATTAGTCTCTAAAACTAAACGCTTACATATTCCATTGATTGACATTATTCAATTCAATCCACTTATTTACCCAAATATTTACATTTACATACAAGTACTTTTAATTTTACAGAGATCAGATCTTATACTAATGAATCTACACAACATTTATTGTACTTATTAATATTTCATTTCGAGAGGAAAATGGGAAAAACCTCACTAAAATTTATGGTTTTAATAAAACTTACAGCTAATTATCTTACACTATTTACGGCTACTTACGACTACTTAAACTAATTATTATTATTTAAAACTATATGCTTTACAATTTTTTGGTATAAATTTTTTATTAAATCATTTTCAGCTAATAGGCACTTGTCAATAAGTTTTCTAGTTTTTAATGTAATTTGATCAGAAATTAGTACGACTTTTGTTTGGTAATGGAGTTTCTTAGTCGAGTACTAAAAAGGCTGATTTATCATTAATTTTAATATTTTGTCTTGCGCTATCTGCAATTTTTTTGATGTGGATGTCAGCGATGTTGTGGAACAAATGACACGCATACAGTAATGATGGCTGGAAAATTACTTTCATAATTTTTATTTTATTGGCTATTGACAGATGATATTTTACTGAACCAACTCATAATATGTCAGTATTATATAGTTGATTTACATTAAAAAGTGTACCTTGTTAACAAAATTGAATTTACTTTACTACGACATCTATGCATTCGATTAAGCTACAAAATATAGTTTTGATTTATCTTAAATAGATCTGCTAATTTCGGTTATGGGGAAGAAAAGCACCTTCTCTGAATCACAATATCTTAGCTACGCCGAAACCTCAGAAGTAGAGTAAAGACGGTTAAAAAAATATTGCTTTTCTTTGTAAATATTCCTTTGTGTATTAACTTTAACTGAAATCGAATTTTCTTTCACAAATAATTTTATTTAATTACAAATATTAATAGGTTCGTCGCAAAATTAATGAAAGTAATGCAGGATGCTTCAGAAACATCAAAATTTGCAATGAAATAAAATTATTAATTTTTGTTTCATGTGAAAGGTAGAAGGTTAGTCGCGGAGGACACCATCGAAGATCAACTGTTATTTTTGATGAAGTAGGACTTAAACCCACTAAAGTTAACCTACTTTTATTCCGTTATATAATCAATATAGCCAATAACGTCATAATTTCCAGTAACGAACTAATGTTCAATATAATAGTTATTGTCGAATATAATAGTTGACATGTAGGGAAATTATCACAAAAATAGTTTCCGCATGGGAAGAATATTTGCATGATTCTTTTTAATGCAAAGAAAAATTAAATTATAACAATTTTCATGAAGAAAAGTATATTGTTGCTGATCTTCGTGAATTATGCAACCAAATTGTAAGATTTACTTTTCTTAAGTAAGAACGTTCAACATAAACATAATAAACATATTAAAACAAAAATCAACATAGAGAACTATTTTTATTTACATGTAACATTATCACTGGAATTTGTATAGGTGCTGCGCATTTATTGCATATACATATATATATTTCTTCTGTGAATAGGTCCATATAAATAGTCTTTAATGCGTTGTACATAATACCATGGTAATGGTACACTAAAAACTAGACTACAGAGCACTTTATTTTTAAATATAATATTTGCAATATTTTTTTTCTGTGTGTTACGCCATAATTAAAACCCCATATGTCTAAATCCTTTTTAATTTCTATTTATAAACATAATTATAATTTAATTTTAAATAGTTTTGTGTTTTAAATATTAACTTCTTCTCTTTTCTTTTTTTTAATTTGACATTTAGCAAATGTAATTATCACAATTATTATCTATCATATTTTATAAAATATTATTATTTAAGCTTATTATTAAAATATCACTATGAAAATATGAAACTTGTTAAATATAGACCATTGTTAGATCTGAGAGGGTTTTGAAAACAAACAAAAATATTAAGTATATGCTCTGTAACTACACTTGCCTGGTATCTACAATATAATTTGCTTATTCATTAACAATTCACCACTCTTTTAAACATTATACATTAAACCAAATTTCATTATTCACCCAAAATAAGGGAAAATAAAAAAAAAACCCCTCACCATCCTATTTACAAAGAATTATGTTTTTTTTAAACTATACCAATTTCAAAGCAATTTCAAAGGTTAATAGTGAAAAGTCTATATCAGTCCATGCAAATATCTGTTCTGTTAAAACTGTTAAATTTGGCTTTAATTTGAATTATAATTAATCAATAGGAGCCCCTAGTAGAACTGTATTTTTATAAAATGTCTCTTTTAGAGATCTATGAACTTATTACAAATACGGGTTTGATCATGTATTAAATATAATGTATTAAATACTTATACCGAGCTTAGATCAAGCAAGTTACTAAAATACATAAGAAACTACTAAATATGAAACTACATAAGACAGAGTGTAGCGAGAGTAATAGATACCAAGACCTCCATTTAAAATTTAAATGAACTAAGCTGAAATCGATGACTTCAGGACAAAATTATTTAAGTCACTAATCCATTTCACTAAAATTTAAGTCATTGCTAGCTTTGTTGTTCTCGATATTTGGTTGCTCCGCCATATCTTCATTAGGCTCCCAAATGTTCTTCTTGCCTTATTTATACGGCTGTTGACATCTTCTGTTGTACCTCCTCTTGATGTTATGATGCTCCCCAGGTAGTTGAATTCTTCTATGTATTCTATCTGTTATCCACTCCCTGTTATTAGCTCAGTATCACTGTTGTTTGTCCTCATTGCCTTGGTTTTCTCGCTATTTATTTCCAGTCCCGATTTCTTTGCTTCTTCCTGTAATCTGTTGACTTTGTTCTGTAGGTCCCTTTGATATCTTGATATGAGGCATACATCACCTGCGTAATCTAAGTCTTCTAGTTGCCGAAGAGATCCCATTCAATTCCGTTTATACCAGTGAAAACTTTTCTTAGAATGTCGTCTAGTATTGTGTTGAAGAGAAGTGGTGACAGTGGACATCCTTGTCTAACTCCTACATTGGTGTAGAATGGATCACTGATGTTGTGTTGAACTGTTGTCTCTGCATTTTTATACATCGCTTTGATGATGATGATGATTTTTTCAGGAACTCCCTTCTTTGTAAATGTTCTCCATATTGTGCATCTCTTGACTGTGTCGAATGCTTTCTTAAAATCTATGAATAGTAGATATAGTGGGGCATTCCATTCTATTGATTATTCGACTATGAGCTTCGATTTGGTCTGAAACCAGCTTGCTCTTTCCGTAGTATTGGTTCTAGTACTTCTTCTAATCTTTTCCTTATAATAATTGCTATTATCTTATGAATAGTATTTAGAACCGTGATTCATCTCCAGTTGCTGCAATTTGCCAAGTCTTCTTTCTTAGGTATCTTGACAATCATTCCTTTCTTCCATGATGGTTGTATGTTCTCTTCTATCCATACTTTTCTGATGTGGGATTCAATTGTTTTTGCGGTCGGGGTCCAGTTTGGCTATTTCTGCTGGAATTCCATCTTCACCTGTTGCTTTGTTGTGTTTCAAGATATTGATTGAAGCTTTAATTTCTTCTATATTTGGAGCTTGAGAAGATATTGGCAGTCCCTCAGTTGGGTAAATATTTGCATCGTATCTGTTTCTTATGTCTGCTTCATTATTTGTACTTTCTTCGTTGCTCAGTTCTTGGAAATGTTCTCTCCATCTCTTTAATTGGTCCTCTAAGCTTGTGAGGAGCACACCATTTTTATCTTTAATTGGTTTGTTTTGTTGTTCCGACTGGTTTGTTAAGTTCTTGACAATGCGATGCAATTCTCTCAGGTTATGTTGCTGTGCTGCAAAGTCCAATAGTTAAACTAAAAATTATTATTATTTATTTTAAAAAATTAAAATACAGTCATAATAAAGTAATTTACATAATACTATACTCCTTTAACAACACTTTATTAAAATTGACTATAATTTTTCCTAACTAAAATAAAATGAAATTTTAGACTAAATATTAAGAAAATTGTAATCATAAAATCATAATATTCAATTGCTTATATTGCTGTATTTTTTTGATTGCTACCTTTATGTTTGCACGTACACTTTACTATTGCCGACTTAAGGTTAGTGCAATCGATTGACCGATCTAAAATTTTATATTCATTTTTTAAATTATTAATAAATAAATTTTATAAAAACAATTTTTTTAATTAAATTTTATTATTTTATAACCGGCACAAAAATTAAATTAAATTGCAAAATTTTATATTTTCTTAATTTTTTTTTTTTTTAATTTTAAGCTTTTAGCAACACTTTATAAATAAAATCATATTTTCATTTAATTAAAAAAAAAATAAACAAATAATTAGAATCGAATTTATTATTAAAATTATTAAATAACACAAATATTAATATTTTTAAAAAAATAATAATAATAAAACTCGTCAATAGAATTATTATTGTGATAAAATAAATGAAAAAAGTTGAAATTTTACCACAAAAATAAAAACTGAAATAAATAACAAATTAATTAATTATTATAGTAAATTACACAATTTCATATTATAATTACAGTAAATTTTATGATTATATTTATATATACATACATATTATTTATTTTTTAAATAAATCGATTATTTTAAAATGTTTTTATAAATTAGTTAACAATATTATTATGATTATTGTAAAAATAATATGTTTATAATTAAAACATAAAAAAAAACTATATCGATGCAAAGTGAATTGTGATCAAATAATTAGAATTTTTAGTAAAATTAAACAAAGCAAAAAAAAAACACACAAAATAATTAAAACCAAATTAAATTAATTAAAATTAAATAAATATTATGTATTATTATTATTAATAAAACAAAAACAAATTAAATTGAGACAGCTCAAATAAATATAATATAAAACAAATTTTTAATAATAATTTTCTTAAATTCATTTATAAAAATTCAATTACATATAATATATATATATATAATATGTAATATTAAAATTATATAAATGTATAAATAGTTAGTAATAAATTAATAATGTTTAAAATATAATACAAAAAAAAAAAAAATTAAAGAAAAAAAACAACAAAAATATTAATTCGAATTTGTTATACAATAGCTGTTTATAAATTATTAGTAAGCATATAGAAATTTAACTACAATAATAATTATAATGTATAATAAATAATTTCAAATTGAATTAATTTTCAAAATGATTTAAAAACAAAAAAAAAAAACAAAATTTTTTATTAATTTATTAATTTTTTTTTTTGTTATTTATTTCTAATTTATTTACAATATTAGTTGTAATTTAAATTATTAAGTAATAAAGAATATTAGTTACTGACTGGGATATCAGCTTTTATTGAAAATGAAATTATTTACGTGAATTGACCCAAAATTGAAGTATATATTATAATCAAAAGTTCATAATTTACTTTCTGCCACATATACATATATTTTAGTAATAGGTCATCCTGAATAATAATCTATTGTTCAATCAATTCTCACCTACGGATATTACCATGATATATAGTAATAGCGAACCGACAATTAGTTTACTACAATTCTTGCACACACACCCTGTTTTCGTTAATAATGTCTGCTTGTCTGCAGCTGTAAAAATAACTGTCATGACGCTTTCGGATACAGTTGACGACAATTGGCAATCGTCATGTTTTCGGTTATGTAAAATGGCAGTCAAATTTGAGCATAAAAAGCAGCGAAAAATTTTATAATTAATTGCTGATCGTTATTGTTTGTTCTATGTTAAGTGTCAAAAACCATAAGAATATATCATTACAGTTTACTGTTTTTAATTTTTATTACTTACCTTTATAAAACTTTACTCTGAAAAAAATTAAATAAAACGCAAAAATATACACAAGAAATCACAATTCACAAGTCAAAAACACGAGTATGCATAATGTCTATTTGACGCTTGATTGGTTAAATCAAAAGTTAACTCATTCGACGGTCAATTTAACATTACCGAAAGCAGGGACAGTTACTGTTGATATAAAAATTATCTTGCGTAATAGAAAAAAATTTAGCATATAATGCTAATTTAGCAATAAACATGAAAAGAATCTAAACCTTGATCTCAGACCTAATAATTTAGTGTAACGATCTTGATTTACACCAGGAAGAAAACAAACATATTCTCCACGATTGTTTAAGCCAAACGAAAACAAAGGGTTGGTACATACAACCGAAAAAAATGTTCATATACTTATAAAAAAACCTTCTACATTAATTAAAACTTGTTTGAGAATTAGCTTAATGAGAATTAGCAGAACAATCTATTGAATATTTGATCTGTAAATGCAAAAGTCTTACTTGTAATAGACTTCGTCATTTAGAGAACATATCACTGAAGAGTATCATGAGTGTTATCATTAGGCATATTAGGGCTCTAATACAATAATTTGCATACATAAGTACAACCACAATAAGCCCATTTGAGTCTACCATTTGAGTCTTTTTTTATAAATCTAGATAATTTATTCAGGAATTTTAAAAATCTCTTATAACTATATAACCATGCGCGTGGAGTATATAACAATTTAGTTTTTAATGTAAAGGATCGTTATAGGCCCACACGTGTCATAGTTTTTAACGCCAGCAACGAACTATAATTGTTACCATTTTTGAACCTGCTAATTTCTTACTTATACTTAGATATGAGACAAATACAATGTTACACTTTTTTTAATTAAATTTATTTACCTAGATCTCACAAAGAACCTAATGATTTTGTTTCTTTTAATTATAAATCTAACCGTAAATCATTACCATAAATGTAAGGTACGTATAAATTTTAAAGTCCTTTAGGGGAAATAATAAATAATAATAACAATGAGTCTGTCGCCGGCTGAAAACACCTTCGATTTGTATTAATTATTAATGGATTGATTAAAGTCACCTTTGACCCGATTGGAAAAGAAATTTTAAATCCAAAATTTCAAATACAAAATCCCAAAATTCCAAAATCCCAAAGCATTTTTGTTTACATAATTCGTAAACAGACAATACTACCTCTAAAATGCTTCCTAATTCACAATTTTGCATATACATATACATACATACATATTCTGCAAAAGCCGTATAATCCAGGTTTTGTAATCCAACTATAAAATTCCTCTACATTCAGAATTTTACAATTGTGTACAATGCATATACATATACAAAAGTACGGAAATAATAAACCAAACAAATTTTTTTTCTTAATAAACTTGATAGACTTTTGCACCGAAACCAGCTCTAAACAATTTTTCGTTCGTCGGTACTACATAAATCTATACAATAACTTTACTTTTTGAAAGTTTTGGATTTTGTAATTTGGAATTTTGGGATTTTGATATTTTAGGATTTTATAATATGATATTTTGTAATTTGGGATTTTTAATCAATTTGCGATGACGTTACTCGAACACGGTCTTAGAACTTGTCACACATATGTACTTTTAATACGATTTATTGAATAACAAATTGTCGCCTGAATTTCTTATGCTCCATACGCTATTTTTTGACTTTTTGACTTATGAGTTATTCTATAGGTTTTAAAAAATTCTCTTTCTAATGATGTTATCAGAACTATCTGTTTTAGTTTTCGAGATATACAGTGTGCACTTTGCTCCATAAGCCACATTTTTTTTTCATTTTTTAGTTCTCCTTTGTTCCATAAACCGATTTTTAGTTTATGGAGCAACTTTTATATGAAAAAATCAGTGTTAATACTATTAATTCTCTTTTGTTCCATATGCATTACCATGCGTTATGATTATAATATATAATTATAATTATATTGAGTACTTATTTACTCCATAGGTATTTAAGATTACCATTATTACCATTAAATTTTCTATACTTATGAAGCAAACAATGAAAATTATATTTTATTTGCTCCACGTGAACACAAATATCACTTTTATTTGACTTGGAATGAAGAAATTACTTGGGTATGTCGAATGTTCTTTATAAATACTCTAGGAATAAGCCAAAAAAGAATATATCATAGTGTTAGCAATTTATGTCTACCTGATTCTAAAACACCTATCGCTTCTATATTTACCCCTAAAAAAAAATTTGATGAAATTCGGAGGCACATAAAAATTTTCCTGTAATGGATTTTCACTATTGCCGTGTTACAAGTGAAAGGAAATATCTAGAAGCAGATTTATCGTTGACCAAAATATACAATTATTATCTGGAGGTAACATCTATGCCAATAAAAATAAATATGTATCACAAAATTTTTTGATGAAGAGTTTAATTTGTCGTTTTGGGTACCAAAAAAAGATTTATCAAGTCAAGCCCTATCAAGTTTTTGAATAAAATTCGATAATTCAAATTTGAGAAAAATTACTTTCTGGAGTGATAATTTTATACCACAAAATCAAAACCAAATAATGTGGACCACCTTAAAATATTTTTTACACATGTCTAATAATATATAACTCGTTGAATTGAGCTAAAAATTCTCTGAGCCCGGTCACTCACTGTTACAAGAAGTTGTCTGGGTGCAACAATATTCAGTGATAGGGAAATATTTAAAAAATCTTGAGCTACATAGTCCAATTCATTTATTAAAATTATTATTAAATTTAAATTCTCCTAAAACTAAACTAGCATACACTGCACCTGCAACAAAATTAAATTATATGAAATTTTCGTATTCAAAAACTAAAATTGTTCGATATCAAAAATCCTACTCTTTTCTAATTAAATATAAGGATTCTTTTTTAAACCTGAACTTTAAAAAAGTTAATATAAAAAAATAACAAATAAAAAATGTTGGATACACCTTTAAATCTGTTTCTTTCTAAATTCCCAGTTCTACAGAAGCGACCGTTAATTGTTGTCCAAAGAAAAGGCAGAGGATTTAAAATCATTATTACATTTTTTAACCTCTAGTAGATCAACACTATTTTAAAACCATATTAAAAATTTGAAATTAATTGAAATCTCTTGTTTCCTGGTTCAGTTCAAAAAAATGTTGTGAAATTGCTGTTATGTTATTATGTTTATGATCAAAATAATGTAATTGATTAATTCCAAAATAAAATATTAAAATTCAAAGTAAAAAAAACTTGAAATTTTTAATTTTTTCTTCTCATATCAATCGTAATCCTTTTTAATGCTGATGAAATGACTGTTAATAATATTTTTAAATAATCTGCTCCATGTACTTGACATTATCGTGTATTTTAACGTAACAAACTTTTTAATTCTTATTTTCTCCATAGTAATAGAAACTTAATGCACGTTTGCTCCATAGGCACAATGAAAGCAATTCTGTAATCGATTTGTATGGTATGGAGCAAGCTCTCCACTATTACTTTTATGATAAAATATCAAATATCTCGAAAAGTATTTGAGTGACATCCCCAAAATTTAGCATTAACTAGTTAAATAATCAATACACTTAGGCTTAAAATTTCGACTATAGTTTTTCGGACCAATTTTTTCCTTTTAACGTCCAGACTTTCTTTTTCGATTATTTCGGAATATACTTTCGTGCGTATGGAGCAAAAGAGAATTCAGGCGACTAAATCAATCATGCGCCATATTTCTGGGTAGTGTTTCTAAAAGCCCTATAAATATTATTAATTCAGACACTGTTATTTTTAAAAATATTTCATTTTGATAGAATTTTTTTACATACTTACCGATTCTGTTTTATAAATGAAATATTTTAAAAATTTACAGTGTCCGAATTAATAATGGCTAGGGTCGTATGTCCGAATGGAATCCCTAACTCTTTCAAGCATTATTTCTATTAAATATTTTTGATTTTTTCTTAGCAATCTTTAAATCATTTTATAGTAGTCGAAATATATATATATATGTATATATATATATATATAGTTAAGTTCATCGAGCGAGAAATGAAAGACGGAATTTTGTTTTATTTTTAAATTTGTTATTTTAATTTTTATTATATTATTGATTTTCTTTATTTAAAATCTTATTTTATAATTTAACAAAGTATTAATTATATCACTTTTATTATTTTATTTAAATGTGTGTATTTTATTAATTAAAACCTTTTACTAATACGTTGTGTGTTGTTCGACAGTTAAAATGCAAGCGAAAGAGAAGTTCTTTTAGAGCCGTTTAAATAATGGTACTTCCCAATCAATGGCGGAAACAAACCACCGGATATGGTTACCGGATGTAGTACTACGTGTATTGATTAAGTTCCACGTAGCATCACGTGCGCCACACGGTGACTGTTCCTACCATTGACTGTTTCAACAATCTATTATTTCAAGTAGGCCATTCATAGGTATTGAGATTGCCTGTAAAGTATGCATGCGTGAACTTAACAATATATACATATATATTTTGTTCCAAATAGCAGTAAACTACATATTAAATTTATTGAAGACATACCTACAATGTAAATAATTGAAATCCATGTATATTCTTGAAATTTTAAAACTAAATTTTACGTCCAACTGAAAAATGTATCTCGCACCAAAAAACATAACTAAATTTCATTCTTTTCTAACTTAAATTAAATTAAATTTAATTAATTTGAAAACATTCAATTAAATTATTTAAAAATTTTTAATAATTAAATCACTTCTAAAATTGTCTTACATGTGCACTGCACCTAAAAGGAATTTATTGCAAGAATTTCATTTCGGTAAAAACTAATTTCGAAAATTGCATTTTTCCAACAGTACCTTGTCACATGTAACTTTACTTGCATCCCATATTATTGTCATATCAAACCATAATAATTAAATTCAGAGAAAAAAAATGTTTGCATGTATAGAAAATATACATTTTATATAATATTTTATACAATATACACCAATTTGTATAACAAATCTCAAAGTAATTTAAAAAAATATAAAACACTTTTTGGTGCATAATTTTTTCGTTGTCATCATCGTAAAAGATAAAAAAAAAGCAAACATAATCCAGGACGAGAGATAAATATGATTTCACTAACAACATAGTGTCACGTATAAGAAAAAAAAATATGTTTTTTAAATGTATAAAAACTATTTTTAATAAATTAAAATAAAATTTGTTAGTAGAAAAAAAAAATAAAAAGCAACCGTTTTCAATTCACTTGAAATAGGTTAAACTACAGCAATATACCCGTGATAACCATGACAGGACAGTTGAAAAAAGTCTTAAATAATTTTTTTTTTCACCTAAGCGTGGTCTTTTATATTTTGATTTTGCTTTTTTTTTAGACAACTAAAATAATTTGAAAAAAAAAAAAAAAAATTTTGCAAAAAATTGGCAAATTAAATTGAAACCTTATGCAACAATGACAAGCGAACTCACTTTCATGACTACTGCCATGATAATAACTATAAACAAAAAAAAAATTTAATTGAAATTTTAACAAAAAAATAATTTTCAAAAATGAATTGTCCTATTAGAGAAAAAAACAAACTATGATTATTTGGCCTGGCATTATCGAATTTGGTGATTTGATTTTTTGACACGTTAACTAACACTATTTAATATCTCTACCTAATAAAGGATCATTGTACTACATTGAACAGGCCTGAAATGATAATAAATAAGAAAAAAATTTTCGCTATAACAATTCAAGTTACATGAACAAATTAATAGAAAATAGGTACAATTGGTTGAGTATTTTATGAGTTTTATTTTTAAAATTCTACAATAGTATAGAATTTTTGTAGGTGGTGTCTTACAAACATTTAAACATGTCAAATGATAAATCGAATATCGTTTAGAAACGATGAAACAATGTGCGAAGTTGGTAGTAAGATCACCAGACAGTGCAGTTGCCCACTGTATCTTACAGCTACACAGACACGTGTGTGTGTATGTGTTTGTGTGTGTGTGGGTGTGTGTCATATGATGTGTTTTTCATTGCTGTAACAAAATTTATTGAAAATAACTTTTGATAAAAATTTCACTAAAACAAAATAAAATATTTACAGACAACGGTAGGTTTCAGTCACACTTTTATCGTGACAAATACTGTATTTCAAGTATTCCATTCATATTACTAACAATAACAATTAAAAGTGATAAATCACAAATAAATGATTCAGTTATGAATTATAAGTATAGTATTGAGTGTGGAACTGATAAAAAACAAAATACTGAGTTATATCCTGCATTACGATAATTACGTTCTTTTGCAGTGAATGAGGTGGATTTTCTCTTTGTTAAATAAAGGTTTTAAACCTAATATAAATGCCCATTTTTGATAATTACGAGAACAAACAACATAATTATATCACAATTTTCAATGCTTCTGCCAGGCCTCAGGGTTCTTTTCAGGCCCGGACCTCTTCATTTTAATACGATTTGTTGCAGAGCTCTGACTTGGATTCATATTGTTCCAGCTGCACTTTCTACCGCAACAACCATTCTACGTAGTTGACGTAGAGAATTTCAATCTAATGATACATTTGTGATATCATCTGAAGATATACGAAATCTATGACCGATCCATTATAATTTTTTTAGTTTCATCTTAAAATGAGTACATTCAATTTCTGCTCGATCTCTCAATTTTTTGTTGCAAATTAATTCAGATCAAATTATACAACACAGAATTGTTTTTGAATATTTAAACAAAATTGATATTATCACTTCAAGTGATATTAATTAACGTTAAGGTGAGTTTAAAAGAATACAAATATAATATATTTTATTTCAGAGCGAAATGTTTGTTAATGAAAAAAAACGGACTAAGTTTCCTGAGATGAATTTGTAATGAAACTAATAAATGCATACAAGCTATTTATAAAATTAATAATTAAATAAATAATGGTGATAGTATGGAAGAAAAATATTTGAAATAATGTTATAAGAGCTATAAGCAAACTGAAATTTTCTAAAATTGAAATTATAGTATTTTGCGTAGTTCTTCTACTCAACTCGTTTTATTCTATCATAATCAATATATATTATTTATACAATATGTGTAGGCCTTAGGACCTAGGTGAAGCATTTTTAAAAATAAAGATTAAAAACTCTACGTATATTTCACTAATTTTAAATATCTTGAGGGATTTCGATTATTACACTATCATCAAAAAACTGATAGTTTTCATAACCCAAAACAATCAAAAAAATTGCTTAATAAAATTAATGAAATATACCTATAGAGTTTTTAGTTTTTATTTTTATAATCAATACATGTAGGTTAAGTCGACGTTGTTTAAGTAGTGGAGAACGTGTTTTCAAGTTCACCTACCCAAATATACGAGCTGTTCAAATCATTCAAATCTATACCGTAGCAACTTTCACGACTAAAATTATGTGATTGTGTAACGAAATTTTATACTGTTATTGTAGATACCAGCGATGATTAATATTTAATAATTTTCAATTTTAAATTTCCAAAAGTACAAGTACTTGGTAATGAAAGACTATACAGGGTGGGCCAAGAGGTTTAAAATTTAATAATTTTCGAATTTCTATCACAATGGCCTTGTATTGGAAGATTGTTTCAGGCTTGTTCACATATATGTACACGCTCCTTCAAATAACCTCAAAAGAAATAGTCAGATACCGTCAAATCTCGCGATATGATCAAATATAAATTATTTTCTCTCTCCAAAATTTACCTTAAAAGTGCTATTGTTCCTGGGGCAGTATGAGCAGTAGCTTCATCATTCTAAAACCAGATTTCAAGAGCAGGACGTTAAAAATATATTATGTATTATCTTTGCAATGACGAAGTGACATTCCCAGCTGAGTAGAAACTCGTCTGGTACATATTTCTGGTGTTTCATTAATGTTCTGCTCTGCACGCTCAATACTGCCCATAGCATAGCTCGAGGCACGTAGCCATGTTGGAGGGAAGCCGAACAGCAGAGAGTAAGCCGAGAAATTCTGAGGTTAAATTGTCGCCGATTTGCGTTACAAAAATTGATCGCTGATTTAAGTAATAAAATTTTATTAAATACTAGTAGTTCTCTGTTGTTCAATTGTGAATCTCTACATTATTTTTTATACAGAAAATTAAAAAAAATATAAACTTTTAAACCGCATAATAACTATGGCTCATTTCAAGGGAAAGTTGTTTTGTTTGTTTGTTTGTTTGTTCGCTATACACGCCCACAGTTTTAATGATAGAATTCTGAAATTTTACACAGTTACTCATGGTCATAAAAGGAAGAATGGTCATAAAGTAAAGTACCGGACGCGGTACTTTACTAAGCCATCAAATGGCAGGTTCGGTGACGTACAACTCATAGTAAGTCGCAGACATATTTCAAAAACCAATTGTGTTACAGGCATGGAAATTTACACTTAGATACTTATTAACAAATAAAGTAAAACGACTGTTACAGATTTCTAAAATTTTGACGGATTCGAGTCGATGCTATAAAACTCCTAGCATCTATCAGGAATATTTTAAAAAAAGATTGTGTTACAGACTTGAAAATTTATTCATAGGTACTCTATGAAAAATAAAAAACATGTATTGTTCTGAAAAAGTATTTTCGAATTTTAGAAATCTGTATAAAATTTGTACAGGACTATGTGAATTAACCACAAAAATGTAACACACAAACGTAACTTTGCTAGTTAATTAATAAAACAGAAAATTAACACTGAGATCTTTCGAATTCTAAAAAAATGTTACATCATTAAAATTCTCATGTAAGCACGCTAGGCAATGCAGTTGATAGAGCGGCTGTCTTTCAACCGAATCCAGGTATCAGGTTTGGTTCCCGATGAAAGCAAAATGATTTATTAATTTTTCAACCTGTATAACCTTTGTCATTACGATAAAATAAATGAAAA
This sequence comes from Argyra leucocephala, assembly GCA_963942445.1. Classification (NCBI taxonomy): domain Eukaryota; kingdom Metazoa; phylum Arthropoda; class Insecta; order Diptera; family Dolichopodidae; genus Argyra; species Argyra leucocephala. Next base: position 111,064,541 of record OZ012678.1, read on the forward strand.
AACAAATAAGGAAAAATATTCCGAAAAGAAAAAGGACCTACAAATTTGACTGATAAGTAGAAATAAAATAAATAAGCCCTGACTTCCAAAAATTTATCATAAAATATTTTGAGCAGAGGAAGCATGTTGTTTTAATAATAATTGCAATGAACGAAATGGATAGTTGTTATCTTAATAAGTTCTGGTCTGTTGTGTTATCAGCTCACAGCTTTTCATCTCTCTTGAGTTAATCCTAAAATCCCAATTTTATTTGCGACACAAATTCGCACTCTAAAAAATTAGTTAAAAACTTTATAAATCCTCTAAAATGACAATTTTAGTTATGACTAAGAAATTTTGCTTTAATAAATAAATAAAATAAAACAAAAAAATAAAATAATAAAAAATGTGTTTTTTTCTATTGAAACAATTTTTTTTTAAATTTCTGACTTTGACATTTTGATGGATATTTGTTGAAAGTGATTTTATTGCAATTTTCGTACATTTTACTTTTTTTTTGTTTTGTTATAGAATAATATGATGACATGGCATTAATGTCAGTGTTGCGTTTTTTTAGTTTTGTTTTTATAGATTAAATATTTTACTAAATATAAATTTTGTCGTTGTTAAACTTAGAATTAAATTTTTCAAATTTCTCACTAAACTCTGAGTTTTTCTTTTAATATTCTATATTTAAAAAAATTATTTATGATAAACTTTTTAATTCAATTTTAAAATTTTTAAAACATAATATGATTTCAAAATATACAAGTAAATCCTGCAAAAACGTGCTGTGTGTTGTGTAGCTACTTTCTGCAAGTACTTACTTGCAATGAAGCATTAACACTGTACAGCAAAAGAGCTGCAATATCACTTGTTGCAATTAACTTTTATGACAAAATTGTGAATACATAAGAGTGACACAATTAATGCCCTTATCATGATTCTCGAATCGAACGTATAAGTATAGGGAAATTCGCTGTCATGTGATAATGATTAGCAAAGCGAAGCGACGTTCGACAATTTGTAGAATGAAAAATAAGTGACAACCGTAAAAAAAAAATAAAACAAAATGTTAGAATATTTATAAAATTTATGAATAAAACATAATACAAGTAATATGATATTATTGGTGGCTGAAAACAAATAAAAAACAGTTTGATAAACGGAATAAAATTACCGGTTTTGGTTGGAATAAGTGTTATAGAATCGATTTGCAACCGAATTAAATGAATTAGAGTCTCCAAAACGTGAAGCCAGAGAGTGGAATAAATTATTGTTTATTTATTTATTCATCTATGTACTGCGTATAGGTAATAATTTGATTACAGGTATATATCTTTAAATTAAAGTTAAAACAGCGAAAACTAAAAAAAAAAATATAAAAAACCCCACGCGTAGGTGCTGTCGATGTCCTGTTGAGCAAAGAACAAGACAAGTGTTGTTACAGATTCAAATACACTTGAAGAAACTTCAAATGAAAAATATCAGTAAATGTATCCCAAACAATCGAAACCTGAATCAAAATCATATCCAGTGGTAATTTCCTTTAGCGGAATATCGTAATGCTTTTTTCTTTTTGTTAACCTTTACATTTCTAATATTTCTAGTCGTGTTAAATATTTTTTATAATTCTGAATTGATACAATTTTAGTACCTCGTATAATTTTTGTGATCAAAATTTAATATAAATGTTAAATTTAATTTTGAGAATATTTTTAAATATTCTTTTGGTCCTCTGAATTAGTGTTTGAAAGTTTATTTAAAAATATTGTTAAATTAAATAAAAAATTGTTTATGAAATAAAAATAAAAATCGTATCTACCCTTAATGGCACATCTTGCTCTTTAAGGACGAAAAGGACATTTGAAAGTATCCTTGTTGTTTTAATTGTTTGTATATAAACCGTTATATCTGTTGGTATATTAGAGAGTGAGACATATATATATATATATATATGTTATAAACTATACGATAAAGACATAAAAGTTGTAGGTGTGAGTTACAGCAAGAGACCTTTCAAAAAATGTATAAACATTGGGTAAAAATCTTGAGATATTTGGTTTTTAAAGAAAAATACGAAAGATTGTTCAACTTTGAACTACAATATCTCCATAACGGCATACGTTAAAATATTTTTCAGACCGTTAAGATAACTAAATAAAAAAAAATAATATTTATATCTGATAGATCTAATAGATCAAATATATATATACATATATATATAAATATATATATATATATATCTAATAGATCAACATAAATAACGGTTTATATATAAAAACATTAAAACCATAAGAATGCTTTCAAATGTCCTTCTCGTCCTTAAAAGATAAAATGCTGTATTACGGATATATATTTTTGGAAAGCTGAAAATACCATGTACCTTTGAGATTTACACACTGGGTGGCACAGTAGGTAAAAGAGAAGTAAAAAAAACTCCTCATAAAGTCAAAATATGTTTTATGGGTTTTTCGACCTGCTTCAGTACTCCTTGTCATTGAGATGAAATAAATGATAAACAATAATTAAAGGTATAATATGGTAACAACTTAAATAAAATAGAGCTGCGTTATTTCAGAAGGCTTGGTTCTTAAGTATAGTAGTAGTTTTTCACATATAATGAGTTATAAGCTTTTAAAACAGAGTAAAAAGTATGAAAAAGATTAGGGTTGGAGAATGGGAGAAATACAATTCTGAATACATACATATTGTTCTGAAAATTAATAACAGCTATGAAAATACTTCTTGCAAGACCTTGGAGATGGGGTGCGTGCAATAGATAATTTTTTCAATACCTGGTTTATGTGTAGATCTAGGTGTATGTGACTATTTCTGCAGCACCTAGGAGCATTGAACATATTCCCTAGCATCTTGTTTTAGAATTTTTTTAATGGATTCAATATGAGGTTTAACAGCGCATCTCCATATTTGGATTCCAAGAGAGTCTAAATTTATCGTTCTATTTTCCGGGGGGAACGAAGTGAAGGACTGTGTCGACTTTAACGAACTAAAAACTACTATCCTTTTGTTTATATTAAAACTAGTATTTTAGACTAACCATTAATACAATTTTTCACGATATCAGATATCTTTGACCACTCAAAATCCCATTAGGAATTATTGAGAGATAAAAGATTTTTTCCTAACACAGTTCGAATGGTTTCGTCCGTTTAAGACGTCTAACAAAGTTTTAACTGTCAGCTAAGCGTAAAACTTCAGTATTAATATTTTGAGAAAGGCGAATTTTGTGGCGTATTGCCAGTTTTTTGATTTCGTCTTTTATAATAGGGATCTTAAGATCTCTATGAATGTCAGCATTGCGGACATACCAGGGAGCATTGGCAATGTATCGCAACACTTTGTTTTAGAACGTTTGGATAGTTTGAACATGAAGTTGTTTAGCACAAGCCCATATTTGAATACCGTATGCCCAGACTGGCTTTAATATTTGATTGTAAATCAAAACTATGTTATATGTCGACAGCGAAGATATCCGCCCAATTAGCCAATACAACTGGTTGCATTTCAGCTCTAACTCTTGTTTTTTTTATAAACATGTTCCTTCCATCTGAGCTTTGCATCAAGTGTCATACCAAGATATTTTGCTGAATTTTCATATGGTATAACAATGACGACATTGTTTATTGTGACGGCTATGGGCGACTCTATTATTTTGTTTGTAAAATTTACATGTGTGGATTTTGATTCGTTTAATTTAATTCTCCACCTTTTGCACCATAAGGAGATTTTGTAGTTTGTTTGTTGCAATTTATTTTTTGCTTCGTTTATATTATTACCAACCGCTAATACTGCAGTATCATCTGCAAAAGTTGCCATCGTTGCATCTTCTAGTTCTGGGATATCACTGGTGTAGAGTAAATATAGGGACCCAGGGTGCTCTCTTGTGATACTCCTGCATGTATATTGTTTCGCGTAGAGTAATCTTCCCCTTGCTTAATATGAAATACTCTATTTGCTAAGTAAGATGCTATTATATCGACATAGGCTTTGGGTAGAATACGGTGCAGCTTGAAAATAAGTCCCTCATGCCATACTTTATCAAAGGTTTGTGAAATATCAAGGAACACTAAAGAGCAGATACATTTTTCTTCTAGTGTCTTTTCGATGACATCAGTTATTCGACAGACTTGTTGGGTCAGGAAATGCTTAAAACAAGCATGTAAAACAAAACAAAAGGGGAATTAGTAAACACGATTAAGAAAATTAGTAATTAGTAATAAATTGATAGAATACTAAAAACAGAAACAAAAATAAAATCCATAAACAGAAAAAAAGGTTAAAAATCTAGTAACTTTGACTTGCCTTCCAAAATGTCAATGAAAATCAAAGAACAAAAATCAATAAGCAATATGCTCACAAGTCAAAAGTTGAAGCAATTTAAAATCTTCAATCAATTAAAAAATATATCATAGATTTAGACTATCTTCCAACATCAAATCAAAATTTTGTAATTTTAAATTATGCCGAAGAAGCATTAGCCATTTATTTAGGTATAAACTAAAGAAATTAAAAAAAAAGCAAGAAAAAGAAAGAAAAAAAAATAATAAAAATATATATCCATACATATATAAAAATACAACACATGCAAAACGCAATTAGTCAAAGACACAAAAATAAAAATAATAATAATAATAACAATTAACATAGTTTATATACACTTATGTATACATATTAAAAGTATGAAATATTACTGATTCAACGTGAACAACTACGTATACTACATGTATTACATGTCCTTCAAAAACTTATGACCTGTTTGAATAAAGCAGATTCTTTAGTTTGGACTTACTAATATGAAAATCGAAGACATTAGAGTTATTGTTTACGTTACGCAACATTCTTGTAATTGGCTCATTCTTTCCATAATCCGTGCGATGAAACTTTAAACGAAAGAGTTCAGAATGCCTAAGACAACGAAAGTTGATATTGAAGTTTATGTGTTCTAAGATACCAATAGAGTCAACTGTACTTGAGAGAATTTGGTGTACAAGTATAATATCAGCCACTTCACGACGATTAAAGATACTTTGCAGACCTAGAATCTAAGTTGAACAGATTCAATCCTGTCTATGTGAACTTGATGAAAAGGTGACCATACCTGAGACGCGTATTCAAGTAATGGTCTTACCATAGTCAAATATAAAGCTCTGGTGACATATGGGTCGGAAAATTCTTTTGACCATCTTTTGATAAACCCAAGAGCTGAATTAGCTCTACTGACAATATAATCTACATGAGATCTGAAATTTAGTTCGGTGTCTAATAGAATATCTAAGACTTTAGTGCATGTCACATTAGAGATAATAACGCCGTTAATACTACAATAACGCGCTGATATTGCCGTTTTAAGGGAAAAGGTGATGCTTTGGCATTTGCTAGCGTTAAGTGCTAGGTTATTCTTACAACACCAAATAGCGAAGTTATTGACGTCACTCTGGAGAAGATGAGATTCACGCGGAGATGAGATTTGTTTAAATATTTTCATATCGTCAGCGTACACTAGAATGTGAGATTTTTTTATAATATTATATACATCGTTTGTGGTTAAGATAAAGATCATAAGTGGCTACCTTGTGGAGCACCCGATTTAGCAGTGAAGAGATCTGAAACATTAGACCTAAAAAGGACGTGATACACTCTGTTGCATAAATATGAACTCATCCAATCTATAATGAGAGGTGGAAATACTAGAGCACGAAGTTTAAATAAAATGACGCTATGGGACAGTTTATCGAAAGCCTGACTAAAGTCCGTAGCAATCGAATTAACATTTAGCCCCTTTTCCATGGAGTTGAGACTAAAAGAGACTAATTCAGTTAGATTAGTAATAGTGGATTTCCCTTTAAGGAATCCATGTTGAAATTAGGATAATAATGGCCTATAATGATTAAAGAGAGAGTCGTATACAATACTCTCGAAAAGTTTAGGAATACAAGATAATTTGGCAGTGGGCCTATAGTTATTTATTTCAGCCTTACTTCCTTTCTTATGGATCGGAGTTATGAAAGAAGTTTTCCATATACTCGGAAAAATTCCTGAAGAGAGGGACATTTGAAAAAGCCTGGCTAAGGGTTGTGTTAACGTGTCAATGCATTTTTTTAGAACTATGGAATGTAAACCATCAGGACCGGAAAAGAATTATCATTTAATTTGTTAATTTTGTAATGAATATCTTCATAATCGATATTGATCGACATTAGTGTGATTTGATGAGAGTTACTTAGATAACTGAAATAGTCAGAGTCGGGTACGAAATTTTTATCAATGAAGGCTTGACTAAAGAAGTTACCAAATAGGTTTATATAACCTTGGAATCGTTAACAGAATTATTTGAGTGTTTGAAAGTCATAGGATAGCCATCCGATTTCTTTTTTGACTTAATAAAATACCAAAACCGTTTAGGATCTAATATTAAATCAAATTGCATTTTGACTATGACTTATCGTAAAGACTTGTACATAGTTCAGAAAATTCGGAGAATGCACTAAAATATCGGTTATAATCAATTGGATCTCTTGACGATAGAAATTTTTTCCATAATTTGTTTCTTCGATTACGTAGGGTTCGAAGAAGTTTATTGTACCAGGGTGGAGCCGAGGAAAATTTTTTTTGAATTGATATTGGAACACACCGCGTGAGGCAGTTAAATAATATAGAGTAAAAATTACGATTTGAGACACTTAAATCAAGATTATTTGAAAGCATTATACTGAAATCAATTTGAGATAATAATTCGTTTAGTCTGTCAAAATCGGCACTACGAAAATTGAATTTGTACGTATTTTCAGAATGTACACTATCATTACCATTCTCAAAAGAAAAAGATAGAGATAAAGGAGGATGGTATAGATCGATTTTAGAAGGAGTGTGTTGTTCAACAGTTGAGTGTTGTTTTCTAAACCCAAATTGGTGATTTGGTATGATGTTTCTATTTTCTGTTATTGGTTGTAATCTTTTAAGCAGTAGTTTTTCAAATAATTTGAAGATTACTGGAAGCAGTGAAATGGGTCTGTAAGACTTGGCCTAATTCAAGGATTTTCCTGGCTTATGAATCATTATAGTCTCTGCCACTTTCTGCTGGATCACGTGTTTGTTGCCACTTTTTTCTAGCTCTTCGTTTAACTTTAATCTTATTTGCTGATTTTAATGCCTTTCCATGCTGCATTCTGGATAGCTCTCGTGAATTTTTCCGCAGAAACCGTTCGATTAAAGATTAGTAATTTATTTTGTATTTTATACAAACATGAACTTCTCCTATAAATCAATACAATTTCTGATATTTTTCATATTTAATTCCTCTTTTTTCAATTTAACACGAACTTCCACTTAAGTTTACCGTTAAGTGTCATACCTAGATACATGGTTGTGTTCACTATGCTTATTGTTTTACCATTAATGTGTTGACAGAATGCAATTTACTGAGTGCATAGGTGTAACAAGCAATCTACGAAATAATAAGTATGGGGTAACAAGGTAGCTCTCTGGGACCAACGCTATTCTCACTCTATCTTAGTAGTTTGCTAAATCTGAACTCGCATGGTAAACCGTACACGTTTGCTGATGAACTTGTTATTGTATATATGAAGGGTGCTGTAGAAATCCTACAAGAAATAATGCAAAATGATATGAAAATTATTAATAAGTGGATGAACAAACACAAACTGGCAATAAATACTAAGAAAACGAAATATATAATATTTAAAAATAAGTCAATTGTTGACACAACCTATATAACATATGATTCATGTACTATTGAAAAAGTAAAAGCCAAACAAACAAATAGAGGATCAACTGCAAAAGGGAAGAAGGATAGCTGGAATTTTTCGAATTATTAATAGAAGAGTGCCATTTAAAATGAAAAGGTCACTGTTTTATAGCATGTTTCATAGCACTGTTATGTATTCAATACAAATATGGGGAAACACGTTCGACAAAAACATTAAGCGTATACAAAAAATCCAAAACAAAGCTCTTAAGAATATATATGGCACGTCGAGTCAAATTATACATAAAAAACATAAAATTCTCCCAATTGATTTGCTCATTAAAAATAAATTAGTAACTCAAACACACTTGGTGGTTACTGAGAATATTAATACCAATGTCCAGCATAGTTCAAACAATTTTGTTCACAGTTATTCTAATAGTGGTGCAGGTAACATTAGGTTAGTTTCATCTAGGATTAGGTTTAATAGACAGGATAAAATATACAATATAGCATATAAAAGTTACAATAGTTTGCCAAATGAATTCAAAGAAGAAATTAAATGAATACTACTTAAGCCAAATTTAATTGTTTTATATTTTATAGTTCAAATTATGTTACAAGAGCTAAACTTCGCATTTAGTAATTTATTATACTTAAAAAATACAAAAAAAAAAAAAATAAGAAAATTTGTGCTGAGTTATTGAATGTTGTTACTTTAGGTTTAATTTTTAGTAATAATGGAATCAAAAATACTCGGTACGAGCGAATATGCTCTTTTGAGATGAAATGTTAAATAAATAAATAAAAAATAAAATATTAATGATAATTGTTGGTTCATTTTTTAATTTAAGTAAAATTTATGTGAACTGATCTATCTTCATCTATAGCTTTATACGCAAGTCTTTTGTCCATTTAACGACTCTATCGATATCTCTTTAAAGATTGTTTGATACTTCATTTATATTTTTCCCTAGAGTCAGAGCTGCAATTTTTTTTTTGTTTTTTTTTATATTTATTTATTTTTATTATTTTAAAGACCGTTACAAGTTTCAAAAATAAACTTAAAAAGAAACTACACTATATTATTAATTGTTTTAATGATCCCTGTAGGATACTCACAAACTTATTTCTAATTGTAATAATATTTAATTAAATGCTTAATTATTTTATACATATACTAGCAAAGTTACCCGACGTTGTCCGGGTCGACTACAAAATGTATCAAATTTATTTTAATGAAGTTTGATTTATGAATCGAATTGAAAAAAATTGGTTTATAAAAAATATTCTAATATTTTTTTTTCACTACGATAACAAATTCAACAATACTATACAACTTAAACTATACTTATATTAAGACTATTTCTTTGTAAACAATATTTCGGTGGTCTTTTCTGATGAAGTATAAGCAAATACGTTCCTTGCTGTTGAGGTATTATTGAAATAAAGATATTTTCGCCTTTTCCACAATCAATTGAAATTTGTACTTAAATGAAATGAGGAAGCCAAGTTCTTATTCTTAATCTAGTACCGTAGTTTTGGCTTCTTCAAGTTTCGTAGAAGCAATATTGAAGCTACTACTTTTAATTCCAATTGATGAGGAGGAACAACTTCATTTTCATCGATAACTCTATCTATCGATTTGTACACATGGACCCCCTGGAGCATTCTGCAGTATTTTCCGATTAATAAAACGAATCGTCACATTTTTGTGGCTAATTCACATAGCCACTTCACATAGTCATGTAAAAATTTTATACTGATTCCTAAGTTTGAAAATAATCAGTCGTAATTCTTTATTTGTGAAAGAGTATCCAAGTGTAAATTTTCATGCCTGTAACACTATTGGTTTCTGAAATATTCCTGAGACGTACGTGCTAGGAGTTGTACGGCAGTAACCCGAACCAGTCAAAATTTTTGAAATCGGCAACAGTCGAATTTCTTTATTTATGAAAGAGTATCTAAGTGTAAATTTTCATGCCGTAACTCTATTTTATATAGGTTTTAGAAATATTCCTGAGTCTTGCTAGGAGTTGTATTGTAGTAACCCGAACCTCTCATCTGATGGCTTTGTAAAGTACCGCGTCTGGTACGTTATTTGACCATTAATAACCGTGCAATTTCAGAACTCTATCTTTAAAACTGTGGGCGTGTATAGCGAACAAACAAACAAACAAACAAACTTTCCCTTTTATAAGTATAGATGTATTGATTTCAATTTAAAATTTTGTAAAAACATTTATAAAAAAACAAATTAAGTAATTTATATTTATTTTAAAAAACTACAAACTAACTTAATACTAGAATCTTAGCACTAAAGACTGATGAGAGAATAACGAAAGCCGATATTCTCTTATCAACCTATTTTATCCTTAAGGATGAATTATCTCTTCACCTAACCACCAATAGATTTTGGTACAAATCTGATCTTTTGAAGTAAAATTTTTGTCGAATTGTAGGTTTCCGTTATTTTCATTTGGAATAAATGTAATTTTAGTATTATTGGCTCTCCTGCTTATATGATATATAATAGCGACATTACAATCAGATTGTATGTACTCTTTGAAATCAAGGAATTAAAATGCTTCCGGTGGTATAAACCCACTCTCGAGTGTAGATTGCATGTATTCAATATTGTTGTAGTAAACATGATAAATTAATGTGTTGTTTGTAATATTTAAAATTCTATTGAAATGTTCTCTATTTAGTTTAATTATAAAAATGTCAATTCTATTAATTTTAGATGGGTTATAAATAAATTTGTTTGAGTAATAATGTTGGTAATTAGTGTTTGGTTTTCGATTCTTATTTAGGCACAGTCTTTCGAAAATCCTTAGCTTTTCCATTAGCAATGCGCTAATATTATACCAAATTGTCGATCCATAAGTCAATATTGGTCTAATTAATGACGTGTAAGAGGAAGTCTTACCTTTGTTTGAAAGTAACCTAGAATAAAAAATATGTTTTGCCACCCTAAATGCTTTATTTGCTTTAAGAATCTGACTTTTGATATGATCATCAAATCTTAAGTTTTGATGTAGAGTAACCCCCAGGTATTTAATATTTTTTTGGTTATGAATTCTGGTCCCGTCTGGCGCTCGTAACAAAAATTATACCCAATTATGACAAGTGTCTCGGTTTACTTTGTCTACCGTATTTCGGAATAGAATGACATTACATTTATTAAAGTTAATTTTTAATTTTCAAAATTTACAGTAATCAATGATAATGTTAAACATGTTCTGAAGGTTTGTTTGGCAATTATTCATTTTATTATTGCCCACATAAATAATTATGTCATCTGCATAAGCAACATTATATGCAAAATAATTAAATTGGTTTAGTTTATCTAATAATTCACTGATGTATACATTAAATAGTATGGGCGGGTTTACGGTTCCATGTTGCAATCCATTAACAATTTTAAAAGTTAATGCAGAGCTTATTTTACCCTATGATGTGACCAGAACTGCAATAACAATACATAATTGATACCAAACAAAATAATAAAAATTTTTTAATAATTTATTATTTAGATTTACAAACGAGTAGCTTAAAACTTTTTTATTATTTACACATATTTGTGTATTTGATTGATTAACTAATTCATCCCCTTTCTTCTCTACTCCTTCTATTCAGCTTTTTTGATTATTTAATTTTATGGATCTCAATAAATTTCAATATCTCATTTTGTGTCCTTCGAATTTTATTTTTTATTTTCAATATTTTAAATTTAAAATACGGAAAATTAAACTGTCGTTTTATAAAGGAGAAATTATTTTATAAAAAGAAGGACATAAGAATGAAAAAAAAAATAATTTATAATGAATTAAAATGAATTCTTTTGTAATTTTTCTCTTAATTAAGTTGGAAGTATACGTGTGGGTCTTTTCAATACCATATTATTTCAAAAATACAAAAGCAATAATAAACCTTTGAATTTTTTCAATACACCTACATTTTTTTAGTGTGGGTACCTATCATGTTTTTTTTTTATCAACAATTATTACAGCTAAGGGAGATTCAAAAAAAATTCAAAAATCTTATTTGCGTTTAATAATTTTTTTTTTGTTTTTATTTTTTTTTTTTTTGTTTTTTAAATAAAAATAATAAAAATGTAAATTATTATTTTTTTTTTTGTTAATTTTATTCTATTTTTCGTATCCACGTTAATTTAACCATAAAAATTAATTTGGCTTATGGCAAATCTATACTCAACTTGGCAATTGGTTGCTATTATTTACAAAAGTTCGATTATCATGTACAAGTACAGTTAATATAAAAAAATTAATAGAATATTTTCATCCTGAGGTAAAATGCATCCATCCATCGTAAACAAAATATAAAACACCCGCATGTGAATTGTACAGGTATGGTAAGATACAATAAAATTGTTTTTCAATCTTAAATATTAAGTATTTCTGTTCACGCTTCTTTTATTTTTGAAATTCGTAAACAAACATAATTTTAAGAAAATGATGAGTTAGAGTCTTCCCACATTACAGCTTTTTACCGGCTTTTTATGACAGCAAAAAAAGCTGGCATAAAAATTTCACCATAACACAATGAAGCTTTTTTTTAAAGCGACTTTTTTATTTAAAATTAAAATGTCGTGTAGTGAAGAAGTGATTTTGAAAAATTTAAGAACAATCCATTTTTTTCATAATGTAACAAAACGTTATGAATCACAACAGTAAAAGCGACAACGGGAATTTTGTGTTAGACCATTCTTTATAGACAGAGAGGAAACTGGTTTCTATTATTCAACATATTTACAAATTAAAAATTCGGATGCAGAAATCTTCTTAAAAACTTTTGCAAGTTTGTTTCAGAGCAATACTTATGTTCTTTCATACCCTCTCGCTTTTTATTATATTTTTGTAACCAGAGTTGGTTTTGTTGTTGTTTAACTAACTCGATTAATATTTCATTTATTGCCTTGTCTGAAATTCAAATATATATACAATCTTTTACAAATCTTAAAATAAATAAATAAAAAACATATTTAGTCTAATACCCTTCTTGGAAAAATATATTTATAACATTAAATCTGACACTTCGTTAAAATCAGACCGCTCTTTTTCTGAAAAAATCAAACTTCAATTGAACATCGGCTTTTTATGCTGACTTTTTTTCTTAGCTTTTTATGCCTCCTTTTCGTTGTGGGATACTATTCACGATTCCATATATTTTGAATTGAAACAAAGGTGTCTTAAAAAGTTGGCTTTAAAAGCCAGCATAAAAAGTTGTAATGTGGGAAGGCCTTTATAAATCTAAAATCAATGTATTGCCAGATATTTTTCTTTCAGTTGATGCTTTTTTCGTCCTTTCTAAAACTTAGCCTTATTATTAAGTATGTAATTGTGTTAATGTTATTACTATCTTACCACATTGTGGCGGTGGACAGAGAACAGTTCGTTTAGTCGCTTAAGTTACGGATATCTCGATATTTTATAAGCTCTCATTGATTTTCCAAGTAGTCTTTTAAATATTATAAAAAATTCGTAAACATTCCCCATATTTTTTTTGTTTTCAAAAGATTAGGAGGACAATCCCCAAGGAACATAAAGACTTTCCGCCGCACATGTCCTTGATAATGTAAGCATTTTTCATATTCTTTTTTTTGGTCTTTAAGAGATATGAGTACAATCACCTAAAGACATCAAGAATCAAATCCGAACATGCCCTTGATAATAATCGTTTTCGTTTCTTAGTTCAGAGCAAAACACGAACTGTTAAAAAAAGATTCGTATTTTTTTTTTGGTCAGAGTGTACAGAGCTTGAAATCCGCATTAGCACGTAGATCGTGTGAATATAAATTTCAAAAAGTGATTTTTATTTTAAAACAAAATAGATGACGCTATACTGGTCGATAGCAAAAATAAAACTAAATATTTATGAAAGTAAACCATTTATAAATATATTATATCAACAACAGTGATTTTTAGAAATTAAGAAATAATGGACGACGATATTGTAAGCTATGATGGTAAATAATTAACATTTAACTAAAAATAAATATTTTTTGATTATTAAATTTTAATGATTAAGTGGCGTATTAACTCAACGCTCCTCTCAATAGACTTGATAAAAAAATATTTTTCAACATAATCCTTATTTTTTATTATTTGCACATCACTATTACTATCACGTATGTCATTTTCTAAATAAGTTTCATCGAAAGCAAATTAAAAGCTGTTAAAAACTGAAACATTTTGTTTGTTTAAAGTTTAAATTCGATTATTGACAATTTGAAACAACAATAAAACTATGGTTGTTAATTATTTTTAAGTCTTCAAATTTGCTCTTACTTCGATAATAAATTAAATTTTTCTGATAACGGGAAGCTGTAATCTTTTTCATCTTTATCTTTAACTTCTATATGACGTTATATACAGGTATAGAATTGAATCTTAGTTTACATTATTAGTCTCTTTTACTGCTATATGTAGTCGATCATGCCAAATTGAAATAATAGATATGTTTATTGTACGAGGAGTTTTAATTGTTAGTGAGCCTGCAAAATCGAAATTTTCAAAACTAGTATCTTTTTCAACATCATTACTGGTATTATTGACATTCTCACAACTTTTTTACGTTACTTAATCACCTTTAAAGCATTAGGATATTAAATTTAGCAATTACGTAATGTTTTATTGAAATAAAATAAAATAGAATGAGATAGGAAGAAATGTATAAGTGAAATTAGTAGGAACTTGATGTGTAAACATATTAGTATCCTTAAATTTCTACAAATTGTATGTTGAATGTAGAAATACATTAGAGGTAATAAGATTCCACAATATTTTAAAGGGAACGAATATCCGGAACCTGTTTTATGCCCCCTTAGGATTTCCACAGTGTAGGGTGAGTCACTTGCGGACTCCTCTTGTTTCGTTTTGAAATTATTTAAGAGCATGATTCCACATCTAAGAAGTATCTATAACACTCAGTATCTATAAAGTACTTAGTATAAGATCCTAAGCTTATATAAACTAATTTATCCTTTTAACTTGTCCATTCTGTACATTTGGTAATTTAAAAATAAATTTAATTTTAAAACTCATTATCAAAATAATAATATAAAATTGAACATAGTATGGTAATTCTATATCTATAATACACCTAAATATATATCGAATAATTTCTGGTTATAACATAATTTATCAATTTTTAATAATTTTCTAAAAAAAAAATAATAAAGAAAAATCACAAAAAAAAATCTTTGAAAATTAATTCAATAATTATTAAAAGAAAATTAAACAAAACATATTTTTTACATAAAAATTATCGATAATAAAAAACAACATGTTTAATAGATAAAAAAAACAAATTAGTTTAAATAAAGTAAAAAAAAAAAAAAACAAAAATAATATTTTAATAACAAATTAATAAATTAAAAAAAATACAAAAACATTAAACAATTTTCACCAGAACAGCCAGAACAATTTTCTGCAATTTTCTAAACAAAAAACAAAAATTATTCCAGTACATTTTCTTAACAATATAATCTTAATAATTAAAATTAGTTATAAATATTTAGGTATGTAGAAATTATTTAAATATTTAAAAAATTTGTTATAAATGCACATAATTTTTTTGCAAGTAGGTATTTACACATAAAAAAACTCAAGACACCTAATAAAAAAAAAAAAATAAATACATAAATATTTGTTTACACTTATTGTAATTAAATTGTAGACGTTGTACGTTAGTTGTAATAAAAGTCAAATCGAGAGTTATTTGACGTAAAACACCAATATTTGACGTACCTAAATTAAGCCAAAATGTTTAAATTAAATAAAAACAACATTATTAAACAGATGAAGTGAAATAAAGCAGAATGAAATAAAATCAAATATACTGTATAAAGCCCAATCGATAATTTAAAATAAAATCGAACTACCTATTCGAAATAAAAACGATTGGAGTTTTTGGAAAAGGAGTATCTATATTCTATACTCAATTTTATTTTATAATTTGATAAAATATAATAAAATAAGTTTACAAAAATTTATTTTATCATACTTAAGCAAAATTTGCTTACAAAATAGGGGTAATATTTTTTATGACCAAACATTTTTTGTTTGATTCCCATTATTAATTCTACTTTATTTTCAAATTGTTTGGTAACAAAGACAGTTGATTTTAACTCTTTGGACCTCATTTCTTTCCTCATTTGGGTTCAGAAATAATATTGAAAATTTTAAATTCAACTTTAATAATGTTTTTTGTAATTAGGAAGATTCGGTTTTACTTCACATCACCCAACATACCCAACATACAAATACAAGTATAAAACTACATTTTGTTACTATAATTATATCAGTTATACGTGATCCTCAAAGGATATTATTCTGTCATCACCGCCACCACCGTTTTTGCAGGATACATACAAGGTATATTCTTTCGCAGACGATCACATTCCGTGTATTCCCCACTAAAGCGTTACAGAATAATGATGATAATAATGATTGTAGGTAAAGTCCTTCGAATAACATTTTTACTTGTGTTTCAAGATATGGCTTCAATAGTTCAGATGCTGTTGTTAGTTTATTTATTCATTTATATAATAGTTGATCTGCAGATAATAATCTGCAGGCCAACTTACAGGTCCCTTTTTCTTTCAAAATGTGGGTCTTTATATATAGTAATAATTTGGTATATATTTTATATTATATTATTTTTATTGGTCTGTGACTAGTTCTTTGCAAATTTCTATTTATCATTTAAATTACAAAATACATTCATTACAGTATGCACCACAGTAACTATATTAAACTTTCTATCTCTTTTCAGTTTAATTTATCACTTCAATCCGGTATTTTCTCCTGTTTATGGAAAAAGTCTTCCATTATTTCAGTTCAAAAAAAATGGAGACCTCAATGGAGAATGGTTTTCAAATTTATACGATCTTTACTGACTATAAGTAAGACGTTTGACAGAATTCCTCATAGTATCAATATTACTGAAGCACAAAATTATAAGTTTTTTTCAGTATTATTTAAAACTGCGATTTCTAATAAATACTCAGCTGTTTTTGGTGTTCCTCAAGGTAGTCATATAGAACCCCTTAGTTTTATAGTTTCAACAATTGATGCTCGTAAAATGATTTCTAAACTTCTTTGTTTTGCAGATGATTCAAAGCTTTTTACTTCTATATCTTCTTCATCCGATTGTTTAAAGCTACAAAACGATTTTAACAATTTCGCTTCTTGGTGTTCAAAAAATGGACTTGAATTGAACACTTCTAAATGCTACCAAATCATTACGTTTTTTAGTAGATATTCTGCTCGCACGGCTTGGTTCAAACCAACTTATGGCTGTTCACTTTCAAGAGTACATTATATTACAAACCTCGGGTCTTGACCCACATGACTCTAAACTGACACTAAACTGAGCTATAAGCTACATTATGATAAAATAATGAGTATAGAGCCAATTCTTCTCTAGATTTTATTAGACGATGGTCTAAAGAATTTTCTGATCCCTACCTCACAAAACATCTCTATGTTACATATGTAAGGTTTAAATATATTGAATATGGTAGATTCAAGCCAATCACTAGAATGCTCTGTGAAGTAAATTCTAATTCTAGTTCTTTTGAACGTCAATTAAGTATTTTAACTGTACGATTACGATTACGTTTTAATGTACGTACAATTAACTGAGACTAACTAACACAAGTTGTTCTTTTCAGCTTTGATACTTATTAGTTCGGTCTATCTTTTATTTATGTATATTTTTTTTATATACATTTTTTTTTATATAATTAATGTTATAGTTATTGACATAGGTATTAACTCATGATTTTTACCCTTCTACTAACAGCATGTATCGGTGTTTTACTAACCCTATTGGATGATGTTATACTTTGAGTAACAATAAATACTAATGTTGAGAAAGTAACTGTTTAAGCTTGTACAGCAGTATGCTTTATCTTATCTTATCGGTACTGTCCAAAAATACTGCTGTATTTCATTTACAATACCCCCCAATATTTATTTTCTTCTAATTCGGTGACATCAACTATTCTGTTGATTTTTTCGATTACAGCATGTTCATCTCAAAAGTCAAATTGGTTATCTGGAACATATTAGTAACTTAGGTAGATTATTTTTTCGTACATTTAGAATGGTATTATACGAGTCTTTATTTATTTATTAATTTTTGCTGCCATTTTCAACTTATTGTGGAAAACTATACTAAAATCTATTTCCGCCAATCAAATTATCATTATGTTTTAGTGATATACAATTAAATTTTTGCAATACAAAAAAGTCGAATTTCCTTTCACTGATAAATTACTTCTTATTTTTCAAATATCAATATTTCGGAAACAACTCACTTCCTTCATTAGTTCTTGCAAATAATTTGCCTTTATCAGTGATTACTACCATTTTAATGAACTAAATCTTCTTAAAAAGCGTAGGTTCATTTTATTTAAGTTGTTACCAAATTATTCCTATACTCTAAATTTTTTTTTTGTCATTTATTTTATCCCAACGACAAAGGGTACTAGAGCAGGTCGAAACCCCAATAAAGAATATTTTTTTGCCTTCATCGGAAATCGAATTTGGCACTTTTCGGTGTTGAAGATCAGCCTACTATAACTAACCACCTACCAGCGTATTTTCAAATTAACCTACCAGCGTATTTTCAAATACTGTATAAACCAGTAGTTTAGAATATAAATAGTTTTAATAGGCATAGTAGTAAACTAAATGCCCTTTAGGCTGAAATTTCTGCACATGTCTTGCCAGATTTTAGTATGATGAGTATTCAGAATGTTCTAGTAATTTATTGTCGTACCGTATTGACAATTTAATTGATTTTGGATGCTATAATAGTAATTTTGTTTTGTCTGTGTTGACTGTTAGTTAAAAGTTTTTTATTGTTTGCTGAATTGTCTATAAAGTTAATGATAGGTATTGGCGAACCATAATTTTAATAAAATTGTACATTAGTCCATCTTACCAAACGCTATTGTTTAAATCTATCAGACGTTTTTAATCCTGCTTACCACAATTTTTATTAATATTCCAACAGATAACCAGAATTCAGTTTATTTATTTAGCATTTATTTTGCTGTGTTATATCTCAAACTGAACTGCTTCCCCGGCATTATGTGATTAATAATTACAAATTTGTTTATCACATCGTTGATTAGCATTTCATAAACTTTACTTATGTTAAGTAATAAACTAATTGGTCTATAATTACTAGGGTCCGTTGAATTTTTTTCTAGTTTTTTAAATATGATACGTTTCACTATCTTCCAGTTATTATAGAAATAATTGTGATTAAGTAGATTATTAAATATTATAGGCTTTTAAGTACATGCTACATGTTTGATAAATTAGCTACATAATTATGATATTATATAAATTACAAAAGTATATACCAAATAATTCCTATAATTTAATAAAGGCCCTTTAATAAAGGCAACTTTTCGGAAGGGAAAAGAACCTATAAGTTGGCTGCAGATTTATCTGTAGGACCCACTATTACAATAAATAAATAAATAAATTAACTACCCTGATGTTTTATTGTTCAAATTTGTGAATTTTGATATTAAGTTTATTGTGTTTGTAAAATATTCATTAGTAGGATTTGAAAGATTAACAATAGCCAGATTGAAGCAAAAGGTTATACAAATGTTAATAATTTTGTTATTTTTCAATAAATAAATAAATTTAATTGTTTAAATCAACTCAAAAACTAAAATGTATTTTAAATTAACAAAATCAATTCAATGGCAAAGATATTCCAATATAATTTAGGTTACGATTTAATGAACTATTATGAGCTTTTTTCTATTTGTTCTGTCTGAGTTATTTTCTCAAGCTTTTTGTCAAAACAAAATCATAAAGGACTGAATTTCTTTTAACTAACTCTGACTCTGAGTAACTCTTTAAATTTCAAATAAAAGTTTTAAAAAATTTCAATAAAAAAGTTTCATTTATTAACAATAAAAAATTTGATATTTAGTACCTAGCAACATGAAAATATTACAAATTCTACAGTACATAATATCTATTATAAGTTAGCCAATAAGTTATTATGAGAAAAAATAAGAAAAAAATTAAGAAAAATACCAATTGAAGAAAAAAATTTAATAAATATTAACAAATTCTATTGTAAAAGTAGAAAAAAAGCAAAAAAAATTAGAAATCAAACAAAAATTTGAATTTTTTTTTAAATTTCTCTCTTTTGTAGAAATTTTGAATGGATACAAACAAAAAATTGAGGAAAAAAAGACATAATAACTTTGTTATTTTGAATTTTTTATTTTTTACAATTTATAAAATTTTTAAATTATTGAATTTTCAAAAAAAAAAAAAAATGAAAGAAGAGTTTAAATAGATTAAGGTAATGGGATGGGATGGGATAATAGCAAACTTATTATATGTTTTCACGAACTTCAATATTTTAAAAGTCTTAGAAAATAAAAGTTCAGTTTGGGCTATTAAAGTTTTGAGCACTACAAAGTCACCATCTGGGGCATTAGCACAAAAAAGTGGTATTTTTACAATAATACGACCGTAGAATCACATTATTTTACTATTCAAATTTCAAAGCATAGTTGTGGGCAAATCGAGATCAAAATGTTAAACACTTGTAATTTAATTATTTTCTATTGTATTTCTGTTATTTTTGGAATGGTTATTTATTTTGCAATTATATTAACGATAAATGTATTTTATTTTTAATTTTTTGTTAATTTTTTAATTACTTTAATTTTGCAGATACAACTTTTATATAAAATAAAACCACTTGGATAATGTATACAAATCTATTGGAAAGTTTTGACATGGTAATTACACACATACATTTTTACTTGTAAGTTCGTTGTATGTAAAATAATTTAAATTTGGAAAACTGACTGTTTCAAAAAATATCTAAACACTTTATAAAAGCAGTATATACTTAGATGTATTGCAGATTAAAAGTACAAATTAAAGAAGACCGTGATGTAGAATTTATTTTATTAAATGCCAATGTTGAAATTGTTGACCATTTTTATCCGGAAATTGCTGATAATCTGAATCGCAAACGTGGCGGATTGATTCATTCGCAATATCGTTGCATTCTTTATTAATTTCGGTTTTTAATTTTTACAAAGAAACCTTGTCTTTGATGAGTATTTTAAAAAATAAAATTTTATTAATCATTCACTTTTTTATTTCCAAAAATTATAACTTTTGCTAAATAAGTATGCATACATATTATGTTGGTACCAATAATTTTTTTTTTTTATATAATATGGAGACTTAGATAGGTACCAATATTTTTTTTATATAACTAAAATTAAAACAATAAATTTTTAAATGACTTAGCTCAATAACCAAAACAAGCAAAATATCATTAGTTAAAAGAGGTAAAATTTACATTTACTTATCGTATACCAAATTTATTATGAGAGAAAAGGTACAAACATTATTATTTTTTATTAATTATATTAAATTATAGTAAACCTATATATTTATTATATTGGTATACGATTATAAAATAATACTGAAGATAACATCTATTTACAAATAACAGAATTTAAAGAATAAGATAACGCTCTTTTAGTTAGGTCTTCTAAAAATCTTATGCATAGTTGATATAATTGAGAAAATAATATTGTGAAATATTTCAACGAAATTTTCGTCGAAATTTTTTTTTCCAAATCAAAATTATTAATCAACAAATTTTTTTGAAAATTATAAACTTTTAAACGTTTTTTATTTAATTTGGACCAACTTTTTCTGTTACTCTCTTTTGTTTACTAAATTTTTTTTTTCTTGAACGTTAAATTCTTATTATCGTCCTGGATTTGCAATAATTTTAGTAAATTTGCATATGTGTTTTATACTGGATAATGTAAATTCTAATCGTGATGATGAGACCTATGAGAAGAGAACAACTTCAAATGTTGTTTTTTGTTTTATTTTATTCTGATCATTTTTTTTTCCCCTTTTTATTTTCTACTACGCGTATTGTCTGTATGTGGCATGTAGGTATCTAAAAAACAAAAGAAAAACAACAAAAAAAATGTTTGTTTTTGTACCTATATTTAGAATGTATATATTAATAACATTAGTGCCCCTTATTTTAGCGTGACGCGACTTTATAACATTTTCTCTACCAAATCTATAAACGTCTTATAAGTAACTTTCACTTACAAAAAACGAATAGCGAGTGTCTGAAGAAAATGGAGATCATTTGATGGCCCATATTCCTCCAATCCATCTGTTTCGTCGATTTTAATAGAGAAAAGTTCTCACACGATGATATAGGCTAGGTGCACCATTTTACTGACAATAATAGTCCTCTTTATCCTTAAACTGTCCAATGAATACTTTTGTATACCGCTTTTGAACCTGTTTTTAACGTTATAATCAATCTACCTTAGATTAATTGCTGACTTTTATATTTTTCATAATAAATTCAGTTTACTGAACATTAAATTTATTATAAATAGGCCTGATAAATAGGTCTGTAAAGATGCGAATGAGATATTGAAAACCCATTTGATTTTTATCAGCATGTAAAAATTATAATTTAAAATTCACAGAAATTATTCACAGTACATGGTGTACTCACCAAAAGTGAAAAGAGCTCATAGCAATGGTATACGAGTGCAACATACTAAAATATTAATAAAATAACCAGGAGTTAGGTTGGTTATAAAATTTCTTAACAGTACCAATAATGGATTTATCTTAATTTTATACTCATTTACTGATGGGTAAGCTATACTTCATATTGTTCTTTATTGTGCTAATTTGAATTTTGGGAAATAATATTTTACAAAATATGCTTTAAACACTAGGTGAAGTATTTTTAAATCATAAAATAATATAAAAAACACTTAATTCTGGTTCACATTTAACTTTGTATAATGAATCCTAAACATTTCATGAAATATTATGTAATTCATTTTAGTTTCACAGAATATTATATATTATTATAAGTTAATGATACACTATGTAAGCAAGTACTAATCTATTGTCAAGAGAGTTCACTAATTAAAACTTTCTAGTCTAGTTTATTAAAAGCTTAGTTCAACCAATTTCGGTTTTACGCAATTATTAGAAGACTTTAAGTAATTTAAATTTATATTACGGTTTTAGTCTTCAAAGGGTTCTTTAGTGTATTTTAACTTTAAATGTTTCTCTTTCTAGGTTTTGTCTTCAACTAAGGTAATTGTTTTTTTTTTTTTGTTATTTTAACATTTTGAAAGTCTAATTTCATCTGATATATATTTCCTAGAAGTTAGTTCAAAAACAGTGTTTCAATTTAAAAAAAAAAAACTGATACGGTATATTATATGACCTTACTACGAATCCGGTCCTAGACTTGAATGTTGCAAAATGCTTTGTAAATCATTCTTTGAATTAATAAGAAACACAAAATTGATTATCACATTAGTAAAATTAAATGGAACTATTCTACTTTACTATACAGAGCGTTGCAAAAAAATGTATACACAATTTAATATTCACTATTTCTATTTTTTGTTTTAACCCGTTACTGCTTATTGAGTATTTAAATACCCAAAGACCTTAGTGCATTAAAATAGCTATATTTGCCGTTGGGTAATAGATATTGAGCTAGTTTTAGTAATTTTATTAGAGAGAAAAAAGGCCGGACCATAATTCGTTCTCAGTGAGCTAATCAAAATTCTCAAGAACTGCCGTTGTTAGTGGGACTCAAAAACTAAGGATTTTGTAAGCCCCGAAAATTTCCATAAAAAATGGTTTTTGGGAAATTGGAAAATGGAAAAGTCGGGAAAATTTCTAAAGATCACTTGGATTGGAATACTTACGTCGTCTCTAGAGATGATTTACCTTCATGGATATTTAAATACCCAACCGTCTAAAGCATGAAAAAATTCTTATAAAAATTAAGGCACAATTCACACTGTTTTTTTGAAGAAATCTAAAAAAGTAAAGTATTTAAATAATAATATTGTAAAATTAAATTTTAAAAACTATTTCGAACACTTTTTGCAACCAAATTGTGTTTTAATGCCGCATTGTCTACAACGACTGCGTTTAGGCATTTTTCCACTATATGGTCGACACAATCTGTGCGTTTTGCCATTTGTTGGGCATTAATAAATACACTCCCACATGGACGGCTAACTACTTGTGGTAGTGTTACTAGTACTTCCACCACATTTAATTTAATCAAATATACCCATAGAAGTCACACCTTCATACCTTGCGCAGAAAACATGAGACTTCCATGCATTCACCATTGCGGCATCAAATGCATTTGTGAGCAATGGCCAATACCATTTTTTACCACGAACTTTAATTCGATAATTGTTCATAGCAATATCAAACAGATCAACAGCATCCATCCGTTTATACTCGTGAATGACCAGTGGTTGGTCAATTGTTATCTTACGATTTTTTCGGTCGTACCGGTTTTTATGGAACATTGGGCCATGTCTCAAAAAGTAGGACATTATAGTAATTTAAACAGAATTATATAAATCTTAGCCTACTAATTAGTTTTACATAACACTACATTTGAAACTTTATAACTTTATCAATTCACTTTCGAATTTCTAAAACCTGAAAACACAACGGTCAAACTTCAAACCATGAGATAATGTGAAAAAGTTAAAAAACATTTTAATTCTTATAATACAGAACAATATATATTTTGTCATATAATCCACCATCCATCAATAGATATCAGATGGATCTTTCATTTCATGTAGACTATTCCTACTTGAAATAATATATCTATGAAATTTTAATTTTTTTTTAAAAATAAAACTAAAAAATTTATATAAAATGTAGTAGCGCTAACGTCGATTGGGTATTTAAATACCCATTCCAAATCTCAGGGTTGGTAAATGCTAGAAGAGGTCTAAATTTTTTCCAGGCAACTTCTATGACCTCTATGACCATCCTTAGAAAATTTTATAATGATTGTACGACGGGATCTATGAGCCGGCTTTAATGGATTAATACACTGCGGGAAAATGTCATGCTTTCTTGGACGGTTTAAATTCTACACTACCAATAGAAACACGCGGTTTGATATTCTTGGTATTCGTCTCTGAAATTACCTCCTATAATTAAAAAACAAAACTTGAATACCATGTGATATCACATGTTCAGCAATATTATAATGTCCTCTGGGTATAAATGTAATATTCAAATTATTTTCTAATGGTAAGAAATTTTATTTTATGTTAGACAAGTGAAAGAGAAAGAGCTGAATAACAATCAAACAATAATTCTCACATTTTGATTTCTCTATAATTCGCCATTTTGCATAATTCTATAGATCGTTCTGGTATAAGCTTGAAGCTGCAATATAAATTATTTAAAACCAAAAATTATTATTTTGTAAAATTTATATAAAAAAATTATGAAAGCGTGTACACGAGTACTTTGAAAATGTTTCCAACCATTTTATCAATTAGATTACGCTCGTGGCTATCCTTCTACTTATAAAAATAAAAAAATATTTTTGTTATTCTTAAAAATATAAACAAAAATTAATTTTGTTATATTTTGTATTTTGCATTTATTTTCTTGTTGTTTTTATTTTTTTTTAGAAATTTTTAATAAAATCGAAGGATCATTCTTCAAAAGTTCTTTTCATATGGCTTTTTCTATTTTTTCAGTGTTTTTTTTTTTTTTTTTTTTCTTGTACTTAAATTACTTTTTTTTTTTGAATTGTTAAAGCATATAATGTTTATATGTTCGTCTGGTCTATTCAACGTGCATATTTTTCCTAAGCTGATTTCAAGCAGTAACTTTGTTCACCTACAACAGGTAAAATCAAAATAGAAATAGGTGGAGGAAAAATGGAAAATGCAGATGAAATAAAATACTTAGGAGTAATTATAGATGAAAAACTGAACTTAATTGTAATATATACTTTAAATATATGTAAAAAGAAAATAACTTTTTTTTGTAGAATAAGATCAAAAACTTTCAAAGCTTTATTTATATATATAATACACTGATACTGCCACATTTAAACTACTGATGCTCTTCAATTTTTTTCCTAAGGAATGAAAGACAATTGAACAGACTTCAAAGTGCACAAAATCGAGCGATGAGAATCATTTTAAAATACTAGTATTAGAACCCGTAAAGTACATTGAAATGGATAAATGTTAGAGGTAAATTGAAATACAACGTATTGGTTCTTATGATTAAGCTACTAGCAAAATGTAAATGAAGAATTTTAGCAAAATGAAAATGAAAATTCTGATCAAAAAGAAATACATCTTAGAACTAAGTAATTATAATAATTTTGAGGATGAGTCACTAGATGATGAATCAGAAGTACAAAAGAAAATAATCACATTGTTGATTCAAATCAATATTTTATTGGGAAGGATGGAACAAAGTGGAATAAAATTCCATCAACATATCAAAGAGGCAGACAACAAAATATTTTCCGACAAAAATCGACAGGTCCACATCCATCACCAAAAAATTTAACTGATTGTGAAACATTTTCAATACGTCAATGTTTGACATAAATTTTTAATTTACCTTCGTAATATAATTTTTCTTTTTTATAACATACCAAAAATTTAAAATTAAAAAGCAACATTTTTTTTAAAAAAACCTTTGTTGTTTTATTTATTTTATTTTTTAAAATTATATTAGTTTTCTATTTCAATTTAAAATATTTCAGAAACTTTTATCTTATTTTTCAATTCTTATCGAAATAATTACAAAAAATTGATCGCCTACCATACATTTGATTTTTTTGTGTGAATAAAAAAAATATTAACATATTATGTTAATCTTGCGCAACAACAAAGAAAAAAATTAATTTGCCAAAAACTCGGGCATAGACATCTACTCAAAACATTAGGAACTGATCTCTGATTTCATTGAGATCGGCCAAATAATGATGTTTTTATTCAAAAGCAAAAAAAGTAAATATCAACATACGTTAATCCTGCGCAAGTTTTTTTTTTTTTTTGGATAGAAGAAAATCATCAAAAGAGTCTTCAGCTTCTGTTCTTGAACAAGGGAAGGACGAAGTGAGGGACTGTGCCGACTTTAACGCACTAAAAACTACCATCCTTTTGTTAAAATTAAAACTAGTCTTTAAGACTAACTATTAATACAATTTTGGCTCTATTACTTCAGATATCTTTGATCAAACAAAATTCCATTAGGAATTATTGTTAAATAAAAGATTTTATCCTAACACAGTTCGAACGGTTTCGTCCATTTAAGTCTTCTAACAAAGTTTTGACAGTCACCTAAACGTGGAGCTTCGACATCGACATGTTGGAAGAAACGACTGTTATAGCGTAAAGCTATTTTTTTTATTTCGTCTTTTATGAGAGGAGCCCTGAGATCCCTATGAATATCAGCATTGCGAACAAACCATGGGGCATGTCGAAAGCGTAGATGTTCGCCCAATCAGCCAATACAACTGTTTGTATTTTACATCCAGCTCTAGTTTTTTTTTCTTAACGTGTGCTTTTCATCAAAGTTTTGCGTCAAGCGTTATACCAAGATATTTTGCAGAATTTTGATATGGTATGATGAAATTGTTTAATCTTCCTGGAATGTGTGACTCAACTCTTTTATTTGTAAAGTTAACGTGCGTAGATTTAGCTTAATTCAGTTTAGCTTTTCACCTTTTGCACCAAACGGAGATTTTATTTTTGGCTTGTTGCAATTTATTTATAACTTCATTTATATTTTTACCGACTGGTAATATAGCCGTGTCATCTGTAAAAGTAGCTACCGTCGCATTTTCTATCTCTGGAATATCACTAGTTTATAGTAAATATAGTATGGGGCCCAGTATACTACCTTGTGGTACTCCTGCTTTAATATTTTGTAGAGCAGATTAATCTTCTCCTTGTTTAATTTGAAATAATCGCTTTGATAATCCTGCGCAAGTGAAGGTTAAATCATTGTTTTACTGCATTCAATAACCTTGAAGTCAACATTATTCGTTTTATTTCTGAAATAAGTATACAGTATTCGTTTTATTTGTCAAATAAGTATACAGAAATAAGTATATTTATGCCAAAAAGTAGTTTTCCAAAATCAGATTTTCAAAAAAAATCCATAGGCCGTCATTTACATGAAATCAATTTTAATTAAATAAAAATATCGTGAATCAATATCTAAAATACTGTTAATTGTCTTTATTTGAAATTAAAAATATACAGATCTTTTTTGATCTCCATTTATGTATATACATACTAGGGATCTAAACGAACATCGGACTAGGGATTGATCATGATCAATCACAATTCAGGCCAATCATTATAATTGAAAATATTACAATCAACTTGATTCATCCTCATTGATTTGATTGATCTGATCAAAATGATTTTATCGATTGATCCAGTCGGGATTAACTAAAATGTTTGAAATTTTATATGAAAAAATATTCTGTATGGATTTGTTTAATTAATAATTAAGTATAGTGGTTGTTCCAGAGCATGTGTATCAGCTTTTTAAGAGGGGCAGGAGCTGTTATTTTAAAATTAAAAAAAAAAATTTGTTAACTAAATCGAGGATTCTCTATCGGTTGGTGGTATTTTCAACTTCCGGAAAGGACCACAAATCGGTTTTTTAAGACCAAAAATCGCCGAAATTGACTGAAATCTAGATTTTCAAATGGGAAGGGATACTTTCTTACACAAATTCGCATTCTACGTTCAAAAATAAGAAACTATTGTTAAGTAAATTTTTTTTTTTTTCAAGCGGTAAGACAGTAAAATGACAATTCATGAAAACGTTTTTATTTTAAGTCACTTTCGAATGAGTAATGAAATGATTATGAAAATTTATTTACCTACTTCTGATTAAAATATTTAATTAAAACGTAAAAATTACAAAATCAACTGGAAAATATTTGAAGTTGAACATGAAAGAGGATGGCCTATATTCGATTTTGAGGAATCTCTGTATTAACATTTTGGAAGTTGTTTAATAATAATTTGATTCCAATGTTCTTCCTTCAAGTCAATGTATTAACTAAAAATTACAAAGCGCTAATTAATTTGAAAATTTAAAACAAAAAACTTTAATAAAATTGTAACAGTATGAAAAACTGTGTTTTTTAATTACCTGACTTGGGCTGTTTCACTCGTTTTCTATTACACAACTGGACTTCATGCATTTTTTTTTTACTTAATTGTAAGTTCACGAGATGGAAATGACCTGCAAATGGCATTTTCGATTCAATGATTTTTGTCTCACTAAATAATCAATAACACTGTAAAAGTATAGTTATTTAAGTTTGATCTAGAATAAGATTAAGCTTAAAATTATATTTTGTTTGTTCAATTTTGTACACTTACGTATATTGTATTATGTTTGTATTAAGCATAAATAAATAAATAAATTTAAGATTGACATTAAAAATTACATGACTGAAATCAAACTACTTAATCGATTAGACTAGCAAATGCATTTGATATTAGTTTGACAGTTTCGATTACACCTGTATGAGTGAAAAATATTTATGATTAAATTGAAATTTTTAATGATTGATTTGGACTGATAAAGTATTATCAGATTCTTTGGAAGGATTTTACTCCCTTTAGTACATGGATCTGTAGCATAACAAACATCACAAATTAGTAACACTCTGATGTATATAAATAACGGTGTATATAAATAATTCATTTTTTATAAATTTTGCCATCTTTCAAGAATTTCGATCTGTTAGATTTGAACCTTCGTTTTCACGTTCACTTACAAAATTTTTATTATTAAAATTTATACAAATCTATGCTGACATGTATAATAAACGGTTACCATATTAACGATAAAGTTTTTGCTTATATAATTTATCTTCGTTTACTTTTTTTTATATATTTTTTATTTAAATATTTTATTATTTTACATTTATTTATTTATTCTACCGTATGTACACAGAAAAAATATGAAAATATTATGGTTTACCTTGATAAAAAAAAAAGAAAATTTGTTCGCAACGGTTAAAAAAAAACAACAAACAACAGTTAAGAAAATATAGAAATTATGTAGGCTGAAACTACTTACCACAGAAGAATGGACAAGAAATAAACCTACTTTCTTTCACTAATTTATTATTTCCATTATAGCTACGTACGTAGTAGAAAAAATATGTTTCATAGAACATTAAAAGAGTAAATATTTTCGTAGCAAAAATATAAAAAGGACTTTCAAATAGAATTGCTGGCTCTTAACGACAAAAAAAAATTAATATAAAAAATTTAGAACAAATATTTTTCATATACACTCATACATATCAAATTTAACTATAAATTTTAAGGATATATGAACAAAAACAAAATTCTTGTTTTACTGTTATTTTTATTATCCTTAAACTCAATAATAGTGAATTTTTTTTTTTAAATTTTGAGTATGCAAAAAATGAAAAAATAAATAAAATAAAACTCTCAAAAGTAATTATTTAAATAATAATAAAAATTTATTATGAATGTGGTATATGTGTGTGTGTGTGTACTTGCTGTGAAATATCCTTTTTGTAAACCTTTTTTTTACCATAAACGATTTTTTAATTTTAGTCAAATTTTTGATTTTTGTTTTTTATTTTTATTATAGTGGTAAAAACAGTTTTTACCACATTTTAAACCAAATTATTAGAATTACCAATTTTTAATATGAAATTTTAAAATTAAGTAAAAAACACAACAATTTTCCGGAAATTTTCAGAACTATTTAATATTCTCTACTTAACACTCAGTAGTTCATGCATAATTGATTCAATTGAAGTAAAAAAATGCAATATGTTGAACATGCAAAGTACAATTTTATAAATAAATTTTTTTTAAAATAGATTAAATTTAAAAAATAATTGTAATTTATTTCGAGTTTTGTTTAAATTTAAAAAACTACAAATGTACCTGTTAAACTTATACAAAAGTGTTAAAATAAAACTTATTTTGGGTTTTTATAAACTTTACAATTTAATTACAGATAACCAATTCGGATTTCGATACAAACATTGTGCAACACACGCAATAACAAAATTTTTATCTAATATAACTTGGCAAACAAAGAGGAAAGTGTCGGAGCATGTTTTATCGATCTAGAAAAAGCCTTTAATAAAGTGTGGAGAAAGCGACTTATACTAAACAAATTTTGCTTTAATAACAAATTACTAAGTTTATTATGTGATATGACCTCGGACAACGAGTTCATAATTGCAAATGACCCAAATACAGTCAGTAAATCATTCAAAATAACAGATGGTTTATTACAAGGAACGATCAATTCGCCAATACTATTCTCATTGTATATCACTGAACTTCTTGAATTATTTCAAAATATAGAAGGAGATAACTACTCATTAGCATTTAAGTGCATAAAACAATAGAGCACATAGAATATATAACTTGCAAAAATTGTTTAATTTAACCTTAGATTATTGTAAAGTTTGGCAGCTTAAAATAAATACCGATAAATGTGAAACAATACTCTTCCGAAACACAGTAAAAGTTAATTACAATATAAAAAAAAACTGGAGAAACTTAAATATTAAAACTAATAATATGATAAAATTAAAACAAACAAAAATAATCAAATATTTAGGAGTACAAGTTCGTACATTTTATTAAGTACATTTGAAGTAAAAGCTATAAAGCATTTATGGCCGCCAGAAACCTCTTCTATGATAAAAGAATAAACTCTAGAGTTAAAATAATACAGGATCAAGCATTCTTGTTCCTGTTTGGTTTAACATAAGCGCCAGCCCATTGGAGCTTATTAGGAAATCCGAAAGAAAATGCATTAGAGTCTGCATCAACAGAACAAAAAAACCAGAATCTAATTTTCAACATTTTTATTCCAACCAAGTAATATATAACGAGGCTAATATAATTAGGTTTGATAATTTTTTCATAAAATTAATACGCAATCATACTATCATAATTACGAAAATTTAAAAAATAGTTTAAATACAGGATTTGTTGCCCCTGAATTTTTTATATACTTAAATTCTAATGGATATATACAAGATCAAAATCATATCCTCATATTATTTCACTATAATAGACGATCTACATGCAAGATAATTTATTACAACCCAGAAATTTAGATTATATTATACTAAAATTTGATAGACATATACCAGAGAGAGACAAAAGAGTAAACTTAGGATAGGTAGAATAAGGTAGAGTAAGTTAGATTAGGTTAAAATAGATTAATATAATTAAAATAGGTAATAATTTGGTTTTTTTTCACATAAAATATTTTTATCAAAACGTGTAATAAAATATAAGTATATTAAGTCACATGACAAAGCTTTCAAATAACATAAAATAAGATTTAAAATTCATAAAATAAGAAAAAGCATTATTTTAAGATAAATTACAGAATATAACAATTTAACCGATATTTTGTAATTTTTTTTGTAGGCTATAATATCAGATATAAATGAAGAAATAAAAAAAATAAAAAAGATATATAAACTTTACAAACTTTAATAAATAAAAATATCAGATACATAAAAATAGTTTTAATAATTCTATAAAATATCGTTATTGCAGTTGTTTCAATTCAAATTTAAAATACTGTTCAATATTGCTTACAACAAGCAAATCAGACGCCCATATCTAGACGAAATTCTGCATCATGTTGCTAAGCTGTGTTGCTCATCACTCAGTGGGTTAGTAATTATTATTAGTAGCTAATGTTAATAAAAGATAAAATTAAGATGCTGACGTGAGAATGAGATGAAACTGTTTCTAGAATGTTAAAAATAGAAAAAGGATAAACTCAAATACAAATAGAAAGCAAAAAATAACAAATATCACTTGTAACAACTATTTACCAGTTATATAGCTTTGTTTTTAGCTTCTTTTACTAAAATTAATATCAAAACAAGCAGCTCTCGAGCTACCTTCATTTTAACATAATAGACACAGACACAGGCTTAAATTTATTTGTAGTCAGTATACTATGATGCAGTACTAAACCAGTCAAACATTATACGGATTCTCTCTTAAAGTTATTAGATCCCAAATTTTAGGTTCAATGATGTTCCCAACAACAATTTGGTGAATAAAAATTATTAAGTTGTTCCATTATTCATTTTAGTTGACGCCGCCTCTTATTCTATCAAATCTTTCTATGCTTAATAAATCTGCAAACTTAATTTACCGTAGTCAGCATACTATGATGTAATAAGTAATACTAAGCCAAGTCTGTATTGTATTAGATATTAAACGTTGTTATTTAAATGGTTATTAACTTAAAAAAATAAACACAAACAAAAAAAAAACAAATATATTATGATAATTAATCGAGTTATACCGCATTTAAATATTAAAAGATAGGTAATTGTTTTTTACAAATAAAATAAAAGTAATTAGGGCTTTTTTCAGGGCTTAACAACGCATGAAATGGAATATTCATACATCAGCTTTTTGTATGGTAAATTACCCTCAAATGGGTGTTTAAAACTACTACCAAATCGATTTATCTAACTCTTCCACAGTCACCTTAGTTATTGTATAAAATTATGGTGAACAATCACTAAACAAATAATAGATAAGCTAGTTGGTTCAGAACGGAGCAATAAAAAAATCTTTATAGCTATCATTGGAAGGAAGGTATTGAATCTATTCATAGCTAAAAGGAAATATTATTCTTATTAAAAAATTAATAAAACTAATTATTTACATTCATGAAGTTTCATGTCAAAAAATTGAATACAGTCACTACATTAAATAAACTGCAATATAATATGTAACAATAACGGTCCATTTAACAGATATCCGTTTCAAATTGGTAAATCGAACACAAGCAGTTGCAGATTTTGCTTAGAAGAAGTGAAATCCTCCTCTCATACTCTATTTGTTTGCAACGTCATAGCCCGCAAAAAAACATAAATATTACGAGGAATACACATCTCCCAATTCTGAAATGGACATCAAAGCAATAAGAGCGTTCATCGCTAGACATATAGAGCTGCATTTCTAAGATAATAAACAAGGGGAAGTACGATAGATCTGATGAGGTTGTGTGCATGGAACTCCCCATCCAAAATGAAAAAAAATAACAATAAAAACAATTCATAAAATTAAAACAAGGTATTAAAACTTATTTCAACTCGAGCGTACAAAAACCTCCAAATTCGACACATCAACAACTTTGTAATAATTTAATAATTGCTCCAACATCACTATTTTCTTTTACTTCCTTAAATCACTGTATAAATTTTCAAAAGTGATCAATGAACGTTAAGCTCGAAGTACGCATTGGCCGGAAATGGGAAAACTATTCTAGGTGGATTAAACTCCAGCAATTTGACTAGACACAATTCCACTTGAAGAATTTAACGTAATAGAATTCAACTATAATTTAATTGAACTACATCATGCTACAATGTTGGTACATGTGAGTATGTGTATTCTATAAGTGATTAATGTAATTTGTATAGCGAGCTTAATTAAAACCTATGTTAGATTATCGATATTAAATTGTTCTCTAACGAAATTGGGTAACAATTAGAACAGTTAGGCGGACTGTAAATTGTAAAATACCATTTTGCTTTTTGTTCTTAGTTCAAATGAATATTTCGGAACTTTCTGGTAGCATAATTGGTGATTTTTCAAATTATGGGTTAGTTAGTCAGTTCGTCTAATATATTTTTTAAATATACCATTTTGCAACCGTTTGCTTAGCATAATAAGAGGCTTCGAAAAAATAACTATGTCAAATCTCATTAGGTCAAATGAAATTTAACATAATATAGATCTTGCAAACTGGGTCGCCCATGATATTAAATACCGATTTGAGTTGTCCTGGTCACTTAGTTTTCCGAGTAAAATTGTATTTGATGTAAGCTGGTGCTGTTAAGGGAAATCTGCATATTAGATTAATTCAAACAAAATTGGTAACGAAAAATAAATTTAAATCAAAAATTATTGTTATTATTATTATATTAATTTATTTATTATTTTATAATATTTATGTAAAAAAAAACCATATCGCAAACAAAACTAATTACATAAATATTTACAAAAAAAAAATAAAAATGTATTTAAAGAAAATATTTAATTAAAATAAAAGCACAAAACAAATAAATAGAAAAAATTAAAGAAAATATTTAATTGTTATACTTTCAAAATATAAAATAAAATAAGTATAATATCATATTGATATAAGTATTATTAATATTATTATTATTATAAAAAATTCAAATTTATAAAAATTGAATAATGTCGAAAAGAAAACAAGTTGTTTATTTGTATTATTAAATTTATTGTGTATTATTAAATGTAATAAAAAAAAAATTATTAAAAAAATAAAATGTTTTAAAATTAAAATATAAATTGTATATTTCGAATTAAAAAAGCTTTCAAATTTTATATAAAAACAAAAAAAAAAGAATTAATAATTAAAAGAATTTATTAATTAATTTATTTGTAAAATTCAAAAAACAATTATTACTAGAAAATTAATTAAAAATCTAAATTAAAAAAAATATATAAAATTTGTATTATTGTATCTTAAAATTTGTACTTAATAATTTCTGTAGTATAATACTACATGCTTTGTTGCACAGTAGGTAGAGCGCCTGCCTTTCAACGGAAAGGTTCCAAGTTCGATTCCCGATGAAGTAAATAAAATGCTATTTTTCTGAATGCAATGACTTTCTGTTTCGATCATTACTTCCGAAGTGTATTATATAATAATGAGAGGAACTTAAGAACAATTTTTAATTTACGTACTACTAAACTAACAAATTTATACATACATACTAAGCCTACATATTTATTATTTGTACTAATATTTCTTAATTATATTATTTTTTTATTTCAATACTAGGGAATCCCAATGCAATTGTACAGAAGGGATTTTTTAAGATACAATTTAACCGTTAAATATATTTATTTATATTTTGTTGTTGTTTTCAGAATAATATCCTTTAGAAAATTTAGCCTTAAAATTAATAAAGTTTGGAGATTTTATGTAAATACTTCACTAACATTTTTTTTTGTTTGTATAAAAATAATTGATGTTAATGCACATGCACCCCATTTCATTCATTACCATATTATTAACGGTAGAAGTAAATATTTTTTTTTTTGTTTTTTTTTTTTTAATTTGGGGAGTTTTAAGTAGTCGCGACCTCTTAAGATCCATTGTACTTCCCCGTCCATTTCAGAATTGCAGGTCTATACCCTTGATGAACGCTACTATTGCCTTGATGTCAAAGTCAGAATGAGGCGATCTGTATCCCTGAAAGTGTTTATATCTTTTTCGAGCTACAGCGTCGCAATCAAATAGAATATGGGAGGAGGACTCCTCCTCTTCTAAGCAGAATCTGCATTTGTCTGTACTCGATCTACCAATATTGAAGAGATGTTTGTTGAATGGGCCATGACCTGTGATGAACCATGTCAGCATTCTGACATTGAGTCTAGTCTCTCTGATTACATGGTTCAATCCATGAATATTTAGCTTAAAAAAGAATTTGGACTGCGTAAGTTCTTGGCAGCTACCCCATATGCTCTAGGTTTCTGTGGACTCCCACTTGGAAACAATTCCTTGTAGGTAGGCGTTTGAACGAGCAATAATTGGCTCTGGTCCGAAGAATTGACTCTTCGCACCTGTTTTTGCAAGGACATCTGCCTCTTCATTGTATTCCTTCATGTCCAGGAGTCCACATAAGAGTAACTCTGTTTCGTTCGGCTAGCTTTATTAAGCTTCTGTAACAGCTATAGATAAGCTTTGATTTAAAAATTGGGGAAGCCAGAGCTTTTAAAGCAGCTTGGCTATCTGAAATTATGTATATGTTGGCACCTCTGTGCTCCTTTTACTGCACTGTAATGCCGATACCTCGATGGCATAGGTTTCAGCTTAAAAGACAGTAGGATATGTGCCAAAGTGCCGCGCTAAACCTGAACCTTGGTCCAAATACCCCGGCGCCGATTTTCTCCCCCATTTTTGAGCCATCAGTATACCATACTGAAGCTCCTGAAGGTAAGGCTCTTATTAAATCTTCGACTTCTTCTCTTTTGGGTATTAGTACAGTGAAGTTCCTGCGAAAATCAATTGCTTTTGTCATATAGTCTGACATTGCAATTTCTACGGTTCCCAGTTTAGTTTTCTGCAGGATCATGCTATTTCCTGGTCTTTTGTGTTTGAAATTGTTTGTTAGATGAAGTCTTGTTGCTGAAATTCCTGCCGTCTTCATCAAGTATAGATGAATCGGTGGGAGTTCTAAAAATTTTTCTAGGGCTAAAGTTGGGCACGTTCTGATTGCCCCATGACATGCTATTCTTTGTATTTTTGTAAGCTTAGCACATTCTTTCGTCTGTTCTATTTTTGGCCACCGTACAAATGTCGCGTGAGATATTATAGGTCTTATTATAGACTTGTAGAGCCATACAGTCATCTATGGAGATAATCCCCATGTTTTTCCAAACATATTTTGACATGCAAAAAATGCCCTGTTAGCTTTTTTGTTTATGTAATATATGTGAGGATTCCATGACAGTTTACTGTCAAGTATTATTCCTAGGTGTTTTGTTTCCTTTACCATTTCGATTCTCGATTACTTCGATTACTCCTTGCAATGAACACGGTTGGTAGTTTACTTTTTTTTCTTCGATATGTAAAAAGGATGTTGTTTATTTTGTGTGGGTTAATACTCAGAATCACGTTTTTGCACCATTTGTGCACTATGCTTATAGCAAATTGCATTCGTTCCGCAAGTGTGTTTTGGAATTTGCCTCTGGCTAGTAAGACTAGATCGTCAGTGTAACTGATACAGGAAATACCTTCCTTGTTTAGAATAGCCTGTAGATGGTCCTTGACTATTAGCCACAGCAGTGGCGAAATTACATCTCCTTGGGGACATCCCCTTGTTGGTGCTATTGTTAGGTACTCGTTATTTAGTTTTGCGGTTATTCTTCTACTTTTGAGCATGCTAGTAGCCACTCTATAGTAGTGGAATCAAATTTTTTAGCTTCCGCGGCTTGTTGGATTATATTGTAGTTGGTGTTATCAAATGCACCCTGTATATCAACAAATATGCAAGACAACATCACTTTGTTCCGAAGCGTATCTTCGATTTCATAAATGAGCTCATGTAATGCTGTCTCTGTTGATTTCCCTGCTTGATATGCGTGTTGATTCACATTCAAGGGAAATTTCTTAAGAAAGTTGGATTTTATGTGTAAGCTTAGTACTTTTTCCATGGTTTTAAGAACGAAAGACATTAGATTTATTGGCCTATAAGATTTGACCCTGTCGCCTGTCTTTGTTGCACCTGGTTTGGGAATAAAAACTACCCTCGTTTCTCGCCATACATTTGGGATGTATCCTAGGTAATAACTTGCCTTAAATAACTTTACTAAATAAGGAAGTAGTATATTTATACCTTGCTGTAAAAAGATTGGGTATATAACACTCGGAGATTTATATGCAGAAAAAGAGCTTACCGCCCAGCGTATTGCTCCTGGTGTAAAGATTTTTTCCGTTTGCTTGTAGGCTCGTTGTGGAATCATATAGGACCTAGCATCCTGTATTCCGTAATGTTCGTGACCTGGTTCAATAATAATAGATTGTGGGAAGTGTGCCTGAAGTAGGTACTTCAGAGTTTCTTTACTCGATACCGTGAGGTCACCATTTGGCTTCTTTACAGAGCCTAATGGGGTCTAGAGATAGAGCTTTTTGGAGCCGAGTTTGTATTATAGGCATTAATTATTGCCTCAGTTGTTTCTGTGGCAACACTCTTTTAATCCGTGATATCGAATATATTGAGTTGTGCATTTGATAGGTTGTCTGTTAGGTTACTCAAGAACTCAGACCACCTTAAGTTTTTAGGGATTCTTTTTTGGATCTCAACACTTTCTGATTTTCCCATATCAAACCGTATATGTGGTCTGATAATGACGGAATCGTTGAGACGTGCCAGTTCAATATACTCCTGCTGCTGTCTACATCAGAAAGTGTAATATCTAGGACCTCTTCCCTGGGTGACGTGACTAACGTTGGTTCGTCACCAACATTATTAATATCTTTTTATTTGTTTAGCAGAAATCGAGCAGGCGATCTCCTCTCTCGTTAATGTCTGTGCTGCCCCATGCAACATGATGCGCGTTGGCATCGCAATCTATTAAGAATTTCGTGGTCACTTTTTTGCATTCACGAACGAATTCTTGTAGGAGTTTTGGGGGTTCCATTTCATCATCCGGAAAGTATGCCGAAGCAACATTGACTAAGATTTTCCCATCGAGTAGTAGCTTGATGGATATAGAGACAGCTGTTAGATCTCTGCCGATAAGTAAATATAGTTCGCTAAGCATTAATTTACAAAGAACCAAAAAAACACCTAGCGGGGGACCATAAAACAAGAACTTGAAAAGACAAACAAAACGTGGGAACAAGTGAAATCAGCAGCTAGAAATCGAATACGATGGAAATATCAAGTGAAAGTCCTATGCTTGGCAATGGCAAATAAACAATTTTTAACACAACAAAAATGTTTTTAATTTTTTTCTTTTACATAATTAGGAAATTTTCAAATAATATTGTAAAAAGTAGGCATTTATTAAACAATGTGGTCCGGTTCAGAGCAAAAATATTTTAAGAGGGTAATTCCTTGGATAATTTGGGTAACCCGTGTTTAAGTAAAAAAAATATTAACTGAGAGTTGAAAATTGTAACAATTTTATTTTTAAGTCAAAATTACTGAAATTAGTTAAGGTTACTGAAACATTATATAACTTTGAAAAACGAACCTGAAAAACGGCAAGTCTGATATGAAAGTTGGATATGAAAAAGTTGTAGCAAATGATGTAACGCTTCAACACAATACAAAAAAATTTGCGAGTTTTGTGGAGTAATCAACTTTTTTTACAAAATTTTCAGTTTTTGAAAGCAAACTTTTAAGTTTGTACAGCTGTTATTCAAATACGGTAAGTCATTGATACTCATTCAACACGTACCGTTAATTAGGTGTATTAATTTTGAAAAAAAGTTATAAAGGAGATGTTGCGCTAGTTTTAATTCCTTCGGAGCTGTAGTGGATATTGTTGAGACATAATTTTTCTAATCTGATTTTCTTTAACCCTCTGTAGCCCAGGTTAAATTTTTTTGCTCTGAACCGAACCACTATGTATAAGTCCTCTGTTCCATTCCAGGAAAGAACAATTATTGAAGATTTGTCATTCATATCGGAAGCAAATATAAAATTGTACACATACACTTTACTACTTACATACAAAATACGCACTATTATATAATGTATATACCTATATTGTATGTAAAAAAAAAATAACTTAAAAGAAATTTATATTTTAGAATTGATTTAAGTAAAAAAAATTATTGAGAAAAATAATTTATAAAATGGCCACCAATATTATGTAAAAAAAGATAAAAAAAAATTATTAAATGTAAAAAAAAAACGGAATTTGAAAAAATAAAGTGAAAAAATTATTTTAAATTGTTTAATTCCTATTTGCATTTCA
Organism: Argyra leucocephala; assembly: GCA_963942445.1. Lineage (NCBI taxonomy): Eukaryota > Metazoa > Arthropoda > Insecta > Diptera > Dolichopodidae > Argyra > Argyra leucocephala. The sequence continues at coordinate 111,104,704 of OZ012678.1, forward strand.
CATATTTATATAGTAGGTATGTATCTTTGATTTATTAACGTAGTAATTTTCTCTTAGTCAACGATTTTATGTGTAATAAATTAAAAAAAAAAAACAGGAAATTACTTACAGTTAGCCTTACATACACTCAATATTATAAATCAGTATATATGTATAATTGATTTGATATCCTTTTTTCTAATATTATTATTCCATCCATAACTAGTTGAACACATTTCAAATTTTAACGGTTTTCACAGAGATTAATTATTTATTATTTCCCCGTTAGTGCATGCATTTTCACCTCAATTTTTATTTTGTGGTGAAAATTTTAAATAAATTGTAAATTGATTTTAGTATAGATTTGTCAGTCAGTGTTGTTGATTTTTGTAGTGCAGTGTTGATTTTAATTTTTTATTTATTTTTTTATACCTAAAATTCCATGTAAGTTAATTAATACTTTTAAATTTTATATAGATATAATAAATTAAATTTACAATATTTAATTATTATAACTAAAAGAAATCTGTTTATTTTTGTTTTTGTACTCATTAAAATATGATTTTACTTGCATTACCGTTATGAAATAAATACACATTTGTAATTAAATTTTTAATATTATTTTGTATTAATGAGTAAAAATCAAAACGATAAAATAAATAAATATGAAAACTAGAGAAAATTCTTTGAAGATTAAAACAAAATTCTTATTAGATTTTAAAATTTCCAAAAGATTCCATTGGAATTTAGAAGAGAAGAAATATGATGTTCGCTTGATGTTCATAAGCAAAAAGTTTTTTGAAATAACAGGTTTGTTCAGTAAACTGTTCCAGAACAATTTAGAGTAAGCAAAAACTTTTTTTGTTCAGTAGTTTCCGTTAATTGAACTTTTTTTCCATCTGCATAGTAAATAGAAAAAAATAGGTTACCAAAGAGGGGTTATATTATGTACTTTGCAGAGCTTCAGGATTTGCTTTTATTATATTGAGAAAAGAAAATCAACTTCCATTTCATTTGGATGTACATTGTACATACATATGTATACGTATATACAGTGATTGAATTTTCCTATCTAAAGCCCTGTTAAGGTACTTTGAACCCAAAGAAAAAAGATGAAAACTAATCGATAGCAAAACTGGTACACAACTACAACACTACATACAGTTTTTTATCAGTTAGTTAACAAGCTAATTTTAGTAAAACCAATCTATACAAAAATTTTATGGATACTACATTTTTCATTTGAAATTTAATTCTAATTATCAGTATCTCTGCATATTGTTTTATGATGGGATAAACACCTTAACTGTTAGGGTGTTTCTAACTGCTCTCGGAGAATTTAAACACAATTTGTAAAATTAATCATATTAAATAAGAGAATGCATCCAGATCTAAATTGAATAAATAAATAGTTTTAAATTATCTTTACCCAAATTTTTATTTTTATTAATATTAATAACTTAAGGTAGTAATTATAATTTGCTAAAAGCAACTATTAAAATTTTTTTTATATTTTTATTATCTCATAATATTAATAAATAGCACTAAATAAAATTATTATACAATAGCTTAGCTTTTTAAATATTGGATTGCACGTTATTACATAGATAATAATATTTGAGATCCATAAACTGGAATGTTTAAAACATTAAAATATAAAATTACTAAACAATAAATGCGATTAAACTAATATTAATTATGTATTAAGCTTATCCTTAACCAAACAAAAAAAATATTAATAGTCTATACGTTATATATTATATATTAATAGTCTTAACGTTTCATTGTAGTTTCAATTAATAAATTAAAATCAAGTTCATTTAGACTAGCCTTAGCCGTCAAAAGATTCAAAAATGTATCAAGAGGTAAATCATTTTCTAATGATAATCCATTTGGTCTTTTATTATTTGAACCTGAATACATTTGTTTTGGTTGACCTGTATTCCCAGAAAGTATATTACTTGCATGCTCTCGCCCACGTATCATTAATGAAATTGGATCATTCCAACTTTTTAAAAGTCTTTGTGCTCTTGATTTTGGTAAAACTGATAAAAGAAATAATTTTTGATCAATACCTTCTTTTGCATCTGGTATATCATTAAAAATCACTTTCATAACATCAACTTGTAATTCAAATACATGATTTGATACATATTGCATGAACATATCAAATGATAATGCTCTATATCCTAAATAAGTAAAAAATGATGAAAATCCTTGTGGTAAAGGAAATGCAATCGATTCAACGGCTAAACAATATCTCTCAAGTATTAAAAACAATGAATGCTGTTGATTATGATTCATTTGATCAACTAATTGAAAACCACGAGCTGTTTCAAATCTTGCATCAACACCAGCTGCTCGACAAGTTAGTGCACATAGAGCTCTTGAAATTTCCAATTGAGCGGCTACATATTGTGATGCTACAGAATGTACATGTGTAAATGTTTGAGATTTATCAAAGAATGCTTCTCTTAACCAGCGAAATCCAGTGTTTTGTTTAGCTGAATGCTTTACCAAATGTACACTTAATTCTCTTAAATTAACTGAGATTATATGCTCTTGTTTTGTAGCTGTGCATGATTCAAATTCAATAAATGGAAGTAAATCATTTTGAAAACGTCTTGAAGTTAAATTAAAATCCATAATACTTCCAGCAGTTGGTCCAGGTGATAGAGGTGTTGTACAACGTGATAAAGCTTCAGGTTGATAACATACTAAAGAAAAAATTAGTTTTTCTGAAACTTGTTCTGAATTGAAACGTTTTCTTTCTTTGCTGTTATCATTCAGTTTATCCCAAAGTTTAGTCCACATATCTGAACGATATGGTGAAAGTCTTTGTTGTGGAGATAATAACATCATTGAAGTGTTCCATAAATTTTCGTGTGAAATGCCTACTGATACATTTGAAACTTTGGCATGAGATGGTTTGCGAGAATTAAGTGTTGTGAAGGGTAGTAATTTAGTTAAAGCAATTGCCTCCTCTGGTAAAGATTTTGTTGAAGCAGCATAACTTCCAGCAAGTAAAGCTTCTTTTAACAATGGAACTGTATCTAATGATAACGGTTTTTCCATAATAATACTTAGCAACTCCGCTAGAACATCCATATCATTGGAATGTACTAAAAAATAATGTAAAATACTTAAACGATTATCAATGGATTCATCATTACGAAAAGCTTCAATTAAATGATATTTTGGCACATTTAGAGATACCAAATCCAAAGTAATTGAATCAAATGCCAGACCATTCCATTTTCGACATGGAACTAAATGTGTAAATTGATTTTTATTGAATGCTGGACACACTATATGACAACCAGGTTGATGTGTATGACCTATATCGAGTAAATGTGCAAATAAACCCGGTTGGAATACCAATAAGTGATGATCACCGTGTAGTACAAAAGTTGGTTTCATAACTTTTCCAATTTCCCATGGAACTTCTGGCATAACACAATGAATAACACACCCATGATGTAAAACAGTTACAGAATATGCAAAATGAACTGTATCAACTTTCTCTCCTGATTCTTCCTCTGATGGTGGTTTAACTGGTTGATAGAAATAATAATGACATACAAAAAACATACCCGAATCATCTCCTAAAATAATTAATTTTAATGAATTATTATGAATTTGTAATGGAACTGTTTCATCATCATATATATTTATATCACTTGATGATTGTGGTAATTTGGGAAGATTAAGTGGTATATTTAAAACGGTCTCAGTTGGTAAATTTTCATTAAATTGATAGGCTGATAAAGTTGGATTTGGTTCTCTATCTTTTTCAATTTTTCTACCCTCTAATGAACTAAAAACGGTTTGTTTCATGTGTATAAAATAAAGTGATTGATTTTCACAATCCCACTGAGCCCAAGTAAAATTACGCACCATTGTTTCGGTAACAAGAATTGAAGAATCAAAATACCATGTAGTCTCATCGTCAAAATTTATTTTACAAGAATCAGATTTTGTTAGACGTCTTTTAACTGTGCTAGTATACAGTAAAATTGATTCTTCATGAGTAAAACAAAGAAATTTATCTTGATAAACTTTATCGAGTGGATTATTATTGTTGTTATTTCTCCACAAAAATTGGCACATAACTTGCTTTTCTTTACCCGCTTTAAAAATTGGAAATAGTTCAGTTTTTTCAGTAGGTTTAATCTCCATAATATATGGATGATAAAAATATCGTATTTTTTCACTGGACTCATCATGAATTTCAATTTTTTCTGTATAAAGTAATAACGAATAAGTTATATTTACTGAAGCCTGTATTGGATTAATACATTTGTCAAACTTTTTAAATATTTTAAAAAATTTTTGTTTCGGTAGAAAAGCACCAATTACTGAATATCGATTTTCCAATTCATCATTTGTTGACACAAAAATACAGGATAAAAGTAAAATTCCATTTTGTTCTTGACCAAGTATTTTCCATTCTACAGCTTTTTCTTTAATTCCTTGATTTACTAATATGCCACATAAATTTGCAGCTAAATTTTCTTGTTTAGTCATTCAAGCACCAATATTTTATTTTATATAATTTAATAACTATTTAAGGTTTCACTTTCTGGATTCCAATATGTTTTCAATTCTGAATTTTGCAATTTTAAAATAAATGAAAACAAAAGTCAAAATTTCTTATCAGAAATCTTTCGCTCACTTTTCGATGTTTTTCGTCGAAAATTTGGATGAGTCACATGAACGAGATATATTGTATCAAATGATATGAAATAGTGCTTGTTTTCAATTCTTTATTATGATTACAAAATGGTAAAATTGCATTCAAAAAGGACTAAATCTAATATTATTGCACATTCGATTTGTACGATTTGGGTTTAATTGAATTGGATAGAATAAAACAAGAAGAACAAAAAAATGTTAAACGCTTAGACCTCAACCACTTTCAAATTACAAAAAAGTAAATATCATAGGAATGAAAACATTTTGAATATGCATTACAAAACTAAATTTGCAAAATGATATTTTATTAGTTAGTTTATTAGCACAATTCAAATTGTGTTGTATGTGTCTGTTGCAAAATGATGCAAAACTCCAAAGGTATCCTTTTGTTTCTTTAATAAAACGCTATAATATATATTTACATTACATATATAGAGGTACAAATAGAAAAATAATAATATATTGCAAAAAATTAAATTATAAATTCATTTGGTTCAGTAATTAAGTAATTATGTAATAATATTCATTTAATTGATTTTTTGTTCAATAATTTAAATTATGTTCCGGACCAGGTAGGTATCCAAACTTCACTAGCTTTGTTTGATCTTAAGGAGTTTTTTTTCGGACAAACATAACAATGCTTTCACTGCCATCATTGAATCTATTGTTTCAAGTTGATGTCTATTAGTTTTGTACTTTTTGTTAAAGTTAGAAAAAATCCGTTCGGCGGTGGCGGAGCTATGCGGTAAACTCATCAGATTTATCATATAATTAGATAAATTTTCAAAAATTAGTTCGTTTAAGCAATTTTTTATCGAACCAAGCTTTGACGAAAATTCTTCGATATAAGTTTTATCTAAACTATCTAAGTGTTGTGAAATTTTTATCAACCTGAATTGGTCCGTAATTTTATCTTTCCCGCTACAGTTCTGAATAGGTTTGGAAAGTAATCTAAAAGTGGAATAATGGAGCTAATATTTCCACACAGATTTCAGTCTTAAATTTAATTGAAATAACCTATTTGAATTTGAATTTCAACTAATTTAGATAATCTTCATTCATTTTCGAGCAAATGAATAACAACTACAAAAAATGTCATTTGAATGACATGAGTTTATTTGACAAAAATGTATCCAAATGTATACAAAAGTATCCAAGTGGTAACACTGGAAGCAACTAAATTTTTGCATAAATGTTTGAAACTCATCGTAGGAAAGAGATAGTAGAAGTTACAACATGAGAACTCCAACACAATGTGAACATACTCATTGATAAAAGTGATTTCAGATAATACACAGCTTTTCTCTTTGTTTGAAATTCTGATTAAAAAAATGTTTACAGCAAAATAAAATAATATAGGAAAAATAATATTATATGTATTTACCACTGATAGTATTGAAATCATAGCATTCATAAAACTGTACAATATCTGTAGTATATTATAGTAAACCAACGAATTAGAATTAAATGGAAGTGGCTATCCATACAAAAAAGTGTCCAATGTTTTGGGTATATTCCTCTCTTTCTTTGGTGTTTCTTATTGTCAAAAAACAGAAATAGACGAATATATTCGTTCAATATATTTTCTCTCTTTTAAAAATTCAAAAGATGTAAAATATAATACTTACATATGTAAAGACACGTAATTTTCTTTTTCCAAATGAGACTTACAGCCTGGAATGATACAAATCTTCTTTTTACGTTCCATTTTTCCTTAAAATTTGTAATTTTTTAACAATTTATAATAAAAATCAAAAATTTTATTGACTTTTTTTAATATTTATTTGACAATAACAAATTTTATTTTTGCCTACTTCATTGCTAGTGTTCGTACTTTTTGAAAATTTCATATATCCATATATTACACACTACTGCTACATTTTCAATATTTCAGAAACATGAATGATTTTTTTTTTTCAAATAATTTAACAGCAATACTTTTCTGTGTAATAATAGAATACGGTAATAAAGTAAAAGAAAGTTTAAATTGAAAAAACATTGTTATTTTTATTAAGATTATATTTTGATACCTTTTATTTTATTCATACTCAAAGATTTTACTAATTTTCTATTTAAAAAAACTATATTGGCCTAACACTGAAAAAATTTTTTTTTTGACAAAAGGAAACCCAAACAAACCAAACAGAAAGAGAAGTACTAAAAAAATATGGACAAAATGTTTGTATTTTTGTATGGGATAGTCACTTCCATTTAATTCTAATTCGTTGTAGTAAACTACACTAAACTATAGTTATTGTTGTTTGAATGAAAAAAAACGCTATAAGAAAATATAGATCAACCCTCATTTTAGAACTACAGACTAGCTAGACCAGCGTTAGACCTGTGACTTGGAGAACTTAATATTTAGTTTTCCAGTTTTTACTGTTCAATTTAATAAAACTGTAGTAATTGAATGTTTAAGTCTAATGTAAGTACTACTATCCACACTGAAATTCACAATTCGCACTTCAGTCCAAATTTCATATTCTTGAAGATTTCTTTACTTTTCTACGTGTGTGTTTAGCATTTTCTTTTTTTAATACGAGAGACGTAATTAGTACTGACTCCTGCAAACGTAGTTTAATTTATTTTTGCAAATATTGCATTGAAATTTGAAATTATAAAGCAATATCGGTGTCATAAAACAAATTTTTTATTATATTTTCCTTTGTAAATGACTATAAAAGATAAAGAATAACTACAATTTTTTGTTCAACAATTCTCTCACTCGTGAATAAAAAATATTCCCATCTAAAATTAAGTTTGTAAGTATTAAAAGTATGCTTATCATCTATTCTCGAAGTCTTATGTCGATGTGCAGTTGTAGTAATATTGTTTTTTCAAATTTTTAAATATTAAAGCTGGACTCATTATTAAAGATTTATTGAAAACCAATTAGCATCACAACTATAGCTGTGTTCTTTTCATTTATGGTTCGAGGTCTAAACTCTAGGTTTTATCAAATTCAAAATAATTAGATGGATCAGATGTAGGTTAATGATCTGAATATATTTTTTAATTTGACAAACTTTGTTAATCGAAGTTGAATTATCAAAAATTTCTATAACAAAACTATGCAAGCGCCTATCGTAGCGTTACTATATTTGAGACCTGTATAAAAACCAGATAAATATTAAAAAGAAAGAAAAACGCATAATTTTAACGCATAAAACGAAACTAATTATTTAGGTATCGAAAAAATCATATCTTATTCTTAGGTGCCTATTATGTATTTCGATAACGATTACGATTTGATCGAACGAAATGTCAAAATGCAAAATTGCCATTATGTATTACGATATCGTTCAAAAATTGTTGACGAAATCGATAAAGTTTATCGATGTAAAATTTTACCACGAAAGAGACATCGAAAGAGAGATTTTGTACAAATTATTTCAATTTTGAATTGAAAGGATAAAATAAAAGAGATACAAATATATTTTATTTATATTGGACATTATATTATTTTATTTATATTGGACACTTGGTGTTTTGTTTTATATTTATGATATTTTTTGAAATAAAAATAAATTTAAAAGTTGAAATGAAAGTAGGTATTTTACTTTATTCTTCATAATAATTTTTTATTGAAATAAATTTTAATAGGAATGAAAGGCCTGTTACAAATATACTGCAATATGAAAAGATATAGTGTAAATAATGAGACACCATTATAAATTTTCCAAAGAGGTACCAGGATATCTTGTACTCACAAAACCAATTACCTGATTATGATCACATATCTAAAAACAAAAACTGTTATAATAATGTAAACTAATTACAATAAAGTATAAACTTATCAGAATTGCATTAATGCTAAAAAATCCCTTTCTACTATAACATAAATGTTGTACGTTTTGCTTCGGTGATTTAATTTGAATAAGCTTTCCATCTACTGCTCCAATTATTTCAGTATTTCTGCTTTATCATAAAAATAATGTTTGCCTGACTTTTTTCTTCTAGTGCGTAATGGAATTTGATCCATTTTGCAGTTATAAACTGCAAATACATATAAAACTTCTTTAAGAACAGAAAAAAATTAGCTGTGCTAGTCCGACATGGAAATCATTTCCTACGTTGAAAATCATTTGCTTGGTACAAACCGCACAGAATCTTAATACACTAACCAATTTAATTATATTTGGAATCGACGTATTACTTATTGGCTATTTCAATTTTTGTCCTAATTTTATAGTTTTTATAATGTAGATAATAACTCATCAAATTTATGTTTAAATAACCTACGTATAATCTTCCAAATCTAGTGTATTATAATAATCCCGAATATATGTTCGCTTGTTTTTTAATTCTGCAATTTGAAAGCGTTTTTCAGCACTATCAGAAATTGAAAAATTTAACTCTGCTCAAATCATTTTATTTATAAAAACTTATAATTTTATAGTTATATTTTATTTAAACACTTTCAACTTATTTTCAACTTAAAAATTTTAAATATAACATTATTGTTTTGTTTTTTTTTCGTATAATAATTTGAATTTGACATTTAAAGAATGAAACATATGTCATTTTCATCGTAGATTTGAATTTTACAATGACAGCATTTTTAAACACTTTCGATCAAATTTTCATCGAAATACATAATGACACTAACGATCACAATCGAATAACTTTAACGATAACGATGAACGATTCGATTAATTTCGATCGAAATACATAATAGGCACCTAAGTATCATTCGACTCTTAAGCTCAACTTAAAAAAAATGTAGGTTTCTAGTTAAAACTGAAGTGTTGATTTTTAGCTGTCATTTTCGGTTATTTGCAATGGCAACACTGGTTAAAATGCAATACAAGTGACAAATAAAGTGTAGCCGTAAGAAACAAACTGACAATTGTCAAATCTATATGTCAAAATTTTAAGTGTAGCTTAAGCGCTCATTTTGCCAAGCTTAAGTGCCACTTAAGTATTGTTTTAAGTGGTTTTAAGTATCAACTGAAAAACACAATTTTTGATTTAAGTGTAGCTTAAGTTTGATTTGATATTTAAGTGTTCACCTGAAAACTGGATCTAAGGCGAATTCATACTTGTTGTACATGGTATCATGAAGCTGGCTATCAAATCAACACTAAAAAAAATGCAGGTTTTGTACTACAATACTTAACGAACACAAAAAAGTTGAGCTAACTTTAATTTTTGTACTTCAATATAATGTACCACGGTCCAAAAAAATTACTCCACCATAGCAACAAGAAGCAACTCGCATTGCAGAAAACAAAATAGAAAATGTGATTTCGTATAAAAATTAAAAATAAAATAAAAAACTTTCTCTGTATAGTACACTTAAAGAAATAGTAGTAAATTTACTTGATATCCACATGTAGTAAAAGTGCGAGCACTTTTCCAGACAGATGTTTATGTTTGTTTACTTTTTCAAATTATGACATTTCTCTCTAACATAGAATCGTTGGAAGTGAAACAAATGTCACATGTTTCTTTTGACATCCTCCAAATTCAAATAAAAACAAAATACTCCTTCTCATTCTTTCATTTAGGATTAAACACCGGAAAATGCATTACGAAAGAGAAGGAATAATAACAGAAATCAGGTGTGGTACTGTGGTACAAAAGAAAAACAATCTTATCATGACACTCATATGACTTTCACGAAATTCGTTTTTTCTAACTACATACACACACCATTTTATCAAATAAGTCCAATTGAGGAAAAATTTTAAGAAAATAATTTTCACTGAAAATATCAGTTATCCTAAATTTGATAAAACCAAAATTTGTCAGAGAATATTAAATTTTCTAAATTTATGTTAATTGTTTTATAATTAATATAGTTATATTGGATTAAATAAACTCAAAAAAAGTAAACAAATTTAGAAATAAAAAGTAGCGCAATAAAAAATATTTCGCGAAATTTCGTTTTAAAGTCGTTCGTATTGCTGAAGGGAGAAGTAAAAAAATAACGAGTTAGTGAAGAGCACGTAGGCATTTTATATTTCAGTTCGATTTGTTGAGCTGCGAAGAATTATTGTAAATTTTTTATAATACACCAAACCAATTAAAAAAAAATAACTTAAAATATAAAATTTTCATAAATTGTTTTATAAAATAAAATTTTCTATAAATGAAATCAAAATTATTTGATTCATTATTTCGTGTTTAAACTTTGAAGTGTTTGCTTAGGTACTTACAAAAAAAAAAATTATTTGGTTGATTTTGAGTGCCGGTTTAATTTTTTTTTTTTTTATAATAAAATATATTAACATCGCCATTATTTCCTAAGCAATAATTTGTGTTTGATCAATTTTATAGATTGTCTTTTTTAATTTCCTCTGAAGAAGGGATATTACATTTGCGTAATTAAAGTTAAAAAGGAAAAAAAAAAATTTAATTTGAAAAGAAAATAAAATATTTAAAAAAATTTCTTACATAAAAACAAATAATAAAAAATCCGTCAAAATAGGGCATAAAACATTAAAATATATTTTGAAAGGCCCACTAGAGACTAGTAAAAATAGTGAAAAATTCCATAGAAAATGTCTTCCTGTAAGGCAAAAACAATTCGTGATAATACAAATCGGGATTCTGATGGAATCCCAAAAGAATGGAATGATATAGATGTAACAAAAGATGAAATTAATTCTATACGGGATGCTTTTAAAAAAGATGATTTTCGTAAAATGTTTTCTGAGTATTGTAAAGAAATGACGGATCCGGCTACAACAGAAAAATATCAAAATGAAATGAAACAATTCGAAGCTGAACGTGGTGTTGACATAACATTTTTAAATCCAACACCAAATTTTGTTATAAAAACCTCTTCAAATGGCAAAATAAAATGTTTTATTAATGTTGCTTCAAATGATCAAATTGAGAAGCCTTCAAATGAAGTGCGTCTTAATGAAACAACTGGTAAAAAAGAAATTATGTGGAGATTACCATATGCTCAAGCAGAACCACGTCCGGATTTTGATAATAAAAATAATCGTTGTGTTGTGCATGATGTTTTATTTCATCCAGATGCTCTACATTTAGCTGAACGTAATTCAATGCTAAGACGTCATTTAGTAAATACAGCATGTGATGCTGTTGAACGTGAATATAATGTAGAATTGGATCGTACAAATTTGAAATTTCCAAAATTAAAATATAAAGGTGTAGCTAAAGCTACTGTTAAACGAAGGTTAATGAACTCGAAACCAGAAGATTATGAGGCAAATCCAATTGATGAATATATGCCACCAATGCCTGAAGTAAAAATTGGTAAAAAAAACATATTTAAATTATTATACATAGTTAATTAGACAACATAAAAATTATCATGAATTTGCCCATATTGATTAACTATTTTTTTTTTTTAATCAAGATAGTTATAATTCTAATAATGTGATGTATACCTAAATTTTTATATTGTATACTGTATATATCCATACAACTTACACGTATAGTTATACTTAGATATATAAGTAGTATATTAAGTAACTCAATGTTTATTTACTATTGTTTTATTGAAATTTTTTGTTTATTCTATCAATCTATTAGATTTGGAAGGCGTTACCTATACTACGTTCTTTATATAAAAAATCTATACTCTTGTGTATTTGTATATATGTATGTACATTAAGATTTAATTTTTTTTTGTATGTACATGCTACTAATAATTTATTTTCACTTCTATAGTTTTATACATTGTGATATAGAATTTCGTGTTCTTTCTAATAACTACAAAAACATTTTTTTTTTGGATAGGTACCTACTCATTTTATTTTTAACATTGAAATGGATATAATTCCTTATTTAAAATGAATTCTGTTAATTTAATGTAGATGAAATAAAAATAATATTTACTTATTTATTTCAGGGCAGGATAAACCTAAGGTGTATAAAACGAAAGATGTAAGTCCAATTAAATATACTACTCCAAAATATGTGATTAAACATCGTCGTGGTATAGATATGTCTGAAATGACATATGAATTAGATGCTAAATTAAATGTAACCATTCCTAAAGAATTGGTAGTTGAAATTGAACTTCCATTACTTAAAACAACATCTGATTGTACTTTAGATATTACAGAACAAAAATTATATTTAATAAGTGAAAGACCTGCTAAATATCAGTTACATATTGATCTCCCATATCGAGTTAATGACCAATTAGGTTCAGCTAAATTTGATAAAAATTTGAAAAAATTAACAGTTACATTACCAGTTTGTTCTAAAAAAGAAAGATCTCTTAAAGATCTCTATCGGGAAGATAGTGGTGTTGAGAGTGATCCGCGAGAAGATAATGGTTCTTTAGATTCACCAACTCGAAAGGAATCATCAAACAATTCTACATCTATATTAGATAACAATCAAAAACCTTTAATTGAAGTATTAAATTCTGAAGAAAATTCTGATGAAGGATTTACTAAATCTGAATCAAATTCTGATGAAGTAGAAAATTATTTCTTAAGATCAGATGTTACATATAATATGGTTAAAAATTTTGATTGCAATGCATTAGATAATAATTTGGTATTTGTATTGCATGTAAAAAATGTTGATTCACAATCAATGGAGTACAAAAAATCAGAAAATATGGTTCATTTAAAATTTACATCACTTGGTGCTGGTTATTATCCAATTTACTATTCATTTTACTTTAAATTACCATCTGGAGCTGACACTAATGAAATAGAGAATGTTCATGCTGAAGCTTGGGATAATAATGTGATACTAACATTAACTTTAAATACATTAAATAATTTATTAGAATATTCAGCTGGTTTGAATGAAAACGACTTAAAACAATATAATACTCCGGGTAATTTTAATTCATATAACAAATTAGCTGGTGCTGTCAATTGCAAAAATAAAGAAAACGATTTTGTTGATAATCATAAATTTGATATTGAAATTAAACGTTTTGAAGATACTAATCATATTGAATTGGAAATAAAACCAAAAAATGATATGATCGATTCTACAGAAGATGAAAAATCAATGGAAGATCATAACAAAAATAATAATAATCAAAAAAGTGATTTAAATGTTAACAATCATAATAACAACAATAATAATAAAAATAAGAAGAAAAAAAATAAAAAACGACGATCATATTCAGAATCAGAATGTGATGAACGTAAAGGAAATAATAATGATGTTACATTGATAACAACACCTGTTTTGAATTCAAATTCAAAAAAATCATCTAAAGAAATCAAATATGATAATGTAAATGATAAAAAAGATGAACGTTTTATTTCAATAACTGGTGGAAGAAAACAACGTAGTTTTTCTGAATCTCGTAGTATTACTGAATGTACACCAACGTTTAAGGGTATATTAAAACATTATACTCGTTATGGTCGTAGTATTTCAGAAAGTTGTTCATCATTTGATGATAATTCTGATCATTTGAATCCATCAGAATCATTTAGTGATATACCGGAAGAGGGTAATGAAGGTGACGCAAGTGCTCATGAAAGTGGTCAATCTTTATCTGAAAGTTGTAAAAAGACTGTTAGATTTAGTGAAGTTATTCATAAACAACTATTCAGGTAATTAATTTTAATAAATAATAATAATAAATGAAAAATAACAAATCAAAAAAATTTATAAATTTTTTTATTTTATAGTAGATAGAATATTGTTTTTTAACTTTCTCAATCGAACTCATTCACATTAAATTTATATATATTATATACTTATAGACATACATTATGTACATATTAAGGTATTATTTTTTATAAATGAAATATTTTTAATCAGCTGTTGTATTTAGTTTATTCGAACAAATAGATATTATTTATCAACATTTATATAAATGTAAATAATAACTATATAATAAATTGTTTTTATGTTTAGATAAATAACTAAGTTTTTTTTTTATTTAAATAAAATAGGTAGACTTTTACTGTAATTTTAATAAAACATGTAGTTAGTAAAATAAAAATATTTTCTTAATACCGACTCCAATTTTCAACAATTTTGGTTAATTAGCTTTATAGAGAAAATTATTGTTTCAATTGAAAAATTATTATTCCTATTAATATTAATATACTTAATGTACAAATTTTTTTGTTTGTATCATCATTATTTTATTAAGTACTTTTTTTGTATTTACTTCAAACAATTGCTACTATGTACTTATATAAAAATTATAAATTGAAATTTAATTCTGTTTGGAAGATCAGATGAAGGTTAAATAATATAATTATAGTTAGTTAGTGCTGTTTCAAGTGCTAAAAAATTATTTTATGAATTATTTAGAAATGAATTTTCCATATTATTTCATACAATGTATATCCATATATCGAAAACATTGATATGTAGATAGTAGATACATTGTATTATTATAAAAGTTTTATACATATTAATTAAATTTTATCGATTGAACTAATTAGATAACAGATCGTTCTAAATTTGATATCTTGCTACAAAGTAATGTTGGACTACAAAATTTGAAAATATGTACTATGTAATTTGTTTTTGGTATTATATTTGAAATTTAGATTATATGTTAAATTATATAATAGTAGATAATAATAAATTAAATATATTTTAATTTTAAAATATTATTTAATTGTTTCATTTATATTCAACAATATATCATTATTGTTTTTTAAATTGTTATTTTACATTGTATTAAAGTTTTAATATATTTTGATGAAATTGAAAGTTAAATAAACAAATAGTTATTATCTACTAGTTTTTTGAATAAATTAATTTT
This sequence comes from Argyra leucocephala, assembly GCA_963942445.1. Taxonomy (NCBI): domain Eukaryota; kingdom Metazoa; phylum Arthropoda; class Insecta; order Diptera; family Dolichopodidae; genus Argyra; species Argyra leucocephala. The sequence continues at coordinate 111,120,068 of OZ012678.1, forward strand.
AAAATAATTTGTTTTTACATTGAATAATTTTTTTTAAAAATATTTGAATCGTTCAATTAAAATGATTTACTTAAATAAAAATCAATGAAATTTACTTAAATTCACGAAATAAAATTGTAAATAGCTAACTAACAAGTTTGTTTAATTAAAATTATTCTCTTGATAAAATCAATTTCCCTATTATATATTATTTAAAAATAATATATTTTAAATCTGAAGATTCAATAAATGAAAACGATTTCGTTAGTTAAAAGTTTTTGTTTAAAGAAAATTTAATTTAATTGAAAATATACCCTTTGAAAATTTTTTGAATTAATTAAAGTAATGTCCTCAGGTGGAAATAATTCGTTTAATGAAAATGATACCATGTTTGAATAAACAAATTCTTTAAATAAACACAATTTCAGTCTATTTGTTTTGTAAACTTACAAATTTGGAAACATTTAATCTTAGGCACTTAATCAAATTTATTACGCAAAATCTTCAAACGTTTGAAATTTTAGTATAATGTTCTATCGAAAGAAAATCATAAAACTTTGTCGAATCCATTACAGAATATAAAAAACTGTATCACAATAAAAAAAAAAATGTATTTAATTTGGCATTGAAAACAATTATTGACATCTTAACATTCTATACTTATTTACATAAAAAAATTTAACAATATTTGGTTACACAGTAAACATTGCCAAATTTTATATAAGTTTTAGCCGGTTAACAAAATAAGTACTACTTCTATTTGAATTAATATATTTAGTTATTATGTAAATTGTAAATTAAATAATAAATAAATTATATTAAATTGAAATAGAAATTTTTTTTAAATTCATAATACGCAATACTTTTTGTCACACATTTTTTGAATAAAATTGTTTTTCGTATTTTTTTTTTAGCACTAAAATATTTTTAATTATATTAATTTATGTTGTTTTTCTTTCTTTTGGTTTGTTTTTACATAAAAACGGAAAGAAAAATAAAACAAATTTTGTTTGCAATAATACATATATTTGCGTAAATAAAAGTTTTGGCAGACTAAAATGTTTTTGTTTTGATTGAAAAAAGAATTAGTTTTGAAAATTTGATTCGATAATTTGGACAAACATTTTTTTAAATTATTTTACTTTTGGTAATAATTTATATAGAGAATGGCAATTATTTGATTAAAGATAAAAGTGTATTTATGTATATATATAGGATATTATAATATTAATCGAAGCATATTTGTTACATAGGATACGTATCGTACGTATTAAATACTATAAATATATACAGAATGTTTGAAAATTAGATATATAATATGTACATACATTATGTTGTTATTATGTAGTTTTGTGCAATTGTGTATTACACATCAAAAGATTTTATGGTGTAGTTAACGTGAGATTTAACAAGAAATCAAATTTGTAATATAACGGCAAGGAATTGGACAATTTATGGTAAATTTAATCATTTTGAAAGAAGTGAAAATAAAAAATTAATTGAAGTCAATGAAGCAATTATTTTTTTTTGTTTTCGTAACGTAAATTGTCCTCATAATGTTTTTTATCGAGCTTCTTTTTTTATTTAAATACACAATTTTAAAATATACATGGTGTTAATCTAATGGGTGTAAAAGAAAAATGCAATGGTAAATATTTTAGTACACTCATTAGAATTAGATTAATACTCAGTGTATGACCACCCTGTTTAAAGAAAATTATTTTCCATTAATTTCAATTAATCGTATAAGCTTGTATAAACTTAATTATTTTTATCTCCTTTCCGAAATTTTCCAAGCTTATTCTCCTTTTTTATTTTTTTGCTCATAATTTTCATCATATTTAAGTAAGTATTTGATGCTGATATTTGCTATATTTTTTTCTATTTGTTATTAGATTATACTAGGTCGGAGATCAAAGATTAAAATTTTAGTTTTTTTTTTTAGTAAGGAACAAACGTTTTTCATTTTTAAGCTAAACATCGATTTTTTTCATATCTATTTCAATGTCGTTTTGTAATTCTATTTAAATTTTTTAGACGTATGATATTGTAGCGTAAAGTTGTATAGAATCGTTGAGAGTTAAGTGGAAATGTTATTTATATATAATTTGTAATTTCTGCTGAATTTAGTGTTTCCAATATGGATTTTTTATTAACGGATTTGTAAATATGCATGTCAAATTGTCCACAATACGTACTCACAAAACTACACTACAAACTAAACTACATTTTATGAGCTACGCTAGATCTTTATAACATCAATAATTGCATCGACTTCGCTTAATTCGATTATTTTTAGTCTTTTCTTCACTTTTAACTTATCGTGAAATCGATTGGAGACCCAAATCATAGTTATTTTAACGTCAATCTTTTCATCACAATTTTTAATAAAATTTTAGAAAAGGAATGATAAAAATAATGAATTAACATTTTTCTTAAATTAAAAAAGAAAAAAAAAAGTCTAAAACTAGAATTTATTTAATGTTCGGCATTTATGGGCTACTAACAAAACTCATACAACAATAATATGTGCTAGTTAGTTACGAACAAAATATTTATAAATAAATTTATCACAAAAAACAATCTCAAGTGCGTAACTATTTGTCTTTTTTTTATACAAAATTAAGTACTGGAAATTAAGCGGATTCTTAAGCTCCATTCAACACTGTGACCTAGTAAATCAATTGTACAACATGTACTTATATCTATTTTAAGAATGCACGATACAAAATTTTGATAGCACTGCATTTACTTTATTATAGTTATATGCAAAACACCCCCTATATATGTCATATTTAATTATAAAAAGCTTCTGTTAATTACATATTGATATACCTTTAGAACATATTGTTTATAGTACATATATATATGAAGAATATATAATAACTAAGTAGGTACTATTGTATAGAATTTCGTTGAACTTTTCCTAGCCTTGATTACATAAAAATTTATATCGAAATTGTGTGAATTTAATTTTTCATTTTTTTTATATTTTTGTTTTTTTTTTATCATTTCTATTTTTGTGTAATGTTTTGAATTTAAATATAAGTTTCTATATATATAAAGCTATAGATATCTTTTGTAGTGATGAGGCGAACTAATGAAAAAAATGTTGTTGAAATGAGTTTGTCCATTTCAACGTTTTGTCTACACCGAAGTGGTCGGTTACTCAGTAGAGTAAAACTTCATTCAATATGGAGTTTAGAGCTTCTCTACAGCAAATAGTCATTCCTACTTTCGTTTTTTCGTTATTTATTGCTTTGATGACTCCCTGGGTATCGCAGCAAAAAATTATGTTTTCTGCGCTTATACCTATGTTTAGAAAGATTTCCGTTCCTCTTTTAATTGCCATGATTTTACATTGGATAATCGTGACATTTTTGCTCATTTTTGTTTTTGTTTAAAAGAATGGATCTTCGCGGTAGATTCCTATATTCCACAGTTTCCGCCATTTTTAGCTCCATCTGTATATCTTTACATGGTTATTGTATACTGCGTCGGAGATTTTACATTCTCTATTTCGTAGTATTTTTATCTTAAATTTTCTGTTTGGACATTGTTCTACCATATTGTAATCCCGTTGTCCTTCCTCTGTGAAAATGTTTTGGAACTCTACGTTGAGATCCGTTAATTTTTCTTGTGGTGACTTCAAACTTTCACTGTCCTGTTATACATAACCGTATTGCAGTATCCATTGCCATACGTTTTGTATGAATTTCAATAAGTGTTATATTCAACATAGTCTCTCAGGATTTTGTACCTGTTGTCTTTGTTGCGCCTGTAATGCCTAACAGCATTGGCGTTGTATCTCTGTTTTTATAAAGTGTTTTTGTGTTTATTCTCTCTAAAGCAGTCCACCAGATTTTTTTGTTTAAACACTAGGTGGGGACCTTTTATACTGATTGGTGCGTTTGGCTAGGCTGGGAAAGGAGGATGGTAAAAGGGAAGGAGGACAATTACGAACGAAGGTGTTAATGTTCGTCTTGAATTTATTTAGGTCATAAATATAGAATTTGTCATGTTTTGGGAACACATAAGATGGAATTTGGTTCTACATTCGGGATATTGAAGTTATAAACGAATTTCCATAACTTGTCTTTTGCCATCTAGGGATTTCAATGGTGTTGGGATGAGCACATGCTGTCCTTTGTGTTTCGCGCGGGAAACGCTTAAGTGGAGGTAATATAGATTTAATTTCCACTGAGCATGTGCCGATGCCTACGAGATATCTATAAAAAAAGTGAGAGAGATCCGAATATACGACGATGTCCAAGAGGAGCAAGATGGGCTGTCACATATGGGTCATTGATTAGACGAATAGCTCATTTTTGGACTTTATCCAAATGTTTTAACGCAATACTAGAGGCGCCAGCCCATATGTGAGAATTGTACTCCATTTTGGGTCGTATGAAAGCTTTGTAGATTTTCAAGATGTCACGGGGGGAGAAGTAAGCCTTGCAGCGGCTAAGAAAACCTAAACATTTGGCTGCGTTTTTGGCAACATCAAATATAAGTTTGAAGTTTATCTTCCTGGAACAAAAAAGTAGGATCAAAAATGGAAATTTTGCGATTTGGAGATTGTACAGCTCTGAGTTTTAGAAGTGTTAAACTCGACTCTGTTTTTTAAGCCCCAATTAGCTATTGCGACCAAATCATGACTGAGGGTACTGGCCATGATGTCTCTTTTGGTTGACACAGCGGTAGACGTAGCTTCAGATTTTTTATGAAAATCGTAGGAGGCTACTAAGGTGCTGTCGTCTGCAAAGCTGTGAATTGGATTGAAAATGGTTTGGAGCAAATCATTTATAAATCTAAGGAATAAGGTAGGTAAGAGAACTGATCCTTGGGGAGCACCAGAATTTATTTGGAAATGATCGTACTTAAATCCATCAATTAAGACTTGAATCATACGATTCGAAAGTAAACTTTCAATCCATTTCAGAGAAGAGAAACCCAGGCCTACTGCTTGACATTTTGCTAATAATACGCTATGCCATACTCGATCGAAAGCTTTAGAAATATCTAGAGCCACAATATTTTCTTCACCCAAATTGTGCAAGCAAATATTTAGCTTCTCGTTAAGGTATGTCATTAAAAAACCGCTGGACCGATGGGATCTAAATCCATATTGCCTATCGTGGACAATACCTTGGCTGTCTAGATATTTGGTCAACTTTTTGTTTATTAAGAATTCCATCACTTTGAAGAGGATCGATATTATAGCTATAGGCCTGTAGTTATATCGATCCGTACGTGACCATAGGTCTTATTATACAGGTATATTCAGTGCACAACTTTTGGAGTACCTCATGTTTTTCCAATTGCACCTCTATAGAACCACTTTATTCTTAGTGCTTTGTTTTTCCGTTTCTCTAAGCGTTCATTCCGTTTTAGTTTTGCATCTAAAATTATTCATAGATATTTAAGTTATTGTGATAAGTTAATCCGTATACCCTCGATACTTGGGATGTTTATATTACTTACTATCCTTCTCCTTTACTACCGTTAAAACGGCATTGTTCTGTTTTCTATGTGGTAAGCTTGAGGTCAAATTTGAAATCTGACTGTAGGTATAATCAGTACGGATTTGGCTACCAGTTGTTTGGGTTTGTTGATGTTATATAAAAAGTCGTGTTATATAATGTTTTCGTAGAGGTTGATCAGGTAGTTACCTTATACCCTTTTGTTTGCCTACCTCTGGCTAGATAATACAAATTAAGTGGTCCGTCAAGGTTGGCTACTCAAATAATATATATATATAATTTCTGACATTTTTTATTTGTGCTGGAACCTACTCGATAGTAATACTCTTAGTAAGTAAACGTCCCTGGTTATTTTCTGTGTTATTATATTGTTCTGTTTCCAATAGTTAAATATTTATCAAAAGATTAATTTACACAACTAAAACAATTTTTTTATTGTTGTTTTTATTTAGTTATTGAATTTCTACATATTCGAAAAGTTTGCTTCATATTTGGTTTTAATTTTCTGTATTCGATATTTTTTCTTACGATGAAGAAAGAAATTTTTTCCAAAGAATAAACCTTATTTGCATTCAATTAGATGGGTTAAGTTGTGTTTAATTTTCATACTAACTACAGGGTTCCTTTCTTTAAAAGAGAAAACCCCAAAGTATGGTTTGCAAAAGTGTAATTATAGAGGTATTGATTTGTGTACTGATAAAATATGTTTAAATTGCAATATGTTGGTTCTGTAAGGTGGATAAAATAAAAGGAAGTCTATTAATTTTATCCTACGCAATTATGTTTTACGATTCCGAGCCGTTGTATAGTTACACTTCTTGTTTCTGTTTTAGGTAAGTTTGTTTAAGGTAAACAAATTGCTGCCTTACACTTTATATAATTTTTGTTAAATTTAACTGTAAAAAAGTATTTTTGGTAGAAAGATTAAAAATATAAAGTTGTCAAAATATTACGTCCTTCTGATTTAAGGTATTTTTTTCTACATTTTACGTTCACATAAATTGCACAATTTCTTTAATCATCAACGCAACCAACGCTACCTTTTTAGCTTCGTCACTGCTTTATACATAGGCAGACACATATATAGCTATATAAATATTATTGATGATATAGTTACTTTTATTTTATTTTGTTTTTAAAATATTGTTTTGTTTTTCAGTATTTTCTTTTAATATTAGATACAAATAGGAGTGAGATGATGAAATAAAAACAGATTTTTTATTTAAAATGGATATAGACATATTTATAATCATTTAATATTTATTTTGTGTTTATATTATTTTTGGATTTTATATTATTTTTGATGTTTTTATTATTAAATTATAAAAATAGGAACGCGTGTTATCACTTTTGAAAGGAATTACCTACGTATTTACCTATCCTTTAGATAAAATCTGAAATTAAAATTACGATTTAGATTTTAATAAATTTGAAGAGTATTTTACTTAATATATTATTGATAATAACGAATTCGATTGATTTTGTATCAACAAAATTTCTATTCAATTTTCTATTTTTTTTTTGTAAATTAAACACATACAAACACACATGTTTAATATTATTATCAACGACTTATTACGTACATATCAACGTAATTTTACTTCCAATTGATAACACAAAAACAATTTCTCCAATTTGAAAACCTCAATTAATTGAACTAAAATGTACTAACTTGTTTTTTTTTATTTAAATATCTCTACCTACCTATCTCGAATAGAATGTACTTAAAAAATATATAGATAAGAGTTTTGTTTGAAAAATTAAAATAAAAATAGAAAAGAAAAATTATGAAATAGAAATATTTTCTTTATCATTAAAGTGGTACTACAAACTAACAAATTCAAAAAAAAAAATGAAATGATTAAAAATTGATAAAAAATGAAAAACAAACAAAAAAAAATAAATAAAACGGAAATGTATGTATTGCAAAATAAAATTGTGTAATACAATTTTTCAACAGTATAGAAAATAGACTAGCAAATAATATGATACATGTAACAGTACATGTACATATAATTTATATTAAGCTTTATTACGAATGCGAGGATTAACTGTTAAAATTAGAGTGGGAGAAAACCACATATAGCCAATAGCAAAAAATGCAGACTATATTTGAAAAGATAAAATATCCTTTGCTAGTTGGATTGGAATTCGATAAATTTTGATAAGGAAGTGTAGCTATTCACTTTCCTAATTTTAAACAACTATTCAATTTTACTTATGAATAATTTCAAGAGAAAAATTTTTATATGATCAATATATAATAATTATATTGCAATATATTTTGCCTATGCTGTAGTCCAGTGCTGAATGAATATTTTTTGTCTCGTTTCATATGGATTTGAAATCCGTATACACTCCCCCACCCTCTTCGATTAAAAAAAAACAAAATTTTAAATGGGTGGGGCTCGCAAAGTTATCGAATCCCAGAAGTAATTGGTAATTGAGTAGTTAAAAGAAACCAAAAATCAAGTATTAAATCTTAACCCTTTAAAAATACTCTAGTTTAGTACAACGCCTTTGGTTGTCGAAATATTTTTATATTTTAAATATAAAATACAGTACTTCAGCTTTTTTTCTATATTATAAGTATAATATCATATCTATATCCCAAAAATCAAATTAATTTATAGTATGAAAAAGTTTTGATTCCCAAAAAATGCACAAGAACTGTCGCATTTGAATTTAAACATATTGTTGATGCTATAATTAACTACATACCTATTAAGAATCGAAGAAACAGAAAAATAGCTCAGATTGGAATTATAGCTAAACAGGGATATTTTTGCCAGTGATGTCGAATATTGAGTAAATTAATATTAAATTAATAAAAATAGAGGAAATACATCATGCATCATAAAATTTCATTATGCAAAAAAAATCAATTTTTCAAATTGCTAAACTTTTATTTTTAAAAAATTTAACTAGGTAGTTATTAAATTAATACCAGAATTCTAAAATTATAATTACTAAAGATTGAACAAAATTACGAAAAATTAACGAAAGATTATGGCAGATTATCAGTTTAGCTTTCATCATAAACATATGGGGTAATCGAACAAATACATAGAATATAAGCAACCATATTACATAAGCAACTCATTTGATAAGACGAAATGTTGCCCTGTAGTTTTGCTCGAAATTTTGTAGCTTAAAAATCATTTTTATTGTTTTTTTCATCCATCACCCATCAGCAGGTTACTAAACTAACTTGATTAATAGTTTTTCTTTTTAATTTTCTATTTAACTTTCTATTTAATTAACAATGACAGAATGTTGCGCATTTTTCTAATATAAGTATACTGATATAATTAGCATGTTTTTAAATTAAAAGGTTTTAAGTCTAAGAATTTAATTATTTTATCTATTTATATATGAAAATATATTCATTACAGACAGTAGTATAAATAGATAAATTTTAACACTCAAATGTTGATTTTATTAATTATTATTATATAATATTATAAAATATTAATTTAGAATCAGTTTAATTCGGTTCGGTCTGCTAAAAAAAAAATCTGATGCTTTAAAATCTTTATTTTTCCTTAAACTGTATATAAGTAAAACATTTTTTTATTAAAATTAATTGAAGTTAATTAAATATTATGTTTCGTGAAACAAAATATTAATAATAGGCAGAAATTTTCTAATACAAAAAACACGTTTTTTTATCACACAAAATAAAAAAATATGAATTTTTAAATAACGTTCTAACTTACATACATACATCCATCTATATATATTTATACTTGACTACTTAATTCTAAAAATAAAATTCTGTGTTCTTTTTGATATTTTGTACATATAGATATGTATATATATATATATACACAACACGACGAACAAAATAGACCCAATTTCAATAACAAATTATGCAATTTTTTGTTTTTGTTATATGATGTAGAGGCACTTATTTTTTTACGAACGCATTGTAAAAATAAACAATAAAAACAACACTTTCAAAACATCTCATTTTCTGTCTATTCTGGGTTCATGAAAACAAAAAAATTCAGTTCATTTGACTCCGGTCGATTCTTATTATATGTGAAATAATTGAATGAATAAAATATTTTGTAACGTAAAAACAGAATTTAGTGATTTAAGGTTACCAGATGTAATAATTGGATTATTCAAATATGTTTATTTTATTTTAAATGTTGATGTAATGATTGTAGAAATGACAAATAAATTATCTAAAGGAAAATGCCAACCAAGAAAGAAAACTTTTAAAATATGTCTTCAAAATATAGATCGATTGAATTTCGAGAATAAAAAGAATATTATTTTTAGATTATAGAAGGGTACCCCCTTATTAGTGGACTATTAAATTATTGACTTTTCTAGATCCAAAATTGAATACGTATTGCTAAATGTATTTATTTGTATTAGAATATTTTTAATTGAGTATTCTGCGTGGAAAAATTATATGAAAGATATCTAGATAGATGGGTATTGTATAATAAAGATAACTTTATACTGGGAATTAAGTATAGGGTGGGCAGTGTAAGTGTAAAATCCTTAAAAGGATGGTTATTTGTATTATTTTGTTCGAAAAAAATATTTTCAGACATCTTTTCAAATTTTGTAATATCAAAAGGTTGTTTTTTATATTTCAACTTAGATTCAAATATATTTAAATAAATTTGACCTGGAATGCTGCAGGGGTGTTAAAGCAAATCGAATTGGAAAAATAATGTCTAACAAATTTGTTTTTTTGTATAAATCTAGTCTATGGGATGAACACTGTAACTGCTTTTACTAAAAGATAGAATTTTTACGATAATCTACTAATTTCAATGTGGAGAACTATATTATTGTAGAGTAACTTTACCTTCATAATAGCATAACTAGTTCCATTTTATATATTTTTACTAATAACCAAAGCTCTCAACTATTGTTTATCATTTATTTTATTGCAATTATATGCAATTATATGCAATTAAAAAGGGTACTGGACCAAGTTGAACAACCCATAAAACATTTTTTTTCTTTGCCTTCGTCGGGAATCGAACTTGGGACCTTTCGATTGACCTATCTACTGCGCCACCCAGCGTGTAAACCCATTAAATAATCACTACTTTTCCGTGTAAGCTGCAGCAATGCATTTTTAAAAGTTTATTGTTATAATAAAGTTTATTTTGAAATATTTTATTCTTACTAAATATTTATTGCGTACAACAACACAACACGGAAATATTTACCGCTGACAGAAAACTTTTACCGCTTACTTGAGTAACCGACGTGTTCAAAAATACCAAATTATCATTCGATCGAATCGAACACGGTTTTATTCAATACGAGCCGCAATTGAAACGCGGTTTTCTATAATAGGCACTATTATAGAAAATGTACCTAATATCAATATACAATAAGTTAGTTCACTGACTTATTTTTAGCAGATTAAGATTTATAAATCAAAATAATACAAAATAAAATTTGTTTCGAGATCTTATAGAATATGTTCATCCATAAGGCTAAATATTTAAAGTACTTATTTTAAGATAATGAAATTAAAATGTAAATTTTAGTTTTTGTGGGTTATTATTGAATTATATGTATATTGATATTAGGTGTATGAGTAAAAGATTGTGTCCCTAATTTCGATATATATTTTTTTTTTACGTTTCTTTATTAAAAGTAAAAACTTTTAAGCCAAAAAACTTTAAAATTTTAATTTTTAATGCTTAGTTCTATTTGACAAAACTTAATAATATACTATTAAAACATATTTTCTCATTTAAGCAATGATGATTATGCAATGATGATTGAAGCAAATATGATGAAATTCTCATTCCTTCTTTTCTAACAAAATCCATCCGCTTCTGTAGGCTCATAGACTTAAAATAAATTTTTCACGAAACACTTTAAATATTCCCGCCAAATTTCACAAAATTTGAAAATTAATCTGCCAAAATCTAATGCCACTTCAACCATCGAAATTGAGTAAAATTAACGGAAGTTATTTATAAAAAGATGAAATATATCGATATTACCAAGATATATCGATATTACGTACGTTTAACTTATCAGAATTACCGTTTTTTTTTATTTTGGTTCAAACTTTCAAAATTTTGGTGTAAAACACTGAAATTTTTGGCAAAAACCTTTTCTTCTAAAAGTTTTCTAATATTTTTTTTTTATAATTATTTTAATGAATTGATCCTATACAGTTTCGCCATATCTGCCATACAAAGTGATCTGTTTTAAGTGTAAAATCCGTTTTAAGGGGTGGTTCCTTGGAGTATTTTAGGAACGGCTTTGACTTGCAACTTTTTTTTTTCAAATTACAATAATTAATATTTTTTAATTTAAAAAAATTATTTTTATCTAATTATTATTTAATTTTTTGTAAACAAATAATAAAATATTAAGACTAACAAGAAAAATTGAATTGCACATATTTTCGCTCGACATTTTCAATATATTCCGCCCACAAATGTACCTAATTCCGTCTTTTGAATCTATTTGCGATTTACGTGTACTAATTTACGATTTTATTAAATAAATTCCCGGAAAATAATTAATATGAGTAAAATTAATAATTTTCTATGTAGCCTTAAAATTTTTTGATTGTAATAAAAATTCAATTTTACATACTATAATTTGTAATAAATAAATAATATTTGAGTGTAAAAGTTATTTATTAAAATTTATAACAGATAAATTCTATATAAAAGGTATTTAAAAAAATGCGACAATTCAGTATTCGAAACAAAAAAAATCAAAAAATTAAAAAATAAAGCAATCAAATTTAAAGGCCCAATCATAATGAACTTAAGCTGACTTAAGCCAACTTAATGGAAATGCACGATTTCGAATTTACATGTAAATTGTATTGTGCACCCATAATAGGAATATCAGAGTATTCGTTAACTTTAGCTGAGGCCTGGACGGAAATTTGACATTTGATTTAGGAGCTGTTACTACTTATTGTATTATTTTATTATTTAATAATTTACATACTTCATAAACAAGTTAAAAAAAAAAAAATATATTAAGTAAAATATATTTTTAGATGATAAACATCTAAATATTTCGTCTAAATTCACTTATCAAAAAACTGACAATGCAAAAAATCAATTAGAAAATTTCTCACTTAACAAAATTGTAATTCGTAAATATCCATTTGTGAAAAAATGAAAAAACAATGTTTCTTTAGTAAAGACTTTATAAATTAATGTGTTGATACTCATTGGAAAATTTGTTATTTGTGTTATCAACAATAATAAAGTTTTAATTCAATTGTAAAACAGGAAAAAACAAACAAATGAGTAGCGGTGGTTTGGGGCACCATTTTTATTGCGTAGCCGTTGTTGGACACAAAAAGGGGAAATATCTTCTTTTTCCAGAGTTGGAAAAACACATATTTACGTATAGTTATAGCAAGTTCCGAATTTGTAGGAACTTTACAGTTGGTTACAAAATCAGAGCTATACGCCTTTTACAGAGTATTTATATATGTATATAATATTTTATTTATGGTATTTGATGTTATTTCAAGATTTGCCAAGAAGGGAATTTTATATAATTCAGTACTGGCTTTGTAAATTGTCATACTAGGTTTGCAATGGGAGCTTAGGTCAACTGCGCTATACCCCGATCAAAATGTTAACTAAAATTATTGAAACATTTTTACAGTTTTTAATCTTCATTATTAAAAAATGTTTCACCTATAATATATAATATAATACCCGCTCAAATACAAATTAATGAATTTTTCACTGAACAATTTTTGTTCATGTGTCAAAAGTATGAGCAATGAAATCAAGTTTTTTTTCGGTTTTTGCAACAAAAGTGCTTACATTTTTATGTGGTGTGAAACTAATATATTTTACACTATACTATTCAGTATAGTAGTTTCATATTTTAGAAACTATTTATTTTAGTAATTTGAGATAAATAAAATTGAATTGAATTGAATTGAACAGAGTTTGCAGAAATCTAATAATGCAAGAATCGCCATAGAAATGATTAGTTAGGGGAATTGGAAGGTTAAATTATTTAGTAGGGAAAACAAGAGTAACTATTTTCATTTAATAAATAAGAAAACTCAGAATTGAAATTTTTTAAACGCTAAAATGAATTGCATTTAGATTCAAATTAGTATTGGTATTTAAATTATATCGTAAGAAAATTTGGTAGATAGAACCTACTAACTTCTATACAATTTTTTTCTTTTTTAGAATTAACTCTGTTTTACATAGGATACGAATATTGTTAATACACGCTGAGTTCAGTAGGTGGAGTGCCTGACTTTCAATCAAAATGTCTCAGATTCGATTTCTGAGGAAAAAAAAAAATTATTTATCGGCTTTTTGACCTGGTCTAGTATCCTTTCTCATTGGGATAAAATAAATGATAAAAAATATTTAAGAGTATAATCTTTGGTAACAAATCAAATGAAGTGGAGTTAAGAAAGCTTAGTTCCTGACAATAGCACTAATTTTCTACATTTAATGAAATAAGCCAGACATTTTATAAATAAATACTAGAACAACATTAATTATAGTAAAATTGTAATTTAAACTTGCAGTATCGTACTTTTTTAAGCACGAAAAGGCGATTTTACCTAAGTTACTGTCAAGAACATAAAAAAATAATAATGAGATAAGATTGTAGAATAAAATTTTTTTAATTAAATAAAATATTGGGAGTTGTCCGAAATATATTGTTGGAATCAATTACAAACACAAAATTAATTGTTGGAAAAGTACTTCCAAAATTTAATTCATATATTTAAAATATACCCACATTCTTCTTTTAATTTTTTACCCAAATGATTTTAATAAAATTTAAATTGTAACTTTTTTTTTATTTTATATCAAGATTTATTTAATTAAATTTAATTTAGGTATATAATTATAAATTACTTCATTTTGGAAATTCTTGACTGTATGAATGTTGACTCGCTGTTAAAATATAATTTTAATAATTAAAAGAGCACTTAAAATATTATGCATATCAATTAAATGAAAAATAGCATATTTAAGTATGTTGGTACCTCTCTCTGTACAATTAAAGTGAAACTAATTTAAAAGAAACTCATGATACTTAATTGTAGTGTTATTTTAAACACATTAATAGGTTATATTTATATTACTTATATACAATGTACATTGTAATGAAATAAAAATAATTAATGTGTTTTACATTTAAATAATTTAGATAATAATACTCTTCAATTTTTATTTTTTGTTTTAATTTTTAATTATCTTATTTATTTATTTTTTTAATTTTTAGATTGGATTCAAGCATCTTGGGTCAACGTAAGAAAAATCAAAAGAAAAAAAATCAAAAAATGCGAGCCTTAAAACGACGTAACAGTGAAGGTGATTCAGCTGATTATGAAGATAAGGTTGGTATTTAAAAATTGATAGGAAAATTTATTAAATAATAATTCAAACGGATTTAAAATATAGAATTTAAGGGTAAAATAATTATATTACATGTTATTATTTTTCGTTTTTTATTTACTTCATTCAATACTTAGATTATATAAGTAAATTAATTAAATATTTCTACTTTAATTATGCTATGCTTTCTTATCTTAAATAATTTGGCAATAATATTTTCTACATACTTATATATACAATTCGTAAATATTTACGAATCTGTATATTTTTGGAGGTCAATGACAAAAATAATTAAAAACAAATAAAATAAGACTGATATATGAGTTTTAAAAAAATTAGGTTATTTGTGATTATATTTGTTTTTATTGTGTAATTCATTATTTCAATAATTATGTAGGTACGTCATTGTACAATCACACAAGGAACTAAAATCTTCAAAAAGTTGTAATTTTTTTTTTTGGAAGGTTTTTTTATTTCAAAATAATTGATGAATCTGTGTAATTTTAGTATTTCCTAATAGATTAGATTTTAAATAATTGGTTCTAGAATCGCGACGTTATGGTAGTTTTTGTTATAATGCGTACATAATACAGTTTATGTTATCGCAGATAGATAGACTTTCAATTAATGTTGTGGTTTTTAATATAAATTTCCAGGTTAGTAATTTCTAGTTGCTAATCTTCTTTATTCGCAAAACATTTGTTGGTAGTATTTTTTCTTTTGTGTTTTAGAATCCCTTGTCCCTTATTTTAATTTTTTTAAAACAATATTTTCTGTTATTGATATTTTCTGTCGTTTTTCTGCAGTGTGAAGGCAAAACTAAGTTTTCTATTATTAAGTTTGAATTCAGGTAATAATAATCTTAATTATATTTTTTGTTTGATTTCAGTATTTCATTTCATAAATTGTTCTAAAATGAACTGTATGAGGCTTTAGTTGTTTTCATCGTTTGTCACAATTTTTAAGTGTTTAATGAACACAAAATTCTGTTTGGTATTTTTTCGATCATCTAAAGATAATAATTTCCTCCACTTAATCTTAATTTTAGTAACAAATTTTGTTTATGAAACAATTATCGTTTTATGAAAGTAGACGTGGTAGATCTTCTTCATCAACCAATTTTCCTGCGATTATGAAATATAGTTTTATTTATTGTAGCAATAGTTTTAGTATATAATTTTTGAAATTATTAACACGTTATCTACATAAAATATATTTTAATTCAATTTTTTTTTATTTGCCTCGAAATTGTTATATATACCTACCTTATTGAACTTTGATATTATTCGCTACAAGGTCATATATGACATATTTTTGTTTTTATCAACTTGAATGCTTTTGAATTATTATTCCAAAATTATAATTTAAATAATAAATATATCTTTAAATTCCATTATAAAAACATATATTTATTAATTTTTTTTCAATTTTAGGGAAGATCTCTACTACCAGAAAAAAAAGGTGTTAAGTCGACATTTATCGAAAATTTAAAATCCCATCATGAGAATAATCGAAAACTTCGTACTGAGTCCGAATCATCTGATTTTGATTCTGTAATTTTTGAATTAGAAATGTAAAAAATATATTTTTTGTTTTAATTCCTATTTACATTTTCTTGGTTTTTTTTTTATTTTAATACATACATATATTTGGTCTACAATGTAGTCCATAATATTAAATATGTTATAATACATAATTATTAGTTTACCAAAATATAGAATTGTTCTACAAAAACTAAAAATTAAAACAAAATAGATGTAGTTTATAATTTTTAATATTAGATTTTAATTAGGTTGTTTTGTCAGACATATGAAAATCAATACAACAAAAAAAAAACAAAAAAACAATAACATATTACAATTCAGTAAATTAACAAAAAAAGAAATTATAATAATACCATTTTGATAATATTAAAATGCTAAAAAATATATTGGATTGGATAATACGAAAATATATTTATTCCCAGTGATAATTTTAATTTGATTTTTAATATTCGAATTTAAATTTGAATAAATTATGATCAGAAATATGTATTTAAAAAAATAAAGAATTCTTATTATTCGGATTTTTATAGCTGCATAAAGCGCTTGGAAGTGATAACGAAGAACTATTACAACTCCAGAACAAAGTGTTCTGATGTTGTAAAATTGTTTCCAATACCTAAACTGTTTTAAGAAATTATGCACTATTAAAATTTTAAACTATCACGGTTATTCAATCGATATTTGAATAATCGTGTCTATGAATATTCAATCCATATTTGAAAACTAACAAAAATGCATTTATACTTAAAAAAAAGAAAAGAAAAAACTGTAAAATCGCAATTAAAGATTTTTTTAAAACTGAAACAAATTTGGAAATTTCAAAATATAGCAAACAACCATATAATTTTTGTCAATATAGTACATTCAATAATAACTTATGAGTAAAAATTAATTAAAAGTAAAATGATGTTGTAATTCAAATAACATATAATAATAAATATGTATATTTAGAAAAAGAAAACAATTGGTACAAAATAATTTAAAAAATAATTTTTATTATTTTCTTAAATGATACCTTATTTATTCACTTTAATATTTAAAACAAAAAATTAAATTTATATAAAACAAAAAAATAAAACAAATAAAATATTAAATTCATATCTTTATGTGCATGTACCTTGTAGTAATTTTAATAATAATTAATTATACATCTTGTGAATTAAAACTATTTTAAATTATAAAAATTGAATTTAATGAAAAAAAGATAACATTTTAAATTTGTTTTGAAATTATCAAAAAAAATGTTAAAAATGTCTATTTTTGGTATGTTTTTGTATTTTAATTAAACATTTTGCAAAAAAAAAAATCCTTTATATAATATGTTAATAAAAGTTTCAGAGTAAAGAAATTTGATAAAAATTATGTCCTAAATGAATTGAAAAATCAAAATTTATTAAAATAAATTAAAATATTAAAAATATATATTTTCTAAAACAAAACAAAAATTTAGAATAATTATTGGAGAGACCTAAAAAGCTAATTAATTTTTTTTACAAGTGCTAAAAGGTGATTTGAACACATCACCTATAACATATTTAATCTAAAATTGAATTTACTGTGTTCAAAATTATAATTTCAATATATTCTTTTATTGTATTTTCTAATTTTTTAAATTTTATATTAACAATTAAAATATTTGTTTTCTCTACTTAAATAACTAAATAATTTACACCTGAACAATATAAACTAATTAAAATTTGATTTATCGTATTCAAATTTGCAATTATAATTTTATAAAATTATACGGAGTTTATGAAGTAATATCG
Organism: Argyra leucocephala; assembly: GCA_963942445.1. Lineage (NCBI taxonomy): Eukaryota > Metazoa > Arthropoda > Insecta > Diptera > Dolichopodidae > Argyra > Argyra leucocephala. The sequence continues at coordinate 111,138,193 of OZ012678.1, forward strand.
TTGGATATATGTAGAAACAAGGAATTTTCAAGATTGAAGTTTTGAGAAAAATGCATTTTAATCTTTTTTCAAATGCTGTAAAAAAATTAGGGTGTACAACAGACTTAGATGTTAAGGATAACAATTAATACTTAATTTTCATTCACCCTATAGACAAACAAAATATATAATATAAAAAAATAGAACAGACATTCTCTACTTTTTCATATTGTTCTTTAGAAAATTGCATATCTTTATTTTGTATATTTAAATAAGAAGTACGAAATTATATACATACATATGTATTGTTTTTGCATATACGGAACGATCATTATTAATTTTAATATACAATTACAATTATTACTCTTTATTCGTATATTAATATTTTATTTTCAAAATAAATAATATACAATGCAACGTAAATATGTGGAAAATATTTTCCTATTGCGATTTATCAGCAATTAAAATTAAAACAACGATTAATAATTTTTATCTACAATATATAAGTAAAATTTTTATAGATTTTTCAAGTTCAAATATAATTTAGGAGTTTTAAAATAAAAATATAAATACAAGCTTAATAGCATTTACATAAAAAAAAAATAAATAAATAAGAAAAAAGTAATTATAAAAACAGACTTAACTTTTATTATATTACAGCAAAAAATTTACAAAAAGTTGTGACTTCTAAAACGAAGTAATTTTATAAGCTTACAAGAGAGGAAAAACATACACATACATTTTGTGAAATTCATGCTATACATTTTAGAAATCCATCCAAAATTTTAAAGTTTTTTAAAATTAATTTTTAGAATTTATTTTTCAGATGTATGTATATATAAATAATAATAAATTTAAAATTATATAAAAAATTATGAACAAACAAAAAGCATTCTAAATTTTAAAAGTATATACATACCGAATAAAAATTATAAAATTTGCACATCAAATTTTTACTTTCTTTTTTCCTTTGGATTTTCCTTTTTAAATTAATCTTTTTTCATTTTTCTTTTTTTTCTTTTATATATACATAAGTATGAATGTCACAAGTATTTTACTGAATATATTATGATGAAAAAAAAAAATTTATAAATTTATATACACATTGTATACATTTTTATTATATTATATAATATTACATTTGTTCTTAAAGAAATATTAAAAGTTCATATTGTGAATAAACAAAAGATTTTTATTCTTAAAAATAATAAATTAATGTTTGTTTTAATCACCACCGAAGTCTTATACTTATGTTAGTATTTCAAATTTAAATACTTTGAAAAGTTAAAAAAACATATACCATATTCTAAATAACAAAAATTTCTCTTAGTTAAACTTCTGATTAATGGTGTACAAATAACGGAAGCTGATGAAGTCAAATTAATGTATTAAATATTAACAAAGACTATATAACTATTAATATTTGTGTAATGTTTGATCTATAATCCCTTTCCGATGTATTTAAGTTTGTTTTCAAATTTAATAGGTCTAACACCTCATTTGCAACTGGATTTTCAACAAAAATTTAATGGAATTGGGTCCCTCACCAGTAACTTTGAATTCTTTTTTATTATGTAAAATCTTTTTTTGCATCCAATTTTAAATCTGTTCATACCTACAATAGTTCGAAGAAGATACTTGGTTTATTTATTTGTTTAGTAAAACTCTTTACCTTTTGCCACTTTTCTTCAGGTTTTGTTGGAGGACCTAAAGCATTCAAGTATTCGGTATATTTTTCCACATTTCCGTTTCGATTCTGCTTTTTCATAAATTTCTTGTGCAAATTGTTTACGATTTGTCATTATCTGTACAAGATTATGTTAGGCATGATGAATTTTGATAAGTAAATAACTATTTCAATTTGTGATTTAATGGGAATATGTTGTGCCCGATTGTGCTCAGCTATTTATATACTTCTTTTTTTCTTGTAATATTGCGAATTATTTGTAACTAGCCTTTTATTTCTACAGAAATTAAAATAAAACTATTATGAACAAACAATAAAATAATACAAAAAGAAGAGTATACCCTTATCATGATTCTCGAATCGAATATGAGTCGAAGCGAATATGCTAGTCGAACGTTCGCGTAAATGTGATCACGATTCGCGAATAAATTTATTCGCTGTGGAAAAGTCGTTATTAACCTAACACCAAGTATATTTAAGATTAATAAAAAATTTTCAGTTAAATAAAGATGCATTATTTTATATTTTAAATTCAGTGAAACATAAATCGAACCCTTAAATTAGAACAAATGGAATATATTACCAATAGTAACATTAGTCTGTGCAATACGATGAAAGAAATTATCACTGGCAATAATTTAGAGTTTCGATTGTTTCGGATATATTTACTGCTATTTTTCATTTTAGGTTTCTTCAAGTGTATTTGAATTTGTAACAACACTTAGAACGGCTCTCTAGATTAATTTGGATTCTCTGGACTTTGTTATTTGCTCAACAGAGCATCGACAGCTTGTTCCTACGCCTGTTGTTTTTATATATATATTTTTTTTGCAATACCTGTAATCATATTATTATCAACACGCAGTACATAGACGAATAAATAAATAAACAATGATTTATTCCACTCTTTGAATTCACGTTTTAAAGATCCTAATACATTTAATTCGGTTGCAAATCGATTCCACAACACTTTTAATGAACTTTTATTCCAATTTGCTGTTCCCACAAGCCTAATCATTATTCTCTCAATTGCACCAGCTTATCAAATTTTTTTTTTATAGCTGCAAATAATATCATATTATTATATTATTCATAAATTTTGTAAATAATATTCTCACATTTTTTTTTAAATTTACCCTCCCCTCCATTTTTACTCGAAAAACAACAAGATGTATATTTTTTCTTTATTTTTGTTTTACGGTTGTCACTTACGTATTAAGTTAGCTTCGCTAATCATGATCGCATGACAGCGAATTCGTCTACTTATACGTTCGATTCAAGAATCATGATAAGGGTAGTAAACTCACATTTTTTACTTATAAATTTAATAAATGCAAAAAATATTACTCAAATTACATATATCTCTTTAACACAATCCAAATTTAATTCATAAAAACACAAAATTTCGCTTAACGCTCAATTCAAATAAATTGTAGAAAAATGGTAAAAATAAAACGATAAATTTTAACGCTTTCTTCGACAATTTTTGAACCATATCAACACTAATAGAATAAATAAAAATGTAATGATGACCCACATATCATAAGGTAAAAGGGCCCAGAAATTAGTTGTATATATTGTTCATACAAAAAAAATTAATTAACGATATCGAAATACGCAATTTTCCATTTTTACATTTCAACAATAAAATCGTAATCATTATCAAAATACATAACAAGCACCTGAAACTGAAAAAGGAAAATTTTTGTATGGAAACAAAAGCGAGTGGCTCAAAAATGACAAGTGTAATAGAGCGATATTTTTTACAATCGTTGATCGTTCTTAATTTATTTTGCTAAAAAAAATCACTTATAAACTGGTAGTTTTAGTTGTACTTGAATGCCTCGTATCTCAAATATTAATTTTGGGCTTTTAAAATTTCACATGTATTGTATTGAATTTATCTAAAAAATTTCTTTTTACAATTCTTTTTATAATCATACCTCAATTTTCGAACATTAACACAACAAATTGTATTAGAGTGAATAATCAATGCTATGCCACAAACCAACACTGTAAATAAACCCCTGAAAATGAATACATTTCAAGAGGAAATTATAATTATTAAAATATAGTTTGATTAAAAAATATAAACAGAAGGTCCAACATTCTTGGTATTATATATATAATTGTATATAATCCCCCTATATAGCGAATGGGCTATATTCCACGGGTATGTATTCAACCGACTCATCGCAATCTACTTTTGTGTTCCACTAAACTCAATATTCAGTGTCACTTATCTCTGTGCTCGTGTAAGAAATTTCATTTTGAAATAAAAATTGGTGAGTGAGTGGTAAAGTGAGTGGTACGTTTGAATGAAGTGCATAAATTTTGTTAAAAAAATTTTTTTTTGTATCCTTCATGCAACTTATTTTATTTATTATTATCTGTGTTAGTGTGTAACGCCGGTTCAACCACTAAAATTTTGGCAATTGAGCAATTCTCACTTCGTGGAAATATACCCTCTATAAAATTAGTTTACCATGTTAGCTACCATGTTCTTCTGCGTGGAGTATAGACCACCCTTGTGGAATCTAACCCGATGAGTCGGTTGAATACATTTTTTATTGCATAGTAAGAAAATTTTTGTTTTAATAAATCTTTTGATTTTTTTTAAAATCATCCAGCAATTCATTATCGAAATGAGTTTTCTTTTATTTTAAACTTAAAGAAGTACACAAAGTAGATAGATGAAATGAAACTAAACTAAACTAATTTAAATACACCATCAAAATATTTTCACACTTAAAATGTTTAACGGCTAAAATCCACCTTAAGTCATATTTATGGGAAATTTTTCATTATAAGTCTTTCAAAAATATAAACACCATATTATTTTTTTACATTATTCAGTTATTTAATCTACATTATGTCCTTCTTTAAGCTTAAAATAAAAAAAAAGCTCATATCAATATATATTTATTATTATTCACTTTCAATGCTACAATGCTATGTATGTACATACGTGTTTTCAGAATCAAATTTATCCTTCATGTTTGATTGAATAATATTTAATTTTAAATAATTAAAATCAATAATTGTTCAAATTAACGAATTTCTGAGCGATCTTTAACGGTAATTATTTGAAAATAATTAAAAATTCGCATATGCAGTGTGTTTTTGCCGGCAACGGCAACCCATCAAAAAATTTGAGTAACGTCAACGTAAAAGAAAAAGTTGTTATTTTTTATTTCTTTTGTTTATTTTATTTATTTACATTTCTATAAACGTCAAAGACACTTCAGTTGATGTTTTGTTTCATTTCTATATTTATTTATAATTTTCAGCATGTTCTATTTCTCATTGTTTCATTTAACAATGGTGTAATCGTAATGGTGCTTTAACGGTATCATTAGTTTAATGGTTTGAAACATTGCTAGATTCTTTTCGCCTTACAAAAATTTTCCTTATCGTAATTTTCCAAGATAAAAATTAGAATTTTCAATTACGATGTTATGGTTTTAAGCGTAGGTAATTAGATGTATCCGAATTAACAAGTATTTACTATCCTTGCGTTTATTCTTTAACGTTAACTATTAATTGGAAAATCAGAATTATTTTAATTTGTAGCGTAAGAACGAAAAAAAAAATTGGATTTAAGTTTATGTATAAATACATAATAATAATAAATTGTTTGTTTTTTAATGAAATATTTAATTTTAGTTTTAATACAAGGAAATAACAGTAGAGATAGTAAATTATATTTACAATCTTTGGAATGCGTATTTAAAATACACTTCAGTAGGAGTATTTTCCCAAAAATAGAATATATTTTTACCTATAAAGGGTACGTTACCTATATACGTATATTTTTGTAAATGATAAATTTTTATTTTCTAAACTGCATGTCCGTATTGTAATATACCGGAATATAAATTTAAATTATGGAATTTAACGAATCGAATTTATAAATTAAAAACATTTTGTCATTAGATAACATGGTCGAAGCACCATAACTCAATGTTATGATAAAATAAACTGAGAGTGTGTGAATAATAAAAGACGTATTCTAATTTCCTAGATACCAAATTATTTAACAATGTAAATTAACAATTTTCATTTTTGATTTATATGTTTTTCAATTAGAATTAAACTGTAATTTAATTAGTCAATTCTAATTCAAATTTTAATTTGTATATGAAAATCTGTCACAATTAAAATTAGTAAACTAATTATAGGCACACACCCTAAGGGTACATTATTATCACTGGGTAAATTCAAAGTCCATCAGATATTCGAAAAAGTTATTACAAAACTTCTTATGACCGTATGATATGACATAATTGTGTTATCATGATAATATACATATATATATATATATTTTTTTTTTAATATATTGGCATTATATTATGTATCCCAAAATAAACTGAGTATCAAATTTGCATCTATTGAATGAGGAAACGAAATAAAATATCTGTGACTGTAATTTGACAAAACACATTAATTTTTAAAAATAGTATTGAAAACAAAATAAATAAAACAAATAAAAACATTAAAATTTTATATTCAATTATCAACCGATAAATATAAATTATCAGAGAAAAACAAATTAATAATATTTATAAAATTACATTTTTCAGTCGGTCATTACTTACACGTTCTCGGTGGGGATAATTTACGATAATTGTCACACAGCTAAATAACAAATTTATCAAAATAAACTAATTGAAATATCACTAAATTTCTTACGACTACCTGAATAGTTGTTTACACCCAATATTTCACAACAAAATGTATAAGATCAGAACACCCGTTGAATTAAAGATTATTTTAAATCTTAACCCTTCACTGCATACGGGGCCGAGTTCGGTTTTATAACTTAATAATTAGTAGGTTCTTAGACACGACCAGCTTATGTTAATATTTTTAAGGACTTTTTGTTTTCACGGGAATAACAACTTGGCACGGAATTGACAAATATATGGTTAATGGACTAAAATTACAATATATATCAGGGAAATTACCTTCTTGTTTGTTTATTAAATAAAACATTTAGTCTGGAAGCCAGCTTCCATCGATTTAAGAAACGTAGAACATGATTCAACTAGAGTTTTTAAGGTTAATTTCCCCCCCTTCATAAAACCATGCTGGTTAGGCACAAGTAGAGAAGAACGTTCATTTTATATAATATCATAAACCATAAGTTAAAATATCTTTGGTATACTTGACAGTTTAGCTATTGGACGATAGTTTGCGATATCATTTTTTGGACCATTTTTGTGAAATGGTTTTATATAGACATATTTCCGAAATTGTGGAAATATTTCGGGTTCAAGAGACTTATTAAAATAAATTGACAGTGGATAAGCGGTTGATTCAGAACATTGTTTTAAAATGATCTTCGGAATATTATCAGAGCCTGGGGATGTTTCGTTATATAACTTATTCAAATAGGCTTTTATTTCGGGTGTGTCAAACTGGATCAAAGGTATGATTATTGCAGAGAGTTTTGCTAAATTAGGAATTTTAAGTCGGTCCACTTCCAAAATGTTATCCTGGTAAGAGCTTGCAAATAATTTTTTAAACTGTGCTACAATAGTTTCAGAGTTATAACTTGTTGAGTTCTTATAAGTCATATAATTAGAGTACTGGTCTGATTTACTTTTTAAAATAATGAACATCTAGAAAAATTTGAAATTAGATCTTGCCTCATGAGCCACATTGCTTAGATATTCATTATATCTAGAATTTATTCTGAAATATGGGATATATTTTTCGTTAATTTTTGAATTTCTATATATATATATACGGCCCCAGAAACAATTAATGGCTCATTTAAAGGAAATATGAGTGATATACTTTGTTCTATGAATCGCATTTCCTTTTCTTTAAACAAAGCTTTATCCTTTCTGTGGTTTCTTATATTGGATTTCTACCTATTTGTTTTTGTACACGTTGCTTCCGTGCAGTCATATTAAGAACAGATTTTCTTTAAAAGTAATTCCTTCCCTTTTACCATCCTCATTTCCTAAGTTTCCTTTCCCATCCTAGCCAAACGTACCAATCGGTATAAAAGGTCCCCATCCAATGTTTTGGCTATGTATAAAAATGTAAAAAAATTCCGTGCGCTTGTTGTAATTCCCATAAACGCACAGGAAACATGGAAATGATAAGTAAGTAGTAATTGAGCAATAAAATTTCAATAAATATATATTTAATTAATGAATAATAAATTAATAATACTTAAAATAATGTTAATTTGTCTAAAATTATTTAATCAAATTAATAAATAACACGCACCACGGAAATCACAAAATTGCAGAATAAAATTTTGAACTACCTTCCGCATTTATGTTTCTTAAAATATATGTTTATTCATTTTTGAGAAATTTACTTTGTAGCTGTTTGGTAACAAATTATTAACGTTTAAAATATTTTTTTTGCTCTTTACACTATTTACACGGAAATTACAGAAAAACATGAGGGCGCATGAAGTGTACTGGAAAAATTAGTTTTTTTATAATATATTTTTTTTTATTATATAAATAAATTTAAAGTTGGACTTTCCATATCATATTCCGATTTTTCTTTGAATATATCTTTTATGCTATGATAGATAATTGAAATTATTTAGAGCTAAGTAGATGTGAGGACAAGCATGGTAGTGACATTTTCGTTATTTATATAAGCTTTTCGGATATAACCTGATTGATATATGATAAAATTTTAATTGTCCGAAATTGGGTACCTATTAGAGCAGCACTTGTCATAACTAAATTAAATATTTTTAACATTTTTCTATATTAAAAATTATTCGGACACAGGATATCAACCTTATATTCACCCTATTATATTTTACTCTAAAATAAATATAAAAAATTAAAAAAATTAAATACATTTGTATTCTAATCTAACTATATCTACTGTACCTAACCTACTACATTAATTTAAGTTCAAGTAGAATTTTTCATTAAATATTATGCAATAATGCTGCAATTTGTTGAAGTATGAATAATAGTAATAAAAATTTCAATATTATTAAGTTGCAGCTGTTTTTATTTTAAATTTACCTTTGAGAAAATTATGAAGTTTCTCTTTCCTCACTTTTCCCTATTTATAAATTCCATATGAAAATTAATTATGTACTGAAAACTTAAATTTAAATTAAATATAAATCAATAAAATAATTAATTATAATTTTATTTACTTAAGGATAATTAATTATTTAATTATATACAAATATTAATTCAATTTTCTATATTATACCTTTAATAACTGTATCTGAATAGCATAACATACTGACATTACATACATATATAATATGGATACGTAAAATAATAACTTTAATCTATTTTAACCCAATATAAAATTTTATTTGATCTGGCATCTTTTTCAATTATTTTTCAAAAAATTAACATGAAACCTTTTTCTATGAATTTAATTGATTTCTTAGGATCTTAACTTCATATATTATTACATAACTTAAAATGTCCTCTTAAATAGTACTTACTTATGTATATAAAATGTATATACTTGACATATATTATATAAATATAAAAAAAATATATAAAATTTAATGCTGGAAAAACATGAAGTAATGATAATAATATATATTATATAAAAATATTTTACCGCTTTAAACTCGACTACGGAGTACATATACATACACACATATATATTTACAAAAAAATGTACACGCAAGCTCTAACCCTTATAAATTCGGACACTGTGAATTTTAAAAATATTTAATTTTGTAATAATAAAAATTTGAAACTATGTCAGATTTCTTATGATGGTGTCAGAACCGAAATCAAACATGCTGTAAGTAACTCTTGGTGAAGCATTTGCAAATAATAAAAAATAATTTAACAATTATTATTCATTTATAGCCCACAGCATATTCGATAAAATATATTACACTTATGTTATTCGAAAGCTTTATTAATTAGTTCGTTAGCCCCTGAAATGTCAAATTATTTGGTTGAAGGAACCAATCAAAATAACCTCATAACCGTTAAATTATTCTGTTCCTCATTCGTTCCACCTTGCTGAATCTAGCAGATTTGATGTAATTACTAGAATGCTCAGTGAAGTAAACTCTAATTCTATCTCTTTTGATCACCAACAATTTTTTGAGTATTTTAATTCATATTTAATCACTAACAAATATGTCTACGTACGATTTTTTACTTCTCTACACACAGCAGGTTTACTTTATTTTACCAAAAAATTTTTCATTAACGGTGGTGTTGTTTACTAATCCTTTACTGGATGATGATATATTGCATTATGTTATAGACTTATAATTTAGATATGACTTTACCTGTAAAACAATCTTTTGTTGTAAAAAAAAATTTGCAAAACTTTTTGAAATAAAGTTTTTTACAATAATATTTTTAGCTTTTTTACTAAAATTTCAAGTGTTGCCAGCTGTTACGATACTATATTTTATTAATTTTTAAAAAACATTCTGAAAAACGCATTGCTCCAGCTTGCATATTTTCGGAGTTGTAATGCTTAAATTCATCAAATAGACCTTGTTTAGAATTTTTCATCTGAACTACTCCAAGAAATCATTTCTTAAAATATTTTCACGTTAGAACACCTTGTATAAAATGACATTGGCTTTGTTTTAATACAATTAAAAATATGTATGGAAAAATATCTAATTTTTGTCTTATGGTATTGTTGTTGTATTTTAAATTAAAATTTTACGATATCAGGCTTTAAATGCACACTCTGTATTTAATTACTGATGATAATACAACTGAGTATTATAAATTAAAATTCATTGCTATAATACAATTTATTTGATATTGCTTAGAATCAATAAAAAAAATTTATCTTTTTTTTGTAAACCCTTTTTATTAAATTTTTTATTTTTAAATAAGAAATAGGTAAAAAATATGTACCTATACATATTATTTAAAAATTGATCAAAAACTCAATTAAAAAAAATATAAATAAATTATTCTTCAGTCGATATCAAAGTTTTTTTTTTCAAAGGTCTCACACTGTGTGTGTTGGTTGGTTATTGTTTTTTTATAAAGTTTCACAATTTTTTTTTTACATAGGCCTCAATTTGGTAAGAAAATTGGTACATAAAAAAGGCTTGTCGTTGGTTATTTTTTTGTTTGTTATTATTATTGTTTTTTTTCTGCGTTTGAATTTTTTATTCATTTATTTTTTATTTTAATTTTGTTTAATACTAATATAAACTTACCCAAATAATCCATGTTGCTTGTTTCGCAATAAAATACATCAAAAAATAATAAAATGAAAAAAGAAAAAGAAAAAGAAAAAGTAAAATATTAAAAAAATAAAAAAAAATAGTTGACTTAACCAATATGGGGGTATTCATTAACATTTAATATTTAATTTGTATTGTATTTAATTAATATTGTTTTATAAATCTTTAGGAGTTATGCTATTAGGTTTTCAATCATTTTAGGAGAGAAGAAAAATAACAAATTTTATGTAGATACAGTCTGGCGTATCTGATAGGCACATAAAAAGATGCAAGAACTTTGATTGTTTCTATAAGGTTTTCTTACAACCGATCACTCGCATATATGTACAAACAAATTTAGGCTTAAAACCAAATATTACCCAGTTTTAAACATAAATTTTGTTTATAAGCAGATTTCGTTAATTTCAAATATAGCAAATACTTTATTTCAAATAAATAAGAAACAAATAATTAATTCATATTATAAAAATAAAACAACAATTAAAACAGCCTTTATTCACAGGTTAGATATTTGATATTTTTTATAATATACCTTCTTCATAGCTTTGAAAAAATATGTTAAATAGTTTCTCTCACTTAATCAGTGGCTATTTTGATTTAAAAAATCTCAAATTTGCAAATAATTTTCTAAATCTTCTAAACTTTCCAAATTTTGATTATGTTTCAATTACATGATGAATATGTTTCTAAGTTTGTTATAGTGAATTTGAAAATTCCAAAAATTATTAAGGCGTATTCTCCTTCAATTCCAATATTATTACATATTACTATTAAATCCATTATCTTTATCATCATCAACTTCTGAAACTTTAATTACATTTTCACCATCATTGTTTAAAGCGTCCTGAATAATTTCACTTTCTGTAGAATTTCCATAACAATCTAAATCATTATCGCAGTTAATGTATTCTTCAAAATTTTCAGAAATTTAAGGAAAGATACACTACTTCATCTACAATACCGCTGAGCAGGATTTACCGCTGAGCAGTAAGAGCAGCTGTGTTGGGACAGAGGAAAGTAATTTTTGTAATAATTAAAATAATAGAATCTTTAACTTTATGACAAGCGGTTTTGTCCGCTATTAGAATTGCATTTCTTTTTATCTTTTTCATTTTTGCATTAAACTTTTGTAGGTATTATTTCGATTCATAGTTCTGACGTCATCTACCTTTTTTTTGTATGATAATAATCAATAGCAGCACTTTTATTTCTTAGTCATCAAGATTTCTGATAGTCGATGGATATTACATCACGGTTGCCAGGTATCCGGTTTTGAACCGGACAGTCCGTTAATTCAACTACTTGTCCGGTGGGAAAAAATTAGAAGGACCGAACGTAAATTTGTCCGATATTTCTCCTAACGCTTTGAAAATTTTGAAATTCAAATTGTTTATACCGCAGTAGGCTATGGAAAATTTTAATTTATGAAAAATATAGTTTAATAGGAAATACAAAATATTAAAGAAATATTTAAAGTTTACTGTTGGTGTAGTAAAGTGATAAATTAATCTAAAATTTGAAGTATATTAAGTTTGAATTATTAAGTGGAAAATTAAGTATTAAATTTGTTTTTTTCATATCAATCAACTAGGTCTCTATAATTTTAATAGCCAAAAAAATTTAAATTAATTCAAAGTATATCTAGCTAAGAAATTAGTGAGGTAGAAGGTGGTTCAACAACAAAGAGAAGGAAGTGCAATTACAATGCAGATTGGCTAAAAAAATATACTTGTGTATATTTTTATGAAGATGCTTTCGAAGATTCAAGATCGATTAAAAATCAACTATGTCGAGTGTTAAATGACAACGGATTAATTTGAAACAATGTAACAGCATATGAAGCTGATAACGCTAGTGTGATTTACGGAATAAACAATTCGGTTTTTCAAAAATTGGTTAATGAAGAAAATAAAACCATTAGTGCAGCTCATTGTAATTTAATTTGTAAATGTAATTGTAATTGTAAATACAGTCAGATTTGTATTCTAACAGAACGATCGATAGTACGGTTTCAGTTCACTCTGTCGCACTTTCAGTGTTTGCATCGTTTGTGGTGATCGTTAATGGTATGAAATTTTAGGTTTGCGTTAAGTTTTCATCGAAACAGCCAACCATTACTAGTTTTAAAATCTTTAACACCTAAAAAGCAAGAAGAAAGTTCATTAGAGTTTTATTTTACGATTTTAATACTATTCCTTACATACCCGAAAGTTCAGCGGATAATATTGGTTTTTCTAATAATAGTGATTGAATAGTGACAAACCATTTAAATAACGCTCTTTATACTTTATCATTTCTAAAATGCTTTCTATCAGTATTGCGATTTTTAAACCCTATATACTTTTCTTTTTAAGAAATTTTTAAAAACTATTCTGTCAAATTTTGCTACTATAAGGACTTTCCTAATATACGAGTCCCACTAGATTATTGTATAATCTTGGTTATACTTGTATTTTTCTTTTACACTCTTGACAATAACTTAGGTAGAATCACTTTTTCGTGCTTAAATAAGTATACGGTACTGCAATTTTACACTGCAATATCTACAATATTTCGAGTATTTGTTTAACAAATTAATGGCTCTACTCATTAAATGAGGAAAACTACTACTATTTTCAGGAAGTAAGCATTCTTAAATAAAATAGCTCCATTTTTATTTAACGTGTTACCAGATTCTACTTTCAATTATTTTTTGTCATTTATTATATCCCAATGAGAAAGGGTACTAGACCAGGTCAAAAAACTAATAAAGCATTTTTTTGCTCCATCGGGAATCGAACCTGGGACCTTTCGGTTGTGTAATTGATTCACTGAATGTTTCATTTTAGCTTGCTGTAGGCCAATAGTGCAAAATCCATGCTATTAATTTTATAAACTTAAGAATTTTCAAATCAAAAACACTTAGGTAATTTCTAGTCAGTGATGAAAAGTAGAATCAAAGAATTTTGACTGTATATTTTCCTTTGGCAACCAATTTCGCATCGTATACTAATTTGTGTTAGTTATAATGATTTTATGTGCATGTGTGTTGATCTAAGGTTGCCATGCTCTTCATAGGTGACTTTTTTTTTAACGACTCTATGGAAATAATAGTAGAGAACTTCACAGTAGTTTTTAGAAGAAATATTCTTTGTTGTAAAATAAAATTTGTTAAATTTGTTGAAAATAGTGGAACTTCTCACTTCTAAAGCAAATTCAGGAATATATATGTATTATTGGTAAATAATAAATAGAAAAATAATACAACTCAAATAATTTTTTTATTTTTATAACTACTTACGTTGATTTCGTAATGAAAACAGTTATACGATATTAACATGGAATATTCTAATGAGTACTCTATACTGTATTACATATAAGTGAACCGACAGTTATAAAAAGACAACTTACGTTTATAAGCAAAACGTACATAGCTAATAGAAATGTAACGTTTGTCAAAATTTAATGTCAGCACTATTTTGATATTTTTTAAATAAAATGTGGAAATTTAAAAAATATAACCGGTTTATTTTCAATTTGTCGTTTTTTTTAATTTTTTTTATATTTTTTAAGGGCTATAAAAATGTCAAAACTTAACTAAACTAATCCTGTCGAATTAGAAAAGGGAATTAGAAAAGAAATATAACAGTATAGAAATATAGTTCTAAGTTCATACACTAACAGATAAAAGTTATAGCATGAAACTGTGTAGATGAGCTTGATGTGGGTATTAGGAAATTTTTACATATTACAAAACGAAGTACAAGACCACTTTGCAAGAAGACCATTGGCTGGGCCTTTTACAAAACTAAATCCGTTCTGCAGAATATCCTAAAGTACATCTAAAACGTAGATCAAAATCTTGCTAGAGCAAAACGCTGAAAGAGTTCATGCTAGGCCAACATTCATGGCAATCGATAATCAAAACTGCTTATGCAAAAAACGCTCGCTCAAGAACACTAAAATTCTGCTGTTAGATCTATTGCAAAAAAAATTGGCCTAACTTTAAACTTATCATAAAAAAAATTTTGTAAAGGCAATTGCTATATCTATAAAAGTTTTAATTTTATCTCTCATCTATTGAGACTTATAGACAAAATTAGACAAAATAAAATGAGAAATCATAAAACGGATTTAAAGTACAAATAAAATATCTGCCATATTTTTTAAAACAGTGTAATAGGCTTTAACACAAACCAAGTGCGCATCATAATAGAGATAATAACTGATTAGTACCTAGTGAGGAAATATTTATGTAAAATCGACTGAAATCAACTTGTGTTGAATATGTGAATTAGAGCAAAAATCTATTGAGCATTTGCTATGTTAAAGTGAGGATTTATTTTTTTCTTTTTACATAGGCAAAACACTAGGTGGGGGATTTAAGTGCATATCTAATAAGCTTTCAAATCCCTGAAATTTTTCCCCATGAAACGAAAGATCAGGATTAAGAATTTTTTTCTGGTGATAGTATAGCTTTGAGTTTTTAAAGTGTTAAACTCGACTCTTCCCCTCCAAGCCCCAATTAGCTCTTGCAACAAAATCATGGCTGAGGCAACTGGCAACAATTACTTTTTTGGTTGATACATTGATAGATATACCGACGGCTAGTCACATGTTATAAATTATTTGCACAAAATATGAAAAGCAACTAAAACAATATATTTTTTGTATCCTTTTTTTAATATTCTTATAATTTTTTTTTTTTTTTTGATGGGATATATTCCTCTGATACTTATGTAATATATAAATCTTCTCAATTCGGTATATAATTTCAGTATCATAAGGCGGAAATAAGATTTTCTTCGGTTATTCTACTCTTATTTTTTTATTCTTTTATTTTTTTATTCTTTTTTCTTTTATTTTTTTGATTCATAATGTTTTTTACCACATTTGGTATGGTAAATATGTATACACATATATATGTATAGTATGTGAAATGTGTATTCAATAATAAATAAGGATAATCTTTTGTTAAGTCCTTTTTTTATATGAATATCAAGCATAAAACAACATAAAAAAACAACCGAAATCACAACTCTTTTAATAAAAGTTATGTATAACGTGTATGCATGTGTGTGTACATAAAATAATTCATCTTAAAGAATAGGAAGACCAGAAGTAAGCATATGAAGGAAAAATTTGAAGTTATAATAAATTTTTCAACATAAAAACAAAAAATTTAAAAGTGTTTTATTTTTTTGTATGGATATTTAAGAGGAGGAACAAATTTGGAGAAATTACGATTCAAAGATTTGATATTGGTATGAGTGGATTGAATTGAATTATTTGGAAATTATTGTTGAGTTGTTTTTTTTTTTCTTAATCTGTACTAGATTTAATGTTCTTTATGTATAGTTTTATAGGTCACAAAATCTGATTGTAAAAAATTTAATCCAATTTTTTCAATTTATAAATAAACCAGTTGGCCACTGTGCAATTGCACAGTAGTAACTTTATTTAAAAAATCCTGGATAACAACATCATCATTGATTCATATCAATTTATAAGAATGTTATTTATTTTTCTGTAGGTAGGTAGGAGTCCTCGTGGTTATAGTCACGTCCGCGCAAATCAACAATGGTAGCGAGGGCCTTAAACCCACTAAAACCAACTCTTTTTTGTCTCTCATATATAACAAATACATGATAGATCGACTAATTAATTCTTACTCTCAGAAAAAAAATTACATGCTTTTTTACATAATTTAAATTATTGAGACTATGTTTGTGTATTATAATTAAATTTTTTTTTTGTAAAATATTAAAGTAAATTTAAATTAAAACTAATTAAAAGCTTTAAAAAAATTGATTTAAAAATTAAATAAAATATAAAAGTGTAAAAAATTAATGTATTTTGTCAGTGTTAGACTTGCTTTTTTCTGCAATGAGCCTATCCTTATATCTCTTTAATCTTCATATGTACCATGAAAAAGAAATCTTATCTCTATCAATTTGACATCGATTGCAGTAAAAATCGGTTATAGTCACCAATAACAGGCACAATTCGCTTTTAGTCAACAATTTTACACCATCTTTTTTAATTTTTTTGTATGTATTTTAATTCGTTTATAGTCAAAAACGTTTGTAGTCACGATTTTGTTATAGTCAACATTTCTTTTGAAAGAAAGTAATAAACTTCATAAGTTCATACAATTGATGTTATTTATAGTCACATTAAAATATAACGTCAATTTTTTAACAAAAAAATAAGTCAAAAGTGAACTATTTTATTAAAAAACTGATTTATAATATTGTCTTTTTCTGTTCTTTATTACAAATTTATATATTTTGTGATTACATAAAAGAATTGCTATTTATGAATAAAATAAAGTTTAAAATTGTTATACGAAAGATGCAATTTTTTTTTACTACGCCTTTAGTCACAAAACGGTTATAGGTGTTTTACTGTATATATATTTTTTTTAAATAGCAGAAGCAAATGAATATGATTTTTGCTTTTCTGTTTTGTTTTCAATTTTTGTTTGTGTTTTCGTTTTTGTACTTTTTTGTATAAGTTTGTGTTTTTATTTAAAACGAAAGAATTTTTATATGACCTTTTTAAAAATTGTCTGTGATTGAAATTTATTTTTGAGTATAGATGTCGCTCTACTCGGAAATAACCGTTATTTATTTGGTGTAACTATTTTAAATGCTTAGTAAATTATTAGTGGTGAATACCCTAAAATTCACCACCAATAACTTGCTAAAATTTTAATATTTGTGTGGTGTAATTTATTATGCAACTATTTTTGCTTTTTTACTCCCTACATCTTGTATATTATTATATTATATAAGATGTGGCTATAAGAAGCATTTTTAAATTAATTTCTTTGCATTTTTAACAAAAAAACAAAAATTCTTATCTTAACTAACAAAAAAAATACTGCTTTAAGCATAGACTATAATATAAGGTTCCTTATAGCTATTATTTGATATACGGCGGCATGAAATAAGGCTCGGAAAAATGTAAATTACATAAAACAAAATTACATGTGGACAAACTTTCATATTTTTTTTTCTTTATTTATTTATTTCCAAAATTCGAAATTTACACTAATTAATATATTTCTACAATTTTTTAAATTACATGAATTTTTATTTTCATTACATGAAAAAAAAAATTATTTTTTATTACAAGTCTTAGCTGTAGCTGTCTGGTTTAATATTTAATTTTCCGTATTCTTAAAGTAAAATTATATTGAGTTCGAAAAATTTTTTATTTTCTTTTTTGAAATAGCCTAGACCCCAAGACTATCAAAAAAAGTACATATTTAAATTTTTATAAAAATTTAAAATTATTGTTTGGTAATAAAGGTACTTTTTTTCTTAACAAAAAAGTAAGAATACTAATTCTTTTATTTGGTTAAACATAACTAAAGTACTAAACATTACTAAAACCTTACCGTCGGCAAAAACAGGGTTTCAATAAATGAGTACCGCCATTACAAAAGCAAATAATTTTAAATTTTTTATAAAAACTTAAATATGTAATTTTTTTAAATATGAAATTTTGTCCATATGTAATTTTGTCTTATATAATTTTGTTTGTAATTTTGTCTTATGTAATTTTTTCCCGACACCATGTAAACGATATTACGATATATGTAAATGTAACTTTACATTTTTTTAAAACTATTGAATTAAAATAATAACTAGGGGACCCTGTTGTTTAATTATAATTCAAATCAAAAACAAAATTTAAAGTTTTAAAAGAGCAGAGATTTGCAGGGACTGATATAGACTTCTCACTTCGAAGCAGAAAACATTAATGCTTTAATGAAACTTTTCAAATTAGTATGGTTTAATAAAAGTATAAGTTCTGAAATTAAGTTTTGGCTCTTCTGAGGGAGATGTTGTATTAGCGTAGGGCTTAATAACCATATCCGAAGGATATCTGGAATTGCTAGCTTTCCAAAAATGTATACCCTTAGTGGCGCATCTTATCCTTTAAGGACGAAAAGGGCATTTTAAAGTATCTTTGTTGTTTTGATGTTATTTTATAAAAACCGTTATGTCTGTTGATCTATTAGATATATATATATATTCAGTTATATATTCTAGAGAGATAACGGCCTGAAGCATATTTTAACATTTATTCAATGATAATTGGTGCTGCCGCTATGGACATATTGTAGAAAATTTAAAAAAAAAAAAACAATTTTTATTTTCTTTCTTGAAAAACTAAATACCTCAAGATTACTAAATTGTTTCATTTCTCAACAAAAAATTAATCATGTGATTACAATGAGTACCGACTATTCAAAATTTTCGTAAACCAAATTATTTATCTTGAAATTGTTTAAGTTTGCTAAAGGAAAATTTCAAACAACTATTTCTTTCCCGGGAAATTTCGTTTTATCTGGGATACGTAAAAATGTTAAGAGCTTGAGAAGGATTCTTTATTTGGCACTGAACTATTATATACATTTTAGCAAAAGAGAAATCGAAAAAGCTATTAAAAGGATGAAATCCTAAAATAAAGTTAAAGCTATATGCTTATTATATTAAATGTTGTCTATTACATAAATGTACAACATGATATTTGAGCGATTATTTACATATTCACAGATTTTTTGTTATTGTTTTTGTTGTTTTTGTTGTTTTTTTTATTTTATAGAATTTGTTAAAAAAATTCTTGGACAAGTCAATAAGCTCTTGGTAAAATTTATCAATATGTAATTTGAAACATCTTGTTTCCCTAATTCACTAAAAAAAAGGCAATTGTATCCCCTATTTTCAAATACAATAGTACAGTAGTTGCTCGAATTATAGACCTATTTCGATTCTTAATGCATTTTTAAAAATTCCAAAAACTAATAATATTACTTATGCTCCTCATATGGATTCGAGACTAACTCCAACACTACAATGGTTGGTCTAAGCTTAACTTATTTCATATTCAAGTACTCAGATGAGAAAAAAGTCGTTGCGTGCGTTTTCTTAGACTTGCAGAAGGGTTGTGTAAAT
This sequence comes from Argyra leucocephala, assembly GCA_963942445.1. Lineage (NCBI taxonomy): Eukaryota > Metazoa > Arthropoda > Insecta > Diptera > Dolichopodidae > Argyra > Argyra leucocephala. The sequence goes on from OZ012678.1 coordinate 111,158,000, forward strand.
CATGAAATTCTATTACACAAAATTTTTCTTATGCTATAGTTGAAATCTACAATTGAGGAAGATGAACTGCGGAATTGAAAAATCGTTTATCCCTAAGTATCCCTAAGCATTTTATATATAAAAATAATAAAATTCATAATCCTTTATTTTTTATGAATGGTACTGTCATTGATATAGTTCAAACATTTAACTACCTTGGATTTAGTGCTGGATAACAAACCAAAATGGAAAGATTATGTTGAGAACTAGTGATAAAAAAAATGTTGCCTTATGTTTTTATACTTAAAAAACTTCGAATTTATTTTACACCTACCAGATTGTTCTTATGTTATCCCCAATTCCGGTTCTTATATTTTATCGAATATTGTCTATCTGAATCCAATATGGAGCAGCGTTTCGGAAATTACTTTAGAAAAATTAAATATCGCTTACAAGAAAGCAATCAAAACAATTTAAAAGTACCCACTTATGTTTCCGAGTAAACAATTGTACAACTAACGGTATATGAATTTGGCAATAAGAATTGTATGATCTGCAAAAAGAATTGTATATGATCGTTTTTAAGCTTGTAAATAATTTATTGAAACATCATTTTGTTCTAAATAGAATGATAGATATTCATAGCCATAACACCAGGAATAAGGCAAATTATTATATATCAATTATCAGCTGAGCCAAGAAACACAGTCAACGTGGGTCTCTTAAATAAAAATTTTAATATATTTTGTGTCAGAGAAATTAGATTGTTTGAAGAATTAAGAATATTTTTGGGCACTACGTCTTTATTTTCTATAATGTTATTTTGTTCTGTCTTCTATTTTTTTTGTTACTATATAGTGTTAAGATAGTTAGATAAGTTAGATATTTGCAAAACCAATTATTACAGTGACAAATTTAGTAACTGTGGATGAATGAATCAGGTGTAAAGTATTTAGTTAGTTCAAACAACTCAACTGTAGAAGAACCTCCACTAATAGCGGAAGAATTTAATAACTATTTTATTAGTATTGGTGATTCAATATCTAGCTCTATAATAACAACATCGCAAGATAACATAAACTTTTTCGGAACGCTAAATGGTGAATATACGCCATTTAGCTTTACTTTCACAAATGAAGAAGAAGTACTAAATGTGATTGTAAACCTTAAAGATAAGAAATCGGTTGGACATGACAATATTTCAACGAAAATAGTTAAAAATTCTGCTTCTAGTTTTGCGAAATTGTTATCGTTCTTGTTTAACAAAGTAATTACTAATGGTACTTTTCTTTCAGCTCTGAAAATTCAAAAGGTAGTTTCAATATAGAAAAGTGGAGATAAGTCTGAAGTATCTAATTATAGGCCAATTAAAATTCTCTCTGTATTTTCTAAAATATAATAAAAAAACTGTTATATAAAAGAATTGAGTCATTTAACCAGTCACCGATTTTTGTACCGCTTTAACAAATGTTTTTGATACCATATGTGAGAAATTGATGATTTTAAAATGGTGGCGGGAGTGTTCTTGGATCTAAAGGAAACTTTTGATTCAGAGCAATATTTGAGAGTTATGGAGACATACTCAGAAAACAGAGTGCAGTATGTATGTTATAAAAATAAAATTAGTACAAGAAAAAATATTAATATGGGAGTTCCGCAAGGGTGATAACTAGGCCCATTGCTATTCTTGATTTATATTAATGATATACATAAATTGCCTCTTCATGGTAAATTATTTATTTTTGCGGATGATTGTAATATTGGGAAAATATGGTAAGTGGCATTAAAAAGATGATAGAACATGATTTTATCATTATTGAAGAATTTCTTCGACTCCATAAAATTATTTTGAACTCCACGAAAACTAAAAAATCGGCAACATAGAAGAAATTAATGAAATAAAGTTTTTAGGAATTATATTAGACAGTAATTTGAGTTGGCTTAGAAAGTAGGTTAAACTCATTAAATGGAATTTTATTTAAATTTAAAACTAAGATACCTCGAGAAGTAAAATTAAAAATGTATTTTGCCCTTGGCCCCTCTTTATTATCTATGGTACAATACAAGCATATTGGGTATTAAAAATATAGTTCGCAACCTACAATACAAGTATCTCAAAATAAGTTACCAAAAAATGTTTTGAACTTGCCGTTGCTACAAAACACTTACAGATTGTACTCAGAAAATAGAATTTTGCCTATTAAAGGTATTTCTCAGTATCAGCAAATTGTAAAAATTTATAGAATCTTAAATAATGTTGATCATACTAATATTACTTCTATACAGCGACATAACAATAGATTCTATACCAGAAACAGAAATAACATTTTAGTATTGTAGTCAATCACTAATATCGTCACAAAGAGTTTCTGTATCTGGTTCAAGATTATATAATGCATTACCAAGAAAAATAAAAAATTTAGCAAACATTAATTCTTTCAAAAAGGAATTGAACGAATATTTATTGGCATCTGACTATTTATTTTCGATTATTTGAATTACATGATTCTAAGAAAAGAAAGAATATTTTTATATTATATGTTATTGTATTAATAATGTTTTCTTTGTTGTAATTCTTTTTTTTTTCTTTATTGTACTTTTAAAGTTTTCAAAATTAAAGCTGATTTTTTTAAATTGTTAATTATAAATTTGAAATTTTTATGAATAATGTTGCAACAATGCCAATCAGGCGATGAAACACCTTATGTGTTTTGTCTATAAATAAAGTAAAAATAAGAAAAAAAAAGTAATAATTTTAAATTATGTCCAGTAGTTATATAATAGTGTCTGAATTTATACACATCTAAGTTTTAATATTTGTTATTTGGTTTAATTATTTATAACTATTTTCTACAGTAATATTCATTTACAATGTAATTAAGTTTAAAATACGATATTGTTAATTTTCAACGATTTTGTTGTGAATGTTAGGCTTTGTCTAAGATCGAAACAGAATTTTGAAACAGAATACTTTTTTGTTATCTGATTTAATTTTGATTCTAAATTAATAAAGAAAAAAAAATAAGATGGGGAATAATAAATCCATGATCATATATGAACAAAATCTATTTTACAATCTATTCAACGTAAGTAACTCTTAATCTTAAAGAACTGTGCGATAGACAGCCTCTCTCAGACTTTTTGTTTGTAGAAGATTACAAATTTCTTCATTATGTAAACAAAACGGAAAAATTACATTTAAAATTTGTGACAAAATAGAAACGTTTTTTAATCTATACACGCATTGCTATTGTACATGACTTATTTACATTGATGATTTGTATTAACCAAAGAGAGAAGAAAATGCTTACGGCGTAGATCTTTAAACGCTTGTCAGTTATAATAATAGATTATTACTACAAAATTAATCTAAAGTTACATATATTTTATATATAATATGATCTGTATAATAAATATTTACAAACATTTATTTAATTCATTTTTTTATTTTTATCTACATAAATTGTTTACAAGGAAAAAACTTTTTCGTTTTTAAATTTAATTAAATGTAAATTTTTTATAATAACAACAATTACTTTCCTGAATTTTAAAATATTCAATACGATATTATTTCTTACTTTATTTACTAATACCTACACTATATACTACTACTACTCTTACTACTACTACTACTACAATTATAATTACAATTTTTTATTCTTGTTTTATTTACATTTTATACCCGTTTTATGTTTCGAGAGGCATTTGTTGTGAAGAAAATTAAAAAGATATATACTTGAGAGAAAAAGGACCTTCTCTTTGCTTTTTTTTGTCTGTACTAAATATTTTGTTTGAAGGTAAGTGCAACGAATTTTTGTTTTGTTATAATATGAAATTTAGATGGAAAATTTAAAATAAAATTATGTTAATAAAAAACTTTTGAAGTAGTAGTTGGGACCGAGAAATCTAAATAAAATCAACAATCTTTTTGTTCATTTTTCTTATTTTCTTTATTTTTTTTATTTCTTTTAAAATTATTAAAAATGTTGGTTATAATAAATTTTCTTAGGAAATTCAATAATATTCGGTATTTTAGTTATAAATTTAAATTTTAAACTTTATCAATATTAAAATTTGATTAAATTTTGATTTATTAAAGATTTTAATAATTGGGGGTTCCTAAAGACGCTATTTACTTCAATTTTAAACAGAATTGATTACATTTTCAAATCGCTTTCATTCGAATTCTATAAAGACGGGCACGATAATATTAATATAAATTATATTATTTCTAATTTTTGCATTTGTCAATTGTCAATACGGTTGGTATATACAATTGTATAATACGAGCCCTACCAACTGCATATTCGAACACATAGTTTTTATTATAGCTCTTTTTTCTAAAGAGTAACTCATCAATCTACGACTTTCAGTTCTTTTTTATGTTTTTATGTTTAATTATGTTAATTATATGAAATTTAAAGGTAAGTCTATTTTTTGGAATTATAAACGAAAAATGGACCAACTTTCAGAATTGTTCAACAATGTCAAATACAAAACACAAGACCTTCTCTCAATTCTCTCTAATTTTTCTCAATTATTTTAAAATTTGCAATATTTTTATAAGGCATTTTTAAGTTTTCTTTTCAAGATTTTCCATAACAAGTTGGTAGAATTTAGACCCAATATTGATTAAAGCTAGTTTAAGATATTGTATTTTGATATTGAAATTAATTTTTGATAATTTTCGTTGTGAAAAAAGAAGAATAATATCTTAATAAATTGTCTTACACATTAGTATTTTTTACTCAAATTAAACTATGTATTTATTAAAATTTACAGTGCAATCACTAAAGTACAAATTTTCAAAATCTTTGGTCGTTCCATATATCAATAACATATCACTCTATTCAACTGTTATTTTTCATTCTAGACAATCTTTATGGTCATCTAATCTTTTAGTTCCAATAACTTTTTATGATAGTCCTTAGCACAAAATACCAAATTTCGAAGTGTTAAAAAATACGATAAAACTGTCACTGTCATCGAGCGCAAAAAAATTTCTGCTGAACCTATAACAAACATACCCTCTTTTAAGAATAATTTGTAGTAGGTATTGGGGGCCTTTTTTTTGGCCGAAAATAATTTATTTGTATGTAATTATAAATTTTCAGACAACCTCAAACACTTTTTAAATACTACATTAAAAAATTGATAATTTAGCTTATGAATCCATTTATCCATCCACTTATTTTGTAGACAAGGTTAATCGCCTTCCCTACTTCTGTATATTATTACAGTATATTTTAAACTCTATTATACCGGGTGTTCCAGACCTTGCGTATCAGCTTTTTAAGAGAGGAAGCAGATTGGTGACATTTTCAACTTGTGGGAAGGACCGGAAAAGGGTTATTAAGCCCAAAAAATCACCGTAATTGGCCGAAATCGAAATTTTCAAATGGGTAGGGGTATTTGTTTTTGCAAGTTCGGATTTTATGACAAAAAATAAGAAACTTATGTTAAATGATTTTTTTTTAGTTTTCTCAGTATTTATCCTTAAAATTAATAAAAATAAAAAAAAATTCACCATATTTTCCGTTGGTAAACTAAAACTAATAATAACCATTTTTATAAATAAATTTGTTTTTCATGTTATCATATTTTTTATTTCAGTTTTGGGTAACTACAAAGTTTAACTTAAAAAAAAAAAAAAACAAAAAAATAAAAAATTTATTTTACAAAATTTCTTATTTTTTGACGTAGAATCCGAATTTGCATAAAAAAGTACCCCTTCGCAATTGAAAATCTCGATTTCGGTCAATTTCGGCGATTTTCGGCTTTAAATACCCTTTTCCGATCCTTCCCGGAAGTTAAAAATATCACCAATCGATAGAAAAGCTTCGATTCAGTTAACAAATTTTTTTGAATCCTAAAATAACGGTTTCTTAAAAAGTTGATACGCATGCTCTGGAACACCCGATATGTATTTCTTCTGTTTTGAGGTAAACAGAAGCTAATGTCGGACTTAACATATTTCTATATTAGTTGTAAAATGCAAGCTTTAGTACAAGACACATTTATTTGAGATTCTTATTTTAATTATATATTTCTTAAAAAGAACTATACAATAATCAAATTGATAAAAAAAAATGTTGTTATCACGGAAATCTATTAAAATTAATAGACTTGTCAAAAAATTTGATACCAAAAATATAAATTTTTCAGTTTGTTGAAAATGAGTTAAATATTGATAGATTTATTGAATGATCAGAAAATCAAGTAAAAATAAATGTAAATGTGAAAATGTGTTAATGTGAAACATAAGTTATTTTTTGATGTAAAATCCGAATTTGCATAAAAAAGTACCCCTTCCCATTTGAAAATCTCGATTTCGGCCAATTTCAACGATTTTTGGTCTTAAAAAATCCTTTGGCGGTCCTTTCCGGAAGCTGAAAATATCACCAATCGATAGAGCACCCTCGATTTACAATTTTTATTTAATTTAAAAATAACGGCTCCTTCCCCTCTTAAAAAGCTGATAGGCATGCTCTGGAACACTCGGTATATTTTGTTGTTGTTAGCCAAATAAGTCGGCTGGATAAAGAAATAAATAAAAAATAGACCTACCTATAAAATTCATTTACATAACCTAAAAAAAATTAGCGTCGTAGACATAATATCTAATTAAAAAAAATTTTCAGATATTCGAATATATAGTTGGTAGGGCTCGTATGTGTATACACATGTAGTCGAAGTAATTGGAAATGACATCTTATAGTATTTCTATCTTTGGAAATTTTTTAAAATTATTTTTCGAAGTCATTTAAAAAATTTTATTTCAATTTTCCTAATAACTTCGGTAAACACAAATGCTACTTGATATCTCTTATTACAGTACTTTTTTTATTTAAATTTATTTATATTATAATTATTATAATTTTTATAATTTTATTTTTTTTTTTTTATCAAATTTAATTCAAATTGTTTTTCCTCCCCGTCTATTTTATTTAAAATATCCATTGTGTTACTCTGAAGAATTATTTTGCGTACTTATTGCGAGAATACACTCATCACTAATTGTATGGAAATTCTTGAATTAACTGAAACAAGTAATTTTATAGTCATATGAGTTCACCAATCTACAAGATGTCTCTCACATTCATGCACTTTTACAATATTTACCATAGTTTAGACAATTACTTGTAAGTAAAATTTTGGGGCATTTTGGGGAATTAAAGTTGTACCCGCATAGGACCAATTGACTATATCTCAAGAATACTTGCTGTTTCCAGCTTTGCAAAAATATATGACTTGAAGGTTCATCTCATATTTTAAGGATGAACTAAACATTTGAAAACATTCTTGTTGTTTTAATGTTTTTGTATATAAGCCGTTATATCTGGTTATTCGTATTCGGTAAGATATTCTAGTAAGGTCTGAAATTTTTTTTATTGAAAATTTAAAAAAAAATCTTTTGTTGCTTTCTTTAAAACCCGCATATTAATCGAAATTTCACTAAAAAAAACTTCCACAATATTTATACATTGTAGCAAAGGTTTATTTTTTTTGCTATAACTCATACATACATACATATATACTTTATGTCTATTACGTATAGGTAACAAGATATTTCGTCCTTAAAGCATAAGGTTAAGGATGTATATTTTTGAAAAGCTGGAATCACCGATATCCTTGACCTATAGTCAATTGGTGCTATGCGGGTATAACATTTACATCAGAATAGCCAATTTTTATATTGAACATATGTCCTATTTCAAGGAAATATTCAATTTTAAAGACAATTTTTTACTTATAAAAACTAAAAGCTTTACTTCATAAGGAGTTCCAAATTCATTCAAACCATAGTTTGGAATTTAATTTAATTTAATTTTTATTTTCTGTCATATAAATATATAAACAAGGCCATATTATTTATAAGATGTGGGCTACAATTTTAAAAAATAAATTATTAATTTAAAATGAGTGTTTATACAAATTCTAATCTTTTTAAATTCTCGAGTTAAAAGGCCTTAAACTGAAATTTTTGAATAATTTAATAAGTAATTTAAGGTTTTTTTAACGTAATTTTTTTGAATAATGATATTTTACTGAATAATTTAAGATGGTGGGGTTTTATAAATTCAAAAATTTATGAGAATCGACCTTCATTTTGATATATAACATGGGGTAAATCGTATTGGCTTGAGATATACAAACATATTAATTACAAAAGAACTATCCTTTTTTTGTACAATTTCGGTATTACAAAAATCATTTGAAAACTTTAAGAACATTTGGTATAGAAAAAAATAAATGCTTAATCTAAGAATGTGTAATAGACTTTGAATTAATTTTAATTTGTTAAAAATTCAAATGCAAATATTTAGATTGAGATGTCTATTTTTTAAGGTGAGTTTTAAGACTTTATAATTTGTACGATTTGATGAAAAAAGGCCGAACTTTAGGTTAAGCTCTTGTATTTCCAATACTTGTTTCTAAGTAGATCTAGTTTTAAAAGAGATAAATTTTACCATTCAATTAAAATCTGGGTTATATAAATTTAGTTCGATAAAGTTTGTGAAATAAAATTTTTTAAATCTGAACTTCTATATTCGAAATTCGATCAATTTATACCTGCTACGTGGAGCTGTTCTGCAACAAATATATATATTAATTTGATTTGAAATTTAACCGGAATTCAGGGATGGTGGTTTAACATATTGTTATGGTAAGGAACCAGCTTAAATCAGTATAAGAATTAATTTCGTCGATTACAGATCTTCTGCTTTGTCCATCAAAAAGACAATAAAATAAAAATATTGAGCTAAATTATTCTAAAAAAGTGATATTGTTTGTGAAACAATTAACAATTGTAGGGTTTCAATTCTATTTTAATAAGTACTGACCCTAAGACCGTACAATCAAGTAAGTAGAATAATGTGGTCCAAATATTATAAAAACATTATCTTACGAGGCTTACATTATCTTATAGTAGTTTTTACTAGCAGCTCACATCAAGAGACTTAAGTAGAAGCGGATTAAACACACTAAAAGGATCAGCAGAAACATTTGTTGAAGAAGAGCTAAGAGAAAAAAAAGAGGAAAATATCTGGACTGAATTCAATAATATTTCAAATGGAGAAGTGAAAGTAAATGAGATTGCGGAGTAATGGAAAGTCTTTTAGTCCTACAATACATATTATATTAAATATCAGAATAATGAACTGTTATTCCAGTATGAGTATAGAATAAAAGAACCTCAGATCTATAGTATAAGTAAAATATAATAATCTTTAGAATATAATTTTAAAATTAAACTTTAAATAAAAATAAAAGAAAATAATATTTTTTTGTTTATTACAATTAAATTGTGACTAAGATTCTAGCTCAAACTTAAATGATTTAAATTTTTTAATGTCATATAGTCATCATCTTTTAAATCTCGTAGAATCACTGTTATTTACAACGTATTCCTGAAATAATTCACTTAAATTATGAATAAGAGATAATTTAAAAAGTATAAATTTGAAAAAAAAAAAAAATTTCAATAATTTCAATATAAAAAATTTAATAAAAAATGGATTTCCTCCTTAATTTTTTGTTATAGTAGACGAAAGTGAATTAATATAATATTGTCAATCTCAGTTTTTTTGAATAATATGTCTCAGTCAGTCACACATTTTTTCATATTTAATTTGATTTTCTGTAGGTGTTTTAACCCTTATCTGAGTAGCAACACTTTTAGCAGGTTGACGAGGTGCCTGTGTATGGTGTACTTTTTGATCCTTATTTAGTGGTTTGGTAAGGGCAATACCAGTTTATATAGAAATTTAGATTATACATGTACAATATCCATAATAATAATCAAATAACATAAATTTGTCTAATAATATTAGTACATACAACTTTTGAGCACGGTTAGTTAAAGTAAAAAGCAGTGACAAGAACCTAAAAGTTTAAATGTGAAGCTTTTATTAAAATATTACCGCAAAAATTACCAATTAAGACTTAAAAGAGTACTAATTCTTTTGATTATATCCGAGTCCTAAACCCATATAGGAAAACTATATATTTAATACAATAACCAAATAACAAAATACCATAAAAATCAATAAAATATGAAGCTTTTTTAAATTAAAAGTCTTTTTAATTTAATTAAAATTACCCAACAAATTAAGTACATAGTTATTAAATTTTTTTTCGATTTTCCTGGTTTGTGCCTTTGACTTAGCCACCTCGAAATGTTTTTAATTGACCAATGCAGACACATCTTTAAGTTCAAATGAATGTTTATTTTGTAAGGAAAATATTGAGAAGCCAAAAATTTTTTCCGATTGGTGCCATGGAAGTAAATCTTGCTGTGCCACCTTTAAAAATTAACTAGATTTGTTAAAAATCCTTCTAATAGGAAAAACACCATCAAAAACTAGATATTATAGAAAACATATCAAAAGCAATATTGACTAATTTTTTCGATTGATACTGAAATTACAAAACTAATATCTTCATCATTTTCACATGGTGTCTCCGTTGTATACGAAAATTTTAAACCAGAATGGGTAGTTGTACATTGGTAAGATATACCTACTAATACAAATTAATATGCTTATAGAAAAATTAAATGTTTTGCGGAGATAAAAAACTTTGTTCTGAGTTTAATAATTTAAATTAAGAGAAAATAAATGCTGGAGTGACGTTGCGCCAGGAATAGCTAGTAAAATAATAATATTGAAATATAGAATGGCAGAATCAGATGAATGAGTACTTGTGTAGTAGTATATATATACATATAGTGTACGTATATATTCAAAGACATATTTTATGAAAATATTAAGAACGCTGGATGGCTCAGTAGATAGAACGCCCTGCCTTTCAACCGAAAGGTCCCAGGTTCGATTCCCGATGAAGCAAAAAAATGCTTTATTGGTTTTTGGACCTGGATATAAATGACAAAAAATAATTGAGAGTATAATCTGGTAACAAATTAAATAAAATTGTTCTCTTTAATGAGGCTTAGTTCCTGACAATAGCAGTAGTTTTCCCACATTTAATGAGTAGATAAGCCAGTAATTTGTTAAATAAATACCCGAAATATTGTAGATATTGTAGCGTAGAACTGCAGTACCGTCCTTAATTAAGCACAAAAAGGTGATCCTACCTTAGTTATTGCCAACAGTGTAAAAAAAAGCAAATATCGTTCTTCCAGATGGTGAACAACAATATATTTCAGAAATTGATGCACCAAATTGATATACTAAATTCTTATGTATCAAAATACAAAAAAAACAGAAAACCGTGACTATTATATATGACTATTTGTTATGTACAATGAGTTAGAAGTAGAAGCAGTAACTAAAGCTAAGCCTAAGACAAATTCTATTACAATATTTTAACCAAAAACCAGGAGGTACTGCTACAATATATGTAGATAAGTTATTGGGTATTTACCATATTGTCAAACGAAAAATTAATCGTTGACATACATATACATTGTCTTACATATTGTACTGGGAAGGTAGCATACCCTCTCATAAAAACATTCACCAGAAATAATCACCACAGAAGATTCCTGAAAGACTATCATTAGAGCTGTGTAAGTATTCGAACTTAATGCTGAATTGTATAGTGGTTATTAAATCACAATTAAAATATATCCCTAATTCAACATGGCTTTATCAGAAAAGGTTTACAACAATTAACTTACCTATTTTTTTATATAATGTTTTTAATGAAATTCAGAAAAGTTATCAAGTTGAATATATGTTTCTATGCTTGAATGGCTAAAGTCATATTTGGTTGTTCATAGACTTTCGATCAGATTTTTTAACACTCAATCACATTCATTTATAGCTATATCGGACTTCACTTGATGCATTATGGATACCTTTCTTTTTTTTATTATTTATGACTGGCTGTGCTTATAATATTCAAAGTTGTATTTAGTAATTTTTGGATGACACAAAAATATTCGCTGTTATAAAAATATAGTTGGTTTTCTTATTGTTTAAAAAAACCTTGAGAAATTCTATTATTGGTGTTCAATGGCTTCATTTTAAATATTAATAAATGTAAGGTTATGAAATGTTTCAAGACCAATAACATTATTGAGTTTAATTATTGTCTTAGTAATTTTAGAATTGATGTTGTTAATGAAATTTAGGATTTAGGAGTTATATTTGATAGTAAGCTCACTTTTAATCCTCATATTGATTTTATAAATTCTAAAACCTTTAGTATATTTGGTTTTATAAAACGAAACTTCCAAAAATCTATTGCTCCATACACATTTCAGTATTTATATACTCCACTGACCACTAGTTCCTCCACATCTTGAATAAGCTTGTCCTATTTGGATGCCATTTTATACTAAGCATGATGAAAAATTGAATCGGAACACAACGACATGATAAGATTTTAGAAAATTTAGCTATCCATGCCACCGGTTATATTGATAAATGTCGACTTATAAATCTTCAAACATTAGCGACGAAAGACGTAAAATAGCATCAGTAATGTTTTCTTAAGATATTCTATCCGCTAAGATAAGTTGTCTTCCTTATATAATTTGTATGCACCAATAAGGGATTTCCGTATTAGATTTTTGTATTTGACTCCCATGGTTTTTCAGAGCCTATATTTAATTCGCAGAGGTTATTTAATGGTTGTATTCAATAATTGATTTCCATTATAAGAGACATATTCTTATAAGAAATGTCGCCTTATAATTTGTTTTATCCCAATGACACAGAGTACTGGACCAGGTCCAAAAACCGATAAAGCATATTTTTTATTTCATCTGGAATCGAACCTGGGGCCTTTCAGTTGAAAGGCAGGTGCTCTACCTACAGCGTCACCCAGCGTTCTTATTAGTTAATTAATTTAATATGATGTTACTTTATACATGTAATATTTATATTAATTATAGTTATAGCTTTAAAATTTATTTTTCATTATTGCTTAGATTTAAAGGATATTCCTAATAGATTATATGAAATAAATAAATATATACGGTCAAGGGTGCAAGACATTTTTGGAAGAGAAATATGGCCTTTACTTATTTATTTATTTATTTACAGGCTTAATTCAAGCGAGTTAGATGTATTACATTTATATGAATTTAAACAGGTTTTAAAATTAACAATATAAACATCAATGCCGTAGCCACAATCGCTATTTTTAAATAATTTAATTCGCCACATTAAAAATAAATATAAAAAATATGTTTTTTTTATTAAATTTTATTAAAAAAATTGTTTTTTTTTTATTAAATTCATTACATATATATTGTAGTTCACAAGTTATTATTGATAATAAATTCCAAAGAATATTAATGTGATGTTTGGCAATTTTTTTCTTGAACCATGCGCTTAAAATCTGGTATAAAACCCACGTTAACTGCACATTTTAGTTCTGCCCCCAAATTTTTATCAATAATATTGGATCGATACTTTGATTTTATGAAATTTACAGCTGAAAATGTGGATTCGCACACCCATGTTGTTCCAAACATACTGAACAGCTTTGCAATACCTGAGTCCAGTGCCAAAAACTCATTTGATTTTAATAAGCGAGCCCACATTAATAAAACTGACTCTTCGTTTCTATGATAATCGTTCTGGCAAAAGCAAAAGCATATCTGATTCAAAGTTACGCCGGTTCAAACTTAGCATATTCGCGATATCTGAACATAATTGGGAATGGGTGATGTCAAAATGGAAATTTCCATCTTGCATGAGGTGGAAAGCCGGTCTGAATTTTTCAATATCAACAAAACGATCTTCAAATTTTCCTTGCAGTTCCTGCAACCATCCGGCATAACGCTGTCTATTAAAATTAGAATCTTCTTTATATTTTTCCATATTAACGAAATGCGTGAAATCAAGATTTTCCATGTGAATTACAAAAAGTTTTAACTTAGACATAAATTCTCGTACATACTGCGCTTGATCTCATATTAGCTTTTCTTTTCCCTGAAGTTTCAAATTCTACTCATTAATATGCAATGTTATGATGGTGAGAAACTGTAAGTCGCATTGCCATTCATTTTTTTCGATTATAGAATAATTTGTATGCATTTCTTTTGTTTCAAGGAAATCTACAATAGGATTAATCAGTGAAGAAAATCGTTGCAAAACTTTTCCACGGCTTAACCAATGAACATTTGTAAAATACACAAGATCATTGAATTCAGTGTCATCAATTTCTTTCAATAGCTCCAAAAACTGACGATGGTTCATAGCACTACTTCGAATATAATTAACAACTTTAACAACTGTATCCATCACATTTTTAAAAATGTCAGTTCTGGATAATTGAGCACAAATATTTTATACATGTATCAACAATGATACAATGGAATGAAGCTACCAAAGATACGTTAGTTTGTTGTTTCAAAATACCTACAAATCCAGATTTCTGTCCAAGCATTGCTGGAGCACCATCTGTCGTGACGGATACAATAGTTATATCTAATTGAAAATCTTGAGCGACACTTTCAAAAGTTTTAAAAATATCTATACCTCTGGTACGGTCTTTCATTCCACGAATTGTTAACATTTCTTCATAATTTTCGAGTAAAATTTCAATAACAGACAGGATAATTTCTTTAACTAACTCGCCGTCCGAAAAAGGTTTTCTTTTTTGTGCTAGAACCCTAGCCGTTTTATAACTGGCTAAACTTATAAGTTCGGAGGTTGTTAAAAACCGTTTAAAAAAGTTTTGCTGCGTATTTAAATTTGACTTTAACCGATTTATTTCGTTAGCTCTTAATTGTTTACCAATAGAAAACTTCTTATCAAACTCACTATGTATTTGTTGATAATGCTTTTTTAAACTGTCCACTTTGTTGTCAATGAAATTTTTATTACATAATATACATACAGGTTTTTGGTCTTGCTCCATCACACCAAATTCTAATTCCCACTTATTATTAAATTTTCGGCAGACTTTTTTCCAATTCCGTTTTTTCTTTTCTAATTGAGTTGAACTATTTGCTTCTTCTTCTTCCTCAGGTGGATTATTGGAACGTCGCTTAAAATATTTATCCATTTTAATGGTGGATTTTTTTTATACAAATTAAAAATATTAATAAAAATTGCGATTCACTTAGTTCGAAATTGCAAGAAATAATGCGCGATAGTCAACTTAACCATTCATAAATGGAAAATAAATATAAAAATACCTAATATGATTGATTTTTTTTAAAAAAAATTCTAACGTAACTACTTCTTCGTTTTTCTTTTATTTCTTGTGTTTTTTTGTTAAAAACCTGGTAAACAATTTGTGACAAAAACCTTTAAGAAATTGGTTTACAAAATAATTAAATTTGGTTTAGAAACTAGCTAAATTTTGTTATTATTTGAAGAAAAGAAATATAAATAAATTAATAATTTAATAGGATTACACTATGGAGCAAAAGATCAAAAGCTTTACTAAAATCTGTGTAGATAACATCGGTTTGAAAGTCTTTTTCCATATTATTGAGAAATATAGAAGTAGATTTATTCAACTAGATTAGTTACTGTGGACTCATGTTTAACAAAACCGTGTTGGTTTGAAATTAAGAAGCAAGTGCATGGTGATAAAGCTGATCAAAAATGATTAGTTCAAATAGTTGTTAACATAAAATTTTCTCATTTTTCTTGTGAACTGGTCTAATGAAGGCGTTTTTTCATAAAGAAGGAAAAATTTCCTTCTTTTAGGATAATGTCAGGGACACCATTAGGGCCAGGGGATGTGTTATCACTAAGTTTTCTTAAGTATTTAGAAGTGAAGCTTTACAAGCCAAACTTTAAATAAAAAAAGACCTTTCAACTGGTTGATAGTTGTTACTCATTAGTAAATTGAACCACAAGAACAATCAGAAAAGCTGGGTACCACATCACCCCCATGAAGTTATTTTTTCAAAATAATGGTCTATTTTGACTTTCATTATTGATAAAAATTCAATTCCTTTAATATTAATAAATTTACATAATTTTCAGAGTTGTCAATGAGTTTCAGCTCGTTAGTTCTTTCAAAATGTTTTTTGGTTGTGATTTGAAAATGCAAAAATTACCAACCAACCAACATCAAAAACATAAGGGTTAATAATAGACTATTATCGAGAAGAATAAAATTATTTTGAAAAAAGCTCAAATTCTTTACAATTATTAAAGAATTAAATTTTTTTTTTTTTATTTTAATATTTCATATTTTATTTTTATTTTTTTTTTATAACGTATTTATATCCTTGATACTTATATAGGGATGTCCTTTCAAATTTTCGACAGATATTATGTATGTATTTAGAAATTATTCATTCAGCATAAATTTATACTAGTAAATAAAATGACAATTTAAATATTTTAGTATTATTGTAATAAATCTATTTATTTACTACTGTATTTTATAGTTCTTTACAGTTAAGTAAAGGATTTTATAAATTTCAAAGAAATGTCTTTGTATATAGATATTTAACTATGCACATAGCATGTTAAAGGTATAAAATATTGTGATAAAATAATCAAATAATAAAAAATCTTATTTGATAATGGAATTTATTCACCATGATGACGTATTGACAATGGCCTAGAGAATATTAAAGATTTATGATATTTAAATTATTATGCTATAAATTCTCTCAATTTAACTGAGGGAGACTTTTATGAATTTAGGACAATTTAATGAACTTAAAATAAAAAAAAAACATTTTGTAGGCTGCAAAATTTGGGTTTTTAATACGTCTTACTTTATCATTTTATTAACTATAATAAAAAGTTTATTTTCTTCTATTTTTTTCTATAATTTTTTTTTTTTTGTTTTTTTTTAATAGGTAGGTTAAAAGAATGAACTGAATTTGATATTCTAACTCCTTGCATTTATGTGCTGATTATGAAAATTCGTAAGGAATATATTGGGAAAATATTTAAAATGATATTTTCTTAAAACTGGATAATTTTCTTGAATTATTTTACTCTACCAAAAGAATAGATAAATTCATAACTGTATATATGTTACAGTATATTTTATCGACACCGTACTTATATTTTAATTCTGTACTAAAAAGAAATTATTGATTATTAATATTAATGGTGAGTCTGTATTGCTATGTCAACATAATTGTGTCTTTTGTTATTTTGAGATCATCACCCATCGTGTGTGATCGTGTGAAAATAGCACTGAAGCGATACTTTTCTATTCTGTTAGACTTTTCATACGATGTCATAACCTTTCTTCTTAACTACAAAAATTCTAATCGATCATCATGTCAAAGTATTTTGAGTTGTTGGTTAAATAATTTAAATATAAATGGATAAAACAGTTGTGTAGGGGTTCAGCAACTTTTCATTAAGACATGATATTTGAACCATTAACCGACCTACCAATCTTAAAGAAAGGAAGGAACAGCCAAATATCCAGAGCAACTAAACTTAGAATATTCGGGTTTTGTCTTGTATAACAGTCTTGTATAAAATCAATCCTGACATACGGCAGTGAAACTTGGTTAACATCAAAAATTATCAATCAGAATTTACAAGTATTCATTAATAAATGTCTAAGGGTAATATGTCGAATATTCTGGCCAAACACAATACGCAACAAGGACTAACCAGCGAAGAACCCATAGTGAAACAAATTAGAAGAAGGAAACGGAGATGGATAGGCCACACTCTCAGAAAGCCATTAAACAACATCGCGCAAATGAGCTTAAAATGGAACCCACAAGGCACAAGAAGACTCGCTCGTCCAAAGAACACCTGCCGGAGGACCCTAAAACAAGAGATTGTAAAAACAAATACAACGTGGAAACAAGTTAAATTAGCACCTAGAAATCGAGTATGTTGAAAATGTCAAGTGGAAACCCTATGCTCCCAAGAGAAGTAAGAAAAAAAAAAACTATATAGTGCAAACCTAAAACTTTTGAACAGCTTCTATTCTTTGTATATGTGAATTATAAAATGGAGACCAGACCTGACATGACTATTCAAGATGGGGTCTAACGAGGCACGTATACAATGATTTAAAAATGTAAGGATCTATAAACTCCTTTGAGCAACGTCTTATAAATCCCAACATTGAACTAGCTTAATTAACGATGTTATCGCAGTGGAGTGGGAAACTCCTAAGTCCTTAATTGAATTAACTTTTTCTAAGGCTTCGTTGTTTGTAGTATATCTAAAGCTAAATGGTTGGGTTTGACGTGTGTAACAAATGAGTGCACATTTACTAATGCTTAGTAAAAGATTGTTATTAATGCACCAAGTATAAAATTTATGGAAAGTTTAGATAACATGGAAAGTTTATACATTGGTCTATAATTGTTTATCTCATTTTTTGCATTTTTTTATGTGTAGGTTTAATAAAAGCTTTTTTCCAAATAGATGGGAACCAGCCACAAGTGATAGAAGTATTAAAGATGATAGAAAGTGGAACAGTCAACGCATCTTAGCAGTTCTTTAGAACTAGCTCAGGAACGCCATCAGGTCCAGGAAATATATTGTTCCCCAGGTTATTCAGATATTTTTTCACAAGACTATCATCAATATTAAGATCTCTAAAAGTAGTTTTTGGATAGGCATCTACGTGGCAGAACTTTGTTTCATCAGCCATGAAAACTGGTTTAGGGTAAGTAAGCGGAGAAAAATACACAAAAGAATTGAGAAATGGTTTTAGCGTTATTACTTTGCTTCCCATTGAGTTTCATGAAAACTGTGTACTCATCGCTTATTCTTTTTGAGTTAATGAATTTCCAGAAGGCTATCCAGATCAAAGCAATAATGTTGCGCTGGCTATTGAATCTCAAAATAACAGGAAAGAAACCGGAAGAGCAAGCGGCCATATCTCGAAGTATCATTTGGGAAATGCAGTTGAAATTTATAACACGTTCGGACTGACTGAACAAAAATATTTGACAACAACAAAAAAAGCCTTTGAAACATATTGTATACCGAAAAAGATATAGTGTATCAGAGAGGTACATACTTTATAACCGCAAGCAGATAGGAAATTAATTTTTTTTAACATTTTCGAACTGAGATAAAAGTTTTAGCAAAATTTTGTGAATTCGTGAATAAATTATGTTATGAGACAAAATTGTTTTTGGAGTTAAAGACAAAGAAAAATTATTGAAAATTGATGATCTTTGTTTAATGACAGCAGAAAAAGTTTGCAGAGCAAAACTATTAGGAGAACAAATAAAAATCTTACAAGCTCATGATGAAGAGTGTTCAGCTCATATTTAACATGGATAAAATGTAAAACGAAGGTAACAAAAAAACCATTTCATAATATTTTTAGTACAAATAATAAAATAACAATAAAAAAATAAAAATAATTTTAAAACAGACAATAATAATAAATATCAAAATCAAAAACACTTTTTAAAATAGTAAATCAAACAATGATTAGAAAAATCAAAAAAGTAATTTTATTTTTTTGTTGATGTAAAACGAAAGATGCTCATTAATTAATGTCCAGCATTTGGAAAAAAATGTAATAAACCTCAAAGCAAAATATATATGTATACGGAGACACAACAGCCGCTGAGGCTAGATTTTCCTTATTTATTAATTCATTTTTTTCAGTTTGGCTTCGTGACAACACATTAATTATAAACTCAAAAATAACAAATTTCAAAAACTTAATTAAATAAAATTTTTAAGGAGAGCTCCAAACTATTACCCTAATAAAAAAATTAAAAATATAAAAGTAAAAATTTAAAAAATTAAAAACCAAAATAAATTTAATTTAATGTAACAACTTAATATTAAAAGTTAAAATATAGAAAAAAAACAAATTAAAAAAGTTAATAACAAAAAAGAAAACAATAAAAAAAAAAAAAAAAAAACAAAAGAAAATCATTGATATAAAACCGTACAATAAAACCAAAAGTATACACCTCAAAGGAACAAAAAATTTATGAACAATAGACAAAGAAAACATTATTCAAAAACAATATAAATATATCAGAAAATTAAGAGTCAACTTGGACTACTGTGTAAAATAAAAAAGAGATAAAAAATAAATAAATAAGTTTCATTGGTTAGGTTATAACATTTAAGAGGTTTTGAACATGATTATAATCGAATCCCAATATCATAATTTTAAACAGGAGTGAAATTTGGAGTTCCACATTTCACAAAACTGAAATACTATTGAATTACAAGTTTGGAATGTGAAATATAGGTGTTCTGCATTCCACTCACAAATCTAAAATTACGTCATAAATAAAATTAAAAATTTGTTTTTTTTTACATTAGATATAAAAGTTTATATTTATATGTATATAATTAAAACCTTCAAACTGAAATAACCCTTTTGTTTACAATAAATTCCACCTTTTTGACGTGGTTTTAAAATTTGAATATACGAATATTATTATATTAATTTTTTTTCCCCCGACCTATCAAGTTTTATCCTTTTAGGACACATTTTTTCCAAAAAAAATTAAGCATTCAGATCAAAGCCTTACTTATTGTGGATGGGCCCAAACCGACATTAAAATCTTGACCAACTGATCTTTGGTAATTGACGGTTGCCAAAAATACGATGGTTGCTTCAAGATGAGCAACAACGGGGATTGAAGATCCTTCAACAGCACTGTTTCCATTTCTTCTAAAATATGTTTAAACTTTGTTTATTCTAAAACTAGCTTTAAAACTAAAAAAAAAAATCAATGAAGAAAAAACAAACGTCTATTCTCTTATCACTTAAAATGCCAGCAATATTCAACTACTTACATTGATTTTGGAAGATAAAATATTTGCTTTATCGCGTAAACGCCTTCAGGCGTGTTCGTAGTTGCAGTAAAATATGCGTCGGTATCTTGCAGATTTTTTTCTCTATCACTATGAACAAAAAAACTTGCGCAGGCGCGCAGAAAATTGTTTAACAGTCATTCTTGTTCATAGAACCAGCACATGCACAATTCGTTTATATAGTCATATTATATTATTTATAATTATATTATTATATTTTTTTATATATATTTAATATATTTTAATATATTTTATATATATTTTTTAAATATATTTTATAAATATTTTTTTTAAATATATTTTTTTTTAAACATTTAACTTATTTTAATATATATTACAATATATATTAAAATATATTAAAATTATTATATATTTTTTCATTATATTGATTTTATTATATTTATATATTATTATTATATAAACACATTTATTTTATTTTAATAATTAATTTTTATTTTTTACCTAAATATTAAATGTTAAATAACATGCACTTTAAAAATCATTCTAAAGCAGACGCACTAAAATATCTGCACAATCTGCCCGACGCTGACGCGACACCGATTACTATGAACAGTGAACACAAGCGCCTGCTTTTTATCTGCGCAGAGTTTTTGATGATATGCAACTACGAACAAAAAATCTTTTTTGTTACGCAGGCGCAACCACTACGAACACGTCTTTCTTCTATTTTTTTTTTTATTAATGTGTTTTAGCTTTTTATCGTTGACTAATAAAATAATCGGTTTCATTCGATGTTTTACCTTTACTCAAAATTGAATAAAATTTATCAAGCGTAAAAAAATTATAATTTAAAAATGTTCAAAAAATAGCTGCCTTTGACTTTTCATAAAGTAATTTCGAATTTTTTCGAAAAAGAGTGGAATTAAGCGGTAAACACAATTGCGACCACCGAAAAACCTACTACCAACGAATTTCACCTCGCTCAACTATTTTTCGTCAACTGAAACACAATTGTAGCGAAACGAAAAATTAAAATAAACAAACAAAACAGAAAAGCAAATGTCAATAAATGATATAACCTAAACTTTAGAAAAAAAACAAAACAATTATTGTTATTATTCTAATTTCAGATTTGTAGTTGTTTTTTGATTATGAAAAAGGTTATCAGAAATGTCAAATCCGACTACCAGCGAAAAAAATAGAAAATAGTTTTATTTCGACGACAACGAAAATGTGGTTGAGCGATTGTGGTTGGAATTGTGAGCATATACATAAGGGCGTATGTACTTTAGGTGCCTATTATGTATTTCGATCGAAATTAATCGAATCGTTCATCGTTATCGTTAAAGTTATTCGATTGTGATCGTTAGTGTCATTATGTAATTCGATGAAAATTTGATCGAAAGTGTTTAAAAATGCTGCCATTGTAAAATTCAAATCTACGATGAAAATGACATATGTTTCATTCTTTAACTGTCAAATTATTATACGAAAAAAAACAAATCAATAATGTTATATTTAAAATTTTTAAGTTGAAAATAAGTTGAAGTGTTTAAATAAAATATAATTATAAAATTATAAGTTTTTATAAATAAAATGATTTGAGCAGAGTTAAATTTTTCAATTTCTGATAGTGCTGAAAAACGCTATCAAATTGCAGAATTAAAAAACAAGCGAACATATATTCGGGATTATTCTAATCCAATAAATTTGGAAGATTATACGTATGTTATTTAAACATAAATTTGATGAGTTATTATATACATTATCAAAACTATTAAATTAGGGCAAAAATTGAAATAGTCAATAAGTAATACGTCGATTCCAAATATAATTAAATTGGTTAGTGTATTAAGATTCTGTGCGGTTTGTACCAAGCAAATGATTTTCAACGTAGGAAATGATTTCCATGTCGGACTAGCACAGCTAATTTTTTTTGTTCTTAAAGAAGTTTTATATGTATTTGCAGTTTATAATTATGTGCAAAATTTTTTTTTTTTTTTTTTTTGCGTGGATTGGTGGGAATCTTCATAGACACAATGAGCCCCGTAGCTTCCTTTGTGTGCCAGATTTTTACTGACTAAACCACACCCCTCCCATTAATACTAGTCCAACGGACTAACCATTAATTTATTGCTGTTTTGATTTTCTTAAAGAAAAAGGTTACGAAATTCTATCGTATTAAATCTAGTGGCTTAGTTCTTTTAAGCCTCCTTCTTCTGATTATCTAGCAGTTGAGTGGCCTCAAGCTCAACGTTAACATGTCCCTCCAGACGAGCTATATGCTTTGTTGCATATCTTTTTATTTCATTTTCTATGCAAGGAATTTTTAGATCTCTGTGCAAATCACTGTTGCGAACATACCAGGGGGCATTTACCATGTTGCGCAAGACTTTATTTTGGAATTTTTGTATACA
The DNA here is from genome assembly GCA_963942445.1 of Argyra leucocephala. Lineage (NCBI taxonomy): Eukaryota > Metazoa > Arthropoda > Insecta > Diptera > Dolichopodidae > Argyra > Argyra leucocephala. Next base: position 111,181,035 of record OZ012678.1, read on the forward strand.
AAGTACATGTGTTTGTTTGGCACATCCCCATATTTGTATGCCGTACAACCATATCGGTTTGAGTATCTGATTATATAACAAAATCTTGTTATGTATAGGTAATTTAGAATTACGACCTAAGAGCCAGTACATTTCTCTATACTTATTTTCAAGCTCAAATTTTTTCTTTTTAACGTGCTCTTTCCATCTAAGTTTGACATTATGTGCAAAATGAATCAAATTCCATTACGCACTAGAAGAAAAAAGTCAGGCAAACATTATTTTTATGATTAAAGCAGAATTACTGAAATAATTGGAGCAGTAGATGGAAAGCTTATTCAAATTAAATCACCGAAGCAAAACGTACAACATTTATGTTATAGTAGAAAGGGATTTTTTAGCATTAATGCAATTCTGATACTTTATTGTAATTAGTTTACATTATTATAACAGTTTTTGTTTTTAGATATGTGATCATAATCAGGTAATTGGTTTTGTGAGTGCAAGATATCCTGGTACCTCTTTGGAAAATTTATAATGGTGTCTCATTATTTACACTATAACTTTTTCATATTGTAGTCTATTTGTAACAGGCCTTTCATTCCTATTAAAATTTATTTCAATCAAAAATTATTATGAAGAATAAAGTAAAATACCTACTTTCATTTCAACTTTTTTTCAATTTATTTTTATTTCAAAAAATATCATAAATATAAAACAAAACACCAAGTGTCCAATATAAATAAAATATATTTGTATCTCTTTTATTTTATCCTTTCAATTCAAAATTGAAATAATTTGTACAAAACCTTTCTTTCGATGTCTCTTTCGTGGTAAAATTTTACATCGATAAACTTTATCGATTTCGTCGACAATTTCTGAACGATATCGTAATACATAATGGCAATTTTGCATTTTGACATTTCGTTCGATCAAATCGTAATCGTTATCGAAATACATAATAGGCACCTTAATTTTTTCGTCGCGAATTTTTCGTCGTTAGTCGCAATTGTGTTTACCGCTTTAAAATTCAAGTACGATTCAATTCGTAGTGGATTTCAGAACCCGCAGTGTGTTGAATTTTATTATTAAAAATATATATTTACCTATTAAAGTTCACTTTGAAAATATTTAATTAATTTTGCACAACACTTAGTAAAAAAAATACAACAAACGGTAAAATAACTTTTTACTGTAACATTTTAAAGAAATCGAAATATCACGAATAGTCGAAGTTTTAATCGTTCCATGGTATAAGTATAGTAATATAAGTATTGTAATATATCCAATACAATTAATTGAATATGGAAAGCTACTATATTATTGTTATGAACTAAGAAGTTGGTGAGTAAATCCATAAAACTGAAATCCACAAAAAAAATATTATTTAACTAAGACAGGATTACCAAATTGTATTAAAAGAAATAAATTGCCTTTTTCCGGAAATAAATATAAAAATTTAAATAAATTGATTCCGTTATTATTTATACTCTTCCTTCTCCTCCTTATTTCGGCAATTTTTGTTGTTTTCGATTGTTCTTTGTGGATTTTGTTTTTTTGAGGATTTACTCACCAACCCGAACAAAGTTTTCTTAAATAGCGTAGTTCAATTTTATTGACTCTGAATTATTTTTATCATTTCTTTTATCCCAATAACAAAGGGTACTGAACCAGAGCGAAATATTTAGCTTTCACCCGGAATGGGACTTTCCGCTAAGGAATTCAACCGCTGTGCCCTCCAGCGCGTAAGTTTTATGAGCTAAAGAACAAAACTGTTTTTTATAAATGCTTTTGAATCAACTAATCTTCTGATATAACCACATAACAACTACACAAATATGGTTGGCGTATACCACAAATTTTTATTAAGAAGCAAATATCAGCCTTTGTTTTGAAATATTCTAAAAGCAGTCTACAGTAATGGTTCCTAAAATAATAACAATTATTTTGCAAAAAAATAAATAAAATCCTTCGTAAATTACTTACGAATAGTAACTCTAAGTCTTTTGGTAGTAATAATTTATTTTGATTTTATATACTCTTAAAGGATTTATTTTTACTTTTTATTTAATTTATTTTTTTTTTTTTTTTTTATTTAAATTGAATCACACAAGTTTAATTTTAATTTGAAATCGTTTTTGGGACTCTTAAATATACAAATAATTATTGTTATTGTTATTGTTTTTTTTTTGTTTTAATGAAAAATAACATTGAAAAGACTGAATAAATTTCAAATTAATTTTAGATTCTTAATATTGACTCAAGAATTTAAAAAAAACAAACAAAAAAAAAAAAAAAATAAACCTCATTAAATAGTATACACCTTGAAAATTCGTTTAATTTTGGTTTCAATACGATAATGAAGTGTCCTTTTTTTGTTTTTTGTTACTTTCAGTAAAAATAAATAAAATTTGTAAAATTTTCTTACAAAAAAAAACAAAAAATTAAAATAAACAATTTTTTTTAGTGATTTTTTCGAATTTTACTTTCTTAGTTTATTTGCAATTCAAATTCTCTTCATTACAGGTCCTTTAAATTAATAAAATAAATTCAATACAGCTATGTTTTACAGTTACTAAACAAAAGTTTATAATATAGGAATTTTATTTTAGAATTAAAGAAAATAAAGACAAAAAAAACAAAAAATAAAAAAAAATTAAATCTTTCGAAAGAAGGAACTGTAATGGAACCACTAAAAATGAAATTTCATCTTAAACTTTTTAATAAGATTTAAATTTGTGTGCGTTGATTTTTGTTTTTATTGTTGTTTCCATAAAATTTAGATTTGCTGCTGAATGAAAAGAGCAAAAGTACAGTTTACAATCGTTCAATTCAAAAATTTTGTTTATTTTACTCTCTTGGGGAGTCTAAATTTTTATTGACTGATCAGTAGAACCTGGGGAAAAATGTCCTGCGTGTAATTATTAAATTAGGAATTCTAAAGGACTCAGGTGCGGAATTGCGTTAATACCGTTAGTTACAATAAATCCATTATAAAGTGGTGTGATAATTTATCTATCTATCTATCCATCTACTATCAGGGGGAATAGCAGTCTGAGCAATTTGTGAAAAGTCATATATTTTGTGAAAAATTAATAATTACAAAATTTTCTATAAGCCTTATAACTATAATAGATCTATGAGCTATGCTGAAGACCAATTATCTATCTAGAGCTATGCTAAGAACAATTAAATACCCAGAAAGAGTGGAAAGGATAAATGATGATATCTCACTTTATTAAATGTAATTTATTAAACACTTCTCTCATAAGCTTCGTATATCTGAAATTTACCAACAGGCTAAAATTGTAAGTATAAAAAAACATAACTATAAATTGCGTACCATCATAAGGTTGACTCTGATAAAAATTACATAGAACATAAATTTAATATGAAGAGTTAATTGTCAAATCTTTGAAAAATTGTTTTAAAATGGTTATTCACATTGTTGCAGAAATGTTGATTAGATCGTAGAATATCTTAAAACGATTTTGTATTGCATTCGTATTGTTATATGCATTACTAGAGGTGTTTAATCACAAATTTTCTATACCATCATAAGATATCGCTTTACAAAATGATGGACTCCCATGACACAAAATAAAAACAATTTTATAGAAGAACTTGTATGACAAGACAAAAACATCTCCAGTTGGAGTCATTCTGTCCTGCGATAAAATGATATTATGTGAATGTTTAATGGTATTATTTTTTCTTGGTTGTGATCATATCAGGGTAACCACTCGAGTGGCTGCCGAATTAGAAAGAAAGTATTTAAAGAGGTTTATAAATGTTTTAAGATGAAAATGTTATACTGTAGAATTGGGGAATTTTTATTTATTAAACTAACACTCATTTTGAAGCACTGTAAAACTAAACCATGGGATAACTAAAATATTATGTTGGTGTACAGTTACAACTCTATAATACACTAGAACAAAAGGAGTGTATGACTTAAAGAATAACCTGCTTTAAAAAACTACTATATATTAGATCGAACGAAATTGTTGTTTACAAAATTAACTGTATGAAAGGGGTTTTTAAAATAATGTGAGCCCAACAAAATATTTTGTTCCACTGTTACTATAATGACTTATAACGTTTGTATTTTATGTAATCGATTTTTGGGATTAGGAAACAGCTAATGTATTAGCAAATCATTTGATAAGTTTTATTGAACTCGTCGATAAATTATATGCAGAAATAAATAAGTTTAATAAATACCAAGGCTGTATTTAAACGAAAACAAGAAAAATATACTATTCGCTAAATTTATACAAAATAATAAGAGCACGTGGAACCAAAACCGCACTAAAATTCCAGAAGAAAATCTACTAAAACAATTTATACCCTTATCTGTTAGATCTACCCCAATTAGATTCTATAGTTGTATTTGGTCAAGTTAATACGTATTTTCAACAAATTTCACAATTTTGTTCTCAATCATTGACCCAAATTATTTGTCATACAATCTTTTCTAAATGATCAAAAAACTAAAGTCTCATGAGTATTTGTTTTTAATGTGTTAGTTATACTTAAATTTGGAAATAAAAATTTGGAAATAAAATTTTATATGTGAGTTTCAAAACTAATAAATTTAGGTTAGACTAAATCATTTATTGAAAAATACAGTTAGTTCTATTTGAGTTAGCTTGCATGATCTTGATCTTCAAATTTTACACGCTGGGTGACGCAGCAGGTAGAGCATCTTTCAATTGAAAGGTCCCAGGTTCGATTCCCGATTAAATAAAAATGTTTTCTAGATTTTTCGGCGATAAAAAAAAGTAATAGACTCCCATCTCGAAAGGGAAAAGGACTTGGAAGGTTTAACTGCATATTAATATGGTAGGTAAACTGATAAAATAAATAAATACATTTTTCAATTTTCCAATTTATTAACTTTAATCAATAATTTTTTTAAGTCTTTTATAACTATATTTTTTTATGGGTTAGGTAGTTAACCTAACGCCAACCTTCAATCTGAAGGGTTTGTTTTTGCGCACTTACAATTTTGGCCTATCGTATAAGCCGATGTTGTATAGGGTAGATTCTGGAGGTCATCACGTGGAGGTAATGTTGCGCATCTGGGTCAGCAACCCACCAGGACTTACATGGTCTGTTGACCACCTAAGTAAGTAAGTAAGTAATCAATAATTTGTGTGTAGTTATTTTTGGTATTAATATTCTTAAAATTCCTTAGAATTTAAATTTTAGACCAAATTTCAAATCATATCCGTAGTAAAAGAAAACAGCTGGGATTGAAACTAAGTAGATTTTATTTGCTGATTCAGTACGATCCTCGTATGATATTTAACAATAAAATTTTAATTTATAACGCTATCCTTAAGCCGATATGAACTTATAGAATCCAATTAGGAAGTAAGTAGAATATTGAAATATTGCAACGATTTGAGTCGAAAGCATTAAGCCTAATAATAGGAGCACCATGGTTCGTGAATAATGACATTTTAAATCGAGACCTGACGAAAACCACAAAAGAGATAATCAGAAGTGCAAACTACAAATATCAAATATAGTTTCTCATCCAAATAGTTTTTTAATTGGAGTGCTGGTTTCAAATGATGTTAGTCGGATTAAGCGTCGCAACATTCTTCAACTACCTAATAAATATTTGTCAACAAATTGAACTAGATCATTATGAATATCTTAGTTTTTCTCACCTAATAGCCATTGTATGTTGCAAAATATATAAAAACAGACCTAATAATTACTTAGTGTCTCCTGATTAGAGACAGATGGTACCATTTCATAGACTAAAAACAAAATGCTATTGACTGATATTTTTGAATTATTATGTGCTTATATAACAGAATAGTTTTATACTTAGTTAAGCAGATCAGATTACACCGATTTTCCTGGCGTCGGCCATATCGATCACATGATTAAAAATACTGTAATGAAAAAATTTAGATAACCAACAACTTCGCAGGATGAGTCAATCAAAACGTGGAAGAATCCAATGATCGCAGACTTTTCAATTACAAAAGAAGTGCTCTCTCAGAATTGAGGAGTTTGTAAATAAATTTTAAGTAAAAACAAAGTTCGTTTGTAGGCAAATTTGTTACATAAAGCCAGAAAACTAAAGTTGAAATAAATTTAATTAAGGGCCATTTAACCTTACCACATTGTTTTTGACCATCGAAATAACAGTTTGGAACAGTTTATTATCGAAAAATTAAATTTTTACAGACTTACTGACGTACGATATTTCTACTTAATGTATAAATTTGGGTTGATTGTTTCGTTTTTATTATTATTATCATTATTTTTTTCCTTAGTAGTAATTTGAATTTCGTTGAAAGCTTAAGATTATTTACGGTTGATATATATTAATGTTGATGCTAAATACTTGTGAGATGGAATGAGAGCTTTTCTTATTAAAAATTTCACTTGCTTTGACTTATTTACTTTTTACCTTTAGAGTAAATTTAAATTTAAATTCGAATTTTTTTTGTTGTTATCAAAAATGAGGAGTTGTAAGAAGAATGAAAACTTGTTAAAAATGTTGGGTGCTAAAAAACAGGAATCGAATAAAACTGAAAAAAGCGCGAACCAAAATTTTAAACGAGGATTTGATGTGTTTTTTTGTTTTGTTATTTTTTATGGCTGTTTTCTTATACAGTCGATGATGATAAATAATTGAAGATTTTTTTGTTTTTTTTTGTTAATAAGGACTAAGGAGTTCGTTGTTACAGTTGAAAGATGAATATTAGAAAGAAAAAAGTAACTATGTTTCTAGGCAATATGTTACTTCAGCCAATTTTTTTTCCTTTTAATAAAGGATTTTTTTTTTAATGATTATTTTTTTTTGTTCTTGAATTTATCCTTTTTTGAACAATTTAAAAACAATAATTTTTTTTTTAATTTTAAAGAAAATGAAAATAATGAAATGAGATGTAATCATTTTGTAATATATTTTCATTAAAATTAATTTAAATTTATCATTTTGAATGTTATTAAGTTGAATGATTGATAAATGAGTCGCTTCGGTTTTCTTTTTTATTTGTAATTTTAAATATTCACAATTATGCGGTTTTAAGTTGGATCATCCTGTTTATCTTTCTTTAATTATGTATTGTACCCATTAGAGTAATTAAATCTTGTTTTGATATTTTAGTATTCTTTTGAATTATAAATTTGAAATTATCGCTATAACGTCGAAACAAAAACAATTTTGGTTTTGTCAATTTTTTGATTTAATAATTTTATGACTACCTTTGTGCTTTAATCTTATTAAAAATAATTTAATAGATTTATAAAGGTGCAATTTATTTTCTTTGATTAAATCAATATTAAAACGGAAGTGATGTATATAAAATATCATAGAACCAGTATTTAATGAACTCTTCTCAAATGCAGCAGAGAATTTAAAGATTTCATCAGATAATATTAACCTTAACTATATGAATCAGTTTAATAAGGAACAAAGTTAAAAAGGAAAAAAATGGAAGAATATGACAAAAAACAATTTGAAAAAGTGGCAGATAACCCGAGAAAAAACTGGCAATACGTAAAAAAATTGATTAATGTAAATACTGGGATCTAATGTAAATACAAACGATTTTTTTTCTAATCCTAATTTAAATGAAAAGGAGAAAACTGATAGAATAGAACAATTTAATAAGTTATACTGTAGTGTGAGTGAAGAAATGGCAAAAAAATTTAATATGATCTATTTCCCTAGAATTAGGACTACAATGGAATTCAAATTTGAGCTAGCAGTTAAAAGTCATATTTTCAAATTGATCGATAATTTGACGAATTCAAACGCTGTGAGAGCGGATCTAGTAACTAATACTATGGTGAAAGAATGTAAAAAACAACTTGCAGACAATATAACAAAACTAATTAATAAATTATTAACACAAGGTGAAATGCCTAAAGTATTAACATCCAATAAAGTAATTCCAATATATAAGAGTGGTGATGTGAAGAACCTTAATAACTTCAGACCGATATCAATTTCTTCTACGTTTAGCAAATTAATTGAAACCTTTGTAAATATTCAATTAACCGATTATTTAAATACTGTAAGCCTAACAGTAAGCAATATGGATTTAAAAAAAACTCAAACAATCATGCTGCATTATTCGATCCAATATCAGATGTTCAGGCTGGAATTGATAAACATAAAAAGTTATCGGAATTTTCTTTGATTTTAAAAAAGAATTTGATTCTGTCAATAGAAAGATATTGATGAAAATACTCTATGAGTGTGGAGTTACAGGTAGAGAACTTAAGTGGTTTCGCAGCTATCTTTTTAACAGAACTCAATATGCGGAATGTGCAACTTTGAAGAGCTTTCTGGAACTTAATGAACATTAATTATGTAGTTATTTAGGAAAGTTCATTAGGCCCAACTTTGTTCTCATGTTACATAAGTAGCCTACTTAATGTTGATCTATTCATGTTTGCGGATGATTTAGCTATAATATATACAGAAGACAACCTTACCAATCTGCAAAACTCTATAAACCTCGATATGATGATTATAGAGTCATGGTTGAGTAAACAACAAACTTACCCTAAACCTTGACAAAACCAAATATATGATCTTCAGAGACAATACATATGATATGCTTCAGATTAAACTGAATAATTGTAATATTCATCATCAATACAAATATCTAGGAGTTATAGTGGATAGTAAATTGAGTTGGATTCCTCAAAATAAAGAACAAATATTGAAAGGAAGGAAAATTGCAAAAATATTTCAATTAATTGGCAGGCGAGTGCCAAACCAAGTAAAAAAGTCGGTGTATTACAGTATATTTCATAGCGTGATCACATATGCTATACAAGTTTGGGGAAGTAGTTGTCACAAGAGAAGATGTCCTACCAAACATATACATAGTACTTACAACATCTTGCCAATTAAGTTGATGGTTGAATCCAAATTGGTTACTCATGTTTATCTGCTGGTAACAGAAAATATAAATTCAAACATCCTAGCGAGAAAAAACAATGAATACCATGGTTACACAACAAGATCAGCAGGAAATATCAAAATAATATCTTCTATTCTTTTCCTTTCCATATCGGTCTTGCTTCAAGATAGTTTTCGTATGATTGAGGTAATTCAAAAAAAAATTCTCAGGTATGCTTTACGTAATCTACCCTTTTATTGTACCTCCATATAAAGATCGCTTAAAACTACTTAACTTAATTTCTTTGGAATCTAGGAGAAAAATTTCAAATATTTGCTTCACATTACAAGTTATGGAAGAAAAACATATTTTTTTTTTTTGATATAAATTTTATCATTTTCTCCTATTTTTATATTCTTACACTAGTCTAGCCTACAAAAATTTACAAAACCAGCTATTTACTTCTAATTTTATTAACATCTAAGCAATTTTTTCGTTTTTATGTTAATTTTACGTACAATTTTAAAAATTTTTTATATTATGTACAAACTTTACAAAGTTTTTTTGTCATTGAATTATATTATAGGAAAAAAGGGAGTAAAACTAATAGTTATTTATTAAAAATCTAGCCTAACTTAATCTATTTTAATCTAACTAAAACTGCTTAACGTAAATACACAAATAATGTGTAGTGTACTTTGTGCTAATTATAATTAGAGTTTTCCAACCACCAATAGTTTGCTTTAATTAATTTGTCCTTATCTGGTATGGACATTTCAAATTTTAAATTTTCCCCGTTAATATTGGCCGGGTTATAAGCAATAGCTTTGCATGTAGCCGGTCTATTATAATGGTATATTACGGTTTTGAATATAACCGTTTTTATCTAAATAGCTAAAATGCTCAGGAGCTATGAAGTCCGTTAGCAAGGTCTCTTTGATGTACTCCTCATTGTGGTAGAATATATACGATATTAAACCATTTTTCGGAGTGTTTTGTGCTTTATCATAATGTCTTCGAATTAATTTTATAACAAAGTTATCGATTCTAATTATGTTCGCTTTCTTGTACAAGTATTTGTTAGAGTAGTAGTGCTTGTATTTGGAATTGTGCTTTCTTTATATGTGGGATATCAACAGACCACTAGAAGCTGACAATCACAGTAGTAATAGTTGTAGTTGTTAGTTATAGTTGTAGTTGATAGTAATATTTGTAGTTGTAGTAGTAGCAATAGTGGTAGTGGAGACAATGGGCAGAGGTTGAGAAGAGAATTTTACATGCGCCTACTTAAAAACGAACAGTCATTAAACTAGGTGTGATCAGTTTTGGAAAAAAAAATGGGTTAAAATTTTATTAAGTAAACTTGTTTTAGTTTTAATCTTCGTTAATCTAAATAATCTATTATATAAATCTACATTATCTTTTGACAATTAAAACCAACTCTGTAAAACTTTACTATATTCGTTTTTGTTCGAATGAAGCATTAAGCTTATCGTCGGCTGAGTATTCCGTATCAGCCATTTTCGCCACTTTCGGACTTAATGATGGAAACCTAGATTTTTAAATGAGATCTTTTCAAATATGTATTCGGATACTTACCTCAATTAGTTAGTAGAGATATTCAGTATTGCTTTGCCGAATATTCTCAATTCCCCGGCCGGTTGGGGTACGAAATATCCGCAGTAAGGCATGCTTGTGGTAAAAGTCCACTAAAATCCTAGAAAAATCCAGAAGCGACTGACTCAGAATGGGCGGCTTTCTGGTCTGCGACTGATCCCAGAGGGACGGCAGGAATAAAAGGTACCGCCTTGTACAAGGGAAATATTATCCTTAGGCTAGGAGATGGAACTCCGAATTAAAACAAAAAAAAAAGTATGCAATGAATAAAACTCAAAGATTGTATACCCCAGGTGGTAATCCAGATCTTCTGGAAAATCCACCCTCTTTCGAGGCAGGTCTCACGGATTCTGGGGGAGACCACTTATTGCAAAACCACGAAAGCAGAGCTGCTTTAATTGACCCATTCAGAAGAAAATCTGGGGTCCAGAGAACACCTCCAGCAGGTTCTCAAAATATCTACGAAAACATGTCCCAAAAAGACAGCTATAGAAAACCCGACGAGGGTAATAATAACGAAAAGGCACTTGAGGCAAAAAATAATCAACTTAATGCCAGAGTTACAGAATTAGAAATCTTATGCAGGGAATTGAAAATGAACTCTGCATAATTAAAGAAGAAAATGTGAAACTAAAAAAACACAATTCACAAAACATGTCTACTAAAAGAGTAGTACTAAAAACTGCGGAAGAATTTCATACAGATGATGAAGAACTAGCTCGAGAAACCGACTGGATCTTTAAAACAAAAAGAATCTGTAAAAAAAGAAAAGCAGAAAAATCACCTACTTTAAGCCCAGAAAATGTTGCGGACAAAGTAGAGAAAAATTTGCAAATAAATGAAGTTGCGAAAAGTAAAAGTAAAAGAAAAGGTAAACCTCCTCCAGTTATACTTCGTAATGTAGTGGAATACCCTCAAATAAACAAAAAATTAAAAGAAAGCAATATTAAATATAAAGTTAATATGCTTAATAATAAACAACTAAAAATTAATGTTGAAGAAGAAAAAGAATATAGAGAGTTGACTAAGGCAATAAATGAAGCCAATATTGAATGGCACACTTATGAAAATAAGAGCACCAGGCCTATTAAAGTAATGGTTAGGTATTTACATACGTCATGCCAACCTGAAGATATAAAAAATGAATTGAAAGATAGAGGCTTCAAAATTCTAGAAGTCACAAATAAAATAATAAAGAAAAAGGAAAATAACAAAGAATCTACGGTACGTCTTCCTCTCTTTATGCTAACATTCGAAAACTCCGAAGATATAAACAAAATATTCAAAATTGAATTTATCCAGCACATGAGGGTTAAAATGGAGGCTATTCGTAAAACGACTACCATTCCTCAATGTAAGAGATGCCAAAGATTTGGCCATACACAAAAGTTTTGCCAGCGTCTAGCTCAGTGTGTTAAATGTGCTGGTCCCCACTTAACAATTTCTTGTAAAGATAAAAAATAATATTAAGCCTAAATGTGCTAATTGCCTTGAGGCACACCCAGAGAGTTATCGTGGTTGCCAGGTGGCTAGAGAGTTGCAAAAAAGGAAGAAGCTACAAAAAAATGACCCAAAACAAATGCAACATAGACAAGAAAAACAAAAGACAAAACCTAGGCAACCTAGTGCACAGAAACAGAATTGCATTGAAACTTCAGAGATACCTAAAACTTTTACGTCGAAAAAAGTCGTAGAAGGCTTATCATATTCACAGGTAACACAAAATAACCTAAGTCAAAAAAGAAACCCGAAAGAACAAAATAAAGTTTCTACACAAAAGTTGACTGAAAATACCACTATGCAGATGATGCAAAATATGATAAAAACAATGAATGAAATCTCAACAAGACTATGCACATTAGAAAACAAACATAATGAAATATATATGTATACACCAAAAATCCGCAAGGCATGGTTAAGAACGCACTTCGTATAGTCACGTGGAATGCCAATGGTATTCTGAACAAGAAAAATAATTTGGAAATTCTATTGAGAACACAAAATATTGATGTATGTCTCTTGACAGAAACACATATGACAGATAAGTAATCGCTTAAAATAAATGACTATACATGCTACAGCGCAAACCATCCGAGTAATACACCCAGAGGTGGTAGCTCAATTTTAATAAAGAAAGATATTAAGCACCACAAGGAAGTTAGTCTAGAAATAGATGAATTCCAACTAATCGTGCTACGAATTATGTCTGTTAAACAAAGCCTTTGTGTCGGTGCATTATACTGTCCACCCAAATACAACATAAAGAATAACATGTTTGAAGAAATTCTTAAACTACTTGGCGAAAGATTTATCCTGAGAGGTGACTACAACGCCAAGCACATAGATTGGGGGTCTAGAGTAACCTCTACGAGAGGAAGAGAGTTAAGAAAAGCTATAAAAGAAAAAGGCTGCATTTACCAATCTACCGGTAAGCCTACCTATTGGCCAACTGATAGAAATAAAACTCCTGATCTGCTTGATTTTTATATAACAAAAAAAATTTCACCCAATTATATTAAGCTAGAAGATAACCATGATTTGGACTCAGATCACTCTGCAGTCATACTAAGTCTATATGAAAAGGTTATTAAGAAACAGTCGAAACCTCTGTTAACGAACAAGACAACTGACTGGGCTAGCTTTAAACAAGAAATAGAAAACAAAATAAACATAAAAACAAAACTAAGATCCAAATGTGATATAGATTCTGAAGTAGATTAAAATTATTCAAAATGCTGGATGGAATAATACAAAAAATTGTGAATATAAATCGGTAGGATTCAACTACCCTAGAGAAATATTAAATATGATAAAAATAAAAAGAAGAGCTAGACGCAGATGGCAACAATTGCGTGATCCGGTAGACAAAACTGTGCTAAATAGGTTAACTCAGAATCTTAAAAGAAAAATTAAAGATCTTAAAAATGAAAATTTTGAAAAATATATAAAAAATTTATCAGCTAAAAGAGAAAATAACTACTCGTTGTGGAAAGCAACAAAGAGTACAAAAACCTCGATCTCTCAAATCCCGCCAATAAGAATGAAAAGCGGTGAATGGGCGATAATAAAAATAAAGCTGAAACATTCGCAGATCATCTTGAAGAAATTTTTTGTCCAGACGAGACAGATTCGGATGATCTCACTGAAAAAAATAATAATTGGCAATAAAATGTTATATCACCATTTTCAGAGAGTTAAATAGTTGAACAAATTAAAAAACTCAGAGATAAAAAAGCTCCAGGTTTTGATCTAATTACATCGGAAGTCCTGAAAGAACTTCCGAAAAAAGCTATAACAATGCTAACACGCATTATAAACGCTGCTATAAGAATAAGGTATGTGCCGAATATGTGGAAAATAGCAGAGATAATTATGATACCAAAGCCAGGTAAGCCCATAAATGAGGTCAAATCCTACAGACCAATATCATTACTACCAATAGTATCAAAATTATTTGAAAAACTATTATTGATTCGAATGAGACCGATCATAGAAAATAGTAATCTGATTCCAAATTATCAATTTGGCTTTAGATCTAAGCACTCGACAATCGATCAAATTCATAGAATAACAGACATAATAGAAAAAGCTTTAGAGGGAAAGAAAGTATGCTCTACCATATTTCTAGATGTAGCCCAAGCTTTTGATAAAGTATGGCATCGAGGCTTAATAAATAAACTAAACAATATGTTACCTAAACAATACGTAGATATACTCTCATCATATCTAGAAAACAGACTATTCAGAATATAACAAGACGAAGAGTATTCTACTATTAGAGATATTTAAACGGGTGTGCCTCAAGGTAGTATTCTGGGTCCCATACTGTATTTGCTCTACACCAATGACTTACCAGAAATGGGAAATATAACTGTAGCTACATTCGCTGACGATACTGCGTTGATGGCAGTAGGATCAAATATTGACGAGGCTACAATTAAATTGCAAAGAGCAAGCGATAAGCTATACCTCTGGACAAAGAAATGGAAAATTAAACTCAATGAGTTAAAATCAGTACATGTAAATTTTACAAATAAAAAATTAGAAAATCAACCACCATTGGTAAATCTGAATGGGGTCAATATACCCCAAGAAAACAATGCTAAATACCTAGGAATGACATTAGATGTCAAACTTAGATGGAAAGAGCCCGTTAAAAAGAAAAAATTTGAGCTTGAAAATAAGTATAGAGAAATGTACTGTCTCTTAGGTCGTAATTCTAAATTACCTATACATAACAAGATTTTGTTATATAATCAGATACTCAAACCGATATGGTTGTACGGCATACAAATATGGGGATGTGCCAAACAAACACATGTACTTTGTATACAAAAATTCCAAAATAAAGTCTTGCGCAACATGGTAAATGCCCCCTGGTATGTTCGCAACAGTGATTTGCACAGAGATCTTAAAAATCCTTGCGTAGAAAATGAAATAAAAAGATATGCAACAAAGCATATAGCTCGTCTGGAGGGACATGTTAACGTTGAGGCCACTCAATTGCTAGATAATCAAAATGATGTCAGAAGGCTTAAAAGAACTAAGCCACTAGATTTAATACGATAGAATTTCGTAAACTTTTTCTTTAAGAAAATCAAAATAGCAATAAATTAATGGTTAGTCCGTTGGACTAGTATTAATGGGAGGGGTGTGGTTTAGTCAGTAAGAATCGGGCACACAATGGAAGCTACGGGGCTCATTGTGTCTATAAAGATTCCCACCAATCCACGCAAAAAAAAAAAAAAAGAATATTCTCAAGTTTCGATTAATTTAATTTCTGGTATGCCTATGTTCATTGGAAATCATGTATGTTTTCCTACCATTTTATTGTTTTGCTGTATGAACATGTATCATTGATATAGTTCAACCAAATTTATTTTTTCTTTTTCTGTGTTGCCATCTATTGGTTTTGTTTAGTGTTCAAAACTTTTGCATATGCGCGTACGGCTTTTGTTCTGTTTTGTTATTTCTGAAGTACATAATTGTACATAATACAGTAATATTCCCAGTTTTCCATTATATATAAGTTTGGGAGGCATTCCATCTACCAGTTTTTTTTTTAATCATTCAGACTTTGAAATTTATTTTGCAATATGTAATTTGCTTTAACTTAGATACGATATCAACGAATTAATTGAAAAAATTACAGTAATAAATAAATTTACGTTCAACTTATTTAAACTGTAAGGCTCAAATTAAACCATATGACCTCTTTTTTATAAACGAAGTTTTACAGTGATCCCTATTTCTATTATTAGATTATAGATTTCGAGTAATGACTTGTTATTATTAGTTTTTTCAGTATTGGATGGTCTACTTTACACTAGCACAAAAATATAAATTTGTGAAGTTCAGACCCAAATATGATTCTATATTTTGTATAGCAGAATTTTAATTAATAATTGACAAAAAATTGTTTATGAAGTTAAAAGTTAAAATCACTGACTCAAACAAATACACTGACACACACAAATGATCGATATACTAATGAAAAACTTATGTACAATATTATGTGGGTTAATCTATTCGTATTATGGTTCTGAGGTCTTTTTAATATTTATTTAAAATTATTTTTAATTTTATTTCACGGATCGTGAAAAAAAATGTGTCCAGCAAGAGATAAATTGGATGAAAGATAACAACTTTTCAATATGGAATTTTCACTTGTTTGTAATTTACTAGTTGACCAAGCATTTTTAAATAATGTTATCCATTGATTAATTCATTTTTGTCAAAATTGCTTTCGATTTATTAATTTATAATTATTTACAAAAAAAATAATTAATTTGGTTTCAGTTTGAATGGTCTGTTTAAAGTTTTACTTGTTATGTGTTTTTGGTTTTGTACAACATTACTGAAAATAATATTATGTGTTATTAAATCCGATATGAACGTTTGTATTTGTATTTTTTTGTTATTACAAATTAATGATTTCCTTATCAGTTGGTGTATTTAAATTTCTCGAAAATGTAATTATTTTTATTAGTTGTGTTGTAACATGTTTTATTTTCATTAACTTTAAATATTAATAACTGTAAAGTTAAATCAGAAATGTTAAAATAAAATTTCAAAATAACCACTTGAAAATGGTTTTTTAATTAAAATTCGTATGGAAGTGATGTTGGTACCACAGATGTAGTAATGAAAAATTATGTTAAAGTTTTGTTTAATTAATGAAGTTAAAAAATAAAAAAATGTTTTTGTTTCTTGTTATTGCTTTTGCACATCCTACAATTATTTCCGATCTATTTAATTATACATATACATAATCTGAATACATATCTGTGTTGATTTATAATATTTTTAATTCAATTCTACTCACTTTTTGATTATATAAAAATTTATTTTTAACTTTGGTTTAAATGAGTCATCAACAAATTAATATAATTTAAATTTATTTTGAAAAGATAAAACTGCCGGTTTCCTTTTATTTTACCAAAAAAATTATTTTTACAAATACGGATAATTATACAATAATATAATGTCTATATAAATAATCTGCTTTGAAATTATTTATAATTAAGCTTAATTAAGCTTCGCAAGATGAAAATTCTCTAATATAATATGTACTTTTATTTTAAATGAACTCATTTTCTACTTTATTTGAAGTTTTATATAATAAAAATACCGTTATAATCGACATTTTAAAAATATCAAATTTAATTAGTCTTCAATAATATACTAACTGTAAGTTTTTTTTTATGGATATTATAACGAAAAATCGTTACTTATAAAAAAAAAAAAAGTATTAGAAAAAGAAAGTCCTTTTTGTTCATAATAATTTTGAATTTGATGCCCTAATTGAGATTTTCTTTTTGATGAAAATTTTTTTCTAATTGAATGAATAAAAATATTTTTATCATGATTATAATCAATTTTTAATATGCATTTAAACACTCTAAACACTCATACTTATACAATTAAAATGAAAAAACAGAAGAAGAAAAAATAATAATAAGAAGTGTATTTAATATCGTGAATATCTAAATTTAATATGTATAACAAAATTCAACAGCTTCAATATATTCAATTAAAAATTTGATGCACCGATGCATTTAACTGGAATTCTTTAATTAATATTCATGAAATTATGAATGTATCTGTGTAAATAATTTTATAAGGGTGTCCTTTTTTCTTAAAAATTAATAATTTTGTATTGCTAACATTTTTTTTCCTCAAATACACGTCATAATTATGTATCTCAATTTTGTACAAATTTCTTAATCAATGTGATCATTGTGTTCATTGTATATTTCTTAATGGATGCGAGATACAAAACGTAAGTAATTTACACCGATTTTAGTAAAGTATTTGATATTTTACCAGTAATATTATACTAAAAGGATTCAGGAACATAGCAGTGACTTGAGTCCTTTATTGTTCATTAGCTTGATCTGTTCTAGAATATGGCTGCATTGTCTGGGATCCAGCTTTCCATATACACTCCAGTAGAATAGAATCCGTCCAAAAACAATTTGTTTTATTTATTTTAAGACATCAATTTAATCCATCAGATTTTTCTTATCTTCTAAGCTACTCCACTAAACTTAATTTGCTAAATATTCACACCTTATCATCGCGCAGCAAAATAATCTCTCATTGCTTCACCTTTGAAATGCTAAGTAATAAGTCTGATGTACAATATCATACTAATAATTTTAAAATTAACAAAGTACCTAGGCATACACGAAACAATAAATATTTTGTAGAAAACACATGTAGAACAGGTACACTGGGCCAACTCATACTTTAAAATAAGAGCTGTACTGTACTTTAAATGAGAGCTGTCCGCTCTACATCTTCACCAGTATTCATAGTGAATTTCGGAATTTCACAGAGTAAGCATTTACCACTTTTATTCATTATTGCCATCAATAATGGGACTTTAATAATTTGTAATAGTGATCTGAAAATGCACACTGATGACATGAAGATTTTAAAAAAAATAACGTCGATGGAAAATGTTCATATTTTTGACATTGTGAAATTCAATGTGTAGAAATAATAATTCATTCAATTACGATAGGTGATTTAATAATAAACTTTTCTACTAATAACCTAAAAAAACAAAATAAATAAAGTAAAGTAAGAAAAGGGAAAAATCTTAAATAAAAACTAATAATTTAATAGGTATATGTACACATGTATATATATATGTAATTAGATTTCGATTAGATTTAGATAGCGATTGAAATGGTTTGTATTTATTTTCTATTAGTATTAAATTAGTAGACATAAGATTTGCATTGAGAGATGACCTACTTTTTCCGGGTAGGATAAAGGATCTTAAATTTTGGGCTGTTTATTTATGTGAATAATAATAAAATAAAATAAAATAAAATAAAATAAAATAAAATAAAATAAAATTAATACTAATGACCGACCCCACTAGTGTAATACATGGATCGGGTTCGAAATCTCGCTTTTCAAAATGTCGTTTTTCAAAATAAACATAGTTTTTTTTTTAAATTATATAAAAGTTCTAGAAAAAGCAGATATATGCTCTTTTTTGTATATTTAACAATAAAATAACAATCAAATGCGATGTGGGATGCTTCAAGGTAACTAAGACTTATTTTATACATGGTGCGTTAATAAAAATCTTTTGCTAAATATTAGTAAATATGAAAACACTAGATTTTGTAATAATACTAGTTAAATAAAAGTGGTCCGAAATACCCACCCTGTTAAACTCCGAAATGCACTCTGAAATGGTGCATTGGTGAAAAAATGAAAATCTTTGCTTTTTTTCATTTTAGTATAATAATACTAGTGAAATATCAAATACTAGAACGGTGTAAATTACATACGTTTGGAATGTACACAATTCGAACCAAACGATTTACGGGGTATATTCAAAAAATTTTATGTTTGGATGGTCCGGCTTGGGATTGGCAGGGTAACATCTGACCGGTCGCTGACCCAGATGCGCAACTGTCAAGTTCCTGAGCAAGTGCTTACATTACCTCCACGTGGTGACCTCCGGAAACTATCCTATACAGCATCCGCTTATACGATAGGCCAAAATTGTAAGTGCGCAAAAACATCCCTTCAGATTGAAGGTTGGCGTTAGGTTAACTACCTAACCCATAAAAAAAAACATAGTTATGAAAGACTTAAAACAAGCCTCGGATATGGATGGATTATTTGGAAACAGACCCGGAACTCGTAAGGATTTTGATTTTAGAATTTGCACCTGGAACGTTCGAATACTATACAGCCCAGGTGCATCTAACATATTGGAAAATGTCCTCACGCAGTATAAAGCTGACATCACTGCGTTACAGGAATTGCTGCCACGAAAAACACCACATATTTGGATGCGGTTTTGCAATCGGAGACAGGCTAAGACGAAATGTTATTGATTTCAAACCAATTAACGAGCGTCTAGCCATAATCCGCATTAAAGGCACCTTCTACAACATCAGCCTAATATGTGTGCATGCCCCTACTGATGAAAAAGAAGAAACAGAGAAAGAAGACTTCTATGACGCGTTAGAAAAAGCATACGAAGCTTGCCCGCAACATGATGCAAAAGTTGTGCTAGGGGATTTCAACGCTAAACTCGGTAGAGAGCAAATTTTCGGCAGAACAATCGGTAAACATAGTCTCCATCAACACACCACCGATAATGGTTACCGATTGGTCAGTTTTGCAGCGGCGCATAATACGGTTATAAGCAGCACCAAATTTCCCCATAGAGATATTCATAAAGCCACCTGGCTATCTCCAGATGGCCGTACAACCAATCAAATTGATCACCTTATGATTGACGCACGCCACTCAACGTGCGTGCTGGACGTACGGTCATACAGAGGGGCTAACATCGACTCTGATCATTTTTTGGTTATAGCACTTTTCAGAGCCAGAATATCTAATGTTAAAAAAGTGCAGTCACATCATAATCCCAAATTTAACATTAGTATTCTGCAGTCGCCCGAGATAGCCAGAAGCTTCAAAGAGCAAATTAGCCTAAATTTAACAGCCACACCTCCTTTAAACCATTCTTCGATTGATGATCAATGGAAAAACTGTGCCAGTATCATCAAAGAGGTAGCCGCAAACACAATTGGCTTCAAACCACGAAACACGAGAAATCCATGGTATGATGAGGAATGTGCATCAAAAACGTTGAAGAAGAACGAGGCGTATAAAAAAGCGCTGCAACGGAAAACAAGAGCAGCGAAGGAAGAATATAAGGCTAAAAGAAGAGATGAGAAGAAACTCATCAGGCGGAAAAAACGGGACTTCGAAAAATCTCTGCTCATAAATATCGAATCTCATAAAAATAGATGCGAAGTGCGGAACTTCTACAAAAAAGCCAAGCAACTGGCAGCTGGCTATAAACCCGCTACACACGCGCTAAGAGATAATATGGGAAATTTGGTTACCGAAACGCAAGGGATATTGGAGACATGGAAGCAGCACTTTCAGCAGCTGCTAAATGAAGAGCAACAACAACAACAAGAGCTAGCAACACCAGCACCAGTCATTACCAGCAACCCCCCGCCACCCTTTGTAGAGGTTGTTGGCCAAGCCATCACCAAGCTGAAAAACAACAAAGCTGCTGGACCTGATGGACTCCTCTGAATTATTTAAAGCTGGAGGCGATGTTTTGGTTAACTGCATGCACCAAATCATTGGCAACATCTGAAAGGAAGAAAGCATGCCTAATGACTGGAGTACCAGCTCTATATGCCCCATTTTCAAAAAGGGCGATGCCATGTCCTGTAAAAACTATAGAGGAATATCCCTCTTAAATATTGCATATAAGATCCTGTCCAACATTTTGTGCGAATGTCTGAAGCCCTATTGTGACGCTGTTGTTGGCAGTTATCAATGCGGCTTTCGCCCCGGAAAATCAACAAGCGACCAGATGTTCGTACTTAGACAAATCCTGGAGAAGACCCATGAGTTTCAAATCGATACACACCACCTATTCATCGATTTCAAGTCTGCGTACGATTGCATATACCGCAGCGAGCTATATGCTGCTATGTCGGAATTCGGTGTACCAGCCAAGCTCATCCGATTGTCAAAAATGACACTGGAAAACACAAGATGTGCTGTGGTGATTGGAAATAACACTTCTGACTATTTCCAGACGTGTACCAGATTTCGAAAAGGAGATGCACTATCATGCGACTTCTTCAATCTAGTACTGGAACGTATAGTGCGACGAGCGGAAGTAAACACGGCCGGTACTATATTTTTCAGATCTGTTCAACTACTAGGGTATGCCGACGACATTGACATCATCGCCAGATCACAACGGGCGGTCGTCGAGGCCTTTACCCAGATTGAAGAAAAAGCGAAACGAATGGGTCTCAAAGTAAATGAGGATAAGACAAAATATATGTTGTCGACAAATAAAAAGACCTCTCAGCATCATATTGGTCAAAACATCACTGTCGGCACATATAATTTCGAGGTAGTTCAGGAGTTTACCTACCTTGGAACCAGTGTTAATCCCACAAACGACATCAATGTGGAGGTACGGCGAAGAATAACCCTTGCAAACCGTTGCTGCTTCGGTTTGTCAAAACATCTCGGGTCAAAGCTCCTCTCTCGAAACACAAAAGTACAAATCTACAAAACGCTCATACTCCCGGTTTTGCTTTACGGATCAGAATCATGGACACTGCCTAAGGCAAGTGAGCATGCACTTGGTGTCTTCGAGAAGAAAATTCTTCGTCGGATATATGGTCCTGAAAACGACGATGGGGTCTGGAGGAGAAGATATAATGCCGAACTCTATGAGCTGTACAATGAGGTAGACGTAGTCACAAAAATTAAAGTCAAGAGACTACAGTGGCTCGGACATCTAGAGCGGATGGACGAAAATGCTCCAGCCAAGAGAATCTTCGATTCCAGGTCCGAAGGTACAAGACGTCGGGGCAGACCAAACCTTCGTTGGAGAGACGAAATATCGGCGGATTTAAAGCAATTTCGAATCTTCAACTGGAGAGAATCCGCCCGTGACCGGCAAAAATGGAGGATGTTGATGAGTCAAGCCCAGGACCTACATGGTCTGTTGGCCACCTAAGTAAGTAAGTAAGTATTCAAAAAATTTGGGAAATTATACTTTGAAGAAGTATATTTTTAAAATATTGGGGATAGTTTCTTTATACCGGCAACACTTTTTTAACAATTTTTTGAGTAAATGTATAAAAAAATAAAATTTTTTTCAACAGATTGCTGCGATTTGAATTGTTGTTTCTTTGTGTGTAAAATAAATTTGCCAAATAGAAATTTGGAGAATTATTTGCCGCGATCTATTTTTTTCTAACATAAAAATTCAATATGCTATCTCCTTTTTTAGAGCCAATACAATTTTTAAGATTCTTCTTTAATTTTATCTGTAACTGTAACTCGTCTTTCAATTTTATGTTTTCATAGTTCATTCAGCAGCGCTTAATACCAAATAGAATTACTTAAAATGATTTAAAAATAAATACGAACATCCTAATAATATTGTTTTGTTGTTTAATATTTTTATGGCGGATCTAGTTTCGAGAGAAGTGAATCTCAGAATTGATGTATATAAAACTGATGTTCTATTCTTATGATAGCATTTACAGAGTTCTATATTATTTTTCAATTTAAACCAAGCATTTGACCTGGCGGACCTGGCATTTGACTGCTGAGTTTAGAACTGCTAGGTGAAGAATATATATATATATATATATTAGTTACGAAAATTATTTTACAACACAATAATCAATTTCGAATGAACACTTTTTTAGAATTTTTGAAGAATATTTAAAATAAATATGGAAATTAATTCAGAACAAAGGATCCAAAACCAAATATTATTATATTTTTTTCAGAGTTAATGAACTTAAGTTATCAATAAAAATATTTAAACAATTTGAAAAAAATTTGAGCCTTAGACAGTCATATCGATTGTCGTCTACACACTATAAATAAACTTCTTGGATTATGTGTCTAATCAAAACACTAGTTCTAATTCTAATTTCAGATATCAAATGGACAACTCTTTATCACTTTAAATTGGCTATAAACAATACAAAATAATAAATTATCAATTAAAAAAATATAAATTAACTAGTATAATGCTATTGCTAATCTAGTATAGTTTGGCTGTAGTTTGAAAAAGTATGCACATTACAACTCAATCTCAACACCAATGTGAAGTCATCATAATGCATTAATATTATTTTCTTATTATATTTTACTTCTACGTCTGGCTAAATCTACTTCCATAATATATTAAAAACTAATTGATTTATTTTCTCAATTCTAATTCTTTCTCATTTCTAATTTTTTTATAATGGAATTTTTTTTGCATTATTGTTGTTGTTGTTATAAAAGGCTTCAGACAAAAAAAAAATTAGTATATATAAGATATAAAAAAAATATATATATATACACATTAATTTCGGCTCTGAGTTTTCAATTAGAATTGAGCTGTCATCAATTAGAAACATTTTGACTTGGCTAATTCCAAGACACAAACCAGAGACATTTGATAATTCTAATTAAAATTCTAATTTATATTTATACTTTACACGCTGGGTGGTGCAGTAGAGCGCCTGCCTTTCAACCGAAAGGTTCCAGGTTCGATTCCCGATGAAGCAACAAAAAAAAATGCTTTATTGGTTTTTCGACCTGGTCTAGTACCCTTTGTCATTGGGATATAATAAATGACAAAATAGTTCAGAGTAAATATGCTGGTAACAAATTAAATAAAATGAAACTATTTTATTTAAGAAGGCTTAGTTCCTGACAATAACAGTAGTTTTCCACATTTAATGAGTAGAGCCAGTAAGTTGTTAAATAAATACTCGAAATATTGTAGATATTGTAGTGAAAAATTGCAGTACCGTGCTTAATTAAAAAGCACGAAAAGGTAATTCTACCTAAGTTACTGTCAAGAACGTAAAAAAAAAAAAAAAAAAATATATGAATATCTGTCACAAATAGAATTAGTTTTCTTATTAGGCACATAGCCTTATTTAAATTAAAAATTTTACCGGTCCACAAAATCAAATTTATTTTGAAGTTAAAAAATTATAACCACTCTAATTCTAATATTTCTATCTACACGATAGTATATTTGTGTATGGTAACCCATTAGTTATGATGAAAGCTTTCAATTACATGTATTTTTCTTTACTACACCCTATTAAATATAATATTTTATTTTTATGTTTTTTTTTTAACTCATCTTCAATAGAGGTACCCATATTATATAACAGTTTTAAATGGATAGTAAGAAAAAAAAAATAAAAAAAAAATAAAAAGTGTGCTGATTTCAGTCAATATTTAGTTAGTGGTTGAACTCACCATTATATTTTGTAAGGATGAACTTGTAATAATTCTAGTATAGTGTATAACTATAATTAATTGCTACCATGAACTGTCAACTATGATTAACGATGTATTAGTGAACAATACATATATATATATATATATTTTTTTTAGTATATGTATGAATGAAAATATATGTATATGCGATTGAGTATAACTATTCAAATTTTGTATGATGTGTACGTCAAAAAAAAAAAAAGTTACTTCAAAGAAGATAGCTATGACTATATGATGGTTAATTTTGTGAAAACTTGAAAAAAAAAAAATAATAAAAAGAAAAGTTGATTTGAAAAGTAAAATGTTTTTTAAGTTATTATAAAATTTAAAATTGGTTTGTAAAGGGTTAAATTTTTTTTTATTTATTTTTTCAAATTAAATTTTTTTTTTTTGTTTTATTCATTAGATTCTAAAAATTAAATAAAAAATTATTATTTTCATATGATTGAACAAAAATGGACAGACAGAATATAATAAGTCGTATCGCTGTACATATATAAAAAAAGAATATACAAAAAGATGATCTCTCTAGGGTTAAAAAAATATATTTTTTCTTTGGTGATTCTCCAGAATCTTTTTCTCAGTTGGTTGGCAATTTTAAGACACGACAATACAATAAAAGCATAAATATATATTTGTGGTTAGCTCCCAAATCGATCACAAAATTTTTCGTAATATTTTTTTTTGTATGGCGAGAGTATGTCAACCGCAAGGGAATAATTTGACAAGGGATATTTTAAAACTATTTGTGAAGTAAATTTTTTGATAAATTAATATGTTTTTCTATTAAAATATTCATTTTGAAAAGTTTAGTATCTACCTTTTGCTCCTTTGTTTTTCAAAATGTAATTTTGTAAGGAAAATCTTTTGATCATTTTTCTATTTCATAAATGATACATTCTTCCTTTGAAACTTATTCGAAAATTCTTTAAATGCCTTGTACTGTGATTCAAAATTGTATTTCAGTTCTTAAAATACG
Source organism: Argyra leucocephala (assembly GCA_963942445.1). Lineage (NCBI taxonomy): Eukaryota > Metazoa > Arthropoda > Insecta > Diptera > Dolichopodidae > Argyra > Argyra leucocephala. The sequence continues at coordinate 111,206,832 of OZ012678.1, forward strand.
TGGTTTGATGTTTGTTATGTTTCCAATACACAGCATGGACTTCTATTGATGACCTGCTAAAAACACTTGATAGTTTCGATATTTAGATTTTATTATTCTATTACTTTAACGTGTCCGAATCAGTGGAGGTGTATGAGTTTAATTTTGTTTTATATTATTAAGATTTAAAATAAGTAATTGTTATCATATCACCATATCCTATAATTGTTATCAAAGACAACAACCATTAAAATATTAATATTTTATATTATTGTTTGGATTGGTTTTTCTAAATAAACAAGAAGAAAATATAATCAAAGCAAATCATTTCTATGATTTCACAAGAACTGATGTAATTCTATTTCTGTATATATGTATAATTAAATACAGTAGGGTTCAAAATAAGTGTAACATTATTTGGTTTTTTAAAGCATATTCTAACTGATTTTAATAAGTTTATTTGATTTAGAATGAATGTGGTTGTAGAACAGCAATCATAAAGTCTTGAAAGAACCTTGGTATTCTCCTGATCGTTTTACTGATGGAATTTTAGTATATTTAAGAGCTTTTACAGAATATTGGGATGTAAAAATTTTACGTATTTGTAAATTAGAATGCTAGTATTAAGAACTTGAAAACTAGTATTGAGAACTTGAAGAATGCTAGTAGAAAGAACTTGCTAGTATTAAGAACTTAAGACATTTAATATTTTAATTTATTTTTAATATATAAGTTATGGAGATGGACCTACTCAATTGCGTATTAATAATTTTTGTTAAAACAAAATTAGTTATTAGTGATAATCAAGTACATACTATCTAGCTTCCAGATTAAATTCAATTCCAGATTACTAGATTTAATACCTGGAAGTGTGCGAAGGTAAATATTATCAAATAATTGATGATCAGCACACCATCTGTCATTCTCAAATCATTTGAACAAATATTGTATGCTTAAATAAATAGGTTTTAATAATCTCTTGTTAATTAAAAATAAATTTGAAATTAAATTAATTTAGTTGAAAAGACAAAATTTGGTCTAAAGTCTGTAAAATAAAAAAAGTACCTAACCAATCTTATAAACATCTATATTTTTTAAGGAAATAAATAAAAAATAAATAAATAAATTTTACTCATAGAAAAAAAAATAATTTGTTATGAAAATTTGAATTTCTGCCATTACACTCTCTTTCAAAATCATTTAGTGAAAAGAAGCGAGACAAATACGAAGATTGCTGAAAACTAATTTCGAAAATTCTTCAAAGATCTAATTCTGAATAAAAAATATTTTCGGACGTGTTTACACAGTCAAATCATCAACATTGTTATAATTTTTAATGTGTCTCTGCTGTATCGCAGTTATATATATGTATGACAGTTATATATATGTAAACCGTTTGTTTTGCGTGATTTGCAATTTTTTTTTATGAGTATGTATTGTTTGGTTAAACGGTCAAGAATTTGTATGGTATATTTTGAAAGATGTGCTCGAATTTTTTTTTTTAAATTCAGAGAGACGAGACGATTTCTTATTGATCACTTCATATAATGCTTAAATTTTTTTGTATGTTTTATCATTTACCAAAGCTTTCTGTAATAATACCAAAAAGCCTTTATGAGGTGTTGCAAGACGTTTTTTTCTTTTGAAGAGATGTTAAATATCTATATATGAAATAATAAATACGACCAAAGATGGAATACAATTCAAATATTTGGGTCGGTGCGTTACGAAACACGTTATGATTTCTTTAAAGTTTAATTCGACTTATTGACACCCAAAATATGACGTTACTATTGCTATACAGTGAAAATTCCTAGGTGACCCAATATCGACTATGGTAATTTGTTTATAGTAAAATTTTACAGAATGTGAAACCATATATTCAAACAATAACAATCCCAAAATCAACAAACCTATATCTAATTTTCAAAGTTTTATCAAAAATATAAACAGCTTCGTACATAATATCCCTACTGATAGCAGCAATATTTTCTTTCCTTCGATTATCCCATTGTTCAAACATGTGTATTTATGTATAAAAGCCTTACGTCGTAATGTTTAGCTGCATATTATTGTTATATTTATATATTATAAAAAAAAAGATGGCAGAGCTCCTAATTCTAATATTTTCATTCGTGTGTGTTCTGTAATCCACTTTTTGTGTTCACCGAATTCGTTAAGTTTTTATCGGATTCAATTTACTCGTATTTTTAATTGTGATTTGATTTATATTTTAGTTATTGTACTTTGTTTATATAATTTTGAACACTCCTGTAATGAAAATATTTTGCTATTACTTTTGATTATAGTTTTATTTTTTCTTTCTAAATATCTCTACAAAAATTTAACTTTTAAAATTTTTATTATTTTTTCGAAATAGAAAAACATTCATCATGCGATAACTTTAAATAAGTAAAAAAAAAGCGAAAATAAAGAATGTTTTAGAAGACAAAATATTTTTCTTCGTATTTTTTTTTAATTTAAAAAAAGAAAACAACAAATAATCAAATAGAGTACATTACAGATAGGTCGAAGGGTATATGTGATGAATACGAGTTATGGGCTGAGTAATTTAAATTAAAAAAAAGGATTATGACATCCTAAGTGTGTTTTTGAAAATCACCATCATTAATCAAAATGGAAAACAATTAATTTTATTCATTTTTCGTTAGAAATACAAAATACAAAATGAAAACTAAATTCTTTAAAACTTTTAAGATTTTAAAAAATATTAAAATAATACTCTTATGAAATATGATCATCATTCAATAGAAAAATATTATTTCATCCTTTACAAACTCTACAGTATAGCTATCATTAATATTCAAAAAATATATTTATACACAAACCAGTCTTTCTGTAAAATATCAGTCTATGGCCCAAAGGATGGTTGCTAAAGTAAAATAAAAAAAAAAATCAGTTAATTTAAAATCTTGACCTAGAAAAATGAATTGAGAATTTTTTAAAATTTCTATACAATATTGAAGTGATTAATTAACTTTCAATTCGAATGACGTGCTAATTCCTCATTCTATTGTTTTCGAAAATAAAATTTCAAATTTATTTCGGTTTTATTCAATTCATTTTTAAATTTATATCATTGTATATGTAAATGTATAAAGTTTTCTAGAATTATTTAATTAGTGTAAAATAAGTTTTATTCAATTGGTATATTCAGAAATTTTTTTCTATCTTAAAAGTTTTAATAGTTTTAATTCTGAAATTTTTTAATCCTAACAGAACATGGAAAAATTTTATTAGCATGTCGCGTGTTTACAAATTATTTTCACTTATTTTAAACAGGTGTTAAGCAGCTTAAATTAATAACAGCTATACTATACCATCGATAATATTTATTTATTTATTTATCTACTTGGAAATTAACTCTTACGATATTACTTAGAAACTAAAGTTCATTACAAATACATACTTAATTTAAAATAAACATTTCATAATGATTAAAAATAATTATTAAAGTAAAAATGAAAATAAAAATATTATTTAATGTTAAAAATAACTAATATCTAATGAATATCGGTAAATTAAATAATAAATTACAAGTTATTTCAAAATATGGTGATTTTTCTTCTAAAAATTTCTCTTACATCATTAAAATCGATAACAGAAAAACAAGAATTAAATAATTTTTGAGATTTGACTATCGGTTCTGAAAAACTATAGTTTGTTCTGTGTGCATCTACGTACAGAAATCTTCGAGAACGGATATCTCGTGGTGGCGCATATATGTTAAAATGGTTTAGAATTTGAGGGTAATTAATTTTACCTGACATGATATCATAGCAAAACATTACTGTCGCTACATTTCTTCTTACTTCCAATGTAGAAATATCAATTAGTTAACATTTAGATTTGTAACTTGTATCATTTTGTTGCCAATTAAAATTACGAAGGCAGAATTTTATTATATTCTGGATATTCTGGATTTTTATCATGGATACGCATTCTCTGAGTAGTCATCTAATATATATATACAATTTTCTTTTATGAGTACATACTCTGGTTGTGTGTGTTTGTATTGTATTGTACATATCGAATTTGGGTATAGATACTAATTTTATTTTATTGAATTTTGTGTGGATCAAAATATTATTTTATGTTTGCATTTTGATGAAAGTTAGTAGGTTAGTAGCTCAGTTCGTTAAAGAATCATGTTAATATCGCAAATTTTGTGTAAGTTCAATTTTCTGTTGAGTCAAATTTTTTTTCTTTATTAAAAAAATACTTTTTGTTTGTTATTATGTTATAAATCTTATTTAATTTTTAAAAACAAGAAAAAATATTTGTTTTGATAAAAAAAAATAATTTCTAATTATTATTCTCTTCTCAATTATTTCAACAAAACACGAAATCGTTTAGAATAAATCCAAGCATACAAATTATGTATAGATGTATATAATATTATATACCTCATTTTAAGTATGTATGTATGAAATAAAATTAGTTAGTTCGGATTTTACAACATAGTTTAAGAACAAATTTTTTCCTATCGTCAGCTAAATTTGGGTTTCAATAATATGGAGCGGAGGATTACAAAATTAGAGTGCGCGTATTTATTCCAAAGTGTTTTATATTTATCGAATAATTAATGTGAATTTACTGAATAGTTTATTTAAATTGTTGGGTGCAAAAATCAATCCCAGCGACATTCATTGCGAATAGTTTCGGTAAGTGAGAGTGCGAGACAATTTTTGTATTTAGTACGACAATGCAAGTTTTTCCCGTACAATGTTTTTCGAGTGTTTATTTATAAAATTTCTGACTTCTCAACTCATTAAATGTGGAAAATTACTGCTATTGTCAGGAACTAAGCCTTCTTAAATAGAAAAGCTTCATTTTACTGAAGTTGTTATCAGATTATATTTTCTGCCATTTATTTTATTCCATGACAAAAGGGTACTGGACCAGGTTAGAAAACACATAAAGCATTTTTTGCTTCAGCCACAATCGAATCTCGGACATTTCGGTAGAAAGAAACGCTCTACCTATACTACGACACCCCACGTGTGAATTCTTACTGACAATAAAAAAAAAAATACAAAAATAAGTATGTAATCTATACCTCTAGAAATTTAGTTATTGTTTTTTTTTTGACACGTGGTTACCTCATTACAAGATTGTTGGTATATGATATAGGCTCTCACTATTTTTCACTGGCGACCCAATTTTCGACTCGAAAATTTTTGACGACCCAGCATAGAAGCAAAGTATATTTGAAAAATTTGAAAAATTTTTTTTGTTTTGGTTTTAAATATTTATTTTTCCGTTATAATATATTTTATATATTTTTATATATACACATAAATATTTCGTTTAAAAAAAAAAATAATAATTATTATAAGGAACAATAATCAAAGAAAATATTAACCATTTTGTAGAAGTTAAAATTTGTGCAGAAGAATTTCAGGCAACGGCGGTTAGTGTTCAAACAAAAACTTATAACATCACAGTAGCTAGCCTATACAGTTCTCCGAAACATAATATTAAAACAGAAAGATATGAAGAAATATTTAAAACGATAGGAGAAAAATTCATCATTGGAGGTGATTTCAACGCAAAACACACACATTGGGGATCAAGATTAATTACCACTAAAGGTAAAGAACTGCTAAAAGCGATTCAAAACCATGGATGTGAGACCATATCAACAGGGAAACCTACATATTGGCCCACAAAACCAAATAAAATACCAGACTTAATAGACTTCTATGTTTTCAAAAATATTTCAAGCAATTATATGCAGATAGAAGAAGACCTAGACCTTAGTTTAGATCACACACCGATTGTGATAACACTAAGTGAGTGTATTAAATTAAATGAAAAAATTAAATTGAATGTACCTCTACAGCTAGAAGATCAATTAAACCTTGAAGTGAAAAAACTAATTAACAACATACAACAATCAGCGTGGAAAAATACTCCAACAAACATAAGTAAACTAAAGGGCAACAATTACCCCAGAGGAATTCTAGAGTTAATCTCTCAGAAAAGAAAAATGAGAAAAAAATGGCAACAAACTAGAAATCCAAGAGACAAGACAAAAGTAAATTTCCTCACAACTCAATTAAGTTCAAAGATTAAACAATTGAAAAAATGAAACACTTCAAAGATTTTTCAACCAAAAAAGATTTTTCAACCAAATCTATCAAATGATGCCGAATCACTACCAGATGTTGCAGAGCAAGAAAATAGGAATATTCAACCAGTCACAGTAGCTGAAGTTAAAAATGAAATCAAAACAAATATTAATTAGAAAAAAGGTTTAAACTACAAACTAAACTTACTTCTTCCAACTCATTAAATGTGGAAAATTACTGCTATTGTCAGGAACTAAGCCTTCTTAAATAGAAAAGCTTCATTTTATTGAGAGATTTGATATACATATATACATATGATATATTCATTTTAAAATTAGGTTTCGGATAATGTTTCTTTTCAAAGGTCTCTTATTATTTGAATGTTTAATCTTCATTGGCCTTGTCTTTAAAAACTATTTCATTTTCAGCAGGCTCCAAATGAAAATATCCATTAAAGTTCAGTAATAATTATTAATTTATTCAGTTATTTACTAATATTATTCCATCAACTAAATAGATGGCTTTTACACAATTAAAATTTAATATGTAACCGATAAGAGATATGAATCGATGATTTTTGCTTTAAAATTGCAATATCAATTATTAAACAGTATAAATTTGGGCGGCCTGGGCTTTAAAAATGCTAAGAGAATGAAATAGTTTTAAAATAAGTTTTATTTTAAAAAGGCAAATTTTCCAAAAATTAGATAAGCACTTCAAAATGACAAAATCATAAATAGCTTTTTATATCTCTTGAACATAAATAAACAAAAAAAAATGAAAACACACGCTTGTCAAAATTGAAAATTCCAATATACAGCGTGTTGGCGTTGCGTATTTTGGTCACCTTCATATAAAATGTATTATCATGAGCTAATTTTGACACACGTCGTACGCCGTACGCTCTTATTTAGGTTGGGCTGTAATGCATGAACAGCAATTTTAGTCTGTGATTTGTACCACCAAGAAAAATACATCAAAATTTATTTAACATAGTGATTATTTGCAGACCAATATTTTTGTTTTCCCTGAAAATTTTGTATTAAAACAGAATTTCAAAAACCATTCATAGGTAATATGGAAAAGAAAAAAATATCAATAAACCCCTCTTCACTTTCTCGTATAAAAAAAAACCCGCATAAACAACAATTTTAGTCTGTGCTTTGTACTATCAAAAAATTTTCATTGAACAAAATGCATACTTGTATAACATAGTAATTATTTGTGCAAAAATATTTTATCAAAACCGAAGAGAGGTTTGTTGATATTTTGTCTTTCCATAATTAGTTATGATTTATGAACAGTGTTTGATTGAAAACTGTTCATAAGTAATATGGAAAGAAAATATATAAATAAACCCCTCTTCCGTTTCTCATATAAAATAAAACCACGCATGAACAGCAATTCTAGATTGTGCTTTGTTCTTTGTATCACCAATTCTCAATTAATCGACACAACCAAAATAGAAAAAATCAATACGAACTACGATGGAAAAGGAATAGCAGAAAACAATATTTTTTTTTCTCAGTCGATTTCTTATTTAGATAATATGTGTATAGAATTTCTTATATTTTTAAAACAGATTTTACTTGAATATTAAAACAAAAAATTGTTTGTAATTTTATTTTTTAGTATTTATTAATGAATTTTGGCGCCCTCGAAATATCTTAAATTTTTGCGCCCCATCAAACTTTTCATACTGTTCTATGGAAGCGCCGGCCCTGGTAGGACCTGATTATTCCAACAACTAAATAGATGGCTTTTACACAACTAAAATTTAATATGTAACCGATAAGAGCTATGGATCGATGAGTTTTGCTTTAAAATTGCAATATCAATTATTAAACAGTATAGAGGTATTTCATCACATCTAACAATCACTTAAGGTGGGTCTCAAAGTGATATGTCAAATTATCTGTATTTCCAAAGATAAAAGGCTTCTTTTAAATTTAATAAACCAACATTTTTGATATTTTAACAATTATTGTTTTTATTTCCGAAACTAGTTCCGTCATTTTTATCTTTTATATACAACTAGTCTATTATATTTTTTGTTATTTAAATATATTTAGCTTTAAACAGCTATTATATTTACAATATAACTAAAGATACAATTTGGTTCAAATATGTGTAATTGAAATTATTTTTAATATATTATTTAATCACCATTATTGCACGTAAAGATGATTCTTCTTAAGTTACTGTAAGAGTGTAAAAAAAAAAAAAACTTAAGCTTAAATTTAATGAAATTAATTTCATTTTTCATTTCAATTTTTAAACCATATTACATAATACTTTTTTTTTATTATCATTACGAAAAAAATTCATCCGCAAAGGGAATATATTTTTTTTTTTAAATAATGTTGCACATCCTGGACTTAAATTAATCTATTACACAAATAACTAGGTACCCATATTACGATTCATTTCATAAATAACAAGACGTACAGCTTCAATCTTTGATTTATTGTAAGCCATTGAAGGCAATTCAACATATACATTTTATGGATGTATATCTGTTACACTTCCTAACTACAAGAATTCACCAGTTTTATAGTAGTGAAAATAGTCGAATATTTTCCTTTTAATTTTACTGATATGCTTATCATACAGATACGCGTATAATAAGCATCCCAATGAAATATTATACAAAAATTTTACTCTAACACTAGAAAAGAATCATTTTTTTTGAGGAAAAAGCTATGACAGTCGAGCTTTGATAGTTAAAATGAGGTTTGACGATTGCATTGAAAATGTTAATTGCAATATTAACAAACACTTGCATTCCAATTTCGAATAGAATATGTACTTTTTTTAAGTTTTCGCCAGATATAGGTAAATAGGTGGGTAAAAGTGGCCATTCTAATTGCTTCTAGGAAACCAATTAGCCCTCAATTCTGCCTTTTTGATACCACAAATCGGTAGGGGATCATTCTTTCATTTTTACTCAACCCAGGGACTTACTACTAAAGCCACCTTGTGTGATTGAGAAAGTTGATCAGATCTTCGATTTTGCTTTCAGTGATTTGCGAATATAATTAAAATGCTTTTTAAAATTTAACTTATTATCAACTGAAAGACAAGATAATTAATTTCAACCCCATCTTCTAATGCTTTATTATCTAGTGATAAGGTACTATCCAAATGTCCATTAACTCTTCTTTTCTTTGTTTTTTAATATTCTTAATTAATTTATTTAGATTTAGCCATAAGTCCCCTTTTCTTAAACCTTGGTTCATTTTACTAACGCATTCGTCAATTGAATGTCCTGAGATATATGATATATTTATGTGAAGTATGAATAACAGAACGACCAAATTATGAAACCCCTAACGGAACTCCAATCGAATTTGATACTGCACCATTAAACTTAGATTTTTGTATTCTATTCGTTAAAAATGAAGAAAACCAATCCTACTGAATATTTTGAACACCATAGTTTTTGGTGTACATTTCAAAAACAAAAAAAAATGGAATTTTCTATCAAAAAAAAAAATTTGTCTTTGATATTGATAAATAGGTAATTAGAAGTTCCGAATATTTTGGGATATTGTTTAAAATTAGTATGTATAAATATTTTGCAAAAACAAGAATACCGGATTATTAATCTTATTAATCTACAATGACTCGTCATTTTTAATATACATGGCTATATTTTACTTTTCTTGTTATTTTTTTTTCTTGTTATTATTTGTCTTTCTTTTGTGATTTCTAAAGAAAATGACAATATTCTTTCTTCATATTCGAAATACTTCAAACTAATAGTATCTACTTTTGAGTTTTGATATGTTTTCTTCTTTTCTTTTCTTATTTATTAATTTTTTTTCTTTCTTTTTTGTTTTGTTTCACCTTTTGTTTTTATTATTACAATTTTTTGTTTTTGTTTTTGCTTTAATTAAAAAAAAATTGAGTTTTAGAATGAATTTCACCTGATGAAAATTTCTTTTATCTTAAAAGCTCACGGTCCTTAAGTCTTAATTAACATAACAAATAAAACAGGATAAAACAAAAACCAGAAAAGAAACACAAAAATAAAAAACATTGTAAAAAAATGTTTTTAAGAAAATCTCCTGTTTCAAAGACCTCTATCAAAAAATAAATGTAAATAATTTTTTCTTAAGAAAAAAGTACAGACATGGTCAATTTTTTTTATGTTGTTTTTAATAACTTAGGTAATATTTTTGTATATTAAGTACGGTACTGCAATTTTTACTACATAAAGTGGAATGAGTAATGTTTTTCGAGTATTTATTTATTTAATAAATTTGTGGTACATGAACTGATTAAATGTAGAAAACTACAACAATATCAGACACTCTTAACGATATTTTATATTTGGAAAAATTTTAGAATATTACCTTTGTTATAAATTTGAAAACCCATATTATTTTTGTATCAAAACTGAATGTTAAAGTAGTATCCAAAAATTTATGTAAACACATTTATTTTTTATAAAGAAAATTTAAAAATATGTGTCCCAACATTGTCAATGTGCCTTGTGCAACTATTTCAATTGTGATGTGTCCATTAGTAAAAATCTGACTCCCCATAAGACTACGTAAATGCAAATTGTTGACGTTAGATATGCAATCTGCTTTTTACTATGCATTTACGTAAACAAAATTGACTCTAGATTGATTGTTACTTAATCAATCTACAATTGTGTACGTAAATGTCAATTTGACAAATGAATGTCAAACCGTTGTATTGTTTTGAAATTTTAAAATTAATAGAAGTTCAATAAAGTTTTCTTTATGAAATTAAAGTTTTAATAAAATATAATGAATTCTAAAGCATTTTTATCAACAATGATCGAAATCATCATAGAAGCTTCTTCGACTGCTGAACCTAATCTTGTTTATGAAATTATAAACAATTTACAAAAAAAAAGAAGACAGCAAAGAAATTTGTCATTAAAAAGGAGAAATTTAATAGGGAAAGAAAAGGATTTTTGAAAATTATAGAAGAGTTTAGCGTGAGGTGTTTAAAAGCAATTTCAGAATGAGAAAACCTACTTTTATGGTAAATAAAATTTGTTTTCTATTTATTAAGAAATAAAAATACACTATAGTTAAAGTAAAAATTACGTATGTAATAGTACTAATATATGTATATATTTTGTAGATGTTAATGCAAAAGCTGAGAACTATGTGGAAACATTCAAGCAGAGGACGTTGTAAAATTAGCTTAAAATTAGCACTATATATGACGCTATGGAAACTAAGTACAGGTTGCACTTATCGAGAAATTTCCAATTTGTTTGGTGTAGGAAATGGTTCGGTATTTAGCGCTATCTTAGCCGTCACAAAAATTTTATTTGAACTAAGACAAGAATTTATAAATGGCCTTTTATTATGCAAGAACAAAAAAAAACCGCTGAATATTTCCATAATTTAAGGAAAAATTCAGTTTCATTTGTTATTGATTGTGTGGATGGATGCCAATTATTGCGTTAAAAAAAGATGCAATTAGCTATTACAACAGGAACAAGTTTCATTTCATTATATTACAGGTGATAAAAGTGTACATACAGATTACAATAAAAAAAGTTATCAAAACCAAATAATTTTAGGGTGTTTGCGATCGCTCTCTGAAATTTATAGATGTATTTTTTGGTTATCCAGGAAGCTGTCATGATGCAGTTGTGTGGGAAAATAGTGTATTAGGTAAAGAACTAAAAACAGGGAAACGACAATTAATAAATAGCTTTTTGTTAGCAGATTTAACAGCTTAACTGCTTTTTGTTAGTAGATTCGGCGTATCCTTTATTAAAATATTTAATCGTACCATACCTAAACAATGGACATCTAACAGCGGTACAATCCAAATTTAATTTTACTCATATCTCTGCCCGATGTTGTATAGAACAAGAATTCGGGCGACTTAAAGGAATGTTCAGAATTTTAAGATTTGTAGATGTTAAAAATATTTATTACGTAAAATATTTTAAGTATTCCAATACCTCATTTCTTCTACTTCTATTTCTACGGTATCTTGAGTTTTCTCCGTTGATGCACTTGAAGAAACCAACAGTTTTGCAGGTGAAAGAATGCTATGCCTTGTACCATACATTTCATCGAACAATTCAAAGAATTTCCAATTTGTTGCATTACTACCACTTTCATTGTTTCTCCTTTTTATCCTTTTATACGTTGCCCAAAGGTTAAAAAATGTTCATGATTTCATCCCGGCTGAATTCTATATCGCTCTGCTCCATCATTTTGCAAAGTATTTTTGATCACATTACAGTTTTGTATTTTTCCACTTTGAAAATCACTCTTCATAGACAGCCGTATTGTTATTAATAATTTCAATTTATTTTTTGTCCAAGATTTTTCCGACACTGAACTATTTTCCCTAAAATTGTTTACATTTATTATCAATTTATTAATTTATTATTAATTAATTTATTTATATATGTTTTTCAGACAAATTTAAATCATAACTTACATTTTCCACTGTTTTCAAAACAAACTCAGACATGAATCAGACTATAATTTTAATCTGCAAAACATTGTCAACTTGACGTTCACTCTACTTTTGTTTCAAATTTACGAGCACATTACTTTACAATCAATCTGCAATATAAGAATAAGACTGTTCGTAAATTGTCAAGTTGATTGCAGATTTACGTAGATGCCCTATGTTACGGCCTGGTAGAAAATTTTCACATTTATAAAGAGTAAAAAAGTGAAAAGAGCGATAAGGTGTTGAAAAGAGGATAATAATGTCTAACTTAATTTGTTGACTGTTGATTACGATTGTGGAATACTATTTGTAATGTTCTATTCTATAATGGCCGTATTTGCGTGGAAGTTAACATGCTATTTCAGCTTTATTTTTCAATTTTGAGTTTTTTCGTTAAACACAATAGTTTGCATACGTACAGGGGATAAGTAAGTATTCAAACTACTGTGTTATCATAATATATAGCCCATTTTGAAATTTTTTTTATTTTGAAGCAGGTCTAGATCAGATAAGATCGTCTAAAGATTGAACGTTATGCCGATTTGAATACGTACCTATTTTCTATATGTCACATATAGTTTGAAAAGCTCCAGAACTCTTTAAAAATAATTTGGCTTTCGATATTTCTTTCACAGCTGTATTGTGTAATCGTTTTGTTGACTGTAACGATTTCACGGATTATTCAATTATAACAGGATATTATTGTTGGACATTTTATTGTATTATGTAAGATAATCTGACGTACTACCTATATACTTATTCTTTTTTTTCAACATACAAAACCAAATTCTACGAGTCTGTTCTATAAATGCAAATGTGGATTACTGTAGTGGACACTTTTGAAACGACATGGTAGCTCTGTCGGAATAACTTTTTTTTATACGTTCACATAGTTGAATCTGTTTAGACGTTCAATTAATATGAAGAATAAAAATTGTACTATAACTTAAGAAGATGTTAACATATCTATATTTCGAAATCTTGAAATCATACTTAGAAGAAAGACATTTCATTACGAAACTTGAGGAAAAAGCTGTCCAACTGTATGTTCAATGAAATCAAGATTTCTACAAGGAAGTGATTTCGGACCGACTCTATATATATACACTGTCTACAGCAGTGATACTAATGATAATCACTAATGATACAGTGATTATATGGCTTCCCATAAAGGTCCTGTAATAGCCAGAGAATTTTTCTAAAGAAAAGAAACCGAAGAGTTAAGCTCAAAAAATAACTTATTGAAGCGAATTCCGTTAAAACGGTATTTGTGAGCTTCACTTTCCAAAAGAAAACCTATCCTCCTTTGGTAACTGATGGAGTGCAAATTCCTCCAGCCGATGAAGTAAAATACCTCGGTATACACTTAAACCGACGATTTACTGGGCGGAAACATGTAGAAGAAAAAAAAAACTTGTATAACATTGAGATCTATATACTGGCTAGCTCTGTACAACAAGTTGTTTTCTTTATAAATACATTATTGAAGTCCACTTCTGTATATGGGATACAATTGTACAACTGTAGAGCTCAATCTTAGTGTCTAATAAAAATCTAGTGTAGTCAAAATTTAGGTCAAAATCTGTATAAATAGTATTGCATGCGCCTTGGTATAATTTTTTTTTTATAAAATACAAAAGGGAGGCCCACAAAAGCATCCTAATATTCTAGCCAAAAAATTGTTGAATACAGATCAGATTCATGAAGGCTTCCATTAAAGATTTCGAATTTTATTTAAATGTTGAATATACACTTTTATGTAAAATTATGAACATTTCATTTGGCACTGAATGATCATTGGATGTTCCAATCGTATGCCCTGTAATTTTTTGTAATCAAATATTTTCAGTTATTGTCCTAATTAGCATAGATTGCATAAAACAACAAAATTAACAAAATAACAAAACAACAAACATATATTATATAACAAACAAATGTAAATAACAAGCATAACATATTATTTTTTTTTTTGTATTAAAAATATTCAATTTAATCATTTTTTCAACTTTTTCAATTTTTTACACAAAAACAACAAAACAAATATTTAATTTGGTAAATTGTTTTATCAATCGGAAATTTATTTCATTCTATGATTCTTTAAAATCCTGCATAAGTCATTATTGTGCTACACTACGATAGGCTTAAGCTTGGTATTGACATTCACAATGGGTATTAATTTATAGTTCCTGATAAAAAAAAATTTAAAAATACTTGAGTCAATATCAAGCTTTGAACTTAACTGAACTCCGAACAATGTTTTGACAATGACCTAGCTAGACATTAATTTTAATTTCATGGGATATGTTTTCTTTATTTAATTTCAAACTTAACAATTTGACCATCGACTTTTTAAATTCCACTGATGGGGTTAGGCATGAGGACCTGGCTTATTCAACTCCATTTTATAAAAATCCTTTTTTTTAATACTAATTTAAATCTTTTTTTTATTTCTAAAATAAATTTATTTGATTAATCATAACTGGACCAATCAAATAATATCACCTGTTGCACAGGAATATGGGCTATCTAAAAGAAATATTCTTAATATTTTTGTTTATATACAAAATATAAGAAATTTCTCAGCTGAAATGGATTTTCATTAAAAAAATTTAGCAAACATCAAAAGAGTTAAATCGTATAATTAAGAAACTTAAATATAAGCTAAAAAAAGAAAACAATAAAGCAGTTCAACAATATCTGTATAAATTGACGGCAACCAAAACAACTGACAATGATCTGTGGAAGGCTACAAAAAAAGTCAACATCCTTAAAAGTCAAACCCACCAATTCGACAGCCAAATGGTAAATGGGCAAGAAATGATGAAGAAAAAGCCAATGCATTCGCAGAACACCTTGTTAACGTATTTACACCTTGACCTATACCAGCAAACTCGGAAGTCGAAAAGGAGATACAATAACATGTGGAAGCTGCTTATCAGATGGAGTTACCAATAAAAAAAATAATAAAAAAGAGGTAAACCAAGTAATAATGAAGGAAATCCACGGAAAAAAGTCACCAGGATATGATTTGATCACTGGACATATATTACGAAAATATATTTATATATATTTATTTAAAAATATTTATATATTTATAATATTATAAATTTCACCACGAAGCCTTATTCAACTGACACAAATCTTCAATGCGGTCGTAAGGCTCAAATTTTTCCCGACCAATGGAAGATTTCGAAAATCCTAACGATATTAAAACCAGGTAAAATATCTGAAGACGTCAAATCATATCGGCCAATCAGTATTCTTCCAGTGTTATCTAAAGTGGGAAAAACTAATCCTACGACGACTTCAACCAATAGTTGAGCTAAAAAAATTAAACCCGGCACACCAATTTGCCTTCAGACATAAGCATTCTACAGTGAAACAAATACATAGAATTGCAAACAAAATAAATGAAAATTTTGAAAACAAAAATATTTGCTGTGCAGTTTTTCTCGACATAAGCCAGGCATTCGACAAAGTCTGGCTCAAAGGAATTCTCTACAAATTAGTTGATGCACCTTGGTTTGTGCCAAATTACATAATACACAATGATTTGCAAGTGTCGACGGTCCAAGACGAAATTCACCGACATAGCCAGAAATATCGTGATAGATTAAATAGTCATCCCAATAAGTAATAGCAAGTACACTTATGAATACTACCCGACATACAAGATTACAACGAAATACACCAGGAGATCTGTAGAAATTTCTTCACATTGTTATCAATATATTTGCATTTTTTATTATAAATTAGGAAATAATTTTTATTGCATTGTAATTTCACATGTCTATTATTAGTTAATTCAGTCAAAACATATTTATTTTTAATTAATATACAGATTATGAATAAAAAAACAATTTAGTAAAAATGGTATTTAAAATAAATAAATTTCAATTAAACGTGATATAATCAAACCTGCTTTCGTTAGAAGCATTTTCATTGTATAATCAAATGTGAAGTATAGTGTTTTATGAAAACTCAAGACTGAGGCCAGTTCTGATAACATGGCCTTGTTTTTTTTTGTTTTTTATTCAAACTGAAGTAGAAATTCTAAGATCTTAACTACGAGTTACAACAGGTTGATTACACGTAAGTGTGGGTTTCAGTCAAGTTTTTAACTTGTATTCTCTTTCCTTTAAATTTGGTCTTGCAGGAATCGTTCTAGTGGCCAAAATTAACTTTATTTTTTCAATTTCTCACATTTAAAATTTTTCAAACCTAAAATCAAAACCCGTAATAAATAAAAAAAACATTATGTATGATTTTAAAAAAACCTAAATACAAAGTTGGAAATTACGTAGATAATATTTTAACTTCGTTTGTATTAATTAACATTTTGTAGTACCAAGGTAGTAATTTTATTTTTTTTATCATAACTTTTGACAACAATTTTTTAAGCCTTTTTTTTCTTTTTTTGTCTTATCATAAATAAATATATTATATACAATTTTTTTTTTTTACAAAGCAAAAGATTTTCCAAAAATTTCAAATTTCAAATAAAATACAAGAAAATATTTTTTCTAAACCTTTTGGAAAATTTTATAATAACATAAGAAGAAAAACAAATTTTTCTTTAAGACTTTTTAAACAGTTAATATTAATTAGCCGGAAGAACAAGAATCTCTACACTTTAACTTGTACTCTTATTTAATACACTTATAAAATATTTTATGATCTACGTATGGTTACAGGGTGTTTTGTCAATGCACTATGAAGTATTATATACCACTGCTTAGATTTTTGAAAGTAGGTAAAATTTTTGTTAGAAAACTTAATTCGATTTCCAATGGTGTTTAAAATTGGGTCTTAAAATTTTTGTTGGTTTTTTTTTTATAACCATTTCTACGAATGTTTACAATCTTGAATCTAATAATTTAGAAATTCTGGCAAAAAGAAAAACCTCTAATAGGAGAACAAGAGACGCATCAAGTACTGCTCATCCCTACACAGTGCAAATTCCTTGGTGCCTCAGAACTGGCTATGGAAATTTGTTTGTATTCAAATTTTCTTCGATGTGGGACGATATTCCAATAAAAGTGTTTTCTCAATGCAGAAATATATCTACATACAATCTACAAGAAGTTCAAGAAAAATATTAACTAATTTAGGAACAATAAGGGACAATAAAATAAATCCAAGCTGTGCATTCGTATATAATGGTATCGTTTGAAACCTAATGTTTAGCTTAACTTAAAAAAATGGATGTTTGGTAACTTAGGAAAACAACGTAAACAATTTTAAAAAGTATTGACTTGTTGTATTTCAACAAGCGTACTCTTGGATTTACAATTTATTTGATATCATTAAGCAGTAAGCCTTAACGTTTTACCCGTTATTGAGAAATGTATTGTTGACTACATGGATATACCAGCAACTTTTCCTCCAGTAGATTTTCTAACCAAGGGCAATATCTTTTAATTGAAGCAGTTATTTCCTCTTTTATCGACCTCAGTTGTTAAGTTAAGACCTCGCTGTATATTTCCAAACATACCAAGGCACATTGACCATTTCTCTACGTACTTTTGCTTGAAAAAGTTCAATACTTTCTATATTGGAATTGCTTGGTGCGCCCCACAGTTTGGTAGCGTAAGACCATGGGGGTATCAGTATACTTTTCTAGACTAAGATCTTGCTTTCAAGGGTGAATTGCGATTTCTTGCCAATCAGCAAATTGGAAAATTTTAGGCGTAGTTGCTTACTTTTGGTTGTAACATACTGACTCCATTTTAATATTCGGTTCAAGTGAAGCCTTAAAAGTATTTAACCAATTTGACCATGTTGTTGTTGACTTTAACTGGTACACAAATTTCTTCTCTAGTTGTTAGAGTGGTCTATGCAGATTTAACTTATGGTGCTTCAATTCTCTTGTTCTTTAACCAGTTATTTATATCAACTTTCTTTGAAAATTAAAAGATTCGATTTGAGAGAAGATACTTAAAGCAAGAGCTTCTGTATCGTATAAAAAGGTGGGACCATAAAAAGATGTGATTTATTCGTAAATCAGCAGTAAATAATAGATATAGAACAGGTCTCAATAAGCTATCTACCTTTTATGGTACCCCGACGGAGATATCCATTAATTGAGAACCGCTAAATTTTATGAACTTCCTGCTACTTAAATATGCTTTAATTAGCTGATAGTAGTTGTGTTTTAGTTTTGTCTTTTAGCTGAAATAGTAGTCCATCATAACAGCTTATTTTAAATCATATATATTAACTTGGTTTCAATCTTTTATGAGTCGGAAAAAAACTATTATTTAAAAACTGCTGAAACCTTAATAAACTAAACATAGTGCATTTTAATGCAAGAAGTTTAAGAAAAAATATGCTTGAAATTCAATTATTTGCAAAAAACAAAATTTTTTTTGATGTCATTATGATTGGTAAAAGTTGGTTATACTCAGAGAAGGAGGTAATTTAAATTCCAATAATTTATTTAGAGGAGGTGGAAGTGCAATTTACATCAAACATTATTTGGAGAATAAAGTCGTGAAAGTATTTGAATAATTCAATACAATAATAATTGTCCCACTAAGTGACTTATTGTATTAAATTGTATTGTAATGAGAGCTTTAAAAGTTGATGTATGCTATAAAAAAGTGAGAAGATATAAGAACATTATTATGATGGGTGATAATATTAATTTATTAGTGGATACACTTCACTATAGATCCTATAAATCAATGTTAGAATCGAATGGAATTAATATTAAGAACAAATTAAGTAATGAAGATGCCACAAGCTAGAAAAACTGTCTAAAATTCTTCTACAATCATTGATCACATTCTTTCCGACCTTGATAAGTATGAATTTGATATAAATTTACACGATATTCTAAATTTATATCATAAAGCTGTATTCGTAATAGCATTCGTACAAACATTTTATCTAACATTATTTTCTCCTGCCTGAAGTCAATTGTTGGAATTACATGCTATATTTTAACAGACCTTGAACTACCTAATTTATTTTCTCCTTCTTAGTGTATTTAAAGTTGTTACCAAAACCGTGTAACCCTTGTAAAAAGCACGTTTTTAAAAAGTTTTTTTTTATTATTATTTACTTTTTAGTTATAAATTAAAAAATCTTCTTTTTTTATTAAAATTAACTAATATAAAATCTGTAAAATAAATTTTAACAATAAAATTTTAATCGATACACACAATAAAATATCACATCATTTCAGTTATCTCTTTGTTGCATTAGTGTTGATGTTTCTTTAAAATGTGTTAATCTGTAAAATTATAAAAATTGCTATAAATTTCATGTATCTGAAAAGGAAATACTTATATTTTATAAATTTTCCTTTAAAACCTATATTAATGTTATTTCATACTAATTCATTTTTTTTTCGTACTATAAAAGTCCAAAAAGCCAAATGCAATAATCCATAAATAATACAAAAAAAAATTTGACTCAAAGGAGAATCTAACTCACAAACCTTGTCATATTAACATGTCGCCTTAACCAACTGTACTAGCAACCGTTTGAATTTTTTTCTTCTATTCTTCAAATATTTAACCCTTAATCGTTGTTACAAAAGAAAAATCTAATTAATGTTGTTATACGTGTCTGAGACGTCCTATATTTTAGACTTCAGGTCTTAAAGTGTTTGTGCAAAATTAATTCATTTTTTTATTTTATTTTTTATGTTTTGACATTGTATTTCATTTTGTCTGCAAAAACTATCACATTTATCTCCTAAATTAAACAATACGAAAAATTAGCAGAAGATCAAAAATATCTCCATAAATAAAATAAAGGGTAAAAAAAATCAATCTTTCTCTTCTTAGACGCTTTCTCAAAACTATAATTAATTGAAAAAAAAATCAAAAACAAATTTAGAAATTAACTTTCTTCAATTTTGACATCGGATTAAATTGTACAATTTTCACATTATAAGCACATTTGCCATAGAGTTTGCATAGATATTCGATCAAAAAACTTTAGTATGCATTGTTGTACGTCTCAGAAACGTAAATCAAAATTTCTTTAGCTAATAACAGCCAGAGAAAACCATTTGATTGCACATGAGACTGAGAATAAAAAATAGACGACGTCTGTGTGACATACAACAACGATTAAGGGTTAAAGC
The DNA here is from genome assembly GCA_963942445.1 of Argyra leucocephala. Taxonomy (NCBI): domain Eukaryota; kingdom Metazoa; phylum Arthropoda; class Insecta; order Diptera; family Dolichopodidae; genus Argyra; species Argyra leucocephala. The sequence goes on from OZ012678.1 coordinate 111,227,472, forward strand.
TAATGTTACAACGCTACTTGTGACAAATAACACTTATTGTGTCGATGATCTCTTTTATATTATTACAAAGATCTAAGAAAAACTCTAGAATAAGAAATGATAACTTATGGATTGCCAATAATTGGTTAAACATGATAAAAAATAGGAATAGATTGTTTAAAAAGTTTAAAAAAATCCCCATAGCCTTGAAATTCTAGCAAGATAATTCAATTCAATAATGCATCAAAATATTCGAAGCATGAGAAAATATTTTAATTTATTGCTTTCGTATCTCTTGGTCATTTACCTGATGTGATATTATTTTCTCAAATATGGATATATGTTTTGAAATATACGAGTTTACTATTACAAATTATACATTTCCGCCACTTGTAATCGTTCATAATCTTCTGATGAAGTTTCAGTATTTGATACAAATCTAATAATAGAGAAAATAAGTAGTGCTGATATATGTATGAATTGTAGAAAATCCAGTCTAAATTATATTCAGAAAATTTATTTTAGTGCTTTAAATTTTGCTTTGGTATTTCAATTTGATTGCTTCAAACATTCATTTTACTACATTTGTGAGCTCATATTTCAAATTGTAATACTGGCAAATTTAAGAGACTTAAATCATAAATGTTTTTTCCCGTTAAAGAAAAATTAAACATAAATGTATGGTAAGTATAAATTAACTGACAATTTAAGACAAGTGCACTTACACACATGAATCACCCTGTGTAACCTAAATTGTAAAATGAAAGAATCTCTAATTAAAATTTTAGAATTTGTACCAATATACATTATATAGAATAAGAAATAATTTAACATTAAATAATGTCCTTTTCACTATACGCACATATACAAATTAAATTTTTCATAGAAAATTCAGTCATTTTTATCTTAAGGATCCCCATTATTATTTAAATTTTTTTCTTTTGTTTTTTGATAAATTTTGGAAAATTTGTATAAAAATAATTTATGAATGAAAATTATAGTAAAAATTTATATATAAAATTATATTTAAAAAATATGAATATTATGTCAACATATAAAATATTAAATGAAAAAAATAACAAATTGTAAAAGGAGTAGACAATATCATTTTTAAAGTCGTTCATTAGTACAAATTGACATTATGGAAAAATATGATAGGGCAAAGGTTTTACAACATTAAAAATGTGATTAAAAATTTTAAAGGAATGTTTCACACTACTTGTATAAATTTATTTTATCACTTTTGATATTTTATTAAAGTTAGAGGGGGCAATCTATACACATATAATGCTACAGTTAAAATGAAAAATTTAAAAAACTGTTAATTTTAAAATTTGTTTTGTTTTTGTCTTTTTTTTTAAATTCTCATTTTTTACTTCTTAAAATTTTATACCGTTAAAATTGGTTCACTTAGGTTAAGTAGATAATAATAATTTTATAATACCAAAATAAAAAATTTTTGATTTAAGTTTGAACATTCATAATTAATTATTATTTAAATTGTTTATGGTTTACCGATTCGCATTGAATTCAATTACCTTAACTAATTTTGTTTAAAACTAATAAAAAGTTAAAATAACAGTAAATTTTCAATTTAAAAAAATAAAACAACGTTATTTTTAAAAGATAATTTCATATTTCTTTACTATAGTGACGGATAATAAATCCTTGTACTAATTTAAAAAAATGTAAATTAAAAAATAATCTATTTATTTAAGTCAAGTTCTAACTTCAATAATAATAAATGCTTCAAATAAATTTTTGAAGAGTTTATTATGACTTTTATGCTATTCTACTACTACTTGTTTAAATTATAGTTTATATTGAAGTTTTATTAAATTTTGAATTTAATAAAAAAAACTTACTTGAAAACTCATATACCATAGGTTCCCAAAGCATGGGTCGCGACCCAAAATTGGGTCGCCTAGCTTTTCCTTTAGGTCGCGAAGACTTCAGATTTTCTTTAAAAAAATGTTCTATTTCATATAAAAGTAAGTAAAGCATTGCAATTAATATGGTTTTCAATTGGTACACGTATATTTTTTTTTTTTTTTTTTTTAAAAACACCTAATTGTGAATTTATTGATAGTAATCTAGTAATTAAAATACATACTAATAAACTATTTTTCTTTAAATCTTAATTGGCTACGTTTTTAGAATACAAAGTCTTATCCTATGACAGTTTCTTTTTTCTTTTTGTTTATAAAATTTATATATGAATATTATAGTTTTAGTTTTGCCACAACTCAAACGGTTTTCCTCGTTTTAATCTTCGTGTTGTGTCATCATTGTCCAAGTGTTGGATAGCCTCGGCATTGATATGTTTTTATAGTCTTTTTTGATAACTTTGTACGATTGTTTTGATAACGCTGTCTATCATTTCTACACCCAAATCTTTATGTAGATTATTATTGCGTATGTACCACGAGGCATTTACTATAACACGTAGTACTTTGTTTTTGAAACTTTGTACTATGTTTCTATTGTTTTTACTGGTACAACCCCAGAGTTGAATTCCATATGTCCAAATGGGTTTCAGAACTTGTTGGTACAACAGAAGCTTATTTTTAGTTGATAGTACAGAGTGTCTACCTAATAGCCAGTACATTTTTTTGTACTTTAAGCTTAGTTCTTCTCGTTTTTTCTTTACATGTGGCTTCCATTTGAGTTTGACATCCAGTGTCATACCTAGATATTTGGCTGTGATTTCATATTTAACAATTTGGTCATTAATATACACAGGTTCATGTTTGATATGCTTGTTGGTGAAATCAATATGTACTGATTTCGCTTCATTCAATTTAATACGCCATCGGAAGATCCAGTCTTGAACCTTTCTAATATCTGCTTGTAATTTTGGTGTTATCTCGATGTTACTATCGCCAATGGTTAAAATTGCTGTATAATCAGCAAATGTGACAACTATGTTTTTTTCGAATGTAGGCTGGTCACTAACATATAGGAGATAAGGTATTGGTCCTAATACACTACCTTGTGGAACTCCTGCTTGAATTTTCTTTAATTCAGAATAAGTATCTTCTTGTTTTATTCTGAAGTAACGTTTTGATAGATATGATTTTAATATGTTTGAGAATTGAGCAATTAAGCGCCTTTGCTGGCTTCTGAATGTCTTTTTAAATAATATAAATATGAATTTGATCTTTATATGTCGTCTGATGATGGATGCTTTTTGTTTTCTGTAATGTAAGAAAATTGATGACACCTGCTTGTAGAGTGTTTTTAATTTAATGTTGATTTTCTTGGTACATCTTTCTGGTGTTTGTAAGGTCATCTGGGTAACACAATTGGTTGATATATCAGGTAATTAAATACCATCGAAATAAAAATTTGTTGTTGCATCTCAATCGAATCGATAATATATTGATTTCACCGGTGTTCCAAGTGTTCCAAGGTTGGTTTATTGTTTTGTAAAATATTTTTTTCAATCGATATGAGTTTTTATAAGAGATGTCAATCTGGTTATTGTTTTAATTTCAATTTAAAATAATGAAAAAAAGTAAAAGTAGGAAATGTAATAAGAAAATGAAAATTATTTAAGGTCTAAAGTTCTTGTTGATACATCATAATGTTAAATGTGTCTCATAGAAACCTCGAAATAAGTTCCTGCTAAAATTTAAAAATTTGAACTGTTATAATTTTAAAAATTGTAGCTTAATATACCTATTTTTCAACCTTTTCATATAAAAATTTACAATTTTTACTTTTATTATTGTTCAGTAACGATCCCAAAAGTACATGTTTACAGATTGTTATTATGTATTATGTATATTTTTTTTCAATTAATATAAAAATCATTTTCTAATCATTGTGAAGCTATATTTCAAAACATTATCTATTTTAAAATTTGTATAAAAACACTTTTAGATATACATTTTCATTTTAAATGTTCCCCAGGTTGTTAACAATTTGCTAACAAAAGATAGATATAACACTCCAAAGTTATCAAAATTAGATTACCAATATCTCGAATAGTAGATAACTTTAAAAAGAACTGAGCATCGAATTACTTTGTCGTTCGCGAGGTTTTAATTAATCTTCTAAATGAGTATCTGTAATTTGGGTTCTAGTTTTAATTTTTGCTCTTAAAAAAATGTTGACCCGCAATTCTATGTACTTCCAAAACAGGAAAGTAAACATTATCTCGTGCATTATCTCGTAGAGATGGATGTTGAACAGCATTTTTCCAGATTTCTATTGGATCTTTTTTAGCGTCAAAAAGCGATTTGAGAATACTGTCTTCACCAAACTCAAATAACCCTATCTGTAGTTCTTTAGGCGCCTCAGATATATTTGCTAAATGCGGCTCAAATATCAGCTTCATAGCAAGAATATGCTCATCAAAATCTTTCATTATATTCTTCTCATAAAACATCAAAGACACTTATATATTAATCGAAGATTTTATTTCCAGATGTTTGCTCATTCAACATTTTTGCTAAAAGTTTCTTTTCTTTTTGGAGTTCTCCCAGTTAATGCACCCAGTGCAAGAAATTCTTCGTAACGCTGAAAATCTTTGGTTACGGCACGAATAAAATATAAAACTTGCGCAAAATCGGTTTTATCAGTAGTTTCATCTAAAGCGATTTAAATATAAACTTCTTCGTTTTTTATAATTGTGCAAAGTTCCTCGGTTACATTTTCAGCTAATTCGTGCTGATCTGTGATAGTTCTTCTGGCAAGAGGCAATTGTTTATATTTTTCATCTTTATCGAGATCTAACGTACTCACTGCTTGAACAATGCGCTACTTTAATTATTTCGACATCACTAAATGGTTTGCCTTTTTTGCCAAGTATATGTGCTATCTTGTAGATAACAACAAGTGCAGAAGTAGTTTTTTTACAAGAGTAAAAAAACGCATGTTCTTGACGCTTTCCCTCTTTCAATTTTTCCTGCAGTATTTTCATTTTATGAAATTTGTATTAGAAATTTATGAAATACTTTTATTTTGTATGTATTTAAATCAAGAATATAAAAAACAACAAAAACTAGAATAATCGACCACCGCAAACACATATTAAGGAGCTTTATCTCGGAGCGGGGCCACACAAGAAACTTAAAGAGACCGCATGCTGCCTCGGGGCCGTGGATTCCCTACTTCTAGTATAATGTATTGTTGCAATATTATGTTTATTTGAGGTGAATCATTTGTGTTCAGTTTGTTATATTAGTGTTATTGAGCCTAATAAATTCTAATAATTTATACAACAGATTATAGAAATTTAGAAAATTCTTAATAATAAGTGAAGACCTAAAATATAGTTAACTTTGATCAATTATCTTGAACAAAACAAAACGGAGTCTTGTCTTTTACTCAATTGAACCGTGTGATTATTTCAATTTTGCGAATAACATTTAGGTCTTGTGGCTTTCGATATCTTTGTAATGATCAAATACCCTATACAAATAGTCTCACTCCAATTGAAGGCCAAACTTTTGACAAAATATGTCTCTCTCTTCCTAAGCCGGTGTTTACTCATGGACAATTATATGTTGCTTTGTCTAGAGTAAGATCTTTTGACAGTCTTACTGTCGTCTCAAAAAAAGAGAAATAGAAAACTGTGTTTTCAGGAAAGCATTTTAATGAAAACTATTTCTTTAGTGCTAGACCAGAGAATGTTACGCCGGGAATAGCTAGTATATATAATTTATTTAACTTGATGCATTAGCATTAACATTAACATCAATATAGATTAACTGTAAAACAATGAGTTATAATTTTTCTTCTTATTTCTTTAACTTCTATATTGTTGAATGCTAATACAATCAAAAACTATACTCATAAATAAAAAAACAATCAAATTGAAATTGAAGATATTTTCATTAATTCGAATAGAAATTGTACTGCCAGTAAAAAATATTTTAGTTAGATCGCGTAGTTCTCCGGCCATTCTCTTGACACTGCAGTTATTGAATTTTTTTTTTTGATTTTGTTTTTACTTAAATTTTTTAATATATTTTACATTACATGATTGTTTTTATGCCTTCACTTTTAGTATCTAACCTCAGCTACGTTATTAATCTCGACTATTTTAAAGTAAACATTTTCCAAAATTTCACTGATCAGAGGAGGTAAGCATATTATAAATTTTGGCTTCTTCTTTGGTTACCCCTCCCTAGTATCATACTAAAATTTTTTGACATTAATAGATATGAAATCATACAAAATTTAAAAATACTCAAATTATCTGAAACTCTATAAGAATACCTAATTTATATATATGAAAATATTTTACAACTCGAAATTTAAAATTGAATTTTCAGATCAAGTATAAAAAATGGATTGACCCCTATTTTAGTAAAAAAAAAAAACTACAAAATAAATCATCAGTTCGAATTGAAATGGTCGTTACTAAAGTCAATTTTCTAACGACGGAATCTAATCAAAGTAAAATATGACATTGTGTCAACCATCATTTCATTTTCAGGATGTCTATAGTTATATTAGAATAAAAACATTTTTTGTTTTGTTATTTTTTTGTTATTCTATTTTCTTATAACATTTGTCCTGAAGATATATTATTCATGTATATATGAATATCTCTGGGTGCGTTTTCTGTATACATAGAAATTTATAAATTTTCATCAAAAGTTTATGAAGCAACAGATGAATTTTCATTTACAAATATTATGATATATATATATATATATATATAAGTATATAAATATATGTATAATATATAGATGTAATATTGGGTATATAAGAAAATGAAATAAGTAAAGTAATAATGGAATGATGGTTAGAAATTTCCTAAATTTGATGCTATAGAGTATATAAAACAAAGTGATCATTATCGGAAATTTAAAAGAAACAAAAATCAATTTTCTTTTTCTGTTATTTTTCTTTTGTTAAAAAATTCGATACTTTTGAAATTGACTTGATGAAAAAGAAAAATGAAAATTTGGTTATTTCTTGTTGTTATATATATTTTTATTAAATTTAAATGGACTTTTTACATTTTATACAACAAAAAAAAATATTTTTATGCACACTTTGGCTCACTGAATTAGAACCAGGTAAGAAATTGAGGAAAAAACAGTTGTCTTATTCCTGCTTTATGTAATAAGATATCGAAGTTTGGCAATTTTGTTCTTTCCTATGGCGTCCAAAACTCTTTTCGGAGTCTTCAAAAATAAATTTCTTTGTCAAATATAATGTGGTCCTACATCAAAATGATTGAAAACAGTAAGTGTGCTTCGGTAGTTTTCCAATAATGTTTTGTGTCTATTCTTTTCAAAATGAGGTTGAGATTTGTAGGAAATAATATAACGATGAACTCTATACAATTTAAACACATATAATTTAAGAAATTTTATTATTTGCGTATCATCATATTATAGGACTACAGCTCTGAGTGAGTTTTGGTCTTCATCAAAATACTTCTCCAAAACGGTCGATCTTCTACCGCTTGTCTCTAATGTGGGATTGGATATCATTTTGAACATATTACCACAATTAGCCTCGGGCTTTCTATTTAATACCAATGTCGATTTTCGACTTTCATAAACTCTAATTAAGTGGCCCATCCTAGTCGTTGAATCTTTTCATTTTTTAAACATCATAGCGGCCAATTTTTTCAGATTCTCTTGAAAATGGACATTTGTTTTCATAGTTGCAAAGCGTATTGAAATTGTTGAAGTTTATTAGGCAGCGTTTACACATCAATATATATTGACAGTATTTACTGATGAGAGAGAATATTTAAGAAATAGTGATGTATAAACACAAATTGATATCAATATGTATTGAAGAAAAAAATTGAATCTATCCTATTTTCTTCAATATATATTCAGAGAGACAAAATTAAATATGGCGAATAATGAAAAACTAAGGAACATTCATATGTAAATTTTTTATTTTTTTTTTTGATTTTACATTTGTTTTATATTCACAGGGTACTTGATTAAAAAAAATTTATATTAGTTTTGCTGAATATATACGAAAAAATTGACAAATACTTTGATTGTTTAACAATTGATGTGTAAACACAAATGTTTCTCTCTTCAGTCTATAATCGTGAATAAATATTGAAGAATATTGTTGTGTAAACGCTGCCTAGAAAAATAGAGTTTGTTCGGAATACTTTTGGCGCATTTTGTGAAATTTATGGTCAACTTAATCGACCTACTGAGCTTTCTATCCGTAATGTATTTTCTAATTGAAAAATCCCGGACATTTTTGTGCATAAGTGTTTGGGAAGCTAAGAATCGAACCCGTCTAAAACGTAAACGTACTGCTTCAAATAATATCAATGCTGAGATTCTCTAAGTATGGTTAAAAATTAGAACAATCAATTAGACGTAGTTCTCAAGAGCTTGAGCTTTCTTATGGCACCAAGTGGAAAATTCTTCATGAAGATTTGCATTTCAAGGTCTTTAAACTTCAGTTGAACTTAAACCAAATGACCATTTATTGACCATAATGACCATAAATTTGACCATAAATGACCATCGTAGAAATTTTGGATTAGAGGTAAAAGATTGAGGTAAATCCATCTAAAAGGCAACTTGAAGCAGAATCATTATTTCATGAAAAAATCATTTTCGGTGATGAAACTCATTTCTAGTTAAATGGCTTTGTAAATAATTACATTTTTGGCATTTGGAATGAAGAGAAGCCATATGTTGTTTACGAAATATGTTGTTATAAAAATTGTAAAACATATTTCCTGCAAAAAATTTGGTTGATAATTATTACATCAGGCACCACACGTTTCTATTGAAGAAACCTTAGGTCAGTTAAAGGAATTTTATCCTAAAAATTTACAAGAAACGGATCAAACGATAAGATAAAAAAATATGAATATAATTGTAAGTGCAAGCATTTGCGTTGAATTGCTTCAATGCGTGCAACATCATCACCATTATTTAGTGGAACACACTTATCAGTTGTGTTCAAGTGCAGGTCTGACAAGAGTGATGCATTAATATTACTACAAAAATTAAATTATTAAATTCGTAATATACACCATATACATCAATAATATAACTCATATACATATGTGTCATGACAGACAGAGTTGTTAAAATTACAGTACCAGTAAAAAACCAACATGTATTGTATAATTACTGGAATGTTTTTAAGTACCAATACCAGTAGAATTTAGTAGCAAATACTTATCAGTTAGCAGTAAAAATACTGGTCCTGGTACTAAATAAATACTCTACGACCAAATCGTTATTTTTGTATCTAAATACAACACTCCAGTTCCAGTAGGAAGACTATTCAGCACCATCATCAGCTCCAATCGAAAGACTATTTTCTTTTGCGGGTTTAGTAAATATTCCAAAGTGAAGTAGGATTTCTTATACTAATTTTGCAAAATTAGCACTTATGAAAGCAAATGAGCACATAATTGTATGATCCAGAAATACAAGACAACAAAATTATATAATATAAATATATAATTCAAGACAACTAAAAAGTTTGCCATTTTAAATTAAAATTCCACATAATTTGAATTTATAGAAGTTTTTTTCTGATATTTTTATTCCAATAAAGATTACTAGTTTTAATTATAAAGTTTAATATGGTTTTTATAATTATTTGTTTTAAATTGATCTAGTGCCTAGATCCCATGTTATATAGAAAAATATTATTTACATATTAAATTTGGTATTTACTACTGATTTACTGGTCTTACTGGTGAATACTGACTGTACTGGAAAAATACTTCTGGTACCAATGCGACTATTTTTACGGTTTACTGGTAAGTATCTGATGCCATTTAGAGAAACTGGTACTGATACTGGAATTTGAATCACTCTATTATGACAGACCTAATGAATATTTCCTTTTAGGACTATTCTTAAAATACTAATGATGTCAATCTGAATCATTGAGATTATTATTTTTGTTTTTTCTTTATAAGAAAATTCAATTTTTCATCAAAAAGACAAAAAGACATACCTACTCGTGAAAATGAACTGTCATCAAATTTTTTTTTTATATTTTCTGGGTCTATTCTAACGAACAGCATTATATATATACATTTTTGTATATACATAAAAAATATTTAAGTGACAGAGAAAATATTTATGTTTTGGTATGGTTTTTAGAATCATTTTTATGTTTGTATTGCGTTGTTATCTATAAATTGATAAATGAACGTATTAAAATTAAGGATTATAATATTTCTTTCGAAAACTTCCTATGATTGTAAATGAGTGTTATTGTAAAAATGAGGAACTCTTATAATAGACTACTGCTTAAGTTATTTAAAATTTTTATATACTTATCTACATAAATTGTATATAAATATATCTATGAAAATACACTGCTTAATTTGGGATTTAGAAGAGAAAAATTGTCAAAGGAATTATTATACATTTTCAATACCAACCATACACAGACACCAACATATAGAAAAATTTATTCTATTTAAAATTTTTGAGGAAAAAGAAACATTTTGTGTTTTTATGAAAATTTATATTCAAATTAAATTTTCTTAAAGTAATAAAATAAATATATTCAGTTAAGATTTGAGTTAAAATTTTAATTAAGTTTTTATAATTTTGATTAAACAAAATCTATTTCTTGTAAACAGATTAATTCTTATAGTTAAAAAATAAATAATTTCAAAATTTACTTAATTTAATTAAAAATTAATAAAATTTACTGTTACGTTAAGAAAATGGAGAGGCAAGAATACTCATGAGAACAGGTAAATATTTAATAAATTGCTAGATAATAATACGAGCTTGAAAGGATTTGCACACTTCTTATTTTTTTTTACAAACTTCATAATACAAAATATTTTGTCCCTAATTTTCAAGTGTAAATTAATGCATTTCTCCTTTTAGCGTGAAGCGATGGTACTCATGGTAGTTTTAAAGGATGTATTATTATAAACAACCGTTAATAAATTAAAACTTTCTAACTCTTCGAGTTAACATCCATCCCCAAACTGCAATTGATGCTAGACATTTCTCAGAACTGATCAAATAGTCTCTATGAAAACGTTATTTTTAGTGCTTTTGATTCGTCTTTTACTGTCACCAACGTAGATTGAAATCTCAACTTGCCGTTCCATTGTGTTGGCGTTCAATTTTAATGCACTACAGCATAAACCAATCTATTTTTTTTAACACAATAATGTAAAAATATTCTTTTTTTACTTAGATGTATTATACTAAATTTAAAAGTTCAAACTTAATACATTATAAAAGTTATCCCCAACGTTTTTTTTGCACCTATTATCAGATAAAGTTTTTCGCAATTTCGGCACTCCACTGTGATGCACGGTCATTTAAATGCCGAGTTTTATTTTTATCTATTCGTCTTAAAACTCTGATGCCGCACAAATTGATTATGAGTGGTGGTTCACTTTTTTAATTTATTGCCACATTTGTACTTGGTTAATTATGATACGTCATATACGTTTAGGCTTGTATAAGAAGCGTAAAAATCTATTTGTATTCCTAAATAAAATCAGATTATGGTTTAAGTTTTGCTGACTTTTTCAAGGTCATTTCAACTGTCGAAAGTTTTTCGTTTTACTTAAACTTAGAGCTTATTATCTGTCTACTGTAACTGCACTCAAATTTGCTTTTCGATGTGCCAACAAATCTATTTAGTGACTTGTCGTTGTCTACTACATTACCAGATACATTTTTAGTGTTTTTATGCTAATTGTGTGTTTTTGATAATCTGCGTATTGTGTTTGCATCTTAAATGACGCAATGTTCTGTGAATACTTGACGAACGCCTCGTTAATGTCTTAGAGTGGTTTTTTGTGAAATTATAATAGCAGGAACTACTCTTCATCTACAATAATTAAAATTATAAAATTTTAAACTCGTTAGTGTAGTTCTTTATAGTTTTGTGTGCACTCTGTTGTGTCCCATCAGCTTTTTAAGAAGGAAAAGAGCCGTTATATTAAAATTTAAGAAAGATTTTTTACTTAAATCGATGGAGCTTTATCGGCTGGCGATATTTTCAACTTCCGGGAAGAGCCGCAAACCGCTTTTTAAGCCTGAAAAACGCCTAAAAATGGCCGGAATCGAGATTTTCAAATGGTAAGGGGTACTTTTAATGCCAATTCGGATTCTACGACAAAAAAAAAGAAATTTATGTTTAATGATTTTTTTTTAGTTTTCTCAGTATTTTTTTTGTAATTTAATAAAAATAAAACAAAAATGCTTCATATATTCCTTAAGTAAACTAAAATTAAAAGAATCCGAATTCGTATAAAAAATACCACTTACCACTTAACAATCTCGATTTCAGCAAATTTCGGCGAATTGCGGGCTTAAAAAGAAGCTTTCCCCTCTTAAAAACCTTTTACAAATATTATTTATAAGAGAAAAGTCATCCGACATTGGTCCAAAAAATCATGTTAAAATCAACAAATTTCAAAATTACGTTGGGTAGTTAATAGCTTAATCTTTATTAGTGATTGTGTCGGGTATGATTTTTGATACGAATTTAGGGCTCTGCTGAAGTAAATGTTGAATCCACATATGATCAAATTGCTATATCTCAAGATACCTGATGTTGCTGGCGTTCCAAAAATTTATATCTTTAATAACGCATCTTATTCTTGAAGGACAAAAAGGACATTTGAAAACTTTTGTTGTTTTCATGTGTTTGTATATAAACCGTTGTTAACGATAATGATCTGAGAAATATTTCAACGTTTTTTAATGATGATAGGTGCTGCTATAGATGTTATGTAGTACAAAGTTGAAAAGTTTGAAAAAAAAACAATCAATGAACAGGTGTCAAAAACCAAATATTTCAAGATTTTACCAAATACCTACCACAAAATTTGTACATTGTTGAAAAGGTTTTTTTTATATCCATATACATATATGCATATTTTATGTCTATATCGTATAATTTAGATAATAAATAAGCATTTATTAAAAAAAATTGTTTCTGCCATGCCCTATTTTCCTATATAGAACTAGGAATATGCCTTTTACGAAATAACAGTCTTCTGTAGTAAATGTAAACCAGCGTATGGGAAATTAATAAAATATAAAGATCATACAACAGATGTAACATTTGTATGTACCAACACATTAAATCAACTAGGATACTTTCACAGTATCAGTGGTCCTATAGCTGATATTAACCGCTCTATTGCTAAATTGAATGATGATCTTGATGCTGTTGCTTTCTGGTCTCTAAACAATGGTCTTCGATTAAATCCGTCAAAATCCCAGGTTATGTTAATTTATGTTCGTAATATTGATACAACTAATCTCCCTAATATCAAATTAAATAATTCTGTGGTAAAATTTGTAAGTAAAGCTAAAAACTTGGGTGTTGTATTCAATAAGACTCTAACCTGGAATGATCACATTAACTTTATTTCTAGAAATGTTTTTTGTAAGTTACGAAAACTCTGGAAGTTCTCTTACAATATTAACGAGTGGGTAAAAAAGAAATTAGTTATATCTTTGATCTTTCCACATTTCACTTATTGTGAAGTAGTTTATGCTGGGATGAGTATGGGTAAGTTTTCCAGGCTCAAGGTTATTTTCAATGCTTGCACTCGATTTGTAACTAACCGTCGTAGATTCGATAGCATCAGAGATCTTTCTAAAGTTTTGCTTGACTGTACTTTCGAAAACTATCAAATTATAAGTACATCTGTTTTATGAAAAAAATCCTATCTAAAAATACGCCGGTATATCTTCTTAAGAAAATAACCCCTGGACGATCATTAAGAAGTGCAAATTTAACTATTCCTAGACACTCTGGTAGATTAAGACATCTATCCTTTTTTGTAAGGACTGTCGGATTGTGGAATTCTTTGCCGAGCGTAGTCAGGTGTGAGTTCTCTATTTCTAAATTCCTTGAGCTTTGTTGGGTATATTTTAAGGAAAAAGTGTAGTCATTAATTAAGAAGAATAAAAATTTTGTAGAATAATGTGTGTGTTAGGTGTGAGACGTCTGAAAGATAGTTTTGTTTGGAGGAGAGATTTTCTTTCTTTCTTTTTTTAAATTTTCTTTTTAAATTTTCTTTTATTAATTTCTTTTCTTTATAAATTATTTTCATTATTGTTAATTTCTTTAGGTTAAGGTTTAATTTAATTTAATTTAATTTAAGTTAATTTAAGAATTATGAATTTGCTACACATTATACTTTATATACTCCTATAGAGACTTACCGTCTCATGTATATGTACGAAATAAAATGAATAAATAAATGAATAAATAAATGAAAATGTTCTTTTCGTCCTTAAATTATAAGATGGGTTATTAAGGATAATTTTGGAGAGTTGGAAACACCAGTTATAGTTAAAATATAGTAATTATTGGTTCTATGCGGACACAACATTTACTTCAGAATCTCCAAATCAGTTTATTGAAACCAAATAAACTCTACAAAATACATCAATATTGTACCTATCACAAGTGTGTGTGTAAATAAATAAAAAATTGATTTTTTTAGTATTCGAACTCTTTAAATAATACTATATGAATTCTGTACGATACATTGAACATTCTATTAGTGGATAAATGAAATGTATGAAAATATCTGAAAATATATAAAATCAAAAATATTTATCCTTAAAAACAGTGTATAAAGTGTAAAATTAATTAAAAGAAAATATAAATAAGAATAAATTCGCTAATAATAAAATTAATATAATATTATCCTTTATTGAAATATCTATATATTATGTAGTCATTTACATAATATAATATAAATAAATTTTCAATAAACTTACATGAGTAGATTTCATAGTAAAATAATGAAGAATTAATTTTGCGTTTTTTGTTCTTTGGTTTTCTGTTTTTTTTTTTTATAAAAATAATAGATATAAAATATTGATTTATCAGGAAAGTGATTGAGTTTTATTGAATATTTTATTTTACTATAGTGAAATATTCATTGAATTGGAAATATTAAATTACGATTTTAGATGGGGTTAATGTTTTGAGTTTTTTTTCTATTGAACTTCTCATTTAGATTTAACTATACATAACTAAAAATAGTATATAGTATATAATGTATTATATATATATATAGTATATAATGTATTATATATATATATATATATATATATATATATATAATATATTATTCAGATTATTTATTTTGAATTACGTTAATTAGTTATTTATTTAATAAACAATATTATGATATTTATATTTAAATAATTGGTTTTATCTATGAACTGCTCCACTTCACTTTGAATGGGAAAAAAATTGAGTGGTGAGAAGAAAATATCTTTTAAATTATATCTTTAATAATATTTGCGTAATTTTTCATATCAAAATTGTAAATGTTTAATATTATAAGACAATATTTTTAGTATACACGGTGAAATAGGAATAATAATTATAGAGTCAGAAGACAGGTATAGGAATATAATATAAGAAAATTGCCCTACTCTAATCCTTAAGGATTTATTTGGCTTCGATAGTTTTTTTTGGCATATTAGGTGGTTTTTATTTAGAGAAAAAGTAGTACATGAGGTAGTAATAACTACATACATATTTTTAATAAATTGAGTTACCTAATTAAATTTTATAATTTATCATATTATATAATTCTTAGATAAAAAATTATAAAAAATTTCCTATTTTATAATACATATTTTTAAATAAACGTCAATCTGGTATTTTATTTGTTTTTATTCATCCACCCAAACACTACAAATATATTCCTTTATACAAAATTATTGTAGGTTTCAATAAAAGCATTTTAATGTAGCATTTTATTACCTCAGTGAGTCCAATAAGTTTAAATAAACTTTACATTGCTTAAAATCTTTGTTTATGAGCTGAAAACTGTGCGGATTTTGGGGTGATGATTATTTATATATTAATTCGATTTGTGCATTTTTTATTTAATTAGCACTACTTAATTTTTTGAATGTCGATTATTTTTAATATTTGGTTCGATTGTCTTTTGCTTCAATCACCCTTTTCATACTGGAAATCAATTTTGAAGTGTATTGTGGTAATATTTTGCTCTATTCGCTTAAATATGCGTTTTCCAATGTTTTTTTTTCTCTGGTGGTGAATGTAATTATTTATGTTATAAATACACCATTCTTATGCCGATTTTTTATGTATGTTTAGGATCATTATTTGGTTGAAATGTGAAGCGTCGTTTATCAAGCCCCAATTTTTATACACTTGTTATTTGCTTCCAGAATGTTTAAATAACAATACATATCCATTATTTTCTCTATAAAATCTAAATTTGCAACACCACCAGCACTCATGCTCTCCCAAACTATTACATTATCACCATCAATGCATGCTTTACTGTTGGTATAATATTTTGTTTTGCACAATTCTTCAGTTGATTTTTTCCATACTTTTGGGTTTCCATCAGCACCATAAATATTATATTAGCTCTCTTTACTAAATACAACATTATTCTAAAAGTCATCTAACTTATTTTTATGCATTTGAGCAAAACTAAAACGCTTTTATCTATTTATTTATAAGGTGTTTTTTCTAGCTGATGATATTCAGCTCTATTAAGAATATTTCTAATGTTTTGGTTAATTTTTGTTCGAATGACTGCTCTATTTGTTGCACTATATTTGGAGAAGAAATTTTTTAATTTAATTTTTACCAGTGTGACGACAGCTCGTTATTGCATCTGAGAAAATATTTTTGGTCAACCAATTCGTGCCTTTTCGTTCAGTGTACCTAAATTTCCGTAGTTTTTAAGACCTATTTGTATACCAATATGACTCCTGCCAATAGCTGTACCAATTTCTTTATGAGTTTTTTTTTAAATACAACTTTGGAATAAGTTTCTTTTCTCTAATGAATTGTCCGTATTCCGTACCCTTTCTCATTTTTCGAAAATAGTATTTGTAATCGATTTAATAATTACAAATAGTTTTACTTGATTAGGCAAAACAAAACGTCTTGTAATTTAAACTGTTTTTTATGTTAATTCTATGGTTTTGAAACTTAACAGACTTGAAGAATCACCTAATGTCAAATATCATTTTTTTGTACTTGGTTTGTTTGTCAATTCGCGTAGTGTAAATAAATTTTTGAAATCCTAAATAAACTGCTCGATAGAGAAATTTTAAAAGTGACTAAACTGAGAATAAAAACTGTATTTAAACTATTTGGACTCACGGTAGATACAATGCTCTTAATATGTATATTTATGTTTATCTTTACTAGTAACTTGTTAACATGTACATCCAAAAAAATATAATTTTTTAGAAATTTAAAGATTCGTATTGATTTCAGTTAATTTTTAGAAATTTAAAGATTCGTATTGATTTCAGTTATGCATCAGGAGGATTTTGGGTAGTGCCATATATTTTCCAACTTTAGCTTTTTATTTCATAACTCTTTGCTTACTTTGGAATTAACTAGCATGTCTTGTATAGCTAGCTTAGAATTGATTATGAAATATTTTATTCTTTAATTTTGTAATTTCTGAATTTAGTACGTCCGGATTGATTATTTTTCGCATTTATTTTTGAAAGTAATTTTTTTTTTACAATATATTAATTAAGTTTCATTTGGCTATAACTTCTGTTACTATATTTTATACATACTACTAGAACTAGTCTGTTGCAAGAAGGTTGTCTCATAATTTGTTTGTATTTTAAATACTTTTATCACTGGCACAATAATTTCTCACTTTTTTCTCTCTCATTTTGAGTGTGGGATCAATTTGTTTCCAATAAAGTCAGTATATGGTTTTGGGTTGAATAAAACACCCTTAGAGTTCTTTCACAATACTGGATTTTTATTTATTGTTTTATAATTAGTGATTAAAAGTAAAAGTTTTTTTTTTTTACATTTTGAAAAGAAAAATTGGAAATAGCTTAATGATTAAATTACTCTTGCTTATTTTTTTGGTAAAATAATAACGTGGAAAAGAAAGGTGGCTAGTGTCGAAAATAGTGATTGTTATTGTAAAGAAAAAATTGTAAGGGAGTTGTAAGGTTATTATATAACTATATTAATTATTCTGCCATTTTTGGTGGCATACATAATTCATAAAAAAAAATTTTTCAAGTAGGGATACAAAATTTTTTTATTTTTTTTTATTTAAAAAACGGAAATATGTGATTTTTCGAGAGGTTGGAAGTAACTGCATTCCAATAATTTTGAACAGTACAATCATACCGCACTGTATAAAATGTATAATATTCATCTTGATAGACGTCTAACACAGAAGAAGCACATAATTTGTAGGTGCAGTGCATTGAGAAGCCTATATTGTTTGATAGGTAGAAGATATGAATTGCGTTGTTTGGGAGAACAAGGTTTTGATATAAATAGCTATTCTTAAACCGATATGGTTGCGCGGAATTCGATTCTGGGCCGCTGTATTAAAGCATCCTGGAAAATAAATCCAAGCATTTTACTGCATATGTTCTCAATTGTCAACAAACAATTTTTAAAGCTACTATTAATAATTTAATTTGCATCATAACACTGGATCTCTATTCTATTCTCACTAGGGGCCCCTGTTGAGTAATTATATTTAAAGTTGAAGTCAAATTTAAAGTTTTTAAAAAAACAGTAATTTACGTACTGACATAGACTTCGCACGATATAGCAGAAACCACTCGTGTTTAATAAAAAGTTTTGTGGTTAGTAAGTTTTATTTAGGACACATAAATACACGTCCCTCATATACTGCTTCGTTTCCGATATATTTCCTATAGAAAGTGGCATTTACTGATAAAATTACTAAAAATAAAAAGTTTTGTCATTAAAGAGGTACGTATATATATATACCTACGTAATACATAATTAAAACTATATTATTACTACAAATAACCAAAATTTAGAAACAGTTACTTAAAAAGATAAAAATGAAGAATTCAAGTGATTTTTTTATTTGTTGTTTTTATATTTTTTATTTTAGATGAATTTTTTTTTTTGTTTTTTTTTTGGCATATGTACATAGATTCATTTGAACGTCCATATGTAAATTTTAATAACTGATTTGTTTGCTTTTGTTTATTGTTTTAATAAGACCTCACATATGCATAATGTATTTGCTGAATAATAAAATCATATGAGTACAAAATTTTATATAGGTGTTATATATATTAGAAGTTCATTAAGGAGTAGGAGAATCGAAATAAAATAAAAAGGTGTCTACTGCGCAGGACCTTAAATGCTTGTCAATTATAATAATAGATTTCCCCATATCTTCCTGTTATTTTATTTATGTAATAAAATAATTTATTAGCGATGGAGCTAATTAGTACCTTTTAGGAATTTATTCTTTCTCTCTCTCTACTATGATAGTACAGCTCATAGTCAAACCCTGATATTTCCAGTCTAATATGAATAAACGTCTTAAATACTTGACCTGATAAATATTAAAGCTAACTATAATTATAATTATACATTTTAATTTTATTATATAACAACTCAAATAATAATTCTACAACAAAATTCCGGCCATTTTATAAAAAAAAAAATAAAAAAAGAAAATAAAATTTAAATGAACAAAAGCTTAATTATATTGATTTTAATTCAAAGTTTCATTAAAACTCCTTTTGTTGTACTGTTTTTCATTAAACCAAATAACAACAAATAAAATGAATTATTTTTAAACCTCATGCGACGCCATATAATACTCACATCAGCTAAATAATACAATATAAATAAATGAAAATTATTCTTTGAATAGTGTTGTCTTGATTCCGGAAATTATTCAAATAAAAAATAATAAACGTGGCAGAAAAAGGATCCTGAATATTTATTTTTTCCCAAAACATAACTCTTTACAATAAATTTATTTTTTTGAAAAAAAAAAAAAAGTATAAATTCATTTTAAAATCGTGTAAAATTTTTTATGTATTACTTACATTGTATGCCAAAAAAAAAAATATTTACATAAATTATATACCTAAAGTCATATACATATACAACATATAAATAAAATTAAATTCACTTTACACTATACATTATTACGATTGACTCGACATCCTTTTTGCTTTGTATCGACCTAAAAACAAAAATCTATAATGAAATTTTATTATTTTTATTTTTCATATTATTTTTATTTATCAAACCATCGGCGAAAAAACATTCCCATATGAATAAATAAAGATACAAAAATAAAAACAATAAATAAAAAAAAAAAATTTAAATATTTCCAAGATTTGTGTTGTAAAATGTTTTAGAATAAATTTTTCAAAGGAGAAAAAAACAAACCCAATAAAAAATAAACACACTCTGAAAAAATACATAAAAAACGAAAAAAGATGGGAGATAAATTCATCGATTATAGCCATCGTGTAAGGATCTTAACTGGAATTTAAATATAAAAATAATTATATAAAACTATATTACATTATGATGTACTTGTATTATTGTTGTAATATATACATAAAAAACAATGTAGAAAATAAATATCCGTAAATTGTTTTTTTTTGGTTTTTTACAAAATTTTATGACTCACAAGATTTGTTTTCCTCAACTTGGAAAATCTTAAAAGAGGTCATATATTTATTTTAAAAAGAGCTGAATTTGCCATTTTATTGAATTTACGTTTTTTTTTGGTTTAACGAAAAATGAAAATTACAATGAATTTTAGATAGAACTCAATGGAAAGATTTTGTTAAATTTTTGCAAAGCAATGCACGCAAAACAGAATGAAATTGTAATGCAATACTTCGTTTTTTTTAGTTGAACTCCCAACTCATACATTTTACGAACAATGAATAATAAACCATTTTTTATTTTTATTGTTCTATTTTGTTAACCAAACTTAACGTCTAGAAGTGTACCTGCATGTTGCAATGAAGACCAGGCGCCAATCACTGTTAACCTTATTTTTGTGGTCTGCTCGTGGTACAGAAATTCAATGACTACACATACTTACGTAGGCTTACCTACCAGCGATGAAGGCATGGAGCAGTCACTGTCAATATTGAGTTTTCCCATTAAAATCTTCTGTAAAATTTAAATTACGTTTTCTTCTCTATATGTTTTTCTTTTAAATAATTTATTATTAATTTATTTATTTGTTAATAATTAGTTCAAATTAAAATTAATAAAACTGATATCCTTGGTAGCTAATGCTTGCAATTTACTATTGTGTATCATTTAGATTATGTTCAACAAAAAATAGTAATAATTATAATAAAATTAAAACCCAACAATAGAATAGCACTAGCTACCAAGCTTATCGACCATGATTAAATTTGTGCAATCAATTAATTCATTATTTTACTCATTTTTTTATTTTCATGTTTTTTTTTTTACTTTTATTTAATTATATATTTTTAGGTAGAATTTCGCAAAGCATTTTGTAACACTTGATCTCTTACTTTTATAATTCGAATGGCGTAAATAAATTTATTTTTTCTTTTTATGCGCCTTGGATCTTTATTGATCTTGGATCATTATTTTCTTCGACAATTGCAATAAATTGATTTGCAGATGGTTTTACTTCACATTCGTTAACTTTTTTTCAAAACCTGCACTGAGTTGCCAACTTGATAGAAACATGTTCACAACTCTATAGGAATAGCAAAACTTTTTTTTATAATATATAGTGAACAAAGGATTTCAGCAAGTTGTTTCAAAAACTTTTTTCGACCTCCTTGTTTGGTTTTAAGTCGTTCTGATACATTATTTATTTATTAAATTATATGAGTAGCTAAAGCTGCATCATCTAATAAATTGTAAAATACTGCCAAATACCATTGAAGTGTTTTTTTTAATGTATATTCTTCTAATCATTGGTCCCTAACAAAGTCATTAGAATCTGTAGTGACAGTCAGGCTGCCTTAAAAGTCTTGAAAATAATCTCACCAAATCTAGATTGGTGGGAGAATGTTCGGAAGCATTATATACGTCGTAAGGCTCCGGAACAAGGTACAACTGATCTGGATACCGTAGTGGCTTGACTGGAAATGAAAAGGCTGACGAACTAGCCATATCATCGGCAGGAAACATTTATGGCCCGAAACCGGCAATTGAGTGTGTAGTGTATTATCTAGTATTTAACTATCGAAAGAAAACACCCCGAAAAGGGAAACAAACATTTTTTGGGAGCATATCATAATATTGTATTATAGATGGTTTGTTCTTTCTAGAAATATTTTTATCTTCTTGCATTATAGACAATAAAGTCACTAATTTTTGTTATTTCCGGAAATATGACTAAATTGTTCTTTAATTGCTAAAACAAAAAAATATTGTGTAAATTTCTTTTGACTTAGAGGTATTACATGTGAAGCGCGATGCTGCTATGTTGAAATCAGATAACACAATAGAACGAGTTAGTAGAAAATACGGGAAGGATATAAACCTGAAACGGTTTAACTATATGCCTTAGACCTTATATTTATTTTGACCTTAATTATATGTACATATATTATAATAAGATTTAGCCTTAATCATTAGATGATATTATAATATGTTCAAAACTAGTGAAATAAAAGCTATCCATGTCAATTTTACAAAAAAAAAACAATAGCGCGTGACAAGAATAATAAATAGCCAAATCCCACAACAGTGGAATATTTTAGACAAGCATTTAACTCCTAACTACGCTGGAAAGCACATGTCAAAATAAAAATAACAGATGCAATAATAAAATTTACTGACTGTCTGGAAGAAACTACAGACTATTAAGACTATCGAAAATCCATGTAATATGAAGGAGCTTTGACAAACAATCCAAATATTTGAAAATAGGCTTTTAAAGAATAATTCTGTCCAAAATTATGATTTACACCATGTACCTGGATATAAAAATAACAACAAACCAAAATTAATAATCCAAGAATTAATATGCAATTGGCAATGGTGAAGCAAACCAGCTATTTCGCGATTAAAATTTTGACTAGAACGTTCAAAAAGATTAAACCATATTAGTTGGTATCAAAATTAAAAATAGATTTGTAACAACACTCTTGTTAAAATAACAAAAACGTTAAAATAAAAGAAGAAAAATTCAGATTAAAACAAGATGAATAAGGGCATCGAAATAGATATTATTAAAAACATGTTGTTAATTAGTTGCAAGGCCAGACCCAAAAGAACTTTAACAAAAACCAAAATTTTTTTTGAAAATTATAGGCAAATCCCTAGATTTAATTTTTTTAATTAACGAGCTTTAAAATATTTTTTTCCCTCTAGCCGACTAATCAAAAAAATCCTAGAACAGACTTGCAATTCTAAGATAACTAATGGGAAAATAAAATAGATCTGAAAACGTCTCGTCTCGTCATAGAACTCTCCATCACAAAAACAAAAATCAAAATATTTCGGAATTGCAAAAATTTGTATAGCCTCGTACGTAGTGCGTTGAGAAAAAATACTCTCTCCTAATAAAATTTTTTGTTTGTTTGAATTACCTCAATCGACTTTATGTTAAATTTGATGCTTCTGAGACACCCTGTATATTTTATAATTTTAAACAATAATATCACACAAGCCAGTTTCAATTATTAAGGTGTTATTTTACTCAAATTTTATTTATATAACTTAAATTTTATTAACAAACTTTCATTTATATATTGTTCATCATTATTCTCATTGTTCTATTGTGATCATAGCGGACAGCTGGTACAGCTAAATAATACATTACTAATTTGTCCTGTAAATTGATATTTTATTTTATTTTATTCTAAATGCTTAAAAGAAAAACCCGACTGGAAAATTTCCAACTCTAAAAAAAATAGTCTTCAGTTCGATTGTGATTTGAGGAAAATTTTCCACTTGTTGCAGATTATTACCTATATATTATATAGATTAATAATAGCAATGTTTGTGTGCTCTTTAACAATCAATTTTGAGTTTTGTGTTTTTTGTATTTTTTTTTTCTGTATTATTTTTTCTATTTTATTGCCAATAAACAATGAAAACATAATTCACTTTGATCCTGGCAAACAATTTCTGTTTTTTTATTATATCTTTAACAACAGAAATTGAAAACGAAAAAAGAAATTTAATAAAAAAAACAAGACAAAGAAAAATCTCTGCTCTTATTGGAACCGCTCTTAACTTCTAAAATACTAAATGTAATTTTCTTTGTACAACTAACAAGCAAAATATATTCAAAATGACATCAATTGAGTAAACATATATATATATATATATATATATATATATATAATATTTATTTTTGTATATATGTGTATATTAAGAATATAAATAGCAATTGAATTCAAAGTAAAAAAAACAAAAAATAAGAACAATAACAAGAAAAAGTAATTTTCATTGGTTTCGTGCTTCGATTCAATCAAACTGGATTTTACTTGAATTTACTTTATTAGTAATTTTTTATTGTCCTCTTTTGTTTTTATTTATTTTTTTAATTTTTTGTTCTTATTTTTTGTTTATATCTATTTTATTTCAATATCAGATTTTCCATAAAATAATGATTGTTTCAAATGTTGGTAAGCGTAGCTGGATGTGGTAATTTAATAAGTATAATGATGTTAATACAATTTTTATTGGTTTCAATTAAAATAAATATGTATGTAAGTTTATTTTAGGAAAATTAAATTGGAAGTAAAGGATTACACATCAAAATAGGCTTATATAAATGTACCTGAAATTTTTTAAATAAATTACATACGCATGTTTTACAGCATAGGTCTAGATAAGTTAGGTGCTGTTCTGGTTGTAAAACATTTCATATTTTTGAAATTGCTAAAATAATGGGATGAGGATGCTCAGTTGCTTGTGGATATTGAGTATATGGTTAGTATACGTTAGTTAAAAGACTGAGCATTTTTTAATTTGAAATAAAAATAAAATTAATTGTTGTTGATTGAGAAATTTTTATTTATTTATTGACTTTGTTTAAATCAAATAACTTCAGAGCAAAATTTGAAGAAAAATATGTAACTAAATACAGAAAATCATTCTGTTCGTATTCAACGATGAATTGAACAACAAAGTTCATTGTATGCAGTTTCCACTTTTGCAGTTTGACTTATTTATGTATATAGTCAAACTATTTCACAATTATATTTCTACAAAATAGAACAATTTTGTGTCTTTGTAAAAGGAGACAGCTTTAAAAGCTTGTAATAATCTCTTTTAACACACTTAATACTACTTTTCTTGTTTTGAAATTAAAACTAGTCTTTTAGACTAACAATTAATATAATTGTGAATTTATTATTTCAGATATATTTGATCAATCAAAATCCCGTTAGAAATTATTGAAAGATAAAATATTTTAGCCTAACATAGCTCGAATGGCTTTGTTCGTTTCGGTCGTCTAACAAAGTTTTGATTGTCAGCTGAGATTTATACTTTTACATTGACATGTTGGAAATCAGAGATCTCTAAGAATATCAGCATTGCGAGCATACCAAGGAGTACTGACAATGTTTCGCAACACTTTATTTTGGAATTTTTGAACATCAAATTGTTTAGTATAATCTCATTTCGGAATACTGTATGCCCAAAAACTGGTTTTAATATTGGTATAACAGTCAAAATTTTGTTATATGTCAAAAGCATTATTGTACCCCAAATTAGCCAATACAAATGGTTGTATTTCAGTTCTTTATCTAGTTTCTTTTTCTTCACGTGCTCTTTCCATTGGAATTTTGCATCAAGAGTCATGCCAAGATATAATTTGTACAATTTTGATATTGTTTTATAACATTGTTTATTGTGACTGAAATGAGCCAA
The DNA here is from genome assembly GCA_963942445.1 of Argyra leucocephala. Taxonomy (NCBI): domain Eukaryota; kingdom Metazoa; phylum Arthropoda; class Insecta; order Diptera; family Dolichopodidae; genus Argyra; species Argyra leucocephala. Next base: position 111,253,053 of record OZ012678.1, read on the forward strand.
TGCGATTGATTCTTTTATTTTGTTTGTTAAATTAACTTATTTAACAGATTAAATTAACTTATTTAACAGATTTATCTTAATTTTCCATATTTTACACCATCTGAAAATTTTGTTTATAAACTGGCTATAGTTTATTTATTCCTTCACTTATTTTATTACGGACCGCTAATACAGCAGTTTGCAAAAGCTGCCATTGCGGCGTCTTATCTTCAAGCTGTGGGATATAAGGGTTGGTATGAAGTTAATATAGAATGGGACCCAGAATAATCCAGGGGATAATCCTTAATGTATCTATATTGTTTATTGTAGAATATTCTGCACCTTGTTTAATTTGAAAAACCTCTTTTAATAAAAGTAAGATGTGAATGGCTCGACATAGAGTTTTGTCAGCTTATTATTAAATCCTTCATGCTATACTCTATCAGAGCCTTGTGCTAGAAAATAATAAAGAATAGGCACATTTTACCTCTAGTGTTTCTTGGACGATCAGCAATTTTCTTATATATCAAACACCACAATCCTAAATTCATTTGACATTTATTTGTTTGTATTAGACACTTATCATATAAAATATGGAAGCCGACTCATATAATACACTGATTTTTTTTTAAATAATACATTTTTTTCTTATCCATATTTTTCAAATACTTATAATGGCTTACAGTTCGTCAATGTATCATGTAAAAAGAATGAATATTTCTCGGCTTTCATTTTTCGACGCAGTTTATCTAAGAAGAGATAATATTGATTTTAGTTGCACTGAGCCTACTCCCGCAAGATATCTATAAAATAGAGTTAGGGTCCTGACAGTACGACGATGGTCAGGTGGGGGTCAAGCATTAGTGACACATTTATATCATCTATCAAGCGAATAGAAAATTTATTCAAGAAAGCTTAGACAACAGTATTTAAAGATAGGTACGATTTATACTCAGATCGTATGTATGCGTTTTGGGTATTACAATATGAGTTACACCGGCTCAAAAAAACCAAACACACAAACCAAACCAAAAAGAGTAGCTAACTTTTTGCAATATACATTTTTTTCCAGTCGTTGTAGCCCTCATCCTAAACTGTGAGAATGGGTTTTATGTAAATAGCTTAGCAATAGTTTTGATTGTAGGTATTTAACTCCTCAGTTTGCTTTACCCAGACATAAATTTTGACTAAGTAATGGCTTACTATACTCCCCTTTATTTTTCTTATCTTATCGCTGTAAGGAATACCTGATCGGTACCACCCTGTTTACAAAATATTAGTGTACTTTTTGTGTGATTTTTTTATGTTAAATTAATTATAATTAGGTTCATATCCTAGCGAACAAGCATTATATTTTGATTCGATAATATCATTTTCATCTTTCTCGTTTTACATTTCAAAAAAGTGATAATAATTCTCGTAACCTAAATTAAAAGTTAAATAACTTATTTTTAAAATTTGCAAACGATTTTAAGGTACCAGTAGAGTTTTGACTGTTTACTAAAAATATAATTTAAAAATAACTGAAAAAAATAATATGAAAAATTTAATCAAAACTCAAGTTATTGTTTTTGAATTCAGTAACTGATTAAACTATTGGTGCCATGGAATTTTGGAAATATTTACTAAGAAATAAAAAAATTAAAAAAATGGAAAGCAAAAACAAATTTCAATTTAAAAAAAAATAAAATGTTCAAGTAAAGCAAATGAATCATAGATGAATATTATTATAGAATCCTTATAAAAAACAAAAGAAAAACAATAAAAATAAAATAAAAAATTTACTCAAACGCAGATGTAATTTTCTAATAATAATATTTTCCAGAAATAGATTATTTTTTTTGGGGATGCGGTTTATTTTTTTGTTTTCTGTTTTTTTTGTATTCTGTTTTTACATTCTGTAATTTTAATTCATTGAAGAAATCCTACAAAATTACTCAAAATATTTGATTTATTTTTTTGTGAATAATTAGGGTAATATACAATTTCTTTAATTTAGAAAGAAAAAGAAATTCGTTGTTTCCATCATTTTTTTCTAGTTAAATAAAAATTGAGTCATAAATATTCCCAAAATTCCGTATACATATAACGAATAATATACAAGGTCTATGCAAGGTCTATACAAGCAGAAACAGTAAAATTTATATGTGTATTATACTTGATCACACCTTAATTGAAAGTACCTCGTTGAACAAAACATACTATAAATCAAGTAAAAAATCAGATACATGTGTTGGTCAACGGGCAAAAAGTTCAAACAAAGCCAATAATTCAAGCTCTTAATATATAACAGTGTAATCAAGTCCATCTTTGCTTATGACAACAATTTTATGGGCTGAGCTAAAACGTTTAAATTGTATATAATGCTACCAAAAAACAGTTTCTCAGAACCATTACAAACAGCTATGATTAAAATGAAGATATCTACAGAATCCTCAAAGTAGAAACCGTCAGTTATGATTTCTACTTTCAGGACTCTGTACTGTTTTTAGAAAACTGATGCTATTTAAGATGAAAACAGATTCATACAACTCAGAAATTTAAGACTGATTGAACTTTTGAGCAGAAGAGATCAAAAGACAGAACAAGGTTGAAAAGGACAAAATCCCCACGTCTTCAATTATGGCCACGGTCTTTGTTGGGTACTTGCTCCGGCTACAGTTGTTATACACGTTTTTCTCGGCCTTCCAACGTAACGTGTACCCTGAGGATTCCATTCGAAACATTGTTTCGCGATGTTGTTGTCAGGTTTCCTCAAAGTATGCCCGATCCAACGCCATTTCCTCTGTCGGATTTCCACGTCTATTTGTGGTTGTTTCGTTTTTTGCCACAGCGTTCTGTTGGAAATGGTTTGTGGCCAACGAATGTTTAGGATGCGCCGGAGATATCTATTGATGTACGCTTGGAGTTTCCTGGTGATGTTTACTGAAACTTTCCATGTTTCGCAATCGTACAACAGAACAGATTTTACACGTGCGTTGAATATTCTTATTTGTGTGCGTAGAGATATGTTGCTTGCCTGCCATATTTTTGAAAGCAGTACGGTCTTTACTGATGCGGGCTTCAATATCCAAATCGGCACCTCCATCTGATGACACGATGTTGCCCAGGTAAGTGAACGTACTCACCTCTTCGATTGGCGTTTCTTCATGGAGGATCGGATGTTGTGACGTGTGAGTTGTGCGCATGATTTTAGTTTTAGCCGAATTGACTTTTGGGCTCGTAGTTTTTCCAGTGTTATACAGCTTTTATATAAACTGAGAATAATTAAGAAACAAATGAGTATATCCATGCGTAATTAAATTTTTTCCTACCATAAGTAGGAGTTTTCAATTTAAAAACGATCATTCTATGAACCATGGTTTTCGATTATCCGGAACAAGTTCGGTATTAAGAAACTACAACAAAATTTTTTTAAGGCCCCATCTGTCCTCCGACACCGGCCTGACGGTTAGTTATTTTAATACAGGTTGCTTTTACAAATAATCAAAAAATTGAAAAAAAAAATTGAAGGGCCTACCGTTCTCAGGCATTGAGCCCTTTTACCAGAGGTTCAGTATTGTCCTATGCTCATGCTAAAAGGTTGATTGCAATACACGCGACGCACATCCGACAAACATTCTGAAATTCTTCCAATCGTTTTGCCAGATTACACAATCCCAATGTTAACATTCCAGAACCATTTAAAACTAAATCACGAACTTTAAGTGTCAAACTTACTACAGTACGCCTGGAGCATACCCTTCCTGTGCATAAACACTTATTTGACATGTCCACATCTCCGACATGTATTCACTGTTCAGAAGCCCTAACCATAAAACACATTCTAACAAAATGCCCTTCAAACACAACTACATCTCAATTCACGTTCACCCCACTACAAGCTCTGCGATTACATACCAATACACACTTAACACTTATAAAAAACCTTTTGGAATGAAATATAATTTATCAATCGGCTCGTAGTTTTTCCAGTGTCATACAGTTTATGGCTATGTATTGCCATATTATACAGTATTTAAATTTAAATAAACTGAGACTAATTAAGAAGCAGATGTTAAAGTAATTAAATTTTTTACTAACATAAGTAGGAGTTTTCCATTTAAAAATGATCATTCTTTGAACCATGGTTTTCGATTATCCGGAACAAGTTCGGTTTTAAGAAACAAAAAACAATTTTTTTAAGGCACCATCCTTATATATAAATGTACTATATAAATGTACATAAATGTACATTAATGCATACAAAAATTCGAAAACACAAAACTCAACTTATCTTATGCTGTTTGTTGCTTTGTTCCTGCTTCCCATTCTATCTTAATTAGAACCTTCTGCCTTCTGTGTGTGGGAATCTGTTAATGTTACTGGAGTGGTTCTGTTCGTATATTGAGGTATCTTCGATTTCAATAATCTAAATAATAAAATATTAAAACTCTTGCAGAAGTTCCACATTTACAAAAAGCTTAAATTTGGCTCGAAAGTTAGTCGTCCGCGTTTGAAGTGGGAGGAAATATAAGAAAAAATACAAAAAGTAGAATAAGAAAGTACAATTGACAAAATATTGAAATATTTTTAAATAAACAAAAATATGTTTTTGATTCCCGGTGAAGCAAAAAAAAAAATGATTTATAGGTTTCCTGACCTGGGCCAGTAGCTTTTGCCATTGAGATAAAATAAATGTCAAAAAATAATTGAGAGTATAATCTTGGTTGGTAACAAAAATAAATGAAGTAAAGCTATTCTATTTAAGAAAGCTTAGCTCCTGACAATAGCAGTAGTTTTTCACATTTAATGAGTTGATAAGCCAGTACTTTGATAAATAAATGTTCGAAATATTGTAGATATTGTAGAGTAAACTTGCAGTACATTACTTGATTAAGCACGAAAAGAGGAGTCTGTCTAAGTTACTGTCAAGAGCATAAAATAAAAAGAATTAAAAATTAACCTTAATGAATATCTTGTGAATCCAATGCAATTTAGTGTTAATATAAGTAAAAATAAATAGCTCAGCAATCAAAAGTATTTTTTATATCTAATAATACTTCAGCTGTCATTTGATATTGTAAAAGTGCATTTTGAATGCCTACGCCTATTGATAGGGATGCAATAAGTTATAATTAGTTAAATTCTATTAAATATTAGTTTTTCAATAGTTTATGCAAAATTTTTAGGAACTGAAATGGGATTGTAATTCGTCATCTGTAACTTGTCCTTTGAATATAGGGCTTATCGGAGACAAAATTTTTTGAATTCGCAGCTGTCATAATTAAATTTTCATTTTTTTTTTATCGATATTTTAACGATTTTGTTAGTTCTTTCTTTCGTAACTATCATGTAATTGTAATCATATACTATTTTTTTGGGATTTTTTTTTTAATTTACTTTCTTTACATAATTTTTTCTTACACAATAAATAAGTTAAATTGAAAAACTTAAAACTATAATTGTAAAACATTGATTTTTTTTAAGAAAATAAATAAATAAAAAAAATTGTTTCATTTATAATGCTAATGCTAGACCGGCGAATGCTACTCCGGGAATAGCTAGTAATTTCCAATATTGTTTGATCTATCTGTAACTATTTTTTTTATATTTTTTATTTAGGTATTTATTTATTTATTATAAATTAATTTTCACCGCTAATAGTTTTGAAGAAAACTTTTATATAAGGCAGCGTTTATAGGTTTTTGAATTGTATTTATAACGTATAAATGATGTTCATTAAAGTTTGACATCCGACTTTGTTATAGAATATCATAAATATTTTTTTTTAAATAATAGAGCTCAACACACATTTTCGTATTTCGCAAGTTGAAAAATGATTTTGCGAGAAAAGGTATTTATAAACTCCTAATTGTGTTATGCCAATATATTGAAAGATATGCATTAAAAAATACAAAAAATGTGTATTAAATATTATTATTATTTATCAATACAAATACTTAGAACAATTGATTTACTATTTAAATATTTATATTTTATAAATGTTCTGAAATTACACAGTATATTTGTGTTTGTTTATAAGTATTTATTATTAGTACTCGTAACGCATATTCGTATCTTCGTATTTTGCAAGTTTAGAAAGTGGATTTTGCATGAAGAAATATAGTTTACTTTGCAACTATATTTGTTTATCTTTGAGATATGTAATTAAAACTTTTGAAATAAAATTTGATGTAATTGCAATAAAATTTGTAAATGTAATAAAAATAAGTAAAACAAAACTTTCATGAAACAAAATCTGATGTCTAAATGCTCTCTAACAAATACTATTAATAGAGACGTACATTTCAACAAAATGTGGCGAGCAGAGATGTCGCTGGCAGTATAGATATGAAATTAAATGCATTTAAACTAAATACATACCACACCCACATTAAAAACACATTAAAATAGACACGTTTTTTGTGTTTTTTCTTATTATCATAATATCCCTATCTATTTCAAAACTCAAAATAAAAAAACATTTATTTATAGAATTTATATTTTTATTTCACTTCTTTGGTTTTGACGTTTTGGTATGATTAGATATGACCATTATAGTGAAGGTTATGATTGGTTATGGCTTTGTTAAATCATATCGAATCATATAGGCCTTATGACTATTATAGTTAGGGGTAAAGCCAGTAATTATTCTTTTTCTCTTATTGTTCAGTTTTTATTGACGCCTTTAGACTATTATAAATAGGGGTAAAGCCAATAATAATTATGCTTTTTCTCTTTCTTCAATTCTTCAATTTTTATTGTTATATTGTTATCCCGCTAGGGTTTCTGATGTAGGTAAGGGTGGTCTGTGATTTTTCTTTTTAAAGTTTTTTTAATTTTTATGTGTACTAAATTGGCCGTGTATTGAATTGGAACTTGATAATAATGTTATAACATATTTTGTTTTTCTTGTTCTTAGCAGATCGTAAATTTTGGTTTATGATTCTCCATGTACAATATAATATTTACTCAATGCTACTGCGCATTTGAATTTATACTTTTGAATTATTTGTTAATAAAATAAATAAATTTCAATTATTGGAATTTCTGAACATGGGTGAGGTAAAAAATATATTTTCTAAATTTACTATTTGCTTTACCGGTAAGTTTTTTTGCTGTAATATCGTAATATCGTAATATTTTAACAAAGCTATTTTACCGATATAATAATTATATTCTGATAATTCGGTTCTTGTCTTTGCTACTTTTTTTTTTTTTTTTAAATTAATTCTCAGAAATAATCAGATATAATCAATGCTATTGCTCAATAGGTGAATTGTTTTTAGGTTAATTTTAATTTGTTTTTGGTTTTATTTGGTTTTATTGTTTTGTGGTTTATGTCTTTAAATTTAATTTTGCACACTATCGTAATTCGTAATAGTTCTAATAAAGTTGTCTAATCTAGTTGAAAAAAGCTTTGTGTTGTAAAAGCTTTGTTAAAAGTTTAACAGACGTTGAAGCGTATTAATATATAAGATAGTTCTAATAAGGTTCTCTAATCTAGTTGAAAAAAGCTTTGTGTTTTAAAAGCTTTGTTAAAAGTTTAACAGACGTTTAAGCGTATTTGTTTAAATTATTATTATTTAAGCTTGTTTAAAACAACAACGGCACAACTCAAAAAACATAGTTTTTTGCTAGACGCATTTTAAGGTTTTAAACTACTATATCCTTGCTAATACATAATATTTCTCCTTCAAATTAAAACCTTGTATTTTAAGAACATTAAACTAGAAAGTAAAAGTGCAACGAACTCGATAGGTAGCTATTTAAAATACTTAGAGTCCTCAAAAGGACCTGGGTTCCAATGTATGTCGTTGTTGCAGCAGAATCTGTTTTGTACGACGACTTAAATATAATTGTGACGTTACAACTATAGCGAATTATTTTTACTTATGTCAGTCTTGTATTAAGAATTTAATGATTTATGCTTCTTAATTTGGTTTATTGCTTATATTTTTTTAACGTTTAGAATATTTAGATAATTAAAGACGTATAAAAAAATATACTATTTACATTTTTACATTACAACTTTATAAAATAAAATACTCTTCTTGAGCAAAAAAAAAATTAATTTTGGTCTTAAAACTAAAAATAAATCACAAAAACTTAATTTAATTGAACTTGAAAAAAAATCAGGTTATCTATAAATTTTTAAAGAATGGTGTGTATTTCTTTGGAATATGATTTTTTCAAGAAGTTCGTCAAGATCTTTTCTGTTTTTCTCAGAAATTTCAGGTTTTGTCTGGATAGCTTACCTTAGAAGAATAGTTGAATATAGTTCGCACGTTTAGTTGAAAAAAGAATGCATTATTTAAATTTTTTTCTGGCTGTTTTCGATCAACAATGGGATTCATTTTATTGTTAATAAATTGTCGCTGTTTTTCAACATTTCCTAATTCCCAAAAATTTTTAAAAATTTCTAGCCTCTGTGCTTATCAGGTAAATAAGTTTTATCATGGTTTTATCATAGATGTGCTAGATGAAGATGAAGTGGAGGTAGAAATTGAGGAAGCTGCAAAAATATAGTTTTTTTTTATAAAACAATGTTTTGTTATAATTTTTTTTTCTCCTTATGTAATCTTTTTTAATTATTATAGAATTTAAAAAAAAATATGTTGAAAAATTAACTAAACAATCTTATATGACTTAAAGGTACAAAGTTACCACAGTTTTCCGAATGCTCTTTAAGAGGCATCAATTCCGTGTATGATTTTCTTTCATTAAGTGCAGTAAAGTTTTCGCAATGTAAAAATAGCAAACCATGATTAAAAAAAAAATATTATAAATATGAAAAGTATTGAAAAAAGTATTGTATATAAAAGTATACACAACATTGCCTTTCGGAAATTTTTTGACAGGTGTTAATGGAATGCATGTATTTTCCTGGCTAATCAAAGCAGAATATTCTGAAATGAATTAATGTAGATTAAGTTTTTGAAAGTTTCTAATCGTTCAAACACTTGCGCTAATTTGTTGAAAGCATTTCTAAAGTCATCTATTTTACTATTAAAAAAACTTAGTTAGATATTACATTTTGGTCTTTATCTTGAGTAAAACCCTGATTAAAATTAATGTTTTACACTAATCACATTAAAAGTTTATCTTTGTTTGTAAAATGATATAATTACTAGTGACGTTTAGAATCAAAAATTAATATAATTTTTAATAAAAGTTTGTCTCTTCCAATATTAGCTTAAACATTTTTTAACAAGCCGCCAAGTCCACTTTTTGCCCCAAAATTTGTAAATATTCAAATTCTGCATTGAAAAATTTACTTTATTTGTATTATTTGTTTGGAATGTGCTTATTTCTTTTGAAATAAATACGTAAAACTAAAAATAATGATAAATTTTATCATAAAATTTAAAGTAATATTGACACAAGCCAAAAAAATTCTTTACTAAATTCTAATTTTTACTACAATATCGTCACATTAAGAAATATTCCAACTCTCAATCTTAAGATTTAACAAACTGTTAATTGCATAACGCACTATCCCAAATAATACCCAAATAAATAATACTTTTTATAGTAAAAAGGCATAACTCAGAAAAATACTTTTGTGATCAGTAAAGTTTTGAAATGAACAGCGTCATAACTCAAAAAAGTACGTTATACGTACATAAAATTATAATAAAAGCAATACTTACGTTGACTACAATGAAGAACTAACCTGAAATGTACCACTTTTTACTTAAATATTAAACCTTTTTACTGGCACAACTAAAAATAAATCAATGTTGAACTAAAATTTCGGAGAGAATCGAGTTATGCCAAAACGATAATTTTTCTCTCACGGTTTCAATTTGAAAGCTACATATTAGCTGATTTGCTATATAATAGAGAATAAAATTACAAATTTTTCTATATTCATAACTCAAAACTCCCATTTTTTGAGTTATCCCGTTGTTGTTTTAAACAAGCGATATAAGATAACTATATTTATATACATAGATTTATTAATATACAAATGCACATAGTTTACAATTATTCATATTAAACATCATTTAGCTATTCATAATATTTCAAAATCAATTCTAGAGTATTTATATCGACATACATATGTCACTATTAGAAGTCTTTTCATTATGTATACACACTAAATACAGATACGATTTAAAAGCAGCTTAGAAGAAAAAAATTTTGTTTGCAAATTTTGTTTTTTTTTGTATTTTATTTTGTTGTACGAACGGTCGCTACGGGCACGTAGGCAGCAGGATTGTTACGTTTTATTAGATAAGATGAGATTACAATAATTTTTATAATTTTTATTTGATACATAATCAGATTTGAAATTTTCTTGAACATAAATATTTTTTTATTTTATTAGTTTTTTTTATTTATTTATAAATACTCGCTCACCCATAAGAATCATTTAGTACCGAACGGACAACATAATGTAGCGGACTCAACACTACATAGTTATTTAATCGTCCCATCATAAACATAAAATATTTTTGAAATAAATTTTCTAATTGGTTTTGTAATCCAATTCACACTATGAGTAATGCTGACATGAACATGAATATGAACATTTTACATAAACATGTAAGCGAACTCATCAGATATAATAATAGCATTTGGTATTCACTTTCACACTACAAACAACTACTAGCTTTCATTTGACGTTTAAATCTATGTAAATATTTTTTTTTTGCTTTGTAATTGTAATAGAAAAATGAAAATTGAAAATTTTATTTTCATCCTTTTTGTTTATAAAAAATACATATATGGATGTATGTAATATATAAACAAATTAATTCAAGTCAATATTTTTTTTCTGCTAAAGTTGTTAAAAATATAACATTATAATCGAAAAAATCGAACCAATTTTCAAAGGTAATATCCTATTCACACTATACGCTCTATGATAAGTTATCAGCGATTAGCAAGGTGTTATAACTAGAAACTTTGTTGTAAATGAAACTATCAAGTATAACATTTTTTTCGGGAAAACACGAAAAATTGAAGGGTTGCCTATGAAATATAGATAGACTTGATTATATTGTTACTTTTTTAACAACTCTAGCCGAAAAAATATTGTCAATGCCATATTGGTGATAAAAAATTTATTTATTTATTTTTTTATAAACAAAAAGGATAAAAATAAAATGTTCATTTTTATATTATAAAGCAACAATAAAAAATTATTTTTTAAAAAATAAATTTAAAAGTCAAAAGAAAACTAGTTATCCGTAGTGTGAACGGCCTAGTTATCCGTAGTGTGACTAGTTATCCAAGCTCGATAGCATGTTTTACACTTGTAGTGTGAATACCATATAACCTTTTAATTTTTCGTGTTTTCCCGAAAATAAAATAAAATTTCTAGTTATAAGACCTTGCATAACTATTTAATCGCTGATAACATGTTATAGACTATAGAGTGTAGTGTGAATAGGTTATACTTATGTATAAAAATGTTTACTAAAATTTGTGACAATTCTACTAAATTTGACGCAATTTGGAGACAGTTTTCGTGGAAGCTAAGGTAAAACGAAACCACTGGACGTAATGTAATCTTTAAATGTAAGCTTGTTAGTTGAACAAATTTTATATTAGAAATCTTTGAATAACAGATTGAACTTAACTTTTTCATTTAATCAACTAGGCTAGTTTTAAATTTTTATTTTACTATAACTCATATTTTTTGTTAGTCTTAAATATTTAATGTAAGTTAGCTTTTGGTTTTGATGAAGTAGAAGTTCAAGTCTTTTATTATTAAAAAAAAATATTTAAAAAAAAAATCATTTCAACGTAATGCTACAACAACAGATTCAGCGTACAGCCTTTTGCTAGTACGTAAAAATTATATTGTACTATCTAATGTAACCTAAAAATTATCAATAAAAACCTAAATGAATATTTTCAATTTCTAAATTAAAAACTTTTTTAAAAAATAATAGAAAAGCCAAATAGGAAAAATAATTTCTTAAACAGGAAAAAATAAAAAAATAAAAAACGAAAATTTATAAAAAATTACTGACTATCAAAGTACTGAGTAACCAAAGATAATAAAATTCAAATTTAAAATACTTGTTCTAAATAGAAAATGAAAACGAAGTGTAAAGAAATTTGATTTAAAGGATACTTAATTAAAATATTTAAGAAAACAAGAAAATATTTTTCACAAGCCTCTGGGTTTTCATTTCATTAAAACTTTCTTAATTATTTTTTGTTCTAATTTTTATTATTTTTTTTTTCTTTAGATTAATTAGATTCTTATAATATGATTTTCTGTTATATTTTCTTGAGGTTTCAACAGGTATAATCATCAAATTAGGTTACCAGAGTTGGTTACTATAAATTATGAGTATGATGAAAAAAAGAAGAATTAAAAATGATTATAGTATCATAACTATCTTCAGATTTTTATGAAATCGATGAGCACCATATTTCTATATATATTTTTTTTAAACCACTTCAATTCATTTGACATACAGAAATTATTGATCCAATAAAATATTTTGAAGTATTTGAACGGTTGTTTTGTACTCAAATAAATGGTGTTTTTTTAAGCTCAGTAGAACTTGATTTGATATTGTAAAAAAAAAAAACAAAAAAAAAAAATTTTAAATCTCCACATGATACAATTGAAAGAAAAATAAATTGAAATCAAATCAAATACAATTGCAAAATCGAAATATTGCAGATTGTAGTGTAAAATTGCAGTGCCGTACTTAATTAAGATCGAAAAGGTGATTCTACGTGAATTACTGTCAAGAGTGTAAAAAAAAAAATGGCCCTGAAAATTGTACCAATTTTTCCCATTTGCCGATTAAATATTTCGATTCAATGATAAATTAGAGAACTTTTAAAATAGAGAACTTTTTTTGTTGATAAGCTTAAGAAAGCTTAATAAGTTGACATTTACTACATGTCCAATAATATAAGTTTGCTAGCTAGTTTAGTAGCTAGAGTTTGCATCCTAGACATGTACTTGCACTTATCAATATTTATGGTAAAGCCATTAATGTTACACCAAGAGTAGAATTTGTCGAGATCCTACTGGAAGAGATGGCAATCCTCGTCCTACTTAATAACCGCAAAAAGTTTAGTATTGTCAATTAATGATAAGATCATAGACTTAATATCGAAGTCGATATCGTTCATAAACAATAAAAATAATTGTGGCCCCCATATGAGTTCCTAATGGAAAACCAGACGTAGCCTTGAAGGTATATGACGTGCTATAAATACAATTTAAGGGACAGTTTACGACCAATCAAATAAGATTGAACCCATAGAAGGAAGGTACCATGAATACCAAGAGCCTGAAGCTTAGAGAGTAGTAAAGAATGGTCTACTTTGTCAAAAGCTTTAGAAATATCAGTGAATATCGTATCTACTTGATAGCCTTTTTCAATTTCATTGAAAACTGTGTGAAGAAAATCTGCTAAATTAGTGGATGTAGATCTTCCATCCATAAAACCATGCTAATTTGTAGATATGTGCTCTTTAACCAAGAAAAACATTTTATTTGTGACAATGGCTTCGAAAAGTTTAGAAATAGAAGATAATTTAGCGATAGGTCTATAATTTTCAACGACAATTTTAGACCCTGATTTGAAAATATAGGAATAATTTTTGAAAAACTTCCAGTAATCTAAGAAAATTCCTTCATTTACTGATCTGTTGAAAATTAAGTAAAGAGGATATTTTTCTCTTTCACGGGGGTGACCCATGTCAAGGTCGGCATGTAGGCTTTTAGCCCTTTATGCCCTCCTCTACCCTCAACTTAGTCGACCCTTTTGATAAAGGTCGATAGGTTTGAGGGTTCTATCCTGCAGAAGCTTTCTGAGTGTCAGCCTTCAAAGAGCTTGTAAAGAGGATAAGTCAAACTATAAATACAGTTCTTCAATACTAAATTAGGGATACCATCTGGACCAGAACTCAGATTTATATATAAGGTATTAATTTTATTGAATTTTAATAATAACATTCACAAAATGATAATTGCATGAAACAACAAAAGATTGTAGGTGACTTTGTAAATTTATTCTTGATTGCGGTCTTATCAAAACTGATTCAAAATACTTAACGAATAAATTGCAAGTTGAGACTGAATCTGTAGCTGTTTTATTCTGTTTCATTGTAGGAAATGCCTTGAGGAAATCCACAGGATTTTCTACGGATATTTATAAATTTCCAGAAGTTCTTGGAATTTGATTTTATATTAGACTCATATTCTAATTTTATATTTCATAAAATTTATTCAAAAATACTTTTTAAATACAATTTTTCTGAATTTATTTCAACAAAACATGAAGCATGACTTTTCATGAAAATTGCAGCTTAAAGAAAATTTTTAATAATTATTTTTTTTTTGTTTTAAAAATTAATATTATTTACTTTTAAAAAATTATATTTTTTGTAATTCTTATGCTGAAAAATTTCTAATTTACTTGTTTGAATTTCTACCAATGAAATGAGCACATTAAAAGGATATTTTAAAGAAAGTTTCATTAAATTAAAAAGAAAAATAATAATTCCAAATAATTATCTTTTTTGTTTTTATTTACATAACAACGTCATGATCTTTTGAGATTTTACTATAAAAATATTTATTAAAATTTTTAGTGATGAAACCAGTTGGGGCTTATAACTTCTATGTAATGTACGAGCTTCAAATAGCCGAGATATTATGTGGATATACTCCTATTAAGTTATTCTCTGTTGTTAAAAATTTGAGAAATTTGGGCTATTTTGGAGGCCTTGTATGCACGATGTACCATAATCATTTATTTATCATTCACCAAAAACATAACAAAAGAAGTGTATACCAAATATTTCTGAAAAATAATTTTTAATTATTTTATTAAATATAGTTATTATCTCGTTGTTATAAAATAGAAGGTTTGTTTGTTTGTTCAAATTTTGCAAAATTATTTATGATCAACAAAAGAAAATTAACGCGGTATTTCATTTATAGCTCTGTTAATGATCTTAAGTGGATCCATAATTAAAACTGAAATTAAACTGAAATTATATAATATCTAACATGTTTAGAAAGAATGTGGGAGTAAAAAATAAACTTAGCAATATGTTCGCTTAGTCTAGGCCATCATGCAATTGCACCAGTTAGTAACATTATAACTTTTCTTTAGTTTAGTTTACTAATAAGTTTATTAATAAAGATCATGAAAGTCATGGTTAATAAAAAGTTAGAATAATCAGTAATAAACTAATTTAATCTTCAACAATTTTGATAATTAAAAATATTTAAAACTAAATATAAGTAAAATTTATACAGGGTGGTTCAGAGAATTTTAAATTTTTGTCATTATTTTAAAATAAATTTTATTTATCAAATCGTGGGTACATTGGTAGGTGATATTTTCAACTTCCAGAAAGGACCGGAAAATTATCTTGTAAAACGGAAATTTATAGAAATCATGATTTCAATTCGGAAGAGGTATTTTCTGATGTAAATTCGGAATCTACCTCAAAAAATAAAAAAAACTTCTGCCTTAACCAAGTAGGTATATCCAAAAATGTGATACCAAAATATTTGATAATATGACAAACAAATTTAATTGCTTATAATAATTGATTTATTATTATTAATAGTTTTGGTTTACCAAAGGAAAGATATGAAAGTTTTCGTTTTTATTAATTTTAAAGAAAAATATTTAGAAAACAAAAAAATATTTAAGGTAAAAGTTTTTTATTTCTGGCCATTTGCGGAAGAAGGAAAAACCACCAATCGATAGAACACCGTCGATTTAATTAATAATATTATTTTATTTGAATTTTAAAATAACGACTTCTTCTCGTCTTAAAAATTTGACAGGCATGCTATGGAGCATTTGGTATATTATTCTAACCAAAGTAGATAGGTTCTAGTAGTTGCAATACAACTCAACTGTTAACATCAATTAGCAATATTTCAAAAACCACTTGTGTTACAGACGTGGAAATTGGTAATAAAGATAGTTTATCTCAAATTAACAAACTTTTTTCTAAGCACCGACTGGATCATGGATACAACTGTATACCCATGTGGAATATTTCAAAAGCCATAGGTGACAAAGATCTGACTCTGTAAGACTGAATCTTGGAGATCTGAAAGACTCTCTCAAAAATAAAAAAAACAATCTTTAATCCTTTTATCCAAAATTATGGTTATTGAATCATTGTCAGTTATTTTAAAAGAAACAAAAACTGATGAAATTCGAGAATATCCTTCTCTTTGTGGCTGAAAATTAAAATTTGGAACTAATATGCAAGCAAGAGTTTGTGGGCAAATTAAATCGAATCTATTTGTTTGGAACTTACAATATAGCATAGTGAAAAAAAGAATTTCTGAAAAACTTAATGGCAAAATTGAAATAGCAAGGATGTTCGTTGGATCTAACAGAGTTTCTCGACATTTTTTCTTCTGAAGCCAAAACAAAACAAAACTAGAAACCCACAAATAATACTTTTAAAAAATTTAAATCAACCAAAACTATGCAATGGGCAAATTAGATAATAAACAATATTGTAATAAATAACCTCTCGCCGAAGGGTTAGGATATTGGACCAGTGTGGTTGCATATTTGTTTTTGCAATTTTCAATTACCTCTGTTACCAACGGTATATTCAAAACTTTATGTAGATAAATATGTTTAAGGTACCATGGAGACTACGTACGTAACAGTTTTGGTGGCATTTTGTTTGTTTCAATGTTACTGTTGGAAAGCAGTTCTCCATAACTGACATCCACAGGACCAGATTTGTTTTAGAATCGATTTGTAAAGCAGCATTTTGTATTTCAAATCTATTGTAGAATTTTTCACAATAAGCTTATAAATGCTGTTCCTTTTGAGTTTTAGATGCTCTTTTTTATTTAGGTGCGCTTCATGATATTTAACCTCGTTATCCCATTTATACCAAGTAGTTGGCATAATCCCTTCTTTAACAAGATAGTTCCATATATACATTTTTACTATCATTGACCTTAACTTTCCCCTTATAAAGCGATTCTTGTATCTGCTGCAAATGTTCTTGCAAATTTGTAGATGCTGTATTCGAATTTGGGTGGCAGTTTTAAATTGCAGTATCGTCTGCGAAGGTTCATGTTAATGCGTTCTTGTTTCCTAGTAGATTATTTATAGGTATGCATTAGGTATAAGAGTGGTCATAGCACACTAACTATCTTGTGGAATGATTGATTTCATGTTCTTTTGTTAAATAGGATTTGAATCTAATTCTAAAGCGTCTATTAGTCAGAATTTAGAAGTCGATAAGACTCAACCATATGTAGCATATGTTGTATATGATAGATTAATGTGGTATGCTACACTTTGTCAAATGCCTGGATGACATCCAAAAACACAGTGGAATAGAACTTTCTCTCTTCACGTTCTTTTTTTATTATGCAGAATTAGTTTATGTATACTGTAATTTTTTCCAATAATTTTGAGGACAATAAACTGCTGGGTGTATATGAGTTGATTTTTGTTGAATCTTTAACTGGTTTTAAGATCATTATAATTATAAACTTATTTATCAACTGTTCATGTCACTAACAACAAAATCGATTATAAAAAAAAAATTATTTTAACACTACAATTTTATACAAAAATTATCACAAAAGCTTTTGTTTTTAAAAGTAAATTTCAATTTATTTACACATTTTAATATTTACATTTTCGAAAAGAATATTTGGTATCAAAGGAGTAAAGGACTTACCTGATGTAATCGTTAAAAGCATTGCAATATTTTTGTGTAAATTCTAAATTAAAAAAATGTATTCCACGTAGAATTCAGAGATAGCTATTTCCAATTGCAATTTAAATAAATTTCGAAACTATAATAAAATTTAAATGATAAAAGTGAAAAGCGTTACAATTTATCTAACCTTTTAAAAATTTTCCTGCTCATTAATTCAAAATGAATGAATATCAAAGTTAAGTAAAATTGAGAAAAACATAACAAAGGGTTGCGGAAGTTTAAATAATCTGTAAATAATATTAGAATATTGATTATACATTTACAGATTCATATGTACATACATAAAGTATTTAACTTTTTAACATATTATCCTTTTTTAATGATTAAGTATGCATATTGAAGAAGTATACGTGTATACACATATATATTATTAAAAGAAAAAATAATTATATATACAAATACTGGTAAGTAAATCGTAATATGAAAAACATATCCTTTTCGGGAACATTTTTATTTTCTATTCAATTTTTAAAGTATAGAAATAAAATATGTAATATACAGGGTGATTTCAATATAATTTTCTATATTTTTTTTTTGTTTTAGAGCTCTGTTTATTTTTTTGTTAAATTTTTACAAATGAGGAGGTGGTGCGATCAGTTAGTAAACTAGCAGAAGGCTTTGATGAGATTACTTCGACATTTTACAGACTCCTCACACGACTAAGTGGAACACACTATACCAAAGGTTTGCCATTGCTTTTCTTAGACTTACTACTTTGACGGCGTCAGGTGGCAATTGACTGTAAAATAAAAAGCCAAATATAAATTACACCAAAATATGTAGTCGCATATAAATATGGCAAATCATACCTGATTTATTCAGTTAATATTAAATTTTAGAGTATTATAATATATTATAATTCATATTAAATTTTATTTAGCAACTATCCAATATGTTTTCAGTTTCGGTAATTTCCTATTTAGAAACGAATTTTTGTAGGCAGACGTTTGAGTTGGCAATGCTTTTTACAAGGATTTCTAATTCCCATTACATTGTATGCCCTCATATCACAAATAAATAACTATAGAGAAATGTCTTATGCCCATATAAGAAAATAGTGTTCTATGAGTAAAGCTCACAAAAGAATAAAAACAAAAATAATAAAAGCTTTAGAAAAAAATATAAAATCAAAGACAGAAATAAGACGGTTCAACAGAAAAAATTTCCGCTAAAAAGTAAATTATCATCACATTTGGCTAAACGCTAAAAAGAAAAGAAAAAAATTATTTCCAAAATCTTTAGCTTAATATAAAATTTGAAATATCAAAATCTTGTATGCAAGCACCACGCGCTCAACAAATGTAATTTTTTTTTGCAGGTCAAGAAATCTCTTTAAATTCAAGAATGAATATGCTAAAAATAAAATAAATATGCTAATTTCTCAAAATATTCTGTCCCTATATAAACTAACAATATTTTCATTAGAATATGACTTTTTTTTTACAATTGTTATCATTTTATTGTTTTAACCTAGTCCTTTGAGATTCCTCTATACTTGGGTAAATATTTAATTTACTACAAAAAGTTTATCGATAAACCACAGCTGCACACATTTTTTATTTTATATTATTTACATTATTAATTATTATATATCGCATTTAGGATAATAATAAATAATAAAATTACATTACTCTTTTTAAAATCATACAATCAAAAGAAGTTTAAATTTATCGATTAAATTGTTCAATTTATCCAACCCATATTATGTTCATCCTTTTATTTTTTATAAATATTACTTTTCATAAATTACCTTAGACTTCTTTATAAATATGACAACAAAAAATGTAATATATATAGATATGCAATCTATACATTTAACTGATCGATAGACCAAAGAGTCTATATCTTCTACCCTAGCCTCTGGAAGAGCAACTTTAAAAATGGGACCTTATTTTCATATATATTCTGTCTTTTGTATAGGGTTCTTATTTTGCTATATGAATAACCTGTTATTAAGATATAGTGTTATTTTTAAAAAAATATTCAATATTTTTTATCTAAGCTTATATAAAAATTTACAAAAAATACAAAAACATTTTCATTAATAATTTTCAATATAAAAAAAATTTTTTTTATTATACGTGCAATTGTTCTTTCAAGTTCTAATGAACACTGAAAATAAAACTGATGGATACAGTAAAATTTTTAAGACGAAATTAAAATCGCATATAAATTATTGTTTAATATTTTTTATCTGAGCAAAACATTTTATGGAATATTCTAAATTTTTTTTTAGAATGTTCTTGTTTGTGTTATAGTTGTGTCTTTGTCAAATTTTATTTTCTCAAAAAAAATGTATACAGAAAACAAAAAAAAATTTAAAAAAAAATCGTAATTCGATATAAGCATTCCGGAAAAATCATCGTGTGACTTGGCTAGAAGATATAGAGGCATTGGAGTGCCTTTAAGGCACCCAAAATTACAGATACATCACCAAGAAAGCGCTTCAATCATATTTGTTCGGGTTCATGATCGTGCCATACAAGTAGTAATCAAAGAAAGAAATGTACGAAGAATAATCACAAATAGTTATTTATTTGTGGCATAATATTTTCTATATATACATAAATAATTTATTGTTTGTACCACTATTTGTACCATACCATGGTTCTTCACTTCTACTGTTGTTATTTTTTTTATGATTTTGTTCTTATTAAAGCATTTTTTCATTTTGTTATATGGCCATGCGACATCCGTATGTTATTTATTTGTGGTTATATCTAGGACTCTGTTAGCTAGTTTTATTATAAGCTTTTGTAACAGCTATTAGCGATCTTTGATTTAAAATTGGAGAAGCCAGAGTGTGAAACCTTTATGCAAGCATTGTCGAATATTTATTTTATGTTTAAAACAAAATCGTCACTCACAAACTTAATGCGACAAAAAATCACCCTACCACTTTGAAATAGTGCATGTATCATCGCTGGATTCCATTTGATTTAGTTGCCTTTTTACCGATTATGTTATAGAAATATTATTATATATAAGCAATTACTATCTATAATTTTGACTTTATCTCTTACCTACTTTTTTTTATAGTTTTTATCATTCCGAGACTATTAGAAAAGCATCTAAACTGTTTTTACGGAGAAACTTACCATTCGCAATCACATAATAGCTTTTCTTTCAAATTTCAATTAATTTAAATCTCGACATCTACAACTATTGTAAGGTAATTTCACCTTCATTATTACAAAGTTCAATTTTTTCATAACATTCATCCATTGAGCAGAATTCAAACTTGGGCTTCTGATAAATCACACTAACCACTACATCATATCGGCCGGTTAATCTCATACTTTATGGGCTGGGAAATCATTGTTTCGGCATTAAACGGATTTCAAATACAAACAATACGTTTTTTGGTTTTTTGTAGATATACGAAAATTATTAAAAGGGTCTTTCATTTATCGTTCGGATTTTCGGGGGAGAACGAAGTGAAGTACTTTATCGATTATTTAAACGCATAATAAACTCTATCCTCTTGTTAAAATCAAAACTATATAATATTTTGGATTAATCATTAATAACATTTTGGTTCTATTAGCTCATATATCTCTAATGAATCAAAATCGCTTTAGGAATATTATTGAGCGATAAAAGATTTTAACATAACATAGTTCGAACGGTTTTCTTTGTTTAAGTTGTCTAACAAAGTTTTAATTGTCAGCCACAAGGACTTTTGTTTGATTTGTTTGGATTGTTTGGACAGCTTGAACATAAAGTTATCTAAAATAACCTAATAATTGGATACCGTATATCCAGACTGGACTTAATATGTGATTGTAGGACAAATCTTTGTTATTTATGTCAAAAGCGTTGTTGTCCACCAATTAGAACTGGTTATATTTCATTTCTAACTCTTGTTTCGTGTGCTTCATGTGTTTCTCGAATAGACCAAGAGTTATAAATTATTACCAACCGCTAATACAGTAGTGTCATCTGCAAAAGTGGCCACTATTGCATTTTCTAGTTCTGGGTATAGATAAACATAGGATGGAACCTCCTTGGGGCTCTCTTGCATGTATATTGTTTATTGTAGACTCATTTTCTACGTGTTTTTTTTTTTTTTTTACAGTCTTGACAGTAACTTAGGTAGAATAACCTTTTCGTGCTTAATTAAGTACGGCACTGCAATTTTACACTACAATATTTCCAGTCATATTTCTACCCAATATTTCTACTCATTAAATGTGGAAAACTATTGCTATTGTCAGGAACTAAGCCTTCTTAAATATAATAGTTTTATTTTATTTAATTCGTTACCAGATTATACATATATACTCTCAATTATTTTTGTCATTTATTATACCCCAATGACAAAGGGTACTAGACCACGTCGAAAATCTCTTCATCGGGAATCGAACCTGGGACCTTTCGGTGGTTGAAAGGCAGGCGCTTTACCTACTGTGCCACCCAGCGTGTGACATAATCGATTTAATAAGTAAGATGGGATTAACCAGCCAGACCAACTTATAAATAAGACATTCAATAGCTTATGAAGGGCTTGTGCAACACTAATGAACACAGAAGAGCAGGAATATTTTTCTAAAGTTTTTTTTCAACAAAAATCGAAGAATTATTTTGCAATAGAGTTTGAACGGATCAAAATAACGAAAGTAGTTTTGATATTTTTGTCATTAACTTTTAATTAATCCAGTAGATTCTTTAAATCTTCAGTATAGATTTTAGTGTTGATTTAGTATTCAGAGTTGTAAATATGGTTAACTACCCTTACATAGTATTTTTTTAACACTTTTCTAATCATTCATTTAGTATGTAAGACTAAACCTAACACACCTTGTATAATTTTATGTGTACCAGGAATTGAAACTAATTCATCTTAATCAAGAGAACTTAATTTTGATCCTTTTCACTTTAATTTGTTAAAATATATTATTTTATTATTGTTTTTGTTATCCTCATGGCTTTTTTGAATACAAATGAAAATATTAAACTAAGCAAATCAATTTAAATTTTTTTCTCATTTTTTTATTTTATATTTTTTAATTATTTTTGTTTTTGTTGTTAGCACATATATGTATTTTATTTGTGGATGTGTGTGAAACAATTATTATTTAACGTTAAAATGTTATTTAATTTTGGTTTTTTTTTTATAATTTTTGAAATTTTTCATATCGCCGCAGGAAAATTATTGAAAAGTTATTTGATATGAATTTCAAATTAATTTTAAACAGACTTATTTTGGAATTAAAAAGAAGGAGAATATAAATGGGTGGCTTCCATTTAATTAAAATTTCCTTTTTTTGAAGCTTATTTTATATTTGTATAAAAGCTGCTAATCCATATATGGGTCATACATAGATATTTGAAAAAAATCATTGATGGTTTAATTTTTAATATGGAGAAAATTTAATCATAAGGATATTTAATTTTTATAAAAATAAAAAAAAAGGATATGAATTCGTTAACGGTTTAAAAGTTAATAAATATTTTCAAATTTATTATACTTCTAGCATTGAAAAATGCTAAAAACAAAGTATATAAAAACTCTAAATTATGATAAAAAATAGCTGATAAAAAATGAATATGAAAAGATTGCGTAAAGAATTCGACTTCTTAAGTAATTTTTAATATAGAATTTTTTTAGTAAATCGGGGACAATGAATTAAATTAGATTGTACACAGTTTTGAAAATTTATTAACTTTCGCAGACAATCTTTTTGAATCAACAGAATCAATGGAACCAATATGTTTTTTTTTGCGTAATATTTCCAATCTATGTTTAAAAATTCATTGCTAACAGATAATCATTATATAATCTCACACCACTAATTCACTTTGGTTTATTTGAGGTGCATTAGCGAATCGAGCCTGACATTATAAAAACAATAAACTCCTTAAACATTAACTTAAATACTGGCCCTAATGTCATTCCAATCAAATATAACCACTTAAGTGCATTTTGTCAATTGTTCAGGAAACGCAAAATAAACTTTTTAATCATTTAATAGAATAATGTTAAACTAAAAACAAAATAAAATTTTAAAATAAAAAAAATTAATTCAAATGAAATAAGTCCATAATAAGTGCTTATTATAAAATTATTTTTTCATCATTTTGCAGTTAGGTTCAATATAAGTTCTTCTTGGCGTACGCCCTGAAATCATAAAGCGATATTCTATTGTGTTTATACTAGTGGAAATTTTAAGGAAAGGCAGAAACAAAGGCTGTTTTGGCCTGGCAACAAACGCTGTAATATATAGCATTGTCTAAATTAGGTCGAAAATTTGATGAATGTTTAAACAAACAAGAAGCTATTTCATTGCCCCCTCGACTAGGAATAGCTTCATGTCACATAAAACCTAAAGGTTTATTTGTGTTGTTAAATTGAATGTCCATAAGGACGCTTATAAGAAAAGACTGATGTTTTAGGAAAAGTAGTGGGAAGGCACTACTGGAGATCTAATGTGAACACCTTAATAGTTGGAGTTTATTTTGATATTCGTTTGTCCAGTTTTTTTCGGCGTATACTAAATCGGCTTCTTCTTGATGACTTTCTTGCTGGCGAATTAAATAAATTTTTTTTTTCTTCATCAGTTTCAGCTATTTTTATTTTTAAAAGGTCCCAGCTGTTACATCTATCAGTTGTGGGCTTTATGAATATCACTGTACCACCCTAATTTATTTTGTTCTTCAATTTAAAGAGGCTGAACAACAGCACATCACAATGATTTTTTCATGATACCTTAAGTGGACCTTTTTTTTATCCATGAGAATCGATTATTCTTTTAAAAAAAAAAACTTTGTTATAAGAAAAAAACAGTTATTGCGCTCGGCTCTTCATTAAAAAGCACTTAATATTCACAAACTGTTGTTCATTGATCAACGAATAACCACTTATTACTGACACATAAGTTAATAAATTTTTTGATAACAATATAAAAAAAAAAACTGCCCACTGCCTAACGGCTTTGAATTTTGTAAAACCACTTAATATCATTTAAATTTGAAATTTCATAATTTAAGATTTTCGAATAGCCATTTAAGTGATTATAAGTTGTTAAAAAATTATGTTTACATTTAAAATCGAAAAGTTTAGTTTTTAAAAGTGAATATCTTTTAAGTGATGATTCGAAACTTTTCATTTGTTGCAAAGTAACGATCATTAAAAAAAGCAATTGTATGGTTGCAGCGGCAGTTAAGTAGTTTTTAAGCAGCTATAACTCTGTAAATAATTGTCCGATTAAAACCGAATTTTGACAGGACGTAAAACTTAGAAAGGGCTATTAAATGCATCAAAATATATGAAATCACTTTAGTGCACTTAAGTGGTTATTACATTGCCACAGATTTATACAACAGTGGATATGTTGATAGATCTGCAGGTCTTTAAGTCTATTAAAAAAAATATGATGAAATTCTGCCTTCGTTGTTTTAGCCAGCAACCAAGTAATACCTTTTGTCATTGGCATAAAATAAATGATAAAAATTAATTGAAAGTATAATTTAGTAACAAATTAACAAAAAAAAAGCTATAAACCTACGTGTCAATAAATAAATAAAATAAATAAATAATATGTCAGTTTGCAAATTGCGCAAACAACAGAAATAAATTAAAATTTTAATTTATACATAATATTTAAAAAAATGGCTGTACGCCATAAAATTCGTCTTTCTCAACATGTCCAAAAATATTTTCAGTATAAATAACATAAAAATATATGCAAAAAATTGTTCAGTATAAAAATTTATCTTGAACTCAACATTATTATATAGTAGTATTTTTTGTCTTTTTCTAAAATTTTGAATGTTTCAAAATTAAAAAGAATAAATAATTTTAAATCCCTGTTACAAAAAATAACTTACTGTGATTTTAACTATTACCAACTAATAACTAGCCTTTTAAAATGACTGCTATTAAAAAAAAACAGTTGCTGTTATTTTTTCACTGTTTCCAAATATTAGATAATTAGATTTGATATGGCTAAGTATTAAGTTATAAATTTTATTCAAGAAATTCTATTATTTGTATTGTATTCAACATTGTTGTATTTCATTTCATTTGGGGAGCTGCAATTCAAAACGTTCAATGTCCATATTTTACGAAAATTAGTTAGAAATTTACATTTATAAGAAATTATAATATCTTTCTTTTTTTCTACGGCTCAACAAGAAATTCTTTCTTATATAAAATAGTGGGAAGGGAAGTACAATTGTTGTAAAACGTGTTGTCCATGAATTTGATTATTTTAAAATATGCATTTTGTTCTGATATTGCGCTGTTATTGGACAAAGTACGTTTTTAATTAAAAATTATTTTCTTTCATAAATTTGTGGTTTTTCTGCGAGTCTCCAAAACACATAAAAAAAATACAACTATTTTTCCTGTTAGAGGACATTCATGTTGAGTATTTAGGATTATTGAAAAAAAAATTAGAGGAAATTATTAATCCTGCAGATTACTACGGGCAATATTTTAACATTTGGAAAAGTTTTACGCTTTCACGATGAATGGGAAATTTATAATTTTAAATCTTGAACCGAATATTTGAAACCTATGGAAGTTATTGAAAATGTTGAAAATAATATTCTTAAAAAAGGGGAAAAAAATTACTTTTCTCACGCAACGAACATTTAGATTTTATGATTCTTTACAAAAGCATGTAAGCATTTTAAAACAATTGAAGAAATTTAACGACATACCTACTCCAACGATATTTTCTCAACTTTCTCGTATTTCTGCTGCTAAGAAAATTAGTTTATTAACTCAAAGGTTTGGGGAGGACTGGACGTTGGAAGAAAAATTAAATTACTGTACTAACACATTAGAAACAGAAAATCTAGAAAGTATACAATTTGAAAATACTGAATGTGATTGTTGGGTGATAATGACGATGGCCTGTAAATCTAATTTGTTTAATAAAATTGTTGTAAAATTATTATTTTTATTCTGTTTTTTAGTTTTTATTTATTTTATTTATTTATTTTTTTATTTTCTTTTTCTTAAATAAGCTCAGTCGCTCGCGTAGATTGCAAATTTATAAATTCTAAAATTTGGCTTTTTTTCGCATTGTGAGCTCAAATAATTGTAGTTTTCAGTTTTTTTATATTATAGCCAAAACTTAGGTTGTGAATCTTTAAGTACTTGCGTACCGTTGACTATTTCAAAAAGGAAATGATAATTTAAGGAAAGGAGAAAAAAGGGGAAAGAGCGAACAATGTTGTTAATATTCGTCATAAACCTCTGTAAGTCATAAGTAAAAAATCCTTCTATCATTAGGAATGCTTCGATTGGGACGCGATTCTACAATCGAGATGTTCTAACTATAAAAGAATTTCCATAACCGCTGTCAAAGGTTGGGCACTTGATGCCTTTCGTGTTATGCGATGGAATTGCTTGAGAGGCGGAAGAAGTGATTTTAATTCCTCGGAACAAGTTGGATATCTATAAAATAGAGTATTAAGTGCTCGAACAATACGACGATGACCAAGTAGTATAAGGGATGAGGCTACACTTATGTTGCCTATAAGACGAATGGCGCGGTTTTAGAGAATCCAGATTACTTGGGTCTTAGATTACTCCTAATTTATACCTACAAAACCCGAGAGTACTCGGGTCTCGGGTAAAAATGAATAAAAAAAAAATAACTCAAATTTTTTTATTTAAGGAAATGGTTTTATTTAGTTAGTTCTAAAATTAATTGAATTTAATGAAAAAAAATATAAAAGATAACTAAATATGAAACATGTAATGTAATTCAAACTTTCATATTTTGTTTAATGGTTTTATTTATGAGATAAAAATTAGTATTTAAGGAATACAAGACCATTTAAAGTATTCGTTTTCATTTGAGAACGTAGTTTTGTAATGAAATTTTATGCTATTGAAAACACTTGCTCACTGACAGTTGAAGTTGGTGGGACTGTAATTATGCTTGGTATAATTTTTCCATATGCTCGCCTCGTTTACAGTCACAATTAAATTGTTTTAGCTCTCGCTCCAGTAATAACAATTTTGATGAAGTAACTTTGGGAACCTTCATAACACTCATAATTGTTTTTTGTAGTTCATTATACGCAGAATGTTACAAAGTCATATCCGATTGCGAATCTGAATGATCAACTTCTTCCTGACTGTTCTCGCCTTGTTCGCCATCGCCCACCCCACCATTAAATAATCGTTTAAAATCTTCTTTAGCCAATGATTTTATTATATTTTTTGATGAATATGAAAAATGTTCATTAGGTTGTGAATAGGTACCAGTTTGTAAAAATAACACTAATGATATTAAATCCTTTTGCCTTCTTTCATCAATTCGGCTTTTTAAAGCAATTTTTAATTCAGTGGCAAGATCTGTATTTGCATCTTCTGTAAATTGCTGTCTTCTTTGCTTAGCTCATTAACTGCTAGCTCTACAGGCTGCAAAACTTCAGATATCCCCTTCAAGATAATAATGTTTTCCCTTCGAAACTTTTCTTTATCTAATTCTTCTACAGCGAGGTTAATGCAATTAATTAATTTCAAAAAACGATTTACCATATGAATAATAGAGTTCCACCGAGTTCTGCAATCAAGAAGTAGTCGTAATTTTTTCGCCTACTTCGTTTTCGGATTTATATTTTGAAGTGTATTTTTTTCAAAATTGATACTTGATATCGGGTTTGATTTTTTCGAGTAGTCGAGTACTCGAAAATAAGATAAAAATTCAAGTCTAAGTCGTATATATGCTTTATAGATTTTTAAGATGTTTCGAGATGAAAAATAAGTTTTACAGCGGCTCAAAAAGCCTAAACATTTGGTGTCGTTTTTCGCAATATCGAAAATATGTTCATTCCAGTGTATATTTTGATTCACTCACATTCCGAAAATGTTAAGGTCTTTCAGTTGCTGAATACCTTCATTTTGAACCCGGGGCGCAGGTTCGAATGCTGTTAGCTTGTTACTAACAAGACAGCTTTGAATTTTTGAATGTTGTTTGCTTTAATGTTTGCTTTACCCCAGTCGACAATTTTGGCTGAGTTGTGATTGAGCTTATACTTATTTTCTTCAGTTAAATATACCTTGTTTTCATAAATGCAAACCTGCAGTCAATCTGCATATTCTAAATTTATGACCACACTTGTCATATTTTTGAACGCTGTTCATAAATGTAGGCTCAAAGACTACTGGGCGTCAACTTGGCAGAATAAATTTTTAGTATGTACACAATTTTTTGAAATAGTTTTCTTTGTTGTTTTGAGTATTTTATTAGTTTTTGTTTTGTTATTTAAAAAAAATTGTTATTTTCAAAATGTCAGTATTAATAAAGAGAAACTTTGTTGAATTATTAAGTAAATGTAGAATATAGGTAGAGTTTGTGCTCATTATTGCAAAGTACGCCAACTGGTGCCAAAATTATTGTCAGTTTGCAGCATTTATGAATACACCCTAATTACTAATAAAAACTATATTAGAAAAAGATAAAAAAACAAAAATACTATACAAATTGTATTATTGTTTCAAACTGGGTAAAGTACACTGACTTGTAACGAACCGTGCAATATCCATTTGCTATTTTGTTCTCAACACTGAACCAAGACAAATTTATTATGTTATTTTAATGCAAAAAGTCTGTATTTTGATACTGAAATGTTTTTTACCTTATCTTTTAAAATTTTGTAAATATTTAAACACAAATAAAATTTTTATGAATAAGTTATGTGGACAATGCACGTTATGAATCGCAGCTCCTCATTTCATTCTTTGTTGTTCCTTTCTGAGAAATGTGTGATTGATTTTAAATTTCAAATTATTTTGTTCTTCTTTCAAAATTAATTTTAAAATTAAGCTAATTTGGTTAGGTCGGATAAATATAATTCTTTTTTGTGACTAATTAAGAAGGGGTAAAATATAGAATACACATCAATTTTATTTTATTGGTACCTAAATGTTGTATATTTATTTATTCAATTCTCAAATGGAGCGTAATCGCTCATATAGAGTGTATTATTACATCATGATTTACAGTTTTAAAGTAAATTAAGACAAAATAACAAATTAACAAATTATTGAAGAATATAAAGAATATTGATAATAATAATAAAAGCAAGATACAAGTAAAAAAAATAATTAAAATGTTTGAAGTTATTAAATATATTGAATTAAAATTTCTTAAAATATATTTTAAAATTTGAAAAAAAAAGAAAAAAATGTCTAGGTACTTTAAATTTAATATATGACAAATAGTTTATTTTATATATAGTTTAAATTTTAATATATGAAATTAAGTGTTTTTTGAAATGTGTCAATCTCAGCTCTTTCATCCAATTTGGAATTTTATTGTATTCATTTATTGCTGCACTGGATATATTATTTAACCCTGGTTGAATTGTTCTTATATTTGTTGTATTTGTTGTATTATATTGATGTAACGCAGAGTTTTGTAATTGTTGTGTTTTGTAATCCTTGAAAAATCTTATATATATGTTCGATTTGTAGTAGCTTTAATTGTAGTTCAATTGAATTAATTTTAAATGTCTTATATAGATAACCTGTGGAAGTTCAGTGATGAAGCGAATATAGATGGCTTTATTTTGTAATATTTGTATTTTATTTAAATTTTGCTTTGAGCTTATTCCCCATATTATAAGTCTGATAATTTTGAGCAATTTATTGCTATCATTATTTATATTTATTTCCATATCTGCATAATTATTTTCAGAGTAAACAACAGCTAAATTGTCTGTATACATCAAAATCTGTCCTTTTAGTTTTAGGTAAGCAATATTATTTATGTAACATATAAAAAGGGAAAGTGAACTCCCTTTTATCACCTCATAATCTATTGGCTTTTTATCACTTATAAACCCTTCGCATTCTGCGTATTGTTGTCTTTTGTCAAAATAACTTTGAAACCATTTTTGACTCGTTTCACTTACTCCAATATTATATAGGACTTTCAAAAGTATTTTCCTATCTACTGTATCAAATGTTTTTAATTAAATCAAAAAACATGTTACATATATGCATGCCAAGTATATCTGTTACCATATCGAACAAAGCAGTTGTTGTAGTGTTTGAGCTTTTTCTGAATCCATATTGATTTTTACTGATTAAATTTGTTGTTATTCAGATATTCTGATAATTGAGTATTTATACTGCGGTTTCTATGATTTTGCTTGAAATAGTTGATAGAGATATCGTTCTAAAATTGCTTATTATATTAATATCACCGTCTTTGTATATTGGTATTATTTTATTTGTTTTTTGATTTTCTGGAAATGTTGATGAATTTAAAGATGAATTTATTAGTGATGTTATATGTGATATTATTTCATTCAAACTTTCTTTATAAACTTCTGCACTAATATTATCTGAAACCGCCGCATTTGTATTTTTAAAGCTTAATATAATATATTCACACACTTCCTTTTTATTTACATTTTTAAATTCAAAACATTTATCAGTATCTTTCTTTAAAATAAGAGGAATCAATTGTATATTTTGGTTTAGATTTTTTCCTATATTACTGTAGTAATTATTAACATCGTTTATTTTTTCTACTTTTTGTTTGTTTGACATATTAATACAGAATTTATTTACATAATTATTTTTAGATACTATTAATTCTTTTATATTGTTCCAAGTTTTTCTTCCATCATGTTTACAGTTATCGAATTTTTGCGTATAATATTTGTTTTTCGTTAATCTTTTCAGAGAAGTTAGCTTATTTAACCAAAATTTATACGTTTCTCTTAAGTTACTGTTATCAAAATTTTGCACTAGTTTTTGATACCAATAATTTTTTATTTTAATTAATTTTATTATTTCGTTATCTATTCATGGTTTAGACATTCGATTACTTGTTTTATATTTAATATTTTTTGTAGACTTATTTAGAGCATTATTTAATGTGTTTGTTAGTAAATTACTTTTTTCGTAAACTGTGACGTCATAATTAAGATTAAATATTTTTTTGTTTTTTATAATTTCTCTCAATTTATCATAATTCACTTTCTTAATTGCCCTATCTGGATCTGCTTTCATGTTTATTTGATCTTTAAAGTTATCAGTTTCGATAAAAAGTAATTGATGGTCTGAGATATTATAATTCAGTTGATTAATAACAATGTTCTGGTTTGTTAATATGTGATCCAAAGACGTGTTCGTGTTACTAATTTATTACAAATAAAATATCCATTAGCATTTATGATGTTTTTATATTCTTTTATTATTTCGTTTTGTTTCAATAAGTCAAAATTAAAATCTCCTATTATAAAAGAGTTTTTGTTTATATTTACATTTAATTGTTTATCAAAAAATTCAAAAAATGTTTTAATGTGATTTATATTTTGTATTGGTGGACGATATATTACAGTAAGACTAATGTTAATATTGTTTTGGAAATTTATTTCCGTTGCAATTAAATTTTTGTTTTTTCTATAGTGTATATTTTTACTGTGATATTTTATAGTTTTATAAAGAAATATAGCAGCTCCGCCACCTTTTTTTCCGTCCTACATGATAGAATCTTAGAATAATTTGGAATATTTGCTGTGTTATCATCATTTTTCTTCAGCCAGGTTTCAGTAAATACAATTTAACTGGTATTAAATTTTTGGAATTATCCAGTATGTACAGTAATTCATCTATTTTATTACTTAAGCTTCGTATATTTATATATGTATAATAGTTTTAGTGAATTGTTTTTTTCAAATTTAAATTTTCCTAGACTATTAATTAATTTGTTTTTTGGGTAAAATGGTAAAGAATAGTTGTTATTATTTTGACACTTAAAATAAATTATTAAATGAATTAATATCGCAAATTCTGACAAATTTAGTGTTGTCCTCTTTTTTTATAAACATTTTGCCTTACTTAATCCACACAAATTTAATTTTTCTTTCTCTTTTCAAATCTTTCGCTTTTTTGAATAAGAAACTCCAATATTTTGTTAATTTTTCATTTATAAAAATAAAGTTATCCTTCATGTTTGGTTGTATGTGTGCTTTCGTGTACGTAACAAAAAAGAAATTCATTATTCAATATTGACAATATTGTTATTACTTCTAATCCTATTTTTAGTATTTTTTTAATTTTTCAAAGAAATTTTAAAAATATTCCATTTAAAATAACAAAGAACATAAATGTTATTCTGATAAAATTTTATAAATAAATATTATAGAAAGATAACAGTCACTGTTCTTTTTATTCTTTAGTACTAATGGGTTAGTCCTATTATCTAAAAATAATATTGATGAAATTAGTTTTCTTTATAAACCATACCTTCTATGGCCGACACCGTTCTTCACTTCGTTCTCTCACAGAAAATAGAACGATAGAAGAAGGCTATTTTGATGATATTCTTCTATCTGAAAAAAACTTTTGGGTCGTACAAAAAAAATTAGAACCAAAACTAAAAAAAAACTAAAATTCAATAAATTTTCAATAAGCACCTCATTGTTTTTTTCTTCTTTTTTTATTGAAAATAAATTTATTTGAATTCATTTAAATTATTTTTTTTCTTCCTTTTTTTAAACTCCCAGAGCATGCATTTACCTTTGAATAAAATTTAATTTTATTAATTTTTTATTTTTTATTTTATTAACTCTTAAATTTAGATACTAATTTTCTTCTTTATAACATTTTTTTTTTGTATTTTTTTTTTAAATTTTAAATTTAAAATTTAGTTTTAATTTTTCTAATATAATTTAGTATATCTAATAATTATTTTTTTTTGTGTGCTTTTCAATTGTTTCTAAATTTCTTTTTTTCTTTTTGAATTATTAACTAAATATTAATTATGTCACAATAATATTATTTTCTATCTAAAAAGAAGAATGAATTGGCATTGAAAATTAGTTTTGTAGCTTAATATTGAAAATAAATTTTATATAAAAAGGATAATTTATGATACGCTGGGTGAAGCAGTGAGTGGAGCACTTGTCTTTGAATCGAAATTTTCCAAATTCGATTCCCAATGAAATCCAAACGCATTATGGTGTTTTCGATCTGGTCCAGTAGCCGTTGACATTAAAATAAAGTCAATGACAAAACTAAATTATACGCCCACTCCGGGAAGTGAAAAGAGTATTAGGATTTTTCTGTATAACAACGATATAATATGCGAGTAAACTGATATACAAATAAATAATTTAATTAATTAATTAATTTAATCTTTAATCATTTCAAAATTTAGTTTACAAATACTGACATTATCAACTTCTATTAATTTAGAGCTTAGATAACTATTAAATTATTTAATTACAAAATATAGAACAATATAGAGATGAAGTGATAGAGAAAGAGAGTAAAAAATAATTTAATTTGTATTTCTCTTAACAGAAGTGTTATGGTGCTAAAAATAATAGTATTTTCGGTCTTTTGGTATTGTTTCAAAAATGGTGCTATCCAAAATTTAATAGAAAATGTTCTGTGTTTAAACTTTGAAATGAATATGTTTCATTATATAAGATTTTTTTTTAAAAATAATAACTTTGCTTTTAGAATTTACGATTATTGCATTGTGGTGAGCTTAAAACACACATATTTTTCTAATAATATTTTATCGAAAATTAATTTTTATTACACAAGTACAAAAATTTATTATCTATACGTGAAAAATTTTCTGAGTAATAATTCTTTTTTTATTATTTTGAACAGAAAAACTATACAATTCAATTTTCACCATTTTTTATTTTGTTTTGTTTTGTTTTTTCATATTCAATTTCATTTTAAACGGTTTATTTTTTACTCGATGAATTAATTGGTAATTTTCAGTAAAAATTAAGTATAAAAAAGTCAATGTTCGTGTTATGAAAAAATTTAAGTTATTAGTATGAGAACTAGAAAATCCAATAGGTAGATAAAATTCTATATGCACGATGTAAAGCGGTATTTTCAAATTTAGAATTTTTTGATATCTATTAATAATTTTATATACATCTTAAGATGGAATATAGTATTAGGATATCCTGATCGCGTTCAAAATCAAGCTATTCGTCTAATTGGTCATTCACATATATCATTTCTAACTTCTATTGGACATCGACGTAAATTTGAGCACGTTATAGATATTTCGTAGGTGTAAACACTCGCTAAACACAAAAAAGAGACATGTTTGCTCCCCTTAAACAATTCCAACGTGAAATATTGATTTTTCACACTGTGCAAGTACACGAAAATTTGTTCGAACTTCGAACCACCCTTTTATCGAGTCTTATTGTGTCCTCCACCAACCAAGCGCTTATCGCGTAATAAAATATAGGTATTAGAGAGGTTTTTAAAAAAACGCAGTATTATAAAACCAAAGTATGCAGAAACGGTAATATACATTGCAGTACTGTCATTTAAAGTAAATTAGATTGCTTTCACTGTTCAAAAATTTAAAAGTAGTGCAGTTAATTATACTGAGTTCTTAACTATAAATTTGTTGTTTTTAAAATGCTTGCTTTAACAGTATTATCAATACTGTTTATGACAATATTTCCAAGTTAAGGGGGTTGAAGTGTATTATTTAAAATTGTAAAAAAATCTGATTTAAAATAAATTTGAGGGTAAAAAGCGGGAATGATCTAAAATGGGAATGACTTAAATTTATTTTTTCCTTATTCTAGATATATTTTGGGGCCTTCTTCTAGTCTATTCAGCTATTTTAAGTTTCACACCTTACAGGCGCTACTTGTCGGTCCTATTTGTTTATATTAAAAATGCTTGACAATATAAACTTTGACCAAAAAATTGACAAAACAAAAATTTATGTACCAATTCATTTAGAATATTGAGAATAAATGATATGAGATAAAATCTATATTAGTTTTTGCGATTTATGAATTCTTTACAATGCGAACACCGTTTTTTAAATATGTAATTAATTTTACATAATTTTTTCCTTTTTTTCAATATTATGTAAATTAACTAATGATTATCTAATTTTCAATTCCTTTGCCTAAATTATTTATTCATCATCATTCTGCACAATAATATTATTACTAACTAAAAATATTTATTTGAAATAAAATTCTAAACACAAAAATTACACAATAAAAAAAACAAATAAATAGAAAACTTAAATTAATTTTCAAATTTATCTAAAATTCATTTTTGGTTTTGTTTTTTTTTTTTTTGTAATTTATATTTAATATAATTTTTAGAACTGGCTACGATATATTTATTAGATAAATTATATTGATTAAGCTTTTTTTTATTTAATTAATTAATTTAATTTATTTATTAATCTTATTTATTCTATATTTCAACATCAAATCAATTTCTTTTCATTAACTATTCAATTTTGTACAATAGCTAAAACAAAAAAAAAACATAAAATTGAAGAAATTAATCAAAATAGATTATAATAGATTAATTTTTATTTTTAATTACAATTAATTTATATAGAATAATTTTTAATAATTTAATTTAAAATTATTATTTTTTAAGCCTTATATTTAATATTAATTATTTTTTTAATTATATTTTTTTTTCTGCTTTTTGTTTTTTAACATTAGATTGACAATTTATTAGATTTTAATATTTTTTCAAATTTTAATTTATATTTTAATTTATTTAAATTTGATTTAAAAATTTTAAACTCTTCCTATTTAAAACAACATTAAAATATTTTCTTTGTTTTTTTCTAATTTATAATTTTTAGTTAATAATGTTATGTATTGTTTTTTTTTTGTTATAGATAACTTAAAAATAAATCACATTCAAAATTCTTCGGATATCAGTTCCTTTTAGAAATTGATATAGTAGGTTCCTTTTTTTTGTTTTTATTTAATTTATGGTTTTTTGTTAATTTAAATTTATTATTTTATATTTGTTTTTTCCTAAAATAAAATTTACTTACATAATTAAGATATTTTTGTTTTAATATACATATTAAATGACGTAAAAAAATTTTAAGAATTTCTTATTGGAAAATATTTTTTTTTAGGATGCAATTGTGTTGAAGCATTAGATTTGTCAGATTTGGAAAATTTTCTGATAAAATGTATATAATGATAAAGAAAATGTATGAAGAATCGATAACTGAAAGAGTATGACTGAGATTTGGAAAATGTTATTTATATACGATGCATATAAGAATATTTTAATAATGGAGTATATCGAAGAAATCTAAGGGTAAACGCAATGCTAATTAATTGCAATTTTATTTAAAAGTGGTAAACGTGTGAACAAATTTATATTCAAAACGATTGTTAGTCTGATCTGAGCCTGAACTTGTGCATTTAATTTAAGCTAAAAACTTTTGCTATATAAAATACTTTCAAAATACAAATATTCAGATTCATATTTAAAAAAAAATACAAATACATATTGACTAAAAATTTTAATACAGAGCTCCGATCCAAAGTAGCAGAACACATCACTCAGGAGATTCATAGCACTTCGAAAGAAGACATTGTAATGGTAAATTACATTAGAGATTCTAGGAAACTAGATTCAGCTGAAAGCATCGAAATCTACAAAACTAAAAATGACTCACTCCTAAATAAAGACCAAGGCAACGGATATTTTTCTTTATCTAAATTTTTAGTGAAATATAATAAAACGAATAACACAACCCCTATCTGTAACTCTAACGTCGGAAATATTATTTCAAATACCAACAATAAAATAAATAAAGATATTTTTATTCAACCCCCTACCTGCGCTATTTCATTGGACAATAAACAGCCATGCGAGATACATTGTAAATTGTTACCTGTGCGAATAAAATAAATAAGACAATTTTAGATTTCTTTCCTCAGTTGAGTACAAAACACTGAAGAAGTCTGTAGGTAGTAGACGAAATACGCGTATCGGTATAATAAGTATATCAGTAAAATTAAAAGGAAAATATTCAACTATTTTCACTATTATACCAATTATTTCACTCTAACGCTGGAAAACAAGTTTTTATAAAAACTAACATACAGCTTTTTTCTTTAGTAGTTCAGACCGCGACAAATTGAGCACAAAATGTCAAACCGAATGCTTCAGTGTTTCCGTGTTCCTTTATTCGTTCTGAACAACCCATTAAACAACAATTTATATTTCGAAATAAAAAATAACAGTTAAGATGTACTCAATAAAAATAATTTGAAAAGAAAATCGTTGCATTTATACACAATTCAATAATCACTAATTAAAGAATGTAATTTGAATTGATCCAACCAATCAAAATGTTGGCAGGTATGATGTTGGACATTTTTAATTTAATTTTAATTTTTTACAGCAATAAAAAAATTAAATAACAACCAAAAAGAGAAAAAAAAAATTATACGTATAAATTTTACTTCGTATTTCAAAAATAAATTTAAAAATGTTTTTTTTTCTTTTATTTTAATTTACTTTAATTTTAATAGGAAATGGAAACTCACGAAAGAAAGATGCTTTTATTAACTGTAAGCACAAATTGATAATATTATTAATTTTTCCTATAAAACTAAAGCACAAAGAAAATTTTTTTACGAAATTGTCCATGTCAAATCTCTAAATATATCCTTTCACAAATATATTCAATTCAAATATTTTAAAAATTTATCCACAACATAGGTATTCACAAGAGTATAATATTTTGATATTTGATTTGACGTTTAATTCAGATACAATGTGTTTAGAGTCATTGGAATTGTAAGCAAAGTACATTGTCTCTGTGTTGGCGACACAATGTTGTCAGTTCAGAAAATTTGACATATTGTATTTGTATGTACATTGTATCGGTTGGAATTTTTTGGATACATTTCCGATGTATCCGATCGAGTGTGTTTCAAATAAATTTCATACAAGTAATAAATCAATAAACATTTCATACAAGTAATAAATCGTCTAAGAACAAGAACTATGTTCGAAATTTGAGTACTATTGAGACTACTATGACGACGATAAATCGTTAAGAGAAACATTTCATACAAGTCATAAATCGTCTAAGAACAACAACTATGTTCGAAATTTGAGTACTATTGAGACTACTATGGATAGAAAAACATTATTCAGGAGATCCAAAACTTACTTAAATATTGCTAAAGAACCGTCAAGGTATGAGTCGCGTAGGAAATGAGCAATTATGAACTAATATAAGTAGTATGAACTAATATCAGGACAAAACTAGTGTCAGTATGAACTAATATTAATGTAGTACATCGTTGTCAACATTTATTTATTTATTTATTTAATATAAGTGTACCTCAGTATACCTACATTTTAATACGTAGGCAAGCCTATATTAACACCCTTTTCTTCCACGAGATATTTTTAACAATACTAATTAGTTTTATAATTCATATCCCAATGATAAATAGTACTCTGGGCCAGGTCGAAAAAGCTTTAAAAACATTTATGAGCCGGATAATACATAATACCGGATTTACCTACTGCAGTACTCATAACCTACTCATATACTACTGTAATTTGACTGAATAAAACTAAACAAAAAAATAGTTTTCCAATAGAATTTCAAAAAATTAACACTTCCGAAAAGAGAAATTAAAATTTCCAAATTATTTTTTTTTTTCAATTTTTAATTTTAAAATAATAAAATTTAGGCCCTTTTTGAAACATTCAAAATTATGAAAAGATTACATTTTTTATTCATTTTCTTTTGTTTTAACAATTTATTTGGTTTTGTTTAACATTCATTAAAATTGCATATATTATTTAAAGATATTCTTAATTTAATTTTTTTTAATACATTTTATATTGAAATAATAAATTAACTTAAATTTAATAGGGTTTGATTTTTAATTTTAATTTTTAAAATTGTTTAATGAAATTCTTTTATTTAATTAAAATAATTATTCATATTTAATTAATAATAATTGTCAAAATTTAATTAATAATAATTGTCAAATTTTATTAAAATTTTCAGCCAATATTTAGCCAACAAATTTTAACCATTATTTCATTTATTACAAAGCCATTGTTTATTGAAAAAAAAAAATGATTTTAAAGTTTTTAAATAAAATCATATAAATATATTAAACCTTTATTTCTGTTTTTTTTTTTGTTTTTGTTTTAAAGGATTAAATAATGTTGAATTAATAAATTTTATAAATAAGTAGTTTCGGTGTAAATTTAACCCATATCAAAATAACTGTCAAATTCTAAATTGAAAATTTTATATAAATTTTTCAATTAAATTTGAAACTCAACTTAAGGTAAAAAAAAATAAAATAAAAATACAGTAACTAAAATTCAATAAATAAACTTATTTATTTATATTATGTAGATGTGTGAAGTAATAATGAACAGTTTAGTCCTAGTCAGCATGTTAGTAATTCTTTAAAGAGGAAAAATTTAATTAAAAGTTAAATAAAAATTTGTAAGTCTTTTTCAAAAGGACTTCCATTTTTGTTTTTTTTTTTCTATCCATATGCAATTAAAATACGCAATAAACTTATCATAAACTAAATACACACATACATATTATATATTATTTTAATTACAGTTCTTTTATGTATTGTTTTACATGTCATCTTTTATTTGGAAAAGTAAAAAAATTAAATTTGAATTTTTTGTTGTTTATTTTTAAAATAATTTTTTATTTGTATATCTTGAAAAGTTATTAGTAATTAATTTGTATATTTTTCATAAATAACTATTTTTGGTTTTTTATTTTAAAAACATTTTCTTTAGGTGGGTTGTTGAGAATATTTGTTTTTGTGTTTTGGTGGGTTTCTGAGGAAAAATTAAGATGAATTTTTAGTTTTAGAAAATTATAATACCATTGAGGTAGTATTTAATAATTGATTCACTTATAAATTTTCCGGAGAACTTTTATCTAAATTTAGTTAGATTTTCAGTTGTAAAATTAAATAAGAATACTAAATAAAAGCGTGTGTTAAGGGTTCAGTTACTATAGTTCAATTTAATTTAATTACGATAGTGTATTAGAGCATAATAGTTATGTAGCTATCAGTACGAGTCACTTGACCATAGTAAGCCATGCTGCCAAGCTAGACATTACCTAGAAAAATAGAAACAAATGGAATGGTCACCTCTACATATTTATATACATATCACATGCCTCTATTTCATTTGACTGAATTTCATTTGACTGCTCATTTGCCTGTTTTTTCATTTGCTTGTATTTTCATTTGTCTGTATTTTCATTTGCCTGCATTTTATTTGCCTACATTTCATTTGACTGGATATACCTATATTCATAAAAAAATTTCATGTAACAAGTTTTTATCAATCAACCAGTATCAGAACTACATCTTCTAGGTGGTGACTGATGAAAAGTGCCAATTTCAAGATATTGAGCACCTTCCAGCAAAAATAGTTCCGGGTCCAGTCTCAAAAAGCCCTCGAAAAAAGAAATTGTTCGTCCCAAGTGTCGGCACCGAAAACCTTGAATTTTTTTTTTTAATTCTGGAAAAAGGGATTCTGGATTTTTTTTTTAATTATCCAAAAGCGGTTACGCATAAATATATATTCTGTAAAAGGCGTATAACTGCGATTGTGAATCCAACTCTAGAATCCAACCTAATTCAAAGGATAAATGATATCCCAAATTTATTAATTTAATAATGTTCATTACGTATCAATTTAAGTATAAAACAATTTTTTTATGTTTATTTTTTTGTTCAAGGGTTTTGGTCCAGACTTTTGGACCGTCGGACTAATTCGAAAATTTTTTAAAAATTATTTATAATAATTATTAATAACCTTTCTTCAAAAAAATACAATTGAAACACGTGATATAGAGTTTCAGCTCAAATTCCTAGGACTCCGGATCTGTTGTCTTCATCACATTTAAAGGTCCTTGTACAAATGCAAGGTCCCAACACTTGGGACGCTGGACCTATTGTTTGCATCGTGCTTATGAGCCATTTTACTAAAGACAAGTTAAACAAAACAAAAAAGAAATTTCGAGGGCTTTGTGAGACGGGACCCGGACCTATTTTTGCTTGAAGCTGCTCAATTTCTTGAACTTTTCACTTTTCACCAGTCACCACCTAGAAGATGTTTTGATATCCGTTGATTGATAAAAGCTACATGAAATTTTTATTATGAATACTTATCATATCCAGTCAAATAAAAAGCAGGCTAATAAAATGCAGGCAAATGAAAATACAGGCAAATGAAAATGCAAGCAAATGAAATACAGACATATGACACGTATTAGATATATATATATATTAGACTGCAAAGCACTTATACGAAATATAAAGTGTTATTGTACAAAAGACTTATCTAGCCAGAATTAATAGGACTTAATGCAAGTAAATAATCAAACTTGGCAAACTTGTTTCAGTAGGCGAAAGTTAAATGGCCATCATGGCTGTAGTGGAAAATCGCTGCAATAGAAAATTTTCATTTAATGAATAGAACGTTATACATAGTGTGTTGTGGCAATACACCTCTTGACATGTATAAAGAAAAATATTATTTTCAAAGATGGCTTTGACTACAAATGGCTTAAAAAATAAAACTCAAATTTTATTGCTATACCGATGAAGATATTCCTACCTATAAAAATGTTATAGAATCGAATAGTTATTTTATTTACATTGAAGAAGTAATTAAACCAGACAGACAGGTCAAACAGTGGTCTAGATCAGCGTTTCTCAACCTTATTTACCTTGCGACACATAAAATATGAACAGAAAATTACTCGACTCATTCTAAGATGTCTTATATTAAATTAATGAAACAAAAGT
Organism: Argyra leucocephala; assembly: GCA_963942445.1. Lineage (NCBI taxonomy): Eukaryota > Metazoa > Arthropoda > Insecta > Diptera > Dolichopodidae > Argyra > Argyra leucocephala. The sequence goes on from OZ012678.1 coordinate 111,295,326, forward strand.
ATTAATTTTAAATTTTTTTTAAATTTTTAATGGCTTATTTACTGTTTACATTTGTTTACCAGTTTATTAATTCTTTGCATTGATAAATTCAATTCATTTAGTAGTGAAAATATATAAGCTAGATAAGCAATTTTAGCAAGCCACAACTGAAATTTTCCGTTTGATGTGATTTTTGTTCGTTTAAAAAAATTTCAATTTCTACTCTTAGGTCGAAAAACCTTTTGAGCACTTTACTCCTCGAAAGTCATCTTATGTGCGAATATAATAATAAATTTGTATGGTCTGAACCCATTTCCTCACACATAAGCAAAAAAATACGAGTTTTGACGGCCTTATTCCGTATTTGGTTTATTATTTTTACCCAATCATTTAAAACAGTATGTAAATCTTCACTCATATTTTTGGCAGCCAATTGTTTTCTGTGAAGAACGCCGTGACTTTTAATGACATTTTTATGTGAAATTTTCTGTATTCGTCTAATTACACATTTATGTGTTCCTACCATTGCTACTGCAACGTCCTACGTGTAAGTACCTATGCATTTATTCCAAGGAATATTTTTTGTTCAAAATATGAATTGATACTTTCAAAAATTTTATCAGATGTTGTGAACGATAGTAATTTTAAAAAGCATAAAACTTCTTCTTGTATATTTTCTAACTTAAAATCAATATATCTCACATAAACTAATAATATAGCATTACTAGATACTTCTATGGGTTCATCTAATTGTATTGCATAACAAGGGGACTCAATATATTTTTCAATTAATTGCATTTAGAAATAGCTTTTATTCGTCGGCTTTACGGTATCATTAGACATAGGAATACTGTTATTTTTTGCAGTTCACCAAACATTTCAATATCCTTAAAACATTTTTGTAAAAAAAAACGATACATTTTTAATTTTGCAAAAGCATGTATTACTTTTAGGTATAAGAAACGACCCAATATTGGGTAACAGTTTACATTACCTCGGTCGTCACATTACTACACTTGAGTGCTTTATCACGCGGCTACCGAGGCCCTTCAGACTTTGTTTGATGAAAATAAAATGAGACTATTATTATCATTAAAGACAATAGTGCTACAAGAACTGACACCACGGTTGGCTTAACGAACACAATTGCGCTACAATATAGAAGATTGTATGATCAATACAATTGAATTGTGAAATTAAGTCAGAAAATTGCTACTAATTACTATTTATTAGTTTCTTACACAAAACAACTTGTTTTGCTTTTGATTATATTAATAGAATCAAAACAACAATTTTAAATTTTAAAATTCCAATTGAATAATTTTAGCACAAACACACAAAATACATACGATATGACTGTTATATATGTGATTCAGACATCTACAAGATACGAAATTACATAATACCCGAGGAGCACGAATTTTTCAAATGATAGAAATTTCAATCCAACCACATTGCTTCTAATATATAATAACATAATTGATATAAGACATCAATATAAGAATTGAAATCAAATAAAAATAATGTAATATAAAATATACCAAATAATTATATAGATAAAAGATCTACATTCCGAAAGGGAAAATACCTGTAGTTGGACTGCATGTTTATCTACAAATCCCGCTGTTATATAAATAAATAAATAAATTTTAATTTGGTAGCTGTATCTTGTAGTGTATCCTTATTGTGTTCATTTGTATTTAAATGCACCGGAGAGAAATTATTTTTTTGTGTTTGTTTAATTTTTTGTATCAGCATCTTGTAGCGCTATTGTGATTAATGCTATTATCCTATTCTATCCTAAATTTCGAAATAAAATTTGATGGTAATATTTTATGGTAAAACAAAATTTTCATCAAACAAAATCTGATATGTTAAGCGCTGCCTTCCAATGATTTCATATATATATGATCGCGATAACTCTTTGATTCTGATCTAGTTCTTAATTGCATGATCAAAATAACCGATTGTTTCTAGAAAGCAGAATTATCCTAAAAACCCACGTAACAAAATTAGTGCTATATGACACAAAATTAGTGCTATACTCCTATATGACTCTCGATAAGCACTAAAGGTGTTATAATGATGATTTTATGGGAATAATATGCTATAAGAGTGATCTTATATCAATTGCAGGAGTTATTACAATGTGATTTTCAACAAGTGCTACAGCAATGTTGTTATAAGTCTAAAAGTGCGCAATCCTATATTAAGAGTTGAAGTGTTGTTATTAAAATAGAATTACTAGAATAGCAGTAGTAGTGTTATTATTTTACTGTATTCCTATAATGTTACTAATAAACTTACTGTAGCTTTTGAATAAATATTTAGAATAAATATTTTGTGACGAGCATTATTTTCTACAAACATGGTAAAAAAAAACTTTGTTTTTAAAAACGAAAACGGAAAAGCTTTATCTTGCATTCTTTTCGCGAAAGTATCATTTTTACTTAAAACAATATATATTCAAATATCAAATTTGAGGTTATGCATTAATTAACGTACATTATTTAACATTTTAAAGATGCAATTTAAAAATATATTTTCTTTTATTTATTCAAAAAATGGTTATTTTTGAAGAGCAATGGGTTTCCCAGCCAAATTTTGCATTTGTTAAAATTCATTTACATACAAATATAAAAATATGTAAATATGTATCTATCTCTCTTTCTCATACAATAAATATAAACTCCATAAAATTATTATTTTAAAATAACATAAATTAGCTATTTCAAATGAATTTCATTTCAAAATTAAAACATATACACTGATACATATATGTATATTAATCCTATAACAATATTACAACAGCAATTGTGGATTACTTAAATTAACACTAATACTGTTACAAGAGAGCTTATAACAGTGTTATAAGAGTACGCAAGAGTCTTATAGCAATAAAATTGTTACGTGGGAAAGTAAACATTTTTTAGGAAAATACAACCGCCGATCACTGATTAGAAGTATTCAAACTATATATTTTGAAGCCGCGTAGCTAATAAATAAAATTAGTTTCAAAAACAGCTTAATTAATTTAACTTAATGAAAATCAGTTAAATTTATCTTAAAAAACAATTTGGAAATATTAACTTTCTGCTGTTTAAAACTAAATACTTTTGTGAAGGCCAACTTTTTTTCGATTATGTTAAAAATTGGTTCTTAAATTTTTTACAAGATTCAAAAATATTTATATTTATCCATTTCCCAATGTTTTGAAAATATTTACATAAATCATGCTTAAAACAAAAAAAATATAGAACTTGAAATTCTTACAACAAAAAAACAGTATAGAAAACTTGTTTGTATTTAAACAGTAATGGCTAAGAAATTTATAAGTGACCCAACTAACAAAATTCTACTGAAAAGTACTATTTTTCATATTTTTAGAACCTATTAATTGTACCTGTTATTATAATCTTAGAAGCTTCAAGGTAAATTGAATTTTCTATTTTTCATTATTTCTGTTTTAATATGTACTTATTTTAGTTACTTTAATAATTTTAATTAACTTACATTTTTTTTTTAGATATTTTCTTTGGAAATGTTTTTATTATTTAATTTAAGGATTTTAATTTTTTTATTGTTTGGACTGTACAAATCCTTTTTTAATTTATGATTAAAATCACTAGACTTTTTAATACTTATTTGTACGTAAGTCGTTTAAAAAATTATTATTTGTGGGTAGAGCAATATCGTATAATGTAACACAAACAAAATTAGCTGTAACTCGCAATGAATATAAAATAAATTGATTTGTTGTATTAAAATTCAGTAAATTTAGACAAACATCGAAAAGAATTCACAAAAACAAATAAAATTTTCAATTTTGGTTGTTAGTTTAAGAAAAAACAAGAACAGAATTATAGAAAGTTTTGAGTGTGGGAATAGTTAATAAATCTATTAGTTTGAGATTATTATAGAATTCACAAAAACAAATAAAATTTTCAATTTTGGTTGTTAGTTTAAGAAAAAACAAGAACAGAATTATAGAAAGTTTTGAGTGTGGGAATAGTTAATAAATCTATTAGTTTGAGATTATTATACAGTGGTGTTTTTGGGCTCTTCAATTTATTGCTATGTACGAAAATTAGATTAAAAGTGTATGTTATTGTTTGAGATAAGAAGTGCAATTGTTAAACTCTGTTTAACTGTTATTATTAAAATTTAGCTTAACTGCGGAAATTTTTCTTTAGAACGTGGAAGTTTTTGCGAATTTCCCAAGATAGTGTGTTGTTGAAACAATACCAAAAATTATAATTACATATCTAGCAAGTCTTATATCCTACATAGATATTATAAATGCTTGGACCTACCAAAATTTGTCATATTTATATGACATTTCTTTAAATTTGTAATTTGAACTTTGTATGAAATAAATAAATAATTATTTTATTATTATTACTAGCGGAGTAAAAAATATAATTTGATGTTTCTTTTTTAGTAAGACTTGGTAGGCTGTTGTAGGTAGTTGCGTGAATTGAACTGATGAAATAAAAAAAAATTTGCCTTATATTCAAGAATTTCTTTTAAATGTTTTAATATTATTTTATTTTTTTTTTGCGATAAAGATACATACTGAGCGAATACGAATTGATATTAATACTTCCCGTCAAAGGTCTTATTTTCTTTTTTATTTTCTTATTATCATTATTTTCTATTTGTGTCGAAAATGAATTAACAGAATTGGACAAAATTTGTCTTTAAGTTTTTTTTTAAATTATAACATCCTCCTTTCAAAGTGAAAACAAATCACTTAGAAGAAAGTTTTTAACAAATCGATGTGCCCGAACAGTTTTCCAGTAAGCTACTCTAGTAGAAAAAATATTTCTACAGTGTTTGAAAACTATGGATCAAGGCATTGAGACTTAGACTTTTATAAAAAAGAAAAAAACTTGGCGAATCGAGTTATTGGAATTCAATAAAAATTTGTTAAGATTGAACGGGTGTCGGAAGGGCTCAAAAACCAGTGTTCTTCTATGCCAAGAAACAATATTTCTACATAGATTCCAGTCAATCGGTCACAGCTCTGAGGCGGTTTCAAATGTTTGAACTTTTGGTTTTTGAAATATTTTTAGTGGGTGTTCGAAGTTGTATGACAGCTACCCGAACCAGTCAAAGTTTCGAAAAAATGTGAAAGGCATATTTGTGTATTTTTGAGAGAGTACCTGTGTACAAATTAGTCAGCTCTGTAATCCGTTTAGTTTTTGAAATATTTTTGTCGGGTGCTAGGAGTTGTACGACAGCTACCTCTACCAATAAAAATTTCGAAAAACTTGTTAGGCATATTTGTTTATTTTTGTGAGAGTACCTCTATACAAATTTTCAGTTCTGTAGCGCCTTTGGTTTCTAAAATATTTTTGTTGGGTGCTGGGAGTTGTATGACAGCTACCCGAACCAGTCGAAATTTCGAAAAAATTTGAAAAGCATATTTCTTTATTTTTGAGGGAGCACCTGTGTACAAATTTTCAGCTCTGTAATCTCTTTGGTTTTTCAAATATGCTGAGTAGATGCTAGGAGTTGTATGACAGCTGTCAGAATTTTCGGAAACGACATATCACAGGTTCGATTCCAAGTAACAAATATCCATCTTGTAAAATTTGATTGAAATTGGTCAATTCGTCTCGGAGGATGTTCTGACACAAACATACATACATACAAACATCCTTCTTTATGTATATAAGAAGATTATATTGTTGTTAGTGGCTAAGACGGCCAATTTATATAATAAATGCTTTAACCAAAAATTTCAAACATTACATCAATATGGGAAGCCTTATGTGCTTTATTTTATTGAAATACAAAAATTGGAACTTATCAAATAGTCACCAACGAGCAGCACATACTTTTAGACTAGGAACATTGTCCAAGAAATACTTCTTATTCGAGAGTTGTGAATTACATACAGATTAGGCTTTTATTTCAGGGCTGGAGAAAAACAAAAATTTTCTTTCATTTATTTAATATCATATCCAAAGAATGTTTTACCCAAGTACAAGGCTTATTATAGTACTCCTGACTTGACTACTATTATGTACCACTTGTATTTATTTATTTATTTATTTATTAAACAGTGGACCTGCAGATAAATCTGCAGGCCAACTACAGACCCTTTTCCGCTACGGGATGTGGGCCTTCAAAATATAAAAGTAAACTTACAAAATAAAATATATAACATCTAATAAATACAATAAATGGTATAAAAGAAAAAACTCAACAAATTAACAAAATAGAAATTAAAATGCCACTTGTATTTTTCAGATATTTTATCAATCTATTTGAAATCTTTTTATGTCCTATTTTTGAGACTACTTTTTAAAAAGAATCAATTTTACAGTTATACTAGGATTAACAGTTTAACAATTTTTGTTTTTATTAATTTTTTTGTTTGTTGTCTTACGCTTACTTCGTCCTCTTAAATTTTCCAAAAAATCGATTGAAGGTAAAAGGACCTCAAGTAGGCTTGCAGATTTATCTGTAGGTCCACTGTTTAATAAATAAATAAGTAAATCGATTGAATTTTTGTTGCAAAACTTATAATATCTGATAATTTCTATGAACGCAATGCTTTCAATCAATTGTGTATAGCATAAGCCTTGATGTTAATTTTTACTACAGTTACATTTCCAGTTTCACCAAATAAGCTCTTAAACTATTTTTGACTTGTTTCAGCATCTGACAAGGAAGTGAAGAAACTAAACCCAAACTCAGGTATATCTTCAGGAGCTTCTTGTATTAACTCAAACTTATAAAGGCATTAATGTGGACAAAAAACAATAAAAACATGCAAAAAAAATTTTAAAACTTAGAATGCGCAAATGCATGGCTGTATTTCCACTTTTTATGCGACTAATCAAAATTAATAATATTAAGCCGAAAACTGATGCTAGATCTTATAATGGGTCGTAATTTAAATTGTAAATAAATAAAAATATAATATTGTTTTTTAAATCTTCAATTTTTGTCCAAATTAAATAAATTTACAAAATTAAATCAATTTTTTTTACATTCATTGATTAAACACCAACTTTGTTTGTGTTATCTACGAAATCTGTCTATGCACAAATAATTTTTGATACGGACTATAATATAGAATACATATAATATTTTTTATATTATGATATTTTTTTTATAATTACTTTTTTTTTAATTATTATTATTCTTTTCTAAATATCCTTTTTATAGCATTCAGCTTTCTTTCAATGACCTCGTCGATGGTAAAGTTTTCATACCTTTTTCTAATTTATCAGCATCTCCTGCTGAAAATCGATAATTTGCTGGTTGTCGACTTGTATTAATATTAGAACGTTTTGTTGATGCACTGCTACCAACAGCAACACCACCACCATCGGCATTACATCCTCCAGGATCTAAAGAATTTGTTCGTGAAGTTTTCTTTTTTCCAATTAAATCATCTTTATACTGTTGATGTTGAACTTTAATACTATGGATGGCAATTTTTTCAGGTGAATCATCGTATGTTTCTGTCAAACGTTCATAATCCTTTTTATTATTGTTATTTTTCCACGAGGAACGTCTTGATATTGGACCATTTGATTGACGTGGATTATCTGAATCAAAATATTTTAGATTTGTTGCTGAATCATTTGAAGATAAACTATTATTACTACTTGAATGTTTACTGTTTGTAATGGATTTTTGTTTAGTAAAACTACCACCACTACCACTACCATTGATACCTGTACCACCACCACCACCACCACCGCCACCACTACTACCAACACTATTTTCTCTAACTATTCTAATTTCAGATAGGGATTCATCTTGTAGAAGATTTTCATTTGAATCTGGTCCAATTTCAATTAAAGCATCAGTTGAACGGCAATTTTCTGCATCATTACTGTTTAAACTTCTTGATGCCCAATGTTGATCAGATAATTTACCTTTTTGTGGTAATGGGGATGGCTCTTCACTTAATGTTGACAATTGTTCATCGAATAAATATTCAGATGCATCTGGTGAATTAACTTCTTGTATGGTATTTAATGGTGATATTTGATGAATTTGACTTTGTTGTAATAATTCTATTTCAGTCTTAATGGCTGGTTCTATACCTAACAAACCTAATACTAATCTGGGATTTGCAAGGACAAATTTCTCAAATGTTTGAAAATCAATTTTAACTAAATCGGTTTGAGTTGATTTGGCAAATACTGTTACTGGTGGGGGGATTAAAGGTTGTTGTTGTTGTTCTGATTGTGATTGATATTCAGTTGCTGTTGTATTAATTATTCCTAACAATTGATGTGGATGAACTGCAGCTGCAACTGCAGCTGCTTCTGCTGCTTCTTGTAATTCTCTACCCCAAATTTCTGGTGGATGTGATGAGCTTCTTGCCATAAGTTGAGCTTGTTGTGCATAATTTTCTTCCATTGAATGTTCAAAATCATTTGAAATATTTGGTATTGAACGAGCTGGATATCGATTAATGCCTAAATCAATTTGTGATGCTAAATGTGAATGATATGTCATCTCTTGTAATGCCTGTATAGCATTACGTACTTCAATACTCAATACAGCAACATCTTGATGTAATGTACTCACTTGGGAATCTAAACGTTCCATGGAATGTTTTCCAGTTGTACTCAAATGACCTGCATTTGTGGTGATACCAGTACCACCAGATTCCAAATTGAGACCTTCCAATGAATTAGATTCACCTTCATTTGCGGATGAAACTGTTACAGAACGTTGCCTTTCAACACGTTCTCTAAGTGCAGCTAATGATCGACCTCTTTGTACATGTGTACGTCCGTGTCTTGGACTAATCGATAGCAATGGTGAACCACCATGTCTTGATAGTGCTGGACTACCAGTAAGATTATGAAGTGGTGATACATTTGCATTTCCTGATATAGCTTCTGTTTCATTCTCTGGTTGATTTTCATCATCTTCACTAATCGATGGTAATGGTAATGATGGACCAATATCAGAATCTTGACATTCATATCCTTCACGTAAATTAAATGTTAAATCATGTTGTATATCATTAGCAAATTGTTGTTGATATTCTGGATAGAGTCGTAAAACTTCTAGAAATCCTGCCATATGCATACATTTTAAATCACAATATGTTAGCGCCTTTATGTTGAAATTGTGAATAATTTATTGATGAATTTTGTAAAGGATTTAATAAATGAAAAGAAATTTAAAAATTTTAAATTTTAGAAAACATATTTTGAATATTAAAAATTTTAGTAACAAAATAAAAGAAATAATAATTAATATACACTCACTTTAACATCACTACTACTTCGCATTACAATCTCCTGGCCAGCGCTATTAGTTGTAGTTGTTACTTGACCATTTGATGTTATCACTAAGTGTACATTTATATCACAGCCAACTAAATCACCTTTACCTATTAAATAACAAATAATAATAAAAAAAAATATTTTAATATTAAAAAATGTAAAAAAAATTTTTTTTAAAATGGTGGTAACAATTTCATTCTATACCATTTTTTTTTAACATTATTTTATAACTGCTATTTTGATTATATTAAATTTTTACAATATTTTTAAAGGTTAATATTTTTTTATGTTATTTAATTTTTTACCTAAAATTGCTACAACCATATCGTCTTTAATAACTTCCATTGAACCATTACACAGGTAATAAATATAATTTAATGCATCACCTTTATGTATTAAATATTCACCGGGTGCACAAAAATTAGTTTTTATATGAAGAGATAATAGCTTTAAGCATCCCTGTAATAGAATTAAAGTGAAAAATTATTGCAAAATTAAAATTGGAAATTTTATTATGGTTTAAGTATAATATTTTGGTTTGGTTAGTTAGTTATAAACTATTAGGTATATACAATAATGTATGTATGTATGTATGTTAATCTTTCATATTTATTCATAAAAATGTGGTTAGGTCTAGAATGAATCAAAAATATTTCTATAAAATTTATTTTTGGTGTACCAAACAATGGAGTTTATTTGTGTAGTAAATTTAATTTTTTAAATTGATAGACTGTAGACTAACGGTGAAAATAAACTAAGCATCAATTTCCTTCTAAATTTGTTATAATTTTCATTATATAAATTTTTGATTTTGAAATTAAATCATTTTAATGTAAATTTTTTTTTTCAAATATCTTAATCGATTTTAATCGTCATCAGAATAAGGATAAAGTTGGTCAACATATTAGGCGGTACGTGTTCAAATTTTTTCAAAGAGGACACTCAATTCGTGATGAATAAAAAAGTGAGTGTAGATATTAGATAATCTTATATCTAAAAACTTGTCTAAGAATTTTTGTCTGTTATTTAATTGAACTTGCATTCAAATAAAGTATGGTAGTGTGTAATATATGAGGGGGTAAATAAAAAGTTTTATTGACATTTGTGAGGGAACATTCACATATAGTTGAGACTGTGAGTGCTATTTAAGTATACTCTATTTAAAAGTAGCATCGGTAGATTTGAAACTGATAAAATTTTTTTTTGTAAACATATTTAAAGTTGAAAAATGGAAGATATATATGAAAATGGATGACATACGGTATCAAAGAACGTAATTGAAGTCTACTTATAATAGGGAATTTTTTCTTCTCGATGTACATGTCCAAGCTAAAGATAGAATTGTCAAACTTTGCGCAGTTGTTTATGATAAAAAAAATCTAACTGGGTACTTTACTATGCTGTAAAATGATCGGTTTCAATAGCAATGCAAGTCCTCGCATATATAAGTAATATTTCAAACACCAACGGTGTTAAAGAACTTAATACTGGTACTTTGTTAATCTTTTAAAATATAGGTATATATTTTATAAAAATAGAACAAACATGTTTTTGACGTTTCCTAAAATTGACATCAAATTCAAGTACCTGTCACACAACGCTTTGTTTCCGGCAATAATCTATATTTACAAAAGGGAAAGTTTGTTTGTTTGTTTGTTCGCTATTTTCGCTATTCACTTTAAAGAAAGAGTTCTGAAATTTTGCACAGTTATTATTGATCAAAAAAGGACCCGGACACGATACTTTACAAACCATAAAATGACAGGTTCGCGTGGTTGCCGTAAAACTCCTAGCAAGTCTTAGGAATATTTCAAAAAACAATTGTGTTACAGGCATGAAAACTTACACTTACATACTCTTTCACAAATAAAGAAATACAACTGTTACCGATTTCGAAAATTTGGACTGGTTCGGGTTGCTGTCGTACAACCCCTAGCACCTATCAGGAATGTTTCAACAAAAGTTTGTGTTACAGACTTGAAAATTTATTCATAGGTACTCTATGAAAAATAAACAAAAATGTATTGTCCTGAAAAAGTATTTTCGAATTTTAGGAATCAGTATAACATTTTTACATGGCTATGTGAAATCGCTATGTGAATTAGTCACAAAAATGTGACAATTCGTTTTATTAATCAGTAAATACTGCAAAGTGTTCCAGGGTGCGTCCGGTATACAAATCTATTTATACAGTTATCGATGAAAATGAAGTTGTTCCTCCTCATCAATTGGAATTAAAAGTAGTAGCTTCAATATTGCTTCTACGAAACTTGAAGCAGCTTAAACTATAGTACTAGATTAAGAATAAAAACTTTTCATCGTCATTTCATTCAAGCACAAGTTCAAATCGGTTGTGGAAAAGGTGAACCTATCTTTATTTCAGGAAAAAGATCGAAATATTGTTTAAAAAGAAATAATTTTAATATAAGTATAGTTTAAGTTGTAGTATTGTTGATTTTGTTATCGTAGTGAAAAAAAATATTAGAATATTTTGATACACCAATCTTTTTCCAATTCGATTCATAAATCAAACTTCATTGAAGTAAATTAGATACATTTTCTGGTCGACCCGGACAACGTCGAGTAACTTTGCCAAATATTTCAATAATTCAAAGGCGTTACTTTGAGTAAAAATTGAAAAATGTATAACTGGTAACTAACTGGTTCCAGCAGCTGTTTTTTAAAATTCGAACTAGCAAGCCGAACCAGTCCAAGAAAGCAACCCGAACCAGTTCAAATTTTCGAAATCGGTAACAGTCGTATTTCTTTATTTGTGAAAGAGTATGTAAGTGTAAGTTTTCATGCCTGTAACACAATTGGTTTTTGAAATATTCCCAAGACTTGCTGCCATTCAAATCCTAGATAAGTGTATTTCAAAAATCCAAATTAATATCAGATCTCAAAATTTGCAAACACAAAAATTAGCAAATACCTCTATTATCGTATTTCAAAATTTTTACTGGTTTAGGCAGAGGTCTTACAACTCCTAGTGTATTTCAAAAATCAAAAGGGTCTGATCGGGTAAAGGTACTTATCTAAAAATTTATACTTAGATAATTCTCTATAAAATAAACTTTGATTGTTTACAGTTAGTTCTATATACAAAAATAAATAACACTTTATGCAAAAAAAATAGAGAAATATTATGTAATTCAATTTTTAATTTGAATTTTGTACCCATAACATAAATCGGAAGATAATTTTCATTTTAAGCTCATGAAAAACGATAAATAAATAAAAAATATTTTAAAATTTATTCAAAAGAGTGAAGTTGTGAAAAACCGATATAAAGACGACAAATTATTTAAAACATTTATAGTAAAATAAAATTTTTTAAATTTGATTATGATTGTTTAATGACCCCTGACTATAGCAAAACTTCTACTTATAAAATAAAGATTTCAAATAAATTTATTTAAAAGGTATAGGAAAAAAGCAAAATAACCAAATATAAACCAGAGTGTAATTGAAAAGTCTAGACAAAAACAAAACAAAATCTAAAATATAAAGAGTAAAATTTTAAACTGAAATATAATTTATTTTTTATCTCCCTCACCACACCCACCACTTTCTTCTACGTAGCAAAGGTATATAAAAAAAATTGTGTTAATGCTATTAACATGTTTGTTTAATATCCTTAAAAGTAATGACTGGACACGTTGAAAATTAATATTGACTATCGTACTACTTATAAAGGTTTTTTAAAAATAAATGTGGTTGTTAAGGGGAGCTTAAAACCTAGAAAATTGTTGTCCTTACTAATAGAATTAATATAGACTTTTGAAATTAATTAAATGTACACCTACTTTTTCAAGTGATTGAAATTTTTACAAAATTTAAGTAAATTTTATTTGTTATTTTATTTAATTTTGAAATTTTTAATTTTAGAGTAGATATTGAAGGGAATGACAGGATTAATATTGAGGAGAAAATGAATATTTCTCTTTAATGAAATGCTAAGAATATCTAAAAATGTACAAAAATAAAATAAAATAAATACAATGCTTAAATTCCAGCATATTGAGTCTGTCTGTTTGTATGGCTGATATCTTAGTTTTTAGTTTTTTGCCAGTAACTGCAAATAACTATTATCGATCAATTTTTTAATGAAATAAATCATTCATAAGGAATTATTGTAATATCGAATAGAGTATATGTATGTGATCGGTATCTCACAAAAGATCCATAAATTTTCAATTTTTATAAAAAAAATTAAAAATAATAATTATTCTTAATCAACAATTTTTTCGCTCATATGAAATAGTTAATTCTCAATTTTTATCTTTTTCTCTTATTTTTAATAGTTATGAAATAATTTTTATTTTTTCTCTTACCGATAATAATTACATTGCAATTTTTATTTTTTTCTATTAAAAATAATTCTTATGAGCAATTTTTATTTGTTCTTCAATTGAAATAAAAATCATTTTCTAATTCTGAAGCTACTTGGAAATCTCCAGTAGCTCTAAGTATCTATTTTCATACAAATCAAGTCCCAGAACACTACTCTACTAAACAAGGGCTAGATGGTCACCTGAAGTTATTAAAATTAAAGTACTCATATTTCAAAAACTCCATAACCTATTAACATGGGACTTGATTTTTCTTATAATTTGTATTGCTTAAACACATAGTCCTGATCTTGCATATATTCAATTTTAGTTTATTTTTAGACAACCATTCAAAAAGTTTATCCAAATCGCTATTTAATGCCCTACTCATTTCATTTATGTCATTACCAATCTTATAAATAATGACATTTTTGAAAGGCTTACACAATCTTTTATATCGTTAATATAAATCAAAAATAGTAGTACCCAGCATAGATCCTTGTGGAACCCCCAATTTTATAATTTCTTTTTCAAACACTATTCCATTAATTTTTGTCCTTTGCGTTCTCCCCGTTAAGAAACTGTTAAGCCATGACCATTCTCTATTCCTAATTGCAGTAAAATACAGTATTTTTCCAGTAAAATACAGTATTTTTAGACCTAAATACCATGCATTTGAAACATTAGATACAAATTTACTATTGTCAAAACTGAAAAGATATGGGATCTGAAACGACGAGCTGAACTGGTTTAAAACATATTTAGTAGGAAGAAAGCAGGTTACAAAGGTTAATAGGCTGCTATTTGGACAAAAATATGTTATATTACGGGCTCAACAGGGAGCAGTTTTAGGCGTTATAGTACTTTTTTTATTAATGATATTGAACAAATTCTTAAATTTTTCCGTGTAGTCACATTTGTTAGTAATGGTCTGGTGTATTTAGTAGTGTATTTTACCTCGAAATTTAAACACAGACCTGCAAAACTTACATATTTCAACAAACTTGAACCATTGATTATCAAACAAAAGCATGCTATTCGTATTATTTGTAAAATTAATCGTAGGACTGCAAATTTTATTTTATTCACGAAATAACGAATTCTTCCTTTAAGCATTCTTATTTTTGTAAAATTTTTAAAACGTTTTTTAAGAATATTGACTGTACAACTATACTAGACTGTATTTCCATCCATACAACTTACCCGTCACCGTCAGCACCAGAAATCTATTTCAGTTACTACCAAACTGTATACATTCAACAAATTTGATAAATAATATGAAATATAAATTCAATTAAATATTAATGGTCCTGAGTTACACTAAAATTTGGTAATTTCTGATTTGTGATCAGATGACATATCAACTACATACATAACATCCACGTGCATATGTCAACAAATGAAAAATAAAAAATCAGGAAGCCAAATTTATTTATTTAAAAAAAAAAATTTGTTCTACTAGACCAAGGTAGAACTTACTGCCCTTAAGGCTGCCTCAGTCCTTAAGGCACCTTTCTGTTTCTTTATTTCAATATAAATTCCAATAAATCAATTTTTTTCATATAAATTTCAACCACTATGATTGGTTATATTCAGATAATTAAAACAAAAGCTACAATCTTCACAGATAGTCAAGCTGCTATCAAGGCTTTAATTTCGGACACTATTAATTCTAAGCCGGTACATAAGTCAATCCAATTCACAGCTTTGCAGACGACAGCACTCTAGTAGTCTGATAAAATTTTCATAAAAAATCTGAAGCTACATCTATCGCTGTGTCAACCAAAAGAGACATCATGGCCAGTTCTCTCAGCCATGATTTGATCGCAATAGCTAACTGAGGCTTAAAAAACAGAGTCGAGTTTAACACTTCTAAAACTCACTTCTAAAACACTTGGATAAAGTCCGAAAATGGACTATTCGTCTAATCAGTTATCCAAATGTCACAGCTCATTTTGGACATCGTAGTATAGTCGGAGCTCTCTCACATAGATATCTCGTAGGCATCGGTACATGCTCAGTGGAAATTAAATCTATATTTTTAATACCCGAATACTCTACTTAAGCGCTTCCTTACACCATTGAAATTCCGAGATGACAAAAGACATGTTATGGAAATTCGTTTATAACCTCAACATCCCGAATAAGGAACCAAATTCCATCTTATGTGTTCCCAAAACATGATAAGTTCTATATTTATGACCTAAATAAATTCAAGACCAACAGTAACACCTTCTTTCCTAATTTTCCTTTCCCATCCTAGCCAAACGTACCAATCGGTATAAAAGGTCCCCACCTAGTGTTTGGCTATGTATAAAAAAGAAAAGAAAAAAACTGGTAAAAAAAACCTATAAATGGTGAAATGATTTTAAATTTTTCCAATCCCTCTACTCTAAATTCCTGGTCACAGTCACATAAAGGAGAAGGACAGAGTCAATGAACTCACACAACAATCCTTCAACGTCAATGCACTCCTTGAGGAGGTTATACAAGCATTCATGAGTTTGCATTTATTTGTAGTATCTAGCCAAAAAAACGAAAGGTAAACTAACTCTAGACGAACGCGGTACTGGTATAACATCAACAAAAATAAATACATTTTAATCAAATCCCGTAGTGATACAACAAAAATAGAAACGATCAGTACACATCATTTGTCAATACAAAACTACACTACCAAACTTTGCATTCCACTCAACCCTAGTTGTCACAACTGCAGCAAAGAAGATGAGACAGCAATTCCTCAATACTTCTTTTCAGTAGTTCAGCGTTAACTAGAACTATACTTTAGATCAGGCCTCATCTAACAACATAAGGCTTATAACGTAAAGCAGGTTTATTGAATATCTCATTCGCACCGGGTGGTTTTAGTACTGGGTTTGATAGGGGTGTAATCCGTTGGCACAACCAACAATAAGATCGTCGTAAGATCAAAAAGAATGCAATTTGCAAGCAATGGCTTTGTAATGTGTATGACTTTAACTTACCCTACCTACCAATTGCTAAGCTTAACTTTAGCTTTTTAAATTTATTTTAAAATATTTCAAACTTATTTTAATTAATGTATGTTAAACTGACCATAATTGAGAGTAATTTATTGAATAAATTTCATTAACCCATAAATTGGTTATATTTGCTTTCTATTTATTAACAACTTTTTTGTTATAACAAAAAAATAAATAATACAAAAAAACATCAAAGAATGTTTCAAATAATTTTGTCTTAAATTATTTAAATAAAATTATCCAAAACAAAAAAAAAAGTGGAACTCAAATTATCCTTTGTCACATTCACAAAAACTTCTCAGGTTAATTTGAATTTTCTTTTATTTTTGAAGATGACATAAACAACAACAACAACAACAACAACAACAACAACAATTATTATTCTTTGATCTGATCCTTTGTCTATTATGATTTTTCTCTTGGCTTTGTTGTTAAGGGATAATATAGATAAGAAAAGGGTAATTTTGTGAAAAAATGGTGGCCTTGATACAGTTTTTAACTAATTGTTCTGTTTTTTGTCTCTTTTTTTTTTATTCTAAAAGTATTTGAGATAAAAGATTAGGTCAGAGTTTTCAAATAATTTTGCTTATTATTACAGAGTAACTTAGTAATAACACTTTAATTTTAATTCACCAGTATAATTCGTTTATTCATGGGTGTAATTTCTCTTGAAGCGAATTTACAATTTGCAAAAAATTAAGAGAAAAATAGACAAGATTGGAAATTAGTGTTGTATACAAACACAACTGATGGTAGGGTTGATTTTGATCCTACAGTACTTCACAAAATACACTGAATTGAAAATACAAAATTATCAAAAATAAAACAAAAAATCAGTTCCATAGCCGAAATTAATGCGAATGCGGCCATATAAGAAGAAATTGTATATTGGCTTTAGTCGACATATACTAAGAACCCAGTTTAATTTTACTGGTAGTAAGAGTTTATCAAAATACGTAGCTTCCTTAATTATCATTATTATTATTATTTTTTATTAAATATAATTTAAAATATACACAATAGTAAGTTAGAAGCACTAACTAATAACACTAACTGCCAACAAGAGCTCAATTGTATTTATTCTACATCTATTCAATATTTACTAGAGCAAGAAAAGTATTGGTTGATTTATTTAAATTTTTTTATGTTATTTATATTTTTATTTTATATTATTTATTTAATTATTGTATCGTTATCATTTTATTATGATACAGCACAATTACCCGACATTGGAATTCAATAAAGTTTGATTTATGAACCGAATTAAAAAAAAATGGTTTATCTAAAAATATTCTCATATATTTTTTCACTCCGATGACAAAATCAACAATGCTACAGTTTAAACTATAATGTTTCGGGTTTTTTCTGATGAGTTATAAACAAGCACGTTCTTTTCTGTTCTGTAATAGCCGTGATCATCCCACATATAGTTGTTCATAACAGAAGCAATATTCTTTCAGTAAAATTTAGAGTTGATTGTCCCTGCAATTGCTAAAGAACATGGCAAAATTTAATCTTAACAAATAAATATAAACGCTTAAGCTCAAACGGTACTTACTAATGATGTTTTGTTTTTATTTATTTATTCATTTATTTTATACATATTTTATTTCGTACATATACTCTATAAGAGTATATAAAGTATAATGTGTAGCAATGATTTTCAGACAAATAAGTCATAATAAGTCATTAATAAATAGACTAAAAAGTAAGGGACCCAGTATGGATCCTTGAGGTACCCCTCATTCAACAGGTAGATTATTAGCATTAACACCATTTAGAAACACAAAAATGACTTCTATTATCTAAGTAACTTTGAATGAGAGTAGTAGCAGAAGATTCAAAATTAAAAGCTGCTCTAGGTTAAAAACATAATAAGTTATGATTAAAACAATCAAAAGCTTTTCTGAAATCAAGAAGAAGCAATAATATAGCACGTTTCTTATGGAATTCACGATATATATTATCTGTTAATTATAAGAGTGCTGAGGTAGTTCTGTGCTGCTTTCTGAAACCTGATTGGAATTCGTATAAGAGTTTATTAGCACTTACGTACTGACTTATTTGTGCATGCAATAACCGTTCAAAAGATTTCGAAAAACCGGACAGTATGCTAATGGGTCTGAGGTCATCAATCGTTGGATTATTTTTTTTGGAACGGGAACAACTTTGGCACATTTCCAAATTAGAGGGTATTAACCAGTAGTCAAGATGAAATTACATATGTGTGTAATATAAGGTAGCACAGAAGGGATAATCAATTTAATAAATTTCAAAGGAATTAAAACTGGTCCTACAGCATTGTATTTAACCTTAAAAATAGCATCATAATACTTCATCATTTGAGACATTCTACAGGAAAAAGTACTAGACTAATCAACGCTTTCAATATTGAATAGTAATGAAGTGAAGTTAAAAGATGGAGTTTAATTCAAAAAAAAATTTATTGTTTAATTCGTTCGCATCAAAGTTATCCATATTGTCCATTTTGTTTTCTTTACTGATTCTAAGCTTAGCGGTATTAGACCAGAAAGATTTTGAAGGCAGCCGAGGATCGAGTATCTTAGAAATGAACTGTTTTTTAGCTTGTCTCTTAAATGAATTTCTGTCATTCAAATTTCTTGTTCTCTTCCAAATTTCATAAGCCATATCTCTATTTTTCGCCATTTTTAAAATTTCTGAACATGATATTAACGGTATTCTAGGAGTAAAAGTGTTCGCCTTTTCCACAATCAGTTTGAATTTATGCTTCAATGAAATGAGGATACAAAGTTCTTATTATCTAGTATTAGGTATAAATCGACCCAAATCAATTCAAATTTTCAAAATCGATAACAGTTATATTCCTCTTTATTTTTGAAAGAGTACCTAAGTGTACATTTGCAGCTCTCTAGTACCTTTGGTTTCTGAAATATTCTTGATGGGCACTATGAGTTGTAATTATGGCAGCTACGTACCCGAACGAGACCGAAATATTCCTAATAGGTGCTAGGACTTATATGGCAGTTACTCAAATTTGTCATTTGATAGTTTTGTAAAGTACAAACCGCGTTCCTCTTTTGATCATGAATAACTGTCCAAAATTTCAGAACTCTATAGAAGAAGAAGATTCTGAAACAATACCCCATAAAGCCGATGACAATAATATAAACCGAAAAAGCTTTTCTTGTTTTTTTTTGTTTTGAATACATGGTCTATAATTTGGCATATAGTACACGTTAAAAAACTTGAAGTTTAACATTTAAAAACTTTAAAAATACAAAATATTTAAAAAAAAAACATTAAAATGTTATCAGCAAAATCTTTTTTTTAATGATGAAGAAGAGCAACCGTTATAAATATTTTTACCAAGAAAAATAATTAGTGATACTTCGGATACTTTTCTATTTGATAATAAATAATAAATGAAAACATTTAAATTTTTTTTTATTGAATCCAATTTCGTTTGACATTAAATATTAATTGCTTCAATTTGAAAATAAATAATTACAATTCTTGCTCTATCGTAACGATATTTTTAAACGATAAAGATATTCACAATAATTACGATAGATTCTGCAGTTCACAATACGATAGAATATCGTTTGTATTCAAAACAGATATTATATTAAAACCGATATACATTGTTTTTCCGATAAACTATCGCGTACCGGGGACTCTGAGGGAGATGTTGTATTGATGTATGGCCTAATGACCATATCCCAATGATAGCTGGATGTCTTAGCTATCCAAAAATATACATCTTTAGTGGCGCATCTTATCCTTTAAGAACGAAAAGGACATATTTTGTATCCTTGTTCTTTGGATGTTTTTGTATATAACAACATCTCCCTCTGAAAAGCCGGTAAACATATTTTTTGCATATTAAAATATTTATATAAGCTTGGATAGAGCTAAAAAGCTAAGGATTTCGGGGCCAACGTTAATGAAAATCGTCAAGCAAAAATGCTCATGCCTAAGCGCTCGCTCAGCAAAACCAAAACTCTTCTAAGTCTCAGTAGGAAGCAGGTGCGTACATCTTGGCAGGGATAATAAAAAGCCACTACTGCCTAATAAAGAAACGCCTTTATAAAATGGGTCTACCGGAAAAAAACTCATGCAGATATGTGAAATAGAGGAAGAATCTATTGAACATCTGTTCTGTGAATGTGAAGGAGGAAGAATTATAAGATCAGGCCATGATGGTAAACTACTTGCATATTTAAAATTTGGGGTTTTTTTTAATTATATATAGCTATATGTTATCAAGCTCTTTATCTCAAAATATTTTCTTAGATTTAATAAAAATTTTCTTAGATTTAAGATAGTAGGATCCAAGTATAACGGAAGGCAATTTTTGGTAAATGAACATTAATATAAATATTTTGAAAACTTCGTTATTGAACCGCAAAATAATTTTTTGTTCAACTCGGTAGAATTTATACAAATAGTACGGAAGAAAATTGTGATGTATCATAACTTCTAGAGGGAGTTTTAACTCACCTTACTGATCTTAACTACCTAAGCAAGTTTTGACATGAGGACGTATACCACGCCATCGAGGCTAAAAATAGAACTAAATAATAAAAACTTGATAAGAAATTTGTTCAAGTTACGATACAAATAATATGCTTTGATTTTTACTTTGTAAAAAATCATTTTTGAACTTCTTAAATCAATTTATGGTACCGTACATAACATTAAAAATAAAAAATGTACACGAAATAGATGAATGATAATAAAGTTTATTTTCTTAACATAGATAGTTTCCGTAAACATGTAGACATATAGTTTTAAATTTGTACAAAGTTTGACATAATTCAAGTGTCTCTCCAGCTGTGACTTTTAGATTGAATTTATAACATTTTTAACTAAATTACTGGAAATTATTTTAAGGACAAGGAAGAGCAAAAACCTTATAAATGAACAATATTAATCTTACATTTATACCTATTTAGGGCTAACTTGTACTTTATATTTAAAACTATTTAACTGTGTTATGGTTGATATAAATTTTTAATAATTGTTGTGTATTGTTAGAAAACTGCAATTTATCGTCAAAATTTAATTTTAATTGCTAAGTCTTAGTGTCCATCTGGTATTTAATGAAGTTTAGTGTTAAATTTAAGAATTTTATTTTGTGATATTAGGAACTTATAGTAAACAATTTTATCAATAGTGTAGCTAACCTGGCTTTTACATGTATTTTTTTTGTATAAAGTTATACCGTGACGGTATTGTAAACTAGTGGGTGCCGGACTTTTTTTCAATCCCGGGATTACCGGTAACCGGGAATTTTTTTTAATATTAAAATTTTTAAATTTGTGCTATAATTCATTATTTTTATTTACAAAGAACATACAATAATAAAAATAAAAAAGTATATTTTATATTTTTGGTCTGGTATATTTTTTAAACTTATTCGAGTTTTTTAAAATATGTTTTTAAAATACATAAAACATCAATTGAATGATGTGACAAATCCACTCGTTTTTTTGTTACAATTGCTCTAGAAATTAAAAAAACTCGCTCCGATTCGGTTGATGTTGGTTTTAAGAGTATGTGTCATTGTTCCTGTTGCCGCATATAATCTGATCTTCTTTTGTATAGATGTTTTTTTGTCTGGTTTTACTACCTCCATAGTTTTCTGTGATTTACATATTGCACTTGCCAAAGACTTCATCAAAAAATCGTTTGTAGTTGATGGTGATGGTAAAGTAGTATCGCTTGTTGTTGGTACATCAATTATCTCGCATAAATCTGAATCATTATCTATAGCTATCTCCCGATCATAAGAAAAATATTGGATTACAAAATCTTTTGCTAATTTCGATACTGCGGAAATTGATAATACAACAAAATACTGTCCATAACTATTCAAGTCACAGTCAAGAAACATATTACAAGCGAAATCAAATCTATTGAACGCTTTTCAGATAGTCTATTTTGCAGAGCTTCTAACAAGTTTGTTGCTAATGTGTCAGGTAAATTTCGAATAGAATTGATGAGAAACTTTATAATTGCCTCTGAAGTAACAAGATTACAATCTCTTGTACCAAGTGCTTCAACCGTCGATTGTTCGGGTTGTAAGACACTTAGCAATTTCTCCAACTTTGCGATCTCATTTTCGTATAATTTAACCGTGGAGTTTAGATTTATGCACGCTTTTTTGATACAGGATTTCAACAATAGATATCTTCTTTTTTTTAAAATTTCTACTTTGATTATTTTTAGATATCGTTCCAACATTGGAGCAATATTGTTCCACCTAGTCTGATAATCCAACATGAGATTAAATTCTTTTCCATGCTCGTTTTCGCATTCTTCAAAGCTATCTTAAAATCTTCATGCTCTTCCAAAATAATTTCAGTATTTTCAGGTAATTCAGCATCAGCATCCTCTATACTTGAATAGATTCGTTATCATCATAGTTTTCTAAGTCTAAATCTTCATCAGATTCTTCTGCAGAGGAAAACTCTACAAAATTATTATCGAAATCGCTTGTTTTGGATTTTGTTTTTTTTTTTTATAAGTAATGTCACAAATTGCAAATTGAATACCATGATTTAAGCATAATTGGTGGACGACAAATGATGATTCTTTCCCAAATTTTTTCATAACAGATGGGCCATCGGTTGTTACAGCCAAAACATCACTTATGTTAATTTTCAAAATGCCTTGCACATGCATTTGTGGATTTGTATATGAACGAGAAATGAAGATAAAATCGTTAATTTTATCTTCATACAAAAATTTTATATGGATTTGTGCTTCTATAGATTATTTTTTATATGATAACACTAAAAAGCTGTTTTAAAAATATATGCAAAAACTTCTGTACTTACGCTTACTACGTAAAAAGCTATTCTATGGCTTAACGTTTTTTAATTTTTTTCAAATAATGATTTCAGTAATCATTATGGAAATATTTGGTATTTTATCTAAAATGACAAACTTGAGAAAATTATTTTTTTTTTAATTCCCGGGTTTGATAATGGTGAAATCCAAGGAATCGGGATTATAAAAAGCCAGAAGTTTCCCGGGATCTTGCTCTAGGACCCACTAATTGTAAACCTTTTAATTTTTTGTATAAGTAATTATTAAATTATTTTGCGGTTTAACGCAGCAGTTTTCTCAGTGTTTACTGCTATTTTCAAATTAGTAAAATAGTCGAATAGTTGGTTTAATGCACTTTGTACAGTTTATTCTCCACTTCGACTCCATCGATGTCAGAAGTAATAATTGCTGTATAATACTCATAGCAAACAATTTTCAATGTTTGGAACTATAATATTTGATTACTAATAGCAGACAGTTTTTAGTATTTAAAATATCATGAAATTGTAAATTTTTGCAGCAATTTTTTTTTTCGATTTTTGCTTTTTGGCCCTGAAGCCACAGAAATTAGATATTACATGCAATGTTTCTCTTGTTATCTTATGTTTCATTAACAGAATGTAATTTTGACTGCGATATGAATCGGATATGTAGAAAATCGTAATTTAAGAATGTTATAAGTTCAGTTAGCATAATACAATCATTGTTGAACCTGCAATCACAAATTCAAATTCAAAAAAATTTAATTCAATTTTTTTATAAATTTCTCTACATTAACCCAAATTCGAAAACTAAAATCAAATTAATATTGATATTTATTTGAATATTTTCTCTGGAATACCTATATAACCTTTCAACTTTCATATTGTTTTCTTTTTTGTTGGACATTTATATATATATATTTTTTACATCTGAATGACATAAAGGAAATTTTTTTAAAAAAGAGAATAAAAAATGAATAAAAGTTATCGAGTTATTTTTTTATTTTTTTTTATTTTTTGGTTTTTTATTTCTAAAACAAAAATTAAAAAATAATTTATATACTCAATTGGAATACATAAATACCATATACCATTTCAAAAACTTTCAGATTTGACAGGAGGATTGACTTTGACATCACTAAAGTTAAAGTTTAAATAAAGGTAAGGGATTTGCTTTGAAATTTCAATTTTATTTATTTTTGTATTTTTTGTATGAATATTTAAAAATTCTAAGAATATGGTCTACATTAAATTTTGAAATGTACATCGAATGAAATTTAAAAGTATAAATTTGTATTTGTTACGAAACAAAAAAAAAAAACACAAAAAATAAATTTTGCAAAATAAAAATGATATTTTTTATGTATGGAAAATTTTTCAATTTATCTACTTAGTTACTAATATTATTTAAAAAAAAAAGAAAAAAGAATTGCAATGCCATAAAAATTTTAAGAACTTGAAACTAAGTTTGGATATTAAGAATTAAAGTTAAGTATTAATTTTACTAGTTAGAATACCATATAATTTATATTTTACATCACTAGTAGATCCACTGTACAATTGCACAGCAGTAAATTATCATCATTTAAGTACATTTTAGGATAGGATAGATTAACCGATGATTAGCTTCTACAACAATTCAGTTTTTTTTATATTACTAGAGAATGTAAAACCGAATTGCTGACAAGATTGTTACATTTATAGTTTTGTAAGATCAAGCAAAATAAATTTTGTTGTGTACTTAAGTACAAAGGACTTGCAAAGAAGAAATCCATTTGTAAGAAAACAAAAAATATTTGAAATATCTGAGTTATTGTTGACTGTATAGAGTAGAATAAAACTCTCCACCAAATGAAAGAAAACGTTTTTTTTTTAAATTAATTGATTGACACATTCTACCGGGCATAAAAAACACCTTTACAAAATTTTTTTTGTTCTACCTTTTTGTAACCCTTTACAAAATACGGGGAATTATTAAAAAAAAAGTTATAATTTAAAAATTAAACAAAGCCGTCGAAAATAGTCGAATATTTTCCTTTTAATTTTACTGATATGCTTATCATACAGATACGTGTATTTCTTCTACTACTTGCAGAATTCTTTAATGTTTTGTAATCGACTTAGTAGACGAAATACGCGTCTGTATGATAAGCATATCAGTAAAATTAAAAGGAAATTATTCGATTATTTTCGACAATTCTACAAAAATTTTACTCTAACGCTAGAAAAAAAGTTTTTATAAAGTCTAAATACAGTTATTTTTTTTTTGTTTAGATTTATAATAAAATACAATTAAGCGTATTGAAAGTACAAAAATAAATTTTACAGCGTGATATAAGAATTATCTTGGGTATTACCTAGATTTGATTAAGATATTTTGGTGTTTTAATAAATATAAAAATAGTTCTGCCATAGTAGTACATAATAGAACATAATAGTCAAACCTTTAACCATTATTTTTCATTTTAACAATATTAATACGTAATACATTTTTTAAATCCTATAAGTAACTTAGGTAAAAATTAAGCTACCTCTACCTACCTTAAGTACGATCAAAATTTATTACCCAGAGTTGAGTAAATAATTTACGAGTATTTGTTTATAATTTTTCTGGTATATATTCTAATTAATTCCATGTATTTGGATTTCAACAAAACATTCGACAGTGCTAATAAAAAAAACTATTATGTTTTAAATTAAATGAATTACGTTTCGTTTTATCTGTTTTCAAATGGCTAAACTCACACTTAACCAATAAATGGCAATACGTTAGATTCGAGAGTATAAATCTAGATTGTTTCAAGTTTTGTTTAGAGTAGACATAAAAATATTTTTAACCCTTAAATGCATGATTTTTTATTTCTGGTCATAAATAATTTTTAATTTGAATTTGGTGCACAAAACAATAAAATAAATTTAAAATTTTGTTTTTAAGTTTCTGGGGGCTCCGGAAGACCAATAGAATAATATATAAGGAGAATAAAATAATAAATTTAATGAAATCAATTAAAAGATATAATTATTTTTATTTAACAATATTTTTAATTTTGTTGAAGCAAAGAAACATTTTACATTTGAAACAGGACAGGATATGAAAGTGTAGCCATTACAATTAGGAATTTTACACTGCGTACTCATTCCACTGAGGCCAATGATCAATGCGATCTGCCCTAATGTCCTGCGAGGCTCCAACTGACTTTGGATATTTACTTTTTTTCGTTTCAAGTCTTCAAGCAACTTCAATATGGAAATCCTTTTGTGTAAGCTTCTGAGTGGTCTCATTTCAATTTTTGGAGAGAACCCAAGCATTCGTAACTAACAAATCGAGTAAGTGGAAATACTCTGAAATACCATTTCTTAGATTTCAGTGTCGTTTTATGTCGCAGTCAAGTTTTATGTCGGCCAATATGGCTATCTAATAGTTCAGCTCCCTCATGTGTTTATTATACATATGTGTTGTGTTTGAACGAAATACTTCGATATATTTTTTTTACTTCCTATTGTATATTTTTATCGTAGAAATAGGATTAACGCTTGACATGATTGAAAGCAGTATGAGATTTTTAGTATCTTTCCAAATTACTGATATTACATAGACATTATCAATCTGACATAAGTATTCCATTGATATCCTCATTGATATCATTTTCGCATAATTTAACCGTGGAGTTTAGATTTATGAACTCTTTTTTGATACAGGATTTCAACAATAGATATCTTCTTTTTTTTTTTAATTTTCTACTTTGATTATTTTTAGATATCGTTCCAACATTGGAGCAATATTGTTCCACCTAGTCTAATAATCCAACATGAGATTAAATTCTTTTCCATGCTCGTTTTCGCATTATCTTAAAATCTTCATGCTCTTCCAAAATAATTTCAGTATTTTCAGGTAATTCAGCATCAGCATGCTCTACACTTGAATAGATTCGTTATCATCATAGTTTTCTAAGTCTAAATCTTCATCAGATTCTTCTGCAGAGGAAAACTCTACAAAATTATCATCGAAATCGCTTGTTTTGGATTTTGTTTTTTTTTATAAATAATGTCACAAATTGCAAATTGAATGCCATGATTTAAGCATAATTGGTGGACCATAAATGATGATTCTCTCCCAAATGCCAAAACATGCCAAAACATCACTTAAGTTAATTTTAAAAATGCCTTGCACATGTATTTGTGGATTTGTATATGAACGAGAAATGAAGATAAAATCGTTAATTTTATCTTCATACAAAAAATTTATATGGATTTGTGCTTCTGTAGACTATTTTTTCTATGATAACACTAAAAAAGCTGTTTTAAAAATATATGCAAAAACTTCTGTACCTACGCTTACTAAGTAAAAAAATATTCTATGTCTTAACGTTTTTTCATGTTATAAAATATGATTCCAGTAATCATTATGGAAACATTTAGCATTTCATCTAAAATGGCAAACTTCAGAAAATTATTTTTTTTTAATTCCCGGGTTTTATAATAGTGAAATTCAAGGAATCGGGTCGGGTCACGTCCTTGTTTTCCTTTTTTTAATTCTTTATCAGAGGGAAATTTGCAGTTCGGTATTCGATTACGCCCTGCTGTTCCTAAAGCGAATATTTATCTTTGCTTTTAGAGAAAGAAATGTATAGTAATTATCAAAATACAATTTGTAGTTTTGATTATTAGGCATTTGATCGGGGCATTTCCCCTACAATTTTAAATAACAACCTTCAGAATAACGATTATTTTTTTTTCATTAGACATTACATAATATTAAATATTTCACCATAAAATACACAATCTCTTAGGAAATTTTGTAAACATGTTTTTACATAATCTAATACAAAATCCTTTTTTAACTAAACGTAAATAATAATGATATCGACGCAAAAGTTACACGACTTTTAAATTGATGTTGCACATATGCAACAGTATGCATTTAGGTATGCATAAAAATATAAGAAAGTGCTATAAATTTCAACATGATCTAGGTAATATGATTTCAACATGATCTAGGTCGTCTAATCTCATCTATCAAAGAGAGAGGATCAATCAAAGTAAATAAATATAAATATAGTTGTTAAATAAAAATTCAAAATTCAATATGGCGAATGAAACATCAGTATGTAACAAGTGTTATAAAAATTGAAAATTAACCGGGAATAATTTTATAATTTGTGACGGGGACTGTAATAAAATTTTTCATAAAAATTGTAGTGGATTAAGCAATCAGAAATATTCGGAAATTAAGAGAGATAAACAAATTTGGTTTTGTATAAAATGTAGGGCATCTCGCGAACGTCGACGGAGTACAATTTTATTCCATAATAGTGCTTTCGAAAATAATATTACACAAAATGTAAATAATAATAATAGCAATAAGAATAGTGCTAATAATTTAACAAAACATAATACCTTCAAAATAGAACAAGACAATGAATATAATCTGAAATCACTAAGTGAAAAATTAGATTTAATTATTGCAAAAAATGAATCTTTGGAAAACGATGTAAAACATTTAAAAAAAACTATTGATGATTACAAAAACATTACTGAAAATTTAATTAGTGACAATTTAAATCTTAAGAATGAAATTGATGTGTTAAAATCAAAAATAAATTCACTCGAATCAAAAGTGCATAAAAACAATCAATCGAAATTAAGAAATTATATACAAGTGTATGGTGTTCCGAAAAATGAAAATGAAAACTTACATAGTATTGGTGATAATTTACTAAAAAATTTAAATTTAGAACCCAAAAATTATTGCATTAAAGAAATCTTTAGAAAAAATAATGCTAAAAATATTGAATCGGCTGTTCCACCAGCAATAATCATTGAATTTATGAACAAAACATCACAGATTGCTGTGATGGCACAATATAAGATTCAGAAAAAAAATAAAATCTACATGCATGCTGGAATGATTCTTGGTAATAATAGTAAGCAACCAATTTTTATTAATGAATACCTTACAAATTATTATAGTTTTTTATATAAGAAAGCTAGGGACTTGAAAAGAGAAAACAAAATAATCTTTGCATGGGTTGACAATGGAAAAATTCTAATCCGAAAAGATGAAAAAAGTAAAGTTATCCATTTAAGAAATTTAAATAATTTAGATGAGTTTATTAACTGAGGATACTAACCTCTTTTTGTTTAACCCATGCAACAAAGTTTTCAACACAATTAAAGAAGTAAAGTTTAATACAAATAACAGTATACTAAAAATACTATATCTTAATGCACGAAGTATAAAAAATAAAATGGATAAAATTGAAATTATTTTATGTCAATTAAAAGTATCCATTGATGTAATGTATATCACTGAAACATGGATTAAAAATAATGAAATAAGTTTTTTTAATTTTCCCTGAATTTTCCTAAGTATATTCTTGTCGTGGTGATAAAATTGGTGGTGGCTGTGGTATATTCATCAACAAAAAATATATTTACAATGAAATTTACTCTTATAGTGACAATCATGACAGCTTCATAAGTTTAAATATTATTAAAAATAACTTCTCATTTAATTTAATAAATGTATATAGATCACCATCAGATATATCATCAAGATTCACAAATTTTCTAAATAATTTTGAAATATGTTTAAATAAGACAAATCTGACTAAGCACACTTATATAACCGGCGACTTCAATTTAAATTTACTTGAAAATTCTTATAAAGTAAATGTTTATAAAAATTATATGAATATGCACGCATTTTTTAATTGCAATGAACACATAATTACAAGAAATATTTCTAACACATGCATTGATCACTTGTTTACAAATAAATTATATGATAAAATTGTTTTATCACATGTAAATATGGATCTATTTGATCACAATGTTATTGTAATGGAAGTGTCAAAAAATGTTATGACAGAAAGAAATGAAACTAATAACTGTGATGGGGCAAAAATAAGAATGACAAACCTAGAATTTTTAAAACGATTATTCAAAGATGAATCGATTGTATTAAACTCAACAAAAAATAGTAATGAATTGTTTGATGAACTTATTTTTAAATTAAAAAAAAAAATAGATAAGGCTTCTTTTAACAAACCGGTTATAAACAATAACAAAAATAAGAAACCATGGATTGATATCAGTTGTGGATATAAAAAATTTCTGGTATTCTAAATGGGTAAAAGATCACAATAATTTTGATTTAGAGAGACAGTACAAATTTTACAGGAACAAGGTGACCAGCATACGAAGATTGAAAAAAAGATTTATTACGAAGAGAAATTTGAAAAATGTACTGACAATATTTCTAAAACATGGGGCTGTATAAATGAAGTACTTTATTATAACAACACAAAAAAAAAAAAAGTTGAATTGCTAAATGGAATGACCCAAAGACAAGCAGAAAGCAAAATAAATGATCTCAACAGGCAGTTTGCAACTACTGGAGCAAATCTAGCAAAAAAAATCTCAGAAAGAATATTCTACAGTCAGGACAAAACGAATAAATCTTTTGAATTTAGCTATGTGACCAAGCAACAAATTTTTAATACAATTAAACATCTAAAAAATTCAAAATCATTAGATACATATAACATGTCAGCACACATGCTAAAAGAATGTAAAGAATATATAAGTGAACCTTTTTCTATATAAGTTAACAGGTCACTTAAGGAAGATTTGGTAAATGATAAATTAAAAATAGGTAGAATAGTTCCAATTTTTAAAAATGGACAAAAAAGTGATTTGAATAATTACCGACCAATATGTCTAGCACCAATACTGGCTAAAATCCTTGAAAAAATTGTTCATAAACAATTAACTGAATTTTTAGAAAAAAACAAATTACTTTCGGAACGGCAATATGGTTTTAAAAAAAAATTTGAGACTGAAGACTGAGACTGCACTTGTGGATATGGTAAACTGTGTACAGAAATTAAAACAAAACTTTGGGGTCAAAGGTATGGCATACAAATGGTTTTCTTCATATTTAAGTTGCCGAACACAGTTTACTCAAATAGGGTCGATTGAAAGTGATAGTGAGCATGTCCGTTATGGTGTACCACAGGGTAGCATTTTAGGACCAATTTTATTCACGATTTATATTGATTCCATCCAGCAACTCGGGTTAAATGCAGAAATCTATTTATTTGCAGATGACATTTGTTTAATATTTCAAGCTGATAGTTATAAAGAGCTTGAAATGAAAATGAACAAGGATATGGATATTATTAATGAATGGATGTTATGTCAGAAACTTACAATTAACAAGAAAAAAACTAAATACATGCTAATTGGTTCAATGATACCTCAGTTAAAAGTTAAGATAATGAATGATAAGTTGGAACAAGTAAATGAATTTAAATACCTAGGTTTATGATTAGATGCACAACTGAAATGGAGCGTACATACAAATTACCTAAGTAAGAAATTAAGTGTAATAGCAGGAGTATTTAGCAAAGTATCAGATCTGTTGCCACTCAAAGTAAAACAAAGTTTGTATTACGCGCTTTTTCATAGTCATCTTATGGTATCATATTATTATGGGGAACAACATCAAAAAATAATGTTGAAGACTTACAAGTAATACAAAACAAAGCACTAAAAAACTTATACCGATATGACTGGCGGGAAAGAACAAAGTATATACATAGTTTAAACAATTTACTTCTAGTTAAAGATTTTATTGAGGTTAAACTAATGTTGCATATTCATAATATGGAAACATTAGCAATCCACACAACAACATCAATACAAAGACGGAAAGATACACATCAGATCAACACAAGAAATAAGAATTCGATTCATCTTGAAAGTAAAAAAAACAACACACTTTGGCACAACGACAACAATACATCTGGCAATCCAATTATATAACAAACTTAATAACGGCTTAAAAACATTAAGCAATAATAAACTAAAAAAAGAATTAACTAGAAAATATATTAATCAATATTAAATCACTATAATTACAATTTCTTAAACTAGTTTATGCACTTAAAACTGATAAGATTTTTTTTATGTAATTTGTATTTGATTTTAATTTTTTTTAAATTTTATTTTGTTTTTTTTTTTGTTTTTATGCATAATTTTTGAGAAATCACTCATATACTCATTTAATTGTTCTTAACATATTATATAATCCAAATTTTCATTTACATTTTTTTATTTTTTTCTTGTAAAATTTTTTGTTGTAATTGTCTCTATAATAATTACTTGTTTTTTTTTATTGTTACTTGCTATTGAATTTTTGAATTTTTGAATTTTTGAACTTTATTTTTGTAATTTTGTAAAAAGCCTTAAAATGAGAGAAGTCCCTTTAGGCATCATAATGGTTAAATAAATAAATAAATAAATAAATAAATAATATTGTGAATTGCTCATCATCATCACTGACATGTAATCACATCCGTAAATCGGGAACTTTCTAATAATTTGCCATCTTCTATACTTATAAAGGAGAAAGTTTGTTTGTTTGTTTGTTCACTATTATACATGTCCGCAAAAATCAGCACGGTACTTTAAAAATTTTTGAAATGATAGATTCGAGTAGCTTCCATGAAATTCAGTTTCGTACCTATTATGTCAAAAATATTTCAAAAACCAAACCAAATAATTTACAGACCTGAAAATTGATACTTCGGTACTCTTTCAAAAATAAGCAAACACATCTTTTACTGATTTCCAAAACTCAAATCAGTTTCGAGTTACTCCTTACAACTTCTAGCACTTATCAGGAATATTTCCATTTATTATTTATTATTTCTATAAACGATGTTACTAAAATTATCAGTGGTATAAAAATTTACTCTGGTAACATTCTGGTAACATTCTCTTCGAAAATATTTCAACAATTTCATCATATAGTGTTATTCAAATGACTTATTTTTAAAGGTGTGTCATCATGTCCTTTATACCTGATCTACAAACTCAAATATTAGTCAAACCAATTTTTGAATAATAGCCTATTAAGTTTGGTCCGCATTTTATCGCCACGACATTGATAGAATTGAAGGTATTCAAAACAAATTTTTAAACTTTTTCTAAAAAAGATCTAAACCCAACAGATTTTTTATGTTTATTAGATTTGACAAGCTTTTTGAAATTTTTTCCTCACCAGCTAGAACTAAAAGTAGGAGCTTAAATTTTATTCTTTCGAAATTGCCTTCAACCAAAACTGTAAAATACCAGAATAATAATAAAAGTATTACACCCTTATGTTATTGAAGAACAAATTCAAATAAATTCGAACATATTGCAGATTTTGAACTGTGCCCAAGGATGTGTTTGAATATTTGTTATGGGTTATTCTAGAATATTTTTCAGAAAGTATTTGTTTAAATGCAATTCATAAATAAAACTTTATTGTAGTAAATTTTATATATTTCGTGTTTGATCCCTAGAATATTGGGTGACTTTACTAGTGTTTAAATATATGTATCTAATTGTACTGTAATTTCTTCTTATCATTGTCTTAATCCAATTTTATTTGATTACATCATTAATAAGAATATTATAGATTTTCATAAACACAGTATGTATAGCGCGATATACTATAGTCAAAACTGTTAAGTATTAATGTTCATAAACAAATGTTGCACAACAATCTTGTTCATAAACTTTTCAAATTTATAAACAAAATAGCGAAATTTTTCACAGCAAGAGCAGTTTTTTTAGAACTGTCAAAAATATACTGGATAGGATATACATACATCATGTTATTGTTTTGCAGTATTGAGTTTATGAAAATGTCTACTAGTTTGATAAGAGTTGATCGAATTAAAGATTAGGTATAATTATCTCTATCAAATTTTCGTTTTCAAGACATTAAGATGTTATCTGGGGCTAAAAGGATGGTTTAGTGGATTTAATTCAAAAAAATAATTTTGATGACATTTTGACTTTAACGAAATTGTATTTCAGGTTAGCTAGATGAATCTTAGAAAATTGATGTCTCATTTAGAATCCTGATTATTATTTTCAAATCAATTGGATTGCAAGAGCCTAACAATCTTTGTCAAAGTTTGTCTTATCCAAACTAAATAAATTTAATTCAACAATCTCATATCCAAACTTTTAATAACAAGTTTAGACTTAATGATTTAATTAAACTAACAAAAACCACGTAGTTTTTAATTGATTATAAGCACAGTGCTAAGTATAGCAGAAATGAATCGATACAAATATGTTTCATTAATATTGAAAGTAACAATAAAATTAGTCATCTCTATTTCACTTTTGTTTCCAGAAAAATATTTAAAAACAATTTACATCAACATTTTTCCAATTTACTGATCTCAGAAAATTCATTAACACTAACCAATTCATAAATTTACTATTGAAAATGATATTATGTTACACAAAATATTCACATGCTCATAGTATTTTGAATAAGTCCTCAAGTTTTACTTTTTTAGCGGTACTCTGTTTAATGTTTATCATTATGAATTATAAAATTTCTTAAAAATTAGTCATTAAGATAGTCATGCAGTCGTGTAGTCATATTTCATGTGTTTGTTATAGTCAATATTATAGTCAATGTAATAATGTATATTTTTTATTTTTAATAATAAATTTGTATGTACATACCTTGTTTTCCTATTTGAAATAAATAAATAAATAAATTTGTGCACTCAATATATTTTATAGAATCTAATTGTTTTAATTTAAGAAAAATATAAATAAATACCGATGCCCTGAGTTGAATTCAAACTTGGGTCTTTTGATAACATAAGAACTGTCATATTTTTTGGAACTAATTCACATAGGTATGTAAAATTTTTATGCTGACTTCTAAAATGCGAAAATACTTTTTCAGTCAACTCTTTCATACTTTGAATGGTTGTATTGATCGTTCCAATTTCAATTTTCACATTTAAGTCTTCTGAAATTTTTCTTTCACCAAACTGTATTAAATTCAACTTATTGCAAATGTTATTTTCGAAATCGATAACAATCGTATTTTTTTTTTATTTTTGAAAGAATATCTGAGTGTAAGTTTACTCTTTATAGTTTCAATTAACACAATTGTTATTTTGAAATATTTCTGACTGGTGATAGGAGCTGTATGATACCGATCCGAACCAGTCCTAATTTTCGAAGGCGATAAAAGGCGTATTTTTTTTTATTTTTGAAAGAATACCTATACATTTATGTGATTTCATATCTGTAACATTTTTGGTCTTTGAAAACTTCCTGATAGGTGCTAGGACTTGAATGGTAGCTACTTGAACCTATCATTTTATAGCTTTATAGCGCCGGTTCCTTTTTTGATCATGAATAACTGTGCAATAGTTCAGAATTCTATCTTCAAAAACTGTGGGCGTGTATAGCGAACAAATAAATAAGCTTTCTCTTTTTATAATTGTATAGATAAATTTTCTCTGATGTATTCACATTTTAAATTGTTTTACTTTGTTTATTAGAATTAAATTTAAAAACGAATATAAGTAAAAAAACAAATAACTAACATTATAATAAAAAAAACGGGATGTTTTCATAAAGTAAATCGGAGCTTAAGCCCCGAGCGGCGGTTGTACATCTATACTACATATTAACCCTCCAAAATGTGAATATATTGGGAATGGAATCTAAATACCATGTATCTAAATTCACAACATTAAAATATATTATAAATTATATTTTTTTAGACAAGTCATAAATTATTAAATTTTTGACTCAAGCTACACGCATATCATTCAGTACTTATTTAGTTAATTCTTTTCTATTCTCGTGAAGGATCATATTACAGAACTGCAATTTTTATTTATTTCATCCCCTCATATCTGCCTTCGACATTGGCAATTAACTTTGTCCTTCGTTATTAGGCTTTAAAATATTATATATGCTTATAACTGCAAACATATACGATAAAGCACAAACCAGTATTTTTAATAAAAAGTTTTGAGGTTAGTCAGTTTTATTTTGGACACATAAATACACTTCCCTAATATACTGATTCGTTTTCGATATATTCCCTATAGTAAGTGGATAAAATTACTAAAAATAAAATATTTTTGTAATTAATGGAGTGCATTATACATATTTTGAACCAAAACTATATGATTACTACAAATGACCAAAATAAGTATAGGAAACAATAATTTGAGAGAGTTATTTAAAAAATTAATAGAATAAACTTCCTTTAATTATGTATACTAGAAATAAGATGTTGAACGACAAATAAAACAAAATAGAAATTTTTTCAACCCGTATGCGCACTTCTTTACATATTAAGGCTGCAGTTATAGCGATCAATAAAATGAATACGTAAAAATGAAACAGTGAACAAATATTTTATTTGTACGGTGAGATGGTTATAGCGATCAAAAAAATCGCTTCCGTAAAATTTGTTGTCATTTCGATTTAACGTTTTCTTGTTTTGAATTTGAAATAATAAAGAATACAGTAGTAGTTGATTTTATAGTTAAATAAAAAATTAAAGTTTTATTAATATTTCTATTACCATTACATATGCCAAGTTAACACTTTGAAGCACTTTGAAATGCAAAAACAAAAACCAATAATGTAAACAACAAACAGAACTTAATAAATGTAAATTAAGGTTACATTGTATCAGATTTTTTTTTCTGATGAAAGGGAACATAATTCCAATAAAATACAAATGAATTAATGAAATAGTGAAAAAATTAAATGTACTTCATTGAAATAATTTTGTTTCATTTTGTTTATTTTTTTTGTTTTGTTCAGAAAAAAATGCGTATCCGTAAAATGATAAAATAGCTTTTTTATTAAAATTTTAACTTAAAATGTTAAAATTTTGAACAAAATTTGTTGTGAAAACATTATTTAGCATTTCTATAACTTTTTACTAAAATTTTGTGTCTGCGGCGTCGTTAAAATTGAAAACAAAAATTTTACGTATTCATTTTACTGATTGCTATAACTGCATCCTAAGACTTCAAAGATAAAATGAGAGGATGTCTACTGCGCAGGTCCTTAAATGCTTGTCTATGATAATTATAGACTAGGGGCCCCTGTTGTGTAATTATATTTCAAGTTGAAGTCAAATTTAAAGTTTTTAAAAAAACAATAATTTACGTACTGACATAAACTTCGCACGTACATAGCAGAAACCACTCGTGTTTAATAAAAATTTTTGTGGTTAGTAAGTTTTATTTAGGACACATAAATACACGTCCCTCATATACTGCTTCGTTTCCGATATATTCCCTATAGTAAGTGGCATTTAGTGATAAAATTACTAAAAATAAAAAGTTTTGTTATTAAAGAGGTACGTATATATATACCTACATAATACATAATTTTAATAAAAACTATATTATTACTACAAATAACCAAAATTTAGAAACAGTTACTTAAAAAGATAAAAATGAAGAATTCAAGTGATTTGTTTTTTTGTTGTTTTTATATTTTTTATTTGAGATGAGTTTGTTTCTTTGTTTTTATTTGGCATATGTACATAGATTCATTTGCAAGTACATAATATAAATTATAATAACTGATTTGTTTGCTTTTGTTTATTATTTTAATAGGATCTCACTTATGCGTAATGTATTTGCTGAATAATAAAATTTTCAACTGTGTGCGCATTTTTGTTTTATATACAATCTTATATATTATATATATTAGAAGTTCATTAAGGAGTAGGAGAACCGAAATAAAATAAAAAGGTGTCTACTGCGCAGGACCTTAAATGCTTGTCAATTATAATTATAGATAGGTACTCTAACTCTACTATATAAAATAAATTTGCTAGTCATATGAACAATTCAACTGTTTTATTTTGTTTTTGCTTTTTTATATTTTTTATTTGAGATGAATTTGTTTCTTTGTTTTTTTTTTGGCATATGTACATAGATTCATTTGCAAGTACATAATGTAAAATATAATAACTGATTTGTTTGCTTTTGTTTATTATTTTAATAAGTTCTCCCATATGCACAATGTATTTGCTGAATAATAAAATCATATGAGTACAAAATTTTCAACTGTGCGCGCATTTTTGTTTTATATACAATCTTATATATTATATATATTAGAAGTTCATTAAGGAGTAGGAGAATCGAAATAAAATATAAAGGTGTCTACTGCGCAGGACCTTATGCTTTAAATGCTTTTCAATTATAATTATAGATAGCTACTTTAAGTCTACTATGTAAAGATGAAATTGCCCGTCATATGAAGAATTCAACTGAATTTTTTTTGTTTTTTTTTTTATATTTTTTTTTGAGATGAATTGTTTTTTTTTGTTTTTATTTGACATAATAAGTACATATAGGTTCATTGCAAGTAATTATAATAACTAATTTGTTTGTTTTTGTTTTTTTATTTTAATAAGAACTCAAATAGGCATAATATATTTGCTGAATAATAAAATCCTATCAGTAAGAATGTTTCAACTGTGTGCGCATTATTGTTTTATATACAACTTATTTATATATTAACGAGTTCATTGAAGAGAAATAGAGAATAGAGAAGCGAAATAAAATGAAAAGGTGTCCACTGCGCAGGTCCTTAAATCCTTGTCAATTATAATTATAGATAACTGTCAAAATCCAATAATTTTACAGTAATTTACAGTTGTTTAATTGTGTTTTACACTTATTTACGTGAAATATGTAAAGAATATTAAAAAACGTTAATTTACGCGTAAAAGGCTTAGATCACTTTGGTTTAATAAATGAATCCCACAGAGCTAAAGATTTCATAAATGTCACTAACATATATATTTATTTTAGTTATTCATATATACATAATATTATGTTATATACCTTCAAATTCATTCCATCATAAAAATATTAACAAAAACCAAAATATTTGTTTTTTAAATGGCAAATGCCAATACCTTTTATGAAATTTTTATCAAATTTCAACGATTTAAATTTTGATACATGTTTGGCAAATTTATAATGAACATAATAGAGATCACGCTGTGAGCGTACTCTAATTCAAATTAACACAATTTTTTCTTTCTGAGTGCTTCGAGCTACAAAATGAACACAATTTTTGGTTTTGATAGATCGGACTCTGCTCCGATTGGCTTTATGAAAACATCCAATAAATTTAAAATATAGCAACTATACATTAACGTTTTTGAATCTCAATTGTCCGATTTTCTCAAATTTCAAATAAAAAAAAATTAATTCTGAAAAGAAGAGGAAAAGTTGTAATAAGATAGAAATTTTCCGAGAGGACACCTGGACATCACAATCCAACAATATAACAACAGTAAAAAAGATTTATGTAATTTAAAGGTATAGAATAAGTTTAGCATAAAAATTCACAAAATTATTAATGATGGCTCACAAAACGCAAACATTTATAATTCTCAATTTCTGATTATTATCATTTCATTCCACATATCCCTGAACCATTTCAATTACAATTCACCATTGTACATAACCCACCCATGTACATAAAAAAAAAATATTTTTTTTCTCTTTCCTAAATTTCCTGTCTTTTTTATGTTTTTTTATTCCATTTTTGTGGAAACTTTCAAAAATAAATTATTATAATAAAAATTTTGATGATTCATTACAAATTCTTTTTTTTATTTCAAATTTAACCCACCCAATTTACTTTTTTTTTAAAATTATTTTATATAGAATTTCAAAAATTGACACGTGCTTTTCCGGGTTTTGAAATTTTACAATTTATAAACTGTCAAGTTTTTTTTGGCAGATTCTGAA
The DNA here is from genome assembly GCA_963942445.1 of Argyra leucocephala. NCBI lineage: Eukaryota > Metazoa > Arthropoda > Insecta > Diptera > Dolichopodidae > Argyra > Argyra leucocephala. The sequence goes on from OZ012678.1 coordinate 111,335,335, forward strand.
CATTGACTGAATTAGGAACCAAAAAAAAAAAGTTTTTATTTTATTTTTTAAATAAAATTACCTGTGATGCTGATTCAAATATTGGAAGTTGTAATATTTCTCTATGTAAATGCATTGATACATCACCACGTAGCTCCTCAGGAAATTCTTTTAATGTCTGAAAGTAAATTTGAGAAAAAAAGCGTTAAAATAATAATAAAAAAAACAAAATTTTCTAGTATGTTTGTATATAGATACTAGGAATATATATATATATATATATTTTTTATAATCAAAGGGAAAATTTAACTTTCAAAATAAATATTAATTTTAAAAAATAATCAAGTTAATCCCACGCATGTGAACTGTATTAATAAAAATAGTAGAGTCACAATAAAAACAATACCGTCATATCATAATTTATTAAAGCTCCGTACAAAATATCTAGTTATTACACTTTATGAAAGGCCTAGATAGAAAATAATGTTAAAAAGAGAACTTAGCATTAAAATATAAGCAACTGTATATTGTCTAGTTGGGCCGATATGTTGGATTTGTATTTGTAACATTTCATTTGGGTCGGATAAGATCGGTTGTTTCTGAAAACCCGATTTTTGTTTTAATTTGAAATTATTGCTCTATTAAATGACATGTAAACACAGATTAAAGTTTTAATAAAAAATATAACGCAAACTTATAAAGTCAGAGGCAGAACATAATATTTAGTGAGTCAATTAAAAAGCCAATATGTTTAAAAGCAGAGATTTTTAGAGACAAAATTTCGTAGCATTTCCTAAAACTTTGTTTGACAATCAAATATTGAAGACAGTCTTACGGTATTACGGTATTCAAATATCTAGTTATGCTTGAGTACTTTATTTTCAAATTATTCAAACATTTCAAAAGAAAGTATTGCAAATGCTCTTCGGTGTATTCATAATGCTAAAATTCAATGGAAATGTTAGTATTCTTATAAAGAGCCAAAATAACAAATTTTGTTGACTTATACAAAACACGTCTTTGCCGATATGTCAATGTTAAACGTTTAGCAGAACGGTAGATCGTAGAAAGTTTGTTGAATTCAATGTTGAACTCCTTTTTCTTGACGATAAAAAAACTTTGTAAAAAATCAACGGTTGCTTCTTTTATAGGGCCAAACGTTTTGTGGGATTTCCCAAAGCACAGCCAAAATCCAAATAAAAATTGGGTAAGAAGAAAAAGCTGAAGATGCTTATGCCAAAATAATTGCTCATATAAAACAAAGGCCCATCATAGCAGGGGTAATAACTGGTCACTATGTAGTTAAAAGCATATTTAGAAAATCAGCTTAATCAAAAACAACTAGTGTGGAATATGTGAAGTAGAGGAAGTATCTATTGAATATCGTGAATGCGAAATGATTATTAGAGTAGATGCAAGACTAATTTTATCTCTCAATTATTTCTAAATTCCTCATATAATGTGACTTTCTGTGTGAAACCCCCATAACTATGCAATATTGGTTGTATAGAATGGTTAGTATTACAGGCTTTTGTTTAAGTTTTAATCAAAGATAGGAATTTTCAGTGTTAGAATGGAAATAGAGTTCATCAATTCATTTCATCATGGGCACTTGTAACTTTCTAGAATTTTGAAAAATAAGTAAATGATTTTTCGATGATTTTCTTTGATTTGAAAAAAATAATGGTGACAAGTTGGTGAATTTTATCATGAAAATATAATGGGATTAGCATTGACTTTCCAGCCATTTTTTGATTTTCTTTCCAGCCAAAATTAATGTATTTGTTTTTCGTAATGATTCTATTTTGCTATATCAGAAAATTTTTATTAAATTTAAAAAAAAAAAAATAATACAATTTATGGAAAATATATTTTTGCAATACGCCTGCCGCCGCTAATCACAGAAAATTTCGTTAATACAAAAACATTACAAACCAAAAATAAAACAAAAATAAAAAAAAAATTCAATATCATTAGGAAAACAAAAATATTTTTATTGATAACGAAAAAAAAAAAAAATCCTCTGTTATTGAAGTGATTTTGTATGATTCCTCGCGCTACCTCCCTCTCACGGCATCAAAAGGAAATATTCTTCTTCTTTACTATTTTATGTGTATATAGAAAAAAAATAAATTGTACTTTTCCAGGATTCCTTAATTTCATTGATTTCTTTCAAATTTATTTTTGTATTTTGTTTGTTTTTGTTTTATTATTGTTTTTTGCTGATGTTTATCAAATCAATTGAAAAACAAAGAATGAAATGAAGAAGAAATAATTCAGTAAAAAAGAAAAACAAATATTTTTGCTATTCTTCTCAAGGATTTTTAACCTATATCTAGTACTAATAAAAAAAACATACCCATTCCTTCTCCTCTTTACACATTTATAATATTTATTTATGGTTAGAATAAAATAAAGAAAATATAAAAAAATTGTTTTGTTGTTGACTTTGCAAAAAAAAAAAACAAAAAACAAAAGGAGACATAAATAAACCTGTAGCTTTTGTTTTTTACCTTGATTCATTTTTTTTGTTTTTATTTTGTTTTTGTTTGAAGAGATCTTAAAAAAATTCCTGACAAACATAAACAAGAAAAAAAAATAAATGAAAGATATTTAAAAATTTGAAAGAAGGCAATTGAAATTGGAAAAAAATTATAATAAATTAATATACAGTCTGCGACATTAATGTAGAGTCATTTACAAATCTGTATTTCATTTGCCTGTATTTTACATTATTTAATTGACTTTCATTAATATTAACCATCTACATTGTCACTTCTATTAGTTCTCCTTCTTTTCTTGGATTTTTGTACTCCTAAACATAACATCAAGGTGGCGCAATATGATCATTATATCAAGAGCTTAGAAAACCGATTCATTGTAGAAGGAGATTTCAATACATAAAACACAGAATGGGGATCCAAAATCACAAATAGCAAATAACAACTATTAAATGCTATAAAAATCAACAATTGTAAGCACCTGACCACTGGAGAGCCCACTTATTGGCCAATTTACATAAACAGAAAACCTGACCTAATTGATTTTAGTATATTAAAAAACTTGACAATAAATAAAATGACAATCAAATCATGCTTAGAGCTATTATCTGGTCCTTCACCTATAATGCTACAATACAGCACGTTTGCCTTATTAGAGAACAAGAATGCACTCTACATACCAAAAAAACAGATTGGGAGACTTTTCGCGAAATAATCCAATTAGAGTTAAGCACTAATATCAGTTTGAAATCAGCAAGAGAGCATGAAAGTGCTATTGTATATTTTGGTGACGTGATCAGCGAAGCCTCTAACAGATCAACACCTATCATAACACATAGAAAATCATTCTACCCAGTTAATGATAGGATAAAGAATAAAATAAAAGAAAAAAGGAAATTAAGGAAAAAATGGCAAATTACAAGATCACCAGAAGATAAGAGAATCTTAAACAAAGCTATTAAAGAATTAACAGAAATACTGAAAGAACAACAAAACAAAGGAATTAATAATTATCTAAGCGAATTAACAGCAACATCTGAAACTAACTACTCCTTATGGAAGGCTACAAAAATTTGAAACAAACGACTCCACATAACCCTCCTATTATGAAAAGCAATGGAACGTGGGCTAGAACAAACAATGAAAAAGCAATATTACTCTCCGAGTTCTTCAAACAAACAACAAATGAAATGAAAACAACAATACCTGCAGTCTACCGATAACTAATTATGAAAATAATGAAGTTAACATTAAATGTGTCACTACAGAAGAAATAAAATTATGCATCAAAAAGAGAATAAAATATAAAAAATCTCTCGGATATGACTTACTGACAGGTATAATAATAAAGAAATATATTTAATGCTCTATTTAGGTTTAAAGAATTTCCTAAAGCCAGGAAAGTAGCCCAAATCATACTAATACTTAAACCTGGAAAATATGCTTCATTATTAACATCGTACCGACCAATTAGTCTCTTGCCTATTCTTTCAAAAATATTCGAAAAATTATTTTTTGATCGACTAGAGCCAATTATAGTACAAAAAAATCTAATACCGAATCACCAATTTGGATTCCGGCGACAACATTCAACAATACAACAAGTAGAGTGATAAATGGAACTGGATGATAAAAAGTTTGGTGTATTGGTATCTTCTTAGATGCGGCAAAAGCGTTCGAAAAAGTCTGGCACGATGGCCTACTACATAAACTGCGAAAATTTTTGCCAAAGGGGTATTACCTAATTATAAAAAGCTATAAGCTATAAGCTGAATGGACAAATATAAGTAAAATAGAAGCAGGAGTACCGCAAGGCAGTGTAATGGGTCCAGTTTTATATCTTCTGTGTACAGCCGATATTCCAATACCAAGAAAACAGAATACATTATTAGCAACACTTGCAGATGATACTGTTCTACTTGCTTCACATGACTGCTTAAAAACAGCTACTAAACAGGTACAAAAAACTATGAATAAAACAATGACTTGGCTTAAAACTTGGAATATCCAAATTAATGAAGACAAAACTACTCAAGTTATAAATACAACAAGAACTCGATAGGTACCTGAATCAATATTGATAAATATTAAAGAAATAAAAATCGAAAAATAAGCTTAATACCTAGGGATGCACATTGACAATAAATTGACATGGAAGAACTACATAATCCACAAACGTAATCAAATAAGGCTAAAATCCGGACAACTACAATGGCTTTTGGGAAATAAATCTAAATTGACAATGAACGACAAGCTGCTACTTTACAAAACAATTATAAAACCGATATGGACATATGGAGCCGAAATTTGGGATACCTCAAGCCATACCAACATTAATTTAATACAAAGAGCACAATCAAAAAGAATTAGAACGATAGCGAGAGCGGAATGGTATGTGAGAAATGATGATTTACACTGTGATTTAAAAATACTGAAATAAATGAGGAAATTCAAAAGACAAGTTAAAAAAATATCAGCAAAAAATATCAACCCATTCTAACAATGAAATTAGCACTCTTCCAGAACAAGAAATAATAAGAAATAGACGCCTGAAAAAATACAGACCCCATGATTTAATAAATATATTTTAAGTTAAAAAAAAAAATAGAATGTAAATGAATTTTAGAAAAAATTACTATAGCAACATGATTGTATAGTTACACTCTACCCAAAATGTAAGGAAAGATACTAGGTGTCTTATATTAAAACAGATGTAAATAAAAATGGGAAGAAAAAAAAGTGATATATATATACTTTTATTAATAATTATCAAAGAAGTGGTTTCATTCATCCTAACACTAGTTACACTTATCACTATTTGAAATAGATATTTATAGGATTAGGTTATAACTCAACTTATTTAACTTATTACAAAATGTCTTAAATACATCTGTGAGTTAAAAAGATTAAACCAAAACTGTAAAATAATCAATTATAGCTAACTAGATAAAATAATGTTATTATTAGAATTTTTTTATTAATTTTACTTTTATTACTTAAATTCTTAACTAAAAATTATTGTAAAGTTAAAAATATTGTTTTTAATTACAGAAAATATTCGAAGAAATTAATAATAAAAAATGGTTCGAAATAAAGGTTTTGTACTTTATTTATGTACACCTATTTAGATATTTATTTATTAAAATACCAAATTGTTTTTTATTGATTTAATTTAATTTAAGGAAACAAACAATTACGAACCAAGTGTAATGAGAGGTAAAATTTTCATAGGTATATGTTTATTATATTGCAGAAATAAATGGAATGTACAAATAATTTGAAACAAAAAATATGAGGATATGAGGTTGATATACAAAAAATCAAAAACACTAAACAAACGCGAATTACTTTAATGAATTAAAGTTGGCTGGTCTGAAATTTTCATGTTAATTAATTTTCTAAGAATTGTTTTTTTTCAGCCAAAATTTAAATATAACAAATATTTCAAACCCAAAGAGTTTTTAAAGAGTATAATAAAATCATTTTTAATAAAATATTTTTATCTTCTAAATTATTTAAAAGTGATAATTAATTAAAAATATATGGATTGGGGTCTAAATTATTATCCTTCAAAAAATTACCTTTAAATTTAATTAAATTCAATTTTTAAAATTAATTTATTATAATTTATCATTCAAATCGCTTAAATAAAAATAGAAACGTAATAAAAATAAATAAAATCGTTATTCATTTGAGAATTAAAAAAAAAACAAAAATAAGCATAAAATCAGTTTCAATGATGTACCACCATAATTAATTTTAAATGACGAAGAATATCCTTTTTTATTCATTGAAAAAGGCAACTCTTGAAAAATAAATTCATTTATATACAAGTAAATATTATGTACAATCCGCGACAGTTATTTAGAGCCACTTTTTCTTCTGCATGTTTTTAAGGTTTGTAACCACATTAAACGAATATAATTTCTGTTCGCAGGATCAGAGTTAATTTAGTTTAAAAATAATATGACTATCAAAATGTTTGGCATATAAATGCCGTCGGTTTTATTAACTTAAAAAAAGTATAAATTTTTGAGGCATTTATTTGGAGCCACCATAAACATATTAAAGAAAAAATTTAAAAAAAAGAATAGCTTTTATTGTTGTTTTTCCCTTGTAAACTGTAAAATCTGCCTCTAATGGAGACATCAGTAGCTTTTCATGATTTTTTGTTGTTATATGTAAGCAACATATAATAGTTTGCGGATGAAAAAGATAATGGTAAATTACCCATGACAATCTAGTTCGACTCTGTATCTATTAGATAACTGCAGAATATTGTGACGCTTAAGTCAACTAGCGCGTTTAACACCTACTAGTTGTTTGTTAGGGTATTTGAATGAGAAGCTAATTTTGTTTGGTATTTCTTGCACTATTGATTCCGTCCTTTATGGTTTTCGTCAGTATGTCTTGGTGTAATACTTTTGAGTGAAATCACTACAACATTTCAGTATTTGAATTGCTGGCTACTTCATAATGTTGGGCTTCGTATGTCCATCGGCTATAAAGTAGCTTTATAAATCAGAAGCTCGTTCTCCAGCGACATTGGTGAGTTGGGGCTACTCATCAAACACATTTTATGTAATTTCAGTTTTGGATATGCATTTTCCATGTAAGTCTTCTATCCAAATGTATGCCTAGGTAAAGTTACTGTTTCTAAACAAGTATATAAAACGCAAAAATGTTGTGGAAGGTTATGTTGTGTGAAGGTTATGTTGTGGAAGGTTATGTTGTGTGAAGGTTATGTTGTGGAAGATTATTTTTAATAGCTTATGGTAATAAATTATTTTTAATAGCTTCAAATTATTTGGAAAACACTTTCAGTCATTGGATAATGAAGCGATTTTAAATAATTTAAAGATAATTCATTCAAACTATAACGGCTAATATACCTTAATAGCTTCAATTAACCCTTCTGTTTTTTTCAAACTGCCATTCACCCTCATACACTTTTCTCGTCAACTATCCCCAAATATTTTCTATTTGATTCAAAATCGGTGAATATGAAGGCCATTCTGAAAATTACAAATTCTGATCTTTTATCTAGGTTTTTATGACTAGTGCGGTGTGAGTTAAAGCGTTGTTTTGTTGAATTGAATTAACTTAATATAATAAAAAAATTCTACTGTATCAGGAAAATAATTTTGAAGTATAGTTTTATAAGTTTTGCTGTCATTTTACTAGATTCAAAAGCTAATGTTATTGTACGATGATATGAAATCCAACCCCATTCTATAACTTCTCCAATTCAAATTGTACTTTGATAAATTTAGGCTTTGTGATTTTCATTTCTGATTTAATAGAACGTTGTTTTTACACACATTCTTTCAGGTTAATTTTTTAATGTTCTTAAATATGCAGTAACTGCACTTAAAGCTTTAATTTTTGTTGACTGAGTTTTTTAGAAGCTAAACGACCAACGAAACATCGTTATTTAAGTGAAAAGGGCTTTTTGAAAACAGATTTTTCTCATAATTTTCTATATTTTTAAAATATTTATTGATAAGTTCTGTTTATTTACTCGTCTTTGTGCCCTTTTGGTTAAAAATGCTTTAAAACGTAATTCAATTTAAAATTTCATCATCATCATTGTCCTATATACTCACCCGTGGAACGCAGGACGAAAATACATACCTACTTAAATCAGTACCTACGATTTAAAATCTACGTACAAATTATATAAACAAATTTGACATTTTTCGCTTTAATTACTTTGATTTTAGTTTGACTCTAAATAAATGTTTCGAAAATGTATACTTCTTTTAGGTATAGCTATATGTAAATATATTTCAGTGATTAAAACTAACTGTGTTTATATTCCGAATATTGTGATAGTCAAAATGTTTTTAAAATAGGTTCAACTCTCAACTTTCGAAAACAAAATTTGTGGAATAAAACTTAAAAATATACAACTAAAAAATTGGTTCGAAATAGCTGTCGCGTACTGTATTTAAATATGTATGTGTATAAAAGTATAGAATATTTTATTAATTTCATTAATTTAGCAAATTTTTTGTGATTGACAAAATGATTATTTTTTTTTCATTCTATATACGAGTACTTAATATATACAGCTCTCTAATGACATTTTATTTAAAAAAATTAATTTTATTTATTTTCATCAGAACCTGGTGCTATTTCGCAATAATTTCGATTAATTTTTGGTTAATATTAAATAAAAATTTCAATTTAAATTAAATTATTTAAAAATTTATAAATTATTTTTTAACTTAAAATTAATTTATAAATATTGTTTTCATACCTCATAAATATCAATTCCATGACTTAATGACCAGCTAGTTTGAAAATAATCTTGAATGCGTTGTTTTAATTCCTTTGGCATCTAAAATTGTATTTAAAAAAAAAAAAGAATTAAAATTTATTATTGTATTAAAAAAAAAATAATAGTTTAATTAATTTTATAAATTCTTGAATAAAAGTATATTTAACAAAAAAGTTTTGGATTTCGGAAAATTAATTTGAATAACATAAAACTTAATGGCTTAGCAAGGACAACAACCAAAAATGTAATTAATTTATCTGGGTTGGTTGTAATTCAACTGAATTAAATAACAAAAAAGTTTCTTCAAGAAAAATATCGCTGTATTTTCGGAGTTATGTTGCTTATAATCCATTATATGTATGCATTTTGTTTTGTTTATAATCCATTCTGTGTTCGTATATGTTTTGATTTTAAAGTTATCAAAGCAAAACAAGTCTTTGCAAAGGTAGCCTTATATAAAAGGTGTAAGCAACCTCCAGTAACTTTCGAAATATAGCAAAAATAGCAAAAATGAATAAATCGGTCACACGTTGAGACAGAGTTTCTCCGAAATTTGCCCGGCCTTAAAATGGTAGGATAAATCAATTTCATTAGAAAGTTACATGAAGAAAGTCGATAGGACTGAAATCGAATTACGGAGCGGTCATCGTATGAGATGAAGATAATATCCCGCAAACGTATTTAATGTCGAAACTTTTCTTTGGGATCTTCGCTTCAACTAGAATCTATTGAAATTTATAGAAATGGTATATATTTGTAAGATAGTAATCGTTGTTATTCGAAATAAATAAGAAAACCAAGAACAAGTTTTTTTGCATATCCCTATAAAACTGACAATCTTACCATGTTAGCGACATTTAGTAGTTAGTTTGTCTATTTTTATGTGTAAGCAATTATATAATGGATACCGAATATTAAAAAAAGTTCAATTGTAAGCCGATCGAGAGACATATGATGATCTAGTTAATCTTCATAATATTGTAGGACTAGCTTAGTTAATTTGTTATTAATATCTGTTGGGTAGTTGTCGAATATTATGATGCTTCAAGACATTTGAAAAGTTAATTTGGGTTGGAAATCAATCTTGTTTGTTATTTTTAAACTTGTATTTCTGATTTCATCCTTTGTAGTTTTCATCTGTAGGTGTCCATGTGATATATCAATAACCATCACGAACTATGGGGCTTCTGGTATTAGTTTTAATACTTTTAAATTCGACTTAAATAGTTGTAATATTTCTATATTTGCTTTAGATTTGGATTGTATTTAGTTTATAATCTCAAATGAGCCCATATTATGGCTCGTACAGAGTGTATTGACATGTTTTTAGTTATGTTCATGTCATTAGACATTGTTCATATACTATTGTAATTAGAATTATTAACCACTCCCCATAGCTGCATTCAGTAAAACTATATCAACTTTATGAAAGCTTTATGCAACATGTGCCATTTACAAAGAATAGGAGAGTTGGTATACACATTAAAAATAGTCCCAATAGAGACATGTGAAACTTAAATAATTTATTCTGATTTGATCTGGGAATAAACATTTGTTAATAAGTTTTTGGTTTTCTAAATATTTTAATTTCTCATTGAGACTAGTGATATGGTAGCAAATTATCCTACCATATCGAAAATTCAACAATAATAAGTAGGCATGTAGTCATAAATATTTTATTTGAAGAAATAACTTTAGTCAACCGTTGTAATTACAAAAAAAAAAAATATATTTTTTATTAAAGATTAAAGTTAATTTTTAAAGGCTTGAATATTCTTTAAATATGAACATCAAAACACAGCTTAATAAATTTTACTTAATTTAACCAAATCGAAAAACAAAATTCTTCTTTTGATTAAATTGACTTTAATTTACTAACTAAATATATTTCCTAAAAGGTTTACTCAATAAATTTTTCTTTTCGGTTAATTTATTAGCTTGTTCTGCCCAAAGAAATCTAAATTTATATTTGTACTAAAGTTTACAGAAATTAATTACAGCTTTCAATAGATTTGCTCTTCCTTTTTTTTGCTTTTCGTTTTTTTTTATTATGATCCAATAAGCCCTAAAAGCTTTAATGAGACTTATACACTATTACTAACCTATAGTTTCAATTCTCATTATCATTTATTATGTAGGTTCTATTTCTATAGAAGAAAAGAAACTACTTATCACTGTGTAACTTTAATGTCCTTATTTAATGACATTTACTATTTGTAACTGTAATTAAATTAGAATTCTTCATTTTCTTACACTATACGTATTGAAATCTATACCTATCTTACTTTACCAGATATCCATTGATGTTTTTATAGAATTTCTTCCCATCTTTTTTTATTTTTGTGATTACAAACATTTTCTTAAATGTTAAATGTAAATTGTTGAGTATGTAAATTTATTTTGTTTTATACGCCATTTTGTTTTTAATTTTTAAAATATTTTATTTTTTTTGATTAAATAATGAACAAATAGTTTATTAAATGTAAAATAAAGATCTCAATTTTCTTATGAGCAAGATATAGGCTTTTCGGAGGACAAATCAATTTTATATTTTGATATTATTTTACTTTAAGGTGGCTGGTCGCGATAGGGTTCATTAGGGCTTACACTGACGAACAGTTATGTAGTCATGTACAGTTATGTAGAATCACAGTGTTTCACATCACTTTCCCGAAGAGATTGGACTGCATAGAATGACTTGAGCGGTAGTCAAAAACTTGATATAAATTGCACACAAAAACCGTAATACATTTCCAATAACTTATTAAAAATACAACTACAACGAAGAAGAGGAAGAATAAAAGAAAAAGAGAAAGTTTGAGTACAGCAAGTAAATGTTTACTATAATATAAAGTAAAATGTATTACTTTTTTACTAGTAAAAATAGTAGTCAATTTCAATAGTAAAATCTTAAAATTAATATTAACTTTGACTTATTGAGCTAAAAATGTTGATGTTTTAAGCTAAAGAATTCTGGAGTCGTGTAAATAGAGTTATAGTATAGTACTATCAAACTAGGCGAAGAACTGAAATATACAACATATTGCTCTAAACGTGATATGAAACGTTATTCAGTTTAAAATAACTTAAGCAACAGGTGAATTCAAAATGATTGATGTATTCAAAATAACATCTACAATGTGTGATGTCTGACCTTTAATACATATACAGTGGTAGGCAAAATTAATTACAGACTATATAAATTTTAACATTTTTTTTGTTTTTCTTTTCTAAGGACGGAATTTACAAATGTTAAAATTGTTAAAAAAAACTTTGGGAATTAATTTCTCAAAGTGTTCTTAATTTAAATTTGAATTTACGGCTAAAAAAAATCTCAAATGACTCAGGTAGTAACAGGTTTCTTTTGCTATGTCATCCGCAAAAGTAATTACACATTTGGTTTCACACGGCATAATTAATTACACATCAGTTAAAACTAAAGAAATATTGCTAATTTTTGAATAAAAAAGTTGTTTACAGTTAAATATTTTTATTTTAGTATTTTTACATTATTAATGTTTAGTTATTCCACCTTGTACATCAATAACAGTTTGCAATTACTTTCATATTAAAGTTTTAAAGTTTTTAATTAATTCCGTAGGTATTTTTATCTAAATATTCAGTATTTCCTCAATCCTTTCAGCTTTTTTCTGTTTTTTTTGGTTTGGTTCCTTTTCATTGTTTCATAAATGCGCAGATGTTCTTTATAACATTGAAGTCAGGGCTCTTCGGTGGCCAAGTTAGAATGTTCAGTGCGATACCTTCAAGAAATCGTTTTACAACGCAACCTCTATTAAATGAAGTATTATCTTGCTGGAAGCAGCAGTTATAATCAGGAAATATTCTGCCTCGTTCAGTGACAGCATGTTTATTTAATATTTTAATAGTAGTAAATGCATCCCGAAGACATAACACTTCCATCGCCATGGGAATCAAATGATTAAACCACTTTATACTTTAACTCTTTTGGAAGATGAATGCATTTCTTTCCAAGAACTTCCGTGGAATGTAAACTAACTTTCCTCTGTCCACAATACATTATATCAGTACTCCAATGACTCATTAACACATACTCGAGAAAAAGACTCACGTTTTGAAAAATTTGGTGGTAAAATATTTACTACTTTACGCATCCCATAAGTTTGAATATTAGAATATTTACATATTATATTACATTTTATATTACATAATATTTACATTTACGTACTGTTCGTTTACTCCCACTTTTTTTCCAATAATTTTTGCTGACCCAAAAACAATTTCAACTCGGCTTATATCAGGATTTTCTTTTTAATTACTTAACAATTTGTAATAGCCTTCTATCTCTTAGTAACACATTCATTCCTGCTTGACCTTTCCCTGTTTTTCAAGCTACGGTATTCCTCTTTTTTCTTTACAAGGTTCTAAACAGTTTTAAATGAAATTCCATAAATTTCTGCTAGCAATCGAGCTAGTGTTAAACAACAACTTCTGCACGATTTTCAATATTTAATTCGTTTCTTTGACGTATCATGGATGAAAAATGAATCAGTAATTTTAACAGAATAAAATTATTTGAAACACTATTAAGAGCTGCACTTCGTCACTTTTAGATATTAGAATACAAATTCAAAAATAAAAATTAATTAAACGTTATCAACAAATGCACTTATTCACTTCAATAGATCAAAATGCAATGATGTGAAATTAATTATGCCGTATGAAACCAAATGTGTAATTACTTTTGAGTCATTTGAGATTTTTTTCAGTCGAAAATTTAAATTTAAATTAAGAACACTTTATGAAATTGGTTCCCAAAGTTTTTTTTAACACATTTGTAAATTTGGTCCTTAGAAAAGAAAAACAAAAAAAAAAATGTTGAAATTTATTGAGTGTGTAATTAGTTTTGCCTACCACTGTAGATACATATTCAATTGTAATAGTAGATAATATCAAAGAGTATATAAATATAAGAAGTCTCATCTGGATATATTTAAATTTTTTCGACTTAGGTACGGGCGGCGAAGAAAATGAAACAAAAATAAAAATCGTATTTTTTTATTTTATTTTTATTCTAGTTTTTATTTTTATTTTTTTTTTAAGTCAGTCGATGTATGTAGTTATGTAGATATATGGAATATACAATGTATACATTTTTTTTCCATGGATTAACCATCCATGTAGATATATTTCAATATTTTGTCAAATCAAAGGTTCAAAATAAAAAATATAAAAGAAATTTAAACACATGCGTAAAGTAGGTATATTTTCAAATTTTCAACAAAGAATATTTTTGGATTTTAATAATTTTGTCTGTTTCTATTATTTCGATTGATAATCATCTATCTATAAATATTTATTTACATAATAATATATAGATATAGATGTGTTATGTGTACATATATCTTCTTACAAAAAAGAATAAAAACGGATTGTTGTCTGTTTTATTTCTTCAAAAAATAATAATACCCAAAATTTAAATAGAATTCTGATTTTCAACCGAAAACGGTATTATGTAGACAGTTCACGATTTGTAAGGCATAACTAATAAATTTTATTTTTATATATATTTTTTTTTTTATTAAAACGGAGGAGGCGCTAATATGTCAGGGCCGGCATATATGCTTTAAGCCATTTATTTTTAGAATTTTTTCTAGATTCTGTAATTCTTTTTTTTTTTATTTTTTATATTTTTATTAGTTTTTTTTTATACTTTTTATAAAATCTTGTAAATTTATATCTGTTAAAATTATATAAAATTCATTACAATTCCATCATTGCTTCTTTTTCTTATTATTTTTTTGCAAACTTTAAAAAAAAACAAAACAAAATTTCCAATTGAAAAAATAAAAAACAATAAAAAACAACAAAATAAAAATAATTTTCTTAATAAATTTTCTATGTAAATTAACATAATTTAAACTTCTACATTTAAATTTAGCAAATATTGCACAATTGACTTTTTGAAGGTTGACATATTACTTTCCATCTTAATTCCTTCTGGCAGCATATTCAATAACTGAACCCCCTTAAACATTATGCTGTTCTGTGCACTGGCCGTTCTATACAGTGGTAACCTAAAATCCCCAATATTTCTGAGATAATAATTACCTCCAACATAGTTTAAGTTCCTTACTAAATATTCAGGATATACCTTATTCTTTATTTTAAACAAAAACATTAATGCGTTAAATTGCAGCCTTTTTTTACACTCAACCATTTTAAATTACTCAGCACTTCAGTCACTCTTGTCCTCCGTCCGAATCTTAGTATTATTCTTATGCCCTTATTCTGAAATACTTGTAGTCTATTAATATTTTTCGAACTACATATACATATATAGTATTGAAGAATAATACTCATAACGTAGCAAGATAAGAGAGTTATATATTAATAATGCACATCTTTTCGATATTTTTTTTTTATTCTAGCTAGAAAACCAATCTTCTTAGCTATTTTGGAACATATTTTATCCGCATGTACGTTAAATCTAAATTTATTATCAATAATAACACCTAAGTACTTAAATTCCTTCATTTAAAAATTAATACTTGTATTCCATGAGTTTTAACACATAGCCTTGGTCTTGTATATATTCGATTTTAGTTTATTTTTAGACAGCCATTGAAAAAGTTTATCCAAATCGCTATTCAATGCCCTACTCATTTCATTTATGTCTTCACCAATCTTATAAATAAGTGTATCATTAGCAAATAATGATACTTTTGAATGATTTACACCAACCATCGGCAACCTTTTCAACCGATGGGCCAAAATAAATTTTCTGGATAAGAGCATGGCCACATACTTACTGTAACATTTTCAACTGCCACAAATAATTTAATTTTAATTAAAACAAGTCTTCAAAAAAAAAACTTTTTTATTGTTTTACACAATTTTATAAATCCATTTAATGAAAACTAATACAAAAAAAAACAAAATAGTGTAATTGTAATTAATGAGAAATTTGGTATTGTTTGAAAGTTTTCAAAGTTGGTTGCACCTGCTCTTAATATTGCATGCAGTGGTTCATCAGTTATTCTACTGTGATATTTGTTTGTTATGTAATTTAACTTTGAAAATGTATGTTCGCAGATATAACTATGTGTTTGCAAAAATTATTATCATCCCACCAGAAAATTTTTTTAAAACCGGAAAAGCTTGGTAGCTTAGAATAAAATGTTTTCGCGATGGGTCAAAAGCTGATTTTAAAACATCATTGAATTGTAGGTCAATTAACTCCATTTCCCAGCAATTGGGAACATCTTCAAGCTTAATTGCAAATGAATTTTGAAAAAGGTCAATTTTTTTGGAACGGCTGTGAAATTTAGAAAACCGTGTCGAAAATTAATTTTCCAAGATTTCGATATAATAGTCGAATTTGCTATTTAATTTGAAAAATTCGATTCTTGTTCTAACATTATTGCACAAAAAGGCAAGTTATGTGATTCATTTTTTAAAATATTGTTTTTAAGTAGTTTTAATTTTAATCTGAAAAGTTTTTATATTTGAATATTTCGATTTAAATCGTTCTTTAAAGAAGTCATGTCTATTAAGAATGCTAAATCCAAAAACCATTTTGGATCCGATAGTTCTAATACTTCTTTTTTGCTGTCAACCATAAATATATACGTATAGCTTCTTTCAACTGAAAAAATTTTTTAAGTGCATTTTATACATTAAGCGACCGTAGTTCGCAATAGTAAACCACGCCGCTGTACTCTTTTTCTATTTCCTTTATCTATGGCCCACATCTCCTAAAGAAAAGGGCCAAAAGTTTTTGCATACATACTTATATGGATGGAAAATAAAATTCAATTCAATTCTATTTCCTTCAGAAATTGTTGAAAGTTACGATGATTAAAACCACATCGTTTTATAAAATTTATAACAGATATTATCACATCCAGAATAGAACTCCATCCTAAAATTTTCGAGCAGAGTGCTTGTTGGTGAATAATACAATGAAATATATAAGGAGCCGGTGCATTTGATTCCACAACCTTTTTACTGACCAAAGCACAAACTCCGTTAAAACGGCCAACCATATTTTTCACCAGCACCATCTGTAGTAATGGATTTCAAATTTTTCCACTTCAAACCAAGAACAGCAATGGTTTCCTCAAAGCACTTTTGGAGTGTAAAATTAAACTTTATGATGTCATCTGTTTTTCAATGATTGCACTAACACTAGATGTAGAAACAGTTGAATTAATAAGAGTCGAGTTTTTTAATTAAGAATTTTAATAGTGGGGAACGAATAAAACTAATAAAAAATAAAAACACAATGGGCCGCATTTAAAAAACCGAATGGGGCGCATTGAGCCCATGGGCCGCACGTTGCCGGTGGCTGGCTTACACCAACTTTTATATCGTTAATATAAATCAAAAATAGTATAGATCCCAGTATAGATCCTTGTGGAACCCCCAATTTTATAATTTATTTTTCAGATACTATTCCATTAACTTTTGTCCTTTGTGTTCTCCCCGTTAAGAAGCTGTTAAAGTTTAACAGTTAAACCATGACCATTCTCTAATACTAATTCGATATTTGAACATTTTAAGGGCCCTTTTTAAGTCAAGAAATACCTTAATTATAGTTTTTCCCGAGTCGGATTCCTTTTTCCACTCGTTCAATATCGAATTAATAGACGTTTCTGTGGAGTGATTCTTCCTGAAACCGGGTTTCTCTTCGCAATTCTATCATTGACTCTATTATTGTATGTTTAACTTATTTCAATACATATTATTATTATTTAGGCATATACCTACATAGGTGTTTAATTCATATCAGTGTATACTGTTAAAATATAATTATTTCATAGAAAGATAGAAATAAATAACAATGCAAATTTTGTTTTGCTGTTTTCTTCAGCCCCTTTTTTTTTCCTTTATGTGTGAGTCCTCATATCAGGCGCGTAGTACAAACATTTTTCTTCAAAAATGTATATGAGATAAGACTTCTTATTAA
Source organism: Argyra leucocephala (assembly GCA_963942445.1). Lineage (NCBI taxonomy): Eukaryota > Metazoa > Arthropoda > Insecta > Diptera > Dolichopodidae > Argyra > Argyra leucocephala. Next base: position 111,353,048 of record OZ012678.1, read on the forward strand.
TTTATATATTCTTTGATATTATATAGGAGTGTATTAGTGAAGTTGAAAATAGGAAAATATTTTAATAGCAAATATTTATTTCCAAACGTTTGCGACTCACCTAAAAACACAATTTTGTTTTATTTTAAATTTAATTGTTTTGGATAAACATTTGGCAAAACCCGTAAATGCAATGTGTAAAAATTAATACAAAATAAAGAAGAAGCTAAAGTTAGATAATTCTTAAATTAAATTAATATAGTTATTTCAAAAGCACATATTTTGTTGAATTAATTAATGGAAAACAGAGTATTAACGCAAACTCTTAAATTGAAGATAAGACCTTGAAATTACTGGAAGACTTAAACTGTTATAAAAATGTTTACTTGCATTTCACATTATGCTCTATAATTATCATTGTTGCGAACAGCACCGCTAAATGTTTGGGTTTTTGAAGCCGTTGTATTTTATTTTAAAATATGTTTAATATCTAAGTATACAGAATGCAGCTCAAGTACGGAGTACTTCGTACTTGTCAGAATACAGAAATGCACCATTCTTTTTATGAGTAATGTTCCATCGAAACTGATACCACTTGTTAGTTTCATATTGCTGGATCCTTTTATTAATCTCAGCGGTAGGAGTTGACGCATGTTCGGAAGAATTGAAATAGCTATCTTTGTATATTTTCTGTATACTTTCAAGGAATTTGGAAAGTCTTACAATCTAAATTCTACAAACAGGGGTAAAGAAATGAGTTCATATAGTGAAATATCTAGAATGTGCAAATCAACTTAAGACATTTTAAGTAAGAGACAGTTTTTACGTGCTTGATTTACAAAAATTCAAAGAAGATTAATGACGTAGTTCAACACTCATCGGCAAACTTTTATCTTTTTCCTACTCAAGAGTACGAAATTATTAAGATTTTTATATAAAAAATTTCGGAACTGTTAAAATAAAAAAAAAAAAAAAAAACAAACGAAAAAATTAAGTTTGGATCAAAATATTTTAGTACCCCAAAAACAGTTTAAATGGTGTATAGAACAAAATAAATTCCCGGAACAAAATGTAAATTTTTTGTTTTGATTTTTCTTTTCTTTTTTTATTAGTAAACACTTTTATATTATTACTACTACAACAATAGTTGGAGTATATTTTGTATCTTATTGTATTAAGAAAAATTTCTTCTATGGTGTTAAATTAGATTTGTGAGAGTCTGGTATTTTCTAACATAGTAGAAAAAAGGGCAAAAACTTTAATAATTTGTATAAATGTGGCAGTGAAGAATAGAGAATATGAATGTTAAATTGCCAACAATTAACTTATTGCATATACATATATATATACATACAGATATAAATGAAATTGTACGCATATTATGTTGTTAACTCTGATGATATAAATTATGCAATTAAAGGTGATGATAATGATGATAAATAAATTAAATTTTAATTGAAAGTGTTAAATTGCATAATGAAAAAATTATAATAATTTATAATTAAATTAAAATTATCATTTAATTATGTAATTTTAATTTTTTACAAAATATATTAGTTCAGTAATAAAATTATTTAAATTGAATTTAAATATACGATGTAGGTGGTATTTTGAAATAATGTTGATTGAAATTCCCTTGTGATTTTATTAAAGTTTAATTAAATTTAATTTTAATTATCGATATTTATTATCAGTATCGTGAAGTAATAAGTTTTTTCTTTTTATTAAATTAATTCAGTCATAGTGCCACATTCAGTTCAGGTTTAATTCGATTTTGAGTTCGAAAAATAATGTAACTATCATAAGAGTTATATGATATTAGGAGCAACATATTTTGAGCATAGGATAATTTTTAATAGAATTAGGTGTATTTAATTGCTTTGTTAGAAGTATTTTAGATTTTGTAAAGATTGCAGAATGTACTGCAAAGTTTGCAGTGTACTTCAATTATATGTAGATACTTTATATAATAATAATTAATGTAATAACGTGTTATATTCTTCTGGTACTGGTTTCAGGATAATTTTGTCATAATTTTTTTCATAAAAAATTTAAATACATTTAATGTACTAAAGACTTTAGTATATTAGAGTTTTAGATAGGTAGTTAGGTAGATGAAAAATGACTATACCAGTTGCTTTTGCAAAAACAAATAACATTTGGAACAGTTTGGAACAATTTACAGTTTGGAATTTGTGAAGACTCGTCTCGGTAGACCTATTTGAAGTTTTGATTTTTTTATTGCCAACTTGCGCATATTGGCTCTTCTGAGGGAGATGTTGTATCGGCGTAAGACCTAATGACCATGTCCTAAGTAAAGCTGGAATTGCTAGCTTTCCAAAAATATATATCTTTAGTGGCGTATTATCTTTTAAGGACGAAAAATACATTTGAAAGTATCCTTGTTGTTTTGATGTTTCTGTATAAAAACTATTATATCTGTTGATCTATTAAATATATATATTCTAGAAAGATAACGGTCTGGAGTATATTTTAACGTTTATCTGATGATGATTAGTGCCGCCGTTGTGGAGATATTGTAGTTCAAAATAGAAAATTTTGGAAAAAAAAAATAATCTTTATTTTTTTCTTGGAAAACCAAGTACCTAAAAACCTAAATTTATCAACTGTTTGAAAGGTCTTTTCTTTTTCTATAATTCATACATACTTACTTTATGTCTACGTCGAATAGTTTAGAAGATATAAGCATTTATTAAAAAAAAATGCTTTGTCAATTATCATCAAAAAAATGTTAAACCTTTCCGTTATCTTTCTAAAATATATAACTAAATATATATCTATATATATCTACTAGATCAACAGATATAACGGAGTTTATATAAAAACATCAAAACAACAATGATACTTTCAAATGACCTTTTCGCCCTTAAAGGACAAGGTGCGCCACTAAAGATATATATTTTTAGAAAGCTAGCGATTCCAGCTATCATTGGGATATGGTCATTAGGTCATACGCCAATACAACATCTCCCTCAGAATCCCCCGTATATTTATTTAATTAAAGGTTCGACATCTAGTTCATCAACGACAACAACAACATCAAATAATCATTCAATACAGTCACAAATCAGTCACAAATCAATGAAAACAGTAAAAACGGTGGTCATAATCAAACAATTTATAAAAAAAATAATTCCATAAGGGTCTCTATTTTTATATCACAACAAATTAATATTTTATTTTATTGAATTTTCGTTTCATTTACAAAAATGTGAGCTGAAAGCCTTTCTAGCTTGGCTGCTTGATCACATGTCGACTACCAATTGCTTTTACCGTTGATTTATCTATCAATTCGAAATTTGTTGTTCAGAAGTTGGTTGGAAGCATTGTTTATGTTGTACGAGGGGCATATTTTTCTTAAAGCTACACAAGTCGACAGTTATAACACCACATTCTTTTTGGCCTGAGCAAATAATAATAATGAATGAATCAATATTTGCCTCAAATCGGCTAATAAGCGCCCTCATAAAGAAATAATGAATATTATAATTTTGCTTGGCAAGTGTGTCAGTTCACTCATTATTTTATGTGTTACTATCATCAACAACTCAGAGTAGTAATAGTGAATTATTTATTATACCTGTTGTTATACCTTCAAATTCGTTTCGACATTATTACCACCAATTTAGAACAGATAGTTACCAAAATCAAAGCTTTAATAGTGGGTTTACAATCCGTGACGGCTAAAATTTATATTTTGTTTACTTGAATATGATTTAGTCTTTTAAGGGATTTCCTAATTTCAAATAAGTCTGCTCAGATATGGAAAATAGGAAAACATAAGAAATGTTAAGACTCCTGCGCCTGTTCCAAAGCATATTTTCGATTCATCAACTAAAATTACTCTAGATATTATTTTTTTCTGCACGAATCTGGTCTTCCAACCTACCGCCTTAAAAAATTATTGCAGGCTTTGTATTGAATTTAAATTTGCAAGTGAAATAATCGGTTGTGTATAGTAATAGTTTCTTTGGAAGTTGGTTTAACTTCATTGAGCCTGAGTGTTTCGCAAGATTTGCATTATATTTATATTGTTTTGATGTACAAATCAGATGGAAGGATACAGAAGATTAAAAGTGTCAATACTCATTTCTAATTTTTATAAGTTTAATTAAATATAAACTAGGGATTGCAATATCGGGATCCCGACATTTTCTGCGGTATTGGAAATCGTTATTTTACAAAATATATTTTTGTATATTAAATCAATTTTAACATATCAATGTTGATTTAATAAACTTTTGATCGATTTTGTAAAATTCAATTTTAGTTTTCTATCATCCCATCACTATCATTGCCATCACCATTTATCTATCTTTACAAATCAAATTCAAAATTTACAAATTTAATTTTTTTTTTGGCCATTGGAAAGTTTTGCAATCTTTATAAAATATATATTACATGATAATAAATATGTAGGTATACTTAAAATTGTTGAAATAGTGATAGTCTGTTGATTTTAAATATATGAATATATAATATATGAACTTTATAATTGTGGTTTTATAGTTTTTTTTTATGTAAATGAATTTAATTGTGAATTAAAAAAATTAATTTTCTAAGGTCTTATATATTTTCTTAATACCGGTATAAAACTGGTATTTCGTATAGCAAAATATCGGAATACCGGTATTTATGTTTTCGTCCGGTATTACAATCACTAATTCAAACATACCAGCGTTTTTTGTGTTTATGTTCTTGGCAGTAAACTTTTTCACGCATTAAGTACAGTTTACAGGCAATTTTGACGGCATAGTGCGCCTAATTTTTAGTCAGAATTTATTTATCAAAATTCTGGCTTATAAAGTCATTAAAAAAAAGGCTAATACTATAGGAAATAAGCCTGCTTTAATGGCGTAGTTCTATTTTATTTTAACTGGTTATAACTGCATTTATAAAAATAACTGTAAAAATATAAGATTGTTGTTTCCGTTGATGCTATATGGATTTATGGAAGCTTTTCTCACCCTCCTATAATTTTTTTTATACTAGCTTTTACTTTTAACGAGTTTAGAATTTGGAGAGACAAATTTTCTTTTATCACATAAAATGCAGACATTTAATATTCAAGAATTTGGTCTTTATTTAGTGAGCTAGAACTAATTTAAAGAGTTTTTTTCCCTCTAATTGATGCTTGAAATAATTGTGATTGATTAACTATTTTCATATTTCTCATATAAATCAGTTTTCCAGCTTTCAACAGGTTACTAATATTTTAATGTTTCACTATATTCTAGAGTAAATACAGTTTCATACATAATTTTAGCTATTTAAATTTGAGGTTGAATTAAAAATTTAAATTCACTTTTTTCTAATAACTTCTCGAAATTTCCTCATTTAATACAAAAAATTAACTTGTCAAGTTTTTTACATATTTTATTCATTATTAAATCATAATAAAATTCATGTTCCTGAAAAAGGATATTTTTTGTACCTTTTTTCCTGGAATACCTATATATTTTTTATACTTGTATAATTGTTCGTATTTTATTAAAATCTTAATGTACCCACACTGTAACTCACATGATTATGAGTGTGTATTTTATTATAAAAGAGAAAAAAAAAATTAAAACCCCTAAATCAAATTCTAGTCATATCACAAAAAAATAATTCATCGTCATCATCATCACAATCATAATAATCATTAGCATTATGATTAAAATATATTAATATATATTATTATTCAAGATCTGAAACATATTCATTATTTAATGACAACATTTTCTCTTGTTCGACATATGTAAAATATTATTAGAGGTTATAATATCTTCTTTATTCATTATTATCGATTATTATAATCTCTATTGGGAATAGAATCGTTCGTTAATATGCGATAGAATTGTATATCAACAGTGACACACAAAAATATTCGGTCGAGATGTTATTGGTTGTTGAGTGTTTCGTTCGTGTAACACTATGGAATTTATCGCTAGTATCAAAGTTTTAGATCGAGTGTTATTAAATTTTTTTTTTCTTTATTTCAAACGAATTAAATTCAAATTTTGTTTTAATTATAATCTTATTTAATTTATAATTATTTTATTTATTTATTTATAAATTTATTTTGAAAGGACTTTTATCACCACATTTGGGTTTATCAAGCCTGTAATTATGAATATAATGAAATTTATTATTAAATTAAATAGTAAACTGATATTAAATTTAAAGAAAAATAATATTTATATTTGGTTTAATAAAAAATAAAAAAATAAAATAAAAAAGATAATGAAGATTAAGTTAACTAACTACCAACTACTTTTCATTTAACGTATCTACGCATAATTTTCCCCTAAAAATTAAGCTTTTAAGAACTAAATACTAATATTAATTCTTTTTATTTATCAAAAACTGATACGATTTGTAAATCAAAATGCAATGCAGATCTTGCAATGCACTTAGATTCGAGGAAGTTGGACCAACTCTTTGGGAATGCTTAATTGCTATAATGATTTATATGCAAAAAGCAAGTAAAATAATTTGCTAATTTGCTAATTGTTTACAAAATAGTAAACAGAGCAATGTGTTGTCTTGTATCAGTGTATCAATCCAATTGAAGATTTTCTTCCTCAGCTCTTACTCTTCCTCTTTCTATTCTCTTTGCTAGGTGTAAATCTGAATTCAAAAATTACTCCATCGGTATCTTGATACTTGATTGCTCATAACACAATTGATGAATTGAATTAATTCATCTTTTGTCTCAAAATATATGAGTTCCTACATTCTATTCGTTATTAAAATTTAAGGGAAACGGGAATGGTAGTACATAATTTTTATTTTAAAATTTTTCATTTCATTATCATTCAAAAGAAATTCATTGTTTAAATTTGTGTGAATGTAAATGTAATCAAAAGATCTGCGATTTGTGTTTTATGGTGTATAATGAGGTTTAAGAATAAAAATTGGACAAGGGTATAGGATCGAATTAAATTGAATAAATTTATAGATTGAATACCCATGTCATTAACAAGAAGGATATATATTTATACTAATATAATATTATAGTCCTTAATTTGATTTTGATTCTATTTATTATTATTTTTTTCTTATTATAAATAGAATTCACAAAAAAATGAAAAATCCGATTAAGAGTAAATGAATTTCGAACCAATTATTGTTCTTGAAATTGATACTAAATTTAGAGAACTCATTCAGCTTTTGCTTGTAATGATAAAAAAAAATTTAATAAAATAATTTTTGAACTATAAGAAGAACTAAACGGATTATATTTATTTAATTACCGTTATTTTAATAATTTTTCAAAGAATTATGTTGCTAAAAATACATTTTTTGAAGTAGTTATGTATATACCTATATAACAATTCAGATCGGCCCTATGTAATTACAATTTAAAAACGCCTTCTTGTGGTTTAGGCTTCAATTAAAGATGTTGATGGATGTGATGAATAATGAATGAAAAATTATTTTGGAAAGTGAAATGGTAAATTATTTAGAAATGAGAGTATTATTTCCAGTAAGGTGGTACTTCTGATGATCATTGCTCTGACACATTTAGATTTATCTTAAACAAAAAATCAATAATTATTTACTAAACCCACACTTATTGAGTTAAAATGAAGGATGTAAAATATAATTTAACCTGCGGTTATGATAACCTAATTAGTTTTGCTGGTTTCCGTCAAGTCACCACCATCCTCTTTATTTTTATTAGTACAAAAAATTCCAACAATATTTTTTTAATAGAAGTAGGTGAAATGTTTGAAATTAATAAGGTTTGGTTGTTGACATTTTCGATTCGACATATTATAAAAAAAATATTCTTGTACTGGGATACAAAAGCGAAATAGAGAAAAGAGAGAGTTAAAATCTTTTTCTTAACATTTGAACTTATTTGAGTCAAGTAATGTTGAGTATGGTATCACATAGCTGCATTTGAAAATTCTCCCATATCTTCGGAAACAAACAATTAAAAACAAAAAATATTTATTTTACATTCTACCAATCTCCTAAATATCTACGTGAAATCTCCTAAAAAATAATGTAAAAAGTTCTAACAATGTTTCCATGTAAATTAATTAACATCATTTCCAAATCTTAGGTCACAATTGTTAGTAGTTTATATATATAAATATGTTAGCAGTTGTGTTATTTCTTAAATTTTTGTAATCTACACAATACAGAATACAGAATACACAATTTTTGTAATCTTTGAAACGTTTGTGAATGACCTTGCTTGTACTTTTCATTGAACGGTTAACGTAATGAATAATGTTTGATGTTAAATTTCGAAGTTCGTTAATTTTTTAAGCTTGAAGTTTGAGTTTTTCATTTTTTTAATTATATTTTTTTGAAATATTAGAACAAACTGTGTCTCACACAGATGCTTATACAATTTTGGAGACTTTACATCTCATGCATATTGAAATATGAATAAATGAAAATTCAAATTCAAATATACCTAGAAGGAATTCTGTTTGCTATTTTTGCTATAACAACGTTGATAATATGTTATAAAGCGTATTATGTATGAATAGGGTATTTGAAATTAGCAAACCTAGCCATAATTACAATGCACGAATCAAACCCTAAAGTAGTAATACAAGATCAAATAACCCGTGAATTAACAATAGAAACGGGAGTACGACAAGAAGATGCACTATCCCCATAATTATTATACTTAATGCTTTATTACGCCATAGGCCAATTAGAAATGAAATACAGTATCTTCAATGTATGACAACCCAAATAAGATTATATATGCAAATGGTATACACTGAAAAAAAAACTAGGTAATTTTGACAAAAATCTGCGTTAAAATGACAAAAACTAGGTAAATATAGCGTCAACAAAAATGACGAGTAAATATGACAAAAAAAATAAATAAATTTTTCATTCTATAAATATGACATTTGTCTTTATGACAACTTAAATTTGTAGGAATGACAAAACTAAATTTCCTAATATGACGAAATGAATATTCATTATGCTAAAATTTTTTTTCAATGTATTAAAATAATATTTTGTTGATTGGGGAAAAAAATTTGTCAATTTAAATGAAATTTTTATTAAATCAACAATTTTGTTTTGTCGAAATAAACTTTATTCAGTTTTCGAACTAACAAATCACATCATTTTGTCAATAGAATATATGGCTAGTATAAGATCTACAATATTTTTTTGTCAAAATAACCTCTATTTAGTTGTCGAATTAACAGAATTACTTTGTTAACAGGGTAGTGTATGCATATACAAATATATAACTTACAGATTAATATATCATCAAAAAATGTTAAAACCAAAATAGAAGCTACTCCATAGAGTATTTCTTACTTAAAAATAACTTGTTAGATATTTTATTATAATATTTGTTACTGTTAACAAATTATAGCTTTTATTTGCAAAAATGTAGTTATAGCTTAAAACTATATTTTCAAAAAAGCGTTGTGCGGATCACCTTTAATTTTTGTTTTAACATTTTTTGATGATAAATTAATCTGTAAATTATTTATTTGTATGCATTCAGTACCCTACAAGTTAAATGTGGGACCATATTTTATGTTAGCAAAACAAGACAGCCTTCATAAACACTATATAATATATGTGCGCTATAAAAATAAATGCATGCTATTATTACAGCTAGAAATAAAACAATAACAGTTTTGTTAATTAACAATTAATTTATATGATAGCATTTCTATTATTTGAAAACAAAAAAAAATTAAATTCATTATTACACATTTAAAAAATTTAAAATAAAGTTAAAAAAATAAAGTTTTTTTTATTGCATTACATTTTTCAAAATTAATCAAATACATTTCAAAATATTTAAAAAATGTTCAGACCTCAGCTTCTGATTGTTCCAGCTCATTGATGTTCATACTCTATCTTCAAATTATTTATTTAATAAAATAGTAAAATTTATTTTTTTCCTTCAATTTATTTACTATTCTTAATAAATGTTTTAGTTAATAAATTAAAATAAATCATTAATAAATTCATTAAATAATTCACTAATTCTATTAAAATAAATTTGAGCTTTAAATTTTTCATCTTAAGTTTTTTAACTTAATTCTAATATCTTTTTGTAATTTAATTCTTCAAAATATCTTTTTTATTTAATTTTGAATTTTTTTTAATGGATAATTATCTTTTTTCAATTTAAATTTTCAAATGTCGTTTTTTATTTAACTCTTAACTTTTTTTTAATTGAACTCTTAAATAAGCAAATTCAAAAACACAACTTCACATAAAACCGCACCTTTACTTTTATATTTTCATCTCAAGTAGAAAAAAAATTGTTGTATGAATAAAAATTGTTTGTCAAATGTTTACAAAATTCTTTTGTTAATATGACTATGAAAGCAACAAAAATTATAATAATAATAATTTTCTTGTTGACCAAATTGATTTTGTAGAATTAACAAAAATTTATTAATTGCAATCAAGTGCATAGTAAATTTTTTTGTCAAGCTAAGGTAAGTTTTGTCATTTAGTTATACAAATATTGATTTAAAACGGGTTTTTGTCAGAATAACAAAATTTTATTCACTTGGATAAAAATTATTAGTTTTTTTTTGTCAATTTTACTAACTTAATTTTCCATTTTACAAATTATAAATTTTTGAAAAGTTATAAAAAAATATATACAAATTAATAAAAAATTGTTGAGCAAACATTTTTGATAAAATAGAAAAAAAAATTGTTGTGTGAATAAAAAATGTTTGTCAACATTTTACAAAATTATTTTGTTAATTTTACTAGGAAAAATTTTTTCAGTATGGCAATAATCGCAAAAAAACTACAGATATATGGCAGAAGTATTTGTGCGACCAGAAATTGAGAAAGAAAGTAGAATTAAAAATCGACGAAGGCAAAACAAAATATTTAAAAATTCAAAGGAAGAAGTGAATAAGACGTTAATAGAATATAACAACCGAAGAGTACAACTTTGAAGGAGTTACTTCACAATAGTGTGCACTACTATATGAATAACAGAATTCAGGTCGGAAACAGATGTTACTGTGCAAACAAAAATGTGCTACAATCAAAGTATATATCAAAAAAGGCCCAAAAATATTGGAGAATAGAGAATATATTCTATTATAGTAGCTTAAGTTAAATAATAATAAAATTAAGAATGAAGATGTTGTAAGGTCTACAAAGGCGCATAGATTAAAATGGCTGGCACGTAATTGGAATGCATGAAACTCGAAAATAGGGTGTGGTGTTAAATAGAAAGCTTGTGATCAATCATGGTAAGGAATCCCGGTAAACAATTTTGACAAAAGTGTTCCTAAAAAGTCGTGAATGTGTTTCGTGCCCATGGATGCTCCTATTTACGGCAAATTTAGTCGATAAAATGTCGACACATTTCGTATTCTCTTATAATATTTTCCAAAAATTAAACAAAATTCAATTCTTGTACCAAGTGCATGATTACTGTACCATATTTCCAGCTAGAACAGAAGATAAAAAGATGGAAATAGTAGAAATAATAACTTTTAACGTATTAATTGTTTTAATTATTTAATTTAAATAATTTATATAATAATATAATTTTTTGAATATACAATAATAATTTTGGCTTTTTTTGTTTTTGTCTTTCGTGCCTCTGGCTCCAAAGATTTCATAGCTGAACTTAATTCTCTAGATATTGTAGTCATCTCAGATTTTGATATTTTATTGAATATTTTCTTCCTTTAAATTCTTGCACTGATTTTTAATCAAATTGATTTTTAATTTCTGCAAACTGTTTGATAATTTGGGTGCTGAAAGTTTTAAACTATTTTGTTTTAAACTTTTTATCTTTTTTTTTTTAAATATTTGGTCCTTTATTGATGGATTGGGAGAATCAAACATTTCCTAATTCTATAAAAAAGTAACATAACATTGATTTTTACTAACTTATAAATATTGCTTCAAATTTTAATTTTAACAAACCTTGAATTTTTTCTACAAAACTTGATTCAAATTCCGATTTTCTAAGAATCAAAATACAGACACAGTAAAAACACTTTAGGGACATTACACGAGTCGGCGGACAAAAGTCGATAAAATAAGTAAAGTTGTAAGAGTAAAAATACGAACACAACAGAAACACTTTAGGGACACTGCAAAGAAAAGTTGGTACAACTTATTTTTTTAGTCCTCATTTACATTAATCTTGGCAACATACCTGTTATTTTAAACTTTTATTGCAATCCAATTTACAACTTTTATTTTTTTATTTTAAAATATATAATAATAATTCACACGTAGCTTAGTAATTACAAGAAACAATAACAAAAATAAACTAACGCAATAAAAAAATAATTTGTCAACCGAATCCTATTAAACTTTATTGCATTCGGTCGTCATAGTTACCAAGCTATTTGCTATTGCTAGTATTTAAAAATTATGTTTTAAATAAATAATTATTGGATAATTATTATAGAAATGAAAAATCAAGTCAAAGAAAAACAAAAAAAAAATAGTTTTATTATTTTTCTTTTCTGCTGGGTACACAAATAGGAACACATTGTGTTCCTTCATCTTTCTACGACACATTTTGCTTACCGGGAATACCAAGAAGAAAATGGAAAGACAATGTTCAAAGTGATGCACAAGTTATATAAATCCCGAATTGAAGACAAGCAAGATTGCCTCTTTTGCAGAAGTATTGAGATGAAGTCCAAAGCTTACCCGGAGCTGTAGCGCTATTATTTGATGATGATGATGAATAAGATATTACATATTGATAGGGTTGTATACTTTAACTTGAACAATAGACTTATATCTAACCTTTTCAAAATTAAATCAATCTCTTACTTACATCTTATCAAAAATCACATCTTATCGCTAACATGATTTCAACTCACGTCAGCTTTGAATAGTCTATTAATGCTATTGTATGTAAATCAAATAAATTTCGTTTTTAATACTTAAACACAATTATATTTGATAATTCCATAAATATTATAAACAACGTATTTAGCAATGTTTAAACTTCTATAATATTGTATTTACCTATTTAAATAAAAAAGCCTCAAATATTTAAACCCAAAATTTAAAAAACAAATATAAGAAGTGAAATTCTTACTAAATTGATTAAAAATTAATAATGTTAATAATATAAAAATTAACTTGAAAATAATAAATAATATTATATAGAACTAAATTTCATTCTACACCCACCCCACTGAAAGGATTATAAGATAATAGTGATGATTGAGGGAAAACTATAGAAACTTAACTGTAATTATTTATTTTCCCTAACCACTTAAAAAAAAATTAATTTCTAATAATATAAGGAAAGTATATAAACATGCAAAAATAAATTCAAATCTCTATAAATAAATCAAAAGGATTACTGATAAGAACCGTTTTCTGATCAAAGAAAGTTGTCTGAAAAAAAAATGATTTTTTTTCTTTTAAGTACACTCAACTTTTATAATACAAAAACAAAAAGTTGAAAGAAAATAATAATAAGAAAAAAAAATTTCATCATCAAACTATTCCATAACAATATTTTAAGTTTGTTTATTTTGTATTTCTTCCATTTCTCTTTTTCGATTCTGTTTTGTAAGGAAAGAATAATGGAACATGGCGCGAAATAGTATGGCCCCATATTTAAAATTTTCCCAAGTAACAAAGAAAAAAGAAGAAAACAACAAAAAATTGAAATAAAAGATTGTTCGTTAACCTTTACTGCTTATAATGTTGGAAATAGTTAATACGGTAAAATCAACAGTTTTAAATTTTACTCTTTCTACAACTTACTATCTAGCTATATTATATAAATCTATATATATATACATTATACTTTAAAGCTTAAGGCAAATATTTATATTTTGAATTAAATTTCTTTTTAAGGATTTTACTGTGTACTATTGTACTTTATTTATTGTCTGTATCAGTGCTTGTCAATGGTATGGTTTAAAATTTATCGTGAGGTTATCGAATTGTTATTTAAAATTGGAATATTTAGGTGTTTAATTAATATTATTTCTATTTAAAATATTTATTTATTTATATGAAACTTGTTTCGATAATAGCTTGTAGTAGCTGAGGGTGTTCATTGGAAAAAAAAATTGTAATTTTATCAGAAACTAGATTGGTTTTGGATTGATGATGGAGTGTTGTGTAGTGAAGTAATAAAATTTAAGTTTTAAAGTTTATTTTAAAATTTTGCACGCATATAGCTGGAATGTTAGCTGGAAAATTATATACATGATTATTAGTTTTATAACGTTCTATGACGATGAAATGGAGCTGTTATGAAGGCGCAGTTATTCTACAATAAATATTAAGCAATCACCATTATAGTTTTCCACATATAAATGTATCAAAAATTTAACTGCAAAAATTTGTTGTGTACCATATTGTATTTGCTATTTGCCAAGTCTCTGTTTAAAAACAATTAGGGTGTTCATCTCATGGTCTTGGAATTATATAAAAAACAATATTTTATTTATTTTATACACAGATTTATTAAGATGTTAACCATAATCTTTTATTCAGATATTTTGTCAGATAATCTTTTATTCAGATATTTTGTCAGACTGAACCAACCCATAGTATATCAGTGTTAAATACAGCTTGATGTTGGTGGAAAGTAGAAAAAATGTTTTTGTGTGTATGTAAAAAATATAGTGTTTTAGGTTTTTGGGGCAATGATGGAAGTTTTCCATTTACAGAGGTATATGAATAAAATATTGTATATATAATATTTTTAAAACTAAAAATCTATAATTATAATTGACAAGCATTTAAGGTCCTGCGCAGTAGACACCTTTTCATTTTATTTCGATTCTCCTACTCCTTAATGAACTTCTAATATACATAATATATAAGATTATATATAAAACAAAAATGCGCACAGTTGAACAGTTGAACAGTTGAACATTTTGTACTCATATGATTTTATTATTCAGCAAATACATTATGCATAAGTGAGAACTTATTAAAATAATAAACAAAAGCAAACAAATCAGTTATTATAATTTATATTATGTACTTCCGAATGAATCTATATACATATGCCAAAAAAAACATAGAAACAAATTCATCTCAAATAAAAAATATAAAAAAGCAAAAACAAAAAAAATCAGTTGAATTGTTCATATGACGAGCAAATTTATTTTTATATAGTAGAGTTGGAGTATATATAATTATCCTTATTGAACTTCTAATATAATAGTTGTATATAAAACAATAATGCTCACATAGTTGAAAATTTTTTAATCATATGGTTTTATTATTCACCAAATACGTTATTCGTGAGTTCTTATTAAAATAAAAAACAAAAACAAACAAAAATATAAAAAAAACAAAAACAAAAAAAATTCATATGACGGGCAATTTCATCTTTACATAATAGAGTCAAAGTAGCTATCTATAATTATAATTGACAAGCATTTAAGGTCCTGCGCAGTAGACACCTTTTCATCTTTAATGACAAAATTTTTTATTTTTAGTAATTTTATCCACTAAATGCCACTTACTATAGGGAATATATCGGAAACGAAGCAGTATATGAGGGACGTGTATTTATGTGTCCTAAATAAAACTTACTAACCACAAAACTTTTTATTAAACACGAGTGGTTTCTGCTATATCGTGCGAAGTCTATGTCAGTACGTAAATTATTGTTTTTTTAAAAACTTTAAATTTAACTTCAACTTGAAATATAATTACTCAACAGGGGCCACTAGTAGTTTTATAATATACAACTTTGTATATTATATAGTAATCGTACGTCATAATAATATGAAAATATAAAAATTAAATTTTCAAACAAATTTATTTCGTTTAAAATAGTTGAGGAACTCTGATTTAGAAAACAATTTAGTTAACCCAACAAAAATAAGATTTTTTTTATTGTATTGTGTAGTATACTATATTCATAGCCAAGAGTCAAATAAAGTCAATTTTTATCTCGATTTCAGTATTTTTCGTATAGTCTTTGAAATCTATTCAAAATAATAAAAAAAGAAGAATGTATTGGTAGACAAACATATTTTTTATACTCGTAGTTGTAAGTAAGTAGTATTATGTTTATTGTTCATTATAAAAAAATTATAAAAATATCTAGACAAGTTTGATTCAGAAAAAATCTTTTGCCTAAATTATTTCATTTTATTTTATTTAAATTATTTATTGTGAATATTAATTTGACCTTCATAAGTAAGTGACTGAGAAAAATTAGCAATGCTCAACAAAAAATCCTTGAAATAATTATGATAATAAATTATACATTGCGAATATTGGGGCATCAAAATTAATTAATTATTAACAATTTATGGAAAAATTAACGGAATTTAACTAGTTTGTATTGGTTATTTAATAAAGGATCTTCAATGAATTACCAAAGACTTATTAAATTTCATTTATATAATATGGTACTAATATAACTTTTTATGATGCCTTCGACACCCATGTAATATCAATACTATAATATCAATATTGTAATATTCGAGACATTACCCCTTGACAGACATAAACGTAGTATTAACGTAGTATTCATTATGACGTTAAAATGCAGGATAAAACAATTTTTTTTTAAAAAAATTATAATTTTTTTTCAATTGTATTTAAAATTTTGCCTTCGGCTTTTATTTTTATTTTATCCGTTTTAATTTAATTTGACAATAAAACAGAATAAACTTTTAAAAGTTAAAAAAAAAAATTATAATTTTTTTTAAATTATGTTTTAAATTTGCCTCCATTTTTTAAATTTTTATCCACTTTGCATTTTGACTTGACAATGAAAAATATTGTTTAATTTTTAAAATGTGTCAAATTAACTATTTTTAGTATTAATTTAATTATTTATTTGACGATAGACTGCGCTGATGTACATCATTGCGCTGATGTACATCACACAATATTCTTTATTTATATCGTGATATTAGGTGATATCATGATATTATGTGATAAAATAACATCACTATATCAGCATTATTACAATATCGATATTACATGTCTGTCAGTAGCATAAGTAAGATCAATTATTTAATTATTTTAAAAAAACCACTTTTTGCTGCAAACAACAAGTTTCAGACTGGCTCAAAGTAATAGAAGTCAAAAAAGCAAAAACTCATAGAAGTAAATGAAGTAGAATAAACCACAAAATGAAGTGAAAACAAAAAAGAAACAAAACCTTCACCAATAGTCGTTGCTGATGGAGTCCAAAACATTGAAATCACAGCACTAAACTTCTCGAAAATAAGATCAGGGACAAATATGTAAAGGAAATTATCAAAAGCGAAGAGGCATGGCTCCAACTCAAAAGCCCAGAGTCATACAAAATCATAGTAAAAGAATTCCAGGAACCAAACATGAATTCCATATTTATAAATTAAAAACGAAAAACAGCTTCAGAGTTGTGCTAATAGACTTGCATCCATCAACAGATTTCAATATAATCGAAGTAGAAATTGAATCATTTATATGTATAATAGTCGAACCACCTTACCAAAAGCATGACCTTCGACAAAGCAGATCATGTGAACGTTACGGTTACACCAACAAATTCTACAACCGGGAAGCTAGATGCGTTAACTGTGCTGGAAATCATCACATCACCAATTATAAAAAAAAATTAGGAACAACGAGGTCAAATGTGTTTTTTGTTCCGAAAACTATCCGGAAAATTACAGAGGCCACTATAAAGCTCTCCAAAAGAAAATTTTTTTAGTCCTACGCACGAATATGCCTAGCCAGAACCCAGTGTCGGAACCCGTGAATATTGTGGCCAGATCTCAAAGTTAACATGTACAATCGTGCTTAACATTCTCTAACATTATAAAAAATTATCAAAATAACCTACAAGACATCCATACAAGGGCAACAATAGGAGAATAGGGGTATTTAATATGAAAGGATGTACAGGTATTTATCGTAAGCCAGATACTGAATATAAACATTTCTTTTCCAATAGAACGCTGTATAGCCGGGCAAATATTTCTAGAATTGATGTTTTTGTTTTGCATTTAATTAGAAAACATTATATTAAACTCACAACTAATATAATAGATAATAGCTTAGTTTCACATTCTGCATATCCAGAAAATAAATACATTGAAGACTCATTAAGCTCAGGTTTCATTCCCCCAGAAGCATTTCTCTTTTTTGATCGCAATAGATATATTCAATCCAATTATAGCAATATCCCTATTATTTATCACGCTTTTAGACGTAGCACTCAAAAACAGATCACTTTCGAGCCAAATATTAACCCCAATACCCAACTACCAATTTGGAGATATAACATGAGCCTCTCACCAAAAGACGTACACCATATTATAAATATTAATAAGTTCTGGTGGTTAAGCTACTAAAAAAATTGGCAACAAAAACAATTTTTTTAATTTTTATACTAAATTTTAAGTTCAACTAAACATTACAGTTCTGGTTTAATAATAGTAGGTTAATTAGTTGTGAGTTAGTTTTTAAATAGTTTGTAAGGTTTTATTAAAAATATGTAAAATTAAAGTCGGTTTTTTCTAGGCTTTTCCGACTCTTGTTAAAATGAATAATAAAATTGTAACTCAAGAAAGTTGTAAAAATACGTAAAACATATGTAAAAAATACTAAAATAATTTTAATTGTAATGTAATAACTGAGAGTAATCGTAAGGGGTTCAATAAGTTAGTTTATAAGTCATAATGTGAATCATTTTTTTTGTTAATTTTTTGTATGATTTAAGATAGAAATAAGTTGGCTATGTTACAAATAAATATATATATATATAAAAAAAAAAAAAGGGGTATTTAATATATTAAAAAAATATTTTTTTTTTGTTAAATATTTTGAATTCAATAAGGTAATTAAAGGTAGATGTTACACATTCAATTTCGGTCTCTTTGCCATCGAATATTTTATTGTAAGAACACTACTTATTTAATTATATTCCTTCTTTAATTTTTAAAAAAATATAATCAAGAGGATATCTTTCAATTATATTCATTAATTTTAATATAAGATAAATATATAGAATAACAATCTGTCCCAGCTTATATGCTTATAATCTAATTTATTCATATTTAAAAAAAAAACTAAATTTACACACTTATTAAAAGAAATTTGATTTATTTCAATGTTAAAACATTTATGTATTAAATTTTCGGTTCCACATAATATGTATATACCTACATAGTACATATAAATTTTCACTTAATAAAACAAACCATTTTCATCATTTCTCATCTAAAATATTTAAAAAAAACATAACGAAAAAAAATGTCACCTTGAATGTAACATGTAATGACAGATACATTTTGTAATAATATGCCGTAATAAAACATAATATATAAAGTTAACAAAATAAATTACACCTTAACAATATATGTAATACATAATATTTAAGCTATGATTTAAAGTTCTCATTTGCAACAAAAACAACTTTAAATCTCTATAGAATACAAAAACAACAACAGCAACAGATTGAAATCAACATTTTACAATGAATTTTTAGTAAGAGGTCAGTTGTGAAACTAAAATGTCTAGCTGTAATAAATTTTATAGCATAGAAATTATATAAATATGTCATGCGACAAATTTATATATTATGATGATAATATATTATGTGAATGTTATATATTGAAGCATTTGTGTTTTGTTATTATTTTAGAGAAAAATGTTAACAGAGGTGGAAAATCTAAAATAATCCGGAACAGTAACAAAACAAGAATGTTGTTTCAAATGGAAAAGTTAGGAAATGCCTGCTTTTTTAATGTATAACATATTATATCTATTTTGCATGTCAATCAAATAAAAATAAATAGAACTATCCTCTGTTTTGGATATATCATAAGTTTAAAAAAAGTTGTATATTCTGGTTGAATGCATTTGCTGGTTCTATTCTTTGCGTATCATTTAATAATCCCCCTCTATTATTTTTTGCTCAAATATGGCCAATTATCGGAAATCATCTGAATCTGATGTTTATCTTTATTTTAATAATAAATCTTGTTTATGTATTAAAATTTTAATTTCTGAAGATTTAAATGATAAAATTGAAATAGCGGCAATACAGCGACAAAGAAAATGAAGTAGTTAGTACCCAACGGATTTGTTGGATTAAACAAAATCTTTGACATTTCTTCCCCACCAGTCAAAACTAAAAGCAGGAGCTTTGGGTATGTTTCTACGAAATTTGACGTCACAACACAACTATACAATACTATATTTAATAACAAAAGTATAAATATAAAAGTATTGCATTCTTATATTATTGGAACACAAATTCAAACCTACTACATCAGATCTTTTCTTTGGCTTTCTTTTTCTATTGAAATTTTTGCTAAGTTCGTCAATTAAAATTGTTCCCACCTATTTCTCTAATTAGTTTTAATTCTGTTTAGGCAGAAAAACAACTGAAGTAGTTGTTATAGGAAGTGCCATTATCAATTTACAAAGTTTCCAATATTCATAAGAGTTGTTTAATTCTATTAAAATTAAAAATGTTAATATTTCGCATATTCTTTTTTTGTTAGTAAAATTTTCATCAGAAAATGTAACTTTAATTTAAGCTCTGATTTTAAGAAAGCAATATCAAAAAAGTGTGGATATGAATTTTCTGTAATAATGTTGGAAAATACCACATTATATACGAATCATAAAATTTAATTGAAAAATTAATTGAATAATAAAATATATTGGAGATACTTTATAGCTGCTAGATCAAAGTAAAATAATACAAATGGTTTAAAAATTGTCTTAGAATGAGAAAATGTATGTTTGGAAAATGTCATATAAGGACTGTATGAGAAAAAAATGTAATACAGTATTTTATCTGTAAAGAACAAAAAAAGAATCATTGTTGTGCTGTTTAGAAATACAATTAGAAGTACGAAAAACAATAATCCGCTTTGGACATATTAAAAACTACTCATCAACGAGTCGTAAACGTTATAAGGAAGGTCAAGAACGACTTAACGATGGAGCGATAACCAGATTCTGGTAGATCGGGAGGAATGGCAGATCGAAATTTATTAAAAGAGGTTATAAGGAGGTTTAAGCGGAAACCCTGATGTGTATCAATGGGTTAAAAATGGTCCGAAAAACGGGTAGATCTGCATACACTGTTCAAAAAATTCAGAAAATCTTAGTCTTACAAAGAAGTAACTGTTGAAAAAAGAAGCAACAGATAAAATTCTAGAAAAAAAAAGTAGAATATTATTACCTGTTTTTATCCAGAAATATGAATGCTGCGTAATGGACGTTGTAACAATTATGTTTTAACTGACTTCAAGCAGCTTTTATCTGACAAAAATTTTATGTAACTGACAAAATCAAAAATTTTCCTGATAAATTTAAATATAAAATGAAGTCCAAATTCTCAAAAAGTATCTTGTTTGTAAACAATTTGTTCTTGTGGTAAAAGAAGTCCTCCATTTGTTACAGTCAATTCAATTAAGCAAGAAAATTACACATAACAGTGTTTAAATAAACATACAAAGCCATTTATACCCAATCACACTGTGTCGTACTTATTTTGGGCTGATTTCGTACAGTCCCATTATGGAAGAGTGTATACAGAATGCTACAAAGATGGTAAAGAGAGGCTCCAGTGCACCAAACTGTCCGGAGCTTTGTTAAATTGACCGTTCATGGGTATTTATCGAAGCAGAACTGAGAAGCACTAAATAAGAGATTAAGATCAAATCACAATTTAAATAAAATAAAAAAACAGAGAATGGCTAGAGAATGACGCAAAGATGTGGACGCAGTCCATCAAACTCTCATTATGGAAGAGTGGCTAGAGAATGGTACTAGGAAGAAAACATTTATTTTATACCTCGCAACTTCAATCCGCCAATTGAATGTTAATGGTTATTTATCACAGCAGAACTGAGAAGCACTAAGCAATAGATTAAGATGAAATCACAATTTAAATAAAATAAAATAACAGAAACAACAACTAACAACCTAATGGTCTCTGAATTCATAATAACAAACAATTGGTTTTATTTTTATAACCTACTGTTTAATTTTTTTCTCGGACATACCTTATTATCAATTTATCAATTATTTCAGTGGATGGATGAATAAACACCGATTAACTGTAAATACAATATCAATGAAGCCAGCTTTGTTAATATACTTAACAATACAAATAATTCAATTTAGTTTAAAGCAAAAGTACAAATTGTTTGAACATTCAGATTCTTGGTTTGTGATTTAGTCGGGTTCAGTCTTAAATAATGATTTTAAGCCCAAAAAACAACAATTGATTGAAATAGTTAATAATTTAAAATAATTATCTATATATTATGGATCATACTTCCTCTAATTAAAAAATCAATCAAGTTTTCTATCCCTGAAAGAAAAATAAAATTATTGGGTAATATACATACTACTATACTTATATACATATTATTATATATATACATACATCTTACATACTGTTATTATTTTGGGTCTTGGAAATAAACTTCAAAACAATAAATTCAAAATTATAAGATTTGGAGTTATACTCCATATTTCTTTAGATACCATTTAGCTTGCTAAGTTAGTAAATTTCTGAATAACTGTAATTCTCTAATGTTCTAATCAAATGTAAGTCTTTTAAACAGTAAAAATTTTCTGAAAAGATTTCCTAACAACAACAAAAAACAAGTATCCTTGTAGCAATAACATAATAGATTACATATATGTACATATATCCTTTAAGGATAAAAGGTTTAACATTCAAACTATTCAATAAAAAACTACTTAGTATTTTTGTATTCTGCTAACAATGAAAAATATGGAAACAAATTATTGAAAGGTCCTTTGTTTTACATTCACACTTTACATTTTTGCACATTTGTATCTTAAAAATGTATAATTAGTATAAAATGGAACAATTGAGATTTATAAATAAGAACCTTGTATTCAGATTTTTTTTTATATTATACAAGATTGTTTGCTTAGAAGGAGTATCTAAAAATGTAACAAAGTGTAAAAATTTTAATTCAAATTGTTAAAAGGGTTTTAATTGAAAAAATTTGGTTTTTCCGTTTATTTGTTTAGAACGCACTAAGCTTTCAGAATGCGTTGTTCTTTTACAAGGCTGGACATTTACAATATATTAAGCTTATGCGCACCCATACTTGTACATTAGTTTGTGAAAATGAAAGTTTGATTTTTTTATTAAAAAAATTGAATACAATTTTTTTTTACCCTATTGTTTTGTAAGAATTGTGTTCGTACATTAAGCATGGCGTGCAATTTATTGGACCTAATGACCATATCCCAAGGATAGCTGAAGTTCCTAGGTTTCCAAAAATATATATCTTATCTTTTAAGGACGAAAAGAGCATTTGAAAGTATCCTTGTTGTCTTGATGTTTTTGTATAAAAACCGTTATGTCTGTTGATCTATTAGATATATATATATTCAGATATATATTCTAGAAAGACAACGGTGTGGAGCATATTTTAGCATTTATTTGATGATAATCGGTGCTACCGTTATGCAGATATTGCAGTTCAAAGTAGAAAATTTTTGAAAAAAAATACTATAGTTATTTACTGTTGGAAAGGTCTATTTTTGTTCTATAACTCATACATACATACTTTATGTCTTAGTCGAATAGTTTAGAAGATTTAAGATATTTATTAAAAAGATATTGTTTTTTTTACCCTTTTTCTATATAAAACTAGGAATTTGCATTTTACGAAATAACAATCATCTGAAGTAAATGCAACACAAGCTTGTGATCAAATCACTGCATCTCAAAAATAATTTATGTTGCCGAATTTCAAAATATATGTCCTTAACAGTGCATTTATATTTTAAGTACAAAAAGCACATTTGGTAACAGCATCAAATAAATGCTAAAATATGCATTTATTTGATATCCACACCATTGTCTTTCTAGAATATATATTTGAATACATATATAACAGTTTTTATACAAAAACATCAAAACAGCAAGGATACTTTCAAATGCCCTTTTAGTCCTTAAAAGATAAGATGCGCCACTAAAGATATATATTTTTGGAAACCTAGAAATTCCAGCTATCCTTGGGATATGGTCATTAGGTCCTACGCCAATACAACATCTCCCTCAGAAGAACCGTAATTTTTATAGAAATGTTGATGGCCCACATAAGGAAAAGGGCCAAAAATTTGGTTGGTAAATTGTCCTCAGCAATATTTTTCGGAAAAATGTTGTGATGTCATCGTAAAGTGCGAATATATTAATAAGAAATAAAAAAATAACAATATATATATATATATATATATCTATTTTTTTATTATTTTCCTTGTAAAC
Organism: Argyra leucocephala; assembly: GCA_963942445.1. NCBI lineage: Eukaryota > Metazoa > Arthropoda > Insecta > Diptera > Dolichopodidae > Argyra > Argyra leucocephala. The sequence goes on from OZ012678.1 coordinate 111,377,250, forward strand.
TGTACAGTCTGTCTCTTATGGAAACATTCAGTAGTTTTTATGATATTTGTATAATCATGTAAGCAACATATAATGACATGTGGATGAAAAACTTAACGGTAATTGTTATCCATGATAATCTTGTTATATCAATCAATCTAGTATCTGTTGGGTAGTTGCAGAATGTTGTGACGCTCAAGTCGACTAGCGCCATTTGAGACCAACAAGTGTTTGCTAGGATATTTGGATGAGAATTTAATCGTGGTTGGTATTTGCAGCTTGGCTCACTGATTTCATCCTTTATGGTTTTCATCTGTAGGTGTTGATGTAAAATATATCGTTACTTACGAACTATGATATAAACGTATACTATAAACGTGATATTAGTCTTAAGAGTTTTCGTTAAAATCACTGTAATATTTCAATATTAGAATTGCTGGCTACTCCTCTTTGTTGGATTCCGTAAGTCCTTATCGGCTTTAAAATAGCTTTGTAAATCAAAAGCTTGTTTTCCAGAGACATTTGTGAGTTGCGACTAATGATCCAATACATTTTATTTCATTTCAACCCAAGTTGTTTTCTCTTCCTTTGAATATAGATTTTTCATGTAAGTTTTCTATCCAAATGCATTCTTACATTTCATGCATAACTGCCTGTTTGTTTTCGTGGAACTTATTCGTTATTTAGCACCACCATCAGACATGTTTTTCTCTTCAGGGTAAATGTGACATGTGTTAATTTTGCTCCATTCACTCTGATTCTCCACTTCTTTAGTCATTGCTGAATTTTATTTATGCTATGTTGCAGAATCTCTGTAGCATGTATTGAATTATTATGCGATACCCCGATGGCCGTATTATCAGCGAAAGTGGCGGTGGTTGTCTCATTTGTTGTTGCTGCGGATTCGCAGTATAGATGAGGTATAAAATGGAACCTAAGATGCTGCACGGACCCCTGACATAATTTTATTGGTTAGAGTATAGGCACCTTGATGCTTCACTAAAAAATGCCTTTAGATGAGGTATGACCGCAGCAATAAATAATTGATTCATTTAGATGAGGTATTTCTGGAGCCGAATTGATGCTCTGGAACAATTTTGCGTTTTTTCCAAAATCGACTTTTAAATAGTTTAGATAGGCACGGTAGTAGACTAGTCGCTCTGCAGGATGTAGTTTCTTCACTCAGCTTGCCTGGTTTTGGTGTCAGGATTATTTCATCAATTTTTTACTGGACTGGAAAGTAACCAGATCTTAGAACAGCGTTCAGAATGTACATTAATATTTTGTAAACTTCTTTAGGCAGTCCTTTCAATATTCTACCACTAATTAGATCATAATCTGGGGCTTTTTTTGTTTTGGTATTATTTCTATTCATTTTGGTTATTTCTGCCATTGTACTGTGAAATAACATTATTTTTACCTAACTTTAAACTTGTTTATTAGTTTGTTAATAACACCCTGTAGACATGTCCAAAATCTTTATAGATATAAATTAAAATATGTTGTATTCAAAGGTGCCGTGGAAATCAATTTTAATTTTTTTCCTGCTTGCATTTTTGTCTATATGCAATATATGGTCTTAAAAATGAAATTTTATTTGTATTTATTGCTTTTTTGCTTTTTCAGGAAGTGCAGAAGAAGATGTATTTATAACATGGAAAAGGATTTATAGGAAATGAAGACATGTAATTGCAGAGAAATAAGGAAAATAAAAGAGAAGAATTGATGGCTGGATGGCTGGATGCTGAATGAATACTGTAATAAGATGATGAAAATAATGATAAAATAGATTTACTGTAATTCCAAAAATTAATAAACAAACGAAAATTCAAGAAGAAAAACTATTATAGAGTTCTGGAAAATTCAAATAATAACGGCAAAGTAATGTGAAAAGAGACAAAAAAAATTAGTGTTGATTCAGTGTTATTGGGAAAGGATTTTTGTATTACAATAAATTTAAAATTCTAACTTGGATCATTTCTTGTTTATAGTTTCACTTCGGTGAATATATTATTTTAATCCATATTTTATTTCTTTATACACAATACATCCATTAAATTATAAGCCCACAAAATTGAAAAATAAAAGAAAGAAAAAATTATAAATAAAAAAGGATAATTTTATACATGTTTTAATATTACATATATCATTTAGGTATACTATTCGATATAAAAAACAGTACAATATATTATAAATGCGTATTTACAAAATTTATAAGGACATAAATGATAACACATACCTGGTGTAATGCAATAAAATCCTTTAAATCTCTCCATTTACTTTCATATAATGATCTCCTGGAATACATCCTTTGAATAATAGCTGTAACATTACCGAATACAACAGCATGCATCAAAGCTGTTTTTTTATATTGTTGCAAAATTATTACAATAATGATGAATGTTATATGAATAAAAAAGACATAATATAAAAAAGAGAAAAAAAATTGTATTATTTTTTTCAAATAATATTGTTAATACAAAAATAAAAATAAAACAATTAAATAAAAAATGACAGAGTTTTATAGGATATGCTTAATTCTTCTTAAATGTACGTAAATAAATTCATGTTCTAGTTAGTTGCCTAATAAATTAAATTAATTATTAAACATAACTTTGGTTTGGTTCTATCATAGCCGCATTTGTGTCTTTGTCGCCCTTAGACAATATATATTAATGCGCCCCATAATTCGTAATAAAAATTAAAAAGTACAAATATACAATAAAAACTAATTATCTGTCGTTTTTGATAATTTATTGATTTAATAAGAACTAAAAATGTCAGTGGAGTACGCATTAATTCAATAAAATTTAGGTTTTTTTACTTCCTTTAACATATTTTGGCCTTGATTTTTTGTCAGAAAAATAATCAATAATATCAGAATAATCTATATTTGATGTAAAATCTGTTTCTATTGAAAATATTGCTAATGCGTTTAAGTGTTGTTCCTACTATAAATATAAATTCCTATAATCTACTATAAATCTTAAACAGGTTTTCAATCTTTTTAATAACGAAAAACTGCGTTCTGCAGAGCAGTTACTCAAATGTGTGCACAAAAATATTCTTAAGATTATATTTGGAAAAACAGTTTCTAATTTTTGCTATATATTAATTTACTGATCTCTAATATCGAATTTTCAGAAATTTCATTAGATTTCAAATATGATCCCAAGTAAACACATTCTTCCATAAAACATTCTTCTAAATCGTTCTTGTACATCTGGTACACATTTTCTGCATTTTCTAATATTAATTTAGGTTGGTATTTCGTTAAATTGCTTAAAAATTCGAAATTTTTTAAAATTAATTCATAAGCTTCAAGACTCTTTTTCAGTTCTTCACTGAGACATGAAATTATAACATTAAATGTTTTGGTTTTAAATTACTATTGCTATGTAATTCCGATTCTTAAATTGTTTCATCATGAAACATTTTTTGTTTTCTCCCTCATTTTCTTTCAAATTCTTTAACAAAAGATATTTTTTTTTTTTTTTTTTTTGTTAAACTTTTATTATGTGCCTTTAATATACAAACTTCAAACCATCAAACCAATAGCTTATAAAAAGTTGAAAAAAAAATGGCTATACTGGATCTAGATACTATTAACATTTAAATTAATTTTAAATATTTATGTTAATTCTAATTGCTTAATAATTTAGATTTATGGAATAAAAGTCGAGTTTCCTTTCACTAATCATTTGTATTTATTTTGCAAATATCGATATTTCGGAAGCAACTTACTTCCTTCATCAGTGCTTTGCGACTAATTAATATTTCGCTTAATAATTTGTTTTTTGTACATTCATAATTATTATTGTATGCTTACATACTACTTTCTTATATGTATAATAAATTGTAAAAAAAGGTTGAAAAAATCAATATTATGTCTTGTATTTTATTTTAAATAAAACCTAACACCTAGCTAACCTAACTTAACCTAACATTAACCCTATCTAAAATAGCCTAAACTAATTCTTAAACCTAGAGTGCACATGTTTAATACCTATTACTAATTAAATGTGATTTCTAACCACCAACATGCTCCTTTAATGTTTTTGCCTCTGTCTGGTATGGACATATCAAATTGAAGATTATCTCCGTTACTGTTGCCCAGTTCATATTCTATCGCTGTATATGTGGTCCATCTACTATAGTGATATAGTATGGCCGGGACATGATTTTGGTTTTGGATAAAACTATTTTGATCAACAAATATAAAATGCTCAGGGGCTATGAATCCTGTGCGCAGAATTTTTCTTATGTACTCCTCATTGTAGTAAAATATATGAGATATTAAACCATTTTCTGAAGTATTTTGTGCTCTTACATAATATTTTCGAACGAGGTTTATCATAAAACTGTCGATTCTGTTTATGTTTGATTCCTTGTACAAATATTTATTTGAATAAAAATGTTTGTAATCGGATTCGGGCTTGCGGTTTTTATTAATACAAACTCTTATGCACTTTCTTTCAAACTTGCGGATTTATTCCATTAGACTTGCGCTGATATTATACTCTACAGGTATACCATACACAAGTGTTGGTCTAATTAATGTTTGATAGCAAATTATTTTTACCCTATTACTTATGTTTTTTTTGTAAAACTTTCACTTTTAATATCCATACCTTACAATAGTCCAAAATAGTATTAAACATTTGTTGCACTTTATGTTGTATGGAGCTTACAGTACTATTAGCAGAGTTTCTTTGGCTTTAAATTCATAGATTTGATATAAATTTGACATTGAATTTATAAATTCAATTAATGATTTGTATTGCTCAACAACAATCGATAAATAATTTTCATTGGATTGTAACTTTAAATTATTAGCTTTAAACTAGTAACTTTAACTAGTGATAAAAGCACATTCGAAACGATTCATTTGATTGTCGATTCATTTAATATTTTGAGCTTGGCTTCTAACTTGAGAAGGTACTCATCTTCTGATTTTTTTTAAAGCTTTAGGTATTCCAGCCCAGTTTTTGTACAGAGCTTTGCATGCATCATATTGACAAGACCATCTTGTTTCGGAAATATTTTTTATGGTTCGCTCTTTTAAAGTAGTTGTTAACACTAACCAACGAAATGTTGAAGAAGAAAAGAAATTAAATAGTTCTTATAAAAAATTGAAAAAGGATGCTGCTTCTCGGTAACAATCTGCCGCAAGTATGAATTTTGTTTTAAATTTTTGTTTTCATTTTTGTACTTTTTTCTCATATTAAAGAATTTTTATGAATTTTTAAAAAATGTCTGTACTTGAAGTTTGTTTTGATACATGTAGCGACATCTACTCGGAATTAACCATCGCTTGACATCTTTATATTAGTTTATACTTATAAATAATGTTAATGTAAGTTTATTAATACTATTATCTTGTTTAATTCTGATTTACATAATTTAATTATAATTATCGATAGATACAAAATTAATTTTGATTATATAAAAAAAAATTATGTTTGATAAAATTTTTCAAAGAAAATGAAATTGCATATGTATAGGAACCTTCAATTAATTTATTTACTGTTTTGTAAGTAAATACGTCAACAAATACTGAATATATTATTTTTTTGTAGAATAGCGGAAAATAATATCTAGAATGCTATGTTCCAGTTAACAAAATAAAATTTGGAAGTCTTGTAATTAATTATTAAATTTAGGAAAGTCACATCTGTATAGTATGTAGTAAAAACATTGAATGTAGAATACATGTCACATCTGTATAGTATGTAGTATGTAGTAAAAACATTGTAATGATATTGACAGCGAATTAGTTTTCATAACATGTAGAATGTGTAGGTTCAAACTTTAGGAATTCAAACTTTAGGAATACTATACAAATTTAATTTTTCAATAAAATACAAATTTATCATTCGAACCGAGTAATTGTGTCATACTTCCGACAGGTATAGTAAATAATTAAAATAATTCATTATTATCTAGATTACTTAGTTATTAGTTAAAGTTAAAATCACATAAATAGGTTTACACAACCACGATTTTAAAATAATTTAAATAAAATATGATAATATGAAAGTTGTAGGCCGCCAAATCTTTTCAACCGTAATATAAATGAGATTATGTAAATTAAGGCTAATGACGAGTAACCAAAATTTTTAAAAAATAAATCTATTTCTATTTTACTCGTCGACGAATGTGCGAATGACATAAGTTGATAACATATAAAGTTGTTTTTACTTGATGTCCATTCGTTTGTTGCTGTCAGTTAAAACTTTAAATAATAACAATAACAGAAATATCCTTTTTTATATATCGCTTTTTAAATATAATTTGTTATATATAGCTCGTCGTAATTGTGTCTCTAAAGGCAAAATTTGGTTGCTCGTCACTCGTCACTTGTCGTGATTGTGTTTTCAGTGTTAAATCAAATTTGGTTTATTCATTTTTGAAATTTCAAAATTCAAATTATAAATACCTATGACACTAAACAATTTCTATTCAGTGTATATCAGAAAAAAGATCGTCACTAACGAGTGCCGTCTATACCCGTTAACAAGTGGTAGTGTAGAAATGCAAAAATTTGGAAAACTTGACTGAAAATGAAAAGATAGATAGATAAATTTAATTACGTTTGGCGGTGTCTAAACGATCAGGGTTGGCATTATGTAACTTTGTTTCAAACATTTCGGTCGAAACAAAATGCTAATAATAATACCAAAATTTTTTGTTTTTTTATTCTGAAATTTTTTTTTCTTGACAGAAAATCATTATAAATTTACTTAATTTTTCATTTTATTGGAATTTTTATTTCTGTGCGTTTCTAAAATAAATATTCCAACAAAAATCATGTATTAATTTATTATTATTTTTTTTTTTTAAATTTACCTAATGCGTCAACTATTTTTCAATCGCCAAAATTTGGTCGTGTCAAATGTAAAAAAAGTAGCGTTTCAAACCTTACGCAATACCAAAATGTGTCGTACCAATTTTGAAAATATTGAAACAAAATAAAAATAGTCGAAACAAAACGACGTTTCAAATTACACAATGCCACCCCAGTTATTCAGTCGATTTTCACTGTCAGTTAAAACTGAGAAGTGTCTACACGTTCAGTTTTGAATGAAAAATTTAGAAATGGCGAAAACTGAGAATTAACATTGTAACAAGTGGAAGTCAAAAAATAAAATAAAACTTAATTTTTAGAATTTCCAACTGACAAATTATTCGAATTATTCTTCTCTAAAACGGTTTTTTTCTGTCTTACGGTTGAGATTAGAAAAGTTGGTTATGAAATTCGAAACGATTGGAATCGAAAAACTAACGACAAGTTAAAAGCAATTCAACTTTTTTTATTTTTTTCAAATAACAACAAAATACATGTATTTCAGTGAAAACTGGCAGTGTTGATGGATCGTCTATAGACACCGCCTTTGGTTATAATAATCAACATTTTGAATTTTACAATAATATAAAAGGCAATAACATACTTCCACAGAGATTTCTAAGTTTTGGATATACATATGTATTAATTTGAACTATCATGGCTAGATCCTGGATATCCCACAAATATCGAAAACAATTTGCTATCTAACGGCCAAATCCCTAAAATTGCAACATTCGTTCCAGCAAACCACATAAATACTGCAATATGTTTATTTGCTGAACTCCATTTATGTAAGCGTAAATTCTGAAAGCCATTCGACATTTCAAATTTGCTAACTAGATAATTAAAGTTATAATGAGTTATAAACTCTTGATCATTGTATGAAGGTACAATTTCTTCAAAATAATTTCGGATACACAATCTTTTATTTTGCTGAAAAATTATTCCAAATAAATCTTCGTCTTGAAGATATTGTTTGAGCATTTTTTGATAATCTTCATCATTACTACTATTACTGTTACTACTAGTTTCATCAGATTCAGAACTGAATAAAACAATTTTTGTTTCTTATGCCATTTTTAATTTTTATTTTTCTTGTAATTTTCATTTTACTAAAAATAAATTGTTTTATTTGTAAACAATAAAAATGACAAAATGTCAAATTATATCATTTTTACACCGAAAACCGTCCAAGTCCTTTTGGTTGAAAATGAAAAAAAAAATTTAAATACAGAAAATATTTTCTCTTTGAACTTAAAATTTGACATTAAAAAACTTTATATCAGAAAAGTAAGTGGACAAACCTACCATTTAATATATTTTGTAGATTTGAGTAGACTTAAATTTATCAATAGTGTGAAACAAAGCTACCACATTTTTCAAATTAATATTACGAGTACAAAGCCGTAGTTTTTCTTTAACTAAACAAGTGTTTTGTTTCCAAGTGTGTGTATTGTCTAGTGTTGTATTACCTAGACAACTTCTAGTTTTATTTTGATTAGTTTCCTAACTAATATGAGTTATAAAAACTAAACAAAAGTTCTCGCTTTGTAAGACCTATTCGTTCAAAAATTATAGTACAAAAACAATATATTTTTTTTTTGACAAGCTATTAACTAGTGTCTAACTTGTTATTAAAATAATGGTTTTACATGGTTCATCATTTTCTACTTGAAATTTATATTATGTATATTGGACTGGGTTATTAAAAGATAGCAATAATTAGAAAAGAGCCCATCATTCTTGTATAATTATCATTACAAACAACATTTTGATCTTTAAAAAAATTACACCATAAAATAAAACTTACCTCCTATTAACATCATAACAATACTAAACACTTTTTCAGCAGTTGTATTCGCTGAAACATTACCAAATCCAACTGATGTTAAACTTGTAAATGTAAAATATAATGCAGTTGCATATGCTTCAGCATTTGTTATATTATCAACAGGTATTTTAAGGCGTTCAGCCAATGCATGCATCCATCCTAGAAAAACAATTTATAAAAAATTTAAAAAAAATGTAAATTAAAGTGTAAAAAAAAAATATAAAACATGTTTGTTATTTTTTCTAAAAAAAAAAAAAAAATTGTCATAAATTTATTGTATGAAATATTTTTGATTGTCGTATCACATTTAGATGAAAATTGCAATAAATTTTAAATCATAAAATAAAAATATTTTTATGTTTTTCATTTAATTAAAAATATGAATAAAACTATAATAAAATTGTTTAGCAACAAATTCAAAAAAAAGTTTTTAATTAAAATTCATTTTTTATTGATTATACATATTATTATTTATATTTGATGCTGATTTAAATTTTCAGTTGACTGATGTTTAATAGAAAATTTATTCTTTTTTTTCAAATTGGTTTTCCGAAATAAAATAAAAGTTAAAATACTAAGCAATTATTAATAAATTTCAAAATAAATGTCAAAACCAAGGTTAAGCGTGTAAAAACAAGTAATTTATCAAATCTCATCAATAAATGTAGTCAAAGTAGTTTTCATGGTGTAAAAAAAAATAATAATTACTTGGGCTTTAATTATTAAAGATAAGTTATTAAAATAAATTTAATTCAAAACACATTTTATTTTAAAAAAATTAAATTGTTTATTAAATACTATTAACAAATTTTAATATTATTAAATATTATTTAATTGAAAAAAATATCAATCATTTCATAAAAATCATCTTTTGTTTATTCAATTTAAATTTAAATAAATTTTGTTTTTATATTTTGTTTATTTGTATATTCCCAAAATGTTTGAACAAGTTTTGTCATATTTAATGATTGAAAGAATTAATCACCCATTTGAAACATTGGAGTAATACTTTGCTTAATCATTTCATCATCTATATTAATTAATGGTTCATTTGAGAAAGTTGCTACAACAGTTTACTAGTTGTAATAATATTTAAATATTTTTAAATATATATAAATTAAGCTTAGTAAAGCCCATATTAATCTGTATTATTTTCTACTAAGCCTTTTTATGGAATTTTGTGAAAATATAAAAATTAAAAATGTGTTACAATTACCCAATTATAGGTATATTATAGGTAAAAATAAATCGAGCTGAAATAATATTTTGTGCATAAATTGATAATATTTAACTATTAAAAAAAGAACTTATAAAAACTACCGCTAACATAATACCAGAGATAAACAAATACTTTTAAATTATATCCCACCCCTAGGAGTAGGATATCACATTTCAAAATGTTAAGTTATGAAAAAATCGCGATAAAAGTTATATTCATTTTTGTATGGAAAAAGGAACACGGCGGTATTTTAATTTACATTATTTTTACATTTTAGATTTATGGCGTTATAGTTTTTTATTAATCGCCATTTATTTATTTATTTATTTATTCAACCATTATGATGCCTAAAGAGACTTCTCTCATTTTAAGGCTTTTTACAAAATTACAAAAATAAAGTTCAAAAATTCAAAAATTCAAAAATTCAATAGCAAGTAACAATAAAAAAAAACAAGTAATTATTATAGAGACAATTATAACAAAAAATTTTACAAGAAAAAAATAAAAAAATGTAAATGAAAATTTGGATTATATAATATGTTAAGAACAATTAAATGAGTATATGAGTGATTTCTCAAAAATTATGCATAAAAACAAAAAAAAAACAAAATAAATTTAAAAAAAATTAAAATCAAATACAAATAACATAAAAAAAATCTTATCAGTTTTAAGTACATAAACCTGTTTAAGAAATTGTAATTATAGTGATTTTAATATTGATCAATATATTTTCTAGTTAATTCTTTTTTTAGTTTATTATTGTTTAATGTTTTTAAGCCGTTATTAAGTTTGTTATATAATTGGATTGCCAGATGTATTGTTGTCGTTGTGCGAAAGTGTGTTGTTTTTTTCCTTTCAAGATGAATCGAATTCTTATTTCTTGTGTTGATCTGATGTGTATCTTTCTGTCTTTGTATTGATGTTGTTGTGTGGATTGCTAATGTTTCCATATTATGAATATGCAACATTAGTTTAACCTCAATAAAATCTTTAACTAGAAGTAAATTGTTTAAACTATGTATATACTTTGTTCTTTCCCGCCAGTCATATCGGTATAAGTTTTTTAGTGCTTTGTTTTGTATTACTTGTAAGTCTTCAACATTATTTTTTGATGTTGTTCCCCATAATATGATACCATAGCTAAGATGACTATGAAAAAGCGCGTAATACAAACTTTTTTTTACTTTGAGTGGCAACAGATCTGATACTTTGCTAAATACTCCTGCTTTTGCACTTAATTTCTTACTTAGGTAATTTGTATGTACGCTCAATTTCAGTTGTGCATCTAACCATAAACCTAGGTATTTAAATTTATTTACTTGTTCCAACTTATCATTCATTATCTTAACTTTTAACTGAGGTATCATTGAACCAATTAGCATGTATTTAGTTTTTTTCGTGTTAATTGTAAGTTTCTGACATAACATCCATTCATTAATAATATCCATATCCTTGTTCATTTTCATTTCAAGCTCTTTATAACTATCAGCTTGAAATATTAAACAAATGTCATCTGCAAATAAATAGATTTCTGCATTTAACCCGAGTTGCTGGATGGAATCAATATAAATCGTGAATAAAATTGATCCTAAAATGCTACCCTGTGGTACACCATAACGGACATGCTCACTATCACTTTCAATCGACCCTATTTGAGTAAACTGTGTTCGGCAACTTAAATATGAAGAAAACCATTTGTATGCCATACCTTTGACCCCAAAGTTTTGTATTTTTTTCAATAATATGCTATGATCTGCTGTGTCAAATGCTTTTGTTAGATCCATGATTAATAGCGACACAAATTTAGATTTTATTAGATTTTTTTTTAAAACCATATTGCCGTTCTGAAAATAATTTGTTTTTTTCTAAAAATTCAGTTAATTGTTTATGAACAATTTTTTCAAGGATTTTAGCCAGTATTGGTGCTAGACATATTGGTCGGTAATTATTCAAATCACTTTTTTGTCCATTTTTAAAAATTGGAACTATTCTACCTATTTTTAATTTATCATTTACCAAACCTTCCTTAGGTGACCTGTTAACTAATATAGAAAAAGGTTCACTTATATATTCTTTACATTCTTTTAGCATGTGTGCTGACATGTTATATGTATCTAATGATTTTGAATTTTTTAGATGTTTAATTGTATTAAAAATTTGTTGCTTGGTCACATAGCTAAATTCAAAATATTTATTCGTTTTGTCCCGACTGTAGAATATTATTTCTGAGATTTTTTTTGCTAGATTTGCTCCAGTAGTTGCAAACTGCCTGTTGAGATCATTTATTTTGCTTTCTGCTTGTCTTTGGGTCATTCCATTTAGTAATTCAACTTTTTTTTTTTGTGTTGTTACAATAAAGTACTTCATTTATACAGCCCCATGTTTTAGAAATATTGTCAGTACATTTTTCAAATTTCTCTACGTAATAAATTTTTTTTTTCAATCTTCGTATGCTGGTCACCTTGTTCCTGTAAAATTTGTACTGTCTCTCTAAATCAAAATTACTGCGATCTTTTGCCCATTTATAATACCAGAAATTTTTTACATCCACAACTGATATCAATTCCTTATCAATCCATGGTTGAACTATACGTCAGTTTAAATTAACCCAAACAATAGGAAAGGATTCTTTTATACAAAATTATTGTAGGTTTGCAAGCTTACAAGTTTACTTAATTTTAAAATATCGTAGTGGCATAAATTAAAAACGTGAAATATATTTTTCAAAATTTGCTATTTCGAAAAAAAAAAGTTTATAAACACGAATGAGTTTGACTTCAGTTTTCACCAAAAATATTCATATAAAATATAGGCTGTTAAAAATTGGTACACAACCAGCCAATTTTTAAATTACGCTTGTTGCATGTTTAGCTACAGGTTATTTAAACAGAAGCAAGTTAAATCAAATTTGTCGGGTTTTTTTTATTAGTCGTTCAGGAAGAGATACTCGAAAAAGGCAAAATCGCAAAATCGAAATAATGATATCGGAAAATCGAATAACGGTACATTTGCCTTGCTTTATTTTAAGTAATTTTTTAATAACTTTATGTTTTTTAAATCAAAGTTAACTCCTTTTGGCTTGAAGAACGCCATCAACAAAATTACTAATTACCGATCGATCGGGAAACTCTCGGCTATTCCTAAACTTTTTGAGATTTTATTGTGTGATTCCATTTATTATCTCTGTAAATCTTTTTTAGTACACAACCAACATTAATGTGTGAATCAAAAAGCCAATATCAATATGCATGAAAAAACCAACATGGATATATGGAACTGTTACTGATCTTGTAGAGTCAATTTTTCAAAAAAATATTGAACCGGGTTTTAACCTTTGGACATCTTATCGCACTCAATTATACTTCTAAAATTACGGATACTTGGTTTCCCAGATTTTTTCTGAAATGAGTCAAATCATATTTAACTGATAAATATTATAGTGATTTATTCAGAAAAAATATTTCAAAACCTTTTTATGGCCATTTTTGATGTTCCACAAGGCAGTCACTTAAGGGGTCGTTTTTTTATAATTTCGGTTGTCCCGTCAGTTATTTTTAGTTAAACTGCAAATTTACTCTGATAACATGAAAATCTTTAAAAAATTACTACTTTAGAAGATGCTTTACTCCTACAAGATAATTGATTATTAGATAATAGTCTGTGATATTGTATAAATAAATGTGAATAAATGTGCTCTTATGTGTTATACACACCGACGTACGCCGGTTTATTTTAATTATTTTTTAAATGGTCTAGCCTTTCAAAAACAAGTTCAATTAAAGGCTTAGGGGCTTAATATGATGACAAGGTTTACTTCACATTGTTATAATATTATCAATCAAGATCAATTATGCTACGTTTTATGAAACGTTGGTCAAATCCTTTTGTTCGTTAGACCTAATTTGGAGTAGGCGATTCATGTATGGTCAAGTTTCCAAATGATGTTCATATTAATAAAATTGAAATTGTTCAAGATTTGCTTTGTGAAGTTTTCAATAGTCAACCCGATTGATTTTACCTCCAGATGAACAGAGGCTGAACTCAATAATTCTATTGAAAACGTTGAACTTAGGACGAGAATTGGTTGATGTTATTTTTATTATTGAAATTTGTAAAGGAAACATTACCTTTCCACAGATTTATAATAATGTTAACATTAATTTAAAGAATCGTCTATGAAATACAAATTTATTTACATTGAGTTCCCATATTTTATTTATGCCCTTGACAGTAACTTAGGTAGGATCACCTTTGCGCGCTTAATTAAGTACGGTATTGCAAGCTTATACTATAATATTCCGATCAAATTACTGGCTATAACTTAGTAAATGTGGAAAACTACTGTTATTGTCAGGAACTAATCTTTCTTAAATAGAACAGTTTCTTTATTTAATTTGTTACCAGATTATACTCTCAAACATTTTTTGTCATTTATTTTATCAAAAACCAAGTCGAAAACCTATAAAGCATTTTTTTTTGCTTCATTGGGAATTGAACCTGGGACCTTTCGATTGAAGGCTGGCGCTCTACCTACTGTGAGCCAGCCCAGCGTGTGATCAGTTATTGTAATTGTGAACCGTTTCATTGAATGTTGCTAATGGGCAACAAACACAGAAATCAAATTAACTCCACACACACTTTCTGAAAATACTCAAAAACCTTAAATTTATAATCTGAACTATAATTAAAATATTTATGCAATTTATTTAATGTATCTAAATTAGTTTTAAGTTAAATGTAATTTTAATTTATAGATTAAAATTTTGAATTTGGTTAATACCAAATAATATAAAAAAAATATTGTGTTAATGATTGAGCTAAACGAATTAAATATAAAGCTGAAAATATAGCTTGTATATTATATTGATTCTATGCTTTATTTTCTGCTTCCGTCATTGCCCGGTTTACATTATACTGATTATCAGCAACGGCAGCTAATACATTATCCTGACACATGTTGCTGATAAATTAGCAGAATAGAATCATCATAATGAAAACCAGACATATGGCGCGCTACCTACAGTGCAAGTAAATCAATATTTTCGTGTATTTAGATGTTAATCTTAGAAATTAATCATCTTTATAATAAAAATTTGAGTTAATTCATTTTTGAATTTCATTGTAATTTTCCCTTTAATTCATTATCAACAATCTATAATTTGTACAACATATTTAAATGAATTCTTTTATGAATTCAATTGGCATTATAATTAAATCAAATTAAATATCTAATTTTTCAACCACCTACAAATTATTTCAATTCAATTAATAATTTCCTATAATTCATTCATTTTGTTTAAAAATTATTGCATAAAATTTTCATATTTTCACACTAATTTTCATAATTTTTAAAATTTTCATTTTAAGTCCTTAAACAAAGTAAATTTTAAAACGTTTTTTATAGTGTATAATATTATGTTTATTTATATCTATATTATGTATTTGATTTTATATAATATACTTATATTAGAAACTTACCAATATCCCAGCCCTCTTCATTATAGTATCCTTCCTTTTCAGCTATTACATACCAAATACATGCTAACCAATGTGCAACCAATGAAAAACATAGCATTAATAATGTTAAAATCATTGCTGTATACTGTGAGTATCGATCCATTTTTTGCATTAGTCTAGCTAACCTTAATAGACGAGTTAACTTCACTAGATGAATATGAGATTCCTGTCAAAAAAGGATAAAACAAAAAAAAAATAAAGAAAAGAAAAAAAAAATACAAAAGAAAATTTAATAATTTAAATTGATAAAGAAAAACAACTGTGTTTTAACACAAATACATACAAACTAACTAAAATACATTTTATAATTAAATACACACATATACCTATATACATATATTTTAATATTATTTTTGTAAAGAAGGATAAAATGAGAATGAAAATTATCGCTTAATGTAACATTTTTATTTATGTTTTAGGATCTCCGGTCTAATTTTTTCTTTTCTCATTTAATTTTCAATTTTCCTCCTCAGATAATATTTAACCGATTATGTTCTTTCATAACATTATATTTTCTTTGTTTTTTTTGTAAATGCATATTTTATAAAATGCATATACAAGTATGTATGTTGGCATGCATGTTATATTTTTTTAAAAGGATACTTTTCAAATATTTTAATTTTTAAATTAAAAAGGAATGAATGAATATTTTTTCTCCCTGTGTGATTTAATAATATTAAATTCAAATTTGAGAAGATGAGAAATGAGACTGAAAATGTGGGAGAGATTAAAATATAGTAATATGAATTATGACAATATATGTGGTCGGTGAAGTATCCAAATAGCTCATGTACAATTTTTAAGAAATATGAAAATTTAATAAATTATCGGTTACACCCTGATGGGCAATTCGAGAGTTAATTATTACAAAAGTGAATTTTACTATAATTTGGGTACAAATTACATTAATGTTTCGGTAGTATAGTTTCTTTCTAAAGCTCAATTTTCTTTAAATTTTACAAAAAAAAAGTTTAAAAGTATGTTTTGAAGTTTTGTATAACTCTTCTTAACCGTATTTAAAACTTCGTTTTTGAAAATGTTATGAACCTGTACCTGTTCAATTAAAAATGCAAATATCGCCTATAATAACTCATTATTATTAATTTGTAAGAAATTTAACGAAATCGCATACAAAATGTTCTATTCGAGTACAGTGATCAAAAAGTGAACAAGACATTTTTTTCCTCTCATTTCAAATCCTTGCTGTTATCAGTAGTGTGATTTGAAAGTTCAGCATTCAGCAGACAGGCTAACTTAATTCAAAACAATTTGGTAACTGTTTATAAGTACTAATAAAACTCTTTTGAACTCAGAACAAACCTAATTAAATTCGTTTTACTGAAAAAGTCGAAAATATAAAAAAGTTGAGATACAGGGTGATAAATTTTTTAAATTTAAGCTGAAAATTTCATATAATGCAACATTTTTATGCAAAAGCACTGGTAAACACTCTCTCATAACCCACACAGAAACTTATTAAGTATATCTAATAAATAATATTTGCATAAAATTTGAAGAAAATGATATGATTCGAATTTTTTGAATCTATTGCAATTTTTTTCCATCTCTTAAAATATTTTTTCTAATCCCTTAAAATATTGATTTTTTGACTTGAGTCATTTTTGTACAACACCGACGATGTAATAAAACTGCAATGATTAAAATACACATGAGAACAAAAAAATTGATGTAAAAACTCTGTTAACATCGTTTTTAGTTGGTTAAAGTTAAATTGTAGTTAATTAAACTCTAAATTGGTTGTGTGTGTAGATTTTTTTTCTTATATTACAAGATCAAAGCAAATTTAATTTTCACTTAAATTATCTTTGGAGAATTAAATATTCGAAATCAATTTTGAATAAGTAAGTGCAATAACAATAAGTCAACTTTAACCCTTTAGATCGGTTTGTGCAATATATTGTACAATAAATTCAAACATATAAAAAAATGTCATAAAACATAATCATATAACTTTTCATAATTGTGGTGTGTCCTTTTTATTTTATAATTTCAAGTCTATGGGATGACCACTTTAACTGCTTTTATACATAAATATTTCCATATACACAATTATATACAATAGCTTTTCTTTAGAATTTTTATGATATTTATCTACTAAAAATGTGGAAAACTATATCTGTTGTAGATATCTACTGTAGTTTTTATAATTTATTTTGTAATTGCGTTCAATAAAATAAAATTGAAAAATCGAGAAAGCAGTTTTTTTGCTTTCACCTAAGACATTTCGATCCGCTCTACCTACTGTGCCACCCAGCGTGTATACGACCTTTGAAATTTAATGTACGGTATATCGTACAAGCTATAAAACTAAAAAAAAAATAATATTTCTTAAAACGAACTTTTTTTTAGTTAATTTATGCTTAAATAATAAACACTTTTATTCATAAGTTATTTTTACGTTATTTTATTTAGTTTAAAGCCTCAGCTATTTTTACTCCTCCAGGAAAAAATTTCAAGTAAAGAGTTAAATTCTACTGAATCGAATTATTTATAACAGATGATTTTTTTAATAATTATAGTGATTTCCAGGTTGATAAAATTTGTCGCATATTTGTAACATAGGTATTTAGATTGACAGATCAACAAACAATGTTCCTATAATATAAAAATAAAAACTAAAACTAATTAAAATACATCCTATAACCTCTTATGATTTTGAATAGTGAACTTATTATAAGCTTTTTGCATATGAATCTTGAAAGTTTTTTGATTGTTTGAAGATAAGTTGATCTAAAGTATAAAGATTTGGTGAACTGCACTTTCAATATAGATATATAGAGTTAGACTGTGGTTATTTCTAAAAGACATAATATGATATTCAATATCCTATAATATGTTAAGCACTGCGTGAATGAAGCTAAATATGAGAAAGAGAAAAAATATTTACAGACTAATTTCGTAACCCGTCATAAATGACGGAAGCAAAATAAATTCTAGCATTTCTTTCCTTCATTAGAGTTTTCATTTCAAGTTTAAGAAAAATACGTATTTGCATACTACTTTATCATACCTTTATATTTTTATTAGAACGCTCTTAATTACCATATAAATAGAATATTTGTAGTAAGGTGCAAAATTTTCTATTCTTATAAACACATCTTTTATACCTACATAGTTTTTGTGGCGCTACGAAATCGGTTCGATTCAAATAACTTCAATAAAAAATGCACAATACTTTTTCGAAGTTATTTCACTTTTAATTTTAATAAATTTATCGAACTTATTTCATTTTTAATTTTGTGGAACCTTTTTTATTACGAAATAAGTTCGAAAAATTTTGTGAAATTAAAAATTCGACAAAATTAAAATTATGTATTTTATATATTATATATTTTTCTGCATTTATTTGGACGGGTGGATGGATGTTCGACGGACATATACAAATTGCAATATATATGCAAATTGTAATATCATAAAATTGTCATAAACATAGTTTCTGTTTTTTATTATTGCTTATATATGCCCACTGTAATCTGTCATCTGTCATCTGTCATCTATTCACCCATCAGATAAATGCAGAAAACTATATATATAATTTGAACTTCTTTTAGACCAATCATTGTCTAAAAGAAGTTCAAATTATATATATAGTTTTCAATCATTGATAACAATAAAGAAGAGAAGAAGAGTAAAAAGTATTAATGATAAATTATATTCAGGATCTATAATTTGTATACAGCGCTTAATAAGAGAGTGAAAAAGATAGCTTGTCCGATATTACTCAGAACATAGACTTTTTAATATAGTTTATTTCATTATTCCTAAAATAATGTCATTTTATAAAATTTATTTTTTATGCTAGCTTAAATTGGTAATGAATAGAATAAAATTGATCCCTGTTATTTATAGAGGCCTAGCTCCTGATAATGATCATAGTTTTTCACAGTTAACTAGCAAAATGTATGAATTTCCTCACAAATATTATTTGTTTCCTTTTAAATAATAAATTGCAATAGCGCAGTACTTAACGTGTGAAAAGATAAATCCACCTAGGCTCCTAAAAATATGATAAACCAAAAAAGTTATAACTGAATTTCAAGATATAAAGATCTTAAAAGATGAAAAATCTAATAATACAGATTCTATTAACAGAAACCATAAACTGTTGGCTACATTTTAGATTAAACTAAATTTATATACAGGATATAGATCTCGAAAGCCATTCGCCAATCGTGTTATGCATCAAGCTGCCCACGGTACTAAAGGAGCTATACGAACCTTATAAATTAATACCATTACCTATAAAACTGAACAATTCTTTAGCAAGCATTAAAACCTCAGTAGAGTGTCTAGTGGTAGGTTTGCAAAGAGACACTTTACTCTCCTCAGACAAACGGATTTCTCGAAACGGTTCTCCGAAGAAGAAATATTATGTCAACAAAGATTACTAATGTACACAAGCCAGCCTCCCGAGCTTAACAGCATAACAACGAGATATTGAAGACATGCAAGATGAAGAGAAACGAAGAGCTCAAAATTATTGGTTTCAGCTCTCAAAAAATCAACGGCTCTTTTATATTCACACTTTTATACTCCTTCCCGAACCCGAATAGCGGGGCAAGACATGCTTTCCGTGCATTAATCATGTATTATGCGTGATGACTCAGAGGGAAGTCCAGGTATTCTGAGCAAACATCAGAATACCTGGACTTCCCTCCAGGCCTTCAAATACCAGAAGAGTGGGAAAATACTGAGCAACAAGTCATTGGAAATTGGGACCAACAGCACTGCCAATTACAGTTCGATAGAGTTGGCGATTCAAAAATCAAAGGAACGAGAGTAATCATGATATACATCATTACAGCTATACATTAGTTATATGCCTGTTTATATTAGTAATAGTATTAATTTTCCGTAAAAGGATCCACTTTGTTTTATTTTTAACATAGCCATTGAGTATTTTTTATTTACCTAGTAAGTAAATAATTTAACCTAGAAATTAAGATTTTTTAGTTATTCTCACGGTAAAGCTTACCTAAGCTTTTTTTTTGTGTTTAAAAATATAAAGCTATATAATATTACTTTCTCAATTACTTTTTGTCATTTATTTTGTCCTAATGACAAAGAGTACTAGACCAAGTGGGAAAACCCACATAACATTTTTCTTTTACATCGTGGCTACTTACTGCGTCTGCCACCGTATATAGCGCTGATCAGCGTAATACAGCAAACGGGGGTCAGTAACACTTAATTAATTTTTTTAAGGAAGTATAAGTACATACACCAGTGAGAGTGGATAAGTTCATACGCTCAAATTGTAAATTATTTATTTAAATTATTGTAAATATTATTTATTTTATTGACCCCAAGTATCAAAAAAAAAAAAATCCTTTTTTCATAGAGTACTCGTATAATTTAATTTTATAATAACATTTTTTTTTACTCAACATGAAATATACAAAGGATAAAAATACAGTCTGCAGTTCTTAATAATGTAAAACAAAAACAAAAAATAATAAAAATAATTGCATGTCTTGAAACAATTTTCAGTAAACATTTAAAAAACGAGATTTTAAAAATTGTTTTGAAAAAAGAAAATCCTTCAGAAAGGATAAACAACAAAAGAGGAGATTTTCATTTTACTATAATAGACGATATTAAAATACTCGTCTTTGTAAGTGCTATAATATACCTTTGTTAAGATTTCATAATAATACATTTAAGAAGAAATTCAGTTCAGTTATACAAAAACAAAAATTGCATATTTTAAATGATGTCAAATCCACAAGAGCTTTAAGACTTATGCTCAAATATTTGAGACCTTTCATAATTTTGTATTGTTGATACTAGAATAATAATTGATAGCCGCGCGTAAGTTGATATGTGAAGATAATGAAATTTTTCAATATAAAATAAATAATAAAGTGTTTTGTGGGATTAGATGGTATTGAAAATACTTAAAGTATGAAAAAAATTTAATTTTTTTAAACAGAAATTATTATTTTTATTCTTTAAAATGACTTTTTATTATTCTGTTATAGTGATTCATCACGGAAGATCCTTGATTCAACCAAAAATGTACGTAATTATAGATTTTTTCTTTTAATAAATAAATCGATATATTTTATATTGTATATCAATTTAATATGCATGTATTGAAATAATCTAACCTCTCATATGTAATATTATATATCTACATCCAATCAAATTAGAGACATAGTAATAAATTATTTTTATGTATCCTACACATAGATTTACATACATGATACATTCATTCATGCCTATTAGAAGATTTTGATGAATTAACAATTTCATTGTCACGTCATTCAATACGTTATTCATTAATATATTGTGTTGTATCAGTGTTATGATATCAATGAATTTTTGGTGTGCCGTGAAAAATGTATAGCGATTTTGAATATACAATAATTAAAACAAATGTTTGTGAGAGTGTTTGGAAATGCTAAATTCTATAATGCAAACGGAATAGAATTTAAAGAAAATAATCACCTACTCAACCTCATTAAGTATTTGCATTATTCCAAAAAATATAATTAACTGATCTGTTGAAAGATTTTTTATATAACAAATCTGCCTACAATTATTACTTAGACGAGTAATATTTGATTTGGGCAAATTGAGTCAAGGACAACACAATAGTGAATAATGATAATGATGAAAACAAACATTAACGTCTGCAGCCTTTTACATTTTACAATAGAAAACTTTTTGTTTTTTACATATTCATAGTACGTGGAGTTTTCTATGTTCATTTCCGTATTTCAACGGTTGACTTCAACATAGTTAGATTTTCATACAAATCAATTTTATTTTTCAATATCACAAATACTCAACTACTTTTTGGGACTTACCAGGTCTAGTGATAGTAACTAGATCTACTGTTATCGTTTATAGATTTTCCAATTGTTAATGTTCATTATGAATTCCCTATAGATTTTATTCTGCTACTTTTTTTTCCGATAAAGACTTGATGTCTAAATATGTAAATAATTATGATAAATGCTAAAATGGGTAATCGATTTTGTTATGTACTTCCTCAGATAGTAAGTATATAGTATCAAAATAGATTATTAGAGCTTTAAAAACGAGCATATTTCCAGGTACAATTTCATTAATTAAGTGGATAGAATTAAGTCGAATTTTGTAGCATTTGATGAGTATGATGTAATAAAACACTTTAGCAAAGCCTCCAAGTCTTACAAAATAATAAATTTACTCGAGATTATTAAACTATATAATTCTGGCATGAGTAACATCGATAAATTAGACCAGTACAATTCATATTATAAAATATTTATTATCACAAGAAAATTGAGATTTTTGACCCACTTCAATGATTCGGCAGTATATTCGGCATGGTTACAGTGTAAAAACGATTTTAAATTGAACTTAATAATTTCTGGATTTATTAACTTTCCCAGGTGGTATTATTAATAATTTGATGTACGGAGGGAAAACACCTAATGTGATAAACATTTTGAGGTCTACCTTTTCGAGGTCACCTAGGACATGTAATTTATCCCAAAGAATAGTAATTGAAAAGAGACTATCAACAAATATTTTTTTATATTTGTACCATCATACTGATGTCAACAAGGAAACAACAAGATAAAAAGCAAATATTTAGTAGAGTATTCCTGAAATAATTTGTAATATAGTTTTAGGTATTTAAATATGAATTTTATTGCACATGAATTAGCTCTTGAGCTATTTTATTGTTTGTTTTGAATCGAATTTTTTGTAAAAAGTTTAAAATAATGTTAATGAATGTTTTTATACTCTTAATAGCCAAGTATGTTCAACAAACGTGGACAATAAAAAAGGAATATATGAAAAAACTAGAGAGCTATGGGTACATACTACATAGAACAGTTTAATATCAAACGATCTAAATTTGAAATACAGACTGCTAAAAAAGAATTAGCCAGTCGTATTCGATATAGTATTCGATATAGTTAGGGCAAATAGCCTGGTATTCGGGAAAAATGGAAAACATAATATATGAAAATACAACAAAAGAAAGAAGAACAAAGTACCGGTATTCTACACGTTTTGGCGATGAGTCAGTATGGCACAAGATGTGTCAATTTGGAAACAGAACTTGAAAATACTGGCATTAAATAAAAATACTGTTATTTCGTCTTGAATAGGGTAAATGAATCGTAAGGGTAAAAGTATAAAAGTTGTCTGTAAAGGTATACTGTAAAGGTTAAAAGTACATTTTCGTACATTTATTACATTTATTATAAGTAAAACGAGTAATGTCTGTGTGTGAATTGAAAAAAATTTACATATATTGATTTTATAAACAAAATTCCAATGTACACTCTTCTGGATTAGTTACTCCCAATCAATAATCATATAGTAACTACATCATATCAATATCGACTATCTTTGAACTAAAAAACATTTTCTAACGTTGAAAACATTTCAGGGCACTGATTTGTATACATAAAATCGAATTTTAGAAGAGTATTCAAAATTTAAACATGATATTCTATAGTAGTATATTGCGTCAATTATTTATATATGTGAATTTTATAGATATATATAGTAAATATTGCGTAAATATATCGTAAATATTGCGGTACATTAGAAAGCATTTTTTTATAATGTTTCCATAGTAATTATCTTAAAATAAAAAGCGAGTGATAATTTATATAAATATAAAATTCAAATTTTGATTTATTGTTGTATAATTTGTTATGAATGTATGTATTTGTTTTTATGTGTAGGTAAATAACATGTTAACGATGCTTTTGTGAAATTTGTTTATTTTATATGAAACTAAATTAAAAGTTTTAATAGGTTAAATGCAGAAAATTAAATATTAAAATATCTCATAAAGTTTTAACATTATTATAGCACATATATTGTAGCTATATAAAAATGTAAAATGAGTATCCTAGGAATTATTTT
The DNA here is from genome assembly GCA_963942445.1 of Argyra leucocephala. Lineage (NCBI taxonomy): Eukaryota > Metazoa > Arthropoda > Insecta > Diptera > Dolichopodidae > Argyra > Argyra leucocephala. Next base: position 111,401,544 of record OZ012678.1, read on the forward strand.
GGAAAAAATCATTAGATTATTTTGAATTCGCATATATTTTTCTTATTTCTAATTTCTTACTTATAATTTACGTAGACCAGACTAACCTGAACATTTTTATTTTAAGCCTTTTTAATCAATTTATTTTTATCTTAAAACTTAAAAACAATCTGAAGTATTTTTTGAATTTAGACAGCTTTCTAGAATTTAGATAGCTCTCCGCTGGTAAGAAAGACCTCATCTTTTCTATTTATTCGAAAACAGCATTAATATTTGCTATGTTATATGCAATCTATTGATGGAAAAATAAAAAGGTTTAACCAAGATCAATTTTAGAATCGCATTTTGTTTTCTTTGTAGCAGATTTCAGTTTATTTTCGCAGCGCTCTTCCATATGGAGAAACCGTTGAAAATAATACTGCGAAAGATGCATTATAGAAAATCTTTTGGAAATAACGGCTCTTCTGTGGGAGATGTTGTATCGGCGTAGGACCTAATGACCATGTCCCAGGAATAGCTGGAATTCCTAGGTTTCTAAATATATACATATATCTTTAGTGACACATCTTATCCTTTAAGGACGAAAAGGACATTTGAAAATATCCTTGTTGTTTTGATGTTTTTAAATAAAAACTGTTATATCTATTGATCTATTTGATATATATATTCTATTATATATTCTAGAAAGACAACGGTGTGGAGCATATTTTAGCATTTATTTAATGATGATCGGTGCTACCGTTATGGAGATATTGTAGTTCAAAGAAGAAAATTTTGAAAAAAAATACAATTTTTATTTTCTTTCTTGAAAAAACAAATACCTCAAGATTTTACCGTTAAACATTTACAATAATTATAAGCTGTTGGAAAGGTCTCTTTTTGTTCTATAACTCATACATACATACTTATGTCTACGTCGAATAGTTTAGAAGATATAAGCATTTATTAAAAAAAATTGTTTTTTTTTTTACCGTTTTTCTATATAAAACTAGGAATGTACCTTTTACGAAGTATAACAACTTTCTGAAGTAAATGTAACACAAGCTTATTACATTACTTTGTAAAAAGCGCAACTTTATTATTTTATATAAGAACACTATAAAATAGATAATTTTGTTTTAAATGAGGCTTATATTTAACCGAAGAGAAACAGACTCTTCTAATGAGATAAAAATATGAAACGCTTCCTTAGCAAAGTTTTGAAATATCTAGTTTCTAAGAAAATGTGTGAAAATTACGAAATTAATGTAAATCATGTAAATTTAAAATTAATGTTTCATGTATAGTTATTTATCAAAAAAAAAGATTTTCCGGACTTGTAAATTATTTCTGTTAAATATATTATATACTTTGAACAACTTATCTAAAAATTATAATACTAGTATGTTCGTAAATAAAAAATATAATATGCGAGAAATGGCTGCTATGAAAGTAAAATTAATATTAAGATCAATATCTTAAATTATATTAAACTATATGTTTTTGTGTTATGTGCTAATAATAAATGAACAATTATATATATTTAATCAAGAATCTTTTTTTTTTTGATTTTATGAATCTTACTGAATCTTATTGGTAGAATATTATTGTATTAACAATATTCGGGATATTTTTGATTTGATCAAAATTGGCATCTTATATAAATTCTAAAAAAAAATTCAGAATAAAATTAGTGCAAAATTCCTTTATGTCAAGAATAGCATGATCTTGATATTATGATCTTATCGCGAATAATAGCATTACCATGTTGAATTCTTTGCATTAACGAGGAAAAACACACGACTTTTAAAGTTTTTTCAACATTAATAGAGCAAAACGATTACTGATGGTACTTATTTCTACTTCTCTAAGTTGGATTTACCTGATTTGTAGTATAACAGTATTCGTATTTGAACCGAAATTCCCTCCTTTTTGTAGCTTTTCACAACATAATTTTGCGTATTTACCACTTTTTTTTAGTATAATCTCCCAAAGTTAACACTTAAACCCAAAGTTAACAAATTAAAATAATACAAAAATAAAAATTATTTTTTTCCTTTGGAAATTTATCACAAAAAATTTATACTTTTTTTTATAAAAATATAACATAGGTATTTATAAAAAATTAAAATTAAGACTAATTCACAGCTTACATTTCATTCTTCAGTTTTTTTTTAATATTAATACTATCAGTTGGTTTTCTACATTTATAACATAATGTTTTTGTTTTCTTGTCCTTCTGGGAGGGACAAATAGCGCATCTTGTATATTTTTCCAATATAAATTTTTCTTCTTCCACAGAGGCTTCAATATCACTTTCTGTATTACTGGATTCAGCAATATAAAAATTCGTTAGAATGTATTTTATAATAACTTTTAACGAACTTCGAAGCTGCGGTATTTTTTAACTTTCTTGCAAATTTGGTTTAATTAAAGACATAGCAACTTGCTTCAAAAATTTGCGCCTCGTCACGGTCTCTTTTAAATTCATTTAAAATAACATGTGTTCGTTTACACCAGCTCCATCAATAATGCTGAAAAATATTTAAGTCATAATCTTTCACGGAAAGATTCCGCCAATGGGATGGAACTGAACCAATTAACATTGTAATATTTCTGTTAGTGTGATCAATAGGTTCAGATAATTTTTTCACATAATAACTTGGTACTTGCTCACCAAACTTGGTACTTGTCCAAACCAAATATATCTTCACAATTCTCTTCAAATTCCTGTTCTAAAATTGATCCAATCTCACACTCTCTTAAAAATTTATATGCCTTTTTTTACTGAAATATTATGTTGAGTAAATATTATGAAAACTTACACACACCCCCTACTGGGTATGTGATACCTGATCACTGTCCAGTGTCCACCAGGGATGATATCTCTAGTACTATAGTACTAGATTTAGCACTTTCGGCTCTAAAAAAAATACTATAGTACTTTCATAACAAATCTAGTACCCATTCAGAAATTTTCGAATTTTTTAAAAATACTTAATTATAAATTAGCTTTTCTTCAAAAATACTTCTCAAAACTGCGTGTGTAAATATATGTGCTCAATAGTGCGTGTTCTAATGAAAATAAATTTTTGTTAGCGGGGTAATTTATTGTTAATTGTCAAAAATTTATTTGACTGTTATAATCATTGTAATTTAAATTTTGTTCAGATGTTTAATACGTAAGTTTAAAATGACATCAATATTATATTATTACACCTTAAAACAATATTTAAATTATTTTTACACTAATGGCTTATACAACGTGAAAAATTCAGCCTCGTACCCATAACTGAAAAAAATCCGCTGTTAGTGAAAATGAAAATTCATGTTCGTAAGTATAACTTAGATAATGAATATACATATGTACATAATTAATTTTAATAACGATGAATCAAAAGATGACTATTAACCGAAAACTTAAAAGTCAAAATGTTATCCCCAAAAGTTTCGCGAATCTTGGAACATGAAATATGGCTTTATTGATTGGCTTATTTCAGACAATTCCAAATAAGTTAAATAATGTGTTATTTGTAATATAGGTATTGTTGGCGGTAAATCTCGCATTAAAAGACATGAATTTAAGCACAAACCAATGTTAAGTTTGAAAAACAAGAGAAACAATTATTTGACAAGGCTAAAAAATTTTAAATTGCGATAAGCTTGTTCATTGCAGAACATAATCTATACCTTTAAATGCTTTGAATAATTTGAATTATTGCCTTAAAACTCTTTTCACCGACTTCGAAATTATTAACAAGATAAATATAAATATGTATTATAAAGGGACAAAATATTATAAAATCAATTACCGGTCCGAGCAATTTTCAAAATATTGCTAACATTAAGAAGACGCATTAGATTAAAATAATTAGTAATTATGAATTAGTCATAAGATTTCTTTTTAAATTTATTTTAATTTAAAATAATAAAAATTTTAAATGAAAGTGAAAATAAAATTGACTTAATTTTGAACATATTATGTAATTATGAACTATGACTACATTTTCAATAATTGTAATATTTCTTCTGTTTCACCTTTTCCATGTATTTAGTACTTTTAGGGGCTTATCTAGTACTATTTTTTTATAATTTTAGTACTTTGAAAATTTTCAGAATATCATCACTAGTGTCCACTGATCGAATCGAAGTATGCAACTAAACTAAATGGCAATGTAATAATTTGCGCATGAGAGAAAACAAAAAATATCTCTTTAGTAAAGAGAAATAACAAGTACAAATTTTGTTCGGGTATGTTATACCCATGTGGAAGGTTTAAGTGTTAATAAGATTTACTAAATTTTAATACGAAAATTCTACAGTATTTTACAAGTAATTCAAATTTTTTTATGTTGATAAATACTGCTTTTTGTGAGAAAAAATACTCTCAAATTTTCTATTACACTGTGTAGTGTAGCTTAAAATATTAATAATTTGTTTTAGCCTGGATTTTTTATTTATAATTGGATATAACATTTTTATATATAGAACAATTTTATTGACTGATACGATATACCAAGATATTTAATATCATCTCTTTCCCACTCTAATAAAATTTAATTATTACAATTTAACAAAATGTGTTAAAATATAATTTCAATAAGTAAGAAACTATGAGCGAGAATATAATAAAGACCACTTTCTATAATTTTGTATTATTTTTTCAAATTCAATAATTTATTCCTATATTAGAATCACTAATTTGAGAATGTTCAGCCCACTGATTTCCAATAATGTGCTTAAACATCCCGCCTACAAGTTTCAACATAATCATATTGTCTACTTTTCTTTGTGCTTTATCCTTCCGTTTTGCAACTGTAAAATAAATTTTTATTCTTTTTTAGTTATTTTTTTATTTTAATTATTTTCCTCAAAAACGGAAACAAAAATTCAATTTCTATGAACCACAAATATTTAAATGAATATTTTAATAAAATATATAAATACATTTTTATATAATAAGACAGAAAAATTCTTGAAGAATTCTAATTTCACTAAAAATAGATTCTCATGATGAAGATATTAAAAAAAAATATATATTTTTTTCTTTTATGTTTCATTATAAAAAGATTTCGAAGAAAATTTGTCTTTTTAAATTGTAAGAAATAAAAAAAAATGTTTCTTTTTTTTATTTTTTGTTATTTTATACTTTTTTTTATTAAATTATATGAAATAATTTGCCTCTAATTAATATCTTTTATGGTGGTCAAATAATAAACAACAAACAAAAATAAAGAAACAAAAAAAAAGGATAAAAAAAAATTAAAACAAAATTATTTGATGCTGGCTCTGGCTTTGTTTTACATTTAATTAGAACAAATTTTGATCCTTAATTATTTTAACAATTAGATCGCATGGGACCTAAATTAACAATAAATTCAATTTAATAAGGAGCATCTCGTTTTAGTGAGGACCATTACAAATATACCATAATGTTAATAAATAATTTACTATTTATGTCAAAGGTTTATAGTAACGGTATTTAGTATTTTTTTCCCTCCCCATGTTAAATTTGTGCACATTAAAGCACATTACTTCAAATGCCTAAATTTCGGGTAAATTTAACAATTATATAACATATCTTAAAATTTGCTTCAACATGCGTTTTATAAAATAGTTACAGTCAATTTTGAAATGTACACATAATAACTATTTTTAAACCATTGCGCAACTTATTCCATTTATCCTACTCTACAGGAGTGTACCCAACACAATGGAAGATTGTCTTGTTAATCCAATTCCCAAAAAAGGCGACAAAAGCGATCCCTCCAACTACAGGCCTATAACTATAATATCGATCCTTTCCAAAGTGATGGAGATCTTAATAAACAAAAAGCTGACAAAATATCAAGGTATTGTCCACGATAGGCAATATGGATTTAGATCCCACCGGTCCAATGGTGATTTAATGACATACCTTAACAAGAAGCTAAATATATGCACGCTAATAACAGCACTCTAGTAGCCTCCTACAATTTTCATAAAAAATCTGAAACCATCTATCGCTGTGTCAACCAAAAGAGACATCATAGCCAGCTCCCTCAGCCATGATCAAAAAACAAAGTCGAGTTTAAACTCAGAGCTGTACATTCTCCAGAAAAATTTCCATTTTTGATCCTATTCTTTTGCTTCAGGAGATAAACTTCAGCAGTTTGAAAGCTTAAGTATATTAGGTATGCACCTAAATCGAAAAAAGATCTGGAGTGATCATATATTTGATGTTGCAAAAAACGCAGCCAAATGTTTAGTGTTTCATAGCCGCTGCAAGGCCTCTGAAAATCTATAAAACATTCATACGACCGAATATGGTGTACAATTCTTACATATGGGTATCGGCACATGCTCAGTGGAAATTAAATCTACATTACCTCCACTTTCCCCGAAAAACACGAGGAGCAGTATGTGCTCATTCCTACATCAATGAAATCAATAGACAAGTTATGGAATATGGGCATGTTAATGGAAATTCGTTTATAACCTCAACATCCCGAACGTGGAGCCAAATTCCATCTTATGTATTCCCAAAACATGATAAGTTCTATATTTATGACCTAAATAAATTCAAGACGAACATTAACACCTTCGCTCATAATTGTCCTCTTTTCCTTTTACTTTCCCACCCTAGCCAAACGTACCAATTGGTATAAAAGGTCCCCATCTGGTGTTTTAACTATGCATATAAAAAAAAAATTGGACACAAGATTTAAGAGTTCTAATTATTGCAAACTATATGAGTGGAAATTATTTTTACGAACTTCGAAAATGTGTACATTTTGTGAATAACGAAAAAGACCCTGATACTACAAAAATATTGTGCTAAATACTACCCGCTACCAAAAATAATTTTAAACAATTTGTTTTAGCTGCTCCAAATGGTCTAATCCACGATTTTATTATTCATACAGGAAAAGGTACTATAAAAGTGGACTATATGCGACAGAATAGATTAGGCTTGCTCCAGTAAAAATTTTAACAGTATGTATTAAAAAAATATTGTGTTCACATATAGATCCCTTTTTTTCCAGTTTAAAAAGTTTACAAAATTTAAATGGTTACTAGTGGCCCCTGTTGAGTAATTATATTTCAAGTTGAAGTAAATAGACTTCGCACGATATAGCAGAAACCACTCGTGTTTAATAAAAAGTTTTGTGGTTAGTAAGTTTTATTTAGGACACATAAATACACGTCCCTCATATACTGCTTCGTTTCCGATATATTCCCTATAGTAAGTGGCATTTAGTGGATAAAATTACTAAAAATAAAAAATTTTGTCATTAAAGATGAAAAGGTGTCTACTGCGCAGGACCTTAAATGCTTGTCAATTATAATTATAGATTGTTTGTACCAAACAGGGTCAGTTATTGTAATCGTCTTACAGAAGCGACAAAAAAATTTAAAGACGATAAAAATATTAAAAGAGGAGAATTTCAAGAACTTGTTCAAGAGGAAAACCCATGACATTGATACTATTTTTACTTATAAAATTAAAATGTCACGATTAATACTTTAATATTCATTGTATTTGAATTGTTTAATGAATTATTGTTAATATTGTTAATTTAATATTATATAATGATAAATAATAAAGGATAATTGAAATTGAAATTGAATTGAAAAGTAACAGGATGTCTGATGGTAATGAGGAATGATAACAAAACAGTTCTCCTCTTGCGTGGGATCAGAACTAATATCTAATGTTGGAATATGGTCTACAAATTAAAATAATGATATGCTAATGTAACTCAACCAGCAAGTATAAATATTAAAAAATATATACTTGAAATATTTTTTTGTAAAATAAATTAAAAAATAGTTAACTTTGCAAATCATTAAAAATACAAACTTTGTTTTTACATTTACTATAAACAAAATACCAACGTCCACTTTAGTGCACCTCTCTAAAATTCCTGTTCTCAAAACAAAAAATTTCAAATCAAATAGGCTCATTAAAATATCACTAAAAACCAAAATCCGATTTATTAAATTAAAAATTAAAATGTATTTAATATTTCAGCTAATTTTTGTGACTTGAATGTGGAGTCAAATTAAATTCAATTAAAATCGCAAAATTTGAAATGGAAATTGTGTTTCTACTTAAGTCCATTACACTTTAATTATTTCCAAAAAAAAAACAAAAATTCACATCATGTCAAAGAAATAATTATGTAAATATTTAAATAATATGTAAATAAAACTTTTATTTCTTCATACTCATATCTATATACACTCATACACATTCCCATAAATTTTCTTTTTCATTAAAAAAAAAAAAAAAACAAGAAAATCCTCAATTATTGAATGAGAAAACAAGTAACTGTGTACGTGAAAATTTACCAAAGTAAAAAAAAAACAAAACAAAAAAAAAAGCTAAGCCCAATTTACCATATTATTCTAGGCAAGGGCATTTTAATATTATTCTCGAATACTAATACAAAATCTAATCTACACTTCTACATACGAATTTTTATACCAATCAGTATTTTTTTAGTTTTTATCATGACATTGGCAATTATTTACTCTGATTAGTAAAGAATTTTCATTTCCTGACATATTTCAGAAATTCAGTAGATTATACAGTGATGGTGATGATGACGATGGATTATGTAAAGAGAGGTAGAAGTTGAATGTAACTATATTAAATGTATAATACGATTACTATGTACCCTAGTAGTTAATTTCACAAAATAAAAAAAAATAAAAAATATATTTTCTCAGCACATTGATTATTTCTAAAATGGAATTCATTATTAAGAGGAATTTTATTCTGAATAGGAAAATGTGAAAAGAAAACAAATTTCTGCAATACAAAAACAGAAGAAAAACTAAAGATAAAAAATTAAAGAATTTTATTTCGAAATACCACAACTACAACTGTTAAAGTTTTATTGTTCAAAATGGAAGTTGATAAGATATTTCATTTCAAGTTACATACTTTAAATTCCACTTATTTGAAAGTTGATTAAGAATTTAAGTGGAAATTCTAAAATTCTTTGGTTTTAATGAGTGGTGATGAGGAAAGTGAAGAGTAATTTTCTAAATATTGTTTTTATTTTTTGTATTTGAAAATTCATATTTATTGAGTTTTATTAATTTATTTTTATGGGCACTTTATAATAATTACTTATACAGCGGTTTACTAATCCTTCAGAAATGTCTAATTAGAAAAATTTTCAATAAAAACCGTTATTTATTTTTATATATTTATTTCATTCTCATTTTCAGAAAGAGCTCGTTCAGTTTGTGTAACTTAAACAAGGATGCACAAAATTAAGCAATACTGGCATAGAAAACATGCAAAAAACTACAACAATGAGTACATTACAAATATAAACTTTGGCTGAATAAATACGTCACTAAAGCGCAAAAAAATAATGGACTATGATGAAAATATTTTTAAACATGAAGAATGTAATCTGAAAAAAACATGGAAACACACAAAAAATATTATTAAAAATAAAACGGATCGAATGAACGTGAGAACCGAAAATTTTTTCAAATGGTGAAAATTACTGAAAATGTAATTTTCAATACAACCACATCGGTGCAAATATAATTTAATAATTAATAAAGATATAATATAACTAATAAGAAATAATATAATTATATAATATACAAAAATATATACCAAATAATTAATATAATTTAATAAAAAGGCCCACATTTCGAAAGAGAAAAGGACCTATGAAGTTGGCCTGCAGATTTATCTGTATAGAATCAACTGTTAAAATAAATAAATAAAACGGATTACACAAATGATTATTTTTCTGGGCAAGAACAAAAAATTATCAAAAATTAATAAATTTAATGAATATTATGCAAATATAGGAAGCAATCTGGCAAAAAATTTTGACACCGTATATCGAATAAAGAAGAGAACCCCAAGTATATTTAGTTTTAAGATGATTACAACCAGTGAAACAAAACACATAATCAATAAATTGTCAAATACAGGAGTAGCAGGTTATGATAACATTCAAGCAATGATAATTAAAGAATGCAAGGATGAATTAGCATCCAATATATGTCAGTTAATTAACGAATCAATAAGCCAATGCATCATGCCTGAAAAACCAAAAATAAATAAAGTCACCTATCTATAAAAATGATGGAGATAAAAAGGATATAAAGAATTACAGACCAATTTCAGCTGCGTCTATATTTGGTAAAATTTTGGAAACATACATAAATGGTCACTTAACACAATATCTAAGTAAAAAAAATTTAACAGATGAACGACAATATGGATTTAAAAAAGATTCTAATACAAATACGACATTATTTGATCTTATAACACATATACAAGAAGGTTTAAACAACAAAAAAAGATCTCAATAGTTTTTTTTGATTTGATACTGTCAGATTTATGCTTAGAGCAAGCACATCAGACGTCTATTACTAGACGAAGGCTTGCTTTATTTAATTGTGCAATAACTCATCATCCAGTAGGGTTAGTAAATCACCGCCACCTTTGATTAAAATATTTAAAAATAAACTAAATCAGGTACATGCTATTAGTAGAAGGGTAAAAAGTCATAAATTAATACCTATGTTAATAGCTATACATTTAATAAAAACACTTCAAAAAGTTTGGCCGAAAGTATCAAAGCTAAAAAGAACAACAGTTGTTAGTTAGTCTCAGTTGAACGTACATTAAGACGTAATCGTTTTTTAATAGTTAAAACACTTAGTTGACGATCAAAAGAACTAGAGTTAGAATTTAGTTCACGGAGCATTCTAGTGATTGGCTCGAATCTACCATATTCAGTAGGATGGAAGGGAATGTGGAACAACTCAACGGTTCTGAGATTATTCCGATTGGATCTTGCAACCAAATAATTTGAAATTTCAGGGGCTAGCGTTACACCCCAAAGGATCTGAGACGCTGAGTATTGGTCAGAAATCAAATTTTTATATAAAACTGAGTATTCCCGAGAAGAGAGGTAAGACTCAAGCCAGTTAAGGCTATGTGGTGAAAAACCTATAATTTTGTGCTTGAGTAATATGATACTATGAGGAATATTGTCAAATGCTTTACTTATGTCAGTAAAGATGGTGTCAATTTGAAAACCATTCTCCATTGAGGTCATTGCCTTGGAGACAAAGTCAATCATATTGGTAGTTGTTGACCTACCTCTTTGGAAACCGTGTTGCTCAACACAAATAAAACGTTTACAATAATCATATAAGAAGTCATATATCATACGCTCAAAAAGTTTAGGAATATACGAGAGCTTGGCGATGGGCCTATAATTGGTGCATTCATTTCTGGAGTCTTTTTTATGAACTGGAATAATGAAAGACTTTTTACATAAACAGGGGAAAATACCCGATTGAAGGGATAAATTAAACAGAAAAGAAATGGGATGCAATAAGTAAATCATGCATTCCTTAAAAAGGATCGGAGGAATACCGTCTGGGCCGGAAGAAAAATCGTCTGTTTTGCCATAGTGTTTGATACTGTAAATAGAAAGATTTTATTACGTATACTCTTTGAATGTGAAATTCAGAGCAAAGAGTTTATGTACATTGATAGTTACTTGAGTGGAAGAATGTATGTAATTGCATACTTCCACACGAGTCAGGTGTCAGCTTGTGTTGAGGGTTCACTCGTCTGGAAGTACACATTGAATTGAATTTGGAACCAGTTTCTCCTACGTTAGTTGTTTTTGCTTTTGTATTAATTTTATTTTAGTTTATTTTAATTCATCTCTTAATAATGAAAAATGTTAATAGACAAACTCAGTAAGATTTGAAACTTGGTTATGCAAAAAGATAAAATATATAATAAAGAAATAAAAGAAAAAAAAGAAAAAAAAGTCAAACGATAACTTTAAGTAAAATCATAAGGCCCAACAGCTTATGCAAGAGTCGTAAAAATTTATATTATATTTACTTACAAAAAAATTGTATTATCACAAAATTTGTATAAAATTATTTATTTTTATTGTAAACTCTAATTGAATTTTCGTTATTTTTTAAATAATTTTGTTATAATTACTTCATTTTAAAAAAAAATTTTTTTGTATAAATTTTGGATATTTATATTTTTTTATTGAAATAAAGGAAAAAAAAACATTATGCTGAATGTGAACAGTACAAAAGTCAAATAAAAATTAAATTGAATATGGAAATAAAAAAAAAAATTTCAAAATTGAAACTACACGGTAAAACATTCTTGTATTCAGATGGTCTTCATGGAAAATGATTATTGTAAGCTAGAGAAAATGAATTTGGATATACGATTGCCTAGTGAGTGGATGTCTAAACATAAGCTCACTGTAAATGTTAAAAAAACTAAATACTTGATAATAAAAAAAGGTTTGAATATTTCTTTAAATGTTAAAATTTAACAAGGATTAACGAAGTGAAAAGTTATAAGTACCTTGGAGTTATCATAGACGCAGATTTGAAATGGAATGAACAAACTAATGAGGTAGCAAAAAAAGGAAGAAGAATTGCAGGTATGTTGTAACTGCCACAAAAAAGAGTTCCAATGGATATGAAAAAAATTGCTTTATTACTGTATATTCCACTTTACGATCCCATATGGTATCTTAGTTTCGCGAAATACTTATTTTAAAAATATAAACTTGATACAAAGAATCCAAAATAATGCTATAAAAAATCTTTATGGATTCGAGAGGCGTACATCTACTGCATCTACTACTGCAGAAATGCATAAATTAGTTTAAAATTTATTAATGAAAGAATGGTGATGTTATTAGAATAATTTTTATTATTTCTCTTTTTATGACTTATTGAATAAATAATAAGTTTCAATATTTTTTTTCTGTTTAATGTACTCTTACTTCTTCTTACATGAGTGTATTACTTATTAAATGCACTTTTAAATTAAATTTAATATATCTATTACTTAGTTTTTAAAATTTTTGAATTACATAATCTGTATGAACTATTAGCTCTTTTAGAGAAAATAAACACAAAAAATATAAAAAAAATCGATAATTCAGTACTTAATTAAAATTAAATTCTAATTTACAGTACAACAAATTTAAACTTGGAATTCCTGAAATCTTTTTAAATATACTTTTATTTTGATGTTTTAGTTCCAGAGGAAGTCTATTATTGTAATGATGAACTTGATTTCATAACTGGATCAAAACCACTAATCTAAATTTCCAGAGCAATATCTAATCTGATTAGAAGTCCTTGTGTTACAGCTGATGTGTACGTCATGATTTGATTTCTTGTTAATTCGGTATTAGGTTTTATTTTTATTATTTCTGTACTATACAGTTGTATTACCTGAATCAATTTCTTATAATCTTAGCTTTAATATTTTGTATTTATAATGTATTTCATTTGTAGATGTTTTTTCCTTCAGGCCATACAAATTTTTTATTGACTTATTTTATTACCGCCCATCTAAGCAATTTAAAAATTCTAATATTTTAATTGTACGCTAGTTATTTTTTTGAAAACATTATTTAGCGGTTTTTTAAGTGGTTATTTAAATTTAAGGTCCTCAAACTTATATTTTTTGAGAATTAATGATAAAGTAAAGATTTCTAGATATCGTACTATTTTTAACAGAAACTTAGGGGATTCTGAGGAAGATGTTGTATCGGTGTAGGACCTAATGACTAAATCTCAAAGATAGCTGGAATTGCTACCTTTCCAAAAATATATATCTTTAGTGGCGAATCTTATCTTTTAAGGACGAAAAGGACATTTGAAAGTATCGTTGTTGTTTTGATGTTTTTGTATATCCCGTTATATCTGTTGATCTTGATAATAATATAATAAAAAAAAATTAATTTTATTGAACGATATGGAGATTTAACTATAACAAAAGAAGATTTAGTAAATGCTTCAAAAGAATTTGATAGAATTTTTGCTAATTTAGAATAGAATTATAATTTCAATTTCAATTTTATTTTTTATTAACATTAAGCTATCCTAATATTGTTTCGCTTGTGCTCTACTGCGGCGTTATTTTTTCGAAATATTAATTGGAATCAAACTTCAACTCCTCTTGAAAACAAGTATGATTTAATTATAAAAAATAATTATAGAACTAAACTTATAATACAACATCAAATAACCGGTGGATTTACAATAAAAATGGTGATACGAGATGACAAGGAGATGAGCTATCTGAATTATCATTACACCATAGGAAAATTAGAAAATAAAAGCAGTATCTTTAATATGACAACCCAAATAATAGCATAAAAGAGTGCAAGATCAACCCTTTTGGAGAAGTGTTGTAATGAGAGCTCTACTGATAAAATATTATATAAAAAGTGTGCTCTTTGATAAAATCAACATGCTCAAATAGTTTTAATTAATAGATTCTGAAAGGACATTTTAAAAAAATACAATATGATGTAGAAAAAACATAATGAATAATATGAGTAATTTGTAAATATAATAAAAGTTATAATAAATGTTGATATCGTTATTAATGAAAATAACACTACTAATTTAAACCCCTTGATTGTAGCTAATTTATTGAACGATTATTTTACTAATATAACATAATATAACTAATTCATTTCAAGATCTTAATGTTGTCGATAACGTAGAATGCCAGTGTGATAACAACATCAGTAGTGAGCGATACCAAATTAATAGTTTTTTCTTTGTTAACTTTACTTAACTCGAAATTTACAAAATTTTAATGTCATTAAAGTCTTCTAAATCAGTACCTTGGGACAAAATTTCAAGTTTAGTATTGTAAAATATTTCACTACAGATATCAGATGTTCTGTGTTTTATTTTTAACTTAAGTATTAAAAAAGCGAATTTTCCAGAATATTTAAAAACAGCACTGGTTATTCCACTTCATAAGAAAGGTGGCACTCTGTCTTTAACTAATTATAGACCTATCTCTCTATTATCAGTTTTCTCTAAGGTTTTTTAGAAAGCAGTTAAATCTAGAATCGTGTCGTTTCTTAATGAAATTAATTTTTTGAGTGATTTTCAATTTGGATTCAGAAGTGGTACGGTGCCATAAACCAGTCGAATATACCAGCTGCTTTATTTACAGACATCACTTAAGCGTTTTATATGGTGGACCATGTTGTTTTATGAAATATACTAGCAAAAAGGCCCGTCATATGACGGTAGTAAATAAAAAAAAATGTTTTACGACACTGCAATTGTATAAAAAATTGGTATTAATAAACCTACTCAAATATTATATAAGTGTTTTTGTGTAGTGCAAAACTTTACAACAAATTAAAAAAAAAAACAATACATTTCCCAAAAACCGCGTACTGAAAATTGTAACAAAAAATTGATTTTTGATTATTTATCGTGTAAATTTTATAAGTCAAGATAAATAAAAAAATAAAAAATTCTTTGAATATTTTTATTATTTATTTATTTAGAGTGCGAAACTTAATTCCAAAAAGAACAATATTTGTTAAACTATAATGTTTTATCCATATAGATTAGTAATTGGATATTGCCATTTCTTTATATCCAATGCTTCTAAATCTTATACTTATAAATTTGGTTGGTATACACGTATTTTTTCAACACATTCAACAAATTTATTTGACTAAAAGACCAAAATTTTTTAAGGTATAGTTACAAAAACTATACAGTTGTTTTCTTTCTGAACTCCTACTTTTTCTAATGTCTAACTTTATGTCCTATTTATGATAATAAAAAAGGATAATTTAACACGGAGAATAGTCAAAGTCTGAGAATAAATGACAATTCTGTGATAGTTGGAGATAAATATATTCTGGGAATAAATTTTTTCTCTTATAGCTGTACCGATTAGGACTTCTGCGATTATTAAGTTTGATTTTAAATTTTTGACTGCTAACCGGCTTCCATTGCAGAGACCACGTTTGGTATTTAGGTTACTAAGTAAAATTATTATAACTTCAACTTTCAAATTAAGTTTATGTGGAAGCATTCCACTTGGACAGCAGCCATTTAAAAATCACACGGGTTAATTGTTGAATCTTATTATAGTTTTTCTAAAATGTTTAATACTTGTTCGTTAATTGTATTCGATATCAGAATTTTTAAAGCAAAGTATCTACTTTTTTGAAAAGCCAGCAAAACTATCTGCATTCAAACTATTTCCAAAAATGTCTGGTATAATTACGCTCGTGTTTTTCTTTTTTTTCTTTTCTACATATTATCATCATATAGTGATATACACATATCCATGAATTATTTCTTAAATCAAAGAGAACAAAAAAAATTTGATTCAAAACAATATTTTTTTGTTATTTCTTTTCGACATTATTCGCCGTTCTCTTGAAAACAATTTTAAAATAAAAAAAAAAGCAAAAACAAAAAAAAAACATGAAATTCAAAAGAGAGAGATTAATTTTATGTATACTATTTTTTCCAAATGCATGTGATGGGAATGATTATTTTTGTATTATAAATTCTGCTAAATAATTTCTGTTTGTTATTATTGTAATACTAATAAAATGCCACGATAACGCAGCAGCAGTAGCAGGACATTGGGTTTTGTTATATAAGATTGCATAATGCTGGCTTCAGAGGATTAATACACAATTGGTTGGCATCTTATTTAGCAAATCGAAGGCAAAAAGTCAGCATTAAAACCATACAAGTTATGTTTGGTTAAAATGTTATTAATATCTAGGTTACACAAGGCTCTTTTTTAGGTCCTATTTTATTTCTGATTTTTGTTAACTTTTTGTTTCATCAACCATCTAATGGTAAAGTTACGGGCTTTGCGGATGATACTGCCCTGACTTATGCAAACAAGAATTATTGTAACACTTTTACTGATATTTATTATAATTTGGAAATTCTAAGGAGGTGGTTTAAAATGCACAAATTGGTTATAAGTGGTAAAACTAAATATATGTTGGTTAACCTTTCTGGAACAGTCTTGAGGATTTGTCTTTTGTATATCATTCTCCGTCTTGCTTGAAAATACGTCTTGCAAATTTGTGTGAACATGATTTGTCTTTGTCTATTTATGATAGTAAGTTGAGCTGCACTGATAATTGCTTTATTATTGAACGTGTTGAATGTTTTAAGTATTTGGGTGTCAATTTTTGGATGTTAGGTTAAGTTGGAGAGAGCGCACCAGGTACTTGGAATATTATTTAAATATTGTGTTTAGGCAGCTTTATCACTTCAGCCTGTACTGTAATCGTTCAATTCTAAAATTAGCTTATAATGATTTGTTTAAGTCTAAATTAAATAACGGTATCAGTTGTTGGGGTGGTACCAATTTCAACAAAATTGAATCATATGCTATTCGTATTATGTGCAAAGTCAATCGAAGAACTCCAATTTTTATTTTGTTTAAAAATTTAGGATTACTTCCTTTAAGACATATGTATTTCTATAAAGTCCTCAAAATATTCTATAACAATTCTGATTATACTGCTGCTAGGCTTTATGGAACTTACAATTTAAGAGTAAAACCAGAAATTTTGCATATATTCCAACAATCAACAAATCACACTTTTGTCATTTTTATAATGTCACTGCGTCTCGTCTATTCAACAAGTTGCAAGAAAATTATCGATGCGAAAGAGTTGAAGTTAGATTTCTTAAGAATATTAAATCATAGCTCTTACCTCTTGATAATTACTCTATTGAAGTTCTTTTAAGCCCATTAGTTTAACATTTTTGTTTTTTCTAACAGTTTTTTCTGTTTTTCTGTTTTAATTTTTTAATGTTTTAATACTTTTAAATTTCTATTATTTCAAAATTTTAAATTTTTATAAATATTTTGTTACTTTTTTTAACTTTTTATTTCTCATTTGTTTATATAATTTCTCTTATTATTTTGTTATAATTTTTAGTTTTTAGCAGCATAAGCATAATAATTATTTTATTCTATTTTATACTCAATTCCCATTAATAAATTGATTTGTTTATTTATCTAAGCGTTCAATCGCCACTTATCGTTTGGGTAACAGATTGAACCTAGCTATTTCATTAAAATACTAAGGTAAGAAATCTAATTTGTTATATAATTTTGTAAATTTAGTATGTAAGTTAGCTTAAGTTGTGAATGAAATAAAGAATTATTATTATTGTTAATGATTCAAAAGCAGAATAGACATTAAATAGACAATAAATAGATATCCTCTACATACAGAAGATGTCTATTTATAACACTGATCCTAATAACTGGATTATATACTGAGCTTTAAGCATTGGTGGGATAAATAAAGCAAAATCGATTTTTACAGTAAAAAATATAAGACATAATAAGCTGGTAAAAGAGGCTTCAAAGTGAATTAATCACTTTAGACAATTACTCAATTTATACAAAATTAGAAGTGTTTTTTTTTCTTTTTTTCATTAAGAGTCTATGCAACACATTATTACTTTAATTGGTATTTTCATTTCCTACCTTCACTAATTAACGCTTTGTTATATTCGAATATCAAATCTTAGGTTCCCCGTCTCCATAGCACAGCACTGTAGCTTTTTATGTGTTGTTTGGTATAAAGTTTAATGAAATAATTGTGAAAAACTAAACTTAACTGTTATTTTACAAAAATTATTCAAAAACAAATAATTGAATATATGAGAAAGAAAACAAAACATAAAAATCCAGTGGAAAGATCGAATAAACAAAATTGTCTTAAAACTAAGTAAAACTATTTTTGTACTGAATCACATTCAAGTTACTGGTAAATGAAGTTCTTTTTCAAAACAACAAAAAAAATGCTAAAAATTCTAGAAACGTACAAAAATTCAATAGAACTGAGATCACAATTTTTTTTTCTCTGGAATTGTCTTAACGAACATTTTTATCATCTAATAAACACTTGAAAGAATATTTGTAAAAATATTTCCACAAAAAAAAAAACCATAGAAAAATAAAAAGTTCCATTACAGGACTTTTGTAGAAAAAATAAAAAACAAAATGTATTTATCTAGAAGACATTGGGAGAGCTGAAAGTAGAAAATTTATGTTTCCACACAAAAAAAAAAAAAAATATTAAACAGAAACGAAAAAGTTTTCAAATAAATTTATTTTACTGTTATTATTCCACAGATATTTAACATACCAAAAATTTTCAAAATCGTTAAGTAACTTTTTTTTTGCTTTTATTATCTCACTTCACTTCTCCAACAATTACTAGTGAGTACTGATGTTCTAAGTAAATTTTTTTGCAGGACTTAAAACAGAACAAAAAAGTTGTATTTGCAACAAAAAATACCGTTATTAACAACTGATATAAAAAAAATGAAAATCAAATATAAAGTATAACGACAAAATTACTGTAGTTAAAATATTAACAGTTATAATTTTGTATAATGTAACTATTTTCATACATATAGCAACTCAAAGTTGTTGAAGTAATCTACAGATGTTTTTGACATTATTTCACTTAAATTTTGTTAAGGGAAAAACACAATGTTGAAAATTAAGGTGTATATAATAAAAAAAAAATAAGTAATTAAAATTATAGCAATAAAATTAAATTGCCTTGATAATAATTAATGTTTTGCAGGAATATTTTGGCACGTCAATTTTGTTTGGTCCACCGATTGTGTATTTTTAATTTTACCCAAATGTAAGGTAGGAAATACGCAGTGATTTTTTTTTTTTTTTTGTTTTTAACTTACGTGTTAATCGAATTATGCGGTTGTTTTGTACAGATGTTACAATTCAAATTTTAAGTTAATATATATACAAATTACCTAAATTGTTTTTTAAGTGTATTGGTTACATTTAAATGGAATAACAATTTTAGAACTTATAATATTAAGATGTTTATTACTCAACGATTAATTAGCTGAAAACTGTGTCTCATATTTTATAATATAAGAGGGTAAGAATAAGAATAATTGATTATTCACGTTGTTATTATATAACATTTTATAGGAATTCCGTAGAATGTCAAAATATCATAGTTTAAGATATTGTCAATATTGAATATTTTAAAAATATTTTGGAATAGATTGAATGGACACTCGCAATAAAAATATAGAATTCGTGAAGAAATAAAAATGAGAGTGGTATTTAGTTTGTGTTGTATATTACATACTAGGGGCCCATGTTGAGTAATTATAATTTAAGTAGAAACCAAATTTAAAGTTTTTAACAGAATAGTAATTCACGTACTGGCATAGACTTCTCACGATGAAGTAGAAACCACTCATGTTTTCATAAAAATTTAGAGGTTAGTAAGTTTTATTTAGGAAACGTAAATACTGCTCCCTCATATACTCTTTCGTTTCGACATATTCCTATACTAAGTGGCATTTAATGGATAAAATTACTAAAAATAAAATATTTTTGTTAATTTAAGAGGTTTAACCAAAGGGTTCTTAACCAAAACTATATCATTACTACAAATGGCCAAAATATAGAAAACAATAATTTGAGACATCAGTTACTTAAAAAAATGAATCGAATAAATTTCCTTTAATTATGTATAAAAATAATAAGATGTTTAATGACACAAATTGGCTATACTTTATTTAAAAGTTTGAATATTATAAAACCAAATAGAATTTTTTTTAACCCGTATGCGCATTGCGGCCGTATATACAACTTATTTACATATTAAGAGTCCATTAAGAAGAAGCGAGATAAAATGAGAAGGTGCTTACTGCGCGTGTCCTTAAATGCTTGGCTATTATAATTATAGATACTCTATTTTTGCTTTTGTTATTTTTATATTTTTTTATTTTAGATGAACTTGTTTTTTTTGTTTTTATTTGACGTATTATTTAAATAGGTTCATTGCAAGCAAAGAATATCCTAACAATAAGAAGTCAAACTCGGATACGTATTTTTGCTAACACACCGATACATTTAAAAAAAAAATGGGTAGAAATAGACGGTAATAAGAATTGTATGTTCACGAATGAAATGAAATATAGAAAACAAAAAGGTGTAGCGAAATTAGTAAGATAAAATTCAAATAGAATGTGTAAATAATAATTTTTTCGTATTAAAAAGAAAATATTTATCGTGGTATCTATTAAAAATTAAATTGTAACATAAAAAAAATTACTTTTTGTTGTCTGGGAAATTGATAAAACTTTCCGATTTTTCACTTTCCATAATATTACACGCTAAATATCTATAATTATGTTTACCACCCATTATCAGTTTAAACTTTAAAGAACAAAATCTTGGTTTAAAATTTCAATATAAAATCTTTAATTGTCCGATCTTTTTTCTCACTATGTAGTACTTAATAAATAATCAGCTCGCATATAAAAATTTCACAAGCGTTTTCATATCTTTTATCAACCCAATAAAAATTTGTGTATAAAAATTTAGGCAAGCATATGCTGTGTTCTCTTTCTTTCTTATTTATACGACAATTCTAAGGTAGGTATAGTATGGTAGTTTTTACTTGTTTAAACTAATGGAAATATTTTGTTGTGGGCGTATGTAAAAAATTGCATTAGGCTTACGTAAATGAAGAGTTTCCCTTCAGAGTTCATTAAGGAAAAGCGAGATAAAATGATAAGGTGTCTACTGCGCTGTTCCTTAAATGCTTGTCTGTTATAATTATAGATTATTTAATTTTTGCATATCTTCATTTTTAGCAGCAACAATGATGCTCTTTCAAAACCAGTACAAATTATGATTATTTTGGAAAATCCGTCGGATAAACTGCATCTATTAGTTGTACAACAGACGAAACCAATTTACAAGAATCATATTACAATTTTATCTTTTATATTTTATCTCGAATGCTAATATACTTTCTTTCATCTATGGTTTTATTAATTTACTGATAAACTCAATGCTGATAAATCGGTTCATATTTGACATTTTTTGCATTTCCATTATTTTTTTTTCATTTTTTGATTGTTGATGAATAGAAGCCTTATTAAAATAAGTAACACGTGGTCGAGGTCCAGTCTTTGGAGATATTAGATCTCGACATTAGGTCATGTTTGTAAATAGAAGCTTTAAAGTTACTGGAGACAAAGGTTCAGTGTTTACGACGGTTTTTAGTTTTTTATTTTCATGGCGGATACTAAAAGCTATCTGAATCGGTTAAAATTTTATAGAAAACGGTACATTACATATATTTTTAGAAAATGTATGGCAGCTGCCCGAATCAGTCCAAATTTCAAGAAACGGTATGTAAGAGGCATATTTGGTTATTTTCTATGTAGTACCAAATTTATAATTTTTAGGTCTGGTGAATCTTTGGTTTTTAAAATATTCTTGCCGCATGTTAAGAGTTGTATGACAGATGCCCGAGTTATTTTCAATTTTGGTAAACGGTAAACAACATAGTTAGGTATTTTTAATATAGTAATACAAATTTTCAGGTCTGTTTAACATCTTTGGGTTTTGAAATACAGTTGATGGGTGCCAGAAATTGTATAGCAGATACCCGAACTAGTCAGTGTTTGGGAATTCAACATAGCTTGTGCTCGATTCTAGATGACAGATTGGCTTTCGGTTGAAATAGCTTAATGCGTTTGTGAGGAGTTCTGAATCAAATAAATACAAATAAACAATTATAATGACCACAGTAAGTAATATAAGATAACACCAAATAATATAAAGACCTCCTTTCCAGTTAGTGCTTATAAGATTTGTCATAATTTAAATTATAGTCAATTCAATTATAATAATTATTATAATAATAATATAAAGAAGACAGTACACATATATATTATACTAAACTATATTAGTATTAGAGTGAAGCGGAAAGTAAAGCGGAATAATATACACATACTCTTTTCAATTGTAATTTAGTACAGCAATTTGAAATTTAGAAATTTATTTTAGCCAAATTTTATACTTTTACTTTTAAAAAAAAAAAATATTTTTAAAAAATTTAACAAAAAACGACAAGTAAAATGTACATAAAAAAAATTTTACTGATTGAAAGAACCGAGAGCCGCAAAGTTAATGCATTGCCTTAGGTATATTACTGATGACCCTAGTTGAGTAAAATAGGAATACTGTACTAATTATTATGTAAAAGTATTTGATTGTTTTTGATAATCAGATTTGTTTTTAGTGATATTTAGATTTATGGAATAAAAGTCGAGTTTCCTTTCACTAATCTAAAACCTTCGCAACCTGAGGTCGCAAAGCACTGATGAAGGAAGTAAGTTGCTTCCGAAATATCGATATTTGCAAAATAAATACAAATGATTAGTGAAAGGAAACTCGACTTTTATTCCATAAATATAAAAGTATTTAATTTCATGTATTTTAAAAAAGTTTTTGCAATAAAAAGCTTGAAATGCAAATTTCAAATACTTTAAATAAAATAATTTAACAAGGCATTTCCATTTTCATTATGTACTCGAAATAATACCGCATTTATACAATATATTATTAAACCGTCTGAACGTAGTCTGTTTGGAGTTGTTCTCATATTAACAGACGGGTTAAAGTTGAAGTGCCTGACCGATACAAGTTATATAGAGTTGTACTAAGATAATGAAAGCTATGTCAGCTAAACTTGATCTGCTTATTGTAAGTCTTTTTATAAACAGTGGGTTTTATGTTTGTAAGATTTAAAAAAAGGCATCATTACTTTTAATTGTGCTTGCTTTTTAAATCTATACAAATAAAATTGTTACGAAATTGCTTTTCAACCAAAAAATTTTTTCTAAAACTAAATTAAAGCATTAAGTTGTAGGCTTTTTCAATTATTTCATCCAGAGAAATGAGTCTTGAGAGTTAGATGTCACTCCAAGAAGATACTTCTTATGGTACACAAAAGTTTTAATTTTATCAAGTTAATTCATCGGTCTTCAACATTGTCGAAAATTGATCTATTCACAGAGTACATAATTAGTATTTATCTTTTACCCTTTCGACCCGAATGTGCCATTAAAAACTTCAACATTCCTAAAACTAAAAAAATGCATGTAAATTGGTTTGAATCTATACCAAACCGTTTTTAAAGTATTTTTTTTAAATTTTTGAAAAAAACATGGTAATTTTTTTGTCAACCAGGTACCGTAATTTTTCGGAGAGAATCAATAACAAAGCGATACAGATTTTGTTTAGTTTATAAGTAAAGTACATTGGAAAGTACTTGAAATGTGAAAATATGTATTACTAAAGTAAACTAAAATAAAACAAATACATAATATTACTGTTATAATTACAGAACGTAAGATTTTTTTTATAAATTTTTTTTTTATATATTTCTCTACAGAAAGTACACCATCATCAGAAGACCGATCGCAGTCTTCTGACGATGGTATACAAACTGAAATCGATTAAGATATTTAGTAAAATTGTGAAACATACTTAGAAATTTAATTAGAAAAATCTGGCGAAAGTTCCACAGAAAAACTAGAGACAATATAAAAATTACGAACCAAAAATGTATAAGATATTTGGGAGTAAATTTAACACATAATTTAAACTATAAAAAAACATATTTCCGTCCAATTAGAAAAAGCTAGGAAGGCCTTTTGGGCCTCCAAGAAGCTGTTCTATGCAAAAGGAATAAATAACAAAGTAAAAATCATAGTGTACCAAGCATTGAAATAAGAAAACATTATTCATAATAAGAAAACATTATTCCAGGATAGAGTCGGTGACACAAAATAGTCTGATTACTCACTCAATATATCCAGGTGATAGGTACATTGAGAAGACAATGAGCTCCGGTTATATATCTCCAGAAGGATGGTTTTACCTGGATAAAAATAAATGTATTCAAAATGAAGACAAATTGCCCGATAATACTATATATTAAGAGAAGCTACAGACAAAAAAATAGAATACCAATCTAATCTTAAATTCGAAGATAATAGTGAAAAATTTAGGTACGATAGGTATGTAACGAAAAGAGATTTAATAAACATTGATAAATATTGGTGGAAAGACCAATGCTGGGTGGCGCAGTAGGTGAAACGCCTAATTTTTAACCGAAAGATCCCAGGTTCGTTTCCCGATGAAGCAAAAAAAAATGCTTTATGGGTTTTTCGTCCTAGTCCAGTACCCTTCTTTGTCATTGGGATATAATAAATGACAAAAATTAATTGAGAGTATAATCGAGAGTATAATTATTTGGTAACAAAATAAATAAAATGAAACTCTTCTATTTAAGAAGGCTTAGTTCCTGACAATAGCAGTATAGTTTTCCACATTTAATGAGTATAGATAAGCCAGTAATTTGTAAAATAAATACTCTAAATATTATAGATATTGTAGTGTAAAATTGCAGTACCGTACTTAATTAAGCACGAAAAGGTGATTCTACCTAAGTTACTGTAAGAGTGTAAAAAAAAAAAAAAAAACAGCTGATTAAATAAATTAATAAATTTAAGAAATTTAAAATGTCTACCTTCCTCAGTAGGTCATTAAGGATGAAAACAAGAAATAGAATAATTTGTTTTGCTATTTTCACTATTATACCAAAATTTTACTCTAACGCTGGGAAACAGGTTTTTATAAAGAATAATTTGGTTTAAGTGTTTTTTTGTACAAATATCTATAAGAAGAAAAAAAAGTAAAAAATTAAGCATATTAAAAAAACTTAGAAATTTAAAATTTATTTAATTTTAACAATATTTCACCTAGAGCCTACAGCATATTCCATAAAATATATTTGAAATTTTTGTTGATGTTTTTTTTTTATTTTGCTAGGAAATGACATTTAACTGCCTTTATTATCACTGCAATCTGTGTGCTCAGCCTTAGTTCGAGATTTACTATCAACACTAAATGAGAAGTTAAATGTTTTTTTTGTTTGTAAGTACAGCTTCAATAAAATAAGAAAACGGTGACCGGAAACCAGTATTTGAGGACAGTGAGTCCTTAAATATCTTTTCAATTTTTTTTTTGTTTTGCAAACAAACAATTACATTTTTCAAATAGTAAGATTTTGGAAAATAAATTTTGATATAGTAAAATTATGGAAAAATACATGTTATAAATGAAATTTACAAACAGAAATGATTTATACTTTATTGTTTATTTTATTGGTTTATACTTTACTGTTAGCATTATGTACATTCAGTCGCAACAGTCTCATTGCTCATTTGATGGTCATAAAAACTTTAAATACCTTATAGAATCATTCTGATAATTGGCTCAAATCTGCATATTCTGTAGGGTGAATTTTCCACCATATAATTGGTAAGAATGTTCAAAGTTACAAGAGTTTTTGTCTTTCATATACATCACAAAATCCTGCGTATATGAGAACTACGTATACTTTTCAACCAAAAAAAGATAAATCATAACATTAAGTTTTACTTACATGCGAATATTAATATACCACACGAAATAAAAATTAATTTTATCCCACCATTTTTATTGAATGTTTGTTTACTCCAATTTAATATTTTTCCTTTCTACGAAAACATATTCCAAATTGCGACATTTTATAAGTGCGATATCATTAAATATATTTTTATGCTATTAAATATAGCCCCACTTCATTAAAAATAGTGCTATTTATGTACTATAGGCATAAATATTTATTTAAAAGGATTTCGAAGAATTGGAATTTAAAATATGTGTGATAAATTAAATCTCAAGATTTAATATTTTTAATAATTATTGTATAGGCACAAGTGAAGAAGGTAGGTGTATTGTTTCCAAAATAATGATAATTATAATCAAAAAAAATTGGATATCATTTTAAATATATATTATAGTTAAATATTTAAAATATACCAATTTTCACTTAATAATTACACATAATTATGTTTTTAATTTTTTTTGTTTGGTCAGTTTTTCCTTAATTAATAACCTTGATTTAAAAAAAAATATTTATTACAAAACCGTAATTGTAAATAAATTACTAATTTTGTTTGCTTCTACTCTCAACTGAACCTTTACATTATAATTAGCTACACTTTAAGTAGAATTTAAAAACGCACACATACAGACTCATATTGAACAAATATATTTTCATTATATTTCCACCGGAGATTTCAATTACATAAACTATAATAATTACAATTAAACCAAGGTAAATTTATAACCTTGTTCTAAAAACAGTTTTATAACCTTTAATAAAAACATTTTTTTTGTTCTTATATTTTTCTATGGAATTTTATGGTGATCCCGAAAAATAGAGGATTTTTAAATTAATAAACATTCTATTAAATCAGAAAAGGTTTTAAGGTGTTTGAATTTTTTTTTTTGTATAATAATTAGAAAGAAATATATACATTATAAATATACATATATACATATATACATTACACATATATATATACACCAGTAAAATGATGACGGTTAATAATATTAAAATTGGCAATTAAAAGCGAAAATTTATGTGCAACTTAAAATCCTTAATGAAGTCCTGATGATTTTGCGATGAATTTTGACAATAATAGTTCTCTTCTGATATAAAATTGTGATTAATTAAAAATTAAATTCAGAGAAAAATGGTTTGTAATTTTATGCTAATTTTTATTATTTAAAAATATTTATAAAAATTTATTCTCGGAGTAAAACCATTATTGTTATTCATATCATAACACTGCTTTGATCAAAAATTAAACTACATATTCCTAGTATATAATAAATAATTTCAAATAAGAAATATTATTCAGCTGAAGGGAGTTGAATTTATTTTTGAATTTATTTTCAAGGTTCCTTGTATTAAGCTGGATTTCCATATATTGTGCAGATGTCACGGTCATTTTTTGTTTCAATTGATTTCAGTCACGTATACATTGAAATATTTAACAAATTAAAAATATCTATATTAAAAAAAAAAAACAATTTGTATATAATATTTTAAATATTCAAATAAAACAAAAAAAAAAATAACAAAAAAAATTATTATAAATTAGTTGCTTTATTTTAATTTGTAATAAATTATTTATATTTTTAGGTTTTTACATCATAATTGTCTTTATAATGCAACATAAAATTATTTAGCTGTCATTGAATTTATTGTCTAACATGAAGTGTTAAATTTCTTGTTATGTGTGACTATCGTTTACTGATTTGTTATTTAGTTGTCAAAGTCGAATGCGAGAGTAAATTGGCATATTATGTGAATATCCAGCTTTATATAGGAATACGAAATTAATGAATTTTCAAATATTGAACTTAGGAGTACGGCATACTATATACATATCATCAAAAATATTTTGCAGTAATGAAAATTATATATTCTTACAAACAACAATCCAACCACCACATTATATATTTGCTCGATAGAGCTTTTTTAACCAAAGCACGCTGGTATTTATATTTTATTCCATTTTTACTAGTCTGTCATATACTATTTTTTTTATAATTGTCATTAAACATCAGTTTGATTTTGTCACTCAATAAAATTTTGTGTTCATCAAACCGATCTCTCATTAATTATAAGAGGTGATTCACCGTACATACAATCTGAAAATTACAAGCACCTATAGGTAGCGATTACTGTTAGCAAAAAAATAAAAATTAAAAATTATTAAAAACAATATTGGACCTAATATAAAGCCTAAATAAAATACAGGGGTATTAAAATAAACGTCTACTGTATTAGTCAGATTTCTAGACTTTGATCATAATAAATTTAATTAATTTTTTTGAAATT
Source organism: Argyra leucocephala (assembly GCA_963942445.1). Classification (NCBI taxonomy): domain Eukaryota; kingdom Metazoa; phylum Arthropoda; class Insecta; order Diptera; family Dolichopodidae; genus Argyra; species Argyra leucocephala. The sequence continues at coordinate 111,429,953 of OZ012678.1, forward strand.
TTGATTTGCGTTCGATATTTACATATAGGTAGATAGATAGTTTTAGAAGAAGGGCGTGCTTAATTATAATAAACATTCTGAAAAATACTGATGAAAACAAAAATTATAAACAATTGATATGGAATAAAATTTATTTCGAAAGTAAATTACAGAAAATTAAAAATATTAATTTTCGATAATTCAGCAAAAAAAAAAAAAAAATAACAAAAACAATCAAGACAAAAAGAACTATTAAAAATTTAATTCAACTAAAAATTTTCTAACCTTATTTCGTTTTGCAAATACTCCCCTAAAAGAACCACTGTGTACCTATAAAATACCAAAAATAGTTTCACAACCTTTTATGTCAAGTTAAGAAAATTTTATAGAAAAAAAAAACAACAAAACTAGTGGTTTTAATTAGTTCCCGTGTGAAGTGTTCCAATGTATATTTTAAATATATTTTTTATATTATGTAAAAATCTATCGAATTGTATTTTATATTAAATTTCGTATATATGGAGAGAACATTAAAATACACCACTAAAAAACAAAAAAAAAAAAATTAAATATGAAAACTACATATATAATGAGATATATGTATATTCACAAAAAAAAAAAAACAAAATTTTTAATTATTATATTATGGCAATGAAAACTTACCTCACCACTATATAAATCTGATGCATAGAGATGATCAAATGGCAATGCCGCTAATAAATCAACAACAAACCATCCACGTAAATAATTAAGGCAAATCATTTTGGCATCTGATACTACTTCACCTTTACGAGATACATAGGTTGTACGAAAATTTAATAAAATATCTGTAAAATAGAAAATAATAGGAGAAGAAAAAAATTAGATACTTTTTTTTATTGTTTTTTTTTAATTTTTTTTTTTGTTCGAAAAATTAATACTTAAATGAAATACACTAATTAATAATTGCTGATTGTATGAAAATAATTATTTATTAAAATTCATATTGCATTCCTTGTTCAGACTGTTTTAATAGAAATATGGTTAGAACATAATGAATAATAATATTGAATTGTGGCTGCTGCAAAGACATAAAATTACTTCTTAGAATATTAATTCTTTTTCACCCCAGGTCTTAGCGAGAAAAATTAATATTGCCACTTTTTATTATTTGTTAATTGAGATTTAAAAATACTGCTTCTTAGAGATATTTAAAATAAATTCAAAACACTCATGTTACTGAAAGGAAACAGATTTGTTAGATGCTCAATTAAATTGTAAAGAGCTCTGCAAAATGAATACTCAGTCAATAATGTGGTAAAATTTAGTACTAGGCTAGGATCACAACATGCTTTTAAAACGGTTTTGAGTTTTAGACGAGTTAAATGCTAACTATAATAACATAGAACTACATATGTCATATTCCGTATATGGAAAATACATGTAACTGCCCGTAATCGACATATGCGGCAATTATGTTGAATTTGACATTTTGTTAAGTTTTCGTTAAACATAGAATTCTTATGTTAAATTCAATCCAAACCGAATTCGACATATGTAATTTTTTGTTGTTGTTTTTCTAAGAAATATTTTCTTATGTTACAATGTTATTATAGGTCGACATTATACATATTTATACATATGTCAGCTTCGTTAGACAATTTGACATTTACATATGTAGTTCTATGTTATTATAGTTAGCGCATTAAACTTAACTGTGTTTTGTTGTCCTAGTCAACAATTTTAGTCAAATCATGGCTAAAAATGTTAACCAATGTTGAAATATCCGTTTCAAAAAAAGACACAGAATTTAATCTTAACAAGTAATATTGGTGGTTAAAAAATTAGACAAATTGACAATTTATTGTAAGTAACAATAAAAACAAAATATAAACATATTATTAAATTAAAAATCTTGGTAAATTAGGAAGCTTAAGAGTTTTTTTTGCAGTAGAGTTAGTCTAGATTAAAGTTAGATTTAGGTTTGGTTTCAGTTTTTTTATAAAAAAAAAATAATAAAATACTTTTCGTTTTTTTTTAGCCTTTTTCGGAAGAAATAAAAAGAAATATAAAAATTAAATAATTAAATATAATAAGTAATGTTAGGCAGCGTTTACACATCAATATTCTTCAATATTTATTGATGATATTAGATTAAAGAGAGAGACATTTGTGTTTACACATCAGTTTTTAAACAATCAAACTTTTTGTCAGTTTTATCTTATATATTCACCAAAACTAATATAAAAATAATAATTTTTATATATAATAATTTATATATACATATTATGATTAAACAATTTAATATAATAAAAATAAAAACAATTAAAAAAAACAAAAAAAAATGTTAACCAATGTGTATTTGTATTCTATTGCCAACTTCGGATGCAATCAGAATACTGTCAACAAAACTGTGAATTGAATTGGAGGTTGTTTGAAGTAAATTGTTGACTGCCTTATACAGAGATACACAAATACGTATACAAAAGGTTTTTCTCTAGAATTTCTTTCTTCTTTCTTTGCTATACATAAGATTAATAATGAGATTCCAAAAATTGAATATTAATTCAACAAGTTAATAATACTTTTGAATTCAAAATAGTTAAACTTAATGAATTAAAAAATGTCTTAATAAGTATGAATGATAAAAGAGAAAATAAAATGGTGTCATTAATAAATCTTTACAAAGATATTTTCCAGTGATTTGGAAAGAAAGAAAAATAATTCAAGTAGAAAAAATAAGAGGTTATTGTAAATAAGACTATATATATACTTTAGAGTTTTTAGACCAATAAATAGCATACGTACTGAATAAAAAATTATGAAAAAAATTGTAAATGTTCACTTAGAAGATTATTCAAAGAAATCTAACTTAATTACAGAAAATCAATCTGGTTTTAGAAATAATCATAGTTGGGAATCTCTATTAAATTCACAATGTGTGCACGATAGTAAAATTATATTAGCAGTTTTTTTAGATCTTCAGAGAGCTTTTGAGGCAGTCGATCGCCATATTTTATTAGAAAAACTAAAATGCTATGGTGTCACAGACATTGAACATAAATGGTTTCATTCGTATTTAAGCAATAGAAGACAACGAACAAAAGTTGGCAATAATATAACGGCCCCAAATGTAAATAAAAGTAAAGTTAGGGCGCTGCAAGGCAGTATTTTGGGTGTACTATTGTTCTTAATTTTTCTAAAGTCCAAGTTAGTTTTGTTTGCGGATGATACTATGTATTTGATAACAATATAAATGAATGTAGAAATATAAATATAATAAATTGTGAACTAGAAAAACTTTGTTATTGGTTAAAACAAAACAAACGTAAATTAAATACAAAAAAAAATGTATGGAAAATTGTAATGTAATGAAAGTGTTGAAATCAAAATGGATAATATAATGATTGAAGAAGTAAATGAAATAAAGTAATTAGGAATAATTTCAGATAATAAAATGAATTTTAAGAGCCATATAAGAGCCATAGAAATTATATTGTTCATCTTATATATAATACACAAGATGAACGACGTGGTGAGTAAAAAAGCAAAAATAATTGAATAGTAAATTGTTTACACCACAAAAATATTAAAATTTTAGCAAGCTCTTGGTGCTGAATACTTAAAACATTTCAAATAGTTATACCAAATAAATGACGGTTATTTCCAAGTTGAGCGACATCTATACTCTAAAATAAATTTCAATCACGGATAGTTTTTAAAAAGGCTTCATAAAAATTCTGCCATTTTAAGTAGACACACAAACTTATAGAAAAAAGTACAAAAACATAAACAAAACAGAAAAATAAAAATCATCAGATCATACTCTTCAAAAATTATATAATAAGTGTTAAGTTCATTTGCTTCTGCTATCATTAAAAAAAATATGTGCAGTAAAACACGGTTATAGTCATTCGCTTAATTTCAGTATTATTTTTGACTATAACCCTTTTGTAACCATAGGCCTAGTCAAAAAAAAATTGCATTTTTATGAACAAAATCAAATTCAATAAAATATCTTTCGTATAACAATCTCAAACTTTATTTTATGCAATTATAAACAGAATAAATAGCAATTATTCTGTTATGTAATTAAAAAATATACATATTTGTAATAAAGAACAGAATAAAAGTTTTTTAATAAAATAATTCACTTATTTTTTTGTTTTATTGAAAAAATTGGGGTTATATTTTAATGTGACTATAAACGTCATCGATTGTATGAACTAATATGAAGATTATTACTTTCTTTCTGAAAAAAAATTGTTTGCTATTGCTATAACAGTGCCTATTTCATAAGACTTGACAGTTGACAATTTTGTAAATTACAGTTCGACAATTGTCAAATTTTTGGTGTAAAATAAAATTGAGAAAATTGTAAATTGTCAATTGCTATTTCATAAACAAAGGTAAAATCTACAAAATTTGTCAAGGTTTGTTCAAAGTAATTTTTATGTCTATTTTGTTATGAAACCAAAAATAAAATTGTATATTAAAAAAATTGTTATAATTGTCGGACAATTCATGACACACGATTTCAAATATGTAAAATTGTAAATTTCATTTTTCATTGCATTATAAAGGCGCTACAAATTTTATCGATTGAAATAATTTCGACAAAATTTGATTTTTGTTTTCGACTTTATTTAACTTTTAATTTACTTATTTTAATTTCATAATCAAATAAATTCGAGAAATTTTTTTTTTTTTTTGTTTTTTTTTTATAATTTATGTATACATATTTTGTATATAGGAATAGTTTAACATTTTATAAGTACCTAGGTTTTAAAAAATTTGTTTGATAATAAATGAGTACCTATGGCTTGGTTTTTAACGTTGCATTTTATATTATTTTATATAGATAATAATATTTTGTTTTTAATAAAATATTTGTCAATAAATACAATCACAAAATAGACATGATAAATTTGACAATATGACAATTTTGTCACATGTAAATTTATGTATAAAAAAATGTCGAACAATCGCGACAATTTTGTAAAATTGTGACCTCTGAATTTTTATGAAATAGGCCACTGAATTGTGACTACAAACGTTTTTGACTATAAACGAAATTAAACTACATTGATCTACTACGTTGAGAGTAATGGGGTTTTATTGTGTTAGGTTATATTGAAATTAGTATTAATTTCGTCATAAAGTATTAGGTATTATACTTTGATTTCATTGTAAAGTATAAATATTCAAAAATCAAGCGTTTCAGAAAACAACAACAATTATACAAAAACAAAAATTTTTTTTTTATATAAAATTGTATTTGAAGGAACAACTGCACAGGGGATTCACTAGTATATTATAACTATGTCGTCGCAAGAAGATATAAGCATGTTACAGAAACTACAGAATCGTGCCATGAAAATAATTTTAAAGATATTAGTGCAATAAGTTTTATCCATAAAACCCTGGCTTGGATGTTGGTGTGTCAAAGAATTTGTATGAATGTACTAATTATTGTTTTTAAAATTAAGAATAACTTGTATCCTGAATATTTAACTTGAGACTGTACTACTTTCGAAATAAAAAACTCAGAACATGTTACTTTATAAAGGATTAAATTTGTATAATAATTTACCAAATGAATGAAAATTTGAAAACAATTTGAATATCTTTAAAAAAAATTTTGATAATTATGTTAAAAATATAAAAATTTTAAAATTAGTTATTAAGAATAGTAAAATTGTACTAAATAAAGAATCAATAAAAATACAAAAATAAAAATTTGTATACATATTCAAACTAGTTTGGATAGACACATGGCCTTGATGTATGGGATACTACCAAGCAATTCAAATATAGAAAATGGTTGAACGTTTTCAATAGAAAGTGCTACGATCTATTGTAAAAACAGCCCTGGTTTGTAAGAAGTGACAGAATATAATCAACTTTCATGTAAAACAATATCATTATTAGAAATCTGGACCGTCTGCGCTCATTCAATTTATTTGAAATCAGGAATCAGAGGGCACTCATATGGCAATGTTTATTATAGGTTACAAACATAAATTCAACATTGACTTTCCACTATCAAAACATTCCCAAACACAAAAATTATACAACCGAAAAAAATTATTTTGTTTTGTTGTTTAAAGTGTATGTAATATTCTTAATTCAATTTTAATTTTAGTTTTAAATTTAAATATAATGTTGTTTTGCTTGTGCTAAGCAGGTATAAATAATTAAGTAAAAGATTTAAGCATTCCACCCGTAACAGAAACTGTCACATCTAAATAAACATCATATTTAACAAACTTCAGAACCATCCAAATATGATAATTTCATAACTTCAAAGTGCTTGGCAAACACGCATACTAAAAAGATTTACGCCGTTTTAGCGCCGTAGCTAGCGTTGTAAGTTTTGGATTGCCCCATGACCAGCCAAATTTATATAAATTTCCGGAAGAAAACAGTCATCAGATTTTTTTCTTCCACAAGTCTTGTTTCAATACAAAACTCATATTTGATATCATGTATTTTATTTAGAATACAATTCTAAGATCATTGTAATTAAATATACAAAAAGAAACAATTTTTTACGATATATATGAACTAATTTAAATGTGGAAAACAACCTATTGTAAAATAAATTTGCCTTTTATTTGCCTTAATTTTCATTAATAGAATAGTTTCAATTTATTTTTAGTGATAACCTAAATCCAACTAATTTTCATCATTTATTTCATCTCAGTGACAAAGGGTACCATACCAGGTCAAAAAAACCCATAAAACACTTTTCTACCTTTGTCGGGGATAGAACCTGGAACCTCTACATAAACTGCACCACCCAGCGTGTAACTCTTAATGTTCTTTGGGTATTACCTCCATATTTTTCGAAAAAAAAAAATGTTTTTGTTTATCTTTCCTTGGTCTATTAGGGTTATCGATAACTTTACTACTCAAGCTTTGTTCAGGCTATCTTTACTAGAAATACTCAAGATAGTACAAATTTAAATGTGAATTTGCACAGTTATGTTTGGCCTATCTTCCCGAAACCAACGTATTAAAACAACATTATTTTATCATTCAAGTTGTAATGTAAAAAAAATATCAGTTGAAAATCTATCAAAATAGGTATGTATATTGTTTTACACTATGAAAATCGATTAAAGTTACTTTCGATTCTAGTGTAATTACTTTAGCTATAAAAGTCACCGTATATAATTTTATTTTGAAAAAGTTAAATTTTTTAAATAAGTTTTCATTAGCTGTACTGTTATAGAACTTAAAGTAATTCTACATTTCTTGAAGTACTGTACTTTTCATTCCATTTTCTACAGTATCTAAATAAATAAAAGTTAAGATTCACAAAGATTAAAAAAATATTTGAAATAAGATTCTGTCGTCTCTTCTAAACAGTGCTCATATTTTTATTCTTTTCGACATCACTCACGAGACAGTAATATTTAAGTTCTTAAAGTAAATTATTTTGTGATGGTTTTTTTTTTACTCTGACATACTCGTAAGTGAATAACAGAAGCTGAATTTAATATCACTGGTCACTTGTAAAAGAAAATTAAAACTGTAAAAAAGAAATAAATAAAAAAAAAGAAAATTTTCATTAAAACCGTAATTTTGTTATTTTATATCAGTTTCTTATTACTAAATATCCACGTCAAAAATTACTGCAACTTTTACTTGGTAAGAAAAAAAAGAAAAAAACAAACATCAAAAATAAAACAAACAAAAATATAATAATAAAATATTTGTTCGTTGCCTAATTCTAACGAAGTTAATTAAATAAAAGGAAAAACTTATAATATCCATAAGATATATTCTACTCGTTTGTACAGTTATTATTTTGTTACAATTTTCTTTTCGTGGAAATTACAGAAAAAAAAAATAAATAAATTGTGATTTTCTTGAAATTTATTTCTATGAAGTGATTATTACTTTTTTTCATACCTTCATCTATAATTGTTATATTTTTAATTCTTATTATTGATACTGAAGGTCAAGAGACAAAAGAAAAAAAAATAAAATAAAAAATAAAGATTGGGAACATTAATTATCATTTTCTTAATTGGGTGTTATTTTGATTAAATTAAATTAATTATTTCAGAGCAAATATAAACAAAAATATTATTGGTCTGGTCTTTAAATTTTTGGAGACTAGAATTTTTTTACAAAAAAATTTAGTTAAACAAATTTTGTTATCATATTACTTCTTAAAATGAGTATTTGAAATTAAACAAGGGGAACAATACTCTACACTAAACAATATACACGCGGAAGTACCCCAAGGGAGTATTCTGGATCAAATTCTATATTCACTTTGTATCAGTGATATCCCAAAGCTAGAGATGATACTGCTGTATTAGTAGTTTGTAGTAACATAAATGAAGCAAGAAATACACTTTTTCAAGCTCACAACAAAATCTCCAGATGGCGTAACAAATAGAGCTTCAAGATAAATGAGTCGAAATCCACATAAGTTAATCTTACAAATAAAAAATAGAGTCACCGAAGGTCACAATAGACAATGTAATCATACCATGTCAAAATTTGCTAATTTTGGTTATGATAAATACTGCAAATCTTGAAAGAAAAAGAAATAAAAGTTTCAACTGAAATACAACAACTTGTATTGGCTAATTTTTTTTTTCTTTTTTTACGTTCTTGACAATAACTTAGGTAGGATTACCTTTTCGTGCTTCAGTACGCCACTGCAATTTTACACTACAATGTCTACAATATTTTGAGTATTTATTTAACAAATTACTGGCTTATCAACTCATTAAATGTGGAAAACTACTGCTATTGTCATGAACTAAGCCTTCTTAAATAGAATAGTTTAATTTTATTAAATTTTTTACCAGATTTCAATACTCCATACTCTCTTTCTTATCTTAGAATAAAGCTTTCTTTTTTTTTTGCTTCATCGGGAATCGAACAAGGAACCTTTCGGTTGAAAGGCAGATGCTCTACCTACTGCGTCACCCAGCGTGTTAAGAATTGCTTTCAACAGATAACAAAGTTTTAATCCACAATCAAATAGCCAGTCTTATAATACAATATTCAAATTTAGAATTGCACTAAGCAAAATCATATTCAAACTAGTCAAATGTTCCAATATTGATATTCATAGAGATCTCAGGATCGCTATCATAAAAGACAAAATAAAATAAAAAGACACTAGTCTCTAGGCCAAAAGTTGACGTTTTCAATATGTCAGTGTAGAAATACGACAACGAACGAAACCGTATGAACCGTGTTAGTATGAAATCTTTAATCTATCAATGACTTTTTGACAAAGATATCTGAAGCAATAAAGTCTAAATTGTAATAATGGTTTATCTTCAAAACTAATTTAATTTTATCATGAGGATGGTAATTTTTAGTGCTTTAAAATCAACACAGTCCTTCACATAGTTCTCCCCCGGAAAATAGAACTACAGTTGAAAAATTCTCTTGTTAATTTTTTTTTATCTGAAAAAAAACTTCATTTTACAAATTCAACCACACACAAAAGGAATGGAGGATAAGTTACAAGAAGTTACGTTTTAGCTATCGATTCGGCTTCAGAAATGAACAAGCAACTATTAAGCAAATATATAGCAAAGATGTAATCAGGTTAACCCTAGAGAAAAATAAATATTGTTTAGCGGGTTAAATAAAATGTATTGGATTATTATTTGCAACTCACAAATGTCGCTAGAAAACAAGCTTCTGATTTATAAAGCTATTCTAAACCCGATAGGGACTTACGGAATCCAACTAAGAGGAGTAGCCTGCAATTCTAGTATTGAAATATTACAGGGATTCCAACCAAAAGTCTTAAGGCTAATAGCACGTGCATCATGGTTCGTAAGTATCGATATTTTACAGACCTAGAGATGAAAACTATGAATGAGTAAATCAGAAGTGCAAGCTGCAAATATCAAACACGATTAGATTCTCATCCAAATACCCTAGTAAACAATTTGTTGGTCTCAAGTAGTTGGTTTCAAATACTTGACTTAAGCGTCACAACATTCTACAATTACCGAACATAATAACTTGCCATTGGGTTTTTCATCCGCAAGCCATTATATTTTTGCTTACATATACAAATATCATATCTAGACTATACTGTTTCCACTTTATAGTTTACAAGGGAAATAAAAATAAAGAAAAAATATAAATAAATGAAGAAATTACGTATTTACAATGCCAAATAGTTAGGATCATATAGGTAAGCATTCTAACATGGCAAAAAAAAAACGTCTGCTCTATAAACGAATACTGAGAAAAAAGTATTCAGCGAACTACTGTAAATGTCGATGTCAATTCAACCTGTACCGACTCAAAAGCTGGTCAAATGACTCCATGAGTTGTGTTAATGTAGTTAAGATATTTGAAAGAAAAAATTAAATTTTCAAGAATTGTAAGTAACAACTATTATGAAGATAATAAGTAGAATCATCAAACTTTTTAAGCGGGATATCTAGCTAAAAGTTTTGATGAAGAAAATGTTTGTAGAATAAATCAAAATATGTAAAAATAAATAAAAAATAACATTATACATTGAAATTTTTGTCGGATTAACAATTTGTGGGGCCTGAAGATAAGAATATTTGTGGGCCCTAAAATCGACCAAACCAAAATATAAGGAAAATGTAAAGAAAAGTATACAAATAATATTTGGAAAACATATAAATTCACTTTAATTCATTTTATGTGACCAAATAAAAAATAACAATATAGTATGATCAAAACAAAATAAAAATAATAAACAAAACAATAAAAATTTAATTAAATTTTTTGTTTCGGGCATTTTTTATTGGCAAATATTCTTATTGCCTCATCATAAGACACTGCTTTGGTTATGTCATTTTCAATTGTCAAAATTGAAAAATATTTAAGTCTTTTTTCCAGCATTGTGGTGCGATATTTATTTTTAATAAATGTCCATTTTGAAAAGGATCTTTCGGCCTCACAACTGGTTATTGGTAGAGTTAATAATATTATTTAATATCGTATATAGATTTGTAAAAACATCTAATAAATTTATCTTGAATATTAATTTCAGCGTAGTGGAACATTTTGTTCGATCAACTTTTGTAGTTTTAAGATATTCTCTAAATTTTCTATATTCGTTAATTAGTCCTGTATCTATATCATTATGGAAAAATGAAAGGACAAACTTAATGCTTTCCATGTCAATTTCAGAATTACCATTTTTTCCCATATTTAAAAGAAATTTAAATCTGCTATTTATTTACTGGTAAACGCTATATCTTTTCGATAATTCGGTAGTTAAACAATCGAATAATACACTGAATAGCTCTATCCGAAACTTATCCTTGCCATTAAGTACATCAGTAGCCCTTTCACTATTTTTGTCCTTACTCGTTTGTTTAAATCATAATAATTTTCCATAATTTCTTTACTCAAATTTTTAGCTGTGACTTCGTATTCAGTAATTTTTTGTTCTGAATTTTCCCGAAATTGTTTTACAAATAATTCTAATGTAAAAATTAAGGCATAACCTTCAGAAACATCTAGGTCGGGGGTTTGTAAGTTTTTGCTTACTTTGCTAAAACGTTCAAGAACTTCCTCCCAAATTAATATCAAAACTTCATTTTCAAGTTTTATTAATTTTTTAAATAAAAAAATTGCTTCTTTTTTGCAATCAAGTTTTTCTTCGCTTTCTTCATGAATATATTTAAGAGTTTTCAGAATATTCCTGTAGCCGTTTTTTAATGCTTTAACTGATTTATGATGCGTTGACCATCTTGTAATCCCACCTTTTTGCGGCGATGTTTAAAAAAATACGTATAATCGTTGCAAAATCGCAAAATAATCAATAATTGGTGTTACTACACTAACTACTTCTACCCCTACCAAATTTAGAAAATGTGCTGCACAAGATACAAAATCAACATATTTGTTAATCTCCTTTAAGCGTGCTTATAGTTCGGTATATTTTCCGCTCATATTTGCTGCGTTTGAGATTTTCGAATCTCGAAATATAAATTTTTCTCGAGATTTCGATTAGCAAAAAGTGTAACGATTTCTCGAAATTCTCGAGACGAGATTTCTCGAACAGGAACTCTAAACATATATACATCAGTATAAGAACAAAAAATGTATTACAAACAGAAAATAAATAAAACAAAAAATTTGTTTTTTTTTTATTTTAAATTTTTAAAATTTTTTTTAATATAGAATAATTTTCCACATTGCAATTCAATTTCGTAATAATTGTGTATTGAGAAAATAGCCAAGTGGTTAGCAATTTTTTATATGTAGAGCATAAATAAACACAAATAATAAAAAAAATGTCCTTTCATTCATTATTCGAATTAATTAGTCAGAAAATCATCATCATCTATTGTTTTTTCAGTTCCGAGTGCGTTTAAATTTCGTCAATATGTTCTTAATCCTGATATTGCCATTCGATATTGTCTTCCATTATTATTAATTTATTGAAAGTCAAAACGAATAATTCATTATTCAAATTTAAATTTAAATTTTCTACCTATCTACGTTGAACAATCTATATAGAAAAGTTTTCAAAAATTTATTACATAATACTAAAATTTTCTTAATATTGTTAATGTCTATAAAATAAATAAACAAGTAAATAATTAAGTAAATAAAAAGAGTACATGATAATTTACAAAAAAAAAAAAAAATTATTTTAAAATAAATTTAATTTACGAAAATATTTTTTTTTTTAGTATTTTTATTATTATTAAATTCAAACTTACCTACAATAAAAAGCGCTTCAACGATCACATCTGGTATCATGGTTTGGCGATCCGATTTAACAAATGCCGCATTATATGGTACAATAATAGCTACATAAAACGTAGCAACTAATATTATCCAATCCCAACAGCCTTTAAATACACCATAATGTGATAGAATAAATCTAGATTTTTTTATTGATTGTGTTTTATATTCAGGAAATGGTGCTTCAGTTGAATGTAATAAATTCTATTTTATATTATTTTTTTTTTTAATTTCAATTATTATTGTTGTTGTTTTTGATTTTAATATTATTGTATTTGTATTTTGGTGAATATTTGAGTTTTATTATGCACGTTCAATAACAAATTCATCAATATGGAGTCGAAACAGAAATTTTTTTGATTTTGGTATTTGAATTGTTATTAAGGAAAAAAAAATAAAAAAATAAAAATGGGGAAAAAAGAAATAAAAATTAGTTAAATATTTTCACAAAGGAATTAATTAAAGTATATTAAAGACTCAATGTTTTTTTTTTATTTGAAATATAATTAATGTTAATGTACAGAGTGATTCATTTGTTTTTATTTTAGATTAAAAATTTTTTTTTTTTTCATTTTTATTAGCCAGTTTGGCCTAATTTTTGAAATAACAAATTTATTACTCTTATTTTCTTTGTAAGTTGATAAGAGTTTGATATTTGTGATTATTCGATTTAATGTCGAACAAGACTCGTATTTATGTGAACAGGACATTTTTTAATAACTTCACCGAAAATTAACTTATCGTTCATTTTTAAGAGGCAATTTTTCGTGTATGTAAATATGACGAAGTTGGTTAAACCGTTGCCATTTCATGATTAGATTTTTATTTTAAATTTAAGATTACCATTAAGTAGTTTTACTTAATTTATTATGATAACATGATCATTATCATCTTAACTTACAACCCTTGGCGGATTTTAGCTTTCTTCATAAATTTGTAACAATTATCTGCAGTCATCTTTTAATCTATTATTTCTATATTTCTGCCATCTGATAAAATACTATCTTCTCTTCTATATTTTGATATTCTTCTACTTTTACCCGGATTGGGATATATTAAACTGGTTTGGGGTTAGTATTCTCCGATTACATTTTTATTATCTACATGTTCAATCTTAGTTTTCTAACTTTCCTTACCTCATGTAGTTCGTTATTGTATCTTCTTCAATTTTGTTTGTCTCATGTTCTAATAGCACAATAGATTTTAGAGGTAATTTTTATTTTCAATCAATTTAAAATATTATCGTAAATCTAGAAATCCGACTTGTTCTATTTCTCATGTATTGGATATATCAAACCTATGCTTCATTTGGTGACCATAGATTCAATATTCCAAAATTTTCATACAATCTGTATATTATGAGGGTAAGGATAACTATTATTTGATCATTTCCCCAGTAAATCTATTTTAATCCAATTTATTTATTGTGTTTCGAACATCATTTTAAAGATGAAGGTTTGATTATTTTGGAATGTTGTAATTTCCTCATCATTCACTATTATTAGTGGGATATTAAGTATTTCGAAGAGAGATACTCATCCTGCCTATATGTATTGAACTTTCATCTTTTAATATAACTTACTTATTTATATAAAGCAACAGATTATGGGTAAAGTCAAAAAACAAACACTGAAGCAGGTTTTAACAATTCACCATGTGCAAAATATTTTCACATGTGTGCTTATTTTTTTGTCACATCACATAGTGCTTATTTTTTTATTTCATCCTATGTTGTGGCTTCTCTTAAATAGAGAAATTTTATTTATGTTAGAAGATGTTTTGCCTTTCCAATGTAGTTGTATACCTTCGGGCCGGTTGAATTCGAAGACTATCGTAATGGACGCATTTTCATCCATCAGCTTTAGTTATCCAAGCGGTTGTAGTCTCTTAACTTTAATTTTTGAGACTACATCAACATGATTATATATTTCATAGAGTTTGGTATTATATTTTTTTCTCGAGAAACCATCGTCGTATTTAGGAACATCCGAATAAGAATTTTGTACCCGAAAACGCAAAGTACGTCTCATATAATGTTATTATATTTCTTTTCTTATAATTAATTAAAATCGAAATTCCATTTCTATATAATAACCATAATTTATATTTTTCATTCCGTTTGGGATAAATGATGGAAGAGGTCGAATATTATGTTTCTGAGCTTGTGACTTAGTTTCAGTAATCATTATTTTTATAAGGCTCATTTTATTGCCAAATACAAAAAAATTCTTTAAAATACCGCATGTTACTCCACAATGTTCATTTTATAATTCGGTTTTAAGTACAATTTCGTTTTGCTGGTAGTTTTAGTTTTATTAGTAGCTTAATCTGAAGAATGCTAATATAATTTTTAATATTGATATACTTACATTGCCTAATTTTAATTTTCCTTTAACTTTTTCTGGCTTATAATGACCAGATAATTGATAAAGCACAGCACGTGAACGCCTTCTACCCATATTACAACCAGCTGGAACTTGTAAACCATTACCACCATCTGTATCATCAGTTGGTGGACCTAATATACCAGCATCAGTACCACGAAATCGTGCTCCTAATAAGGCGGCTGTAAGTGCAAAAACTTTTGACAATAATAAATCATATCAATTGATGTTGCGTAACTTTGTAAGTGTAAAAAAAGCGTAAATAAAATTTAGTTTTTTTTCGAATTGAATTTTTTTCGAATTTTATTTTTTTCTACAAAATTAATTTCAATGACGTCAATGGAATGATTATGTATATATGTATGTAAGTATAATATGAGTGCATTAAATGAAATTGTATCTATATATGCGTGCATTAAAAAATATATCAAACGATTTTGTTAAAGTAAAATTGTGTTTTTGTGTCTTCGTATTTACATTGTTTTTTTGGATCAGTATATGTATAAATATATATATATTTATGATGATTGCATTAAATGGATGTCATAATATTTCATCAACATTATTTTAATTTGCTAAAATGAATGGATTCATGAATTTCTATTTTAAAAAACAAAATGATATCGCTAAGTAATGGATGTGGAAGAGAATTAGAGCATAGCTAAATAATTTTTCTTTTGTTGTTTTGGTTTTTTTGGTCAAGAAACCAAAAAAATACAATAAACAAAATACATCAAGGATATTCAATTACTTCATTGTTACACCCTTTATAAATGTACAGTTATTATTATTTGACTTTGATGTATTTTTGAAATAAAAATAATTAATTGGGTTAATTTTCATTAACTGAAAATTGCAAAATTGAGTGAGGTTAAATAAATATGAAGTAAGATTAATCTTTTGAGAATTTAAATAAAGTTAAATAGAAGGACAACAGATTTTTGAATTTAAGATTTTAAATTAATGAGGTTTGTTTAAAAAGATTTAAGAGCATTTTGTCATGGCAGTATTTGTTGAAAATTCAGTTCAATCACTACAAGTATATTGTAGAGTCAAACAAGATATTCGTGCCTATTATTAAAAACGGCGTTTCAATCGCAGCTCGTATTGAGTAAAACCGTGTTCGATTCGATCGAATGATAATTTGGTATTTTTAAAAACGTCGGTTGCTCCAGTAATTGGTAAAATTTATCTGTCCGCGGTAAATATTTTGTTGTTATATATAAAACAAAAATAAATAAACAAATAGACCTCGGATTAACTCTTGACCCTAAACTGAGCTTTAAGCTACATTATGATAAAATAGTGAGCAAAGCAAATTCTTCTTTAGGTTAAACCTTGGTGTAAAGAATTTTCTGGTCCCTACCTCACGAAACATCTTTATGTTACATATGTAAGGCCTACCCTTGAATATGCCAGTCAAATGTGGTCTCCACATTACTTGACTGACATTAACCGAATTGAATCGGTTCAGCGAAAATTTTTACGTTTCGCTTTGAGTAACTTTTCGTTGAATGATCCATTGCGACTTCCACCTTATTCCCACCATCTTAAACTCATTGGCTTACAGTCGTTTTCTGATCGTCGAATAATTGCTGATATCTCGTTTATTCACCAGATCCTTTCGAGTATGACGCTAGCCACTGATATTTCAAATTATTTGGTTGAAAGATCCAATCGGAATAATGTCAGAACCGTTGAGTTGTTCCACATTCCCTTCCACCCTACTGAATATGGTAGATTCGAGCCAATCACTAGAATACTCCGTGAAGTACATTCTAACTCTAATTCTTTTGATCGTCAACTAAGTGTTTTAACTATCAAAAAAGGATTACGTTTTAATATACTAAAAAAAACTAAACTAACTAACTAACTAACAATTGTTGTTCTTTTTAGCTTTGATACTTTTGGCCTAACTTTTGGAAGTGTTTTTAATAAATGTATAGCTATTAACATAGGTATTAATTTATGACTTTTACCCTTCTACTAACAGCATGTATCTGGTTTAGTTTATTTTTAGATTTTTTAATCAAAGGTGGCGGTGATTTACTAACCCTACTGGATGATAAGTTATTGCACAATTAAATGAAGCAAGCCTTCGTCTAGTAATAGACGTCTGATGTGCTTGCTCTAAGCATAAATCTGACAGTATAAAAAAAAAAAATATTCAATATATTTAACTTAGTTTTTTTATATCCATTTTATAAAACGCGCTAAATTAATAGCGGATATGAAATGCTATAATTTGTATGAAGCTCGTTTCTACAACGTTTTTAAAAATACCAATAAACTTTACCAATTTATTTTCAAAATGCGCGTTTTCAAAAATACCAACTTTACAAAATCGAATGAATATCCGAAGCGCGATTGAAACGCCGTTTTCAATAATAGGCATAATTAACTCCGAAAACGCTTGACAAAATAAGTTAAGGGACATAAAATTTCAAAATCAAGCTAAAGGAGAAAAAATCGGTTTAGGCTACTAATGCATTTAAGAATAAACCACCTGCAAAGGTTTGCGTGTACACAAATAACTTTAAAGTTGAAAAACTTGAAACTATGTGAATATCTTGGAATACCTATACACTTTCATTTGTGCATCACGTTAAACCAAAACCATTACAAGTCAAGCAAAAATCAGAGATATATATTCGTTAACACGCAGAAAATCCAAACTATGCTTATACTCCTAGTTATAAATATATAACAGTATAATTAAGTCCATCTGGATTTAAGACAGTCAGTTTAATTTTATAATTAAAAAGCGCTGTCAAAGCAAGTTTCTCAGAATTGAAAATTCATACCGTTATGATTCAAATGAAGTTATTCATAGAAATCTCAAAGTAAAAAATCATTACTGATATCATTAAGAATTATGCTATTTAACATGCAAATAAATTTGCAAGCGATTTAAAGTCTATATAGCTTTTAAACAGATCAGATGACACAAGATGGCTGAAAAGGCTAAGGTCAACTGAAAATCAACAAGACTATTATTGAAGACGTAACCACTATGAAAGAGGAAAAATATTGTTTTTATAAGCCTACACAAGTCTGGCATTTTAATAACGGCTCTGGCTTATTAATCTAGTAATAATCCATTTAAATATCTAATTAGATTGTATTGATAACCTAACGATTAAAAACAGAACAAAAAAAACTGCAGTCATTAGATTTGTTTTTCCGGCTTAGTTTTTTATATTAACATAATCTGAATATATAGATCTTAATGCAACAACTGGTGATATATAACTTCTATAATCATTTTTCTACAACACCTTATTGTATTGTTAGTAGAACTAAAATGATTTCAAATTTGTTTAATGATTTCAAGTAGGTATTTCTAATCTATTTTATTTGTAATGATAATGTTACTGAATTTATTCTCTTCATTAAACTACATGTTGATATTGTTGGGCTTACCGTTGAACCAAGAAAAAAAAAAAGATCCGATAAGTTTTATTTTTCTTTATGAGGTATAAATTTCAAGTTGGAAACAGAATAAAAATAATAAAATGGAATTCTATTTGGCAAAACTCGATTGGTTCTAACAAAGACAATATGTTGAAGTATGATGTATTAAATCATTGAGTAAACATATTGTATATAGAGAGTCAAAGCTAGAACAAAAGTGTAAACAGATTTGTGCGATTTGTGCGAGTTGTACTTAGGAGAATAAGAAAAACAGAGCTTATAAGAAAAAATTGTGACTATATATTAT
The DNA here is from genome assembly GCA_963942445.1 of Argyra leucocephala. Taxonomy (NCBI): domain Eukaryota; kingdom Metazoa; phylum Arthropoda; class Insecta; order Diptera; family Dolichopodidae; genus Argyra; species Argyra leucocephala. The sequence continues at coordinate 111,448,751 of OZ012678.1, forward strand.
ATCCATATATATAATAACTATATGTATATGGATATTATATTTTGGTATGACAATGTCATAAAATATTTACTGCATTGGATACATTTCTTTACAAAAAACACTTTTAAACCTACAAAACAAAAATAAAAAAATTTAAGTAAGTATGTGTATAAAATTTGATAAGAAAAATTTTGTCACCATAATTCATGAATCGTAAATTTTTTCTTATTATTTTTATGTTTTGCTTTTCGTATTCTTCTAAGTACAACTGGATCGCACAAATCAGGTTACACTTTTGTTTTAGCTTTGACTCTCTATATACAATATATTTACGCAATGATTAAATGCATTTATTTATCGTATTTATTTATCGTGTTAATATTATGATAGGTATTTATCGTTTTACATGAAATTTACAAGTTAATTTGATTTTCATTGATCACCCAATTTGACAATTTCTTAACCAATACGTAGTATTGGGTATAAATAAATTTGTATTAAACGAAGTGTTATCCGTAAAATCTGAATTTCAAAAGAAATCAACTCTTTATAGTGATCTGAAACCGAAATAATTCTTCGTATTGTAGGGAAGTGTTATTGTATACTGTTTTAAATGATTTATATACCTAGAGATACATTTCACAATCGTAATAAATAAGGGTTAATTATGTATCAGAACAACAAACATTTATTTGTGGTGCGATTATCACAATGAATAATATTATTTAATCGTATATGGTTCTATTTTTGAACAAAATGCAATAATCACCAAAATAATTTATCAATTGCTTTGAAATTAAATTACTTCAATTAATAAATGCTTTTTCGAAATAGGTAGGATAAGTGTTCAAACACAACATATGAATAAGATAAGATCAGTGAATAAACAAATAATTGAAAATGGCACAACATGGAATAAAAAAAATGGCTTCGTGAATTAAAACACCCAAAATACAAATGAAATAAGATCTCAACAATTTTTATTTTTCGGGTTTTATTTCATATTGAAAGAAGACTCGAAAAATGTCTAAATTGGAGTTTTATTTTATTTATTTGCTTTGGGACATTTTTTATAATTGACATAAAGCCAATTATTGGCAATTGACAGTTACGCGGCCTTATTTCATTTTAAATTTTTGGAGTCTTATTTCCAAATGTTGAGATGTTATTTCATTTTTATGCCTTATTGCCTTTTTTCCAAACTTTGTTATTTCCAAACTCCTATAAAAACGAAAAGCATAAGCTCCACATCGTGGTTTAATAACCACGTATTATTAAGTAGTGATATTTTAAAAATGAAGGAAAATGCATACGTAAAATACAAGCCTAATGGGACCAATGAAACCCGTAAGAATTATAAAGTGGCCAGTAATAAATGTAAATCAATCATCAAAAAACAAAATTTTTTGCATAAACATAGGTTAAGGCAAAAAATTCTTAACCTCCCCCAAAATTGTTAAGCAAAATTTTTCTGGGTCTTCATTCCCACCGATGATTGTCAATGACAGAATTATATCTCATTCAACTGAAAAAGAAAATGGCTTTGCAGCTAATTTAACACTCCCTCCCACAGCTCAAAAAGTACCAATTGTCACTGAAGTAGACTCCTCCCTTGGAAGAATTTACTTTAGAAGACGCACTGTGGTGAAAGTTCTTATGAATCTTAATATGAGGAAGTCGACCGGTCCTGAAGGCATTCCAGCTATGGTTCTGAGACACATTGCCTTCGCCATTTCTAATGACGGCCATCTAATGATTTGCCTTAGCGAGAAGCTACGCATTAGCATTCACAACTCTGGCGAATCTTATGCTGTAACCCTGGATATTTCAAAAGCCTTTGATTGAGTTTGGCATTGCGCTCTTTTGTCCAAATGCCAAGCTGTAGGCCTGGGTTCTGTTTTCATAAAATGGATTGGAAATTTCCTCTCGAATCATTTGATTCGTGTTTTAATTGACGGATTCATATCCGACAAAAATTATATTAATGCTGGTGTTCCTCAAGGATCAGTTCTCTTTCCTACTCTCTTTTTGATATTTATCAATGACCTTCTCCAATCAACTTTCAATCCTATCCATATAGTTTTGCAGACGACAGCACTCTAGTAGCATCCTTCGATTTTCTTCGAAAATCACATGCTACAATACCAGTTATTGATACTAAACGTAACATGATGGTCAGCACGTTCAATCATGACTTAGAAATTATTTTCAATTGGGGGAAAAGTAATAGAGTTGAGTTTAACACCTCGTAAACGCAAAGCTGTCTAGTCTCGCGAAAAGCTACACCGTTTAACCCCACCCTATTATTCGGGGGTGTGCGTATTCAGCGAACTTAACACTTGAATATTCAACAATAAAATGATATGGAATGATCAAGTTGGAATACAATTCACATATATGGGCCGGTGCATCACGAACCGCACTAAATTTTCTTGACAAAGTTCAAAAGCGTGTCATTCGTCTTATTGGCAACCGTAATGTGACATCATCCCTTGTACCACTTGAAAATCGTCGTGTTATTAGAGCACTTTCCCTATTTTATAGATATCTCGTAGGTTTAGGCACTTGTTCAGACAAAATTCAAACCCTAATGCCACCTCTCAAATATTTCCACCGAGGAACAAGAGAGGCATCAAGTGCCAACCCCTACTCAGTGCAAATTCCAAGGTGGCTCAAAACCGGGTATGAGAATTCGTTTTTTGTCAAATTTTCCCGAATGTGGAACCATATTCCAACAAACGTGTTTCCCCAATGCAAAAATATATAATCTACAAAAAATCAAGAGTAATATTAATAAATTTATTCAAAATGTCCCAACTGATCAAAGGGATATTTTTCTTTCTACAATCATCAATTGGTCCAAGCTATACATTCGTGTATAAAGGTATCGTTTGAAACCTAGTGTTTGGCTTAACTTAAAAAAAAAAAAAATTGGGGTGTTATCAGAGTTTAAACAAACAATTAGTGTTAAATAGGACTGGATGAAGCGGTTTTGTGAAGACTCAATATAAACCCCACTCTTATTATATGAATATATTGTAAGGAGTAGGACTAGAATTTGATATAAATGTACATAAATTATTTTATTAATTCCAAATTAAATTCATAAGTCTTTAAGTTTTCTCAAATTAATTTTCTAGTAAGAACAAATTAAAATGAAGGTCATTCAGAATGTTAATAATGAAGAAAAGTTGGTAGATCGTTCAATAAAATATTGATTATTATGTGAAATATATTCTCTTTTTTAATTTTTTTTGGTTGAAAAGCAGAAGTTAATCAGCTTTAAATCATCCCTATGAACAATACATTATTTTTATTTTCATCTATTTCTATTGGTAGGTACTTTACATACATAGACATATATAAAATTATTAAATCTACCCACCAGAAATTTGATTTAAAGAAAATATTTTTTTATTAATTTTTTCTTTTTCTTTTTTTTTTGCTTATTATATTTTTTCTATCAAAAATACTTTCAATGATTTTTTTTTCCAAAATTATTTTACAATTTAATTGACTATTCAGCAAAATAAAAATGAATTTCAATTCAACAAGTCACAGTTCTTTGCTATCAAATGACAAAAAAAAAAATTGACAAAAGAATACGAACATGTAATCCTTTTTTGAAAGGACGATCCATAGAATTTTTATTTTCTTAAAAACATAAAGTGACGAAAAAAAGTTTTTAGATAATTTGATTGGAAGTAAAAAAATATATCATTAAGTTAGAAGATTGTTGATGATGTTGTGTATTGATCAAAATTGATAAAAATATTGCCATTAGGCTTCATTTCTATACAATTTTATTATTTTTTTTGTCACGTACATGAAGAAAGATTTGACTAGTAACGATGTATAATATTTTATAATTATTTATCTTATTTTAATATTAAAAAATTATTTAACCACAGATTTTGGTTAAAGAATCAGAAAAGAATCAGGTTTTTCTATGTTTACATCTGATTCTAGTCAGAATAGCTATATTTGACAGTCAATCTGCATATTAATTTTATTAACAAGAAAAAGTTGTTCAAAAACATTTTTCTAATACTGTATTTAATAAGACATCCACAATATTTACAGATGGGTTGAATAAAAATAATATTAGAATAAAAATAAGTCTATTACAGGGATGGATATGGTAAATGAATGTCGAAAATAAAATATGAAAATTCGTACCATTTTTAATTAAAAATTTAATGTTTTTTATCAAAACTTTGAAATTTCATAAATTGTTTTAAAATTAAATTTCTACTACAAATATTTTAAACTAGTAACTATGCCGAACTAAATTTAAATTTAAAATTCAAATTGTATCCAACTTCGCTAAATTGTATTTCTAACGCTTCATAATATAATCGTATAATAATTATTGTATTGAATAAGACCACAGTGAACATATGTCGACATTTGTCAATACTCGCCGGCTTATTCCGATTTGTTTTAATCATTATCTTTAATCTGTAAATTAAAAAAAGTACGGTACAAATATCTGAACAATTTCAAAACTGATTTTCATTATTATTGTTTTAAATGAAAGATAATTAAAAAGAGACGTGGTGAATTCAAATATTTTTCAATTAGAAATTTCAATTTAAAAATTTCACCCCATGTATAAGTCATTTTAACACACAAAAATCTTAATTTATCAAATCGCCGCAACATCATCCCCAATTTAAATTTCTTTTAAATAAATTATTACTAGGGGCCCCTGTTGAGTAATTATAATTCATGTTGAAGCCAAATTTAAAGTTTTGAAAAGAACAGCAATTTACATACTGACACAGACTTCTCACGGTAAAGGACAAATCAGTCATGTTTAATAAAGAGTTTTGAGGTTAGTAACTTTGATTTAGAACATATAAATGTACGTCCCTCATATACTGTTTCGATTGCGATATATTCCCTGAGATAAGTGGCATTTAATGGATAAAATTACTAAAAATAAAATATTTTTGTAATTAAAGAGGTATATACATACAATATTTTTAACTAAAACTATAATATGATTACAACAAATTACCAAAATATAGAAAACAATAATTTGAGACAGTCACTTAAAAAAATTAATAGAATAAATTTCCTTTAACTATGTATAAAAATAATAAGATGTTGAATGACACAAAATGGCTATATTTTATTTAAAAGTTTGAATATTATAAAACCAAATAGCATTTTTTTTAACCCGTATGCGCATTTCGGCCGTATATACGACTTATTTATGTATTAAAAGTTCATTAAGTGGAAACGAGATAAATAGAAAGGGTGTCTACTGCGCTGTTCCTTAAATGCTTGTCTATTATTAAATTACTATGACGTATAAGGTTGTTGTTTAAGATAAATCAATAAAAAAAAATAGTGTTCACGATATGAACTGAAATGATGGAAAATAATTCAAAATTCCTTGACTTTCGAGGAGTGAGCGAATACTAGTTTATTTTTATTGTTCAAATATCGATATTTCGGGAACAGCTTTTATATTCGTATTCCAGAATTTTATTTTTCGTATGTTTGATAATATTTGGCAATATATTAATCTACCCATCTGTCGTTCTCAAAATGTATATATTTCACTACCTCTGAACTAAAATATAATAATATTATTTTTATTACTAGTATTTTTTTTCAATCAATATATTTTTATTGTATATTATGCTCTGCATATTGTTCTAGAAATTACTGTGAAATTTATGTATATTCGATTTTTGATATTATTTTTGGTGGTCCGTAAAACTTAATAAGTCAAGTGGATGACTTCCATTTGATAAAATTTAAGAAAAAACCAAAATTATTGAAGTGAACTGTCTCTGATCTACGGTATTGGTTGAACAAAAAAATCAAAATCTATAAATAATTTTTACAACAATTTAAGTATTTGAGGACTTCTGTAATTTCAGGATAGTATCCTTGTGATGTCAATTGTGACTTTTTTTATAGTCATAGTCGACGACTATGTACCATCAGTTTTAACCAAAATATTATTTGTTGTAATACAAATTACTGAAAATTGTAATTTATTTTTAGAAACTTATACTTTACATGAATATCGGGATTTTTCTCGTAAAATTTGAAATGTTTGGTTTTTGGTAAATATTTCAACAAAAAAAAATAAATGAAGAGAGGCAGTATAAAAACAAGCAATAAAAAAGTATAAGGTTTATTCAAAAAATTACAAATTAATTCAGTGATCCGAGGCGACCGACCATAATAATCAAAATAAAGTGTAACGAATGAATAAAAATGTAATTTAATTATAAAAGTTGAATTTAGAAATTGATTTTAAGAATAGAAAATGTTTTTAAGAATTGGAATAAATAGATAAATTATTATGGTAAAACTAACAACTGTTGCTAACTTCTCATAATAATGGTTTTTTTAAGCAGTTAATATTAACTAAATATTGCACTTACAAATATGCAAAAAAATTAAATAAAAAATAGTAAAGTATAAATCGTGTATAATATTTTTTGTTATTTTTTTATAATAAATGCCATCTTGTTTGAGATATTTTACGGTAGACATTTTATGTTTTATTCGAATTAAGTAAAACTTCTTTAAACACATAATATTTAAGATGGTTGATGATTGAAAGTAGATTTATAAATGAAATACCGATTATGCTAGTGAAAACTGGTTAAAAAGCTAAATGGTCTTAAAAATCCAACTTTATGTGAATATTTACAAATTTCGGTTCTTCTGAGGAAGATGTTGTACCGGCGTAGGACCTCATAACATATCCCAAGGATAGTTGAAATTGCTAGCTTTCCAAAAATATATATATATTTAGTGGCGCATCTTATCTTTTAAGGACGAAAAGGATATTTGAAAGTATCCTTGTTTTTTTGATGTTTTTTTGATGTTAGTTGACGATGATTGGTGCTATCGTTAAGGAGATATTGTAGTTCAAAGTTGAAAATTTTGGAAAAACATTTACTTCAGAAGATTGTTATTACGTAAAAGGCAAATTGCTAGTTTTATATAGAAAAAGGTAAAAAAAACCTTTTTTTTTAATATAAATGATTATTATATTCTATACTATTCGACGTAGACTTAAATTATGTTTGTATAAGTTATAAAAATAGATGTACCTTTTTAACCGTATACAAATATTGGGGCTTATGGTAAAATCTTGAAAAACAAAATAAAGATTGTTTTTTTTCCAAAATTTTCTATTTGAACTACAATATCTCCATAACAGCAGCATCAATTGTCATCAAATAAATGTTCAAATGTGCTCCAGGTCATAAATATGTATAATAGATCAATAGATATAACATTTTTTATACAAAAACAGCAAAACAACAAGGATAATTTCAAATGTTCTTTTCGTCCTTAAAGGATAAGATGCGCCACTTTTGATTTTAAAATCATTATATTTGAATCACATACACTTATAGTGGTTTGCTTACTTATTTTGTCTAAATAATTTTTTACATAAGTTAAATTTAATTTTGCGATCTGAACAAAAAATCAAAGAATTACGACATTCAATACTAGAACTGAGTATTAAGTTAGTACCTAATGATCTGAAAATAGTTTTTTTCGAACTTCATGAAAGAAAGATAAATAGATATATTTGTTCCGGTGTGGAGTTAATCCACTATTATCGATCGCAGAAAAGATAATAAATAGTGTATCTACTTTACGCATCTGGGTGGGTTGATTGAGCTCATGTAATTGATTCATTTCCATTGACTGCAATATGATAAAAAATATCATAATTATGTATAAAAAATTTTAGCTCAAGGATTCACTTGGATAAAATATCCACATAACGATTTCATTAAATTTGCAGCTTTGGAGACAATCCGGTTTCAATATATTCGACTTTCTACAGCAAATTACTTTTTTTTTTTTTTGTGCTTGTCTTAGGCGTAGTTTATTCTTGAATCTTTAAATTTTCAAAAATCAGCTGATGTTTATTCTAGATTGTGTTGTTCGTGAAATAGTATAAAAACAAGTTTTATCTATCATAGGGTTTGAAATGAAGCTGGTCCTGTCGTTGGAGTACATTCTTTTTAATGTATTCCTAACAATTGGCATATTAAGAAATGTAAATATTTTTGTTTATTTTCTTTTTATATTATTGTGTGTCTCTATCAGTATAACAAAAGGTTTAGAGTTTAGACGTTGAGTTAGCATAACTTAAATATCATAATTCAATTTTATTTAAATAAATAATAAACTATACTCTTAAAAAATTTTATAAATTTTATAAAATATTTTATTTAATCTTTTTAAGAATAATGAAAGAAAAATTTAATTTAGCCTGAATGCCCTGATCGCCGAGCATTTGAATTAGCTAGTACTGGTCGCTTGATCAATTTGACAAACACGTTTTCTTCTAATGTAAGTATCGTAAGTAATTTTTTAAATTCAGTACGTATGTTGTTTATTTTGATTAAATAAAACACAATAATTGTTGCCAAGACCTTTTTTATGTTTTTGAAAAATTTTTTTATGCTGTGTATTAATACAATGCGATACAATTTTGCAAAAGCTAGGAATATTTGACCTTTTTCAAACAGAGTTCAAATATTTGTGTTACGTATTTTGAAGTGGATAGCTTAATATAATAATCTCGAATTAATTTCATTGGAATTGCTATTAATGTCGAACAAACTTATTCAAACATGGTTACAATTTTATTTGTACCAAGCATATAAGGGTAAAGCATATATGAATATTCTTTACATACACGTGAAACAAACTTGTATAAACAACTTCTAATATTTATTTATATCATAGATAGTTACTGAATCATATGAAAAAAAAATACAAACAAATCCAAATTTTTGTCACAAATATATGGAAATATTGTGATATATCCAACATTTTGGCATATCGAACATAAGCAACAACAAAATAACGAAAAAGTAGATATGGAAAAAATCCCCAAGTGGTCTAAAAAACTAATTTAGATATCAAAATTGCGATTGCACTTTTCAAAAGTGGAGGTTTAAAAACCTATAGATCACTTCTTAATTCAAAATAGGTTAAAGTGGCGTTTATAACAAACTAGCTTAAAGCGACTTTATCGATATGAAAAAAAAAAAACTTTGTACAACAGAAAAATGATAAGATATCAAATATAGTTATAGCACGATATTGAAAGCGATATTTACTGTCTTAAGTAGGTGATAAAATTGAATATAACCTAAAGTTCAATTTATAAAAATTGGAAAATAAATAATAGGAATATGAAATAAAAATGTTAAATCACAGACGCAAAATTAACTGTTCATCCGAACTTACTTAACCAATAAATTGTGAAATTTTGGAAACAATTAAAATAATTTAATATAACTAATCTCATTGATATCGAATTTAAATAATTTATTGTTCTAATAAAAATCATTTATTTTATTGTTTATTATACGAGTCTATAGTTGATAATAATTGTCTCTACATAATAATTATTGTCAGACATTTATAATTCTTGACATCAAAATTTATTTATTTTATTTCATATTAAATATTTATTAAGTACACAAGATTACAATGATAATATATATATAAAAAAAAAATGTATTGGACCAAAATACCTTTTTAAAAACAAGTAGACAGTTTTGTATATAGACCTAATATAATCTTGAATTTTTTTCTATTTTATTCTTCTCACAATTTATTTTTAATATGACAAGAAACAATGACATTAAAAAGGACACGGGGTCGATTATTTTTTATTTTATTGAACACAATCAAAACAATAAAATAAAATTGTATTTAAATGGAAATTGAGGAGATATAATACACAAATCTTTATATATATGTATATATGTTTGTATATGTATACATTATATGTAATGAGATATGGTATGTATTTAAATATCGTAAATTTACTGATGAAATTTTGCAATTTTTTTTTTAATTTTTATTTATTTTATTTATTCTTTTTTGTTGAATCATGCTCACAATGTAGGTGTATATGTGAATTTGTTTTTTTTTGTATTATATTATACATTAAGTTTAATTCTTTCATTCATTTTTTCTACACACATGTTTTTGTGAATTATATGTACATTATATGAATTATTATATATTAATATTATGTACATAATAAATATAAATAATAGTATATATGTATATATATCATATAAATATATAATATACTTACCGCTATCACATTCATCCGATACTGACATCTCAGACATTTTTTGTTCTGTAATGTCCTTATGAGATGCTAGAAATAATACAACAGCTCGTTTTTCATTTTTTATTGGAACAATATCGAATAGACACCAAAATGGACGTCCTATTAAAATATTCAAATTAATAATATGTATTATTTATATATATATATATGTATATAAATATTCAAATGAAATAAAAAGAGAGAGAAAGCGATATAAAAAATGAGATAGATTTAAGTATATATAAGAAAATAAATTAAAAATGAATTTTTTATTTTAATTTTTTTTAAATAAGACAACAATAAAATTTTATCATTATTTTTATTGCTGACACAGTTATTATTAAAATTATTTGTACAATATAAAAATTTCATTATTATTTTTTCCGTTTTTTTTTCAATATAAAAAAAAAATTTTAAAAACTACTTTTTCTATTTATTTAATTGTAATAGGGGTAAGACCTTCGGGATGCGCACCAGTTTTATAGCAACTCTGACAGTCATATATTTAAAATTCTAACAGGTAAAGGATAGCTGAATCAATAAATTAAATGGACACAATCGGTATCAATTGTAAGTAACTGGACACTAACATGGAGTCAGATTGGGTGGTTATGCACCTTATCACATAGTTATATTCAACTTACGCCACTTCGTCTCACCAAACTTGTTTACATACTGTCATATTCTCGTGGTGATCCCTGTTAATCCTAGCAACCCTTATCGGGTTCCAATCTCGGTTTAGTAGTACAGGTGGGGAACAGAAGAGAAGGGAAGCATGGAGTACAACGGCGGTGGAGTACTGGACAACGGCGTTAGTATAAACCAAAAAACGGAGGACCCTTACTCGGAACTGAACCAGTTTCATATTTTGAATTTAAGTGTATTTTCCGTAACCATACGTGCAGTGTCTACATATACTACAATAACAAAAACAGAAATTATATAGCAACACAAAGATTAATCATTCCATCCCATACATTTTTACATAAAATTAAAAATTTTCTTTCCCTCTTGAAATGTCATGTTTGTTTTTTGTTTTTAAAATTTTTTTTCAAGAGGTAATAATTTGCGGATGATAATATCGAAAGGAAATAACAAAAAAAATTTGTTTAGAATCAAATTTCTTTTGTTCTGTTTGATTTAAGAAATAGGCTTCATGGATCTGTAAAAAAGAGAACAAAGCACACGTACGTAATTATACAAGAAATTTTTGGAAATATTCTGAATGTAGATAGTTTTGGTGCCTATTCAAAAAAGTACATACTTTGCTCTAAAAGTTCTAATATCGATTCAATTAACAAACAAGTATGAAACATTTTAGAAGGAAATATAATAACTTATTTAAACCCAGGTTCTATTGACAATTGCGGTGAAACAATTAACTCGTGGAGTTTTTAAATGGTTGCTGCTTCCACATAAACTTAACTTGAAAGTGGGTGTTATAATAATATTACTGAGAAACATAAAGACCAAACGTGGTCTCTGCAATGAAATTCGGTAAAAAATCTAAAATCTAACTTAATAATCACAGAAAACCTTATCGGTACAGCTCTAGAGGAAACTATATTTATTCCAGGAATAGATTTATCCCCAACTACCACAGAATTGTTATTTATTGTTAAATATTGACAATTCGCGGTTAAGTTAGCTTTCTTTAACACCATAAATAAGGCACAAGGTCAGACATTGGGAAAAAATAGGAGTTTATTCACCTGAGGAAGTATTTTGCCATGGACAACACTTTATGAGGCATTATAAAGGGTACGTATAGAGATATATTAAAATAAAAATTATTGAAGGAAGAGAAACTATTCTATTTAAGAAGGCTTAAATCCTGACAATAGTAGTAGTTTTCTACATTTAATGAGTAGATAAGCCAGTAATTTGTTAAAATAAATACTCAAATTATTGTAGATATTGTAGTGTAAAATTGCAGTACCGTACTTAACTAAGCCCAAAAAGGTGATTCTACCTAAGTTACTGTGAAGATCATAAAAAAAAACAACAAGGCAAATTATTTCCTAATTTTGATAAACTTACACAAAAAATGGAAGTTTTGAAATCTGTCAATACATAAATGTTACGGTCAATTTTAAAACCTTTTTAACATGACTGCACCTTTTTTATTTGAAATTCATATACTTTATAGATGGTTTTAAAAATTTCTTTTTAAAACTTTTATTTTGAATCATTATTTAAGTATAAATTATTCAATCAAACCAAATTAATTCATTGCAAAAAGAAGAAAAAAAAGACAATTAAAAAGACTCGGTATAAATACAAATAAAAATGTAAATAAATTAAAACATTGACATGGCTGATATTCTTTTCTTACTCAACTACAAAACCTTAGTATAAAAAATGAAACAATAATTTGAAGATAGCTCTCAAAGCCTGTAAAAAGGCAATTCACTACTATAACATATTATACTATACATATTTATCTATAAATTCCGTATCCCTAATACGGTTGGCATTCTGACAAAAAATTATAAATACTTAAATCTGCGATTGTGACGTGGAACAATCAAATTTGCACCATTAGGTGATTTATCAAGCAACGACTTATTAAATAAAGTATGTGGGTGTGGTTTTTGAAATTGTTTTCTTCATGTAAAGGATATATCTGAAATTTTATCATGCTTGAGTACATAACTATAATTCTATCAAATCTAAAACGATTGGTAACAAAACGTGTACATGCATTAGAGACATCATTTAATCTGAACGACTCACATACACCTATACCAACGTAAACAACGTAGTAATAAGTAAAAAATGGCTTAATTATTGATAATTTATTGGTAATTTGTGATGAAGACAGGTTGAATCTTTGCCCCAGTATCTTTTACCCAAAAAGAAACTGCATCATTAATCAACATTTTATATTCGCCGGTTGAGTCGGTCATAGACAATTGGCCTTGGCTAAACAACTAAACACTTTTAATTTTATTTTTTTTCTTTCATTTTTGTTTGCCATTATAAAAAAAAACTTAGAAAACTAAAAGCTATTCTACTCATAAATTAGAAGTTTTTTTATTCAAATAATTTTGAAAGTGACTGTATTATTGATTATATACACGTAAATATTATTCCTAATATATGCATAGAAGCTTGTGGTGGTAAGAAGAAGATTGATGAACATCATAATTTTCTTGGATATTTCCACCAAAAAAAATAAAGGTTTTATTTTTTTTTATTTCAAATAATAAATTGGAATTTTATTTAATTTTTAATAAAAATGTAAAATAAAATATTATTTAATATTTCAGAATTAATATGACAAATTATCTTTTAATATTACCAAAGTGTATTTAAAGAAATTCATATTTTAATTTTTTTTATAATTATCAGCTAAGGTAGGTATCACATTTTCAAATAATATCCAACTCAATTTATTTTACAGTTGTTATTCTGTTGTTTTTTTTAATTAATTTAAGATGGTATGCATTTGGAAGTTAAATTTAATAGAAATTGAAATTGTGATAATTAATAAAAAAAAAAAAAGAAAATGTGGCGGAGAATCAACAGCACTTAAATAAATACGTACATAACAAAAATATGTTAGCAGAGTGATGAGCAAAAAAAGTGGATAATTGAATTGGGACCTAGAATGATATGAAAAAAACAATTAAATAGCGAATTACATCGATGTTACAATATTACAGAAGAATAATAATATATATATGAGGTAGTTGGTTGGTGGAAGTGACTATTCGAGTTGCGTATGAAAAACTCAAAATCGTTTAATTATGTCTCTTTGAAGTCACATTTTGCATGATCCATCATTCATTGTGTTTTGTTTTTTAATTTGATTTGAGGACCAAATAATCGCCCTAACTACGACACAGAATTTAAGCCATTTAAAAGATCGAAAATGAAAAGTCGTAAAGAAATGAAGTTGAAATAAATAAAGAAATAAAATAATTAGAAAAAAAAATACAAAAAAAATACAAGTGCAATGATGATATAGTTGATCAAAGAGAATTAATTCGAACAATTTAGGAATAGTGGACAATTTAACGATTGGCCGATAGTTACTAACATCATTTTTGGAATTTGTTTTATGCACTGGAGTTATATAGGATTTTTTCCAATGAAAAGGAAAAACCCCTTTAGAAAGTGATAAACTGAAAATTTTTGATAGTGGTGAAACCAAGGAATTCGAGCAATTTTTCAGGATAATTTCTGGGACACCATCAGGGATATGTTATTGCCAAGTTTGTTCAAATAGCCTATAACGATAACTTCGCTTAAGTAAAAAGTTGAGAATGTTGTCTTAGGGTAATCATCAAGATGAGAAAATTCAGGTATTTTAGCATTAAAAAGAGAACTAGAATAGGAATTTTCGAAGAAATCACGGAAAAATTGAGAAATAACCAACGGATTATTGCTACGGGAGTTTTTATATTGCATAAAACTAGGGTATTGATCGGACTTACGTTTAGTATTAATAAATCTCCAAAAGCTTTTAGGATTAGTTAGAATATTACATGACATATTCTGTAAATAAATATTATAACTTTGTTCGACTAACAACTTGAATTGATCAAAGAGAAGCTTAAAACTATTATAATCATTTTGACTTTTGGATTTGACATATTTAAAACAAGGTTTTTTTTTCCTTTTTTTAACCTGTTTAATTTCACGGGTGAACCAGGGGGGACTTGAGTTAGAGCGAACTTTTGTATATGGGACATGCAGCTTAAAACGGTTAAATAATTTATTAGAACTTACTTAGGACTAGTTCAACATCGTTGTATGTAAAAATTTCGGAGAAATCACACGAACTATAGAAATTATCAAGCTGTTGAAAATTAACTCTACTAAAGTTATATTGATAACAAACTGTAGCGTTGGGAATGTTGCCAGAATCCATGAAGTAAGTAATATGAATAGGAGGATGATAAGGGTCGATATTTACTAGAATTTCGGGACATTTACAGATTGTTGAATTATTCCAATCTGACAAAAATATTAAATCAAGTTGTCGATCTTAAAAATTACAAACCGGCGAAGATTGTTGTAGGGAATTCAAATTAAGAGAATCAATAAAAATATATTCAATTTCACTATGAAGTTTATTTGGTACAAGATATGGCTCTTCATCATGGATGAGCCATTTAATATTTGGAAGAAAAAAAAATACAAAAATTTACGGACACTTTCGAGATATTTACTTACCCGTCTCTTGAAAGCCTCGAAGTTATATTATGTTTGTGGAAATACAAAAGATGGAACGGTGTTCCATAGTTTAAGTTAGGTTTGATTAATTAATTTTGATATGTCACAGTTCTGGTTCGTATAGGCTCTGCTAAAAATTTGTGGACCAGAACTGCTTTGCAAGTATTATGTTGGAATGTTATATTTTGGACATACTTAAAAAATTTTATTTCGTAAAAACAATTACCAGAAAGATATTAATAAAACAATTAATATGGCTGCTTTTAAATGATACCGATTAAGATCGTGTCACGAAAGTTGTTTTCATTCAAAGAATTTTTAGTTATCAATAAATAAAAATATAAATAAAATTTGAAATGGTTTCTATTTTTAATAAGACATAAATTTTCATATCATAATTCATATTCTGAAATGGGCCTTAAACTTGAATTAAATAGAAAACAAATGTTCTAAATTTTTCTCAAACCATTTTTAGGTAGAGAAAATTTTAAATTAGAATTAGTTTTATGTCCATTTGACAGATATGGAAAATTTCCAAAATAATTTTGCTGTCGAGTGTTCAGTTCTTCTACCAATGTAAATGATGTTACAAATTGTCTACGGACATGCCTTAGCAGTTATGTTATCAGTTATATATAAATTGTCTATTATGATTCAATTACGCTGCAAGTGGCTTACAATATGATTTATAAGTGAAGTATAATATACTAATACCACCACCATTCATAATATAAAACTGTTATTTAATATTAACACCTTATCAAGGCAATTTTATAAAATACTAAAATCATTAATCGGCCAGTAGATGTCCGCAAAATTTATGCGGACTCGGAAAAAAACAGTAAAACATCTTGTTGATGATCAAAATATCCGTTGACTCAAGAAAATAAAATCCTACAACTAAAAAATTGAAAAATCTACAACATTATCGTAAATTATTATATCGATAGCAATCTTTTCCAGAAAAAAATTTTACTACAAAATTATTATACGATGTTCACAAACACGTGGTCTAAAAAATTTATGAAAAAATTCATTAGTCAACAAGTGATTAGTATAACAATTCACAAGCTGGGAGATGCAGTAGTTAGATCGCCTGTCTTTCAACCGACCAAATTATCTCAAACGAAAGTAAAAAACAAATGCTTTATGAGTTCTTCGACCTCTTCCAGTAAAAATAAAATAGAACTATGCTAATATGCTATAATTTCACATTTAAATTAGTAGATATATCATAAACATTGTATGTGCCAAATCTCTGTGTAAGAGCAGTAAGCGTATTCATCCCATACATTTGGAATTATGTATAAAAACAAAACACGTAGATTGGTTATAACGGAAAAAATAAATATGCACTTTAGTATGTTGGATTTCCACATTATCAATACAAACGCACGCTCAAAATCCTATTGTCCTTCGGGCATTAACTCCTATCTTTCGAAAAAAAATTTAACCTTCATTTGTTAAACTTCAAAATTCATTTCAAAATTACACCATTTTTTTTTTTTTGTTTTTTAAGTAATGAAAATAATTTTCTTATTTAAAATAACACCTGTTTAAATTTATTGATAAAAATAAAAAAAATATCCTTTTTATAACTCCTTCTACAATTAAATAATATGTTAAGACCATAAATAGTCCTATAAAATTTAATATGAAAATTGTCCTGGAATTCTAAATACTCCCTAAAGGAAAAAGTTGTTTTATTTTTTGCCTTTTTTTTGTGTTTTTTATTGCTTTAACATTTTTATTTCTTTAATATGCGGATTGAGATATAAAAATTAAGGGATAAAGAAATAAAAATAAGAACAACAAACAAAAAAAACAAAAAATTAAAAACGGAAAAACAAGATCAGAAAAAAGGATACAATAACATCCTGACTGAGATTGTCGTATCGTTCGTGTCATGTAGCTTATTTTAAGTATTGCCCTGGGATAATATATATACTATATGTGTATTTATATATATATATATATATATATATATATATATATACATATATATATATATATATATATATATATATATATATATATATATATATATGATAAATATATAAATTCATTTAAAATTAATATATTTGTTTTTTAAAAATGAATTTTACCATTATCCTTGCAAAGGGATATAACGTTAATAATAATAGTTAGTAATACCAGTAATGATAATAATGTGTAAAAAAAAAGTGAAGAAATATTTTTTTTTTTCATTTTATTTCTACAAAAGATTATGAGGTTTCGTTTATATTGCTCACATAAACTGTTTTTGTTTAAAAGCATATTCATTTCTGAATAATATTTACATACTTATTCATACATATGTATGTACACGTTTTTATTATTTTGCACAAGGAAATAATAATAATAATAATGCATAGAAAAGTTGAAACAAAAAGAAAAAAAAAATTGCACTTACCATCTTTTTTATAAAAAATAACTTCCAATTTAAGTTCCATTTTATTGATTAAACTTTTTTCTATAGACTGTTTGTGTTCATCTTTTGTTTCGGGGCCATACAAAAAATGGCAGGAACATCCTGTTTAAAATAAATAAAAAACAACAATTTATAAAATAAACACAATACACATATTAGTATTTTTAATTGTTATTGTTTGTTTTTTATTATGAACATATGGGCGAGCATTTTAATTTAAATTAAAATGTTGACTAACTTAAACAAAAAAAAAAAAAATAAAAACAAAAGAACAAAAAAAGCGAACGTTCAGAAATAAACAAATAAAAATTCACGAAAATTAAATTTTTTTTTTGTTTTCACTCTGACTTGATTTATGTTTGTTGTGTTGATTGTTCAGGCAAAATAAAAGTACGAGGTGTAACTTACAATTATTAAAGAATTGAAAACAATGAGAAACAGTATTGAGGGAGTTTTCACATTAAAAAAAAAAATAACAATATTTTTATAGAAGTGAGAAAAATTTATTTTTAGAATGTTTTTTTGCTTTATTTTTTTTAGAATAAATTGCGGTTATAAAATATACTAAGAGTTTAGACATGCCAGTTGTATATTATAAAAAAACTAGGGGCCCCTGTTGAGTAATTATATTTCAAGTTGAAGTCAAATTTAAAGTTTTTAAAAAAACAGTAATTTACGTACTGACATAGACTTCGCACGATATAGCAGAAACCACTCGTGCTTAATAAAAAGTTTTGTGGTTTGTAAGTTTTATTTAGGACACATAAATACACGTCCCTCATATACTGCTTCTTTTCCGATATAATCCCTATAGTTAGTGGCATTTAGTGATAAAATTACTAAAAATAAAAAGTTTTGTTATTAAAGAGGTACGTATATTATATACCTACATAATACATAATTTTAATAAAAACTATATTATTACTACAAATAACCAAAATTTAGAAACAGTTACTTAAAAAGATAAAATTGAAGAAATCAAGTGATATGTTTTTTTGTTGTTTTTATATTTTTTATTTTAGATGAATTTATTTTTTTTGTTTTTTTTTGGCATATGTACATAGATTCATTTGCAAGTCCATATGTAAATTTTAATAACTGATTTGTTTGCTTTTGTTTATTATTTTAATAGGATCTCACTTATGCATAATGTATTTGCTGAATAATAAAATCATATGAGAATTTTCAACTGTGTGCGCATTTTTGTTTTATATACAATCTTATATATTATATATATTAGAAGTTCAATAAGGAGTAGGAGAATCGAAATAAAATAAAAAGGTGTCTACTGCGCAGGACCTTAAATGCTTGTCAATTATAATTATAGATTCATAACAAAAATTGGAGTGAGGTTGTGAGATAAAACGTTAAAATATTTTATGATTTTTAAAATATCAATTCAATTGAATATCCGAAGCTTTTTACACCGTATTTTAGAAAAGTTAATATGATCGATTAGTATGGTAAAAAAAAATCTTCATGCAGATAATTTAGTTGTTGTTTATGCAGAAACAATATACTACAGAACTACAAAACATATTAAATGTTGACATGAAAATGATACAGAGCTGGATGAATTTGCATAAACTAGTTAACAAAATAAATGGAATATTTAATAAAATAGGAAAACGTGTACCCGAAAAGAAAAAAATTGGAATATTTTATATTTTTTTCCATAGTACCTTAACATACGGAATTCGAATATATGGTAACACTTTTGAAAAAAATCTTGGTAAATTACAAAAAATACAAAACAAAAGCCATTAAAAATCTGTTCGGGCTTGGATCGGCGAAAAATCAAATGCACAAAAACCTGCAAATGTTAAAACTCAATAACTCACATAACATAACAAACATACAGAATAATCACATTAAAACAAATACTGAAATAATAATTGGAATTAAATAACATGAACATAAATATTGTGCTATTTGGATAAGATAAAGTAATAAACTCGTCTATCAAAATGTTTAATAATCTACCAATAAATGTTAAATTCCCAAAATATAAATTATGAACAATGCAAAAATTAGAACAAAGTGTAAAAAGATGCTAAAGTCAGCAAAGGTAAAGATGAGAAAATAAAAAATAGAAAAAAAATTCCCGTTTCCCGAGAAATGTTTTTCGGAAAATTAGGAAAATTTGAAATGGATGAAAAAAAAAATTAAATGCAAAACTTAATGTATTTCTATATGCTGTAATTTAGAAATACGACATCTCGAAATTCTGACAGTCTGCGAAATCGATTCTGCAAAAAAAAATTGTTGTTACTGTCAGAAGGAACCAAAACGTTGAGTTCAGGATTGTAAGACTCGCGGAAATTACTTAACCTTTTTAAATGTTCAAATTATAATTAAAGTAGGTTTGCTACTTCTGTTTGGTTTGTCAATTCTAACTAAGGTTTGCAACAAGTTTTATTTGTACATTTTTATTGATTTATTTTTTAAATTTATATCGTCAGTTTTTTTTTCAAAAGTAAAACCAATACATGATTTACCATTAAGGCTTTAAGTTGATTATATGTATGTTCAATACTTTTGGTTTTTGGTTTTAATTTCTGTATGTATACTTTATGTTGTTATTCTATAGTTAAAATTATATATTCTGTACCTATACTATATTATGGAGCCATAGTAAAAAATTTAAGTAATATCGTACTGCTCCTCTCATTTCCAATTTGAATGCATTGTTTTAGTTCCCAATAGACATAATATATTTCTATACTAGTTTCTATATTATATGTTTTCTATATTATTATCAGTTGGTGATTTGAAGTTTTTTCATATATGTCGATACGTCATCTCTTCAGCGAAGATGTGGCCTCCCTCAACGACGCGTTCTCTGTGGCTTGGATTTGAAGAGCTGGAGTATATTTATCCATACGTTCTACATGGCCTAGCCAATGAAGATGTCTTATTCTGACTTTATTACTTTTAGAGCTTCGCGAAGTGTATTGAAAATCATTCAAAATTCCTGGGCTTGGATTATATTAATAAGTTTTATTAATTCGGCTCAATACTCATGTTAGTATCGATAAACTAAGTATTCGTAGGATATTCATCGTTATTTATAATACGAGTTGAAGCAGTCTAAAGAAAGATCAAGAATATCATAGTTGTCTAACCATTATAGACCTTAATGATTTAATTATTTGCAAAGTCTTTTCACAAACATTTAGAAATTAGATAACTTAAGTGAAAAATTTTAATTAGGACTTTTGGGCAAGTTATGATTATTATTCAATGAATCAAATAACTCCTAGTTTCCTTCCCAATAATTACTTAATTTCTATGATCATGCATAATATGTGTACAATACATATTTACATAAGAAAAGAACTATAAATCTCCTAATTTAAGTATAGAAGTTTGAAAATCATTAAGAAGAAGCTATATTTATTATCGACTGTATATTGTATTTATAATTAATTTTTCTTCAAAAAACAAATAGACATATAATATACAAAAAACTTGCAAAACCCCCTGCACCGCTGTACAAATGCAAATATTCAGACATTTTAGAAGCTCGCAATTTAGTCACATCTTTTTGATTAGTGTAATTTGTAGGAATATTCTGCTTCCTTAACCTATTGGAAGATTGATCTATCGGCCAATTTTATTCTAATCATTCGAACCTACTCGACAAATTTGTACATATAAGAAGTTACATCGTTTTTAACGAAACATCAGCCTGCTTATATATTGCTTGCATATTTTCAGTTTTATATATTTTTTGTTTTGTTTTAATTCTTTTGGTTTTACTGTCCTGCACAAATTTCGAACAATTTTATAATACAAAATTTCTAAGCTAATATTTTTTTATAATTTCGAGGTGATTTTATGTTCCTTTAGCGATTCATCATCTCTTTGTTTCAATCTTTGTTATCTTTTCATTATAAAAAATTACTAAGAATAAAAAAAAAATGGCGTGTTTTTTGTATTTTGTATTTTTTTTTTTTGTGCTTTAGGTAACTTTTCATTTATTTTCAATTTGGGATTAGTAAATTCATTAGAAAATAATTTTGCTGTGAGTACCACTTTATTTTTGAAGCATATTCAAATTTTTCCTGAATTAGAATTTTAGGAATTTTCAAATAGAAATTTGGTAAAAACAACTTTTGGAAATATAGAAAAATTTAATTAAATGTATAAAAGCTAAAAACAACATTTGGTTGTAAGTTTTATATACTATTTTTAGGTTCATTTATATGCATGGTTATTCTTAGTTGAATTTTGAGCATATCGTTCACCACAACATTTACGCTCTTAATACAATGTTTGATACAATTGTCAGTTAAACTTGATTTTATTTAGTTTTTTGGTTTTTAACAAAAGAACAATTTTTTCTTTTTCTATTCTCTTTCAAAAGAGGTCAAATCTATAGAGGTATTGTTTAAATTGGGTCAAATTTGAATGGTTATAAGTCGTTGTAATAAGTTTTAAAGAAATTTGAAAAAAAAAAAAAAAAAAACATAATTTTGTCATCATTAAAACATGTTTCAAAACTTTTAGTAGATCTTTGGTAATTTTTTGTAATTGACCTAAACTGTGTTTTTTTTACATTTTGTGATGTTTATATAATCAAATAAGTTTTCAAGAGCCACGTGGATATTTGATATATTAAATTGGTTAATGATAAGTTCAAGTTTTTTGTGTTTCTTCTTTATTATGATATGAACACTGGTTTCTCAAGCCAACCAATTTTACACTAGTTTTCAAACAGATAATAATTGTATTTAGTATAATTAAATATGTTGATAGTAATCATCCACGGCACTATTACATAATAATTTGTCAAATACGTGATATAAAAATTTAAGAAAAAATATCATTAGTCGATCTGACGTAGAATGCTATGTGGGCTTTTGCGGGTTCAACTTCCATAGTACCAAGAGGCACATGCGAATTTTGATGTCCTTTGAAGATTACCTATCTCCTATGTTTAAAAAAAAAATATGTATTATGATACAAGTTTTAAATTTTGTTTTTATTTTTAGTTTTGCATTTTTGACAAATTATAAAACATATACATGTAGAGCTGTGATTTTTTTTTATTATAACACATGTGCGTATTAACATGTCATCTTAGCAACATCACTGATGGCATGACTTTAATTAAATACAGATTTTATTTATAGATTTTATTTGTAACAAAATCAAATCAATTTTTGGTCGAACTGTTGCGATGGAATTTAGCTAGAAAGGCTATGAATTGTAGAATTTTATATTAGTTATAAATAATATTCCAAACATTTAATATAAAAAAAATAAATAATCCATCACACATGAGTAATATCTTAAAAAATTCTTCCAAAATAAATATTAATGTATCTAAGAAAACAGAGTGTTGTAATAACACTGTATCCTTACTCGGAAACCTATCGGCAGATTCATAGATAGTTAATCTATTTGCAGTATGGTGTTGATCTATAAAAAAAAAACTTTTTATCAGGGTTGGCAAAGTAAATTAGGTCCAGTTTTTTACACAGTTGTTTACATGTAAAGAACTTAGTAATTTACTAGTATGTTTTTTTTTTGTAAGTGTGTAAACAATGTAAATATTGTAACTATTATAGCAACTCAAAACAGATAATTTAGTTGCAACATTTGTATATAAATAAACGGAAACTTACTAAAATAAAGTGATTGGTAGCGTTCAGTGAAATTAACCGTTGGATCTGAAATCCACAGATCCATGGATCTGTTCACTGAAAGGTATGGTAAATATACCAGTTAATGTATTGCGGTTAATGAAAATGGATCTGAAAAATTTTTGGATACATTTCATGGATCTGACTTTTTATACGTAAAAACAGCAACAACAATTTTTATGTTGAGTGTTCTGAGATCTACTGTAGAAAAATTAAATGTTTATATTTTTTTATGAAAGTTGTTAAATTTAAATCGCCATTATTTTTTGAATTAGTGTGAATTCTTATGGAAGATTTATGTAAATAAAACTTAAATTAAGAGTTATAAAAAATAAATTATATATATGATAATAAATATTATTCCTTTCAAATTTAATTTATTTTTAAAAATAGTCATTATATTTTCCGGTAATGGCGCTAGTATTGCGGTAAATTTTTGTGGTAAATTGCATTCAGTGGCCACGGCCAAATATATGGTACATGGATCCAAAATGGATTCCAGATCTACCGGATAATGCTACCGAACCTAATTTGCTAAATTTGAAATCAGTATGTACATATTTTTTTGAAGTTGACGTTTTGTTAATTTTAATTGTTATTGTTTTAAGTCACTTGCTCTTTGAAATAAATATTATTAACAAGCATTTACATGAAAATTAATAATGTGTTTCGATGATACAAAGAAAACGTTGCATTCAAAGAAGGTCTACTAAAAGAAAATGTTAGAAATTAAACCTGATGTTTTTATGTTAGAAATTAAACCTGATGTTTTTACATACATCGGATTATTTTTATTTAATGTTAGAATACTATAAAAAATAATTAAAGAAAGAATCTACATAAAGCTTATGTAGATGACACAGAACCTAAACAAATAAAAAAATAACGGGAGCAAAGACACTTAAAAAAATTGGTACGTAAATATAATGAAAAAATTCATTATATTAATTAATTCAGTATTTGTTTTAATGATTATTTTGTATCTTGATTAGTTTGTATGATAAAAATCTATTAACTGTCAAAAATAAATAATTTTAAACTAATTTACAGTTGTTTACTGTTGTTTACAATTGTTTACAGTTATTTACAGTCGTTTACTTGAATTTTATACTTCTTTCAAATAAGTAAAGAATCATAAAACATATTAATTTATGCGTAAAATGCTAACATTGCTTTTTATTGCCAAACGAAATTTCTAATCATAAAACCCAAAAAATTTTAATAGGCACAAATGCCAATAATAGACACATATGCCAATCTCTTATATAAATAATAACAATAAAATGAAATTTTGTTATTTGATCTTAAATATATCAAAATTCATAATTAATTTAAATATTAAAAATGCATTTATTTTATATAATATGTATAAAATTTCTTATTCTAAATTTAATAACATACAAGTGATACTATTGTCAAAATATTGCTTTTATATTTACACAAAACTAAGTTCAATTATGTTTTTATCATATCTAATTTAAATTACACAATAATAATTAAATTCTTAGTTTATAAAATTTCAATAAAAAAACAATCATGCACCCATATTCTTGAAAACTTGTGATACGAATACACAATCACTGACGCGAGGCTTTGTTATTAGACAAAGCTTAATTGCAAAACACTGAAGCGATATTTATAATTTGATGCGATGACAAAATATCAAAAGATTCGTGTGTGAAATTTCTAGAAAACTTTTTCTACGAAGCAATAGCCATTTTATCTCACATCAAATTATTCAAGCGATTAGGTTCAACCTTAAAATATTCGTTGTTATTTAAGTTTTTGTGTTTGGTTCTTTTCAGTTTTTTAAGTTAGTTTTAGTACCAATAACTTAATATAATAAATCAATCATATGAATAAAATTGAGAAGAAAGTATAAATAAAAATAAATTTGTTTTGTGGTGGAATGGTTTAGTGTTTTTACTTTTAACAACATAAAATTTACTTAATTTTAGCATTAAAAATATATCTAATGTACAAAAATTTATATAAAGAAATTTTTCAAATTGTTCCAGAAATGGAAATTTTTTTTTTTTCTTTATTTCTTATTTAACATTACATACATTGGATAATATTTAATTATATTTAAATTTTTTTTTTTCTTTCGGACCTCAGCTTTAGCTCTCTTATTTTTTACACAATTATTAGGGTATAACAATTATGTATTTTAAATTTTAAATTTTAAATTTTATTCTAATAACAATCTTATAAAAATAGTATTTTAACTTAATCAATAATTTTAAAGTTTTCAATATTGAAATTTAGTATTTACATTGCAATAAAATGTATAAGAGTAAATTATTTTAAGTTATTAAGATTTCTTTAATTCTTTTTTTAAAAAGACAATTATTAGTAATAAGTTTAATTTCCATAGGTCATTTATTGTAAACTTTCAGACAGTTATACAAACAATTATTTTTTTGGCTTTCAGTTTTGAACAAAATTAAGTAGAAATTAGATTTATTTCGTGTATTATGGTTACGAATATCGATGTTTCTATTTAATATAAAGTTATGTTTAATATGATTATTTACTATTTTGAAAGCAATCATATAAAGCTCAAATTTGCTTATTGGTGAAAGAAAGATATTTGTCTGTGTATAACATATTGGTCGGGTGTAACCTTGGGTAATGATGAATTAATTTTAATGCTTTTTTATGTAAGATGTCTAACTTGTTTACAAATATTTGGGGAGCTCTATTCCAAATTGGGTTTAAATATCTAATGTGGGATAAGATATACGAATTATACAGAATGTACAGGGTATCCTTAGTAAACAAATTTCTAAGTCTTCTCATTATAAAAATATACGGTGTAATTTATTATTATTGCGTTAGTGATGAGTCTTAAATAATACTGGTGACAATTTATTATAACACAAACAAAAGCCATTAAATACAAAACTACGTTGTTATCATGTATACTGTATACATATAATATCAACATTCACCATATGCAATAGAAACAATAATTGGACAGAGTTAGATATGTAATAAATTATAGCTATACACAATTTTAAGAAACATATTTGGATCAAGATATTTGGCTCGAAAACGATAACTGTATAAGAAAAACCAATGACAAACTCTATGAATTTATAAATAACGAAAATATATTTAAGTTTATTAAAATACTAAGATTAATGTGGGGACGGACATTTAACTAAAATTATTAATAAAAGAATTAGATACCAACAAAGTGTTTTGGACTGGAGTACACTATTAACTAGAGCAAGAGGAAGACCACGAAGACCAGAGTGGATTGGTATAATATTTAAGATGACCTGCGTAAGCCCAAAAATATTAACTGTTAGAGAGTGGAACAACATCGAGCTGAATGACCACGAATTACGAAGAAGGCTAAGTTTAATATCGGCATGTAACGCTAAATGATTTTAGACGACTTTACAATATTTTCAGTGATATATTTCTGTCAACTAAAATTAAATACAAATAAATAAACATGTTTTTTTTTCCTTTATTTCAATAAAAAAATATGAATATCCAAAATTTATACAAAAAAAAATTTTTTTAAAAAGAAGTAATTGTAACAAGATTATTTACAAAAATAACGAAAACTCAATTTGAGATTACAATAAAAATAAATAATTTTATACAAATTTTGTTGTAAGTAAAATATAATATAATTTTTTACAACCCTTGCATAAGCTGTTGGGCCTTATGATTTTACTTAAAGTTATCGTTTGACTTTTTTTTTTTTGTTTTCTTTTATTTCTTTATTATACATTTTATCTTTTTGCATAACCAAATTTCAAATCTTACGAAGTTTGTCTATTAAAATTTTACATTATTAAGAGAAGAATGAAAATAAACTAAAATAAAATTATTAGAAAATTAATACAAAACAACTAACGTACGAGAAACTTGTTCCAAATTCAATTCAATGCGTACTTCCAGACAAGTCAACCCTCAACACAACCTGAAACCTGACTCGTGTGGAAGTAAGCCATTACATACAAGTTATCTAATTATTGGTAGATGTGATGTAACACACGATTTCTCTTTTAATGAGATTTATTAGCAGATGGCAATTCATTATATGATTTGAAGCATTTATATAGACAGTTTTTCTTTTGCTGTTCTATTTTAAAAAAGTTAAATAGAAATTCGATTTGTTTCTAGTATTGCGATGAATGTCGTACATACGGTTGAGAATGAAATTATGTTTGATTTTATTGTTTACTATTTTGAAAGCCATTAATAAAAGTTCTTTTTTACAAATATGTTCAAAACTAAAATATTTTTGAGAGTAGGTACAGTTGCTCGGTTGGAAATTTTATCGGAAAACCGTATATTGCTTTAATTGCTTTTTAATTCAAGATGTCTAAATAATTCAAATATATAAAGGGTGAACCGTTCCAAATTGGATTTAAGTACATCATGTTAGATTAGATGTAGGAAGAATAAATTATAAAAAGGGATTTTTCTGAAAGGAAATTCCGAAGCATTTTTAGGGTGAAATTTTTTTATTTAAGTGATTGATATGTTTTCATTCCACTTTAAACTTTTGTCTAATACTAAACCTAAGTAGTTGAATGTATCGACTATTTCTATAGGTGCATTATTCCAATAAAAATTGGCATTATAAATTTTTTTGTTATCAAATAGTAATAATTTAGATTTGTTAATCTTATATAATAAAACGCAATGTCCTGCTGCTGCTGTTGCTGCGTTAGCGTGGCATTTTATTAGTATTACAATAATAACAAACAGAAATTATTTAGCAAAATTTATAACACAAAAACAATCATTCCCATCACATGCAGTTGGAAAAAATAGTATACATAAAATTTATCTCTCTCTTTTGAAATTTCATGTTTTTTTTTATTTTAAAATAAATTCGCCGTTTTCAAGAGAACGGCGAATAATGTCGAAAGGAAATAACAAAAAAATGTTTTGAATCAAATTTTTTTTGTTCTCTTTGATTTAAGAAATAATTCATGGATATGTGTATTAGTAATGTGCGAAAAGTATCTACTCGATACTTAGTATCGAGTATTGACCAAGAATAAAAGTATCGGTTACTTTTCTGTAAAAATATCGAGTATTGAATATTGATCAAGAATCAAAATCTCTACTGTTACTATTGAGTATTGGTATTGTTTCAACTCGAAGTATCGATAAGAGTACTAACAATAAAAAAATTTTTCTTGTTCAAAAAAGAGAATAGGGAACAAAACAGAATTGAAAAACTAAAAATGTGTATAGTATATGTATACATATTAATGTGACTACATGTAGAATAGACTAAAAAATATAGATATAAAAATATGTATACTCTGTTGTTGAATATCAAAACAAATACAAATGGTTAATATTGTATTAATGTTTTTATTGTGTTCGTTGATCAATACTTTGGAGGTAATCGAGATTGATAATGTAGTGGATACTCGATACCGTCTTCGTTGTTCAATACTTTAGTGGTACTCGAGATTGATAGTGTAGTGGATACTCGATACCGTCTTCGTTGATCAATACTTTAGCGGTAGTCGAGATTGATAGTGTAGTGGATACTCGATACCGAGTTCGTTGATCAATATTTTAATGGTACTCGAGATTGATAGATATCGAGTTCGTTAGGAAAAATTAAATATCAGTTTTTTAAGTTAAGATTGTTTTTTTGTTAATTAACAAACTGAACTGAGATAAAGAAAAAAATTAAAATATAATATAACACCAAAGATATTAATTTTTTAAACTAAAATAATTATTATGAATAATGTTTTATTTAATGTTATTTTTTTCATCATTTAATATTTTTATTCATTATTTATTATAAAAACTATTTTATTCATACAAAAAAAAACCCAAACTATACAAACAAAAAATTAAATGATTACATTGAAATTAAATGCATACATATACAAATAAATTGCTTTTCATTTTTCCTTAATAAAATTTTCCTTAATAAAAAACACGAGCGTAATTATACCAGACATTTTTGGAAATAGTTTGAATGCAGATAGTTTTGCTGCCTATTCAAAAAAGTAGATACCCTGCTTTAAAAATTCTGATATCGAATACAATTAACGAACAAGTATTAAACATTTTAGAAAAACTATAATAAGATTCAACAATTAACCCGTGGGATTTTTAAATGGCTGCTGTCCAAGTGGAATGCTTCCACATAAACTTAATTTGAAAGTTGAAGTTATAATAATTTTACTTAGTAACCTAAATACCAAACATGGTATCTGCAATGGAAGGCGGTTAGCAGTCAAAAATTTAAAATCAAACTTAATAATCGCAGAAGTCCTAATCGGTAAAGCTTTTAAAAATTTATTCCCAGGATATATTTATCTCCAACTACCACAGAATTGTGATTTATTCTCAGACTTTGACTATTCCCCGTGTTAAATCATCCTTTTTTATTATCATAAATAGGACACAAGGTTAGACATTGGAAAAAGTAGGAGTTCAGAAAGAAAACAACTGTATAGTTTTTGTAACTATACCTTAAAAAATTTTGGTCTTTTAGTCAAATAAATTTGTTGAATGTGTTGAAAAAATACGTGCATGCCAACCAAATTTGTAAGTATAAAATTTAGAAGCATTGGATATAAAGAAATGGCAATATCCAATTACTAATCTATATGGACAAAACATTATAGTTTAACAAGTATTGTTCTTTTTGGAATTAAGTTGCGCACTCTAAATAAATAAATAATAAAAATATTCAAAGAATTTTTTATTTTTTTATTTATCTTGATTTATAAAATTTACACGATAAATAATCAAAAATCAATTTTTTGTTACAATTTTCAGTACGCGGTTTTTGGGAAATGTATTGTTTTTTTTTTAATTTGTTGTAAAGTTTTGCACTACACAAAAACACTTATATAATATTTGAGTACGTTTATTAATACCAATTTTTTTTTGAAGTGTCTTAAAAAAATTTTTTTTATTTACCACCGTCATATGACGGGCCTTTTTGCTAATATTTAATAACAGCCTATGCTTTAATAACCATTCGTTAATTACATGAATGTCATTATGTATTGCATTTTTCAAATGGGTTTAATTTTAAGAATATATTAATACTGCATCATTAGCATACAAAAGGGATCCTATCAAATTAAGTTTGCAAATGTCATTGATGTAGAGTTTGAAGAGATCTGGTTCTAATATAGAACCTTGTAAAACGCCTTTAATCATAGTTTTTAAACTACTATTGCTTATTCGAACTTTTTTTTACGATTAAACAGGTACGATCTAAAAAATTTAACTTGTGAAATTAAGTTTTATAAACTTATGCAAAAGTATTTCATAGTCCACACAATCGAAAGCTTTTTGTAAGTCTAGTAAAAAGCATCCAACATATTTTTTAGAGTCAATATTTTTACTTATAAAATCTGTTAAGTTTAAACAAGCTGCAGCGGTGCTTGAATTTTTTTCAAAACCAAATTGATGTTCACTTAAAATATTGTTGGCTGCCATAAAAGTATTTAAACGATTTTTTGGAGAAACTACTAAGAATTGAAATAGGACGATAGTTCGGTAGATCTGTAGCTTAAAAATGGGTGCAACTATTGCCGTTTTTAAGCAGTCTGGAAATTTATTTGTTTGAAATGATAAATTAATAAATTTAACTAAAACCGGATTTAATCGATCAGCTTTATTATAAATTTAGTTGAAATATTGTCATAGCCTGTAGCAGCTGTAGATTTAAGTTTTTTTTTGTTGGATTGACTTCTTCTATTGTAGTCGAATCTAGATTAAAATTTGTTGAGTTTACATTATATTAAATATGATCGAGATAATCATAATCAATACGTTCTATTGAAGTGTCTATTTACTTAGTCACGTTGATAAAGAAGTCATTCATTGTAACAGGAATTTCCAGTTCTATATCATATATATTATTTTCATACTTTATTACTTTAATGCATTGGCAATTCGAGGTTTGATCCTTATTAAACAATATTTGCTTATATAATTTCTTTAGCTTTTTCCCATTACTTGGGTCGTGGGAAATGACATTTGAGCAGTAACTTCTTTTTGCATCTAAAATTAATTTATATACCTATTTTGGACATGATGGATATTTTTTTTTAAACTTTAAAAAGGAATGATGAACTTTCATGTTTTCTCGTATCTCATCTGTCATCCAGATGCGTTTATTATTTTGAAATTTGCAAGGAACTACTACTGTATTTGCTTTAACTAATGAACTAAGTTTATCAACTACTTCATCAAAACAATTTATATTATGAATATTATTCAAAAACTGCTATTATGTTCCATAATGTAAACATATAATTGAATGATATTTTAGTCGCAAGTCATTTGAATTTAATTTATGTTAACAGAAATCATGTAAGATTGATATTAAACAGTTTTAATTTATACAACAGTGTATACTTAAAGGATTTGTACTAGTAACACAATGGTCTCTATTTTTTAAAATTCAATTCAATTTTTACTCTAATCTATTGCACTTCAAAACTTCTTGAAAATAAGTTTTATTTTTCAAATAACTTTCTGAAGTGATTTAAGCAATTCAAATTCAACTTGGGTCATAGGTTAGGAATTTTATCGATTCTTTATCAAATTGTTAATAATTTAATTTATAACTTAATATAAACTAAAAATATTTATAAATTATGTACATAAATTATTTCATTTTAAAACATTGTATTACATTTCCACAATTAAATTCAAATCATTTACAAATTCCAAAAAAAATATTTATAATTTTATGAAACTGATTCAGAATAGGAATAAAAAATTGTTTTATAAATTTAAAATTAAATTCTGTAAGGATATTGTGAATATTTCCTTAAAAAATAATATTTTATCCTTTGTGACAAAATATTTTTCTAATAATTCCTTTTCCTTCTCCATACTTAGAAATGAAAATTAATCAACTTTTTGATCTCAAGAGATTAATGACAATCGGTTTGGATTTTCGTATTAGAAAGTTCATTCCTATGAAGTTTGTTATGGTGACTTAATCAGTTCACTACCACATTTCTCATAAAATCACTAACAAACTTAATATGATTATAAAGTTTTCTTATTTAACCAACAAAAAATAACAAGAAATGAAAAAAAAATAAAAATAAAAAAAGTTTATAAACATTTCTCAAGTGTCTAGTTATACAAAATGTTTTTGTGTGAGATCTCTGGTTGCATTTTAGTTTTATAGTATTTATGGCACATGACTATTATTAGTAAAATTTTATTTTGTTTATTCTCTATTTTTTTTTTTGTAAGGAAAATTTATTATAATTTGGGAAATTGTTGTCCTTTTGAAATAAAACTTTAAAAAATAAAATTTTAAATGGCAGACCAGAAAATTGTTGTAATAAAAACTGTATTGTATAGACATTTTACAATAGTACAATCAAAATGTCTTGTAATCTGTGTTGGTGCTTGTCATGCAAAAATTTGAACCATAATTATAGGTGATGAGAGACAATATTTGAAATAAAAGTTATTTTTAGATGATCTGAAATTAAATAGATTTGCAAATAGAAACTATAGGTAGTAACAAATTCTCCCAACATTGTCCGGATCCAACACAAAATGTATAAAATTTACGAACCGAAGAAAGGCTTTTGAAAAATATTATAGAAGTTAAATAAGAGAGATATCAAATATATGCTGGGCTCAAGCCAAAATCATTATGAGGATGTAAAGCTTATATTATTATTCTGGTGCATAGTTTTCGTTAATTGAAATTTCGGAGAAGCATAGCTGGAATTACTCCATTTAGTTCTGACTATAATCAAGTACTAAAACAGGTTCAAATATATGGTATTCAAATATGGAGATGTGCTCCTAAGTAATCCTAGGTACAATAAATAGCAACATATACCGAGATCTACACATCGACCAGTTGTCTGTAATTAAAGAAATTGTAATAATACATGAGACAAGATTGCTCTAACACGTCAACACCGTGGCACTAAAGCTTTTGGAGATCAACTTCGAGAGAACTTGACACGGAAGAAGAGGGTAAGGCCCTTCGAATTGGTGTCATAGAAACAAAACGAATTAATATTGTAAAAAAATATAGAAACATAATACCACATAATATTTAATTAAAATAGTAAATTTTTTAAAGAGTGTCGTTATGAAATCATTAAATCTTAAAGAAACCGTTGGGGACCTTAAACCATATATCCTATGCTTAAAAATTAATGGTTGATACACAAAACCAGTAATATAATAGAAAAAAATCTATCAATAAAATTCATCTTAAAAAGAACTTGAAATAACGACGATACAATTACCAATGAAAACCAACGCAATTTTTAAATTTGTTAGATTAGACAATATTTTTGACAATTATTTTCTCACCAGCCAGAACTAAAAGTAGGAATTGTAATATTTATTGCTTTTACAAAATTTGATTCAGCCAAAACTACCTATACAATACCAGATTAATAATAAAAATCCTTATTATCATTATCCTTATGATATTGAAGCACAAATTCAAATAAATTCAAACCTACTACCAAACTTTGAATTAGATCCAACATGTATTATCATGAATATCTAGAATATTTTTCATAAACTACTTTTTTTAATTCGGTTCATAAATAAAACTTTATTGAATAAATTTTATAGATGTTCGGTACAGTGTCGGTCCAGCGTTGGTAGTAAATGAATAAAAATAAATTTTAACGTATCTTATTAAAATCATCCTTTGCACTTACGATTTTAAATCGCACTTGCTATATTTACAACACATTTAAAATTTTAATAAATAAAAAAAATAATCCTAATTTGGTTACTTTGATTTAAATTTAATAAATCAAAGAAATAAAAGAGAAGTCCCAAATTAAAAATAAAAAAAAATAAAACGAAAAGTCACTTAACTCATCGTCACCACCTTATAAAATATCCTTGAAAATTCATAATTTACGATATTTTTTTTTTTTTTTTTTGGTTTTGTTCATGTTTTTATTGATAATATTTACCTAGATCTGAATTACGATATAATTTATAAGCATGTATATATATATAAATAACACAAAATATATATATGTATATATATTTTATAGTATATATATATATATATATATATATTATATAATTTCATGGTTGACCTAAAACTTAATTTATGGATTTCCATATTAATAATGATGCCTCGACGAGATGGTAATAAAAAACGATAAAAAAACAGCAAACAAAAATGAAAAAGAGAGATGGCAATATTATGGAATCATAACGAACTCAATTTTCAAATATCATAGGTTATGTGTCCCGTATTGTATCCTGTAATAATAATCACAGCTTTAAAAGTATCTGAATATCCTTTTCCGTTACATGTTACGTGCATAGTACTGTATATAATATGTATATATACACAAAAATTATATTTTTTTATTTTCGTCATAACAAAATAATTCATCATTTTACTCGTCATACCTTTT
Source organism: Argyra leucocephala (assembly GCA_963942445.1). Classification (NCBI taxonomy): domain Eukaryota; kingdom Metazoa; phylum Arthropoda; class Insecta; order Diptera; family Dolichopodidae; genus Argyra; species Argyra leucocephala. Next base: position 111,483,539 of record OZ012678.1, read on the forward strand.
ATGCCGATATTTAAGGAAGGTTATTTTATTATTATTGTTATATTATTATTATTTTTTTTCCTTTTTTTTTGTGTATAAAAATGCGTTTAATTTACCAAGGTAAGAAGATAAAATATGGTATATAATAAATATTACATTATATATAATATATGTGTATAAATTTTCAATTTACTTAAAATCATCCATAGAAAAACAACAACAAAAACAGATAAAGAGAAAAATGTATTATTATGCTATGAATATGTTTTGAAGTTGTTGTTGTTGAATTTACAAAGAAGGATCTTATATCCTTGAGTATATTGCTATGTATCGTACATGTTATGTTCTTAGTGTCACAGATTGTAAATGTATGTAGGTATATTGAAAACATTTTTTCAAAATATGCAATGTTAGGATGTACTGTTGACTTGTTAAAGTTGATATAAATTTGTATTCATAAAGAGAAAAGAAAATGCTTTACTTTAAGCTTCTGCGATTACTTGAAAAAATCTATGTACAAAAAAGTTTTTGGCAACTAAAATGAATTTAGGTTTTCCTTTACAATTTTATTTTTGTATGTGGACTAAAAAAACAAATAAAAATAACAAAAACAAAAAAAAATAAAATCATAAAATATTTTTTTTCAAAAGCAGTTAACCTTATTGTCTTCCTTTGGTCTTGTTCTTATACAGACAAAAAAAAAATAAAAAATAAGAGAAGTCGAGAGAGAATAAAAAAAAGAAAATGAGTAGATTAAAACGTAATCATATTTATGATCCTTTACGGTATTCTTTTGTTTTTGTTTTTTTTTGTCAATATTCCATGATAGAAGAAAACTCAATTTTTTTTCGATTTACACCTACGTACAATTTTTTTTGTGTTATTTTTTTTTTTATGTGCAATTTTTTCCGTATATGAAAGGAGATTATTACGAAATTTCAAAAATTTTGCTTGGAATTCACAAATAATTTTTGTTACTGAAAAAAACTTAATTTGCCTAAAGTTGTGTGGAAGGTTAATTGATTTTTTATTTTTGTGTAATTATAATTTAAATTTATTATAGAATTAAGGCAATTGCTTTTGTTAATGTTATTTTTAAACAGTTACGTCATATCGTGGTTTCGTATTAATTTTATTTATTCAGTTAAAGCAAATCTGAATTCGAAGTGAGTAATAATGTTTCATCGAAGTTGTTCCTGAAATTGTGCCCACTGTAGGGACAGTGAGAAAATTGTTCATAAAAAAAATATTCCTAATTATGGCATTTTGCATAGTATACATGTTTAAACATAAAGCACTATCATCATTTAATATCACTTCTCTGATAAATTTATTAATTATATTAATAAATAAATAAATAAATAATAAAAATAATATGTCACATGTTTTATTTCTAATTTTATTCATAGTTTACAAAATTAAGAAAAGGACAGAGTATATTTTGATAATGTGCCAATGGAACTTGAAATAAATGTTGTACTCACTACAGACTGCAAATGACTATATCTTAAGAATACCATGGTGTTTCTAGTTTTCCAAATATCTTTAATAATGCCATTTGGGTAATTTATCCGACGTTGTTTTTATATCAGGAGGGTATAAATAAAATGAGGCTTTCAATAAAATGGAATAAAATGTCCCAACTTTATTATTTTATATCTTGATTTCAAAACGTTTTTTACTTCCTAATTTCAATTGTTTCTAAAACTAATACGGGGTGGTCAGCGTTGGTTATTACACGCCACTTATCCTTCAAGGACCAAAAGGATATTTGAAAGCATTCTTGATTGTTTTTATGTTTTTGTATATACTTATATACACCGGTTATAATATACCGTTATATCTTTTGAACTATTATATATATTATATATATATTATTTATATATATATATATATATATTATATAGACTCATAGTTCCTCAATAATCAGTCACCCAAAACAGTCATACTTTTCATCGTAACGGAAAAAAATTAGTTAAAAGTATTCAAAGATTAAAATCTCACAAGAAGGATTTAAAGATTAATGTTTCAAGTTATAGACCTATTGCCAACGTATCGAGTTTTCCTAAAGCGTTTGATCTTGTTATTTCATACGATATATAATTACTGTTCTTCATTTCGTCAGCTGCATTCCTTTGTATTCCAACAGACCATATTTTCCGAAATTTTCTTTTCAATGTACTACACCATTTTCGACTATGCTCTATCCGAATTTGCAATCAAAATAAACGCATCTCCTATAGTTTTCGAAATATTTTTTTGGTATTTATCCAAACAAGCTATAATTTGCTGCTTTTTAGGCCTTACAATTGTGCACATTATAGTTTATGTACTGAGAAATCATACAAATTTGTATTCCAAAGTATCTAACAGACCATTTTTATTCCCAAATGCCCAAACATATCAAAATTATCAAAATTATAAAACTATGTATAGTTAGATGTTAAAAAATTACTCAAATTTTTATGAAATTCAAATTTTTTTTGATTATTTTTACATTTTTTTAGTCAAAATTTCCGTCAAATTTAAAAAATCACTTTTCTCAACATTCTGCTTTTGGTCGATTAGATATATGGGAATGCAGCCGACGATTTATAGTAACTGAGTAACATGGTTTTGTAGAAAAGAGGTCAACTGTAACCAATCTTATAGAATCATCCTCAACTTTTTTGAAAACTATGGAAGTCTGTAAGCAAACAAATGGGGCTTACACTGACTTTAGTAAGGCTTTTGATCTCTTACCACATAGTGTGATTCTCTTCAAACTTAAAAAATATGGTTTTCCATATTTTCTAATTAAATGGATTAACTCTTACCTTAGTAATAGATGCTACAGTGTTCTTTTCAGAACAGCAACTTCGGCGTCTTTTTAACTTCCGGAAAGAACTGAAAATCGGTATTTTAAGACCAAAAATCGCCGAAATTGGCCGAAATCGAGATGTTTAAATGAGGAGGGGTACTTGTTTATGCAAATTTGGATTCTACGTCAAAAAAAAGAAACTTGTAAAAGAAATTTTTTTTGTTTTAATTTTTTTTTGTTTTGTGTTTTTTGTTTTTTTTGTTTAAACTTTGTAGGAACCTAAAACTGAGATAAAAAATATGATAACATGAAAAATATATTTATTTCAAATCTGAATTTGTATTAAAAAGCACCCTTTCCCGCTTAAAAAATCTCGATTTCGGCCAGTTTCGGTGATTTTTGGTCTTAAAAAGCGATTTGCTGTCCTTTCCGGAAGTTGAAAATACCACCAATCGATAGAGAACCCTTGATTTAATTAAGAAACTTTTTTTTAAATTTTAAAACAACTGTTTCTTCCCCTCTTACAAAGCACACCCGGTAAAACTTGTCACTACACGTCGTGTTATCATAAGAGAATATTCTAGTATAGTGAAAATAAAAAGAAAAATTACTGGTGAAGACAAAACAAAAACATAAAAACTTGTTTTCTAGCGTTAGAGTAAATTTTTGTATAATTGTCGAAATATATGAGACCACTTGCAGTCATTGCAACACGACTCAATGAACACCTGAAAGAAGCAGAACTAGGGAAAGAACACATAGTAATGGTAACGTACATTAGAGATTCTAGGAAACTAGATTCAGTTGAAAGTATCGAAATATACAAAGCTAAAAATGACTTACTCCTAAATAAAGACCAAGGCAACGGATATTCTCCTATATTTAAATGTTTAGTTAAATATAATAGAACGAATAAAACCACCCCTACCTCTATAACGTTGGAACCATGTCACTCTAACGTAGGAAATATTATTTTAAATACCAACAATGAAATAAGTAATAATATTATTGCGCAACCTGGGTCAATTTTTTTGGATAATAAACAACCATCCAGCTGCGGAAAACGTCAAATTGCTACCTGTGCAAATTAAACAGAATAAATAAGACGATTTTAGATTTCTTTCCTCAGCCGAGTACGAAATACTGAAGAAGTCTGCAAGTAGTAGATGAAAAAACACTTATCTGTATGATAATAAGATCATCAGTAAAATTAAAAGGAAAATATTCGACTACATTTGACAATAAAAATATTTCCAATCAGAATTTTTTTGCGAACAAAACCTATGAAAATATAAACAGCAGTAAAAGAAAAAGCTTTTCATGCTTTAATTAATGCTCAGTTTTTATATTCCCATACAATTTTCTAAAATGATAAGTCTTCAATCTTTTACCCACACGTTTTCTTACATACTATTTTTATTCTGTTCTTTTATTAGTTTTTGTTAACGTTATTCATCTAAGAAATATTCTGAATATGTACCGTTATTGACTTAACATTTTTGAAAAATTTTCTTCACATTTTTCAATTTTATTACCTACTTTTTTTTATTTTTCTTTTCATTAGTTTTATACTTATATATATAGATGTATGTATATTATATTATTTATACAAATAATACTTATAGAGTTATTGCGGTGATATTCAACAATGAAGCTATCATCCTGTATCATCATTTTTTATAAATTACTATTTTCATGGTATGTAGGTACAACAATATACACACGTGAACGAAAGATCAAGATAAAATAATAAAAAAAAATAAAAAATAAAATAAAATAAAAAAATCATTTGTTATTATATATAATTCTTACCCTTTTGCATAATTTGCGCCCGAGAATATCCTGTTAGCTCAACAAATCCATCTGAACAATATACAATAGGATTTCCATTTGCCTGAGCATTACCCAGAACAAAATTTGAATCTGAAAATATAATGAAAACAAAATAAAAATTTCTTTATTATGACGTATTAGATATATATAAATAAATATGTGTATGTAAATATAATTGTATATAAATATGTATTAGAAAATAATATAAATTGTTAGAAAAAACGAACATATTCCAGTTGAATGTGTTGAAATATGTGCGGAATTTAATTGTGACACTGTATATTGTGTTGAAATTATTTTAAAATTTCCTTTATAAGGCGGTTGGAAGTCCTTTTTTAATAGAAATAATAATATAGTAAATAATAATATTATATTTTAAATTCTATTATATTGTAAATTTATATAAAAATGTGAATAAATTTGTAGCATGACCTTCACAATTCGTTACTATTTCATTACAAGAGATATTATTTTTGGAGGTGTTTCTTAAATTTATGATAACGTATATTCTTTAAATTTCATCGATAGTGAAGTGATCTTCATTGGTATTTGTTGATAATAATTGGATGATAAATACAATTTTTGTTTAATAGTTTGGTTAGATATAGAAATTGTAGGTTATCTGAATTTCATTTATAATTTTTTTTCTTATTTTGAAGTTTTGTAGGTAACTTTTTGGTTTTTTTTTCTTTACTAATTTTTTTCCAATTCAAGTTTTGGCTTATAATATAGTTAGTGTTTATAATCCTAGATTTATTTAGACCTTAGCCGAAGCTGAATGGTATTGCTTATAGTTTTATAGTTCAAGTAGCAATTATTTTTTTTTTTTTTTTACATTCTATTTTTAATTGTTGTTAAATTATTAAATTCTTATCATAGTGTTATTAGTAATTTTATTCTTGCAATTAGTTATTACAGAAAATAATTTTAAATTTTCCACTAATTTTGTTTTACACTTATGTTTGTATACTATATTTCTCTTGATCAAAGTAATTCCCTTATTTTTTTTTTAAATAGACTAAATGAGGTCATGATCTTAAGCTGAATGGGCAATTTATTAAAGAGATTTAGAACACAGTTGGTTCTTTGTACGTCAGTTCTAAATAAAGAAGTTGGTTTTGTTTCTCGTATTATAACTGTGTATATTTATATTTCGATTCAGTAAGAAATTATATTTGATCATATTATTAATTGTTTTATATGCCAAGAAATACATATATTTCCTGTGTTCTGATGTTTTCAAAATTTATATACGATCAGAGTATAGTAATTCTGTGGTATATCTTATAGGAAGATAATGAATTATTTTGATGTCTTTCTTATGGATGACATCCAAGTTTCCAATATACATATAAGTTTTGAATACATTATATTAGATAAAATATATGATGAGTATATTATAAACTAGTAAGTCAGCCCGTTTAAAAACGGGTCCCGAGTAAAAAGATACCGAACTTTTCTCGAACAAAACCACTCAGTGGCCTTAAGAAATTTTTTTTGTTATAATTTAAAACAAATTAATAATTTATTTTCCATCCATTTTAGTTTTTATCCATTTTTCTTTTTTTGAAAGGAAAAAATTTAAAAATATAAAAATCAAAAAATCATATAAAAATAATTGAAAGGGAAAATATTTTTTTTAAAATTTTTTTAAAATTTAAAATGTCAAGCGTCGTTTACAAGCATACAAAATGGTTCTCTGGTCTTTTATATAAATAATAATGTTTTTTTTATCAAAATAATTTCTTAGTTTTCGTAGAATAAATATGTATGGAGTTATTTTTTTTATTATAAACTCTATATGATCATTCCATTTAAATTTATTGTTTATAATAAGTCCTAAGTAATTAAATTTATTTCCAATTTCAACAGAATTATTCTTATATGGTATGTTACTGAGATTAAAGGCTTTATTGTTGAAGAATAGAATTTTGGTTTTTTTTTTAAATGTGGAGTCACTTGGTGCTTTTTAACGAGTCCGAATTCAAGCTCCATGTCGGAAATGGAAACGGTACGTAGAAAACTGCGGAGTGATGTATAATTCAAAAAGGACCCAAAGAAATTGAAGATTCAATGGTTGAGGGCTGCTTCAGCAAGTGTGTTTTAGGTGAGCTGGTATTTGTAAACTCAAAAGTAACTACATATGTGTACATAGATATCATGGAGAGTCACCTGAAAACATTAATCTTGGAACTATTTGTGGTAACTGAGAGGTCAATTTTCCAACAAGATAATGCATCAGGATACACGACGAAAGTCATAACGGTAGGTAATAACAATTTTTTATTTAACTGTTTAAAACTTTAAAAAAAAAATTCGGGTTAAAAACATTATCGAATTTTATTAAGTACGGTTCTATTTCTGTGATAACTATCAACTGGCACACTTATATAGTCCAAATCTTTATACTTTTGAAGATATTTGGGGTATTAAAAAAAAAAAATTTAGATATCCGCCTTTATTACACACTACTGTATTTACTGTAATTAAATTTTATTACAATTTGAATATCTCTACCACCTAGTCTAATACTATTTATATAAATTGCTTTCAAAAAGCCAGCATGTTTTGGTTTACACAACACACAATAATAATATTAGAGTAGAATACGCGCATTCTCTGAGTATTCATCTTTTATATATATACAATTTACTTTTTACGAGTACTCTGATTGTGTGCGTTTGTGGCGTACATATTCCATTTGGGTATAGATACTCATTTTATTTTATTGCATTTTGTGTGGATCAAAATAAATTTTTATTTTATGTTTGCATTTTGATGAAATAAATTTAATCGGTTAGTACTCAGTTGGTTAAAACGTAATTTTAATACCACAGATTTTGTGTAAGTTCAATTCTCTGTTGAGTAAAATTTTTTTTTCTTTATTAAAAAAATATTGTTTTTTTTTTATTATTATAATATTATGAAATTTAAAATATTATTTTTATAAACAAGAAAAAATATTTTTTTAATAAAAAAAATTATTTTTGATTACTATTTTCTTCTCAATTATTTCAACAAAATACGAAATTGTTTTGAATAAATCCAAGCATAAAAATTATGTATACATGTATATATATATTATACACCAATACCATACCTTTTTCTTTTCCTGCCTTTTCCTGCCTTCAGCAAGAAGCAGGAAATCAGGATTTCAATAATACGGAGGGGGTTTCAGGGTAGCCCCAACAAAAATCAAAAAATGAGTTAATATTTAAATTTTGCTACTTAATAACAATAAAACTAAACTTCCGCTAAAACTAAACTGTATCACTGTGTAATCATTGTACGCAATGTTTAAAAATAAATAAAATTTTTAGCAACATTAGAAAAATTCAAGCAAAAATGCAGAAAAAATTCAGATTTTAATTTTTCTAGAGCGTTTTAGACAGTTTATTGAACAAACCTAATAATTGAAAGTATTAATGTAGCAGAAATACATACATATGTATTAATGCATATGTATAACGTACATATATTTTTGTGTAATTAAAAAAAATATGTTAAAATCATTAATTTTTCTTGTTTAAAAGTTTATTATTATTATTTATTAGAACTTTAAGTTATAGTAAATAATAATAAACAGTAATATTTTTAATTGGAAATTGTACGGTTTTCTTTTTGTTTGTTTTTTGTTTGTTTTCTTTAATTTTGTTTGAATTCTTATAAGAATTCTGACTGTAGAATTTCAAATTAACGGCAATGGTTTTTGTCCTGACTACGTTCCAGCATCGAAATTTTGACCCTCCTAAATTATTTATAAAAACTTTTGTAAAACAAATTAGATAGGTTTGATTAGCCTTACTACAGCAGGTGCTTTGTCGGCATCACGATGTAGAAGGTGCGAAGGTGCCGCAGGTCTCTAGTACAGTATATTTTACATGTTTTTTGTTAGTTTTATAATTTTTTAGATTTAAGATATTTTCTTAATTTAAACATAAAAACTTAATGAAACAATTGAGTATATAATTTGTCAAACATGCATGCTTTTGATGATGCATATATAAACTTAAATCTTAAGTCCTTAATAATTTAATATCATTATTTTCATAACATTCAAATCATACAGCTTAACTTAATAGAATCAGTTTCCAATTTCATAGTTTCAGATAATTTTTTGATCTGATAAGCTTCTTGTAGAAAATTAATTAATTAAAATCCTCCCTACATCATTTTCAATTTAGAATAACAAAAAAAAAATTTTTTTTTAAACTATTTGCAAATTAATAAAGCCACATATGTCCATTTAAATCTATCAAAATCCACAAGGATATAAGATCCATTAATATATTTTACCACATAATAAAATATTTTAAAAATGAAAACTAAAAGAACAAAATAAAAATAAAATTATTAAATATAAGATTTGGACATTACATATTTGATATTTAAAGACACATTTTCCAATACAATATAAAGTACATAATAATAAAAACTAATAACCAACTCTGAAGTATTCTCACTGTATATCACATCACATACCATGACATTTACTGGTAAGAGAAATTTTATATATCTGATAAGCTCTGATCTCATTCAGTTTTATTTTCTGTAAATGATAGAAAAAAAAAACAAAACCAACAAAACTAATCTAAAATCTTGAAATCCTTTTTGACCAAAAAAAAAAACAATAACAAAAAAAATAATTTTTTCTGAAAATTAAATTCTTAAAATATTAACCAAAAATGCTGTAATTCTACTATCACCAATCAACATCAATAAATGATACAACTATACAAAATAATGAAAATCTGAGAGCTGTGTTAATATATAAAAGTAAATTTAGTCTTCCATGAAAATAATGATTGAGGTTTCAGGCTTTTTTCATTATATTTTCTGTCTTGTGTTTGATAGCAATCATAACTTGTATCCATATGAATAATACATTATATATTAGAATAGTTATGTAGTTGTATATACAGTAGCGATCAAAAATATTCCCAGTTTGTGTGGGAATTAGAGTTTTAATTTGGAAATCTGTTATTATTCAAGATTCTGAAGAGGTTTGAAGAATAATTACAAGTTACTAGACTGCCTACTTTTCAATACTGGCCACTTTTGTAATGCTGAGGAGTAGATAGGACTAATAGATAAGCGTAATTATATATGTAAACAATTTTTAGTAAAATAATTTTTATTTTAAAATTTGTAATAAATAACTCATAACTATATAATAACACATAGGACCAGAGATGCAAAAAACAGTTACTTGTTAATGCTCCTTTTAAATACATGTTGCATGCAAAGAGTTATCATTGCTTTTTTTACATGAAACTTGAGCAAATAGAGAATATTTAATAATTTTATTCATAAAACCAACAGGTTTAAAATTTCTATTTTATTTTTACTTTAAATATAGCTACTAAAAATTATTTTTTTTTTGTTTTATTATATTTATTTCAACAATCTGTTGTTTGTTAATAAAACAGTAAATTACATTTCTGACGGTTTGTTATCTTTACCAAATTTGAAACCAAGTCAAACAATAAAATGCGACTTTTGGATAGCTACAAAAAAATTAAAACAACCAACATATTATATGAAAACCTATAAGGGTGAATGGGTCCGCAGTAATCAAGAGATAGCTAATACATTTCACCTAACAAAATAAACGAAGTTATTAGTTGTCTCTTTCATATTTGCAATCAGGGTTTCAAGTTAATAAATAGCAGGATTCTACATGAATTATTTCTTTACTGACTTAAATTGCTAACACTTATATACAACGCGCTTCAAGGCTTAAATACTTCCCAATCCAATGGAAAGCCGCAGCGATAAAAATGATTCTCAAGCCAGGTCAAAAGACTGAAGACGTTTCGTCGTACAGACTTGTTGCCAATTCTAGGAAAATTATTTTTAAAAAACTTTTGATAAAAGGAATGACTCCAATAATTGAATATAAAAGTGTGATTCCTAACCATCAATTTGGCTATCGTCACAAACACGCAACAATTAGGCAGGTGCATCGTATTGTTAATGAAATAAAAGTAGCTCCTTTGAAAACAAACATTTTTGTATTGCAGTATTTATGGACATTAGTCAAACTTTTGACAAGGATCTCGGTCTATTGTGTAAACTGAAGAAAAATCTGTGTAAAATTTATAAAATAAGGTTTTTTACGCTAAAATGCGAAACACGTATCTTGAAGTAGCTGCCCATGAATTTTGTAGTTCCTCAAGGCAGTGTCCTTAAACCTACTCTGTATTTCTTATGTACAGCGGATCTGTCATATACTAGTGAAGTTAAAATAGCAACTTTCGCAGATGACACTGCGATTATGGTTTCCCACGATGATTCATATATCTAGCTACTCACATATTGCAGCAAGTATAAATCTCCTACAAACCTGGCTTGACAAATAGAAGTTTAAAGTAAACGAATCAAAATCCACACATATAACTTCAATGTTAAGGAAAACTAATTATCCGCCAGTTTTATTAAATAATAATAATATTCTAAAATAATAATAAACCAAAAACTACAACAACAGATTGAAGAAAGATAACCCACACGCTGATGAGCATGTCTAAATATGGGAGAGTCAAAAGCCACGCCCTTGATGTGCTTCTCTTTTCTCTCATGGAGGGGGCCTTCTGAGGTTATGTAGTGCGTTTCCAACAACCTCAGTCTCAGCCTTGAAAAAGTTAGGCGCTCTCCTACAACATGTGTGGAGGTTTCTTCCTCATCCAGACAGTGTCTACAGGTTGGATCGTCACTTAGTGCTAGTCTACACATGTGCTTATTCATGTGGTTATGACCAGTAACTATGCCCACCATCTTCCTACACTCTACTCTAATGAGAGTAAGCAGGAATTTGGTTAGTTTGGTTTTCTTGGTGCATAAATTTTGGAGAAATTGTGGCCATCAATACGCTCCCACAGAATGTTTGTTTCCCTCTTCGGGGTGGTTTCTATGTTTAATATTTCCAATAGATATACCAACTGCCGGTTCCGAGCCATAAACGTTTCCCGCCGATGATCTGGCTAGTTCGTCAGCCTTCTCATTTCCAGTCAAGCCACTATGAACCGTTATACAGATCAGTTGTACCTTGTTTCGGAGCTCTATGAAGTTTGGGGTTTCCGAACATTCTCTCACCAATCTACATTTGATGAGGTTATTTTCAAGAACTTTGAAAGCAGACTGACTGTCACGAAATATTGTAATGCCTTTGTTAGACCATCTTTGCCCTGTTATTATATTCACTGCTGCGTTTGTGGCAAAGTTTTCAGCCTGGAAGACTGTGCAGTATTTACCAATAGGAAACTGCAGTTCAAGTTGTTCTTTTTCAAATAAGACTCCGGCTCCCGCGCTTAGAGCCGTAAGGGACCCGTCAGTGAAAATTTCGAGGTGTTCGAAGACCTAGTTTGCTTTTCTGAAACAAGCAAGGTCTCTCTTGTCGGGATTTCTACTTCGTATCAATTCTTTAGGGATACGTATGTAGTGATTCTGATCATCTTTCGTCATGAAGAACTCTTTCTGACCCTCTTCCAAGTCTTTCCATAGCCTCTGATGTTTGTTCCTACAACCTCCAGTATTCTCTAGAGTTTGCAACCTTCTTGCAACTTTGATGGCCTCCATTCTTATATGAAGATTCATGGGTGGAAGCCCAAGAAGTATTTGCATAGCCACTATAGGTGTGGTTCTAAAAACACTTGTTGCACAAAGACACACAAGTCTTTGTATTGCTTCTAGTTTTTTTATAGCATTTGCTGTAAATATACTCGAAACATATGCAATGGACCCATAGCTAAAAATAGGTCTGATGTACACTTTGTATAGTCTTAAGTACTACTTCAAGAGAAAATCTATACAAAAAAATAAATTAGCTTATTGTAGTTTAGTATACAGATTGTATGTGCAACGCTGGATGACGCAGTAGTAAATTCTGTACGAATTAATAAAAAAAAATTCTTTAAGAAACTATAAAATATTTGATTACTTGTATTTCTTCTAATTTCACTGCACTATCATCTACCACTGTCCATATCTACATAGCCATACTCTACACATTACCATAAAAGAAAAATAAATAATTTAATAAGAAATGAAAAAAATCAATATAAATCTAAAAGGACATTATTATAGTTTACACAGAGAGGAGAATCAAATAATTATCTATCAATTTTACTTTAGTAGTATTATCACTATACTGTCATCAATGTATATCCTTCATATAAGAACAACAAAAACAAAAAAAATATAACAATTCTTTTTCGCATCATATTGTATTGACATTACACATTAAAGTTTATCTACAGAATTTCATGTTAAAATCAAAGACAATATTCCAAAAACAATAAAAAAAAAACAAAACAAAAAAAATGGGCATTAAAAAAATAAAAATTAGGAATACATGAGGTGAAAATTTTAACAGCTAGGATTTAGGTTCTAGGAACTGTTAATAGATAAAATGAAAAATAAAAGTAAAACAAAATATAACAAAATTAAAATGTATTTTTCAAGTTTTTTATTTTCTTCGAGATAAAAAAAAAAAACAAAAAAACAAAAACAGAAGGTTTTTACAATTTTTTTTTTTTATTATTATTGCTGGAAACAGTAAAAAATCAACAGGATATTTGAAACTAACAAAGAACTTAAATTAAACTTGTAGAAACTCAAGACAAAAGAAAACTGACTGTGGTGTATAGTAATTGAGAATTATAGGAGGCGAGGGTGAAGTTTTGTATACTTGAAAAAAGTCATTCGGGCAAAGCTTTATTTTTTTTATGTTGTTGTTTTTATATCCTGAAGGTATAACCACAGTTTTTATTCCCTTTTTTTACGTAGCTTATTTTTGTAACATTTAAATTATTTTCTTTGAAAGTTTAATAATCTTAGAAAATTGTTTTATTGCTACTCTGACTATTTACTAATTCTTTGTCATCTCTTTGAAGTACTTGGCTGTACTATAGCAATCGCATGTTTGATAAATGAAAAAGTTGAATTGATGATGCTTGCCAAAATGTTGTTACCAATTATATTTGTTTTGATTAGTTTCGGTATTTTTTTTTATTTTATTTAGAAATATCAATCATCCCTATGTTCTTGAGTCGCTGTACACGTCTCTTGTAGTAAGGTAAGAACGAATATTGAATATTCAAGTCAAGTTTAGTCACCGTTTTATATTGTACACATTGACAGGCAATACAAAATTTCTTAGATTCGCTTAACGCCACTTGTGATGGTTTAATCCTATTATCTTACCTCCATATAAGCAAAAACTAACTAATTGATCTGTGTATACATTGAACTTTAGGCTTGAGGTTTCTGATGTTATTTTCATTACAGAGATTGTAAATGGTAATTTAAAATCAACTTTAATTTCAAGCAATATCGTTATTAGAAATTTGCGCCATCTACACACATTCAATTTATTTAAAACATTGACTCTACCTTATTAAAACATTCACAAACACAAATATTGTACAATCGCTATTTTTAGGATTTTGCTATTCTTTTTTGTTTTGTTGTTTTACTAAAATGTATGTAATTGTTTATTAAATTTTAATTTTAGTTAAATTTTTAATTTTAATTTGATTTGTAGCAAATAGGTATATAATTTTGTTTTGTCAACTGTTTGTGCTACGGAGTATAAATAAATAAATATCAATCAAAATAAACAAAAACACAACCACAAAAAATTGAAACATATGTTTTTATGAATTTTACAGAAATTTTTTTCTTTTATTTTATTTTCAATTTTAATAATGTTTAATTTTCATTTTTCACTCCTGTTGTTGTAAATACAAAAACAAAGGATTTGAGCTGGACGATATTTAGGAGCTCTAAGATTTTTTTTATATATAAAACTTAAACAAATTCAATGATTTTTATCATCCTACGACTCTATGACCTTGAAGCAACAATCCTGGAATGGTGACTTCTACCGACCTACCTATGATCCTAAATTTTTTTAGTGTACAACAAATGGATTTTGGATTCATAAAAATAAAATAAATATTAGAAAAACTGTATGTAAATGTAGTTTTGGGTCCTTCCCATTGAACAACAGATAAATTTAAAAAGACTTTGTTTTAAATACGTAATGTTGATGCAAAAGAAATCATATTTTTATTTTTAGGTTTTGTATCCTAAAACGCAAGGTTAGTGAAATCTTTATACTTTCGTACCATTGGCTAGGAACATTTATATAATTGCTATAAATAGTTATAAATATAAAAAATAATTAGAAGAGAAGGAAATAGGTTCGGCGAATGAACTTATTAATGTTCACTTTACATTTTTCTCACGTGAAAACTGCTCTTTCTTGGGCATAATAATTATAGTGGGATACAATTCGAAATTCTAAATGTTCTGACCCTGAACGGGCTTCCATAACCAGTCTTAATTTTCACTTCGTCGTTATCTTATTGGTGGCTTGTCACATCATACACCCGATTGACATTTTTGAATTAGAAGTTCCTTCTTAAGTTAAAAGAGCCTGAGATTTCGATGGTGCTATCAATATTTGACTATTTCAGGTAGTTTCAGAGATTAATTGTATCAATTTTTACTATTAAGCTATATTTTCCCACTTAGCCGCAGATTGCAAAAATTATATGAGATAAATAAAGAATGGAAATAGTTGGTTTACTGTGTGTCAAAATTGACTCTTCCTCCTGTTAGCTATTTATTGAAAATCTTCACACTATCATCCTTGATATTTTAAATTTTATTGAAAGAACATAAAAAGAGTTGCGTAATGTGAAATCTAAATAAAATTTTTTTGGACAGTTTTCGACAAATAAATTGAAAATTTGGTGTATGTGTCAAAACAATCCAATATATAATAATCTGTCCAAACTATATAATATTATATATATATTTTTTAATACATGACATTTTTTAGAAGAAACGGTTATGAAATATTCGCAATTTTTTGGACAATACAATAAGTATATCCAGAAATCGAATGGATCGAGCAGCTGTTGTGGGAAAAACAGGAAACAAACTGAAAAAAAAAAATTGTTCAAAATTATGCTAAGTGAAAGAGATTTGGGATGTAATACAGGACGAACTGATGATGAATTTCTTGGAATTCCATTTTTAATTGCGCTTTCCGCTATTAGAAATAACTAAAATTAGCATACATAGTCCTTAAGATTTAAGCATACTAAAATGCAGCAGAAATAAACAATAATACGAATAATCGAATGGAATCTGTATTGAAAGATTGAATTACGTAACAATAAATTTTTTTAACTTATGTAATTAGGGGACTAATCCAGAGCAGAGTTTCAGAGAGCTATTCCCAAACTATATCCAGTACATCATTTAATACAAAAAATACAAGCAATAAGTAAAAATCAAAAAAATATACAATTTATGTGGATTCCAAGTCATATCGGCATCCATGATAACGAGATAGTTGACTGTCTAGCAAAAAGCTCTGTAAACCAACCGTACGATAACCATTACCTTTTATATTATAAATATAATAAATAACAAAATATATCAAAGTGTAGAACAGGAATGGATAGAAACGAACGATAGTAACAAACTAAAAAATATCAAGCCAAATAGGAGACCTTGGAAAACAGAAAAGAGTCGGTCGACCGTGATTATTGGATTAAGAATAGGGCATATTAATTTAACACACAAATTTATATATGACAATACAGCACCATCAAATTGTGCTTGTGGAGCAAACCTTACTATTAGGCATCTGTTCGAAACTTGTATTAGATATTCAAGAGATAGATATTTAAAAAGTAATAGTCTAGATATTTTAAAGAGTGATGATGAAACCAATTATATATAGAAATATAATAAATTTCCTAAAAGCTATCGAACTATACAAAACAATTTAAAACAAAAATTTAAACAAAATCAATAAAATATTTTGAATGAAAAATATTAAATGTTAAAAAAAAAATGGAATAAAATAGAAAATATTTAGCTGTAATAACTTCATATAATTAATATATGTATAAGAAATATTTAACTATTAAATTATTTTATATAGAAACAAAAACTAAAAAAATTAAAAATGTATTATATGAATAATAGAATATCTATTTTATAATACACAAGAGCACGATTAGTGAACTCACACTATTCGTGTGCTTCGTTTTTTTATTTATTTTTTATTTATCGCATTTGGTTTTTGCACTTTTAGTAGGAAAAAATTAATTAGTAGGCTTCCAAACCATTGCGCAACTTATTCCATTTATCCTACTCTACAGGAGTATACCCAACTCAATGGAAAATTGCGCATGTTAACCCAATTCCCAAAAAAAGGCGACAAAAGCGATCCCTCCAACTACAGGCCTATAGCTATAATATCGATCCTCTCCAAAGTGATGGAGATCTTAATAAACAAAAAGCTGACCAAATATCTTGACAGCCAAGGTATTGTCCACGATAGACAATATGGATTTAGATCCCACCGGTCCACCGGTGATTTAATGAGAAGCTAAATATTTGCTTGCACAATTCGGGTTAAGCAAATATTGTGGCTCTAGATATTTCTAAAACTTTCGATAGAGTATGGCATAGCGCATTATTAGTAAAATGTCAAGCAGTAGGCCTGGGTCTCTCTTCTCTCAAATGGATTGAAAGTTTCCTCTCGAATCGTACGATTCAAGTCTTAGTTGACGGATTTAAATCCGATCAATTCCAAATAAACGCTGGTGTTCCCCAAGGATCAGTTCTCTCACCTACCCTATTCCTTATATTTATAAATGATTTGCTCCAAACCACTTTCAATCCAATCCACAGCTTTGCAGACGACAGCACCCTAGTAGCCTCCTACGATTTTCATAAAAAATCTGAAGCTACATCCACCGCTGTGTCAACCAAAAGAGACATCATGGCTAGTTCCCTCAGCCACGATTTGGTCGCAATAGCTAATTGGGGCATAAAAAACAGAGTCGAGTTTAACTCTCCTAAAACTCAGAGCTGTACAATCTCCCGAAAAATTTCCATTATATCTTACTCTTTTGTTTCAGGAAGATAAACTTCAGCGGTTTGAAAGCTTCAGCATATTAGGTATGCACCTTAATCGAAAAATTATCTGGAATGATCATATATTTGATGTTGCAAAAAACGCAGCCAAATGCTTAAGTTTTCTTAGCCGCTGCAAGGCTTACTTCTCCCCCTGTGACCTCTTGAAAATCTATAAAGCTTTCATACGACCCAAAATGGAGTACAATTCTCACATATGGGCTGGCGCTTCTAGTATTGCGTTAAAACATTTGGATAAAGTCCAAAAATGGACTATTCGTCTAATCAACGACCCAAATGTGACAGCCCATCTTGCTCCTCTTGGACATCGTCGTATAGTCGGAGCTCTCTCACTTTTTTATAGATATCTCGTAGACATCGGCACATGCTCAGTGGAAATTAAATCTATATTACCTCCACTTAAGCGTTTCTCCCGCGAAACACGAAGGGCAGCATGTGCTCATCCCTATACCTTTTATATTTAATTTAAATAAAAAAGAAACATCTCTTAATTTATGACTAAAAAGTAAATAATAAAAAAATTTTGTTTATAAATAGGTAACTTTTTCATTTAAATAAACAATATAAACTTTTTATTTCGCATCGCATACATTGTATATGTATATTATTATAACTTTATGATAAAACAGACAATTTATTTTAAAAGGAAACTAATAGTTAAATTATATATTAATTAAAATCTACATAAAAAACCATCTGACGGTCAATAACTAAACTAAAATTTAAAATACATACTTCAATTGAAAAATAGTAGAATATTAGGTTTATTCAGTAACCTGTTCCATATAGTTCTGAACAATCTGGAGTAAGTAAGTTTTTTTGTATACATTGTATTCCATTAATTGAACTTTTTTGCCCAAAAGAAGTTGACCTTTTTTGTACTGAAGTCTTTTAGAACAGTTTAGAACAACTTAGTAATCAAATATCTATTCCGAGCAAAATGTTTTAGTAGAAATTTTTTTTTTTAATTTGGGCACTTAAATAGTTACAGATTAGAGAGTAGTTATGAGTAGTTACAGTCTTACAGAGTTCTTATTAGTAGTTCTTATTTGTTATTTCATAAAGAAAGAATTATCATTTGTTTTTAAACAAAAATAGTAAAATGTAAATGAATAAATATTTTTTGTAGATAGCAAAATAAATAGCAGAATAAATTTTAATGTTTAAAAATTAAAAATTTAAATATAGTTATTAATGTATTATACTATGTATATTTATATAGTTTGTGATTAAAACTATTGTGATAGGTATATTTAATAGTCTAGAATTAAAACATATTAGTTAGAAATTAAAAGAAAAAGTAAAAAAATATACCTAAATAACAAATAAATAAAAAAATATTTGTGTACCTACCTAAGTATATGAATATAGAAAATTAGTGATTCAGGAAATTTTTTTGAATGTGGTGCCTACATACATTAATTATGTAATTAAAATTATATTGATACCTAAATTTCTTTAATATAAAATTAAATAAAAAAATAAAAAGAAAATACAAAAAAAATATAAAAAATAAATAAAAAATAGTATAAAAAAAAGTTTCTTGGTAGCAGATTGATTGTAGGAAAATAGAAAAGATTGTTTGTAACAAAAATTGTAAAATTTACTGAGTAAGTAAAACTATATAAAATTTTCTGGAAAAAAAGAAAACGGTAAAAGTAAAAATTTTTAGGTTTTATTTATTTTTAAATTTAATAAATTAAAAGTGGACTATAGGCGAGAATATTTTATGACTTATAACAGAAAAAGACGAAGGGAAAAAGTGGAACAACAACGTTTACGGCGTTCTGAACAACGAAATAATTTAATTAGTCAAAATCGAAATATAATTCACCTTGAATTACGTAAACCTGATTATAAGTCCGCTATTTTAGAATCTAGAAATTTTTTTTATCCTCAAACACATGATCTTGGACCGTTTTCGTTCTTACGTATTCATTGTACTGCAGTTTATTTTAAAAGTGAATTAAAATCGAATTGTTGCCATCAAGGGAAATTGTCCAATCTGTTGACTTTTAATCCGAATTTTCTAATCGAAATTAAAAGGTTGTATATTGGTACTAATCGAATAAGTCAAAATTTTCGGGAGTTTATTAGACAATATAACAATTCTAATGCTTTTGCTTCGATGGGAGCTAATATACATAATATGCCTGGTGGTGTTTATTGTTTTAAGATTTCTGGTGAAGTTTATCACCAAACTGCAGAAAAAATTCCAATCGACTTAAATTTGAATGTGGAAAGAGCCCATGTTGATACCGGTATTTCATATGCGGAATTATTTCTTTATGATACAGATATCGCTGTCAATATGCGCATGAATAATTCGTATAACTCAGGTTGTCTAAGAGAAATTATGACAACAATCGGTAATGTTTTTCATAACATTTCTCCTTACGCTATAAGTTATCGTAAGCTTCGAGAAGCATTCGAAACCGAATCAGCGTATGCCGCACAAAATAATTGTCAAATAAACCTAGTATCCTTAATTTTTTCAAGAAATTTAGGTGATGACCAAAGAATGTATAATGCACCTAGAAATAAGGATGAGGTTGCGTTAATTTATGTACCCAATCGTGATGGTAATATTCCTGCTCAAATCGATTTCGCATTTTATCTTACTAATAGTAGAAGCATTAAACAAATTAATTTTCTATCTAAGCATTTAGACCCAATGATTTTTTCTCGTTTTTTTTCCTAATGGGGATTTCGGATGGACTAGAAATATGTGCCATAATAGAACTGTGTCTACAGCTGTAAGAAATAATATAACAACTCTCCAATTTTACTCATTTAAAATAGCAGTCAGACCAAATATTTTTAACCCCCTTCACTATGGAGGAAAATTATTTCAGCAGTATATTGTATACGCTTATGCACGTGTAGAAGCCAATCGTTTAATGTATATTCGTTCTAATCAAAAATCTTTTTGTGTGGATTCTTATAAAGACCATATGAATAGCTTTATGGAATAAAAGTCGAGTTTCCTTTAACTAATCATTTGTATTTATTTTGCAAATGTCGATATTTCGGAAGCAACTTACTTCCTTCATCAGTGCTTTGCGGCGGCGACGGACGGTGCTTTGCGACAAATGATTAGTGAAAGGAAACTCGACTTTTATTCCATAAATCTAAATATATCACTAAAAACAAATCTGATTATCAAAAACAACATATGAATAGCTTTAGTAGTGACGACAATATAAGTGTCGGAAATTTATTTATACTTCCATCGTCATTTGTTGGTGGGCCGCGTTTCATGTCAAAACTTTATCAAGACAATATGGCTATGGTTAGAAAATTTGGTCGTCCCGATCTTTTCATCACGTTTACATGTAATCCAGCTTGGCCAGAAATCAAATTTCAACTACATTCATTTCAAAACTCTTCAGATCGCCCTGATTTAGTAACACGAGTATTCAATCTGAAATTAAAGGAGTTTTTAAATGATATTACCAAATTGCATGTGTTTGGAAAAATAAGCAATTACGTTTATATTAGAGCACCAAAAAATCAACTTATTGTGCCGTTTCACCAAAAAATTCCTTTCTTTTTCTCGGTCGGGTATGTACCCGGGGGTTTTTTCTAGTGTAATTAGAAAATAAAAGAAAATAAAAAAAATAATGTAAAAACCTGGCCTAAAAAAACCTATATTGTGTTCGAAGGCCACTTAAATAAAGTTATGAAAAAAAATCCAGAGCAGAAATAACCCAAATATAATTGAATACATAAAACCCAATAATTGTAGTTCTAGTTATATTTCTAGGTTGAACTTCATTTGAATGCAGCAGAATTATTACGATATTTGATGTTGTTTGTTAATTCATTTGCATATTTTAAAGAAGGAAAGTTGTCGATATAACATTTGTTCTGAAAATTGTTGAAGGCAAGTATTATATGGCAAGTATTATAATTAACACAAAAATCTCAACTTTGGTTTTTAAACCTCTCTGTTATATTAGAGCCTATATTTATAGAATTTTAATATTGGATAATAAATAATTAAATTCAACTATGGGTCTTCTCTTTATAAAACAAATTTTAAAAAAAACATCATCAATACGTTAATTGATCTATTCTCACTCTTGCATTCTTAAACATCTACAATTTTATTAGTATTTAAAATTTATGTCAAGATTCTTAGTTTTTTTTTTTTTTATTAAAATTCTATAATATAATTATAATTTATTTTTATTTTTCACATTTTATACCAATTTATTTGAGTTTGAATTAATAAATAAGTATAAACTAACCAGGACCCATAATTGGAATATAAACTATATTCATAAATTTGAAAGAGATAAAAATCACGAAATAAAAAAATTAAGATTTCTCGTAAAATTTAAAAGTTTAAAATAGATTGATTGGGTGCAGAAAGTTCAAATTTCAGAAACAATGAGTTATATTCGTGTGCTCAGTCAACGGCTAATTTATTGCATGTAAAATGGATAATTAAAATTACACCAATCTTAAATTGTTAAACTATTAATACATTTTTTTGTTCTGGACATTGTTTAGAATAAACAAATTTTTGATTTTATATTTCTTGGACGTCTAATTAGTATTTTGTTAAATCAGGATTGATCGGACATTAACGCTTAGTCACAGACCTGTAGGCAATCTTATAAAAAGATTTCAAAATCAGAACCCAATGTTCCATCCATGATGTTCACATTTTACTCCATTGTATTTACCCCATTACTTGTATACTGTCAATTAGGTAGTTGCAGAATATTGTGGCGCTTAACACGACTCACACTTCTCACAGTTAACAAGCTGTCTGTCACTCACAGCTAACAAGCTATCTGCTAGTCTGTTTGTATGTGCAGCTAGTCTTATTTGGTGCTAGTTATTAATTTTTTCCTTAATGATTTTGACCTGTAGATTACAATGTGTAATATCATTATTGATGAACGATGGTGCGCCACTTATTAATCGTAAATTTTTTTATTGGAATCACCGTAATATTTCAATATTTGAATTATTGTCCCACATATTCGTTTATTCGAATACAGTATAAGCATATTAAAATTCAATAGAAGTAAGAATATAACAATAATCGCTTGAAATCTGTATTTGAAGACTGAACACATTTTTTTTAAAATTAAACTTCTTCCTTAGCTTGACAGGAAATGGTAGTGTCTGTAAATATCAATAAAATATTGTTTTTTTTTGGTTTTATTCTTGGTCAAAAGTTCTTTCAATCAAAAAATCATTCAACAGTTCAGTAGCCAATCAATGAATAATTCGTCAAATCAGAAAAAAAAATAATAAAATAAGAAAATTGTTCTCCTAACAATAATTCTGATCACTTTTCTATTCAAATTTTTGTAAGGACTTTTTTTTTTTAAAAATAATAAAAGAGAAAAAAAACTTTCTTTCAACAATTTCTGTATTCGTTTTAAATTTAAGTTAGCTTTGGTCTTAAATTTGATACTGCAAAGTGAAATGGTAGAAATAAAATTTGTTAACAGACATTGATTTAGGTTTTTATTTAAGTCTCCCACACTCTTGAAAATATCCAACAAACAAAAAAATAAAAGATGTGTTTTGTATTTCTATTTTTTTTTTGTGTTTTTTTTTCTTTTTTTTTACGGAAAACTTTTTTAAAAAAAAAAACAAAAAACTTTTTATTGGAAAAAGAAAATGGGAAATATTTGTATGTGTCAAGTGAAGAGATAAAAGAATTGAGAAATTATTTTTGTTAAGGTATCTTCGACCTATAAATAAAAATCAAGACAGAAAAAAACAAAAAAATGGAGAACAATAAAAACAAAAAAAAAAATACTTGAGAATATTCGTTGCTATTTTTAAGGATGTAGATACCTTCATTAGAATTTATTGCTAAAGTGCCATTCAGTTTTTTTTTTGTTTTTTTTTCGATTTTATAATTTTATCATTTATTTACAATATGTAGCAAATATATATATATATATATATATAAATATATTTATATATTATGTAGTATATAAGTAAAATAGCAGTGATATTTAAATTTTTTTTTGCTATAAAAAGCAGGATTGTAATTTTAGTCTAGATAATTATCCTAAAATGAATACGTCCTAATCTAATATTTAATTGTATAAAGTTTTTATGGTATAGTCATCCCAGTCATGTCTGAAGAAGTAAAATCAATATCTCAAAAATCATGATGATTGCTAAAAAAATATTAAAACCGTATTTAAGTAGTTAAAAAGTTGATCAACAGATTTAGAGAAATTTGAAATTAAACGGATTAAAATAATTTATAATTAAATGTCTAAGATACAGAATTTCTTAAACAATAAATACTATCAAATGTTAGGAAAGGGGCATTCAATTTAATATAGAACTTAAAAAAATATAGAATCAATCTAGACTAATTTAACAGAGAGAATAGAGATCCAATGTCACAACACTGAAAAACCATAATTGAATCTAAGGATCTATACAATACAACTGATATGGATTAACATAGGATATGCTTCATTAAAAAAACATCTGTTTAAGATTGGTAATTTCAACACAGACTCCTCTAACTTTTCCACTTCTTGATATAGCTAGCAAAAAACTTTATCGTTCAATTGATCGCACTTAAGATCAGATCGGACTTTATCAGTAACAGGGTTCGCTTAGAACATAGCCTTGTAATTTTAAACAATCAAACGGAGAAGTACAATAGTTTTGACAAGCTTGCGGCTACATAGAATACATTACAATTAAAAAAAGTTGAAAAATTTGAATGATCATAAACGGAATTTATAAGATTATTATAATTATGGAATATTCATTCAAATATCAAGATTAAGTTATAAACGACATGGGAGACATGTACCATGCTTACGAAATCTGCTACATATAAATAACAACTACAATGCAAATTAAATCGGTAATTTGAAATAAAGTCTGAGATTATTATTATTTATTATTTATTATTTATTATTTATTATTTATTATTTGTTATTTATTATTTATTATTTATTATTTATTATTTATTATTTATTATTTATTATTTATTATTTATTATTTATTATTTATTATTTATTATTTATTATTTATTATTTATTATTTATTATTTATTATTTATTATTTATTATTTATTATTTATTATTTATTATTTATTATTTATTATTTATTATTTATTATTTATTATTTATTATTTATTATTTATTATTTATTATTTATTATTTATTATTTATTATTTATTATTTATTATTTATTATTTATTATTTATTATTTATTATTTATTATTTATTATTTATTATTTATTGTAATTGGTTCAAAGTTGTATCGGGTTTTAGTTGCAGTTTTTTCTTCATTAATTTTAATATTCCAGATTTTGAATCAGTCCATTGTTTTATCCATAGTTTTGTGTACTATCAGATAATTTATTTTATTGTCTTGACATCAGAATATCGAAAGTATACAGATATCAGATAAGAACCCAAACGGTACTCCTCTGCTTCTATTTTACACATATTTGAATCGGTATCAGTGTTTGTTCTGTATTAATCATGGTTCAAGTCGAAAAAAAAGGTTTTTTTTTAAAAAATATTTTTGAAAGTATAAGTAAGAGACGTTGAATTGGTATATCTATGTTTTTATAAACATGTAATTGCGGCTATCTTTCAAACTTTAGGAAATTTTTTTAATCCGAATATTGCTTTGAAACTATTAATGCAGATATTCAATTGTGTTTGCAGGTAGCATTATTGCACCGGGCAGTAACTCATATCCAAGAGATTTTTTTTTGTTTAATGCTCTTTTTGATACATAATTTTATTTCATCTGTAATGTATACTGGAATTTTATGTTAACCTCACTATTTTCATAGCTTGGTGCCAGTACACTGTAGGTATTCTTTCATTTTAAAATTTTTATTTTTAAGAACCTAGAGGGTAGTACTTGCTTTTGCATTTGTTTCTTCTAGCCCAGGTTCCATCCGTTTTCATAATACATGGATTTTGTAGCGTCGTTTGTCTGGAATTTTTGTAGCCTTCCATTAGGAGTAATCCGTTTCTGACGTTGCTGATATTGATTGACTTAAATACTACGTTTTATTCTTCTTTTACTATTGCTTTTAGCTCTTTACTAGTTATTGTTTAAAATTATCTTACATTCTAGTTGACTTTTATTTTACTTTAGTAGCTTTTTTTTACTTTTCTTTTATTTCTGTTTTTCTTTATACTATCTACCGTCTTATGGAAAATTATCGTGGTGGCACTGGAAATCTTGAAATAACTCAAGACCTACCGACTTTTTTCCATTTTCAAACAGCTTCCTCTGACACTATATATTCACTGTGTTTTGGATGTTATAGTTTGTAATTATTGGATGTTGTGGTACTACGAATTAACTGGGTAAAATGATTTTCTATGTGATACACTAGGTATTGATCTGACAGTCGGTCCACTAAAATATAAAATTTCAATTCAAATTTTTTAAATAAAGTTTGAATACCAGTTTTTTTTTCGTTATTTTTTAATTTTTTATTAGCATTATTCACTATTTTATTTGTAATTTCCAATTTCTTACTTATACATACATATACATAAATGTACATATATACATATTTTCTTATGATATTATCTAGTTGATTGTAATTTGAAATAAATTTATTTAAAATAAAAGGTGAGAAGAACTCATGTCACTCTAGTCTTAATAGAATTTTTGTTGAGTGACTGTTTATTGCTTTTATTTTAATTTTTTTTTTCTGATTGTTTGGCACAAGAGATGAGATTATAAAAAGTTTAAGAGATCTTTATTATCAAAATAAAACAGAGAAAAAATAAATTTATAAAAAAAAAGAAAATTTTCTTTTCAGTTCAACTTAAAATTAGTAAAAGTTCTTATCTCATTTAAAGGAATTTACACGAAAAAAATTTTTTTTGAATTTATTTTGAAAGTTTTTTATCTTTTTTTATTTTTTTTATCCTTCTTTGAATAAAAAAAAGATTTACTATCATCAGAAGTGACAAACGAATTGAAATTGAAACTGTAAATTTTTAATTTTGAAAATTATTTTAAATTTAAAGAATCTAATTAGAATTCAAGAAATTTATTGGCCTTGAAAATACAACAAAAACAAAAACAATTTTAACAAATTTTAAAACTAAGAAGTCCTAGAATGAATTTTAAACAGTTTGTTAATTATTTCAATTTATACGAGTCTAGATTTTTAAAATACTTGAAAATTAAAGAAAGTACCGTTAATGAAAATTAATTTTTTTTAAAATTAAAATTTTTCTTTTTTCATATTAACGCGATTATATTAACTTAAATTAGAATTAAAGATTTGCAAATTGAGATTGGAAGTTTGCAAAATTTATTCGAATTTAAAAAAAATCTGGATTTATTTTTTAGTTACATGAAAATATCTACAGATTTTTTTAATTAAAAGGCATGGAATTAATTTAATTTTAATCCAATTAGAAAATTTCTGTGTTTCTAGCTGTATTGTAGAAATAGAAACCCACGTAACAATTTTATTGCTATAAAACTCTTGCGAACTCTTATAACACTAATATAAACACTCTTATAGCAATATTAGTGTTAATTTGAGAGCTCCGCAATCGTTGCGAAACGCTATAAATATGTTATAGTACTAAAGCAGAGAACCCTATAACTATAAGGCACCGGAGCAATTTTTATAATATTGTTATAGGATTAGTATACATATATATTAGTGTATATGTTTCAATTTTGAAATAAAATTCATTTGAAATAGCTAATTTATGTTGTGCGAGAGTGATAAAAGTATTATTTTTTATTTTAAAATAATAATTTTATGGAGTATATATTAGTTTCATGAGAAAGGGGGAGATTTATTAATTACATATTTTTATATTTTGTATGTAAATGAATTATAATATAAAAAATGTCGTACAAATAAATAATATTTTGCGATTAAGAATAATTGTGTTAATATTTATAATTATTGTGACCAAAATGCAAAATTTGAATGGGAAAGAAATTTCATTGACATAATGATACTTCGAAAAAATGCATCGCCCTTCAAAAAACAAAAAAACAAATTTTAAATAAATAAAAAAAATATATTTTTAAATTGCATCTCTAAAATGTTAAAAAATGTACGTGAATTAATAAATAACATCAAATTTGATATTTAAATAGTTATTCTTTTAAGTAAAAATGATATTTTTGCGAGAAGAATGCAAAATACAGCTTTGTTATTTATTTATAAGATCTTTATTATGGGTTTATCAACCACGTGGGTTTTGTCAAGCCCTCATTTTTTAAAGGAAAATACAGCTTTTTAGTTTTTGTTTACTTAACAAAAAATGTTTTTTTATCATGTTTGTAGAAACTAATGGCTGTTGCAAAATATTTATTCCAAATACTCATCCAAAAGTTAAAGTAAGCTTATTAGTAACATTAAATGAATATACTGTAAAATAATAAATCTTTAACTCTTTAACACTTGATATAGAATTACGCACTGTTAGACTTATAACAACATTGCTGTAGCTAAAAATCCCTGGTAGTACTGGCTAAAAATCCCATTATAACAACTCCTGCTGATTAATATTATATCACAATATAATATTAATCACATTATTCCGATAAAAACATCATTATAACACCTTTAGTGTTTATCGGGAATCATTACAGGAATCCTATAGCACTAACTTTGTTTTTATAACAATAAAATGTTAAGTATGTCGATTTCGAGACTATATTAATATACCTTGTACTAATATTTGGGAGTTTACATTTTTCCTTCCATCATACCTCTCCTTATTTGTTTTAATAATAACAAATAGGAACCAAAAAAAAATCCATCAGATATCTATTTTAGTTTTTGCTTGACAGTTTTTAGAGAATGTCTTTGAAACATGATGATGTAGAATGGTACAATTATTTTGAATGGTTGAAATAAGCAAGCAGTTGTATAATACAGGGTGTTTTTAAAGTTAATTCAAATTATAGATATAGCTTTTCTATCGTGGTTCGGTCAGCTGCCGTATTATACTTCAAGAATATTTTAAAACCCAAAGGCGTTACAGATCTGAAAATGGGTACTTAGGTATTCTCTCAAAAATAAACAAATGAGTCTTTTGCCGTTTTCGCAATTCCAAATTCATACTACTCCGGGTAGCTGCTATACAACTTCTAAGACTCGCTAAGGTTTTTTGGAAACTTAATCATTTTAATATATAGTAAACATTCCAAAGTGTCATTTTAATTCTATTTCTTTTCGAACAGCTGATTTCCGATTGGGTGGCATCAGGCATAACTGTCGACGATGCGCTCAAATGAATTGGTTGTTGTTTTTTTTTTTTTTGATATTTTCAATATTTTACTTGCACATTATCAATGTTTAATAAAATGAAAAATAACAAGAAATTTCACAAAATGAAACTAATTATACTTTTTTAGAATTTAATTTTTTGAATAGTTCAAAGCATGCCAAACATATAGATATAAATACTTTTATAAATTTTTTTCAAATATTTTAGATTAGTTGTATGGCAGCTATCCGAACCATGCGAAATTTTCGAAAACGGTAAGAAACCGTAAATGTAACGGTAAATGTTTGTT
The DNA here is from genome assembly GCA_963942445.1 of Argyra leucocephala. Lineage (NCBI taxonomy): Eukaryota > Metazoa > Arthropoda > Insecta > Diptera > Dolichopodidae > Argyra > Argyra leucocephala. Next base: position 111,512,658 of record OZ012678.1, read on the forward strand.
TATTTTTAAGAGGATTTTCAGGTCTACTATCTAAGGTCCTATTTTCAGGTCTACAATGAATTTGATTTTTGAAATATTCTTGACAGATGACACAAGTTGTATAGCAGCTAACCGAATGAATCCGAATTACAAAATTACCAATTTTTAGGTTTTTTAAAACCATAGGTTTGTAATATAATCTTAACAAGTGACAGAACTTGTTTGACCACTAGCCGAATCTGACCAAAAATTCATAGTATTTGGAATTAAAAAAATATTAATAATAATTTCACATACTATCTTATATATTAATACGCTTAAACGTCTGTTAAACTTTTCACAAAGCTTTTTAGATAACTTTATTAGAACTATTACGAATTACGATAGTGTGGAAAATTTTATTTAAAGACATAAGCCACAAAACAATAAAACCAAATAAAACCAAAAACAAATAAATTAAAATTAACCTAAAAACAATTCACCTATTGAGCAATAGCATTGATTATATCTGATTATTTCTGAGAATTAATTTAAAAAAAAAAAAAAAAGTAGCAAAGACAAGAACCGAATTATCAGAATATAATTATTATATCGGTAAAATAGCTTTGTTAAAATATTACGATAATACGATATTACAGTAGGAAAAATACCGATAAAACAAATAGTAAATTTAGAAAATATATTCACCCAGACCATGTTCATAAATTCCAATAATTGAAATTTATTTATTTTATTAACAAATAATTCAAAAATATAAATTCAAATGAGCAGTAGCATTGAATAAATATAATATTGTACATGGAGAATCATAAACCGAAATTTACGATCTGCTAAGAACAAGAAAAACAAAATATGTTGTGACATTATTATCAAGTTCCAATTCAGTACACATAAAAATTAAAAAACTTTAAAAAGAAAAATCTTCCTACATCAGAGACCCTAGCGGGATAAAAATATAACAATAAAAACAGAAGAATAAGAGAAAAAACATAAATATTGGCTTTACCCCTAACTATAATAGTCATAAGGCGTCAATAAAAACTGAACAATAAGAGAAAAAGCATAATTATTGGCTTTACCCCTAACTATAATAGTGATAAGGCATCATATGATGTCATATGATACTTCGTTAAATGGCCTATATGATTCGATATGATTTAACAAAGTCGTAACCAATCATAACCTTTACTGTAATGGTCATACCTAATCATACCAAAACGTCAAAACCAAAATTTAAAAGAAATGAAATAAAAATATAAATTCTATAAAGAAATGTTTTTCTTTTTTTATTTTGAGTTTTGAATATAGTTAGGGCTATTACTATAATAAAAAAAAACACGAAAAACGTATCTATGGCTATTTTAATGTATTTTTAATGTGAGTGTGGTATGTATTTAGTTTAAATGCATTTAATTTCATATTTCATACTGCCAGCGACGTCTCTGATCGCCACATTTTGTTGAAATGTACGTCTCTATTAATAGTATTTGTTAGGGAGCGTTTAGACATCAGATTTTATTTCATGAAAGTTTTGTTTTACTTATTTTTATTACATTTACAAATTTTATTGCAATTACATCAAATTTTATTTCAAAAGTTTTAATTACATATCTCAAAGATAAACAAAAATGGTTGCAAAGTATACTATATTTCTTCACGCAAAATCCACTTTCTAAACTTGCAAAATACGAAGATACGAATATGCGTGACGAGTACTAATAATAAATACTTATAAACAAATATAAATATTCAGTGTAATTTCAGAACATTTATAAAATATAAATATTTAAATAGTAAATCAATTATTCTAAGTATTTGTATTGATAAATAATAATAATATTTAATACACATTTTTTATATTTTTTAATGTATATCTTTCAATATATTGGCATAACACAATTAGAAGTATATAAATACCTTTTCTAGCAAAATTCACTTTTTCAACTAGCGAAGTACAAAATTGCGTGTCGAGCACTATTATTTTTAAAAAAAATTTATGATATTCTATAACAAAGTCGGATGTCAAACTTTAATGACCATCATTTATACGTTATAAAGACAATTCAAAAACGTATAAACGCTGCCTTATATAAAAGTTTTCTTCAAAACTATTAGCGGTCAAAATTTTCAATTTGATTCTATGAAAAACAAATAAAATTAATTTTCAATTTGATTCTATGAAAAACAAATAAAATTATTATTTATTATATTATACATATTAAGTATATTATAAATATTGTAAATTATAATTATATTCATTTTATTATTATTATTATTTAAATAACAATAACAATAATAATTACAATTATAATAATTTATGATACCGTACGTATTATAATACCTACCTGTTGTGAAAATAAAATTTTAATACATACAGTGAAAAGTACTTTCAAAATAAAACAAAAAAAATATAAACCTGAAGTAGGCCTGCGGATTTATCTACAGGTCCACTGTTTAATAAATCAATAAATACCTAAATAAGAAATATAAAAAAAATATTTATAGATAGATCAAACAATATTGTAAATTATAAGCTATTCCCGGCGTAACATTCGCCGGTCTAGTATTAGCGTTATAAATGAAACAATTTATTTTATTTGTTTATTTTCTTAAAAAAATCAATGTTTTACATATTTTTTTATTACATAATAAATAAGTTACAAATTGAAAAACTTAAAATTTAAATTCACTTTATTTAATATCTTAAAAGTAGTTTAACATTTTAATACTTATTCAAATATTTCCCTAAAAACTCAATTCTCTATTTCACAGTTGTATGTTGCTTTGTCTAGAGTACGATCTTTTGATAGAGTTAGTGTAGTATAAAATATTATGAAATGTTTGAATAAGTATTAAAATGTTAAACTATTTTTAAGATATTACATAAAGTGAATTATAGTTTTAAGTTTTTCAATTTAACTTATTTATTATGTAATAAAAAAATATGTAAAACATTGATTCTTTTTAAGAAAATAAATAAAATAAATTGTTTCATTTATAATGCTAATGCTAGACCGGCGAATGTTACGCCGGGAATAGCTAGTAGGTATTTTAATTATTTTCGCTGTAAATTTATATTAAAAATAGTAGCAATACCATCTCTGGCGAAATTTAAAAGATTAACAAAATAGATTTTCTCTTAAATCGTGAGTTTGATAGGAGTCGTTACCATTTCGAACAACTTGCAATATTTATAAAAATGGACAGGATTTTAAGCGGAAGAGTGTTTTATTTATAAAATTCAGAATACTTATATTTAAAACTAAATTAGTAAAGCTATATACAATTATATTTAAATAGCTTAAATGAATACTTCTTTTAGTTTTTGAATTATATCTTAATTTTAACATTTTCGGAAGCAACAAATCTCCCTCATCAGTGCTGTGACCATATTACTATCACATAATATTTTTGTTTCATTTGATTAATGTCAAACGTCCTAAAAATTATCCGTTATAATCAATCTAAAAATAAATCTTATTTAAATTAGATTCAATTATGAATGGCGTAAGAAAAAATTATGAATTTAATACTAGTGCTACTAAGAAGGGCTCAGTAATATCCTATTCACACTACTATATCATATTGAGGTTAAATAATTTGTTGATTTATATTTTAAAATCAAAAAAGGATTCAAATAAAATTTTGCAATTTTCAATAATTTATTTATTTAAACAGTTGATCCTACAGATAAATCTGCAACCCAATTTTGTATAGGTCCTTTCCCCTTTCGAAATGTGGGTCTTTTTTTTATTAAATTATATTAATTATTTGGTATATATTTTTGTATATTATATATTTATATTATTGTTATTAGTTATGTTATGTCTTTATTAATAATTATCAAATTATATTTGAACTTTCTCAGTATTTTTCACCATTTGAAACGGGGTTTGAGCTCGTGCTTCTCGGTCGTTACATTACTACACTCGAATGTTTTACCACTCGGCTACCGAGGCCACTTTTTAATTTTCATTTTTGTATTATAAAGCAAAAAGTGTGTTTGAAAACTAATTAAATAATTTCTCTTATTTTCTAAAAAACATTTACATTTAATTTAAACGTCAAATGAAAACTATTTATCCATAATACTAATTTTGTGAATACTAATTTTTATAACATGATATCCGAGCTAGATAACATGGTTATAATTAAAATAATTTGTATATATCAATTTTATCGTGTCACATTGATCAACGTTTTGATCAATTCTTGTAATTCTCTCTAATGTAAGACGTTTTTCAAATTTAAGAATATCAAATTTAGTCAGGATAGTTTATTTTTTCCGAATGGAGATATTTCAACAAGTTTGCTCTCACAATGAAATAATAAACTCTCATATTATAATCTTCAAAGATTTAAATAAAATATCAACTTCATCCAAAATATCTTTACTAACTATTCTTTACTCAGATCCCAAGATAATGAAAACTGTGCACTTATATATAAAGATTTTTATCTCATATTTGATATATTGAAAAATATGAAAATACTTTAGCATTTTCTAATTCCCATCATCTAAAATCACAAAAACACAAGACTATTTCCAAAGAAAATTGTATTAAATGCAATTAAAAATTTGCATTAAAATATATGGTTAACATATTGCGAAATTATGTTGAAATACCAGCCAGGTACAACAACTAATAAAAACAAAAATAACAATGTGAAGATCATGTTACCAAAAATGTAGAATTAGTTTTTAAAAGTGTAACAAAAGAAATTTTACATAACTATGACATAATAATGTTTTATCAATAAATCGTAATGTGTCGGTTATGATTCATAGCAAATTCGAATGTGTGTTGTTTGTAGATGATGGAATGCCATGAATGTAGGTAGTCGGATACTGGATAGGATCATAGATATATAAAATATAGATTGCAGCTAGAGTAAAAATTTTCAGCCACTTTTGGTCAGCTGTTTTTGGAACATCTGAGTTCAAATAATTTACTTTCGACTGCAAATAATTCCCTTGAAAATGAAACTTCCAAATGAAAAGCTTTAGAGTAAAAAGATTATAAAATTACAAAAATTTTAATAATTGGATTATTTTTAACGTAATATCATATCGCAATTAATTTAAAATAATTATTTTTAAATTTTCTTTTAAAAACATGTATATTTGTATATAAATACAAAATTCACAATAAAATATAATTAACAAATCAAAAAAAATAAATCCAAAAAAGGTGTTATGATCTGATAAGAATTATATAAATTCTTTATGTTCTTGATAAGAATTATATAAAGAAAATTAATTAAATTGGTACATGGGTTGGTATGGGGTTTAATGTTAAAATAAATAAATTGACCAAGAGTGTGAAAAATTCTTTTACTTTATCGTATATATATTATTTTATAAAACTAAATTTAAATAGATTCTATTATTTATACATTCCGGTGAAAATTTTATGTCTACATGTAGGTATTTTGATAATATTAAAACTTTGTTTTTTTATCTGTAGGCCACTTATCGTTTGGATGGCAGTTTGCACCTAACTATTTCATTAAAATACTAGACTAAGAAATCTGAATTAATTTGTTACATAATTTTGTAAATTTATTATGTAAGTTAGCTGAAGTTGTTAATGAAATAAAGAATTATTATTATTATATTAAATATGTATACATATTTATATTATTTACAAGTATTATCAATAATCAATGGTATATATTGTCATTGGCATTATATCATAAAGTAAATATTCTTTCTATATTAATATTTATCATTCCCATAAAATTTAAAAATCTTCCCTCTATTTTTCTTTGGAAACGTGTTCCAATGTTCTAAAACTACAATTAATAAAATGAAATGAAATGATTTTCAAATTATCGTATTATTAGCGTAAATAATATATTTTTTTTTTTTTTTTTTTTATATAATTCCAAGTCTATGGGATGAACACCCTAACTGCTTTTAAACAGAGATTTGGAATACACAATCACATACAATAACTTTTTTCTGTAGAATTTTTATGGTATATCTACTAATTTAAATGTGGAAAACTATATCTACTGTAGAGTACTTCGCCTTCATAATAGCATAGTTCCATTTTATTTTTAGTGATAACCAAAACACTCAACTATTTATCATTTCTTTTATCCCAATGATAAAGGGTACTGGACCAGGTCGAAAAATCCAGAAAGCATTTTTTGCCTCCGTCGGGAATCGAGCCTGGGACCTTTCGGTTAAAAGGCAGGCGCTCTACCTACTGCGCCACCCAGCGTATAATATTTAAAACAGAAAAACTATACAAAAAAAAAATAGTTAGTAAATATGTGTTGATAATAATGTTAACAAAAAGCTAATTTTAAATTCAATAAGAAAATTTAAAATAATCTATTCTACGAAATCATCAAAATATTAAGAAATGGCTGTCAAATGTAAAATCAAATCAACTGAGTTGAAATATTGAAAAACATAAAAATATTTTTGGCTGAATCTGACATTTAATAGTTGATATGATAATGTATTAGAGAGAAAGAGGGAGCAATACTAAGCTGCCAATCTATATTTTAAATATATATGGATAGGATAACATGTGTTGTCATATATTGAATCAGATTAATAACATCTAATTCCAGTAGTTTCACACAAAATTTTAAACTTTTCGGTTCAATCGGAATTTTATCTACTTGAAAAACCTTTAAACATAAAATTTGAAAAATCTTTAAGCATAAAAGTTTTTGTTTGTTTCAAAAAAATTTGTATGATATACGATGCTATACAATTCTATGGATCAGTTGTATGTAATTTCAAATTAGGATAATTTGTTTAAAATGTAATATCAAATAATAATTATGCTCGTAGATTGTAACTTTCGAATGTATCTTCTGATTATTTGAAAATGGTTTTGATGTGAGTTTATTAATTCATTATAATTAATATGTATTTGTAAACATTATTTTGAGTTATTTTTAACATTCCGAAAAAAACTATGTTTATTTTTTAATGTTGTAATGTAAAAATAAATTAAATTCAAAGAGATTTCAAGGTAACATATATGTACCTATTACCGCCCTAGCACATTATGCCGCCCAAACCCATTTTAGTAAATACAATACTCCCACGCTTTATATTTCAAATTTATTTTTGAAATAAAAAAAGAATATTATTTCCTCGTTCTAATGCAAAGTAATGAAAATTTGTATTTATATTAATAAATAAGTTATTGATAGAAAACTAAACTAGGTAGACATTTTAGTGAAAACATTGGTTCAAATGTTTAAATTTTTTTTTATTTTGTTAAGACCATAATAACTAAACTATTTATTTTATTCAAATAATTGTAAAATATATATTATTAAATAGATTATAATACATACTTTCTTCAATTTGTAAATAAAAAATATTTAAAACAGCTAAATAGTTTTGAGCGTTTTTTGATATAATTTTCGTCTTAGAATATTATTCACTCTACATTCGTCATAGCCATTATTTTTAGCAATAAAATTTCTGCTGCTTTAAAAAAACATGATTTATTCACGATGGAATCTAATAATAATAATCTTCACAGAAAACTTGTCAACAACAAAATTGAAGATAAACAAATATTCCAAAAAAGTAGGGTTTACCAAATTCATTGTGATAATTGCGACGCGATCGACATCGGTCTAACAGGTAGGAATTTCAATACTAGGATGAAAGAACATAGAATGGGTATACAACAAGGGAAAACAACAATAGGATTAAGTGAACATTGTATATCCGAAAATCACAACATTTCAAGTAATTTAAAACCTCTACATCTAAACAGTAAAGGAAAGAAATTAGATTTTTATGAAGGCTTAGAAATTAAGAAAGCAATAAAAAATAAACAAAACATTGTTAATAATCAAATAGAAATTAATAATTTAAATTCTTTTGCTATTTATTATTTGTTACCTGTAATCTAAGCTCACTTTAAATTTAAAATTTTTTCAATTTCAATATGTAAATCTTTACCTGGTTAAATTTTTTATGTTTAATGCTTGTAATATTTTGTTTTGTATCCATTTATGATCCATGATTATGACCGAAAGGTCGAAACACGTGACGGAATAAAATAATTTTGTGAAATTAACAAGAGTATTTAATTTTTTTTTTTTTAAATGTTTATTAAATTTCACCAAGAGTGTATACACGTATCTGTATAATAATAAGCATATTTAGTAAAATTAAAAGAAAAATATTCGAATATTTTTAACAATTAGATAAATTTTACTCTAACGCTAAACCTAAAGAATAAGTTTTTCCAAAACTATGTTTTACTTATATTACGAGGCCTCACAACAATGTTTCACAAATAGTGGTCTATATTTTTTTTTGTATATATTTCCAAGTCTATGGGATGAACACCCTAACTGCTTTTTACACAGAGATTTGGAATACACAATCACATACAATAGCTTTTTTCTGTAGAATTTTTATGGTATATCTACTAATTTAAATGTGCAAAACTATATCTATTGTAGAGTACTTCGCCTTCATAATAGCATAGTTCCATTTTATTTTTAGTGATAACCAAAACTCTCAACTATTTATCATTTATTTTATCCCAATGATAAAGGGTACTGGACCAGGTCGGAAAATTCAGAAAGCATTTTTTGCCTTCGTCGGGAATCGAACCTGGGACCTTTCGTTTGAAAGGCAGGCGCTCTACCTACTGCGAACCAAGCGTGTTAATTTTTTCTTATAAATTGCATGAGAATGCTTCTTTTCAAAACACTTTCGATCCGATTATTCTTGATTTTGGGTAATTGCGAAAAACTTTTTACTTTTAAATTGGTATTATTTAAAATTTCACCGAAAAAAAACAAGTAAAAATTAATTAGGGCATGTTGGGAAAAGACTTTTTGTAAATTCATTGAATAGAATTTTTTTATTTTATTATTACACATTTTCTCTTTCAGAATTGAGAAATGAAGAAACAAGTAAACATAGAAAAAATAAGTACACAAAACCGAAACTATTTTTCATTAACTCATTGCAATTACTGTGTTTTAATTTGATGGTTTTGTACTGTGTTGAGTACTGGGTTCTCTCATGCGCTAGCCACTAATGTTGCGTACAAATAAAAAAATAGCATACAAACTACTGAATGTCTTTTTCAGAGACAGCCATTTGAAAATATAAAAAAAATATATATATATATATATATATATATATATATATATATATATATTATATATATTAATTTTCCCTTTAAAAAGAATCAAGTAAACAAAAACTTTATATCAACAGTTATGTCTTAATAATATTTAACAACTTGTTATAATAACTTAATCTTGTGAAACCATTGTATTTAAGAAATATTAGTTGTTTAAAATTAGTCCAAGATATTTTAATATGCAAAATATATTATTGTTTTTGTAATAATTTGTAATTTTGATTTTAAATGTGATTCCTAAATTTTAATTCTGTTTTTCTGATTTTTAATTTTTTATTAGACTAAGTTATATGGTTATTTATTGAAAAATAAAAAATAAAGCCATTAATGAGTTTAGAAATTACTTTATTAATTTCCTGATAAATTTATTTCTAACTGTAATTCTTTTAACCTTTAGGTTTCATAAAGTTGGAATTTGGTTTGGCTTTTTTAACTTGCATAATCGTTTCTTTGAAATCTATACGTATGAGTTTGAAACTATTTTTAATTCAAGCAAGAAACTGCTTAGGAAGTTCAACACTGCTATACCTGCTGATGAGTTCCGGTAGTGTTGGTGAGCAAAACATACCTTTAATTTTTATAGTATGTTTGGTTTAAACATAATAAAATAAATACAAATGTACCAGTTTTACATACCAAAGCATATTCAAAGTATTTTCTTCACTTGTTTGCAACAATAATTTTCAAAATAATGATTCAATTACAAAATTTAAAATAGAATTATAATATTGAATTTTCAACAATTTTAATTACATCGCTTTATTAAAAGCTCCAATTGGGTTAGATAACAGAATCCATTCGGTGAAAATTTTTATTTTTATGCTATAACAATAGACCTATGTATTATATTATATTTCATAAATGATTTTTTTCATAAAGAAAAAGCCATTAACTATATTATATAAATTTGTCTGCTTGGCAACCACTACCATCTACGTATCTACACTTTGATGAGAAAAATATAATTACTAATAGCAAATAGCAGTATGTTTTATATACTTTATAATTTCGCATTTCCCACTTGGAATTTAAATTCATACAGTTATGATGAATTTTGTTGAAAATATCTGCTGGAAGCAACCAATAACGAACACTCCACGCTGCATGAGCTCAAATTCACTATACACAAAATTAATTAAAACTGTTTAATAAATGAAAATGCATAAACATCAGTATAACAAAAAATCAAACTAAAAAAAGTTTTCCAACTGAAAATCAAATATATTTCTATAATCCCCAATACTCATTTCACTTCTCAGCTCCAATCTGTTATGACCTCAACCCGTACCTCTTTGATGTATTTTAATTATTCATTAAGTTATTATTGTACAAATTCCAACAACTTCATAATGGACTTATCATTCAAGAAGAAAAAAAAAATATTTTTCAATCTAATAACCTAATCAAACCTATGAACATGTGTAAGCGATTGTAAATATGAATGGGTGTGTGTGTGAATTACATTCCATTCCAATAATAAAAAAAAAAATTATGACAAAGAGCAAACATTTAATATCCTTCTGTCAAAGAAAATAAATTTGTTCCATTTGATGTGACAATGGAATTTCACAAAAATAAAAAAAAATAAAAACAAAAAAAAGGTCCAAATAATTATTTTTTCAATATAATGTGAATTTCCTTTCCTCTATATCATACTCTTTCTGGTCTCTTAAATTTTTTATTATATTTTTTTTTTGTTTTTTTTTTCTTTTTATTTTCTACCTTATGTCTAATGTTTAACTTCAATTATCCTTTTGTATGTTAGAATGTGCTTCGCTTGTTTGATTTTAAATACATTTTTATACAGGTAGCATATAAAAATGTAATGAAAATAAAATCATGTATGTGTGGATGTGTATACATGGATATGAATAGTGGATTCGAGTATATTACAAATCCCTTCCTACCTTAAATTTTTTATGCAATATTTTATGACATGGGTTCATAAAACATTTTTAAAGATTCAAAATAATAAAAAATAAATATAATATAAAAAAAGGGTTAACTAGGTGTGTATAGATTGCGAAAAGAAAAAAGGAAAACATTTTCCACACAATTTTCAAATCGATTTATATTACAAGTTTCGGGATCAATTGGCTTCAATAAGTAGTTTTGTTGTGTTTTTGTTTTTTATATAGTTCAAAGAGTGTTTTTCATTATTCAAATAATTATTAGGTATTTATTGAATTTATTGATCTTCATCCCTCATTTAGAGTACATAGATATTATTCTATGGAATTTTGGGGTTATTATGGGACCTATTAACTCATGTATTTATCAAAAACGCCAAATTCACTTGTTTTGACCTAACTATAATTTAATATGTGCTTACTTTAATTGAAAACTAATTTGAATTGATGAGATCTCTCGAGTTTAATCTGTTTCTATTTTCCATTTTTACCTTTTACGCAAATTACTTTGTAGTACATTACTTGTAGGCACTGTACAATATAGTGTCAGAATTTTCATGGTTGATAGTGAACCGAATCGTTTTTGAAATTGTAAATTCAACACTTTCACTGCCAAGTCATACATATACTTTGTGATATCAACCGACTAGAAATTCTTCAAAATTCTCTACAAATCAACTAAAATATAAGTTGTAGGTAGAGATATACAAATTGTTTAGACTTTTATATCAATATTCAATGATAAAGTCGTAAATTGGAGTGACGGCTAGTAGCTAGTCTCCAGACGGTTGAATATGAGGAAATTTTCAATTTTAATTTAGGATTTTTTATCTTGTTTGCAAAATGACCAAACTGAATGAACTTAACAACAGATCAATCAAAGTGAAACAAAAAATTTAATCTTTAGTCAAATATAAATATCGTCACGAAATTCCTTCAAATGTTAAAAAATAAAAAAAAAAAATAAATGGTTTCTAACAAAGAAATCTAAAGTTTGTAATGTTAAAAATTTGTTACACATATAAATTTAAAATGTAAAACCTACACTAAACTAAAAGCTTGTTGCACATAGTTAAGCAATTTGTATGTATATAATCAATTTTAGAGTTCAACAGAATACAATTTAATTATAATTAAACTTCTGCTTCTTCCTTTTTGCAGTATCTTTGTTTTCTTTTAAAAAGTTGTAGCGTCTTGTGATTTTAATTACAAGCTCTTGAATTGTTTCCACTTTTTTGGTGATCATTCACATTCTTGTAGTTCGGTTGCCAGCTGGAATGTTTCCCCATATTAAATTTTCCATCTGGTTTGCTTATACACATCAACCTTATTTATTATTTTAAACTTAAGCTCATACTTTAAATAAAAACTGTATTTATTAACATTAATAAATTTAAATAGCTAACTGAATAAATATATAAAATTAAATAAAAAAGAAATGTTTAGACGAGTACAGTAAAACGTTATAAACACAGAAACAAATCAAACAATTCTTATATTCTCGCTGTCAGATTGTTCGAATCTATTTTTTTAAGTAGTTTATCACCATGAAATGTTTGACGGCACTATTTTGAAATATAGAATGTCATTTCAAGACATCCGGTAGGACAGTATCGATATAATCAATTATTCAATCATTTGTTTTTTGTCAATGTCAATCTAGGTTTAATTCAGTCAGCTCACGCTTAGTGGTGCAGTAGGTATAGTGCCAACCCAAAGTTTCCACCTTCAATTCTCGTTGAATGCAGAAAAAAAAATTTATGGGTTTTCCTAGCTGGTTGTAGAAATTTTGACATTAAATGGCAAAAAATATTTCAAAGTATAATTTGATAACAACTTAAATAAAATTGAGCTACGATATTTAAGTACACTTAGTTCCTGGTAATAGGGGTAGTTTTTCCACATTTAATGGCTTTATATGCCAGAAATTTGATAAATAAATACTAGAAATATATTAGACCTATATAGTAAAAATTGAAGTACTGACCGTACTCAATGTACGAAAAGGTAATTCTAGCTAAGTTACTGTCAAGATCAAAACAAAATTTAAAACCTACCGTCATTCCAATTTACGACTTTATCATTGAATATTGATATAAAAGACTAAACAATTTGTATATCTCTACCTACAACTTATATTTTAGTTGATTGGTAGAGAATTTTGAATGTTTCTAGTCGGTTGATATCACAAAGTATATGTATGACTTGGCAGTGAAAGTGTTCAATTTACACTTACAAAAACGATTCGGTTCACTATCAACCATGAAAATTCTGACACTATATTGTACAGTGCCTACAAGTAATGTACTACAAAGTGAAATTTGCGTAAAAGGTAAAAATGGAAAATAGAAGCAGATTAAACTCGAGAGATCTCATCAATTCAAATTAGTTTTCAATTAAAGTAAGCACATATTAAATTATAGTTAGGTCAAAACAAGTGAATTTGGTGTTTTAAATAATTACATGAGTTAATAGTCCCATAATAGTTCCAAAATTAGTCCCTAAATTAGAGTATATAGAAATATACAAATATACTTAACATCAGCGTGGGATCGGCCCTTAATACTTATATGAAGAGATAATTTGTTGTTACGATGAGTTCCCTAGGCGGATCAATACTATGGCGTGTCTCATAAGCAGCGTCAAATAAATCAAACCATTCCCATGCAGTTATACATAACTTCCGTTTTTTGTTTTTTTTATCAGCCTATAAGTGGCCCCAATGATAAAAAATATTTTTCATTATATCCTCTCTTGTTATTGAGGAGCTCCTGTTTTTCATCATTTTCTGTAATACTGTTCCCAATAAAACTTTTTTTTTAGATCTTCCACTTTTGAAATCATCTTCAATTGAAAGTCTCGTTGAATTCAACAATTTTAGAAGTGGAACTGACCACTTGTTTGTTGAGGAAAAGTTTACTGCGAAATTACTACGCCTATAAACAATAATTTTTTTATTTCATGTTTTGTAATACTTATTTTACATATATATTAAAAAATATTTAAACAAAAAAAAAACATTAACTGAAACAAAAACTTTAAGTTCAGTTACTCAAAAAACCAAAGAAAACTACTTTAAAAAATTTTATGCATACCAAAAATTTGTTCTGCATAGTTGACACCCAGTAGATTTTTATTCTAAATTTATGAACACCTGAAAATCTGACCGCTGTGTTAAAAAATTCAGAATTTACAGATTGACTTCAGATTTGCATTTATGAATACAAGGAGACACACTTAATAATAACCATAACCACTTAATATTACAAATTCGTTGTTGGTATAAAAAAAAATATAATTAAAACTTATGCGTCTGATAAAGTAGTATCTAGCAGATCATTGAGTGGTATGGATCTAATTATCACAGAAGTCGCTTAAAACAGCTTTCTGTTTTAGTTAAAGGAACTTATCGAATTTCATACCGAACCCTATGTTGCACATAGCAACTCAACATGAAAAAAAATATTAAGTTTAGTATGAAGTGTTTTCCGAATCACTTCAATTAGTCTAAAATCTAATAGTTCTTGATTAATGGAATGTTAATTGTATACTAGTTAAATACCCGTTACTACGTAACTTTTTGCTACCGTTATATATAGTGAAAAATCAAAATTAGAGCATTCTAGGTTGTACTGCATTATAAATTATCAAAATCAAAAATTCCCCTATCAACAATATTTTAGTAATATTTGATACTTTACGACTTTATTTGATATAGATTGAAATATTTAATCAACTAATATTTCATTAAAAACTATATTTCTAACAGTTCTATTTATTCTCTTCGGTGACAATTTTCAAATGATTTATATTCCCAGTGCGCGACATCCCGACATATAGTTGACCATGTGAAAAACCTGGTGCATCAACCTTATTAACCTTAAAAATACCAACCTTATTGAGAGTTTGACCTTGCGCTTTGTTGATGGTCATTGCAAAGGCAGCTCGGACGGGAAACTTGCGTCTTACTGTTTCTTTTTTTTTATAAATTAGGAAAACCAAAAAATTAAAAACTACTGTTTTTTTTATTTTAAAATACAAAAGACTACAATATCAATAAATAGATATAGGATATATTCATATATTACATATAGGTACATTTATTATTTATCTATACTGTTTATTTTTTTTTTTAAATAAAAAACACTAAAATATTAGAAATAAAGTAAACTTAATATAGCTATTGTTTTTTATTTACAAATAAAAAACCGCTAAAATTAGGTACTAACGATTAGGTAACGTTTAGACATCAAGATTTAGTTTGTACTATTGAAAGTTTGACTGTCCTGTAAACGTTGTTCCACAAATTTTGACATCCGACTTTGTTTAATGAAAAAATAGAATATTATCCTATTATTATCAAACATTTTTGAAACAAAAAATTCTGGAAACTAATTTTTTCCTTTAAATCGAAATCGACTCTTGTCATTTGTTAAACTTTTTGTTTAATGTTTGTTGTGTTTGAATAGTTTTGTTGTTATATTGATTGTTATAAATAATAGTATTGATAATAACAATTATTAGATACTAAACTACCTACATTTATAAGATTTTTTCAACTTTTTCTTAATTGTATTTTTTATTTATTTAAAAATTTAATAAGTAAATTTTTTTTTTTCATTTTCTTGTATTTTTTATTTTTTATTTTATTTTTTTATAATTTTTTATTTCTATATATTTAAAATCATTGTTTTTTATTTGAGCCAAACAAACCTTAAATAAATAAATAAGTAACTTTTATCAAATAAAATCTTATGTGTAAACGTTGCTCTAAATGCTAACACTTATGCCAACACTTATGTAGTTAATTATATAAATTGATTAAGTTTTTTTGATTATTTTTCATAAAAAAATACGTAATAACTTACGCTAATCAATGTAGTCAAAAAATTATTTTAAAATATATTTTTCAAGTAAATAAGAATGTATTCAATAGCTTTGAAATTATTATTCTAAATATTTTTAATCCCTTTTTTTTTAGCAGTGGAGGAAACAGAAAGAATTACGTGCTAATTCGACATTTATTTGATTTTTTTGTTGTTATTTTTTCTTTTCTCTTTCGTTTGGGTTAAAGAAATGTATCCATAAAACAAAAACAATTCTCAGTAGATTGAAATAAAAAGAGGAAAGATTATGTACATAAATTATTATATAATATAAAGCCGCACACGCATCTACTATGAAAGGATAGTAGGTAAAGGATCCATTAATAAGAAAATGCACTGGAATAAAATTTTATAATTTGTTAATGATTGGTTACAATTTTTCTAGTCGATTTCCAAAATTGTAAGAACTAGAAAGTAATAAGAATTTAATTTGTGAGAGAGAGATAAAAATTCAAAACACAAAGTGAGAAAAAAAGTATCGAACAAATATCGAGATGTGTTACATTTAAAAATGCATAGTAATAAAAAACATTATTTATTCACATTATTAATATTCAAATTTCCTTCCTATTTATAAATTCTAATATTATTAATAATTAATAAATTATCATTGATTATTAAATGGGAAAATTTAATTTTGATGGAAATAAAAATGCATCGAGTCATTCATAAAAAAAAATTATTGGTTCTTGGTATAACTACCTGGCTCAATACCTGAAAAAATTTATATATTGAAAATACATCAATATTGAAAATCATCTGTTTGAAATAAATAAAAATTTTACTTCCCTTATAAGACAATTAAAGAAAATAATATGATGTTTAAGAAATAAGATATGTTTTTGAAACCAATATTATGTTATGTAGGTACCTGTAAAAAATCAATCATTCAAAATTTCTTTACTCTCATACCCTAATAAATTTAATACGTTAATTTCAGACGACCATGTACATTAGAAGTCTCTTCTCCCGTGGCCCGTGGGCAATTTAAAAGTTAATTTCAAAAATTAAATGGCTTTTTAAATCACTTATATCGCATTCTTTCTTTCTCACAACTTATTACATAAGAAAAACAATAGTTTTTTGCTTCTTTAACTAATGGAGTTTTTTTGTAAATGGAATCTTGACTTCCCCAGTGCATATCTTCTTATTAAAGAATATTCTTTTCTACTATGATGTATTAAGAAGAAAAACAACAAAAGAAAATAACAAAAAATGTGTACAGTATATTCCGTTTCATTTAAATCAATTTGAAAAAGTTATTGTAAAGTTTGATTTTTTTTTCTCCTACATTAAAGGCATTCTTGATGAGGTGTAAGAAATAAAGAAAAAATTTCTTCCAATTTGATTGCAAATAAATTCTCTTATTCATTTATGTTAAAAATAAAATGTATGCATGAAACAGAAACAATATTTCTCTTTCAAACAAAAAATTTATAACGGTACATGCTGACACCGGCGAAGAATTATATATAGATGCACCATAGCTTTTATTTTTTTGCTCAATATATTAGGTATGTATAGGATAGGTATATAATATATATCCTAATTTTTATTGTTACTGTAATGTTTTTAATATTTTAATTTATTAGCTACACAATATGAAGACTAATCGTTTGAAATGTTGGTGTTGTTGTTTAGTCTTGAGATTATTAAATCAGAACATTCGTTTTCATAAAACATCATTAAGAAGTTTTAGGTGACCTATGTATGTTCCTATTCCGTTTTTTTTTTTACAAATATTTTAATTCTTCTCATTGATTGAAGGTTGAAGATGACAAAGATCCATACTATGATATGCTGTTCTAACATAGGTAAATATTTCCAATATTATTTAATCCAAGTAAATTCTCTTTATGCTTATTTTAGATGAAATCAACTGATGTACTTCAAGACGGAACATTTTCTATATTTAATTTTCTTTTTTTTCTGAATCGTATTCATCCATACGAATTTTTTTACATTGGCCAAGTTAAAAATGATATGTTCGACTTATGTGACTGACATAAATAAAAATTATTAAACACAAAATGAATGAATTAAACGATTTATTCTTTAATTATTGTTTTTTTTTTCTATCTTCAAAAAATTTATGAGCATGATTTCCAAATAAAAATTGTAATTTAAATTCCATATTGAAACTTCAGATGGTAACGATATTTTTTTATTGTATTAACATTAAATAAAGATATTAAAAGTAAATAAAATGGATTAATTTAATGATATCATAAAATAAAAGTAAAACAAACTTTAATTGTTATAATGTGAATTGGAATGTATGTGTACCTACTAGAATTTTGTAGACTTAAAGATTTACTTCTAATTTAAGAATATTATTATTGAATAATTTTGTCAATTTTATTTTGGAAGGATTGTAATATTTATGTACTGTGTATATTTTTAGGCTTAACCTCTAAAATAGGTTAACATGAAAATGAGGCCACATTCATTGCCAATATTGAAAGTAGTTATCAAGTGCAAACTCTCTAATTGAGTGCAGTATTAAAATTGATTTTTATTTAAAATATTATTTCTCTCTTTCATAAAAATAATTTTTACATTAATTCTTATCGAACTCATTTAAACTCTATAAAAAAAAAAACACATTTTTTTGTTCTTAACCCTTCTAC
The DNA here is from genome assembly GCA_963942445.1 of Argyra leucocephala. Taxonomy (NCBI): domain Eukaryota; kingdom Metazoa; phylum Arthropoda; class Insecta; order Diptera; family Dolichopodidae; genus Argyra; species Argyra leucocephala. The sequence goes on from OZ012678.1 coordinate 111,531,215, forward strand.
GTAAATTTGGTAATTTTGACCCATATTTTAACACAAATATGAAAAAAGTTATAATTTTGGTATATAATATCAAAATGAAGCTTAATTGCATTGCCAACATAATTTTAACAGAAATAAGTATTATTAAAATTACACCAAAAAATATTAAGAGATTGTCTTTGGGTTGTTAAACTTGTTTTTTTTAAATACACTTATACTAATTTGGTCATTTTGATTCTATTAACATAACACTAGAGTTTGTTAATAATATACTGATTGAGTGACAATCACTATATCAATCACAGAAAACTTTTCATTATTTAGAGTGCAATATGTATAGTCCTTTCTTTAATACGATGTTTATATATTATAATTATGTTGAAATTAGTTTATCATCACATTTGTGTACAATATTTTGTTCACGTCTGTTGATGAATGTAAGCTGTACTTGAATTATTTCTTTTCTTATTCTTTCTTCTTAATAAAACTTGTGAACTGAACGAATGTGGTTTTAATTTAATAATTCAATATTATATTTGTGATCTACGTAGATATTATGACAAAGGTTAAGTTGCCGATATTTAAGGTATCGTGTGCTGGTCTCTAAATTAAATAAGCAAATAAGCTTCGCTCAATTTGATGAAATTATATTGACAATGTTAATTGCTTGTAGTGAATATAAATATGCTTCTTCTTTGAGTGCAAAATAAATATTGATTTTATTTCCAATTATTATTTCTATTTATACAAATATAATACATTAATTCTTATGGAACTAATTTAAAATCTATGTTAAAAAAATCAAATACATTAGTTCTTTGGGAACTCATTTAAATATACAAGTTACAATGACATTAATATAGGTGAGTAATTTTACAATAAGAATTCCTTATAAATTTGTCAAAAATATTTATATTCATAAATTTCATATTGCTTTCACATTCAATTATGAATCTCTTATTATGAATGTGCAATATTTACAATATTTACCGTTTAGTAATATTCATAAAACAATTATTAAGAGAATGCAATAATAATAAATAAGAACCGAACTTCTGTAAACTGATCCTTTTATTATATACTTTTATATTAACTTGCCAGTGTCTGTTTATATGTATATATGTATATATGTATAAATGTATATATATATATATGTATATATGTATATATGTATATATATATATATGTTTGGTAGGTAGGTTGGAATTTTTATGTTAATATTAAAACCAAACGCAAAAAGAAAAAGAAAATGTTGTTTAAAAAATTTAAAGATACGAGTTCTGAAATTTTGCACAGTTACTCATGATGAAAAAAGCAACCGGACACGGTACTTCACAAACCTATCAAGTGACAGGTTTGGGTTGCTGCCGAAAAACTCCTAGCACGTCTAAGGCATATTTGAAAACCAATTGTATTATAGGCATGAAAATTTACACTTAGATACTCTTTCAAGTATAAAGAAATACGACTGCTACAGATTTCGTATAAATAACATTTATAATAAGCTAATGAATTTAACACAGTTTGGGGAAAGCCAAATTTCAGAAGACTTAAATAACAAAATTGAAATAGCAACGATCAGTACAATAATACAAAGTATTTAAGAATTCACTGAAATAGGATTTCCGAATTTTAGGAATCAATATAAAAAATTTACATGGCTATGTGAAATGTCTATGTGAATTAGATACAAAAAATGTGACAATTAGTTTTATTAATTAGAAAATACTGCAGAGTATTCCAGGGGCTGTCCATGTATACAAATTAATAGATACAAATTAATAGATACAGTTATCAATGAAAATGAAGTTGTTACCTCCCAAACAGTATTTCTTTATTCGTTGGATTTGACACGGTTTCCTCCTCATCAATTGGAATTAAAAGTAGCAACTCCAATATTACTTCTACGAAACTTTAAGCAGCCAAAACTATGGTACTTGAGTAATAATAAGAACTTTGCATCCTCATTTCATTGAAGCATAAATTCTAATTGTGGAAAAAGCAAACATATATTTATGTTCAAAATACCGCAATAGCAAGGAACGTGTTTGTTTATACTCCATAAAAAAAAAATCCGAAATAATGTTTACAAAGAAATCGTTTTGTATAGTTTATGTTGTAGTATTCTTGATTTTGTTATCGTAGTGAAAAAACAATGTTAGAATATTTTTTTGATAAACCAATTTTTTTTATTACATTATGGAATTTCATACTGAACATTTTCTATTGCCACTTTTATTTTTAAAACTTTGTTTTTTACGCTGAAAACACAATCACGACGAATGACGAATTTTTCGGGTTCAAATACATGAGATATTATGTGAATCGTGACGAAGGACGGATAACTAAAATTTCGCGTTAAAAAAATGAGCTATTTCTATTTTACTCGTCGACGAATGCGAATGACATTCAGTGATACCAACATAAATTGATTTTATTTGATAACATTTGCTTGTTTTTGTTGTTGTCAGTTCAAAATATAAATAAATTAGGTTACAAAATTGTTTTAATAAAATATTTTTAAAATTTAAATTCAAATAAAAATATTTTTAAATTAAGTTTTTTAAAATTTATCCTCCATTTTTTTCATAAACAATTTTTGAAATTTCAAAAACACAAAAATTTGTTCAATAAGAAAAATGGATTGTAAGTGATGGATTGGAAATGATATTTTTTGAACGGGGTTGTGTCTCTCAGCGCGAAATTTGGTTATTCGTCATTCGTAGTGATTGTGTTTTCAGCATTAAAGATAGATTTGTTGGCTGAGGATGAAGGACAAGGTATTATTAAAATAAATTCCTACATTTTTATAGTAGATATTATTTATTTACTTTAAAATTTGCAATAAAATTAATTTGAAATTGCAGACAAAATTAAAACCAATTAAAACTAAATTTTAAAATGCGTGTTGATAAACGTTAATAAATTGTTGTAGTGTGACCATCATAAACTAAAATTGTATGATTATAAGCCAGCCATGTATAATGGAATTATCACTTGCCACTGTTTTTATAAAGAAGCCTTATTATTTATTTATATCATAAAATTATACACATATGTATGGCAATATCATGATATCAGCGATATTATAATATCGATATTACATAACTTTCAGTAGTACTTACTGTATTTTTTCTGAAAAATTTCAACACATTTTATTATTTATTTTATTTTTTTTTTCTATTTTATTTGGGTATTTTTTCTATTTTTTTTATAATTACATACTCTGTATGAGCTATGAGCTCTTTTAGAGAAAATAAACACAAAATAAAAAACAAAAATAGAAATAAAAGTAAAAACAAAACCAATAAGCTTAAAAAAAATAATTCGATATCAGTTTCAATAACATGAATTACATGAAATCGCAAATCATTGGCTAGAAAGACAGTCTTAAGACTGTTTTACCAGTATTTGTCTCGTATAAGTAAATAAAATATATTCAAATTGATTTCTAATGAAGAAAATACTTCCTGTAACGTAAATACCTAAAAATTTTGTTTGGCTTAAAATTAATTTATTATTTTCTAAATTTCCAAAACATGGTATGCACTTGTATACCATATGTTTAAGTTTCAAATTCAGTTTACGTACAACGTTTAAGTTAAAAATGTAAACACACACGATATGCACTTAACAAAAGTGCAAGCATAGCTAAATTGGCTTATTTATTGTTTTCACAAGTAATAAAATATTTTATAGCATATTAACCTTTAGTAAAATAATTTAAAAATGTAGGTACTGTACAGGTAAATTTAATATGAAGCAATATTCGGTAAGTTCATGAATCACTATACCAGGTATAGCAATAATGTAAAGTAAAATGATTTATTGATTTTCTTTTCTCAGAATTAGGAATAAATTTTGTATATAAGGAGGAATCATTTTTGAAATAAAACAGATATATATATCAGCTCTCATACTAAGCTAATCAAGAAATAAATTCTTTTGATTTTACTTTTGCTTTACAGCATTCAAAATAATTTGTTCAATCGGAGTGTTAAATTCTGGCAAGGGATAGTTTTAAGCGTTCGCATACTACTTGAATTCAATATCAGTTTTCCAAATTACTAATGTATTAACTATAGTATTCCTATATACAAAAGGATTTTATGCAGCAATCCTTGAAACGATAGAATCGACTTAATATATCTAAAAACACGAAAGTTATTATAAAACTTATTACATGGCAATGTTACCCACAATACTAATGAACGCAAGAATAAATCGAGAAGAAGTTAACTTATTAATGAAGGAACATATAACAAATTTTCAAAAACTAATAGAATTAGCAGAAAATCCAATACAACAAAAGACAGAGATGCAACAAGAAAATCCAATAATCAAAAAAAGAGGTGGTGTTTTAGTAAATATTAGTAGACAAATCGGTGAACTTTTTGCGATGATACCAATGACATTTGATAAAAAGGAAAAACAAGAAATTTTGGAAAAAATTGAACAACTAAAAAAACAAAGAAAAAATCATAATAAAAGAAAAAGAAACATGGAAAATAATGGTAATAATAAAAAAAGGAAGACATATTATTCAACAATCAGGCCCTACTCGTACCAAAAAATAATATAGAATATCTCTAATAATAAAATTAAAATCAATTGTAGTTTTAATAGGTATCTACTTATAACTTTCAAATTTATATCGTTTAATTAGAAAAATTAATAAAATAAAAAAAAAGATAACCCAAAAGTTTACATTTTATGAATTGTTTGCAGCCATGGCGGTCGAAATATTTTTTCATTGATTCATCATAAGACAAATGTTTTTCGCAATGAAAATTTGTTTGGAAGTTTTGCTTCAATTTGTCGGTTGAGGAACACAATTTCCAGATTTTCATCATCATCATCAAAGAATCTTTCAAATAGCTCGTGCGGTTCTGCTGAACAATCTAAATAATCTGGAAATAATGATTGTGAACTATAGAATTTAGCTCTCGACCATTTAAATTTATCTTTTAAATTTGGTACAGATGATGGAACAATAATATCAGGTCCATTGTAAGAGCAAGATTTTATTTCTACGATTTGACCGATTTTGTGACAGTGCAATTTTCAATTTCAGGTTCATCTATTTCACTATCGTTAACTCTTCCAGCAAATTCTATTTCAGTAAGGAGTATGTAGTTGATTATGATGCAAGTCTATGATTTTACCGCCTCCGTTCTCATCGTAATCGTCTTCAGCTGAAGCATATGCTGGACCTGGTGGTTGTAAATAAATTCCAATTGGCTCTCCTAATTCATCTTCTTCATCGATTAATGATTCCAAATAATCAGCCACTTCTTGGAGTTTCATACTATACAAATGTATGTAAAACAAAAAGTATTCACGAAAAAACAAAAAATATGTTATGGATTGACATAAAAATTCACATCATAAACCATTCACATGTTTGTATCGTATCAACGCTACGGTACCATTAGAGTTTCTTAAAACTCGGTCTTTTTTAGACTAGCCGAATCCGAATTCTTAAAATTTAGATCCGCCGAATCCGACTCCGATTTTAAGTAAAAAATCATAATTTTAAATTACAAAAATCAATATAGTTTATTGAAGAGAATTCACTTATCAGACAAAGCTGACATATTACAGGGCATTCCCGTCCATATATGACCATCATTTTACAAACATCACCGATGAACGAAATTTGATCAGTTTTAAAGTTTATTTCAAAACTTTTTAGATGTAACCAAAGGAGCTGAGTTAGATGCTGAACATGATCCAAACAATCTAACTAGACCAAAATTAAATTGTCCTCAAATTGATGTTTATGTACCTCTTCATATGAATGCTAGTCCCTTCGTCCAATGTGAGTATCACAACCATTTATTTTGCTTTAGCTTATTTTGCTTTTAGTTTATACCTATAACTGCTAGTACAGAACTCCTAATGATATCTTTTATCGATCTCTTTGTTGTTGTGCTGTAATCTAGTAGTTAAAAGTTAAAGTGGGACTAAAATAATTTAGAATTCTAAAATGTCATGACAATTTTCAACACCATGACAAAAAAATGCAAAGAACAGAACCAACTAAGTTTTATCTTTTTTCATATTTGATCATTTGTCAAGTTCTCACTTTTAGTTACCAACATTTCTAACGGATGAATCAATTAATTGTATTTTTTCTTAAAATCTAGACTATTTATTTCAATAGTAAATTCCGGTGAATCGGGATTCGGCGAATTTCAGAAACGTATCCCGATTCCGAATCCCAGGGGAAATAATCGCCGAATCCGATTCCGAGTTATTCGGTATGAGAAACTCTAGGTACCATATTGGACCACTTTTTTTAAATACGAAGTTTTAATATATTAATTGCAATCATTTGATTAATGGAGTATATTAAAATATAGAATAAAATATGTACTTTTCTATGAATATACTTCTGGTTTAATTATAATTTTTTAAAAGAGATATGCTAAAAATAATACTTACAATTTGCTTGTGCTCATATTTAGTATTTTTTTAGCACATAAAAAAACATTAGTTTTAAACTTGATATCACTAAAGCAAGATAAAATGCTACTGACTAATTACACAGATTAAATTAAAGAGAAAGTATTCCAAAAATAGGTTCTTAACAGTACTTTGGAATTCGCTCTGGGACTCATGAGAAATCATATTTTTGAGAAAGGCTATAATTATAGATTGTACCATATGGTGCCGTTACATAAAATGGGTTAATAGACAATTATTACAATGTTATTATAATATGTATAACTGTTGTTTAATTGTAATTCTGATTAAAGTCAAATTTAAAGTTTTTTGAAAGAACACTGACTTGTATGGATTGATATAGACTTCTTGCTAAAAAGCAGAAACACTAATGATTTAATGGAAAGCTTTGAAATTACAGGAAGGTGACCATTTCAGGAAAGGACAGGAAGGTGACCATTTCAGTTGCTTCTAGAAAGCCAAATAGCAATTCTTTCCGTGTGTCTGCAGCGGTTAACCCCTTCAAGAGCTTTATCTAGTCAATTGTATATCGACCTCTTGCTCTTTTTAATGCAACAACTGATTGACTTATTTATCGTTTTAGACAATTATTGACTAAGGAAATCAGTGTCAGAGCCATCCTGTGCAATTGAAAAAGTCGATCAAATCATCAATTTTGCTTTCCTATACTATTATTTATTTATTTATTTAGCCAAACAAGGCATTTACAAAACAATGTACAAAAAATTAAATATATATAAAAATAGCAAAAAAAAATATAATGAAAAAAAAATTTATTTTTAGAAACTTATGACAAATTTGCTACAATTTTTACAATTAATATTATTCATTTTTATTTATTGTAATTTCTTTAAAATTATCAAGGTTACTGTTTCTCTGTTTATTAAGGTCATGTAGTGTGAAGTGAGTATTGTGGTAGGCTAAGATTGTGGTTGAACTAAAGCTTTGTGTATACTTGACTTAAAAGAATTTTTGAAGTTGTGTATGATAAGAGGTGGTTAAATTGATTAAATAAGATAACTGCATGTATTGATAGGTTCATTCCTACCGTATTCTGTTCTGTGACTATATTCAACCAAAATTTGGTTTGTCTTGTTGGTCTAGGTTTCATTATTAATTTTAATATTGTCTTTAATGTAATGCACATCGATATTACCAGCTAAAACATGAAATGTGAAGCAGGATGATAGGATAATTCTGCGGGACACTAAGCTAAGCATATTAATATTCTGTAGTCTATCATTATATGATGGGAGATTATGAAAATCTCTTGAGTCGTAGAGATTCTTTAAAGCAAATAACAAATATTGCTTTTGGATAGATTCAATCCTAATACTATGAACGGAGAAAGCAGTATCCCGAATAATACATCCGTATTCTAATACAGATCGTACTAGAGAGCAGAATAAGGTTTTAATTACCCAAGATATTGTTGAATTCTTTTGCTCTTTTTTTATAAAACCTAGTATTTTATTAGGTTTAGAGATCATAGTGGCATATTGAAGATAAAAATTCAATTTACAATCTACGATAACTCCTAAATTATTTATATGATTTACACGTTTTAAAAGCGAGTTCTTTTTAGAAATAGTTATGGGCATTTGTAGATCTTTTACGGGTGAAACTTATGACATAATATTTTTGAATGTTAAGATCAAGCTTGTTTTTAGTGCACATTTCTAAATTATGTAATTTAGATTGAAAAAAAGTAAACTCTGATGTAGTTTTTATTACATTTTTAGATCATCAGCATAGGCAAGGTGACAAATTCCTGTCAAACATTTAGAAAGATCGGAAATATAGATATTAAAGGGAAGTGGCCCTAAATGACTACCTTGTGGTACACCAGAGATTGCAGATATTGTTTTGGATTTCATACCTTGAAACTTAACAAACTGTGATCTATTAGTAAAATATGAACTAAGTCAACTTAATATTGGACCATTAAACCCGAATTTTATCAACTTCAGTGTTGCGATCGATGCGATCAAATGCTTATAGGTAATTAGGGAAGGCCTTATCTGAAATTTAAAATCTCTTCTGATACATTTCCTTGTCTATTTGTTTTCATAATTTTAATATAAGTTAGATTGGAATTTCTATGCAGACCGTAGATTCTATTTATACGAAAAGTATTAAATAAAAATGATAAAAAAAATGAATATTAACAAATTGAAATGAAAGATTAAATAAAAAATGTGAGAAAATTGAAATAAATAACATTCTTTAAATAATTTAATTGTTTAATAAATATTTTCTTTCATTAACACTTTTATCTTAAATTTCGATATTTCGTATCGATACTCAGGTAGTTTGATTAACTGAATTTTTTCTGCAATCATACTGTCGTACATCACAAAATCGATAAAATGAGCTAAAAATGTAATCTTTATTAATTTTTGACGCTCTGTCGATCTGTGTACTTGACAGGTAATATGTAACATAGAAGCTGAGATATTTCATTAATACTTTGCCGTAAGCGACACCAAGATTGATATTTTTATTCTTATTTTGACTTAAATTCCAAATTTCTGGCGAAAAAACGTAAATTAACGTTTTCGAATTCGTGCAATTACTTTCACTTAAGTTGACAAATAACAGGTTACTTGTTTTTAATTTTATTATTGTGCCGTATATGTTTGTGAACAATGCTAGACTCCACAATACTAGCAACGAAAAAAACAATATTATTTTATGGTACATATTTCGGATTGTTGATGTAATATGGTAAATGTATTGGAAAAACATAATTTCTTTTAGTATTGTTCAAGTGATTAACAGTTAAAGTGGTTGTCTAGTGGATTGAATTTCAAAACTTTTTTTTTTAGAAAATAGCTATACATAAGCAATATTCCAGTTTAAAGAACAAAACGGTTATTTTGGCGTATATACAAATTTTTTGGATGAAAACTAGATAAAAATTGCGTATACGGTAAATTTTATATAAAAGGTCCTTAAAGTATTAATTCTTGTTCCAAAAAACTTTTTTATACCTTTAAAAGATAACATATGAACCATACTACTACTGATCATTAAAAAAATAAAACCGTTTTGGCTAAATTTTTTCTCAAACTTCATATTTCTCAAAACTCAAACTCGATTTTCTGGATGTACAACAAAATAATCGAGGGCAACGATTTCCTAAATCATTGTTCAATTTATTATCTACCTAACCTAAGTCTACATATATTCCAAGTCATGACACTGCAGAGAGGACTCTCATTTTGGTCCCTATTTATACAGGCCAGTATAGGAAAAATAAGGACCAGATTTTTTAAGTCTAATAACTGAAAAAATATAATTTTTTTCGAGTTTTGTTCTAAAAAGAAATTAAAATTTTGTATTTTTTAGATGGAATAGTAAAAAAAAAATATTATATACTTTAATGTTTTATTATAGCAAAATTGATTTAAAAAAGACCTTGCCATTTGAAAAAAAATATATTTACGTCTTTCAAAAGAGAGTAAAACACGTAACAAATTATTTCTAATCATCACAATTCCTTTTCACCATATTTCTTTAACCAACAACTTTTTAAATTTTAAAATATATTTTATGTAATATTTTTTTATATAATTAAAGTACAAATTCTAAACTTTATTTTGATATCAAATTTATATTTTTTTTATTTATATTTAATGTTCTTTATATGTAATTTAACTTTGTTTAAACATAAAAATATCTGCCAAATTTATAAAATTACTTCGCAGTACGCTCAAATTGGTTGAAAAAAATACAAAAAAAAAAGAACAAAATTGAATATCTTAGGGCTTAGGCAAATACATAGGCAAATGTAATTTTTCATTCTCATTTATTTGGAAATATTGTTATGTACTAAACAATATTATCTTATTTTTGTCTCCTTTTTTACGCATACAGTCTCTGTAAGCGAATGTCATGACTTTGAATAAATGTAGACTTAGACCTAATCCATGGAATTGCTAAACTTTCGTATGCGTCTAATTTCTTTCATTTTTGTATCTTATTTATTGAAAATAAATTGATTTCATTAATTTTTGCTGTACTTAAATTATAGCTTAGCAACATGGGCCCATCTAAAATTAGTAGTACCTCTTTTTTTTGCTAATTTGGCTTCCTGTAAATTTTCTTGGAATAACACTCTAATTAGTAGTTTCGACTGTCTTATATACATACATCAGACAAACAAAAAACAAAACAAATATACAGTCCCATTCGATATAACATGAGCCCATTATGCGACGGATAAATAGAAAGCCCGATAGTTATAGAAGAAAAGCAAGAGGACAATCTCCTAGACGTTGGACAGACACAACACAGCTTCTAAAAAGAATATCCACCACAGACAAAAGATATTATGACACACAAAAGGCTGGTAACGGTAACCTAAAAACGGCATATAAGAGACCTAAAGCTATAGAAAAATATTTTTTCTAATGTAGTTGAGACATTACCGAGTGGATGGCTAATGATTGACGCCGAACACTCTACGTGTACAGTATTCATATAGATGAATCATATTTATGAACGAAATTTAAATTTAATACTAATTAAGGAATTTATTTTTATAGAGTTTAAGGTGGTCATTTATTAGAAAAATATTGTGAAAATACTGATAGAATAAGACAGGAAATAAATAGTTCATCTCTTGGTCACATTATAAAAAATAAAACGGAAAAATGTTCATATTTTCTAGAAATATTCACCCAAATTCGTTTTCGTTCAACTTATCAGAAACGATGCATCAACCATGCGTAAACTAGATTTAAAAACCATGTTACAAGGTTAAAAACGTTTTGGAACAATGGATTTAAACACCAGGTTTACCTGAGTTTCCATAAATATCCAAATTAAAATAAGACAAAAAATCTTGGACTTCATCTATCCGTCAAAAGTTCTTTAAAAGCTATTTATTAATTCATCAATACAACTCTTTTATATTTTTAAAATAGATTTTTTGCATCTTGGTTTGTTATTCCATCTGCTTGTAAACTAGCTTCTTACAAAATAAAGCAAATAAAAACAACAACAAAAAAACTAAGTGAATATAATAAGGATGACGGAAAGTATTAAATTGTGTGATTGTTAATCATTTTTGTATTATTAGAAAACGATAGTTTTAGATTTGTTTTAGGATTTCATTTCCTTCTTTCCTTAAATGTCTTAAGTAGATGAGTACGCCAAATGGGTTTAAAGATAAGATCTCATTATTAAGAGTGAAGGTGCATTTCACAGTGAAAATAAAACATTTTTTAATGTTTTTTTAAAATAATTTGGACAAATTTGAAACTATTATTCTGGGTTTGGTAAGTTGAAAGTTATTAGGCCCTAAAGTAGAATATTATTAGTTTTTCGTAATGAGAATATTACTGAAAGAGCATTAATAGAAAAATAACGGTATTAAGATACAGATTTTATTGTTGGTTGTTGCTTAATTTTATATTCTATATTTAATAATATTCTTAACATTGATATTTTGAACTTCATTTTTCAAAGTTCAATAGAAAATATATACATATATACACTACACACATATATATATATATGTATATATATATTTTTTTTTTAAATTTCATAATATTAATTCTGGGACCAACATTAAATTAATTTAAATGACATTTTTAATGGATTTTTTTCATTTGATAATTTCTTTTATAGGTCTAAATGAAATTTAAAAGAAAAATTTATGATTGTCGGTTTAACCAACATCTGTGTATAGATTAAAATGAGTAAAAACTATAAAATTCGATAAAAAAAAACGATAAGATATGATTTTTTATGATATCAAATAAAAAAAAAACACTTTCCAAGGAGCTATTAATTTTTAGACCATTTTCTTAAAAAAAAAAACAAATATATGCATATAAATACATAGAATAAATATAAATATATAAGAATAATACGTAATATATAAATATATATATAAATATTATTTTTATTATATATATTATAATTTATATATATATATATATAAATACATAAAAATACATATATAAATAAATTCAGTGAAAACTAAAATTATTGGAAGAGTTGATTTTAATGTGATCTAAGAATGCTGGTTTGGATTAATGAAAATTCGATACAGATTATATAAGAAAAATTTGATCTTGCACAAAATTGTTCTATCTGAGTTATCGAATAAAATTTGCTACTTGCTTTAATCTATTAAAAAAACAAACATTTTTATCTTTTGATTTACAGAAAATTAGAGTTTTTGAAAGTATACAGATGAAGTAGAGAGGATGATTTTTATAACCATCATAGTAGTAAAAAAAATCATATTTTTAAGTAAAAATTTCCAACCACGGACTCGCTTCTGATGCTAATCAAAATTACATTTAGTGTCAGTGTTATATAATATTTGTATATGTATTTTGTTTGTTATTAATATTCTTAATTATGCATGAAGCTAGATAGAATAACGAACTGTCGAATAACATATACTAAAAAAAATTAAACGGTCAACCGCAAAATGGAAAACTTTTGATTTTGTAAGGCAGAAAATCGTATGTTAGACTGATAATAGAACTTTCGCGACTTACACATAAGTCAGACCTAGTTGACAAACCAATCAGAAGTGCATCGACATGTTCCTGTGAAGAGCAGGCGCAAATCAGTTTACAACACATTTCTGTTTTTTTCTCACATAATTTTCTAAAATATAAACACAAAAAATAAATGCCAGAATATTATTTAGCGGGATTTTCATTAGAGATTTTTTTTTATTGGAATATCTTACTGCATTGTGTTACCACGAGTATCACATGCTCACCACAGTAGAGGCCCGACACTGTAATAATGTTAACGAAAAACTTCCTGAGATGACCAGTTACACTCTGTTCGCGATAGACAGGTAGTATAACCCCTCACTATATTAACTAATTCACTAAACACCGGTTGTATGATACTGTTGGTAAAATATCTTTCAGCAAAGTTGAGTTGAAATGATGAGTTTAAGAGAAATTGAATTTTGAAAAAAATTTAACTTTATTACTTTTACAATATTTTTATTTTTGATAATTATCATAGAAAATAGTGAGCTATGTTGCACTTATGGGGTTTATATTTAATTTTAAATTTGAATCTACTTTTTTCAATACAAATTCAACATTTTTTCAAACAAATTTAACAATTTTTCATTCAAATTCAACATTTTGTCAAACAACTTGTTTGAAGAAATATTAAATTTGATTAAAAAAATGTTGAATTTATTTGAAAAAATGTTGAATTTGAATGAAAAAAAGTATATATTTAAAAAACACAGTACATTCTTTTTATACCAGAGTAATAATTTAAAGGCATAGAAAGCGGAGTTTAGTTTTAGATCATCATGCGAAATATGAACTCTGTATCGGAGATTACGTATAAGCAATGAAAAAAATCTACCTCTGCTTATTCCCAATTTGGATTAAATATTATACCTGAATGTATAGATACAATGGCTTTGGAAACCATTTCAAAATATTTCCATACAAAATTCAAATAATTTGGAAATTATTCTAGTTATAAAGTTTTTAATAACTACTTGGCTTAATATTGTTCAGTGTCACTCATAGTACAACTTCCGTACTGTATTTTGGAAAATTAAAAGAAAATTAATAGGTATGTATGTATGTATGTATTACAGAATAATATTATTATTTTAGTTTATTTTGTTAGTTTTGTTCCATTCCTTATTTTATATTACCACAAAATTGGTTATGCTCAGAAGAAATACGAATAAATTTCATATCACAAATTACGGTTTTCCTCTATCCTATTCTTATAAAAATTATTGTTATCCTTTGATAATAATTTAAAAATTTCCTTTTAATTTATGACATTATAAAAAAATTCTATTATGTTCAATCTATAAAAACAAAACGGTAACAATTTAAGTGAAAAAAAAAAATTTCTCTTAAAAAATAATCTTAAATGAAAATTTACGATATTTATTCAATTTATTACGATCTTATTATTATTACAAGTATAATACAATGTTATGTATTATTAATATTAGCTATTATTATTCAGGAATATTTAAATTTTTACTTATTTATATACATATTAAAATTAATATAATATTGAATTATTTATAGAATATATTTTAGGTAATTCTAAGGGATCTTAGAGCATTTACATTTTATATAAAAATTTTATTTTTTATATACAACGGGATGTTTATATGTATGTATATATTTATTTTGTCTAGAGTCTAGACATAACCAACCGAGAAAAAAAACTGATATATTGCGGATAGAATTGGATTTATAAAACAAAACTGCCTGTTTAATAAAATTTATGAGATTCATATTTGTCGCAGGTTTTCTTTAGATTTTCATTAAATCTAATACCCAAACATACTCGTATATGCTAATGTCACCATAGCAGTAAAGATTTAGTTTTGAAATAGGATCTATCACTGACATATAAATCTCAGTTTAAAAATAATTTATGAATAAAAAAATTGTATATTGTATCTATTGTATTAAATAATTACATTTTACCTTTGAATAAAAAATTCATATGATGACATTTTATTTTTCGTATTTTGAGGGAATGGTGGAAATATTATAAGTATACATATTTTTACTTTTAATTTACTTTTATCTGTTTTATTTTAAGTATTTTATTCTTTAATTTTTTGAATATTTTACATAATTATTTATGAATAAAACCACCTGCAGGGAATAACCTTAATTCAACAAAAACTTACCATCCCAAAGAGAGAAGTAATAACGTAAATGTTTAACTCTCAAAATACTGACTAAAATCCATTAAATATTTAAAATGTTACTCATATTTATATAACTGTAATTATAAGCCTTAGCTTGTGAGGCACGAGTAATTTTAATAAAACAATAAGGGTGTTTTTTTTAATAAACCCAGAAGAACTTCAAATTGTAAAAAATAACACAAAAAATTAAATTTTAATAAAAATGTTTTATTTATTCGATGGTATTAACATCATTGTATGGTAACGATCTCCATTGACCGTAGATTCAAGCAATTTTATATATTTTATAATATATGGCAGGCTACCCTAACCATTTAACCAAAAATAAGCCTCGACTCGCTGAAGACAATTTTGAAATAAAACGGGTCAGTTTTAAACTGCTCTATGGTACAGTCGGCGAAAAAACGACGTCTATGATGGCACCATACCTTAACCCTTAACCCTTTCATTGGCAAGGATTGAAATAAAGTGAATAGTAAACGTTTCTCTGCTACATTTTGTTTTATATAACCATTTGAAACTAAAGGTAAAAAATAGATACATATATCCTTGAAATATCCTGTGTAAGCACATGGTAACAAAATCATACCACCGCCCAGATAAAGATGTATTTACTGATTCAAATCAGTAAAGTAACTTTCAGTCTACCTGAAGTAAGAAGGAATTTTAATCATTGACCACATCCCATTGGTTCGTCTTTGATGACTTTTTTTTTTGTTGATCGAATTTGACAATACTATTCATATACTGAGCTTATCATAAGCCATTATTGGTGGGCACGTAACCATCAAGTTGTGAGTTCCAACAACTTTTCGCCTCAGAAGTGTCATTAGTTTAGATGAATCATGAAAATTAGACTACTTTTTTATCTTTTCACTTCAGAAATAGCAATCCAGAATTGAGTGCGCCAGGCAGATTCACCGAGGAATAAGCAGTCCTCAAATCAGAAGTACTTTTTTGTTACTTAGACAGACAGTACCGTAAGTATTAACTTTTTTTCTTACAATTTCATCATAGAGCAATCATATAAGTAGAGTATTCATGTAGAACAATATTTGTTAATCATTTTCTTCTAAAAATCCCGTCCCATTTTTACTCAAAACACGAAAATGCCGTCCCATTTTCACTCAATACCCCAAAACACTCAAATATATTTTTTTTACTCAAAATTTTTTATTTATTGAGGAGAATATTTCATACAATGCCTCTATACTTCTAGCCTATTCACAGAATGATTTTTCCGGAATTTTATCGAATTACGATTTCGTTTTAAGTTTTGTTTTAGTTTTGTGTATAAATTTTTGCTCTCCCAGTGACTAGGCTAGAAGTATAGAGGCATTGTTTGATAATTTAAAGAGTATACACATCCGTATGTACTTTTGATTTATATGAAGAGTATATATAGTATATGTGTTCACCATATATTTACATATTTAATTCAATACAAAAAATATATATAGAAAAATGTAAAGAAAAAAACACAATTAATCGCAAAGTAATGAATGAAATTGTATCCATACAATAATAGGCCAATGATAGAATCACATATTCCAGAAAAAAATTCAAAAATAATAGCAATAAAAGAATAAAATTTTAATAGTTATGCATTACAAAAATGTGAACTTTGTACAGAATACCATTTTGTTTTCTTTTCTCAGAACTTGATTAAAAATCTTATTTCTATTTCAGATGAAATAATTTTTGAAGAAATAAGAACAGCCAACAATCCCTATAAAAAATAAAATGTGCAGTTTTACTTTTTTTACTTACTTTTTTAAATTTTGATAGCATGTTTGTTTGTTTGTATGCATATTTATATATACTATTCATATTATTATCTACGGTAAGAAACAGACAAAATTAATAAAATCAAAATTGGTGAAAATTTAAAAATACATGTAGGTACCTAAGTTTCAGTACCCTTTTCAATTGAAATCAATTTGAATTATTTTTAATTTTACAAAACCAACATTAATTTTTTTGTCCCTTTTTTCTATAAAGTTTGATATCACAAATTTCATAAATTACATTGACCAAGTCCAAATAAAAATATTAATTCTTCAAATTTTCAAAATTAAAGCATCAAATACAGTAATAATCTTGAATTCTTTCAATTTCTAAAAAAAAATTCAATACTTTGATTTGTAATATTATTTGTGGTCTATTGAAAGGACTTTAAATACATATGTAGTTTTTTATACACACATTGTCATTTCACTGTCATTTTTTATGAAAAACAAATTTTGCGATTTCGATAGTCGGAAAAAATGACAAAAATCATAAAAAGTGAAAACAAGCCAATTTCGATAGTCGGGTTTTATGAATATATTCGGATAAAATGACAAATTTTGTCATTTTGAAATTGTTAAGTGACGGCTATGTTTGTTTGAAAACTTTTGTTGTTTAAAATTTAAAAAATGGATTTACAAAAAAAATCCTAAGCATTTTATTTTAAATTTGTGGACATGAAAAAAGTAAAGAAATCTTCCAGATGGTGACTGGTGGAAAAAGCCAAGTTCAAGAAATTGAGCAGCCTCAAGCAAAAATAGGTGCAGGTTCCACCTCACAAAGACCTTTTTTTTTTTTAACTTGTCTTCAGTAAAATGGCTCATAGGCACGATGCAAACAAGCGGTCCCAAGTGTCGGGACCGAAGACCTGAAATTGTTTTTTTTTTTTAATTTTTTTTTGTCATCAGTACAATGACCCTTAAATGTGATGAAGACAATAG
This sequence comes from Argyra leucocephala, assembly GCA_963942445.1. Classification (NCBI taxonomy): domain Eukaryota; kingdom Metazoa; phylum Arthropoda; class Insecta; order Diptera; family Dolichopodidae; genus Argyra; species Argyra leucocephala. The sequence goes on from OZ012678.1 coordinate 111,549,086, forward strand.
GTCCGAGGTCCTAGGAATTGGGGCCGAAACTCTATATCACCGGTTTAAATTGTATTTTTCTGAGAAAAGGTTATTAATAATTATTATAAATAATTTTTAAAAAAATTTCGGGTTGGTCCGACAGTTCGGAAGTCGAAACCAAAGGACCTTGAACAAAAACAAAAAAAATTTTTTTTATACTTATCTTGATGCGTAATGAACATTATTGACATTTTGGTTTTTGGACAATTTTTTTGTTTAAGGTCTACGGTCCCGACTTCTGAACCGCGGGACAATCTGAAAATTTTTCAAAAATTATTCATAATAATTATTAGTAACTTTTTCCCAGAAAAATAAAATTTAAACTGGTGATATAGAGTTTCGGCACCAATTCCTTGGACCCCGGACCTATTGTCTTCATCACATTTAAGGGTTATTGTACTGATGACAAAAAAAATTAAAAAAAAAAAAAATTTAAGGTCTTTGATCCCGACACTTGGGACCGCTTGTTTGCATCGTGCCTATGAGCCATTTTACTGAAGCCAAGTTAAAAAAAAAAAAATTTCGAGGGCTTTGTTTAGAATCGCAGCTTGATATCATGTTTTCATAGCAAGTTATGAATGTAATTACGGAAAAAGCAAATTAGCCGAACTTTTTACCAAATCTCTTAATCTCATCTCAAGACTTCCTAGAATTTCGGCTAATTTGCTTTTTCCGTAATTACAATCATAACTTGCTATGAAAACATTATATCAAGCTGCGATTCTAAAGTTTATTTTTGTAGTTTTAGTACGCTTAAATTGAAGGCAAATATTTCTAAAAAAAAATTTTTTTTTTGCTTATTTTTTAATTATATCCAAAACACGTCAAAACAAAAATCATCTCATTTAAATTTCAAATTTCATTTCATTTTTCCCGACTATCGAAATCTCAAAAAATCATTTAAATGATAGGACATTTGTCATTTTCATTTTTATGAGATGACTATCAAAATATGGGCCTGTGTTTTTTTCTTTACATTTTTTTATATATATTTTTTATATTGAATTAGATATGTAAATGTATGGTGAACACATATACGATATATACTCTTCATATAAATCAAAAGTACATACGGATGTGTATACTCTTTAAATTATCAAACAATGCCTCTATACTTCTAGCCTAGTCACTGGGAGAGCAAAAATTTATACACAAAACTAAAACAAAACTTAAAACGAAATCGTAATTCGATAAAATTCCGGAAAAATCATTCTGTGAATAGGCTAGAAGTATAGAGGCATTGTATGAAATATTCTCCTCAATAAATAAAAAATTTTGAGTAAAAAAAATATATTTGAGTGTTTTGGGGTATTGAGTGAAAATGGGACGGCATTTTCGTGTTTTGAGTAAAAATGGAACGGCATTTTTAGAAGAAAATGATTAACAAATATTGTTCTACGTGAATACTCTACTTGTATGATTACTCTATGGTAATACGCAGTAGGTAAAAGTATAAAGAAATATTTTGTAATTATAGAAATCTATTAGAATGATAATATAGAAAGAGTGAATATCTGCATCAGGTGGGTCTTATACGCTCAAAATAAACCATATAGTGAACAGGCAGAGGTCCTATTCCTGAAACTGACGACGAATGATAAAATTGGATCTTCTTCCGCACTGCAGACCTTCATGGTGTAGTGGTTATGTCATCTAATAACCAAAACGAACCCGGGTGTAAATTTGGCTTGGATGGATTTTCCCTTCATTATTCTTAAAACAAATGAAACTTTATAAAATTTCTTGAGAGTATAATTCGATATTAACTTGAATAAAATGGAACTATGCTATTTAAGAAGCCCTACTTCCTGATTATACTAGTAGTTTTTCACATTTAATTAGTTTATTTACCATAAAATTTATTTTAAAAAAATCCTCAAAACATTACTTGTTCCTCTTGATATAACAAAAACTACACCTACTCTACTCTATATCTAAGTTACTGACAATAAGATACAAAAAAAACTTTAGTTTACAGCGCCAATATTCCCTTAAGTAAGTTGGTGGATCCACCAACTAATATAAATTTGGTAAATGTAATAGAAACATCTGTGGTAACTGTTACATCAGCCGATTGCAACAATTAATTGTGGATATGTCAATGAAATTACCTTTGGCTGTAGTTGGAATTGTTACATTTAATATACTTATTTAAAGTTGGTTTTGTTTAAAAAATCTATTTTTGCAAAAAAAAAAAAAAATAAAAATAATAAAAAAAATAAAAAAATAGAAAAAGCAAAACTAAAAACTTATTCTAATTTAAAAAAAAAAAGAAACAAAGTGGTAAAAGTAATCTATAAAAATATACTAAAGCCAAGGCATATCATAGGATACATATTCATTGACACAAGTACAAATTATTCTTTAAAGATTGTTTTTTTAGTAGTAGGTTAATATGGGAATTATATGAGTTACATGATTATATATTATTTAATGGTTCATACTTCCCATAATTAGTTCTATGAAACTGTAAGGTAAACATTTCATTACATATGAAGAATAATTTGGGAAATTTTGCAGTAAGCCTTATTTTTCATTCGCTTCATTTCACTATAGAAAATAATATTATATTATTTATTCCAATTCCAAATTTTGTAGCCGATTGTAATATCCGAATATTTTCAATAGATTTCAAGCAATTTTCTTTATTCTGGTCCGCACCGGGGTCTTTGCAACCTGCTATACCCTCGAAGAAATGGGAGATGCTGCCTCTGCTACTATTCGAGACAAAAATATAAAAAATCAATTTCATTTCATCATATTATTATTACTCGTCTGTCGGCGATCTTTTATCAACACAAGTACATCAAATGTTGTTGCCCACCTACGTATCGTAAGATGATGAACATAATGTTATTAAAGAAATTTTTTGTTTTCATCAAAAATGTTATATTTTTTGAAATTGAAAAATTGAAAAATTACCCTAAAAATATTTGTGTGCCTTATGAAATTAAAATAACAAAATTGCCCAAATAAAATATTAAAAATTAGGTACGCAAATTTGACACCCGCACCCTTTCAACCTTTTAGCACTCTTTTAGATTTTGGGCCAGTTTAATAAATTTTTTTCAAAACGCTCACCGTCTTATCTTGTATTTCAAATTAGAAACATTTTCATATTTTACAAATTTGTTATTGAACCTTTGTTAAAAACTTTATTTTTTTTTAAATGAAAATTGACAAAAAAAAACTTACAAAAACGTACAAAATATATTACAAAAATTAGAGACTACATAAGAAAAGGGAATTTTTATTGTAACTATTTTAAAATTCCCGTGGGAATCCTATTGATGATAGTACTGAGGTTGTATTTAAGATGATAAAAATATTTATAAACTTTGATGTACTTGTGTTGATAAAATATCGCAGACAGACGAGTTATAATAAATATGATGAAATGAAATTGATTTTTTTTTTATTTTTGTCTCGAATTGTTAACCTCAATTTTTTAAATTTAAATTCACTCACCCTTAGCTGGTATTAAGCAACACCTAAATTTGTCAAAATTTTATTTTATTAAAAAATCATACTATTGTCTCGTCATATTACATAAATTCAAGTTTTTCTTTTTGTTTTTCTAAATTTACTTTTTAAAGTTTTATCCTTTTACAGTTGAAAAACAAAAGCTAAAAAAACACGTTTTTCCATAGAACGAAAAAATTAAGTTTTGAAAAAATTTTTTGAACCCCATAAAAAGGATTGAAAATTTTATGAATAGAATAGAAGAAGAAATGTTGAAATTTTTCAGGGTTTCATGTTATTTCAGAATTGTATTAATAATTTTTTTTTTCTTTAAATGCTTAAGGATTTTTTATTTAACAAAATTATTGTTGTAATAACTTTAAAAAATATTGATATTTTTATAATTAGTAAAAAAATGTTTAAAAGAATTTTTATAAAAGCATTTGATTTAATTTTTTATTTTAATTTCTTTTTAATTTGTTTTTAAATCAGTTTGAAAGAAAAAAAATTGTTCTTTTCTTTTGCCATTTTCGATCATAATAAAATTATCTATTTTTAAATTATATTTAAATTTTTGAAGATATTAGATTTGTTGTTGAATAAAATTCAATAAAACTTTGAGAAACATTATTAAGAAATAAAAAAAAATGAGTTTGAGAAACACAAATAACAGATTTAAAAAAATTTAAAATCGTACTTTTAAATTTTGTAACCAACAATTATTTAAATTGATAAATGGCGGCAATGAAGAAGCATACGTAACAGATTTGACAATAACATAGACGTCTTAGATTTGTATAGATATTCTAATTTAGTTAGTTTTAGTAACAGTTTAGAAAATTTGCTTCCTCTAACGAATAAAAATTCATAGTTTTCCAAAAAATTGGAGAAAATCTTTTTAAGTGAATCTAAACGAAAGCTTTTATCTAATAAACCGGATATATTATCATTGTTTATCTTTTTCATCGCTTGGTGAGTATAGGGCTTCGGCCAAAACTCAAATTTTCGTGGTTCTTAGTCTGTTGCTATTATATAAATGGTGTGTATTGTTCCTATTCTACTTGCGCCACCTATCGTAAATGGTAACCATTTTATTTCCCATGGGATTTGAATTCGCCCTTGCCACTTTGTTAGATTGAAAAAAATGCTTTATTCAACATGGTACACTCTTTGTCATTGGGATAAAATAAATGACAAAAATTGATTCTGAGTTTTCGTTATCACTAAAAATAAAATGAAACTATGCTATTATGAAGGCGAAGTTCTCTATACAATAGATATAATTTTCCATTCTCTGTGTAAAAGCAGGTTGGGTATTCATTCCATAGACTTGGAATTATATAAAAAGAAAAAAAAATTCTTCAAAAGAGCTTACAAGCTTGTACAAAGTATGTATTTATTATTGGTTTTATAACATCAAAACTTCATTTGAAATATTGTAAAGTTAAAAATTATAATAATTTAATACAAGAAGTAATACAAATAAACAAAATTAATATATTATTGTAATACTAGGGGCCCCTGTTGAGTAATTATAATTCAAGTTGAAGCCAAACTTAAAGTTTTGAAAAGAACAGTAATTTAGGTTTAAAAGTTGAATGAGTGCTTCCCCAAATAAAATGTTATTTATTATTTTTTACAACTTAATATAAAATATATGTTTAATTTAATATAAAAATTACTTAATCAAGCAAAAAATATATGCATAGATATTAACTACATTATGTATGTTTAGAAAATAATTCCTATATAAACATCATTATTTTCTATTATTCTTTCAATCATACAAGCCAACAGGAGATATTCAACAACCACAAATTTAAAATTTTAGTAGTTTTGGGTTTTTTTTGGAGAGTGGCATTGATATTTGTTAAGTAATTCTGTAGTTTTTTGTTATTGAATGTTACATTGTTTATTTTCAGCCATAATTTTGTTTTATGCAGTTTTGAAACAATTAATTTGTTAACAAATGTAAAAATTTAAAACATTTTTGTTTTTTATTATTTATAAATAATTAAAATAGAAAATTGTAATTTTGTTATTGAAAGCTTAAGAAAAAATCATTTTCTGCTAGAAGTTTTGAGGATTAGAAGTTTTGAGGAGGAGGTTATCAATTGTTAAAATGGAATGCTTGCTCTACTAATAACAACAACAATAAAACGGTGTAATCAGCATTTTTCAATAAAATCTTATAATTCGTATACGACGTATTTTTCAATATTAATATAGAAAATTCATATTCACACTTTTTTTACATTGTTTTCTTAAAGTCAGAGCTTAAATTAAAGTTATATTTTCAGATGAAAATTTTAATAACAAAAACAGTATTTCCGAAATAATAACATTTTTAATTCAAACAGAATTAAACAACTCTTTTAATGAATAGTCTAAACTTTGTTAATTGATAATAACACTTCCTCTATAACAACTATTTCAGTTGAGCGATCGTTTTTCTGCCTAAACAGAATTAAAACTACTTTGAAAAATAGATGTGAACAGTTTTAACTGTCGAATTTAGCAAAGATTTCAATAGAAAAGGAAAGCCAAAGCAAACTGATGTTTCCTTTTATAGTGCTTCCCCAGTTGAAAATTAGTTAAAAAAAGACACATAAATACACCTTCTTATGAGAACCAGAATAAATATGTAATATAGAGTATGAATTTTTATATTAATTATTTTATGGACTAGTGTGAATTTATATTCTATGTATTATTTTTAAAATATTTTTTAATTCTTATTTTTAGCCAGGTTTTTAATGGATTGTATAGCCTAGACTAGAGCTTGAGTTGAATATGGAGTTTTATCGATACCGTTTAATCTTATTTGACTAGCAGCTCTATTATTATATTCGTTTAAGTCTGAATTAGACGTAGTTTTAACATTTGATTTTAATTTATTATTTAGAAAATACAATGCATATGCATCAATTGCATAATTGTTTTATATCCATTTAGTTTGATAATACCATATTTTTTATGTAGCTCATTTGTAGGAGTTCTGCGATGGGGGTTAAAAAGGTTTTTTATTGCTATGTTCTGAATAGTCAGCAGAAATTTCTGGATTTTTTTCAAATATATTTACCCAAACAGCAATACCATATGAAACTCTATATCCATTACAAATGATTCTCTAAATGGTTATATTAAATTTAAATCGAAAAATTTAATGTATAAAACTGTCGACCAGAAACAATCGGAAGTTCATAGTTAATCTAAAAAAATTTTTTTTTGGTAAATGTGACCCAACTTCTAATACTTATTTTAAAAACCACCCTTATGTTTTAGTTCAGGTTTACAGTGAACTGGTTCAGGGACCTACTATACAACTCTAGGTACCTATCGGGAATATTTCACAAACCGAAGATATTGAAAGAAAGAATTTGTAGCTAGGTGTACTCCACCAAGACTAAATAAAATGTATTTCACCATTTCGTCAATTTTTATCAGATTTAGTGAAAGAAGAATTTCTGAAAATGTAAATGGTAAAATTGAAATAGCGGCAACACAGTCCCCAGAAACTAAAGCTATTAGCTAACGAAATTTTTAAAAAAATTGTTGGATTTGATAAGATTTTTGACATTGTTTCCTCACAAGCCAGAACCAAAAGTAGGAGCTACAGTTATGCTTCTACGAAGCTCCAGTCACCGAAAACTGTACTATACCAGATTAATAATAAATATCAAAGATTGCATCGTTATGTTATTGAAGCACGAATTCAAACTTATTACATCAGATCTTGAATTGGACCCAACATATGTTCACATATCAATGAAACTTCTAGAATATTTTTCAGAAACAATTTTTTTTATATGTTGATAATACGTAGCTTAATTGATGCTTCATGGTACATCAGAGAAAATTAACACAGAGATCTTCAAACGAACAGTGTCTGCATAAAAATTAAATAAATTAGATATCTATACAAAACTAGATTGACATCTAAATGAGGTAAAAAAAAAGTTAAATAAGTCACAGAAATTTTTGCCACAAAATACCAATGCAAATATAACAATATTCTTTAATAGAGAATATCACCGTTACAATACAAGATTTGCTACAGATAGAAAAATTATACCATTTATATATAGGCATTATATATTTTCTTGAAATAATAACAACAAATTTTCATAAATCACTAAATACGTCTTCTAAATTAATTTAATAATCGTTTTATGTGTTCAGAGAGTATCTTAAGTTACTTCACCTTAGTAAAAAAAATCAGGTAACTGAAAAACCAATTTCAATTCTGTTTTTTGTGTTTAAACCAAACACACAAAACAAAAAATTCAATTTTCTTAAAATGTTTTCCTTTTTAAAAAAAATTTTTTTTTTATTATTATTTTTAATAAGAGATTTGCTTACAAAAATAATCTCCTTAGGCAACATTATAAAAAGTAAACCTATAATACACAAATATTAATTTAATCTAATAATAAATTATATTTTCGTAATAATATTATATTTCAATTTTTTTTTTATACGACGAATAACATAGGCCTTAACTTTAGAATTTAAATATCTCTATATTTCGTTTAGTTCTTAAATTGCATTCCAAAAATATGAGACCTGAATGAAAATAAAAAAAAAATTTAAAATTAAAATCAATAAATCTGTAATATAAAACTTCACATCACATCCTTTAAGATATATTTTCTTTATATTTATGTACCTGAAAAATTTTATCCTTGATATGAAATTAAAAATTTATGTATATAAAAAAAAAATTTTTTTTTTTATTCCACCAAAGTTATTATTTTGGTTTTTGTAATAAATCCCATTTTCATGATGTACGATAACTTATAATAGATTGAAGTGAATTGAAAATAAGAAGGAGGAGAAACCTTCCGAATTCGATTATATAGAATTATACAGAAATACCAAGTTTGTGTACCTACGCGAACCAAATTATACAAATTTCTTAAAATCTACTTACAGTGAGAATTAAAAGTAATCAATTGAATCAACAGGTTATGAGTACAACATCAGAGAAATTTTGAATATTTCTATATGGAAAACAACAATAAGTGACGATTTTACATACAAAAAAATGTTCAATATTTTGGGTAATAAGACCAAATAGAAAGAGAGGTAAGAAATAAAGTTGAACAAAATTTTAGTATTTTTGTATAGCATATTAAGTTGTTACTTCCACTGTATTCTAATTCATTTATGGAAAATAAATTAATATTTTCAAATTTGTGATGTTTAAATTGTTAAGTCATTTATACTTTGAATTTTAAGAAACCTTTTGAACTCGATTGTGTTTCCTCAATACAATTTACTCCTCCCAATATACAATTTACAGAAATCTAAGGAAAACCTTTATTTATAACTTCCAACTAATCTATTTCATACCTTCTTTCCTTTTTATTTTATTCTACCTATACTACCCCAACCAAGCGATACGTGTAATTGGTAAAGGTAATATCCTACCGCTTTGGTTGTTTTAAAAAAAAATACATAATTCGATCTCATAGTCAATTTTGTAGTAAGATTGCGTTCAGAAATCAATAGATTCTATCAACAATCAAGTCTAATGATTTAATTTCGAAATATAGATATTATAAATAAAAAGTCCATCAAAAAAATCTATTTCTATCTCATGTGAGACATACAATTAATCTACTTTACTCTGAGAATATTTAAGCTTAAACAACATTTGTACCAAAGAACTAATAATATATCACAGCATTCAAAATTATAAACTATTTAAAGCACAACCTTATTCTCAATAGAATGATTGACATTCACCGATATAATACACGACATAAATGTAATTTCTATTTATTATTATTTAGAATAAACAACAGAAACAATAATTGGTTATATGTATAGGTGTCTCAAACAATTTAACGAATTACCAAAAGCGCTTGAAGAAATGAACAAAATTCGATTATTTAAAAAAGAAACTAAAATTATACATTTTAAAATATAATAATAATTTCTGTGTCAATAAGTAACCACCACCTAAGTGAATTTTGTCAATTAATCATTTCTGAAAAAATTGTGACATTTTGAACGGGATTTGTTTCATACAAAATGAGCACTAGAATAATGTTAAACTAAAAACAGAATAAAATCTTTAAAAATAAAAATTTTAAAATAAAAAAAAATAATTTAAATGAAAATAGTTCATAATAAGTGTTTATTATAAAATTATTTTTTCATCATTTTGCAATTGAGTACAATACAAGTTCTTAAGTGAAAATCATTTTGATAAAAAAAAACAAACCTAAATTTTTTTTCTTCACAAAAATTAAAGTAAAAATATAATTTTACCCCAAATAAGTTGTTATTTTAAATTCATTTTTCAATTTATAATAATGAAATATTCAATTTAGAAGTATTTTGATACAAAACACAAAAATCATTTCATGAAAATAACTAAAATTAAAATAAAATATAGCCTAATTTAAAAAACAAAAATGGTGATTCATGTTTCCATAAATTTTTGGTCTTTTAAGCATGTATAAAATAAATTCCAGGTTATTAAAATAACTAGTGTGTTAATTTATTTCTTAATCGTCATTATTATCAGCAAAATTTGGGTGTATATTTGAAGTGATCTGATTCACTTATAAAGTATAATAATTTTTATCAATGTACGGGAGCATCGAAAGACCATCATCCTTTTTTCTTATTTATTTTGATTGGCTCATTATACCAGTTTTCAACTTTAAAAATTTTGGTGGGTCTTAAATTGTTCTTCTTCTCTAAATGAGTTTTTGTATAGAATTTTTCCAAATTCTTTAGGATATCGTAACCATTTGACATTCTTCCATTGGAATGATTCATTCGAAGCTTTCTTATTTTTGAAAACAAATGTACGTAAGACTACTATTTTTTTAATATACATAATACGAGTTAGTTGGCATAAAGATTTTAGCAGGCTTATAGTGGCGACTCGTGAAATATTAAGACAGGCGTTCAAAAACAAAAATAATAATTTGTGATTTTATTAATGGTTCTATTCGTAAATAAGTTCCAATACCCTCAATTTTGAGAAAATATTTTTAAAATAGTCTTAAAATATTAATTAAAAAACAAACTACGCTCTTCTGATCAATAGTCGGATGACACAAACATTACACCACAATAAAATTTGAAAAATGTATGTAGCTATGTCTGCTACCTTTTATCCTTTTTAACGAATAGTTCTTCTTATATCTGAATGATTTTTGTTTGTATACTTTTCGCAAATCGTTCTTCTGGGTTCTTTATTTTTTTTTGATTACACACCGATCGTTCTTCTGAATTTTTATTGTTTTTTATTATTAATTACGAGTTGTTATTTTTTTCAATATTACTATATTTACCTAAAACATTTTGTTCTTCTTCAACAGCTTTAGCAGCTTCATCACAATGTTCTTTCATAATGCCTCTCTCCAAATCAACCATGAGTTATCCTCTAGATTCTATTATTAAAACAAATCACTTCGTAAATTCAAACGATCGTTCGGCACTTAATGAAAAAACACTTAATATTCAAAATTTGTTCATCTTTTATCAACGAATAACCACTTACTGACACATAAATTAACAAATTTTTTGATAAAAATATCAAAAAAAAAACTTAACTGCACACTTAGAAAATTTATCCCGCAATCGCTAAGATCAATAAATTAAATTACCTTTAAGATATTGTTTATGGTTCAAATGCATAATTGTGTAATTAAAACAAATAAAGAAAAAAAAGGTATACTTATTTAGTTAATGAAAATGTTTTTTTTTTGCACATACTACCCAAGCAGTACACTCTAAAAAAGGTGGTTAGGTTGCCTACATGAATTGTAGTGAAATTCAACAGACCATAATTTTGTTAGCTTTCACACTAAAAATGTGTAAAAATCTTAAACGTGTGAATTTCCTTACAGAAAAGTGTAATTTACTATCACATTTGGAGTGATTTTCAACAAAAATGTGTGATTTTCAACAAAAAAAGTGTGACTTCTCTACAAAAGAAGTGTGATTTACAATCCCATTTTCAACTATTTCAACGATGCTTTATTTTCCTGCAAAAAAGGTGTAATTCGAAAACAGATTCATTTTTTAATTATAATATATATTTTTCAGCTTAACAATAATAATTTACACAATTACTTAAAACTAATTCACAAATATCACATTTATACATAATTTATTTTATAATTTATATATTAAATAATAAAATTTTTATAAATGAACACTAATTAATTACTTAATTTCAAAAATGACTTCAATTAACTATTTCATAAACTTTGTAGAATTATTGATGATTTCAATTACATATTTCTTAAACTTAGTATTTAATAATAATTATAATAATAATTACATAGAACCTCAATATTAAGCTTTTTATTATATTTAGACTAGTGGCCCCTGTTGTGTAATTATATTTCAAGTTGAAGTCAAATTTAAAGTTTTTAAAAAAACAATAATTTACGTACTGACATAGACTTCGCACGATATAGCAGAAACCACTCGTGTTTAATAAAAAGTTTTGTGGTTATTAAGTTTTATTTAGGACACATAAATACACGTCTCTCATATACTGCTTCGTTTCCGATATATTCCCTATAGTAAGTGGCATTTAGTATAAAGAATGATTTTAAATTTAATATTTTATTGAAAAATTATACTTTATTAAATATAATTATATTTTTGTGTATATTATATGTTTTCTGAATTTATTATAAAAATTATATTATAATATATTTGAAACATATCCATTTATATATTTTTGATTTCGATGTTTCAAGTTTTTGTAAAAACGATATGGTAATACTAATAAATTGTACACTACATTACTTTTGTGTATTTCCACGCATAATTTGACGTAATTCCAGCAAACAACATTAAACAACATTAAATGCGTAAATATCAACCGCAAAATGTGGTATATTTCAATCGTGTAGTGCTAATTCACACATAAAATGTGTGATCAAAAGAATAATGTGAAATAACACATTTTTGTAGTGAAATAAAACATTTTATGTTAAAAATTAAACATTATCGTCTAAATTAACTATAGTAAAATGATTTCACACGTTTTTTTTTTTTGAGTTATTTTAAAAAATACACTCTGAAAGCGTGTTTTCACTCGCATGATCGGAATTTTCTGCAAAAAACGTTGTAAAAAACTTCATTGATTGTAGTTAAATCCACACCATTTTTTAGAGTGTATGAAAGGATTCCTTTATACACATTTATTGTAGGTTCGAGGAGAAAACAAATATTGTAGCTAATTGTCATGTAATATTTTAATGATAGGAGTTATTGCACATAATGTTTGAATTGCGGAGAAATGCGGAAAATTGCCGAAATTTTTATAATATGTTGTGGTTCAAAGTCTATGAAGTTTATGACTTATAATTAATTCCTAAGCCAAATTGATTGCCAACATACATATATTTTGGATATTAATGGGTTTGGACGGTATACATAATTGTATCTCAAGAATTAATTTAATTTACATTATTAAACTTATTTACTAGACAAAATTGTGAAAGTTTCGCTCACTAATCCATTAACATAGTTCTTACAATTATTAAATTTATATCTAGGCATATGTTATATATTAATTAAACTTAACATTTACTTTAATTACAGTTCCTATTAAACTTCATTAAAAATTATATTCTTATATTTGGTGTGACAAATCACTCTTTACTCTTTACTTCACACTTAGAGTGTTATAAATCGGTTAATTTGCCTAATGCTATTTCGCATATAACTTCTTATTTCACAAATTTAATTTTAGCAAAATTAACATATTGCAAATAGTTTATTTATCAAATTGGACACTTTGCAATTAGTACTTTTCACAAAAATCCAACAATTAATTGATTTGAATTGATTTTATAATCATTTTTATTAAAATATTTTATCAAATTTATCAAGATAATATATTTTTGTTTGTTTGCAATAGGTATACAGAAAATCCCGGTAAGCTGCTTTTCCAAAAATGCACGATTTTTAGGTTACTTAACTGAAAAAGGCAATTAAGCGAGCTCGGTTAATTGATTTAATGGGTACTTACGAAAATTCGGGCAAGTTCCCCATTAGGCAGCTAAACAAAAACGTTTGATATAGGCAAAATAATATAGAAATTCACACAAATTATTTTCTATATTGATTAGGACCAGATAATTTTAATTAAGTTTTAATTTGATTAAACATGCATATGCACCAATTTTCATCGCATCGCAATTTTCATTGTCAAAACACAAAAATTAAAGGAACCATTCATCACAAAAAAATTAAAATTAATCCATATAAAACAATAAATAAATTTAAACTACATAAATAAAAATACTGTAGCCACAGAACTGAATGAATTTGTTCTTGCAGAAGTGTTTTTTTTTCATACATATTCGAAATTTATTCAAAAAAATTCGTTCTTGTAAAATATATTTTCCTGCCAAGGCACTTAACCGAAAAAAATTATAAAAAAATACTAAAAGTGTTCAATAATAAAGGGCAGTAAACCGAAATGGGTAGTTATGGCAGGAGTAATAATCCGAATAATTTAATATAAAAATTTAATGTGGAACCAAATTCCATCTTATGTGTTCCCAAAACATGACAAATTTTATATTTATGACCTAAACAAATTCAAGACGAACATTAACACCTTCGTTCGTAATTGTCCTCCTTCCCTTTTACCATCCTCCTTTCCAAATTTATGTTCCCTCCCTAGCCAAACGTACCAATCGGTATAAAAGGTTCCCACCTAGTGTTTTGGCTATGCATAAAAAAAAAAAAAAAAAAAAAAAAAGAAAATTGTCAAGTATTTGTATTTTAAGGTACTGAAGCGGGTTGTGCACATAACCGAGAAGCACTTAACCGGGGTTGACTCTATATGGCTTTTATTGATAAGTATATTGTTGTAATTAATTGATTAAATTTTAATATAAAGTTTGCATTTTATTTGAATTGCATCCAAGTACTTACTTGATTTGTAAGTTTGTTAGTTAAATTAAAATTTTAATGCATTATATTTAAAATTTTAGTTAAAATGATTAGTTGTAAATTTGAAAATTTTCCTACTTCAGACTGTTTATCTCAATAACAATAATTGAGAAATTTTCATATATGAAATATCCATTTGCTAATCGTTCTTTTGCTAAGATTTTTTTAAACTTTTATTTGCCAAATAAGTTTTTTTATGATAAGTCTATAAACTAAATGTTTCTTTGCAAAGTTAAATTTTCCAAATGTTTTTAATACTTAAAAAGTATTTTCCAACAATGTTTAAAGACATAGATCTAAGCGTTACAGCTTACATAAATAAAGTTTACTTTTTTAGTTTTTAGAAAAATTTATTTTTTACTGTAAAATTGAGTGAGTAAAATTTATATAGTTGTTCAGTCGTTGTAGTACAAAAAGTACAAAACATTAAAGAAGTCCGCAAATAGTGAACAAAATACGCGTATCGATATGATAAGCAACTTTTCTAAGTTTCTGTTTAATATTAGATGAATGAGCTTACCAAAAACAATATTTCACTACTAATTATGAAAGAGAACTTTAATAGTCTATAAATGTGAGATTCCAGATTTAAATGATTATAGATACTGCTCCAAGATTTTAAAAATAAATTCTATCTGAATTTACATGCGAAATCTCTGGTTAATCAAGAGCAGTTTTTTCCATAATCTTACAATTAAAAGTAAAACATAATTTTTTGAAATCATATTTGAAATATGATATTATAAGTAGATTGATGATCAGCACGTCATTGCCTATTGACATAACTATTTTTACTTGCCTAAATTGAAATTATTAAAGAAAATTAATTTATCAATACTGCTTAGAGACAGAAGATAAGTAAACTGTAAAATATATTTTATACAAAAGGACATTGTTTATAAAAATGCCAGAATTTTGTTATTTGCTCACGTGATAAAAAATAAAATAAATTTTTAGGTTGCAGTTTCTTTATGGTGGTTCGTTCAAAACAAAATCGAATCATAGATTTTCTACAGTTACACTACAGACTATACCGAATAGAAAGATTTTTAAAATTCATTAAAATATATTTTCTACTATTAATACATTTTTGATACTCACTGTGCATTATATTGTATATAATGTATAATATATCGAAGTTATTAATATAAATATGCTCTTAAATAAGTCTTCGAGTCACCAATTTTATTTATTTTCGTAAATTCTATACACATTCATACAAAGTCTGAACACATGTACATTCGAGTATTTGATTTTTTTATTCCTGTTTGTTCCTATTGTTGTTTTTTTTTTGTTATGGTATTTTTTATTATACTTATATACCTTTGGAAAAATTCTCAAGACTTATGAAAAAAAACATTTCTCATTCCCGAAATTAGATTTTCTTGTTAATTTTTTTGTTTCTTCTTTTTTTATACATATCTTTTCAAAAGGATCAAGTCCTTTAAGTTGATTCATTAATTTTATTATGTGCCTTTTCTTACTTATATTTTAGTGTTTTGTTTCACTCTAAGTTTTAAACATTGAATTTTAAGTTTTTTTTTTGTTTTGTTTTATATTGTTTTTTTTGTTACCTTTTTTAATAAATTAGGGTTGGTTATTTTCTTTTTATAACCCGTTTAAAATTTTTCTCTCTTAAAGATTAACATTATTTTCCATTTTTTATATTATTAAGTTTTATGTGATTTTATATGACTATTTTAAGGTGTTAAATAGTGTAGGTGTTTAACAAATAAACTTATCATGTATAGCTATTCATATAAAACCAATTCGTATCTACAACTATACTTTTATATAAATTATGATCGTAAGTGAATTTTATCCTTGTTGGAGATTTTTATTTTTTATATTGATATCTAAGATATTGAGGTTTTAACACCTGAGGGTATCACATGTTACATTTACAATTCCACATACACTTATGTACATCCAAGTATATATTATACAATATATAATATCTTTATTTGTGTAAAAGAGTGTAAAACAAAGTTTAATAGAATTAAGCAATGTGGTGACACCATTTAACAGCAAAATGTTGTACAACAAATTGCCAATTTAATTTATTGTGTCACTTATATAATGGGTAGATAGGGTATGTATGCATTATTTATAAATCAAAGAACTATATATATAAGTAAAAGAAGTGATTATATGTGAAATATATCCAGTGAAACAGTTTTGCAGAATGTACATAGTATATATTTACTGTTCAATACTGTATAGCAATCAAATTGTAAACTTTTTCGAAGAAATTTAGCGTAAAATTTAGTTTATGGTCTACAGACTTTGCTAAATTTGGTAGATTAATAATATTTTCCAATTTCAGATATCCAATTTTAGACTTACAGTATAATTAATGAATAGAATGTTGGAAAGTTGATGAAAATAATCTCCGAATATCGGTTTTATAATTGGTTTATTTGCCAGATGAATACTTTATTCTCCAATCAGAATAAACAGTTATCTTAACTAACACAATGAGATTCAACTCAATACTGCAATGTTTACAACGATTACAAGTTTTTGAGCTTTATTCAACCACCAAAAATGCACTAAAAAAGTAAGCTTAAATAGAATTTGACAAAGATATATAGTAATCCAAATCTGTTTATTCGTAACCACAAAATTCCAGAAAAAATAAAGGAATAAAATCACGAATAAGTTGAAAATGAAAATTATGATGCCAATTACACGTGGAAAGAAAAATGAAATGTATATGCAACACTATGTCAATATATTGAAGTTTTCAATGCACAACAATTAGCTTTTTTTCTCTTCCCAGAAAAAAGTCGGTGAAAACATGCTCAGAAAAAAAAGTAAACAAAAGCTCAGGTATGGACAATGACAATATAAGCTTTATAATTTGGGCATGACTTTGAACACCTAGCTCATATGAGGCACCCCGCTCAAACAATTCAGAATATTTGTTTGAAGTGCAGTAAATTAGGTGCCTCATCAGCGAAAGAGATAACATTTGATGTAGCAAACTGGCTGCATCGGTCTCAATTTTTATTATAATTTCTTTGTTAATTTTTAAATATTTAATTTTTTTTCTTTTACACATTGAAATTGTCTAAAATAATTTATTACATGTGTTCATGTAGAGGTTCTATCTAAATCAGTTAAAAAGTCATTTTTGTTTATATGTATCACATCGTCATATAATAATCTAATATATACATGAATGAAATGTAATTGGTTCTTATGATACTGTAATCAAATTAATTTTATAATTCTTTGCGAAAATAAGCTCAGATACCAGACATTCAGAATTTTATAAATATTTTTTAAATATTAATTACGAAAATTATAATTTAAGGATTTTATTATGTACGTATAATCTAATTTAGAGTAAATTACGTATATCTAATTTAAAAGTAGGGCATGAACATTTATAAGATAAAGCTGTGTAATACATGGATAAATTATGGATATAACAAAATTAAACTTAACCTAACCAAAACTATTGTCAATTGAAATAACAAGGATTTATTAGTTTAAATGAATGGAGTTCAAAGCTTTAGCTAAAATTATAAACAGCTTCAGTTAAAATTATCGGGCTAGGAACTTAATATTCGAAATTAGTTTTTGTACTCAATTTGACCGGTTTTTTGATTTGTTTATAAAAAAAATAATATCGGTAATTGTTTCTGAAATTCTAACTGACGATGACATCGTAAATGTCTTTAAAAAAAACTTAAACCTGATACAATATAAAAAAAACTTATTTGTTAATTTTATTCGTAAAGATTTCGACCACTAAAAAGATTTTTTTAAAATTGACATTCTTCAGATAAAAAAGGTATCAACACAGATGCTGTTTTTGTTTTAGTATACTACTTGACAAGATTCTATAGTGAACAGCTTAACTGCTTTACGCAAAGTCCTTTCATACTAATAAACCCAATAAATTATTATTTTTTAGAATATTTGGTATATCAATTAATATCAATGTAGCATACTACATCTCTATAAAGTGACTTCATTTCAAAATAGGGTTTTTGTAACCCTTTAGCTACGTATGCTGTTAGTATGCTGTGAAAAAATTTAACATTATTTCATGTAATTTGTTGTTATAGAAAAATGATAGCAAAAATTTTGCTTGAAATTTTGCTTTATAGTAGGCTGAACTGTTAGTATGCTGAGCAAAAAAAAATTAAGTTATTTTTTTGACCGCCAGGTATTAAGCTTCAAATTTTTTGCTCCTCATTTAAACACTCAGGTATTTAAAATTTTGGCATTAGACAATAAGCAACGTTTGATCTAGTAAAATAAAGTGAATAATCTAAATAAAATAAAGTAAATCTGAAAAAATATTATTTAAAAATATTATTTTAGTGGTTCCATTTTTAAATAATATTTTTTAAGGGTCACTTTATTTTACTTACGATTTATTTATTTTTTAAATAGTTTATTTAAGATAATAGATAGATTAATTAATACTAATTTTTTAAGATTTTTTTTTCAAACGTTGTTGATTGTCAAATAAACAAATAATGCCACCTGTTATTGATTAAACGAATTTCTGATAAAATTTTGCTACGAATTTTGTAGTAGTTTTTGTATTAAATTTTAGAAATATTATATGTTAAATAACGGAATTGCAATAATTTAAGGTTTGAAATATGGCGCAAATATATGGTTAATTAAAATGTAAGATGAGGAGTTTTCTTCCTGTAGGCAGTATCTGCAATCTGCATTTATCCGTATTGCATTTAAGAGCCTTGAACAGATTACATTACGATTCAAATCAAGACTTAGATAATTGCACGGCAAATTTTTTTAGCAATACTTCATATTGTTGAATTGCAACATGGGATGAATTTATGTTAGTAATATGAAGCTACATATATAATATATATATTATGTGTACATTTACGTGTACATGTATTTGTATATATTTGTTTAAGACTGTGAAATGAGAAAATTAAATTTAAAATCTCACTTTACAAAGTTATTCTTACACCTTTTCGTCTCGGAGCAATCTACACATAACACATAACACATTTTTTTAAATTATTATAGTAAATATAAAAAAAATAAAAGCAGAATAAGTAATAAAATTTTAGAAGTGTTGCCAAATTGTGGATAAAAACTGGCGAAATTAAATCTAAAAAACGGTTAGTTATTTTTGTAATGTTTGGATAAAATTGTAATAAGAAAAAAATTTTATTTGATAAGGTTTTTACTTGTTTTTCGTGCAAATTTAATATGCCATAAATATATTATTTATTTAATACTTGAACTGTTTTAGCTGAAAATAGTTATTTCCCTAAGCTTCGTAAAAACAGTGTACACTTAAAAACAAATATGTATATTAAAGAAAATAAATGAAGTCAATTGCAAATGCATAAAAAGTTAATTTTAAAAATTAGTAATTTAAATTTCAAGTTTTAAAGCTTTGTATACTATTGTAAAGATATTTACCACTCTTAAAACTTTGGTAAATGGTTTTAAGTCTTCAGTCGAAAACAAATTTCGATATAAAACTAATACCAGAAAATTAGAAAATTTCTTGAAAGCAATATCACACATTCAATCAGTCCTTTTTTGACCTAATTTAAATTTAGAAAATTACAAATATTGTTAAAACTTGCTAAAATATAGTAGTAAACACATAACTTTGGAAAACACAAGGCAAATCGTACTTATTGGTTTATTGGAAAAAAAATCTACATTAGATCTGGAATACAAAATGTTCTATATAAAGCAATTCTGAAACCAATCTGGTGCTATTGGTGTCAGTAATACAGAATTGCTTCTACTAGTAACATTGAAACAATTCAAAGGACGCAATCACAAATTTTACATATCATAACCAAGGCCCCTTGGTACCTATAAAATATTAATCTACATAAAAATTTAATTTATTGTTGGTTACAGCTGGCTATAGAGTAACTTGAAAAATGTAAAAACAGATATGTAACCAGGGTGATTCAGTACCCTAACCATTTGGCGAGTGATCTACAAAACATTACAATAGCCCAGTAAGTTAAATGTAATATGAAGTGTCATTCAATGGACTAAACCTTCCAACTTTTTAGATTGTAAGATTTGAATAAACCATGGTGACTTTTATTGTTATAAATTATTGCCATTTTCGTTTCAAAGATATAAATACAAAGAAAAATCAAGAAGAAGTCAAGAGAAAGATTCAATAAATACAGTTAAAAGAGAAAAAAAAAAAAATACAACTTCAAAAAAATTGAGAAAAACTGTGTTAATTAATGTAATGGAAATTCTTCAATTTCTCTATGGCAAGAAAGTGCAAGCTAAAGGTTGGTCAATCACTGATTCAAATCTAATGAGAAGTAAGCTTTATATCTGCTACTATACTATGGTTTATATAAATCGAGACTAATCTACTTTTTTGTCAAAATAATGAGTATTAAAACTAAAATGATGTTCTAGAACCATCCAAAGGGTTTTAGAATAAGATTAAGCAAAAGAATAAGATTTTCTTGATGTTCCTTAGAAATATCGGAAAAAATGCTAGATACTGAACGAATTTAGTGAAAGGCATTTATTGTAAACTGAAATTTTAATTTATACCCCTGTAAAAGTAGTTGACGGATAAAATTGTTACTAGCTACCTATTCTTTTTTTCTAGAAAAAAATTATTTTTTGTAGCTTACTCTGATTTTTACTCTAATTTTTTTTTATAATTTTGTTACTAATTTTTTCTGAACAGAATAAAAATTGTAAAAAGGAATTAAATTAATATAAAATCAAATTTTTGTCTCATTTTCCGATATAGCACAGAAATGAAATTTTAAATCGCAAATATTAATTTTTGCAATTTATCTTCCTTGCACTTATTTGCACCATTACTGAATATGATGAGTGACTCAGAATCTATTTTAAACAAGCAAGAACACCATTTTTGTTATATTATAATTTTAACATCTACCCACATTAGCGAAATTCAGTGATGATTTTAAGTAAAGACTTGGCATATACAATCACATTCAAGGTTTTTTTTATTAAATTTGTGATAGGTCGTCTGGTTTGACTAGTGTAAATTAAATCTATTAAACTTATAGGATAACATCGTCTTCATAATAGTAAAATTCCACTATATTGTGTTATTGACACCCAAATTGAAGTCGAATAACTTTTTCGTAATTAATTTCAAATAATATTTAACAAAATAATTTTTACAGTATTAATGCCACAGATTTGAATCTGTAATCTGGTGATTAGTAGTCATAGATGGCATAATCGCTATATTATATCGATTGACTTGGCTTTGGTAATGCATTAATTTAATGCATTTTGTACTGGAAAGTATTGAATTAAATTTTCATTTTCAATGATAAGAGTGTATATATATAAATGTTGATTATAATCTTTTTATCCAATTAGTATGGCCTAGCATAGATAGGGGTTTAAAAGACTATAACAGTAGCTAGAATTTAATTTTTGTGCTATCATTTACTATACCAGCAATAGTAAAACAGCGCTCAACTGGGTAGCATACTGTGATAATGGGATAGTAGGGTGTTGAAGTATATTACATTTTTTTTACAACAGAGTAACATCAGCGTCTCGGAATTATCATTGAAAATAAGACATACAATACATTGCTTACAGAATTATAATTGAAAATGGGAAATTCAATCTATTATTTTTTTCATTATCATTGAAAATGAAAATTCAATATAGTAGTTTTTTTCATAAGCATTGAATTCAGCGATAATTTAAATTAATTGATAATGGTAAATTAAGGTTATGTCTGATTTTGAATAATCCAGTCCTCCTAACCCTTAAATAATCGTGTACATTTTTTTAATTGAATTGGCAACACTATCTTGAACTAGCACTTATGTTAATAGATGGATGGACAATGAACATATAGATTTTTATAATCATAGGAACATTTAAAACATAATATAACATGCCCAATATATAATGTTTATATATAGAAACATGTTGCACGAATAACAACAACATACTTTATGTACCTGTATAATACAATGCATATTATCAAACTTCAACAAGTTGTTTTGTTTTTCATCGGAATAACAATGTACAAATATTTCTTACCAATAAATACATACATATATATATACAATACATATACATATTTGATGTGTATTTCTACAAATTTATATAGAATAGAAGAAATGGTAAATAAATCGATAGAAAACTATAATAATTATTGTGAAAAGTGGAAATGGAAAAAGAAAAATAAATATTCGTCGACATATTTTCTATATTCAGTATAGAGGTAAAGTAATATCATGAAAACTATTTATATCATGATATAAATTTAAAAATTGCAGTTATGTATATAAGTATAATTTTGTTGTAGAAAAAATTGAGTGTTTTATTTACACATTGAATTATTATTTATTGTGATAAAATACTTTAAATAAAAAACAAAATATTACTTAATTCTTGTGTAAGTTAATGAATGTGTGAGAATTAAAAGAGATTATTTTTTTTTGAGATTGATTGGTTTATTTTTAGATACCAAACGAAATAAATCTGTATATAACGAAATTAATAAATCCGAGTATCAATATTAAGCATGTACTTATAGGGGATTTTTTTTTTAATTAAATATTTATGATGTATATTTAATATTATAATGGTGATTCACAATACGAGACACGAGCGTTTTTGATTAAACATTCAACGTTATATAAAGTTGTGTGCTCAAATCAGGGATATTACAATTATAACATCTACAGAATGTTAATCGAATATGTAATCGTTTATACAATATTTGATGATTTTGAATTTAACAATATTGAAATAATAAAAAAAGAGTAGTGAATTGTTGGTATTGTTAAATAATTCTGTTGATTCGAAGTTAGTATTTAAAGAAATTTCTCTCTTTGGTGCCTAGCTGGTAGTGGATGTTAGCGATCATATGTTTTGAATTTTATATAATTTTATATTCACTGAGGCTTATTGTATACTAATTCACAGATTTTTGAGTGAATAATAATATAAAATAATAACATTGAATTTGATCTTAACTATGTGATAATTGGTATGTTAATCAAAATACATGCTAGACATGCTCATAAATAAGCAGTAAAGCATTTTGTTTATGAACAAAAGTTGCAAATCAAATGTGTTCGTATTTATGTGACTAACTTTAACCTTTTGACTGACGTTACGTAAAATTTACTTCTTCACTGCAATTATAGCTAAAAATGTATGCTACAACTGAAGCGAACCCCAATATTTTGATTTTTATTGTTATCTACATATATAAGCAAACATTTCATTGACTATAGATCAGTAGTATGTGAAATAGAGAAGGGTTAGAGGATACAATTTACGTAACGGCAGTTATTGAGTAATGTAAATATCTTTAAGAGGAAATTTATGTAATTTCATTAATAGAATTAATATAATATGAAAAATTATTGGGGTAAATTTTACGTAACATCAGAAGTGATGTAAATATTCTATAATAAAGGCTCAATTTTTTGTGTTTACTTTTTTTTCAATTATATTTTGTTACAACATATTTTGAATTAGCTATTTTGGTTTTTACCGTAAAACTAAAATATTTTGTTATTTTTAAATTTTGAAGTAATTATTTTAGTTTGGATTTTTAAATTTTTAAGTAATTAGTTTTTTAGACTTTTTCAAAGCTTATGAATTAAAGTACCATTTTAGTTCATATTGAACAAATTTTTTAAAAAACTTGGTTCTTCTGAGAAAGATGTTGTATTGGCGTAGGACCTAATAACTATATCGTAAGGATAGCTGGAATTGCTAGCTTTCTAAAAATGATCTTTAGTGGCGCATGTTTATCCTTTAAGGACGAAAAGGATATTTGAAAGTATCTTTGTTATTTCCATGTTTTTGTATAAAACCGTTATATCTGTTGATCTGTTAGATACATATATATTTAGCTACATATTCTAGAAATATAACGGCTTGGAGCACATTTTGACATTTATTTGGTGATGATTGGTGCTGCCGTTATAGAGATATTGTAGTCAACATCTCCCTCAGAATCCCCAAAAACTTTATTTTTCTATTTTTAATTGTTTAAAAAAATTTTTATGATTTTGAGCCCAATAAATACTTTTTTTTATAATTTATTAAAATAAGAGGTGATATTTACATAACATTAGGCACTACGAGAGAAAATTTCATTTTTGAGAAAAGGTTAAATTTATTAAATTATTTATTTATTTATTTCAACTATATGAATGCCTAATGAGATTTCTTTTTATTATACAAACTTGAGCTTTATACAAATATTTTTTTTTCAATAACTAAGTAAATCTAAGGTTAAGTAAATCTAATTTAATTAACATTACAGGATTGCAATGTTAGTATTGCGAAATCTGCATGTGCGTTGTATTTTTCGTACTTTGTTCATGAAAACATTTATTATATAAAATATCAAGTATTTGTTTTTTCATATTATGTTATTATCATCACTGTCATTTTAATGAAATTTCTGCCATTTTCATTTTGATATTATTTCAAGTCATTAATTCATTTTTGATCAGTAATAAGGGCAATTTGTATAATGGAGTTTGATTTTAATATTGATATCTTAGTAAAATAATATAAATGATGCGCTAGCTTGATTAACTAAGAATATTATTTAATCTAGATAAGAATAATTTGTAATTTAGTCACTCTTTTATTAATCAAAGAAGCTGCATGTATAGTACAATTACGTGTATGATTGTATTAACTGATTTATATTGCAGTCTGCTTAAGTGAGTTCAAAACCTAAATTTTTCTATTTTATTCTATCTAATACCATGATAAATGGGTAATAATATACACCAACCTTCCGATTTACGCGGTAATTTTTTAGCACGATTTTAATTTTAAGCAGCTTTACGAGTAAAAAAAGGGGAATTCCCAATATGTATTTTCAACAGTAAATTTTGAGCATTCATAGGAGTATACGATTGAAGTTAAAACTAAAGAAAGCTTTCTGAATATGAAATTCTCTATTTTTATTGAATGTAGGTATTATTTTTAATTTACGTTTAAATAAATAAATTTTGTTACGATACATACATTTAAGCAATTGCCTTTATATGCTGTGTTTACGTGTTCAAATAAATTTCTAAATTATACACATTTTTTTCCGTGTGTACGGTCTTCCATATAAATCGGTGAAAAGGTGAATATGTATGGTTAAATTTCTATTCTTCCAATGATTGTCTAAATAAATTTTTCTTTATTTTTTTTAACAATAGTTTTTTAGAATGTTTAGCTATATAATCAAAAAATTTTGCCAAAATAGCATTAATGTTAATGAGAAATAAGAGACAGGAAAATTATATAGGAACTAATAAATTATTAATCATTCGAGTTAATATCAAGATTACAGTAAATTTTTACATAACTGATTTATCCAGAGAAAAAGTCGATTTATGTACGGAGTAGATAGAAACAAACATTTTAGTTTTTGTCATTACTAAGCTTTTAAGGCTGCTCATTCAAACTTTATTGAAAAATTTCCTTTTACATTGCACGAAGAAAAATATTTACATTTTTATTAATTTTAAGAAAATAAAAAACTTACGTGTTCCATCGAAACGTGTTGCAATCGTATCCAAAAATGTATTTTGGGGCGCTAGCAGCCCCTTTCGGGCTGGCATTGGATTTGAAGGTCTTTTATAACGTTTCTCTTTTCGATGTGAACCTGAAATAAAACGAAAAACATGAAAATATTAAAATATAAATTTGAATACCGTAATTTATTTTAAAGCTTTTAAGTGGTCAATAATTATTATTACAGTTTTAAATTTATTATTTTCAAATTAGAGATTTTTATAATAAAGACTTATGATTTTATTAAATCGGATTTCATTAATTTATTCGTTATTTACTCAAATTGATTTGTTTCCAATATGTATACAAAAAAAAATGTATTTACGTTTCAAAAATAAATTTGATGTAATAAAAATCAATTCAATAATTGCATAATACAGATATATATAAATTAAGGTTACCTTACATATTTATTTTGATAAAATTTATACGTATATTTTTTTTTGTATTTAATTTAAGTTAAATTGAAGGAATTAAATTAAAATTAATATAAATAATTTTAATATATGCGGGGATATTTTTTCAATAATTTATCTTATATTATGAGATTTTCATTGATTTATTATGGCTTTTCAAATTTTCTGCAATTTTCAATTTTCTAAATAATTTAAAGTTGAAAAAAATTTTAAATTTAAAATGAATAAATAATATTTGAAATAGTATTTGAAAATTACTAATTTATTGTTGGAATTAATTTTAAAGGTTTCATTAATTACATAATAGCTAAATTTATCATAGAAAATTTAATTAATAATAATTTATTAGATATCAATAACATTTTTTTTTTAGAAAACAATAAATAAAGGAAGAATTTTTAGAAATTAATATTTTAGTATTAAAGTATTTTGTTCACAAATTTATACAAAATTACTTTAGCTGCATATTGGGATATATTTTGAAATTTATATTAAATATCTTAAAATATAATTTATGTGTGATATTCAGGTTTTCAGATTTGTTCTTTTCAATTAATGACAGAGAAACAAACTATGGATGTAGGCGTATGAGACATATCCAATTTTGAGCTCAATTGACTCTTTACGGGAAATTTGCTTCTTCATTACCTTATATCGCTTCATGTCAAGGAGTTCACATTAAAGTCACTATATATCCTTCCGCTAGCTTAATTAAGCTTTTATAACAGCTTTGATTTAATAATTGGGAGTCAAGAGGTTTTAAAGCAGCTTAAATTGGCTATCTGAAATTGTGTATATATTGGCACATTTGTAAACTTTTTTACTGAATTGTAGTGCCGATATCTCGAAGGCATATGTTTACGCTTGAGAAACAGTGGGATATGTGTCGTAACCTTAAACCATGATCCATACGCCGGTAGAAGTTTTCTCCCCGAATTTTAAACCATCAATATACCATACCGAAGCTTCTGCAGATAAGACTCTTATTAGATGCTTGATTTTTCTTATTAGGTGTTAGTAAAGTGAAGCTCCTGCTGCAATCAATTGGTTTTGTCATATAGTCCGACATTGCAATTGCTTCGGTTCTTAGTTTTATTTTTTGCAGATGATTCGGGTCTTTACTGTTTGAGACTATTTGTTAGATTCAGCCTTCTTGCTGTAATTTCTGCCATCTTCATGAAATCCGTCTAGATGAATCGGTGGTTTTTCCAGGAGTTTTTCTAGCCCTAGGACACATTTTCAATGCTTCAGTAGCCACAAGGCTTGTATTTTAGTAAGCTTTGCACATGCGTTGGTCTGTATTATTTTTGGCCACCATACAAATTTAGCGTAAGATATTATAGGTTTTATTGTAGACTTGTAGAAACATACAGTCATCTATCGAGATAATCCTCATATTTTGAGATGTAAAAAATTCCTTGTTAGTTTTTTTGTTTATGTAATCTATGTAAGAATTCCATGACAGTTTATTGTCAAGTATTACTAGGTGTTTTATTTCTTTTACCATTGCAATAGCAACATTATCCAATGAAGGTGGTTAAGTAGTTTACTTTTTTTCAAATGCTGAAAAGGTTGCTGTTGATGGATTAATGCTCACAATGCACGTTTTTGCACCATTTATGCACTATGCTTATATAGCAAGTTGCATTCGTTCCACATTTATATTTTGGAATTTGTCTCTTACTAGTAGAACTTAGATCATCATAAGCATTACTGATACAGGAGATACGTGCCTTCTTTAGAATGGCAAGAAGTTGGTATGACTAATTTAAGAACCACTTTATGCTTTTGATCAGGGGAGCACTTATTTTTTCACTCGGTAGCTATTATTCTATTAAATTTATTAAAAGGCTCCTATTAAAAATTTTAACCCTACACCAAATAAATAAAAAAAATATAGAATTTTATTATTTTACATTAGATACTAATTTATAAAATTTTTCGAATTCTGCAGTGTTAGAGTTTGACTAAATAAATTTATAACTAAAATTAAATAAAT
Source organism: Argyra leucocephala (assembly GCA_963942445.1). Taxonomy (NCBI): domain Eukaryota; kingdom Metazoa; phylum Arthropoda; class Insecta; order Diptera; family Dolichopodidae; genus Argyra; species Argyra leucocephala. The sequence goes on from OZ012678.1 coordinate 111,577,487, forward strand.
CAATAATTTTTGAGAAATTCTTACGTAAATTCTACTTTATCATAGCTAACATTGAACTTTAATAATTTATTTCAAAACCTGTCTGTCAAATATTGCGTATCAGTTTTATTAAAGTGCTAAGTATTACAAAACAAAAATAAAATTATTATATTATATAATTAGAAATTAATATTCTATAAATAGAATTGATGATAATGAAAAAAAAAAAAATTTAATTGACGGAAATATGATTTAATCGTATTGGATGGTGTGATTAATCGCTACAAATCAATACTGATTTTCCTCTTATCACTGAGTATTTTACAAATATACATGCAAGTAATGTAGTGTGCGTGTGTGCATGTGTATATAATATTTGTAAATATATTTTGTAATCTAATTGTACGATAAGGATAATAAACTTAAATATATTTTCATGAATCATTCATATTTACTACAGTGTATATATAGATATAGGACCCCTATAGAGAAATTTTCAAATTGTATGAATATTCAAATACTATAAAAAGAAAAATAAAAAATAACAATAACAACAATAAAAAAAAAATAAACAGGATAATCAAATGAAATATTTTGTAAATTGCTTCGAAACAAGGTTTTTCCGAGAAAACGAATTAAAGGATTGAATTTAATTTCATGTACTGTTTATTTTTTTTTTATTTACTTTTCTTATACCTTTTGATCACATTCATTACGCACACAAACACACATTTATGTTAAAAATAATATTTTTTTTTTCTGATTTATAAATAGTTCCAAAAACATCAAAAAACATCAAATAATATAACGATAACGACGATGCTTTCGTTAATATCAGAAATATTTTTGACATGAATATGAACATACGTCACGATAGCACGCTACGTCACTCTCTAGTGAAAGTTGTTTTTTTTTAGAAGTATGCTTAAAATTTCCTTTTTAAATTACCAAAGTACAATTGCATAAAATAATACTTCTCTTTGCGAGCTGATATATGACTTTGTATTGTGAATATTGCTTCAGATGTCAAAATTCAAAATTTTAACTAAACAATAATTATAAAAGATATTTACTTTAATTGCCACTCACACTCACCCATTTTAGAAATTAAACGTTGAAATTAAGCAATAATACAATTTAAGGTTCTTGCAGCAACAATAAAAGTGATACATTGTTGCAAAAATCTCACAACAAGTTTTAGAATTTATCACTGACGAGTCAAAAATGTTTATGAGTTTTGGATTTATTGTAATTATTATTTTATTTATTGCCTTAATGTATTTGTAGAATATGTTTAATTTCATATATTTTAATTCTATATTTCTAAAGCTTATATTACTAAAATATTTACACCTTTGATTTGTAATTATTTAGACTAACCTGACTTAAATACATATTTAGAATAAATTTAATTTGCAAAGGACAAAATGGCAAGTAAAAAACTTTAATTAATTATTTTATGCTAATATAAAATCTAATGTAAACCTAACCCAAATCTTTACTAACGGGTATTAACTAAAATATTATTAGTATTAAGACGTTTTTGATTTAGATCATCCACAAAAATTGGTTAAATTGGAAAATATTTCATGCCTGAAATACATGTGCAGAACTCAAAAATGCATCGCAGCAAAAATAAATTAGAATATATGGTTTTATATGGAACCAATTACATGTAATTCTGCACGCAGAGAGTTTGATGCAAGATATTTCTATTTCTAATTTTTTCTGCGCAGCGGACGAGCTACCAACACGAAAGATTGTAAAAATTTTCATTTTACTCATACTAATAAAAAAATAATGCAAACGTCATAAGATTTGTTTAATATTTACATATTTATTATTATTTTTTTTGTGGTAAATAGGTTATAATCAATTTTGTAAAAATTTATTTTAAATTAAGTAATTGAAGAAAAACTAATTAATTTGAAATGAATGAAAATTTTCCTAGTGTAGTCCATAGTTTAGATTTTCTTTCTTTTTTGTTGCAATTTTGTTCATCATAAATGTTTAAAATATTTAGATATAACAAACTAGCATTAATTTATTCATATAATTATATTTTGTTACATTCATGATAGTGATAGATAACAAAATATGTGATTAAATTTTTTTCAAAAATTATTAAATTAAAACTTTTATTAAACACTTTTAATAACATTTAACTTTTTCATCTAAATTTTTCAAAAATTATTTTATTTTGTATTTTATTACTATACAAACAAATTGTATGTGTATCAATGGCGGCAATTATCTACATTATTTCAAAACAAAACAATTTTTGACAAATAAAATATGCACATGTGTCTGGCACGCAGATATGCATGCATATCTGCATCCAGCGATGCATGAGAATTCTGCACATGTATTTCCCACTTCATGAAAAATTTATATAGGGAACTGGAAAATTTTTACATCCATAAATCCTGCCTACTAAAGTAAATAAAAAATTTGGCTCTCATGCTAAAGTTCAAATTTTTAAAAATTTGTTTACTTCAATTTTAATATTACAAAAACAATTTTTTTAATTTATTTTTTCCCCAAACATTGTTTACTGCCCAATTTTTATACCAAATCAGCACAAAATATTAAAATAAAAATTTAATTATTTTCCCATTAAAGAAAAAAAAAAAAAAAGAAAAACAAAAGTATCTAATAAAAATCATCCATCTAGAAAACTATTTTATATAAATTTAATTTGAATAAAAATCTTGTTTACAGATCAATCAAATTAAAATAATTTTTTATTTTTAATATTTAAAAAAAAAAAAATAATTTAGTAATAAAGTGTTTAGTATGCTAATTATAATATAACCTAAATTTAGAAAAATAATTTTAAATACTAATATTAAAATTTTATTACTTTTTTACTTAGACTATTACGTACAAACGTTCATTAAAATTAATTTTTAGCCGTAGTAAATTTCAATTGAAAACTAAAATTTATATGAAAAATTTATTCGTGTATGCTCAATTCAAATTTATTTGAATGGAAATATATTTTGTAGTTTTTGAAACAGAATATTCAAGGGTATAGAATCGAATAAAATGGAACTGTAGTGGGAATGCAAAAAAGCAAAGATTTGAAAATACCATTTTTTTTTTTTGCTTTTCATTTTGTTCCCTTGAATTTGGAAGATGTATTTTACATTCTGCATCGCAATCTAGGCTTGAATTTGAAATAATTTGAAATAATTTGACATGGTTTTACATAAGTTTTTGTTGATTTTTCCTAACCAAAGAATTTTTTAGATAGCTATATTTCAGAACTTAACGCTTTAGGACCATAGCTATGCGGAGATGGTTTGTTTTTATTTTACCTTCATTTTGAAAAGAAAATTTTGTAGTCTTTACTTTGCAAAAATAAGATTTCATGCACACACCTAGCTGTTTGACTGATTTGCTTTTTTGTCTAAATGGTATACATAAGGTAGGATAATTTTTTTGTTCCTTTGTTATCTTTGCCCACAAGGCAATACATATTAAGTTGGCTTAAGTAAACTTTGAGTTTATTAAAATTTTGTATTCCTTAATAACAGACCTTATCTTCCATTTGACCTCAAATCTTGATTTTCTTCATATAACAATAGTAAAAACATCTTAACTAATTTTTTTTTTCAATTTTACAAATTTGAAAAATATCTTATTTCGTTGTAAGATTATTTATATGAATACTTAAGATATAACACACTTTATATTATTGGTAATTTGGTAAATTTTAAGAGGCAAATAATCTTAAATTTACTTAGGATATATTTTCAAATACAAAACTAAGTATTTCGATTATGGTTACTTAAGTCGACTTAAGATCAAATATTTTGTAAAATTTTCAAAAAAGATATAAAATATACAAGGCATATCACCTTATGTTTACTAAAAGAGTTAAAGAGCATTCGCTTTGCGATTTTTTAAAAATATATTTTTGCACGTGTTATTTTTAAAATTATGTCCACTTAAGATAAAGTGTTAAGTGCTAACTGTAAAGACATAGAACTAAATATGTCGTGGCATATGTCATATTCCGTATATGGAAAATACATGTGCGGCAATTATGCGGACAATTATGCGGAATTTGACATTTCGTTAAGTTTTCGTTAAACATAGAATTCTTATGTTAAATTCAATCCAAACCGAATTCGACTTCGTAATTTTTTGTTGTTGTTGTTTTTCTAAGAAATATTTTTTATGTTATTATGTCATTATGGGTCGACATATGCTTTGAAAAATACCTAGGTCAGCCTCGTTACGCAATTTGACATTAACATATGTAGTTCTATATCATTATAGTTAGCGCATTAATGTTTAGTAATTCTTCGATAGAACAAGTTGAATTTAAATTTAAAAAAAGCGATTTTTTATTTAAAATACAAATATTTGTTTTGGTTATTTTAAAATGTATGTATTGAAGAAATACATAAAGTTTTATTAATATTTTTATTTACTTAAATTAAAGGTGCCTCTTACAAATATCCAAAAACCATTCAAAACTCTTTAATTTTTTTGCTGCTTGTGCTATCAGAAATTATGTGGTCACGTGGAAGAAAAATGGTGGAAATGGTAAAAAATTACAATGCTGAAAAAACTAGCTCCGAACAAGGTTTTGATTCCGTTGATATCTTTAGGGATCCTGATTTTCCAATTCCAAACAGATAAAAATGAATACGAACGAGATTTATCTGAACTTGAACAAATAGGTTTGGAGATTGAAAATCAGCTCTGTTGAAAATGAAGTTGAAAATCGTTTAGGTGAAGGAATATCGTCATTTGATAGCTTCAAAGAAACCGTAAGTTCAAGGAATATTTTATAGCGACTCGTGCTCGGGCCAAAAAAAAATAGCTTTACAACAGTAATGTTCACAGTATTTATGCAAAGTTCAAAAAACATCAAAACAATAGATCATAAATTTATTCAACCAGGACACATACTCATATGGAGTGCGACATTTCCCCCTCTGAATTACTAAACAGTAACACTTTATCTTAAGTCGACATAATTTTAAAAATAACACGTGCAAAAATATATTATGTATATTTAAGTTAACGCAAAGCAAATGCTCATTAGTAGACATAAGATGATATGCCTTGTATATTTAATATTTTTTTTGAAAATTTTACAAAATATATTTCATCTTAAGTCGACTTAAATAACCGTAATTGTCATAGTTTTGCATTTGGAAATATAACCTAAGTAAATTTAAAATTATTAGCCTTTTAAAATTTAAAAAAAATTACCAATAATATAAAGTGTAGAGAGGACAAATAAAAAAACGAATGTACAAATACACCCTTGCGATTGGTACCAATTCATCGCATCTTTAGGAACCAAACATTTTTTTGCAGTTAAAGAAATTACACAATCTATGTTTCTGAAGTTCTCAGATTTAATAAAAAATAAATTAATTTCAAATCAGGTAAAATGGCTTAGATACACAAAAGATTTTGGTCTAGTATTTTACAAACATAGTCTAGATGACAATGAGTCATTTAAGATATTGAATATTAAAAAAAGGGGAGTTACTACCGTAGCAATTTACGATTTAAAACCAATTATTTCTAATCCTTTAAATATTAGTAACGAAAAGAAAAAGGATCTTTTAGATTTGTTGAATCTGATCGAAATGAATATTATAAAAAATGCATTTTATAAAAATTGGTCAACTGAGAATCAACTTTATTTTCATCCGGATTTACAGGATGATTCTGAACACGAAGAAATTTAATTTAATTTTTATTTGTTTTTATATTATTATTAAAGGAATGAGATGAAATTTATTATTTATTTACCAAAAATATTTCAGTTTATTGACCTCGAAATAAAAGTATTATAATTTATAAAAATATCTTATGTTTTAATGAAAACCAAAAATGCATTTTAAAAATATCTTAAAACGACTTAATACCACACGAAAATATTTACATAAAAGTAAAAAACCATCTTAAATTTCTTAAGTAAGAGTAAACTTACATAACACATTTTTGCATAAGATCTTAAGTTTTTAAATCTTCATTAACAGAAATATAGGAAGTTTTTGTAACCGGCATATCTGCCAGAAAGAATAGTACTCTAATTACCTTACTTTAAAAATATTTCAATTATCTTATATCCAAACACAATGTTTCCAAATTAAAATTTAATTTTATTTTTGATCTAGCGAAAAATCAATAAAACTGACTTAAGATCTATTGCGTTGTGGACAGAGGTTTAGTAAAGTAAAATCTGTATTCATTCTGTAATGAAATTTTCGTTAATAGAATCGATAGAATTGTGAATTATGATGAATGAAATATATATTATTTTTTTAAATACTATTGTAGAAACTATATAATTAAAATTAAAAGAAATAAACCAACTTAAATTCTAACGATCACGATTCAATAGTTGAACTGTCAATAGAAACTGTCATTTGTATTAAACATTATGTCATTACGTCATCAAACATATTTTCGTGTGTATTAAATAGCTTCAAAACAATATGGGATTACTCCTGAAACTATACTCAAAACTCATACAAATAACTAATGTGTCGAAAGTGTAATGGACTTATAGCTACAGTCGTTTGAATTTATGTTGTGAAATTAGACTTCGTGTTTCGTAGTTTTTTTTGTACCAAACATATTATATATTATGTCATTACTAATTGTAAATTTATAGGGCTAAAAAACAAATCTGGATTAATACATAAATCATAAATAATAATACTAGTGAATATGTTTGCTGTATTTTACTGGATTTTATGATTATTTGTTTTCAGTAAAATTCCCAAATTATTTTTTATAGTGAAAATATCGATATTTCGGAAGCCATTTATATTTCTTTCATCGGTGCTTGGAAATCTGAATTTTTTGCTACTGTATTTTATATTACTGAATTTCATAGGTAAATAATTTTAAAGTTTAATAAAAAAATAGTACAAAATCTAGAAAGAAAATTGATAAAGCATCATCTGTTTTATTTCATAAATTTTCTATTCACTGATAACAGTGAACGGTTAATATTAATAATTTAATTTTATTTTTAGAAAATTTAATAATCTTGCTATTTTTGATGTACACGAGTAGTTGACCTTATAATAACAATATTTAGATAATGTTAGAATAATTCTCAAATATTGAAAATACAACTAAATGAATATCTAACTATGATTCAACTATATGAGTATGAGGTATAAGTATAGTTTATTATATTTCAAATTGGGTTGACTGATATAAATTCGGAGCTCTATCTTTGAAAATGAAATAAGCCTCTCTATCGTATGGTTGATACGAATTAATTCAACCCCACCACAAACATTTGACATTAATATTTTATACTAAAGTAATTTTTTGTTTTGTTTTTAGATATGTATATAAAATGAGACCTTAGTGAATCTCAAATTTAGTATTTTCGTATATTTTATTTAGAAACACATCGAATTGTTTTGTAGAATAAATAATTAATTGCTTTCAACAATTTTGATAAATAACTAAAATGAGTGAGTTGATTATATATAAATATTTAAAAAAATTATTTACGAATAACATAATTAAGAAAATATATATTAAAAATTTACAGTTCAATATTTGGTATTGATTTTCGTAATCGGTAGCACTGTAAGTGTTCCTACCGAAACTGTTTTAACCAATGGACAGTTTAGTACGGATCTCTACCATCATATGACAGAAGTAGGTAAAACGAATTTAGTAATTTCACCAGCATCAATTCATACTTTACTTGGATTAACGTATATTGGAACTGAAGGTCAAACTGCTAAAGAAATAGAAAACGTTTTGCATTTGTCATCATCTCATAAAGAAGAGATTGCTAATAAATATGCCAATTTATTAAAATCAATACTTGGGCCAGATTCATTGATTAAAATGGCTAATAAAATTTATGTTAACGAAGGTTTAAAAATTGTACCACATTTTAAAAAAATTGCTGAAGATTCCTTCGCATCAGAAATAGAAAATATAAATTTTAAGAAAAATGATGTTGCTGTGCAAACTATCAATAAATGGGTTGAAGATAAGACAAATTATAAAATTAAAGATTTATTTGACAATTTAGGCAAGGATTCACAAATTGTTTTAGTTAATGCAATTCATTTCAAAGGAGAATGGAAAGTGATACCCGACCTCGAAACAAGAACATTTTTTGATGAAGCTGGTGATAATGAAAAAACTATGTTCTTAGCGGTGGATGATGGTGACTTTAAATATGGTGAATTTCCAAAATTGAATGCAGTTGCTGCTGAATTACCATATAAAAATTCAAATTTCAGTTTAATGATTATCTTACCAAATGAAGATAGTAATTTGAATAGCTTAGAAACCAAATTAACAACTTTTAATTTGATTGATCTATCCAGAGAAATGACTAGTGGCCCCACACAAATTAAGGTTCCTGAATTTGAAATTACAACTAAGCTACATATGATATCAATTCTAAAAACGGTAAGTTTTTTTATTTTGTAGTTTGTAGCCAACTACTTATTTAAAGACGCTAGGTGGCACTGGTTTGATTTCCGATCCTGCCATGTTAGATCTCAAATAAAAGACAAATGCTATATGAATTTCTTCGACCTGGTTGTCATTATCCTTTATCATTAGAATAAAATAGGCCGAAATTTTAGAAGGGAAATATTCGTGAACGTTGGCTTATATAATTAATATACATGTAAACTGATCTATAAAAAACTAATAGTTGATCATTTTTTTTACCGTTAGATGGGTATTAATACTTTATTCACTCAAAATGCTGAAATTAATTTAGTAGACTCGACTGAAAAACTTAAGGTATCAGACGTAGTCACTAAAGTCTTTATTGATGTAAATAGGAAAGGTACTGAAGCTGCAGCTGCTACTGGTAAATATTAATAATATATTTAATAACTTAATATTTAAAAATAATTATTTTTTAAATTTAAAATAAATTTTGTTTTTAATAAAATATTTATATTTAAATATATTTGTTTCGTTAATTTAATTATTAGGTGCGGTTATACATTTTAAACTCTCTAAAACCAGAAGGATCTATTCAGATGACCTCAGACAGCTAATTGCTGAACGTCCATTTATGTTTGCAATTAAAGATGATAAAAGTGTTTATTTTATTGGACATGTGAAAAATGTAAAAAAAAATTAATTAAAATACATAATTGAAATTTAAAATGAAGTGTTTTTAATTTTTTATAAAACGGTTTTCAAAATAAAATTGGCGAAAAATCTCTGTGTTAAATTTACTTGAAATTATACACAAAGAACCTGTTGAGGGTTTAATGAAAGTGAATGTATGGTTGGGAAATTTCGTATTAAGAATTTAAATGCTCCTTTGAAAATATATGCTAAGCTAAAACTAATAAAGTTGTTAAAACTATTGACATAAAGCGGTAGTTTAATTCTTATGTCCTTAAAAATGGATATACATTAATATCAAACCACAAAGAAAATAGAAAATGTTATTGAATATTCGATTCCAATGTTGACTCTTTCAAGTTGACTATAACAAAATTTTGACTACAAACGTTTTTGACTATAAACGAATTAAAATACATACAAAAATATTAAAAAAGATGATGACAGTAAAATTGCTGACTAAAAGCGAATTGTGCTTGTTATAGGTAAATATAACCGATTTTTACGATTTTCATTGATGTCAAATTGATAGAAATAAGATTTTTTTTTATGGTACATATTAAGATTAAAAAGATAAAGAGATATAAGGATACGCTAATAACAGAAAAAAGTTAAGCGATTCCAATACTATAACAAAATACTAAAAATAGAAAAATATATTCATTTTTACACTTACATTTTATTTCATTTTTAAATCACTTTTTTTTATCAGCTTTTAATTAATTTTAATTTACAAAAAAAAATTTTTTAATTAATAATACAGAAACATAACCACAATTTAAATTATGTAAAAAAACATATAATTTTTTTTTTCTGAGAGTAGAATTCATTAGTCGATCTATCATGGATTTTTTATGTATGAAAAACAAAAAAGAGGTGGTTTTAGTGGGTGTAAGGTCCTCACTAACTATAGAAAAAAAAATAAATAAGATTCATATAAATTTTTATGAATCAATGATAATGCTATTATCCAGGATTTTTAAAATAAAGTTACTACTATGCAATTGTACAGGGGCCCACTAGTATATATATGTATTACTATACTCTTTTAAAAGTGTATTCGACACTAGTTTTTTTAATTTGCAGATATTTTTACTTATAGCACTTATTATTAAGTCACTTATTATTATTCTCCTTATACCGGGTGTTCCAGAGCATGTGCATCAGATTTTTTAAGAGGGAGAGGAGCCGTTATTTTAAAATTTAAAAAAAAGTTTGTTAACTGAACCGAGGGTGCTCTATTGATTGGTGGTATTTTCAACTTCCGCAATGACAGCAAATCGGTTTTTTACCGCCGAAACTGGCCGAAATCGAGATATTTAATTAGGGGTACTTTTTAATGGAAATTCAGATTCTAGGACAAAAAATAAGGAAATTATGTTAAAAAATTGTTTTTGTTTTCCTAGCATTTTTCTTTAAAATTAATAATAATAAAACAAAAATGCTCAATATTTTCCTTTGGGAAACTAAAATTAATAATAGTCATTTTTATAAATAAATTCATTTTTCATGTAATCATATTTTTTATTTCAGTTTTGGGATCCTACAAAATTTAAACAAAAAAAAAAAAAAAAAATTACTTACAATTAAAAGTTTCTTATTTTTTGACGTAGAATCCGAATTTTTATAAAAAAGTAACGCTTCCTATTTGAAAATCTCGATTTCGGCTAATATTCGGCGATCTTTGGTCTTAAAAAACCGATATTCGGTCCTTTCCGAAAGTTGAAAATATCTATAATCGATAGGGCACCCTAAATTTAGTTAACAAACTTTTTTTTAAATTTTAAAATAACGGCTACTTCCTCTATTAAAAAGCTGATACGCATGCTCTGGCACACCCGGTATATTATATGGAAAAATAATGTCCTTATGGTAATAATCGAAAATTTTGTATTGTATTTTTAAATTTTTTTAATAAGTAAAATGTGAAGCTTATTCATATTTCACATATTTCACAAATTGAAAATATAGACCATAGAGTAGTACATACTCTTATAGGTTTAAACTGCAAATAATTGTTCTTAATTTTGAATCGAATTTATAAATTTTTATTTTATTTTTTATTTTGATAAATTTTCCTAAACAAAATTGTTTATAAACAAAATAAACCAACAAAATAAAACAAAAAAAGCGAAAAACAACAGTTTTCACATTAATTTTAGATTCCTTGGAAAATTGACGTTTTTTTTTATTTTGTTATTGTTGTTATTTTGTTTTATTTTATTATTTCTTCATAGAACTTAATTAGTTTTTTTTTTGTTTTGTTGATGGTTATTTTGAATAAAATTTTAACAAAAAAACTTCCATAAAAAAAAAAAACTGAGTTATTACTTAACAATAAATCAAAAATTTTAAATTGTTTTTATTAGTTATATCCGCTTACTTTCAAAATTATTATTGCTGGTGGTATTCCCGGCTGGATTATAGCCACTTGAATATGGACGTAATGAATTTCGTCTTTGAGTCGGTGGTGAATTCAAATTTAACATTTAATATTATTTAGTGGAAATATTTCAATTAAATAAAAAAATTTTTAATTGATTTTCATGTATATCTAATATTTTTGGTAAATTTTCACATTAATTTAGAAATAAAGTATTTTCTTTAATATGTTTTTACAGTCGGACATAAACTTAATTTTTTTTTTTTTAATGTTGCATCTAAAATACGCGAATGCCAACTAAACAAAAAAACAATTTTTTGTTTTCTTTCATTTTCATATCAGAATCTTTTTTTTTTTATGTGACCATGAAATTTATGTAAATTTTGTTTTTGTTTTGTTGATATGATAAATAGATTGATATGGATATATGTTATATAAATATATATTATATATATATATGTATATTGTATATGTATAATTATATCTATGAATATTAAATTTAATAGCTTAAGTGATATCAGATTTGATTAGATGTGATAATTTTTTCTAATCTGTATTAAAGTAATTTTTTATCAAAGGGTTTTCCATTAATAACGTACCATAAAAAATTCATATAATATTGAAGTTGATAGTATGGTATCGTTCTTAGTTCAATTTTCACTGCAATATTCGGTATAGAGATGTAACACATTATTCAGGTAATTTAATTACAAAATAATAAATATGAGTAAATGTATTTTTTCACTTCGGTAGCCAATAAAGCATGCAGAATCTCTTCTGTTTTTGGCGTCCTCTATTTTGTCAAATGTGATGTTAAAAATAAATCAAGAATATAAGCATGTTGAATTATACAATCTGTATCTAAGTTTAGGTTCCTTTATCAATTGAATTAATATATGGAGCAAGCTAAGAAGCATATAAACCTTCTGATATTGTTTTTGCTGAGTATTGAAATTAATTTTTGTTAAGGACATTGGGAAATCACTACCAATTGTGTTTTCATATGGACTATAATCATAAAGAATGCAATTAATTGATTGTGGAAATTAGAATAATTCTATATGAGTGGTCATTCATTATTTTAAATATTTGGGACCAAAAACATAATTAAGTGTTTAATATAGCTTCCTATGAAAGATTTTACATAAATGAAGTTAATTACGGACATACAAAGAAATTTTTTTACTATTATGTATCCTACTGGCCCTGACAGCTTATGCTTGTAAATCACTATTGTGTATAATTTAAATTATGTTATAAATATAAATAAAATTATAAAAAATAATAAAAATTATAATAATTATTAAATGTTAGTGCTTATCTTCATCATATGACTCCCGGCACAGTTTTCGGTTAATTTATATTTAATTTAAATTTATTTGTTTAAATTAATTTAGTTTAATTTTTTATTTTAATTATAATATATATAATAACTAGTATAATGCCTCTGCTAACCAACTGTAGTAAAGTTTGAGTGCAGTTTAAAAAAGTATATACCAGTGTATTGTAGAGGTTATTATATGTACAAATTAATCAAAAAGCTTTTGATCTTAATTCAAATACGAATATGTAATAGAAGTAAAAACAATAATAAAACTAAATTTATACCTACCCTTGCTATTAAAGAAGTTTAAATTATTGAGAATAAGTATCATAGTTAAATAAGATATCTAAGATACATAACTTCAAGTAATTTCGAGAAAGAGGGTATTATACCTACTATTAAATTATGTAATAAAAGTTAGATTCTTTAACCCAACAGTAACTTTTCGCTATCTCTTAATTACGCAATATGTCTCACACATTACTACTTTAACTATTGACTCAAAACACCAACAATAATGTAAAGGGAATATGTCATCATAAAGCTACATCATACACCTACTTCAATAATCCAATGAAATAAAGTTTTGAATTATCCAAATAAATATTAAAACTCTAGGTCTGTTTCACAATTTTGTTAAATATTGTTAATCGATTTCGGTTATTACACCATCATCAATTTTTATAATGTTTCACCTAGAGCCTACAGCATATTTTATAAATTAAATAAAATTTTGTTTATTTTCTCAATTTTCAATCTTTCATTCATTCATTCATAATATAATGGACGTCTCGCTGTGCCCTTAAAACATCGTTAGAATTGTTAATACTGTCACTCTCAATAATAATTCTATTTACTAATTACTCTTAACTTACTGTATATACTAAAAACTATATTTTTCTCCACTTAAGATTTTGCTTTGAGTAAAATTCATAATAAAATAACCAACACCAGCCCAGTAGGGAATTTATTTGGTTTTTTTTTTCAAACTTTTCTTAATTAATATATTTTTGTCCATTTGGTTTTAACAAATTTGAGAATTACATTAATGAGCTTCATAGCTTAGCTAACAAAATATTTTAAAAATATAAATAGTATATAATATGCATAAGCATAGATAAGAAAAATAAAATCAGAAAAAACAACAAAATAACCAAGAGCAAAATATAGGTATCTATATTAAGATGTTTATTTTCATTATTATTAAATTTGTTGTTATAATTGAGTGAGTGTTACAGAAATTGATGTACTTTTTATACAGCTTATAATAATGTCAAATAATCATTAACTCAAAATATAGACTTTGATTTATTTGCGCAAACATGTAAATTTGTGAAGTAGAAATTTAGTAACGGATTATTCCATTATTCCTTTTAAGTGACAAACATTTTTCGCTTGCTTTAATATGAAAAAGAGCATTTCACAAAGGTGCATTCCAAATTTAAGTTTGGTTGCTAACAATGAAAATTAAAAACGTGACAATACTGATAATATTAATAAATATTCAGCTACAGGTTCTAAATTTGTTGATCACTATATTATTATTGCGACAGCATGATTCTTGGATTACGTACATTCAATAAGAATAAAACTTCAAGAAAACCCAAAAGATAAATTTTATTAAGCCATTGTTTTTAATTAATACTACATAATATTGGTAAATATTATTATTAAAAGTTATTTATTTTATTTTATTTTATAAGGTAAAAAAATAAAACTCTCAGTTATCATTCTTCTAACAGGTAGAAAATCAATAAAGCCATTTCAAATATTTACATAAGTATTCAAATATTTATAAAAACAAATTCTGTGTGTAACTCATATACGCGCATATGAATATCCTATGAAGGTGGTATACCCTGATTTCGAGTCCGAGTCTTAAATCTCTCCTAATTCAACCCTCTTCTCCCTTATCGGCAGTGAACCATAACATCGCAGATTATTGGTTTTATTATTTTAAAAAAAATAAAGGGCATTGGCGCGACGGACATACGGCAAGAAGTCTAGCGGGTGAGCTTTTACCGCATATACAGTATAAATATTATAAATATTCTAGAAAATGGAATTTACTGATTTTAATCCAAATCTAAAATACGTAATTAAAATTCATATTTATCATTATCCTCTGCTAATAATATTTTTGCATTTATTTAATTTTAAATGGTAAAAATCTGATGATTTCGGTTTTATATCAAATGTGGTATTGAAATAAAGCCAAAAGTATAAACTGATTTTTAATCTTATTTCTTTTTAATCTTGACTTTATTTCAGCACTCATATAAAATAAAGTAAAAAATGTCATTTGGTTTTATTTCTTTCGGATTTACTTCAGGTAATAGTTTCATAAACTATACAATAATTTATTTGATGATACGGTTGGTATGAATTTGAGCCGGCTGAATGCGTGTGTAAATTGGGTCGGTAATACATTACGATAAAAATTGAGGCATGAATAAAGGCAATTTTCAAGCCAACAACCAATGCAGCTTACGTTAATCTTCAGAGCTACAATATTTCCTTTAATTGTTCGTTAGTGATATCTAGTATCATTATAGAACGATACTTGGATTAAATTTCATATTTTGTTAAGAATCAAATTTGAAAAAATTAGCTAATATCTATAACTTAACTGCTAACGTGTGAAAACATCAAAGCTTCAGTCGCAGAGCCATCAGATTTTGTAAAACAAATCAGTTTATAAATTAAAATGTGTTTTTTTTATTCTTTGTCAACATCGTACTTTATTTGCTTTAAGATAATCTCTGTTTTAAATCAAAATTTTTCAATATTGTTTTCCACAAAATGTATTTCCCATAGAGAAGAGTTAACAATTTACAATATTTGAATTCTCATTAATTAGACATAAAGCATTCTCAAATATTATTTTCTATCGGGCTTAAAATATAATGTAATAAATTAATCTATTTATAATAATTATTATTCCTATTCTTTTTCTAGGAAAATTTAATTTTTAGGAAAAGTTATTAGAAATTATTAAGCTCTAAGGTTTTATGTAAATTTACAAACGCATTGAAAGTTAAACAGTTAAACAATTGAAACAAAATTTTGTAAAATATTTTCTTTACATTAATTTCCAATCACTTTTTATGTCAGATTGCATTCATATAATGGAGGAGAAACAATAAAATATCATTTTGAATCCTTCATTCTGCCAATTTTAATAATTTGTATGTGAAATTATTATTTCGATAAATTATTCCAGTAGACTGTATTTTTTGTAATAAAAATTCGTAAATGTATTTTGGAAAATATTTATATTCTCTGTGTAAATTTGGGCACCACATTTAATATAATTTTTTCGAATTCGCATTAGTAAAAGTCGCATTATGTCAACTTTGTCAAGAAAAGATGAGTCGAGTGGACTTTTACTACATTGAGTGATCACAGTGAGAAACTTCTATAATAAATCAAGGTATTGGTTAATCAGGAAAGCTTATTAATTATTTAAGCATTAACAATCTTAATAAGGCTTTGATTAGTTAGCTTTTTTAATTTTCTCTGACTTAATTCTCTAAATATTTTTATTTTTTTTTTAAAACAGCTAATGGTGAATTTATTGATAGTAATCTAGTAATTAAAATACATACAGTTTCTTTTTTCTTTTTGTTTATAAAATTTATATATGCATAATTTTAGTTTTGCCACAATTCAAACGCTTTTACTCGTTTTAATCTTCGTGTTGTATCATCATTGTCCAAGAGTTGGATAGTCTCGGCATTGATATGTTTTTTTAGTCTTTTTTGATGACTTTGTGCGATTGTTTTGATAACGCTGTCTATTATTTCTACATCCAAATCCTTATGTATATTATTATTGTGTATGTATCACGGGGCATTTACTATACCACGGAGTACTTTGTTTTCGAAACTTTATACTATGTTTCTATTGCTTTGACTGGTACACTTCCAGAATTGAATTCCATATGTCCAAATGGGTTTTAGAACTTGTTGGTACAACAGAAGCTAGTTGATACCACAGAGTGTCTACCTAATAGCCAATTCATTTTTATTTTTAGTTCTTCTCGTTTTTTCTTCACATGTGGTTTCCATTTGAGCTTTACATCAAGTGCCATACCTAGATATTTGGCTGTGTTTTCATATTTAAGAATTTGGTCATTAATATACACAGGTTCATGTTTGATATGCTTGCTGGTGAAATCAATATGTACTGATGTCGCTTCATTCAATTTCATACGCCATCTGAAAGTTCAGTCTTGAACCTTTCTTATAGGTGCTTGTAACTTTGATGTTGTCTCGATATTACTATCGCCAATGGTTAAGATTGCTGTATCATCAGCAAATGTGGCAACTATGTTTTCTTCGAATGTACGCTGGTCACTAGTATATAGGAGTTAAGGTACTGGTCCTAATACACTACCTTGCGGAACTCCTGCTTGAATTTTCTTTAATTCAGAATAAGTATCTTCTTGTTTTATTCTGAAGTAACGTTCTGATAGATATGATTTTAATATTTTTGAGAATTGAGCAGGAAGAAGTAACTTTAGTTTGTAGTTTAAATCTTCATACCAACCCGACTTTATCAAAAGCCTGTGCAATATCTAAAAATATTGCTGAACAAACTTTTTTTTCTTCTAATGCTTTTTCTATAATATTGGAAATTCTGTGAACTTGATCAATTGGAGAATGCTGATTTCGAAATCCAAATTGATGATCCGGTATCAGGTGTTTTTCTTCTATGATGGGTTTTATTCTTTTTAATAGAAGTTTTTCGAATAATTTAGACAGAAATGGAAATAGTGAGTCTATATGATGTTACTTCAGATGTCGGTTTTCCTGGTTTAGGAATCATTATTACTTCAGCTTCTTTCCATAATTGTGGAACGTACTGTAGAAGAAATGAAGCATTTATCAAATTAGTTTTCAAATTGGTCAATGCTTTTCTGTCAAGTTCCTTTAGTATTTGACCGGAAATCAAGTCAAATCCAGGAGCTTTTTTCTAATTAATATTTGTTTTGATTTCATTTTTAACTTCAGCTACTGTGACTGGTTGAATATTCCTATTTTCTTGCTCTGCAACATCTGGTAGTGATTCGGCATCATTTG
Organism: Argyra leucocephala; assembly: GCA_963942445.1. Taxonomy (NCBI): domain Eukaryota; kingdom Metazoa; phylum Arthropoda; class Insecta; order Diptera; family Dolichopodidae; genus Argyra; species Argyra leucocephala. Next base: position 111,595,371 of record OZ012678.1, read on the forward strand.
ATAGATTTGGTTGAAAAATCTTTTCTAAGTGTTCTGCAAATAACATGACTTTTTGCTCGTTATTTTTAGCCTCACTTCCGTCTATGTTTTTAATAGGAGGAATTTGCATAATAGGTCTTTTTAAATTTTTGATGGTTTTCCAGAGTGAATATTCTGTACTAGAATTATTTGTTGCATTCAGTAGAAATTCATTTAGTGTTTCATTTTTTCAATTGTTTAATCTTTGAACTTAATTGAGTTGTGAGGAAATTTAATTTTGTCTTATCTCTCGGATTTCTAGTTTATTGCCATTTTTTTCTCATTTTTCTTTTCTCGAAGATTAACTCTAAAATTTAAAATTTCTCTGGGGTAATTGTTGCCCTTCAGTTTACTTATGGTTGTTGGAGTATTTTGCAAATAAAACAAATTAGTAATACGGAACATAACACTGACTAGAAGAAAAATATATTAAAGGAATTAAGAACACCATTAGAAGATAATTAAATATTGGTTGAGATTTGGCAATGTAAGTAGTTAAAAAAATAAAAAATCCATTGCACAAATATCATTTACATATTTATAACCAAATTTATTTTGGAAAAAGCTGATATCTAATCAACGGCTGAGCATAGTAATGAAAAAAATTAATATAGAAATTTAAAATAAATGTACAACCTCCATATCCCTCCTTAATTTATTGGAACCCTTAAGATGGGTAAAATATAGACAACCAGACTTTTAAAAACATATTTTTTGTGGCGCTGATGATTCCAAAACGGGCTCTAACTTTTTATTTTTACATTGAGTGGTAGGGTAAAGTATGGAATGCTATAAAGTCGGAAACATCCTAAATGATAATATGCACCCCCTTAACCCATTAACTAGTACTGGTCGCAAAACCATATACTTTGAGAGACACAAAGAAAAGCAAAAGTTGCTAGTTAGTCTCTGCTGTACGTACATTGTAACTTAATCTTTTTTAAAGAGTTTAAACTCTTAGTTGACGTCGTCAGATCAGCTAATGACTGTAAGTTAATAAAATTAAGACGATGGGAATAAGGTGGAAGTCTTAGAGCAGCAATCCATGATAAAAATCTAAATGGGAAACGTTAAATATTTCGTTGAACAGATTTGAACCTGTTAATTTCTGTAAAATAATGAGGGGACTATATTTGACGGGCATATTTGACTTGTTTCGTAAGGGAAGGGTAAGAAAACTGCTTAAGTCATTGTTTAATGAAACCTCAAGAATAATTTGCCTTCTAATTTAGTTTAAGTTGACCAAAATGAAGTAGAAATTCTTCAAATAAAAATTAATAACTAAAACGAATCCGTCGAACCAGATGAAATCTAGTTCAACGATACAAAATCCAATAATTGAACTTGATTTTCTGTATGATTTGAGCTTGAAATAAATAAATAAATAGTGTAGAAAATAATGGTGAAGTGATCGATTATTTTATAAAGTTCGTTCCGAAATCTGTGTATTACCAAATTGACCACAAAAGTTAGGCTGGCCAAAATAATTGTGGTATGAAACTGACCAGCCCAAAGGAATTTATAAATTTGGTTGGTATGTATTTAATGGATGCTATATGAATTGCCACAAATCCATTTATATTGGAATATGAATTTGAAAATTGAATCAGCTACTTCTGTTTTGGAAATTAAGCGTTTCCATCAATTACGGGCAAATCTCCATTTGGTTAATAATTTGGAAATACTAGAAAATAATATAATTTTGTAAAATTTCATTATTTTATTAACAATGTAAGAACTAAAAAAAAGAATGGTTATCTATTCATATCCTGAGCTGGGAGTAGAAGCGGAATCCTTTTGATTATTTGTCATATAACCAATACACTATATCGTCCATAGTCTTCTTCTGCTTCCTCCTTAAAATAGATTTTTTTCAATATACATATTTTCTCTTCAATTCTGTGATGACGATGTCCAGCATTCATACCATCTTTTTTGTAGTCTTCCTGGTAAGCGTTTCACATTGATTTGGTCATACATTACTACCCTAGACAGTCGACCTACTGCCATTTTATTTACATGCTCTATCCTTTGTATTCGTCTATTTCGACTCCAATGGACAATATCTCAACAATATATGTCGCATGCGTCTACAAGGTTGTTGCTACGTTTCTAATCTCACAATGTTTATCCACATATATGGTTCAGAGTTAATATTTTTTGTTTTGATTTAGATGTGTTCGTGGTTTTCTCAGTAGCGTACGTTGGTGGGGGCCGAGTACAGCTTTTGAATATTCGTGTTTTCTTTTCTATTATAATGCATTTGTTTCTCCATATAATATCTTGGCGATAACTTGAAATGGCAGCTGCTTTTCATATGTATCGTTTTTCTGTGTTGTGAGTATAAATACTGCCTCGAAGATGGACCAGCAATTTGTGTCTCGGATAGCAATATTATCATTAATCATTTTCGTCAGTAGTTTCTTAACTACACTTAATCCAGTTATCCGCCTGTAATTTTTTGCATTCTCATTTTGTTCCTTTTTTTAATGTGGGGATTGCGGTACTTGTTTTCCATTCTGAGGAAATAGTCAGGTGTGTCATTATGTTGTTGAGCTTACCTTATTTGACTGCGGTTCCAATGTATTTTAAAAAATCCCATCAACTCCGAGTGCTTTTCTTGTTTCTTCTATTGTATTTATTTCTATTGTAAGTGGAGGTTGACTGGAAAAATAATTTTGTATAATAATATTTTGATTTTGATATAATTTGCTGAAATTTTCGGTTCATTCGTTTCGCAAAATTGAACATATTTCCACATATTCATTTATTGGTTTTTTTCTGTTTCTTAGCATTCAAATTTTTGTTTGCGTTCCATATGAATCAAATTCTATATATCTGTGGTGAATTTCTTCCAGAACTCTATCTTTATATTTCTTATCTTAGAATTCACTTGGTTTTTGACTTGTACATTTTCGATAATGGACTCGTGCTTTTGCTGGTCTGTATTGCAAGTTTACTGTACGATAACGTTTATTTTTCGCAAGAGTTTTAACTTCGCCACAAAGCTATGGTTTGTTTGTGGATTGACCGCTTACATTAACTTTTCTGACGACAACTGCTTCTTTTGTTGATGAGTTTATAACTTGCTTAATTTTATTCATCGATATTCACTGTTATTTATTGGGTTGTGTTTAATGTTATGTACTAATCTGTTTTTTTTCGTAGTGAGTATTAAATTTAGTAGTTCCATAACTCTAACTTTTATATAAATTTACTAAAATACGTATTATTTACTTGAGTTTCAACATTACAAGTAGTGCCTACCTACTGTTATATATTCTTTTTATTTTAAATTTCCTGTGCTTATTTCAGTCATATTATAAATAATTTAATTCCCAATTTAATAAATTCACCTGCAGCTAAATTAAATGAATATTTATTTACCATATATTGGTACCTGATGCCTACCTACCCACCTACCTGGTACCACTAAAATCATTTTGAAATAAACCTGTTGAAGTTTTTTAGGAATTTAAATTGAAATTGAAAATTATATTTTTAATTTCATTGTTATAAATTTTATATGTATATGTACATATATATAAAAATTTAAAATTTAATTATATTTAATTTTTTTTTGCAATAAAATATTGAATGCAAAAATAATGTACACAGAAAGAATAATAAACAAAAAAAAAACAATTTTTATTTATGTTTTTACATTGATTGTTTGAAATCCTAATGAAATTTCTTGATTAAATATTTTTATTCAGTAAACTTATTTGAAATTTTTTTTAATAAATCAATATTTTTTAAAAATTAATTAAAAAAAAAATTTAGTTTAAAATTTTAAAAGCTTATTTAAAAATAAATGTTGATTTCGAGATATTATACATCTTGTTTCCTTCATAGATATTTATTTGGAAGACTTTAAATTACAAGTGTCTCAATTCTATTTAGCAGATACCCATTCTATTTATCATAATAACTATTTTATTTTGAGTATAATATTCTGAGTATGAAGGTGAGTACATTCCAATGAGTATAGAATTTTTGTGCCAAATACACTATAGTACTTATATGAATAAATTATAGTCTTTAATCAGAATACAGAAACATGCATTTAAGATTATCTGTGTTAAGATCCCTTGTTCAAGTTTTCCTCTTTTTTTGAAATTAAATCCTCTTGGACATGAATTTTACTTTATACTTTAAAGATCTTTTTTACTAGATCGGGTTATCTATATATCAACGTTTAATTTTAAATAACAATCTTAGGATGAACCATTTAAGTCTTGTTGTCGTGCCTAGAGTACGCACAACACATTTTTGACCAGACTTTATAATTTATTACCCCTGAATATTCGAGTAGTATATTCGAATATTATGTAACGATTCCAATAAATATTTTGTCACGATATCTGAACAATTATCATCAAACAACTTATCTTTTAATACCGAAAATGATCTCAATGGCTTGATTAGAAAAACTGAAGTTATTCCTATTTTCAAAAATGGAATTTCAACTGATCCGAACAACCTATACATCTTTATTTCCAACCATTTCTAAAGTTTTTGAAAAGGCTATGAAATATAGAATACTGAAATTTCGTGATAAAACGAATTTCTTCAGTGATGTCCAATTTGTCTTCAGGAAAAAAAAGATCCACTAAAGACGCTTTTTTGAAATTCTGTTGTGAGATATATAATGGCTTAAATAAGTCCAATTTTTGTAGTGGTCTATTTATCGATATTATTAAAGCGTTTGATAAGGTAAAATATGACTGACTTACTGCTGAAAAAAATCTACAATGCCCGATTTAGAGGATTTATATTTAAATGGCTTAATTCTTATCTTAGTAATAGGAAACAAAGAGTCTAACTGAATGGAAATTTTGGTGATATTGTAAGTATAAAAGTAGCTGTCCTTCAGGGTTATGTTTTAGGTCCAATCTTGTTCCTAATTTTCATTAATTTCCTATTACAGCAACCTTTTAAAGGTATACCTACAGCCTTTGTTGATGACATGGTGCATTGTGCATATAGCTTAGTTATTGGTAGTAAAACAGAAATTATGCACTTAGGTAAAAGTAATCATCCCAGTGAAAACCCAATTATAGTCAATTATCATTCTCCTGTCTGTAAAGTATTCCACTATTTAGAAAGGTGGATATACTACCTATTATACAGCTATATTTATTCAAAACACTAAAAATTTATTTTATTAGATCCGGTTATCTTTTCCACTATGACTATTTAGCTTCCAAAATTTTCAATACGTTACCTTTCCCTTTAAGATCGGATAGAATTTCTATTACTTTTATCAAAAATCTTAGATCTAACTTATTGAATCTGGTTCACTTTTTAAATTGAGTTGTTGTTAACTTAACCTAATTCTATTATATCTTTTAAGTTTTTGTTTTTCAGGCTTCTATTATTTTGTTGTATCGTTTATCTCGAATTTTAATTTTTCTCTTTTTCCCTATTTTCTTTCCTTGGTTAATTTAATTTAATTATTTATTGGATATTAAATAGCTCTAAGTCTGTATTTTATTTTATAATTTTTAAATTTTTTGCGTTCGATTTGAATTTTTTATTTTTGTATTCTTGTAACTGTATTACTTTTAGCTCTGAAATATCAACCTAATATTGTTTTATTATATAATTTTATTATTTCTACTCTTGTTATTTAATTCAGCACATATTCTCAGGAATATCAGAATGATCTTACATTTATCTAATTTTACCATTACTGTTTTGCACATTTTTTAATTTAATTTATGATAATGTACTAAGGTAACATGGTATAATAAATAAATTAATTTTAAAAACTAAAAAAAAAAACTACCTAAAAATGAAGGTTGAATTTTTTTACAATGAATCTAAAAGTTTGTGTATTCCAATTTGAGATGTCCCATTTTTTGTATATAAATCAATAACACGAGTCAATTATCATCATTGATTATTCATTGGTTTATCATGTACCCTTATAGCGCTATAGTCTATCTATAGCTTATTTTATATTTTATTTTTTGTATTATATTTCTCATATTTTGATTGGAGATTAAATATTTCATTTATTTTTATTTCAATATTACTATTATAATTATTTTTTTATGGAATTTTTACTTTTGTTTACTTATATTGTTGTTTTTATAAAATATTTTTTATTCTGATTGTTATTTTGGCTATTATTTTTTTATTTCTATTTTTTGTTATTCTATTTTAGTTTATACTTTTTTGTAATTTTAATTTTTAATGATTATTTTTAAGTTTTTTTTTTATTTTATTTTAGAATAATTAATTTTCTGTTTATTTTTCCACTTTTACAATTGAAATAACAATATTTTTTTGTTATATATATTTTGATTGAAATTTCGTAAATTTCGACTCTCTGAAATCCAAAACGTATTTAAAAAATAAAATTGAACCATTGGACAGAATCTGAAGCTAAAAAAAAGGTATGACGCAGATTCGCTACACCATGCATTAAGGGTAATAAATTTTTGCAAATTTTGATTGAGCATAATAGTTTATTTATGCCACAATCATTTCAGTAAAAATCAAAGTTTAAAAAGATTTTTTAAATTTTTTTTAAAAAAATAATACATACTTACAATTATAAATATCGGACATTTTGAAGAATTATATGTTGTAAGTATAGATACGATAAAAATCTTTGGAGATATCAAATAAAAGTTGGTTTTGTAAGTCTACTTGGATTATACAATTAAGGCACTTTTTTGTACGTTAGAGGTTACAACAGAGCACGAGTTACAATAAAAATGCTTTTAACTTTTAAACTTTTATTCTTCTCGTCTTCTTCGAAGGTTTCTGGATTTTCTGCTTTACTTGAGGTGTGGTGTGGTGTAAATTTGTATATAAATTTGTATAACATTCAGGCATGTATTTTGTTAGTTGAAGGAGCAGAAATTTTTGAAATTTTAAAAGGATCGTTGTAGACAACATTTGGTTGAACAGTTAGAAATCCAAAAGTTTTTTTGCGTTTTGTCATTCTTATTTAAATTTACGTAATTTGTAAAAAACGAGAAATTTAAAAACTCATTCATTATTCATTGAACAGCATATTGAGGCTCTGTCAGAACTGCTGACATGACTATATTATCCTCTTTTGCTTTAATTTTATCCTCTTCTTTTAACTCTATGGCCTTCTGTTTCAAAAAAATATACAAATTGTGTTCCACTTTGGCTTTCTCTTCTTCTATTGCCCCCATATATTCATATTTAGCACAATAATTACATTTGTCTTTTTTAGGTATATAAAATCCTATATTGAAACACAAATTTGAAATGTCACAATATTGTCTAATACTTTCGCTATAATATATTCAGTCATGTTCTGATCTTCTATCAAATTTAAAGTTTGTGCATTTTGCTAATATTTAAATTACCATCAATAAATTTCTGCTAGTTTTTTTCTCAAGTATAATGCGATTCTACAGATGCAAACGAATTAATATGATTTTTAATAACTTCTTTTCGTTTTTCAGTAATAAATAATAATTTTTGTGAAAATTTTTCTCGGTTATCTTCAGATTGAATTCCGTTTTCACACATCAATTTAGAAAAGGCTGTCTGAACCACTTCCCAAAATGTTTAGAGAACACTTGAGCTATCTTGTAACCTAATACAATTTACTTTTATAAAAGTTATAACGTGCAATACAATTTTATTGTTCAAAATTTTGTTCTTGATGGAAAACAAAACATCGAAAGACTAACAATAACAAAAGATTTTTAATATTTAAAAAACCATTAATTGATTTTATTTTTTTATAGCATCCCTCTAAGGATTTAATTGCGTTGATATGAAATATAGCTAATGTGAAACGAATTTTCGGAAATTATTCATTGCACTTTAATATTGCAAATTGTCCAAATAATAAACATGTATATAGCATATCAACTTACGACATCATATTTTAATTTTAAGTGTTCACTAAAAGTATTGTAAGTATTACTTACTACAACGTCAAAAATTCGTTCAATGAAAGAAAAAGACGACTATATCTTATTGTAAGTCGACTTAGCATATTAATATTCAAAAAAGTTCCCGACATAGCTTACTATTGTAAGTCCACTTACAATTGAGTGATTTATATTTTGTCCGTTCTAGTTTATAGTAAGTCAACTTACAATATAAATTGTATTATAAATTGTAACGAAAGTAATATTGTATGTCATTTTTTCTCGGTAACTTCTGAAGGAAGCATCGTAGAGCTATGAAATTTTGACAATATACGCCTCTCGTTATTATCGTTTTAAATAATCTATTAGGTAGTAAGTCGAGTAACGATACGATATACTAGAATGGGAGGTGCGATATGTAAACACCACCATATAGTAACAGTAAAAAATAAAACCATAAACATACATACTAATAAAACATAGTTTTAAGATTTAGTTATTAAGTAATAAGAATAAATACAAGTTTTCTAAGGCTTTTTACTAATCTTGTAAGTCAAAATAAAATTAAATAAAGAAATAAAAAGTAAAAAAAAAAAGAAAAAAAACTAACAACGATTAAAACCTTATTAATTTCATGTAAAACCCATTTTTGTGCAATTGCAAAGGTATCCACTAGTTTCTTATCAAAGTATCAGCATAAACGACAAACAATTAATATAATATAATTAATAACAAAGATATTAGCAATTATATTTTGAAAACATGTTTCTTTTATTCTAAGATTCTATTCTAATAGAAATATTCATCTTGTACACCTAAATTCAATTTGATTGCCATTTTTTATTTCGACACAAAATTAATTAAATTTACTGAATTTTTTTTTATTTTCAAAGTAAATGCTTAATTAAATTTTATTACTAAAAATTTAAATATGTATAAAAAATAGACAGACACAAGAACAAAAAAAATAAAACACTAAACCCAAATAAGTCTGAAAGAATTAAATAAACAAAAAAAAAATCTGTAATCTGTTTGATTAATATTATTAAAAAAAAAAAAAACAAACATTTTTTTTTTTAGATTATGTAATTAGTTGCTGTCATTTTATATTTTGCAAAGCTCAAATTATTAGTTAATAACAAGTTAAATGTAGGTACGTGAAGCTTTTATCTACAAATTATTATTTTTTAAAAACATTGTTTTGAGGTTATCACTCGGAAATGATTTTAAAACAATTTTCGAAATTTATTTATTTTTATTTAGAGAAAGTTTTTCTTTGCTAAAATTTACATAAAGTTAAAATTGGAAGTGTTTGTTACTACTGCAACTGAAATAAATTAATGTCAAAAATATTATTTTTATATTTTTATCAATATGTATTAAACAAACTCCTGCTCCAATTTCATAAAGTTGATTTCATTGTAATATTTTTTTGTTAACCAATGTACTACAGTAACTGCTAACTTATAAGTTCTAATACCCAGATTTAAGTCTTTTAATAATTAAAATTATTCCTTGTTTTAAATGGAAATATAATTTACCAATGACTAAAATTAAACAGCATTATATTTTTACATATAGGCTGGGCTATTTCTCTTTATACTATTTACCTATATTTGATGAAGTTACTGTAAAATAAGTGTAATTACTTGTGTTAAGCAAATAAAAGCTTAATTGTCTGACCGTAAGTATGCAATAGTTTTATATAAATACTCCTGTAGGCTGAATATTTCTTTTGTATTTTATCAAATTTATTTGATATTTTAGAATTGATTTCGGTTTTTATTTCTTTATAACCGTGTTCTTTTTTTCAATTTTGTTTTTAAAAACAAAATAAATAAAATTCAACTACATCATTATTAAGAGGGCTAGTCCCATATATAAGTATTAGTTTAAAGCAGTTAATTCGATTTTTTCAGTTTAAGTTTTGTTTATTTAAATTTATCTTTTAACTCTAAACAAAACAAAATGGAGCTATTATTAAATGATTAACTTAAATGGTACATGACTGCCACATGCGGCAGCTCTCCCATTTAATTTAATATATATGTATATTTACCTAATTCACAAGTATGATTTATAAAAATTTTACTTAACGATTCAGATAATTTATTATAGCAAAAGATCATGATTCCGATATTGATAAAAAGTTATGTAGCACAACAAAAACCAATAATGTTATTTAATTTTGTAATAAATAAAACTTAAATCTATTTCCTAAACCTAATACTAACTAAACCTAGCCTATTTTAACCTATTGTGTTCACAAAAATGGCTTATTACTATTTGAAATGTATATGTCGAATTTGAAGCGTTCGATATTATGTTAATGTCTATAATTATTTAGATCTATTATAAATTTTTTGTTTGGGATGTATGTATTTGTAAAATACGTATGAGACGGATCAAACAGAAACTATCTATTTTGATTTTATTTGTTTTTTCATATTTATTCGAATAATAATAAGGGTATTCACGTTTAAGTGTAGAAGTGTAGTGTAGATCTACAATGATTTATACAACGATTCCGTGAATGCACGCTAATGTTTTTTATGTTGTACTCAATGTAGAATTGTGACAGCAGTTTCTTTACATATGAATTTAATTTATAATAATAGAATTTTAGAATAAGTGAGATACAAATTTCTTTTTTTCACTTGTAACTACAATCATTAAATAATTTAATTACAATTTTGTTTCAATTTAATTTTTTTATTTAAAAAAATTACCTCTATCTTTATTTCAGTAATTTCCAAAATAAATCTATGTATTGGTTTTACAAATGTCAAACTTAAAAAGTACAATGGCAACTAAAGTACAATACTAAAAGTACAATAGGTTTGAGTCTTGTAAAAATTTGCAAGTCTTGTACAATATTTTTTTAAATAAAATTTTTAAAATCACAATACATTTTCACACGTAGTACAACACTACAACTTGAATCTACACCTATTCATGGATATGGTTAATGTAAGTATAGTTGGTTGACAGTTTTCTATTTAAACTTGTACAAGCCCTTATGTATTTGCATTAAAATAATCTTAATTTCTCTCTTAAAGATGAACAGTTAATTAGTTAATATACCGCAATTTTAAAATTAATACTCGATAATAGGAATACTGAAATAATAAATTTTTGGTAATGAGTTTAGATCGACTATAGGTACTTAATTGTTTTTATGGTGGATCAAGGAAAATCTCAAATATTTCCTTTGAATATGTTCGACTATTTTTGTGTGAACACCATAAAACGTGGACGGTACCTGGCTCAGATATTTCATATTACATCGAAACACTGTTTTGCAAAGAGATTCTATAATGTATGGATCATAAAATTTATTAGACCAACGCTTTGTTAGGTCTATCACGAAATTTGTTTAATTATAACAATAATAATATGCCGTTAAAAGGTAATTTAAACGTTAATTTGTCATCGAAGTACATTCCTAAATCTTTAGCGGAATTAACTTTTAAAAATAATTCACCATTAGTTGAACAGTTGTAAGAGTTTGTGGTTGAGAACGATGCTTTTAGCATTTTAAAACACACTTTTTATCATTAAAATAATAAATTAGTTAGATAAAAAAAAAAAAAATTTGTATAGATCAGTTTGGAGTAAGGTTGAAGTTGAGTCACCAAAATGTTCACATAAATTTATTTTTTAATATTTTCAATCACAGCGACATCATATTTCTTATGTTTTTGTCACTAAATTGGGTAGAATTATCTTTTCGTATCTATAATAATTTATGATACTGCAAATTTATTATTTTATTTTAAAGTAGAATTCAATTAAATATTCATGCTGTAAAGGGGATTCGAATCCGAAATTTTCTAATTGGCTGTGACCCATGATAATGATTGATACAGCATGTAATTTGGAACGGAAATGATGTGAAGGAAAGTTAGAAAATCCAGAGTTCATTTTTTGTACTAACTCTTATACTAACTGAGGTAGGAAATCTGAGACGAAATGAAACATTATTATAGGGTAGATCAACATAATTATGAATTCATCCATTTTAAGTCAAAGATTAAGTCTAATCAAAAAAGCAAAAGCTGAACTAATTATGTTTGCAGATTTATGCTATAATCAAAAATTGCTCAAAATAAAAATAAACGATCACATTTGAAATTGTTCAGACATTCCTTGTAATTAGTTAATTGGTTATATTTGAAGGTTAAGACCTCAATCTAGTTTTATTTTTTAATTCCACTTCAAAGTTATTTTTATCAATAAGCCCTTAAGAGAAATAACGTTTTGCTCGAGATTTTTTGATTTACTTTTCACAATATTGTATGCTTTCTATTCGAGATTGTGGAAGTTTTGTTATGTTTTTGAATTGAAGAATTGAATTGATAAGAAATAATTTCATTATAAGAACTCTATAGATAGGATGGTAAAAAGTAGTTTAATTAGCGTTTAAATATCAACAATAATACTCTTGGTATAGAGTCATAAAAGATCTATTTTAAAATTTAATGAAATAATACAAAATATAAAATATTGACAAAAAATATCATCTGTTTTAATTCAAAACCTTTCAGTTCATTGATAACATTAACATGAAGTGATATTTTAATATGGTACCTAACGATATTAATAATTTTGTTTTATTTTTAGAAAATCAAATAATCTTCTAGTTTTTAATGTAAACTTGACCTTATAATAATCATATTTAGATAATGTTTGAATAATTCTCAAAATTTTAAAATTCAACTAAATGAAGATCTAACTAAGATTCAACTACATATAAGTATGAGTATAGTTCATTATATTTCAAATTAATTTGACTGATATAAATTCGGAGCACTATTTTTTATAATGAAATAAATCTCTCCATCGTATGGTTGATACGAATTATTTTAACCCCACCACAAAAATTTGACATAAGTATTTTGTATTAATGTGATTTTTTGTTTTGTTTTTGTGTATATATAATGACACCTTACTGAATCTGAAATTTAGTATTTTCGTATATTTTATTTAGCAATATATCGAATTGTTTTGTAGAATAAATAATTAATTGTTTTTTTATTTTTCTGTTTTAACAATTTTGATAAATATCTAAAATGAGTGAGTTAATTATATTATATAAAAATTTAAAATTAATATTTACAATAACATAATTAAAAAAAATTATATTAAAAATTTACAGTTCAATATTGGGTATTGATTTTTGTAATCGCCGGTAGCACTGTAAGTTTTCCTACCGAAAATGTTTTAACCAATGGACAGTTTAGTACGGATCTCTACCAACATATGACAGAAGTAGGTAAACAAAATTTAGTAATTTCACCAGCATCAATTCATACTTTACTTGGATTAACATATATTGGAACTGAAGGTCAAACTGCTAAAGAAATAGAAAACGTTTTGCATTTGTCATCATCTCATAAAGAAGAGATTGCTAATAATTATGCCAATTTATTAAAATCAACACTTGGGCCAGATTCATTGATTAAAATGGCTAATAAAATTTATGTTAATGAAGGTTTAAAAATTGTACCAAATTTTAAAAAAATTGCAGAAGATTTTTTTGCATCAGAAATAGAAAATATAAATTTTAAGAAAAATGATGTTGCTGTGCAAACTATCAATAAATGGGTTGAAGATAAGACAAATAATAAAATTAAAAATTTATTGGACCATTTAGACCAGAATTCAAAAATAGTTTTAGTTAATGCAATTCATTTCAAAGGAGAATGGAAAGTGGCACCTGGACTCGAAGCAAGAACATTTTTTGATGAAGCTGGTGATAATAAACAAACTATATTCTTATCAACGGAAAATGACTTTAAATATGGTGAATTTCCAAAATTGAATGCAGTTGCTGCTGAATTACCATATAAAAATTCAAATTTCAGTTTAATGATTATCTTACCAAATGAAGATAGTAATTTGAATAGCTTAGAAACCAAATTGACAACTGCTAATTTGGTTGATCTGTCCAAAGAAATGACTGGTGGTTACACAAAAATTAAGGTTCCTGAATTTGAAATTACAACTACACTACATTTGACATCAATTCTAAAATCGGTAAGATTTTTTTTTAATAACTTAGTTATAGACGCTGGATGGCACATGTTTGATTTGCCAATCCTGCCAATAAAAAGCAAATGTTTAATGGGTTTTTTGATTTGGTGCCTTCGTCTTTAGAATTAAATAAATCAGAAAAAATAGACCCAAATAATATGTTGTAAACTGATATATAAAAATAAACAGTTGATTATTATTATTTTTTTTACCATTAGATGGGTATTCAGGCTTTGTTCACTGAAAAGGCTGAAATTAATTTAGTAGACTTGGTTGAAAAACTTGAAGTATCCGACGTAGTCACTAAAGTGTTTATTGATGTAAATAGGAAAGGTACTGAAGCTGCAGCTGCCACTGGTATGTATTTCAAATATATCTAATAACTTAATTTTTAAAAATAATTATTTTTTAAATTTAATATAAATTTTTATTTTTGTACTCAAATATTTATATTTAAATGTATCTTATTTATTAATTTAATAATATTAGCTGGAGTATTTATTCAACCCATTTCCGAGACGGTTTTCACTACAAATACAAATAGAGTACTATATGCTGATCGTCCATTTATGTTTGCTATTAAAGATGATAATAATATTTATTTTACTGGGCATGTGAGGACTGTAAAAAGTTTGTAGTTTTTGTAATTTGAACATGAAATAAAAATGTGAATTAATTAAAATAATTAAAATAAGTGTTTTTAATTTTTTATGAAATTGTTTTCAAAATAAAATTGGAGAAAAATGTCTATGTTAAATTTACTTGAAATTATACACAAAAAAACTTCTGAGGATTTAGTGAATTTTGGTGAATGTAGGGTTGGCAAATTTCGTATTAAATGCTCTTTAAAATCTTATAGATATGCCAACTCTTATATAAGTTAGCCTAAAACTAATAAAGTTTGTTGCAACTATTGACTCCTTTCTTCCGTTGGTTAATATTAGAAGTAAACTATTCATAGATGAAGCCTCTAAATCTTAAATTGTGCAATTTTGTTTTTATTATTAAGCTATTATCCACCATAATAAAAGCTTTAATAATATTTAGAATCATTGACAAAAATATATTTAAAGTATTAGATTGGTACTGCCATAAACATAAACAAAAAACATTTGCCTACTGGTAAACCAACATACTGATGGTCAATAAATAGAGCGAAAACTGCATATTCAATACACTTCTTCGTTACATAAAGGATGAATCGCAATAATGTCAAATTAATTAAATCTCCGATTTTCCGATCACTCGCCAAAAACCTTAAATTTCCATTTAGATTTAATTAGAATAAAATGCAGCATACGTTAACTACAAATAAAACAAATTGGTTAAATTTTCGAAATAAACTAAATAAGTACACTCCATTAAATATCCCACTCAAAACTGAAAATGACATATAGAGTGCTATAGAAAACATAACTGAATCGATTCAATAGATAGCTTTGGCAGATATTCCAGATGTTAAGTACATAGTTCATGAAGATAAAGATACATAAGCAACCTTAAAAGAGAATAATCTGGAAACTTTGGCAGTTTCACCGAATACCAACAAATAAACTCAACTTAAACTATATAACAAAAAGATTGAAATATGAAATTAAAAAATATAAAAAAGAAAACAATCAAATATTTAAGTTTAAGTTATTTAAGTTTATCCTATTCCTAACAAAGGTGACAAAAGCAATTCTTCAAACTATAGGCCCATAGCTATTACTTCCATTATTTCAAAAACGATGGAAATCTTAATTAATCATAAGCTGAAAAAATATCTTGACAGTAGAGGTATAATTCATGATAGCCAATACGGCTTTCGAGCTCAACGTTCCACTGGTGATCTCGTGACATGCCTCTGCGAGAAGCTCAACACCAGCCTGCATCAATCTGGTGAAGCTACTGTTGTAGCTCTGGATATATCTAAGGCTTTTGATCGAGTTTGGCATTCTGCTCTGATAACAAAATGCAAGGCTATAGGCCTTGGTTCAACCTTTTCTAAATGGATTGAAAGTTTTTTTTTAAATCGATCTATCATAGTTGCAGTTGACGGTTCTTTTTCCGACCAACTTCAAATCAATGCTGGTGTTCCACAAAGCTATCCTTTCATCCACCCTATTTCTCATTTTCATTAATCACCTTCTCAAATTAACTTTCAATCCAATCCATAGTTTTGCTGATGACAGCACTCTAGTAGCATCATATGATTTTCTAAAACAAACTAATGCTACAGCTCCCGCTGTCACCTCCAAAAGAATAATGATGGCCGGCGCGCTCAATCACGACCTTGCCAAAATTTTCGACTCCGGTAAAACTAACAGAGTCGAGTTTAACAATTCAAAAACTCAAATATGTCTTGTTAGTAAGAAGCTAACAGCATTCGAATCTGCTCGCCGGTTTCAAAATGAAGGTATCTAGCGACTCAAAGACCTGAACATTCTGGGAATGCGAGTGAATCAAAATATGCACTGAAATGAACATATTTTCGGTATTGCGAAAAGCGCTGCAAAATGTTTAGACTTTTTGAGTCGCTGCAAAACTTATTTTTCATCTCGAGACCTTTTAAAAATCTATAAAGCATATATACGACCCAAGCTCGAGTATAACTCACATTTATGGACAGCTGCAATAAAAACCGCTTTAAAATTCGTCTTATAGGCGACATAAATGTGACCTAATCCCTTATACCACTTGGTAATCGTCGTATTGTTGGAGCACTTAGTCTATTTTATAGATATCTGCTTGGTGTTGGCACTTGTTCCGAGGAATTAAAATCACTTCTTTCTCCTTTTAAGCAATTCCATCGCACAACACGAGAGGCATCAAGTGCCCACCCTTTCACAGTGGAAATTCCGAAATGGTTTTAGTCCGGTTATGGAAATTCTTTTATAGGAAGAAGATCCCGATTGTGGAATCGCATCCCAATCGAAGCATTCCCAATGAGAGAAGGATTTTTTATTTATGACTTACAGGGGTTTAAGATGAATATTAACAACATTGTTCGCTCTTTCCCACAAAACTTTTTCTTCTTCCTTTTTCTTTCCTTTCCTCTAACTATCCTTTCCTTTTTCAAATAGTCAACGGTACAAGTACTAAGTTTTGGCTATAATATAAAAAAAATATACTTATCCGATTTTTCAGTTATCCAAATAATTGATAACGACCTGTGGAATGCAACATCAAAAAAGGGAGTATCAGAAATAAGCATTATACAAAAAACCGGAAAAGGACCAGAAGTACCATCTTCTCATCAGTTTAATACTAATACTGTCCAAACTACTGTACCATTTATACTTTTATGTAAGGTGAATAAAGATCTGCTGTGACAGAAAATCGTCCGTTCAGAAAGCAAGATTGGTATATAAAACTTTTCGATGTCCAATCTGGTGTGCCAAAGGAAGCCTTGGTTTAGAAGCCTAAGTTTGCAATAGTTTTTATATAAATACTCCTCTAAACTGAATATTTCTTTTGTATTTCATCAAATTTATTTTCTATTGCAATCGCTTTTTTATATCTTTATTGTTTCCCATTTCTCAATTCTGTTCGTACATTTCTACCGAAATGATTTAGGTGTACGGCATTTGTCAATAACATTTCCATAGACATAATTCGATTAGTTGTATTGAACTCAACAAACAAAATTATTTAAAAAACAATTGTTTTAGAAATGACAGAAACAGAGATAAGTTCTACTCTACTTATAAGCTTGAATCAATTTTAAATGAATAAAATGAAGGTTACAAATTAAGGCGTGTGTAGCTCATAACACTTACAACATGTCATCTAACCACTAATTATAAGGTCCAGTCACGTTCAAATCCCGGCCATGGTTGTAAAATTGAATATTTTTTTCATTTCTCTTAAAATAATGAAATTTTATCAGAGTATAATTTGATAATAATGTAAGTAAAATGCTCTGCTTATAAGAAGAGAAATCTTTCTTTTACATTTGTAAGCTATAATTTTATTAAATAGAATCTTTTACTAATTTAGTTATATTTAAATTCATTATTCTAATTTAAATTTTAATATTAATTAACAATAAATGTCTAAAGTCTATAAAGTCTATAAAGTTATAAATAATTATAGAATTTGAACATTTTCTAAAATTTGTCCAGAAAGTACAATTGTTGACACCCTCGCATAGTTGTTGACACGGTCTGATAAGTACAGTTTGTTGTTAACACCCTGCTTTAATGATAAATGTTAGCTTTTAACGAATATGTTTAATATTTCATAAGGTATTTTAATTCAATTAATATGTTTTAAAATAAATAAAACAAAACTAATTCAATATCATATAATTTTTAACAAAATAAAAAAGAACAAAAACCATTTTTGAGATGTTTTAATATTTTATAAAATAAATGAAACAATAACAATTCAATATTATATACATAAATGAAAGGTTCGAGTAAGATTTTAAAAACGCTATACTTTAAGGTATATTAATTTTGTCGACATATAGATATTTTTATTTCTTCGGGAGGTCATTTATACGATTAGATAACCATCATAGGCGAGATCGAGGTTCCAGCAGCACAAAAGGAAAACATCACGTTGCGTTTGCCATTTCTCTATCTATTTCGTAGTTATTTCTTACGACTTTCGCTGCTAACACAGTTTTCGTTTTTGGCACATGAAAAAGTTTGTTTCGTCCCCGTTATACACACGATCACGATCTTGCAAGATGCTCATCCTATTATTTTCTTTTACATATGCTTCAGTGTTATCAAACTAAGATGCAATATCTGCAGAACGAACTGTGGGACTAGCCATCGTTACAGCATCCAGTGTCCTCAAGGATATTTTTTATGTCTTCGTAATAAATCTTTAAACCAACCTTTTCCTGGAATGCTATTTTCATTAAAGGAATGTTATCTTGGTGTATCCGTTAAAAAGTGCTTAGCAGCATCCAAAATATCTTTTCTTTTCGGAAATCGCTTTCTTTGCTATGTAAAGATCCAGTCTTCAATTTTTTATCCCTCACCTTCATTTTAAATTGTTGCAGGACCGTGGCGAGATTCTATACAGATAAATCTGCACGCCAACTTTATAGGTCTTTTTCTCTTTCGAAATGTGGACCTTTTTATTAAATTATATTAATTATTTGGTATATATTTTTGTATATTATATATTTATATTGGGCCCTATCGTGGTAAGCGTAAAAGTAAGTAAAACGGCAAACGTTGAAATTTGGTATCGTGATTACAGCAAGTCATAAAAACTGTAAACGTTAAAAGTCAACTTTTCGAAACTATTTTTTTTCATATCGTAGTTCCCGCGCTGTTACAGTTTGTAGAACAAACTTTAACCGCGAAAATTAGTTTAGGTTTGAAAAGTTATAGTTTCTAAAATGTAAATATTTGTTATGTATGTTAATTCATTTATTCATTAATTATACATTTTAAACAAAAAAAGATAGAAGAAATGCAACGGCATAATTTGGAAACAGAAAAGACTAATTTAGAAAAAATAAAATTAAAAAAAAAAATAGTTGAACTGCAACTGTTAAAATACAACAAGAATTTAGCAGATTCTCATGATGAAGATTTGTGATAAAAATATTTTTAATTAGTTGATTAGCCATGAAGGCATTTAAGATTTTCTCTTTTTTTTTTAATCATGAAGACTTACTTTATTTATTTTTATCTTATTTTTTTATTAAAAGAACATTAAATTATTGAGTCTTACTTAAATATTCTATTTTTGGAACAAGAAAATAATATGCAAATTTTAAATTCCATTCAAAGTAGCTGCAATTCGGGGTTTTAACCCGTGCATCTTGTTTGTTGCAGTTTTTTTTAAATTATTTTTTAGTTATAATAGAATGTAGTGTGTTTTGTAAGTTTTCCTCTTTATACGTTTTTTTAGTTTTTGGCATTTTGATATCTTTAAAATAACAAAATTGATTAAATTAGCGGCTAGTTATGGGTTATTATTATTTTTTAATCAAAACTATTTTTTTGCTATATAGAACCTTCAGCAGTACATTAATTGACACCCAAAATATGTATAATTATTGACACGGTGTCAACAAATGTACTTCCATATAACACAGTTATTGTGACACCTGATGTCAATAATGGAATAGGTATCCAAAAAATGTATCAATTATTGACTATATGATTATTTAATATATTATGTACTATTATTAAAGTTTTTTGCTCAAAATAAGCTAAGAAACATTTTAAACATTTAACCTTTACAGAAAAATACTTAGGCTATAAGTTTTGTATGTTTAATCATAAATAATCCCCAACTTACTTGCAGAGGTTTCTTATTTGTAGAAAACTATAGACAAATCGCTAAATTATCTGCATTCCCAAAACTGTTTGAGTCTACTATTACTGACAAACTTTACTTCTAAATTAAAACAAAAATTTTACCGTTTCAACATAGTTTTTTATCAGGGGAATCCACAACACCAAACATGTCTATTTTTCTTAATAAAGTCATAAATTCTGTAAAGAAAGGTTATCTAGTAGATAAAATTTTTACTGACATATCTAAAGCTTTTGATAAAGCTAATCACTTTAAACTGCTGCAAAAAATTGAACCTTTAGGAATATATGGTACGCTCCATAAATGGATTCACTCCACTGGTCGTACATTCTCGGTTAAAATTTCAAATTCAAACTCTTATATATTTTCAGCAACATCAGGTTTTCCTCAAGGTGGAAAAAACCCACATGGAACCATTATTATTTTTACTTTACATGAATAAAGTATCCGTACGAGAATTATAGATTGCAACAAATGATTTAAAATCTTCTAATATAATTAAATTTAATTATAAACTTAACCACTCTGTCATAAATCGGGTCAACGTAATCAAAGATGTAGGATTTATTCTAGATAACAATTTAACTTTTAATCCACATATAGATTATATAGTCTCTAAAGCTTTCTCCATTCTTGGCTTCATCACATCTCTGGTTCGACCACATATCGAATATGCTTCTCCCATTTGGGTGCCATCTTATGACAAGCACATTAAAAGAATTGAGTCTATCCAAAAGAATATGATAAAATTTCTACCTTAAAAATTTTAATTGGCAACAAAATGCTACAAGTTACAAATCTAAATGTCAACTAATTGATATTTCTACATTGAAAGTAAGAAGAAATGTAGCGGCAGTAATGTTTTGCTATGATACCTTGTCAGGTAAAATTATTTACCTTCAAATTCTAAACCATTTTGACATATATGCACCAGCAAGAGAGATCGGTTTTCGAAGATTTCTGTACCTGTAGAATAGCTCCATTTTATTTAAATTGTTACCAGAATATACTTTGAACTCTAATGTGACGATTTTTTCACAAAACTATTATAAATTAGTTTAAATTAATATCAATTTTCAGACTTAAATTAATTTTTTCATAAAACGAAATTTTTTTCGAAATATTTGTTAAGAACTTTATTTTTGATAGGGTTAACGTTTTTTTAAGACTCTTTTCATTTTCCGTTTTTTTTTTATTTTTCGTCCGAATAAATTTGTTGTATTCTGCTTATAAATATAAATTTTAACGTTTTTTTCCGACTAAGACTGACCTGACCCATCTTCTACATTATTGTGGGTAGTGGGCATCTTTTATTCAATGTTTTCGTTACATACCAAACCGAGGGTGGGTATATTGGCTCCTTTCAAATTCCTTTTCGGCTTTCTTCCATTGTATATTATTTTCTTCATAATGTTTAGCTACTTTCGGAAATTCGTGAACTGCCAGGGCTAAGCCTTTTGTTTTAATTTAATCCTTCATTTATTCCATACTTGCACCTAAGACCACATTTTTTAATTTGTCGCCATGAAATCTGTTGTAATGGAAAATTAAAAAAAATGTTGTTGATTTACAATAGAAAAATTACAATTTAAAGTTCTATTTTTATACTTTTTTGCAGAGATGCAAACCAAAAAAAATTTCGACATGGTTTGGTTTTGGTTCAATGATAATTTTTTTTTTGGGATTGGTTTCTTTTTGGTTTTGGTTCCAGTTTCCAAATTTCTGTTTTTGTTGGTTTTGGTTCGGTTTTGGTTCAGAAAAAAATATAAGAAAAAAGATATTTTTTTATTTTTAATTCAGTGTCCATAAAAGACTAAAATGTTATAAAATAACAAAAACATAACAAAATTAGAATAGCTATCCTATAGCCATACAATAAAAATAATAAAAAAAGTGAACAACTAGCTTAAATTAAAATATCTTCTATATTAGCACGTTTGTCTGACAGTATGAACTTCAGAGTGGAAAAGGCTCTTTCCGCTGTCACCTGGTACGCACGCTGGTACAGCGAACACAATTTTTGCAATTTCACTTAGTTCTTTATTTTTCTCGTCACAGGTTTCCTAAAAATGTATTTCATCGAAACTCGTTTCGGACGCAGAAACTCGTTTCACATTTTCAAAAAAGTTTATTTTACTAACCATATTTTGTTCCTTTTTTTTTTTCTTTACTTCTCTTGGGAGCATAGAACTTCCACTTGACATTTCCATCGTACTCGATTTCTAGCTGCTAATTTCACTTGTATTTCCGAGGCTATGTCTAATTTTATTTTTAATCTGTTTGTACTGTCTAAGTAGGGGATTGGCCTACTGTAGAAGACCACTTTGATAACTCTATCTGCGCCTACGTGGTAAGACAACGTCATATTTTTCTGCAAGTTGTCGCTGCGATTTTATCCATCTTTGACGTTAAGATGCCTGACGTTACTATGTTTACTGGGTACTTCATGTCACATACTTTTGTCAGTTGTTGACAATTGTGTAATTATTATTAGTGTTTGTCCAATATTACTTATTGTGTTATTTGGTTATTGTGTTGTATGACATATATGAGTATTGATGTAAATATTGATATACGTAATATCTTTTAGTTATATAAAGTATTAATTATTAATTATTTTTTATTGATTATAAATTTTATGTATAATATTTTGTTATTTTTTTTTTAATTATATTTTATACCCCTCACAGGGATCGAACCCGTGACTACCACATCGTAATTGAAACACATTTCTATGCTCCAACCGATTAGGCCACGGAAGGGATATATTTTGTACTAACATTTCTATTTTCCTGATTTATTTCTGGATAGTTTTTCTGTTTGTCTTTTTCAATACTTTTAATCATTTCTTCCAGCTCATTGAGCACGATGTCAGAATTGTCATTTACATTGCATTTTACAGGTACAGCAACAATATCATTAGTTTTATTAGCTTTATATTCATCATTAAAATATTGCGACGAGTATAAATAAATTTTAGCCAGGTAGAATTTCGCTTTTGTACTTTGAAAATCATTAGCAGAGTTTGATATCTCGGATCCAAATACATACACGCTAGCAGAGGATCACTAATCATAATTTTTTCACTATCCAGCGCAATTATAAAAACGTTCAATAGCTCATTTTTTATTTTTTTAAGGTTCAAAATAGTCCACTGTAAAAATCTCCCATTGTCAATTTTTTAAGACTTAAAAAATATATTTTTTATATACCTAATATATAAAATTTACTAAAATTGGCATACATTTCAACTATTTTATTGAATATTTTAAATTTAATTAAAAATGAACCAAAGCGTAAACCACCATATATTTTGTTGGTTTGTGGTTCAATTTCAAAATTATTTTAAGAACTGGTTCGGTTTTGGTTTGGTTTTGGTTCGCAAAAATATGAGAGGTTCAGTGGTTTTTCAAGAACCGTTTTGCAACTCTGCTTTTTTGTTTATAAAATATAAATAAACAAATTATTTCACATCATCAATCTGAAATTGACAATATTTTTTCGGCTGTAATCGGAAAAAAACAATGTAATCGAAAAAATTTAACTAATTTTCAAAACAAACTTTACTTTTTCGTGTTTTCCAGGAAAACATGTTATACTTGATACCTTCATTTACATTGATAAAACTGGTGGAATTTTACAAAAACTGGAAGTTTTTGGCATATACTTTTCAGATATTCAGATTCAGATATGGTACAGGAGATCGAGGTAAGAAAAGTTTTTGAATTTATCGCTGTAAAAGTAGAAGATGATCAAATTGAAAATATCTCCTTTTAACAAGGAAATAATTAAAAAAAAAAAAAATTCTGGTCAATCTAAAAGTATAATAATAAAATTCAAAAATAATAAAGTGAAAAGCCAATTTATGATAGCAAGAAAAAAAAAACAAATTAAAATGTCATACATAATTGAAAACACACAACCAAACATAAAAGATAATTTTATTTTTATAAATGAAAAATTTACAAAATATTAGAGTTTCTTATTCAAAAAAGCGAGTGATTTGAAAAGAGAAAACTAAAGTTGTCAGAATTTTAATTCATTCAATATTAATTCATTTAATAATATCTTTTAAGAGTCAAAATAATAACAACTATTCTTTACCATTCTACCCAACAAACAAATTAACTAATAGCATAGGAAAATTAAAATTTGAAAAAAACAATTCACTAAAAATATTATATATAAATATACGAAGCTTAAGTAATAAAATAGATGAATTACTGTACATACTGGATAATTCCAAAAATTTAATACCAGTTATTGTACTTACTGAAACCTGGCTGAAGAAAAATGATGATAAAACAGCAAATATTCCAAATTATTCTAAGATTCTATCATGTAGGACGGAAAAAAAGGTGGCGGAGCTGCTATATTTCTTTATAAAACTATAAAATATCACAGTAAAAATATACACTATAGCAATAACACAAATTTAATTGCAATTGAAATAAATCTCCAAAATAATATCAACATTGGTATTACTGTAATATATCGTCCACCAATACAAAATATAAATCACATTAAAACATTTTTTGAATTTTTTGATAAACAACAACAACAATTAAATGTAAATATAAATAAAAGCTCTTTTATAATAGGAGATTTTAATTTTGACTTATTGAAACAAAACGAAATAATAAAAGAATATAAAAACATCATAAATGCTAATGGATATTTTATTTGTAATAAATTAGTAACACGAACACGTCTTTGGATCACATATTAACAAACCAGAACATTGTTATTAATCAACTGAATTATAATATCTCAGACCATCAATTACTTTTTATCGAAACTGATAACTTTAAAGATCAAATAAACATGAAAGCAGATCCAGATAGGGCAATTAAGAGAGTGAATTATGATAAATTGAGAGAAATTATAAAAAACAAAAAAATATTTAATCTTAATTAGGACGTCACAGTTAACGAAAAAAGTAATTTACTAACAAACACATTAAATGATGCTCTAAATAAGTCTACAAAAAATATTAAATACAAAACAAGTAATCGAATGTCTAAACCATGAATAAATAACAAAATAATAAAATTAATTAAAATAAAAAATTATTGGTATCCAAAACTAGTGCAAAATTTTGATAACAGTAACTTAAGAGAAACGTATAAATTTTGGTTAAATAAGCTAACTTCTCTGAAAAGATTAACGAAAAACAAATATTATACGCAAAAATTCGATAACTGTAAACATGATGGAAGAAAAACTTGGAACAATATAAATGAATTAATAGTATCTAAAAATAATTATGTAAATAAATTCTGTATTAATATGTCAAACAAACAAAAAGTAGAAAAAATAAACGATGTTAATAATTACTACAGTAATATAGGAAAAAATCTAAACCAAAATATACAATTGATTCCTCTTATTTTAAAGAAAGATACTGATAAATGTTTTGAATTTAAAAATGTAAATAAAAAAGAAGTGTATGAATATATTAAATTAAACTTTAAAAATACAAATACAACGGGTTCAGATAATATTAGTACAAAAGTTTATAAAGAAAGTTTGAATGAAATAATATCACATATAACATCACTAATAAATTCATCTTTAAATTCATCAACATTTCCAGAAAATCTAAAAACAAATAAATTAATACCAATATACAAAGACGGTGGTGATATTAATATAATAAGCAATTTTAGACCGATATCTCTATCAACTATTTCAAGCAAAATCATAGAAACCGTAGTAAATACTCAATTATCAGAATATCTGAATAACAACAATTTAATCAGTAAAAATCAATATGGATTCAGAAAAAGCTCAAACACTACAACTGCTTTGTTCGACATGATAACAGATATACTTGACATGCATATATGTAACATGTTTTTTTATTTAATTAAACAGATTTGATACAGTAGATAGGAAAATACTTTTGAAAGTCCTATATAATATTGGAGTAAGTGGAACGAGTTATAAATGGTTTCAAAGTTATTTTGACAAAAGACAACAATACGCAGAATGCGAAGGGTTTATAAGTGTTAAAAATCCAATAGATTATGGGATGATACAAGGGAATTAACTCGGACCAACCCTTTTTATATGTTACATAAATAATATTGCTAACCTAAAACTAAAAGGACAGATTTTCATGTATACAGACAATTTAGCTGTTGTTTACTCTAAATAAAAAAACAGATATGGAAATAAGTGATAACAATAAATTGCTCAAAATTATCAGTCAATATAAATTAACGATCAACATAAGGAAAACCAAATATATGTTATTTAATTATGGAAATGAAAAAATAAACATAAAATATAATAATGAGACAATTACAAAGGTATCGTGTTACAAATATCTAGGAGTAACGATTGACAGTGAACTTACTTGGAACAAACACGTAGACGCAATAGAAAAAAGTGCAGACGATTGGCTGGTGTATTTAAAGAAATATCACACGAAGTATCAAATTATACGAAAAGATCTATATACTACAGTCTATTTCATTCCAATATAACGTACGGACTTATAATATGGGGAATAAGCTCAAAGCAAAATTTAAATAAAATACAAATATTACAAAATAAAGCCATAAAAAATCTATATTCGCTTCATAAGACATTTAAAATTAATTCAATTGAACTACAATTAAAGCTTAAGATTAAGATTTTTCAAGGATTACAAAACACAAGTATTACAAAACTCTGCGTTACATCAATATAATACAACAAATACAACAAATATAAGAACAATTCAACCAGGGTTAAATAATATATCCAGTGCAGCAATAAATGAATACAATAAAATTCCAAATTGGATGAAAGAGCTGAAATTGACACATTTCAAAAAACACTTAATTTCATATATTAAAATTTAAACTATGTATAAAATAAACTATTTTTCATATATTAAATTTAAAGTACCTAGACTTTCCTAGATTTTTTTCTTTTTTTTCTTGTTTTTTACCTTGTTTTTTTCTTTTTTTTCTTGTTTTTTTTTCAATTTTAAATTGTGTACATTTTAAGAAATTTTAATTCAATATTTTGTAACTTTAAACATTTTAATTATTTTTTTTACTTTTTAATATTATCAATATTCTTTATATTCTTTAATAATTTGTTAATTTGTTATTTTGCCTTAATTTACTTTAAAATTGTAAACCATCATGTAATAATACACTCTATATGAGCGATTACTCTGCATTTGAGAATTGAATAAATATATTACATATTACATACAAAATTACTAGTATTATAACACCTTGTATAACTAGATAATCGCTGATACCATATTATAGAGCGTACTGTAAATACGATATTAAAGGATATCTAAATTATTTAAATTAAATTTAAGGCTAAAAGAATAACAAAAATCCAGCATATTTTATTTTGCGCGTGACTAAATGTTTATACTTGATTTTGCTGTATTTAATTGGGTTTGGTGCTATTCGATGATTTCATAGGTGAACCATTTTACATTTTAATAAAATAATGGAAAATGAAGAAAGAAAATTGACTGATAACATGCAGTAGTATGTTAATGTGGTAACGATATTAAAAATCTAGCTTTAATTTTAGAAAATGTAATAATCTTCTAGTTTTCAATTTATACTTGACCTTATAATAATCATATTTAGATAATGTTAGAATAATTTTCAAAATTTGAAAATTCAACTAAATGAAGATCTAACTAAGATTTAACTATATATGACTATGGGTATAGTTTAGTATATTTCAAATTGGTTTGACTGATATAAATTCGGAACTCTATCTTTGAAAACGAAATAAACCTCTCTATCGTATGGTTGATACGAATTATTTTAACCCCACCACAAAAATTTGACATAAGTATTTTGTATTAATGTGATTTTTTGTTTTGTTTTTGTGTATATATAATGACACCTTAGTGAATATGAAATTTAGTATTTTCGTATATTTTATTTAGCAACATATCGAATTGTTTTGTGGAATAAATAATTAATTGCTCTTAATTTTTCTAATTTAACAATTTTGATAAATAACTAAAATGAGTGAGTTGATTATATATAAAAAATTAAAATTAATATTTACGATAACATAATTAAAAAAAATTATATTAAAAACTTACAGTTCAATATTGGGTATTGATTTTTGTAATCGGTGGCGCTGTAAGTTTTCCTACCGAAAATGTTTTAACCAATGGACAGTTTAGTACGGATCTCTACCATCATGTGAAAGAAGTAGGTAAAAAAAATTTCGTTATTTCACCAGCATCAATTCATACTTTACTTGGATTAACATATATTGGAACTGAAGGTCAAACTGCTAAAGAAATAGAAAACGTTTTGCATTTGTCATCATCTCATAAAGAAGAGATTGCTAATAATTATGCCAATTTATTAATATCAACACTTGGGCCAGATTCATTGATGAAAATGGCTAATAAAATTTATGTTAATGAAGGTTTAAAAATTGTACCACATTTTAAAAAAATTGCTGAAGATTCATTTGGATCAGAAATAGAAAATATAAATTTTAAGAAAAATGATGTTGCTGTGCAAACTATCAATAAATGGATTGAAGATAAGACAAATAATAAAATTAAAAATTTATTGAGCCATTTAGACCAGAATTCACAAATTGTTTTAGTTAATGCAATTCATTTCAAAGGAGAATGGAAAGTGGCACCTGGACTCGAATCAAGAACATTTTTTGATGAAGCTGGTGATAATAAATTAACTAAATTCTTAGCAGCGGATGATGATGACTTTAAATATGGTAAATTTCCAAAATTGAATGCAGTTGCTGCTGAATTACCATATAAAAATTCAAATTTAAGTTTAATGATTATCTTACCAAATGAAGATAGTAATTTGAATAGCTTAGAAACCAAATTAACAACTGTCAATTTGATTGATCTATCCAAAGCAATGACTAGTGGTTACACACAAATTAAAGTTCCTGAATTTGAAATTACAACTAAGCTACATATGACGTCAATTCTAAGATCGGTAAGATTTTTTTTTAACTACTTAATTATAGACGCCGGATTAGGCATCCTGCCAAGTTAGATTCCCAATAAAAGACAAATGCTTAATGGGTTTTTCGATCTGGTCCCTTGGTATTGAATGAATCACAAAAAAAAAAAAATAGGTCCAAATAATATGTTGTAAACTGATCTATAACAAAAAAAAGTTGATTATTATTTTTTTTTACCGTTAGATGGGTATCAATGCTTTATTCACTAAAGGGGCTGAAATTAATTTAGTAGACTCGCCTGACAAATTTAAAGTGGCAGACGTAGTCACTGAAGTCTTCATTAATGTAAATAGCAAAGGGACTGAAGCTGAAGGTGCCACTGGTAAATATTTTAGATATATCATAATAATTTAATATTTAAATAATTTTTTTTTTTTTTAATTTAATATAAAAGTTTATTTTATTAAAATATTTAAGTATATTTAAATCATATTTGTTTTGTTAAATTAATTATTAGGTGGGGTTGTTCTGTATCCCGTTTCTTCAAATAGCAGGATGTTCCTTAATGCAGATGACGCTAGAGAACTATTTGCTGATCGTCCGTTTATGTTTGCTATTAAAGATGATAATAATATTTATTTTACTGGACATGTGAGGACTGTAAAATCTTTGTAATTTAAACATAAAATAAATGTGAATTAATAAAAATAAGTGTTTTTAAATTTTTTTTAAATGGTTTTCATAATAAAATTGGTGATAGAATCCGAAAAACCCCTGTCTTAAATTTTCTTGCAACTTTGTAAAAAGAAACTGTTAAAAATTTAATGAATTAAAGTAGTTGTATGGTTGGCGAATTTCGTAGAGACATTTTAAATTAATTTGTTAATTATACTCTTGAAATTTTGTCGATTCCATGTAAATATATGTTAGCATTGGGGAAAAATATTTGTTGGATTATGGTTCCACATTCGAGAAAATTTGATTGTAAATGAATTTCCATAGCCAGTTTTGTGTGTATGTTACTGTAGAAATTTGTTAAAAAATTGCATTTCTGCTATTAAATACACCTATACCCAGATTTACGTCACTAATTGGTTTCACAAAAATAGAACGTAAATCGAAACGATGTAAATCGAAACATTAAACATACGTGTACTGTACATATATACATTTTTGCACATTTTGACACTAATTTATTCAATTACATACAAACTTAAAAAAAAAGCAAGTGATTTTTACAGAATTTGTGGCAAAAATCTATACAAAATATTCCAAATAACTTTTCACTGACTTACACAAGTTACAAGCCTAACATTTTTTTCGAAGATTCGCTATTTTTGCATTTTAAGGTATCATTTAATTTTTTATTATAACTGTTTAATTTGTATATATATATATATATATATATATATATATATATATATATATATATATATATCTATGAATTGAATTCAATATAATTTAAAAAAAAAATTTAAAAAGTAACGTTATAGCTAGACAAACGTCGTAAATCGAAATAATTTTGAATAAAATTTGACGGACGTTATATCGAAACAACGTAAGCCGAAACAACGTATTGTCGGGGTATAGGTGTAGGACTATTAAATTTAATACAAATACATAGTTTTTTTCTTTATATTTCATTTCATATAATAGTTTTTATATAGAATTTTCATTTACGTACAATTTAATTTTATACAGAAATTTAAATACCTATATAATAATTATAATAATTTTTGTATGTATTCAAATAAATGTAACTTCATGTCATTTTATTGTATTTTGTTGTTTTTTTCGTTTTATTTATGACCAAGCATAATTTTATTTGGCCTTATAATCTTGAAATTTTTAAAATTTAGTTTGACATAGCTCTTTTTTTACATCTTATTACAATTATTGTCAATTCTATTCCTATTAAGTTTATTTTATTTCTTTCTTCTTTCTTTCTCCCTTTTTAAGAAAGAAAATTTATTATTTTCCTACTAATTTCTTACTCTATTTTTGACCACATGAATCACATTGCTTAGTTTAAGTGATTTATACACAAACGACAAAAATATTAAGTCAATAACATTAATTTTAATTTTATGTACCAGATATTCTGTCCACATATTAGGCTTCAATGTTTTTCTTAAATAGACGAAAGCTTATTTCAGATTTAAAATTACTAAAAAGAGTAAAATAATAGTTTAATTTATTTCTCGTGTTATAAATAGGTAGATCTATGTTTCCATTTAGTATAAAGTTGTGTTTAATCGAATTATTAACAATTTTAAAAGCAAAAAAGTAGATTTCCTTTTTACAAATGAAATTTAAACTTGGATATTGAACTGAATATAGTTGATTAGTAGGGTGAAGTATAGGATAATTGTGAACTATTTTCATAGTTTGTTTAGTATATATATTTTAATTTTTTTAAATGACCTATATACTAGTCCTGTTTCAAATTGAATTTAATTATATAATCTTCGAAAAAATATATGACGTACAAATTATATATAATTTTTTATTAATCTATTGAGCACGAATATGTATGGGGTAACTTATATTTACAAATAAAATCAATATGAACAACCAATTTAGGAGTACTATCGATTACTAAAATAATTTAAGCCTTTTACAGTTTCAACTTCATTATTATTATATGAGAATATCCTATTTTCAAGTGTTTTGTTTTAAAAACCAGTTTTTAGCTTAAGAAGCAATAGGTATGTTCTAATCCACGCAATCAAATGTTTTCTGGAGATTGATAATATTTTATTGAAAGTATTCTCGCCTTTGTGCATATTCTTTAATATTAAATCAGTTAGTGCAGCAGTGGTGTTCGATTTTTTTTGTTATTATCTCCATTTTACATTTTTGGCATTTACTCATTTTTTTCTTAGCATGGCAGTATAGCTATATATGTATATACTATAATATCTTATAGCTCAAAACATACTGAATAAAACAACATAATAATATCAGAATAATGAAATTCATAAAATACATATACATAAGTTGTTATTATTATATACAAATTTTACAGCTTTAAACATGGGAATAATAATTTTTAAGATAAATTTGGGATCAAATTTTACACAAAAGTTAGAAAATTTCACATCTGATATGCAAACTACATTTTAAATATCTTCTCTCAATTATTATAATTATAAATAAAAAATGATAACATGTATTTAAAGTTTCATTTTCTATTCTCACTATTTTATGAGTATACGAGTATATTATATAATACTATACCTAATATTATGTATTATGATTACAATTTAAGCAATTTCTGTAAGTGTTCCATTTTCCTACTCCATAATATTCTACAAATTATTTAAAATTATAAATCGTAAAATTATAAAATCATTAAATAATATGAGAAAGATTATATTCTCCTTGGAACTATTAACAAAAAATTTTAAGATAAATTTCGGTCCCAAAAAAGATATGCTATAGATTTCCTTTTTTTGTGGCATTTTTTTTTTTTTTTTGTGTTTGTTTTATCTTTTCGTCACTACAGTTATTTAAAAGATTGTAAATTTTAATCATGTTCCCAAAAGTAATTTTAAATATAATTAAAAAACAGTTATCTTTATAATATTATTTTAAGTAAGTAAAAATGTTCTTGCAACCGACGAAATAGGGAAGTTGTTTGAAATTTTTTTAAGCTTTGTTATTTAACCCTTGAATAGTGATCGTTGTTATATTGACGATAAAGTATCATATTTTCAAAAACATACTAGGTAATATTTTTTTTGAAGGTTTTCAGTTAGATAAATTTTCATTCGATTAATTTTGGAAAATGTTATATTTAATACTACTAACACTAAACTTTAATCGTTTATTGATATATATATACATACCTACTGATATAGCTTTTGAAATTTTGTAATTACCCACAACTGAAATCGTATGTAATGTAAGTGTAACTTGTATACTATGCTAAATACAAGCGGAATTGTTAAATACTGCCGCAGTGTTTATTTTTTTATTTCACTCACCGCATATCGCATATAGTCAGTTTAATTAATAATGACATTAAAATCGAATGTAAGCGAAAGATTATCATCAAAATAAAATACGTAAATTCTTTAATAATCTTTAAAATCTTTGCCAATAATACATTATAGTCAACAATAGATTGTGCATGACATCGACTAAAGGAAATTACTACAAATTCACTAACATTATTATAGCGAACTATTTGTCATTACATTTCCCCAAACACAAGAAAAGACAAACCTTCTTGATGAAGTCTTGATTTAGCTAACAAATTTCCTTTATTCAAATAATCATCCATTAATATATTAATGACTCCAAATCTTTATTAATTCGCTGTTGTAAAGGAAATTTAACTTAAAAGCTTAAACTTAAATTTTTTCATATTTTATTATGAATATTTAACATATCAACAACAAATTTTCAACAATATTTATAATACCGGAAATTTCCCGCAAGATTGGCTAAAGTTAATAATTGTCATCCTTCCGAAAAAAGCTAATGCCAAAAAAATGCGATGACCACCGATCAATTAGTTTAATGAGCCGTGCACTCAAAATCTTTCTGAAAGTGTTACATAATCGTATATACACAAATTGTGACTTGCACATATGGGTAGAATGCAATATGGATTCAAAAAGAAATTGGAACTAGAGGAGCCCTTTTTAATATTCAAGTACTAGTACAAAATTGTCATGATGTTCATAAAGATGTTTTCTTATATTTTGTGGATTATGAAAAGGCGTTTGATAAGGTCAACCATCAAAAACTTATGGAAGTATTAAATAGAATTGGCATAAATAGCTTATATTGGCAACAAACAGTCCTTATAAAATTAAATAGTGTGCTGACACAGAGCATTGATATTCAAAAAGGAGTTCGACAAGGCTGTATTATCTCCCCTTTACTGTTTAACATCTATGTTGAAGTAATTTTTCAAGAAGCATTGAACGATTTAGACGTTGGTATAAAAGTAAATGTCATTTATATAAATAATATCAGATATACAAATGATACAGTCCTTATAACAGACAACCTAAGGGGTTTACAACTTATAGTCGATAAAGTCAATCATCATAGCGAATTGTTAACCTTAAAAATTAATATCATAAAAACTAAATTAATGATTTTAAGTAGGAAAAGAACACCTCTTACACTGCAGCAACAATTAAAATAGATATATAAATATCTCGGATGCTCGTTAAACGAGGATTGGAGCTGTGAAAAGGAAAGTAGATGCCACATTGAAACAGCAAAAAATGCATTTCTTAAATAAAAAAAAGTTTTTTGCTGTCGTTAAATGAACTAGGCCTACGCTTTCGATTCATTAAATGCTATGTTTGGTCTATACCCCTATATGGTGTAGCAACATGGAGCTTAAAAGTAAAAGAACTTAACAAACTTGAAGCCATCGAAACGTAAATCTACCAAACAAAGCTAAAAATATTGTGGACATTACAAATGAAGAAGTTCTACGTAGAGCAAACACATAACGATAACTACTTCTAAGGTTATAAAGAAACAAAAAACCTCCTACTTTGGGCGGAATTATGCGTGGAAATAAATATGAGCTTCCTCAGTTAATAGTTCAAGGAAAAGTTAAAGAAAAAAGATGTATAGGAAGAAAACAATTAACTTGCTTTAGCAACATTAGCAACATTAGAAACATCTATCAGGACATCGTTATCATATAACCGCTAGCATCCAATTATGGATAGGTAGTAAAAGAAGAAGAAATCCATATTCTAGTAACTCAACGGTTAATAAATTTAAATATACTTATTGGATTGTATAGTATGTAAATAATACTCCCAGAATAGTTTGAAAGTAATATAAAAAACAAACTTGAAATTGAATTGCTTAACAAGGATATTTTTAAAATCCTCTTATTTGTATATTTTTTGGTTTTTCAAAATTAAATTTTTAGGTTGAACGAAATTCATTGAAATAAATTATTGTTGAAAATGCTGGAAATTCTAAAATAAATAAATAAAAATATATTTGTAAAATTTCTAAAAAAAACAATTTTTTACTTATTTTTTAATATTAAATTTTATTTAGATTGTATAAAAATAATTCAAAAATATGCAATAACTTCTGTCTAATTTATAAAAAAGTTACTCTATCTTATGTAAGAGATACTGTTAAGTTTTGGGAAACTACGGACAAATTTGTTAAATTAAAAATTAAGGGCTTAATTTCTTAAGTTATGTTGTTTTGCAGACGACACTGGGTTCTATCGAAAACTTCACACCAAAACTCCAAAACTGCAGTGAATAAATTAAGATTATGAACCAAACCAGCACACATGAATTTTACATTTAAGAAAATTGCCACTGTTTCCAACACAGTAAAATATTTAGTAATGACTCTATGATAACCTAAGATGGAAGGAACGTTATAAGAAAGAAAAAAAGCTGAACATCAGATACAACAAACTCTACTGGTAACTTGGACTTCAAAATAAAAATGCTTGGACATATAAAACCTGTGTGGACATACAATATTTAATTATGGAGTTATGCGAAGAAAACAAAATGTTGAAATGCTGAAATTATTTAAAGATAAAATGCTTCATGGTATAGTTGATGCACCATGGTAGATACGAAAGATCTTCACCGATCTTCATTTGTATATTGAAACAGTCATATGTGAAACCAAAAGACTGCAAAACCTTTTAAACTCGAAAATGGAATATTACGGTCAGTAGCATTCATTTAACAAACTGAAAATTCTGATTACGTAAATGATTAGGAGCCATGAAATAACGCCATACGTAATTATGTCATAATAACCTTATTTCGCTACTTTAACTTATCTAAACCAACTCTCTTTCATAAAAGGAATAATAGACTTTTCATAGAGAAAATTTTTTTTTCAGTTATTCAGTTAATCAATGTTTTGAATTTTCTATTCTGTAATTTTGATATTTTCTATTTCGACAATTTAAAAAATTTATTTGTAGCAAATATTTGTTTATTTTAGGGTGTACAAAAAAAAATTATTTATTTTCGTCATTGCTACATATTTAAATTTAATACATATAGACATTTTGAAAATTTTGTGAAGTTTGAAAAAACTTTTCACTGTTTTAATTAATCCTACATTCCTACGTTTATTTGAAATAACTTAGTTACACTTCAATTTTATATACAAAAAAATCACATTGGTAACACTCGCTCTCTTTATGTAAGTGCTCAACTTAAATAACTATTTATTTAGACGTTGTTGTATATTTATGTTGACAAATATGACAGCGCAACAATTCAGTGATTGATGCGATGCGTTAACACTTTAAATGTTTTCTATATTTTACTGTAAGAGCTTGATTCTGAACTTGGTAACATCGAACATTATATAAATTAGCCATATTTTATTTAATTTTTAAATTTTTTATGTTTATTTTATTTTAAGTTTTTATTAAAACTGTACCACAAAAACTAAAAAAAAACATACTAATTTGCAATATGTATTTGCATAAAATTTTTGTTTTTTTTTTTATTTTCAATAATTTTTCTTCATTTTTTATTTTTTATTTTTATTTTGATGATTTCGCCGAGAAAAAAATAATATGCGTTTGTAGCTATAATAATGTATAATCAATAAAAAATCTGTTTTGAAAGAAAAAAAACAATTTGAGCTCATCCAATCATCTAAGTACATATTTAATTTTTGTTTTACATTCCAGGCCAGAATATTTGTTCAATGGTTGATATATGAATAATGTTTCATAATAATCATATTATATTATATACCTACATATAATTGGCTTAATTATAATGGTTTAATATAATATTTAATAGTTTCGATGTAGGGGTGTATAGGTAAAAACTTTTTTTTTAATTCATTTTTGGTTATAGGTACACCTATTAAATTTATTATCAATTATTATTATACTAGGGGCCCCTGTTGAGTAATTATATTTCAAGTTGAAGTCAAATTTAAAGTTTTAAAAAAAAAACAGTAATTTACGTGCTGACATAGACTTCGCACGATATAGCAGAAATCACTCGTGTTTAATAAAAAGTTTTGTGGTTAGTAAGTTTTATTTTTTACACGTCTCTCATATACTTCGTTTCCGATATATTCCCTATAGTAAGTGACATTTAGTGTATAAAATTACTAAAAATAAAAAATTTTGTCATTAAAGAGGTATGTATATATATACCTACATAATACATAATTTTAATAAAAACTATATTATTACTACAAATATCCAAAATTTAGAGACAGTTACTTAAAAAGATAAAAAGGAAGAATTCGAGTGATTTGTTTTTTTGTTGTTTTTATATTTGTTATTTTAGATGAATTTGTTTTTTTGTTTTTTTTTTTTGGCATATGTACACAGATTCATTTGCAAGTAAATATATAAATTATAATAACTGATTTGCTTGCTTTTGCTTATTATTTTAATAAGATTTCACATATGCATAATGTATTTGCTGAATAATAAAATCTTATGAGTACAACATTTTCAACTGTGTGCGCATTTTTGTTTTATATACAATCTTATATATTGGAGAATCGAAATAAAATAAAAAGGTGTCTACTGCGCAGGTCCGTAAATGCTTGTCAATTATAATTATAGATTATAAAACATTCATGTACTTATATGGGTGGATATTTCTAATTCATCTACATTTTACAAAAAAAAAGCAAAACCAAATCAAATTATTGTAAAACTGACCAAATTGGAATAGCTCACAAATTATGTTGCACTCTTCTAACACGGGAAAAAAAATTCAATCTCAATTTTAGTTAGATGTGGATTAAAAAAAATAAAATAAAAAGGAGGTTTCCTTTTATTATTCTTTCCTTTTATTTCTTGTGTAAATAAAAAAAATAATAAACAAAAAAACTGAAAAGAAATTTTTTAACCCATTCAACGCATCACCTTTCTCGGTCTGGTATACGGTTGCATACATTTTATGTATGAATATGCACATATAAATATCCCTATTTTCAAGTTTTTTTGATTTTGTGAATTAGTTTGCTTGTTTTCTGCTGCTCTCCTATTACTATTCCTTTATGAACCAACGACGCAATCTCACATTTATACATTTATCAAATCAATTAAAAATAAAACAATATAGTTTGTTCTTTTTTTATTTTATCCTTTTTATTTTTTCATTGTTATTTATTATATTATTTTATTCATTAGCCAAAAGCAAAAATGATGATAACTATTATGTAGGTATGTATGTATATCTATAATTGACCTTTATATTATATAAACTAAATATCTACTGTCCGCCTAAATGATTTATCTGTATACATATATACATATGCATAGAGAGTCAAATTGATAAAATAGTTATGTAAAAAATTTAATTCCGATTTTAATTTTACACATTAGTCACACATGTAAACAATTTTTTTTTAATTAATTTTGGTCTATGCCTACTCTTCCTTTTATTATTTCAATTATATTATAATTTATTATAGGGTTGCCACTTA
This sequence comes from Argyra leucocephala, assembly GCA_963942445.1. Lineage (NCBI taxonomy): Eukaryota > Metazoa > Arthropoda > Insecta > Diptera > Dolichopodidae > Argyra > Argyra leucocephala. The sequence goes on from OZ012678.1 coordinate 111,633,944, forward strand.
GGTCCAAGAATACCGAATACACTTTTTTTTACACAGCGATATACTTTTTTTTAAATTTATATTTTTTATAAATTTAATATTAAAATCAATGTTTTTTCAATATTCTAAAAAAAATTAAATAAAATAATTTTTGTTCAAAAAATATTCTAAAGTTGACATTTTTTTTTTATATTTAAGTAATGAAACTGAATTTGAAAAGAGTTGAAAAATCTGTTGAATTCAAAAAATTAAATTCGAATATATTCAAATATTTCATTTTCTTCAATTTACATTTTTTCAGAAATTTATATGCAGTTTTTGTTAATTGTCAACCCTAAATCGATACACGATAAAATAATAAAAAGAGTTTAATTTTATTTCTTTCAATGCATATGTGTCTGCAGTATCCAGTCCTAGGATATAGAAACAACGCCTCAATATAATATTAGCTGTAAGTGTGGATTGTGGAATGATAATTCCAAATTTTGTTTGGTGTTGTTGTTTTTTTTTTTGCAAGATTCTTTTATTATAATATGTTGTATGCATATTGTTATAATTGTATTCAAAAAAATAAATTTTTTCTTTTTCTTCTTTTCTGAGAGTCGTGTCACCAATGAACTACACAACCCTATTTGTAAGAAAGATATGATGATGATATAAACATTTATTTTTTTTAAAACGGTCTATATTCCAGAATATTTATGTATATGTGTATGTCAGATTGTGCATTAGGAGGGGGTTTAAAGTTGAATTCAAAATCAGGATGTCCGCTTTTTAAACAATAATAATTGTCAAAATAAAGGAAGAAATTTCCACAATATGTATATATATATGCACATTTTAAACAAATTCAAGATAAATATTCATAATTATTTCTGTTTGAAAAAATAAATTGCTTTGAACAGATAAAAGTACACCATAAATAGGAAAGAAAGGCATATGGCTTTGTTTCGCAATAATATGCGAAATAAGGTTACACTCGAAAAAAATTTGCGATATGACTTTATTTCTAAATCAAAAGCAATATAAGGCCATTATGGACAATATTTGTTTGGTATGCGTTGAGTTTATTATGTGCATGTGGATTATATTACAATGTCTTCTCATAATAATATTTGATATGACAGCCAGTAGGTAATTAATTGAAATTTTGATATCAAAGTGTCATATTTTATACAGTTCAGCTGTTATACCTCAGAAGCTAATTGGGATATGACAAAGCTTAGCATTATTTAATTGTCAACGTTAACTTAGGTTAAATAACCCCAGGTCTTCAAACAAACCAACAAAGTTGAATAAATTTTCAGATACCAATTTGATCAGCAAAAGGTTTAATTGCGAAAACACGTTATAAGTCGTAAAAAACAGTGAAACTGTATTAAACCAATTTTTTTTTTTTATTGATTTTCACTTTCTTGCAACCAAATCTCTGTCTCTGATAACTACTTCTAGGTTATCCAATTAGTTCCTTATACTATGAATATTTAAGTAATATAAATTACTTAATTGGTTTTTTTTATAAATATTTTAAATTGAAATCAAAATATATGTATAAAAATAATTGAGCATTTGATTAAACCAATTAGTAATATAGTTCAGGTTCTTTAAAAAAATTTTTTTGAAACTTGTAACGATATTTAAAATAATAAAAATAAATAAATAAAAAATATAAATAAAAAAAATATAAATAAAAAAAAATATAAAAGTTTGAATAGTATTCAGATGACATAACTATTACGTTATGTAGGACGATAATGTTATCCATGTTGGCATGTTATAATATTATGTTGTTTGGTATTTCATACTAAGCCTCTGACATTTTTTTGAGTCCTTCAACAAAAAAATGCTTTTTTCTTTGCAGATTTTAACAGATATGTTACATAACGATATATTTTTTAGTTGTTCCTATAGTAAACAACAATGCAATATTTAATACGGTACCAATTCACAGTTCTTCCTTTGATGGATTACCTTTCAAAATTCTACTCTTAAGTAATTTAATAAATTGTTAGACATTTTTTTATTTGGTCTCTTCAACGGGTATCAAGATATAGGTACTCATTAAAAACTATTCTTGAAATTCGATTAGATAAAATTGAATTTTATTCTCACAACAGTTGGTGTAATAATTAAAAATGGAATTAAATTATCAAAACCAGCTTTCCTACATAGCTATATTCGAAAACTTTCACCACGTACCATACATTAACTTGCTTATTATTATACACCATTGCAAAAAACCGTTAACTGTATTAATTGATTTTTGATATCTTTTTTGTTTAATGAGTCTTTTAGAGAAATTTTAATGCAAATTAATATAATTATGTTTAGAAGAATAAACAATTTATATTTCATTACAAAAACAATAAAAACAAAAAAAGAAAATAAAATTATTAATTTCACAGATGCTTTATTTAATTAATATACAAGTTAATATTTTCTTCACATATACTTACATATATCACAAAATATACAGTTGAATAATTGAAGTACGTAAACATTAATATTAAAGCATAAATGAGAAGAAAATTTTCATCAAAATCATTTTTAAATGGTAATTAAGATTCTTGTGAGAGAAAGTCTTTATAAAATAAATTATGCGAATCACAATTTAGAGAAACTCATCCTTTGTTTATCGAAAAACAACCTTGTTTATATCCTTTCTTTTACCTTTCTACTAATCATTTTTTGTTTTTATTTTTATTCATTTATTGTTTTGTTTTATTTTTTCGTTGTTGTTCTTTTTGTTTTCGGAAAATTAAAACTTAATGATTCATTTAAAAATTGTGTTTTTATATTTAATGTGATAATAAAAAAAAAAAAAGTTTTTCGTTTTTCTTTTAAAAGTTTATATTTTACAATTAAAAAGAATTTGACAAATATTTATTATTGTACCTATAACATCTTGTTTTTTAATTTATTATTTTGTTGTGTGTATGTGATTTTTTAGATTAAATTTTTTGAGGGAATAAACCAAAATAATGGTTTCAAGAAAATAACTAAATTTAAAAATTTGTCTTTTTAAACCATCATATTAATTCAATTTTGTTTCTTTTTTTGTTTTGTAAGTTCTTCATTTATATTATTTTCGTTTGTTAGATCAACATTTGATATTAGTTGAAGAATATGTTTATGCAAAAAAAATTTCAGAAATTTATAAATAATGAATGTAATTTGGAACAAAATATTTGTGTTAATGGAAAAATGAGAGTTTTGTGCATGCCAGAACTACAAAACATTAAAATTATTTTCTTAGAAAAATTTTTAAATACTCCACCTGTAAGTGGAGTGTACTAAAATCAAAAAAAAAAAAAAATTCTATATAAAAAGCACAAAATTTCAAACAAAAAAACAAACGAAAATATCAAAATCTCAAATTGCAAAATCCCAGCATTTTAAAATATCTGAAATATATTTTAAAGATTTATTTAAAATTTAAAATTACATGAATAAAATATATTACGGACGTCAACCTGAATACCAACTTTATATGCAATCTACTTTTTAATATCCAAACAAACTAAGTAAACGAATTTTACTTCAATTTGACGCTTTCTTGACTTTCTATTCAATTTATTGTTCCCCCAAATTGACAAATAGGTGTGAAACTGTTGAATTGTTTTGAAATTTTGAATTTTATTGAAAACGAAAACATTATACCAAATCATCAAATTGGATTTCAAAAACAATATTCAATTGTCGAACAAGTCCATAAAATAACTCTTGAGGACATTAAACCTCTTTTTTTGATAATAATATGTAAAACCCTATTAGATAATTTAAAAAATGAATTTTTTTCCGTCCGTTCCGCTCATTAACCTTTAAAGAAATTTTTTATTTTTTGTTCGTTAATTTATTGCCTTTTTGCACTACTTGTAAAATAATTAAAAAAAATTAAAATAAATAAATAAATTTGTGTAATAAACTGCATTTCTTATCAATTTAATTTATTTTTCCAAAAATATTTAAATAACTTAATTTTTTGTTTGTTTTATGTTTTTGATAGGAACTTATTAAGCATTGTAAAACGAATATATGCTCTGTAAATCAATTTTTGTTACATAATATTATATCAATGTTTTTCGAGTATTTATTTATAAAATATCTGCCTTATCAACACATATTAAAATATGGAAAACTACTAATATTGCCAGAAACCAAACTTTTTTAAATATCGTAGATCCATTCTATTTAATTTGTTGGCATATTTTACTCTTCATTTTTTAACACATTTTATTTTATCCATTGACAGGTAAAAAATTCAAAAAGTATGTCTTGCTTTAATTCGGAATCGATAGTATTTGGGATGTTTCGATTGAGGCGGTTTACCTATTACACAACCCATTTCATTCTATCCCATATACTTCGTATATTCTTCTGATAGCCTCAAAACTAATATTTCACGAATTGATGATTGTATCACACTCTTTTTCTATTTCTCATGGCTCACTTTTCGTGTTCTTGCCATCGTTTTTTTTCTTTCATTCAATCAATAAAAAAAATATCTGTAATCTGTATCTTGGTGAAAGAATTTTAATCGGATGTCAGCTCAGTTGGTTAAAGCATCAGGTTAAAATAAGAAATTTTTGTGAGTTAGATTCTCTTTTGAGATAAATTTTTTTATTATATATTTTGGATTATCGCATTTTGTTTTATACACTTTTAGTACGAAAAAAAATTAATTAGTAGAATAACATGAGTATATAGGTTTTAAAGGAAAATTTATAAAAGATAAGTATTTCCTTTTCAGAAATGTACACCAACGGTATAGGAACTTAACTAATATTCCTTTTACAGATTAATACATTTTAAAGAAACGAATTTACCAATACAACAAAGAGATAGCTGAAAGGATGTGATATATTATTATGTTTATCGAACCTATTTTATAATAGTTAATTTAATCAAAATGAAACATTCTTAATTTATGACTTAAAAGTAAATAACAAAAAAAAAAGATATATGATGAATTTTAAAACTCCCTCATAATAATTTCGAAACGGTAATGGTACTAAGCCATAGTTATGATTAATAGTTTAATAAAAATTTTGCGAAAAATCAATTAGTTGGTCAATAATATCGGTTATGGTAAAGTGTTTGGGTTGTTTTAGTGGGTTAGAGTCCCACATAACTATAAGTAGCTTTGAACATTTTTTATTTTTTGTTATTTGCTATTAATAATTTTATTCTATAAATTGTTGTCAGATACTTTCAACATATCAAATGTTTAATTTTATTAAAAATCATTTTAATGTGCTTATTATGTTTCATAGAAAAATTCCTTTTTTTTGCTCGGCGGAGTATTTACCGGTAATTTGTATTAAATGAATTTGTCTTTTGTGACGAAAGATTTGCCTTTTGCCTTCTCATTTTGATTAGCAAACCAAAAAGAAGATTTAATATTACGAAATTAATTTGATGATATTGTAATCTAATTAAAAACATTATTTCAAATTTAGCTGCACATTTTTGTTTAGTTTTGGATTACTTTTTTTCGTTTTAGGGTTATGTTTTTTTGGATTGTGTTATGTCTAATTCGGGATTTTGAATTTACGATCACTATCCCTCTTGCAACTGTGATATTAAATTACTGGTCCTTTTTAATATATTTAAATTATTGTAAATTTTGAAAATTGCGAAGTTTTATTAACAAAGAAAAATTGTTTCTTATTATTGACAAATTGTCAATAGGTTATATTTATATACTGAAATATTTTTCAGTTCAACTTTCAGGCAATTTATTATTAAAATATTAGTACTTCAGGTACTTCAGGTCTTTTATTAAAATATTTAGTACTGTAATTGTCATTTATTTCCATTTTGATTTCTGACAAGTAACTGTCAGTAACTTATTTCCACCTTATTAACCAACCAACCAACCAACTGTTAGTAACAGTGACTTAAGAATAACAGTAGTGCTTTTCTCGTCGAGTTGAAAATTCGTGGTTTCGTGGTATTTTCGTAATTTTGACACTAGTTGATTTTTTTTTTGTACAGTAATATATATATTTCCTTTCGTATCGACATGACAACCGCTTTGATATTTTGTGGTATTTTTTTATAAATACATTACATAACATATTTCAAAACAACTTTTACAATACAAATTTTATGACAAAAAAAATAAATTTAAAATAAAGAAGCTTAATTTAATTAATTAAATTTAAAATAATAGCTTTATAAAATAGCTTTATTTGCCATTTAAAAAAAAACTTGTTTCAAAAACTAAATATATTTAAATAATTAACGTAAATATTACTTTGACATTAAATACCATACCACAGTACCACGGAAAAACAAGCTCTGGAACATGTTTTCAAATACGAAAAAAAATATTCATTACTGTAAAAAAAAAATATCAATTAATGTCAAAATAGGAAAATACCACGAACCACGAATTTTCAAATTGGCGTGACAAGTATTAGTATTTTAAATTTCTAGTTGGTAGTGTGATGAAAATAATAATAAAACCAATTTATATTATTGATATTAAATATTATACAAAAAAAATATTACAATAATCATCCAATAAAAATTGACTTTAAAAAAAAATTTGCTATCTTAATATTCATATCAATAAATATTTATCTAATAATCTGCAGTATATATGTACACTTGTAGCTCTATAGTGATCAATTAAAAATGTCATGAACTGATATAGCACACATTTTAATTAAATTATTTTTGCTCTTATAACGACATAATGTCTAGTCAGAATTTTAAACAAAATCTTAATAAATCTTCCAACAATAATTGAAAAATCTTACCCCAAACAAAAAACAAAAATGATCACTTCAACTTCAATATAAATATTCAAGTCAATCTTAACTTTCAATCTTAATTAACTGATTTAATCTACCCTAATTCTAAAGTTTTAAATTACAAACGACACTAAACCAAAAATAAATTATAAATTAATAATAAATGTGGATATAAAAATGTAAGTATCAAGGTCTCAAAGCCAAATAAAATAAAATAAATTTAGAAGACTAAGCAATAATGTGAATAACTTTTCATAAGTTTGTTTCCGAATGATTTACAAAACGAAAACAAAAGGAAAATTATATACATACATAGGTAGAAAATAGAAAATTTTAGAATATTAAATATTTTTTATATAGAAATTAATTTAATTAGAATTAATGTGGTCCATTGCAAACGATTCATTTTGATTTATTCCGAAAATCCTTCACATTTCAATTTAGTCTGAACCAAGAAAATTTATTTTTGTTCAAAATAAATCAAAATGAAAATAATAACAATTACCATCACATGCAACTAAAAAAAGAAAATTAAATGAAAATCCTTTTTCTTAAAAAAAAATAAATTTATTTTTACACAAATTAAAAAAAAGTACGTAATCTTCAAGATGAAAATAACAAATATACTTACTACAATTAATTAAAAAAATATATTATAATTTTCATTTATTATTACAACAACCTATTTGGGTATAATAATAGATGAAAGTGTGACTTGAGGGTAAGTACAAATTAATGAACAAGTTATAGAAGCAAAGTAGTTAGTGTATAATGAATAGACTAATAATCAAAATAGTTTCTTATAAATTAAAGAGAGATCGTTGTACTTCAGTATGTTTCATGACACAATTACATATCGCTGGTGATCTGAGATAGGAGATTTCATCTGACAAACTTTCTCTAAAATTTTTATTATCTGTAATTTTTTAATCGGGGTCTATATCGAGGTTTCAGTAATAACATGTGAACACAACAACAAAATAAAGTCACATAAATATAAACCAATAATGCATATGAATTAAGTCTTAAATTCAATAGAGAAAGGCTATTAAATTGATACAATTTTTACTGACATATTTAAAGCTTTTGATAAAGTTCATCACTTTAAAAAATTATAGCAAAAATTAAATCTTTATTAATATATGGTAGGTATACGATATATAAATATATTCAATCTTATCTTACAGCTCGAACCATGGGACACTGGACCAGTACTTTTGTTTTATGTGAATGATGATTTGAATATCGGATCAAAAATTTGACTCACGTAGCGTCATTAAATTCTTAAACGAAATGACATATTATGTATATTCAGTCTACCTTTGCTTACTGGTTTATACACACTCTTATTCTAAACTCTGTTTTCGCTTACTTTCTAACTTAATTTTTATTTCTTAATCTGTCTCGATTAAAAAAAATAAATTCTAAGTACTCAACTTATAAATTCAAAAAACAAAAGTAAAATAAAATTATTAACATAAAAATATAACGGTGAACAACATTAAATTTTGAAATAAAAGCAGTTTTTTTTATGTATCTTTACTGCAATCTATCTATTATAGTAAATAATTAACATTGTGCGATTTTAGTTAAATAAACTTTGCAATATTTTTATTTCATTACATTTTACATTTTAAATTCAAAACATTTTTCTTTTGAGTCTAATCATTTTTTATTTGTGAAGACTGTCAGAACATGGAAGAACTTTTAAACAATTTATGTGTAATAATATTCATAACCTTTTAATGCACCTCGATGATGTAAAATATGGAGTAGTTACAAAAAGTAACCAGGCAATTCGAACGCCATTCAGGATATGGCTAAATTCAGTGTGCAATAGTGCTTCCAGACATATTGATGCTAACCGAGACTGTGATATCTCTGAAGTTATTTGTAATCTGAAAAAAGATGCACTCGCATCACTGCCCAGCCATATTCGTGAATTGGAAAATACTTAAAAATTGAAAGATTCTATTAAAGCTGGTCCAGGTTATGTTCATAAACCGCCAGATTCCTCCTTAATAGAAAACTTAATTTCTAATAACTTTTATGTGTAAAATGAAATCACTTCATTCATAAAATTTTCTTCTGTTAGATCTATTGCAATAATTCAGCAAAACAGATAAGTTCATGTAACTTTACGAAAGTGATGAGTACACAAACTGATATTGAAAAAGTACATATTGATCCTGTAGCTGTGTTGACCCTATTGTTCTTCATAAACTTGGAATGCACCGTAGATGAATGAAAGGATAGCATTAAAAAAAATAATATTGGCCATTATTCTGCAATTGAAAAATAACAATACATCAATCAACGACAAGTTAAACTTCCAAAATTTTTACAAGAGGAATTCAACATAAGTTCTGTGCAAATTTAACTCCTAAAGGGATTAGAAATAATATAAAAAAAAGAATAAAAAAGAGTTATTTTTGGATCCATTCAAAATATGAATAAATTGCAACATACTAGAAACATCAACATTTGGAATAAAAATAGGGCAAATATTAAAATGTTTAAGCCTCGAGTTAATGGTAATTTACGTGGGTGTAATGATGATTTTTTGAGATTTATATTAGAAAGATAAAAAATTGTATGCACTTTTTTATAACTGGTCATAATAATTAAAAATTTTCTACAAAACAGAACTTTCTGTGTCAAAATCAACAACACTTTCTCTGAAAAACTTCAGTTGCCAGCAGGCGTACTCCGAAGATCGATTTTAAGTAATATCCTGTGCACTCTTTTTATATAAGACATCATCATCTCAGATTCATGATGATGATGGCAAATTAACCAATATCACATGAATCTGGGATGATTGATGATTTTGATGCAATTTTATTTTGGTCTAGAAATATATTGGCCTAATGCATTTAATCATTGAAATCACATGCAATGATCATATTTTCGCGAGGTATAGATACACCAAATTTGTTTAAAACCTTTTAAGACCCCTCCCACATATTTGTGTGGGTAATATTCAAACAGCAATAAAAAGTTACCAGATGTTCCCTAGAAATATAATTTTGGTCTTGTTTTTTTTTGTTACTCTTTTCTCTTTTACTTTCTCTTTCATAGTAAGTAAAAATATTGTGGTTTAGTATGGTTTAATGCGTGTTGAAATACAGTAGGATATGAGTCATTAAAATTAATAAAGTATTTTATTATACATTTTATTTAAATAATATGTTGTTTTAAATTTTGTGTAACTTTTAGGTAGAAAATAGTTTAAATTTTATAGCTTGCTATATTGCAAATTCCAAATTTGTACAAATAAGCAGAAATATGGCAAAAAAAAGTAAGTAACACGATTGTGTGGATTGGGATTTACTTCAATATAAATACATATTTTTAGCTTATTGGGACTTTGCATATACTTTTAAATATATATTAAAATGCGCAATTATGTTAACTTCGTTCACGTTTAATTTTTAATTTTTTCTATATGGTTTGTGTTTTTCTCTATATTTTTAATTGAAATATTTAAAGTGTCTGATTCGAAAGATGGAAAGCCTTTTCCGTTTGATGAATGAAAATTTTATGTGCTTATTTGATTTTGGTTGAATTCCTCTTCCCAAAATGAGACTTTATCGGCAACATCGGTTTAGACAAGATATGGTAACTTTAGATATTTCCAGAAACCGTCTATTCGATTTGAGAAAGCACCATACACTACGTTGATGTCAATAATCTACCATTGGAAGACAAACAACAAATTATGGGAGAACCAATAATAGACGATGTAAGCAATCGCTGGCTTGCCTTACCTCGGCATCACACACATTATTTCATGGATGAACAGATGATTTTATTTACAGGGCGTAAATCTTCTTCTAACATCCTTGAGATAATATGCGAAAAATAAACCGTGTCCTGATGATATGGCTCTCGACTTTGAAATATACCAGGGAACATCAACGTCTCTGTTAGAAGAAGATTTAGGTTTGGGAGAGGTAGTAATATTATGTCTAAGTAAAACTATTCCCGAAAATAGTTGTATTTATTTTGATAGATATTTCACCGGTTTACCGCTTCTAAAAAAACTTAGCGACATGAAGCTTTATGGAACCGGCCAAATACAAGCGAATAAATTAAAAAATGTGCAATTTCCCAAATACAAAGATATGAAGCAAGGATAATCCGTTCAGCTTGTAAGGAGCGACGATAAAATTAGTTCAGTGAAATGGAAAGACACACATGCGTCTGGATGGCATTCACATTTTTTGGAAAAATCCTGAGCAACAAGTTGAACGATGTTCATGGGTACTTTAGTTGCAAGTTGTATTATTTAGATGTCCGATTTTTGTTTTCTATAGAATAAGCTTTTTAAAATATTGACATTATTTTACTTTTAAGGATTTAGGATTTTAATTGTTTTTTTTATTGCTTAATAAATTATTTTGAATTTTTTAAGTTATTAAACTGGAAGGGTAATTTAGTTTAAAAAAAAAATATAATATATGATATAAACTGAATAAAACATTATACTGAATTTTTTTTTTTTTTTATTTTAATTAAGTCCCAACCCACACGTTCGTGTGGGTCCATTTACTGCTGAACGGCTAGCCGCAGTTCCGTACAATTTTAGATTTAAGTTTCTTAGCACATATTCAAACAATGTTTAAAATTTCATCACAGTCGGATGAAGGAAACATTTTTGGGACTTAAAGGGGGTTAAAATCAAAATAAATGACAAAGTTATTTAATATGTTGAAAAGGCTAAAAATCTTGGGGTGATCTTTAACTTAGCGAGACCACTTTATCACATCTAATCATATTTGCAACAAGATCTACTCTAACTTATGCAAATTATGGAAGTTTTTATTCTATCTAAACGGTTGGATTAAGAAAAAAACTAATATAATCACTTATAATACCACATTTCTTATACTGCGATGTTGTTTACTCTGGCATGAGTGTAGGAGAGTTCAATACTCTAAAAATTCTATTTAATACTTAGCTTAACATTCGATAGCTTTTTAAAGTTTCGCTATCTTTGTTTTATGAAAAACATTATGCTAAATTTATTGCCAGAATACTTAAATGATAACCTAATGTTTGGATGATCACCTCCTAATTTAAATTTAGTAATTCTACGTCACAAAGGTCGCATCAGACATTTATCGTGTTCCGTTCAAGTTGCTACTATGTGGAATATGATGCCGAACTATATTCATTGTGTCAGTCGATACAAAATTTTAGCTGAGCTCTGCAGAGAATATTTTGAAGGTCAGGCGTAAGATAATTGAATCGATAATTAATCAATTTAAATTTAGTCAAATTTAATTTTTATTTTTTATTTTTAATTTTACTTTTTACTTTTTACTATTATTATTATTTTTTTATTCTTTTCAATTTTTAACTTTTACTTTTAATTTAATTTTTTCTCTTTTTTAAATTTCTTAAATGTTTGAATTCTTTTCTTTTCTTTCTTTTTATGTTTTTCTAATTTTTGTTTAGTTTTAATTATTAAAGCTTTTTGTTTATCTTTTTCTAATTTTAAAATTTTTATTTGAATTTCATTTTTTCTTTTAATTTATATAATATATAATCTATTTTTTCTTTTTTCTTTTTTGTTCACTATAACTTTTTGTGTATGTAAACTAAATTAATATGTACTAAATTAATTTGTATCACACAATATTGTTAAATTTATTAAGGCACAAAGACTAAGATGGGCAGGTCATGTGGTGAGGATGAATGATCAAAGGATGCCAAAAAGAATATTAGACGCAGTACTGTACAATACAAGAGAAAGAGGTAGGTCAAGATCACGATGGCTGGACGAAGTCGAGGGCAACTGTCGAAATATTGGACTTAACGGATGGAGGACAGTTGCACAAGATGGAGCAGAATGGAGGAAAGTTGTGGACGAGATTAAGGCTTAAGGGGTAATTAAACTGAATTGAATATTGTAATTGTATAGTAAAAAGACTAATCGCAAGTGTACAATTTATATAAATAAATAAATAAAAAGGCTGAATAGTACTGATGCAAGTCCTGCAGTTATTTAAAACATGAAAAACTGGTTCAATACTCTTCACCAGTTCTACGTCAAATGGTAAATTAAAATCAATCATTCTAAAACGGCCGATTGCTTCTTCTCAATGGAAAGAAAATCATACCAGTTACTAAACAAAACCCTTAACCTAAATGGTACTAAGTAATATCAAATGGAATTCCAGGATTATATATCTAGGAATTATCCTAGATCCTAAACTTACTTTAGGACTCCTCATTGAAGATGAAATAAAAAAAAAACTTAATTTTTATAAAATCTCTTTATTGTTTGATGAATAGACGATCTACTCTATCGAAGACAATAGTTTTCAAATCAATATTTCAAATTTTATACTTATATATGGGTCTCCATTATGAGGTGATTGTTCCAATTGTTTTTTAGTTTTTGAATTGGAAACAAATTGTTCAATTTGTTTAAAATTCTGTTCAAAATATTACAAATTGTCCAAACAAGGTTGTGAAAATGAACCTAAATCTTCCATGGCATCATAGCATGACGAATACAAATTTGAAATCAAAAAGTTTCCTTATAACTGATAAAATCAGAAATAGGCAAACCGAATTAAACGCTAAGTGTGAATACTCAAATAGTTTCTTAATTTGAGCCTGGTTAATTATTGATTTTATTTTTCTTGTTTAGTTTTACTGTATGTTTACCGTTCGTTTTTTTGACTTCTAATCTATTAAGTTTTTCAGTTTCAATTTTCAAATTTTTTTTTAAATGAAAATCAAAATAATGGAAAAGGATTTCTTTCTATAATTTTCCTTTTGTCCAGGTCAAAGTTCTTTGTAATCTATAATTAAGCACCCATTGTAAAATAATATTAATCATTTATAAATATATTGATAAGATTATTAAATTTAAGCTCTAAATTAATATAAATCGATAATATATTTATTTTGGTATGCATAAAGACCAAATTATGGTTAATTCAATAACAAAATTAATTATTATTATTATTATTATTATTATTAAATTAATATTGCACGATATTTAGATAAAACGGTGTTGGTAACTGATAAAACAGATTTCTGTTCTAACTACCTAAAAGTGGCTTTCTACTCCTAAAGTAATATTAATTGAGCATTACAATCTATAACCGACTTATTTTAAAGTGTTAGGACCTACTTATATTAAAATAACATATTTTCCGTATATTTTTACCTTTGGGTTTCACTGTGAAGAATTTTCAAATAATTTCAATTTGTTTATTTTTATATGATTACACAGTTACAATTTTTTTTTGTTTTCACTCATGTAAAATATTAGTCACTTTTTGTTATAATGTTAATTTTAGCACACTTAGTATATTCAACTGTTTATTATTGTTATCATATTTTGAAATGATTAAATTTAATTATAATTTTAATTTTTCACATTTTCTTTGTAATTCATATGAGTTGTCAATTCTTTATTTATCAACTTTCTTTTGTTTATTATTTTACTTTAGATCTGCTTTTAGCCTTTTTTGCCTTTCAATAATTTAATTCTATCACTTTAGTAAATATTCAATTAAAAACAGTTCACTTCGTTTTTGTTTACATTAATTTTGTTTAATTAATTATTAAATTTTTTTTTTGTTACCTATACCTGTAATTTATTTTAATTTTTTCTTTTTACGTGTATGCGTAACACACAACACACTACTTAGATTAAATAACACAAGTGGTCTTCTCAGGTGTCAACTAATATCTTAGATATTTTACATTACAACAATTCTATAATTAGAACGTCAAAAACACTGTGGAAATGAAATTGAAAGCTTTTTTTAGACTTACTTTGTTCAATTTAAAAACTTAATTAAATTATTCTTTATAAAAAAATTATAATATTATAAAAAATTTAATATGTTCTACTAAAATGCGGCTGACTCATGCATGTGACGCAAACGCAAATAAAAATATTGTTGAAAATTGCGAAATTGCGTTACTTAATTTTTTTGGTGTGGAATTAAAATTAAGTAAAGCCGATAGTCTGGGCAGCTTAAATATTGATTATAATTTGAAATTGTAATTAATAAAATTAATAATAATAATAATAAAATTGAGTTATTTTGAATAATTAAAAGCAAAATTATGTTATTTAGCAGGCTAGTAAATTTTGTTAGCTGGTGGGTACATTTTAAAATTAAATCGTGCAACAATTTTAAATTTTTTTGTTTATTTTTTTTTATAAATCGAAAATTATATGGGATGAGCACACTAACTGCCTTTACGCAAAGACATGGTATACATAATCATCTACTGCAGCTTATTCTTATCTATATAAGGCATTTTCGGTTTTTAGTTCAAAGCAGAGCAGAAACTGTCAAAAAAAGATTCGTGTTTTTTTTTGCTCAGAGCTTTCAGAGCTTGAAATTCGATTTTTTTTTATGAGTTCACAGCGCGCACAGAGCGTACTCTTTGTGCTCGATTTAAATTAACAGAGCACGTAGAGCGCTTGAATATTAAATGTCAAAAAGAGATTTTTATTTTAAAACCAAATAGATGGCGCAACTGAACGATAGTACAAAAATAAGTCATATTAAAATTTAAAATAAATATCAACAATGCTTTTTACAATTTAAGAAATGATGGACGACGATATAAGCTGTGGTGGAAAATAATTAATATGTAATCAAAAATAAATGTGTTTTAGTTTAGACTTTTTTAAAATATATTTTTTTTTTTTTTATTATTAGTGTTTAAGTGGAGTAAAAATTCAACGCTCCTCTTAATAGCTTTAATAAAGAAAAATTTATCTAGAATAGAGAAAGGAGTCAAAAACGTAGTCTACAAAAAAGTTGACATTGAAATTGCAAATGAAAAAAGTGAGGCAAATAAAGCCTTACATATCAACAAATCGATTCAAAATCCTTGTAACCGCTACTTATTGGCATAATAATGAAATGTCTTTTGGGTAGATTCAGTCGTGGGCCATAATTGGAATTGGGTTTTGTGGATTTAGATGTTATTATTTACCACACAGTGAAAATCGACACTGCAAATCTATCAGCAATTGATCTAAATTGGATATGACAACTTGCTTAATTAACACGAATTCAATGTTTACAAAATATACATCGTTATTGGAACACTTGGCACAATATTTTCGGCATAATCCCAATTTTTTATTATTCACACATTCCCATTACTTTCAGATATGTCATCTTCTAAATAACTTTCATCGAAAAACAAATTAAAAGCTTCTCTAATTACTGTTACAAACTGAAATATTTTATTTGTAAAGCTACATATGCTGTTAAAAATTTTTGCATATCAAAAAATTAATATCAATAACAGGTGGCATTACTTGGTTATTAGACAATCAAAAACGTGAAAATAATATCCAACTATTTAAACTGACTATAATAATAAAAATGGAACCTTTTGAGGAATACATCGAAGAAGAAATGGAAGAAAATTTTCTTACAAATTTCGTTTGTAGCTGAACAATCAGGTTAAAAGGTTAAAACCAAATTCATTATTTTATCTTGTATATTAATACGCTTAAACGTCTGTTAAACTTTTCCCAAAGCTTTTACAACACGAAGCTTTTTTCAACTAGATTAAACAACTTTATTAGAACTATTGAGAATTACGATAGTGTGAAACATTTTATTTAAAGACATAAACCACAAAACGATAAAACCAAATAAAACCAAAAACAAATTAAAATTAACCGAAAACAATTCACTTATTGAGCAATAGCATTAATTATATCTGATTATATGTATTAATTCAAAAAAAAAAAAAGTAGCAAAGACAAAAACCAAATTATTAGAATATTATTATAATAGCTTCGTTAAAATATTACGATATTACGATAGTACAGCAAAAAAACTTACCGGTAAAATAAATATTAAATTTAGAAAATATATTTTTTACCTCACCCAGACCATGTTCACAAATTCCACAAATTGAAATTTATTTATTTTATTAACAAATAATTCAAAAGTATAAATTCAAATGCGCAATAGCATTGAGTAAATATTATTTTGTACATGGAGAATCATAAACCGAAATTTACGATCTGCTAAAACAATATAAACAAAACATGTTATGACATTATTATCAAGTTCCAATTCAATACACGGCAAATTTAGTAAACATAAAAATTAAAAAAACTTTAAAAAGAAAAATCACAGACTACCCTTACCTACATCAGAGAACCTAGCGGGATAACAATACAAACTGAAGAATAAGAGAAAAAGCATAATTATTGGCTTTACCCCTAACTATAATATTCATAAGGCGTCATATGATGTCATATGATACTTCGTTAAATGACCTATATGATTCGATATGATTTAACAAAGTCGTAACCAATCATAACCTTTACTATAATGGTCATACCTAATCATACCAAAACGTCAAAACCAAAATTTAAAAGAAGTGAAATTAAAATATAAATTCTATAAATAAATGTTTTGTATATTTATTTTGAGTTTTGAAATAGTTAGGGCTGTTATGATAATAAAAAAATACACAAAAAACGTATCTATGGCTATTTTAATGTGTTTTTAATGTGGGTGTGGTATGTATTTAGGTTAAATGCATTTAATTTCATATTTCAAACTGCCAGCGACATCTCTGTTCGCCACATTTTGTTGAAATGTACGTCTCTATTAATAGTATTTGTTAGGGAGCGTTTAGACATCAGATTTTGTTTCATGAAAATTTTCTTTTACTTATTTTTATTACATTTACAAATTTTATTGCAATTACATCAAATTTTATTTCAAACATTTTAATTACATATCTCAAAGATAAATAAATATAGTTGCAAAGTATACTATATTTCTTCATGCAAAAACCACTTTCTAAACTTGCAAAAGACGAAGATACGAATATGCGTGACGAGTACTAATAATAAATACTTATAAACAAATATAAATATTCAGTGTAATTTCAGAACATTTATGAAATATAAATATTTAAATAGTAAATCAATTATTCAAGTATTATTTGTATTGATGAATAATAATGATATTTAATACACATTTTTTGTATTTTTTAAGGTATATCTTTCATTATATTGGCATAACACAATTAGGAGTTTATAAATACCTTTTCTCGCAAAATCATTTTTCAACTTGCGAAATACGAAAATGTGTGTTGAGCTTTATTATTTAAAAAAAAATATTTATGATATTCTATAACAAAGTCGGATGTCAAACTTTAATGAACATCATTTATACGTTATAAACACAATTCAAAAACGTATAAACGCTGCCTTATATAAAAGTTTTTGTTCAAAACTATTAGCGGTCAAAATTTTCAATTTGATTCTATGAAAAACAAATTAAATTATTATTTATTATATTATAAATATTAAGTATATTATAAATATTGTAAATTACAATTTTATTCATTTTTTTATTCATTTTATTATTATTATTTAAATAACAATAATAATTACAATTATAATAATATATGATACCGTACGTATTATAATACCTACCTGCCTGTTGTGAAAACAAAATTTTAATACATACAGTGAAAAAAAAAAATATAAACCTGAAGTAGGCCTGTGGATTTATCTACAGGTCCACTGTTAAATAAATAAATAAATACCTAAATAAGAAATATAAAAAAAATAGTTATAGATAGATCAAACTATATTAAACTATATTAAATATAGATCAAACTATATATTATATTAAATTACAAGCTATTCCCGCCGTAACATTCGCCGGTCTAGAATTAGCATTATAAATGAAACAATTTATTTTATTTGTTTATTTTCTTTAATTTCTTAAAAAGAATCCATTTTTTACATATATTTTTATTACATAATAAATAAGTTACAAATTGAAAAACTTAAAACTAAAATTCACTTTATTTAATATCTTAAAAGTAGTTTAACATTTTAATACTTATTCAAATATTTCACTAAAAACACAATTCTCTATTTCACAGTTGTATGTTGCTTTGACTAGAGTATCTTTTGATAGTGTTAGTGTAGTATAAAATGTTATGAAATGTTTGAATAAGTATTAAAATGTTAAACTATTTTTAAGATATTAAATAAAGTGAATTATAGTTTTAAGTTTTTCAATTTAACTTATTTGTTATGTAATAAAAAAATATTTAAAACATTGATTTTTTTTAAGAAAATAAAGAAAATAAACAAATAAAATAAATTGTTTCATTTATAATGCTAATGCTAGACCGGCGAATGTTACTCTACATCAAAACTTAAGATTTGGTGATTATATCAAAAGTCAGATTCTTAAAGCAAATAAAGCATTTAGGGTGGCAAAACATATTTTTTACTCTAGGTTACTTTCAAACAAAGTTAAAACTTCCTCTTACACGTCATTAATTAGATCAATATTGACTTATGGATCGACAATTTGGTATAATACTAGCACATCGCTAATGGAAAAGCTAAGGATTTTCGAAAGAAAATGCCTTAAACTGTGCCTAAATAAGAATCGAAAACCAAACACTAATTACCAACATTATTACAAATTTATTTATAACCTATCTAAAATTAATAGAATTGACATTTTTATAATTAAACTAAATAGAGAACATTTCAATAGAATTTTAAATATTACAAACAACACATTAATTTATCATGTTTACTACAACAATATTGAATTACATGCAATCTACACTCATGTGTGGGTTCATATCACCAGAAGCATTTTACTTCCTTGATTCGAAAGGGTACATACAATCTGATTGTAATGTCCCTATTATATATCATATAAGCAGGAGAGCAAATAATACTAAAATTACATTTATTCCAAATGAAAATAACGGAAACCTACAATTCGACAAAAATTTAACTTCAGAAGATCAGATTTGTAACAAAAACTATTGGTGGTTAGGTGAAGAGATAACTCATCCTTAGGGATACAATAGGTTGATAAGAGAATTATAAGAGTTAAGATTCTAGTATTAAGTTAGTTTGTAGTTTTTTTTAAATAAATATAAATTACTTAATTTGTTTTTTTATAAATGTTTTTACAAAATTTTAAATTGAAATCAATACATATATGTATAAAATAATTAAGCATTTAATTAAATATTATTACAATCAGAAATAAGTTTTTGAGTATTCTATAGGGATCATTAAAACAATTAATAATATAGTGTAGTTTCTTTTTAAGTTTATTTTTAAAACGATCTTTAAAATAATAAAAATAAATAAATAAAAAAAAAAAAATGTATTTCACAGAATAATTCAAAAAATGTTTTACAATATCCATACCCTGAACGGGATTAATTTTTGGGAACTTCTAATTAGTAGTAACAACACTGCATCGCTTTGTAATTGGCCAGCATAGTTTTTTGTTTATTTTTAAAACTCATTTCCGATCATCCACTGAAATGCAAATATCATTTTAAAACAATTGTTTATAAACATTTGAATAGAACGAGGTACAGTTTAAATTTAAAATCGATAAATTATTAATTTTAATAATTTCATATTTAAAATAACTAAATCTTACACCACAGAACTTGATTTGAATTTGAATGTATTTGATTTATTACTATGTAAATGTATTCATAAAATGTTGTATAAGATTAAGTATAATTCAATTATATTTTATAGTGAAACACTTTTATTTCATAAGCGTTTGAAGCCTATAATAGATAAGTGCTTGGATATAGAATCTCACGCTTACATGCTTTATTCTAAATAATTATATCGAAGCAGAAAAATCGGAAATAATTTTTATCCTGAAAGTGTTAAAAATAAAAAAGTGATCAAACAAAAGTTAGTTGTTGTGATTTTCGCTCCATTTAACAGTTAAATTTGGAATGTGGAATAGATAATTATAATAAGCCTTAAAAAATTAAAAAATATAATTTAAAAAATTAAATAAAATTTTGTGTTACAGACATTGATTAGCCAAAGTGACTTGCAGGAATTAAATAATAGTAATAAAGTAAACTGTTTTAGATTTGGAAGGTAATAATAGGTCTATAATAAATATTAATCCCTCATCGGGCGTGTATGTATCAAATTGATACACTCAAATTAATTTGTTCAATGATTTCTAAACGAAATTTCCCATACACATTTTCTTTTCGTTCTAATTTTACAATCTTTTTACCTTTGTATATTTGTTATTATTCGTATATAAAAAAATATGGAGATTAATCTGGCTGATAACAACAAATTATACAATCTTCAAAACCAAAAACATGTTGAAGAAATCCACAATATACGATTTGCCGAAGAGAAAAACTGTACTGAAAGTGATGTGGAAGAAATTTTAGACTGTACGAACCAGTTCTTATATTAGAAAAGACGACATCGTCAACTAAGTGTTTTAACTATTAAAAAACGATTACGTCTTAATGTACGTTCAACTGAGACTACTGTTCTTTTTAGCTTTGCTACTTTCGGGCTAACTTTTTTAATGTTTTTATTAAATGTATAGCTATTAACATAGGTATTAATTTATGACTTTTTACCCTTCTACTAACAGCATGTACCTGGTTTAGTTTATTTTTAAATATTTTAATCAAAGGTGGCGGTGATTTACTAACCCTACTGGATGATGAGTTATTGCACAATTAAATAAAGCAAGCCTTCGTCTAGTAATAGACGTCTGATGTGCTTGCTCTAAGCATAAATCTGACAGTATTTAAAAGAAATAATAACTAAATGGATAAAACATATACCATCTTTAAAGGGACGTATACATATTCACAACCTGGTTCAAAAACTTCCAGGTGTAAAAAGTACAGCTAAGTTGTGGTTCTAGGTGTAAAAATTGCTAACGAAATTTTAGATATTGTTGTTCGGCGTATACAAATCAATACATATAAAATATTAAATCATCATATCAGCGAGACCAAGTTTCAAAAGAAATTGATATTTATGAGCTAAAGTCTTTTCTTTGACTTCTAAATCTATCTGGAATCGACAAAGGTATTAAGCAAAAGTTGGAAGATCTATGGGGAAAAGTGCTTGGATGGGAAATTAAACGCTTACATGTTTAATTCTAAATAATTAATATCGAAGCGGAAAAATTGGAAAATAATTTTATCCTGAAACTGTTGTAATGGAATAGTAAAATTTCCCCTCACAATAAATTTAAAATGATCTGAACGGAAACAATATGATGCAACTACAGCGACACGTGACATTTTTACAATGTTTGTCACAAATTGTTATAAATATTTTTTATCTCCAGATGAAATTGCTACAATAGTTGAAAACTTGAAGCATTCCGAGAAAGATTTAGCTATAAAAGCAATACATTCCATTCTAAGCCAAACAAAGGATACGGATAAAAAAATTAATACTTACTAAGTATGGGAAAAAAACTTATGCACTAGTTGATGCCCAAACATTTCACTTGTATGATTTAAAAATACACGCTAAATTACAAACCTGATCGAGTATATAAATTAAATAATAAGCCCAGAGACATTGTTTTAAGACTTTGCGAACCTATATATCAGACATGTCAAAATTTTATAGTTGAGATATGTTAGAATATGGGTAAATTTGTGTCAAGTCTGCACAAACACACTTCACAAAACAATTCAATAAATGCTCGTACTGGTGATAAACAAAACCTTCTATTATATTTTCGTTTTGTAATTTTACCAAAGGTAGCGTGAACACTACCGGCTAATTATGCTAATTATGTGCATCTTTAATATACTATACTTATTTTTTATTTGGCTGTGCTAAATATTGATACAAAAACTTTTTTTTTTTTATTTTATTTTTCCTAAATATCAAATTTCATTACAATTATACCAAACTAACTTCAAATTATAAACAAAAATCAAAATTCAAACTTAAAAATAATAATAAAGCAAATAAAATATATACAATAATAATCCAAGTTCTAATAATATACAAATTTAAATATAAATAAAATAGAATAAAAATTTAGGAAACATTCTGATGCAAAAGCAAGTTTCGAATGATCCATCACGGGAAATAACAATTAAAAATTATTGGTTATATTAGTACAGTAAACAAGTTTAAGCGTTCTATTAATTTAAAATACTAAAATATGTAAGAAAATTAAAAAATTAAAATAAAGTGATTATATATAGAAAGAAAATAATTAAATTAAATTTAAAAGTAAAACTTAGCTTAAAGTAAAAGAATAGTAAGAATTCTGATCTCATGTGGAAGTTTGTTAAAAAGTCTACCTACTGATACTATGGAATAAGATTTTCGGAAATTTGTGATATGGAAATTAGGAATGTTAACTAACAGGTTATGATTAATTCTTAAGGTGTGATTACTAGAGATTCTAGAGTTTAAATATCTCTCTCGGGACAAACATTAGTTTGAAAGTTTTAAAATAATACAAATGGCTAACAGGAAAGATTTTAAGGTTCGAAAATAATTGAAATATTGGATGCAAACGATTCTTGTTGCAAATATTTCTAATAACACATTTCTGAAGTATAAGTAGAGGTGACATTCTATTATAGTATGACCCCCTCCCTACAACAAGTAATACTATACTATAATTGAAAATGAAATAATCCATAATAAGCCATTTTTAAAGTGTTAGAAGAACTTAGTTGTCTAAGACGATTAAAGCTACGTAAACCAGGCCGCAAGTACTTTTTTTTTAATATAATGAATGTTCAACACAACTCATGTTATTGTCAAAAGTAACATCCAAGTATTTAAAACTTTCCCCACATCAATTTTGATTAATCACAAAATAACTTCTGAATACCAATGGAAGAACCATTTTCATTAATTAATTTAAGTTTACCACATTCAGACGCATGGAAAATTAAATCTAAATCCGGATATTCTTGTTGAGATAAACTAGAATATATTACTTTGGTTTTTTGGCATTTAGATCATGATTAATTTGTGCAACCATATTAGAAGACTTAACCAGGTATAAACAACAGGTAATATCATCAGCGCAAACAGTTAGTTAACCCTTAAAATTTTGACAAAAAAGAGAGTTGATATACCGGGTGTTCCAGAGCATGCGTATCAGCTTTTTAAGAGGGTTGTGAAAAAAACTTTATTAACTAAATCGAGGGTGCTCTATCGATTGGTGATATTTTCAACTTCTGGAAAGGACCGTGAAGGAGTTTTTCAAGCCCTAAAATCGAAATTGGCCAAAATCGAGATTTTCAAATTGGAAGGGGTATTTTTTTGTGCAAATTCGGATCCTAAGTCAAAAAATTAGAAGCTTTTGTAAAGAAATTTTTTTTTATTTAAATTTTGTAGGAACCCAAAACTGAGATAATCATATTTTTTATCTCAGTTGAAAAACAAGTTTATTTATAAAAATGATTATTATTAATTTTAGTTTACCAAAGAAAAATATGTATATAGGGCTTGCAATACCGGACCAAATTTTCAAAACCGAAATTTCGTTATATTAATACCGCGATCCCGGTATTAATACCGGTATTGTAAAAAATAAAAAAATGATAATATGTTAAGATATACAGTTTTGCATTTAAATTTTTTTTGTATAAACTGAATAACTGAAGTTATCATGTTCTTGAGAAAAAAATTTGGTATAACAAAAGTGAATAAGTTATTTAAAATTTTAAAAAAAATTAAAACTTTTACGAAAAAAAGAAAATTATTGAAATGATTTCAAAGATCATATCGTTTTAAAGATTTTCAAACCAATCATAAGTAGAAAAGTATAGCAAATTCTATAGTAAATTTTATTCAGTTGGGATTCACAAGAAATGCCAAAAATGCAGTTATCATTTTTCGTTGTAAAACTACAGAGTTAATTTTCTCACTTTTCACTTACCTTTACCTATCTGCTATTTATCAATTGAAATCAACTCTTATGTGATATGTGATTATTAATTTTTTTTTCACTTTTATATTGTACACAAACACAATTCTATAAATTTTCTAAAACTTCACAACTGACTATGCGCACATAATTTCTCTAAAATAAAAAACATGGCCTAAATATTGAAAATATGGAAAAATACAAAACAATAAATTTCCATAGCAAACAACGGCTTGCTATGTGAATTTCGTAAATTTCAAAATTAGATTTAATCTTTAAACATGAAAACACCTAAAAATATGCTAATTACTTATAAAACATAAAATAGTGATGAATGTTAACTTACAATAAAAAAATTTAATACCGGATACCGGTATTAAGTGATCATTAATACCGGTATTGAACGGTATTAAAAAATGTCGTTAATACCGGGATCCCTGTATTGCAAGCCCTATATGTATAGGATATTTGTTTTATTTTATTAATTTTAAAGAAAAATAATGAGAAAAAAATAAAACGTTTAACATAAGCTTTTTATTTTTTGTTTGAAAATTCGAATTTGCATAAAAAAGTACCCCTTCCCATTTGAAAATCTCGATATCGGCCAATTTCGGCGATTTTTGGTCCTTCCCGGAAGTTCAAAATACCACCAATCGATAGAGCACCCTCGATTTAGTTAATAAAGTTTTCTTTCAAATTTTAAAATAACGGCTCCTTCAACTCTTAAAAAGCTGATACGCATGCTCTGGAACACCACTGGTATATTAAAAAAATAATAGGCTCTATAACTGATCCTTGTGGTACACCATTCTGAATAAACTGAGGCCTCTAGTTTTTTAAAATCATAAATATTAACCCTTTACATTCTAAAGTTCAGATAATATTAAAATCAGTCAAAAAAATTTCACCTTTCACTCCAATATTGTATAACTTTTTTAAAAGACTTTCATCATTGACCACATCAAAAGCTTTGCCTATATCGACAAATAGTCCATCGCAAAATTCTTTACTAATCTAATCCTTAATTGATATTTGTGCAAAAATTAAGTAGATCATTCTCAGTAGATAGCCCTGTTCTGAATCTAAACTGTTCTTAGTTTAGATTCAGAAGGGGAGTTTATTATATTTGCCTTAATTAACTTGCCTTGGACTTTATATGTTTGTTTCAATTTGCTTCAATTCAACAAAATACCCATTTCAATAACCATTTAACCAAAGTATATCCATAAAAAGAGTAAGAACTCATGTATGTATTCATTTGTTTGCACACAAATTCATATGCAAATTTGATAAACATTGTCAGAAATAGATATAATAAGAATTTTACGTGTAAGAAAAAGAAAAAATATAGTAAACAAAAGAGAGTAACAAAAAAAGTTGGCTGAAAATAAATAAATAAAGTTTATAATTTTGAAAAATATTTTCGACAAAAATTTTCGTTGAAATATTTAACAATATTATTTTCTAAATTGTATCAACTATGCATAAGATTTTTAGGAGACCTAACTAAAACAGCGTTATCATATTCTTTAAATTCTGTTATTTGTAAATAGATGTATTATTTGATAATCGTATACCAATATAATAAATATTTAGGTTTACTAATATAATTAATAAAAAATAATAATGTTTGTAACTCCAAATTATTACTGACAAAAATATTAATAATATTTTATATTATTGTAATGTAATTATAATTTAATATTTTTAATAGGTATGTACGAAAATAATAATGTTTAAAACGAAAATATTAAAATTATAAAAGATCAGAATTAATCCTCGTATAAGGGAACAAACTAAATTAGAACTAACATTTTTTGCCAGCCTGCCTCATATAAATAATGGGAGGAAACGTAAGCAAATCCAAAGGAGAATAATAAGAAATCAAAATTATTTTACAGTATAAAGCAAAAGGATAACGTCTGTTTTGTACCTTTTCTCTCTCATAATAAATTTGGTATACAATAAGTAAATGTAAATTTTACCTCTTTTAACTAATGATATTTTGCTCGGTTTGATATTTCTTAAAAAAAAGGTTGTCGTAAAATGGGAGTGCGTATTCTTGTTAATATAGATTATAGATATTCTTTGCATTCAACTAAGGTGAAATTTACGTATGTGTGTGTACTAATAATGGAATATGGATATTTGATAAAGTTAAAATTTGGTTTCTCTTTAAATTCACTATATTTATTGACATTTCTATGGTGTAAAGAAGCAAAAAAAAAAAACAAAAAAGGAATACAAAATAAATGTGTGCAATACAAATCATTATCATTATATTTCAATCATTTTCTATTACTATTCAATTATATTTTCATTATATTTTTTTGTGTTTTTAATTTGTTTTCTTTTATTAATCTCTTTCTTTTATTATTTCTCTTTCTCTGACTAAGTATATGCAAATGTACGTACATGTGTGATATAGGGCTTGCATTTGTTACATACATAATCATATGGCTTAGTTTAATTGAAAATAAAATGCAAACATTATTTATGGAAGAAAACAAAATTTGAACCAATCAAGTATCAGTTATCTATCCCTCAGTTACAAATTACTCTTCTCGCATGTAAAAAAAGTTCAATTTCGATTTATGCATGTATATATTATACTTTTATATGCCAATTTATGCTTAGGCAGCGTATACACCTCGGACAAAATCGAATTTTATCGTAGATAAAGTCGGATGAGTGTTTACATTTCAGACTTTTCCACAGATTTAAATCTACGATTTTACGTCAAATATTTTTTGTATTTAACAGGGTTTCTTTTTATAAAGTGCGTAATTTTTTAATACGTAAATTAAAAAATTCAAAGGTATCTAATCAAAAATCTCCAAACATTTTTTAAAAATACACATATTTTTATAAAATTTGTTACAGTAATATAAAATATAATTATACATTTGAAGTATGAGCAATAATAACCAAATTGCGTTAAAGTGAATTTTAGTGCCATTTGATTATATGTGTTGTTCTTTGAAAATATATTTTTAAATAAAATAATAAATAAAATTTTTTTTTAGAAATATTTGCCTTCAATTTAAGCGTACTAAAACTACAAAAATAAACTTTAGAATCGCAGCTTGATATAATGTTTTCATAGCAAGTTATGATTGTAATTACGGAAAAAGCAAATTAGCCGAACTTTTTACCAAATCTCTTAATCTCATCTCAAGACTTCCTAGAATTTCGGCCAATTTGCTGTTTCCGTAATTACAATCATAACTTGCTTTGAAAACCTTATATCAAGCTGCGATTCTAAAGTTTATTTTTGTAGTTTTAGTACGCTTAAATTGAAGGCAAATATTTCTAAAAAAAAAATTTTTTTTTCCTTATTTTATTATTATAAAAAAATCAATTACACCATTTAACATGATTTATTTCTAGTGTAATATCAGTCGTAGACGATTCTTGGGAATAATTTTTATTTGAATTGACTTACATAAATTGAAAAAATGTTTTGATTTAATTTACCTTTAATATAGAGTTTAGGATTTCATCTAAGGGTCCTGCAGTTATATTTACCTATTAAAAAATAAAAAAAAATAAAAACGAAATTTAAAAATTTATTTATTTAATTTGTACTTTTATTTACACATATATGTACATATATTATTATATTTATTAAATTTAAAACTACAATAAATTCATTTTTTTATGCAAAATTGATAAAAATGGCAGTCCTTTTACATTATGTTATTTAAAGCTGTTTTATGTAGATATAACCTATATCAAATTAAAATTTGTTAATAATTAGTTTGGAAAAACCTGCTGTGTGTGATTTCCATAGTGAACCCGTCAAATCAATAATAAATATTTTTTAGTAATTTCAAAAACTCTAGTTATATAAAATTTGATTATACTTTTACGAAATTTGATATTGTAGGTACTAGTATTCGTGGTTGGATTGGAATTTGTACTGTATAATAATAATATAAATAATTATATCAATACTCACTCGCACAATAAATTATTATTTTGTCATAAAAAGCTTTTTTTTTGCTTTTTGTTTTTGTGGTGAATTAACACAATGGAAAATTCCCTAAATTTTTTTTATTCAACAAAATAATTTTAACTTGGTGTAAATTAAACAAATTTTTTTGGTGAAAGAATTTTTTTTTAATTTTTATTTTGTTAAAAAAATTTCTGGTAATTATTAACTGTGACATGAAACCTAAAACAGATTTTTGTAAACAAAAATTTTTGTAGTAAATTATTTTTGCTTTCGGATGACAGCTGGTAGTCTAGCTGTGGTATACTTGATATTGTGCAAACAAAAATAAAAAAATAAAAATTTAAATTTATAGGTTTATTATATTCTGCGATTTGGTTGCTTCATTTATCTTGTCTAATTAAAAATAAATTTTTTGTTTTCAATTTTTGAAGTTTAGTTCTCCCCTGATATTTATGGGGGTTCATTTCTTAAAAAAATTCGAGAAAATTAAGAATAAGACTCTATAGTTGTTGTTGTAAAAATTATTGTTTGTTTTTTTAATTTTTGTTATTTTGGTTTTGATAAGCATAAAAATGTATATGAAATAAACAATCATAAAAATGTATATGAAAATATGTATATAGGATTCGTATACTGATAATGGTCAGTAAATGGAAATAGTGCATGAACGAAAATAAAAAACAAAATCGAGAATAATTAAATTCGCGAATTTAATACCCGAGCATAATATTGAGGAAAAGCACTTTATTGTACTTTATACTTTTAATTTTTGATGCTGGTTTTATTTAAATAATTCCAAATATTATGATAAAATTTAGTTTTAAAACCACTAAGCCGATTATATTTAATTTGTCTGTAATTATGAGAGTAGTATAATATGTAATTTATAATTTACAGAAAAAAAAATATATACAAAATTATTTTAATGAAATTTCAATATTGATAAATTACGAGGTTTGTTTGTAAAATTCTGGGAATCCACAAATCAGTAGCAAAAACATAAAGCTCTATCTTATATATATACTAATTTGTTTTACAGCTTTGTTGAAATGCGTTATGGAGCTGAAAATTTAAACACAGGTAATGTTTCAAAACTAAAAAAAAAATGTCTGTTCCCGTTTTTAAAAATTTTTACTGGTTCGGGTAGCTGCCATATAATTAATAGCATCCGTCAAATGTTATAAAACTGAAAAATGGAATTCAGGTACTGCTTCCTACACTCTCTATTTTACGTTTTCCAACAATTCTAAGTTATATGCCATTTCAATTCAAAAGGCTTCAACTTAAATTTTTTTTTTTTTGTATATTTATTTGTAATACAGCCAACTAATTTCTATCTTATATCATACAAAACATTAAAAAAAAATGGTTCACATTTATAACTTATAAACTAAATTATTGAACCCATTACGACTACTCTAAGTTATTACATTACACTTAAAATTTTTTTTTAACATACGTTTTACCTGACCATCACTTTCTTGAGTTACAATTTTATTATTAATTTTATTACAAACTATTTAAAAACTAACTTACAATAACTAATTAACCTACTATATTACTAAGCCAGAAATGTAATGTTTAGTTGAATTTAAAATTTAGTATGCAAGCTAAAAAAAAAACGTTTTTGCTTATTTTTTTCTTATTAATTTTCTTAGTAGCATAACATTTAGTGATTTATTTGGTTTACGTCTTTTGGTGAGAGGCTCATATTATATCTCCAAGTTGCAAGTGGGGTATTGGGGTTAATATTTGGTTCGAAAGCGATTTTTTTTGGCTGCTACGTCTAAAAGCATGATAAGTAATAGGGATATTGCTATAATGAGATTGAATATTATGTTTATTGCGATCAAGAAAGAGTAATGCTTCTAAGGGAATGAAACCTGAGCTTAATGAGTCTTCAATGTATTTATTTTCTGGATATGCCGAATGTGAAACTAAGCTATTATCTATTATATTAGTTGTGAGTTTAGCATAATGCTTTCTAATTAAATGCAAAACAAAAACATCAATTCTAGAAATATTTACCCGGCTATACAGTGTTCTATTGGAAAAGAAATGTTTTTATTACAAATTTGGCAACGGTAACTCAAAATTGGCCTAATAAGCGCTTGATACGCTATTATTTTAACCCTGGCAGATAAGAATTTTGATTTAAACAATTTATAACAAATGTCTTTCTCGCCGAATTAATTTTATTTTTAATATACTCAGTAAAATTAAGATTGTATTGCAAAATTACCCCTAGATATTTCACATATTTTATGTTTCCTAATTTAATATTTCCTGCAGCTTGGATATGGAAATACCTCCAATTTTGTTGAACGTCACTATTACATTTATCGAATGATGCTCGGAAGAAAATTACTTCACATTTCCTAAAACTAACTCTCATTTTAGAAAAGTTAGCATAGGAAAGAACTTAATTAAACATTGACTGCAGCTTATATTGAATACCTGAATTTTTTTTCCGCCACGTAAACTATGAGGTCATCAGCAAATACTAAGTTTAACTTAGCGTCATTATTATTATTAAGGCTCTGTAATAAGACGCTCAAAAATATATTAAACAAAATAGGAGAGTTTACCGTTCCATGTTGCAAACCATTTTTAATGTGGAATAGTTTTTCAGAATAAATGCTACCAATTTTAACTATAAACGTCTTAACAGCTATCATGTCATAAATAATTTTCGTTAGATGAATCGGGTAATTGTAATTTATAAGTTTAAATATTAAGCCTTCAGTCCATACTGAATTGTATGAACATAAAAGCAGATTCAAAATTTATTAGGAAAGCACCTACGTAGTTTTTATCATTAATATGCTTCAATTTTTATTAAGTCTGCATTTTGCTATTGTTATAAATAAATCTCAATGTGTACAGAAATATTGTATACCAACAAGCGTTACAATCAATTGAAATATTAATGAAAAGCGATAAAAATAATTAGCTAACAACATTTTATGAATAATTATTTATATTTAAATATTAAATTTAATTTAAAAGAAAAAAATAATCAATTAAAAAAATGTATAAACATTGTATTCAAGTATTAATTTAATTTTTTTCTTAAAATAAAATTAATGAATTAAATAAAATTTATGTCTTAAAAAAATTTGGTATTTATATTAAGTATTTATATTATTAGGGGTCTTTGGGCCAGCAACGCGGGAAACAACTTAATGATATCCAATTATTTTACAGTATGGTGCAGAGATTTTCTCTCGAACATAGTCTTGCGGCTGCATATTAAAATGAATGTGTCCTAGACGGTTAGGGTTACATATATATTTTTTTAGTTTTCATTAATAATGAACTAATTTAGCGCAGTTCATATTGGAGTGGCAGTAATCGCGTGTTATTTTGAGTTGGCCACTGACATCGTAGTCTTTTTGAACCTATGACTTTTACATGAGAACTGTTAAGCCGGACTGGAATACTTTGTTTTCATAGTTAAAATTATCGGTTCTTAAATAGTTTTAAGAGAGTATTTTAACTTCAACAACAATATATACTAGATTTACGGCTATATTCTTGAACTGTATTGTACAGCACATATTTCTATCGACAATGACAAATTAGTTATTTGTAGGGCAGTTTGATCGTGTTGAGTACTTATTCATTTAAACCACATTTAATTCACAAAGTGAAAACATGATAATTCCGCTTTAACTTGTGTAGAAATCGGAATTTCAAAAAGGTATCGTGCTAAATTTTTATTATTTTGAACAGTATATTATATTTATAATACAGTATGTTGTGTTAGCTTGTTATTTTGTATAATAGATGAGCAGTGATAGAATATTGTTAACTTTTTTCAATTTGCTTTTTTTCAAATACATTTCCGAGGATTCTGTTACTTAGATGTTATTTAGCACACAAAAAAATTACTTTGATGTTAGGTATAATTTTTAACAATGTATACAAAAACCATGACTAACAGTACCGCGTATAGCTATATTTAGGAAATGAATACAGTTTTTATTTCCCGATGTTCTTTTAAACTCATTAAGGGAAAACAGCTTCTTCTTCAATCTATAATTTTTTTTATATAAATTTCAAGTATTTGGGATACATCCTAATAGCTTTTACATAGTGAGTTTGCATACATAACGTGTGCATACGTGCATACGTGTGTTTAGAGGAGTAAGGGTTATCTTGACGGTGGAGTCGCCAATAAGGCTCCAATTGGCCCATATGTGAGAATTGCACTCCATATTAGGTCGGATATAAGCTTTATAGATATTGGACAGATCTCTTGGAGAAAATTAGGCTTTACATCGGGAAAGAAATTGGAAGCATTCATTTGGAAGCATTCTTATAGCTATATTAAATATAATGCTCATTCCACTGCATTTTTTGGTTTACATGCCTAAAATATTTAGATTTTCGGACCATTGTAGGTTTTCTCCTTGAAATCGCTGATTTGGATCGTGTTAATCTCTTTTACAAGAGATAAAAAAGCTTTGAATCTTGGACGTGTTGAACTCAACTCTGTTTGCGTTACACCAATCAGCTATTTTTGCTGGATCATGTGTTTCTCTTCAAGTTGATTGCGGTACAAGTGGCGTTATATTTCTCGTAAGATGCCAATAGGGTGCTGTCATCAGCAAAACTCTGGATTGGATTGAGGGTTGAAGAGATTAAGTCGTTTGGAAACATCAAATCAAAAAAAGAGTTGGGGATAAGGCAGAGCCTTGTGGAACGCCAGCGTTTATTTCATAGTTGTTGGACATAGGACTGTCGACAACGATACGTATACTACGACTCGAGAGAAAGTCCTCAATGCATGTACAGAAGAGGCTACTCAAGCCAATAGCCTGACATTTGATCATAAGAGCAGAATGCCATATTCGATCCAAGGCTTTTGAAATATCGAGAGCTACCCCCTCAGATGTACTGGTACAATGAATACTGGTGTTAAGCTTAACGCAGAGAGAAGTGAAAAGATTGCCTGTTGACCGTTGGCTTCTAAAGCCGTATTGGCAATCATATAAAATACGCGAGCTACTTAGGTATCTCAATAGTCTTTTGTTTATTACGATTACATTGGTATATTATTTTGGAAATAATCAAAGTAATAGCAATTGGTCGGTAGTTTGAGGTAGCATCATTCATTTTATTTTATATTTCATTGTAACAATTGCCTTGGAAAACGAGAATACATGTCATACACAAAACATCGAATAGCAACAGAAAATTGATCGCAAATTATTTAATTTTTTAGAATAACTTTAATACGGCCCTATATAGGTTATGTACCCGTTGGCCTGTGGTACACTATAAGTTTCGTGTTTACTGTAATTTGTATTAATTTAATATTGACTAACAATTTGATTGTATTTGTACACGATCACTTAGACTTACGATTTTAAAATATTGAAAAGTTTAAAATAAAAGTTAATTTTATAACACTAGGTTTATTGGTACTGTAGCACCAACAGCACACACACTACTGTACTGTTGAAATATTTGTCTTAAACAGCTGAAAGAAACTGTACCAAGTTAATTAATGTAGTCAAAATCTAGTTAATTAAAGATAGAAGAAATGATTAAAAAGTTGATACTACTCTACTCATAGAATAATTTCATAATCGACTGCAAATGTGAAGAGAAGTTAAAAGATGGATTTAAAAATATCACGGATTTGTTAAAATCTTAAAGCTCCTCATACTTTGTTTTTTTACCCTACCTAAACCATAAGACTTCTTTATAAAAAAAATTACTGTAGATTCGCAAAAGGAGAAAAAAATAGGATGAATTCGTAGATGAGAAGATGAATCTGAATGAGATGAATTCGAAAAGAGGTTCGTTTTGGAAAGTTGTAAAATTGTAACATGGAAATTTTCTATCTTTGAAGCATTTTACATTTGAACAGTTCTTACCTGTAATACCGAAACCAGTTTTGCACCACCTAGGTATTGTATTTCAATGATGTAGAATGATCACCATAGGAATCGCTGGGATTGTTTGAGGGGCGACATTAGTGATGCTAGTTCTATAGAACAAGTGCCATTTCGAATAAGATACCTGGATAAAAGAGAGAGAGCTCGTTGAGTATGTTAAGAGATGTATCTGAACGGCGGAGTCATCAAACAGGTGTAGGTCACAATTTTGGGGTTTGCCAAGGTATATTAGTGAAGTCTGGATGCACCAGCCCATATCTAAGAATTATGTTCCCTCTTTAGTCGGATAGAAACATTGAACAGACCTCTGGAATATAAATAGACTTTACATCGAGAAATATAACCCAAACATTTGTCAGAATATTTAGCTATATGAAAAATATGATTATTTTAGCTGCATGCTTAAAATACTTAGACTTTCAGATCATTGAAGATACCCTCCTTAGATCACAAATTTGGTCTCTTCGGTCTTTTTTAAAAAAGGTCCAGCTTTAAGTTTTGGACGTGTTGAACTTAACTCTGTTTACTTTATCGTAATCTTGTGTTGAACTTTACAAGAAGTTAAAAATTTGCTTCTTGATTGATGGCTGCTAAAACTTTATTGGCGATCATTTAAAATTAGGTATCACGAGAGCCTTTAGTTTATCATGATTACCATTATTTTGCCAAGAACCGCAATAATAGCGATTGGGCGGTAATAGTAATTGTGCGGGGTCGAAGTAATAGCGATTGGATGGGCCGATTTGGTCGAAGTTGTAATTAGATGGGTCGGAGCTCAAAATACAATTACAATGAGATCAATTATTTTGTGTCACAATTTTTGATTGTAAATAAGCTTCTGATGATTGACAATTCTGCTTCAATGTTATTCCTAGTTGGTTTATAAATAGCAAGAAGCATACGGTCAATTTTAGAACATTATTTGTTACAGTATAATTAATGGACATACGGTCATGCGGATGCAGCGGTTTGGACTATTACACTTTCCTACAAAAATTAATATACGAAATTCCGGAAGTACGATATCTATATAACCAACTTTCGTACTGATTCCAGACCTACTTTCGCACTACTTAAAACACACACTGCGGTTAAAGAGTTTTTATTCGTCATTATCATTTAAATATATAAAATTTATAAATAATAAAAAAAAGAAAGCAAAAATTTCACACTCAGCTTCCGGATGTTACAAATAAAGAAAAAAAATAAGAAAAATTACCCAATTCCAAGAAAATTGTAGCCTTCTCAAAAGATTCAGAAAGAAATCTCAGAAAATGACTTATAAAAAAAAAAAAAAATTTTCTCTTGTACTTTGCTTGCTAAGATCCTTAAAATATGAGAAAAATTGTGAACAAAAATCAAACAAAAAAAAAAATGAAAATTTTCAACATGCGACTAAAAAAATATTTATCATAAATTTTAGTTAATAATCCACTTAAAGACCATAAAAGTTATACTTAAGTTACATTCAAATGCTTCATTCATTCCAAACAAAACAAGAAGAAAGAAAAACCTTTATTTCATTAAAGGTTTTGTTGGTCGTATTAAAGCGAACCTCATATTCATTCAAAACTAAATACATTCGAATGTACGGCTATGGATCAATAATGTGGCAAAAAGTTCAAAATTAAATACAGGATGTGACATCATACTTAGGTAAAAAAAATATTTTCTTTCTATTTTTCAACAGATTTACTGAGCTTTAAGGAAATAACAACAGTAATAATAAAGTCCAATTTAATTAGACTTGTGCTGAAAATTTGATTTAAAGCCTGAACAGGTCAGTTAAATAATGTAAAAAAAATTAGATGAGATTTAAATTTAACTATATAAGAAAGTTTGGGGGTCTGGACAACTCTATCACTACAACCGCAGTTGGGTTTAATTCTTTATTAACTGATCATACCCTGGGTATTCTTCGGTGGTACCCTGGGTAGTTCACATTGTTTTGAACACTGTTCCCAGATGGCGAAATCTGTTACTCAGCCTTTCATATTCACAGAACAAATGTTCAATCAATAGGTTCTTCCTTAACTTCACATATTCATCACAAAATTGTTAATTATTTCAACATTTAAGTTATTATCCCTGTCATGATGCACATCTGTTTTATAAAAATTTTAATTTTCTCGAGCGAGCGTTTTGACATGAGCAAAATAAAATTTGACGATTACCCAGATCATTAACCAAGAAATCTTCAACATTTTTCTTCATGCAATCTTTTATCTACATTTTGGTTTTACTTAGTAGAATCCTACAATAAACAGTGCTTAGTCCTATAAAAGACATAGTCGATCTTTTTAGTTCTAGATACTCTGCAGTTTCGTTCCTTGTCATACCAGAATGCAAATGCTCAGCTCTGACTGCGACTATGAAAGATGGTTTAAAACTGATTATGGAAATTTATTTATAGGCGGAAGAAAGGACAGTTTATATGTGTTTGGCCTACAATAATCAAAGTAAACAAACAAAATAGTTTGCAAATCCACGCCAAAACTTTTTCCTACTTCTTTCTTTTTTTTCTATAACTATCCCTTCCACCTTTTCTTGCCAACGGTACCAAACTATAAAAGTTTCTCTAACCTCAGCTTTGAATATAAAAAAGTAATATAAAAGCTGGGTATAGGAAGGTGCGAATAGGGCTGCCTAAGTCTGCACTCTAGACAAAGAAATATTATAGTGATAACACAGAATCTACGTGCAGATCCTACTCGTCAAAATTAATTTCAGCTTTTTGTAGAGCGATAGAGGTACTAAATTTTTGTACTTACAATATCGCCCAGTAAATCTTTTCGGGGTAGATACAAAAAAGGTGGAGGGTTGTTTCATCGTCTTCTTCATATTTGTAAACTCTGCAAAACGGTAGTAAATATAACAATAGTTCATTCAAATTTTATCAAACATAAAACATATGAAAATGCCGAATACACGAATTTAAAAAAATACTATCAGTTAAGAGGTACTAAATTTAGTACCGCCTATTTGTGTTTATTAACTTTAAATTTTTTAAAATCTCAAAAATGATTTGAAAAACGCGATGAATAATTTAACATTTACTCTAATATTAAAGAACGAAATAAAACTATGTGGAGGGGAGAGGCAGAGAGGGAACATGAGATAACTATATGATCAGCATCAAAACCAAGTCTCGCTCATACCAGATTAAGTCATATAAACCACATAATAAAATTGTACTATAAAATATGCCGTCGTAAAAACCATGTAGAGCAAAAGGATTTCAATGGTCAAAAATGGGTCAACAGTTATAAATCTGTTTGATCAATTTGGAGCTGAAGACAAGCAAGAAAGTCATTTCTTAGACCAGGAGGACTCTAGTGGTAAATATAAAACCAGGTTATAGTACTCCAACAGTAAGAAACTACTCATTTAAAGACAAAAGTAAAATATAATAATACAGTTTTGAGCACCATCCGATCATGTATATTAATCATGTATCAGGTGGTATCATCTTATTGTAGACTTTCGAGACGAAATGAGTGTATTACAATTTTTCAATATATTCATGTGTGGAACACCCTGTAGATTTTTTTGTTTTATATGTGGATCGCATCAAATAGAATATGTCTTATAAACCCTAATAAAATGTCGATGTAATTTTTTGTTTTTTTTTTCTAAGCTGAGTTGTTTTTATACACATGAGTTGTGTGTTCTTAATGTTGTTGTTTTTGCTTTATTTTACCTCAGCAGAGTTAGTAACAAAAAAATATTTTTGAAATTTTCAAGAAAATATCTTTCAAAACCAAAAACAAAAGTGGATGTAATCTTATTTGGACTTTTTATTTTATTGTTGTTGTTCTTTTTTATATTCTCGTAACTTACACACACACACACACACACTTTTGGGTACTTATATTATGTGTTTTTTGTTTGTGGTATGTATTTTAAGTGGAAAACTGGGTTCATAAAATGTTTTTAATATTTTTTTTATTCTTTTTTTTTGTCAATTCAGAAGGATTGGAGTAATTTGAAAAACCTGTTGTTTATTGAAGAATATTTAGACGAGAACATGACCAAAACTTATCATAAATTTAAAATAATATTATTAAGTATAATTTCATATTTCATAAAAATGTGTTCAGGTACAAGTAGGTAGCTACTATATATGAATTTGTTAAAAATTTAAAGTTATAGAGCATAAATAAGTCATAGAGAAATAATTTGGTAAAAGTTAGACCTTCGTTAAGTGAAAAAATAATTTTTTCCATTTTAACATACGAACAAAAATTAACAAAGAAATGAGGTATATAAATTTGAGGTGTATAAATTATATCAAATTATGTTAAATGCGAGTTGTTTGAGATATGAGTATAAAGTAAGAATAAAACAAAACATAACTCGGAGGAAGTAGGAAAATATCCAAGAAGAAAAAAATTAAAAATATTGTGATGAATAGTCACCGTAGTGACGTTATGTTAATTCTCCTGAAAATACATTTTTTTTATTTGTTAATCAAATTTACCAAAAAATTTAAATAACTTAACTAAAAAATATCCTTGAATTTAAAGAGTTTGACGATAAAGGTTTAAACTAAGCTTTTCTATTAAGCTAAGCTTGAACGAGATTTTAATTGAAAATTCAGTTTTACGATAGA
This sequence comes from Argyra leucocephala, assembly GCA_963942445.1. Lineage (NCBI taxonomy): Eukaryota > Metazoa > Arthropoda > Insecta > Diptera > Dolichopodidae > Argyra > Argyra leucocephala. Next base: position 111,672,895 of record OZ012678.1, read on the forward strand.
TACTTATCGTGGTTTAAATATACGAAGCGTATATATACATATTATATATATATATTCAAGGTGAGTTTAAACCAGAAAAAGCAGATGATAATTTTTGAAAACAATTGTTTTATTCTAAAAAGTCAAAAATAACCTAATCATACCCTTATCAAAAAGATTATTAGGTGTAATAATCATTCAGAAAGGTAAAATAAAATCAAGAGAAAATTGTTAATGACATTTTTGAGAATTTTTACACATTTATACACATTTTAAATTTCAACAGTGAAACAAATTTTTAACATATTTGACATTTCCTTACTAAGTACCGTACTAAGTAGTAATTTTCCGTACTTAATTGTGCTTTTTTGAGTGACCCATTTCTCGTTATTGGTTGTTATAGGTGGTCGTTTCCTTATTTTCACTCTCCCCAGGAACCCAGTATTAGAGCCACCCTGTGTGATTGAAAAGGTTGATCAGACCTCCTATTTGGCTTTCCGCAATAAAACTTATATTGCTGAAGAAAGCCCCACCTAAGGTCCGGAGTCTGACTCTATCTAATGCGAGGCAGCTGCAAAAGAAGTGTTTCTACTTCATTCTCATCCTGGAAACTGCGACAGTGGGGATTGAAAGAAATGCCTAGCTTGGCAGCGTGGCTTCCTATTAGCTAATGACCCGAACTGATGGCTACTACTTTTGCTATATCAGTACAGGACCTGGTTAAGAGTTGTTTGGTTTTATGGAGCCATGTTTTCTTTGAGGTCGCACAGGTATTTAGTCTACACCACCTTTCATTCGCTCTGGCTAGAAAGTATGAATGGATGCGCTCCTTGACGACTCTCATTGGAGAGTGAATGTCTTCCTTAAGGGGCCTGTCGGTGTCAGTTCATTGGCTCTCTCATTTACATCTATGTTACTATGACTAGGAACTCATAGTAGAGAGATCGAGAACCGGTTATCTAAGCTTCCAATTTCGTTTTTTCCGCATTGTTCTACCAGCTTAGAACAAATAGTGTCCACCACCAAAGCTGATAGCAGCTTAACTATCCATGAAGATGGTGACTTTTGTTTTGGTCGTATGAATGTGATTAAAGATTTTATAAGCACTTCCCTGATTGAAACCAGCTCTGCTTGAAAGACACTAGTGTATTTAGGGATACCATAAGACTTTGATATTTTTAGATCTTCTGAGAAAATTCCTGCACCGCAGTTCCTTTTCGACCCATCAGTGAAAACTCCTCTATCATTTCCTGTTTTCCTTAAACCACGCTTCCAATCGGCCCGTCTTACCTACCTACCTACCATACTACAATTTGTAATTGCATTTTGGAACTTCGATGTTATTCAACTCACTAAATGTGGAAAACTGCTACTATTGTCAGGAACTAAGCCATCATGAACAGCATATATTTCTATTTTAAATTAAGTTATTACCAAATTATACACTTAATTAAATTTTAGGTTAATTATTTTATCCCAATTACAGAGGGTACTGAACTAGGTCGAAAATTTTAAAGTTTTTTTTATCAGTAAACGAATATTCGGTTGAAAGAGAGTCGCTCTACCTGCTGCGTTACTCTGCGTTGTCTAATGCTCATTCATCCTCACCACTTGTCCTATCAATCGTAATCTTTGTGCCTTAATAAATTTTATATTGTTGTGTCAAACAGTTAGTTTTTTAGCTCCTCGTTTGATGTTCACCACCGTCATTTACATTTGGGACCAAATATTTTTCTCAGTTATCTTCTTTCGAATACTTTTAATTAATATTTGTCACTAGCTGCTATTGTACAGGTTTCGCAGCTGTAGGTTAAGACCAGTTGTATTATGGTATGGTAGATTCTTAATTTAATTGTCGTGTTCCAGATTTTAGAACTGAAAAGGTCTTTATATGCGTAGAAGTATTTTTCTATTATTAATTTCAATAATTTTATTCTATTATTAATTGTTAAATGCATGTAATTTTTATTTTGAAAGAATCGTCTTGCGCGCATCATCCACATATACAATTACAATATCGTTAGCATGCGCGCTAATAATGGTTGATCTTATAAATAGTGTCCTCCTCTGTTTAAATCTAGTTTAGCGCGTGGTGAAGCATAAGATTGTCATCAACTACTTCAATAACATTTCAAATCAGTGTGCATTCTTTACTAAAAGTACGAAATATTAAGTTAATTGTGAATCGAATTTATTCAATTGTTTAGGCAACAATTTCTATTAATGGGTTGTATATTCTCCATCAAAGGCTGTTTTAATAGACTGCACTTTTATTAAATAAGTTTAGATTGGATATACATAGTAGGTACCTGATTATATTACGTAAATTTACTGTTGTTTGATGAGAGCTTTAATTTAGCACACTATACACCTTGGTATACAATCTTTTACGCTTGACTAAACATTTTTTGTTAGTCTTAAGCTACTAATTTTCATTAAGTGAATCAAATTTATTCAATTACATACGCAAGTCTTTCAAACTATGTCAGCTTTTATCCCTTGTAGGCTATTTTAATACCCATTTTTGTTAAATAAGTTCAGATCGAATTTAGTATCTGCTTATATTGATGCGTAAATTTATTGTTAGTTGATGAGAGCTTTGATTTAATACTCATAAGCCGGTCTAGTATTTTACACTCGATTAAACGATTTTTATTTACTTTAAGTTAGCATTGCACAGCTTATATTTGGTAGATCGAATTTATTCAATTATGTAGGCCAGGTCATTCGTATCAAGGAGCCTATATTCCTCATTATCTTTCAAGAAATAAAATACGAAAATTCCTTAGTCACAACATAATGAATTCTCTGAGTAAATTTTAAAAAAAAATATTTATATTAATTTTTCAATTTCTAACAATTTAATAGCCGAAAATTTTCACATATTCATTTTCTTATTTCCATAATTTTCGTTTAAAAATCTTTTCTTTGTATTTTTTATTATTAATTTTCTAGATACTTTATTAAATCTGTGCTTTTTATTTATTGCTTTTTCTATCTCTACGCCTAATTTTGTATTTTGAATTTTTCAAATATCATCTTCCAATTTGTATTAAAATTAAAGCCTAAAAAAATTATCAAAAAAGGACGAATATTTGTTTATTTATGTTGTAGTTAGTTTACTTGATTTTTTTTTTTTTCGGTTTTGATTGTTTGTTTTTCAGTTTCATTGTGTTTGTGTAAAACCTCACTATAAATATGCAAGAACATGATACAAAAATTTTACTTTATTTAATATTTTGAAATATCCTTGATCCTTTTTCTCAATATTTATTTATTTGAGTTTTTTTTTTTTACAATTTTTCTGGAATATAAAGTTTCAATTTACTTAGCATTCAGAAAAACAAAACAAAAATTAAGAAAATAAAATAATCCAAGTAAATTTTATAAAAACAAAAACAAAATATAAATAAAAAAAAAAACATTACGAATATGTGTTTTCATTTCAGAAAAACAATTTTTATTTTTTGGTTTTTTTTTTGTGTGGGAATATTCTTTTTAAGATATAGGAAATCCTTTATTAGGTTATTGTGGAAAATGGGAATATCCTCATATCATAAAAAAAAAAATAATGGATATTTAGCAAGGACTAAATATATCAGTAATTTTTAACATTCTAAGTAATTTTTTTTTTGTGATATCATCCACATATGGTACTCACATACGAGTAGGTATGTGTCTCCATATTGGATTATGGATACATACAATATGTAAGAAAATTTTTATAAAATTTACTTTCTTCTCGTCAATATGAGTTTTTGAACAAAAATTAGCAACATAAGTGAATGGAATTTTGTAATCAAATTTAAAACTAATGTGTATTTGCTATCCCACCCAGACAAACTAGAGAACTTTTTTTTTATTAAATAAAAACTGAAAAAAAAAAATTTTTTAAACTGAAAAAAAACCTATAAAAATTTATAAAAACTTTTTAAGAATAAAACTTAAGGTTTTAATTTGTATTCAACGCAAAGGGTTTTTTATTTTTTAAAATTTATTCACCACATTTTATTGTGTTGCAAATTACTAATTTTACTCCTTCTTTAACCTAGATCTTTAGTGCTTAAGAAAAAAAAATTCTTTTTATTATGGATTTTAAATCCAAATATTTTTGCTTAAATGCTTACTTCTGAATTGAGTTCTAAATTTTTTTTACATGATTTCAAGATTGATGATGCTTTTTGTTTGTTCTCTATTATTGTAAATTGTCTACTGGTATCAAATTTTAGTATCTGAGTGTTAATTTGCTGTTTTTTATTTTATATAATTAAATTAATTATTGAGGATATTCTAGGTACTTCAAAATCGCATGTACGGTTAACTATATCACTTAACTTCATTATAATCTTTATTACCACTATAGAATTTACCATGAAGTATGAAAATGTGCTAAGATTGTTCCGGTACCCAAGAAGACTAACCCAACACTAACTGACTATACCATCTATCATCATTCTTTCGTGTCTTTCTAAAATTTTTGATGAATGTCTATACCTAAGTGATAACAGTTTCTTATACAAATTTCAATCTGGTTTCAGGAAGCAACAAAGCACATCATTTGCATTTCTACAAATTAGTGATAATATTTACTGAGAAGACATGTAGTAATTTTTTTTTTGTTACATTTCACCAAAACATTCGACTGTGCTAAAAATATGATCTTCTATTGAATAAACTCAGAATTTCATTCAACTTTGTCTCTTCTGTAATAATATTAATTCGTAATAATTTATTTAAAATAACTCAATTTGTGTGTGTTTATAATATTAAATGTGATTGTCTACCAGCTGTATGTGGTTCAAATGCTTAGCTGAAACTCACTGTATGCCGTTTGTATACCGATGGCTCTCAACTTTACATTAGTGAGATAATTTCTAATATGTACAGTTATGTCGCAAAAATTAAGTTCGCAATTGCTTTCAGGACGAAAGACAACGGATTAAAATTTAATCCAATTAAATCTAAAGCTACCGTTATTAATGGTTAGAAATATTTACACTACTATTCTTCGGAAAATGAAATTTAATTAGCTCTGTAGTGGAGTATTTCAATTTGACTAAAAACTTAGTTATTACATATTTTCAATAAAACATTCACTTGGGTCGAACACGATTTTATTTCTAGGCGGGTATATTCAGTACTTTTTTTTCCGTTATTTATTTATTAAACTATTACTTAGTAACTAAATTATGTATTTTAACAATTTATATTAGATTTTAGATATTCATTAAGATGCTTCAATTTATAAAGTGTTTTTTAATGTAATAATTAATAGATTAAAATTAAGACCTAGCTAAATGCTGTCTGGTCGTATAGAGTTATATGATAATTGTTTAGACTTTGTAAAGTATGGAGGTTCTCTTCTCATATTAATGAAGATGTAAAAAAAGCTTGTGTTGTCTTTGGTTCTTCCAATTTTCATATATTGTTGTGACGTAGTTTTTGCATGAATGAGTGCATATAAATTTAACAAAATATTCAGTGTACAATAATTCATGTACTCGTTTTTTTACTAATCCTCATAAGTTTGGTAGGATCAATGATGCTACTAAAAAAATATTTGGCTGCACCTTTCTAATTTCCTAGATTTTAGATATGTTTTATACACGAGGAAAATAAAACTGGTTCTCATAATACTATGTACATGATAAAATAACTATTGGGAGATCACCACGGAGTGTGAACCTATTTACCCCACGCCATAGTGGTAGACTCAGACATTTATGATTTCAATAGTTTGAAATACACTGATGTCGAATGTTATTAGGTCCGTAACCTCACATTCCAAATTCATTGAACTTTGTTGGGAATATTTCAGTAAAAAATCGTAGTCGTATTCAATTGTATATTTTTGTATATTAATTTTTAATTAATTTAGTTGTTTTATTGAATAAAATTGAAATTGAAAATTCATATGAGAAGAATGGAATTTGGTTTTAATTTATTTATTTATTATTATTATTTTATTATGCCTTAATTTCATTTTAAAATTTTCCTTATTTCTAATATTAATAATTAAGAGCTTATACTAATGTATTTACACATATGACTTTTAATTTACTTAGACTAACCTGAACTTTTCTATTAATAGTATATATTATATTTTTTTAAGGAAAAATGGCAAGTAAAAACTTTTCTGATCAATTTATTTTTATCCTAAAACTTAAAACTAACTTAAAAAAACAAAGAAAAAGAACAACATTTATTATTATTAATAATTGATTACAATATAAATTATGGCCAACTACAAGGACTTGCAACCGAAGTTTTCGGCTTGAATTTGGTTTTAAAGAAGGAATTGGTAAGTTCACTTGGAGAAGCTATTTTTGTAGTGTTCAAGTCCAAAATTGTTGTAATATCAAAAAACATATTTTCATATAAACTTTTTGGATTACGTCAACATCATAAACTACTTGAAATCTTAAAACGCAAGATATTTATTAAAAAAACTATTCAATGCATTGTAAAATCTATACCGACATCTCGCCGTTAATGCTAAAATAGCATATAGGCTGACCACCAATATTCTAAGTAAACGAGAAATTTCATGAAGTTAAATCTCACTACTTTTCAATCAGTGGCTAGAAAATATTTTCTATTTAACAAGATATGTATTAAAGTAAACGGCATTTATATCACTAATATTTTATAGGTCGATGATACAAAACAAGTTAACAAAATAAAACTAATTATCACCCTAGCATAAATGTTGGTCTAAAAATCAGCCAAATTCTATGATCAGAAGTAGATGAAACATATACTACTTCTATAGTTACCATCGAGAATCTTCCAATAGAATGTGTCATGTTTTCAATATTTTAAGTATTTTGGTTACATAAACAAATAACATGTAAAAAAGAAATTGCTGTCGTATCAAAAATGGCAAGAAGGAGTGCAAAAAGCTTTGATGCAGAGATTTAAATTAGCATATTAATTTCACTGCTTTATGAAATGTTATAATTGGCTGTACTGTTGTATACAGTATAATTTTGGACCATAAACACAAACTATATTAACAAAACTGATTAAAATGCCATGGTTAGATCATGTTTCAAATGATGAAAATCATTCATCTTTTTTAATAAAAACCATTAATTAATGACAAGAGTAAAAAACATTACCTATTTTGGGTATGTGATGCGGTGTAAAAAATACGAACTTTATTAGTTCGAACGCACAAGTAAAAATCTATGGCGTTAAAGAGCAATTAGCAGAAAACAAATGACATGTTTACGTAACAATACTGACAGACATGTAACATCTATATCATGATATCGCTACAATTTGTGCCACCCAGTATCATGATATTAATCAATATTATTGCAATATAAACGTAGTATTGATATTAACAACAGAGATAATATTATTACGAACCAACACGGAAATGTTGTTCATCACATTTTAATTTTCAGTATTAAAAACAGTTGTTTTGACATTTCTTTAAAAATCGAAAAGTCAAATAAAAAATGGATAAAGTTAAAACGAAAATACATATTTTAAATAGAATTAAAATTATTATATTATTATATTTATTTTCTTTAATTGTTCATCCATCTGATTCATGCTGATTCTTCAAAAATTTTTTATTGTTCTGAAAATTTAACATTAACACAAAATAAAATTTGATCTTCGATTGTATTTCGTCGTAATAATAAAATATGAATACTACCAATGCTATGTATGTGTCTGTAATACTATACTTTTGATATTATGATGTGGAGAATATCAGATTATTGGTATTATAATATCGATATTACATGTCTGTCAGTAGTTTAACGTCAGAAACTGAACCGATATCAAACCGCTATCGGTAATTTATTACATGCAGCATTGTGTCTTACTAAAGTAAGATGAGTAAACATTTTTAGCCATTATTATGCTATACAAGGCAAAGGGATACAACCGCCAGTGGTGGATAGGCATAAAAAAAAAGAGAGGGGCAGCTTTGAAATAATCAGGAAGTTATGTAAAAACTATCAGTTTTATTTGCTCTAACGGTAAAAATAATAACCCTGTAATAAGAAATTGAAAAAAAATACACCAACTTTCCTTTTAAATTATATAACACAAACAAAAATTCAAAATCAAAAATCTTTTAATTTTTTTAAGTGGTAGTTTTACCACGAGTAAATCAAATATTTAAAAAATTAAAGAAAAAAATTTGTTTGTTTTTTTTTTTTTAACCGAAATTGTTTTATTTAATTTTGATATTAAAAATTTACGAACCGTATAATAATTTTTAGAAATAACAAACAAAAAGAAGAAAAAACAAAATTATCTGAATCTAAAATAGATTTTTTATAGAGAACAAAAAAAAAACTTTAAAACATCATCACAAAATCAAACCATTTTTCTCATTTTAACTTTTTCTAATTGGATGACTTGGTTTGGGTTATTGTTTAATCTTTTCATGATAATTATTTGATAACAAGAGTTATTGACTATGAATTTCCGGCACGAAAATGTTAACTTGAATAAAAAAATGTTAATGTTAGTACGGAAAATATAAAATTGCTTGAACAAGTTTTTAAAATGTTTTTTGAATCATGTTTGATGTTTGAAGAGTTTTTGAACTTATATGAGTGATTTTTTAAAGAAAATCTGCTGTAGACAAATGACTTCCTTAAACCTAATAGATCAAAAGATACAAACATATTAATCATTTTTTGTATGTAATTTGAAAAGTTAATATGATGAGTTCAGTGACTAGTCATATTTACCGAATTCAAAATAGATCTGCCTATCGGTTAAATTTTTTTTTTCCTTTTTAATTAGTGTACTATAAAGACCACGTGATTTTTTTAATACCTTTTTTTTGTAATTAATAATGTTAATATAGCTTATGTAGTAATAGTAAACCCAAAATTCTGAATAGAACCAGCTATGTGAACTAATTTCTGTGTTCACTGTTAAAACTGATCTTTTTTGAAAAAAATGTATAGTGATTAAAAATAAATATTTTGGTTTAATTTAATTTATTCAATTGAATTAATTTGATTAACTATATATAAAGTAAAAACCTGTGTAAAAGTATAAAATAATAATATCAATGAATAGACTAAAAAGAAACCTTCAAAGTAACAAAAGTTGAAATAATTGTTAAGATAATATATCTAAGTAACGAAGTAAAAAAAATTCAAAGTGAAACAGAATAAAAATAATTTTAGAAAGTAACAAACCAACGCCAAGATGTATATTTATAATTAAGAGTTAAAAGTCAATATTCCTGTGACAAAAAATAAATCATTTAAGAGTATATATCTTCTATATATAATTCTTCGATGGTGTCAGCATGTACCGTTATAATTTTTTGTTTTAAAGAGAAATATTGTTTCTGTTTCATGCATACATTTTGTTTTTACAATAAATGAAGAAGTGAATTTGCAAACAAATTGGAAGAAATTTTTTTCTTTCTTTCTTACCTCCTTAAGAATGCCTTTAATATAGGAAAAAAAAATCAAACTTTACTCAAATTGATTTAAATGAAATCGGTACACATTTTTTGTTACTTCCTTTTGTTGTTTTTCTTCTTAAAACATCATAATAGGAAAGAATATTCATTAATAAGAAGATATGCACTGGGGTGGGGAAGTCAAGATATTTTTATTACGCCTTTTACAAAAAAATCTCATTAGTTAAAGAAGCAAAGAACTATTATTTTCGTTATGTAATCAGTTGTGAGAAAGAAAGAGTGCGAAAAAAATCAATTAAAAAAACACTTAATTTTTGCAATGTAATTTTAAATAGCCCACGGGAGAACAGATTTTTCATGTGTATGGTCGTCTGAAATTTTGTGTTCGATTTTAAAAAATTAACGTATTAAATTTATTAGGGTATGAAAGTAAGGAAATTTTGAATGATTGATTTTTTACAGGTACCTACATAACATAGGTTCCAAAAACATGTTATTTCTTAAACATAATGTTTATTTCTTTTATTTTCTTATAAGGGAAATAAACATTTTTTTTTATTTCAAATAGATTATAATTAATGTATTTTCAATATATAAATTTTTTCAAGTATTGAGCCAGGTAGTTAAAAAGAATACCAAGAACCAATAATTTTTTTTTATGAATGACTCGATGCATTTTTATTTCCTTCAAAATTAAATTTTGCCATTTCATAATCAATGATAATTTATTAATTACTAATAATATTAGAATTTATAAATAGGAAGGAAATTTGAATAATAATAATGTTTTTTATTGCTATGCATTTTTAAGTGTAACACACCCTTAATTATTGATAACTAAGAATAAATACAACAATATTTCTTTGAGACAAAAAAAGTCGTTCGATAATTTTTTCTCACTTTGTCTTTTGAATTTTTATCTCTCTCTCACAAATGAAATTCTTATTACTATCTATTTCTTACAATTTTGGAAATCGACTAGAAAAATGGTAACCAAAAATTGACAAATTATAAAATTTCATTCCAGTGCACTTTCTTATTAATGGATATACTTTGATAGTAGATGCGTATGCGGCTTTAAATTATACATATAATAATTTATGTACATAATCTTTCTCCTTTTTATTTCAATCTACTGAGAATTGTTTTTCTTAAAGATAACTTGTTTTTGTTTTATGGATCCATTCTTACATTTCTCTAACACAAACGAAAGAGAAAAGAAAAAATAACAACAAAAAAAACAAATAAATGTCGAATGAGCAGTTAATTATTTCTGTTTCCTCCCCTTTTAAAACAAAATGGATTAAAAATATTTAGAATAATAATTTCAAAGCTATTGAATACATTCTTATATACTTGAGAAATATATTTTAAAATCATTTTTTGACTACATTGATTAGGATAAGTTATTACGTATTTTTTTATGAAAAATAATCAAAAAAACTTTAATCAATTTATATAATTAACTACATAAGTGTTGGCATAAGTGTTAGCATTTAGAGCAACGTTTACACATAAGATTTTATATGATAAAAGTTACTTATTTATTTATTTAAGGTTTGTTTGGCTCAAATAAAAAACAATGATTTTAAATATAAAAAAATTAAAAATTATAAACAAATAAAATAATAAATAAAAAATACAACAAAATAAAAAAAAAAAATGCAAAAATTCAATTAAGAAAAGTTGAAAAAATCTTATAAATGTAGGTAGTTTATTATCTACTACTTGTTATTATCAATACTATTATTTATAACAATCAATAAAAACAAAAATAATCAAACACAACAAACATTAAACAAAAAGTTCAACAAATGACAAGAGTCGATTTCGATTTAAAGGAAAAAAATTGTTTCCAGCATTTTGTGTTTCAAAAATGTTTGATAATAATAGCATAATATTCTAATTTTTTCATTAAACAAAGTCGGATGTCAAAATTTGTGGAACAACGTTTACAGGACAGTCAAACTTTCATTAGTATAAACTAAATCTTGATGTCTAAATGGTACCTAATCGTTAGTACCTAATTTTAGCGGGTTTTTATTTGTAAATAAAAAACAATAGCTATATTAAATTTACTTTATTTCTAATATTTTAGTGTTTTTTATTTAAAAAAAAAAATAAACAGTATAGATAAATAATAATTGTACCTATATGTAATATATGAATATGTCCTATATCTATTTATTGATATTTGATAGTGTAGTCTTTTGTATTTTAAAATAAAAAAACAGTAGTTTTTAATTTTTTGGTTTTCCTAATTTATAAAAAAAAATAAACAGTAAGACGCCAGTTTCCCGTCCGAGCTGCCTTTGCAATGACCAAAGCGCAATAAGGTTGGTATTTTACCAGGTAAGGTCAAACTCTCAATAAGGTTGGTATTTTACTTGATGCACCAGGTTTTTCACATGGGCAACTATATGTCGGGATTTCGCGCACTGGGAATAGAAAGCATTTGAAAATTGTAACCGAAGAGAATAGAACTGTTAGAAATATAGTTTTTAATGAAATATTAGTTGATTACATATTTCAATCTATATCAATCCAATTATATAGTCTGTCTGCTAATCTACTAATTTAACTAAAGTATTACATTGTACTAAAATATTGTTGATAGGGGAATTTTTGATTTCGATAATTTATAATGTAGTACAACCTAGAATGCTCTAATTTTGATTTTTCACTATATATAGCGGTAGCAAAAAGTTTTTTAAAACGGGTATTTAACTAGTATATATAATGCAGTACTAAGAAAGAGGTTCTTCCCATCATAGTGGAAAATAGCAAAACTAATCATGATACACAAAGCCGGAAAAAGACCAGAAGAACCATCATCTTACAGGCTGATCAGCCTAATACCAGTTCTGTCCAAAATACTTGAAAAACTATTCTTAATAAAACTCAGCCCAGTTATAGAAAGCAGAAAACTTATACCAAAACACCAGTTTGGTTTTAAAATAAAGCATGGCACTGTGGAACAAGTTCATCGACTTGTGATTCAAATAAATTCTGACTTGGAGCAAAACAAATACTATTCTGCCGCATTTCTTGATATAAGTCAAGCTTTTGATAAGGTGTAGCATTTAGGCTTATTATGTAAGCTAAAAAAGACTTGCCGTGCGATTTCTACGAACTGCTGAGAAGTTATATAAAAAATCGTACGTTTTATGTCAGACAGCAAGATTTTTACACAAAACTTTTCGACATTCAATCTGGCGTGCCCCAAGGAAGCGTTCTTGGACCCACACTCTACCTCATGAACATGACAGATATCCCAACGACACCAGATGTGAAAGTTGCAAACTTTGCTGATGATACGGCAATTATGACTTCAGACATCGATCCATTACGAGCATCAAATCTTCTTCAGCGAAACGTCAGTCAAATTCAAAGCTGGCTCCACAGTTGGAAAATAAAAGTCAATGAAAACTAGTCAACCCATACGTGACATTTACACTGAGGAAAGGTAACTGCCGCCAGTAACTTTGAACAATATAGTCATACCTCAGGAGTATAATGTCAGATATTTTGTGATTCATCTTGATGGACGTTTAACATGAAAGAAGCACATAATTTGTAAGCGCGCATAATTGGGACAAAAGCTGAGAAGCGCATATTGGTTAATGAATAAAGGATCCCAGTTGTCTCTGGAAAACAAGATGATGCTGTACAAAGCAATTCTGAAACCTATATGGGTGTACGGAATTCAACTCTGGGGTGCTGCAGCTAAAACCAACATTGGTGTAATTCAAAAATTTCAAAACAAAGTCCTAAGAATGGTGTTCGATGCTCGTGGTTCGTGCAAAATAGTTTAATCCACAATGATTTGCAGGTTCCTTCAGTACATGATGAAATATCAAGATACTGCTCAAAGTGCATAAGTAAATTGAAAGTACATCCAAACATCTTGATAAAGAATTTTATGAGGGAAGTAAAATTCAATGCGACCTATAAAATAATATAATAAGTAATATTATTAAATAGTGAAGTGTCATCATAGGATACTTCTTTTCAAGCCAGTATAACCAGTATAAGACAGAAAGTTTTTTAATTTATTGAATTGTAAATTATTTAGATTGTAAAAATTAAAGGGAAGAAAAAAAAAATTTAAGAGTAATTTGAGCTGTACACTGCTGTCCAATAATAACTATGGATATTAAAAAAAATCGTTTTTGTTTTGAGTTGAAAATAATTTGTAATTTTTAAATAAAATAATTTAAAATATAATATTTAATGTAATATTTAAAAAGTTTTTATCATTTCAATTTTTTCTTATTTAAAATTTAAACATTTAATTTGAGACGAAAATCCATGACAAAGTCCATTTACTAAGTGAGAATTAGAATTATTATTTTCGTCATTATCATTTTATATTCTCCTTTCTTATATTAAAAATATGTGATATAATTGATATAATATCAGAGTTGTTTGTTTTCCAGTACCAGTAAAAACCCAGTATTTCACAACTACTGGAAATTTTTTCAAGTACCAGTACGATTTACTGGTACTTAAAATTACCAGTAACCAGTAAAATTACTGCTGGTCATCATATTGCTATTCAAAAAGCCGCCAAGATCTAAAAATATAACAAATAACCTTGAATAATGAATTATCTTATATAATAAAAGGCAATGTCCTGCTGCTGCTGTTGCTGCGTTAGTGTGGCATTTTATTAGTGTATTACATTTAGCAGAATTCATAATACAAAAAAAATCACTCCCACCACATGCATTTGGAAAAAATTGTATACATAGAATTAATCTCTCTTTTGAAATTTCATGTTTTTTTTTTGTTTTTGCTTTTTTTTTATTTTAAAATTGTTTTCAAGAGAACGGCGAATAATGTCGAAAAAATATTGTTTTGAATCAATTTTTTTTTGTTTTGTTTGATTTAAGAAATAGGTATTCAATCATGGATATGTGTATATGATGACAATATGTAGAAAAGAAAAAAAAGAAAAACACGAGCGTAATTATACCAGAAATTTTTGGAAATAGTTTGAATGTAAATAGTTTTGCTGCCTATTCAAAAAATAAGATACTTTGCTTTAAAAATTCTAATATCGAATACAATTTACGAACAAGTATTAAACAGTTTAGAAAAATTAATAAGATTCAACAATTAACCCGTGGGATTTTTAAATGGCTGCTGTTCAAGTGGAATGCTTCCACATAAACTTAATTTGAAAGTTGAAGTTATAATAATATTACTTTTTTACCTAAATACCAAACGTGACCTCTGCAATGGAAGCCCGTTAGCAGTCAAAAATTTAAAATCAAACTTAACAATCGCAGAAGTCCTAATCGGTACAGCTATAAGGGAAACAATTTATTCCCAGAATATATTTATCTCCAACTATCACAGAATTTGCATTTATTCTCAGACTTAGACTATTCCCCGTGTTAAATTATCCTTTTTTATTATCATAAATAGGACACAAGGTTAGACATTGGAAAAAGTAGGAGTTGAGAAAGAAAACAACTGTATAGTTTTTGTAATTATACCTTAAAAAATTTTGGTTTTTTAGTCAAACAAAAATTTGTTGAATGTGTTGAAAAAATACGTGCATATCAACCAAATTTATAAGTATAAGATTTAGAAGCATTGGATATAAAGAAATGGTAATATCCAATTACTATTCTATATGGACAAAACATTATAGTTTAACAAATATTGTTCTTTTTGGAATTACGTTGCGCACTCTAAATAAATAAATAATAAAAATATTCAAAGAATTTTTTATTGTTTTATTTATCTTGACTTATAAAATTTACACGATAAATAATCAAAAATCAATTTTTTGTTACAATTTTCAGTAAGCGGTTTTTGGGAAATTTATGGTTTTTTTTTTTAATTTGTTGTAAAGTTTTGCACTACACAAAAACACTTATATAATATTTGATTACGTTTATTAATACAAATTTTTTTGTGCAGTGTATTAAAACATTTTTTTTTATTTACCACCGTCATATGACGGGCCTCTTTGCTAGTCATCAATAAAAAGAATTATATTATATTTAAAGTATTATCTCCTATTGCATTGTCCTCATAATCTATTCTATAATTTTCATTACCTTCATTATAGTTAATTTTACTTATTTGGAAGAATATTGCACCTTAATTAGGCCTATAACCGATACATTAAATTTTCTTCAAACATAAAAAACAATGTTTTATGGTTACTTAGTACCATTGATGAGTAACTAACACTACAAACAAAATTGAAAAAACTATTCAATGTATTCTAAAACGTTTTAAACAATATTTTGAGATATATCTGTATTTATTTTGAGCTATAACAATATTTCGAGCTATTATAGTATTGCGGAGTATGTATTATATATCGACGTAAAATTAAAATTATTAAACATTTTAAAGAATATGGAAAATATGCTAATATTCTTAATCTGTAAAAAGAAGTTGAAGATAGTGATTACAACATTGAGAAAAATGGTATTCATTTTTTGATTGTGGTGATGATATTAAAGGTATGTATTTAATTAAAGTAAGATTAATGTCAAATTTTGTGTAAAATGCTTTGTAGATTCAACAAATCAAAATGTTTTGAATTTTACAGCTTCGAATTTGTGAATCTGAATTTTTTTACAATTTTATGGATCCAATCAAGATATGTTAAACAAATATAGCAAACTAAAAAAAATGTTTTGTACCTGAATATAAAACTCCCATCTTCAGCTCCAGTCGAGAGGGTTTTAGTTTCTATCTTTTGCGGGTTCTTAAACACGTCCAAGAGTAGTATACTTTCTGATACTAATTTTGAGCAAGTAGTACTACTGAAAGCAAATGATCATATTACACAATATGATGGAGAAGTGCAAGGTTATTAATCTACCATTAAAATTTAAATTAAACAAAATTTAAAAAAAATATATCGTCTTAAAAATATACTTTGATTATTTTTTTCTTTAAATTTAACACTTTGGTTTTATTAATACTCCACTTTCCTTAGTTTTGAAATTGCACTACCGACCAAGTGTCTATAGTTATTTCTGAAGCGTTTGCTCAGTCTCCATCAATAAAAAAAAATATTTTTACTCTAGTTTCTAGTTTGTTTTTTTTTTTAAATATATTTGCTATTTTGATATTTTAAAGTCATTCGGTGCTAAGATAACTTAGATATTAGGAGAATATTGTACTAAAATTTATTAATTTACTTGTTTTTACTGGTCGTATTGAATTTTACTAGTTGTACTGGTTTTTACTGGTGGTACTGGAAAAATACTAGTGATGACCAGTACCAGTATTTTTACTACTTACTGGTAATTTTAAGTACCAGTAAATCATACTGGTACTAATACTTGAAAAGTTTTCCAGTAAAAAATATTGGTACTGGTACTGGTACTGCAGGGTAAAATACTAGAATATGATCAACTCTGTGTAAAATTTATTATCTTACTTAAATAATTTAATATGAAATTACACTATATATAGGTAAGTACTTTTAGTCACCAAATAAAGACCAAAATGATTTTATCGAGGTCAATTCGTTGGCGTAAATCAGGATCAGATTATTTTTGTGGAAAAAGTAATCAAAAAACATAACTGACTCACTTTGTATAAAAAAACTATTGAAATTCACTGATCCACTTTTTTAAGAAGGACTTATTAATTATCATAATTTGATGTAAAGTTCTGTATATCATGAACTGTACGGTGCCGTGAAATAACCAATATAGCCATAATGTCCTTTTTTCGTTTTTGAATGAGAAATTAAGTCCTATCGCACATTTTTTCGGATATGGCTTTATTTCCCATTCAAATGCGAAATAACGCCACATCTGTCAAAGTGCCGAACTGTACATCAACTAACATCAACTAATTTATTAATTCAAGAAATTTGTTATATGTTGCAATCTACATTTTTTCTAAATAAAAAATTTTCGGTTAGGAAATATGCATTCACTCATTTGCTCATTCAATTATATTGAATACTGTTTTAGGTCTTATACTGATATTTTTTTCTTATATTCAGGAAATCTGTATAAGTTTTCTTTTGTAAGATCGAAATTCAAAAATTAAGTTATATAATGTTCAGTATACCTTCTTTTATTAATTTAATTTTATAATCGGATTATATTTATTGAACAGTATTATGTTGTTTGTTATTCATAGTTCAAGAAAATAGTGTAATATTATTGACTAAGACTAGAACATAAATTTACAAAACATAACCTAAGAATATAGCTAAAAAACTAAGCATTATAGACTATATTTAATATTAAGTATATCACTTATAATATACTAAATAGTATAAGGAATCGTTCAAGATCTGACTGTTATATTATATACTGAGAAATATCAACAAACTATTTAGAATCGGTGCTCTGGTACTAATGTTTTTAATTGGGGAATATTGTGATCCAGTTTACTTCTCTTTCTCAACTTGCACTTGACACAGTTCTGAATAGAACTCTGACATTAATTATGTAGCATGAATATCATATAAGTATAAGCTAAAATTACATGAGATGGAGTGTGGTGCGTTATCAAAAGACAGTGTGAGGAAATCTGAGTAATATTGAACTTTCAGATTATCCTGATTTTTATAGTATATCATTTTGCTGTAAATAATGCAATATGTCAATTTACTTTGAATCACGTCAAATATTATTTGGGATTGCTTTCACCAAACATGATTTACTTTTATCGTTCGAGAAAGCTTTTCGTTGTAACTGAAACCGAATCAAAGGGCCTAGACAGACACACTTTTAACTTTTTTTGATCAAATATCATATATATTTAAAATTTTCAATGACGTGCATTGAATAATCTATGTGTATCCTCTCATCATAAACAATTAGCATCAGTCATATCAAACTACTGACTATGTATTATAGTTCTTGACGGATTAATGAATTAGAAAATGTCCACATCTTTTGTTAATGTTTTATGTTTTTACTTTATATACTATTATGTGATAGGGAGGTCTCTTCATCTCTTTGAAGGACGTCCTTCTGTGTCGATGACAATCAGGATTGTTTTCCATATAATAAAATCCTTATTTGTCAATATGGTTCATCCAGTCAACTATTCTTTTTCTCGCCAATCGAGTTATATGTTGAGTTTTGCGGTATTTCTGATGACTGCATTTTTCAACCAATTTCTAATGGATTTCCTTTATAGGGTATTCAGTTGTTGTGTTTGGTCATGTATTTATTTTTTCATATAACAGTCATCATCATCACCCAAACACTATTCGTGGTCTTGTTTGCTTGTTTTGTAATCTCGGGTGTTAAGTCTCTATATATAGTGATTTAACTTCTATATCTCCTTAAGCTACTTAGAAGTACATAGAAGTGATATATTTCTTCTAGCTTAATTGTTAATGAAATAATTGTTTTTTTCTTAAGCATCGAAATTTCGTTTTCAAGACTTCCATATTCAGCTTTCATAAAATATTTTTCTATATATAGCATTTTCCGATTGAATGAAATCTTTTTTACAGTAAATGAGACTGGTTTAAAAATAAATTAAACTAAAAATACAAAAAAAATTTATTTAAAAAAAATGTTTAATTCTTTAAATTACGTAAGACTATATTTTTGAAAGGATTAAAATAAAAAAAATCCCAAATTTAAAGTATTAAAAAAGTTTTTGTAATTTTCAAAGAGAACAACAAAAATAATAAAGAGGAAGAAAACGTCTCTTGAGAACTTAAAACAGAAAAACTTCGACACAGAAGAGAACAATAATAAAATTTAAAAAAAAATTGGATTAAAAAACTGCTTCTAAATGTTTACAAAATATTGTAAAATTTATGTAAATTTACCAGTAATGTAAACAAAACAAAAACAAAGAAAAGCAATTTAAATCCTAGATAGATAATATTCAACAATCTAATCTTAAATTTTCTATCATAATTCGGTAGACTAGAACAGGCCCAAGATAATATCCTATTATTTTTAATTTTCCACTAAATTACTTTCTTAAAATCATTGAATGATATATACTTGTATTTACTAACGTACATGATATTGTTCTATATGTACATATTTTTCTTTGATTGTATATAAATAAATCAATGTAAATCCTTATATATACATAGAGAAAAATTACATATGTATTATTAATCTAAATAAACATAGAAACAAACGTTTTTCTAGAATTTAATACAACGCAAAAACCAACATTGAAAATGAACTGAATTTGACCATCAAATATATAATGTGTAACTAATGTAATGCCAATACAATGTTGTCGTTTATTTTATTCATAAGATTTTAAAAGGCAAAATATAGGTGAGAAAATGAGAAAAATATTTTAATAATTTTCACTTTATAGTAGGTGTGGTAAACCATTTCGGATTTGATTATATAAAATAAAGTATGTAGGTATACTTTATTTACTACCCAGATTTATTCTAATTGAACACTTTACATAATATTTATTTTTTATCAACTAAAATGAATTTTTTTCCAAAGTAGAATTATTATATTATTAGCTGTGTTCTTTTCATTAGGTTCAAGGTTTTGTTAAATTCAAAAGAAAGATATAGGTTAATGATTTTTTTAAGTTGACAAACTTGTTAATCGAATTGTGAAAAATTGATTCAAAACTCAAGCTAAGCGGGCTTTACAGGGTACAGTATTGTATCAATCTTATATCAATTTCGATTGAAGCAATATTGTTGCAATATTGCATGACAGCATTTACATGAAACAATTTTCATACAATATTACTTTGAAAATATATACACAATACAATTTATAATAAACAATTTTTTATTCAATGAGATATTCATGAACATGTCCGATTTAGTTGAGCAGAAATTTATATTATTATCTAGTGCGTTGCTAACGACAGAAATTGATTCAATATTTATGTATTCGTCTACATGAAGCAATATTTTTACAATATCAAGACCATACAATCATGCAATATTGGTTCAATATTAAATGAAAGCATTTACACGCAACCATTGCCAGAAATTGATTCAATATTTATGTATACGTCTACATGAAGTAATATTGTTACAATATTGTGAAATTTAAGATCAAGACCATCATGCAATATGGTTTTGATTCAATATTTATGTATGCGTCTACATCAAGTAATATTGTTACAATATTGTGAAATTTGGGATCAAGATCATCATGCAATATTGTTTCAATATTGAATTAAAGCATTTACACCCAACAATTGCCACTAAAGCATTTACACGCAACAATTTAATATTGATGCAATATTGTACATTGTAAAGCCTGCTTAACTCTTCAATTTATTAATTATACGACATAGTAGGCTGTGAATATAATTTCAGAATTATAAAGGAACAATTATTTTAATAAATTATCATTTAATAATAGAATTTGAAATTGTTTTTATTATTAACCACATTAAAAATAAATAAAGTGCATTTCATAAATACTTAAAAATTAAATAAAAATCTAAACATCATAATTCATAATAATTGACAAACTAATTGGGTATATAGACCAGTAGAAGTTGTTCATTTGTAACATAATTTGCTTATCACACAGACTAAAGTATAAAACTCTATTGCAAATACTTTTGTTAAAAAAGATTTTAGTTTGTCATACTCTACTCTACTGTATAGTATCCCATATAAGATTCCCGTATAAAAGAACATAATTATTTACACCTAGAGTGCTCAACCCCATTCTTGATTAACCGGTTTATCGTATATTTCTATCAGTTTTCGATTACTACGTTCTTATTAGGTTTTGAACCTGTTAGAGCTTCTGATCCTTGAATTAAGTAAAAGTTATTCAAATTTATTGAAAGTAGAAGCACTTTTTATGAATATGTATTCAAAAACTTCTTCACAAAACACAGTATCTTCAATATGGTAACCCAAATAATATCATTTGCAGATGATATAGTAATAATGGTAAAATTCTACACATATACGGTAGAAGTATTTGTGCAACTAGAAATCGAGACAAAAAAGTAGGATTAAAATCACCGAAGGCTAAGCAGTAAAACAATTGGAGAGTACAAATTTGGTAGACACTTACTACCTCACATTCTTCGGAACAACAGTAAGAAGCGATTATAGTTACTGCATTAATAATAGAATACCGGCCGGAAACAGATGTTACTATGAAACCAGATATTCGTATCAGCTTTAAAGAGGGGAAACAGCCGTTATTATAAACTAAAAAAATAACTAAATAGAGAGTGCTCTATCGATTGGTGATATTTTTAACTTCCGGTAAGGACCACAAATGGGTTTTTTAAGCCCGAAAATCCCCAAAATTTGTTAATCGAAATTTTTCAAATTGGGAGAGGTACTTTTTTATGCAAATTCGGATCTACATAAAAAATAAGAAACTAATTTTAATTTTTTAATTTAAAACAAAGATCTCGTGTCCCTTCTATATTTTTTACAAAACTAAACTTAGTCAAAATCAAATGAATTTTGTACTTACTCTTCAAAACTTATCATAACGACATTAAAGGTAACTTTATTGTATAGCCTATTATTGTCAGCTAATTAGAAAAAAAAAAGACTTTTATTATTATAGATGAAGAACTGGCAAAATCAGTGGAGGAAAGTGACGTATATTTAAAAATTCAAAAAACCACAAATCCTTTTTTATGGTTACAAAACCAGCTTCAAAACCCTTTCAAAACAAAATTGATAAAGATTTTAAATATGCTGTGTCAAATGGTCACCGAACGAACAGTTTAGTAAAATTGTACATAATGCGTTATTGACAATTCAACGAACTTCAAAAGCCAGTAGTTTTTCAGTTTCAGACAATTTTATGGCGGTTGTTGCCAAAAAATATAGTGACCTATCTGGTTAATAGAATTAACCAGTTAATTTGGAATCTTTATTTACGCATTATTATTTTATATTTGGAAGCAATGTGTATTAAACATTTGACATATCAATAATGATACCTTATTTCTAGTTAAATGGCTTCGTATAAATAAGCACAATTACCGTATTTGAAATGACGCTTCTCATGAGACATGTTTAAAATTTTTACTAAAACGTTGTCGTCAGCAAAAACAAAAATAAAAGCAAACAAAAATTGTATTTGAAAAGGAAGACTGTTGTGAAACAAAGTTTCGATAACCATATATTGTGTCCGACCTTGAAAAGACATTTGAAATTGATATTTCGTACATTTGGCAAAATCTTCTTCGAATAGCATTTGGCTTAAAATCCTAAACCGACAAAGGAAATATCAATATTTTTAGCGAGAAACTTGTAAAATGCAAATAACGGTGATGAATTTTTTATTATACCAAATATTATTGCTAAATATTTACTGTTATTTCGATACATTTACCATGTATTATCTTCTAAATTATATTATCATTTCTAATTTTTTTTTTTTGATTATTGAAAAGACTAGTTTTAAACCATTTTCAAAGCTAGATTCTTAACTGGAGGTTTAAATTGTCTGTAGTGACAACACCGTCGCTATTATTAAGCCTATTCTAAGATCCCCTTTACATTTATTTATAATATCAGTTTAATGCTAACAGCAAGCACATCCGACGTCTATTACTAGATAAAAACTTGCTACAATTATTGATTGTACTTGTGCAATATACCATCATCCAGTTGCGTTAGTAAAACGTCAGTACCGTTAATTAGAAAAATATTTGTAAAATATTCCAGATATATTATGCGGTTAGTAGATAACTAAAGATCATGAATCAATACAATTGTCACTAATTACACATCTACGACACTAATTGTCGAAATAGTACGTAACAAAGCTAAAAAGAAAAGAAAGGTTGTTATAGTTTCAGCTATACGTACCATTATAAACATAGTATATGCTATATCTGATCTTTCAATGAATCGAGAAATACTTTTCAATGAATTGAATATAAGTTCACTTTACAAAAATAATCTCTAAAAATATTGGAATTGTAACTTTTTGTAACGCTGTAGCTGGGCTCTTAAAAACAATACATTTGTTATTATCTATACGTTTAATTGTGCTCCAGTAACTAATAATTTGCAATTAGACTAACCTAGTAAAATATATCTAAAAAAAAAACAACAAAAAAATACCAATTCTAATTAATTTGTATAGTATCCTAATAGATATTGCTTTGCAATATATAAAAAAATCCTTGATGCTTATCCTTGGTAATTCTAAACAGAAAATGATGTCTTTTCTATTTTCTCTTTTCTAGATGATGATGCTGTTGTTGTGGCTTGTGGATTTGCTAGTTCAATATAACATTCAACATTTATAACCTATGTAAGATATGTAAGGTACATTGTATTGTACATAAACATATGCAATAAAACAAATGCCATTTAAATTGATTTACGTAGACATATGAGAATGATTTACAAAAGAATGATAAAAATAAAAAAAAAATAAGAAAAACATGTTTAAAATTTCAAACCTCCAACCTTGTTTAGTTAATTTGGTTTCTGATGTTAACCAATTTATTTTAATTTTTCATTTTGCCAGTGTTATATAGAACTAGAAATAATAGTATGCATATAACATTGTGGTTATTAACTTGATGTTTTCATATAATGTTGAAATGTCATGTAGGATCATCAAAAATGATAAAATTTAACTCTATTTGTTTTGGTTTTTCTTTTTTGAAATTGTCCTAGAAGAGACAAGTTAGCTGTCATCATAATTTTACAAAAGAATGAAAATGTAATAAGAATTAATTTAAAAGAATATAATAAAGTTTTTGTTTTCGAGTCTGTTTTTGTTTTAGTGAAAGACTTTCAAAATTTATTTTCTTTTGAAAACATATAAAAAAAAACATAGCTAATTGTTTTTAAATGTTTCGCTGACATTAAATTTTATTTTCTATTACGTGCAATAAGTGATTTATTGTGACTATGTGTTGTAATTATAATAATATTATCAGATTTATGCTTAGTGGAAGCATAAGTATTTAACTGATTAATATTATAGTGAGTTATATGGGAACGGAATATAACATGCTTCATGTCACTACACTAAATATTAGAAACTACAACATTTAGACGTCCAAAGGTTTAAAGTTAATAAAAATTAATGAAAAAATACAACCGTTTTAATGTCAATTATTAAAAATTTATAATGGTTAGTTAGTTTTTAAAGTATTTACACTAACTTCAACACATGCTACTCGCGAATTAACCTCATGTGAAGTTCTATCTACTGACTCAAATTTACCATAATCTGTATACATATTGTTTAATATGTTACTCGAATTTTCTCTAAAAATTATTTTATTTTGAATTGCTGGTACTGAAATATTTTCAATAACAATTTGGTGAATAAATCTTACCCCAGCAACCAAACATTTCTGTTGTACAGATTTCAAGTCTATCAAAAGAAGTATAGAAGGGCAAAATACACTTTAGACCGATGCTTGCAATATTTACCTTACAGACATGAGATCTGACACACAGATATGAGTGCGCTGTGTGATGTATGGGTCGTTCAAGTATTTAGTCAAGCTGATAATAAAACCTAATATTGTCTTTGTTTATAAATAGAGTTATAATGTGCTTTGAAATTGGGTTTTGCAATTCAGAATTACTGGAACTAACCATTTAACGAACCAATTCTGAACTACTCAAGATTTGATTGCCAAGAATGTCATTAGTTTCAATTATAATGACAGAGTTATTGTTTTTTTCTGTAAAATCTAATAGACATGATATTTTAGTTGTATTAAACTCAAGGTTATTTTCAAAATACTAATGAACAAAGTTATTTATTAACCAAGCGATTCGCTTTTAAAACGCTTGGCTGTTTATACAAAAAAAAAATATATATATATTTGGAAGTAATATGCAATCATGGACGAAGATGATTGTTTTAATAATCATAGAGTTATCAACGGAGCTGTGTAGAATGGCATTTGTGACGCTTCCTTAGTAGTCCCAATTGTCTACCCAGAGTTACCCTTAAAATTGCTATGAAAGAATGATAAAGTAATTAGTGAAAGAGCACCTAATAATATCCTCTATTTCATAAGTAGATCTATAGTTCATCTGCGCTATAAGCCATTTGTAGTGATTTGTATTATGTACGTTTTTTTATGCTTTTTTTTCAATTAACAGGATAATTGATTGAACGCTCGAGTTTATATTACTCAGATTGTTGGCATACAAAAATTACCACATATTTTCTTGTTACGTGCTAAACTGTAAATTTAGAGATGATTCAGTGGAATCATCCCTCACAAGTTACTTGTTAATTTTTACATACATTTTTACTTGTTATCTTGAATATGCTTCTGGCATATTTGTAATATATAAGTTAGTTATAATAAATTAGTTTAAAGAATGAATTTTGAATAAAATTATACCGTGGTTGGTTGACGGCACGATAAAAAAGAGAAAATAAATAACCGTCAGCATCAATATGATTTTTGTATTTCCCGCATCTGGTACTCTCCAAGAAGTTATTCGTTTGGATCGTTCCTTCCGATATTCTCTAAAGTGTTTGGTTTGGAAGTTGTTTTCCATTTCAACATATTTGTTTTCATTATTAGAATTGTTAGTCCTACTTCTAGTTATTCTAACTATTCCTCAGGGTTGTTGTTGTTTGAGCTACCTTAAATGGTCAGGTATACTAAAACGTCATTAAATACTGGTAAGGACTTTAATGCTTTTATGCAGCAAATGGTCGATGCTGTTTTCATTTTTTATTGCTTTAATAGCTCCCTGACTATCACAGAAAATTTATGTTATCTGCGGGTATTCCTTTATTCAAAAGAATTTCTGATCCTCTCTTTATTGCAATGATTTTGTAATGCATAATCGTGACATTTTTACTTATTTTTGTTTTTGTTCCTATGGCAGGATCTTCCCGGAAAATTTCTATTCCACATTTTTGACCTATTTTTGCTCCATCATGTTTACATTTGTTGTGTAATACGTTGGTGATGTGATTTGTTTTTTATATTATAGCCAAAACTTAGGTTATGAACCTTCTAGTACTTCCGTACCGTTGGGTATTTCAAAAAGGATAGTTAAAGGAGAGGAAAGAAGAAGGAAGGAGAAAAGTTTTATGGGAAAGAGAGAACAGTGCTGTTAATATTCGTCTTAAACTTCTGCAAATTATAAATAAAATATCCTTCTCTTATTTGGAATGCTTTGATTGGAATGCAATTCTGCATTCTAGATATTGTAACTGCTTTACGATAACGATACTGTAATTGCTTGAGAGGAGGAAGAAGTGATTTCAATTCCACGGAACAAGTGCCAATACCAAGTATATATATGTATAAAATAGTGCTCCAACAACACGATGATGGCCAAGTGG
Organism: Argyra leucocephala; assembly: GCA_963942445.1. Taxonomy (NCBI): domain Eukaryota; kingdom Metazoa; phylum Arthropoda; class Insecta; order Diptera; family Dolichopodidae; genus Argyra; species Argyra leucocephala. Next base: position 111,699,532 of record OZ012678.1, read on the forward strand.
TGTAAGAAATAAGATCGCATTTATGTCGCCTATAAGTTAAATGCACGATGTTTACGTTTGTCCAAAAAACGTAAAGCAGTTTTTGGCGCGCCTGCCCGTTAATAAGAGTTATATTCGAGTTGTGCTTGTTATATTCTTTATAGATTTTTAAGAGATCTCGAGATCAAAAATATGCTTTACAGCAGCTCAAAACCCCAAACATTTTATTTGTGCTCTTCGCAATATCGAAAATATACTCATTACAGTTCATATTTTGATTTATTCTAAAGCTGGCTTTGAGTCGTTTAAATTTTTCATTTTGAAATCGGAGAGTTGGTTCGAACGCTGTTAGCTTATTAGTAACAAGACAGATTTGAATTTTTGGAGTGTTAGACTCGACTATATTTGCTTTACCCCAGCCGACAATTTTGCCTAGGTCGTGATTCTCTCCGTTGTGGGGTATTCTAATCTTGAATTTAATGTCAGGAAATTGTTCAATTGCTACCACCTTACTATTCCACTTTATTTACGAATACTTTAAGTTTAATATCTAAAGTTTTTCTCTTTTTATAACTAAAATTAAATTTTTATTTTTATGTTAATTTTCTCCATTAACCACTAAAATAAAATCCGGTTTTATTCCAGCATTATTCTACAAATTTGATATAGAAGATTTCGAATTCAACACGTTTTATTTTAATTCATTAAATTCTTTACAAATAAATTTTCTTAAATATCGTAACTTTCAAGTTATGTTTTGCATATGAAATCACTTCAGATAAATTATTTTATATTCATGTTCTCATTAACATAAGGAACGAGAACTATGAATTCTAAATAGCACGTAGCTATTTATAAAAAAAAAATATGATCAACGCATCCTTACTATTACAAATTAATGAGATTTAAAAACCCCAAGTGAAAAAAATAACGTCCTTGATAGAATTACGCTCTAGGAATTAACATTTTTTTTATTATCATTACCAATGAATTAAAACTAAAATAGTATTGGAACAGAGTACAGGTATATATTTGCCGTAAAGGATTTAAAATTTATTATGATTTTTTATTATTGAGTTTTTTTTTGTTATAAATATTCTTTTTTTAGTTTATTGGTACTTGTGTTATTTTATCAGGTTAAAATATTACACAAACGTAAATAATATTCAACGTGACTAGAGATTAATATTTTTTTTTATTAATAAAAATCCACTTAATTCCGATGTCATATGAAAATCATTATTTTAAATTATTATTTTATATTTCCTTGAAAATAAATTAAATTAAAATAATTTTAAGTTAAAATATAATAATTAATTACATAAATTAATTGGAGAATTAAAATTCTAAAATAAAATAAAATTTACAGAAGTAAAGAAGACATTTTAAAAGAATCTGCCTAGTTGATTGACTGAAATGACAAAAATGAAATAAAATCTGTGGAAATAAGTAAAAACCACTTAAGTGTTTTATAATTTTTTGGTGCATTTAATAGCCCTTTACTTCCTGTCAATCGGACAAATATTTACGGAGTTACAGCTGTTTAACCCTTTTTTCGGCAGCTGTTCGATTTTTCGAACAGCAAAATTACCTATTTTTATTAAAGTTTTTTTCTGTTATAGCTGTATATTTTTAACTAAAATTTAATACATCTTGGCTTTAAAATAAGTGTTTTATCACTCCTCTAAGATTTATATTAGAAATAAACGAATCCGTTTCGGTTATAAAATATGGTGCCTCTGTTCTTCTGATGAATACCATATACTGGATCAAGCGACAACTATAATAAGCACATTGGTTTAGATTTCGATGTCGTCATTTGATTACTTTCAACATACAAATCGACACAAAGTTTATTTTGATAACTTTTCACATCATACTATTGTAATGCTGGCTTGGTGAAAAACGTTTCCTTGCCACTGGAGCAGTACGAACTAATCGAATACCAAATGCACCATTTGAAACATAATACAATTACAGCGTGGTGAGCATGATTACATATTTGATGCAACACACAAATTATTATTCTGTCGATAGTCTGATGATAAAAAGGTTACAGTTTGTTGTACCTTTGACCAAATCGAAGCAATGAATACAGTTAAATGCTGGAATAAAGAAAAAAAGGATTATGTCAACTATCAGCAACTATTACTTCTACATAACCACAAGTATGGCATGGGAGATGTCGATTTGCATGATAATGGAGTTGCAAATTATCGCATCAATATCAGAGCACAAACCAATATTGGCCATTGTGGATTGCAGGCTTGAGTTCTTCAATAGTAAATGCTTGGAAGCTACACTGTTTTGTGGCGAAATATAAAAATGAAAAACCTATGCCGCAAAAAAGTTTTCGTGTTTTCGTTGCTGAAAAATTATTATTGCGACTTGAATATGAATCACATGAAGAAGAATATTAGCCTCATAATTTACCAAGCAGACATGTACTTTTAGCTTAAAAGTATCGGGCAGACATGTTGTTTTTTCCAAAGCAGAAGAAAAATATCGTCGATGTCAATTGAAAAAATGCAATAAGCCAACGAAATTCATGTGCAGGAAATGCAACGTTCATTTACACATATCATGAAAAAATATCATTGAAAAATATTGTTTGTATTAAGATATCATAATTTATAACATTTTATATTAACAAATTTTTCTTTAATTATCTCAATAAAGTTTTTGTTTAACTCTATTTCATATTTTCATTCATTGTTTAACTTTAATTTAGCTGGAATTGAGTCAAATTGCTAAAAATATAAACCTAATTTTTGATTTTCATGAACAAAAAAAAAATGTCAAATAGCGGCCAGTGTTCGATTTTTCGAACAGCCCTTTTCCAGGCTCTGCAACGTGCTAGCCCCAATCTGACAATGGATTTGAATTTTTTGGGCATCAATTATCCTAAAACCAATGTATTAATTAATAATCAAGATATTTTTTTTCTGGCCGAAAATGGGTCAAAAACTACTTATCTGCAGTTGCAACAACAATTATTGCTTTTTCAAAAACAATTTAAATTCATACTTTTTTAACGGTCAGCACTTAAAAGATATTAAGTCTTTTTAAAAATTGAACTCTTCGATTTTAATAGTAAACATAATTTTTTTAAAACAACTTAAGTGACTTTTTGAAAATCTCAAATTATGAAATGCAAAACTTAAATGATATTAAGTGGTTTTACAAAATGCAAAACAGTTAGTTTTTTCAAAAAAAAATTTTTTTATAATAATGATAGTGTACAGTTAAGTTTTTTTTAAATATTTTTATCAAAAAATTTGGTACCTTATGTGTCAGTAAGTGGTTATTCGTTAATCAAAGACGAACAAATTTTGAATATTAAGTGTTTTTTCATTAAGTGCCGAGCACGATTGTTTTAGTTTACGAAGTGATTTTTTTAACAATGGAATTTAGAGGAAAACTCACGGTTGATTTGGTGAGAGGCATTATGAAAAAACATTGTGATGAAGCTGTTAAAGCTTTTGAAGCTGTTGAAGAAAAACAAAATGATTTAGGTAGGTACAGTAATATTAAAAAAAAGAACGATTCGTGATTAATAATAAAAATATAATAGAAATTCAGAAGAACGATCGGTGAATAATAAAAAAAAAATAAAGAACCCAGAAGAACGATTTGCGAAAAGTATACAAACAAAAATCATTCAGATATAAGAAGAACTATTCGTTAAAAAGGATAAAAGGTAGCAGACATAGCTACATACATTTTTCAAATTTTATTGTGGTGTAATGGTTGTGACCCACCTAAATTTCCCAAGTTGAAAACTGGTATAATGAGCCAATTAAAATAAATAAGAAAAAAAGGATTATCTTCTTTCGATGCTCCCGTACATTGATAAAAATTATTATATTTTTTACCAAGCTTTATAAGTGAATCAGAGCACTTCAAATATACACCAAGATTTTGCTGATAATAACGACGATTGAGAAATAAATTAACACATTTCTTATTTTAATTTTAGTTATTTTCATGAAATAATTTTTGTGTTTTGTATTAAAAAATTGAATATAATGTTAATATAAATTGAAAAATAAATTTAAAATAACAACATATTTGGGGTAAAATTATATTTTTACTTTAATTTTTATGAAGAAAAACCACTTATGTTTGTTTTTTGTATCAAAATGATTTTCAAATAAGAACGTATATTGAACTTAACTGCAAAATGATGAAAAAATAATTTTATAATAAACCCTTATTATGAACTTATTTCATTAATATTAATTTTTTTTATTTTAAAATTTTACTTTTTAAAGATTTTATTCTGTTTTTGGTTTAACATTATTCCATTATTCTATTCGTTTCCTGAACAATTGATAAAATTCACTTATGTTATTACTTATTGCCACAGAAGTTTAGCAATAATTATAGCTATATTGTGTATTTCTTAACAATACTAGAGATTGATAAACAAAATGGTGTAGCCAATAATATAAAAAAGTAGCTGGATTGTTTATTTAAAGTAAAATATTAAAGTAAATTAAAATTAAAATTAATTAAAATCTTTAAAAAAGTGGTTTTAAAAATTAAATCTATATTTTAATACACAAGAGCACGATTACGTCGTCGTGCCTGCGATACGAAGGCACACTTTTCGTCGTTTTTCGTGTGCTACGTTTTTTTTTTTTTTATTCAATCAATCGGCAATGATGCAGGTTGTGGCAAACAAAATCAATTTTTATTTCATCTATAATTATAATTGACAAGCATTTAAGGTCCTGCGCAGTAGACACCTTTTTATTTTATTTCGATTCTCCTAGTCCTTAATGAATTTCTAATATATATAATATATAAGATTGTATATAAAACAAAAATGCGCACACAGTTGAAAATTTTGTACTCATATGATTTTATTGTTCAGCAAATACATTATGCATAAGTGAGATCTTATGAAAATAATAAACAAAAGTAAACAAATCAGTTATTATATTTTATATTATGTACTTGCAAATGAATTTATGTACATATGCCAAGAAAAAACAAAGAAACAAATTCATCTCAAATAAAAAATATAAAAAAGCAAAAACAAAAAAAATCAGTTGAATTGTTCATATGACGAGCAAATTTATTTTTATATAGTAGAGTTAAAGTACTTCATTTTGATATAGTAGGTCACTTGAATTCTTCATTTTTATCTTTTTAAGTAACTGTTTCTAAATTTTTGTTATTTGTAGTAATAATATAGTTTTTATTAAAATTATGTATTATGTAGGTATATATATACGTACCTCTTTAATAACAAAACTTTTTATTTTTAGTAATTTTATCACTAAATGCTTCTTACTATAGGGAATATATCGGAAACGAGGCAATATATGAGGGACGTGTATTTATGTGTCCTAAATAAAACTTACTAACCACAAAACTGTTTATTAAACACGAGTGGTTTCTGCTATATTGTGCGAAGTCTATGTCAGTACGTAAATTACTGTTTTTTTTAAAAACTTTAAATTTGACTTCAACTTGAAATATAATTACTCAACAGGGGCCCCTAGTCTATATTATAATACACAAGAACACGATTTTCAAGGAAAACTTTTCGTGGTTTTTCGTGTGCTTCGTTTTTTTTTTCATTCAATAAATTTTTTTTGTCGATTCTCTTTTGAGTTCAATTCTTTTTATTTTTTTTTTTTGTTATTATTTATTATAATAATAATTTTTATAATATGATATAAGTAATAACAAAATACATATTTTTAATAAAAAAAAAGTAATCTTTAATTATTATTTCAACAAAATACGAAACCGTTTAGTTTAAAATAAATCTAAGCATACAAATTATGTATACTTATTACTTATCCATACATGGAATGCATTCACAGTGTACAGTTTTGACACTATGGTGTATCATGTAGATGTTTGCATATAATATAATATATTATACCAATTAGCATTTATCCTACTTATATATGTATACTCAAACAGCAATGTAGGTACAATAAATATAATATAATTTGTACTGTATTTTGGTTAGGAAGTCTTATTAGTATATTGGTGAAATGTTATGTTAAAATTTTATTGTTCAAATTTATTTTACAGATTTTATAATATTTAATTTTAATAAAAAAGAAACATATCTTAATTTATGATAATTTTTATTTTTTAAATTTAAAAAGTTTTGAAAAAATTATTAAAATATCTTACATACATACATTGTATATATATATTATTATAACTTTATGATGAAACTGACAATTTATTTTAAAAAAAAAAACTAGGAGCAAAATTATATATTTATTAAAATCTACATAAAAAACCATATGACGGTCAATAATCAAACTAAAATTTAAAGTACATACAAGAAAAATAATAAAATATTAGGTTTATTCAGTAACCTGTTCGACATAGCTCTATATGAATTTGAATAGTCATACGTTTGATAATTTCTTTAATGTCATTGGTCATAGTCATTTAAAAATACATAATTTAGGTATGTTTAATTTATAGATTGAAATAGTACGGTTCAAATCTGATCCATCTAACAACCGATGTTCATTATTATCTTTTAAAATGATAGATATTTAAAAGGAAACTAAGCAATATTATATATTTTTTTTTATTTTTTTTATTTTTAATTAGAAATTTCAATTTAAAATTTTAACATACCTAAAAAATTTTTTTTTTGTTAAATAAGTTATTATTTACGTATACGATTGTTTTCTAAGTAAAATCAATACAAAAGTAAAATATAGTTTTTACCTACCAAGGATGTTTTGTTCCGAATCTTTTTTGGCAAAATTTTTGTAGGTATATCTTTTTTGATTTGAGCACCTGAATAGTCATGCCAAAAAAATTTTGAACATTTGACATGTTTAAAGTATCTGGAAACAATGTTAAAGAATAATAATATTAATACCAAACCAGAAAAAAATAAAAATTACTCAAAAATTTAAGTTAATCTTTATAAAATTAACTCTTTTAATTATAAAAGAAAAACAAATTTCCAGTACGACTTGCATATGCACAAGGTCAACACAAGGTCAGACATTTCAAAGAGTCGGAATTTATCTCCCTCAACCTGTCTTCACTCATGGTCAGCTCTACACAATCCACTGCTCCAAAAATTAAAATTCTAGCAGGACCAAGACAGGGGAAAACTACTGACAACAACACTGCAACTGACAACGTTGCATACCAGGAGGTTGATAATATAACAATGTTGCATACCAGGTCTACAATACTTCATTTTATCCAATTGTTTCCTATATGATGAATTTTAAAACTCACTCATTATAATTGGGGAACGGCACTAACCCATAGGTATGATTAATGCTTTAATAAAATTATCGGAAACTATTTTTTCATAACATTCCAACGCATGTTTTCCCAATTAACGCGAACAATCAATTAAACGGTTAATAATATCAGTTATGGTAAAGGGTTTCGGTGATTTTAGTGGATTAGAGTTCCACATAGCTAAGTACCTACGTGCGCGGTCTGCTAAGTATTTTTCGAGGCTTTCACCTTCCCTCGAGAAATATAAAAATAATAAAACAAATTAAATTTTACAAAAAAAAATTAATGCTATGGGATATTTTTTTATTTTATTTTAAAATTAATATTAACTTAAAATTTTGAACATTTTTTATTTTATTGTGGTTGGCTATTAATATTACTGTTCTATATATTGTTGTCAGATACTTTCAACGTGTCAAATTATATATGTATTAAAAATCATTTTATTGTGCCGTTTCACAGAAAAATTCCTTTCTTTTGGTCGGTCGGGTATGTACCCGAGGGTTTCTTCTAGTAAAATATAAAAGTGTAAAAAATTAATCTATTTGTAGTATTTTGTCATAGTATTAGAATTGCTTAACTTTTTTCTGCTATTAGCCTGTCCTTATATCTTTTTAATCTTAATATATACCATTGCATCGTCATCAATTTGACATCAATTACAGTAAAAATCGGTTATAGGAACAATTCGCTTTTAGTGAACAATTTTACTGTCATCAACTTTTTTCGTATTTTTGTATGTATTTTAATTCATTTAGCCAAAAACGTTTGTAGTCATTTCTGTTATAGTTAGCAATTTTTTTGAAAGAAAGTAATAAACTTCATAAGTTCATACAATCGATGTCGTTTATAGTTACATTAAAATATAACTATATAAAATATTAAAATATAACCCAAATTTTTTCAATAAAACAAAAAAATAAGTCAAAAGTGAATTATTTTATCAAAAAACTGATTTGTCATAAAATATATTATCTTTTTCTGTTCTTTATTACAAATATGTAAATTTTGGGATGACATACGAAAGATATTTTATTGAATTTTGTTTATTAAGATGTATTTTTTTGTTACTACGCCTATATAGTGACAAAACGGTTATAGTCGGCAATATTACTGAAATTTAGGGAATGACTATAAGCGTAGCAGAAGCAAATGAACTAACATTTGTTATATCACTTTTGAAGAGTATGGTCTGATTTTAAACTTCGAACAGTTAAGTAAAAAAATTAAAAAACTTTTTAATATATTTCAATGGAATAATTTTAATTGATCATATTAAAGAAAAAAAATAACAAAATTTTGCTGTATTATGCAAACGTTATATACAAATGAGTATATATATAATATTTAATATAGTAAAAAGTTCTTTAAAATTTTTACTGCGGCCACTTACATTGCTAATATTACATCCGATGTGGCGCAGGGCACTTGTGCGGGTATGGAAATTAATTTTTTAAAGCAAGAGAGTTATTTTGTTTCAGAATAAAAAAATATTCAATAGAAAACGAATCTTTAAAAGGACAGCTAGTCATATTGATAAAGATTCTACATTTCTTCTATACTTTAAATTCCTCCCCACTTCTGTACTATTTATTCCAAAATGCCACGAAATTCTTGAAATTCTCAGAAAACACTACCTAAATAAAACAAATTTTATTATTATTTTTTTAGATGTTAAACTTATTACTTAAAATATTTCTAAAAAAAGGCAAAAGTTTAGAAAAGATTTTAAAAAATGTGTTCAAAATAGTATCATAAAAATTTGCTATGTTAATTCCTAAAAAAAAAAAAAAACAGAACCTGTACCTGACAGTTGTCAGATATTTTTTGTTACAAAATCCATTTATATTAAAGAATATTTACTATATTTTTCTCACCAGTTATTTACTATGTACCTTACCTATATATAAAATTGTAAATACAAATTTTTACGTTAATCCTTTTTGGAATCTTTTACTTAGAAAAAAACAAACAAATAATAAAAACAAAAATTGGAACAAAAACAAATAATTTGTTAAATTATTAATTATTATTATAATGACAGGAAATTAATTATAATTTTTTGGAATCATTATGTCATAAAAATTTACAACAAGAAAATAATTTTCCTTTTGCTTTGTATACAATATTCATTATTTACTGTTATAAAATCTTTCTTTTTTGTTTTTTTTTTTACATCCAAAGTGATTTTAAAAATCTATGGAACAATATTTTAAATCAATTAAAATGTTCACGTTCTTGTTCTGATAACAGGATAATTTATTATTCAAAACACAATATTTTCAAAAAGAAATTCTTCTTTTCTTAGATAGAACTCGCCCCATCGTGAATAAAAAAAAAGAAAAAACAGAATTTCTGGATTCAATGAATTCAAAGAAACCACTTTGAATGGAACGTTTAAAATTTATGACACTAACAATAATAATAGTCTGCTGTTGTAGAGATATAATATTTTTTTTATATACGTGACAGTATCTTACATAGTCTTATATAAGAAATAGGTTAGTTTGGAGAAAATTGTGACAGTGTATGATAACCGAAAAAACACTAACTCTAAATGAAATAACATCAAAAATATTTGGCCTTTTATCACTGCACGTATTAATGCAATTATGAATCTGAGTCCTGAATGATTCCAGATTTAGTGATTGCGCTTTTAGGACATTATTCAGTGATGGGCTGATTCTAGCTTTTGTTGTGGACTTCCCAAATGACAAATTCTAATGGCAAGTGAGACATAACTCGTACAGAACAGATTTTCAATATAATTTCCGTCAGAAACAAGTCTTTTTTGGTTAAAATTATTCTACAATAGATTTAAGACTTAAGTAGTATGATATGAAATGAATTGAAAAAAAACCAGCTCGATTTTGATTTGTAGTTGGCTTCGCTTAGGAGAATCTAACAAAGCTCTAAATTTGGCTCTATACAAAGCGAAGCCCATATTTTTCTCACTAGTTAATCCGCAACTTCGATTTCTGCGACACCAGCGTGCTCTGATACCTTCATTTTTGTGATTTTGTTTGTTTTCGCCAGCAGGGTTTTTAGTATATCTACAAAATCTTATACTATTTTTCATACACCATCGAATTAGGATCTAGTACGACACTGCTTTTCTATCTGAGAAAATGTAAATTTCTTCATCCCATAAGAAATTCAATTGCGTGGAAGACTATTTTCGTTGAATGTAGACTTGAAATTTTTCCATATACCCATGATTTTACTCCCTCCATTGCTTTTGAGTTATTATTATGCCATACTAATGCTGCTATGTCAAGAAAATTATTTATTTAATTCATGGCATGATCATTTTGAAAAGTGTCTTAAGATTCTTAAAAGCAATTGATGTTAATGTTATCGACAGTGTTATATCTCTCTTAAGTAAAATATTTGTGGATTATTTCTGAATAAATGTAGTGGATCATCACCTGTATATCAGCACTATACAAATACATTTGTAGATTTGAACCATTACTTTTTTTGTATAAAGATGTAAAGGAACTGTAGTTTAAGCATAGTCTCAAGTGTTGCAGTAGTTTTTTTTTGCATAGATCCCAGTCACAATTAAATAAGTTTGCAGCGTTCACATGTTATGATTTATACAGCAAAAGCGTTTATTGTATCTCTTATTTTATTTTATCAAAATATTAAAAGTAAAACTAAATAACCTTATGCATACAGGTTTTACGACCTAAAGTTTGGTAAAATATATTATTATTAAAAATAAAAATTATAATAATTTTGGCGTTCTTATATGATTGTATATTTTGCATTCCAAAATGTAAAGAAAAATACATAAATCAGAATTAATTTTACAGGATTCAAAGACCTCATTCTACTTTATTTCATATTTTTTTACCTATTTTAAATTTGGTGTTAACGTACGAAAATAACAAATAAGCATTCTTGAATTAAATCCTTTGAAGGAATTTTCAATTAATTACAATTTCTTTAAATAAAAAATGAAAAAAAAATTAAAACAAAACCAAAAAAATTTAAAATAAATTATTTAGACACACTATTTACAGACGACTACAACGACAGTATTTTTAGATTAGGTTTTTGTTGTAAAAAATTTATAGCTAAAAATTATTTGTGTTTTGGTTGTTATTTTAATTTTCCTTTTTTTTTTTCTTTAAATAAAATTCTTTAAATTCTTGACATGAATTTGAAATGTTTTTAAAATTTAATATTTATAATAAGATAATATAGAGGTTCTTATCTTATACAATGTTTTGAATTTGATGAATAGAAGAAATATAATGATGGAGATCGATAGGTATAGGTCAGATGCTATAGATATATAATAATTTTTAAGATGTTCAAAGTTAAATCAAACAAAAATACACGATGGCTGAACCAGTGATTTCGTGACAGCTTGTATCAATCAGCAGCCTATCTGGATATATGAGATACATATCAAAGTATTTAAACTTTACAAAATTCCAAAAACCGTCTTGTTTCCAATGCAAGAATTTTTTGGCGATGAGAAGTTCTAGGAAGACCTTACTCTTTTAGATCTACTGTTTAAAATATTTCTTGCCTAATAGTGTAATTTAATTTTATATTAATTAACTGATTGTTATTATTTACTATATTTCATTTTTACCATGCATTGTATTCACGCTCTGTGTAGCAGAATAAATCTGTTATAGTGATTATAAATCTGTTATAGTGGAATAAATGAAATAAAAAATTGTAGGTACATGTTCTTGGCGAACCAATTCACATTGAATTGACATTATTGCAGTAATGTTACGGGTCGATTATGGGAGTCAATTGGTTTTTGACTTTTTTTTAATTTAAAAAATCAATTAAAAAAAGTTAAGCAATTATGAGAGTAAATTTTTTCTAATAGAGTTGTCTTCTCCAATACTGCCAACACAAGAAAATATTTTAATGTCAAAAACATAAAATTAGCATATAAAACATGTTTGAATTTAAAAATTAAATTTTTTTTATAAAATTAATTCAGATTTAAAAATAAAAATAACTTAAAGATAATATGCATGGTTGTTCAGTCTACAATTTTAGCTTCATTTAAAAATAAAAAAAAAATAATATTTCATGTGTTTTCGCTTAAAAAAAATTAAAAAATAACTTTAAAGATAAACCTTTTAATTTCAATAAAAATTACTTAAAGATAATGTGCATGAACATAAGTAAGACTTATTATATATTTAAAAAATAAAAACAAAATTTTAGCTTCATTGCTAATAACAAAATTTTACAGTTAAAACTTTTAATTTTTTAAAGGTAAAACGAACACTTGTGGAATTATCAGTTCTTTGCACTTTATACTTCGTTTTTTTTTTAACTTTAAATTCAATTTTTTTTTTGTAATGATTATTTTAAAGTTAAGTCTCTTTGTTTACTTTACTTGTACTTTACTCTTTGTTTTTTATATATATTTTGCATTGAAGCAATTGATTGATTCAGTTGGAGTTATTGTTGCTGCATTTCAATAAATTTGCCATTTAACTCCAATTTTTCCTCCCTGTCTCTTGCCGTATTTTTCATACAGTTTTAACTTTTTTTTTAATTCTTTAATAACTAGGCAACCAATTTTTTCTATTTGATTTATATTACTAAAACTTTATCTAATAACATTTATTACATTAATACATTTTAAATTTTTTCTTAATTTACTTACTTCATTCCTTTATTTGCCATTTTAAGCCAAAAAACTACTGAAGTCAACAAGTGAAATACGTTTGAATTTCAAAGTCAAAATTTTTGACTTAAATCAACTCAATAAACTTCCATAATAGCAAATTGTTTTCTATTTTAGAAAAAAGTCAAAAACAATTGATTCCCATAAACGACCCGCCAATTTCTAAATTAGGCGAGAAATATACCTGGAAATATATAAATATCTTTTGTAAGCTATTGCATTATAATAAATTACAAGATGAGAGGAGCGAAGTCCTGTTCTTGTGAGTAGAACCTGCTTTTATTTATGTTGAATTTACTTGAAAGAAACGTGCTCTGTGAGGAATAAAACTATGTTAGTGTTCTGACATTGGGTCTGTTCTCCCTGGTTATAATTATTACTTTCATTGGTTTTCCAAATTTAGTAGAAAGTGAAAAGAGAATTAACAGTTAACAGATGGAAAACCTTTAAACGACAATACATCGGAATGCCACGGTTATATTATTTAATCGGTTCATATTAAGTTTGAAAAAGACATGAGACTGCAGTAGTCGTTGAAAATTGTTCCACATAGTACTAGTTTTTTTAATTCCCTATTTTTAAACAATTCTTTGTGAGTAGATGTTTGAGCGAGGAATAATTGCTACTTCTTCTAATAAAATCTTCTTTATTACTTTTTATTGTTTCATGTCTACTAAAGATTGAACTCCGTTTTCTTCTGCTAGATTTATTAAGCTTTTGTTACAGTTACAAGCGATCTTTGATTTGAAAAATTGGAGGTAATGCAGACTTACATGGAAATCTCCTAATTTCAGAAGTATCAGACAAAATAAAGAAATATATAGTAAAATATGGTGATCGTTTCATTATCATGAAATATTGGACGTTTAGTCGGAAGACAGGCAATTTGTTATTGAGTGGAAATTAATTATATTATCATCTTAAATATAGTTTAATTTATTTGAAATATTGTAGGTAGGTAGGTATGTAGTAGTGGCTGCCGGTAGTAGGCCAATATACTTAGACCGGTAAGGTCCATTGTGATACCACGGGAGCTTTCCTCGCGTAAGAATCTACTCGTTGAACCGATTTGAGCTTTTGAAGAAGCGGTGGAGATTTTTGATCAAGGTCACCCAGCGAGTCCAGAAAGAAGGCTCCTAGAAGTGTTTTCCTTTTTTGGTAAAGAAAGACTAGGACAGGAACAGAATTGGTGTTGGAAAGTTTCATCCTCCTTCTTCTCTCTATACGTTATGCAAAAGTGGTTTGACGGGAGTCCTAGTCTTCTGGCATGCTTACTAGTTACACAATGTCAGACCAACACGGTTTCTGAGTTGATGGCTACCGAATTCAGTGCTTTAATTGCGGCCTGACTTTCTGTGACTATACAGATATTTCTAAAAGATAAAACTCTGGATCTCAGCCAGTCTGAAGCTTCTTAGATTGCCATCACCTGCGCCTGAAACACTACAATATCTTGGTAGGCTGATGGATAGATTTATATTTAGGTTTTCCGAGAAGACTTTACCCCTACTCTGTCATTCAATTTTAAACCACCAGTGTAAAGGTGTACATGTACCTTCGTTAGAACCGTGCTACTCCTCTAATGTTCCCTAAACGGAATATTGATTTGATATGATCTCTGAAAGAAGTGTCCTGTAAGAGTCAGATCTAGGTTTTCTGGAATAAATTTCTTGTATTCCATAATAGAAGAGTGGTCATTTAATTGTGGCTTCCCCTGAAACTTGGGTTTTAGCCTGATTGCAGTTCTGAATGCCATCTCTTTGCCATGGATATCTAATGATAAGAGATCAAGTAGTGTATCTAGTGATGCGAAAGAAGTTGTTCTAAGTGCTACGTTTATGCAGATGGAGGCTGAACTCTTTGAACTTTTGAAGGAAGGTTGAGGTTTCTACCAATGTTGTGTGCCGTCCACCACACCACGACACCATGCATTAGTACAGGGCTGACAACTGCTGTATATAGCCAGTGGATAATGTGTGGATTCATTCCTTTTGTCGTTTCTTGTCTAAGATAAGACCCAAGTACTTAGCTCTTCTTTGAGAGTTAGTTGGGTGCCATTAATATAGATAGGGTGTACTGTCTACTACATCAGTGAAGCATTCATACAGACAAGAGTTAAATTTAGAAAATTTAAATTTAGAAAATAAAAAATATCATTTTAGTGATCATATCTAATAGTAAGTAATAATAAAATAATTTATCAGTTTTAGATCTTTAATATAGCACGCATACAATTTTTATGTTGGACGATAATTTAATAAATCTCTTACATTATTTGTTTTCTCTTTAGAAATCAAGCGTTGAAACAATATTTGTATTGGACAGATCAACAAATTCTTAGAAGTAGTTAGAGCTTTTTTTTTTATTGGGGGCTTTTTTAGACTACATATCTACATTAAAACTAGATTCCAAAAACAATTTTTCATATTTCAATAATTTCAATATTACAAGTACTACATCAGACTTTTCATATCGAATCACTTTTATGTTAGTAAATTGAATTTTACCAAAATTAAATTTTTCAACTGGAATAGAATAGCTTTCTGGCAGTCAAATTGTACTTCAATTTGCTTTTTGTAAAAAAAAGCTTGATGCGACGTTATATCTTATAACTTCGATGTCTGAAACATAACTAACTAAATTATTTACCATGAATATGACTAATTAACTATGGATATGATTCAATAATGCTCAAAAATTTTTATTTAAAAGAATCCATGTGTATTGTACACTACCATTGCAGTGCATATGAGAAATTGATATGGATCAAAGCAGTACTGATATAAAACAAAATTACGTCCTTAGAAAAATCTATGCACTATCTATAGGATCATTCGGATATTCATTAGAATATGTGATGAATGAAACTGCAAGCAAAAATACAAGCATTAAAAATATAAAATATTGTTGGGTACATACATAGTAAAGTAGAAAATTAAAGCTAAATATGAAAAAACTAAAATATCTTAAAATTAAAATTATATAATGAAAAAAATAAAATTTAAAATAAAATTTCATAAAATTTAAAGCAAAATTTAAATAATAAACGAGAGTAAGCAGAATTAAATACAAAATTATAACAAGAATAAAAAGTAAATTAATAACTAGAAGACTGAAAGAAAATTAAAAAAATTATAGTTAGAAAAAAAACTAAATTAAAGTTAAAACTAAATAGTATTAAAAACAGATTCAATTTGAAGGTGATCCAGTTCAAAAAGCCAAAATCGAAGATTTTTGCAAAATGAAACAGGTGATCTGTCCGATCTTAAAGAATAAGGTAACATATTAAAAAATTTTGGAGCTATATAATCATAAAAGTGGCAAAAATGAGAGGTACGGGCTCTTGGAACATTTACAAGGTATAAATTATTAATTCTAAGATGATATCTAGTAACAAATCGGTGAGCGAGATAGCCCGACCTATTGAAAAAAATTTTCAATGTTTTAAACAGATATAAATGTCTAAGTGGTAGAATATCCAACTTTTTAAATAAAGGAAAACTAGGCAATAGTCTATTTTTTTTATCCTTATCCTAAAATTATCCTTATACAGTGTTTTTGAGCGATGAGAAGAGGTTGAATTTTATTAAAATAAGAACCACCCCAGCAACTAATTCCATATTGCAGCTTAGAACTGAATAGAGCAAAATACACCATTAGCATAACTTTTAAAGAACAATACAGATTTAAGTGGTAAATGTTTCGCAAAACATTCTTAAAATAATTATTTAAATAGGAAGTATGTGCAGACCAATTCAGTTTATTATCAAGTAAAACACCCAAGTACCTAAACGTATCTACACTTTCAATGTTAAAACAAGAAATACTACAAGGCGAAGAGAAGACAAAAGAGTTTAGAGACTGTATAGGAAATAAAGGAAATTTAGGACAATCAGGAGAATGATACCAAATACTAAGATTCTCGAGGAGACAATTATTAAGCCTAAATTGCATAATTTTAGTTTTATTACTTATAACTAATTTATGAACATAAAACGATTTTCGAATTAGGTCCAAGTCAAAATTTAAATCGCAAAATAAGTCAAGTAGATTATTATTGTTGTATGAAAAAGCAGTGTCATCCGCAAAAGCTGTAGGTATACCCTTGAACTGTTGTTGCAATAATGAATTAATAAAAATAAGAAACAGAACAGGACCTAATACTGAACCTTGGGGTACACCAACCTTGATACTAAGAAGGTCACTGAACTTTCCATTCAATTTGACTCGTTGATTCCTATTATTATATGACTCGAACCAATTAAAAATAAAACCTCTAAACCCCGCATTATAAATTTTAGTTAATAGTAAATCATGACTTACTGTATCAAACGCTTTAGTGATATCTATAAATAAACCACTACAGAAATTACCATTGTTAATACCACCATAAATTTCACTGCAGAACTTTATAAGTGCATCCTCGGTACTTCGTTTTTTCCTAAAACCAAATTGTGCGTCACTAAAAAATTTACTTTTATCAAGAAACTGTAATATTCTGGACTTAATAACTTTCTCAAAAATTTTTGAAATAGCAGGCAGTATAGAAATAGGTCTGTAGTTATTATATTCCAATACATTTCCTTTTTTAAAAAGGGGAATTACTTCAGCTACTTTTAACTCATCAGGAAAGATTCCTTGATAAACGCTGTGATTAAAAACATAACTTAAAACTTCAACAATAAGTAGCGAAATCTTCTTCAAAAAATTATTGGAAAAAGAATCGTTAGGTGTAGAATTAGATATTTTAAGACTCATAATGAGTCTATGAATTTCCAAAGACGTTATAGGTTCAAAAAAGAAGCTATGTCTCTGAAAAGGTTCCTCACATAAATTAGATACAAAATTCTCAGATTGTGCGTTCAAAGAAATTACATTATTTACTAGTTGTTCAAGGCAAGTACCAGAAACGAGCCGTGTTGGTTCAGAAACCAAGGAGGTGAACCCAAAAGAAGAAAGAAGTAATAAATAATCTATTGAACTTTGTTTCTGAGAAAGTATATCAATGTTGAAGTCACCTATCAAAATTATGTTTTTAGAATTTTCCTCAGATAAAAAGCTGGATAATTCACTTAAAAATTCACCAATAGAACATCTATGCAATCTATAAATACAGATAAGACAATAATCTACACCCGAAATATTAAAAAATAATTTAACAATATCTGCACTAAATAAATTAAAAGTATAGCTCCTACAATTTAAACCACTTTTATGATAAAGTGCCACTCCACCGGCAGCGTAAGAAGAATTACAAGATACTACCAATAAACTATAATTCGGAATACCATAATCCACCTTCTCATAATCAAAAATCCAAATTTCACTTACAACTATTATATCTGGCCACGTCTGTAAAGAATTTAAATAGCCTAATAAACTTAAATAATTTTCTCTCAGACTTCTAATATTCTGATGCAAAATATGAAAATTAGAAATATTGTTAATACTTTCAAGTGAAGAAAAATTACAATCATTAAAATTAGACGATAGTTCATTAATGTTATTTAGAGGAATATTCATAATTATTTAATAAAAAATGTAATCAAATTAAAAAGACAATAAATAGATCAATTTAAAAACTAAATTTTATCAAGATCCTCTAAGCTACTAATAATAATAAATCTATCACCTTCTTTTTTCCTTAAAAAGATTGTTGAATTTCTAATCCAAAGAA
The DNA here is from genome assembly GCA_963942445.1 of Argyra leucocephala. NCBI lineage: Eukaryota > Metazoa > Arthropoda > Insecta > Diptera > Dolichopodidae > Argyra > Argyra leucocephala. The sequence goes on from OZ012678.1 coordinate 111,718,116, forward strand.
ATTTGTATCCTTTCTCATTTTTTAGTTGACGAGCTTTCTTCAGTACGAGCTGGTAATATGATGTTAAACTCTCGTTAATAAAGATACGTTTTCTTTTTTCTGCTCACCAAAGACATCTGCTGAATATTTCTTCTTATTTTTATACTTATTTTGCATCACAATATTTTTCATCTCCATACTTTTAAATTTAACACAAACAATGCTTTTGCTGTTAAATAAATTATTTTCATTTTGTTTTATATTCCGCTTATTTATTTTTTTAATGAAACAGCTCTCTATATCGTCATTACTAAGATCATCGGAGAGAAGAGACACCACTTTGTTTTTGACATTATCATTGTTGACATCCGGAATACCAATAATATCAACACACTTTCTCTTTTTTTGTTGCTCTAAATTGTTAACTTTTTTTCAAGAGAGAATACTCTATTCAGCAAAATATCTCTCTCATCAAGAAGAGATTTAATTTGAATATTATTTTCAGCAATCATTTGCTTCATCTCTAGATTAAGCGAAAAGAGAGATTGCAAAGTAATGTTGTTCGTGTTTGTGTTTTCCGAAGAATCTGTTTGTTGACTCAATTGAGAGCTTACAGGTGTAATTTTATTAATACTACTAATATTTCCAATACTTGTAGCCGTAGGAGTAGTTAATTGTGGGCTGAGGAAATTATGCTGAGAAACATGCTGAGATGATTTTCTCCTCATTCCAACACAGCATACACATCTATAGTTCTGGTTACTCTTTTCAAAGTATTCTATATCTTTCTTTTCCAAATTGGCGCATTTTGCATGGAAAAAATTTTTGCAATCTATACAGATGATTTTTAAATCAAATCTATCAACCTTTTGGTTACAAATATTGCGCTTCATAATTATTTATTGTAAAGTTTTTTTTTTTTATATTTAAACAAGAAAAAAAATTGATTTTGAAATTACTTAAGAGGTTAAAATAATAAAATTTAAAAGTAAGAAACTTTCTCTACACTTGTATACCCAACAATAGTTTGTGTGAGAATGATATCAACAAACGTCTGATCAAAGTGATATCTACAAACGTCTTAAACCGAGAAAGATAGCCGTGAATTGATATTTTCATTCAATAGGTCCGCCTCCGAAAAGGAGGATGTCAATAGTTGGATATGCATCAAAATAGCACTTAGCCGACGATAAGCTGTATACCAAAATATGTCTCTAACTTGGGTTGAAGCTATACCCTTCATTAAAAGTTTTGTAATTTACGTTGTAATTCAAGTAATTTGTGATGGGTTAGTTTATTATAAAGTATTATGTCAATATAGCTTACAATAGAATTGCTTAGTAAAGCTATATTTTACCTCGTAAGAATGTTTAAAGAGTATAGTTTTGTCAAACAATTCTTAGAGTTCTGTTCTGCATATAATCTTTGAGCGTATGGCTCTACAAAGATTGTATTGTACACTTGTATTGAAAAAGCGTATAGTTTCATGAAAATATCTTTCAATTTAAATAAATCCTAAAATAAAAGAAAGAGCTATTTTTGTTCAAGGTTTCATTTAATAATGATTTTTATTCTGAACAATCATGCCGTTTAATACAATTACATAAATCTTAACTTAATTATTTACAATTAAAAGTAATGAGTTCAATACAAATATGCTGATATCAATTGATTTTCAAATATTTTACACTAAAAGGCCTTATAGGATTCATTTAATTTGAACAACATTTTGTTTATATTATTTCAAGTGCATTTGAACTTAGAATACTATAGTAAATAACTATTGACCTTAGGGGTTTGTCAGCATAATTTTTAAAATCAAATAAAAATTTTTACATATGGACTAAGTATAATTTATTGAGTAAGAGTTATGAATAGATACAAAGTTTTTATTAAAGATCTACACATACAGTTATATTCATATACTTTGTATATTCATTACAAATCCAGTACTTTTCTATAGAGCTAAATTTTTGAATGCTTGTTTTCTATTCAAATTTACTGCTCTAAGGCTTAAGTTTTCACAACCACCACATGCCATATAATGTGGCTTTAATAAATTTTAAATAAATTCAATTTTCAATCCTTGTCTGCCTTTAATTAAAAATTAATTTTGCAAATCGTTATTTAAAATTCGTAATGCTCTTGTGAATTTGTTGAATTTTTTTTTGCCTTCCTCTGAAATTAAGAGAAATTAATCCAAAAACAACTAAAGTACCTCGTAAAAATATTAACAAACTTTTTTTTTTGTTTTCTTTTTTCTCTTTTTTGTTTTCGTTTTGTTTTTTTTTTATAGAAAATATTCATGAACGTGGTCAGAATTGAAAAATAAAATTAACTAAAATTTCAGTTCTATTATAGGAAATAAAGTATGGGTTATAAATATTGGCCAATTGAAACTAAACCTTTTTTCAATAATGTAAAAAAAAAAAAGAAAAAGGAAAAGGAAAAACTAAATTCAATAGGCCAAAACCTAAGCTGGCATCAACTAAATATTCTTCAAAATTCTCGAATATTGTGAAAAACTGATGAGAATTTCATTTTTTGTATTGACATTATTTTTAAGCTCCTTCAATATTTTTCTTTTTTCATTTGCTTTTAGACTCAATTTCGGAAAAAAATTTTGTGTTTGGAAGAAAAAAAAAACAATATTGTTTCTCTTCAGTTTTCTTTTGGAAAAACAAAAACAGAAAAAAAAATTCTTTTATTAAAAATTGTCTTGGTTAAAATTAATGGACAAAGTTTTTAAATACATATATACCCAATATATAAAATCTATATTTTAATGGTGTATACAAACTTAAGGTAAATAATAAGATTAAGTATCTAAGAAAAATGCCCTGGCGCAAGAAAAATTTCTTAATCAAAAGTACTGAAGTTGATCTTATTAAAATCAACGAACGATACGCAAAAATTATTCAATATTTAAAAGTTTTATAATTTTTTAAGAAATTTTCTTTTAATGGAATTTCAAATACCTACACAAATTAAAAATGTAACTTCTTTTAATAATAATAACCACTTTAAAAAATATTTCAGTTGAAAGTTAAATCAAAACACGATTCAATATTAAATCACTAGGATATCGTGATTTGTCTAAATATGAACATTTGTAAAGATTTTCAGATTTAAAAGTTTTAATTGAAAAATCAGGGTGAATTAGTATTATTTTTTATTTTTGTTTTTTAAGTTAAAAATTAAAACAATCTAACGATTTTGTAGGACCAAAATAAATTTTTAATATGTTATATTATTTCCTGTTTGCTCATACATAATTTAGTTGGGTCAAAATTATGTTATAGTTTTTATAGAATATTAGTTGTTATTTTTTGGTGTTCGATATATTATGTACTTCTATGACAAATTTTTGTGGCTTATTAAATATATATCAGAGAACGAGCATATAGAACGCTCGCATGTAACAAAATACGACAGAGCTTTTAGTAGTATTTCTTTATTAAATCTATCAAAAGCAGTATTGAATTTGTACTCTAATTACACACAAAAATAAAACAATTAAAATTTTTATATATAATATACAAGATGAACGACGTGGGGAGTAAAAAAGCAAGAATAATTGAATTTACTATATTACACCAAAAAAATATTATAATTTTAGCAACTTTTTAGTGCTGAATACTTAAAACATTTAAAATAGTTACACCAAATAAATGACGGTTATTTCCGAGTTGAGCGACATCTATACTCTAAAATAAATTTCAATCTTATTTAAGCTTATAAGAAAAAGTACAAAAAAGAAAACACAAACAAAAATTGATAAGAAAATAGAAAAATGAAAATCAGATCAGACTCTTCAAAAATGATATAATAAATGTTATTTCATTTGCTTCTGCTATCATTAAAAAAAATATATACAGTAAAACACAGTTACAGTTATTCACTAAATTTCAGTAATATTTTTGACTATAACAGTTTTGTGACTATAGGGGTAGAAAAAAGAAATTGCATATTTATAAACAAAATCAAATTCAATAAAATATCTTTCGTATAACAATTTTAAACTTTATTTTATTCATAAAAAGCTAGCAATTCTGTTATGTAATCACAAAATATACATATTTGTAATAAAGAACAGAAAAAGACAATATATAAATCAGTGTTTTAATAAAATAATCCACTATTGACTGTTTTATTGAAAAATTGGCGTTATATTTTAATGTGGCAATAAACGACATCGATTGTATGAACTTATGAAGTTTACTTTCTTCCAAAAAAATTGTTGCCTATAACAGAATTGTGACTACAAACGTTTTTGACTATAAACGAATTAAAATACATCTATCTGCTACGTTGAGAATAATGAGATTTTATTGTGTTCAGTTATATTGAAATAAGTATTAATTTCATCATAAAGTATTAGGTAAATATATTGTACTAGCTGTACCCGGTCCGCGTTGCTGGCCCCAAGTCCCTATAGTGAAAAAACAAATTAGCCGAAATTTTTACCAAATCTCTGAATGAAATCATACCAAGACTTCACAGAATTTCGGCTATTTTGGTTTTTGCGTAATAATCATCACTTGCTTTGAAAACCTTATATAAAGATTAGATTCTACAGTTTATTTTTGTAGTTTCAATAAGCTTAAACTGAAGGCAAATATTTCTAAAAAAAAATTTTTTCTTTATTTTATTTTAAGTATTAATTGATATTAGTTATTTCTTATTAACTTTAAAACAATTATGAGAATTTAAGTAATAATTGGAAAAAATATTATTTGGGTGGCAGATGTTTAATTAGGATGTTACATTCATTTATATTTTGTTACATTAATATTACAATTTAGGTATAAATATGTAAGCTAACGTAAATGCGTCTATCTGTTCGAACTTTGCAAGCGGATTCTACAAAACAATATTTGAATAATAAAAATAATCGACTTCCGTTTCACCAAAAGTAGGATAATTTCTTGAAAAAACTTAAGATATGCCTGCTCATTATATTTGTAATAGGTATTGGGAGCTGCCCGAACCACTCAAAATTTTGAAAAACGGTAATAGACGTATTTATTTCTTTTTGAGGCAGTACCTGAGTACAAGTTTTCAGCTCTGTAACACTTTTGATTCTTAAAATATTTGTGATAAGTGCTGGGAGTTGTGTGGCAGCTGCACGGATCACTCAAAGTTTTGAAGAACCGGTAAAAGGCATATTGTTTTATTTTTGAGGCAGTACCTGAGTACAAAATTTTCAGCTCTGTAAAACTTTTGATTCTTAATATATTTGTGATAGGTGCTGAGAGTTATATGACTGCCCGGAGTTGTATGGCAACTGCCCGAACCACTCAAAATTTTTAGAGACAGTAAAAGACCTATTTTTTTTATTTTTGAGGCAGTACCTGAGTACAAGTTTTCAGCTCTGCAACACTTTTGATTCTTAAAATATTTGTGATAAGTGCTGGGAGTTGTGTATGGCAAGTGGTCGAAACAGTCGGAATTTTTATACAGCGAGTAGGCCTATAACCTTTCTCTCTACTCCAGTAATATACTCTGAAAAATTCATCCAAATCGATTCAGTAGTTTTCGAGTCTATAAATAACATAAAGACAGACATAAAAAATTTCATTTTTATACATATAATATATATAGATATAGATAGATAGATGGAGAGTCAAAACAAAAGTTTATTAAATTTATGCAACTCTCATTAACGTCAACGCAATATAATGATTCTGTTTTATGATTTGAAGTTATTCTGAATATGTTACATTTTTGTTTTTCTTTTTTTTTAGCATTGTTGGATAATTTCATTTTTCAATAAGAATGAATTTTAATGTACAAAAATTACCGTAATGAATATGCTTTTGTATAACAAATTTAGCTCAATCTAGCCAAAAAATAAGAATCAGCCAATTTAAGAATTTTTGTAGTTAAATTATGATAAATTTGGCCGGATGACGACAAAAACCATTTTTTTGGTGCAAATTGTTTCTTTTTTTTTTTTTGATGAAAAATTCAAGATAAATAACTTATAAGGAAACCAAACATTTTAATTTTTATTATAATTTTTGGTTAATTAAATATAAGTATATCTAATCGAAAATTTCAAAAATATTTTAATTTGAAATTTACAACCCATAACTTTAAGTTTAGTTCTTAAAATTCATGTTTTTTTAAAAATGTTTCAAATACTTTACGATTCAAAAAGAACAAAAAATTAGAAATTAAAAAAAAATACCGATAGTTGACGTATGTAGAACACAAAAAAAAAAAAATGGAACCCGGATAAAATTATATAAGACAAAATTATAGATGAATAAAATTAATAAAACCAAATAATTTTATATTTTTAATAAAATTTTAAATGTGTAATTTTGTCTTTATGTAGAAAATGTATACTCTTGGCAATATGTAATTTTGTCCACACAATAATTTTGTCTTCTGTAATTTTGTTATCATAACCAACTTATTCTAGAGCAATTACATCTATAACAATAATTTACACTAACCTGAAAATTTATATTGTAATATTTTATTTAAAGGGTAAATGATATAGACAAAAGCTTTTTAAAAAATTATAAAATAATGAGTTACTAGAAAATAATTAGACCAAATACCTTAGACTAGGTCACAAAACATTGATTTATTTAATGTATTATTAGGTTAAGTAAATTGTATTGAAATTCAAATAAAGAAGAAAAAAAAATTTTTTTATGCCTTAGAGCTCAAAAAATATCAAATATTATAAAAAGCTTTAATCTACAATCACTCTTATTAGCAGATTTTCTGAATTAATTATTCTCAAAAATCGGCTAATTTCTCTCACAGACTGGATAAAAATTGTATAATACTTTACAGTGTATTGCATTGAAAAGAAGAAAAATGGAAAATTTTTATACAATTTAAATATAATTAAGTAAAAATTATTATAGGTATTATATAACAGTTAACTAGAACAATAACTATTAATACTGAGTATTTTACTTTTGCTTTTTGTTCTTGACAGTAAGTTAGGTTGAATTGCCGTTTCATACATTAGCTAATATCCTAAAATTTTTATAACATACATAAATGTTTTGAATTTTCCACCAAACTCAAGATAATTAGTTTTCCACTTTAATTCTCATTTTAACTCCAAAATACATAATTCAGTTTTCATGTTAAGCTTAAAAATTGGATTTAAATAGAAAAAATGTAATTTTGTATTTGAGCTCTCGCATTTAAGCTATTTTTAAATATTTAACATCAATTTTCATTTTCACTTTTGAAGATACAAAATTAAAAAATTTTGTAGAAATGTGAAACCTTTTAAAAATGTTTATTTATTTTTTCCCAAAAATTTTGATATTACCTACTTGAATCTCTTAGAATAACTTCGAATAAAAAATTATTTTTATACGGGTATATTTATTATGTCTAAATGGATTGTGTTTAACCTTTATGTGACAGTATTAAGAATTATCGTCTATTGGCGGTACTAAGTACTCTGGTACTATAATTAAGACATGTAATAAATGTTATTTTATTAAGTTTGGTATTATTTTTAGAATAAAACAGGAAGAAAATTCAAACAGGTGTAGCATAATGTAGTGTAGTAGTGTATTAGGACCAATCTTATTTCTCCTATATACTAGGGGTTAGGGACCAACCTTCATTCGAAGAAAACATTGTTGCTACATTTGCAGATGCTACTGCAAGCTGACTGCACTTTTAGATGACGTATTAAATTGATTGAAGTAAAATCAGTACATATTCATGTCACCAGCGAACATTACTAAACCTGAACCTGTAAATATCACATGGTTAAATATGAAAACACAGCCAAATATTTAGTGATGAAAACTGGGTTGATGGAAACCTTATGTAAAGAGAAGGTGAAGATAAAAACGTATTGTAGCTTCTACAATACAAACCATTTCATTTAAACTTTTTTTGAGCTTTTACTTCTTTTCGCTAATTAACGCCTTTTTATTTACTTATAAGATTCACAATATTAAATATTTTATTATAGCCCTTAAAATACGTTTTTCCCGTTTCATTGTTATTAATATAATTAATTTATATTTCTGTGTCAACAAATCCTAACCCCTTAACGTCTGAAAATGATGTTTCGAGTAAAATCAATTTTAAAGTATGAAAATATAGCATCAACTGGCACTGTACCAACTTCTAGTTTTTTAAAATCGCTTTAATTGTTTAAGCATTTGAAATCCGAAATGATTATTTGTAGGAATATTATAAAAAATATTTGAAGTTAAATTAGCGATTATGATAAAAACATTTTAAGTAATATATACCCTAGGAAAAGCGTGTTTACAGTTGTCCGAATAAACCAAATTTTGACAAGAAATATTTTCGAAAATTCTGAATATGGTGGTTATTGTATCTCCATTTTTTCTTATATCGACACAAGCGTTTAGGATTTGTTGGCAAACATTTAAAGTAAAAATGTGTCTTGAAAAACAGTTTAATCAAAATTACTAATTAAGTTTGTTTTGACAATAGAAATATTAACAATAAGTAGGAAAAAGATATATGTGAGCGCTTGTAACCTAGTAAACATAATAATAATTATAAAAGTAAAAATAAAACAAAAATTTGCTGATTGTATTTTACATGAAAATATGTCCTATTTATTTTCTATGTAGATCTCAACCAAATTTTATACCAAAACTGGCTTCACTGTAAAATAAAAAGTTCGCTGCCTTAGAATTGCAGGGTTCCATCCCTAAGAAATGGCGAAAAATTAGTTAAAAATTGCAAAAGATTCTACGTTGAAATAGGAAGCTACATAATAAATATTAAAAGCCTGAAGTAACTCAATTTTCAATAAAATGAAAAATTTCAAAGTTCAATCAGCGAAATTCATTTCTCTTTCACAGTTTTCTAAGTCCTATATTGTCATAGAACTTTTCATTCAAAAACAAAGAACTTTTCTAATTTGTATGCTATACTATTACAAAGCTCTATTTTCGCAGTACAATGGTGTACAATGTACAGAAGATTAAAAATAAAATAACAGGAGCCCCCCCACTACCAGGAGATCACGGAAGAATTCAAAAAAAGTGATACCAGATGATTTAAAAAACTATGTCAAGCAAAATAATGTCTTTTGCTTTGGTAAAGTCTCATTATTACAGACAACATAAACAAAGAAAATATTTGGATGCAAGTCTTAATATTAGAGAGATGTATAGACTTTATAAAGAGAAGATGGAAAAAGAAGATAACAGTTTTGTGAAAGAATATATGTCTTACCATATACCAAAAAAGATCGCTGCGATACATATCTGAAGAGCATTCAACATTGAAAGAAAATAATATAGGACTTTCCAATCAACAAATGAACAAAATTACAATGCACAAAAAGGAAAAAGAATTAGCCAGAACAATGCGAGAAGAAGATCGGAACAGAAATACTCCAGTGCTATGTTGTGATTTGCAAAATGTTCTTACGTGTTCGAAAGCATAAATCAGCTCTGATGGTAATGAAATCGCGAGTGCATTAACTAAAATATTGGTAGAAGTAGTGAAAGATAATCCAAATATATGCGAAATGATCTTGTGGTCGGATTCGTATGTACCTAAAAACCGTAATTACAAGTTATAAATTACAAGTCGAGTCACTGTGATGAAAATATAGAATTGGTAGAACTTAAGCAACCTAAAATTTATCCAAGGAAAAACAAACATTATACTATAAATAATACCTTTGAATTCACTGTCCCGAGAATAATGTGTTCAAGAAATTATAAATTAAGTCAGCAAAAAATTAAGGCTTTTTCAAGTGTGCTCAAATATATGCCGATTGTGGATAAGGATTATTTTGAAATTACCATTAAAAAAATTTAAATAATAGTTCAATAAATTAAATACATACTTTTTTTGATGAATTTTAATTTATATTTATTTTTATTTAAAGCTATGAAAGTAAGACTGAGCCTTATATTTTGGTTTTTGAAAAAAAAGGTATACTTTTGATGTAATTATTATAATATCTACTTATGTATATAATAAAATGTTGAAGTTGTGAATTAATTTTATTTAAATAAAACTAGGGAGGAAAGTTATTTTGATAAAAACTATAAATGAAAGTTACTTTTGATAAAACTATACAGTATACGAGTTATCTTAACGTTTTGTTTTTATTTTATATATTTTGGTTTATTTTAAGCTTGAATTCTTAATAAACATTTAAAGTTTAATTAATTAAAAGATTAAAACCGTATATAAAACACTTTTAAGTTAATTTCCTACAAAATGTTTAGTGTTGCATAATTCTATTGTTTTTTCTGAACAAAATGCTCCTCTTGTTAATAAAATAGTTTTATGTCAAAATTTCAATTTCCGATTTCTTTGAACTGAATAAAATTTTAGGCACCATAATAGGTAATTTACATTTTAGTGTAACAAAACAGAAAAATAAAAAAATTTAATGTTCCAGCATAGAAATATAGAACTTGAAAAGTTTAGCCTTCATTTTCTCAAAACAACCACCATCCATGATGAATTAGAGATTCCTGCAATTCAAGGGCATCGAGTTTTCAATAGATGAAAGTCAATTCGATTTTGCTAAACGTACACTTTTGAATCTAATTATTGTCCTCAAAGATTCCGGCCACAGCGTTTTTATGCTTTAAATAACTTTTTACAACATTATTCCGTGTGTTTAATTTATTTAACAATAAAATTTAGAAACTCTAGTTATAGCGCCCATACTATAATTAATATTTTGATCGATTTCGGTTGTTGTACGCGATGATCGCCTATCATATTGTATATTTTTAATCAAAACAGCTTTTTTATTATAAGAAATAATATTTCGACCAATGAAATTAATATTTATATTTTTTTAATTTTTACAAGTTAATATTTACAAGTTAACATTTTTATATATAAAATAGATAGGCAACGAGTAGAGTTAATAGAAGAGGTTAAAAGAACTTATATCACATGCACCTTAAAAAAAGCCAAAGACAATTATTATTCAAAACATATTTTACTCTATAATGTCAAAAGACACCTAGAGGTAAGGTACATAAGTACCTACATAAGATTAGTCACATAGTGGTTAAAATAAAAAACATGCCTGCTCCATATTAAATGTCACATTACATTAATTTGAAACGAAAACTTTAAGCAATAAATAAATATATATAAATTCGCTTTTGGTATCATCATTTTTTCCAAATCTGTTCCCAGAATTCTATTAATATTTTTTTTTTTAAACAATTGAGAGTAAAAGGAATAAAATAAATAATTCATTTCAAAAAAATAATGTTCTATGATTCTTAAAATGCCTTTAGATAGAATTGAATTCGTATTAGTAACAAAAAAAAAATGTAAGGGAAGATATAATATGTACTCATACTTTGAAAGACTTTGAAATCACGTGTGGAAAATTTCTTTTTTAAAAATAAAATTTAAAAAAAATAAAGAAAAAATAACAAATAAAAGGACTTTCCTGCTTTGAACAGTTGGCTTGATCTTTTTACAGGAAGTTTAAATAGATTTGAAAATATGTTGACAATATGGTATAAAAATAAAAATAAAATGAATAATTGAATAGTATGAAATGAATTGAATCGATATGAAAAATTATATTTTATGATTTATTTATTATGCTTAAAATTGTTTTTAATTAGTCTATAAAAAGTATAAAAATGTCAAGAATGAATAGTCGGAGAACATCAGAACAAATAAATACAGTTCAATAACTTCTCATATCTCGGTGCACACAATAATAATGAAAACAATGTTCACAAGTACATACAAAGTCGTATCAAAGTAGGTAACAGATGCTTACCAAAAATTGTTCAAATCCAAAATACTTAATAAAGAATGTAAGAGCACAATTTAAGCCAACTTTGAATGTTCACAAGAAAAATTTTATAGTAAAATATATGTCTCTAAAGTGCTTAATACATTTAGTTATAGCATACAGCGCTGAAACGTGGTGTTGGAAATTAAAATTATGATATAAGCCAACTTCGAACCTTTGAAAAAAAAAAGTGTATGTAGAATATATGTTTCAAAAGTGCTAGAATATGCCAGATATGACTTGGGAACAAATGATGAATTTCTCAGCCTATTTTCAACAATTCAGATGATTGAAGGAAAATCATGAACGACATTAAGGCTTACTCAGCGTTGTAGTACCTATAGACGATTAGGATTGTGGATATAAAATTGGATGTATGCTTGTATACCTGGATAGACGGTTGACTTGGAAAAAACATACATCAAGCAAAAGAGACCTTTACAACTTTAAACTAGTTATTGGTAAACATTCAAAGATGAAATGACTAAATTACTAAAAAATAATGATATACAATTTTATACTAAAACCCATCTGGTCATATACTGATTCCAGCTATAACTCTAACGTGGAGATAATACAAAGAATGCAATCAAAAATCTTAAGAGTTATACCTAATACCATATGGTATGTGAAAAATAGTAACTTACACAAAGACTTATCCACATAAACCGCAAAAGAAGAGCTTGAAAAGGTCACAAATAACTACGCTGGCATACTCACACATTATCCAAATTCATTGGCAAGAATACTGAATATTCCAGCTAGCAGCTGACTAAAATAAAAAAGACCTTTAGCTGCCTAACAGAAAAAAAAAACAAAAAAAAAAATTGTCTTATAACAAAAATAAGACAATTAATGAGTACTGTTAATTGCAAACCAAAAGAAAGATCCAATAAATTAAAAAACTTAACAAACAAAAATTATTTGTATCCGTAGCACGCACTATACCTCATTGCAAGTAAGTCAGTAGCCAGTACTACCTAGCTTGCACCTGTAAAATCCATCTTACTTACAGTTGACGTGAGCACTTAAAATTTCGCGCAATCATCGGGTTTAATACCAAAATAAATAGAAAAAGCAGAAATTTGCCAAAAGTGATCAAAGATGGAGATGATGTGAGTAAGATTCATTTTTCAAAATTACATTTTTAACGATTGTGTCTTTATTCGCATTAAATTTTATGTAGGTACTCACTCATTATTATTTAAGTCAAAAAATTTATATAAATATACTTATATAGGGTATAACTTACTGGTTCATTTTACTACCAACAAAATGATGCAGCTTCTAAGCCAAATTATAGTAAATTTTTTTAAAAATTTTTGTTTGTTGTGTGTTATTACTGTGGGTTTTTACTGTCGCAAAGAATGTACTTGGAATCTATTTATAAAAGAAGTAAAAGCTTGTCTAGGTAATAAGAAAATGCAATAGATCTTAAGAGATCCAAAAGCAAATACATTAGAGGTCGCGCTACATAGAACCCCTCCCATTCAAAGCTTTTCTGTTGTTTTTGCTATAAAGTATAGGGTTCTCAATTCTTGCACAGTTGTTTATGATCGAAAAAGAGAGCTGACGAGGTATTACTTTGGACCGGGTGCAGCTAGTATATAATATAAATATATAAAAAAAACTGTTTATATTTAACTGATATTTAGAATAAATAGTTTAAACGCCTGTTAATATTATTGTGTGTGGACAATTAAACAAATTACATAAAAATTTATGTTTGCATTACATTTGCAAAATTTTTTAATTTAAAATCGAACAATTTATAAAATAGAACTTTTTACATTTAAGAACTATAAACATTTAAGATGAGAATAGTATAGAAGAAATAGAACTATAAACATTTAAAATGAGAAGAGTATAAATACCCTACTATCACAATCTTGATGTAAGGTATTTTTTGCAACTGAATATTTTTTTTTTGAAACTCATAATCTCTCATTTTAAGAATATCACAACTTTTTCTAAGAAATTTTCCTCATTTGCACAGCATAATATGATGCTCGTAATCTAATAAATGATAATTTTGACAATTTTCTGAAATTTTTTTTTTGTTTTTTAAATAAATTCATAAAATGTCTTATCATTATTTTAACACGGATTAATGCTTCCATTGTGCTTTGAAATTGAAAAAACTACCACAAAAAAGGCTAATAATATTACAAATGACGTTAATGAGAACAGTAAGACATCTTTATATCTTTAATTGTAGAGGATATTTTTCTTCATGACAGTAATTATTATGTTTCACAAATTAGTTGGGTCGCACCAACAATAATTGTTGAATGTGTATTGTAATAAATCAAATTTTGTTATTCAATTTTTAATATTTGGTTCAGCAAATCCGTATTTCAGTCACTTCCTATGTTCATGTTTCACAATGCAAAATTCAACACGGATAAGATACATACAGCGCGTTTCTATAAATGTCAAAATGTATATTCATTATTGAAATAAATGCACCGGTTTTCCCTTCCCTTCAATTAATTTTTATATGTTACTAGTGAATCCCTGTGCAATTGCACAGCGGTGGTTTAACTACCTCATTATTGATTCATATGATTTAATATGAATTTTAAGCCCGCCCCTAATATTCAATAAGAAAAAGGTTTACAAATCTATTTTTACTTTCGTGTAAAAATTAGATTTGGTTCCTTTATAATTACGAAAATGAACAAAATTATTATGTTTTAATGCAAAATAAACCTTTAGCATATTGGATTTTATATCAATTTATATTAGTTCAGTTAGATCTCCGTAACATGATTTAAGTTTGTGTTGGTATTTTACTTCGTAGGTCTAAAAAAATGTTGTTTTCATGCCGTTGCAAAAATCAATCAGACAAATAAAGTAAATTAACCTCAGTATTGCTGTAGTTATTATACTATTATATTCCTTCTGATTAAAATTTTGAATTAAAAATAATAATTTCTTATTTTCGCTTTACCCAATACACCAACCTTAAAAATTATTTTTAATGTATAAAAAGAGAAGTGTCATAACATATAAACTACTATTGCTAATTGATAAACACCGGTGTGAACACAGCAATTAAATTCTATTTAATATAATAAAATTCAACATAATAATAACACGAAGTGAAACAAGCATTAAAGATAAAGTACTGAAGTTGAAGAGTAGCACAATATGTATTAAATTTCATTTAAGTTCATAATATTATGTTTTGGTTATAAGTAGCGCAAAATTATCATGATGATTTTTTCGTAAAAAATAGTCTTATATTGATCTCAAGGTAGGTGGAAGTTGCTGCCGAACACCAATATATTTAGACCAGTCAGGTCCATTGTAATATCACTGGAATTTTCTTCGCATAAACCTACTCGCTAAACTATTTTTTGGTTTTTACAAAGCGATAGAGCTCTTGAATTTTAACGTTTTCAAGTTCACCTGGTGAATCTGCAATTATTCCTTATTATTCCTTACCGGAAGAATTTCCAAGGTGTAACTTCTCTAACGAGGACATTGAAGTTTGCAGAATTTCATTAAGTCTTGTGGCACCCATAGTCGTATTCATAAGCCATAGTCATATTTAACGGGTATGTATGGCTTCAAGAAAAAAGATCTTTAGATGAATCTTTTTTGTGATATAAATTATGACCTGAACCTCATAAGGAAATGGTGCTCGGTGCACGGTGCACGGTGCATGGTGCATGGTGCATGGTGCATGGTGCATGGTGCATGGTGCATGGTGCATGGTGCATGGTGCATGGTGCATGGTGCATGGTGCATGGTGCATGGTGCATGGTGCATGGTGCATGGTGCATGGTGCATGGTGCATGGTGCATGGTGCATGGTGATGGTGAATGGTGCATGGTGCATGGTGCATGGTGCATGGTGCAAATTTTAAAATTTTTTTGCGTTACATTTTGCTTTACTTTATTACTTTAGTATTGAATTTTTATTTTTATTTTTGCATCCTTGTAACTGTATTACTTTTCGCTCCGAAATATCAACCTAATATTGTTTTATTATATAATTTTATTATTTCCACTCTTGTTATTTCATTTAGCACATATTCTCAGGAATATCAGAATGATCTTACATTTATCTAGTTTTACCATTAATGTTTTACAAATTTTTTAATTTAATTTATGATAATGTACTATGGTAATATGTAACATGGTATAATAAATAAATCAATCTTAAAAACTTAACTAACTTGTTGAGAGTACTACATCAGCCCATAACGGTGTTTGTTTTATGAGTAATGACAAACTAATTATTTTTTTGTTTCAATACATAATATCCAAACTTATACAACTTTCGATGCTATTAAAATATTTGGTCCTCATATTTTTACATTATTCTGATAAATTTCGCTATAAAAAGAATTTACTGTACCGATTTCTTGGACATTAGTCATGGTGATCATTAAAAAAAATTTTACACAGTTTGAAAATGTCATAAACGTTTACTACGAAATACCCTAAATATTATTAACTGGAATCCTAAAATAATAAAAAAAAATATAAGTACAAAAACAATTCTAACTTAAAATATACCTACATTCTTAAGTTCCGTTGATTAAGATTATAATTTTTTATCTTGTTTCATCGTTTGTATCTTATCGTTCTGATTTATAAATCCAGATTTCATAAATGTATCTAAATATTATATACAACATATATATTGCATGCATCCGTATTATATAAAAAGTAGAGCGTAGGTGGTGTTCATGGTTTCACAAAAAAAAAAACATTTCCAAAATTGTATGTCATTTAGGAAAAAAAAAATAGCAAACAATAAAATAAAAAAAATCTCTGGAGAATTTTTAAAAATATTTTTAATAAATTGTCAACATGAAATTTTCATTTAATTTTTATGATTTTGTTTTAGAAAACTAAAGAAAAACCAACAAAAGTAAACACAATGATGAGTCCTTTTTTGAACAATTGAAAAGTTTTAAAATTGTAACACTGTCATATTTTGAGCACGTTATGGGTATTTAACGATACAAAAACAAGAGACAAAAAAAAAAATCAAGTAAAATTTTACATTAAGACTAAACGTCTTATCATTTAATTTTTCTCAAGAAATGATAATTTATCTTATTTTTGTTTTTAGCTTGAAGATCATTTATTTAGTCCTTTTTTCATTTGTTATTCTTTCAAACAATTTAATTAAGGAAGTCTTTAGAAAAAGATATATATATATATATGCATTATACTTGTCTATATCATGTACTGGGGTAACGATTTAAATGAAAGCTTGGGATAAAAATAAAATACCTTATATCTTTCAAATGATATGGACAGAGATATTTAATTTAAAGGTCCATTGAAGAAAAATGTTATTTTATTCTTTGTTGTTTTTTTCTGCTTTTTAGTATATCCGATATTAGTAAATAATAATGTAGGTCAAACCATTTTCGAATTCTGATAAAAACTCAAATGATTGTTGACACTTACGGTGACCATTTTGGAAAATTAAAGATACAGGACAAGGTATATGCCGCTATAACTTTTAATATTTGCATTATTGATTTTTAAATCATTCCTAAATTCATTTAGATAAAAAATTCTACCAATATTAACCCAAAATAAAACGGAGTCGTAAGAGTACCCAATCGACAAAAAATGTAGACATATCTAAAAGCTCTATCCCAATGACATAATCACATACAATACTACAGGAATGGTGAAAATTTGTTAATCTTCTTTAATTTTTGTTTCATCAAAATCACTATTTGTCTGTAATTGGGGAATAATATTTTCGATGATAAGAGGCAAAAACAATTGTTTTTTGAGTTCAACAAATTTGAACGGGAAATCTCTTAAAATAGAAATAACTGAAATGATTAATAGGTAGAATTGAAATGATTAATAGGTAGTTACAGCAGTATCATAACTTGTTTGAGTACAATATTGTTCAAGATAATGTGCTGAACAATTAACTCCTATCAGATTTTTGCCAATGAATTCAATTCAATTAAGTCTATTGAAAATTGATTTTAATAATTTAGATAGTGTTGGGTTTGCTAATTATTTATATGAGTAGTGTTACCATAATGTTTCATTTCTGTTTTTTGTATTGGTGTAATTTTTGTTTTATATTTTAAATTGCAAAGCATGAAAGATGTAAAATAAAGAGGACATTGAAAAGTATCCCTAAGAAATAAGGACATTGTTGTGTAAAAATACTGGACGAATGTATAGTGCAATGATCCTACAATATAAAAAAAAAATATTATATATATTTTGAAAAAAATTTTGAATTAAAAATTTAAAGGTGTCTTCTCGGAAAATCTAAATGTTGGCCTATCTTTCAGTCTTCAAAAATAGTGTAGTGAAGAAATTACCAAATAGAGATATAAAGTATGATAAACAGAAATGGGACCGGGTAACACCTTCTAGAAATACTAAAATTAGGTTATAAAATCTCAATTCAATCAAACAACTTAGACTAAAGATCTCAAGCGTTTGTTTTTGTTTTATATATAATTGAATTTATAGTAAGCATCCTAATTTAATAATTAATCTTAATCTTATACTTAATACTTGTAATTTTTTTTCTCTTTTTAATTTTAATGTTGTAATTCTTTTATTTGTAGTATCATCTAGTTTCTTGTTTTACTTAAAAATTTAAACTCAAATATAATTTGAATAACTTTTAAAGGATTAAAAGTTGATATTATTGTATTAAATTGGAATATATGAAAATATTGCTTCAAGTGAAAATATGGTTTCATGGCACCTTCCATTATATTCGGAAAAGAAGAGCAATATTTAATTACGTTATATTATAGTAATAGGTTACCTATTTTTTATGAAACCATGCTGAGAAAACGGTAAAAGCTTGGAACAGGTTTCATAATCATAAATTATCTTTTCAAAAGCTTTTGGGATAGAATATAATTAGGCAAATTAAAAAGCAATAGGCCGGAAGTTAGTAACTGTGTTTTTAAACGTTTTCAATTTAATATAATTTAATTCACTCCTATTTTTCAAATATAAAACCAATGATTTCCATTTTTTTTTCAGTATTTTTATTTGCTGCTTAAATCATGGAGGACTTCATTTAGAATTTCTCTCACGAATTAAAGGAATAAATAAATCAAGATCTTATAGAAGTTAAGTTCCCGTCTACTATGATTAAGTTTTTGAGAACTATTTTTAATAATCAAACAAAGAAAGTTGTTTTTAATTAATTTTTATTAATTTTAAGGCAGAGCTTTTTACTTTTACAATGGTAATCAGACTTAATTCTAATAGGATTTTTTCTTGCTATTTATACAAATTTAAACAAAGAACAATAATTGAGATTTAGAGCAAGATTACAAAATCAATAAGAATTCATTAATTGGGTTTTTTTATAAAAAAAAAAACAATTTCATAATTTCTTATAACATAGAAAAATATTAAAAACATTATTACAATAACAAAACATCAAAAACATAGTTTAAAATTTTGAACTCTAGATTATTATTTTACTTAAAAGAATTTAGTAGTTACAATGATGAGTAATAACATATTAGTTTAGTTGTGAGTTTAGCATAATGCTTTCTAATTAAATGCAAAACAAAAACATCAATTCTAGAAATATTGGAAAAGAAATGTTAATATTCAGTATCTGGCTTAGGATGAATGCCTGTACACCCTCTTAAAAATTTCCTTCTAACTTTCTATTTAATTCCATAAGTGAGGCACTAATATTATACCAAATTTGGCAACCGTGAATCAAAATTGGTCTAATAAGCGATTGATACTAATTTTGATTTCAACAATTTTTGGGCTATAGCGAATACCTTTCTCGCCGATTTAATTTTATTTTTAATATGCTCAGTAAAATTAAGATTGTATTGCAAAATTACCACTAGATATTTCACTTATTTTTTTTACTAATTTAATATTTCTTGGAGCTTAGATATGGAAATTATTCCAATTTTGTCGAACGTCCTTATTACATTTATTTACTTCTATTAACATTTATCCAATGATGTGCGGAATAAAATGACTTTACATTTCCCAAAACTAACTCTCATTTTCTAAGAGGTAGCATAGGAAAGAACTTGATTAAACATTGACTGCAGCTTATATTGAATATCTGAATTTTTTTTTCCGCCACGTAAACTATGAGGTCATCAGCAAATACTAAGTTAAACTTAGCATCATTATTATTATGAAGACCCTATAATAAGGCACTCAAAAAGATATTAAACAAAACTGGAGAATTTACCGTTCCCTGTTGCAAACCGTTTTTAATGTGGAATAGTTTTTCAGAATAAATATTACCAATTTCAGCTACAAACGTCTTATCAGTTATCATGTCATAAATAATTTTCGTTAGATGAATCGGGTAATTGTAATTTATAAGTTTAGGTAAATATTAAGCCTTCAGTCCATACTGAATTAAAAGCAGATTCAAAATCTATTGGGCACCCACGTAGTTTTTATCATTAAGATACCAACATACGTATGTATTGCGGAATAATTTGCTCTAAAACCAAAATGATTATTAGGTATGACACCTTTATCTGCTGTAACTTTAGTCAAATATTTGTTAACTATAGTCTTCCAAATATTTTACTTATGTTAGGTAACATACTAATTCGTCTGTAGCTTTTAGGGTATCTAGAAACTTTTACAGGTTTTTTTATTACAATAACGGTAGCTTTTTTCCAAAGTTTTGGGAAATAGGAATTATTCAACATATTATTAAATAATTGTACCTTATTGAGAAATTATAATATCAGGTAAATTTTTTAAAAGTATCTTAGAAATATTATCCGGCCCCATAGATATTTTGTTATTTAGTTTTCGAAAAGCGTCATATACATCCTCTAGAGTGACGAAAAAGTTATTATTATTTTGATTGGTAAGTAAAGAGTTGGCTTTCATATTCTCACTAAAATTAATTAAAGTTGTAGAGCATCATTATTTTATAAGTTGAGAAACTGCATTACTGTTTCATTTATTAAGTTATATTGTGTCGTATTAAGTGGCGGAGCGATATTTGAATGACTATTTGACTAATTGAGAAATTTCAGAACCAATAACATTAAGAATATCCTGTTCGTTTGAAATAATTAAAGTGTTATTATGGGCAGTGTTCTGATGACCTGAACTTATATTGATTGCGTTGAGTAAGTTATTGTCGTGTGGGTTTATTTCCAATGATACAACTTCATTCATATTTTTATTTTTGAAAATTTATTTATTTCTGGAAACATGTTACGGGAGGTGGTGACTGCTTTAACTCTTTAGATTGTCTATAATTATTCAAATATAATTCTGTAAGTTTTATTTTTAACTTTACTGTACTTATGATTTTAACTGATTATTTATATTATTATATAATTTAATGCCAGTGTATAAAGTTGTAGATGTGCAGAATTGTGTGGTTTTTTACGATCTAGGTGAAGTAAGTTTTGACTTCTATTTTATGAATAACTAGCCATTTTTATTAAGTCTTTTATTAAGTCTTTTATAAGCAGTATCTCCTCTTCGCTATGGATAAGCTCAGTACTTTCTCTACAGTTATAATGATTTAAATTTTTTATAGCTTTATTTTGAATCACCTGCAGCTCATCTATCTTTTGTTTGGAAATTGTTCCCCATACTTTTATACCATAACTAAGATGACTGTGGAATACCGAGTAATAAATATAGATTTTTTTTTTGTTTTCGGTATTAATTCATAAATTTATTTATACTTATACAAAATTAAAAGACAAAAATACTGACGAAATATAAACACAACAATGACTACTTAATAATAACATATGGTCGGTGTTTTGCACAAGAATCGAATCGCCAATTTTAAGTTTTGAGAACAACGCATTTTAAAGTTTTCCTAAATATGATTTAGTTGAGTAAAACTTCATATATAAATATATCTTCTTAATATTAAGTGTATATCCAGTGAATACTTTACCTCAAGTACTATGTAATAAAAAAATGTTTTCGGAGCTGTAGTATTGGATATAAGAATGAAAATATGGATATTTGCCTTTTTAGGAAATTTCTTTCTTTCTTTTTTATAAAAAAAAATATTTGCATCACTCTAAATATGAATGAAGATTCTGTGGAATAATTCTAGTGTCACAAAGTGATAGCAGATCCTTATATTTTAAACTAGAAATGTGCAACTTTCCCGTATATGCCTTGGGTATTTCAGTGCTATGTTTTCTTTCTCTCATGGGACGAGCAGCTACATGAAGCATATGAAATTCACTATCATAATCATATTTGAAATTAGTTATATCAGGCTGGGTTTTAACATACTGTAGCCATTTAAATTAACAGTTTTTAAATTTCAGTATTTTTTTTTTATTTAAGTTGATATGTTTGAGTTTTTAATTTGATATTATTAATTTCATTGGATACTATTATTAAGATTTTAAATAAAATTTACCAAATAATTAAACCATTTCTTCTTAAAATTTGAGTTATTGAGTAGTGTGAGTATGATTATGAGGTAGATTAGTGAAATAGTAGAAATTGAATAGTTTAGTGTATTTATTTTATTCCATGCTATAACATTGCCCTCTGTTAATTTTTTCAAATTTAAAGGTAACACTGCACTTTTCTAGTCTAAAAAGTCGGTATGGTATAGCATTTTAATGTTATATCGCTTAGGATTTTTTGTAGCAATTTCTAGATTCTTTCTAGCAACATATCTAGAACACGTTTCATACGCCAGTTTTCAGGGCAATTAACGTTTAAATGTTTTGCAGTTCTTTTTATGGTAGAGTGCATAGAATCTCTTTCTTGCTGCAAATTCATGCCCAGATTCATAAAAAATGTGATCTATAGACTCACAGTGCTCCAACAATCGAACAGCAAACAAACATGCAATTACAAAAAATTGATTGCGGTTTTGTCCCAGACAATTATATCACTCATTATAACGAAGTTTTTATATTGCGAATAATCTTTAATTTGAAAAAAAAACCCAGGTTGCAAATTCGATAGAGTCTCTCTTACCTTCTGTTTCATCCCAAATGTTACAAAATTCATCACGATTGCTGAGATTGTATAATGTCAAATTATAAACGGCTAATTTTCTTTTATAAAATATTGAAAACACTTTTCCTTTCGGACATTCTAAGACAGCTTGTAAACCAAAACTTAAGAAACAGAAGTTTGTATTTACTGAATTTTCACTTAGCAGTTGTTGTGCCATTTCTCGAATTTTTTTTTTCTAAATATGTGTTCTTTATATTCACCTTTTTCTAAAAGTTTTTCAGTGCCATCAAGTCCTTCGAATCTCACACAAAAATTACAGCGAATAGAAATAGAAATAATTTTTATATACCAAACAATTTATTATCATTTTCATGTAAATTAAATTGTTCGACCTTTTTGTTGAACGATAATTTAATTTTTCTTATGAGAAAATTGCGAATGTATCATAATCGTCCATTTAGCATAACTTTTATAATGTTTGAAAGATTTCCGTCTTTTTTTGCAATAAAGTATAGAAGGCTAAATAATAGGAATAGAACTTTCGTTCCTTTAGCAAAACGTTCCTCTTGATTTCACCGTTATAGTGGCATCAACAAATCGAACACTGAAATTGGGAGATTCGACCCGCATCTTCTGCAAAACACCGATGATATATACATATTGTAAAAATTTTTACTCAAACCAAATGAAAAAATATTTAAAATATCTAAAACGCCTCGGCTTTATCATAAGATATTCTTTTGAATAAAATTTCAGATTATAAAGGACCTAATTAAAATAAAAATCATTGTAGCTAAATCTCGGAAAATGTCATGTACTCGTATATGAACTGTATTCTTTGATGTCTTGATGTTTATTATTTTTTTTTTTTCTGTTTCAAAAAACATAGCTACTGTATTTTTCAATCTTTCAATTATTCAATTCAAAATTAATGATAGGTACTTACCGAGTACAGAATGAACCAGTTGCAAAAGTATCATTAAGTAGTAAAGTATCATATGAAAAATTTCAGAGAATATTACAAAAAAAAATTGAAAAAACAAAAAATGTCAAAAAAAATAGTAATAAACATCCTGGAATATGATTTTCCAAGTAGGTATATAACTTTAGATGATACTTAATGTTCAAGTAGTTCTTTAAGTAAATTAATTTTAATTTAAAACTCATTTCAAGAATACCAGTTTTAATAATATTAAAAATTATTTTATTAAAATTTAAAATTTCTTTTTTAAACCCAATTTAAAGAACAGAATTAATAGAAGGAATTTTTTTTTTTTTTTTTGTTCACAATGACAAATTCTGAGAAAAAATTTAAAATAAATGTCCTTTTCTTATTTTATTCTAAATTAATGTAATAAAATATAAATTTTATTTTCATATTTAGTTAACGGAAATTTCAATTTTTATTATATTTTTGTATAAAAGTTTTGTATTGTTTTTTGTTTTTTTTTAATTTTTGGATATGAGAACTCATTAAAATTGGTCTTGTGGTTTTTTATATCTAAAAATTTGTCATTTGGAATTAAAGTATTCTTATTATACTCGTATTGTTCATAATTTCTTTTTTCTTATGTTATTATGATAGCTTAAAAAGTCTAAAAAAGGTACTCGAGTTGATGGAAAAACTTTTTTTCTTTATAATAAAGTATGCATATACATTTCCATATGGTTGATTTGTAAACAAAAGAAAATTTTCTTTTCCAACAATGTATTAAGGATACAGACAATCTGATAAATTTTATTTGCTTTGTTTTTTCGTTATTTTGTTTTTGTTTTCTGTTGTTTAAATGTTCATTCAGGATAAGTAAGTAAGTATAAATAAGTCTACCTTTTTGTAGAACTTGTCCTATTAAATTTTGATATTTTTTTGAAAAAAAACAAAAAACAAAATTATTTAAAAACTTTTCAACTTTTAAGTTCCTCTCTGATGAATGGTATAATGTACAATAGGATGTATTTACAGTTATTCTATTCAAGGCGTTTTACCAGAATTCTTATCACAGTAATTATACTTTCTTTTTGTTTAAGTTTTTGAAATCCTTTAAATGGTTGATGTCTAGATAGTATAAGAAAAAATAATGACAAACATTTTCTTTTTGAAAAGAAAAGCAAAATACTTCCGGTGTTCCCACAAATGACCAAATTATAAATTAAATAAATAAAAAATATATATATATATAATATATATATTATATATTCAAATGTATTTAGGATAGATCTGTGTACAAAATTCTATCATTTGAGTAATACCATTAAATAATTGTGAATTTATTTTTTTATTTAAAATTTTTAAATAAAGTTATTACAACGTAAATGGGAGTTACAGTACAGACAAGAATGATCAAAGGCATTGTAATAAATTAATAATTTAATCAATAACTTATTATTTCTGTGTGGTATCATAATATTTTTGGGCCATTCGATGTAGACAAAGCTCCATCTTATACTTTTTAAGCCTAATTGTATTTGTATTTGAGGATTGTGATAAAAACATGCTAAATGTACAATTACTTATGTACATATACATATACAATATACAAATTTCACATGCGTAAATATTCTGCCACCCCGATCAGAGAATCCCGCCAATTAAAATACATTTTTGTTGCTTTATTCTTTCTATTTAATTGAGCCGATTCATATAAGACAAAAAAATTTCCCAACTCTGGAGCTATATATGTATATGCTCGTACCTGTTTTTGATGACAACAAGTAAATACCAGACAGCATAGTTTTAGAAAAACATATTAAAAACAATCAGTTGTAATTTTCAAATTGGGGTCTATTGGTCCCAAAATATCACTCTTCAGCTATTAGAACAGCGTTCTACTATAAAATAAGTGTTGTAAGACAACGTTATTCTAAAAGAAAAAAAAGTTTGAATATAGCTATAAATTGAAAAAAGACTGCAGTTTTTTGCCGGTATATAAAGAAGAAGCTTGATACTTCTTTTCGTAATGAGTAGTACCATACAGTTATTTACATTTACGCCTCTCTGTATTTTTCTTTAAACAATATTATACATTGGTTAAATCTTTCATTTTGATTAATGTATATTAGATTTTGTAGTACGTGTTCAGGGCAGTGTTCAGCCCTTACAGTTAATGAAACACACTCACTCAATCAGAAATTATAAATTATATGTAAATAATGTGACAATTATATAATAACATAAATAAACCAGCCGCACACGCAAGTCAGAAAAACATTATTAATATCTTATGTATACAACACATGGAGTTAACCATAACCTCATCCTCCATAATATTCAATATTATGATTATGATAATGATATTTCTAAATAAATCGTAGAAGAGATCAATTAGTATAAGAACTATACCGTCTAAAGTATTCAATGTACGTCCAATATCAAAATCAGAATACCTAAAAAGAGTTGCATTTCAATTCTGAGCTTCTCGTTCTATATAAGATACCCATAATTTATTCTGTCAAAATTTGGAAAACAGAGAAGTATAAAATCGTACAAAAGACAAAAATAAAAGGAAAGTATAATAAAATTATCCTAATTGGTGATTGTCGAGCCTTTTAGGCAGGTTGAAGAAAAAATGGAACGAATGGGTCTCAAAGTAAATCAAAAAAACAAAATATATGTTGTCGATAAATAGAAAGGCCTCGAAATATCATATTGAGCTTACCAACTAATAAAAAGTTGTAGCATCAGTTTGTCAAAACATCTCGGGTCAAAGCTGCTTTCTCGAAGCACCAAAGTTCAAATCTACAAAACGCTGATACTCTCCGTTCTGCTCTATGAATCAGAATTATGGACAGTGACGAATTCAAGTAAGCATGCACTTAGTGTCTTCGAGAAAAAAATTCTTCGTCGGATGTATGGTCTTCAAAGAAATTATTATATGGCCGAACTCTATGAGCTGTATAATGAGGTAGACGTAGTCACGAAAATTAAACGAAGGAACTACAGTGGCTCGGAAACCTAGATGAAGGAAAATGTTCCAATCAAGAGAATCTTTGAAACGATATCGGAAGGTGCAAGACCGGTACAAGATCGGGGTCGACCAAACCTTCGTTGATTTGTTTTTGTAGATTTAATTCAATTTCATATCTTCAACTGGGTAGAATCCCCCCCTTGACCAGAAAAAATCGACCTTGATGATGAAACGACCAACGTTGATGAAAAAAGGACGTTTATGAAAAAAAGACGTTGATGAATCAAACCCAGGATCTACATTGTCTGTTGGTCACATAAGTAAGTATAATAAAGGTAAAATTTGTGGACCGATGTAGTAACATTGCTGCAATTTACGAATTATCAAATCAATTTGCTCTATACATTTAATAGAAAAATATTTATGAAAAATATTATGAAGAAGATATACAAAGTCTATTAATACTTGTATTGATAGGTTGAAAACTGAGTGGTATTTGTTGTTTTTATTTTTGCAAAAGAGTAAATACCTCTATGTATTGATAATGAAGCAGCTTCTGTAATATATTCCAATGCGGGTTAAAGAACCTACTTTAAGAAAGTAAATAAGTAAATAACAGTATACTTCTAACCGTAATTGTTACTCCTTATATAAAAAAGTTCGTTATCTTAACAGAACAGAATCTATTAAAATCTCAAGTATAGTGAAAAATACTCTTCGATAACATTGACTTAAGACGTAACTACATAATAAATAAAAACAATAGCTTTAACTTCTAATTCATAATTCTAACACTAAGTGCTACTAAAATAACTCTGGTGTGTTATAATATATAGATACAGTTTGAACTCATATCTAACTTGAACTGCAGACATAAATTTGAATAGTCGGTAGAAGGAATAATAGAAGTAGATATCTATTGATGATGCAATTACCTTAGAGAAATACATCTATAATAATATGAACAGTATATTTTTTAAAGCATTATTTCTAGATTCACATAATTCTTAATAAGTTAAAGATAATAGTATGAAAGATATATACGTGCTATTGCTTATGAATGATGATTTACGTATTATTAGATGACATGACTGTCCCATGAAATAGTTGAAGCTGATGACTGTTATAATACTCAAAATAGTATTTTTTTATTATAGAAAAACATGGACAACAATCACCATTGATCAACCAACGAAGTGAGAAAAGAGAATTTAAAGATCTAGTTCCTTTCGGACACCAAGCAAACGTAAAAAATTAAAACACAGAGCCAAAAAGAGGATTGAAACAAAAGAATGAACCGGGAATAATATTGTGCATATCAAAGAGGGATACGGATAAAAAAATTAAACATGATAAGCTGAGATCCAAGCGTATAATGGGTCCTGTTTGCACTTCAACTTATTGTAAAAATGCAAAAGAAAAGTATTGCAATGAAATTACTACTAAAGAAAGATGCAAGGTATTTTCAAATTGCTGGAAATTGAATTGGATTGAGAATCGATCAGTCATTATATGTAATGTGGCGAAAACAAAGAAGTCTCAATTGACCACAGACTCCAAATCAAGGCGCAGTTTTTCGTATAAATATAACTTAACTATGAATAGTGCAAAAAAGTCTGTTTGTAAAACAATGTTCCTCAATACTCTTTATGGATTAAAAGAATGGATGGTTCATAATTGGTTAAAGAATACGACGGAACTATTGGATAAGGAAATTGATGAAACAAATCAAGTACAATCGATTGTCAAGAAGAAAATCACGCAATGATGCTCAATTACATTTCTTAAATGAATTTCTTAAAAACATTCAAAAAATGGAATCTAATTATTGTAGACAAAGCTCGAAAAAATTGTAATTTGAAAATGTTTTTAAATCTAAGACTGATGCTTATCAAGCTCAATAAACTTATTGTGGCGCTTTAAAAGAAAATCCTTTAAGTATTTCTATTTTTTTATCAAGCATGTGCAAGGATGAATTCGGCAGTATAAAGACCAATGTGATGCATATTACAAATATAAAGCTGGTATAATTTCTGAAAATAAAAATATGGAAAATGAAAGGAAATCGGATTTAGCTAAAATGGAAAAGTCGAAGAATAAAGTACGAGCTCTAAATAATGAATTTTGTGTATAAATCTGTACATTTACAGGAATCAACATCAGTAATTCCAGAAGATAATCGTTGCTTGTATGACAATTATTTACCAAAAGAAGACTAACTAACTACCTTTAAGCATATTTAAACAATATTAATGTTTCTATATTGACATCGAATTGAATTATTTATAATTTGTATTAATTTATTTTTGGTTTTTGTTATTTTGATTGAACTATTTCAAACTATGTTAAATTAATTATTTTTTGTTTTTGTTAGTTACATACATTTTTTTGAACTTATTCATAAATAATTAAATTACTTTTATAAAACAATTTTTCAATTTCGTTTGAGCATTAAAAAATATTTTTGGTATAATAACACGTATCTTTACTCTATCAATATTTTTAAATCCAAGTAAGTGAAATAAATTTTGTAATAACTGCTTTATATTAACTAAACAAATATTTTCCAATGATAATGTATTACGTACTGTATAAATAAGTTAGAAAAAAATCGGATTTTTACAATTGATGACTTGTGAAATAATTAATTTTGTCTCTCTCATGAAAATTTAAAAAAAATGATATTTACGATAAGCCGACGATATATTAAACCAACATTTCCATTAATTAATATCAAAAAGATTAAAATTTGAAATATTCCACTGTAAAATTCTTAACGAAACAGACCTGTTGAATGTAATTTGTTAAGTTAATTAATAGTTAATCTTTTTGTTAATATGATATTGCTGTATTAAACCATTAGATTTATGTTACAAGCATGACGTTTCAGTGTGATAAATCAGTTCTTGGCGATGCTGTTGATTCTGAATCCCATCAACTTCATAAATTTATTTTTTTAACTTTCATCTTTCATTTATAAAACCCACAAAGTTGCCAATCATAATATTTATAACTATATTAATAAAAAAATTTTATTTATTATAGGATGAGTACTCAGATGCTCTGATTGCAATTATCTCTGCAATTTTTTAATAAGAATCTTGAATAAATTTTAATTTTGATGAGCTGACTTAAAACAAAATTACTTTTTTTCTTTTTTGTTTCATTTAAAATAGGTAAACTTCAAGTTCATACTTTCATGATAAATATTGTATATTAAAAATTTATATCCTTGAAAACTCACCTTTATTACCTTTAATAATAGTAATTTTGAAAAAGTAACACACAAAAATCAACTCAATTTTCTTATAGAAAATTAACATAAACAAAATAAGTACATACAAATAATATACCTAGACCTACTCATATAATCATAACCTTGAATTATTTTTTCTTCCTCATCAACAATAATTTCTATAGTAGCTATACAAAAAAAAAACAATAAATAAAAAATCTCAATTTTTAATATCCTTTCTCCATTTAATTCTCTATAGTACTCCAAAAAATAAAGCAACAGAAAAATAACAGTAACAAAATTTTTTTTTAAGTATTTGCTCTAAGGAGTAATTCAAATCGTGATTAGAAATTTTCCCGTTTTTTTTTTTAATTTTTCTTTTCCATCGCTTTTGTATGGCAATTCTACTCCAATTTTCAAATACAATTTTTCTCTTCTAAATGTATTAAATGTAAATAGAAATGAAAGAAAAATCGAAGGATATTAGGATTGCTTTTATTCAAAAAAAAAAAAAAGAACAAAAAATATGTTTTTGAAATTTCCTGCCTTAGCTGAGTTGTTTTAATGAAAACACGTGCCATGCTGTTTCAAAATGATTGAAATGTATTGAACGTCTTCAAAGATTTATTTTACTATCCCTTTAAAATTGAATATTCAACTTTGGTGAAATCAAAATAGAATAAAAATAATCCCATTAAAATAGGTACATAATTGGAATGATGGGACCGATTGAAGTGTAAATATTACAAAACGCTAAAATATTTGCAAAGCAGGATCCATGGTTTGACTTAAACTATCATACCTTAATGTCCATTGCACTTAAAATCTGTTAATAAAATGGAAATATTGAAAAATTGTGTGAATGTGTGAATATCACTCAGGCACTCAAAATTAAATTCTATTTGAATATAGAGAATGAAATTGATTTTGAAATTTTTATAACGAAAGAAAATATCCTTTGGAATTGTATACAAAATTTGTTTTGCAATTTTTAATTGCTTACGGGTTTTAACATTATTTACGTAACTTCCTGATGTTTATTTTTATTATTTGTACCATGCCAACAACTGAGTAGACTACCTGAACAATTAATAGGACACAGATTGTTTGTTCAATTTGTATTTAATATTTAAATTGATTTAGGAAGGGAATAAAGTAAAAATAGCTTTGTATTAAGAAAGAAGGATGATACGCTTTCGATAGGATTATACGAATAAAGATTGCCAATAAATAATTTTAAGAAATCATTCAAAGTAATCATAAAGAGAAATACTAATAACTCTGAAAAAAATTGGTAAAATATGATCAGAAGTATATGAAAAAAGCCTCAGAGCCCATATATTTATTCAAATCTAGATTCAACAAACACAGTTTTCGATAGTCCTATTGAACTTTAAAATCTATATTCTCTCAAATAGTGAAGCAGCCAAATAAACCATTATATCATAGACAGGTTAGCAGCCAAGTAGGTGTTTACGACCTTTGCAAAAACAAATGAAGTAACACGATGTATTAGGGTAATCTATCATCGGTGGAAACGAACCTTTACCTAGAGGAAAAAGTATTAACTTTGCCTTTTTCCCCACAGTAAAAATACAGAAAAATGTTTGGCTGCAACCAAAAGAAGGGAATTTTTGCGCTAATGCCTGGCAGTCGTGCTTAAGTGATCATTTCAAAACGCTCGCACAAGAAAACTGCAATTCTTCTAAGTTTCAACAGTGATGTGTATCATGGAAAAATTATGAAATGAAAAATTAAGAAATGAGCCCTGTAAACAACTTGTACAAAATATTTACAGTAGAGGATGAATATATTACGCTGTGAATGCTCACTTACTCGTCGCATGCTTCGGCATCTAGAAACAATGTTTATTTATTTATTTATTTCAAGCTTAATTAAAGCAATTACAAATGAGCAGTAGCTCCCCCAACAAGAGGGGGATAGCATACCACTAAAATATATCCGGAATATGTTCGTTAAATTAGGAAATCTTTTTGATTAGGAAATTTTGGAAATTTTTAAATAGTTGTACTATCATATTTACGTTCGATGACGTGCGTTTTAAACTCGTGACATTTGCTTTGTCATAATATAATCGAGATAACATAATACAAGTTGGATTTTCGTGTTATTAGACTTCAAGGTTTTAGAGGTTTTAATTCTGTTTCACCAATGCCATAGGTTTTTTCCAAAAGATTTATATAAGAACTCAAGTAAATTAAAACTAAATAATAACAATAATAATAAGAATAATTATATAACATAAATTAATATAAAAAGCACACTATTACTTTACATGTTAATAATATTATCACAAAAGCTATTTTTTGTAAGCTTTATCTAGGCTAAATAATTATAAGATGATACAATTGGTAAAATTAAGTTTAAAAAAAAAAGCACCAATCCCATATTTTTACAGAAAAACATGACGGTCAACAGTCTCGAAGGCTCTACGGAAATCTAGAAAAAAAGCCACAATAACTTTATTATCATAACCAGTTATTTTCCAATTTGTCAAAACTTAGTTTAGTAATGCCTCGCAACTATGACGCTTTCTGAAACCCGACTGATCTTGTGGTATTAAATTTTTTTTTCAAAATACGCCTCCAGTTGACCATAAACAACTTTTTCTAATTTTTTAGACCCAGCAGAAACCATATTAATGGTGCGAAACTCAGTACATTTTGTTTTATTTCTCACTTTTTCGATGGGTATTACCATTGATTGCTTCCAGCATACTGGAAATTTCTCAAATTCAATTGGTTTATTTACTATGGATAAATAATTTTTCCAGATTAAATCAATAGAATTCGCACACCTCATCTAGTATATCGTAAGTCAAAATCGTCATTTTTCAGGAGATCGATTTAAAGATTTTGAAAATTTTCAGCCGTATTTCTCAACTTGTGTTTAAGATAGACAAATAGTTTTAATGGCAAAAGATACAGATTTTAAAGACTATTAAGGGCTCATAAGTTAATTTATATAAAACCCAAAAGTTTAGGAGATATTTAAAAAAACAACATACTAGAACGGACATTTTTTCGATGTTGTAAGTCTACATACAATAGATATCAACAGATATTTTGAAAAAATCTCCCAAAAAAAATGTGGTAAGTATATTTACAATATACTAGATCGTATTTTTTTCTATATTTAATTTGTTAAAAAAGATTCAGGATATATGACCAAATAATAAAACCAAAAAACGAATTCTAAATAAAAAAAACGAATAGTGCTTTTATTAATTCATTTTTAAAACAAAAACAAAAACTGTACTTCAATATTATTTCCTATTATCTACGTGCACTTTAATCAATTATTGATTTCTACAAGATGAACACGGTGGTCTCATTTGTTTGGCCAGAACATTTTCACCTGTTATATTTGAAATGTAACTTTGTCCACGTAGTTTTGCTGCTTTTACCTTATTTTTACGCCCAATTTTTTGGATTAGATACCCTTTTTTTTACAAGAGGTGACACATTAAACCGTGTTTTTTTTGCTAGAGAAGTGGAAGAACTTCCTGTTGGGCTACTGATGCTACTATTTGGTAGATGGTATTCACTGCCACTATCAGTAAAATCTAGAAGTTCTTTTTAAATATTAAATTAGTACCTAAGTATATATTTCCAATTTTTACAGTATGGTTTATTTAATTATATTGTATGTAATTTTTTTAATCTTTTAGAAATTTCACTCAGAAATAAACAAAAAATTATCTTTCAATAAAACCATTAATCCATTAATAAACTTCATTGACCATTAATTTTCCGCGAAGCATTATTTTTTTAACTTTAACTTTAACTTTAAAATATATTTGAATTTATCAAATAATGTCAGCACAATTTATAAACTTCTAAACTTTATCACAAAATAGAAAAACTTATATCAAAAACCGTTATCAACAAAATTATTCAACTGTCAAAATTCTCCAAACTTATTTATCGTAAGAATACATACAAATTATACATTTGACATTTTGTGACAAAGTAAAATATTGTAAGTATAGATACAAACCCATTTAGAAGACAGGTTTTGAAGTACATCTGAGCATAAAAATTGTATGTTGATATCTGATTTAAAATGTACGTTCTATTATATTGTATGTCGACTTACAATGCACTAGAACGGAGAGTCAATGAAACTGACAGAATATCTTAAGTCTTCAATCTGTCATAACTTTCGAGGGAGGCAACGTATCGCTATGAAATTTATAAAGTAGATGCGTCCTGTTATTATCTTCAAAATAAGCCGATTGATAGTAAGTCGACTTACGATATACTAGAATGAGGTGTGCGAATTACTTATCTATAATTATAATTGACAAGCATTTAAGGACCTGCGCAGTTTATTTTATTTCGCTTCTTCTTAATGAACTCTTAATATCTAAATATGTTGTATATACGACCGAAATGCGCATACGGGTCAAAAAAATTTCTATTTGGTTTTATAATATTCAAACTTTTAAATAAAATATAGCCATTTTGTGTTATTCAACATCTTATTATTTTTATACATAATTAAAGGAAATTTATTCTATTAAATTTTTTAAGTAACTGTCTAAAATTATTGTTTTCAACTGCCTCAAATTATATTGTTCAAATCAATTTTGGTCATTTGTAGTAATCATATAGTTTTGGTTAAAAATATGTATATGATGTACCTCTTTAATTACAAAAATATTTTATTTTTAGTAATTCCTATCCATTAAATGCCACCTAGTATAGGAATATGTCGAAACGAAACAGTATATAAGGGAGCAGTATTTATGTTTCCTAAATAAAACGTACTAACCTCTAAAATTTTATGAAAACATGAGTGGTTTCTACTAAAACTTGAGAAGTGTATGTCAGTACCGTAAATTGCTGTTTTGTTAAAAACTTTAAATTTGTCTTCAACTTAAATTATAGTTACTCAGCAGGGGCTCCTAGTCATCATATATCATAATAGAGTTAGTTGTCAACATTTTACCTCAAAATAATTCAATCTATTCACCAAAAATGAAAGACAGAAAATTAATCAGCACACCACGATCCCACCTACACCAGTACACCATCCTATTTATACAAATTTCAAGAGAGTGCATAACATATGAGTTTTATTTTCATCAGTAAATGTAGGTAGGCATTTAGGTTATATATAGTTATAGACAATTTAATGTGTATCGTAGTAAGTTGTAAACAAAATTATTGTTTTTTTTATACCTATTTATTGATAGTGAAAAATATCAGTATATATTTAAATCCCTGTTTTGTTAAAAACGTTAAATTTGGCTTTAACTTGAATTATAATTAATAAATAGGGGCCTCTAGTCATTTCTATATTACAAAAATTCATATATTGTTTATTTTTAAGAGTTTCCAATAGCTATTAACTTTAATTGATCAATAGTATTTTTTTAAATTGAAATGTGGTGCTTATATTAGGTATAAAGTTTTTATATTGCGCTGTCGGAATTGATTTATTTATTTCTACACTATACTTTCCACAAATTATTTGTTGAATTTATTAGCAATTTCATAATATTGTCATTGAACTTTTGATTATTAAATTAAACTTCCATCATTTCATGTTTTGATTGTTTTATTACTACACCTTTAATTGATCTCCACATAGACTTTTTGTCAAAAGCCCTATCAATTTTATTCGTAAGAAAATTACGTTTTGCACTGTTTATTTTATGTTTAAATTTATGTTTTAATTATTACATAAAGCAATGAAGAAATTGTAATATATCTTCTTACATAAAGTTCATATTTTTGTAAATAATTTTCTGGTAAAAATTACTACCAATATCAGGAACTAAATTAGATGTTCTTACAAACCCTATTTCCACTTTATTTAAGTTATTACGAAATTATACTCTTATTAAATTTTATCATTTTATAAATTATGAAAGAAAAATTTAATTAATTATCCATAGCCTGAGATGAACTTGAATCAGATGATAGAAACACTTCCCCATTTAGTTAGGTGGATTACTTCGCATCCGTAAATATTTTTGAAAGATTTTGTATCTCCCCTTAAATAGTTTTGCCAATTATTATTTTTTAACACAATCCAAAACACACAGTTTCAATTAATTTTTAATTTAAATTTTAAAATTTAATATGTTCTTAATTTTCATCAACAAAATTAAATAAAAGTTGTTGACAACACAAGAAGTAAATTTTTCAAAAACAAAAAAAAAAAACTTTGTGTAATATTTTAAACAAGAGTAAAAAGTTTAAACATTTCGGTACAAGCAAAAAATCATTCTTTCTTTTTCAATTAAAATTTAATGAAGTCGAAAGAAGAAACCCAAAAAAATTAAACCCCTGAGAACTGTGAAACCTGAACTCATATGTTTTCTTTTAATTGGAATTTTTTTTTTTTTGCAAAATTTATTCTCTTTCAATATTTTATTTTTTGTTTTTAATATCTTAAATTTTAGTCCTTTTCATTTTACAGATACATATTATTATTCAAGGTTATATTTCTACCAATACCAATACTTCGCACAAACAGAAAATATTTAATAAAGAAGCCTCATTTTCAAAACTTGAAAATATTGAATTGAAATTATCTTTTAAAATATGTGTACAACCAACCGGAAACAATGAAATTACTTCCGGTTCAAGTAAAATTATTACAAAAAAAAATGAAAAGGAGTAAATAAAGAAAAATAAATCTAGTTCACAAAAAAATTCTGTAGTACACCTTTTGCGTTATTCATTTACTTTGAAATATGTTCGAACTTTGGTTCAAAAATTATTACAGTTAACTTCTTTACTTTATCTAACAAACAAAAAATCAATATTTTTGTATCCTTTAAAAAACAAAATAAGTTTTTCATATCCTGTGCTCTCACTATTCATTTTATTATTTGTTTTATCTTATTGTAATGATTGTTTCGGAAATAAATGATCAGAAAATTAACCATCGAATACAATAAAGAAAATTTTCCATAATGATGAAAAACACTCCCATAAATATTTATAAAGAATATGTTTGGTGTGGTGAGTTAAAAATATTTAGTGTGGTGAATTGAAAATTATGTGGTGAATTTGAGAAGAAAAGTTCAAATAGTTTTTAAAGAAAAAATATAGCAGTTTAATTTCGATTGTTTACTAATAAGTTGGTTAGTCTTGGTTTTACATAATATAATCTTATAAACTTCAAAGCGATAACAACATAATGTTTAGCTGAAACAGCAATCGGCAACTGACTATCTACTGTAATAGAAATAACTAAATTGACTTTTTCCAGTTTTTGTTTTATCTCATTATCAGTAACTTAGGTAAAATTATGATCAGTTATACTCATCATCACCGTTAAATATGTGTAGTTCGAAGTGCTTCAAATTCAGATTTTCTTATTTGTTCATCTTTGTCAATTCAGCTGAACTACATATGTGGTTATTACCTGATTTTTCCTTTCACATTTGCTTAGTAAACAAAGTTAACACAAATCTGTTTTTTGTTTTTGTTTTCGTAATTAACTAATGTTAATTCATTAAATTTGTTCTTCAATATTATTATCGAATTGATAATCATTTATTTATTATTTATTTTATTTATTTATTTACTCAACAAATTGTACTATAAATCTAATTTTTTTTTTGAATTGATAAATTTCTTACTATTCTTGTTACCTATTTATAATTCAACATGAATTCGGAAGTGTAATTCGATTTTCAAAACCATTTATTTATGTCATTTAGATTGGCATTAGTTTTTATATAAAATAAAATATTGAATAACCAAAATAACTGTATTGAATATAATTATGAGTCCCATAGATATTATGGCATCCTATTTTAGACGTTCCCAATAACTTTGATAATTTAAAATAACAAAGATAAGAAAGAGTTGAACATTAATTAGCAATCACTGCCCCGCCAAATATCAAATATGGTTTTTCAAATGTTGATGTCACTAATATCTAACATAATTAGCGCCTAACAAAGAAATATTTAAAAATTGTATACTACAAGAAATGGCATACTAAGTAAAAGTTAATAGTACAACAGTTGGGGGTATGTGTGTGCCTAACAAAATGCTAATTTCAAGTCTAACTCCATAAACCAAAAATGGACAATGTTTTAACAATTTTTGTCTTTGGTTTATATGTTTTTCAATTAGCATTGAACTGTTATCAATTAGAAACATTTTGTGATGGCTAATTCCAAGGGAAATTCCACATTACTAAAATATGATAAAAACAATGAATGAAATCTCAACAAGACTATGCACATTAGAAAACAAACATAATGAAATATATATGTATACACCAAAAAATAAATCCGCAAGGCATGGTTAAGAACGCACTTCGTATAGTCACGTGGAATGCCAATGGTATTCTGAACAAGAAAAATAATTTGGAAATTCTATTGAGAACACAAAATATTGATGTATGTCTCTTGACAGAAACACATATGACAGATAAGTCATCGCTTAAAATAAATGACTATACATGCTACAGCGCAAACCATCCGAGTAATACACCCAGAGGTGGTAGCTCAATTTTAATAAAGAAAGATATTAAGCACCACGAGGAACTTAGTCTAGAAATAGATGAATTCCAACTAATCGTGCTACGAATTATGTCTGTTAAACAAAGCCTTTGTGTCGGTGCATTATACTGTCCACCCAAATACAACATAAAGAATAACATGTTTGAAGAAATTCTTAAACTACTTGGCGATAGATTTATCCTGGGAGGTGACTACAACGCCAAGCACATAGATTGGGGGTCTAGAGTAACCTCTACGAGAGGAAGAGAGCTAAGAAAAGCTATAAAAGAAAAAGGCTGCATTTACCAATCTACCGGTAAGCCAACCTATTGGCCAACTGATAGAAATAAAACTCCTGATCTGCTTGATTTTTATATAACAAAAAAAATTTCACCCTATTATATTAAGCTAGAAGATAACCATGATTTGGACTCAGATCACTCTGCAGTCATACTAAATCTATATGAAAAGGTTATTAAGAAACAGTCGAAACCTCTGCTAACGAACAAGACAACTGACTGGGCTAGCTTTAAACAAGAAATAGAAAACAAAATAAACATAAAAACAAAACTAAGATCCAAATGTGATATAGATTCTGAAGTAGAAAATTTTATTAAAATTATTCAAAATGCTGGATGGAATAATACAAAAAATTGTGAATATAAATCGGTAGGATTCAACTACCCTAGAGAAATATTAAATATGATAAAAATAAAAAGAAGAGCTAGACGCAGATGGCAACAATCGCGTGATCCGGCAGACAAAACTGTGCTAAATAGATTAACTCAGAATCTTAAAAGAAAAATTAAAGATCTTAAAAATGAAAATTTTGAAAAATATATAAAAAATTTATCAGCTAAAAGAGAAAATAACTACTCGTTGTGGAAAGCAACAAAGAGTACAAAAACCTCGATCTCTCAAATCCCGCCAATCAGAATGAAAAGCGGTGAATGGGCGAGAGATAATAAAAATAAAGCTGAAACATTCGCAGATCATCTTGAAGAAATTTTTTGTCCAGACGAGACAGAGTCGGATGATCTCACTGAAGAAAATAATAATTGGCAAGAAAATGTTATATCACCATTTTCAGAGAGTGAAATAGTGGAACAAATTAAAAAACTCAGAGATAAAAAAGCTCCAGGTTTTGATCTAATTACATCGGAAGTCCTGAAAGAACTTCCGAAAAAAGCTATAACAATGCTAACACGCATTATAAACGCTGCTATAAGAATAAGGTATGTGCCGAATATGTGGAAAATAGCAGAGATAATTATGATACCAAAGCCAGGTAAGCCCATAAATGAGGTCAAATCCTACAGACCAATATCATTACTACCAATAGTATCAAAATTATTTGAAAAACTATTATTGATTCGAATGAGACCGATCATAGAAAATAGTAATCTGATTCCAAATTATCAATTTGGCTTTAGATCTAAGCACTCGACAATCGATCAAATTCACAGAATAACAGACATAATAGAAAAAGCTTTAGAGGAAAAGAAAGTATGCTCTACCATATTTCTAGATGTAGCCCAAGCTTTTGATAAAGTATGGCATCGAGGCTTAATAAATAAACTAAACAATATGTTACCTAAACAATACGTAGATATACTCTCATCATATCTAGAAAACAGACTATTCAGAATAAAACAAGACGAAGAGTATTCTACTATTAGAGATATTAAAACGGGTGTGCCTCAAGGTAGTATTCTGGGTCCCATACTGTATTTGCTCTACATCAATGATTTACCAGAAATGGAAAATATAACTGTAGCTACATTCGCTGACGATACTGCGTTGATGGCAGTAGGATCAAATATTGACGAGGCTACAATTAAATTGCAAAGAGCAAGCGACAAGCTATACCTCTGGACAAAGAAATGGAAAATTAAACTCAATGAGTTAAAATCAGTACATGTAAATTTTACAAATAAAAAATTAGAAAATCAACCACCATTGGTAAATCTGAATGGGGTCAATATACCCCAAGAAAACAATGCTAAATACCTAGGAATGACATTAGATGTCAAACTTAGATGGAAAGAGCACGTTAAAAAGAAAAAATTTGAGCTTGAAAATAAGTATAGAGAAATGTACTGGCTCTTAGGTCGTAATTCTAAATTACCTATACATAACAAGATTTTGTTATATAATCAGATACTCAAACCAATATGGTTGTACGGCATACAAATATGGGGATGTGCCAAACAAACACATGTACTTTGTATACAAAAATTCCAAAATAAAGTCTTGCGCAACATGGTAAATGCCCCCTGGTATGTTCGCAACAGTGATTTGCACAGAGATCTAGAAATTCCTTGCATAGAAAATGAAATAAAAAGATATGCAACAAAGCATATAGCTCGTCTGGAGGGACATGTTAACGTTGAGGCCACTCAATTGCTAGATAATCAAAATGATGTCAGAAGGCTTAAAAGAACTAAGCCACTAGATTTAATACGATAGAATTTCGTAAAAATTTTCTTTAAGAAAATCAAAATAGCAATAAATTAATGGTTAGTCCGTTGGACTAGTATTAATGGGAGGGGTGTGGTTTAGTCAGTAAAAATCTGGCACACAATGGAAGCTACGGGGCTCATTGTGTCTATGAAGATTCCCACCAATCCACGCAAAAAAAAAAAAAAAAAAAAAAAAAAAAACTAAAATATAATTTAAATTCAAATTTATTTATGAATATCAGTTACAAATTAGGATTAATCATCTTATTAGACCCATACGTCAAAGTATATATATATTTTTTTTTGCACTCTTACAGTAACTTAAGTAGAATAACCGTTTCATGCTTAATTAAGTACGGTACTGCAATTTTACGCTACAATATCTACAATATTTCGAGTATTTATTTATCAAATTACTGGTTTATCAACTCATTAAATGTGGAAATCTACTGTTATTGTCAGGAACTAAGCCTTCTTAAATATAAAATTTCGTTTTATTTTATTTGTTACCAGATTATACTTTTGAATACTTACAGGATTAATTTTAACTATTCTAGTCTTAAAGTCTGGGACTTAAATCAATATAAAAACGTTTCAAAACTATTTCAAAAATGTATGAATATAACGATTTTATATTTTTTCATACGTCACACTAATGATTAATTTCAGGTGAAAGTGACTGATGCGACTGCAAGAGTGTTCTGCGAGTTTCATATTTTTGAGAATTAAAATGATAAAAAATATTCACTTTTTATAACCAATATCAGTGTTTCAATTCCGATTCATAATCGGGAGCTTTCTGGTTAGCCATTCATAGTTAGTTAACCAATTACTGTTATGGAAGCAAAGACCTATTCGTGATTGGCATTTTATTGCTCGTATTTTTTAGGC
This sequence comes from Argyra leucocephala, assembly GCA_963942445.1. Taxonomy (NCBI): domain Eukaryota; kingdom Metazoa; phylum Arthropoda; class Insecta; order Diptera; family Dolichopodidae; genus Argyra; species Argyra leucocephala. Next base: position 111,759,795 of record OZ012678.1, read on the forward strand.
TCTTTTGTGCCTTTGTTGGACGAAATGACTATACCTCAAGAATACCCGATGTTTCTAGCTTTCCAAAAAAAAATATTTTTAATTGCGGATCTTATCCTTTAAGGACGCAAAAGGACATTTGAAACCGCTATATATGTTGATCTATTATATATGTAAATATATATATATTTGATTTATATATTTATATATATATATATATATTTAGTAAAATAACGGTTTATGAAATATTTGATGATGATAAATGCTGCCATTGTGAAGGTATCGTAGGTAAAAGTTGCAAATTTGGGAAATAAACATTTTCATATATTCCTTTGTTGTATTTGTTCTATTGTTGCATAGGTCTTTTTACAAACATATATATATCTAATAGACCGACAAATACAATGGCTTATATATACAAAAATTTTAAAACAACAAGGATGCTTTCAAACGTCCTTTTCGCACTTAAAAGATAAGATTACATCCATTAAGGATATATATATTTTTGGAAATCTTACAATACAAAAAATCCTTGAGATATATGTAATTAATCCTACGCTGAGTACCACATTTTAATCAGAATCCCCAATTCTACCAGGCAAGAAAATAAGTTTCATCGCACAAACTAATTTTGTTTAAACTTTATTATTACTCTCCTGCTTCTTTCAATGTCCAGATAAGTGAAAGGTTCTAAACCCAAATTAAAATTTTTCGATGTTAATATCTCAAGTCTATTTTAGTGGTTGACAGTAAATCGACACTTTTTTTTTTATCCTCGTTCAATGTGAAACTTTTGTTTTATTTCGACGATGATGAGTAAAATAGTTACCACTCAAATATATTTTAAGCAAATTGTTCATTTTCATTATATAAATGGAGAAAAAACAAAAACATCAATTTTAATTTGAAAAGTCAGTTATAATTTAAAATCCTTGAACGTTATCTTAAAAGAATATCCTTTTTTTTTTTGTTTTTTCGTTTCCAGTATTGATTATGGTTCAATAATGGTATATATACATTGTCATCACATAAATTATAGAACCTTTGTAGGTAGGTATATTGAATTGGAAAATTTGTAATCCATAAGAATATAAAAAAAAAACAACAAAAAATTATTTTTTTTTTGTTTTAAAGAAAATTTATTGCAAAGGACTATTTTCGAGTATAACTCTTACTGTCTGTTTTTGACTGAAAATTGTTTACTAAACCATTCATATTTTAAAATTGCATTTCAAAGAAAACTTTTAAATTTTCTTTTTTGCTGTTTTTTTTTATTATTGTTTTGTTTTAAAACTTGTTGTGTGAACGAAAGACGCAATTAAATATGGTAATTTATTTCCAAGGATAATGGAAAAAATCTGTTAAATAAATTTTGGTTTTTTTTTTCTTTTTTATTTAAAACAAGTTAGTTATATATTATTTTTTAGATATTAATAATATATGTATATATGTATAAGCATATATCATTAGGTAGCCGGATGATGGTAATTGGGTTGAAAAATTAAATTATTTTGAATTGTGTATAAAATTTAAATTTAATTTGGAAAATATTTTATTAAACTAAAATTTTATTGAATTTCATTTCATAATTTTAAAATTTTCCAACATGTATTATGAAAATGAAATTATTTAAATGAAACAAAAATAGTTTTATAAATGTGTAATGTGTTTTATGAATGGTGTATCAACGAAGTATGAGCTTTTTTTCTTTCTTAATAAAAAGTACAAAATAATGATAGTGAACTGAGGTTTTCACTTTTTGCGGCTTAATTAAGTTCCTTTTTAGTAAGAAATATTTTCAGGTCTGTTTATTATTTCTACAAGGAAGATTCGTTCAATATATTTTGAAATCTTGTGGTTTTAAATTTTAACAAAATTTTTTTATAAAGAGTAGTTTTTAATAAAATCAAATATTAAAGTTTTAGTATTTATTGAAAGGAGAAAATATTTTGCGTAGGCCCTACGAAATATTTTGCAAATTATTTTTTTGTTTTTTTTCCTTTATTATTTTTGCGTAATAATACGGGATTATACAGATTTATACGTTAAGCTTACGTTGTTGTAAGATGTTAATATTAGTAAAGAAGATTTTGTAAAAATCGTTTATGCCTGGTTTAGAATATGCTGATTATCAGCTGCTGATGTTGATGTTTACATTATGCTTTTAATTGGGATACACAGTACTTATTAAAATAGTTGACATTGAAGTTTTGCTCGCCTGTGTCCTTTTATTTAGTACATAATACTTTACTAATATACACCGTTTATCACAAAATATACTATCAAAAATACTTGTCCCAATAATTCAAACACACCAACACTGCAAAAAAAATTAAAATTTTGTAGTTCTACTGAATTTTAAACATCAGAACAACGCTGATTTCAAATTGAATAAAAATAAATAATAATCAAATATAATAAAGGCCTAAAGCTATTAGGGATCTAATAAAAAAAATTCAAACCAAATTATTACCTTCGGGACTAATATATAATATATAAATATGTATATATAGATAATGGGGATATATTGTATTCGTATAAATAAAAAAAAATACAAATAAATATAATTTCATATAAAGAGGCAAACAAAAAGTAAAATGAGAATCAATAAAAATATTATTTAGACGAGAATAAATTCATATATAAATATCGTACTCGGAGAGGCGATGTGTAATGGCTTAGAACTAGAACCATAAATCTAGTTTAAGGGTTCTGTTCTATCATTGTACTAAATACAACAAAAATTTGAGCAATCGGATCAAAAATAGGAGCAAAAATCAGATGAAAATACAAAGTCTATCTGACAGTGGAGATAAATATGCTGAACAGAACATACTTAGAAACATCAACACAATAAATTATTTTTTAAATTAAAAGAAGAGGACATTTTTCCTGTCGTAATACCTTTTTTGTGTTTCATAATTTCATTAAATATCCTAATCGATTTTGGTTGTTACACCATCATTAGAAGACTGGATTTGGTGGCAAATGATAATCATATAAATATAGATTAACCGACCATCTATATACAATAATATTGTCATCAATGCTGGATATACTAGAACTAGAGGCAACATTATGTACAACGTGCATAAAAATATTTATGGATTACATTTTCCAACTCAACATTTTTTACTTCACGTTTACCATAAAACCAATTCATTATGTTCGCGTTTCAAATGTGTTTCTGTTTACCACAACAATACTTTTTGTCATTATAAGATTTTCTTATGTTAATTTCGGATTTCATCTCATTTAATTCGGAAAATCAATTATTCGATTTCTCAGAAGAATTTCCTAATTCAGTTACACAAAATAAATTTTAATTCAATTTAATTCTTTTGTATAGCGGGTTAGTTAATAAGTTTGGAAGAAAGGAAGGAAGGAAAGGGAAGGAAGGAAAATAGGTTTTTTCAGACCAAAAATCGCCGAAATTGGCCAAAATCGAGATTTTCAAATGGAAAGGGATACTTTTTTATGCAAATTCGAATTCTACGTCACAAAATAAGTAACTTTTGTTAAGTACTTTTTTTTTTGTTTTTTTAAACTTTGAGGAACCCAAAACTGAGATAAAAATATGACAACATAAAAAACAAATTTATTTAGAAAAATTATTATCATTAATTCTAGTTTATCAAAGGAAAATATTGAGCAATTTTGTTTTATTGTCATTAACTTTAAAGAAAAATACTAAGAAAACCAAAAAAAGTCATTTAATATTATTTTCTTATTTTAATGATTTAGTTAATAAGTCTTATTTAATTTTAAAATAACGGCTCCTTCCCCTCTTAAAAATCTGATACGCATGGTCTAGACCACCTGGTATAGTTTTAAAGATTTATTGCTTTTTATGGATATATGTAAAAATGTTTTATTAACTTAATAATGAATTCAAAAATTATAATTTCTTTTTCTACTCCTGTTTCCACTTTGGGTCTTAAGTTTTTTTTTATCCGTCAGATTTTATTCTGGTTGTCTACCAGGTTTTTTGGTAAACTCTAGATGTCTTTTTTAGTTTTTTATGAACATAAAAATCATTGGAAAAATGCTGCAATTTTTCATTCTTTGAGCATTCACGATCGCCAGTTGATTTTTGTTTGTCGATTTTTTGATCGAATTATATTTTTTTAACGATAAATATTTTTATCTATGTTTTGCGAATTTAATTCATGAAATTGCATCTTTGAAGCTTCAAAGAAACGTAGATGACATAAATAACTGGTTAAAGAAGGTGAAAACTAGGAGAGAATTTTATCCACCACATAAATTCAATAAAAATAAGTTACCAATGGCGAATTCTGTTAAATATTTGGGACTTCAGTTGGATCAAAAATTAACATTGAGGAAGCATATTTTAAGCACAAGTAAACAAACACGCATAAAGTTTTTTGATTTACACTGAATTTGAATGATTGACAAATAATCGAAGCTGATTCTTGAAAGCAACAAAAGTATACTGAATCTAACGGTGTCGAGTATACTAAAATATACCCTCACAAGCCAATATAATATTTAAAAATGCACTACATTGTTACAGTGGTAACAATGGCTTACACTAGTAAGCAGGGATTTGCAGAACTGAGAGAGAATAAAAAATATGAGGCCTTTTGTTTGTGTAAAAAGACAAATTTACATAACTTTTATTACTTTTAATTTAATTTAAAAAAAATAATGAAATTAATAATTACAAATAAGCTTTTCGAGCTTCAGTTTCGAGCAAAATCTTTTATAATATTTGAAAATTAAATTTTTTGCATTGTCTGAATTTATATGTAAAATTGAAAGCCTATTCAACCGTTCTTGGCTCATGACAGATCTGTTAAAATTTTTAACCCTTTTCAACACACTGAAACTGCGTTCCGCTGAAGCAACAGAGGCGGGTAGGCATAAAATTATTCTTAAAGCTGTTGATATATTGGTAAGCAATCCAATTAGGTGTTTTTCTAAAATTTTTAGCAGCAACTTCGCTGGAGATGAAGATGATTCTATATCAAAGTTTATTTCAAAAATATTTTTTTAAAAATATCATTTTATCACAAATTTCATTTGAAATTTCCTTGGATATTTTAAGTACATATTTTTTGCTCTCGATTGTATTTCCTCGTCTGATAAAGTTTGAAAAGTCCAAAGGAATCCAAAAGTCTGGCAAATTTTGCGTATAGACTCATATATTTCTTTAAAATCTCCCACTTTCTAGGACTGCTAGAAAATTTATACAAATTTCTTTTGAATTCTCCTAACTTCTCTAAACTGCTTCTTTACCTGATTCAACGGAATCAACTCCTATAAGATTAAGAGTATGATTTCCACAGGTGGCAAAAATACAATTCGGATTACGTTCACGTAGCAGTGCTTGCACACCGCTATACTGTCCTGCCATATTAGCACCATTATCATATGCTTGCCGAAAGCATAAATTGAAATCAAGGCCAAAATTTTCAATAATTTCAATAATTCGTGTGACCAAATGTGACCAAATTAGGAAATCAATGAAGGTCCTTTTACAAATCGGGGCCTGAGTCAAATGTCCCTCAATGCCCACCCTCTCTTATAGCCTGTCAGTAAGGTCCATTGTCATAACATACATTGAAATTTCTAATATATTATGATAGATTATATAAAATGTAAAAGTAATAACAAAAAACTATAACATCAAGGATATCCGTATTGCCATTCAATTTTGCTTTGGCTTACAATATATTTTTTTAATATAATTGGATTTGAGAAGATCATAGGATCTATTTATTTCAGTTTCGATGTTTTCTTTTATTTAGGAGTTACAAGTAATTTAATCCATTTTTTTGAAAGTGAATGGTTATGGATTGACGCTAGTCATATAGTTGAATATAAATACATCATATGATTTAAAAATATCATAAATAACAAACTTATAACCCAAGCTTAAACTGATCTTCGATTTAACTGATTTAAAAAATATCATACCTTCATTACAAACTTATGACATAATCTACAAAATATTCAGCTTCCACTAACTAACTAACAATATCAAAATTTTCTCAAAAATATCAACAGAATAAAATTTCTTAATGGAATATTAAAAAGTTTATTAGATTTTAAATTGACTGAAAATCTTATTTTGGTATACAGAAATGCCAACGGAAGGTAATGATATTCCTTTAGGCAACTGAAAAGTCATTTCAACATATTAGATTGAAGTTCAATTAAAATAATAAATTAATTTACGATATATTTCTGTACCATATGTTGATTGGAATTACTTCTATAAACATATGATTACATACATATATAATATAAATGTATCTAATTATGTACAAATATACAAATATGTCGTATACAAATATCTGAATATGCATACAAATTAGATTTAAAAAATATCCTTGAAAAATATTGTTTTTTTTTTTTTGTCTATAATATTGGAAATTTATATTAGTTAGTTATAGCATCAATATTATTTTTTACTTCGTTTAGGTTTGTTAGTCTGTGATGAAATTTGATATATAAAATTCTAAGGTGTACACTGCAGGAAACTGTTACTGTAAGTAAATTGATAGATACCGTTACAAGAAATTCAATTCCAATATGGTTGTGTTTTTTTCTTATTTCTCAGGAAAATAAATTTATTTTGATATCCTTTAAATAATATAGGGATATTTATTTTTGTATATTCAAGGCACATATCTACATTCGCATGTAAAACCCTTCAAATTCACATGAATATTATTAAGAAACATTTTTTTTGGGATAAAATTATCCTATTTCGCAAATGACATTTTAGATTTTTACAAGAAAATATGATTTACCAAGAAATTTAATTTTAGTTTTTTTTTTCTAACAGTGAATCAGGCGCAATTTTGTTAAATCATTTTATTCGGGAATAGAATATTCGATATTAGGTACTATAAAAAAAGGAGTGAAAATATTGTTGTTGTTATATTGAAAGTAAATTGTGATGCTACTGACGGATTCATTTGATTTGGATTTTCGTAAATAAATTTATTTATATAAAATTAGAAAATCTCAGGTGGCAATAAACAAAATAATAAATTAAATTTTGAGGATTTGAATTCAAAAACAAAAAAAATATAACGTTAGGTCAAATTGTTTACCAGTAAAGTAGATATATATTTAATTCGAAATAACATAAAAATTGCAAAGAAAGAAAGCCAAAGTAATCAAACTGTGTCTTAAAAAAAGAAATATGTTTTTTGAGATCATCTCTCTAGATTATTAGATTTAACATCAAACGAAATAAATAAATAGTTTACATGATTAATGTTTTGCACTGGTCATTGTTTTTTCACTTGGCAGAAAAGCATTGACCAAACTAACTAATTTGATAAATGCTTCATTTCGTCTACAGTAAGTCCCACAATTACGGAAAGTAGCTGAAGTAATAATGATTCCTAAACCAGGAAAACCGACATCTGAAGTAACACAGACCGATCTCACTATTAACAATTCTGTCTAAATTATTCGAAAGACTTCTGTTAAAAAGAATAAAACCCATCATAAAAGAAAAACATCTGATACCGGATCATCAATTTGAATTTCGAAACCAGTATTCTACAATTGATCATGTTCAGAGAACAACCAATATTATAGAAAAATCATTAGAAGAAAAAAAAGTTTGTTCAGCAATATTTTTAGATATGGCACAGGCTTTTGATAAAGTCTGGTATGAAGGTCTAAGCTACAAACTAAAGTTACTTCTTCCTGCTCAATTCTCAAAAATATTAAAATCATATCTATCAGAACGTTACTTCAGAATAAAACAAGAAGATACTTATTCTGAATTAAAGAAAATTCAAGCAGGAGTTCCACAAGGTAGTGTATTAGGACCAGTACCTTATCTCCTATATACTAGTGACCAGCCTACATTCGAAGAAAACATAGTTGCCACATTTGCTTATGATACAGCAATTTTAACCATTGGCGATAGTAACATCGAGACAACACCAAAATTACAAGCAGCTATTAGAAAGGTTCAAGACTGGACCTTCCGATGGCGTATTAAATTGAATGAAGCGAAATCAGTACATATTGATTTCACCAACAAGCATATCAAACATGAACCTGTGTATATTAATGACCAAATTTTTAAATATGAAATCACAGCCAAATATCTAGGTATGACACTTGATGTAAAACTCAAATGGAAGCCGCATGTGAAGAAAAAACGCGAAGAACTAAGCCTAAAGTACAAAAAAATGTACTGGCTACTAGGTAGACACTCTGTTCTATCAACTAAAAATAAGCTTCTGTTGTACCAACAAGTTCTGAAACCTATTTGGACATATGGAATTCAACTCTGGGGTTGTACCAGTCAAAGCAATAGAAACATAGTACAAAGTTTCCAAAACAAAGTACTACGTGGTATAGTAAATGCCCCGTGGTACATACGCAATAATAATCTACATAAGGATTTGGGTGTAGAAATGATAGACAGCGTTATCAAAATAATCGCACGAAGTCATCAAAAAAGACTACAAAAACATATCAATGCCGAGGCTCATAAACTCTTGGACAATGATGATACAACACGAAGATTAAAACGAGTAAAGCCGTTTGAATTGTGGCAAAACTAAAATTATAATATACATATATAAATTTTATAAACAAAAAGAAAAAAGAAACTGTCATAGGATAAGACTTTGTATTCTAAACCCGTAGCCAATTAAGATTTAAAGAAAAATAGTTTATTAATAGGTATTTTAATTACTATATTACTATCAATAAATTCACCATTAGGTGTTTTAAAAAAAAAAAAACAAAAAAAAAATATTTCAATCCGCCAAGCCTACATGATACTACAGTCCACAATTTAATAATTAACAAAAAAAATTGATTTTCGAGATGATAATAAAATTTTCTAAATTTAAATGCAGCTAAGTTCATTATCGATATAAATTTTGAACTTAATCAAATAAATTAAACTAAAAAATGAAAAATTCAATTGCCTTGGTAAAATTTAAAAAATCTTAATTTATTTTCGAGGCAGTATTATAAAAAATTCGTTTTTTTTATTTTTTAATAATAAGTTTCATTTAAGATTAAATTACTCCAATATTTTTAATACATTAAAAATTTAAATACAATTTCATTACATTAAGACTCAGCTTGAAACATAAAAACAAAAAAATTTCAGCAGTTAAATTTTTACAAAATGGTTCACGTAAAGGACATCATTTTTGGTATTAATTCGAAAATAAAAAAAAATAAATAAATTTTTGGGAAGAATTAAATAAAACAAAAAAATAAAAGGTCAATATTTTTATTTAAAAATATATTCTATCATTTTGTTTCTTATTATATTTCCTGTAATTTTTTTTTATTTTATTTCAATAAAATTGTATTAACATTTGAATATTTTTCATACAAAGTAGCTGTTTTATTTTCGACTCTGATGGTTTTATACTTAAAATAAAGACGAGGCAAAATATAGGTCTATACATTTAAATCTAGTATTAGTATTCTATTTCTATTAAATCTTCCTAGAGGTTATTTTTTGTAGTTATTATTGTTATATATATATATAGATAAATAATATATATATATATATAAATGGATATGTTTCATTTTAATATAATCGAAGAAATTTACAATATTCAATTTCATTTTTTAAATAAAAAAAAAGGACAAAAGAGAGTAATTTTTAAATTTATGAAGGTTCCAAATTAAATAAGGATAATAATTTGAGAAATTTTCCTTATAATGGGGATTAATTTTATTTTTTATTTTTATATTCTACTTCTACATAAAATTTTATATAGGTAACTAATGTATAACATAAAAAAACTGAATTTAGTAAAAATAACTAAGAAAATTATCGGGATCCTTATTAGGTAAATGAAGTATTATTATCCTCTTCTATAAATATAAATACAAACGTATTGATCAAAGTTTTAAATTTTTAAAACATTAAAAAAATTAATTTAATTTGTTTTTATAATTTAAAATCTCCCACTAAAATAACATCAAAATTTGTATTGAATTTATAAATTTGTAATAAAAATTTGTATTTAACTTTTTTCCAAAAGCACAAGTTAACTATTAGGAAGAGAGTGGGCTCCTATTGTGTATGTTGGTATTTATAATTTTTTTGGGTGGAATTTTTTGATGAGCTTGTGGAATGGGGTGATGGGTTGAATTGGAAAGATTTTTTTGGTACACTAATACTAATGTGGTGGCCAAAGCTGCCAATACAAAAATGTTACGTTTTTTTGGGTCTTCTGTTAGAAGTAAATCTTCATGTATAAGACATAAGCACAATGGCTTGAACAATCAGAAATACGAGTAGATTATTTTACCAATCGTATAAAGTCGTAAATGTAGCTCACTAGTTCTACATATCTCCCTTCTGAGGTTTTTTATAGTGAAGTCAATGTGTAGTAAAGCCAATTTTTGTTGTCGATAATTAGATCACCCGCAATTATGATTTGCGATCTAGGATAGTCCTTAATAATGCTATATAATAGAGTCTGATGATTTATCAAAATTCATATTAGTGTCATTATTCAAAATATTTGTCGTTCTATTCAAAAAACAAAAGTGTATGGTATGGATTTTTTTTTTCTTACGGAGGTGACTCTAATATGTTAGAGCCGGCATGTAGGCTTTTATGCCCTTCTCCACCCTTCAACTTAGTTGACTATTTTGATAAAGGCCAATAGGTTTAGGAGATTTATCTCTGCAAAGTTTTCTAGGATTAAGTTTTCTAGGAACAGCCTGAGTCTCAGCATTGAAAGAGCTAGGCACTCTCCTAGAACATGTGTGGAGGTATCTTTCTCGAAAATATGCTCACCATCTTCCTGCAGTCTGTTCTATTGAGAGATAGCAGGAAGTACGTTACTTTGGTGGCTATTCTTGGTACATATATTTTGGAGACCATGTGGGCCTTCAATACGCTCCCAAAGAATGTTTGCTTCCCTCTTCAGGGTGTTTTCTATCGATAGTTTAATGTTACCAATAGATATACCAAATGCCGGTTGCGGTCCATAAACGTTACCCGCCAATGATTTGGCTAGTTCATCAGCCTTCTCATTCCCAGTCAAGCCACTATGACCCATTATCTAGATCAGTTGTATCTTATTTCGGAGCCCTATGAGGCTTAGGGCTTCCGAGCATTGTCCCACCTAATCTACATTTGATGAGGTTACTTTCAAGAGCTTTTAAGGCAGCCTGACTGTCACTAAAGATTCGAATGACTTTGTTAGACCATCCTTGCCTTTTTATTATGTTCCCTGGTGCATTTATAGCAAATACTTCAGCCTGAAAGACTGGGCAGTGTTTGCCAAGAGGAAACTGGAGTTCAAGTTGTTATTTTTCCAAGAACACTCCAGGTCTCGTGCCTAGAGCCGTAAGAGATCCGTCAGTGAAAATGTCCAAGGTGTTTGAGAACGTAGCCTGCTCTTCTGAACCACGCCACGTCTCTCTTGTCGGCATTTTTACTTGACTAACTATAGCTATACTATGGCTTACTAAATATGAAATTTTAACCACACGTAGTTAAATTCTGGGTTTGAGTTATTATTATATTTGTCCAGAATTTTGTAAGCCACATCATTGGGGACATATAGAGCTATACTTCTGTGGGAAGTGCAAAATCAAGATCGAAAGGATGTTGCATAAGTGAACTTAGAAATAATCAAGGACAAGCAAAGCATAACAAGGAGGAAACAACAAAAATAAAAACATAAATCGTCGTCCGATGAATTACTTACCGTATACGCCATTTTCGAAACTGAAATTTTACAAAACTTTAACTCGATTTTTCCTATTTTTTGAATTTTCTAAATAATTTGCATACACTTTACCGTATATACCACTGAAACTTCGATCATCATCAAAGTGTTTTGCAATAAAAGACAAATCTTAGCATATGCGACAAGATAATATCGATTTGAGATTGCCTTAAGATAATATCGATTTGCCTTATACATGTTTAAAATGCTCTTTTGAAACTACTATTGTATTGAGTTCTTTGCCAAAGCAAGCTTCGCTTCGTGTTTTTATTATAAAAGAACATTAAATGTATACAATAATGACAGTTACAGTAGGATTTGATATTGTATACCAATTTATATACTGTTGTGTGTGGGACGATATCAGAATTGGGCGTGGTAGAAATGAAATAAGTAACTGCATGTATAAAGTGCTGAATTTAGTAGAGCGATTCTTGAAAATAAAATGTTATTCACAGCATTATTTACATTTATAGCCAAAACTCCAACAGTTAAACGTACATATGTCACATAAAAATATTCCGTTCCTGGATGCATATTTAATACATGATGTAGATTGTGTTCAAAGCGCTTTTTCAAATATTTCAAAAAGCCCGATTAAATTGTATAGACTTATATTTTGCTTCGTCTTTATTTGCAAGAAACACCAATAATGCTTTTGCAGCTCGAAAAATTAAAACAAACGTTAAATAGTCGTAAAAGCATCTAAAAAAATGCAGAAAAAATTATGGGAATAGTCGTTTGAAAAGTAGTAGGAATAAAAGAAGGTTCAACAGGAAGTAATTGTATTGGAAAAAACGTGGGGAAAAATTATTGGAAGAAACGTATGAAAAATTATTGGAAATCCATATGAAATATTATAGGAATAAAACAAGGTACAACAGGGTGAAATTGTATTGGAAAAAACATAAGAAACATTATAGGAAAAACCAATTAAAAAATTATAGGAATAATACTTGGTACAAAGTTACGAAACATTGTTGGAAAGAAGGTTAAAATTGCTGTAGGAATAATGATAGGAATTTATTACGGAAAAATATTAAGAAAATTATGACGTCATTGTACGTTAAGGTACATGTTCAGATAAAAATTCCAACATTGGCATATTTTAAAAAACTTACCACTTTCAGAGGAAAAATCATTGGAATTCCAATTAATTTTCGTTCAGCTTTTCCAAAAATGGGTACCGTTCTATACCATTGGTACATGGTACAATTTCGAAAAAAATATTTGGAAATCCAATTGGACTTCCAACCAATTTGGTCAATTGGATAATAAAGGAATGACAATTATTGTACAACATTGTAAATGTAGAATAATAGCGATAAGCATAGAAATTTCATGCTATATATTTCGTAATAAAAATTAAAAAGTACAAAATATACAATAAAAACTAATTATCTGTTGTTTTTGTTAATTTATTGATTTAATAAGAACTAAAAATGTCAGTGGAGTACGCATTAATTATATACAATTTTGCTTTTCGTAAAATAATCAATTACATCAGAATAATCTATATTTGATGTAAAATCTGTTTCTATTGAAAATATTGCTAATGCGTTTAAGGGTTGTTCCTTTATAGTAGATCTTAAACCGGTTTTAAATCTCTTCAATAACGAAAAACTGCCTTCCGCACAGCAGTTACTTAAATGTGTGCACACAAATATTCTTAAGATTATATTTGGAAAAACAGTTTCTAATTTTTTGCTATATATTAATTTACTGAACTCTAATATCGAATTTTCAGAAATTTCATTAGATTTCAAATATGATCCCAAGTAAACACATTCTTCCATAAAACATTCATCTAAATCGTTCTTGTATATCTAGTATAGAATTTCTGCATTTTCTAATATTAATTTTGGTTAGTTGGTTTGCTTAAAAATTCAAAATTCTTGTAAATTAATTAATATGCTTCAAGCCTCTTTTTCAGTTCTTCACTGAGACATGAAATTATAACATTAAACGTTTCGGTTTTAAAATACTGACTGCTATGTAATTGCGATTCTTCAATTGTCTCATCATGAAACATTTTCCGTTTTCTCCCTCATTTTCTTTCAAATTGTTTAACAAAAGATATTTCTTTGGCTTTAAGTTCATGGTAGGTAGGAAGGTAGTAGTGGCTGCCGACAGTACATCGACTCACTTAGACCGGTGAGGTCCATTGTGATACCACAGGAATTTTCCTCGCGTAATACCCTACTCGTTGAACCAATTTGAGCTTTTAACGAAGCCGCGGAGGTTTTTGATACTAGTGCTTTCAAGATCACCCAGCGAGTCCAGAAAGAAGGCTCCTAAATGGGTTTTCCTTTTATGGTAGAGACCAGGGCAGAAACAGAGTAGATGTTGGACAGTTTCATCCTCCTCCACCTCTCTACAAGTTCTGCAGAAGTCGTTTGAGGGGTGTCCCAGTCTTCTGGCATGCTTACCAATCAGACAATGACCCGTAATGACCCCTACCATAGTGCTAATGTCACATCTTTTCATGGTTAGTAGGTTAAGGGATCGCTTCAGATTCAATATAGGCCAGATTTGCTTGGTGATGTTGCAGTCTGGTCTAAGTGACCATCTAAAGTTTGAAGCTTTTATTGCATCATTTCGAAGCAATAAATTACAGGTGGCAAGAGGTGCACCCAGATTGCTCCTTTCCGGAAGGAGTTCTAATATAGTACCCTCTCTAGCAAGTAGATCTGCCATGCAGTTACCCGGAATATCACTGTGTCCTCGCACCCATCGTAATAATAGGTTGAACCTATCCGCTAGTTCGTCCAAAGAACTGCGACAAGCCAACACGGTTTTTGAGTTGATGGCTACCGACTCCAGTGCTTTAATTGCGGCCTGACTTTCTGTGAGTATACAGATATTTCTAACAGATAATACGCTGAATCTCAGCCAGTAGACTCCACCCCTCACTCTGTCATTCAATTTTGAACCATCAGTGTAGAACACGTGCTCCTTGTTTAGAACCGTGCTACTCTTCCAACTTTCCCTAGACGGAATATCGGTACGATATGATCTCTCAAAGAAGTACCCTGTAAGAGTCAGATCTAGGTTCTCTGGAATAAATTTCTTGTATTCCATAATAGAAGAGTGGCCAATTAATTGTCGTTTCCACTGGGAATTGGCTTTTAGCCTGATTGCAGTTCTGGATACCATTTCTTTGCCAAGAATATCTAATGGTAAGAGATGAAATAGCGTATCCAGTGCCACGGAAGGAGTTGTTCTAAGTGCTCCACTTATGCAGATGGAGGCTGATCTTTGAACTTTTACAAGGAGGTTGAGGTTTGTACCAGTGTTGAGTGCCGTCCACCACACCACGGCACCATACATTAGTACAGGCCTGACAACTGCTGTATGTAGCCAGTGGACAATGTGTGGATTCATTCCCCATTTTTTTCCAATAGCTAGTTTGCAAGAGTACAGTGCTGTTGTAGCTTTCTTTACTCTTTCAATTATATTCGGTTTCCAACTTAGCTTCTTGTCTAAGATAAGACCCAAGTACTTAGCTCTATCTTTGATAATTAGTTGGGTGCCGTTAATATAAATAGGGTCTACTGTCGAAAATTTATATTTTATAGTGAAGAGGACTACATCAGTCTTTTGTGGATTTACTGAGAGTTCACAGTTTATAGTCCATTCAGCCAGTTGACTTAAAGCGCTTTGCATGAGGTCTCTAAGTGTGCTTAGATACTTTCCAGAGACAGCAACAGCAATGTCATCCGAATAAGCAATCACTCTGCAGCCTGCCCCTTCTAGTATTAGTAATAATTCATTTACCACAAAGTTTCATAGAAGAGGAGACAAAACACCCCTCTGAGGAGTGCCTCTTCTGACAAACCTTCTTTCGTAAGCAGCACCAAGTTTAGCATTGATGACCCTGCTTGTAAGCATTTTGTTAACAAGTGCTACTAGTGCGGATTCTACTTCAAGGTTCGACAGTGTACGTGTGATTGCCTCAACGCTGACATTGTTAAAGGCTCCTTCTATGTCCATAAACGCAACCAGAGTATACTCTTTGTAAGCTAATGATTTTTCAATAGTACCAACTAGAGAGTGCAGGGCGGCTCCACCGACTTTCCCTTGTTGTACGCATGTTGTGACGTTGAGAGTCGATTATTATCCATATTACATCGTATATAGATATCAATCAGTCTTTCAAGAGTCTTTAGTAAAAAAGAAGACAGGCTAATTGGTCTGAAATCTTTCGAATAGGCGTGGGAACTTTTACCCGCTTTCGGTAAGAATACTACTTTAACCTCAGACCAACACTTTGGAATATGGCCTAGATCTAGACAACTCTTAAAAATTGTTTTGAGCCAGGGAATAGTAGTACTAAAGGAGTGCTGCAATTCAGCTGGATAAATACCATCCGGTCCTGGTGACTTGAATGGTTTGAAACTATTTACAGCCCATTGCAGTTTGGAGTTTGTTACCACTATCTCCGATAAATCAGAGTGTTGAATACTGCTTTGATTTATCGTAGATTGTGTATAAGAGCCGCCGGGAAAATGAGTTTCTAACAGCAGCTTCAATGATTCTCCACTAGAAGTGGTCCATGTGCCATCTGCCTTTAAAAGGTAGCTGGGGATCGCCGAATTAGTGGATAGTATTTTACGGAGCCTTGAAGCTTCGGAGGTTTCTTCTATGTTGCCACAGGAGATTCTCCACGAATTCTTTTTGGCCTTTTTTAGTACAGTTTTGTACGCTTTAAGGGAATCTTTATATAGTTTCCAGTCTTGAGCGTCTCTAGTACTTTTTGCGATATTAAACATTCTTCTACTAGTTTGCCGAAGGATTTTTATTTCCTCGCTCCACCACGGCGGTCTAGTTTTACCTTTAGACTTCCCTGTGGGGCAGGAGACGGAAAGAGCCTTATTGTAGGCGTTTTTTAAAACGGCTGCCAGGTCGTCCAATTCCGATAAACCATTAGGAGGTCTGAGAGTCTTTGAGGTAAGTGTATCAGAGATAGACAAATTGTACTTAGACCAGTTGGTTTTTCTCGGATTACGGAAGATCGGCGGTCTAGATAAACATTCCTGTAAGTGGAATTCAATGTAGCGATGGTCAGAGAAGGAATGTTCATTGGACACCCTCCAGTCATTGACTTTATGGATGATAAGGTCTGACGCAAGGGTGATATCCAGAACTTCCTGCCTGATACTATTCACAAAGGTAGATTCTCTACCTTTGTTGCATATAATGAGGTTAGTATTTAATAAGTAATCAAAAGATAGCTCACCTCCAGATTTCGTGATGAGCATTAGCATCACATCCAAGGATGAGCCCTGTTCTAGATCTTTCTGCTTCCTGTACCGCACTACCCAGATTTCTCGAAGGTAGTGGTCCTTGGTCGTTATGAGCCAGATAAGCTGAGATTAACTAGTAATTGACTTTGCTAAGTTCTAGATTAACCACAACCGTATCTGGATCGCTGTAGCTAGGGAGCAGAAATACGTTAATGTCATTTTTCGCTAAGATACACGATCTGGGTTTACCTTTATCTTTAACATAAATTAGCTTATAATTTGGCAACCTTAGTCCTTGAACCAGGTTGTTATTAACCCATGGTTCTTGGATAAGGGCTATATCCTCTCCACCCTTTGCCTGGCGGATAATAAGACCGGCTGATGCCGTTTTCAAGTGATGGAGGTTCATAGGTTTAAGTTCATAATTTTGATATAAATTTGACATTGAATTTACAAATTCAATCAATGATTTGTAATGCTCAACAACAATCGATAGATCATTTTCAATTGATTGTAACTTTAAACTAGTAGCATTGAAACGTTCTAGAATATATTTCCAAAATGTCATCATAAAAGTACATTCGAGACGATTCATTTGATTGTTGATATTTTGACCTTCACTTCTAACTGGAGAAGATACTGTTTCATCTTCTGATACTTTTTTTAAAGCTTTACATATTCCCGCCCAGTTTTCATACAGAGCTTTGCATGCATCATACCGGCAAGACCATTCTTGTTTCGGAAATATTTTTTATGGTTTGCCCTTTGAAAGTAGTTGTTAACACTAACCAACGATTTGTTGAAGAAGAGAAGAAATCAAATAACTCTTGTAAAAATTTTGAAAAAGGATGCTGCATCTCGCAACAATCTGCTGCAAATTATGGTTTTTTATTTTTCTGTTTTGTTTTCAATTTTTGTTTTAATTTTTGTACTTTTTTCTTATATTAAAGAATTTTTATGAATTTTTAAAAAATGTCTGTACTTGAAATTTTTTTTAATATATGTAGCGGCATCTACTCGGAAATAACCATCGTTAGACATCTCTATATTAGTCTATGGTACTACTTATAAATAATGTTAATGTATATTAATATTATTATCTTGTTTAATTCTGATTTTCTATTAGATAATTTAATTATAATTATCAATTATTATGAAATTAATTTGATTATGTGAAAAAAAATTATGCTTGATAAAATTTTCTAAAGAAAATCAAATAGCAAGCGCCCTTTTTCGGTTGGCGCCAAGGTTGGCCTATTGGTAAATGATTGATTGTACTTCTAATTCTTATGTTGTGCTATAATGATATTTAACAGAAAAAATGCTCGAAAAAATCGTATGAAATGGCCACAAATTACCACAAAGCTTTTTTTTTTACTTTTAACAACAAATATTGATAACGGATAGTAACAGAGTTCGAACAAATGGTTTTCATCTTTCGAATATAAATGAAAAAATTAAAAAATCCTATCCACTAGTATAGTTCATATTTTATTTAAACTTTGAACTCATTTTACTCGCAACATCATTTTGTCGTATACGGCAAGTAAATATTCGTACGATGAAATTCTGCCTTAGTTAATTGCAAATATGATACAGGTCCTTTCCACGTACAATTGGGGATGGCAATCCGGATAATATCCGGCTTGAACTATTCGGATATTTTCTGATTTACGGATAATTTTGAATAATTTATCCGGATATTTGATTTTCGAGAAAGTAAATTTTTATGATTTCAAAAATTTTAATTTTTATACCGTAATTAGGGATGGCTGTGCTTTAACATTAAATTTTTTAAAAATGTATTAAACAATAATATAATGAACAAAATGTCGTAGTCCTAGAAAGTATGTTAAATAGCTTAAAACCACTAAAACCACTTGAATTAGGTGTAAAAGAGTTGAGTAACGAACAATCAACACTTTTATCTAGCGAATGTGTTTTTAAATTTATGTTTAAAAAATTGTCCAGATAATTGAAACCTCTACGTACATCTTATTGCACATAGGAACAACGAAAATAACGCTCACTACAACCTTCCATTCTTCCAGACGCGAAGATTTACAGTATTGCAAATAAAATTGGATTTTGTTAACTAAAGTAAATTACAAAATCAAATTAAAATGGTTAGTTGTTTTAAGTAATTGTTAATATACAAGAGGAAGAAGAACTTTTTTTTATAAAATTGTTAAATTGTTAATTTTTTGTTACTAAGTGTACTTATCTTGATTTGATAGCCTCTCTTTCTATTTTGGTGTCAATTTTAACATTATACCCGCCCAGCAATATGATACTGAACTTAACATGAGGGTCAGTATTCTTCAATCATAACTTAACTAACATCTTCGATTCGAATAAAGGTAATAGACTTGAGTTTAACACCTTAAAAATATAAAGCTATCTGATATCTCGTTAAACTATCCCTTTATTACTTCTATCAATGTTCGTGATTTTTTCAGCCTTAAGAATATTCCAATTTGCCATTAACAACATTTCAGCAAGTTCAATTAATCTTATAAAAGCTCTAGAATTGAAATGTTGACAGCCCTCCATTTTATTTTCTACTTTTTAATGGTTAGTTTTGTTTCGATGATGATAACGTGTATGATAAAAATTTTATTTTTACTTTTATGATGCCCTCTTGAATCAAAACAGTAAAATTGTCAAAAATTTTCCATCATTTATAAATTGTTGTTTTTTTTTTTTAATTTAATAATGGATTTGAATATCTACGTAGATGTTTAAGCTATTTCAGTCCATTTCCACCATAGTATATTTAAAGGGTTTATAAAATTCGTTCCTTTCATTTAAAAAATTTTGAATTTTCTTGAAATATTTTCCTTTAAATTTTTTTAAGTTCCATAGTAAACAAAAATTAAACTAAATTTTTTTTTTTTACTGAAACAAGAGAATTTGAAAAGTAATAATTGGAAAAAAAGTTCATTATTTTACCAAAGAAATATAAAAGAAAACTAAAATTTGTGGGAGTTTTCCCAAAGGAAAACTTAAGAAAAACTTAAAATTTTTCTTTTCGTTAGTTTTTCATTTTTATCAAAATTTAAGTTGAGATACATTTTTAGAGCAAAAAAAAATCCAATGTAGCTGCACCATTTGACATAGTATATAACGAAGGTTATGCTATATTATAACAGTTTATTAAAAATAATTTTAACAAATGCGTATTATAGTTTGTTTGTCCTCCATTTTATCAATATAGGTTGCCCTCCATCTTATCAATATTATTTTTCCATGCACCCAAATGTTATTCTTTGCAATCATTTATATACCGGACCCGTGTTCTAAAGCATACATATCAGCTTTTTACGAATGGAAGGAGCCGTTATTTTAAAATTTAAAAAAAAATTATTAATTAAATCGAGGGTTCTCTATCGATTGGTGATTTTTTCAACTTCCGGGAAAGACGGAGACAAAGATCGCCAAAATTGGCCGAAATCAAGATTTTCAAATGGGAAGTGGTACTTTTTTATGCAAGTTCGGATTCTACAACAAAAAATAAGAAACTTAATATGTTAAATGATTATTTTTTGTTTTCTCAGTATTTCTCTTCAAAATTAATAAAAATAACATCTTCAAATTTTTTTTTTTAAACTAAAATTAATAATAATCATTTTTATAAATAAATTTGTTTTTTATGTTATCATATAAAAAGAAAACAAAAAAAAAATTTACTTTACTAAAGTTTCTTATTTTTTGACGTAGAATCTGAATTTGCAAAAAAATACCCCTTATCGTTTGAAGATCACGATTTCGGCAATTTCGGGGTATTTTGGGCTTAAAAAACCCTTTTTCGGTCCTTCCCGGAAGTTGAAAATAACACCAATCGATAGAGAACTCTCGATTTATATAATAAATATATTTTTTAATTCTAAAATAATGGCTTCTTCCGCTCTTAAAAAGCTGATACGCATCAGGCTCTGGGACACTGGTATGTATTTTTGTTGCGGAAATCCACTGTGTCACCCAGAATCGATCACAGGCGATTTTGAATTTCAAAATTTTGACTAGTTCAGGTACCTGTCATACAAATTTTGACACTCAATAATTATATTTCAAAAACCAAAGGTGTTATAAACCTGAAAATTTGTATTCTGGTACTCTATCAAAAACAAATAAATATAGTTTTTGTAGTTTTTAAAAATTTGGACTGGCTCGAGCAGCTGCCGTATAACTTCTAATATCTACCAAGAATTTAAGGGACTCCCGTTTCCAGACACTAGGCTTCGACCACTTATCTTATTGGGTATTTAATTATTTAAGTTCTTATTTACCATATTTTATTAAAGCTTCTATTCAACAGCAATCAAAAAACTATAACACAATAGATATGAGAATACAGCAAATGTGAAATATGAACCGCGTTAACAGTGTTGAGCTTATCCCTAAATTAATAAAACTCGATATCGGAGAAGGTAGATTAGCAGTCGAGTTATATGGCAAGATAAAATTATGGTAAAATTATTTGTCCCATTTGGTCTCAAGACAGAAGCTGATATATACAGTTTATCCTGCGGTTTTCCAAGACTAACATATTTTGAGCTGGTTGGGAGAGAGAACCATTCTTACTACCAAGAAATAAAAAATCAATTACTTGTTATGTTACCAAATATTGTAAATGAATACGGAGAGCTTCTACACTCATTTGATCCGGTTGGATTACCACAATATTGTCTTTTACTTTAAAGTGGGATCAAAAAACAATTCTTTTCTTACAGATTCATTCCTAATACAGATTTGCTTTTTAACTTTAAAAGTTTGCAGTTTATAGTGAGAATTGCGTTCTCGATGGTAATCAAAAAGCAACAGAGGCAGTATATTAAGCACTGCGCCGTGGATGTGAGATCGCCATGTTTCTACCATGAACGACCCTATATTAGTTTTATACTAAGACAGAAATAATAATTTTATATTTGAATGTTATGGAACAAGAATTGATTAACTAAATAATTAAGATTACCAAAAATTAAAATTTTAACTACTTACGTCCAGCATAAGTTTTATAGATGTAATAGATTCAATGTAATCAATTAGCCTTAGGCGTCAATTCTTATCGCGGGAGTTACTTCTACTGTGGGGAAGTGTTATCAAATTATATTTTTCTTTCAAATTCAAAACAAAAATATTTTCAAGCTTTCTCGGGGAATACCGAGTTTTAAAGAATTTTTGAATTTCAAAACTATTTATTTACGTCTATGCAATACAAAGATACATACGAGAAAAATAAATACAAGGTGTTATTTCAGTGTTCTTTTATATGATTTGGAAAAACAAACATTGTTGTCTATTGTTTTACTTCTTACTCTACATACCATACGAGATACTCATACTACGTAGTTTACATTTTTATTGTTAAGACAGCTTCTAATATTTAATTTCTTTAGTTTTGAAATACAAAATTTGTTTTGAATAAATCGTCTTTCAGCCCTAAAATCAATATTTACAGAGTTATGATGGTGGCTTAAAGGTTTAAAAATCAAATTTGCTTTGAATAAATTGTGTTTCAGCCCTAAAATCAATATTTACAGAGTTATGATGGTGGCTTAAAGGTTTAAAAATCAAATTTGTTTTGAATAAATTGTGTTTAAGCCCTAAAATCAATATTTACAGAGTTATGATGGTGGCTTAAAGGTTTAAAAATCAAATTTGCTTTGAATAAATTGTGTTTCAGCCCTAAAATCAATATTTACAGAGTTAAGATGGTGGCTTAAAGGTTTAAAAATCAAATTTGTTTTGAATAAATTGTGTTTAAGCCCTAAAATCAATATTTACAGAGTTATGATGGTGGCTTAAAGGTTTAAAAATCAAATTTGTTTTGAATAAATTGTATTTAAGCCCTAAAATCAATATTTACAGAGTTATGATGGTGGCTTAAAGGTTTAAAAATCAAATTTGCTTTGAATAAATTGTGTTTCAGCCCTAAAATCAATATTTACAGAGTTATGATGGTGGCTTAAAGGTTTAAAAATCAAATTTGTTTTGAATAAATTGTGTTTAAGCCCTAAAATCAATATTTACAGAGTTATGATGGTGGCTTAAAGGTTTAAAAATCAAATTTGCTTTGAATAAATTGTGTTTAAGACCTAAAATCAATATTTACAGATTTATGATGGTGGCTTAAAGGTTTAAAAATCAAATTTGTTTTGAATAAATTGTGTTTAAGCCCTAAAATCAATACTTACAGAGTTATGATGGTGGCTTAAAGGTTTAAAATCAAATTTGTTTTGAATAAATTGTGTTTAAGCCCTAAAATCAATATTTACAGAGTTATGATGGTGGCTTAAAGGTTTAAAAATCAAATTTGTTTTGAATAAATTGTATTTAAGCCCTAAAATCAATATTTACAGAGTTATGATGGTGGCTTAAAGGTTTAAAAATCAAATTTGCTTTGAATAAATTGTGTTTCAGCCCTAAAATCAATATTTACAGAGTTATGATGGTGGCTTAAAGGTTTAAAAATCAAATTTGTTTTGAATAAATTGTGTTTAAGCCCTAAAATCAATATTTACAGATTTATGATGGTGGCTTAAAGGTTTAAAAATCAAATTTGTTTTGAATAAATTGTGTTTAAGCCCTAAAATCAATACTTACAGAGTTATGATGGTGGCTTAAAGGTTTAAAATCAAATTTGTTTTGAATAAATTGTGTTTAAGCCCTAAAATCAATATTTACAGAGTTATGATGGTGGCTTAAAGGTTTAAAAATCAAATTTGTTTTGAATAAATTGTGTTTAAGCCCTAAAATCAATATTTACAGAGTTATGATGGTGGCTTAAAGGTTTAAAAATCAAATTTGTTTTGAATAAATTGTATTTAAGCCCTAAAATCAATATTTACAGAGTTATGATGGTGGCTTAAAGGTTTAAAAATCAAATTTGCTTTGAATAAATTGTGTTTAAGACCTAAAATCAATATTTACAGAGTTATGATGGTGGCTTAAAGGTTTAAAATCAAATTTGTTTTGAATAAATTGTGTTTAAGCCCTAAAATCAATATTTACAGAGTTATGATGGTGGCTTAAAGGTTAAAAAATCAAATTTGTTTTGAATAAATTGTGTTTAAGCCCTAAAATCAATATTTACAGAGTTATGATGGTGGCTTAAAGGCTTAAAAAGCAAATTTCTTTTGCATAAATCGTGTTTGATAAAAGTTAAGCTGAAAACAGAATACTGACGGAAAACTTATAACTGATGACTGATTCAAAACAAATATATTGATGTTGGAAATAATAGTACAAAATTTTTGTACACAAATTATAAAAATGTTATATAGTACAAAAACATTATTTGATTATTATCTCTAACTTTGTACAAGAAATATCACTTGGTGTGGTACACTCTGTACTGTATATTTATCTGAATATAATTTTTATTATATTTAATTTATTTCTCCAAAGAACTTTTTAACCGAATAAAAATAAACAAATTTAAATATTCGCCTTTTGAATTACAAAATGATAATTGAACATTTATTGATATTTCGTGATGATTGAAAAACAATAAACGGAAAACAATAATAAATAAATAAACAAAAGTAATTGAAAGTTTTGAAAAAAGTTAGTAAATTAAATTTGATAAACAATGAAATTTTGGCTATTTTTCGAGAAATATTAATTTTTTTTAATTCAATCTTGCAGATTGTAGTACTTCAGTTATTTAAACATATTTATTGATTAATTCTTCTAAGAGGAGGAATTAGATGTCGAATAAACAGATTAATTAGCCAATTTATTTCAGTAACAACCAAAATTTTGAAATACCATTAATATGGCATAGCATGGAAACAAACTCCTTGACTTTTTCAAACCAGTAAAATACAAACTGCGTTTGGAAGATAATGAAATTTTAAAGTTTAATATTGTGCTCTCATTTTCAAATTTAAATACAATTAGACTGAATTACAGAGAGACTGCCAGACTTAGAATATGCGGAAGACATGCAGGAGAAAATAAGTAGTTTGAAAAAAAATGTGTTAGAAGTTGTTCTCAAAATCAACACCAACTAAACAAAATGTCTGAGAATTACGTAAGAAATAGTGGCCCCGTCAGTCCAGTCAGAACAATCAACAACGAAATAATAGAAGATGTCACTGCAGACATCACTGCAAAATAGATTAAAATTAGCTAGAATGAGTTTCATAAGACTGTATGGACGCTTACTCACATCGTCAGGGCACGAAACTTAGAATGTATGATTCCTGAGTGAAACTTCCGTACAATAGGTTACGGGGTGCAATAGATACAATAGGTTTAGGTGCTAAACCAGAATTATACAAGAAAAATTCAGGTTTTCACTAACAAATGCTTGCGCACAATATGTAAAATAATCTGGTCCAGAACAGTTAGAAACAATGAACTCTGGGAAATGGCAAAACAAGAATTTATAAGCTCACAAATAAAGCAGAGAAAATGGAAGTAGATATACGACTCCTTTAGAATACCTACGAACAATATAGCAAGGGCCTGCCTTGCTTGTGGATTGCAATCTGTATGGTGAAAATAGAAAAGGTAGAAAGTGGGAAACATGGCGCAGTTCAGTCCATAAACAAACAGTGAATAACAATAGAACATGGAGGGAATTTAAACACTTAACGCATAACAGAATGGGATATAAGAACTTTGTGAAAGACCTATGAAAGGATAGTAAAGCAGGAAAAAAAACTAGGTAGGTTCAAGTAGGTTCATTATCATTACAGTTGCTTTTTTAAAATCAATTAGAACTTAATTTTGCCGTTTTTGATTGATTCAAGTGGCTTATTCAGTTATCCTTCTTTACATCGTACGTAAAAAACCGCAAGCAAAAGTACGTTGTAATAAAGTAAACAAAATAACTAATACGAAAGCAATTCCGCACCGAATTAGTGTTAATACAAACAATTTACACCTCCGCAGTTAACAGGGTCAGTACTCTAAATAAATTTTTTATGTTAAATATTATTTTTAATTGGAATCCTCAATTTTAATTTAATTCAATTTTTTATTTTATACATTTATTATGTTGTTATATCTTTAACATTTCTATTTCTATCGAAATCCTTAAAAATATGGTCTCTCTTAGTTATGTAGAACGGTTATAATATTACTAGATTCTTCTAAAGATATCAGTTTGTATATGAATCCTATACCTTTCGATTGACTTTGCATAAATTTTACTTTTATAAAGCTATCTGTATAGACTTCAAAATAACTAATTTACCATCAAATTATGATATTTTAATAATTTTAATGAGTCCTGTAAATTCAAGTTTGCACTTAAATTTTTATTTTCTTTTTTTTTGTGAAAATATTCCAATTTTCTTTCATGTAATCTTAAACATTCCACTTTTAATAATTGCATTGATTTTTGATTTTGTTTTGTTGTTGTTGTTTTTTTTGTTTTTTACTTACCTAGAGATAAGATAATCATTATAATGGAAATCCATCCCAATAAAAAAGGGAGAAAACAAAAACGCTAAAAAAGAGAAATAACAGAAACACAGGAACTAAGGTTGAAGGACATAAATAAATAGTAAAAATTGGTAGAAGCATCCACCAGTATAATTTTTCAGTCTTCATTTATCATTTTTTGCTGAGAGTTTTGGTTGTTAAAACGAGAATAGATAGAAAAATTTGAATGAAAAAAGGATAATAGAAAAGTTTTGTATTTTTTTTATTTTATTTTCCTTCTTTACAATTTTTTTTTTTTTTTTAACCATTCTCTATTTCTTTTTGCAGTTGTACATAATAAATTCCAATTTTTGTAGTAAAAAAAAAAATAGAAGTTTTTAGTTACGAGGGATTATTATAGAGTAAAATATGATGTAGTAGGATGATTATAGTAAAAAAAAAACAACAAAAAGAAAAAAAATTGACATTAACTTTTCACTTTAGAATTTTTTTTTTTCATTCTGTTTAAAGCAAATTTTGTGAAAGTAAATGGGAATTAATAAAACTCTAACTGACACTTATAAACAATAACTTTAAATATTAGAACAGGTTTTCATAAAACCCTTTCCATGAAACAATAATATTTCTATATTCTTGCTAAATTGTAGATAAGTCTCTAGACGTCAGCTAATTTTATATACAAAGTTATTTTATTTAATAATATAGTTGAGAAATAGACAGTAGAGAATACAGCGTGGAGGCCACATAACATAAAGATAGATTGTAAAAAAAATTTTAAATTTTAAATTCTAAATTGTTTTAACCATTTACTAATATAGCAAATTCATTCAAGAGAAAGAAAACTAATGGCACGTAATGCAAATTATTGCTACTTAATGCTGAAAAATACTTCAGTAATTCCAAAATAATTTATCAAAGAATGCATTATTTTAATGGCTTAATTTTAAAGCAGCATTCACAAGTAATGCTAATGTTAATTCATTTATTTTGCAAAACATTCATTTATGGTGCTTTTGAAAACCCAATTAGCTCTTAATTGTGCCTTTTTGATACCACAACTCGAGTGACCTATTTGTTGTTGTAAGTTTTTTTAGGAGATCAACATCCAATTTTTCCTTCCCGAGAAACGGAATATTAGAGCTACCCTGTGCGATTCAGAAGGTTCATCAGATGGATAATTTTGCTTTTCGCAATAATACCTATATTGTTAGGGGAATACAGCAGAGCCATTAATTAGGAGAATTTCTGCCTAAAAAGATACATAGCTTAATATGTACAATATGGGTGCAAGAAAATATTCCGGAGAAGTGGAAGGTTGGGCTAATCTGTCCAATTCACAAAAACGGAGACAAAATGACATGCAGCAACTACAGGGGGATAACGTTACTAAGCTGTGCTTACAAAATGTTATCCAATGTCATATACTCCAGATTAGCCTACTTTGCTGAAGAAATACTGAGAGAGTACCAATGCGGAAGCCAAAGATCAACGATTGACCAGATATTTGTCATGAAACAAAGCATGGAGAAATGTTATGAACACGACATAGATCTTTACATGCTTTTTATAGATTTCAAGCAAGCATTTGACAGCATAAATAGAAACATAATTTTAATAGCTCTTAGACATTTGGGAATACCTCAGAAATTATTAAACCTAGTCATAATGACAATGCATGAATCAAAAGCTAAAATTTTAATTCAAAACCAAATAACCCGTGAATTTCAAATAGAAACGGGAATAGGAGAAGATGATGCCTTATCCACATTATTATTCAACTTAATACTACATTATGCCATAGGAAAATTAGAAAAGAAAGACAGTATATTCAATATGACAACCCAAATACTAGCATAATGCTGATGACATAGTAATAATGGCAAAAAATTACAGATATATGGCAGAAGTATTTGTACAACTAGAAGAGGAGACACAAAAAGTAGGCTTAAAAATCAACGAAGACAAGACAAAATATCTAAAAATGTCAAGAAATGAACAAATAAGAAATACTTAGAATATAACAATTGGAGAGTACAACTTTGAAGGAGTTAAAACCTTTACATACCTTGGAGCAACAATAAGAAGAGATAATAGTATGCAATACTGTATTCATAATAGAATTCAGGCCGGAAATAGATGCTACTATGCAAACAGAAAAAGGCTTCAATCAAAATTAATATCAAGAAAGGCCAAAATAACGATATATAAAACTCTCATACGACCCATAGTGACGTATGGATGTGAGGTATGGACTGTAAACGTGGCCGAGGAGAATAGCCTGCCCATATTTGAAAGAAAAATTCTCCGAAAAATACTAGGCCCAAAAAGATTACAGAATGGAGAATATATATATAATAGTATGATTGATAGTGAGGACATTGTACGGTTTGCAAAGGCCCAAAGACTAAGATGGACTGGCCATGTAAGTCGAATGCCCGAAAATCGAAAGCAAGTGGTGCTGAGCAGCCGTGGTAGAGGAAGACCAAGAAGCAGATGGGCAGACAACGTGAAAAACGATGCTCAAACCCTACAAATCCCAAATTAGAGACAAGCGGCAAAAAATCGACCTTTTTGGAGGAGCATAGTGATGAAGGTCAAAGCTCACCCAGAGCTGTAAGGCTTTAAGATGATGATGATGATGATGATTGTTAGGGGAGTAATTTCCCCAAGCATAGAAGCAAATTCATACCCAATCAATATAAAGAAACAATTTATGTTTTAGCAGCTTAAAAATAGTCAATGGAGCACATCAGTATCTCAAAGAACATTAGTGAGGTTCATTAAAATGGTGGACTTCGTCTCAATCATACAGTTTAATATCTAAAAATCAGTGCTTAAAAACGAAAATTCAAATATATTATATCTCGTCATCTATACTTTTTTACAACAAAAACAATAAAAAAAATAAAATAAAATACAAGATTCAATAACCCGCAAGGAATATTCTTTTTTTTTGGCAAAAGTTAGCTCATGTAAATAAAAATTGTTGAATTCTTTATCTTTTGTATATAGGTACGAAAAATTTAAAATTTTTTTTTGTTATTTTTTTTTTGTTGTTTTCTTGTTAATGAATAGAAATTTGAATAAAAGAAATTTTGTTTTCTAAAGGATAATACAGTATTAAAAAAATATAGAAAATAGAAAAATTTTTAAAGAATTCCGAATACGGTTTCCAAGAGACTTAATTTTTTTCTTAAATATTTTTTAAATCTTTTATTAAATTTTTTTTTTTATTTTGTACAATAAAGCTTTTATTGTTCTAAAATATTACTTTAAAAAATATCTAATAAAAATTTATTTTAAATTCTGAAATATTTTATAAAACAACAATTCTTGAAATCAAAAAGAAGGGGTGGAAATTTAAATTAATTTTTAATAAAATAGTAAAATTCTTTATGTTGTGATATTTTTTGAACTAGATTTTAATAAAATTTTCTATTGAAAACTGTAAATATTATAGAACTAGGAAATAATAATGAAATATTACTAAAGCTTAAATAAATAGTCAACTCGATTTTTTTCCAATACCAGAAAAAAATTAGTGCAGTACTCTAGCTTTTCTTTCGACAACGTATGTTAGTATCGAAGATTTATATATATCCTACAATATAAAATGTGTAAATTATATATAGAGCCATAACTTACAAGCAACATTCACACAATGTAGCAGGCAAACTAAAAACGAATATATCAAAACATAATCTTGGCTTTACAATACACTAAGAATAGAGTTAAACAGCACAATGAGTATCATTAAAAGCAAAATACGATCAACACCCATTGGATGGTTACTTGTGCTCAGAAACATATTCTATGTCAGAAAAATGCTTTGATTAGAGAGTACAATAAAATAATGCTGAATAAAGAATTACCAATCCGTAACAATATCAATCAATATACTGCAGAAAAAGATTTCAAGATTAAAATCACGTCACTCACCAATTGTCAAAGCAAAGCATCTAATTGAAAATGATTTTAACATTCTGCATGAATGCGCAAGATCCTGGAAATCATTCTTATAGGTAGACGAAATAAACATGGAAAATCCAACTAATACAAGATTAGATTTTCATCTCTCGCACCAACAATGGTCAACGTTGACCACAATTCGCACTAACTATGGCTAATGACGATTCTCTATATAGTTCGGAAGTAATCACTTTCCCAATTTGTGATTGTAGTGCTCCTGGACAAACTATTAAACATATATTGTGAGTATAACTGCAAACAGTAGAGCATATGGAGGAAACATACGAAATCACTATGTCGAAAAAACCCTCAGCCTTAGAAATTCTAAATAAGTTAAATATTAAAATTTAATACATTGTTTTGTTTTGATTAACAATTTTTTTTATTTTCCGTTAGACATTTGAATTTTTTTATCTGTAATTGTTTTAAAACAAATGAATTATAATAAATTGTAATGTATTATAATTTCCATACGCCAATTAAAATAAACATATTTTTTATAATCAATTTAGCTTGCATAAAATCGGACCTGGTATGGCTTTTCTTGTTTTTTGGTATTTGTGTTCATTAATTCGTAGCAGGTAATATGCATACACAACATATATTGAAAATTGGATATTTGCTCGATAATTTGATTATTAATGAACATTCACGTCATATTAAGTTTTTGTTGAGGATATGGATATCACCATATTTTGAAAGATATTTTTGAAAAGGTAGCGTAGCGGGTATAGTTATTAACACCCCGAATTTTCGATACAGTTATTGACACCCAAATTTTTGTAGGCATTTTTCTGCTTATTTTTGCATAAGTTTATTATTGGAAATAAATTTGTAAAAATAGTTCGGATTTTCCCCTTTAAATGCAGTATAAAACCTTTTTTAATTAAAATATTCAGTTGGTTTATAATCTTTAAAGTGACAAGACGGATTTGTTGTACGCAGTTTTTGCCAAAAGCGTAATAAATTCATTAAGAAACCTCTTCAAGTAAATTGGGGATTATTTATGATTATAATATTTAAAAAAAATTATAATTCAAGTATTTTTTTGTAAAGTTTAAATGTTTTTTAGCTTATTTTGAGCATAAAAATTTAATAATAGTACATAATATATTAAATAATCTTGGTGTCAAT
Organism: Argyra leucocephala; assembly: GCA_963942445.1. Taxonomy (NCBI): domain Eukaryota; kingdom Metazoa; phylum Arthropoda; class Insecta; order Diptera; family Dolichopodidae; genus Argyra; species Argyra leucocephala. The sequence goes on from OZ012678.1 coordinate 111,791,245, forward strand.
AATTGATACATTTTTTCGATACTTATATTTCATTATTGACATCAGTTGTCAATAACTATATATATTGTGGGTGTCAACTAATGTACTACTGGAATTTCTAGATAGGCAAAAAATATTTCTGATTAAAAAATAATAATTACCCATAACTATCCAATCAGCTAATTTAATCAATTTTGTTATTTTAAAGATATCAAAATGCCAAAAAATAAAAAAACGTACAAAGAGGAAGACCTACAAAATACTCTATATATAACTACTATAACTAAAAAATAATCAAAAAATATTAGCAACAAAGATATACCAAATTTCAAGGTATACTTTGATTTTTAGATTAGGGCCAAAATTTACTAAATCCCGCTACGATCCTGCAACAATTTAAAATGAAGGTGAGCGATAAGAAATTAAAGATTCGATCTTTACATCGCAAAGAAAGAGATTTCCGAAAAGAAAAGATGTTTTGGATGCCGTTAAGCACTTTTTAACGGATACACCAAGATAAGATCCCTTTAATGAAAGGTTGGTTTAAAAATTTATTACGAAGACATCCAAAAATATCATTGAGGACAATGTGGATGCTGTTACGATGGCTAATACCACAGTTCGTTCTGCAGATATTGCATTTTGGGTTGATAACATTGAAGAATATCTAAAAGAAAATAATTGTACGAACATCCTGAAAAATCCTGATCGTGTATATAACGAAGACGAAACGAACTTTTTGATGTACCCAAAAACAAAACTATGTTGGCAGTAAAAGTCGTAAAAAATAACTACGAAATAGATAGAGAAATGGCAAAAGCAATGCTTTCTTTTTGTGCTGCTGGAGCCATGGTTCCGCCAATGGTTATCTATCCGTATAAATACCAAAGAAATAAGAATATCTATGTAAATGAATGTAAAAAAAAATTAATATAATTTAGGCTAGCTTCTTTAAAATCTTACTTGAACCTTTCATTTATGTGTCTAATATTGAATTGTTATTGTTTCATTTATTTTATAAAATATTAAAATATCTCAAAAATATTGTTTGTACTTTTTTATTTTGTTAAAAATTTTATGATATTGAATTAATTTTGTTTTATTTATTTTAAAACATATTAATTGAATTAAAATACGTTCTGAAATATTAAAATTATTAATTCGTTTTATTATTAGTTAAGTTATCCCAAAGAGCTAACATTTATAATTATAGCAAGGAGTCAACAACTGTTTTAGATCTTGTCAACACCTATGTACTTTTTGGACATATTTTAGAAAATGTTGAAATTCTATAATTATTTATAGCTTTATAGACTTTATTGTTAATAAATATTAAAATGTAAATTAGAATAATGAATTAAAACATAATTAAATTAGCAAAACATTCTATTTAATAAAGTTATAGCTTACGGAACTTATTTTTCTCTTAAGGGTGTCATTAACTGTACTCGTTGCTTTGTCCAATTTGTTCTATAATGGTTATGCGACGGTTAATACATTATGTATGATAGCTTTAGTATTATCTACAGTCCATAATTTTCAAAAATTTAACACATTTTTTGCAGAAAAAATCTTGCACAATAAAAATTCCAATGACAGACTAACGTATACAGTTCTTATTATTATTATTATTCTTTTTTTAACTATTTATTAATATAAATTATTTAAAAATTAATTATTATAAAATGCCCTAAAATCAGTAAGAAATAAATTGTCAGAGAAATGATCTGCTACCGGGATTATAAGAAAGACGGAAATATGTTCAATCAAACTGCAATTATTGTTTAATTAGTTTAATTTTACAAGGTATAATATCTTAGGTAGGGTAGTTTTATAAGGTAGGTGATAAAAACTTTCAAATGTGTTCCATGCCATACTAACAAGATTACTAAAAAATGATTGGTCATCTGTCAGACTGGTCAGAGTCTTTGATTGGCTATCGTCTATTCCAGATTTTAATCCTATTGATACAGTATGGGTTATTATGAAACACCGATTGAGAAATGATCCATAACCAACAATCGGAACTTTAAAACAAAAACTTAAAGAAATATGGGATTCCCATATGGGACAAATAAGCTTTTAAAAAAGTTTAATAATATGTCAGAAAAGTGAGTAGAAATACATTTAATATTTGATTAAAATATTTGTTTAGAAAAAATATCTTGATGATTGTACATGTACCAATTACGACTGGTTTTACGCTTGTATACTTGTATACTACACAATTAACAAAGTGAAAAATTTTAATAAAATTAAAGAGTTTACATAATTTTAACTATTTATTTGTCGTGACTAAATAGGATGAAAATAATAATATTTTAAAAATTATATTTTTTACATAATTAATTTTTGTATCGGACTAAAAATTATAAAATAATTTATACCAGCTCCATACAGGTTTTAAATAATTACAAACATTTTGTAAGAGTTAAATCGAAAAACGTGTGGTGAATTCAGTATATAGTTGGAAGTAGTGTAGAGAATAGAAGTCGTTGAGCAATAAAATTGTTTGTGACTTTATCTATTGCATGCGTTTCACATTTTTTTCTTAAACTTTATTCAGGGTCAGGAATCTGAATGGAGCTAGAAATGGGGCTAAAAACGTATAATATTTAAACAAAAATTTATCTAAGTATTATTTCTCTCTCTCTCTCTCTTCTATATGTATCTTTTTGATGTTACGATTACAATTTAAAAAAATATATCAAATAAAAAAATCTTCACACGAAAAGTACAACAAAAATCTCTTAATTGGTTCCACAAGTTAATTATTTTGTTTCTATATTTTAGTTTTTAAGAAAAATTAAAAATTATTGTTTATCTTTAATGCTATAATAATAATAACCAGAAAAAAGCAATAAATTTATTTTTTCTACATTAGGCCTCATTATATTGTGATAAAAAAGCTTATTAAAAAATTATTTTAAATTTTAAAATTAAAAAAAATCTATTTACATATAGGTATATATAGAATATATATAGAAAATTAAAAAAACTTTATTTTAAATATTATTTTTTTCTTCGAAACATTTCTTAAAGTAAACAAATAATTAATTATCTAGTTATGCTATAAAATACTAAATATTTATAAAGTAAACAACTCCTTTAAAATCAAATAGATACTTGAAATGTTATTTTTCTTTAATGTTAACAAAAATATATTTTATTATATAATAATTATTAATAATAAATGAATTGAGCTTATTTTTAATATTTAATTGGACAAACAAGGGTAGTTTTTTGTTGTAATACGAATTTTCAAAACAATTACTGTAATCTCAACCAAAAACTTAATTTCAAGCTATAATATGATAATATAGTTAGTAAAGCTAATTCAATTGCTTATTCAAAGACTTGTATGACCTATGACCTATACTTCAAAAAAAACTTTTATGTTACCTATGTCAGGTCTACCATTCGATATACTGATTAGCGGACTGATATTAATATAAGGTTTGTATCTTGGAATGATCCACTGGGAGTTCTACCATATTCCAACGGCTTAAACTTATTGTTTTACAATCATTATCTGATCTAGGATAATTGCAGGTTTTTCTTTTGCCCACAAGTCGCTTTCGCGTAAAACATTAACCACGAAAATTTAAAATTTTCTAGTTGAAGGAGCCTCTTTGAAGTTGAAGAGATTTAAATATTTTCAGGGCTGTTGAAATGTTTTTTTTGTTTTTAACTTTTTATTTTTAATTTTACTTAATTTTTATTTTACAATTAGAAAACTAACTAACTTAACCTACATCTATAATCCCTAGACCTAACTAACTTACTCAAAATTTGTTCCAAAGGTGATATTATAGTTTATTTATGATATTGGTTTAAACACCAATAGCTACCATATGAGTGTTTATTATTTTTTATCTTTTTATTGGATACACACATTTCATCTTTGAGTGAATTTTCCTCTACAATGTTCGAGTTTTATTCTATGCAATTGTATGAAGCCCGTCTATTAGTGATATAAACTTCAAATTTAACTTTTTTTCAAAACAAATTAAACAATTTTTCATTCAAATTCACTATTTTGTTAGACAGTTTAATGGAAAAAATATTGAATTTGAATGAAAAGAAGTGTGATAGAAGGACATGTTCGTGGTTTTGAATATACCCTTTAGCATCAAGATAAATAAAATGTTCGAGTGCTATAAATTCCATTTTCAGGCTGTTTTTAATGTACTCTTCATTATGATAATATATATGAAATACTAGATCATTTTACTGATATCATTGAGATCATTGTTGTAAGAGATCTATTGGAATGATTACGAATGATTTTATCAAAGAATAATAGAATAATACATACTAACTAGCTTGTTGGTACAAGCACTTAGTGGAATAAAACTGTTTGTAGTCACTTTCGGGGTTTTTTAGATGTTCTCAATTCAATTTCACCCTATAGAATATGGTACATCTGAGTCAAATACTAGAAGGCCTTGTGCGAAGTCAGTTTTAATTAAATCTCTTTTGATCGCCACATATGTGTTTAAACTTTTACAAGTAGACTGTTAAAAGTAGACGTAAAAATGTATGTTAAGCTAAATATTTTTCTTTCTTATTATTTTTTATTTTTTTTTAACTTTACAATTACTATCAATTCAGTTTTTTACAAACAGAAATTTTCAAACAGTACATTTTAAGTATACTTTATCTATTCCACTAAAAGTATGATAATATAAATACCTTACTAATACAGCATATGATTTTATTTTCTAACGATGTCAGTTTCTACTAACCCAATTGAATGCTAATAAATATTTTACACAAATGTAGAAAACCTTCATCTCTAATAGACAACTGGGCTTTCTCTAAACATTAAATCTGACAGTACTAAATTATCCACTGTACAAAATACATTAACAAACTTTTAACTGTAAAATTCTACAAAACTTGAACATTAAATTGTGAATGTCTCAAAAATTTAAAATTATTTCTGAAAAACCTCACCAACAGAAATATGTTGAGTAGAAAATATTTTTTTGATCAAAAGTTTTTAGTTCAGTTAGCTTTTAAACATCCTGATTGATTTGCAATAATTGAAAACTTATTTGAAAACAAAAAAAAAATCACTCGCTGAAATTAAGTTGATGGTTAGAATTACAAAATAACATAACAGTGTCATGACAGTTCTAAATAGTTTGTGTACCAGATTTAAATATTAAATTTAATATCAAATTATAAAAGAAGAGATATAGCTATAGTTATTAATAAATTAAATTATAAAAACAAAAATTAATAAAAACTATTTATTTGACAAATATGTCCTTAGGAAATTGTCTTTAAAAATTAAATTTAAAAGCACAATTTTAATTAACTAAAATGAAGAAATATTTTTTTGATACAAAAGATATGAAATTTCATTAAGTTTATGGTTTTTAAATTTGGGTGTATTTTTGTTTTATCCTATCCCATTTTGATACCTAATCTAAAAATAAAGATGAATTGAAAATCTACAAAAATTCTTGTGGTTCTTTGATTGAGTTCATAACAGAAGAAGAATCAGAAAGAATGTTACATTTTTCTTCAACTTCCGGATTTAAAATTAAAAATGTCAACTTGATTTCAAAATATGAATGTATCTATTACAATACAATCACAATAATGTTTTTTTTTTTTCAAATAAATTTTGTTTATTGTCCTTTATTTATAAAAGTAAAAAAAAGAAAAGAAAAAACAGAATAAATGAAGAAATTAAAAAAATGGCTTCCTTCTTAGTTTTTTTTTTTTAAAGTTTTATGTAGCAAAATGTTGCGTCACTAAGTGATTGAACCAAATTTTGTTTTCATTTCATTTTGAATTGTGACATATGAAATTATTTTTTCGTTTAGGTTGCCTGATGAAATTTGAAGACTGATAGACAGAAAGATACTGAACAGTCAAATATTTTCCAATATAATTTAAAATAAAAACGAAGTAGAATTTCTAGACTTCAATTGATTTCAAAGAAATAAATTCTGGAGGAATTAAGATACAAGTGATTTATATGTGTTTTTGTGAGTGATTGGTGAATTTGTGAGCGACTCCTCGGGTGAATTTTTACCCAGTATGCAAATTTTCTTTGGGTGATATTTTACCCATTGTGCAAATATCATTCCTAGAAGATATTTTATAAGAATAAAAAACATTTATTTCTGCATTTTATTTTATTGGTAAAAAAAAAAAATTTAAATTGATTGGACCGCAACTAATTATTTCAAAGCTCCTATTTACGATTGTTGTGACACGGAGCACAAAAAAAAATTGATATTCATGTTCTGCACACAATTTTTTTTTCACACTTCGTTTTTTTTCACAAATTTGACAATGAACACCCGTTGAAATATTTCGTTTTTTAACCTTTTCAACAAATGTTTCTCCAGAAGTTGTTGCTAGTTCGACCCCGAAAAACAAAAAGTAATCAACGGTTCATCAACCGTAACCGTAACATTTTCATAAGGTGTACATAAATATGGAGCATTGTTTACCCATTTATCCCATAGTTCTCAAATTGAAGCAAGCTTGTCCTTAGCTCGGCGTTGTGCTCGATCATGTTTATTTCGTCGAATTACCCGATTAATCTTTAAGAAAAATTTAGCCGACATTACTGCACGAAATGTTGGTTGGCCAAATTTCTAATTCCATAAATTCATAATATACTAATTTTTTGATTTATATATCAACCTATCAAAAAAATTTTATAGTTCAACAGCTGCAAGGTTAATAGTTACATCATAAATGTCATTCAACTTTTTCCCATACACGCGTTTTCCCTCCAAGTTCGTATTATCCATTATAATCTTTATCATAGCGGGATTACAACACAACTCAAATGCATTTTTGATACTGTGAATTCTTACAGCAGCATATGAAGTAATTTCAAGTCTATTTTTGATTACATTTTCTATTGAAGTTTTTCCACTTAACACTGGAGGTTGTGCTGACTACAGCGGACTTGTCTTTTGAAATTGTGATTAAATTTTGATCAATTTATCCATTTTAAAAATCTAGAACGTATCTATCTATAATGCATTAAAGTATAATAATTTAAATGGGTAAAATTTCATCCGAAGAAAATTTACATATTGGGTGAATTTTCACCCTAGGATCGCTCACGTAGTGAGTTGCTTAGGTCCTACATTTTTTAAAATTTTCCAAAAAGAGTAGTAATTTATAAAGAAGTAACCATCTTTGATAAATAATTAAAATAAATAAGAAAAGGCTTTAAAATTATGGAATATTATAAAATTTTATGCACTTTTATCATAAAATTGAAAATTGGCAAAATTTTAGCCGAGGATAATATTAGGGTTAAAACATTTTAAAAGCAAACACACATGTTAACAATAATGAAACCAAAAAAGAAATCTAAAAACTAAGTAAAAACAAAATGAAATTCTAAACCAATTTCGATTGGAATAATTTTGTGAGTATAAATTTTAAACTCTACTCAAATTTTGAAACAAAATTAATTTCGCATTATGAATGAAATGTTCGAAAACCAACTATAATAATAACCAAAAACTTAATATTTATTTCAAGTTGCTTGATTAATAGTTACAAATAATATTAACTTAAAGATTGTTACAAATTTACCAATTTCTGAATTTACAATAATTTTCAAGATGAGAGAAAACAAAAACTAATTAAGTTTTTTAAATTCTTAATATAAGTTCTTAATACCAAATGGATTAAAATAAACCAAAATTAATGAATTTAATAAATGAATTTGAGTTACGTGCAAGAAAAATCAAAGAAATACAGAAAAGGCAATAAATTCTTAGAATTAATATAAAACTAAGAAATGGATTTAACAGCGAAAAAAAAAAACAAATTGAAATACAAATTTTGCATTATGAATGAAAAATGTTCAAAAACCGACTTGAAAAATCATTTTTTTATTCTGCAATCTGCCAAAAGAACCGTTGAAAAATTTTATATCTATATGATTGGCATACAATAACTTATAAGGCATTACATTATTCCTAACGAAATATAATTAATATCACAATGAGTTCTTCTGTCCTATAATCCGTTACCCAAGAAATAGATATGATAAAAATAAATTCATTTGAATTTTTTTTTAAACAATTACAGTTATATCGGTGTAGAATATACAATTCGTTTGTACAATATGTTGTTTTTAATTGTACAATAGTTGTCCAGATCAACTGATTAATTTTATTTTCCTAATTTAATTTAATGTTTCATTCAGCATCATATATCCGGGTATAAAAAAAAAAATAAAAATAAAAACAAAAAAAAGGAAAAATAAACTTAAAACGGAAATTAAATTTCACATTATTATTATAATAAAAAATGAGATGTGTGTGGGAGTATGTATTATAGTATTCATACCTAGTTATACTATATGGATGTGTGACTATATATTACATGCACGTATATAATATATTTACGTTTCTACAATTAAAACATTTTCATTTAACAGCAATATTTGATAGCTTTGTTCATTGAAATGAAAACTATATAACTTTTCACTCTTTCCTGTTCTCGATTTGCTTTTAATTTGTAATATTTTTATTGATAGTGGACACATTGGAAAATTGAGTTTTGATTGTTAATTAACAATATGTCGCGAAATATTCTTCAAAATGGTCCTTAACCTTTTGGCGGACAAAAACGTGATAGCACCTCACAATAACTTTCCCAGTGGGACAGGACGTGGTAAAACATCTTTCTTTTAAAGTTCAATAACAACAGGACGGCATATTACGTTCAATTTTTAATGTATTTCTATTGCACATTATTATGTAGTGTTATACTAGAATCCACAAAACAAAATACTTTGCCACTCTGAAATAGGTAACTATTCATTCAAGTGTCGTATAGTAAACAACTAAATGAATTATAATGATAAATAATGAATTCAAATAAAATAGTTGTGAAATAATTTGAATTAAAGACAAAATATAAGTATTTATATGTAAATAAATATGAAATAATAAATAAAATTATATAGGGTTATAAATAAAAGATAAATTTATTGTTGTATAGAAAATGGATGAATATAATAAACAATAAAACTAGGCATTAAAATTATTTGAAGAAGCAGGAAAACTGTCTTCAAATAAAAGTGATATAGATGATTTTAGTGAAGGAAGTATTGCAGGTCCTGATTATTGTCCAGATGGGTCCAGTAACCTAAGTAGTGGAAATCAAGATAACGAGCAGTATGATAAGATGTGTTGAAGATCAGGTTATTGTGGAAGATATTTTGCAAGTAGTTGAAGAAAATGAAGTAGGTGTTTGAGCAGATAGTATTTCGGAAATTTTAATTTTGATGCAAGTAACACTGGAATCAACATAAATAGTGATCTACCTTCGCAACAACGCTCACGAAAACCATCACATCAGCCCTCTGAATATTTGCAGAACCTTCTTATTCCGGAAATAATAAATCGGCCGGAGAAGAAAAAGATTTATCGACGATGCAGGCAATGTACACAAGAAAAAATTCGAAAAGAAACATAATAACAATGCGCACGTTGCGTATTTAAACCACCACTTTGCTTACCATGCTTAAAATCGTGGCATGATAATTTAAAAAATTTGTTTTCTTATAATTATTTTTATTTTATTTTATGTAAAGTTATTTTGTTAGCTAGAAAGACTGTTATTTTTGTTAAATGGAAACTTTAATTAAGAAAAAAAAAAAAAATTATTATTCACTCGTTTATATCTCAAAATGGTTCGCAATTCACTCATTTATCAATAATAAATGGAGAATGGTTTTAAACGGATGTAATATACACCGATTTTAGTACGGCTTTTAATCGTTTCTCTCACAACATCATTGTCTTTAAGTTAAAAAAAAATTGAATCGCCATTTTTTTATAAATAGTGTAATTTCTTATCTTTCAAACAGTAGGTTATAGTATCTCTCTTAGATTTAAGACGTCTTGAGAATTTGAAGCTCCTAAACTCAATTTCCTCGATGTAGTAATTTTAGTCCTCTATCATTTGTTATCTCTATAAATGATGTTACTTCTATTATAAAAGTCTCATTAAAATTTACACCAATGATACAAAAATTTATAAAAATATTACATCGGAGGATTCTGTAAGCCTACAAGCATATTTAAATTGATTTCATAGTTACTGTGCAAACAACAATCTCTATTTAAACGTAAATAAACGTGAACTAATTGTCTACATAAAAGTACATGACTCTCCGCTCTTGCCCAATTTTTTTCATCTAATTCTCGCAAAAACCAAACTATCAAAATATAGTTTTGGAATTTCAATAAAAAAGACTTGGGGAGTACCTATATTCTTCGATAGTAGATAAACTATAATTTTAATCTACAACTTTATTAAATGTTAGGTGAAAGTTAGTCGTAAAAGTACGATATCTATGTACTGAAATATATTTACACCTGTTTAGTAGGATCTAATTTGGATTACGGCAGCCAGATATGGTTGCCTTTAAATAACATACATATTAACAGAATTGGTCCGAAAAAATGTTCAAAGATATGCTTTATGCAATCTTCCATCGAATGATCCATTAAGATTAACGCCATATAAGCACAGATATAATTTTAATATATCTCAATACGCTTGAAAGTGCTGCAGAACTGTAGCTGACATAGTGTATTTTAACTGAATTAATCAAAATTAATATCTCTTCTTTTCAAGTACTAATTTCATATTGGGGTATCTCATTATTTTTTCTAGTTGTATTATATTTTACAATTCTGTTTTCGGTATTGCATATTTGTACTACTTGATTTAGATTTTAAAATCATTAAATTCCATATTTTTTGTGTATTTCACTTGTAGCACTTCTATGTTAATGTTCTGTCCCAAATACATTTTTAGTCGCTTTAATTTGTATCCTTTGAAGTTTGTTTGTGATTTTATTAAATTAATTTTCCCATATACCTATTCCGGTATAGTACTGCGAAATAGACTTATATTTTTATACCTTATTTTTTTCAAATAAACCAGCAATACGTCGAATTTTCGGTATTAAGTTCTGAATTTGGGCGTTCTAATTTAAATCGTCACCAATAATAATGCCCATATATTTACGTTTTTGACTTTGAAAAGCATTAGTTTTGTTTTGTTAACATTTACTGTTAGCTTTTGTACGCCCAGGGTGTTTACCGCACTATCTCGACCTCTCATATATAAAAACAAATTATTCTAAGTTCAATTTCAAATTCAACTAATTTTTCAATATTTTGTAACTAATTACTCAAATAAGTCTTCGATTTCTGTTCAATAGTTTTATTTGTATTGAATCATGTATTAACGCAGTAAATGGAAATGATAATGAATTTATCAATGAACCAAATAAAATGTTGGAAACCTACAAAATATTAATATAAAATGTAGCTTAAAAATTCCGGACTCTCCTCAGAACAAATTCATATCTGCATCTTGCTATAGTAGATGTGAGATTAAAATTTAAAATTGGGTGATACTAGGAGCTATAACTGATTATTAACAATACCATATGATAGCGACCATAAAGCTATTAGTATGAACGTAGTAATCGAAAATAACAACTCTATTATTAAAAATAAATTTTTATACCATAAAGCTGATTGGTATAAATTTTAATTTTGAACACAATAATAAAGCCAATAAAATTAGTGCTACTGTAAATATAACAATAGCAAACATAGTTTACCACTCAAAAACATTAGATAAAGTAATTTTAAACACTGTAAATGAAACAATACCGAAAGTAAATATCAAAAACACCAGTTATCGGCGAAAATACTATTCTTATAAATTAAAAAAACTCTTAAAGAAAAAAAATCAAATATTATAATATAACATACATAGAATCTATAAACTCAATCGAAATTTTAGCAGTCAAGATATCTTACTGTTAAGAAGTCTTCTTAATAATATCACCAACCTTATCGGCCAGCAAATTAAAATAGAAATAAGCAGCTACTGGAAAACTAGAATAAAACAATTTTCTCCATATTTGGAGAACAAAACAAAAATGTTTCGCAATACATACTCTAATAACAGTGTTAGAAAATTATGTATTAACAGAACTGAACTGAACTGAACTAAACAGCATTTATTCTATCAACAACAACATTAATGTTAACATTTTAAATAAAAACAACTTAGGCTAATTTATTATTGATAGAAAAGAAGACATAAACAATATTTTAGGAACATATTTGCAACAAACACATATTATAAATATCCCAACTAGCCATTTCCATACAATAATAGCCAATAGTACACAAAACTTTAAAATCACCCATAAACAAAATTTAGAAAACAATAATGCTACCGTAAAGTTCTGAATATAATACCTTTCCCAATAAAGTAACCCGAATAAACTAATCGAAACATTTTTCCATTTACAGAACCGGGTCCGAGTACAGCGATTAGATTTTATATTTTTCAAATTAATTTCGAACTATTTCGATATTGGATGTTATCTAAATCTAATACTAAAATCATTTTCATGTTATCTATTACTAAATTGTGTTAATTGGTTTTATTTTAATATTGCTACGTGTGCAGAATCTATCATATGTATGTATATGTAACAATCATATATATATGTGGCTTTGCGAGTAATGCACAAGGGTGTAAAAATCCAATTAGAGTACCTGGGTATACCAATTGGATTTATTATTTTTTCAGAATATTGGCATTTTCCAAATACAGTACCTGGATATTATATTCAGAACTTTACGGTATATGTAATTTTAGCACGTCAATATCAAACAGAGCAAGATATTGAAAATAGTTTTTTTTACTAATTTTGACGAACTTTTCATCAAACTTTGATCAAAATTTAAAAACCTTAGAAATAAAACTTCACCTGGTATTGATAATATACCAAACATTGCATTAAGAAATTTAAGTGACAAGATTATATTAAACTACACCATCTTGTTTAATAACTTATTAAATTATTGCCATCCCAAAAATATGGAAAACTGCAAAAGTCGTAATGATAAAAAAACCAGGTAAAGATCCTACTTCTCCGGGTAATTATCGACCGATTAGTTTGTTATCTAAAATATAAGTAAGCTTTACGAAACATTAATAAATGACAAAATAAATAATTTTGTCAAAGAAAAAAATCTACTACCAGAAAACCAATTTGGCTTTCGGCATAAACATAGCTCAGTTAATGCAATAACCAAATTAACATCTGACATATGCTGGTATATAAATAAAAAAATTGGGGTAGGGGCATGCCTAATCGATCTAGAAAAAGCGTTTAATACAGTATGGCTAGACGGCTTAATTTTTAAACTGTGTCAGTATAGATTTCCAAACCAGCTTGTGAACTTAATTCATGACATTATACTTTATTCTGCAAGCGATTCTGTAGAAATTATCCGAAAAAACGTTGAGAAGATGTCCAACCTTACAGTAGATTATTGTAGGGTTTGGATATTTCAAATTAATACTAATAAGTGCGAAACAATTTTATTCCGCAATACTGTGGATAAAACCAGCTGCAACATTAAAAAAAATTGGAAAAATTTTAAAACAAAAACGAGTAATGGTGAAACTTTAAATAGTAAAAAAGTAGTTAAGTATTTAGGTATATATTTACACCGAAATTTAAAATTTACTGATCATGTAAATCATATTCTAACAAAAGGCAATAAAGCTTTTATGGCGACAAAAAAATTATTTTATAACAAAGATATTAATCCTAGAGTAAAAATAATTGCTTACAGACCAATATTGGCATATGGAGCACCTATATGGTTTAATATAAGTGCTAGCCTAATGGAAAAAATAAGAAGGTTCGAGAGAAAATATATTAGAGCCTACATAAACAAAACGCGAAAGCCTAAAACAGATTTCAAACACTTTTATTCAAATAAATATATATAAAAAGAAGCTAATGTTGTTAGGTTTAAAAATTTTATAATAAAATTGATCCGAAACCACATTGATCGCTCGTTAAAAACTTTGGAAAATGGATTAATATCCAAAATATTCTATCATAACGAGGAATATCATTCGGTATAGTATGAAAATGGGCTTTATTGTTCCCGATCACTTCATATATATAGATGCAAATGGTTTATGCAAAACCGTGAACATATGTCCCTAATATATCATGCACACTCACATGTAAAATCATTGATTTGAATCCCAATATTTTGGATAACTCGATCTTTAAATGCGATATATTTATTCCAAACGTATTGTAAGAAAACATTGATGGTTAGAAAATGGTATGCAAAATGGTATGTGTAGAAAAAGTCAAAATATGATGTTCTGCTTCTTTCTCTCTCTCTCTGTCTAGGTTTAGATAGCTTAAGTTATTTTAAGTTTAGTTGTAGTCTTTTTAATAATAAAAAATAAAAAAATTTTTTGGTTTTTGAAATTTAAAAAAAATAAAATAATGTAAATATGAAAGTACTAAAGAATTACGAAATTCTATAGCTTAAGTAACTATAAGCATAAAAAAAGTACTATAAGTTTATAAAAATAAAATTAATAAGAAAACAAATAGTTTTATGTTCATTTTGAAATGTTTAAAAAAAAGAGCAATTTTTGTAAATTTTTTTTTTTGGTTTGTAAAATCTCTACCACAAATTACCAACCAGAATTTCATGACGTTCAACATAATTTCACTCGTTGTCGACAGTAATCTTAGATTACCAAAGAAATGACGGGTGATACTTTTTTTCTTTTTTAATTGAAGTAGGATTTCAACCTACACTTTTCAATTTGAAAAAAAATATGTTACAGAATCACTTGTAGGATTCTGCAATGAAATTCTTAAAAATATTAAATTTATTTGTATAAAGTATATTAAATTGTTTTTTTTTTCTTTAAAAATCATTTAATCTCAATTACCTACGTCATTTTTATTTTCAACAATTGATATACACGCAACCGAAAAATTTATGTCATTCAGTTTCTGAAATAAAAAACACCTCCACATTTTCCATATACTTTCTTTCAAGGATTATTAATCACTTGATTGTTTACACATCCTTAAATAGTTTTCGACATTCTTTTGTTATCCTTAAAATAAATACATTTTATTTGATTTAAATTTATTCTCATGAAATTTTCTATAGTTCTGTTATACGAGTAATAGTATTAAAGATAGACGTGGCTAAATATGTACATATACACGAATGTATGAATAATGTGCAGCACAGTGATGGGGTCTAGATGAAAATAAAAATAAAAAAAAAGAATTGCATCCTTAGTATTCAATAAAAAAAAAATTGTTTACTTTTGTGTAGAGGGATGAAAGACATAAGAAAATTACAAAGTCAAAAGTTAATGACGTAAATCGTACCGACTGAGTGAGGAATTATTTTTATTGTTATGGAGACGTAAAAAAAAATAAATGATTTCAATTTCAGTTTATCTCATGAGTAATGCTTTAGAAATTATATTTACTGATGATTTCATCAGAAACTGACACTTTTTGGTATATGTATGGCAAAACAGAATAACAAATTTTTAAAACGATTTAACATTAGTATGTGAAAGAGTAAGAAGTAAAATATGTATGCTTAAAATGTTTAAAAATTAAAGTTAAGTGACAATCAAAACGTTAAGTTCTGTGAAAAGTCAACGAACTCTAATTTTTAATAATAAAAATTATAAATGACATACAGTTCAGACAGAAATGATTTGTTTTGATTTTATATTGATAGTTATTTAATTGTATAAGAAGAGTTCAAATAATGTGTGTAACGTTATAGAATTTAAAACTTGAAGCTTTAAATTTTTTAAAAGTTTTATGACAAATTAATAAAAGAATCGAAGACCTTTTCAAGTCTATAATTTTGAACAGGACAAATTAAAAATTTAACACACCACAATACATCCGGTCTCAACAATAGCTGAAAAGCCTGAACAATGATAATTAGTGGTGAAAATAATATTATATTTGATCCAAAAACAACTGTGAGAGTACCAGATAAGATTAAATAAAGAGCTAGAAGCACAAGAAACATTATAAAATTTGTTAAGTAACTTATACGTAGTACCTTACAATACTAAAATGGATAGACGAAATCAAGATGGCTGGACAAAATCGAGAACAACTGTCGAAAGATTGGTGTTAACAAATGGTTGCACAATATAGAACAGAATGGAAGAAAATTGCAAATTATGTCAAGGCTCACCCTGAGAATTGTAAAACCAATACATGATGATGATATGAATAAGTTTAAAGTACACTGCATGTTATTTTTAATATTAACTTATACTGTGTAAGATTGGCATTAGCTAATGTACATAGTTCTTCAATAGATTAAAGTAAAATAAAAATCAAATGGCTTAGATATATGAAAATCATTATGTAAGTGTATGAAAATTATTAATGCACGAATTTTGATGATATTATGTGATTGTGCTAACAATGGTGCAGCCATATAAATATTAGTGATGGAAAATGAATATAGAGTAAAGATCATTAAGTATTTATATATTTTGGATCTACTAAAGGAGAAGTTTTATCGACGTAGGACCTAATATCCCAAATAGATAGTTATTTCGTAAAAGGTACAATCCTAGTTTTATATACAAAGAAAGCTGGCATTGCTACCTTTCCAAAAATGTATATCTTCAGTGGCGCATCTTATAATTTAATGACGAAAAGGACACTTGAAAGTATCCTTATTGTTTTGATATTTTTGTATAAAAACCGTTTTATCTGTTGATCTCTTATATATATAAGTATTCAGTTATATACCCTAGAAATATAACATGCTGGAGCACATTTTACCATTTATTTGATGATGATTGGTGCTGTTGTTATGGAAATATTGTAGTTCAAAGTAGAAAATTTTGTTAAAAAGCAATCTTCATTTTCTTTCTTGAAAAACCAAATATGTACCTCAAGATTTTACCATAAAACTCCCCAATATTTATATATTGTTGGAAAGGTTTCTTTTTTTCTATAACTCATGCCTACATACTATATGTCTACGTCGAATAGTTTAGAAGATATAAGCATTTATTAAAAAAAAAAATTTTTTTATCCTTTTTCTATATGAAAGTAGGAATGTGCCTTTTACGAAGTAACAATCTTCTTAAGTAAATGTAACAAAAGCTTATGACCAAATCACTATATCTCGAAAATAATTGATGTTGCCGACTTTTAAAATATATATATATTTTTTTTTATTTTTGTTCTTGACAGTAACTTAGGTAGTATCACCCTTTCGTGCTTAACCTTTATTCAGCTGGCATTTCAATACCCTTACTTCAGCTGGAAAGATACACCTATACCTGCAAACAATTTGTATGGATTTTACTATGATTTTTACTCTTTTTGTTATATTATTGTGATTATTTTTAAATTTGTTCTACTTTTACTCTTAAATTTAGTTTTATTACTTGTGGGAATCTATTCTCTAAAATATTTGTTTGGAAGTAACGCTATTTAAAGAAAAAGAAGGTCTATTAAGCATTTCTGTTTGTGACCAAGTATTTAGTAAGAAGTTCGGGCTTGAAACAGCAAAAGTTCATCTGATTCAAAAAATATTATAAGAAAGACAAAAAAAAATATTGTTCTAGAAAGGTATTTTATCATACTTTAAAGTTTTGTAACCATATGGACAACTTCAACATTTTATTTCTCGTTAAAGTAGCAAGGAAAGTCAATTATATGGTTTGTCGTAAAAAGACAAAACACGCAAAAAATGTGTTTTTTTCATCAAAAAAGCTGTTTTTTAAATTTTATTATATTTTATTATAAATATTATTTAATTTCTTCAAATTTAAGCAAAAGTGTTCAAAATACATTGAATTACAAAAAAACGCCGGTTTTTTCAGTAATTTTTTTTTCATGAAAATTCACTAAAATAAAGTACAAAAAAAAAACATTAAAAAAAAAAATTTAGAGAAAAAACGGTACAAAAAATACATTTTTGTAATATTTTAATATGCAGCATTAGGCACCAAACTATTCTTATTTTATATTTGAATGATAAGAAATCTTCTGGGTACCCAAGTATCCTTAGAATTTTTAATTTTTTCATGTACCTACTGACGATGGTATACGTTTCAGGTCCAGAAAAATTTTATTTCATTTCTATAACAAAATTATCATTAGGTACCGAACATTCTTATATCATATTTTGATGATGAACTGTCTTTTGGGTACACAAGTACCGTTATTTATTACATAAGCTTTATGTAAATGAAAAATGTAAAAACATGTATAATTGTAAATTGTTGTAATAAATTATTTCTGTTTGTTAAAATGCATTATAGGTACAGGTGTACCTTTCCAGCTGACCGTGTAGACAAAAAAAAATGGCTGATTTACCCACCCCTAAGTATTTTTTTTTACTTCAAAAAAGGTTTAAAATATAAATTTTGATAAAAAATTAATTCTCACAAAGATTCAAGTCTCTAAGTCAATTTACATCGAAAATATTTACAAAGTAAAATGCAAAAGGTACAGATAAAGGTTAATTAAGTACGGTAGGTATTGCAAGCTTATATTACAATATCTGCAATGTTTTGCGAGCATTTATTTGTCAAATTAAATGTCCTTAATAGTGCATTTAGTATTTGAAGTAGAAAAAGGACATTTGGTAATATGCTTGTTGTTTTAGGGTTTTTGTATCTGTTGATCTAGTAGATATATATATATATATATATATATAGTATATATTATATGTTTTCAGTTTTTTATCTAGTAAATAAGATAGCAATCTGAAAAATATCTTAACGTTTATTTGATGACTAGAGATTTTGCCGTTGGGCAGACATTGTAGCTCAAAATTGAAAATTTTTGTAACATTTACTTCAGAAGATAGTTATTTCGTAAAAGGCTATCCTAGTTTTATATACAAAAAGGATAACAAAAAACAAAACAATTTTTCTAACAAATGCTTATATCTTCTAAACTTTTAGTTATAAAACAAAAGAGACCTTTCCAACAATATTTAAATATTGTGGGAACTTTATGGTAAAATCTTGAGGTACATATTTGGTTTTTCAAGAAAGAAATTGAAGATTGTTTTTTTCCGAAATTTTCTACTTTGAACTACAATATTTCCATAACGGCAGCACTAATCAATATCAAATATATGTATTTAAATGTGTTCCAGACCGTTATCTTTCTAGATTATATAAATTAATATATATATATATATATATATATATATCTAATAGATCAATAGATATTCAAAAACATCAAAACAACAAGGATACTTTCAAATATCCTTTTCGTCCTTAAAGGATAAGATTCGCCACTGAAGATATATATTTTTGGAAAGCTAGGAATCCTTGGGATATGGTTATTAGGCCTTACGACGATACAACATCTTGCTCAGAATCCCCAGGCTTTTAAGTCAGACCTATCGTTTCTCAGGAAAATAATATATAAATTTCAGTAATTTCAATATCTTCAATAATTTGATCAATATTTTTTTATGTTTTTATTTCTAAATTTATTTTTATTTTTAATTTTATTTCAGACATTGTTTAATTATGAATCTATTTCTTCTATACCTTCAAAACGAAAATTTAACTTTATAATACAATTTTGTTTTCAAGTATAATTTTGCCAATTATATTTTTTGTGCTAGCTCATCATTTATGTAATTATTTTGTATTATTATTATTATTATTATTATTATTATTATTACTATTATTATTATTACTATTGTTATTGGATATAATTTAAATTATGCATATTAGTAATGTACAGACACTAGTTGCCAGGGCTATCGATAATGATTTGTAATTTAAGGTCTTATTTTAAACAATAAAATTTAGTATATATGCAAGTAATAAATGCTTAATAAAGAGACGTTATTATTTGATACCTGCATAAAGCATATAATAATTTGTTCTATAATATTATTACATAAATATGCCTGTAAAGTTTTGATTTTCATTTTTTAATATAAACAATCTTCTGAAAAAGACTTAGAAATCCTAACTTCCAACTTACACTTTACGAAAATATTTATTACTAATTAAAATGTACACATACGTTAAAAATTTAAATATATACGTACGTACATACGTCAATCGTAAAGAGTTAAATAAAATAGTGTGAAACAGAAACTTGTAAGAAACAAAATAGGTTCTTCTAACTTAAGTGGCCTATTTTGAAGACTGAAATTCTCATGTGTTTCTCGATATTCAAACTTTTTCGATTTTCGACTTTATTCTTTTTCACTCTACTTGGGATAGGGATTCGGCATATCTCAGGTATTTTGTTTATGAAATTCTGGTTCAGTTTTGAGTCATCATTATCTTCACAAATTAGTTGATTAATCTTCTGTTGCTATTCATACTTCTGTTTTTTTCTTTATTTGTAATTTTAAAGTTCATATACAATTCAGAATTTTAATGCAATGCTTAATTCTATAAATGTATTTATATTTGAGTTATAAATTTTTTATTAGGTTTTAAGTGTGACCGTAGCATAGGCTATCTGGTCTTCTAATTTTTAAAATTGTTACTTATTGCCGCCTGCTTCATCTATAATCTAGTTAAAGATACTAGGCTATACATTTCCTAGGGTATTTGAACCACCATGTTCTCTACATTTTCAAACAAGGAAATATGTAGTTAGATTTTTAACTTATCCTACCACGAAAACACTTTTACAGAAACCATATTTGTATAACAACAACAACAACAACAAAATAAACAATAATATTTAATTAGTCAACAATCAAACTAATATTCTTGATTTCAATTAAATTTTTTTGTTTTCCTTTTAAATTCCATGAAAATTTTCTCTTGAAATTAATAAATTGTTTTAGAAAAGATTCCCTTAATGTTTTTTTATTTTAATTTTTGTTTTTTAAATCATTTTGCTGTGAAATGATGAATGAAATTTTATTTAACTCATATGTTTAATACCATAAATTCCTAGAAAAATATATATATATATATTATATATTTTACTAAGCATACAATTTTCCAATGAGTAACTTTACACATTTTACTCCCACTTAAAATGCGATCAATCAAAACAATACGCATTTTATTTAAATTTTCTCCAAGTGTATTTCTTAATAATTTTCCAATATTTTAAAGCGACAATAAATACAAAAAAGCAAACAATAATTCTTTCATTTTCATTTTCTTCTAATATCAAATTTAGAGACTGTTCATCAATGTCACAACACAACACAAATTCCATAATAAACCAAAAAAAATAAATGTTACAAAAATGTAACAGGATGTGGAAATTTTGTAATTTTATCGTAATTTTTATTTTCCTTTACCGTTGTGTAACGTTTTGTATATTATTTTTTCCTATACTTTTATTTATTTATTTCTTTTTTTTGTTTTTGATTTTTTCATTTTTCTGAAACAATAATAAAAATTCAAAAAGCATGAAATTTAAGATTTAAAAAATAAATAATAAAAGAAAAACACAAAAATCGTACGTCAAGGAAAATTGTGATTATCCTTTCTTTCAACTTATCTTATCAGTTAAATTCTCGTGTATACAAATACACCTAAACAAACATTATTTATGGGTGAATATGTATACAAATACATGTATATGAAAAAAAAACGCTTTCATAAATTTAAAACGAAGGATAAAATTTATTTATTTTCAGTTGGTTTAAATGTAGGAAGATCCTTTCCAACACATTTTTGTTGTTATTGTTGTTGTTTATTAATTTTATTCTCTTAGGTAGTAGATCTTAAATTTATAGGTGTGTATATTATATAAATATACGTTTAAATACCATATAAAAATATCCTTATAGGTACATGCACATCCCTAGATAGCATTAAAAAAAAAATAGCATAATCCTGAATGAAAACTTCTAGCTTGACAATTTCTAGTACAAATTTTTTTTTTAGCTCTTATTAACCAATTTTGTTTTTTGTTTTTTTTTTTTGTTTTTGTTAATAATAATATGTGTGAAAATGTGAAAATATAGAAAGAAATTTAAATATTTAAATTGAATACATATATATATATATATATAGGTATACTTAATACATATATATAGAGATCTTTTGTGAAAATATTTTTTCATTAGACAATAATGGTGTAAAAATCTCTTATTGCTCTTTTTACTAAAAACAAAACGAGAACATTTTGCGAAAAAAATAAAAGTTTTCACATTGGAAATTTTACGTTGTCTATTTTCTTTTTTTTAATGAAATTAAAAAGTAAATTTACAAAAGTACAGACTGTTACTTATATAAATTAAATGCACTCAAGAGCATATAATAATGTTTTTTTTTTATCAAAATGTTTTATTGTAGGTTGTTTAATTTTGTTACGACGAATTTTAATTTTATAGAAAGACCTTTATACAGGATCAAGCATATTTCTTTGCATTAATTTTGCAGACAGGCATTATTCCATCGCAATAAAAGATATCTCTAAAATACAAAATTTACTGCCACAAAACATTGTGGATGCTTTTCTAAAATTAGACATATAAATTATATACTAATACTGAAATAGTAATAAAAATTAAAATTATTGGTGCATGATTTATAAACGTGAGGAACATGAGGACGAACGCAGTTTATATTAATTAATATAAGACATTTTTATTTATATAGACATCCATCATGACATAATATGCATAAAATAAATAAATATAAATACGAAATCTGCCAGCTAATATTGACTGTACTACTCTGTACTGGCTCAACCCGAAGAGACTAGAACACAGAGCTGACTTTGGAAAATGTGATTTTGAATAGGTGTTATAATTTTTTTCTCATTTACTCATATACACTGAGTCACAACGAAAATCCTTATGATTTAAGCAAAGCATATAGTAAGTATATATGATATTGTTACACACTCAAATAACTTGAAAACATTCTGTATGACAGTGATAATATTACAATGTTAATTGAATTTATTTATAATTTATAAAATTTTCTGTAGGTTCTAGGTGAGACATTATTAAAATTAAATAAATATGAAAATTCTAGGTATGTTCGATTTCGCTTATTGCACCAACATCACAAGACTGACTCAGTAAAACTGACTTAATAAAATTGTGAAACATACCTAGAGTTTTAATATTTATTTAATTTGAATTTATTTCTTAACTTAAACAAAATTTCATATTCCAAAATCAGCTAAAGGTTCATAAAATTAATTATTATAATAGCAAAAATGTGAATTGAATTTAATAAAGTTTAGTTTGGGTTACTGAAACTTATTAGGTTTTCCGAGGCAGAATTCAATAAACTGGGTTTACAAAAAAAAACTATATGTCAAAATGGTTAAACTTATTTAATTTCAAATGATAGAAACTTACGTAATACCATGAATCTGTTGAAGTTTGAGCGCCCTAGGTTAAACAAGACAATTCCCTACAAAAACTAATATCTGACAATTTCAGAAAACTTAAACAAGAAAATTTGCTTAATTCAAATTCCCATAAGAAATTACAATAGAAGGAGTCAAAATAGAAATAAACCCTTCAATACGTTATCTAAATTCATTTTGTCAAACCTAAATATTTTGATAAAAGAAAATGTAAAAATCGCTCAAGCAAATATTGAGATAAAAAGTTTGCATCAATTACTCCCTGAAGAAAAACCCGTCTGAAAAAAGTTTTATTTAAAAACAAAAATTACAATTTAAAAATTTTTGAATATTTTTTAGGCCTTGATTAATTTAAGATACTTCTATTATATTATTTGAGTTTCCAGTACATTCAAGAAGTTATTTAAGCGTATTTGTCCTTCAATTTCTGTTTAAAAATATTTTTAATACAAATGGGATGGTTTGAATTGAATTCTTAAAATCACAATGTGTTACAGATGTTGGGTAACATTTAAAAGAGGTGATTTTGGAGAACATTACATAATATATGTGAGCAGTTTTTAGTTAAGTTTAAACGAACAAATTTTAAACTTACTTGGTTCCAAAGCCAACCCAATAAAAAAATCATGTTTTAATAATTTTAAGGCTCATGTGGTCAGTGGTATTACAAGAACTAGATTTAAAGTGATTTATTTAGAATAATATTCATTATACAAATATGTTACAGATATAAATTCAAATACAATAACAGATTTATATAGTATTGCTCAAAATTTAATTATAATTATAAAAATTACATAATTCAAAAATAGAGTTGCCAGATCAAGAAGCTTAAGATTTGTTTTTATCTGAATAAGGCATATGTATAATCTTTACTAGTTTTGGCATATAACAACATGCCTCTTGAACAGCAGGGCGATCCCCTAAACCAAAAGCAATACAAAAATAAGTAATTTTACTCAAGACTAACAATTTTAACTAAATATAACCCCCGAATGAAGAAAAGAAAATGGCCTAATTCGGATTAATTAATTTTTACTTTTTAAGTAATTTCAGTAAAGCTATATATACATATATATATGATGATATATTTACTTATTAAACTGTAAAAGAATTGTTTTTATCATTCCTTGTTTATTTGAAACACCAAAATTTTCACAGACATTATCAAATTGCCAAAGTGTAAAAAAATTTTAATAACGTTTTTGAAAAGATTAAATTATTTAAGAGCAAATTGTGTATATGACATATACAACTTAATAAGTGAGGTAATTTAAAATTAAACTATGTTATAAGATAGAAAAAAATGTATTATCTATTTCCCTACATAGTTTATTGCAATATATAGAGGCATTTGACCAAATTTTTGCAAGTCTCTAACATTTTTTTAATACAAAAATTTACAAAGTATAAAATTGTTATGATAATTTTATAAATTATACATTCCATAGTTTTTCATCATAATTTTGTAAATTATAAATTACAAAATTTTTCATGACAATTTTTTAAATTGAAATTGTATTTAATAAAATGCTAATGTCCATTTTGTAATTGTAGTTATTGACATTTTTTTTTATTAAAAACAACAATAATATTATCTATATAAATATAAAATGCAACGTTAAAAACAAAGCCATACTTATTTATTATCAAATATAAATTTAGTAATATTTTAAACCAAATTAAAATAAAAAATGCCAGAAAATTGTAAAAAAAAAACACAAGCACTAAAAGCCATGGACTCTAATAAAGATTGGAAACATTTACGCGACACTATTTTGCAAAATTGGAGAAAGCGGACAGTGTTCTAAGTACATACATTTTTAGCTCAAAACATATATATTTTAAGAGAAAACCAAAATAAGTTCATTACTTAATTGTATAATATTAATAAAATATATTTTTCTGTCGATATTTGTTAGGACTTATGAATATCTGACAATATTAATTTTCATGTAGCGAAATATAAAGCAAAAGTAAATTTATCAAAATATAAACAAAAAGTCATATTACCACCGATTTATATTACAGAAACACAAAATTATAATATTTAAACTTCAAAATTTATGGGTGTATTTATTGTCAAAATGGTATTCCAAGATGTAAATCTTATATTTAATACACAAGAATAACGACGTGGTGAGTAAAAAACAAGAAAACCACAAAAATATTAAATTACACCACAAAAATATTAAAATTTTAGCAAGTTCTGCTGAATACTAAGAAAATTTTTTTCTTTTTTTTATTAACAAAAAATCATGTCTACGTTGTTCATGTTGTTAAAATTATGTTTGTATGTATTTGTATAACAAAATTTTATCCATTGAATTATTCATTATTGGAGAATATATTAATATATAGAATGATTCAAACCTTAGCCTAGTTACACCAAATAGTGACGGTTATATACGAGTTGTGCAACATCTATACTCTAAAATAAATTTCAATCACATCCAATTTTGAAAAAGGCTTCATACAAATTCTTTCATTTTAAATAAACACACAAACTTATAGCAAAAAGTACAAAAACGAAACCGCAACCAAAAATTGAAAACAAAAATGATATAATAAATGTCAGTTCATTTGCTTCTGATATTTACAAAAAAATATATACAGTAAAACACGGTTATAGTCATTATTAAAATTTCATATAATTTGCTAAATTTCAGTAGTATTTCTGACTATAACCGTTTTGTGACTATGGATAGGCGTAGTAAAAAATCAATTGCATCTTTATAAATAAAATTCAATAAAATATCTTTCGTGGAACAATTTTAAACTTGATTTTATTCATAAATAGCAATTCTGTTAAGTAATCACAAAATATACCATATTTGTAATAAAGAACAGAAAAAGGCAATATATAAATTAGTTTTATAATAAAATAATTCACTTTTGACTTATTCTTTCGTGTTATTGAAAAAATTCGCGTTATATTTTAATGTGGCTTGAAAACAACATTTATGAATTTATGACGTTTATTACTTTCTTTCAAGTTGACTCTAACGGAATTGTGACTACAAACGTCTTTGACTACAAACGAATTAAAATACATACAAAAATATTAAAAAAGATGATAACAGTAAAATTGTTGACTAAAAGCGAAGTGTGCCTATAACCAGTAGTGACTATAACCGATTTTTACTGTAATTGATGTCAAATTGATAGAGATAAGATTTCTTTTTCATCGTACATATTAAGATTAAAGAGATATAAGAATAGTCTAATAGCAGAAAAAATTAAACAATTCCAATACTATGACTAAATACTAAAAATAGAAATTAATTTCTTACACTTTTATATTTTATTTAATTTTTAAATCACTTTTTTCTAACTTTTAATTAATTTTAATTTAAATTTACTTTAATATTTTACAAAAATAAAAATTTTAATTAATAATTCATAACCACAATTTAAATTATGTAAAAAAACATACAAATTTTTTTTTCTGAGAGTAAGAATTCATTAGTCGATCTATCAACGGTTAGTTATGTATGAAACAAATGGTTTAGTGGGTTTAAAACCCTTACTACCATTGTTGGGTTGCATTGGTGTCCTACCTTCCAACAAAAGATAAGTTTCATATAAAATGATCTGAATCAATGTAGCTGTTGTTATCCAGGATTTTTTAAATAAAACAGGCACAGGGGCCTACTAGTATTATAAATAATACTTGTTTTGACATAATAATAATTTAGTTGATTATAATTCAACATAGCTTTTTGATAGCATACAATATAACTTATATACCAGGTTTTCATGTCATACTTTATCGAAAGCTTATGCGGCATCTTAGATCACCAACATATTTGTTTCCTTCTATTGCTTGGCTGGTTATGCAGAGGACACCTTGATCTATTGATGAGTGTTTTTTTTTTAAAATGTAAATATATGATTCAGTACTATATGTTACGGCTTTCTATAATTTGTTTGATTCCTGTGAGAAGCAATTTGTCAATTAATAAAGATCGATTATCATCGGTAATGAGGAAATTTACCCATGTGATTGTGTTTCATTAGAAGGCTTACCTACCTTCAACATCATAATTATTTAGGTAACTTTCCATCGACGAGGTATAAATTTATACTTGAATCATAAATTATTTTCTGAAACTATTTTGTGTTAGATGAATTGGTAAGGGGTGGAAACAATAGACAGATTATTATTTTATTTAGCTTCTATATAATTTATTATAAACTCATTACGAACATCTGGAAATTTGCTTAAATCGAATAATTCAAAAAATCTCATAAGTCCAGAATTTGATACTTAGGTCAGTATCCCTATTTCTGTTAATTATAGCCAATCATATTGATTTGATTTTTCTTTATTATAATAGGTATACACTTATTATATTAGAACCGACCCAGTAAGATATTCGTGAAACAATATTTAACAAGAATTTATTTGTTATATGTATAACTTTTAAAGCCTTAATTTTAATTTGGCAGAAATAATAAAGAATTTCATCAGTTCTGTGATGATGGTGCTCTTATACGATGTACTTTCCTCCTCTTTCCTATAAAATTGACACCATCCAAAGCTTTAAAAATAAAAACGAAAAATAAACAGTTGAATTTAAAAGCAATAAATATTTGAAATGTCCAAAATTGAATACGACTTAGCACTATCAAGCTATATCTAGTTTTCATTTGTAGTGCTATGATCCGTCATTAATGGACGAGAATATACCCAACAGTCATCGTTATGTTATATAATAATTGTCATATGACTATAGCAAAGTTAGGTCAACACTTACATCAAAAGCAAATTCAGTTGATCGCATACTACATGCTCATACAAAAAATCCTCAATTTCGTTTTAAATTAACACCAAGCCCTAGAGAATAGAGCAGAAGTACCACCAATGATTCAATACTGTTGAATCAATATAACAATCAACCACCGATGCCAACTTCACTGCGCTTATGCTTTCCATTTCGAAATGATTAATAAGTGTTTTAATAGTTTTATCGAACAAAGGAAACCAAGTAATAAGGAAAATTAATAACTGCACGAACAAAATTAAGCAGCAGTAACCAAAATCGATCACAATATAAAATTAAATTAACACACCTAAAAATCTTAATTTTAATTTTTAAAAATGTTTGACATGGAGTAGGCAGCATACACTATCAAATATAATAATACTAATTAGTTTTGAAACACTCTGTATTTAAGATCTTTTACACAAGTTTCCGGTATGATTGAAATGAATAGGGGTAAAAGAATAAATTAAAAATCGCACAAAGGCTTCACTTATAAAATGTCAAAAACAAAAGAAACTAAAAACACATTCAAGAGGAAAATAAAATTTGAATATGTTACAAACGCACATACATTGCTTCGCTACATCATCATCTAGGTACTCTTTTAAATTTTTTTCGCTCTAATAACCTTTTAAGATAACTCAGCTTTTGTGGAAGGATCCAAATGAAATATTATAAACGCTATACAATTAATCTACATTTTTGAATAATTTTGTTATTTTCTAAAGATGAACTCTTTTTTTTTTTTTTTTTAATTCCCTCAAAACATTATTTCAAATATAAAAAATTTATTATACTTTTTCAACACTGTTACCTATACAATAATAATGCATACTAATTTAGCTAGTTATTTTTTAAATTAATATTTTAAAACTATTTATTTAAAAGAAAAAAAAAAATTAATTGAAAATAAGAAAATAATCAGAGCTTAAGTAATTTAATTTAATTACATTATAAAACTACATTAATTGTATTTTCAAATCCTGAGGTTCTAACGATTGCTATTTTGAAACAATATCAAAAAATAGATAAAATGATAAAGTTTCACTTATTTATAGTAGATTTTTTTTTTTTTAAATGTCGACTAATTAAAATTCTCAGAGTGTAAATATTTAATTGAAACCTTTTTGTTCATGATGGAGCTATGATGGAGCATAAATTAAGTGGTATAAAACAAATCAAGCTACAATTGTAGAAAAAATATTCTTTTAATCCAATTACATTCTAATTTCATTTCGTCTATGATGAGTTAAATTAAAGTTTTCACGATCTTAAACAGCAGATAAATACTTTTCAAACAGCATCCTATGAATCTCTTTCAATCTGGTAATAATATAGCAAAACGTGAATGAAATTTGATGATATAAATTTTGTTTTAAAGCAAAAGATTAATTATTTAACTCTAAAAATTGGGTATTTTTCATTAATTTTTAATAATTTTGCTTACATTTTTACTTCCAAGGAATTGCAGTATCAATAATATAAAGGCAGGGGTTAGAAGCAAAATGGTGCAAGTTCAGATTTTTTAACTAATAGAGATAAGTGCAGATTTTGAATTATAAAATTCCATTTTATATAGCAGCATCAAAGAGACATAAGTAAATTTAACTATTTTACTGACATCTATTTGTGAGTAAAAAAACTAGTGAACAAACTTTTGCTTGGAAACAAAAAGATTTATGATCACTTGTACCCTTTTCCTGCTTAACTAATTTAACCGATTTATGTTAAATTCTAACTACATACACATTGTTGCATTAAAGTAAAAACAGGGAAAATCCCTATTTGTGATTCTTTTTTGTATAACTACTGAGTAACTTAATGTATTAACAGGATATTTGAAATGAGACTAAAAAGCCTCTCGTGGATCTCAAGAAATTGGGTCTTGTTTGATAAAAGTAAAATCTACAATATTAATACATACATAATTATTATTTTTGTTAATAATTTGAAATTATTTTCAACTCTACAGTTCATAAAA
The DNA here is from genome assembly GCA_963942445.1 of Argyra leucocephala. NCBI lineage: Eukaryota > Metazoa > Arthropoda > Insecta > Diptera > Dolichopodidae > Argyra > Argyra leucocephala. The sequence continues at coordinate 111,821,201 of OZ012678.1, forward strand.
GATTTGCCTAATAAAGTGGAACATCTAATTTGTTACAGTGATTTCTGAAGTGGTAAAAAGAAAACAAAAATATAGCGAAATTATTCATGTATATTGCCACAGGCCACCAACATTAATACAATCGAACACAAATTTTTCAAGCCTGGTGAACTTTATATGGAGTCTCTTATACTTCAAGTTTTTGTTCCTGCTCACTGGGCATCTGTACTTTAAAAGCTTAAAAAAACTCTATAGTTTGTAAAATGATTTTGTTTCATTCCGTTTCTTGACTTTACAGATGTCTGACCCATAAAAAGATAGTGAGAAAATGGTATACTTAAATAGCGCGGTATTGTGTGGTAAAATACTAGAAAGAGATTTTATTCCACTTTCTATTAAAAAATACTCGGAATGAAAATTTTTCATTTCAAAAGAGTGAATGTTGATCAAAATTAAAGCCTGAAAAATTTCACTTCAGTTTGAGTGCCCTATTTTCTGAAGGTCCTCTAATTAAGGTTCTTCTTTAATTAATACAACTTATGCAAGGTACAAAAATTGAAAATGATCCTCTGGCATATATACCTCCTATATACCAGGATTTTTATAAAAACAATAGCATACAAAAACCCTCCAACAAAAATAGCTAAAAGGAAAAATATGCAAAGTGAAACAATGCCTGAGGATGAGAAAGAAGAAGTTAATGAAAGTTCAAGAATAATTTTAGAATCAGATTATGAATAAAATTATGATTATAACAAAAATAAAATAAAATAAGACATTAAAAAAAATTTCTGATTTATTATTTTGAGAAAATGCACATGAATTTGCACATGCACAAAAGCAGGTTAAGGTTCTTTAAGAACCTCTATTCGGCTTACACAAAATACCTGCCAAATAAATTTTGCAACTGTCCTTCAGAATTACTGAAAGCGTGTCAACTTTGTCATGATATTTTGAACAATTTTGCTTTAAGCTGCACTTATACCCTTTTTCTTCTAACCCCTTATCAGTCTAAGACAAAGCAATGAAAGGAATGTTGACATATTATAAAACTTGAATACTTGATTAATATATTGATTTGTATACCAGTGTATTTACATATTCATGTGCAAATCCACTTTCAGGCTTTGTTCGTTTTGGGGATGTTGGCCTATACTATTATTTATGTATTTTATTTTATCTCAGTATCAATTAGTATTAGGCCAGGTCTAAGAAGCTTATAACGTAATTTGCTTTCATCGGGAATTTACCTATTGCGAAGTTCTACCTCACCCAGAGCGTATCTATTATTTTTCGTTTAAAATTGCTTACAAAATTTTTACTATGACTTGAAAAAAATTTTTATATAAGATTATTTTAAAGTAAGCCGTCCGAACTTAATCTGAATTAATTTAGAAAATATAATTTTCTTTTTTATCATTTTCAAATTTTTCTTATAGTTCTTTTTTTATTGTTGTTGTTCTTTTTTGTTAATTAATAGAATTTAGCTTTAAAATAATTTTCATCAAAGAAAACTTTTTTTTAAAAAAAAAAAAATAATTGGATAAAAAATTATGTTGTAAAAAAATAAAGTAGAACTCATAAAGGTACGGTTCAGGTGTATGTTAAGAATTTGTGAAAAGATAGGACAATCATAATGGGACTTTGGATTAAATAGAATGAGGATATCCGTTAAAAAATTAATTTTTTTTCTATATAATTTTAAAATTTTTAATAGAAAAATTTTATTCAGTATAATTAAGTAAAAATGTTAGTAGTTATTAAGTAAAGAGCTCATTTGGAATTCTAATTACCAAAATATTTTAGTAATTAGAGTGTATACTTAGAATATTCTTACCGAAACAATAGTCGTACTATGGGTACTTGGGTTTTGTAGAATTTGGTTAAAGAATGGAAAAATTTGGTTGTAGAATATAAAAAAAAGAGATGTTGAAGTATTTTAACGTTAAAGAAGTCGTTTATTGTCCTTTGTGCAAGGTAGGGGATACCAAAAAATTTTATTATTACTTAAATTTACGAATTCTTAATTGAAAAATAAGTAATTGTTACTTATCATTATTTGGAACAAACCAACAAAAGAATAATTGTTTAGTTTTTATAAAAACTTGTTTTCCAGCGTTAGAGTAAAATTTTGGTATAACAGTGAAAATAGTCGAATATTTTCCTTTTAATTTTACTGATATGCTTATCATACAGATACGCGTATTTCGTCTACTACTTGCAGACTTCTTCAGTGTTTTGTACTCGACTTAAAGTGTCGAGTACAAAACACTGAAGAAGTCTGCAAGTAGTAGACGAAATACGCGTATCTGTATGATAAGCATATCAGTAAAATTAAAAGGAGAATAATATTTTGTTTAAATGCTTGAAGTTATATAATGAGCTTCCGACCAAATTGATTCAATTAGAACTTCCAAAAATGAAATAAAAATATATATATTAAATCAAAACCCATTGAATCAAAATCAATAGAGAATAAAAAACTATGTGATAATTATAATAATGTAGTGGTAATGATTATAATTTATGATAAAAATTGTATGGAAACAATATTGTTGTTGTAATTGTGTTAGTAGGTGTGAAAAAATTAAAGACTTATAATGTAATACTTACTTACTTAGGTGGCCAACAGACCATGTAGGTCCTGGGCCTGACTCATCAACATCCTCCATTTTTGCCGGTCATGGGCGGATTCTCTCCAGTTGAAGATTCGAAATTGCTTTAAATCCGCCGATATTTCGTCTCTCCAACGAAGGTTTGGTCTGCCCCGACGTCTTGTACCTTCGGGTCTGGAATCGAAGATTCTCTTGGCTGGAGCATTTTCGTCCATCCGCTCTAGGTGTCCGAGTCACTGTAGTCTCTTGACTTTAATTTTTGTGACTACGTCCACCTCATTGTACAGCATCAACGGGTTGCTGCAACGGTTTGCTTTGGTTTGGGTTATTCTTCGTCGTACCTTCACATTGATGTCGTTTGTGGGATTAACACTGGTTCCAAGGTAGGTAAACCCCTGAACTACCTCGAAATTATATGTGCCGACAGTGATGTTTTGACCAATATGATGTTGAGAGGTCTTTTTATTCGTCGACAACATATATTTTGTCTTATCCTCATTTACTTTGAGACCCATTCGTTTCGCCTTTTCTTCAATCTGGATAAAGGCCTCGACGACCGCCCGTTGTGATCTGGCGATGATGTCAATGTCGTCGGCATATCCTAGTAGTTGAACAGATCTGAAAAATATAGTACCGGCCGTGTTTACTTCCGCTCGTCGCACTATACGTTCCAGTACTAGATTGAAGAAGTCGCATGATAGTGCATCTCTTTGTCGAAATCCGGTACACGTCTGGAAATAGTCAGAAGTGTTATTTCCAATCACCACAGCACATCTTGTGTTTTCCAGTGTCATTTTTGACAATCGGATGAGCTTGGCTGGTACACCGAATTCCGACATAGCAGCATACAGCTCGCTGCGGTATATGCTATCGTACGCAGACTTGAAATCGATGAATAGGTGGTGTGTATCGATTTGAAAGACTCATGGGTCTTCTCCAGGATTTATCTAAGTACGAACATCTGGTCGGTCGCTTGTTGATTTTCCAGGGCGAAAGCCGCATTGATAACTGCCAATAACAGCGTCACAATAGGGCTTCAAACATTCGCACAAAATGTTGTACAGGATCTTATATGCGATATTTAAGAAGGATATTCCTCTATAGTTTTTACAGGACATGGCGTCGCCCTTTTTGAAAATGGGGCATATAGAGCTGGTACTCCAGTCATTAGGCATGCTTTCTTCCTTCCAGATGTTGCCAATGACTTGGTGCATGCAGTTAACCAAAACATCGCCTCCAGCTTTTAATAATTCAGCTGGGAGTTCATCAGGTCCAGCAGCTTTGTTGTTTTTCAGCTTGCTGATGGCTTGGCCAACAACCTCTACTGTGGGTGGCGGGGGGTTGCTGGTAATGACTGTTGCTGGTGTTGCTAGCTCTTGTTGTTGTTGTTGTTGCTCTCCATTTAGCAGCTGCTGAAAGTGCTGCTTCCATGTCTCCAATATCCCTTGCGTTTCGGTAACCAAATTTCCCATATTATCTCTTAGCGCGTGTGTATGTAATGTGTATATATAATGTAATACATAATTAAAAAAGACAAAAAAACAAAAGAAAGAGAAAAACTTAAACTATTCAACTTGGCAATTATAAATTTTTTTACAAATTGGTTATTTTTTTCGTCTTTGTTTATTTTTTATTTTTATATGAATTTTTTATTAATTTTATATAATTTTCCTTTTCGTCTTCTTAATAAAATCTCGTTAGCTTTATTTAAAATAAATTGAATTATATACAAAAACAATAAGATCAGACAGCTTAAACCTAAGCTATGATCAATAAAACTAAATTTAATTATCTATTACGTATTTGATATACATGAATTATAAAACAAAATAAAGAAAAAACAAAAGCTTAATTGAAAAATATTTTTCACAAGAATGCGATCAAAATATTGTCCGTTTGAATCGAAATAGACGAAGACTCTGGAGCCTGAATATAGTCTATTTTGGACAGTAAATAGAATGGCAGAAGGCCGATTAGCGACAGTTGTAATGAATGGCCAACTCAATGTTAAACATCTATCTCGAATACCTCCAAAAAGATGGTATGAACGTTGTACGACGTCACCACAAAATTAACAATACGATTAATTGAAAGAACAGACACAAAATGCGTAATTAAAGACGAAAAAGAAGAAACAATTAAGTTTGTTGTAATACACATATTTTATTTCTACACCTACTACCTACTCTACTAACAAATCATACCTTATTTACAATTGTAAAAAAAACCCAATATTCGAGTTTAAATTGTGTTATATATTTCTTTTTTAAGATCAGCTTGTGAAGGTTTAAACAACACTTGATCTTGATCCGAGTATATCACATACATTTATATACAAACACTTAAATTAAAATAAATTCAACTACAAAATACATTCCAGAAGAAAACACAAATAAATTAAAATGAATGATTTTGGGAAAATGCGGATAACTGTACAACCCTGCCAACAATTTCTTCTAACATATAACTATATTTATTCTGTAAATTAAAAGGAGTACGGTACAAATATCTGAACCATTTCAAAACCAATTTTCATTATTATATTCTTTTAAATGATTGATATTTAAGAGGAAACGTGGCGAATTCAAATATTTTTTCATTTTTTTTTAATTTACAATAAAAAATTTCGATTTAAAATTTCACCCAATATGTAAGTCATTTTAATTTATTAAATTTTATTAAAAATTTTTAGTTTATTAAATTACCGCAACAACACCTGCGACTTAAATTTAATTTTTATTTTTTTAAATAAATTATTACATATTAGGTTGTTGTCTAAGATAAATTAATAAAAAACCATGGCGAACACGATAAATATTGAAACCATTGTTTCATTCAGTAAGAAATATTGAATACGTTTTTTTATCAAACTTACTTGAATTTTTAAGAGTGGGCGAATACTAGTACGTCCTTAAAAAGTAAATTTATATGATCTAATTAATCTCCAGTAAAATTATAGCCGAAATAAAGCAAAAACTGATATTTATCCCAATATGTAAGTTGTAATATAACACTAAATAAATAATTAAGGGAAGTTAAGTTTTTCAAGTTAAGTTAAGTGAAATTAAGTAGTGCTTTCGATTTTTATAATAGCTCCTAGTTAGGTAGGTAGTAGTAACTATCTAAGTCATTACATAGCCTCAGAAGGCTTATACAGGATAGAACCCACAAACCTATTGGCCTTTATCAAAAGGGTCAACTAAGTTGAGGATGGAGGAGGACATAAGTGCTAAAAGCCTACATGCCGGCCCTGATATATTAGGGCCACCTCCATTTTAATAAAAAAAAAAGTAGCTATCTTAATTTTTAAAAATCTGGTTTTATTATTTTATTTAAGAGCTGTAATTTAATGTCGAATTACCTCTTCCTAATTCTTCTGAGGAATATTTTGACTATGATCGTTTAATCAGATATTCTTAAGGACTCAGATGATGCTTAAACACATTAATACGATTAATCACATTAAACTTATTTGTGGCTGCAGTGATAGAGATAGTCAGACCTGGCCCCACCTGGTGTATTATCAAATCTCAAATTTTAATCCATGTCTTCTTAATTTATTGGAGCACTGCATTTTTCTAATATTATAGGGAACAGATAAGCCTGCTGGGACCTTAAATAATATAAAATTTCTCATCAATTTGTTGAAGCCCAATTTTTCCTGACGATAATAAAATGTGGATAGAAATACTTTTATAAAGTATAGTAAAAAAATTTGTTAATTAAAAAGTCTGAAATTTCGAAATTTTACAAAATGATGAATGATGTTTTAAAAACAGTGATTTTACACAAACGAGATAAATAAATACAAAGAATAAACATACTTGACTCTCACACTGCCAAGTTTATAACTTGGGGACTACAACAAAATTTTAAGGTGTTGCTAATTTTTTTTTTAAATAATTAATTACGTTTGAGTTAGAACCTAGAATAATTTGGGACTAAATTTTTATTTACGGTGTATTTTAATAGAACAAAATTTTCATTTTTAACCAGCGATAAAACACAAAAACATAGAATGATGACCATAATCAACTTAAAAATTAGTTAAAAAATCCACCCAGACCAATTAAAGTCATGAGATTTGATACAATAATGATTAGATTTTTAGTCATGAATACCTCACAACACCACATACAATCAAAATAGATCCAAAATCCTAGTTTTTTTATCAAATTTTCTTCTCAATCGAATTTGTACAACTAGGTACAATAATTAAAAAATGATATTGAAAAAGACATATAAATTAGAAGGCAAATAAATTAAAAAAAAAAAAATTAAAGTATAATAATAATTAAATAAAAAACTTTAGTCAATATTAAGTCTCTTGATGCTCATAGGTCCAAAAAACAAAGAAACCCAATCAATTAAAATATTTTCCTAGAAATTAAAAATTTAATTTCTTTCATAAATTTCCATTTTTTTTTCAATATGTGAAAACTTTAAAAATCATTTAACCAAAATCAAATTAGGATTCAGAACCGGTGCACATGCAAAAAAAAAAAACACAAAAACAAAAAATATAATATCAAGGTCAAATCTTTAATTAAAAATTTTCCTCAATTACAGAACTGAAGTATCAATATTGTAGACTGATAACTTGTAAATTAACCTCCAATAAAATAATTTAAAAAAAAAAACGGTAAAATTTGATTAAAATTTTCACTTCAACTTGAATCAAGCTCGTATGTAGATATAACATAGTTAAAAATTATGTGAAGTTGTTTGCATGGTAGGTTCTTTATGTATGTTATGTGTTGATTATTCTCTGATGAAATCCGTTATCTGGAAGGTTAAAAGTGCAAATTTTTATTATTAAAATCCAAGGTGAAATACAAAAAAAAAAGGCAAAAGCAAAAATTAAACCAATGGTACTTCTATTAGACAACATGGAAAAATTCAATTTATTGAAAATTCTTTGAAATAACATAAAAGATGACAAATAAAGAAAAATTCAAGATTGAAAAAAATAATATTCGTTCCAAACTTTTGTTATTGTTATTTTTCGTGCTTTTGTTTTTTTCATCCTTTTCTTGTGAAAATTACAAAAAAAGTTCTACACTTATTTTTTTTTATTTTTATTATGAGTTTTTAATTTTGTTCAAAATCCTTTTTATCTATTCAAACAAATTGTTTTTAATCCAAAATTTATTTTAATTTTATATGCGTCTTACAACAGATACCAATGTCAGTATGCAAAGAAAAAATCCAGTAAAGCAGAAAGTTGGTGAAATAGATAGTAGCCTAGCCCAGACAATGTTCTGTATCAAAAATATATGAAAAAACGTTTAAAAAAAAATCCCTGAAGGCAAAGTCCATGAGTGTGTTGTGTTTGATAATGAAAACAATAAATAGATTTTATTTAGGAATTATTAACTGATTAAAATGATAAGCTATATGTACATTACATCATCATAATTTATGTTCGAAGATCAAACGTTTTATCTTACCGAACTGCTTGTGATGGTTTTTCATAAAAATTATACGTATGCTCAGTCCCTCTTTGTGTTAAACGCAATTTGTCTTATTAACTTATTATTTTTTTTAGGTACAATTTATAATGTCTTAACCTAAAAAAATTGATAAAAATGATTTTGTTTATTTGGTAATAGAATTAACATTAAAAACTAGTCTGATCCTTGTTTGTTAATTTTTAATATTAAACCTATTTAAAAAGACAATCATTATAATTTATATTATTCTGGTGTTGTACAATTATAATTTTTTTGTTATAGAATTTGTAACTCAATTTTTTTTAATTTAATTTTGTTATACATCTTTAACTGCAAAAAACAATAAATAATGCTGATCAATATATCTAGTTATATAAAATATAAAGCAATTCAATGATTTTAGCTTTAAATGTCTATAAGAATCAATAAAGAGGAACAACGATAAATAATATTATAATATATAGTTATATACCAACGTATAGTTTACATAAATATCTACAGCTGTTACAGTCAAGTTGGAAGCATACTCAGAACTATCGAGTAACGACTAATTCATTTGGTGAAAGTAGATTAAAAACATGTAATTAAATTTGAATTTTCACATTCAGACTCTGAAATCAGTTGGTGTTCTGTTTTCAATTTCACTTTTTTATTATAAAATTAAGATGGCCGCAAATAGAAATATTTTTCAGATACCTATACCTAAAGTTTACACATGTATAATAATTTTAGTTTTCTAGGCTCTCCAAAATGTCATAATCATCATATAAGTATTAGAAGAAAGTGCTGTATTCGATGAAATCATCCAAAACTTTAGAATTATTCTAACATAACTTATTTATATACTTAGATTTTTTTCTTCTTCATTTGTACCATAAAGTGTTGTATAAGTTCTGGATATAATAATTTCAATTGAGGAAATATAATATTATTGATACTTTGATTTTTTATTTGCTTTAGACCATATTTTTATTTTTTAATATTTCTACTTCGGTAGATATTTTTCATTTCAATTATTAATAAAATTTAGTTGTAGAAGTATGTCCGTCCAAAATTACAATGCAGCAATTTGACGTAAGACCTTTTTATCCTTTCAGTGACTTATCGTCGCTTAAAGTAAATTCACGGTGTGTATATACTGTATATAAATAAAAATTTACTGTTGATGTTAAAAAGTACTAATTTAACATAATAATTTCTGTTTAAAGCAATATGTTTTGTCGTTTTGATTAAATAAGATGCATAATATTATTATATTAATGTAATGTAATTAGAAATGCTATAAATTTAAAACTGTTCTACTAATTGTATTTATTAGATTATAATATTACTTCAATATTACAAAATGGTTAATTTTTAATAACATTACCAGAATTAATTTAATGGTATGGTCAACCATATGTAGGTACTAGTAAATATTATACGAATACTATTGTTTTTATGGTTTTCAGCTATAATACTGTCACTTTGTTTTGTACTTGCCGCGCTTTTTTTAATAATGCCACAAATATTTAATAGTAGTTAATAGCCACATATATTAAATAACCTATATAGGACCCAGTAATGGAATATTTGTTCAAAAGTAAAAATCTGTTTAAAGAAATAATATCAACTATTTGAACTTGATTTGCTTGCATTGAAGGAGTTAAAAGATTAAATAAATAAATCAAAAAATTAAAGTATTAAAAAGAAATTTAAATATTGTTAAATAATTTAATAAATGTATTTAAGACTAGTTTTGTAACCCGCCATAAATTACGGAAGCAAAATAAATTCTAGCATTTCATCCTTCATTAGAGTTTTCATTTTAAGTTTAAGAAAAATATGTATTTGCTTACTAATTTATCAATATCATTGTTAGAATTAGTAGAATGCTTTTACTTACCATATAAACAGAATATTTGTAGTAAGGTGCAAAATTTTCAATTCCCTAAGGGTTATTGACTCGTATTTACTCGATCATTTTAACGACATCTTATTTGTCATCATTGCAAATTTAAACATATATTATCCTAAGACGTCAATAATTCTAAATAATCAATGTTCTTAGACATTCTATTGTATTCAATTAATTGTAATATAAGTTAGTCAAAAAGATAATTTCAATTTAAATTAATGTAGAAATACTAAATTCAAATAATATTTTTAATGAAAACAAAATCTACTTACAATAATTTTATATTTCTACAATAATAGCAGCGTTCTACTGTAAAATTAAAATTGTAAAATGAAATTAATTAAGACATAATAAAAGTAAAAAGTTCTATGGCGTCATCTAAATTTAAAACTTGAACGACATGACAACCATTATGAAATGATGGGCAAATGACACATATAACAGATGACAGATGACAAATGACAAATGACAGATGACAGATGGCATATATAAGCAATAAAAAATAGATAATATGTTTATGACAATTACATGATGTTACAATTTGTATATATATTGTAATTTGTATATGTGTTGGAGTATTCCGTCGAACTTACAAACATCCAGATAAATGCAGAAAATTATATTATAAGATAAGAATAAATTATAATATTTAAGAATAAATTAGAAATAATTGAAATAAAAGAATAAATATAAATTTAAAAATAAAAATAAGTTTTAATAGCGCTAAGTTAAATTTTATAATATAGTTTAAAAAAATCTAATTTCGATACAAAATGTTTACTAAATTAAAGTTCAAAGTTAATAAATTAAATACTATATTTGAGTGAACATTAAAAATAAAAATAAAAATAAACATTATTGAAATAATAGTGGTTAAGCAAAATATTATAATATAGTGAGTAAAAATTATAATGTTGACAATTTTTGCTAAATCAACTATGATAAATAACTAATATTTCATTTACACTTCTAATCAAAGCTGGGCTTTAATTTTCACATCAACTTGCTACGTTTTTCGAAATAGATTTAGCTTTTGAAGAAAAATATATATATATCATATCATAATAACCTTCATTTGGTATATGAGAAAAACTATTCAGATTATTGAAAACATTGACTTGTCCGAAACTAAGTGTATCAAAAAAAAAATATTTTTAGGCAAAATTTATAGGAAAAGTTTCTATTTAACAAAGTTGCATATTATTTATATATGAATATAAGTTTCATTTTATCAAACCGAAGAAATATTTTTACACAAAACTGGGCCATATGTCTTATATGCAAACAGTGCCATGATAATTATTTTAACGAGCATTTTTAAGATTAATTATTAATCTTAAGATTATTTTTTTCTTTTTGTTAAATCTAATTTTATTATATTTATATCTTTAATATTAGTTAGTTATTACTGTTATTAGTTATTCTGATAAATTTAAGCTATATTTCAATTTTTATGATAAAGTATAAACAATTCTGTTAGAGAGTAAAAGTAAATAATGTTTATGGAATAAAATGATTTAATAAACAATTAATAATGTTTCATTTAATTTGGACTGCTTTAACCTTACATACAAATATGATTTATCTCATTAAATTAATATGAAGCATTGCATTCCAAGTATAAAAGATAATATTTAATATTAAAATTAATGTGATGCTCCTATTATAAAAAAAAGTATACCACTTCGGCAATACTATTAAAATGATAGTATGCATCCTATATTAAATTAATATTATTAACACTATTATTATAATAGGATATACTATTAAATTATAATGTGATGGACTATAATATTTACAGAACCATAATATTAAAATAATGGTACATTTCAACTATTGATTTAATAAAATTCAAATTGTTATTTTAAAACTGTATATCCCATTGACGAATTTTAATAGTAAAATCCAATTGAATTAATAGGAAATAATTTTAGAATTTTTCCCAGACTGTATAGCCAAGAGAAAAGTGAGCAAAACTAATAAATGTAAGATTCCAATACTGATATACTTCTTCAGTATTTCTTTATGTATGTATCGTGGAATAGGTTTGTTTCCCATTTATTAAAATTGCATTGGAAAGCAATATTTTGCAGTAACCAACAGTTTTGTTAAACATTTTTTATACTCTATTTTGCATCAGTTCTGTTAAGCAAAAGCTGATATCGTCTACAAATATTTATTCCTAATTTTCAGTCTAATAATTCTATTAAGTAGAATGAAAAAAACGATAGGTGAATATACCATTCCCTATTGGAGTTAATAAGGGAGGTAATAGGAAAATTGTTTTTGTCAGGAAAATTTGCTCTGTAAAATTTATTATTGTATTGTTGATTGAATTGTCTATTGAGTTAAGAAGAGGTTTTGAGAACCATAGTTTTAATAATTTGTATATCAGTTCATTTAATTTACTACTCAAAATTAGGGTTGTATTGTGCTGGTTGGTCGAATTAATGATTAGAGCAAGAGGTATGAATAGAAAAGCTTTTTGAAATCGGTGTGAATGCTGACATAAAAGGAAAAACTCTACCAAAAAATGACAAATTATGACAAAAATTTTTGGATTTTGTTTGAGAAGTTAAACAAATGTTATATTCGAAGATGTATTTTAAATTTAATTTTTTATTTCGCGATAGTTGATTATACTATAATGTCTTTGCATTATAATATCAATACTACGCTTTCATTGTATTAATATCACAATATGACGTGATAAATATACAGCGATATTATGATAATATAATATTGCAATTATTAAATTCAGGTTTGATATTAAAAACCTATTATATTTTTTTAAAAAATCCCATTGTGTATAAAATGATATTCTTCTATCGAAATCATTTAGGGGAAATAAAAATTAATAAATATAATGTGAAATTCTACTTTTCTACACTTCCTTGTTTACTTTCCGTTGTCTATTGAAAATTATTATTGTACCATAGAGTAGTCATATTAGTAAGTATGATAATCATTTTCTTTACATACGAAAATGCCACCCCATTTTCACTCAATACCCCAAAACACTCAAATATAATTTTCGAAATTCAATTATTTTTACTCAAATTTTTTTATTTATTGAGGAGAGTATTTCATATAATGCCTCTATACCTCTAGCCTATTCACAGAATGATTTTTTCGGAATTTTATCGAATTACGATTTCGTTTTAAGTTTTGTTTTAGTTTTGTGTATAAAATTTTGCTCTCCCAGTGACTAGACTAGGAGTATAAAGGCATTGTTTGATAATTTGAAGAGTATACACATACGTATGTAGTTTTGATTTATATGAAGAGTATATAATATATCGTATATGTGTTCACCATATATTTACATATCTAATTCAATATAAAAAATATATATAGAAAAATGTGAACAAAAAAACACAATTAATCGCAAAGATAATGAATGAAATTGTATACATACAATAATAGGTCAATGATAGAATCACATAATCCAGAAATTTTTTTTAAAAATAATGGTAATAAAAGAATAAAATTTATTAGTTATCCATTACAAATCGTGAACTTTGTACGGACTACCGTTTTGTTTTCTTTTCTCAGAATTTGCTTACAAATCGTATTTCTATTTCAGATGAAATAATTCTTGAAGAAATAAAAACAGCCAACAATTCATATAAAGAATAAAATGTCCAGTTTTACTTTTTTTACTTACTTTTTTAAATTTTGATAGATTGTTTGTTTGTTTGTATTCATAATTATATATACTATTCATATTATTATCTACGGTAAGAAACAGACAAAATTAACAAAATCAAAATTGCTAAAAATTTAAAAATACATGTAGGTACCTAAGTTTCAGTACCCTTTTCAATAGAAATCAATTTGAATTATTTTTAATTTTACAAAACCAACATTAATTTTTTTGTCCCTTTCTTCTATGAAGTTTGAAATCACAAATTTCATAAATCACATTGACCAAGTCCAAATAAAAATATTAATTCTTCAAATTTTAAAAATTAAAGCAAAATAACAACAAATACAGCAATAATCTTGAATTCTTTCAATTTCTAAAAGTAAACTCCATACTTTGATTTGTAATATTATTTGTGGTCTATTGAAAGGACTTTAAATGCATATATAGTTTTTTATACACACATTGTGTGATCTTTAATTTTATCACATAAGTAAAGTAGAAATGCGAGCATATATATGTATATACTGTAGCATAAACATTCGCATATATATATTTTTGAGTACCTATTCTACAACTTTTATATCGTTGACACTGTTGGCAGTATAATTACAAATAAATATGTTCATAGGTAGTTGGTAGTAGGTACACAACATTTTTTTATTTATGAGTACAAAATACAATGCGCTCAACTTATAAGCAGTTAAAAATTGAGTAATATTATTTTGAGTGAACACAGATTTTTGATATTTGAAATAGTGACTAGCAAATTTTGTTCTACGTGAATACTCTACTGATATGATTACTCTATGGTTGTACATCAATAATATATTATTAACTCTAAATAATGTAAAATATTTTAAAAAAAATATTATAAACTCTCCTTTCATTCATAATTATTTCATTCATAAAACACTAAAATTTCCTAATTCTTCTCTAATTGAAAACTACTTCATAACGCCCATTATCATATTGAACAATAATTTTCATATTACCTTTAATTCGGCTTTAGTGATAATATCTATAGACAGAAATCAAAAATTCAAATAATTGATTAACACTTCAAGATTATGTAATTCGATTAACCTGAGTATTTTTTTCATTAATATAATTATTTTTTTGTTTTTATAAATATCAATTTATTATTTCTATTAATTAGTATTAATATTATTTCACAACAATTATAATTATTTATTTACAAAAAATTACTGAAATTCATTTTTTTATTTTTGATTTTATAAAAAACAGAAAACTTCAAAGAATTTAAAACAGATATCATCACAAATTTATAGATACAAACAGAATATATATTTTTAACGAATTCAATTGAATAAACAAATTCTATTATTAGCTCATACATATTTAAATATATATATACAGTGCCAGATAATAATCTTTCATGGTATTTTAGGTTTGGACGGAAAATTTTTTTAAAGTTATAGTATGGTGCCTTATAATATTTTAACTTCTTAAAATATCATAAATCTAAAAAAATAATCAAATTTATTAATAATAAATAATATTAAATAAATAAATAAATAATAAATATAATCTAGATTTACAGAATATCTACTTGATTAGGATTTATTTCAATAACATTTCGTACTAAGAGAATATGCTTAGGCCCATCACTGACACGAAGAAAAAATTTATAGTGTTATGTCTAGCTGACTATACATTTGTGTTAGACAGGGTAAGCGCAGTGATCGAAATTTTTAATTTTTAGAATTTAAAGTTTTAAAATATTTTTAAATAAATTTTTAAATTATTAATAAAATCATTATAGTATGTATAGTACATAATAGTATAAAAATTATCTATATATATAAAAATGAAATTTTTTATGGCTGTCTTTATGTCTCTCTTTATGTTATTTATAGACTCAAAAACTACTGAATCGATTTGGATGAAATTTTGAGAGTATATTACTGAAATAGAGGGAAAGGTTATAGGCCTACCCGCTTTTTAAAATTCCGACGGGTTCAAGTAGCTGCCATACAACTCCCAGCCCCAACACAAATATTTTAAGAATCAAAAATGTTACAGAGTTGAAAATTTGTGCTCAGATACTGCCTCAAAAATAAAAAAAAATACGTCTTTTACACAAATATAATGAGCAAACATATCTTTTACCGTTTTCCAATAATCTGAGTGGTTCGGGTAGCATCTATACAACTTCCATTACCTATCAGGAATATTTAAAAAATTAAAGTTTTTATGTAACTGAAAATTGTATTTCAGGTACCCTCATAAACAAAATAATGGCATACGTTTTCTAAAATTTTGAGTAATTTTAATAAAGATTCATATATAATTTCTGAGAGATCTTTCGTTTTTTTTTTGACAGATTTTATATTGAATTTTAATATAAATTAGCCAATTTATTATTTTTTGTAACTTTATTATTTATTATACCACCACATATGTTACAGTTGAAAGTAGGTTCAACAGTGATGATGTTACGAAATTTAGATTGTGTACTGAACAAAAATTGTGTAATGGAACGTGTAATTGTGTAATTGTGTAATTGTGTAATGCGTAAAAAAACTAATGGATAATGTAATTGAAGCCACGATAATTATCGGAAAAGCAAAGGAGAAGACGTTTTAATTTCACATATCCCAATAATTCCAGGTTATATGCCATTCCAATTTAAAAGGCTTCAATATGCCATTCCAATTCAAAAGGCCCTGTGTCTAACAGAATACAAAACTATCGCTTCAGGGATAATTTCACATAATAGTGATGGGTCTAACAGCATATCGCCGATAAATTCAAAAATCAAGAAAGATGGACTTAAATAATGTTAATAATTTTTGATAATTTATTTAAAAAACTATTTTTTAAGATATTTTCTTTAGACTATAATAAATATAGCTAGAGTTTCGAAACTTATTAGCTGAAAATTTTTCAGCTTGATTCTACAACTATTATTTTATTTTTATTTTTCATTTTATTATACTTAACACAAGCATATTACAAAAATATTTCTTAAAATTAGAATAAAAATTAATATTAAAACAACAAACATAATTTTTAATTTAAATATAAAAAAAGAAAAAAGAAATTAGACTATCATAATTTTTAAATATATATTCAATAACTTTCACTTATTTATGACGAAAATAAGAGGTTATGGTAACAAAGAAAACAAGTTAATTTTAAGTTGTGCCTTATTCATAGAAAGATTAATGTTGTCTCTGTACCTGTCAACTAAGAGAAACATTCTGTTAATGGGTTCGAACTTACCATAATTTGTACGATAATGAACAACATTGAATATATTTTCAGAACGAAAACGTGTACTAATATTACGATGATGATTGATCTTATCTTTGATAATTAGGGAATCAATTTTTCCAGATTTAATCATTAAAATAAATACGACGTCAGCAACTTTTCTTCTGGATTCAAGAGTGTTTAAGTGTAAAAGTTTTAGTCTGTCCCTGTAAGGAGGTAAACGTATAGGATCAGACCAAGGAAGGTTTCTTAAAGCGAATCTAAGGAACTTCTTTTGAATAGCTTCAATCCTATTGATATGGTCGACGTAGTTAGGTGACCATACTGGGCTAGCATATTCTAGATTTGAGCGAACTAAAGAAGTGAATAGAGATTTAATTACATAAGGGTCATTAAATTCTTTTGACCATCTTTTAATAAAGCCTGGTATTGAATTTGCTTTATTGACGATAATGTTGAAATGTTGTTTAAATGATAATTTATCATCAAACATGACCCCGAGATCATTAAAACAACTAACTCTCTTGATAATCTTGTTATCAAGGGTATAATTCGAAATTATCGGAGAAGTCCGACGAGTGTAACTGAAAATAAATTGGAAAAGTCTAAAAATTTTTAATTTTTCTTACACGTTTGCTGATTTTATAAGCTATAACAAAAAACAATTTTATTTTTAAATATTCAGTGCTCATAATGTAATTATTTTTTATTATTACAACCTCCATCTATATTTTTTTTATTTATTATAATTTTTAAAATAACATTTTGAATTATAACAGATTATTTTAGAACCATACTGTATGTATTTACTTAACGTATTAATTATAATATTTTAATTTATTTGATCAAATTCAAAATTTTTATTCGCAAAATAAATCGTAAAATTCTTCAAAAATATTTTAAAATTTTTTTTAACAAAATAGAAAAAAAACTATTAAAAATTAAATTAAATAAATAAATATAATAATTACAATATTTTTTGGTTTAACATTTTTAATATTGTTGATTGGGTAAGTTATTTATAAATTCAATTAATCGTTTTCGCCCACAAGTTACACTTAAAACCTAATTTTATAATAATTCTCAGCCAATTTAATGTTGCAATGTTTTTGTTGGCTTAAAAATGTGGGACTAAAATTCTTTACATATTATCAAAATATTGCTCTTGAATACATATTGAGTACATATTGATTTGATAAATTATTTTACTATAATGCAATATTTTCGTGTACCAAAACAAATTTCTGAGTGTTACAAATTTTTTGATCAAATTTTTAATATTTAATTTAGTTTTGGTAGAATAATGATAAAATAGTTCGAAAAATTGTATAATGACACAATTTATTTCATCATTAAACAGTGAGTATTTGAAGATTTTTCAATTGCATTGAAGATTGTGTAAAAAAATATAGCCTATTTTTCTCGGTTCAAAAGATATTTAGATGTCAGTTTGATCTATATCCGTCTTATTGAGGAATTTTGAATGCATTTTGATCCACATCCAAAACCGGTGGCGTATGAATTCCATATAATTTTCCGAAAATAAAATAATCATACTTATTTGATCTAAGAACATTTTCATGCTAATCATTGCGTAATACATAAAAAATAATTTTAAGTGCTCTATTTATATACGTGCATAGAGATATCCAACGTCATAATACATTTTTGCAATGGAAGTAGATAAATAAAATTTGAGTATCAGTACCGCTTTGACCCATATAAGTTTATCGTATATGCACTGCAGTGTTAGTATATAGTACACATGAATTATCTTAAATAAAATTTTTTTAGGACTATTGGTTTATATGCATAGTTAATTAGCCATATTCGACTCTACGAAATAACACCCACACCAAATAACTCCCACTTTTTTTATGATAACCAAATTTCGTATAAAAGTGGGACTTATTATATTTGCCTTTATTAACTTGCCTTGGACTTTATATGTTTGTTTCAATTTGCTTCAATTCAACAAAATAACCATTTCTGTAACCATTCAACCAAGGAATATCCATACAAGTATATGCACTCATGTATGGATCAAATACATACGTAAATTTGCTAAAAATTGTAAGAAATAGAATATAATAAGAATTAAACGTGCAAGAAAAAGAACAAATTTGGTAAACAAGAGAGAGTAACAAAAAAAGTTGACTGAAATTAAATAAAAAGAAAATAATTTCAAAAAAAATTTTCGACAAAAATTTCGTTGAAATATTTAACAATATTTTTTTTTTAAATTATATCAACTATGCATAAGATTTTTAGGAGACCTAACTAAAACAGCGTTATCATATTCTTTAAATTCTGTGATTTGTAAATAGATGTTGTCCTCAGTATTATTTTATAATCGTATACCAATATAATAAATATTTAGGTTTACTATAATTTAATATTTAATTAATAAAAAATAATAATGTTTGTAACTCCAAATTATTACTGACAAAAATGTTAATAATATTTTATATTATTGTTATGTAATTATAATTTAATATTTTTAATAGGTATATAAGAAAATAATAATGTTTAAAACGAAAATATTAAAATTATAAAAGATCAGAATTAATCATCGTATAAGGGAACAAACTAAATTAGAACTAACATTTTTTGCCAGCCTGCCTCATATAAATAATGGGAGGAAACGTAAGCAAATCCAAAGGAGAATAATGAGAACGCAAAATTATTTTACAGTATAAAGCAAAAGGCAAACATCTGTTTTGTACCTTTTCTCTCTCATAATAAATTTGGTATACGATAAGTAAATGTAAATATTACCTCTTTTAACTAATGATATTTTGCTCGGTCTGATATTTCTTAAAAAATAGGTTGTCGTAAAATGGGAGTGCGTATTCTTGTTAATATAGATTATAGATATTCTTTGCATTCAACTAAGGTCAAATTTACATATGTGTGTGTACTAATAATGGAATATGGATATTTGATAAAGTTAAAATTTGGTTTCTCTTTAAATTCACTATATTTATTGACATTTCTATGGTGTAAAGAAGCAAAAAAAAAAAACAAAAAAGGAATACAAAATAAATGTGTGGAATACAAATCATTATCATTATATTTCAATCATTTTCTATTACTATTCAATTATATTTTCATTATATTTTTTTGTGTTTTTAATTTGGTTTCTTTTATTAATCTCTTTCATTTATTATTTCTCTTTCTCTGACTAAGTATATGCAAATGTACGTACATGTGTCATATAGGGCTTGCATTTGTTACATACATAATCATATGGCTTAGTTTAATTGAAAATAAAATGCAAACATTATTTATGGAAGAAAACAAAATTTGAACCTATCAAGTATCAGTTATCTATCCCTCAGTTACAAATTACTCTTCTCGCATGTAAAAAAAGTTCAATTTCAATTTATGCATGTATATATTATACTTTTATATGCCAATTTATGCTTAGGCAGCGTATACACCTCGGACAAAATCGAATTTTATCGTAGATAAAGTCGGATGAGTGTTTACATTTTAGACTTTTCCACAGATTTAAATCTACGATTTTACGTCAAATATTTTTTGTATTTAACAGGGTTTCTTTTTATAAAGTGCGTAATTTTTTAATACGTAAATTAAAAAATTCAAAGGTATCTAATCAAAAATCTCCAAACATTTTTTAAAAATACACATATTTTTATAAAATTTGTTACAGTAATATAAAATATAATTATACATTTGAAGTATGAGCAATAACAACCAAATTGCGTTAGAGTGAATTTTAGTGCCATTTGATTATATGTGTTGTTCTTTGAAAATATATTATTTTTCATTAAAAAAATATTTTCACTAAAAAGTCAAAAATAATATAAGGAAAAAAAAAATTTTTTTTTAGAAATATTTGCCTTCAATTTAAGCGTACTAAAACTACAAAAATAAACTTTAGAATCGCAGCTTGATATAATGTTTTCATAGCAAGTTATGATTGTAATTACGGAAAAAGCAAATTAGCCGAACTTTTTACCAAATCTCTTAATCTCATCTCAAGACTTCCTAGAATTTCGGCTAATTTGGTTTTTCCGTAATTACAATCATAACTTGCTTTGAAAACCTTATATCAAGCTGCGATTCTAAAAGTTTATTTTTGTAGTTTTAGTACGCTTAAATTGAAGGCAAATATTTCTAAAAAAAATTTTTTTTTTCCTTATATTATTTCATTATGAAATAAATACCAAATTGTAGGAATTATTTAATTTTTTTTGGTAGGTAATTATTTCATAATGAAATAAGTCCCAATTAGTAGGATTTATTTCATTTTTTATGATTTAAAGTTATTTCATTATGAAATAAATCCAAAAAATATGTGGTAATTATTTCATTTTCAATTAAAGGTGGGAGTTATTTCATTTTCTTTAAAAATTAAAAAATATCAATTTTAATAGTTTGTAAACAAGTTTTTTTGACTGTAAAAACTTATTAATTAAATAAAATAAATGCGAACGCGACAATTACAAAAAGCGAAAAGCGCGGTGTCACATCGTTCGCGAACGCGAGACCCCAATAATAATTCCCACACCAAGAATGAAATAAGTCCCACACTTTGGTTATTTCATTCATACATAATGAAATAAATCCCAAAATATCATTGAGAGTTATTTCGTAGAGCCGCCATATTCATAGTAAATAAATATAGTTAATTATGTTTTGGACATCGATAGTGATAAAATGTACGGAATCGGTCTACCAAAATGTAACGATTCAAGTTTATATTACAAAAAGCCTTTTAATAGGTTTACAATTTGATTGCCAGAGTAATGCTCGCTGATGGAATAGTAATTATTTGGTCAGAAGCTCATAGCGATAGGTTTAGAAACAAAATGTCTTTATCATATTTTCAACTATAAAAAATCTTCCACGTAGAAGGTACACAATTATAGACAAAAAGTGAATTCGAAATATTTACATAACAATGTACGTGAAGTATACAAAATCTTCTATGAAAAAAAAAACTTAATTATATAGGTAACGTAAATCCGGTGCGGGACTAATGCCGACTTTTCCAAATCCCGCTTTTTTCAAAGCCTGCTTTTTAAAATCCTGCTTTTCTTAAAAAAAATACCGCTTGAAGCGTATTTATACCAAGAATATTTATTTTAATTTATTGTAAGTCTAGCCGCTGCTGGACCCAAAAAAGTGAATATCTGCCTGTTCCAGAATATTTATTTTAATTTATTGTATGTATAGCCGCTGTTGGATACAAAAAAGTAAAATACAACAACTAAAAAAGCGGGATTTGGAAAATTCGGCATTCGGGGCAGACTCACGTAAGTTTTACACTTCAGCCTAATTTTATCATGTTAAACTATGTCCAAGTGCAATAAAATTGCAACTATTTTTAGTTTTATAAAAACTTGTTTTCTAGCGTTAGAGTAAAATTTTTGTATAATAGTAAAAATAGTCGAATATTTTCCATTTAATTTTACTGATATCGGCTTATCATACAGATACGCGTATTTCGTCTACTACTTTTTTTTTTTTTTTTTTTTTAAGTCGATATCTGTCGCATATCTGTAAAATTAAATAAAAATATTCAAATTTTTTCACTATCAAACTATTTTGAAGATGACAGGAACTAACAAGTATAAATGTACAATATAAGATAAAAATTATAAGCTAAATTTCATCTTCTACTAAGATTTGAAATTTTAAATGAAGGGGTAAAAATTACCTCATGTCCACGTATAAAGGTCAAACTAAAAATAAATTTTCGTTATTAATTCAACGATTAAAAAAAACTTTTTCTTCAAAATGAAATTTATTAATAAATTTCTAAAACAAAAACTTGAACTGATCTTTTCAAGAATTTTCCTTGATACAACATCTCAATTCTTCTTAAGATAAATACTTTAATGTAATATGCATACTTTTGTAAAAAATTTCGAAATTTGGAAATACAAAAATTCTTTATATTCAACCAAAATTCAAGCCATTGATGTAAAAAATAAAAAATTGTTTAGAAACAAATAAAAAAAACCCTGAATATTTTCTATTGAAGAAAATTTAACCAAAAAAAAACGGATTCAACTTACATCTCGATTTTTTCTTGGAATTTCATTCTAAAATTTATTCAAGTAATTTTTTGAATTTTTGTTTCTTTGGAAATTCGAATTAATTTAAACCAAAAAAAAAACACAAAATTATGAATATTTTTTCTGATTTTTTTTAATGTTTTTTTGAAAAAGGATGCCTTCAAAATTATATTTTATGCAAAATCTATGCTAATCTATGTTTGTGTCATTAACAGAATATTTCGTGTCAAAATTAATCTGTGCTAAGTAAATTTTCAATAATCGTTCTACTATAATTCATTTAAATAGAATCAATTTATTGAATCTTTAAATTACAAAAACAACCAAACCGCATAGACTTACAAGAAAAAAATCAATTTATTTTGCTGATAGAGGATATGAGCGATATCCTTGAAAATTAAAAAAAAAGTGTCTGTGTAAGAATAAATTTTCATTTATTTGTCTACAATGATTATTAAAAGTATGTGAACATATTGTGTTCAAATATTATAAAACCTGTAATAAGCATGGTGATATAATGTTTTTTTTAAATTCAGGCATGCGCTTAGTACTTAGTACTTAGTACAATGAAGACTTAAGTTAAAGACTCACACGTACCATGCAATGTTAAAATTATTTCAGCATAAATTCTGAAAGGAAAGATGGCATATAGTTGATCTGCATTCTGCAGATTTACCCGCTGATGACAAAATAAATAAATAAAAAAATAAGGGAAAAAAAATTTTTTTTTTTAGAAATATTTGCCTTCAATTTAAGCGTACTAAAACTACAAAAATAAACTTTAGAATCGCAGCTTGATATAATGTTTTCATAACAAGTTATGGTTGTAATTACGGAAAAAGCAAATTAGCCGAACTTTTTACCAAATCTCTTAATCTCATCTCAAGACTTCCTAGAATTTCGGCTAATTTGCTTTTTCCGTAATTACAATCATAACTTGTTATGAAAACATTATATCAAGCTGCGATTCTAAAGTTTATTTTTGTAGTTTTAGTACGCTTAAATTGAAGGCAAATATTTCTAAAAAAAAAATTTTTTTTTTCCTTATTTTATTTTCGACTTTTTAGTGAAAATATTTTTTTAATGAAAAATAATATATTTTCAAAGAACAACACATATAATCAAATGGCACTAAAATTCGCTCTAACGCAATTTGGTTATTATTGCTCATACTTCAAATGTGTAATTATATTTTATATTACTGCAACAAATTTTATAAAAATATGTATATTTTTAAAAATTTTTTGTAGATTTACGTATTAAAAAATTTTCACCAATAAAAAATTACGCACTTTATAAAAAGAAACCCTGTTAAATACAAAAAATATTTGACGTAAAATCGTAGATTAAATCTGAGAAAAAGTCTGAAATGTAAACACTCATCCGATTTTATCTACGATAAAATTCGATTTTGTGCGACGTGTAAACGCTGCCTAAGCATAAATTGGCATATAAAAGTATAATATATACATGCATAAATCGAAATTAAACTTTTTTTACATTCGAGAAGAGTCATATCTAACTGAGTGATAGATAACTGATAGGTTCAAATTTTGTTTTTTTCCATAAATAATGTTTGCATTTTATTTTTAATTAAACTAAGCCATATGATTATGTATGTAACAAATGCAAGCCCTATATGACACTTGGATGTACATTTACATATACTTAGTCAGAGAAAGTGAAATAATAAAAGAAAGAGATTAATAAAAGAAACCAAATTATAAACACAAAAAAATATAATGAAAATGATGATTGAAAATAATTGAAATTGAATAATAATAGAAAATGATTGAAATATAATGATAATGATTTGTATTGCACACATTTATTTTGTATTCCTTTTTTGTTTTTTTTTTTTGCTTCTTTACACCATAGAAATGTCAATAAATATAGTGAATTTAAAGAGAAACCAAATTTTAACTTTATCAAATATCCATATTCCATTATTAGTACACACACATGTAAATTTCACCTTAGTTGAATGCAAAGAATGAATATCTATAATCTATATTAACAAGAATATGCACTCCCATTTTACGTAAACCTAATTTTAAAGAAATATCTAATAGTTAAAAGAGGTAAAATTGATCGTATACCAAATTTATTATGAGAGAGAAAGGTACAAAACAGATGTTTGCCTTTTGCTTTATACTGTAAAATAATTTTGCGTTCTCATTATTCTCCTTTGGATTTGTTTACGTTTCCTTCCATTATTTATATGAGGCAGGGTGGCAAAAAATGTCAGTTCTAATTTAGTTTGTTTCCTTATACGAGGATTAATTCTGATCTTTTATTATTTTAATATTTTCGTTTTAAACATTATTATTTTCGTATATACCTATTAAAAATATTAAATTATAATTACATTACAATAATATAAAATATTATTAACATTTTTGTCAGTAATAATTTGGAGTTACAAACATTATTATTTTTTATTAATTAAATATTAAATTATAGTAAACCTAAATATTTATTATATTGGTATACGATTATAAAATAATACTGAGGACAACATCTATTTACAAATCACAGAATTTAAAGAATGTGATAACGCTGTTTTAGTTAGGTCTCCTAAAAATCTTATGCATAGTTGATACAATTTAGAAAATAATATTGTTAAATATTTCAACGAAATTTTTGTCGAAAATTTTTTTATTTAATTTCAGCCAACTTTTTTTGTTACTCTCTTTTGTTTACTGTATTTTTTCTTTTTCTTACACGTAAAATTCTTATTATCGTCTATTTCTGACAATGTTTATCAAATTTGCATATGAATTTGTGTGCAAACAAATGAATACATACATGAGTTCATACTCTTTTAATGGATATACTTTGGTTAAATGGTTATTGAAATGGGTATTTTGTTGAATTGAATCAAATTGAAACAAACATATAAAGTCCAAGGCAAGTTAATTAAGGCAAATATAATAAATATAATGTACCTAACCGTTTAAACTATATTTGGCCAAAAACAATAATCCCTCAAAAGTCCAATTTCAGATTTTGTTAAATGAAAGATAATCTGTAGGTATAGAATTAAATTTTTCTATACTCTGAGTATACAAGAATGTCTTCTGATGTGGGCAACATCAAGCGTCTATCAGGAATATCTCCCAAAAAGTGGTATGAATGTTGGACATCACAAAATTGATATATAGTATAATTGTATGATATAAGTTGAAAAAATAGACAGTTTTAGCCTAATTGAAGAAGAAGGAGAAATATTAAGTTGGAGAATCATTTGAATCTCCGATACGCAGGCTGGGAAAAGAAGAAGAAGAAGAGATAATTACAAGAAAAAGAGAAACATGCTGGACAAAGGCACGGCATTGAGGTGTGAACTTTGTTATAAAATGTCCATTTTAAATTTTTGTTGATATAAAAACAAAATGTAAAAACTGCCACTCCTTGGAAATACCTGAGTCCAATATGATTCCATATTATATATTTTCTTATTATGTACATAGAGAGTAGAGTATAGAAGGCCAAGGTTTACTATTACTATTTTAAAATCTGGAAAAGACCCAGGTATAGCTGGAAATTATTGGAAAATAAGCCTAGTCCCAAACATAAGCAAAATTTTTGAAACACTAATCAATGCCAAAATAAGCACACATGCTGCTGAAAATAATACATTAGTGGACAACCAGTTCGGATGTAAGCACAAGCATAGTGCAACTCATTCTATCACGAAATTAGTTTCATATGTTTGCTGGATTGTTAATAAGAAAAATGCTACCGAAGCAAGTCTCATTGACCTTGGGGAAGCATTTAATAGTATATGGTTAGACGGACTTGTTTATAAACTATACAAATATAAATTCTCTAACCAACTTATTAATATAATTCACGATTATGGTATCGGACAATAAATTCTACATTTCATCTAATGATATAAAAGCATGTGTTAAAATACATAACATCGAAAATGGTCTTCAACAAGGCACGGTTAATTCACCTATCTTATTTTCATTATTTATTAATGGATTATTAGAACTTTTGAATGCATTCAAAGGCGAAAATTTCTCCTTAGCCTTTGCTGATAATATAATAATGTACGCTAATGATAGTAGAATAGAAAATATTAACATAACTCCTCAAAAAATGTTTAACGTTATAATTGATTATTGTAAAATCTGGCTGTTGAAAATAAATTACAACAAATGTGAAATTATTCTCTTTCGAAATTGAAAAAAAAAAATTGGAGGAAGTTTAACATTAAAAACCTTACAAAGTAAAATTTTACCAAACAAAAAATAAGTTAAATACCTTAGAAGTTCATCTTAATTATAACTTAAATTATTCCCAACAAATCAAGGAAGCATTATATAAAGGCACTAAGGCCTTTATGGCATGCAAAAAATTATTTTATGATAGAATACTAAACACCAGAGTGAAAATCATTAGATATCAAGCTTTTATTAGACCCATACTCACTTATGCAGCACCTATCTAGTACAATATAAGTGCTAGTTTAATAGAAAAAATAAGGAAATTTGAGAGAAAATGTATAAGAGTGTGTATTAATGAAAGTAAGAAACCGGAAACAAATTGCGTACATTTTTACTCAAACAAATCCATATACAAAAAATGAAAATAAAAAAGAATAAATTATTCTATAATTAAGCTGATGCGCAAACATTTTAATAGAGCAATTAACACTCCTGGAAATGGTTTATTATCTCATATATTCTACCCTAATGAGAAGTATATAAAAAGAACATTAAAATCAGGTTTATAGCACCCGAACATTCTATCCACCTAGATAAAGAAGGTTTCATCCAAAATCAAAACCATGACCCAATGACATGAACTAAAATAGAGTATGAACCAAGTGATTTTGACATTAATAGTTTAAAATTCGATACTTATATTCCTATCAAAGATAATATGTTTGATTACATAGATTATTGTTGGTTAAGAAATTAATCGGAATTTAGTAACTTTTACACTTTAGGGTTATTGTAGGTTAAGTTAGTTGTTAAGTTTTAATTTAATTTTTTATCTCACAAACTAAAAGAAAATATATCTATTTTTTTATAAATTTTTTTTTACAATAGTTAAAAATAGAAATTGAAACTTAACTACTATTAAAATTATCAAGCTTCATACTAAAAGCGAAAATGATAACAAAATTACCAAAAAAAAACAATATATGTATATTTTTTTATATATTAATCAGTGTATTAGAATAAAAGAAATAATAATAAATAAAAGCAAAAAAAAAAAAGAGAGTAGAGTATGTGTAAAATGGGAACAGTAGACTAATCACTTACCCTGTGAAGATTTAACGATTCAAAAAATTGGTTCTATGCTCCAAAGAGGAGTGGTATTGTATCACTGTTTAGTTTAATGCCGTATAGAAGAATAGCCGAACTGTTTGGTATAGAAGAATAGCCGAAAAAATTCAGTCAAGCTATATGACAACGACAACTTAAATTCCGTTGGTGAAACAAATTTTATTTTCTAACAGACGCTAGAATAGAAACAGTAGACTAACCAGTTAACTTTGTGAAAAAACATGATAATTTCAAGAAACTAAAGTGTAGCAAATCAATCAATGATATATCAATGCTATTAGAGTGAGCAACATAAGATAACCATAAAATTACAATTTAATGCTAAATCATGATAATAGTTTTAATTTGTAATTAGGAACTTAAGAATTGTTCGAAGAAAAACACCATAGTATTCTAGGAGCTGCTCAAATGGTTGGTATACGTTTTGTGGACTATGAGTGAGCTATCGTGTATCGTGATAACGACGGATTTCTGTGACTATTGCCTATTTTGAAACTAACTCTAACTATCTATCCTGTTATAAGACTCTTTGTTTTTAACCTTACTTTGAATATAGAAATAAAATTCCTAATTAAGTTTATGCAGCGTAATAGTGGAAAAAATCTTTGTATTCGATGTGGATAAATAATTTCTGAAAAATAATAAATTAAATGCAGTGTACTACACTAATTTTTTGTTTTTTCATTTTCACTTTCTATCAAGAACAAAAAATAATTTAATTTCGAGGTTAGCAACTTCAAACAAAAAAAATTATTTCAAAGTTTATTCAACACTAGACCAATATCAACACTCACAAGTGCTCTTGGATATCCCACAAACACATGAGGTACATAAAATGGTGCCAACAAAACATTTTCTCTCATACTGACAAGATTTAAGAAAAATATAATTAATCAATATTTTCAATGAAATTTTCTATCTTAATTTTTCTTTATTTCCTTAATATCCTTAATTTCTAAACACTAAATAGAAAAAAATTAGACAGTCATGAAATGTTAGTAGAAATTTAAAACTTAAAGTCAATGTCTACAAATATAATAATGACTCAGCTAATCGAAGAAAACTCTTTGCTTAATGTTTATTAATTAAAATGATAATTTGGTAATGTTATCCTTTATTTTAGATATAATACCATCTATTTTAAGTGTTTAATCTGATAAGTCATTTGGGTATGTATAAGTATATACAATTAAAGGAAGCTAATAATGAAAGGTTGTAAGAATAAAAATAACTAAAAATTAATTCTAAAAATTACTTAAATTAAATCCTATAAGAAAAAAATACCGGGTGTTCCGGGTGTTCGTAGAATCCGAATTTGCATTAAAAAGTACCCCTTCCCATTTAAAAATCTCGATTTCGGCCAATTTCGGCTATTTTTGATCTTAAAAAACCGATTAGCGGTCCTTTCCGAAAGTTGAAAACATTACCAATCGATAGAGCACCCTCGATTTAGTTTTCGAAACTTTTTCTAAATTTTTTCTAAATTTTAAAATAACGGCTGATATGCATGCTCTGGAACACCCGGTATAGTTGGAAATTCAATCTTACTAGCTATTCTTGGCGTAATATCTGCCGGTTCAGCATAAAAACATATTTATTTCATCTTCATTTAAATATTTAACTTAAAACAATGTTTTACATTTCCGCAAAACAATTTTTTTTTTATCATATCGGTCAATTTAAGCATACCATTTTGGTTACATAGGGTGATTTTTTCTTTTTCTAATCTCCTTGCTATTATATCTCTGGAGTCACCGATGTACGTCCGTCCATTTTGGTCTAAAATTTTATTTTGCATACAACGAAGAACTTATTGGGGAGATGAAGAAGATGGTAATTTTGAAAATGTCAGCACCAATTGAAGAAAAAGTTAATACTGTCATTGATTCTCTATAATATCTTGCTTGGTGTGTTTTTCCTACGAATGATTTTTAGCAAATTAAGTGAATTTTTAATTGTGGCAGAGCAAGATTTATCACCATGACAAAATTAAGAAAATTTTGTTTTTGCTTTTCAATATAAGCATTCATTTGATTTTGAAAATGTGTCTGCATTGATCTAGTAGAAACATTTCGAGGTGGCAAATTCAAAGATCCCAGGGATATCCAGGGATACCCAGAGATTTTTTTTTCCTTACTCCTCTTGGAAGCATAAGGCTTCAACTTGACATTTGCGTCGTATTCGATTTCTAACTGCTGAATTTCCGACGCAAACCCGTGACTACCACATCGTAATTGAAACACATTTCTGTGCTTCAACCGATTAGGCCACGAAAGGGATACCCAGGGATACTTAAAAAAAATGTAAAAGGTACATTTAAAAAAATACTTCTAATATGAAAATATTTTATTGATTTTATAACATTGCGCTGATTGATATCTAGTTCTTTTATTAAATATTTAGTTTTCCTTTATTGGTTTAGAACTTGGATATGTTTTTAGTATTTATTTCAAATGATTTATTTAAAAGATGTGGCCCAAAAATTAGTACTTTTTTAATTTTTTTTATTTTCTAATCGGTAATTTTATGCGATAATATTTTGAAAAAGCTTCATATTTAAATTTTTAGGTTCGTGTAAAAGCAAAAACTTTAATTCACAGAGGTGAAAAGTATTACAGACATTATTGGCGTATTAATATATAAGATTTGTTATTTAATTTAATTAGTTTTGTTACTTATTTATAGAATACAACAATTATAACATTATTTATAATTATAACAATTCATTTGTATTATCCATTTTAACAATTATATTTAATTCTAATCTATTTTAAAAATTCATTTATTTATCTATTAGTTAGGTATAACAATTCATGTGTATCACAGAATATTCCAATTAACTGATTCATTCAAGTATTTAATAAAAATTTTCAAATTAAGTGGTAAATTATTAAACAGTTGCAGACCCTTACACATTAGCATATATTCTACGTTTTAGATTTATAAAAAAAGTTCAACCTAAAATCCCAAATATTGTAGTGATCTTTTACATTATTTAGTCTATTTGTTAAATAACTTGGCATAATTTTATATTTTATTTTATATACCATAATCAAAACATTCATTTTTATTCTTTGGGGCACACTCATCCACTTTAATGTTCTCAGCATTAAGGATTTTTAAGTAAATTTACTAAGTTTTAATATTATTCTCATCCCTCGGTTTTTCATTTTTTGTTATCTGTTCATCATTTCAGCATTAAACATAAACAGTATTGATGAACAGTATTAAAAATGTCGTGGTTTTATTATTACATTAAATATTTTGATTGCACTTAATATCGATAATTTTTTTCTTATTTTTGTAAAGAAGTGAAGAAGTAAATTTTTTTACATATTTTATATTCTAGATGTTGTTTAAAGCTCGATCTATCATCTATTAGTAAACCTAAATATTTAATTTCATTAATAATATCTTTTTCTACATTTACTATTAAAATTTTATTATTCAAAACAATATTAATAACCATACATTTCGGCTTTTCAGTGTTTAATTTTAACTTGTTTTCTATAAACCATTCACCTAATCTTTTTAAATCGTCATTTATTTTTTGAGTACATTCTTCAATACAGTTACCAACAACATATATTAGAGTATCATCAGCAAACACAGAGCCAAATTTGACGATTGCACAACCCGCTCCATATCATTGACGTATATCAAAAACAGTATTATACCCAGAATTGTTCCTTGTGGTACACACTAATTTAATATCAACTGAATCTGGAACTATGTCATCAATTTTTAATCGTTGTGAACAATTCTTTAAATATGACTCAAACCATTTTAATTCGCTACCTATTCGCTGTGAAGAAAAACCGGTACGTTTACTTTTTTTTTATAAATAGCAAATTTGCAATTCGTCAAAACTAAATTCAGTAACGATTCGCGTTACTGATTCTCTCTAAAGCCTGACTGATTTTGTGACATAAAGCAATTTGTTTCGAAATACGATTCAAGTTGATTATAAATTACTTTTTCCAATATTTTTGATAAGGTAGAGATCATGTCTGTAGAACGAAACTCATTACACTTAATGGTATTTTTTACCTGTTCAATGATTATTTCCAGCATTCAGGAAAAATTGCGGTTTCAATTGAAAAACTTATAATAATTGAAAGTAGATTTCCAGCAATTAAATCAATACTATCACAAAACATTTTTATATCACAAAAGTTCATGTCTTTTTTATTTTTTATTGATTTTAATATCAAACTTAATTCATCAATTGTAATTAATTTCATTTTAAATTTGACGTTCGTGTCCGGTATAATGTTTTTATATTGTTTCACCGTAATCGATTTCAACAAAATATTTATTAAATCTATTAACTATCTCTACTCGATATTTCACTTTTTCATTTTCCAATTTAATTTCTCTTATCTCACTTTTAGGTTTTTTTAGTACTAACTTTTTTATCAATTTCCACATAGGTTTTTGATCTGCCGCGTAATCTATTTTATTCGAAATGAAATTATTATGTACATGGGGCTCAATTTATTTTTATTGTTATTTCGTAAAGTTTTATATTTGTTCCAGTCATTTTGACTATCACTAAGAACACTTAACATAGGTGGTTGGAATTAGCTTTTGTTCAATATTAGGCAGTAACATCAATACTGTAATAAATATCGCTTTGCGTACTTTGAATATAATGTATTTTAAAATTTGTGTCGTTGTAAATTGTAATATCTTATTTTACGTAGAGTATTCCAAAAATACTTTAGCTTATAATAATTGTTGTAGCAAAATATTTTGTTCTTAACAATATAATATCAGTTAATATGAAATTTCCGGTTATTATGGAGTTATTATGCAACAAGGTAGAATTTATATTTTAATACAATTCAACTTGTTCTCATTGCTCAAAAGCTATATTATAAGGATAATATTGAAACAAAATATATTATCGTCTAGGTTTTCTTTATTTAAAAAGTTTGATATTCTACCTCTTAGGTATTTATATTTTTTTTTAAATATTTAATAATTTTTAATAAAATGTTTAGCCAATTATACTAAAATTGAACTAAAATTCCAAGTTAATCAAATTTAGATTTTTAACAGACATTGATGTACACATAAGATATTGTATAGCTAGTATTTAGATTAATTTAATAGATCTGGAAAAACAGCTTTTATTAAGTGAACAAATAAATAAAGAGCTTATTTATAACATAACAAATTTGATGAAATTTCCAAATTTTCAATTTTATTTATTTTTTTAATGTATTCACTTCCTTAAACTAATTTTTTTCTTTATTTACAACTAATATTTATATTATTTTAAAAAATCAAATAATAATAAAAAAAAATAAAGAAAAATCAAAATATTTATTAAATAATGTATAAAGAATATTATGCCATCTGCTGGTAAATTTTTACACTGTTAAAAATTAATGAAACAAATTC
This sequence comes from Argyra leucocephala, assembly GCA_963942445.1. NCBI lineage: Eukaryota > Metazoa > Arthropoda > Insecta > Diptera > Dolichopodidae > Argyra > Argyra leucocephala. The sequence goes on from OZ012678.1 coordinate 111,854,796, forward strand.
AAAGTTAAAAAAATTAGATTAAATTGTAAACAAAATTTAATATTTTTATAGATTTTCATTGAAATGTGTCTGTACTTTGTAAAAGTGTTCTACATCTAGTGTTATAAAATTGGAATTTGTAATATTCAGGTACAAGACGAGTATTACAAAGTTTCATGTACGTGTGTTACGGTTAGAAATATTAAATTTAAACTCATAATTGAAGTCTGAAACACTGAAGAAGTTTACAAGTGGTAAACGAATTACGCATCTCTGTATGTAGTGAATTCAAAACAAAAGTTTTCGACTATTTTCAACAATTATACAAATTTGACTCTAACTTTTTTCTAGCTCTATTGGAGATTTCTGGATTGGAACTGGTCTAGAGGGTTATCTAATATGTATACTAGGAAGTGAAAAAAACACATAAATTATGCTGAAATAAATGTTTCACTTACTGTACCTACACTTTAAATTTTTTCACTGTAAAATTCTATGTTTGTTTACATATAATCACCACAAATGTAAACAAATTTGAATAAAAACTAAACAAACATTTTAATTTAGTAAAATATTCTAAAGTACTTTCAGAAGTTTGTATCGAAAATTTAAAACAAATAATTATTATTTAGAGGTAAATATACAAAAACTATCACAAAAAAAAAAAACATTTTTTTTGAGGGTCAATGTCTATAAAAATTTCAAATTTATTAAAAATTTGTTTTAAATTCATTTTTAGAAAAATTAGTGCTAACCAAATAAGTTTACATGAATTCTTTTGGAATAATGTTTTTATATATTTTTTTTTTTTTGCTTAGAAATTGATTTCCAATATCTATTTACACAGCTGGATTGATTATTATTTTAAATTATATGACAACATCTAATATTTTAAAATAAGTAGGTATTTTTTAAATTTAGATAAAAATAAAAGAAAAATCATCTCAATTTTGATATCTATTTTAATTTCAAATAGTTAATTTGAATAACTTAGATTCAGACTATTAATAGCGGTTTGTACCAAAAATTCTCCAGTATTTACACACTGGGTATCGCTGTAGGTAGAGCGTCTGCCTTTCAATCGAAATTTCAGGTTCAATACCAGACGAACACAAGAAATGCTTTCTTGATTCTTGGCCCTGTACCAGTACCCTTTATCATTGGGGTAAAATAAATGATAAATAGTTGATAGTTTTGGTTATCACTAAAAATAAAATGCAACTATGGTATTATGAATGCAAATCACTCTGCAGTAAATATAGTTTTCCACATTTAAATTAGTAGATGTACAAAAGAATGTTTAAAAACAATTTAGCTTTGGTGCGCGAACATAGATATTTCGTCGGCTGCATTCCTATGTATCCAACAGACCATTTTTTCCGAAATTGACTTTTCAATGTATTATACCATTTTCAGCTATGCTCTATCCGAACTTGTAGTCAAAATGAAGGTACCTCTTATAGTTTTTGAAATATTTTTTTCTGATTTATCCAAACAATCTATATTTTACTGCTCTTTGAACCTTTAGATTGAGCCTATTTATCCAAAAAAAATTTCTACTGACAAGTCATAAGATTTTTTAAAGCAATTGCGTATGATTAGATATTCGTAACCATCTAACAGACCTTTTTTATTCCTAAGTGACCAAACACATACGAAGCTTTACACTGTACAGTAAATTTCTACTTACTTTTTTTTAAATAAATTATTTTGATATTTCAAAACATTAAAATTATAAAACTATTTATGTTAGAGGTTAAAAAATGGCTCGAATTTTTATAAAATGCAAGTTTTGTTTGATTATTTTTAAATTTTTCCACTAAAAATTTCCATCAAACTTAAAAAATCGATTTTCTTGACATTTTGACTTTGGTACATTAGATATATAGGAATGCAACCGACGACTTTTTTTTTTTTCTTTCTTTATTAATAAAAAATAATGTTTTCATTATATACATATGTATTTGTATATAACAAAATTTTATCCATTGAATTTTAATTTTATTGGAGAAAATATTAATATACAGAAAGATTCAGACCTTAGCCTAAGCTATATGGTCGTATAGTTAGTTAAAAAAAAAATTAAGTTCTAATTTTAAATAATAAAAAGTAGATTTTCCTAAATATTCAATATTACTAAATTTATTAACTACCAGTATTCCAACATTCCTTCATTATTACATTATTTAGTTTATTCTAATTAAGTTTTAAAGTTTTAAAGTTTTTCTTCCGTATTAGTTTTTAGTTTTTTCCTTTCCTTTCACACTTTATTTATAATATTTATTCTTTAATTTTTAGTTTTTATTCTTTATTTTTTTTTTTGATTTTTATTTTTATACCGCAAGTGAGTTTTTGATTTTCCTTTTAAATAAAATATATGAATTTATATTTTTTAGGTCGTCCGGTAGAGTGTTAAAAATGCTTAAACTGTTGTATATGCAGTTTGCTTTTTGTGTATCTGATCTAAACAATGAAAGATAAGATTTTAGCGATTCCTAGTATTATGGCTCTGTGTGTCTATATTTCGATTGAGTAAATATGTGTGTTTAATCATATTGTTTGTAATTTTGTATGCAAGATAGTACATTTTACGTTTACATATGTTATTCAAACTTATGTATTGTTTACTATATAATAATGCCCTAGGATATCTTGGTGGAAAGAAATTAATAATTTTAATAGCTTTTTTATGTATGACATCCAACTTTTTGAGGTATGTTTGTGAAGCGTTACTCCAAATGGGATTTAGGTATATAATATTATAGGATATGTATGAAGAGTATATTGTATAAAGGGTATTGGTATTAATATATTTCCTCAGCTTTGTTAAAATAAAAATGTAAAGAATGTGTTTTTAATTACATAATCAATATGTTGTCGCCATTTCATTCTATTGTCAATAATTAATCGTAGGTAATTGAAAGTTTTTGCTGTTTCTATGGTTTCATTTTTGTGTGTTATATTTACGAAATTATAGTGTTTATTACTGAAAATCAATATTTTTGTTTGCCTAACATTTAATCTCATCCTATTTTTTGTAGCCATTCATCAATTAAATTTAAGTCATTTACGATAGAGTTTTTTAGATCTTCCTCGGTATTACAGGAGTACTTAATAACAGCATCATCCGCATAAAGTTGGATGATTCCATTAAGGTTTAGCATGGTGATGTCATCGATATAAGTTTTAAAAATATCAGGCCCCAAGATGTATCCCTGTGGTACCCCTTGTTTTATAGTTCCTAAACTACTATACACGTTGTTTTTTTTTTTTTTTTTTTTTTTTTATATTATAGCCAAAACTTAGGTTTTGAACCTTTAAGTACTTGCGTACCGTTGACTATTTGAAAAAGGAAAGGATAGTTAGAGGAAAGGAAAGAAAAAGGAAGAAGAAAAGGTCACATTTATGTCGCCTATAAGACGAATGGCGCGGTTTTGAACTTTGTCCAAAAAATTTAAAGCGGTTTTTGGTGCACCTGCCCATAAATGTGAGTTATACTCGAGCTTGGGTCGTATATATGCTTTATAGATTTTTAAAAGGTCTCGAGATGAAAAATAAGTTTTGCAGCGGCTCAAAAATCCTAAACATTTTGCGGCGCTTTTCGCAATATCGAAAATATGCTCATTCCAGTGCATATTTTGATTCACTCGCATTCCGAGAATGTTCAGATCTTTGAGTCGCTGGATACCTTCATTTTGAAGCCGGAGAATTGGTTCGAATGTTGTTAGCTTGTTACTAACAAAACAGCTTTGAGTTTTTGAAGTGTTAAACTCGACTCTGTTAGCTTTACCCCAGTCGACAATTTTGGCAAGGTCGTGATTGAGCGCGCCGGCCATCATTGTTCTTTTGGAGGTGACTGCGGAAGCTGTAGCATTAGTTTGTTTTAGAAAATCATATGATGCTACTAGAGTGCTGTCATCAGCAAAACTATGGATTGGATTGAAAGTTAATTTGAGAAGGTCATTAATGAAAATGAGAAATAGGGTGGGGGAAAGGACAGAGCCTTGTGGAACACCAGCATTGATTTGAAGTTGGTCGGAAAAAGAACCGTCAACTGAAACTATGATAGATCGATTTAAAAGAAAACTTTCAATCCATTTAGAAAAGGTTGAACCAAGGCCTATAGCGTTGCATTTTGCTATAAGAGCAGAATGCCAAACTCGATCAAAAGCCTTAGATATATCCAGAGCTACAACAGTAGCTTCACCAGATTGATGCAGGCTGGTGTTGAGCTTCTCGCAGAGGCATGTCATGAGATCACCGGTGGAACGTTGGGCTCGAAAGCCGTATTGGCTATCATGAATTATACCTCTACTGTCAAGATATTTCTTCAGCTTATGATTAATTAAGATTTCCATCGTTTTTGAAATAATGGAAGTAATAGCTATGGGCCTATAGTTTGAAGGATTGCTTTTGTCACCTTTTTTAGGAATAGGATAAACTTGGGCAACTTTCCAATAGGAGGGGTAAGTTCCTGACGAAAAGGACAAATGGAATAAGTTGCGCAGAGGTTTAGAAATAGCGAAGGCAATGTGTCGCAGCACAATTGCAGGTATACCATCAGGACCGGTAGATTTTTTTATATCGAGATTCTTCAAGACTTTTGCTACAGCTCTTGTTCTAAAGTAGATCCTTCCGAAGGAATAATTTAGAACAGGGATTGATGAAGGATTTTGGGCTGTAGGAGGGAGTGTGGAATTAGCTGCAAATAATTTTGCGAAGAGATTAGCCTTTCCAACAGAATCTGATATAATAGTACTATTATTATCAATCATAGGTGGAAACGAAGACTTGCAAAAATTTTGCCTAACATTTTTAGCAAATGTCCAGAAAGACCTGCTGTTGTTGGGGAGATCAAAGATTTCTCGTCTCAATCTTTGGTTATGCAGGAATTTTTGCTGATTGATAATTTTTTTACATTTATTCCTAACCACTTTATAACTCTCATACGTATTGACTGTTTTATTGTTCTTGTATTTTTTGTAAGCTTCTTCTTTGGATTTCAGAGCTTTGCTGCAGAGGTCGTTGAACCAACCTGAGGGATTTCGTTTTATACTTCTAAGGCTATTTGGAATGAAAGTTTTCATTCCTAATAGAATCCTCTTGGTAATCACCTCTGCAGCAAAGTCGACATTTTTATATTGGAAACACAACGACCAGTTCGATGCATTTAAAAAGTTGTTGAAGCCTTCCCAGTCAGCTTGGTGATAATGCCAAACTAGTCTTTTGGGAGAATTAGAAGAACTGGTTGTTTTGCCTACTTCGAAGCTTGTGCTTACAAGACAGTGGTCGGAACCACCTAGCGGAGAGTTAACAGAGATTGAATATTTCTCTGGATGGGTAGTTAGGAATAAATCCAGGAGGTGTCCGTTCTGGTCGCGTCGGTCTGGTATCCTCGTAGGGCTTTTGACAAGTTGAGAAAGGTTGAAAAAATTGGAAAAAAGTTCAACTTGTTTGCCTTCGGGACTGTTGTGACTAGAAAAATTAAGCCAGTCTCTGTTATGAATATTGAAGTCTCCCGCCAGAATAATCTCAGACTCGGGATTGGTTTCCAGAATTGAGTTTATCTGGTTGGATAGTCTTTCTATAAGCATATCAGTTTCTAGCTGATTCGCTTGAGGCGATCTGTAAATAAAACAGAAGTGAATGATGTGCTTATCGGCGTGTATTTTCATCCAATTATATTGATAAATTGGATTGGAGCACTCAAAATTTTGAAGAGTCTTATAAGCTACATCATTTCGTATATACAAAGCAATCCCTCTATGGGGTATAAAAAGTGGCACAAGCGAATAATTATTGATATTAAAGTTAATATCATTATTCACAACTTGTGTTTCACTTAGTGCTAAAATTGCTGGATTTTGGAGCCGTAGATGGCTTTCGACGGAATGGAAATTTGTTGATAGACCGCGAATGTTACAAAAATCTATCTTAAACATAATAACGAACAATTTACAAAGGGAAAAGGAAAATAAATTAAACTTAACAAAAAGTACCGAAAAAAAAAAAAAAATATATATATATAAAAAAAAAATATATAAATTAAATTTTTTGGCCCACGTACCACTTACTTATACCACCCCTGCAATGAATGCAACTGAAACCAATATCTACACACAACAGTTTTTAATACCTTATTGGGTGTAGAAATACTCTCAGAAACATTCACTGCAGGTTAGAACAATGAGAAAATTACGGTAATAACAAAATAAAAAAGAAGAAAAAATTAAAAAATTATAGTGCATAATGAGAGAATTTTGTAGAAGAAAAAGAAAGCCGGAAAAGAAAAACGAGAAAAAAAAAAAAAAAAAAAAATTATTTTAATGTGAATTGAATCATGATTTTATTATTGTCAACTAAGACGAACAGTTAACAACATTTTGAATAAAGGAGAGAAAAAAGAAAAAAATGTTTTGGCTATTTTTAAGTTATGTATTATTTGATTTTATTATTATTCTAAAGTAAATTTTATTATTGACACTATTTTTAAATTGTTTTTATAATTTAAATTTTTTATTATTTTAATTTTTTTTTTTTTTTTTTTATGCACTCTGATTTTAGTTTATTAATCATTAATTGCTTATTTAAACGTTTATTTATTACACCGCACTTTTAATTCACATGTACCTAGGTTGAAGTACAGTGGCAAACAGGTTGTTGCAATGAACCTGTTGTTTTCTATTGGTAAGGTAAGATTTAAAAAATTTTAGTTGATTTTCATTGAACTTTAATAGCGATAATTTAAACAGAAGTACATCATGATCAACACAGTCAAATGCCTTTTGTAGGTCGATAAATAAACATCCAGTATATTGTTTTTTATCTATGCTTTTAGAGATAAAATCAGTGAGTGCTAGACAGACAATTGTCGTATTTGATCTTTCTTCAAAACCATATTGTTCTTTATTTAAGACACCATTGTTTTTAATAAAATCTATAAGTCTGTTTTTCACAACTTTTTCAAAGATTTTTGAAAAGGAGTTTAGTACAGAAATAGATCTATAATTAGATAAATCTGTTGTATCACCTCCTTTATGTATTGGAATAACATTAGCTTCGAATAACTTCACTAAATTTAAGTGAAGTTGGAAAAACTGAATTTTCCATAGAAATGTTTATTAATCTTACCAGGGTTCGTATCAATTGACTATTGAATGTTTTTATTAATTTTGCTGAAACACTATCATATCCCGTAGCAGCTCCTGGTTTTAAAGAATCAATTATTATTTAATTTCATCTGGATTCGTAGGAGTTAATTGCAGTTTTTGATATATATTTTTGGTGGAACAACCCCAGTAATTTTTATCAATTTAGCGCGAACATAGAAATTGTTTTTTTTTTATTTATGAAATATTCTCTTTGTTTGGGTAAATTGAAATTGTTGCATTAATCTGAAATAATACAGACTTATGTGTGTACAATTTAAATGAAACATTTTTTTATTACAATTTTATCGTTTACAAACAATATTATTTCGTGATACTGTAGATAAAGTAAACAATAAAATAACATAAAAACCCATTTGAAGGTATTCGAAATTAAGACTTTAATATTAAGACTTAAATATAGGTGTTTATATTTGTACCACAATCTTCATTTTACCTCCCATGCCACAAAAACGTTCGAAAAAAGAACAAAATCTTCCATGTTATGTCACAAACTGTTTTAAAACAAAATTGTTAATCAAAGAGTAAAAAGTCTTAATTAGACCAACAATATCAAAATGCGAGATCAATTTGGTTCAACATTAGCGCAAGCCAAATGAAGAAAATTAGGAAATTTAAACGTAAATATATTTCTTATGTAAGAGATTACAATTTTAAATAATTTAATAAGCTTCGATAATTATTTTATTTATTTATTTTAACAGTTGATCCTACAGATAAATCTGTAGGCCAACTTTATAGGTCCTTTTCCCTTTCGAAATGTGGGCCTTTTTTATTAAATTGTATTAATTATTTGGTATATATTTTTGTATATTACATATTTATATTATTTTTTTTATTAGTTATATTATATCTTTATTAATTATTAAATTATATTTGAACCGATGTGGTTGTATTGAAAATTACTTTTTTCAGTAATTTTCACCATTTGAAAAATTTTTCGGTTCTCACGGGGTTTGAACCCGTGCTCCTTCGGTCGTTACATTACTACACTCGAGTGTTTTACCACTCGGCTACCGAGGCCACAAACTTCGATAATTTTTTAATAAAAATTATTCACAATCCCTTTGAAAGATATTGACTAACACAAAAATGAAAATGGTTTAGTAATATCCAAAATATGTTACCATAATAAAGAGTAGGATTAAAAATAGTTTAAAATCAAGGCTTATTGCTCCTTAATATAGATCTGAAACACTCTAAATGATATATTAAAACCACTAGCATGTTCCTATATTATATCACTATAACAGAAGCGCTAAAATATAAATAAACCCATTTTTGTTTTGAATAAATACAAGAAAATAGAATTTTAGAAAATAGAAAATTAAAAAAAAGAATTACTCAAAATTAAAATAACCCAAAAGAATAGCAATAATAATTTCGTCAGATCAAAAACTAAAGAGATAAAATATAGTTTTAAAATATTTAAGTAAGTATAGTTAAGAATCAATATTAGTTTTGTAAAACTTTTTGTTAATTCTAAAACATAGGAAACAAATAAAACAAAAAAAAAAAAGTTGGTACCAAACATAAGCTTTGACTTTAAAACAAATCCTAAAATTAAGTAAGTTGTGTCTATTTTACTGTTAGACTACGTAACTTGTTTGAATTTATTTATTTGAAGAATTAAACAAATTCTGAATATTTATTATTAATTTTAAACTTATTTTTAGAATCAAATCTAGGCAATATTATTTTCATAGCATTAGCGTAATGAATTTGGAAAAACTGACTGTAACATGAATGCTTCTAAAAAGATAATAATGTACTTTGAAATTTATATAATATGTATAGTTATAGCTTGCTTAATATTATTTTTTAAGATCATTTTTTCAGATTGTTCAATTTAAATATTTCTATATTGTGTAGTATTATTTAATTGATATTGATATTAAATTTTAAAGTAAAAACTCATACTTGTTTTAACCTTAAACCAAAATAATAATATTGGCCAAATGTATGTATAACACCATCGTTTTCGTATTTAATTATTGTTAACAATAAATTTTAACGTTTATTTGTTACAATCACCACCAATATTACAGACATAAATCTTTTTACCATATTATTTATACTATTTATCAATATTACAATATTATACAATATTATATTTTACTTTTTTGAATACATTATACGTACCGTACTTTTGTGAAATAATGAAATTTGTGAAATAATTAATAAATATTTTTTTTTCATGTTAGTAAGTTCATAAAAGTAATAAAATAATTCAAAAAGTTATTATTACTATAGATTCAAAAATCAAATAAAAAAAATAAAACAAAATAAAAGTATAAAAGAAAAAAAAAATAAAAAAAAATTGTTAGTTAAATACACGAGCTTTTGTTAATTTACTCTATTGCTGCATTCTATCATAGCTGTCGATTATCTTCTTGTTATTTCTTTTTTTAGTAAGCGACTATTTAAATATATAAGATTATTGTCGAGATTATAGTAGAGTTTTATGGCCCTGTACTGTACAGAGTTGTTACTAATCCAAATTTCGATGTTTCTGTTTTTACTAAGAGAAACAGGTTTTTACTTCTTGCGTTGAGATGATGTTTGTTTTTTTTTCGTTAGTAGTGTAGTTGTGTGTATTCTAGAATTTGCAAAATTACATGCAAAATTAATATCATCTCAAATTTCAATCAAAATTCAGGTGTTTAATTAGAAAAAGATTATTTTTTTTTGTTGATTTTTAGAGTATTCTCAAACCAATTGTAATTGTAAAATTTTTTATGGTTCTGTTCTGAATAAACTGAAGGTCATTAATAGTGTTTTTGGATACTGTTCCCCATAATTTTATTACATAGCTAAGATTCCAGCGATCGAACTCAATTTTTTACTTTGGTAATCTATATGTATATTCCATTTAAAACATTTGTCTACCCAAAAACCAAGATATTTGTATTCTGCCACTTGTTCTAATGTGTTATTTCAGATATTTATATATGTTTATGTTTGGTGTAGTGGAGTTTATTATCATGAATTTGGTTTTCTTCGTGTTAAAATAAAAAAACGGACTCTCTATGTCAAGTAACTGCAGAGCTTCAATATATATATTGAAGAGTAACGGTCCTAATATACTTCCTTGAGGTATAGTTTAATTAGCCATGGCGAATTTCTTCCTTATCATCTCATTATGTCATTTTTTGTATATATTTGTACATATTTGTTTATATTTAATGTTATTCTCTTTTTTAATTTTTGTTTTTTTTTTTTTTTTAATTAAAGCATTGAATTTTATTTTATTTTTTAAGTTTTCCTATATCATGCAATTTATTTTATTTTTGGGAATTCGGATCAGTAAAAATCTAAGCTTTTCTGAACATGTAAAAGCCCAAATTATAAAAGCATCGAATGCATTTTTTATGTCAAAAAGTCTATTCTACTCAAAACACTTATCTGCTAGAGTTAAAATATTAGCATACCAAGCTATCATTAGACCTATTATAACCTACGGGTGTCCGATTTAGTACAATATTAGTGCCTCGTTAATGGAAAAAATAAGAGTATTCGAAAGGAAATGTATCAGGGCTTGCCTAGGAGAATACCGTAAAGAAAATAGTGAATATAAACATTATTTGTCTAATAAATATATTTATAATAAAGCGGGCATCATAAGAATTGATAATTTTATAATTTCATTAATCAGAAAACATTTTCTTATAGCACAAAATGTTACCGAAAATAGCCTTATTTGTCACTTAATCTACCCAGAAGAAACATATATAACTCAAACACTAAATTCAGGTTACATTCCATCGGAAGGTTTTCTTTATTTAGATAAATACAAATATATACAAAATGAGAATAATGTGCCGATTCTCTACCATTTCAACAGAAGAGCCACAAACAAGAAAATTGATCAAAATCTCATCCTAATTAATATTACTGAATTAACATTTAGTACAGATATATCAAATAAAGACTCCAGACAGCACATCAATATAAACAATTACTGGTGGTTAAAATCACTTTAAAAATATAATACAAGTACTATTGTACACTGGACTTACTTTTATTTCCTATTTTTCCCTTATCCTAACATTCCTTCCCAAAATTCCCATCTTAGTATTAAGTTTTATCACAATTATTAAAATAAGCTAGAATTGTTTTTTTTGTAAATATTTTTCAATTCATATGTTAATGTAAATTAAATACTGCTTACAAACAGTGTGTATAATATTTGATAAAGATTGATTAAACTCATATCTAAATTTGTAAATTTCATCATTTAGAGATCTCCAATGACATTGAATGTAATGCTAATCCACATTATGTAATTCACTTAGTTTTTAAGTTTTTTGTTATGTGAAAATATTTCTAATTTGTAACTGTTATTAAAATAAATAAAAAACTAAAAAAAACAAAAAAAAAAAAATTTATTTTATTTCTTATTTTTTTTTTTTTTTTAATATTTTTTTATTTCGAAAGTTATAATACAATAATTCATTAGATAGTTTCTTCGTCTAAGTCGCATTGTAGAAACATACATACTATAAAATTTGTAACAGTTCCATAGCTTTTCTTTGTATTTTAACTTTTTATTTTCACTTTAATTTTTTAAATAATAAGATCGGACAGCCTAGGCTAAGATCGACCATATGCAATTTAGTTTTAAGTTAATGAAATTTTATGATTGAAATAAAACTCTAAAAACACTGCGCATTATGGAATAGTAATAACAATGCATATTACAATTAAACTCTACAGTAAACTGCAATAACCTAAAACTACTTAACAACTACAAACTAAAAATAAAATTAATTTAATCATTTATAAATACATATAACAATATTAATAGTACACAAAATAAACTATCATAAATTTAACAAATCTTTTTTTTTATTTTTTGTCATAACTTTAATTCTGATCTTAAGTTAATTTTTTATTAAGTAGTTTTAATGATAATTCTACTTTAATTGCACGTTTTATGAATCTTTGTTTTATTTTTAGATAATCATAGGAGTTTTAATATTATGTATATAGCATAAAAGCGGAAAGAAATATCTAAAGCCATTTTATTGTTGAAATAAATAAATAAATAATTCAGGCAGCAGGGATCGCTCTACAGTCGAGGTCAAATGAATAATCTTTAATAAGGAAAAACAACAAATTTGTCATTCTATTCGACTGGCTGTAGAGATAGTCCAATTTTACTCCGATGGTACAAACTGCTAAACTGCCGATTTATGAATAATGATTTTACGAACAAAGTTTTTGTAATACATACAATAAGTACAATTATAATTATTATCTATCTATTCTTTTTTTTTTTTAAATATCTTATCAACAATATTTAAAAATTTTTAAATCAACCGTTATTCTACAATGAATTTTATTTAATTTCATTTACCTAGATTTTGTATTGAAAATTGTAAAAGTAAGTTCAAAATGGAGTTAAAATAAATAAATAAATAAATTTAAAAATTATTTTATTAAATTATTTAATTAAACTTACCTTTAAAAATATTTTTTCCTATCCTGAACGAATAAATTTCGACTGTTTTCACAGTCTAATCCACTTTTGAATTGTGAACTCGTTCATTATTATTATATTTTACTTTTAATTATTTGTTGTTTTTCTTCTATTACTTTTTACCAATTCAAAAATATCAATTTTCAGATTAAACTAAAGAATTTTTATTTTCTCACACACAGAATTTTATAATAACCTTTTTTTTTCTTTTTTAATTAAATTTAAAGATTTTTTGTTTTTTTTTCCAACTTGTAAAATTTAATTAAAAACAAAAATTCTTTCACTTCAAAGATTTTCAATTATGGCTTCATAGGTTAATTTAAAGAAAAGTTTCTTCTATTTTCAAATAATTATCCTATTAAATAAATTTAATCACAGAAAAATATATTAAGTAAAATACAAAAACAAAAGTAGAAAAAAATAACTATAATGTAGCATATTTTATTGTAATTCAACTGTAATTCACCAAGCGTGTTATCCTTTCAACACCCACCACTACTTGCACTACTATTACTACTACCACTACTACTGTCATTAATTTTATTATTGAATTTGATATTCTTGTAGGAGTATAGTATAATAATTTAATTTTGCAAATCTTTTTCTTTTGGCAGTCACCTGAAATATTTTTGCTTGCTTAGCTCTTTAGCTAGAGGATTATCAATTTTCCTTACAAAATTTTTATTTTCATTTCACTGTTTTTAAAAAAATTAAAACAAAAATATCAACAGAAAAATAAATGTTTAACCAATTGAAAAAATTCACAACGGTAAAATTTTCATAAAAAAATTAAATTGTTTTATTTTTTTTTTTTTTTTTTATTTAACCTACGAAACATTCAAAATTGAATGAATTAACAACATTGAAATTTGAAATTAAATGTTTTCAGGTATGTGTGAATATTACAATCTTTCACGATTCATATTCTACACCAAAATATTTAATTTTCACAAAAATAAAAACAATACAAAAAAACAACAAGGATAAAAATTAATATTAAATCCGTTCAAAAATACTACCATGTATCGCAGCACAGCAAGCAGGTATGTTAATATGTACTTCTTATATCCTTATTAAGTGCGTCTGGGGAAAAAACTTTTAATTTTCCAGGAAATAAAATTTAAAAAAAAAATATTTTTTTTTTCTTTTGGTTTTTTTTTTCTATGTATATATTATATATATATATATTTTTTATTTATTTCACTTTTATAATCATAAAAATTACAAACAGAAAATATCCAAAAAGTAAAAATAGAAAACAAAAATATAGGATATTATTTGATTTAAATTCTTCCGAATTACAGAATCCGACACAAAAGACAAATCGATTTGGATAAAGTCTCGACAGAAACTGATCTAAATTTTTAAAATTACCGTTACTATAAGCCCGGTGAGATTTGAAGTTGAACAGTAAAATAAAATTCCATAGAAAAAACAAAAAAACAAACAAAATGAAAAAAAATAATTATTTTATTTCAGTTTCCAAAATGGTCCAGAATGGTGAAAAATAATAGAAAAGCTTTTGAGTGGTAGAAATTCGAAGTGAAAATGAAACAAATGCTGTTCGTTTTCTTCTCTTTAAGAGAAAGCTTTTAAATTATGTGGTAATTGGTAAGTAGTATATATACATATACATATATATAATTTTATTTATCTACGATATCTACAATTTACAATTTCCACCATTATACTATTTGTGTGCCCTGTGTAACTTAACACAAAATCATCATGTTTAATTTTTAAAACAAACAAAAAAAAAATAAAAACAAAAAATTATAATAACAATAATAAGAAGGATATTTACAATAGCTTACAGCTAAATCCTAGTTATTTGAGAAAGTTTAAAAATTTGTTAAATAAAATGTTAAGGTTTCTTTTGCGTATATGTTAGTATATTTTCAAATATTATATATTAAAAGTAGTAAAATTTGTTATTTGTTTTTGGCTTTTTTTTTTTTGTTTTTGTTAGAAAGCTCAAAACTCGAAGGTCATTCTATCAGTATATAAAACCTAAAAATATTCATATCGAATTCAGTATATGAAACAAATAGTATGTACAAAAGAACCTGTTACACTCTTTGTATTAATTTATTTTCTAAAGTAAATAATATAAAATATATTATTACATTGTATTTTTGTCTATGTGTATGTATGCATTCTAGTATAGACGTACCAATATGGATGGATGTATAATATTATTCTTTTTAATAAAAATATAATAAATAAATCTGTTTGGTTTTTCAAAGAACAACAACAGGTGGATCTGAAATTAGACGACTATTAATTTTCATACATTATGTATACATATATATTATATATATACATATATGTTTTATTTTTAGGGGGAATTAATTTGTTATCATGAAGATAAAGTACAATATTTATTAAAATTGTTAATTATAAGTATATAATTATTGAAATTCTATACTAATTATATAATTAATTTTGGAGAGGTCAATGTTTTATAATTTAAGAAAATTGATAGGAAAAATTTATTTGCTAATAGCCCTTAAATCAAAATTACTGGTAAATAATTTTGTTTGTTTTAGTTGTTTTAATTTTTATTTACTGATTTAACTCATTTAACAATAATATACCATAATGAAATTACATAATGTACTTCAAATGTTTCACAATATAGGTCTAAGATCTTTCATTGTTTGGAATTTCCTCTCTGTAGTTCTTAGTAAATTATTTTTTTTTGTTCTAAGATTTTATTGGTCTAAGAGATTTTAATATTGGTTAGGATCTCAACAAGTTGAAAACAGCAACAAAAATTTAATTTAATGTCCTATTATTTACAAATTTTTGAAGTAATTGGAGTAAAAAAAAAAAATTTTGTTTTTATGTTTAACATGAAAAATATAAAATAATTTTATTCTGAATTTCTTTGAAAAAAAAACAAATAAATTCTAAATAAATCAAATTTCTTTTAAATTTTTACAACAGTGATACGCAGACATATAGTCCTCGTATTATCCCATATAGTCTAATAGACTTGACTACATTGAAGACAATCCTATCTGACTGGTAAACTGAACGATTCCATAACCTACTATTATTAACAAAATTATAAATCGTGGTTAAATTTATTACGGAGTACTAGCTTATTAACCCTTTCAATCCTAAATTACATCAGCAATGCAAAAAATTATGTGGGCATATTTTTCGAACATTTAAAGACTTCTGAGCAATTTAAATATATATATTTTTTTTATTGTGGGTCCTTGGTTTCTATTAGGGGCTGTCCATTTAAATGGATAAATCGATTTAAAGTATGAAAAGAAATTACCATTTTAGTATATTAGTTTTCCGAATTTTTTATTTACTAATTTTTTTATTAACTACATTTGAAAACAAAACTTTTAAATATTTCAGTATTAAATAATTTAACTTAATATTATTATTATTTATTAGGTCTCACATTTTTCATTTATAGTTTTAAAAATATTGTATCATTACTCTTATTATTAAAAATAAAAATCAAATAAATTCATTGCATAAAATAAAACAAAAACAAAATCTAAGCTGATAGCTACTATTTCAATGTAGTTTAACAACATTAACGAGTTGAATGAAACTTTAAAAAGCAGTTTCAATCTTTCACGAAGCATAAATATATTTTACATTTAATGCAAATAACGTGAGATTTTCTCTGACATTTTTTCATCTTACATCTTCCAGCTTCTTTTTTATCATCATGAGCTGGAAAGTGACCTACTGAATCATGACGTACATGAAGTAATGGTGGACATTCAATGAGTTTTCTTTTTAATAATGGTAATGTGGAGGATGATTCATTTATCTCACTTATTGGACGTCCTCTTTTTTTATTTTTTTAATCAGTTTTAATTAAACAATTTGAAATTTAGAAACGGAATTCCAATAAATCCATAATTTTATTTTCGTTTTTTACTTGCATATATCTTTTGTATTCAACCCAAGCTGCAGAAACTGCAAAATCTAAAAAGTGAGGTATAACGCGTTTTTTTAGATTTTAAGTGGATGCGATAATAGCGAATAAGCTGATCAAGGAGATCAACTTCCCTCATTCCCTGATTATATAAGTTTATAATTTCAGGTTGTGGAATTTCAATATAAAATTTTAACGTTTTGTCCCAGCTTCTAGTTAGTTTTTCCTCACCTTTTCCAATAAAATTAGAAGCGACATGTACAGGCTTGTTATCAAACCATTTTACGACAACTACATTTTCATCATGACATGTAAATTGCTGAAAAGTTTATCGTTTGTAAATGGTGGTTTGGCAAATCTATTGATTTTGCGCGTGCCACTCACCCTCATTTATGTTATTTTGCTTCAATATTTCCAATAAGTTAAAAGAATTAAAAAAGTTGTCGCAAAATAATTTATGGCCGGTATTCTGAGTTCTCTGTACCAAATGTAAAACTTAAGTGGCTCCAAACCCGTATTTGTTACAATTTAATAACGAGAGTTCTGTATTTTTGACTTTGATATATAACGAAGTCATATGATAAGCCACTGTTCCCACACAGCAGAAAAACTTTCAGTACCTAAGGTCTTATTTTAAATTTTTAAGGTTTATTTTAAATATACTGATTTGCTGACAATGTACTTTTAAAAGATATCATTTGCTCATCAATCGATAGGACTTCTTCTAAGTTATGTTAAAGACATCGATTTTGAACACAATTAATTAGTGGACGCAGTTTGTAGTAAATATCTTTATTATCTTTTGGTATGTTTAGATTATTTGTTTTACTTGGAGTTCACCTAATGTAACCTTTATGTCTGTTTTGTATTTTTATTGGCTTCGGAATTTTTTTTCTGTTCAATTAAATTTATACTAGTGAATCCCCAGTGCAATTCCACATCAGAAACAGTTTTTTCAGATACGATTTTATATAAAAAGAAATATTTGTTTGGGTATAAGTGTTGCTTTCTGAAACGCTTGATTGTTGAATACATATAATTTACAATGAAATTAAAGTATAATACCCAATACTTTTTGACGAAATTAATACTAATTTCTATGTAACTTTGTATTTGAATTCGTTTATAGTTAAAGTCGTTTGAAGTCACAATTCTGTCAATTAAATAGTCAACTTGAAAAAAAAGTAATAAAGTTCATAAGTTCACACAATCGATGTCGTTTATATTCGTTATATTCGTATACATTAAAATATCGGATAGTGACGAAATCTTATTTTTGAAAAATCTTATTTTTTGAAAATCTTATTTCTGTAAATCTTATTTTTTGAAATTCTTATTTTTTTCTAAAAATCTTATTTTTTTTTCTCCGAAAATCTTATTTTTTCCTGTAAAATTTTTTTCTCGTCCATATTAATCTTTTTTTGTTGTGAAATTTGATTTATACACAACATGGATTTAGTACAATAGCCCTTAAATGTGATGAATACAATAGGTCCGGAGACCCAGGATTTGGGGTCGAAACTTAATATCACATGCTTTCATGAGTTTCGTATGCGTTTACTTGCAGTCGGTAAAAACAGGGTTCCAATAAATGGGTAGCGGGAGTTTGGGGGCGGCAGCCCTCGACTTTAAAAATAAAATAATTTTTTTAAAAACATTTTTTTACTAAGACTGTGTCGTATGCGTTTACTTGCAGTCGGCAAAAACAGGGTTCCAATAAATGAGCAGCGAGGTTTGGGGGCGGCAGCCCACGACTTTAAAAATAAAATAATTTTGTTAACACATTTTTTTACTAAGACTGTGCCGTATGCGTTATTATGTGCTCCTATTTAAAAAAAAAAAACAAAAAATACAAAATAAGATTTTCAAAAAGTATGATTTTCAAAAATAAGATTTCGACCCCAACCCTTAAAATATAGTGTCAATTTGTTCAATAAAACAAAAAAATAAGTGAATAATTTTATTAAAAAACTGATTTATATTGTCTTTTTCTGTTCTTTATCACAAATATACGTATATTTTGTTATTAAATAACAGAACTGCTATTTATGAATAAAATAAAGTTTAAAATTGTTATACGAAAGATATTTTATTGAATTTTGTTTATAAAGATGCAATTTTTTTTACTACGCCTATAGTCACAAATATTACTGAAATTTAGGGAATCACTATAACTGTGTTTTTTGCTTTTCTTTTTTGTTTTCAATTTTTGTTTGTGTTGCTTCACTTTTTTCTATAAGTTTTTGTGTTTATTTAAAATGACAGAAATTTTATGAAGCCTTTTGAAAAGCTGTCTGTGATTGAAATTTATTTTAGAGTATAAATGACGGTCTACTCGGAAATAGCCATCATTTATTTGGTATAACTATTTTAAATTTTTTAAGTATTCACCATCAAGAACTTGCTAAAATTGTAATATTTTTGTGGTGTAATTTACTATTCAACTATTATTGCTTTATTACTCCCCACATCGTTCATCTGGTGTAGGAAGATATTTTTACAACAAAATATTTTTGTATAATTTTGAAATCAAATCAATCTGGATTTATTTAACTATGCTACATGTTCAATACCAAATTAAATAATCGAAAATGGTGATATAGATTACACCAACACTTAAATAATTTAACCAAATTAGGTATATAGGGTTAGCACTATCGGATGTGCTATTTCAAACCAAATTCAAATAACAAAAATATTTTCTTATTGTATTATAGTATACAGATTCCAAATCAAATTAAGAAAAAAATTACTGTTCATGATTATTATAGTAAATTATTTGAGACTGCAGCATCACATTTTTTTTATTTCCATTGTAAATCCTACAATCTGTCTCTAATGGAGACATTCAGTAGTTTGTACGATTTTTTTGTTTTTATATGTAGCATCATGTAAAGACTTCCAGATGAAAAATCCAATGGTAAGTCATCCATGACAATCTAGCTGTACTTTGTTAGTATCTGGTTGGTAGTTGTAGTTGCAACTTTTGAGACATAATATGATCGGCTTAGATCAAGTGTATAGCTTAGCTGCAATATTGTATAACCATCTACCGGCAACCTACAAGGATTTACAAACTCATAAATTTAAAAATACGTTAGAAATGCTAAAATTATATAATTAACTAATTTATATAAAAAAAAAAAATAATACAATATATACATACGATATTATAAATTTGAATATATTTTTTGCATCATTCTAACAAACTTGATGTATACATTTTAGGTTATTATGTTTGGTGTTTAAGTTCTTTCCATTTTGTTCAAATCAATTCATTTTTACAATGTTTAGTCAATAGACAAAAATACAAACATGTTTTCTTAATATTATTTCCAATTTCTAAGTTTGGTTCTTTTTTTACGTTTTTAAACTTTTCTATGCTACACTTAGTTATATTGCATTGTATATTATATATATTTTATTTTATTATATACCAAATATACACTCTGTAAGAGCATCGTTTATTGTAAACTCATTTTATTCTCTCAATAATAAATTAAATAAATAAATAAATTGTTGTGGCGCTTAAGTCGTTTAGCACCATTTTAAATGAACAACTTGTTTGCTCTGGTACTTGGATGAGAAGATATTTGCAGTTTGCACTTCAGATTTTCTCCTTTATGGTTTTTATCTGTAGATCATCTAAAATACAACATCAAAATAGAACTTCAAAGACCTAATCCCGAAAAAGATTCGCGTGAAAGAATCTTCTATTTTTAATCACTCGCGCACATATTTTTATTGTCTATTCACTCAAGATCATTTTAATTTAACTCTTTTTACAGTTCGTTTGTTCAACCAACAACGATACAATAAATAAATTAATACTTAAAAAAACAGTAAATTGTATCTGTATTGGTCAACATAGTAAGTTTCGAAGATAATACTTTGACATTTGGAATTGGAATATAATATTAATAACATATCTATTTCTAATGAAATATAATTCTATAATTTGTAATACTACGTGTAATTACAATATGGATTATGGTCATATCCAATCCATAAAGATCTTTTAAAAAGAACATAAAAAAAATATTTGCATGTAAAAGGAAAACCCATTGAAAAACTTTATCTTTAAAATACAATTTTAAAATTACAACTATCAAATTGCTACATTTTAAAATCTAAATAATATTTAAATTCAAAATAACTAATTTTAAATTAATTCTGTACATACACAAATCTTAGATCAAATCCTTTTAAACAAAATCTGATATTTTGAAGTGCAAAGTGGATAAATATTATTATTTCAGTACGACATTCAAAATAACAAGTGCACGATAATGGTGACTTGATAAATATTTTTTTTTTTCGTTTTATATTTACCCAATAATAAATTCTCTATAATTTTATGTTATCATATTCTCTAGATACAATAATTCTAT
This sequence comes from Argyra leucocephala, assembly GCA_963942445.1. NCBI lineage: Eukaryota > Metazoa > Arthropoda > Insecta > Diptera > Dolichopodidae > Argyra > Argyra leucocephala. The sequence goes on from OZ012678.1 coordinate 111,875,730, forward strand.
AGATACACTCATTCTTAAAACAAACAAAAATAATTTATCCTGTAATTTTGCTTTGAAAAAAAAACAAAAAAAAAGTCCATTACAAAAATCCTTTACAAAGTGAATTCCCGAAAAATTTTATTTTTAAAACTGTACATACATATACCTCACATAGGTACATACATACTAAATTAAAATTACCACCAAACATTGTCTTTAAAAAGATAAAAATAAAAACAAAAATATAAAAATATTTTCAAAAAATAAAAATTTTCAAATAAATTTCATTACCAAAAATTCCATAAATTTCCAATAATGTTTCAAGTTCGTTTGTTAACAACGAAAGTTTTCCAGAAATTGTCTCTCATTTTCCAAATTTTCTCAAATTAAAATGGAGCAAAGCTTTTAACCCTGTTGAATACAAAAAGCTTCAGACCAGTTAGTTAATAATATGGTATTAAGTTTTATATTTAATAGAAATGTGTATATTATTATAACTGTATACATACATACATTTTCAAATATGTATATATAGATAACGGAAATTTGAATGAAAATGTTATGGAAAAATCAAATTGAAAGCATCACAATATTATTGTTGCTCTTTTACAGGGCAGACAAAATGTCTAGGGTATTCATTCCATTTTCATATAATATGTACGAATATTATAGTAATGTATTGATATTGATATGAACGTGAATAATAATATTGTACTTAGATTATATTTAACTTTTCAAAATCAGGACATTAGTAGTTACATTTGCAGTAAATATATATTTTTTTATATGAGTAAATATGTTAATAAAAGGAAGAAAAATAAAAATAATAAAAACTTATATGCTATTTTGTGTTATAGTTTATTGTTAAACCATCGAAATATTGTTTTGCAAATAGGAGTATAGGCATGAAGATGAAATATAATAATATGTATTATATATGTATAAAATTGTGGGTTGTAAGTAATTGTTAAAGAAAAAAATAAAATGGTTACCATTAGCAAAGAAAACAATAAATAAAACTGAAAACAAAGAAAACAAAATTAAAATAAAATGAGAAAATCTGAAAAACAAAACCGAAAAAAAAAATAACAAAAGAATAGCAATAAATTTACATGAATAATATACAAAATAACATTATATTAGGTTAAGAATCAACACGTGTATATGTATATAGATTGAGACTGTTGTGTTGCTTTATTATTATTTGTATGTAATAGAAAGAGTAAAATGTTAGAGTTAAAGGAAATATTTTGTCGAACCAGTCATATAGTAACGCTTTTAGGAGAGCACACTATTTTTATAAATGTACATATATATATTTATGTATATTTAACATTGAGAAATGAAATTTTTTTTTTTTTTTTAATAAAAGAATATGTAGGTATATGTGAAATTTTTTCCAAAGAAATAAGTTTGAGTGGGATATTTATAAAATATTTTTAATATAGATTTTCCAAGTTATAGACATATGGCAGAGACATATGGCATTCTATATTTAACCTTTACGTTAATGATGAATTAATCGTTTTGCATTTTCAAATTATAAAAAAAAAAAAGATTCTGGAAGCTCAAACTTTGTCACAACTGCTAAGCTAGGGTAAATTTACCAATTTTAATGATAAGTATATTTTCTGGTGAGATGATTGTGCAATAACCGAAATCGATCAAAATATTAAGTAAAATAAGTTAAGGACTGTGTCAAGGACTGTGTCAAGTTTAACGCACTAAAAACTACTATCCTTTTGTTTATATTAAAACTAGTTTTTTAGACTAACCATTAATACAGTTTTGGCTCTATTACTTCAAATATCTTTGATCAATCAAAATTCCATTAGGAATTGTTGAGAGATAAAAGATTTTTTCCTAACACAGTTCGAACGGTTTCGTCCGTTTAAGATGTCTAATAAAGTTTTTAGTCAGCTAAGCGTAAAACTTTAGTATTAATATGTTGAGAAAGACCAATTTTGTGACGTATTGCCAGTTTTTTGATTTCGTCTTTTATAATAGGGATCTTAAGATCTCTATGAATGTCAGCATCGCGAACATACCAGGGAGCATTGACAATGTTTCGCGACACTTTGTTTTGAAACGTTTGGATAGTTTGAATATAAAGTTGTTTAGCATTATATACATCGTATCTGATATACTAAATTAGTTTTTATTTAGAATTTTTCCCTTTTTTTGCGTTATTTTATTTATTTTGTTAATTTTTTATTTTAATTTTTAAGCCGCAAAAAAGCATTGCGTTCTTCTTTTCGTAATTATTTTTCTATTTTATTTATTGTTAGACGTTCCATATGCCGTGGGTTGCAAGTCGGTTTTTGATTGCCTGTATGTCTTTTTCGTTAGAAAGTTTTAGCGTTTCTGTGATCATTTGGTTGTTACGTGTGTTTTGTTAGTTCAGTAGTTAATTTTTAAATTTTCGTTGAAATATTTACATGTTTGAATAGGTGATCCGACCACCTGGTACCTGTGGGTAGCTTTTGTTCAGCCCAACTGAATTCTGGTGAACTTCACATCTAGTTGTCTTGTTCTAGTCGTTAGTATTGTATTTTGGTTGGTGTCTGTTGTATGTAATCGTCCAAATGAGTTTGATTGGTCCCATGCGTATTGTGTTTTTGTTTGGTTAACAGGTTTACTCGAATTGGTTACAATTGTGTACATCAACGATATTTCTAAACTTTTCACAATTCTTCGATGATATTAAAGAATCTCTGATATCGCTAAGTGTATTAGGTATAAATGGCATTATTGCATAACTTTGAGTCTTGGAAATATTAAATTTAAAATTTGTTTGTTTTACTCCAGTCAACAATTTTGTTTAAATCATGGTTTACAATGCAGCCCATCATTGTTGTCTTGACTTAACTGAACCAATGCTACCAAAATATTATGGTTTGGATTGGAAGTTGTTCTAAAATCACTCAAATTTTGAGGGTTGAGCAGGATCGTAGTCGTACTAAAATCAGATAAAGAAGAAAGTTGCTTGGTGATGAAAGAGTATAGGCCAAAATTTTTAAAATACCAAATAAGATTAATATGCCATCCAAAAATCACTTTTTAGTCAAAATATAGATTCAGATAAAAATTTTATTTTAAAATGTAGCCTTGATGATTGTTGGTTGTCTATTTTTTTTTTGTTTGAATCTCTATTTTATATCTCTATTTTATCTTGATTATTATAAACAATACTTTTATAAGTATGATAATGTACAGCATGACAGACTCGTAATTTAAAGGGAGAATACAAAACCCCTAAAAAAACAACGTGGTTGATAGAGACTGAAGCAAATCTGGTTGTTAAGCCTAGTAGCATGAAATGCTTTAATCTACGCTCATTTGATTGTTTACTTCTTAAAAATTTAAATACAAATATTGAAATTAGACTGAAACCAGGAATTCATTAATCGAATTTATAATAAAAACATTAGTCAGATACGTAAAGCGTAATAATTAAAAACAGGTCAGTGAATGAGTGCCCAATCCATCTTAATCGATATAAGAGTATAAGACATGAATATATAGAGTATTTAAGGTCTTTAAACTTGTGGTATAGATTAAGATCCAAAATTAAATAAAAATATGGTTTTACAAACAATATACGACATTAATTAACGAATAAATCAACGACAACATGTTAACCAATCCACGACTTATTGAAACAGCGAACAACAAAAATATGAAAGTATAATAGTTGTCGATTATTTAAAGTAAAATTTTGTCCGACTTCATTTCACATCGCCTACTCCTTACATTTTGCATTTAATATTAAAATATAAGTGGTATTAATGGTACTTTTGTTAAAGATTTTCTTTTATTTTCTTTTGTTACATTTTTTTCAGGATAGCTATTTATTTGTTGAGTTTATATCCTTACAATTTTTTTTCATTTTGTTTTTATTTTCTAATTATTTTTCAGACAAATATTAAACTCAACTTTTAACTCTTGTTATAATGTAAATTTTCTCTTTTAGTATGCTGGTATGTGTGTGTGTATTCAACTGACAAGGAAATATATTTTTTTGTTTTTTTGTTTATGAGCGAAAATGAAAATGAAAAATAAGATGAACAGTGTTGATTATTTTATACATACATATATATAAACATAAATATTAATAAATATAAAATTGTTTTTGTTTAGAATTATTTCTAGTTGTTTCTATTGTCGTTATTCTTATCAAATAATGGTTAACCTACTTTTAAACTTTTTAGTTACATATTATTATTATTATTATTGTGTTACCATTCTGAATCCTTTAACTTTTATTTATTATTATCTTTTTAAACAAGTTCTGGAAAATTTTAAAGTTAATACAATCTGATAGGATTGAGAGTTTCAAAAATATTTTTAAAAATTAGAAAACCTTTAAAATGGAAACATATAAAAACGAGATTTAACTGTATACGCTTATTTCAATATCCTTTAAGTGCTTGATCCCAAGAAGTCCTTTTTATTGTTCAAGAATTTTCGTTAACCCAATTTTATAAAAATATATGTATAGGTATATACGTATATTCTTTAACATAATTGAAACATACATATTATATTATGTATATTATATAGAAAATTTCAACTGTGTTTAAAATCTGGTTTAAATTAATTAAAAGGGAGAAGGAGCGAAATTTTATGTTATTTTGACATAATTTTAATATGCGGGTGACAAAAAACAATAAATAACAAAAACTAAACAGAAATTGTGGTTAAAAATATTAATGTAATTTTCTTTTTTATTTAAATTTAATTGGATACAAATTTTTTTCGTTGTTTTAATCCAACGATGTGGAAACCTGGTTCCGAGTCCTATCGCAGATAAAATTTGTATCTTTCGTATATCTTTAATTAACACTGAAACATTAAAATACTGAGTGGAATAGGGAACAACGATTGACAAAATAATTTGTAAAAATTGTTTTGTTTTTAAAATTGATTTTTAAATGAGTTAGATCGAAGCTCAATGTGTCCATAAGAGGTGAAGAATAACAAACATAAACATTTTTTTTATATCGTCGCCTGAGAAAATCGTTGTTGTATGTAACAAACTATAGGTTTTGGTAATTCAACTTTAAAGTTTTGAAGGGGAATAGCTCCTAGAGAGGTAGAATTTTTTTAAATATTGATCATCAATTGGTATAGGACTGATGGTTAGTCCTAATTTTCAAATTAGTACATACATTTTCCTTGCAGTGAGATCAATTTCAATTACATAAACAATTGTACATAAACATTTTTCAGAAAATTGGTTTTGCTCTGTATACATACAACAATTGCTTGCAACATAAAACAAAGGTTTATTAATGACTCATGTTTTTTAAATGTTGTATGTTTAAGTAAGACAAATGGTATTTTTAAAGATTTTATTAAAGATAAGCCAATGTAATTTTAATACACATCCATCACGCTGGGTGGCGCAGTAGGTAGAGCGCCTGCTTTTCAACCGAAAGGTCCCAGGTTCGATTCCCGACGAAGGCAAAAAATGCTTTCTGAATTTTTCGACCTGGTCCAGTACCCTTTATCATTGGGATAAAATAAATGATAAATAGTTGAGAGTTTTGGTTATCACTAAAAATAAAATGGAACTATGCTATTATGAAGGCGAAGTACTCTACAATAGATATAGTTTTCCACATTTAAATTAGTAGATATACCACAAAAAATTCTACAGAAAAAAGCTATTGTATGTGATTGTGTATTCCAAATCTCTGTGTAAAAAGCAGTTAGGGTGTTCATCCCATAGACTTGAAAATATATAAAAAAAAAAAAAAAATACAAATTTATTAGAATGCCGAAAAAAAAAACAAAATAACAAATTAAAAATTTCAATTATTCATTACAAAAAATAAAAAAAACAATAAATTTTTTTGTTTGTACTCTAATTGAATTTCAACACATTTCCTTCTTCGATTTATATCGACTAGCTTTATCAAATTCCCATAAAATAATTGTTTTTCATTATGGCTTAAATTCCGTAAACTTTTTTGGATTTTTAGTCTTGTATTAGTGAAACTGTAATATAATCGGTGCATAAATAAAAACAGGTTGCTTCACACGATGGACTTAAACTTTTAGCTGGCCTTTTTTTCTTTTCGATCCAGATACATCATTCTCTGTTCTCGAAGTATTATGACGAAAAATCATCCTCACTACTTGACAAAATTTCTTTAATCATTCTAAGAATGTGTTTAAAATTTATATTATTTTTATTTATATAATTTATTCAATTTATATTTATATTATTTTATTATGTATTAATAATTAATTTATTTCAAATACTTACAATGCCAATTATTCTGTCAATTCTGCACACGGAAAAGTACTTCCTTCGCAATTTTTTTAAAACAGATTTCAAAAACTAAATTATTATTACTTACAATTATATAAACACGTACAACAATTGTTTGGTTGAGAAAAATATGCGAATAATGTTCTATGTGCTACAAAAAATTGAACATACAACAATAATTTACTGTAAAACTTTTTTCATGTTTGAAACACATTTTCATGAAAAAACAAAAAGCATACTCAATCGATTAGAAATCGTTACATAGAACAAAATACATGCTCGATATCTCTAAAACGGAAAGGCTAGAATAGCACCATTTGAAAGAAGAGTTCGAAGAGCATAAAAATCCTATCCAAATTGACGAATTTGTACATACAACATCGATTTTCTCAGGCGACGACATTTAGCTTTCTTTGTTTCAATACATTTAGCTTAAAGCAGCGATTTTATTTACAATATAACTAAGTTAGTACAAATATTCCTAATTAAAATTATCTTTAACATATTTAATCTCTCTAAATTTAAATTCAATTAAATTCATTTCATTTTTCATTTCAAATATAAGTCGTTTTTGCATTATCATTGCAAAATAGCTAAATTTAGTCAGAAATTGAAAAAATTTCTTAAAAAATAATGTTGCACATCCTGGACTTAAATTAATCTATTACAAACATAATTCGGTACCACAGTGTGCTTCATTTAACATACAAATAATGTGACATTCTAATTTAATCTCTGATTTTTTGTAAGCTTTTGTAAGGCAATATACTATAAATTTTAACTTCTTCATTAGAATATGCCTATCAATTGTTTCAAGTGCTGTAATCAAATCCAGAAAAAAATGGAATACAGTGAAACCTGTGATGTTTTCCACCCTTACAACATGGGCACTCTCCGAAATTGACCAAAAATTTAACAACACGAAAAAATTCCACATAAAGTTGGTTCAAAATACCATTTAAGAATAATATAAATTATTGTACCTGTATATCTTGTAACTTGACCATTTTTTTTATATTACTTAACTTTTTGTAAATAAAACTCTTGCAAAAGTTGGCCATAACAGTTTTTTTATTGTAAAGAGTTTCAATTTTTTTACATAAAAATTAATACAGAGCTGAATAGATAACAGATTGTGTTTTATTCATTTGTTACTCAATTACGTAGTTAGATTGTTAATTTTTTCTATGTATTAGTGTAGAAAGTGAATCTGCAGATGGTGAAGATATCGTCGAATCAAGCAATATTCCGTCTATAACAGCAAGTGATACTATGTACAATTTGAATAAAGTTCTTTGGTATGTTTCTGAGCAGCAGCCAGAATTAATTGAAGAAGGTCTTAATATGAAAACCAAAATATAACAACATTTAGGGAAAAAATTTTTCAAACAACGTCCTTTTTTTAAAAAGTAAAAATAACCATTGAATTCAATAAATTTTTGTTTACGTTTTTTTTTAATTTATTACATATTAAAACCACATACGTATATAGAGATATTATTTTCAACAAATGTTTAAGTATTTGAATTAGCTATATATGGTCATAAATTTTATTTTATTGTTTTGTTAAAGTTTTGTAATTTTTGAAATTTTTGAATTTTTAAATTTGATTAATTTTAATTATTAGAAAACCAATTTTGAACTAATAACGTATGAACATACATACATGTTACATTTTATTATATGTTAATAACTTAATTGCCTTTTGTTTCCATTAAAAAAATTTTTTTTTTTTAAGTTTTCTTAAAACTTGGCCAACTGTAAATGTTAGCCATAAATTTTCGAACCCTTGGTGGCAAACTTAGACAGGTTTCACTATACTATTATTTTGTCCTTTACCTCCAAGTAGAAATTACAAAGTTTAGTAAGGTTTCTACTTGCTAAGGTTACTCCTATGCTTCTTCCGAAATCCTGACTGATGTTCAAAAATTAAATTATTTAATTATGTTCATTTAAATACTTTTCTAGTTGAGCATATACTACTTTTTCTAAAATCTTGGATTCAGTATTTATCATGTTAACTGGTCTGAACTAATTCCATTTATTTTTTATTTTTTGTCTCTTCTACTGGACCTACAATTGATTCTTTCTATTTTTATTTTATTTTATTTTATTTTCAACTCAAAAGAGCCATAAAGCTTCATAATAATTCTTAATTCAAGTTCATAAATTTTCATCGACAAAATAATTAAAAAATATAAGATGCAAACAAACTACATACATTTCAATATAATTTACAAAAAATAAATTTAACAAAAGCAAATTAACAATAAGAAAAATCACTAAATCCATAAACAATAAAAAGAAAAACAATCTTAAATACCTACTCAAATTTGTTCTAAAAACAATCCGTTAATTTTATATTTAAATTCACTTATTTTCTCTATTTATTTTAATTCATTCGGTATTTCATTATAAATTTTATAAGCTGTATTATATACTGTATCACAGTTATTGAATCTCGTTCTCGATGATGTTATTCTAATTTTATCTGCATTTCTTGTTGCATATGTGTGGACGTCTCTATTTAACGGTGGTTCAACATTTGTGTTTATATTTTTTGTTATCATGTAATGCACGTACATTACTAGTTTGTTTTTTTATATAAAGCTTAATTGGTAATATTTTATTTTCTTTGTGAATTAATTGTATAAACATTTTTATAGCCAAACAAATTTACTATAACTTTATTTTGTGTAACTTGTAGAAGATTAATATATTTGTTATAAGTATTTCCCAGATTATTATGTTATATGTAAGTGTTGAATGAAACATACTATGATATAATGATCTCTTTAACTGATGTGGGACTCTATTTTTTATTAGTTTAAATATTCCTGCAATTCTTCTAGTTTTTTTTTAGTTGCTTTAATATTTGAGTTTCCCAGGTTAAATTCTCGTCAACTATAACACCTAAATATTTGCACCTTTTAACTATTTCTAATTGATATTCATTGTAATATATTTCTAGATGATCTTCTTTCAAATATTATAAATTTTGTTTTACTTGCATTTATATTCAGTTTATGATGATCCATCCAATTTTATCATCCCCAATAAGATAAAACCAATATAATAAGGACATTTTAACATCATTTTTATTATTCATATTTTTTAAAATTAATTCGATTTGACTACTTTACATTTGATTAAATTTAAATGCATGGTCAGTATAACTGCTATTAAGATTACTCCTCATGAGGAATACTTTCATTTATTTGTTTAATACTATAATAAAGTATCTATTAGCTATTTCCTCACTATAACTTCATTTTTATCTTCAAATATGATTTCTTTAATTTCATTTAAATTATTCTTCTTCAATATAAATATCTAACAGATGTCCATATACTTTTTTGGACATTTGAATAATCAATTTTATTAATTACTCAAACCTTTATTTGAATAACTATACTTGAAAACTTTTGGAGTAGTTAATCTCAATTCAAGGTAGGTAAGTCTAAGTGTGAAATACTTAGTATACTCATGAAGTAAAATTAAAACGGAAATTTTAATCACATTTTTTTATACTGATTATCTGTTAAATAATAATAAACACAATTTCAATTATTCAAATAGTTAGAAACTGTGTTAATGCAATATAAGGTCGACAATTAAACTAACCGACTCGAAGCTTCATAGACAATATATGGAAGCTCCATCCATGTCCAAGAAAACTCTTCGTTCTTACTAGAATGAATCAACGCAAAATCGACTATATTTTATTACAATAATTTTAATTTTAAACTTTCAAAATATTATTAAAAAAAAAAACAGTACAATATCAATATTCGAGGAGAACAAAGCCTACAATATCGATATCATTTGTTTTTTTATTTTACCCATTAGCAACATTCTATGATACTCTATAGCAGGGGTTCCAAAAGAGTGTACGAAGTGAAGCGGATAAATATTCATTTACTACTAACTTTCAAAGTTATAGCTTTTATTTATTTTACAATTCCAAAAACCCTCCTCAAAGCTTTAATCCCGATTTCTGTTTAATTTTTTCGTTTTAAACAAGTTAAAAAAAAAATTAATTTTATATTTTCTATTAATTTTTATTAAATTTTATCCTTATAATCAATTTCCTCTTTATATCCTTTGTTATTGTTTTTATTATTAAATCATTATTGATTTCGCAAAAATGAATTCATTAGATTAAATTCCAATCGAATTAAATGAAATTTTTTGTAATAATAATTAAATTTTATATATTTAATTGTTATCATCTGAATAATATGGAATTAACTTTTGCTTTATTTTGCTTTACAAATAAAGATTCACATTAATCCTTCATTTAAGTCTCCAATAAATAATAATTATTATAAAATATATTATTTTTCTGATCCGATTAAAAAAAAATTAAATAAATTCCATTAAAATAAATTCATTCACAAAAATTTTAAAATTAATACAAAATATTATGAGCTTACAAGTACAACTGAAGCACAAAAATAAAATCAAAAATGCATCAAAACAAAGTAATTTCAATTTATTTTTTTTTAATTTCATTCTCAAACTCAGTTTTTTATTCAAATGAACTTTTCGTGTGCTGATATTTAAAAATTATTGATACGCTTTAAACAATTTTTTTTTTTTTTAAAGTGTTTTAAAAAAAATTTTTATTAATTTTTTTTCTTCCCATAGATATTTGTACAAAAAAACACTTAAACCAAATTATTCTATTTCTTGTTTTCATCTTTAATGACCTACTAAGAAAGGTACTCTAAGATTTTAACTTTCTTAAATTTATTAATTTATTTAATCAGCTGTTAGGTATCTATTATTATTTTATTCCTTCGTCCTTTATACATTTTTTTCTTATTCAATTGGACAAGAAAAATGTTTTTCATCAAAAAACCAATTTTTATTTTGTATTTTTTTTTTAAACCTACACTCTTTTCCTAACCTACCGGCTAATCTAGCCTTCAACTATCCTAATCTATCTTATGTTTAATCTGACCCTTATTCTAACCTAGCAGCTAATTATATCTAGCTTATAACTACCCTAATTTGTTTTATATTTATATTCCTAACTATTCTTATATACTAGGTTTTCCTGTTTTAACTCATTTTTCTGTTCTTCTATTCACCAATATTTATCAATGTTTATTAACTCTCTATTCGTTACATACCTATCGTACCTCAACATTTCAATATTATCTTCGAATTTAAGATTTGGTTGGTATTCTATTTTTTTTTGTCTGTAATTCTCCTAAATATATGGTATAATATGGGCAAATTGTCTTCATTTTGAATATATTTATTTTTATCCAGATGCATCCATCCTTCTGGAGGTATACATTATAACAGGAGCTCATTGTCTTCTCAATGTACCTATCATCTAGATATATTGAGTGAGCAATCAAAAAAATAGTCTTTCTATCACCGACTCTACCCTGGAATAATGTTTTCTTATTAGATTAATTATGAATTGGTGACGCTTTTTTCGGTGGAAATTTGTTAAAAAAACATGATAACCGCTTTTTTGGTATTTTTTAGAACACCGGAAATTGACTGTTTAATATTAAATGTTTACTTTGCCAGAACTAGATTTTTTTTTAATTATTTTAATAATAGAATATTGAAAAACTTATAATGTCACATCATGTTAAGCTTATTTTCTAAAATAATTAATTGCTAAAAAATATATATGCAAATATCATGCATTGGCAAATATCATGCATTGGCAAATCACGATTTGCAAATATCATGCATTGGCAAATCACGAAGGTATATGAATTTCAAAATTAATATCAAAATGTTGATGTCATGAAAAATATGTCCAATAAAAACATTTTTTAAACATGATTTTTCGTGATATCAAAATTTGATTTTTAATCTTAAAATTTCAACGGAATTTAAATTTGAATATTTCATTTCGATTCGATGTGTCAAGTATAAAAGCGAATTAAAATAGATAAGTAATAGATGTAATCAGTCGTAATCAGTAATGTAATCAGTATAGTGCATCAGGCGTATTGTTAGCTATGGGTCCATTGCATCGGTTCCGAAAACATTCACAGCAAATGCCTTAAAACAAATAGAAGCAGTACAAAGACTTGCGTGTCTCTGTGCAACAAGTGCTTTTAGAACCACACTTACAACGGCTACCCAAATACTTCTTGGGCTTCCACCCTTGCATCTAAATGCCTTAAAACAATTAGAAGCAGTACAAAGACTTGCGTGTCTCTGTGCAACAAGTGCTTCTAGAGCCACACCTACAGCGTCCATACAAATACTTCTTGGGCTTCTACCCTTGCATCTTTATATAAGAATGCAGGCCCTCAAAGTTGAAAGATGGTTGCAAACTCTAGGGAATATTAGAGGATATAGAAACAAACATCAGAGGCTATAGAAGGACTTCGAAAAGGAGCAGACAGAGTTCTTCATGCCAACACATGACATCACTACATACATATTCCTAAAGAAGAGATATGAAGTAGAAATCCCAACAAGAGAGACGTGGCGTGGTTCAGAAAAGTAGTCTAGGTCCTCAAATACCTCGGAAATTTTCACTAACGGGTCCTTTACGGCTATAGGCGCGGGAGCTGGAGTTTTCTTTAAAAAAGAACAAGTTGAACTACAGTTTCTTCTTGGCAAATACTGCACAGTCTTCTAGGCTGAAGTCTTTGCTACAAACGCAGTAGTGAATATAATAAAGGAGCAAAGATGGTCTACCAAAGTCATTAGAATATTTAGTGACAGCCAGGGTGCCTTTAAAGGTCCTGAAAGTAACCTCACTAAATCTAGATTGGTGGGAGAATGTCCGGAACCCCTAAGCCTCATAGGGCTCCAAAATAAAATACATCGGATTTCGTTACCAGATCATATTGGCTTGACTGGAAATGAGAAGAAAACTTCTGCATGATAAATCCCCTAACTAAGTTGGGGGGTGGAAGAGGGCTTAAAGGGCTGAAAGCCTACATGCCAACCCTGACATATTAAGGCCACCTCCACAAGGAAAAATAAAATAGATGTAAAATAGATATAATATTATCAAAAAGTCTCCTAAAAATGTATCTGGATTTATTGAAGAAGATAGAAGCGGAATATCGGAACCTCATAACAAGTTATCTCAAGAAGAAAAACTACAATAATCTTAAATTATATTAATAGCCACTATTCCATTATATGAAAGCCACTATTCTAGAAGGCACTAAGAAAACTCAGATTACTTAAAGATTTTTGTAAAAAAGTATAATCATGTTTATTTATGTTTAGAATATTCTAGCGTTGAATCCCTTAAGTTAAAGTTCTCAATTCCTGGTATAATACTTTATTTATTTATATACACTTTGCTCCTATCTTCTTAATTTCCCTTCGCTTTCATTAATTACTCAAAACTCTGAATTTTTTAAAATTTTAAAATTTTTGACCTAATTTTAACCTAATTTTGCCATTGCTAAAACTGTTTATTATTAAAAAAAAACTGTTTTGTTTTTGTAATATAAATTTAAATTATTATTGTAGTATTTGCAATTAGGAACTCCACCTAATTGAAAATAGTATTTTATTTGTAAGCAAAATTAACTTAAAATAACCTATGGCCTCGGTAGCCGAGTTGTAAAGCATTCGAGTGTAGTAATGTAACGACCGAAGGAGCACGGGTTCAAACCCCGTGAGAACCGAAAAATTTTCAAATGGTGCAAATTACTGAAAAATGTAATTTTCTATACAACCACATTGGTTCAAATATAATTTAATAATTAATAAAGATATAATATAACTAATAAAAAAAATAATATAATATACAAAAATATATACCAAATAATTAATATAGTTTAATAAAAAAGGCTCACATTTCGAAAGGGAAAAGGACCTTATAAAAAGTTGACCTACAGATTTATTTGTAGGATCAACTGTTAAAATAAATAAATAAATAAAAATAACCAGGTCACTCGATTCTATTTGTTAAATTAAATAAAGAGTGTAGAGATATTTTTCTCTCAAATAGATATGTAATTTTTAAATTTAATGTAATTTATTTTATTGTAAAGCGAAAAATTTTAAGTGAAAAATAATAAATAATAAAAAATAAATAATAAACTTGTAGTATTGTACTTCTTCAAAACTTTCATTAAAAATTCAAAAACCCACTCGTATTTATTCAAAACTGCAATTATTGATACTTAATAATCTTATCAATTTTTAACGTACGCTTTAAGATACTATCGATTAATAGGATCGAGGAAAAAAAAGGATATCAAAATTTTATCAATTAAAAACTTTTTGTACCAAATTTCCAATTCCATCTACAATCCGAGTGCAAAGTGTTAGGTTTCTTTTAAACAAATTTATATCCTGAAAAAAAATCTTTGAACTAAATAATTTCTATTCATTTGTGGGGTATCAGCTCAAGTCTCTAACATTATTATTATATTTTGTATACATATAGAAAAAAAAATGTTCTCAATTAATGAAACAATTTTCAATTTTCTTTTTTTTTTTTCTCTATTGAACTTTTAAAACTGTTTTGTACGTGCAAATAGACGAAATGATAAAAAAGAAAAACAACAAACAAAAATAAATAAATATATTTTTTGAAATTTAAAAAAATCTTGGTATGCAGTCGTGGTAATAATTTCTAACTTTTCTAAAAGTTATGTGTTCAGTAACTTTAATAAAGTTACAAAAAAACAAAAAAAATAAAAAAAAAATTAAATATTATCAAAGTATATAAAAGGAAAATGTTTTTATTGTTTTTCTTTTTTTTTCAAATAAATTTTAAAGTTTTATTATGAGTTGAAACTGTATAAAAGTCGCTTATTAGAAGATTTTTTCATTGATTTGGTATTCATATCGTGAGTATAAAATTATCCTTGAAAATTTTCTCTATATAAGAGAACAAAAGAATTGGAAAACTCCATAATAAAAAATTATTAAATACTATAATCACATGGGAAATTTAATTTTTATTTATTATTCGTAATAAAAATTAAAAAATTTTCACTTGGGTTCATAAAACGAATTGCATTTTTTATTATTGGAATGTTTTTTTTTTATTGTTATCCTGATTTATATATTTAATTTTATTTAATTCAGTACACTGAAAAATTATAGTAAAGTACTGAATAAATAATTTATTCATGAAAGTGGAACGATGTGGTTAATATTCTCAATTTATTATTATGATTTTATGATATCAACTAATTTTTATTTAACGACCTATAGTTCTTGATTCAAGAATCAATGTGGTGCAACATTCAATGCAAGAACTCAAGAGAGGTCAATGCAAGAACTCAAGAGAGTTCTGTTTTGTAGAAAATATTCGGAAAATGAAGTTTAAATGTTTCTATTACATTTCATTATCATTCGGGAATCATAGCAAGCTACCTATCAGAGAAATACTTCTACATAAAACAAGAAGGAGCATATTCCGATCTTAAAGAAATTAATGCTGGGGTTCCTCAAGGAAGCGTACTTGGTTCGATATTGTACCTGCTGTAAAATTGTGACTTTTCTGCACTAGGAAATAATATAATTGCTACGTTTGCAGATGATACACCGATTTTGGCTGTTGGAGAAAATAATAAAGAATCTACAGAAAAGCTGCAGAGAGCTATAATAAAAATCCAAGATTATACAAAAAACTGGAGGCTAAAATTAAATGAAGCTATGTCAGTACATGTGAATTTCAGAAATAAAAGAATTGACCATAAACCAGTATATATAAATGGTCAAGAAATACCCCATTCAAATACTGGCAAATATCTTGGTATGACGTTAGATGCGAAACTTCGCTGGAAAGCTCACATCAAAAACAAGAAAAACAAATATAAATCCGTTGTAGAAAAATGTACTGGCTCATACGTAAGAATTTTGCCTTTACAACACAAAATAAACATCTACTCTATAAACAAATATTGAAGCCAGTATGGTCATATGGCATCCAGCTATGCTGATGCAGTCAAAAAAGTAATAGAGATATTATTCAGAGGTTCCAGAATAAGGTAACATAATAAAGGTAATATAAGAAACATTGTGAACGCGCCCTGATTCATCATAAACTATGACCTACATAGAGATTTTCAAATAGAATCTGTCGATAAAGAAATACAGAAATTTACACGAACTCACGAAAAAAGGCTCAAGCACCATGTAAGTGTCGAGGTAGTCAAGGTCCTGGATAATAGAAATATAGCAGACGACTCAAAAGAGTAAAACCTTTTGAGTTAGTGCATCAATAATCATTCACATTCTTGAGGACTCGTCGCGTCGGTTATCGGGGGTTGACCCGCTCCTATGTTTAGATAGATTTGTTTTTCCGGGATTAGTGAAGAATTCCGTTATATTGATTACTGACGAAACGAGGTTTCCAGAATTACAAATTTGTTTGGAGAGCTGGTCGGTTAGTCGTCGCTGATGCGATGCGTCTTCAAAGGTGTGGGTGAATACGTCAAAGAAAAAGTTAGATAGACACCGCTGGATATAGTTTACATTGAAAATTAAAATAAAACCAAGAAAAAATTGCTTATTAGTCCTGTAGGACTAGATCGCAATATAGGAAAAATCCCACACGCAATGCCAAACTACGGGGCTCATTGTGTCTTTTGAAGATTCGCACCAGCCCCGTCTAAGCAAAAAAAAAACTATAAAATAAATTTATGTAATTATAAATTTAATTAGAAATTATTAAAATTTCCATAGCATTTTACTTTTAACAAAAAGAACAAGTTCGATTTATTAATATTCAATATTTGAACATTGATACATAGATATAAATTTATACCACCATTGTATCTATAAAAATTACTTACTAGGTTCTGTCGATTAAATATATTAAAACTCGCATTTATTTTTTTTACAAATAAATTTTTAAAGTATATTGTATTGGTCTAAGTTTCTAAAATTCAAATTATTACTTATTATAATAAAACTAGAGTTTATTAGATATAATTTAACTTAAAGCAAAATTTAACGTTAACAGAACAGGGACTTAAATAAAACTGATATTTTTCAATATCAATCAGTAAACAGTCATGTTTTAATAAGAAGTAAGCTAAGGTTTGAAAAAACAAAATACTTCTTAATTACCATGCCTTTTCTACCTTTTCCCTATATTAAGTCAAAGTAATTTAGTTTTTTACTAGTTTTAAACTAGTCTTATTAAGTTATATGAAAACACTGATGTTGCATTTAGATAAATAATACTTTTTTCTCTTGTTTTTTTCTAATGTTGACATTAACTTAGGTAAAATTACCTTTTCCTGCTTAATTTCAGTACGGTACTGTAATTTTTTACTAAAAATTTTTTGAAGTACTTTTGAAAATTTAAAGAATGGGTGGGTACTAATAAATGACTATTATCGGCTTATAGAATCGATCTGTATTAAAATAATTTTAACTATAATAATATTGTAATAGAATAGTTTCATTCCATCTTGTACTGCATATTGATATATTTTTATAATACAAATTCCTATTTTATATAATGACACTTAATATCCTTATATCCTTACACTTAATATCCACAAATGTCTTATTTTGTTTACAAAACACTAATTGTTATGACACAGAAGAGACAAAATCTTAAAAAATTAAATTTTCAACATAAATTCTTGTTAACTTATTTTTTAATCTAACATGTTCTATGAGGGGATGTAATTATAACCGAACAAATCTCTTTTCAAACTAAATTTCAAAGTTTTTCAAGAACATTTCAAAAATATTTTATTCTAATGAATAGTGATGCCATCAGGATTTTTTAAAATAAATCCATCATGAAAATTTTAATACTCATGGTAACTTGAGAATAATATAACCATTTTGCTTCCTAATTGCAAATTTGATTTTAATGCTATAGGATGATGACATAATGAGATCATTTCTAAGAATATTATCACAAAAAATAATTTATTTTTCTGTTTGCATGTATACTCATATAAGCAAAGACCTATGAACATGTAATTTTAAAATATTCATTTTCGGCCTTATTAAAATGATTTAAATGGAAATATTATCAAAATTGAAATTTAAAGTGGATTCAAATCGTTTAGTAAATAATGAGAATATTTTATTTTTTTTTATTTACATTTTACGAGAATACGAGTCATAAAGATGAATTTAACTGAAATACTATCGTACCCTACTGCTTTTTGGATTGATTTTTTTGTTGGTTGTGGATTTAACGAGCTGCGTATTAATTCTATAACATTGTTTTTTTTTAATATGAAGTTCTATGGAAGAGCGTATTATACTTTCCCGTTTATCTCTGAATTGTAGATTCATTTATGCATTTATTACATTGATGTCAATTTCAGAATCAAGCAATATGTATTCCTGGAAATATTTGTATCTTTTGCGAACTATAGCGTCTGCGAGGAGGATTTTTCTTTTTCTAATCAGAATATGCATCTATCTGTGTTCGATCTACCAATCTTGAACAGATACTTGCCAACAGAAACGTGCCATGAGCTGTGACAAACCATGCCAGTATTCTGAAATTGGATCTAGTCACACTGATTATCTCATTCAGTTTTTGCATACTTAGTTTGGAAAAGGCTTTAGACTGCGTAAGTCCTTGGCAACTATTACATATATTTTGAATTTTTGTAGTTTTGCACTTGGAAACAATTCTTCGTAAGTGGGCGTCAGAAGCTTCTGCTTTATCACTCATCTCTTTTCGTTCATTCTCCACTATTTAACCTGATTAGAGGGTCATGTTGTTGGGGAGTTTTTAACTTCTTATTTGGTATCTGAACTGCCTGTATTGTGAATGTACCCAACTACGTAGTGTTGATTTTCATTTTGTTATTGTTCATTTTTCATTTCACTCCTTCTTTCGTTTATTGTAATATTTTTAATGTCTTAACATCACAACTGAATATTAGTAAGTGAGACTTTCTATTTTATCATTTTCATCATATAAATAAGCTCAAAATTAATATAACAACGATAGAAATTATTTGTCATCACAAATTCAAAATACTCAAAGGTTATATACGATTATACCCAGGACGCCATTACAAAAATTAAAAAAATAATAAAAATTATGAACAAAAAAAAATAAAAAACAAAAATCAAATTCACTGTTAATTTTAACAGTTTCATTGTGTTGTGATTTACTGATGCAGCATACTTCAGATCATTTGCATCCATTTTAAATCTTATTTAAATTCATTTTAAATATTGTCATTCTAGGAAACAGTATTATGTAGATTATATATAATACATATATATATTGTAGTTAGCAACACTAATAAAAAATATAAGAATCTACCTCGATTCAAATTTCTTTTTAATTTAAATGAAAATCAATTTAATCTGACAACACTAGGATACAATTTGTTGGGTGGATGCAGAGAGAAGGAATTTTTTTTTGTAAAATTATTTCTATTCTAACAATTTCGTCTACAGAATTGAATTGAAATACATTTATTTTATAAAACAAATTTAAAGAACTAACAGTTAGGTACATATGTATGTATGTATGTATATAATAATAATTATTTTTGTTTTTATTCTCGATTGGCATTAAAGTTGGCTTAAATAAAAATAATTCTTCGGTTTAAGGAAAGGACTTGAAAGTCTTGGATAGTTGAACTACATAAGGCCAAGCGTACTTATTGGGACCCCTGAGTTTTATTTATTTATTTATTCTTACTTAGTTCAAGTGTTTACAAATTACAATATTAAAATTTACAATAAAACCATTTTGTATGTTTGTAAACGACGCTTTTTGACATTTTAAATTTTAAAAAAATTTTAAAAAAAATATTTTTCCTTTCAATTATTTTTATATGATTTTTTGATTTTTAAATTTTTAAATGATTTTTTGAATTTTAAATTTTTAAATTTTTTCCTTTCAATTAAATTATGAAAAAAAAAGAAAAATGGATAAAAAATAAAATGGATGGAAAATAAATTATTAATTTGTTTTAAATTATAACAAAAAAGTGTTTCTAGAAAAAAAATTTCTTAAGGCCACTGAGTGGTTATGTTCGAAAAAAAGTTCGGTATCTTTTTACTCGGGACCCGTTTTTAAACAGGCTGACTTACTAGCTTTACAATAATAAAATATAAAACGAATACAATAACTAACTTAAAATACAGATTGCAAAAATTATACTCTGAAAAAAATTTTCTTAGTAAGGATGACAAAATAATTTTGTAAAATGTTGACAAACATTTTTTATTCATACAACAATTTTTTTTCTATTTTATCAAAAACGTTTGTTTGCTCAACAATTTTTTGTTAATTTGTGAATACTTTTTTATAATTTTTCCAAAATTTATAATTTGTAAAATAGAAAATTAAGTTTGTAAAATTAAATTCTTTTCCTCTAAAGCTTTTTCTATTATGTCTCTTATTCTATGAATTTGATCGATTGTCGAGTGCTTAGATCTAAAGCCAAATTGATAATTTGGAATCAGATTACTATTTTCTATGATCGGTCTCATTCGAATCAATAATAGTTTTTCAAATAATTTTGATACTATTGGTAGTAATGATATTGGTCTGTAGGATTTGACCTCATTTATGGGCTTACCTGGCTTTGGTATCATAATTATCTCTGCTATTTTCCACATATTCGGCACATAGCTTATTCTTATAGCAGCGTTTATAATGCGTGTTAGCATTGTTATAGCTTTTTTCGGAAGTTCTTTCAGGACTTCCGATGTAATTAGATCAAAACCTGGAGCTTTTTTTATCTCTGAGTCTTTTAATTTGTTCAACTATTTCACTCTCTGAAAATTGTGATATAACATTTTCTTGCCAATTATTATTTTCTTCAGTGAGATCATCCGAATCTGAATCGTCTGGACAAAAAATTTCTTCAAGATGATCTACGAATGTTTCAGCTTTATTTTTATTTGATTTGCGGGATTTGAGAGATCGAGTTTTTTGTACTCTTTGTTGCTTTCCACAACGAGTAGTTATTTTCTCTTTTAGCTGTTAAATTTTTTATATATTTTTCAAAATTTTCATTTTTAAGATCTTTAATTTTTCTTTTAAGATTCTGAGTTAACCTATTTAGCAGAGTTTTGTCTGCCGGATCACGTGATTGTTGCCATTTGCGTCTAGCTCTTCCTTCTATTTTTATCATATTTAATATTTCTCTAGGGTAGTTGAATCCTACCGATTTATATTCACAATTTTTTGTATTATTCCATCCAGCATTTTGAATAATTTTAATAAAATTTTCTACTTCAGAATCTATATCACATTTGGATCTTAGTTTTGTTTTTATGTTTATTTTGTTTTCTATTTCTTGTTTAAAGCTAGCCCAGTTAGTTGTCTTGTTCGTTAGCAGAGGTTTCGACTGTTTCTTAATAACCTTTTCATATAGATTTAGTATTAGTTATATTAAAATTGAGCTACCACCTCTGGGTGTATTACTTGGATGGTTTGCGCTGTAGCATGTATAGTCATTTATTTTAAGCGATGACTTATCTGTCATATGTGTTTCTGTCAAGAGAATGTGGATTTTTTTTTTGGTGTATACATATATGTTTCATTATGTTTGTTTTCTAATGTGCATAGTCTTGTTGAGATTTCATTCATTGTTTTTATCATATTTTGCATCATCTGCATAGTGGTATTTTCAGTCAACTTTTGTGTAGAAACTTTATTTTGTTCTTTCGGGTTTCTTTTTTGACTTAGGTTATTTTGTGTTACCTGTGAATATGATAAGCCTTCTTCGACTTTTTTCGACGTAAAAGTTTTAGGTATCTCTGGAGTTCAATGCAATTCTGTTTCTGTGCACTAGGTTGCCTAGGTTTTGTCTTTTGTTTTTCTTGTCTATGTTGCATTTGTTTTGGGGCATTTTTTTTGTAGCTTCTTTCTTTTTTGCAACTCTCTAGCTACCTGGCAACCACGATAACTCGCTGGGTGTGCCTCAAGGCAATTAGCACATTTAGGCTTAATATTTTTTTTTTCTTTACAAGAAATTGTTAAGTGGGGACCAGCACATTTAACACACTGAGCTAGACGCTGGCAAAACTTTTGTGTATGGCCAAATCTTTGGCATCTCTTACATTGAGGAATGGTAGTTGCTTTACGAATAGCCTCCATTTTAACCCTCATGTGCTGGATAAATTCAATTTTGAATATTTTGTTTATATCTTCGGAGTTTTCGAATGTTAGCATAAAGAGAGGAAGACGTACCGTAGATTCTTTGTTATTTTCCTTTTTCTTTATTATTTTATTCTTATACTTCTATTATTTTTATACTTCTAGAATTTTGAAGCCTCTATCTTTCAATTCCTTTTTTATATCTTCAGGTTGGCATGACGGATGTAAATACCTAACCATTACTTTAATAGGCCTGGTGCTCTTATTTTCATAAGTGTGCCATTCAATATTGGCTTCATTTATTGCCTTAGTCAACTCTCTATATTCCTTTTCTTCTTCAACATTCATTTTTAGTTGTTTATTGTTAAGCATATTAACTTTATATTTAATATTGCTTTCTTTTAATTTTTTGTTTATTTGAGGGTATTCCACTACATTACTAAGTATAACTGGAGGAGGTTTACCTTTGCTTTTACTTTTCGTAAGTTCATTTATTTGCACATTTTTCTCTACTTTGTCCGCAACATTTTCTGGGCTTAAAGTAGGTGATTTTTCTGCTTTTCTTTTTTTACAGATTCTTTTTCTTTTAAAGATCCAGTCGGTTTCTCGAGCTAGTTCTTCATCATCTGTATGAAATTCTTCAGCAGTTTTTAGTACTACTCTTTTAGTAGACATGTTTTGTGAATTTTTTAGTTTCACCTATTCTTCTTTAATTATGCAGAGTTCATTTTTCAATTCCCTGCATAAGATTTCTAATTCTGTAACTCTGGCATTAAGTTGATTATTTTTTGCCTTTTCGTTATTATTACCCTCGTCGGGTTTTCTATAGCTGTCTTTTTGGGACATGTTTTCGTAGATCTTTTGAGACCCTGCTGGAGGTGTTCTCTGGACCCCAGATTTTCTTCTGAATGGGTCAATTAAAACAGCTCTGCTTTCGTGGTTTTGCAATAAGTGGTCTCCCCCAGAATCCGTGAGACCTGCCTCGAAAGAGGGTGGATTTTCCAGAAGATCTGGATTACCACCTGGGGTATACAATCTTTGAGTTTTATTCATTGCATACTTTTTTTTTTTGTCTTAATTCGGAGTTTCATCTCCTAGCCTAAGGATAATATTTCCCTTGTACAAGGCGGTACCTTTTATTCCTGCCGTCCCTGTGGGATCAGTCGCAGACCAGAAAGGCGCCCATTCTGGGTCAGTCGCTTCTGGATTTTTCTAGGATTTTAGTGGACTTTTACCACAAGCATGCCTTACTGCGGATATTTCGTACCCCAACCCGCCGGGTAAGTTTGTAAAATTGACAAAAAAAAATAATAATTTTTATCCAAGTGACTAAAATTTTGTTATCCTGACAAAAAACTGTTTTTTTAAAAGTTTTCCTTAATTTGACTAAAATTTTTACTATGCAGTTCATTGCAATTAATAAATTTTTGTGAATTCTACTAAATCTATTTTGTTAATAAGAAAATTATTATTATAATTTTTAATGCTGTCATAGTCAGATTAACAAAAGAATTTTGTTGTTGGCAAACAGTTTTTATTCAAACAACAATTTTTTTTCTATGTTAGTTGAAAATATAAAAGTAAAAGTGCGTTTTTGAATTTGCAATTAAAAAAAAGTGAAGAGGTAGATAAAAAAAGACATTTGAAAAATTAAATTAAAAACAGATAATTATCAATTCAAAAAGAAAAAAATGAATTAAAAAAAGTTATTTTGAAGAATTAAATTAAAAAAAAGATATTAGAATTAAGTTAAAAAAGTAAACAATATGAAATATTTAAAGCTAAAATTTATTTACTTATGTATTTTAATAGAACTAGTGAATTATTTGATATATGAGCAAAAAAATAAATTTTACTATTTTATTAAATAAATAATTTGAAAACTATAAACTATAAACAGTATGAACCAAAGAGCTGGAACAATCAGAAGCTGCATTTTTTAAATATTTTGAACTTTACTTGTATAATTTTGAATAAAACTTTATTTTTTTAACTTTATTTTAAATTTTTTATTGTAATAATGGATTTAATTTTTTTCTGTTTTCAAATAATAGAAATGTTATTAAATAAATTAATTGTTAATTAACAAGACTATTATTGTTTTATTTCTAACTGTAATAATATCATGCATTAATTTTTTAAACGCACATATATTATAGTGTTTATAAGAGCTGCCTTGTTTTTTTAATATAAGATATGATTCCACATTTAACTTGTAGGGTACTGTATGCATACAAATAAATAACTTACAGATTCGTTTATCATCAAAATAAAGCAGTAACAAATATTATAATAAAATATCAAATAAGTTATTTTTAAGTTAGAAATGATGGAGTAGCTCCTATTTTGGTTTTAACATTTTTTGATGAAAAATTAATCTCTAAGTTATTTATTTGTATATGCATAAAATAACTAAATAAATGTTATTTTGACAAAAAAATATTGTTGATCTGGTACTAGCCATATATCCTATTGACAACATGATTCTGTTAATTCGACAACTGAATAGAGGTTATTTTAATTGTTGATTTAATAAAAACTTTATTTAAATTAATATATTATTTTCTCCAATCAACAAAATATTATTTTCATTTCAACATATTATTTTATTACATTGAAGAAAAATTTTAGTATAATGAAAATTCATATCGTCATATTAAGAAATTTCATTTTGTCATTTCTATAGATTTAAATTGTTATAAAGACAACACTGTTGGTCATATTTACAGAATGAAAAAAAATTTGTTTTTTTTTTTGTCATATTAACTCATTATTTTTGTTGACGCTATATTTAGCTAGTTCTTGTCATTTTGTACAATTTGTTTACACAAAATTCCTAATGAAATTACGAAATTACATTAAATAAGGATTTTTTTACTACATCTTTACTTATATCAAAATATATTGGTGTGTTGTATTGGTTTGTGTTTATCAGCATTCTGTTAATACGCTCATATTTTCCGTAGTTAGTCCTGTGAAATGTAGTAGAAAATATGTTTTCATGCCTAAATCGTGCTCTTGTGTTAATTGTATTTCTTAAAATGTTATCAATGTGTTTATTCAGTACTTGGGTTATAAAAACAACACCTAACACAGTTCTCCTACCTTCTAAAGTATCCATATTAAGCAGTTTAAGACGAAAATTTTTTTGAATACTTTCTATTCTATCAATGTTTTGGAGATAAAAAGGGGACCAAACTTGGTTAGCATATTCAAGAATTGGTCTGACTAATGTCATAAATAACGATTTAGTAACATAAGTATCATCAATTTCCTTAGAACACCTTTTATAAAACCAAGCATTGAGTTTGCTTTATTAATGATTTTATTAATATGTATGTTAAATGTAAGTTTGGAATCAAAAGTCACGCCAAGATCATTAAATTCGATGATTCATCTCATTATAGGACCATCAAAGGTATAATTATTACACTTAGAGTTTGTAGAGCGAGTGAACTATATGATGGCGCATTTATCAACGTTTAAAAATAAACCATTAGAATTACACCATTTCATAAAATTGTATAAGTCTTTTTGAAGAGAAAAAGAGTCGTTATTTGAACTAATATCTTTAAAAATTTTCATGTCGTCGGTGTAAATTTTTATACAACTGCTCTGGATAATTTTTGTGACATCATTTATAGAAATAATAAATAACAGTGGTCCAAGGCTTACCGACTTCCATAGTTTTCAAAAAAGTTGAAGCTGATTCTATAAGATTTGTTACAGTTGATCTTTTTTTTACAAAGCCATGTTGTTCATTTGCTATAAATGAGGAACAGTAATTATAGATCGTATCAAATACCATAAGTTCAAACACTTTAGGTAAACTCGATAGTTTAGCAATAGGTCTATAATTTGAAACATTGATCTTTAAGTCCTTTTTGTGAACTGGTCTTATGAAGGACTTTTTCCAAAAATTTGGGAATACGCCAGAGCTTAAAGATTTATTGAATAGAAAAGAAATAGGGGAAGATAAAGAATCTACACAGTGTTTTAATATGATTTCTGGCAGACCGTCCGGGCCTGGAACTGTATTATTAGAAAGTTTACTTAAGTAAATCTGAACATTGCTTCGTGTAAAGCATATTGATTCAAGTGGTATGTTTGGAAAAATTTCTAAATGAGTTAAGTTTGCTTCATTAACTGTAAAGTTTGAAGAAGAATAATTACTTTCAAAAAATTCTCTAAAGTAGTTAGATATTTCATTTGCATCATTAAATGTTTGATATTTAAATGTCATATAATTGGGATATTGATCTGTTTTTCTTTTAGAATTAACAAGTCGCCAGAAAGACTTAGAGTTCGTCTGTATTTCGGATGCTATTTTAGTTATGTAGGCATTGTATTTAAAATTTAATAAGGATTGAAAATCGTTACACTGAAACCAAATACTAGGTAATATTGACAAAAATCTGGGTTAAAATGACAAAAACTAGGTAAATATAGCGTCAACAAAAATGATGAGTCAATATGACAAAAAAATACAAATTTTTTTTCATTCTGTAAATATGACAAACAGTTGTCTATATAACAATTTATATCTGAAGAAACGACAAAACTAAATTTCTTAATATGACGAAATGAATTTTCATTATGATAAAATATTTTGTCAATGTAATAAAATAATATGTTGAAATGAAAATAATATTTTGTTGATTAGAGAAAAAAATATATCAATTTAAATAAAGTTTTTATTAAATCAACAATTTTGTTTTGTCAAAATAACATCTATTTAGTTGTCGATTTAATAGAATTATTTTGTTAATAGGGTATTGTATGCATATACAAATAAATAACTTTATATAGTTTTAACATATTTTGATGATAAGCTAATCTGTAAGTTATTTATTTGTATGCATACCGTACTCTACAAGTTAAATGTGGAACCATATCTTATATTAGCAAAACAAGGCAGTCCTTATAAGCACTAGCACTACATAATATATGTGGATCTGAAAAATAAATGCATGATATTATTACAGTTAGAAATAAAACAATAATAGTCTTGTTAACAGTTAATTTATTTTATAACATTTCTATTATTTGAAAACAAAAAAAAAAATTAAATTCATTATTACATTCAAAAAATTTAAAATAAAGTTAAAAAAATAAAGTTTTTCTTATCACATTACATATTTCAAAATTATACAAATAAAGTTCAAAATATTTAAAAAATGTTCAGACTTCAGTTTCTGTTTGTTCCAGTTCTTTGGTTCATACTGTTTCTTCAAATTATTTATTTAATAAAATAGTAAAATTTATTTTTTTGCTTCTTCAAATTATTTACTATTTTTAATAAATGTTTTAGTTGCAAGATTTAACTAAAACCAACCAAATTTATTAACATCGCAAATCAAATAATTCACTAGTTCTATTAAAATACATAAGTAAATAAATTTTAGCTTTAAATATTTCACATTATGTATTTAGTTTTTTAAATTAGAATTAAGTTATCTTTTTTTAATATAATTCTTCAAAAAGTCTTTTTTATTTCATTTTTCATTTTGTTTTTGAAGGGATTTTTATTTTTTTAAGGGTAATTTAATTTTTCAACTGCCTTTTTTTATTTAACTCATCACTCATCAAAATCTATTTTGTCAATAAGAAAATTATTATTATAATTTTTTTATTGACAAAATAGATTTTGTGGAATTAACAAAAATTTATTAATTGCAATGAACTGCAAGTAAAATTTTTTGTCAAATTAAGATAAATTTTGACAAATATTGATTTAAAACGGTTTTTTGTCAAGATAACAAAATATTATTCACTTTGATAAAAATTATTAATTTTTCTTAGTCAATTTTATAAAACTTATTTTCCATTTTACAAATTATAAATTTTGGACAAATTATAAAAAAATATTCACAAATTAACAAAAAATTGTTGAG
Organism: Argyra leucocephala; assembly: GCA_963942445.1. Taxonomy (NCBI): domain Eukaryota; kingdom Metazoa; phylum Arthropoda; class Insecta; order Diptera; family Dolichopodidae; genus Argyra; species Argyra leucocephala. The sequence continues at coordinate 111,903,904 of OZ012678.1, forward strand.
CAAACAAAAATTTTTGATAAAATCGAAAAAAAATTGTTGTATAAATAAAAAATTTTTGTTAACAGTTTACAAAATTATTTTGTAAATCTTACTAGGAAAAATTTTTTCAGTGTATACAAATTTACGAAATTCAAATAAGAAATACCATCTTTATTTTGTAAATGTACATTCTATGCTTTGTTCTTTTTATTTCTCAGCTCAATATCATACCATGGAGGACTCGAATCAATATTTCTGTTAAGTTTTTTGGGAGCAAACATGTTAAACCCCTGATATACAACTTCATATAATCTATCTATTGCGTTATTAATGTCCATGTTTAGTAAAGAGTCGAAATCAATTGAGAGAAAGTAATTATTAATCATTAAGAAATAATTTGTTTTATTGAAATTATGTGCATATGAAACATTCTCAGAAGATTTTTAGAACTATTAAAATGATAAATAAAGCTGAATGGAGGATGGTGATTGTCAATTTTTGAAATAGGCATTGAAGACATAATATCTAATACATTTATGCAATCAGAAGTAAATAGGAGATCCAGTTGTTTATTAAGCAAGTTTTTAATACTTGAAACTTGTTGTAGTTCCTTTTGCCAAAAGACTATCAATCACCAATGATTCAATATTTTAGTTAATATTAGTTGTGATGTAAAAGCATTCTTCGTCATGAGATATCCAATTAAGATTAGAAAGATTGAGATCAGCACAGATTATGAGTTCGTAATTCACTAAAAGATTACTATTTAAAATATCAACCACCGTGGATATGATTAAATATAGCTTATAAACCAGCTAAGCTCGCTTCCTAATTTTTAAAGTTTCAAGAAATGCTATCAAAGTTAATTATAAAAAAATTATATCAAATCCTATCGAACAGTTTTTTCAAAATTGTTCAATAAACATTCGTGAGTGTTTTTCTCCAATACACAAAACAATATTCAAGCAACAATATGTGTAAATAAATGTTTGTATGTTTGTGCTTCTGTTGTACTTCTGTATGTTGTATATGTACTCTACGTATGTTGCACCCCTTCGAAATGCACCAAGCAATTTTAACCAAATTTACCTTTTTCCAAAATTCAGACTTTAACTTCCAACACAAATGATGAAAAGCTCAAAATTTAACAATGTTAAAATAATTTCAAACTTCCAATTACAATGTACCTGATATAAAAAAAGTAATTTTCATTTGACAAAATAAAATTTATGTTAATTAAAAGTTTTAAAAAAATAAATAAATAAATTTATATAAATATAAATTTTTTAAAACCTTTACAACATTTTACTTTTAATAAAAAGAACAAATTCGATTTATTAATTAATATTCAATCTTGATACATAAATATTTTATATCACCATTGTATCTATAAATATTATTATTATTTGTGTTAACAAATAAAATTATTTTCAGGAATTGTTTCGTTCATCATAATACTACTAGAACTCATCAGTAGGTATTTATAGTGTTAGACTACCTATACAACTCCTGATTTTCATTTGATTGACATTCATTTCAAATTGAATCTACTTTTAATACGATATAGTTTTAACTTCAATTTGGTTTTTTTCTAACTACATATAATTTTTTTAATTTTCTTTCAGTCTTCTAGTTATTTCTTTACTTTTTATTCTTGCTATAATTTTGTATTTAATTCTGCTTACTCTCGTTAATTATTTAAATTTTGCTTTAAATTTTATTAAATTTTATTTTAAATTTTATTTTTTCATTATATAATTTTAATTTTAAGTAATTTTAGTTTTTTTCCCATATTTACCTTTAGTTTTCTACTTTACTATGTATGTAAGTACCCAACAATATTTTATATTTTTATGATCCTATATTTATTCTTATTGTTTTTATTTAGTAAATGTATATTTTAAGTATTGTATTTTACTATAATATGAATAAATGAATTAAAAATCTAATCTAATCTAATGTTCTAGATTTATAATAAAAGCTTTGCATCCTTTTGTCATTGAAGCAGAAATTCAAATTGGTAATTACGTCGGGTAACCTTATATGAATTATAATTGAAATATTTTTTTACTATTATTAAAATATTTAATTTCTTACATTACCAGTACATATTACTATAAATATTTTACAATACTACGTATTATAATACAAAATTCAAATTTATAATACCCTTTAAGTCAAAGAAAAAAAAATTCATAAAAGGAAAATGAGTGCAAATATCAAAATTAATGAAAATTACATGCACGTATTGTATGTGACACGTTTTTAAAACAAAACAACAGGCAAACGTGACACGTGTTAAGAACTGAAATAGCAATGAGAATATTTGCTTGATAATTGCAAAAGTTCATGTTATTTTCATTTTCAATATTTCAATCAGTTCTGTTAACATAATAGCATAGTTTTAATTTTAAATATCATTTAATATTAAAAAAATTTTTTTTGGAAGAGATTACATAAATAAGTAATGTAAAGGTGCAAAAATTAAAATTAATAAATTCCATCAAATTAAAAACTTATGAATAACAAATAATCTAAGCCTGAAGACGAAATACACTTGTTTTTGTTCGGGAAACTTGAATTCTGTAATGTTAAAAACTACTGAACCAATTGATACAAAAACTTTCACCAAACGTTATTTGATATAATATAATAATAGTTTATAAAACATACTTACAATGATTTAGCAAGACAGCTGCCATAGTCAATTCCAGTCATCAGGAATATTTCAAAAACCATTATGATAGACCTGAAAATTGATTCTTACGCACTCTCTGGTTTTTAAAATTACCAAAATTTAAACTGGTTCGGATAGTAGTCATACAACTGCTAGCACCAACAAGGAATATGTCAAAAAGCAATGGTCTTATAGACCTAATAATCTGTCCCGAAGGTATTTTGTCAAAAATAAACAAACATTAATTTATTTTAGCGCATTTCGTAATTTGAACTGGTTAAAGTAGCTACTAAATACTCTTAATAATTATTAGGAATATTTGAAAAGCCAAAGATGTCACAGACGTGAGAATAATTTCGTACTGCCTCAAAAATAAACTAACACAATTTTTACTATTTCCATAAGATCTGACTGGTTGGCTCAAAAGAAGTTTTGTGGCGAAAGTAATTTTTATATAATACTAGCGGACCCGGCAAACGTTGTTTTGCCCTTAACCCTTAATTGTTGTTGCAAAAAAATCTGGTTAATATTGTTGTACGTAAAAGGTCTTAAAGTGTTTATGATAAATCCATTTTTTTATTCTTTATTCATGCAAAATCATTCATTTTCCAAATCTAAGCCACAAATTTACATAGATTGACCTTGTGCTTTATTGACGTTCATAGCATATGCCAAACGAATTGGAATTTGTAACCGTTTGAATGGAATTAGTGAATCAGTTGCCATCATTGGTATTCTGGGTGATAATACATTTTCACCTTCGTATTTCCCTCTAATAATTGTTGCTTCAAGGACATTTTTTAAAACTTTTTTAAGAACTAATCTTGTTCCGTTGCATAGTATTGGTGGTTTGAGATTACGTAACATTATAGGTGATCCAATTTTCAGCTCTAAACGATGTGGTAATAGTAAATATTTAATAATTTATAATTTTTAAATGAAAACAAAAATAATAAAAAATAATTTCCTGGAATATCTAATGAATTTAAAAACTCGGTTGGATAATTGACAATTTCATTTTCATCTACTACTGTTTCCATTGATTTGAACGAAAATTTTTCATTTGGCAACATATTTTGAATTGTTATATTAATTTGATTAATATCAACCTTTTTTGCAGCTAAAATTGCTGTTTCTCCTAACCATTCATAATTTTTGAAATTAATTCATTTTTTGAAACAATTAAACAAAAATTATCTGGTATTTTATTTTTCTAAAATTTTGTCTAAAATCGCTTGCTAATAAAATAGAGTTCCGCCAAAAAGTCTGTCGCTCTTTTTTAAATCCTTTAGTTTACGATTCAATGCTACGAGGGAAATCTTATGGGCCATAGTATATTCATCCTAAATAATGATTTTTGTTTTTATATGTACTTTGGCCATGCTTGAATGTTTTTCAATATTACATACAAAATTCTCATTTGTTTGTATATTTAAGGGTGTTGTACCACCATCTAATAGAGTTGCAGCAATTCCAAATGATGCTATTGCTAACGCAACATTTCCGGTTGAACGCATTTTAGCCAAAATTATTGAAATTAAAAAGGTTTTACCGGTTCCCCCAGCTGCATCCAAAAAAAAGAAAACAACTTTTTCAGCTAAAACAGCATTCATAATTCTATCATAAAAAAGCTTTTGTTCATTGTTTGGTTAGTTGATGATAAACTTAATTCTGTTAATGTTTTATTTGATATTGACATACATACATACATACATACATACATACTCGCCAAAGTCCAAATCAATTTTTCCGGAAAGCAACACAACCCAGCTGTTTCATATTTAAATTTTAAAGCATGGCAATACCTACATACTTCGTCCATTTCTTCAATATTAACTTTAGAGTGAGAACCATAATCGATTTCATGATGCTTTCATCACTCTTCATAATCTATGTATTTGCATCCTTCTTCTATTGTTTAATTGACTCAAATACCTATGTATATCACTTAATTGTTAACGTGATCTTGTGAAACCGATCAAAATATTAATTAAAATAAAACATACATATATAGTTTTAAATCATTGCTATTAAATTTTATACATTTTAGGTTGGACCCATACAATATCGGCTGACTTTGCAAGTTTAAAAGATAGAAGACAATCAAACAAACAGTCCTTTAAAACGTATGTGCTTCATATAATTTATTAATAATTAGTTCTTAGAAATTATGATTTGAAGAGGAGATAAAGTACTTTATCTGTATACAAATTGTCAGAAGGTTAGTTTGTTGAAAATTTAAGTACATATTTTAATATCTAAGTTAATGATAATCAACGATGCTTTTGACAGCGTGTTTAAAACCACGTCAAGCCGGATTGATATCTATTGACAGGGATAGTATCTGTTGACGTTAACAGAGGAATAACGACATTATCTGATGATGACATGCCATCGAAAAAACTAAATGAGACAGGCATTTCCGTAAAGGAAGTTTTTTTTTGCTCGTGACATTAGAAAGAAATATAAATCAATTGTAATAATTGTAAAAGTTTAAAATACAAATAAAAAATTTGTTAACTTCTATAATAATAAAAAATTTAAAGAGTTGTTATTAAAATCACGCCAAAAACAACCAAATCAACGACTTGAATTTATTTAGAGTTTTTTTTTAATTTAATCAATAACTTACCAAAAATTTTTATTTTTGAATTTACTTAATACAAAACTCAAGCTTGTTAACGTTTGAAATTTGGACCTTTAAATAGTAATTAATATTTAGAAATAAATTAATTAATAATAAAATGTTATTATCCATCATACATCCTAAATAAAAAATACTTAATTGTGTAATTCCATTTTAGAATTTTAATTGGTTTTTGATTTTTCAAACACCTAAAATTAAAAACACAAAATGGGTTACTCTTTTTTTGCATTGATATCAGTTTAATACTTGTGATTGAGGATTGCAATAAAAAATAATAAAACAATTATTTTATTTATTCTATAAAGTTGTCTTTTGATAGCTCCTCCTCCTACAAATTTAAATGTTTTTATGAAAAAAATCAAACAACCTTGGTAATAAAAATGCTTATTTACGACAATCTATGTATTCAAAAAAATTTCATAAAATGGAAATTATATCTTAAAAATATTTTATTGCAATAAAATGACATTCAAAACATAAAAACGAAATTTTTGTTTGGAAAGATTGTTTTAATTATTTACATTTAATTTAATTAAAATTTTTGTTTATTATTTTCTTTCTTTTAATTTTAATTTCACACCTAAATAAAAGTGTTTTTTTTTTTCTTAAGTATAATAAAATTTTAATTGAACCTACCTTTATATTTCTACTAAAATCTATACTTACTTATTTTATAGTTATATTTATAATTACATACTGAAACACAATTGTGCAATTTTCGGTAATGTAAACAGCAGCATTAAAGAGTTAATTTTGCTAAATTTTAAATTAAATGAAAAATAACGGTACAAAATAATATATATAGTAAAACCATAAGATGTCAATTACTGGACAATAATCAATTGATGAGAGAAGGCTAAGAAATTGTGCTATATAACGTAATGGTGCTATATTTTTGTCAATTTTCTCATCAATCTCGTGTCATAATCAGGGTAGTTAAAAAAATTGCTTCTTTTTTTTTTAAATATTTAGGAATCTTCAGACAATTTTTGGAAGCTTATTAAATCCTGTGCAAGAAAAAAAATCAGTTGACATTTAAAAAGAAATATAAATAAATTATTGTTTTACAAATAAATATAGAAGTATTTAAAAAATTACGTTGAAAAAAAACTTAAATGGATACGAAATTGATAGTTCAAAATGGATGCGTTAAAGCTCGTCAATATAAATGGTACAGTAATTGGAAATTGAAATGACGAAAACAATGATGCGCAATCCCAAGTAACACAAATAGGTTGTAACAACGACGTCGTACTATCGTTGGCTAAATAACTACTGGTCGGCTACATGACGTTGAAATAACTTTCAGACAACGTCATTATTACGTTAATGGGGAATGATTGTTGAGTCGCACCGTAGTGAAAATAACTATTATCCGACTACTCAACCGACTATGAAACGACCAAATTAGAATAAAAGAGGTAGATAAATTATTATTTATCTATCTCTTTTATTTTTCGAGAAAATAAACATTTTATTGAACTAAAAATTTATGGGCCTTAAAATTCGTTTAAATTTAAAATTTTTTAAAATTAAAATAAATATATTTTTTCTTATTATTATTTATTATTTGCTCAGATTCAATTAAAATGTTTTTAAACAAATCCCCTTATTAAAATAATGAAAGCAATTTACTCGCATTAGTATTAAATTTGGGATTAGAAGCTAAAAAAAAAATTTTATTTTCTCATACAAAATATATTTTGCAATAATAATTTTCGCCATATATAAAATGGTGAAGTTATAAATATCCTAAAAATGACCGAGAAATAACCAAAAAGTTATGAAAAGAAAACGTCATTATATAAAAACGGATCTCAAATACAGAGATGTAAACTGGTTCTTTAAATCGAATGAAAAATTTCTTGACAGTATGAGAAATGAAAACTAAATTATGAGAAATATTCATGAAAATTGGGAAGAACTTTCTCATGAACATTTGAAAATCCTCATCTCCAAATTAATGGAGATTATTATCAACAAAAGGCTAATGAATTATTTTGAATGCAGAGCTATCCTTAGTGATAGGCAATATGGTTTTAGATCACAACGCTCCCCTGGCGATCTAATAACTTGCCTTAGCGAGAAGTTAAATATTAGCATTAACAACTCTGGTGAATCTACTGCTGCAGCTCTGGATATTTCAAAAGCCTTTGATCGAGTCTCGCATTGCGCTCTTTTATCCAAATAAATATGAAATCTTGGGCTCTTATTTATAAACTGGATTTGAAATTTCCTCTCGAATCATTGGATTCGTGTCTTAATTGACGGATTCATATCCGACAAAAATCATATTAACGCTGGTTCAAGGATCAGTTCTCTCATCTACTCCCCTTTTAATATTAATCAAAGATCTTCTCCAATCTTATCGATCTAGTCCAAGCTATATTAGTCAAGTAAATGATAAATAAATAAGGATCAATAATTTATGTAAATAATTAAAAAAAAAACTTCATTGAAATAATAAAATACAGTTTTTATTGCCTAAAATAAGATATTTACACTGTTATCAGGTTGATCATCATTGTTCAGGTATCAGCAATCAATTAGGGGTTCATTATTTTTGGCCTATTATTAAATAATTTTCAATTATTTATTTATACAAATCTGTATCTAATAGTCGAGAAGTAAATGAGATTGCCCTATTAAAATATTTTCATTGTTTAATGGCTTTTTTTAAATTAATTAATTTTTTGTTGTTGTAAACTTTGTTCTTGTACTACATTTAGTTGCATAAAAACGGCTAAATTTAATACAATTGCTGACAATATTATCAATGTAGTTCGTCTACTCAATCCAAATAAACCGCATATCTTAAAGGATGCTCTCTGAATTAATAATTGTAAATGAAGTCGTTCAAGCTGAAATTATAAAAATATCTATTTTAATAATTTGATAATTACTAAATTTATAATTAATTATGCAAATTATAAAAATTTAAAAAAGTTTAAAGACTATTTCTGAACTTTATTTTTTTTTTATTATTATGAATATTGTAGTAGTATTTAGAATACCCCATAGCTAATTTAATTTAATTTAATTTTTAATTATTACAAAAACTAGTTTTAATTGCGACTCGTTAAAAATTTAAAAAGAAGCAGCTCTAACTTATCAGCTCTTGGACTTAATCTTTAATTGGTCAAAAATTGTTGGGACTTCACCAACCCTATTACCCTATTGCAGACACGCTCTGTATAGAATGTGAGCATGAATTTTTTATCACATCGAGTATTTTTGTCGTTCCCTAATCTCTTTGTTGTAGGAGTCATCTTGTTATTATATGTAGATAGCTATATAATATAAAACAGCCAATAGATTCATTTTGTCTTATTTTGATCGATGATTCGTTATTTTAAGGCTACAAGAAAAGTGTAACGATTGCCATCGATTATCGGTAGCGTAAATCGCAAACAACTAAGAAAAAGGGTTTTGTTATTTGAAATTAATTTTTCTTTATAATTTCATATGCTTTGGCACATAGCGAGTAAATATTTGAAATCTATATTAGTGAAGTAGATATTATATAGTTTTTAAAAAAGTGCCAGTTTTAATAAATTAAATGAAATTAAAAAGTAAAGTGAAAAACATTTAAAATGAATTCCATTTGCAATTGATGGCTGTTTCAAAAAATAAAATAAATTTTTATAAATATGTGTTTTTATTAAAAACACGTTTAAAAAAAATTACTAACAAAAAACAAAGTTTAAACCAACTTTTAACCTTCACTTGGGCAGGATTAACATATGTTAATATTTACTTTTTTACTTTTGCATAAGAACTTCATTATTTGGCCGATCTTAATGAAATCAGAGATCAGTGCCTAATTTTTTGAGTAGATTTTGAATATAAAACGAAAAGTTCGAAAAAACGTGTCTATGCCCAATTTTTCGGCAATTTAATATTTTTTCTTCGTTGTTGGGCAAGATTAACACATGTTAATATTTTTTTTATTCATACAAAATGTATGGTATTCTATGAAATTTTTGTAATTATTTCGATAAAAGTTAAAAAATAAGATAAAAGGTTCTGAAATATCTTAAATTGAAATAGAAATAAACTGAAATTAATATATTTTAAGACATAAAGTAAATAAAACACCAAATGTTTTTTGAAAAAAAAAATTTTTTTAATTTTATTTTTGGTATGTTAGAAAAAAGAAAAATTCTTTTACGAAGTTAAATTAAAAATTAATGTCAACCATTGATGTATTGAAAATTGCGGTGAATGTTTCACAATCAGTTAAACTTTTTGTTGATGGATAGCGGACCTATCGATTTTTGTCGGAAAATATTTTGTTGTCTAGCCCTTTGATATGTTGAAGGAATTTTATTCCACTTTGCGCCATCCTTTCCAATAAAATATTGATTTGAATTAACAATATGATTTTTTTCTTCTTGTACTTTTTCATCATCTAGTGACTCATCATCAGAAACATGACCATCACTTACGTCTAAGATGCATTTTTTAAGCATCTCATTCTTCATTTTCATCATTGTCATCATTATCTTCATTTTCGACTCTTGAGGGACCGGCAATTGGTTTAAATACTATTTCTTCCGGTGATCCTACATCAGCATGTTTACCATCCTAGAAAATAGCACAATGTTCCACCAATCTAGAAAAATATGCTTGTTCTTCCTCAAACGATAATCTGTAAAAATAAGTTTTTTGTATTTGTGTTTCTCATAGTAAAACTCAATAAAAAAAAGTGTCATATACCGGTAACGGCATTTTTTTTTAAATAAATTTTATCATATATTTTGAATAGTTTTGTTTGATTTCGAAAAAATTTATTAATATTAACACCAAAATATAGGAAATGTAAAAAATGGAACTCATTTTTTGTGTTTTTTGCACTTTTACTAAAAATTACAAAATTTACTTACCTGCCTACCTGAACGACATATAAAATTTTAAATTCTTCCATATTATTGCAAATATTGAAAATTCAGTAAATAATCTTTCCGAAATATATATATTTTATTTATTTATTTTCTTATTTCACTGAAATAGATACACTGTTGTTGTCGGAACTACGAACTCTGTTATAAGTACCTTGTAACAAACGGAAGTCCCCAGTAGCACTTTCTTTTTCTAAAATACCGGTATTTCAAAAAAAATATCTTAGAGGATAGATAGTCGCTGGTGATAAAAACAAACATCAAAGTAACAGTAATGAAATTTCTAATCATAGAAAAGTAAAAAACCACTTATTTTTATCAAAAAATTCTCCATACAAAATGGAAAAACCAAAAATATTAACATTTGCCGCCCAAGCGAAGGTTAAAAAAAAATTACAAAAATAAAACAAAAAACGTAGGTACATAAATGGCATTTAACCAAACTTAAATTTTAATATGGTCATCGATGAATAAAATAAAATGTAATCGCCAAAAACGAATAATTACAATAGACTATAATCTATCGAAATCGCCATTTATGCTTTTGAAGCTCATCATTTTGACTGTTAAGGATCATTTTGCGTTGATTAGAATAAATTTTTAAGAGTAAATTGACGAGTCTAACGGTGTTTTAACGGTGTTTAACATTTTATAAGCAATGTTGCTTATTATGAATGAAAGAATCAGAATTAAGAGAATAAATCAAAATTTCAATTCGCCAAAGACTGATATTTTTCTCGTTTTGATAAACACAAAATATGTATAGTACCGGTTGTTGTATAAGTTCCTTATAAAATAAAAAAAATAAAAACAACTGAGAAATCAACCAAATTTATATATTGGCAATGCTTTTCTAACATTTTTATATATCTTTATATCGTAATATATAGTATTTCATCAACCCTCATTTCTGATTAGTACTAAAGATGGATTTCAAAAAAAGGCATAATTAGCGGGGATTTTCGGAGTTCAAAAAACTAAATTTATTTGACTTAATATAGGGAAAAGGTAGAAAGGGCATGGTAATATGAAGAGTATTTATGTTTTTCAAAGCATACAAATTTAAAAATGTGTACATTAGAACATGAGTGTTCACTGGTTGATAATGAAAAGTGCATATCCAACTCATGCAATTTCCTGTTCTTGCACAAAAACATGAAATTTGGCTTTAAATTGAATTATAGTTAATCAATAGGAGCCTATAGTACACAATAATTATAATGTAATAATAGATAAATTAAAAATTTTGTAATAAATATCAGATAAAAACATAAAACCTACCAATTTATCAATATCTCTATCAATAATCATTGTACATCGATAATCTTTCAATATTTCTAATGATTTTCCCGAATTTTTTGTTAATAAATCAACACCAAATATTAACAAATTATAATCAATAAAAATACAAATTGCACATGCAAAAACATTAACAATTGTGTAAAAACTATCAAATAATTTATAATATAATTGACTATAGATAAAATATGATGTTGTTATATTTGAAATAAAAAAGGAAAATAATACACATAAAATTTGTACTTCAAACACCTCAATTATTTTATTAAATATTAAAAACATTTTATCAAAATATGTTGCAACATTTTTAATTTTTTTTTCAACCAATTTTATTATAAAATTTTCATAAATTTTAATTATTTTTAAATTCATTTCTAATTCAATAAAATTTAATTTTGATTCATTTAATTTTTTAATATATTGTAAATTTTCAATTAAAATTTGATTAAAATTATCATAGAATTTCCATAGAATTAAATTAAAACATAGAAATAAAATTGACATAATTTGTAAATCGTTATTAATATGTACAACAAATAAACAATAAATAACTTCTTTGAAATTTATTTCATGAATTTCTGACATTTCACCAATTGCTGTACCAAAAAATAAAATTACATTTAAAATAAATGTAACAAATCTTATAAATAAAATTGTCCAAAGTTTTTTATCTGATAATTCCCAATTTTCTAAATGTTTCTGATATTTTGATTTTATTTTTAAAATTAAAGTTAATGATTTTGAAAATGTTTTTGCATTAACTTGATTAGCAATCAATATCACATGAAAAACAATTAATGTCATCAAAACAACTAATATATAAAAATAATAAGATATTATATCTTTAGATACATAATTTTTAGCATCTATTTTTGATCTTTCATATAATTTTGGTGTAATTAAGAGCATTGTTATATGAATTATAAGACCAAATAAAACTTTGAGTTTTGATATTTTTACTGTATGATTTTTATAATCTATTGATATTGGGCTTAGACCACTAATGCTAAATAAAAGAAACCACTTTTAAATACGATAGATATTAATGCAACATAATATTTATTTTTCATTTTATTTAATTCAATAATCTAAAAGTTATTTATTATTAGAGTTATCAGTAACGACTAAACAAAATGGTCATATTTTTTATTCAAATTACATAATTTTTAAAATTAATTTAATTTATTTATTATCTAAACATAGTTATTTACATAATAATCTATATTTACTTTAATAATAACTTCCTCAATTACTTTTACACAAATTGTTAATAATATTTGTTATTGATTGAAAAAAAAAAACCACCAATCACGTTCGAAAATAGTTAAAGATCTTATGATTTAATTAATGTCTTGAAAATATCAAAACATAAAATAGGGGTTAAAAAGTGTAAGTATGACTAAAAAAGTGAAAAGTAAATTAAATTTTTGTTTTACTTAGATTTCAGCCGTTCACGTAATATTAAATGTAGTATTAGTAGTAGTAGTAATAGTCGTACTGGTGTCATTAGTTTTAGTGGTATACTGAAAGAAAACTCAGGTAATACTAATTCGAAATCCCATAAAAATTATGATTTTTTAATATTATTTTTGGTCAATACGATTTTTACTTTTAAAATAAACATATAAATCTAATTAATAGGAGGAATGTCTTATTAAAGCAACCATATCTTTATATAATTTTAATGAGATATCCTATTATTTTGTAATACGACATCCTATTTTGCTTAACAATGTATACGCGTTATATTATATTAAATGTTTTATACTATATTGATTTTAAATTAAGATCTGTTTAACATATAATGATCATTCCATAATTATATTGATGGTATGTTTTATAGAAATAATTATGGTATCATTTTATTTCACAATTATACTAGAATAATTATTTTTACAGGGCAAACTAACTATTGCTTCAATAGAGCGATCAGTTTAATTCAAAAAGACAATATTATTATTGTATCAATGGTAAATACTATAGAAATAATTATCTTCTCACATTTTTTTAAAAAGGTAGTAACATAACTAATTTAATAAGACATACCTACTATTACTTCAATAATATATCCTTGTATTTTCATTACTTACTCTCTTCATCTCGAATAGTATGAGACTTATTATTCCAATTCTATCATAGCTTCAATTTTATTGGAGGCCAGATTATATAAATAAAAAACACATAACTCATTTTTTATTACTAATTTTTTAATTTTATTACTGATCTCATTAATTGGAAATAAAACTATAAACAGAAAAAACAATTAAAAGTAAAAATGACATAGAAAAATATTAAAAAATGCAAATGGCATAAACATGTACATATACTATTATATAATGATAATATGTTTTAGACTTGTCAAGTTTTAAATTTAAATGTTTTTGGTAGTTCCAAACTTTTAGTCCTAAAACATTTTCTATCGTCAATTAAAGCATGAAAATTAAAACTATAACACCTTATTTGATCATTATTTAATACTATGTAATTGATTTGCAGTCTAAAATATAATTTGATGGAAAATGTTCGCAAAAATTTGACACTCTTCATGGACAGCAAATCTAAATTAATTATTATGTAGTAATGTGTACATTATTACGTTTAAAAAAATTATTGTCTCATCAAATCCAAGTTTACAGCAAATTAAATTACTTAGTTCATCATGTTGACGTATTGTAGATTATTGTCAGTAAAAATATTCGTTGTAATTTACCGAAACAGTAGTTTTTTTTTATATCAAGTAGGTATTTTCTTTAAAAAATCAAATTTAATTTTTTTTTTTTTTTACTTCAATAAAATAACTATTTTGATTTAAGTCACTAGCTACACTACTATAATATTATAATAATATATTTTTAATATTTTTTACTGATTTAACTACTTTTAATTTTAATTTTTAATTTTTTAAATCTTCACTTTTATAAAACAAACCTTAATTGACGACCAACGATTCATAAATGACTATTTTTTTTTTAAATCGTTTGTATTGTATCAGTTTATAAGTATTGATATTTTTTTATGAATATTTGATGCGTATTAAACTCTAATAATATGATCAGAATCTATATAAATAATAAAACGTCGAAATAAATTTAAATAATAGCAAGATAACATTAATAACATATCAGCTAGAATTAATAGGACGTCATATTCGTATTAAGTTTATTGGGAAAATAACTGTAAATTTTATTTTTTCAATTTAAAATTAATGTGAGTGACCTTTAGTTTTTATCGGAGCAAACCTTATTGATAGACAATTCGAGAGAGTTTAAAAACAATGGTATGGTAACCATAAAAGATTCCTATTAAAATTATCAGATTTCTGATAATATTTATACCATACATTTTAAGAAAACTAATAATTTCAAAATTTTTGGATTAATACGACCTATTTCAACAAAACAAATCGTATTAACTTTGTTCTAGAGGCATACTTTATTAAATTAAAGGTTGTCTTATTAAAAATTTTATAGGATCTTTTTCTCTCAGTGTAATAGTTGTAGTATGTAGTAGTAACCAGTTGACCAAACTTGGAATTTTTCTAACAGTACCAAGTTGTACCACGTATATTTCCTAACTCAAATTGAGGGTTTTTAGATGGTATTTTTCCGAACTTGTACCAGTACCAAATGTACCACATAAATTTCCAGATTCAAATTAGGAATTTTACCTGGATTTTTTCCGATTTGTATCACAAGGAATTTTTCCCACATAGTACCAATAATTTTTCCTTACGAATACGGAAAAGTAGTTGGAACAGGTTGAAACAGAATTGAATAAAGAATAGTGTGAACAATGATGGGAAAAAGTATAGGAATAATACAAGGAAAAGAGGGTGAAATAATATTGGAAAAAACATAAGAAAAATTATGGGAAAAACCATATGAAAAAGTATAGGAACAATACAAGGAAAAGAGGGTGAAATAATATTGGAAAAACGTAGGAAAATTTATAGGAAAAACCATATGAAAATTATAGGAATAATACAAGGAAAAGAGGGTGAAATAATATTGGAAAAACGTAGGAAAATTTATAGGAAAAACCATATGAAAATTATAGGAATAATACTTGGTACAAAGTGTGGAAACATTGTTGGAAAAAAGGTTAGAATTCCTTTAGGAATAATGATAGAAATTTATTACGGAAAAATAGTAAGAAAACTATGACGTCATAAATTTTTATTAGGTACATTAAAGTACATGTTCAGATAAAAATTCCGACATTGGTACATTTTAAAAAAGTGACCACTTTCATAGGAAAATACATTGGATTTCCAAATGTACTTTGATGGAAGTTGAAGGATTCTGTCATATTTGCTGATGAAATAATGTTCCGGAGCTATAACGAAGCTTTGAAGGAAGAAATTATTTTTGATTTTACTGGAGAAAGTAAAGAAATAGATCATTTAATCATGACAGACACACCCAACGGAAAAAATTGTACAGTACATACTAAATTGTTTATTGTGTTAAAAAATGGTAGTCAACTGAAGAAAAAAGGCCAATATGTCATGCATCAGCAATTAGCATTTAATTATTCAGTTGCTGGTAAATCAGCTGAACTTAGTATTAATAAAGCAAAATAGTATTTAATCAAAATTATTAAAAAACTAAAAATAAAAATTTATTGGCGCAATAATTATTAATATATGATATAAACAATAAAATAAATTAATATATGAGGAGTTCCTGTGGGTTAATTATAATTCAAATTAAAGCCAAATTTAACATCATTATTCAAAATAAAATCAAATTGAAAGTTGTTATTCAAGTTAAGGCCAACTTTAATATTATAATAACTTTTTATCTGGGATATTCACGGTTAAATTTTACTAATTAGGCCTAGTTAAATCCATTTAATAGTACTCATACATTTCAATATATAATAAATATGAATAGAAATTTTCCTCACAAAATGTTACATTAATAAATTCTTAAATAAGTTTTAAGGAACTGTTCGACGAAAGACCTTTTCTGGGACTCCTTTCTATAGAAAGTTAAATTTCCTTTAATTATATATTAAATAAAAATGATTTACATAACACAAATCATTGCAGCTGCTTTCAAAAGAAATTTGACATAAAAATGATTTACGCTTATACTGATTCTATACTCCTAAACATATAGTACAGTCGTAAATTATTAAATTCGGATAAAAATTGGTGCCCTAAATAATAAATAACTTAGGTATAAAAAAAAAACAAACTAGAATCAATTTACAGTATTTAGATAAATCAAAATTAATTCTAATGATTTTCGAGAATTTTTTGTCAACATGTCAATGCCAAATAATAATGAATTAAAATCAATGAAAACAGATCCCACGTAACATTTTATTGTTATAAAAACAAAATTAGTGCTATAAGACTCCTATGTAACTCCTGATAAGCACTAATGATTTTATAATGATGTTTTTATGGGAATAATGTGATTAATATTGCTATAAGAATGTTCTTATAGCAATTGCGGGATTTGTTTAATGGGATTTTAAGCAAGTACTACAGCTATGTTGTTCTAATCCTAAAAGTGCGTAATCCTATATCAAGAGTTAAAGTCTTGTTATAAGAATATAATAACTGGAATAGCAGTGGTTATGTTAATATTTTACTGTATTCCTATAATGTTACTAATAAAATGCTGTAGCTTTTGAATAAATATTTAGAATAAATATTTTGCGACGGCCATTATTTTCAACAAACATGGTAAAAAACAATTTTTTTTTAAATAAACAAAAACTGAAATAATAAAAATAAAATTAATTCTAACATATAAAATATAAAAATATGTAATTAATATCTATCTGTCTATCTCATGAGAGATATAAACTATATCAAATTATTATTTTAATCCTTTCTCACAATCGCATAACATAAATTATTTCAAATGAATTTGATTTAAAAATAAAAACATTATACACTAATCCATATATGTATACTAATCATATAACAATATTACAGCAATTACTCCGGTACCTTATAGGATTCTCCATTTCAGTGCTACAACCCGTATTGATAACGTTTCGCAACAATTGCGGGGCACTCAAATTAACACTAATGCTGCTATAAAAGTGTTTATAATAGTGTTATAAGAGTACGCAAGAGTCTTATACCAATAAAATTGTTACGTTGGATAACATGTATATAAAAATATTAAAAATTTTAAGTAAACTATCAACCAATTTATAATATAATTGACCATATACAATAATAGCTATATTTGAAATAAAATATGAAAATAATACACATAAAATTTGTAATTGAAATACTTCAATAATTTTATTATATACTAAAAAAATTTTTCAAAATATATTGCAATTTTTTCGATTTTTGTTTCAACCACTTTTTTTAATAAATTTTCATTAATTTTGATTGTTTCTAAATTCATTTCTAATTCAATAAAATTTAATTTTTTAATTAAAATTTGATTAAAATTATCATAAAATTTCCAAAATTAAAACATAAAAATAAATTTGATATAATTTCTAAATCATTTTTAATATGTACAAAAATAACACGATATATTATAATATGTTCAATTTCAATTTCTTTAATGAATGACATTCGACCAATTGTGGCAAATAATAGTGTAAAATCATTCATATATAATTAAATCATTTTACATAAATTATCCAAAATTTGTTGTCTGATAATTCCCAATTTTCTAAATATATTTGATATTTTGATTTTATTTTTAAAATTAAAGGTAATGATTTTATAAATGTTTTTGCATTAACTTCACTTGCAATGAATATCGTATGAAAAATAAATAATGTCATCAAAACAACTAATGTATAAAAGTAATACGATATTATATCTATAGATGCATAATGTTTTGAATCTATTTTTGATGTATGATAAAAGGTTGGTGTATAAGACCATTATTATAAGAATTATAATACCAAATATATTTTAAGCTTTGTTTATTTTTATTAGCTATTGTAATAGTATTTAATCCACTAAATGATAAATAAAAGAAACTACTTTTAAATACAATAGTAATTAAAGCAATATAATATTTATTTTTCATTTTATTTTTATTGTTTTATTATATATTATTAACACTCTTTTATTTATTAGATACTTTTTAAAAGTAATTTATTATCGTAGTGCGACAATTCGACTGAATACATGAACAAAAAATTATTTTTATTATTAAATAATAATATATACTTTTTGTTATTTACTTATTATGTATATAACTCGAAACAGTAATTTGATCAATATATGTAAATATTTTATGTAATAATTTTAAATAATAATATTTATATTAAGAACATAAATTGATAATAAAATTTAAAGAATGGTGAAAAACGGCCTATGCCCTTCTTTGGTTTTATTTTCAAATTAAATTTTCGGTTTAACTCAAACACAAGAATAGAAAGAATAGATTTTTACGAATTTGTTCTAAAATTTTTGAAGAAAAAACAACTTCTCTTATAACCTAGATTATAATTACACTTCCCTAACTATATTATAATTCTTTCTTTATTATAATCTATATATTAGAATCAGTCTTACTCAAATTTTTTATTTTTTTTTTTATTTTTATATCTACATATTTTTTTTTTAGACCCGGAAGATTTCGAGAACATTTTACAGAAGCAAAAATTGCTAAGAATAACCGAAAAATATCCAATTTTAGATGAACAGTAGCAGAACATGTCGCCATAAAAGAGCATAACATTAATATAGTTAATCTAAAAGTCATCAAAGAAACCAATTAGATTAGAAGATTAGACGTTTACGAAAATCTCGAGATCATATAAGAATAGCCAACTACTCTTCTAAATAGTGATCAAATAAATGGGTATAAATGCCTACAGAAGAAAAGGTTTTAGACTGAGTAAGTCTTCTTGGCAAATATCTCATATGTTTTTAGTTTCTGCAGTTTCTTACTTAACTGCATATGCAAACTATAATAACAATTCTAAATATTAAATTTAATTGTGCGTGAACAAACATGGAATAAGGCAAATTTTAACTGCCGAACTTACTGGAGTCATACATATCCAAAAGGAAATTCAGAGTAACACATGGAGAAGCAACATCCAATTTTTACCCAATCTTAGCAGGTGTTTCACAAGGTCGTCTTAGGGCAAGCGTCTTAGGACCTATTTTATATTTGCTATATACCGCCGATATTCCATCAACACCAAATATTGACATGGCAGTATTTGCAGATGATACGGCTCTAATGGCCACAAAAGCATCGGAGCGTCAAGTAGTTGAACAACTTCAAAAAGGGCTTAATAAAATCAGTGAATGAACACAAAATTGGGCAATAAAACTGAAGGAGGGAAAATCGGTTCATATCACCTACGCCTTAAGGCGGAAATCACCTCAACTTCGCGTGTATATAAACAACATACAAGTTCCAAAGGCGGAAACAGTAAAATATCTTGGATTACCCCTGGATTGGCGCCTCAACTGGAAACAGCATATCAGACAAAAAGCAATACAATTAAAGCAAAATACAAGAGATATGTTTTGGCTAAGCCTGTACTCCAAGCTTCAAATATATAATATTATAATTAAGCCCATTTGGACTTATGGCAGCCAGCTTTGGGCTTGCACTAAGAAACCTAACTTATTAATTAACGCATACCGGTATGATTGAAATGATGATATCCATAGAGATCTCAAAGTAAAAACAATCAATGAAATCATTAGCAACCATGCTCTGAAGCTCGAACACAGATTGGTTCAGCACATCAATTCAAAGGCGATTGAGATATTTAGTAGAACAGAAGATATAAGAAAGAAGGCTGAAAAGGCTGAAACCCTGATTTAGTGGGATAAAATAAAAACATAGGGGAGCAGAAATATTGATTCGTGTAAACCCACACGGGTCTTGCTTTTTAAATACTATTCAAATGTAGTAATAATTTATTGTAATATGTAATAAGGTTGTACTATAATAAGCTTAAGGTTGTCAAAAACAAAACAAAAAATATAACTGTCGAAATATGGGTATTTGTAAAAGACAATTAAACGATTCCTTTTTTCATTAAAAGTTTTTCTTGTAAAGTTTATTGATTAAATTTTACTTTGTATGCAAAACTATAAATCGTAAACAAATCGTATAGTTTCCACTTTATTTACGATTTGTATTTGTATTTTTTAGCCGAACAAACAAGTAACAACCATTTTCGATAGTCCAATGATTTAACGAACATAATTACTACCTAAAGTTCAAAACTAATTCAAATTATAAATATGACAAATAAGATATTTTAAATGTCCATTTTATTTACAAACTCAAATATGGTAGAATAGATCAAATTTAAATAGCAGCTTAAATTTAGTAGTTTTAGAAAATTGTATAGCAAAGCAACAATTACCTAAATTCGATTTTATAATGCTAACATTATTGTAAATTTGTATTATGCAAATTCGATTTCGAAATCATAGTCAATGGATCGCAATATTAAGACGCCTTTAAAATTCATTCTTTAATAACGTATATTACCTATCAAATTAATTATGAATATTAATATTATAAGTAAAATATTATTTATTGAAATAAAAAGGATATTAAATTTTTTTTAAATATAAATACGAATATTTTACTACTCTAATAGAAAAAAGTTAGTACACATCTTGTTTGTATTTCAAATTTGTATCAGTACTGCCATAATGATTTTCCTTTTTTCTACTCACTTTGTTTTTAAGACTTAGTATATGAGAGATAGTATCAGACATTTTATATAGATAGTAATTGGAAGTAAAAGCTATATAAATATTGTAAGTAATAGTAAATAGTAATAGTATTTACTATTAATTTATATAGATAGTAATTTCCATTGTGTTAATTTTTAAAAGTGTCCAAACTTTTTCGCAATACCGCTTGTAGCTAATAAAATTCAATTGAAATTAAATTATTTAAATTGAATTGTAAAAAAAAATTGCTATAAAATTTGAACAAATTAATATTATTAATTTAATTTGTGTACCCTTTGTTGACTGTGAGTCCAATTTTTCATTTGAATCGTTAATTTTGTTGAAGCAACTAACAACAACAACAACCAAAAATGAAACATAAAAATAGAAATTTAATATAAATAAAATATACAAACATATTATTTTTCTTTCATGCTTTTTTCTAAAATGCTTATCAATGAAGTTAACATATCGTCTACTGCGTATTATTATGTCGTATATACTCAAAACTACATGATGGGAAATCAATGTTAAAGTCTGAATAATTAAAAAAAACTGGTCGGTAGAATTGCTAGAAAATTTCAATATAGACTATAAGCCATTGAAAAATGTAAATGAATAAACTCTATAAACATACGACAAATATGACTAAAGTAAGGTAAGGTGTTTTTGACAAAGCCTTAAAATGTTTTGGTTACTATCACACTGTATGTATTGCATTTGACTGAATTTCACTTGACTGCATTTCATTTGCCTGTTGTTTCATTTGCCCGAATTTTCATTTGCCTGTATTTTCATTTGACTAGCATATCCAGGAGGATACTGAATATGATAAATATTCATAATAAAAACTTCATGTAGTAAGTTTTTATCAATCAACGGCTATCAGAACTACATCTTCTAGGATACGACTGGTGGAAAATGCCAAGTTCAAGAAAGCAGTCTCCAGCAGAAAAAGGTCCGGGTCCCGATTTCTGAACCGCGGACCTATCCGAAATAGGAAAGTATGTATTTTGTTGTATGAAAATGTCTATCTTTATAGTATTATTAATCAATGGTATTACACTGAAGTACAAATTAATTTAAATTTATTATCATAAGATGTGAATAAAGGCTGTTTTTGTTTTGTTTATTTTATAATCATATAGTAGATTTACTAAATAATAAATAAATCAGTAAATTAAGTAGTTGTTATTATTAATTTTTCGTCCATATCCCTTTCAAATTAGTCTAAACACATAATGCATTTGAATGTTTATAATCGGACATATACAGGAAAAAACCGGACATTTCATACAAAACGAAAAAAATGTTTCGCTCTTCATGGGATATAGCCTATACACAAAAAAAAACAGGGCCCAATTTTAGAGTCTATTTTCCACAATCTTTTTTGTTATTACTTCTGTAACTATAAATTCAATTTACTCAAAACTATATCGATGGCGTATGGCCGAAAATAGAACTCAGCTGACGCATTATAATATTATCAATTCATAATGAAATTGAGTACCATTTTTTATCAAACTTCCTCAAATTTCGAAGAGTGGGCGAATACTAGTTCATTATTAATCAACTAATTTATTATTAATTAAATCGTCTTTACCAAAGTTTGAGACCAAGTCATATTATTAGATAGTATAGTTCCGATCTAGTGTGCTAATATATAATTAGTTACAATTAGTCCCAATCCAAACCCACTATGATTTGTTTAAAAAATTTCTAAAAATCTACCTTAAATTAGTTTTGCTTAGAATTTAATTAAAAGTACGATTCAGTTCAGACTACTCACAATTCTTTAATTGATTTAGTAGTCCAATGAAGATTTACACCTTAAAATTAAATTATTTAAATACTTTAAATTATATTGCAATTCTTTTCAATACTTGAAAACTGTTTCATTCGAAAAATTTTATTTCATTCAAATTTGAAGTTTATTTAAGTAAATTTTGAAAAAATCTTTAAAGATATTATTATTGATATGGGAGATTTAGAATAGATATTATTTCTACTGTTTTTCCAGAATTTGATTTTTTTTTTATTTACACATCATAAATTAAAAATCCACACAAAAACTTTTTGAAAATTTTGAATATGAAAATGGATAAAAAAGATTTTTGAAATATAAAAGTAAATACTCTGAATGAATTTTGCCGATTGTTCTTCGGGAAGAATGTGAAAACAAAAATAAAATAAAAGAATAAAAAATAAATAGAAAAAATATTAAAGAAAACTTTCAAGGTTGGATTGATAAAGAATTTAAAACTTTAAAATAATTAAAAAGTTTTATTATCCTTGATGAAAAGTGCTGGTGTAAAATATCGTACATTGAGTTGCCGTTTTTAATAAATTATTCAGTTTCTTACCGTTATGTGTAACTAATTCCAAATGTAAGTTTGCCCAATGCCCAGTTAACAGGATATAAAATTTAACAGTTTTATATACATTCTTTCATCCAACTTATTTGTTGTTTATTTCAATTTTAGAACTATGGACACGCTCATCAACGGAAATACGGAAATACATACAAGAAGCACTAAACAAAATTTATTGAAGGAAAGAAAATGATGAATGAATATCATTTTCTGAGTCGCTGTAAAACATATTTTTCTTCCCAAAGGACATGCTAAATATTGATAAATCCTACATACGACCCAAGTTGGAAGACCATTCACATAAATATGGGTCGGTCCATCACGAAACGAATTAAATTTTCTAGACATAGTTCAAAAGTGTATCATTTGTCAATAAACCCTAATGCGACATCCTCCCTTGAATATCATCGTATTGTAGATACGATTGATTTCACTTAGGCTAAAGCACTTGTTCAGACGAAATAAAAACTCTAATGCCATCCCTTAAACATTTCCGCAGAGGAGGAAGAGAGACATTAAGTGACAAACTACATAGTGCAAGCTCCTAGGTGGCTCAAATATGGCTATGGAAATTCGTTTGTAGTAAAATTTTATTTATAAACTATATTTCAACAAACGTGTTTCCCCATTACAAAAACATACCTACATATAATCTACAAAAGTTTAAATTCAATATTTATAAATGTATTCAAAATACTCATCTAAGACCTACTGATCCTACTGAATTAAGGGCCATTTTTCTATCCTCAACCCTCAAGTAGTCCAAGCTGTGCATTTGTGTATTAAGGTATCGTTCCAAATCTAATCTTTGGCTTAACTTAAACAAAAAATAAATAAATAAATAAATAAAACTAAATCAGTTCATCTATATAGTTTGTTTGTATCTATAGACGAAACCATATACGCTTACATGGCTAAACATATCTAGAAGCTAAATTGAAATGGAATACATATTAAAATAAAATAATCACACATGACAGTAAGTCAGTATAGAGAGGTGTACTGGTTGTTGAATAGAAAATCGAAGATATCAGCTCGAAACAAAATATTGACATATAGTATAGCTAATATGAACGTATAGCCTCCACTCTTTTAATTTTCAAGTAAGTGTAACAAATTATTTTTTTGTTTAAATTATAATACAAAAATATAAAAAAAAATTATACTAAAATAGTGTGTTTCATGATAAATACACCATGACTTCTCATACAGACCTAAAAGGCTAAGAATGTCGAAAGTCATTGAAGTGATCGAAAGATTAACTGAAACGCAAGCTCAAACTTCGGTTTTACGGTTTTTCAAGATGCTAGTCAGAAGTTTGATAAAAATTAAGTCACTTCAGTTGGTCCTCAATAATTTAACATATTGTATTAAACAACTCTAGGTTAACTCTGGGTTTAACTTACAAAAATCATAAAAAATTATATTGAAAAAAAAAAAATTGAATTCAAACAATTATAATCAAAGAAATTTCAATACAGTCAATCGTGATGATATGAATCGAACATATGATTGAATAATGTTTATGATTAAATTTTTTGCGATTGACAAAGATTTTTCAAACATTATTAGATTGCTTGCTCCATTGGTGGGTATGTCAGTGTCTCTATGGTGTTGATGAATATTTTAGTTTGTTATTTAAATTTTTTTTATGAATTTATGCTAAAATTGAGTTGTAGATTCTAGCACTTCTTTAATTTTTGTTAATGAAAATTTTTTAAATTAAAAATATACAGAAATAACCGAATTTTTTTCATATATTTATTCTAAGAGAAAGAGAGATGCAAGTCAAAATGAAATTTAAAACAAATTGTGACAGACAGACAGACATACATAGTAAGTTAAAATTTTATACTAAAATTGAAATATGCCACTAATGATACTAAAACTTTTGGTTTAGTTTTTATTATCTTGGTTTATAAGTTTAGGTTTATATTACGATTGGAAAGATCAGAAGAACGTAAAAAACACAGACATTCAATACTCATAGCTGTTATAGCCATAACTTATAACTAGAAATATATTTTTGAACTGCAATTGAATATCCTTGGGTTTAGATGGTTAAAACTTTTATTATACCTATATATAGGAAATTTGTGTTATGAAGTTTTATAAAAGTTAAAATCCACAAGCAATTATTAAGATCTAATAAACTGGTTTAAATAATGCGATACACTTTAATAATATAAAAGTATAAAATTATATTTTTGTAATGAAATAAACTTTACTATTTTATTTTATTTTTATTTTAACAATATTTTGCAATATTTTTATTTGGCATAAATATATTGGTCTGATACATTTTTCTAGATAAACTAATTTAATATTTAATACATTAACAACAAATTGATTTTTAATGTATGAATAACTGAAAAAAAATAGCTTCTCCTACAATAAATACTAATTTTGAAATAAATTTTTGATTTTTATCTAATTTTAATTACATAACATTATTTAATTTAATTTTTTTTGTTCATTTATTATATTTAATTGCACCATTACATTGAAATTAATTAAAATTGCCATTAATATTTTTGGTACAATTCTTTTATTTAATACAAATAAACCACAAACATCAAATTTAGTTTCGTCCATCAGCATCTGTGTATTAAATTGTTCAAGCTGAAATGTACAAAAAAAAAATTATAAAAAAAAAATCAGTGGAATATAAGTGATAAATAATAACAATGGAATCAACTTCTATAGTAATAATATTTTTAAAAAAATTTAAAATTTTATTAGATTATATTATGCACTCTGTACGAGCAATTGGGCTCATTTGAAAATTCTTAGATAAATAAATAAATAAATATTAAAAGTAATTTCAAGTTGTAGCTAGGTAGTATTTATTAAAATTTGTTTTCTTATTTTGAATGTGTGTGTTACAATTGGGAAAATTTGAATAAATAAATTGATAAATAGATGAGGAAAATTAACAAAATTTAATAAAAAACTAAATTTGTAATTTTTTTGATAATCAGATTTGTTTTTAGTGATATATGTATCATTATTATTATTATTTATTTAATATGCCTAATATAAATTTATTTATATTTTTAATTAGAGTGTTTTTTCATGTGTACTTCCTGATGCCCTTAAATGTGCCATTTTAATTTCGTTGTTTAAAAAAGGGGATTGCAAAGAAATGAACAATTACAGGCCAATTTCACTTCTACCGTCTATAGCAAAAATTTTTGAAAAAATCATTAAAATTCGGGCTATAACTTTTCTAAAGCATCCTAATTTTTTTTAATTCGGCTCAATATGGATTTAGAAATGGTGTATCTACAAAAGATCAAAAATTAAATAATATAAAAGCATGGATAATAGTAAATACTATTGATATTACTATAGCCCTAGATATGGTCAATCAAAAACTTTTGCTAAAGAAAATTGAAAATATTGGGTTCAGGGGCTTTATTTTGGAATGGTTCACAAGTTATTTGATGTCACGATGCCAAAGAGTAAAAATAGGAGATAAAATGTCAAGTGCTAAGTATAACAAAAATGGAGTACCACAGGGTTC
The DNA here is from genome assembly GCA_963942445.1 of Argyra leucocephala. Lineage (NCBI taxonomy): Eukaryota > Metazoa > Arthropoda > Insecta > Diptera > Dolichopodidae > Argyra > Argyra leucocephala. The sequence goes on from OZ012678.1 coordinate 111,930,960, forward strand.
TGTATTGGGGTCAGTTCTCTTCTTAATATATATACTCATTCTTTATTTGAATTAGAATTTAAAAGTAAGACAACTGCTTTTGCGGATGACCTTGTGTATGAACCAAATAGCCCACAAAAATTATAGTTGTTATATAGTTGTATACAACAATGTTTATAGTTGTTTAATTAACTGTTTAGCAACATTGGTTATAAACAAATAGTGAATTCTTCGGATCGTTTTGATTCCACTACTGATCCATAGGTGTTGTTAGCTTTAACTATATACTAGTTTTTAGTACAAGTATAGTGTATTTGTTATATTGTATAATAATATAATATATAACTAGCGCAAGTTAAATACCATGCTCCAGAATGTAAAAGGCATAATTTAACAATAAATTACTGTGCATGTAATCTTAATTGTTTATTTAATAGTAATCTGAATTGTAGCGATAATTGTTTTGACGTAGAAATAGTAAACAAGTTCAAATATTTAGATATTACTATTGATAATAAAATGAGTTGGATTTCACATACAGCTTTGTTAAAAAGTTATTTTTGTTTCACTTTGCGTAGTTTTTACTGTTTGTAATATTTTTGCTCTGAAGAAGTTTTAAAGATATTTTACTATGGTATATTCCAATCGAAATTACAATATGGTATTAGGTGCTGGGAGGAACACATTGGAATAAGCTGCAACAGCTATACTTATTGTATAAAAACATGTTATAAGAAAAATTTGTAATAAACAACGCTTGCATCATAGTTTTCCGCTTTTCAAAGACACGAAGATCTTGCCCGTGCAACATTTGTATTGTTACAAAGTATTAAAAACTTTTTTCATTAGGTCAGGTTTCTTAAATAACAGATTTTCTAGTAATTATAGGTTACGTACTAATAATATGTTTTTCGTGAACGTTCCAATTTTTTCGTACTACTTGTTTGCGTAAATTTTATTGTATTGTTGCTTGTCGTTTGTTTAACAGATTACCTTTGCATATTAGAAGATGTAAATTTATTTATAGATTTCTTAAAATAATGAAACACTGGCTTTTAGAGTTGAATTTTGATCAAGTTGAAGAATGTCTTGGACTATTATGCTTTGATTATACTATTATTTTGCAATGTTAAACGAAAAATATTTTTTTTATAAATATGTTTTTTCTTTACTGTTCCTTCTTTTTATAATTATATTTCACTAAAATTAAATTTAAATTCTGTATTTTAAATTTAGTATTTTCATTTTCTTTATTCTTTTTTACATTGTATTACTATTATTTAAGGATTAAGGGAAAATTAGCTAATTGATAAACCCCACTACATGTACATCAAAAATATTGTTTAAAAAAAAGAATATGTAGCTATTGACATTTGATACTATTTTTCAAAAAATATAAAATATCATTAAACAACTATTATTTTTTTATTTAACAAAACAAAAAAAAAAAAATTTTTTCTATCTGAGTACTTCCTTATGTGGTTTTTAAGTACCTAAGTTAATTTTTTGTTTTTCTATTCAAAAGTAATTTTACTAAATTTTAAAAATGTTATTTTGCTTTAGTTTAATATCAATTAATTCAGTTGTATTATAAACTTTATAGAGTAAGGGATGAATGAATAAATATAAATAAATAAATAAATGCCTTAATTTCACTATACAATATTTTTCTTATTTCTAATTTCAATTATTAAGAGTTTATACTAGTGTATTTACAAGTAATACCAAATTATGTATTTAATTTCTTAATTAAAAGTCAAATTCCCTTTCACTAACTATTTATTTTTATTGTGCAAATATCGATATTTCGGAAGCAACTTACTTTCTTGATCAGTATTTGCGAGTAATTAAAATGTTTGCAGTAATACTTATATTTATATTATAATTTGAACCCGTAATAAGTTAGCTTCTAAGTGTAAATCTGTTATAGGATCTGCCAAAAATAAGAAAAGCAGCATAAACACAATTCAAGAGAATTATTGCGGTTAAATTCTAGGAACATAAGGGAAGTAGAAATTGCTAGGAAACAAAATTATACGAAATTTTGGATCAGCGGTAATGCAACGAATAGCTAAAGAGCAACACCATATAAATAAAAATAATTTAAAATTATTAAAAGAGGTTAATAAAAACAATAAATTAGACATGTATGAGAGTTTGGCAATATTCAGAGAACACATTAACAATAGACTTAAGTCTACCTAATGATCTAGGTAGTGCATTCTCATCATTATTTAGATCAATTTAAAATTAAAATTATGTTCAGGTAAATATATGATAAAATATATTACCATATTACGTAATTAATAATATACTAATTTAAATATAGTAAAAATTTTATTAATAAAGAAAACAATTGATGCAGATTAGTTAACAAGATTAAGGATTTATGATTGTACACAAAATTTACTTATTACGCGTTTAAATTATATAAATATAAGTACTAAGTAGTATTGTTAACATTTTAATTACAGTCGCAAAGACTACTGATGAAGAAAGTAATTTGCTTCCGAAATATCGATATTTGTACAATAAAAAAAAATTATTGGTGAAAGAAAATTCGACTTTTAATTAATAAACTAAATTAATAATTAAATAATATTATTAAATTAATTTATAATTTTTTTTCACTATAGCATAATTTTTAACTAGGGGCCCCTGTTGAGTAAACATAATTTAAATTGAAGCCCAATTTAAAGTTTTTAACAGAACAGTAATTTACGTACTGCCATAGACTTCTCACGATATAGTAGAAAACACTCATATTTTCATAAAAAATTAGAGGTTGGTCAGTTTTATTTAGGAAACATAAATACTGCCCCCTAATATAAAGTTTCATTTCGACATATTCCTATACTAGGTGGCATTTAATGGATAGGAATTACTAAAAATAAAATATTTTTGTAATTAAAGAGGTAAATCATATACATAGTTTTTAACCAAAATGATTACTACAAATGACCAAAATTGATTTGAACAATATAATTTGAGACAGTTGAAAACAATAATTTGAAAACAATAATCTTAGACAGTTACTTAAAAAATTTAATAGAATAAATTTCCTTTAATTATGTATAAAAATAATAAGCTGTTGAATGACACAAAATGGCTATATTTTATTTAAGAGTTTGAATATTATAAAACCAAATAGAATTTTTTTTTAACTCGGATAATAATGAGAAGGTGTTTACTGCGCATGTCCTTAAATGCTTGGCTATTATAATTATAGATACTCTATTTTTGTTTTTGTTGTTTTTATATTTTTTAATTTTACAAGAACTTGCTTTTTTGTTTTTATTTGACGTATTATTTTAAATAGGTTCATTGCAAGCAAATAATATCGATACATATAAAAAAAAAATTGTTAGAAATAGACGGTAATAAGAATTGTATGTTCACGAATGAAATGAAATATAGGAAACAAAAAGGTGTAGCAAAATTAGTAAGATAAAATTCAAATAGAATGTGTAAATAATAATTTTTTCGTATTAAAATGAAACTATTTATCGTGATATCTATTAAAAATTAAATTTTAGCATAAAAAAAATTTACTTATTGTTATCTGTGGGAAATTGATAAAACTTCCTTTCCGATTTTTCACTTTCCACATTATTGCACGCTAAACATATATGTTAATTATGTTTACCACCCATTATCAGTTTAAATTTTAAAGTACAAAATCTTCGTTTAAAATTTCAATATAAAATCTTTCATTGCCCGAACTTTTTTTTCTCACTATGTACTTAATAAATAATCAACCCGCATATAAAAATTTCATAAGCGTTTTCTTATCTTTTATCAGCCCAATAAAAATTTGTATATAAAAATTTATGCAAGCCTATGCTGTGTTTTCTTTTTTCTCATTTATACGTAAATGCTAAAGTAGGTAAAGTATGGTAATTTTTACTTGTATCAACTAATGGAAATATTTTGTTGTGAGTGTATGTAAAAAATTTCATTAGGTTTACGTAAATGAAGAGTTTCCTTTCAGGTTTCATTAAGGAAAAGCGAGATAAAATGATAAAGTGTCTGTTATTGTCTGTCTAAAATTCATGTTGGATAGATAACAGTTAGTGTTTTTGTTTATTTCTGAAGGAGTATGTATAATTACAAATTTTCAATTTTATAAAACAATTAGTCTTTTAAATATTCCTAATCGTGCTAAAAGTTGTATGGCAGTTACCCGATACAGTACGAATTTTGAAAATTGGTAAAAAAAGTGTTTGTTAATTTATGAAAAATGAAGCAGTATGTATCATTAAAAAATTTTAATTTTCTAAAACGTTTGATTCTAAAATATTCCTAATGCGTGCTGAAGTTGTAAGGCTACCCAAAACAATACGAATTCTGGAATTTTTTTTTCTTTCTTTCGCTTAATAAATTTTCTTTTTTAAATTTATTTTCTTTATAAATTTCTTTTCTTTATTGTTAATTTGTGTAGTTTAAGGTTTAATTTAATTTAATTTAAGAATAATAATGAATTTGCTACACATTATACTTTATATACTCTTATAGAGACTTACCGTTATTTTTTTTTCTTATGTTCTATGCAAAAACAAAAAATATTCATTTAAATCAAATAACTATCTTAAGCGTTAAAGGGTACGTTAATTAAAAAAAAAACGACTTACATTTTTATAAAATTCTTTTAAATATCCTGTGGTTATATACAAAATATTTTCTAAAATATTTTTAATTTCTCTGAATTCGTTCTCTGCAAATTCAAAACTTGTTATTAAAATAAAAAATTCTACAATTTGAGAAATAAATAGAATTATTCCCATTATTTGACTCCAATGAAATCTTGCAAAATTCAAATATGCACTATACAAATACATAAGACATCCGGTTGTATTTGTCAATAATATAAATAATGTATCAACTTTACTTATTAATAAAATTCTATTGTATAATTTTTTTGTTAAAAAATAATTTTTTTTTATTTTAAAAATTTTTTTATTTAAATTTTTATGAAACAATGATTTTCTATCAAAATACCATTTTTCTTTACTAATTTTAATTTTTAATTCTATTAATGTTAGTTCTAAAGAAGTTTTTAAATAATTAAAAAAATCAATAAAATAAATTATTTCAAAAATAAATATAGTTGTACATATTTTTAATGTTTCCATAAATAATATAGCATAAACTAAAATTATTATTATTAAATAATAAATTTCAGTGTTAGGATAACTAAATTGAAAATATGGAATTGCAGTTATAGTTCTGATAAAAAAACACATTAATTTAATTATAATTATTAAATAAAATTTCATTTTAATATTATTTTTAATTTTAAATTCATTTTTAAATTTCATTTCATTTGAAATCATTTTATTCAAAATTTTTAAAACTATTTTATCATATTTTAATTTTGAATATATAACAATTATTTGAGCTAACCATTCGGTAAATGAAAGAAAAAAATAAACACATCTTTCAAAATAGGCAAATATTTCTAATTTATTATTTTTTGTAGAATAGTATGTAGATAATGGAGCAAAAATTATTTTCAAAAATAATAGTACAAATCTGTAGTAATAGAAAAATTTTGAAAATTTTAATTTTAATTTTTTACTATCATATGAAATTGCTGAGAGACCCCATGTAGATGATACTTTGAAAAGAATTATAATTATCCAATAATTGAAAGTATTTTCAAAAAGTCTCCAATTAAATGACATTATTGCCATATTCGTTCAACATAACGCGTTTTAAAAAACTATATATTTTGTTAAAAATGAAATTTCAAAATTCTATTAAAATCTACATTATTGAGTTTTACGCGTATGTTGTGCACTTAATAAAAAATTCATTTGAGATAACTCTTAACAATATTAAAAAATAAACAATTACAGTATTCTAAAAAGCTTTTACGATATTTAATAAATAATATTTTTAGCTTTTAAAAAAATTAATTAAAGTAATTAAATTATTTTTTTTTATTATATGTTTTTTATTTGCTTCTTGGACTTCAAATCAATGGAAAATCAATGTTTCTTTTTGAAAATTAATTTTGTTTTTTACTTATATAATAATCTTCTGAATAGATAGGAAATAGAATACATAGAAAATAGACCTAATAAAGAAAATATTATTTCAATCTTCCAATCTAAATTAAAAAGTTAAAGCGATCCAAGACTTAAGTCTGGCTCATCTACGTCCTCCATCACCACAGGCTGCTTCTCTTCAGTTGAAGATAGGAAATTGTTTCATATCTGCCGATACTTCGCTTCACCGACAAAGGTTTGGGCTGCCCCGACGTCTTGTATCTTTGCATCTGGAATCTAAGATTATCTTGGCTGAAGCATTTTCATTCATTCGCTCTCTAGGTGTTCGAGCCACTGCTTTTGACTTATACATATCATAGAGTTCGATATTATATATTATATTCGTCTTTTCAGGACCATATATCCGTTATGTTAACTCTATAATTTAATTAAAATTTTCTACTGTGTAAACATGAAAAATATGTTTTGAATGGGTTTGTAATAATAGTTCCTGAGACATGGACTTTGGTTAAAATAAAGGCAAGTTATCCAAATTTTCTGATGATAAAAAGACCTCAGCAGTAACTGAGATATGCATTTTGGACCACAAAAGAACTCTGGCTAGAGGCAGGCCTTCCAAATTCTCTAAAAGTCCTCCAAAAAATCTTCTCATCAGAAACCAAAATGTGTACAAAATTTGAATCATTGGTTCAGTGGTTTCTGAGGTGTGCATTTTGGTGCAAATAAGAATTTGGACAAGAAGCAGATATATTTTAACAAAAGATGTTGTTATCGGAAGACAAGATGAGTACGAAATTCGAAAGCAATTAGCCCAGTAGATTCTGATATATGAATTTTGGTGACAATGAAAACTTGGGCGGGGAAAGGCTCATCACCAGAACCCTAGCTATATTCAAATCGGTAAGTTCTTAGTTAAGATGAAGAGCAAATTGTAAATATCAACAAGGGCTGGGCCCTCCAAATTTTGACAAAAAGTATTGTTATAGCAAGATTCTTTTTATCTTAGTATTATTTTGGCGCAAGAGAATGTATTTGTATTTATTTACTGCATGTTTGCATGTTTGCATATTATGAGTTATTATTTTGATTAGTATACAAAATAGATCGCTCCATACTGAAAATCCTTTAAGGCGTAATACCTTAGAGAGTATATTGGAAAGAATTTAAAAAAAATTAAATTCACTCAGATAAATTCATTTCTAAATTTTATTACCTGCAATGGACTGTAAGAAATTTAGCGATAATCTATACTTATAAAAGGGAAAGTTTGTTTGTTTGTTTGTATGTTTGTTTGTTCGCTATACACTCCCACAGCTTTAAAGGTAGAGTTCTGAAATTTTGCTCAGTTATTCATGGTCACAAAAAGCCATCAGATGACAGGTTCGGGTTGCTACCATACAACTCCTAGCACGTCTTAGAAATATTTCAAGGACCAATTGTGTTACAGGCATGAAAATTTACCCTTACATACTCCATCAGGAATGTTTCAAAAAAAGATTGTGTTACAGATTTGAAAATTTATTCATAGGTACTCTATTAAAAATAAACAAACATGTATTGTCCTGAAAAATTATTTTCGAATTTTAGGAATCAGTATAAAAATTTTACATGGCTATATGAAATGGTTATGTGAATTAGCCACAAAAATGTGACGATTTGTTTTATTAACCAGAAAATACTGAAAAGTATTCCAGGGGGTCCATGTGTACAAATCGATAGATACAGTTATCGATGCAAATGAAGTTGTTCCTCCTCATCAATTGGAATTAAAAGTAGTAGCTTCAATATTGCTTTTACGAAACTAGAAGAAGCCAAAACTACGGTACTAGATTAAGAATAAGAACTTGGCATCCTCATTTCATTTAAGTACAAATTCCAATTGATTGTAGAAAAGGCGAACATATCTTTATTTCAAGAATATCTCAATAGCAAAAAACGTATTTGCTTATACTTCATCAAAAAAGTATAGTTATAATTATAACAGTACAGATATAAGTATAGTTTAATTTGTAGTATTGTTGATTGTGTTATCGTGGTGACAAAAAAATGTTAGAATATTTTTGATAAGCCAATTTTTTTCAATTCGGTTCATAAATCAAATTTCATTGAAGTAAATTCGATACATTTTGTGGTCGACCCGGATAACCTCGGGTAACTTTGCTAGTTTATTTATAATTACCATCGATTTCCACCTGTCTTATAAGCTACCGATTGTCGTTTTATAATTATATTTGTACATTTCTAGTCACTTGACTAGAACATAAAGTTATGACGATATTAAAAAATATCGATTTCTTGAACACAATTAATAAGTTTCATTTGGAAAATGTACATGCTTATCATTCAACATTTGTTGAGGAGCTATTCCCACAATATTATCCCGCGCGAGTCTTATTTTGTAACTGGCTGCTTGGACAACATTTCCATGTTAAGCATCTTAGGCCGAAAGATAACATACATTACCATGCACGGCTTCGAGATCTAGATAATCAAATATACTGAAATTTATTATATGAATTTACCTGGAAACGACAAGTTTGGCATGAAAATTGTTATATACTTAGTAAATAAGGATTTGTATATCCGAAAAGGCAATTTACATTGTCATGAAATTCAATTTATTTTGCCTTAACGGATGATGTAATAATTATTAATAAAACAATTTTTTTTTATAGTTTACATTAAAATAGTATTTGTTATTTTGTTTTAGAGAAAAAGTATGTAGTGTGTTAATATTAAAATTGGGGATTCTGAGGGTGATGTTATAGCCGCGTAGGACATAATGAACATATCCCAATGATATCTGTAATCGTAGTTTTCCAAAAATATATATCTTTAATGACGAATTTTATCCTTTAACGATGAAAAGGACGAAAAGGACATTTGAAAGTATCCTTGTTGTTTTGATGTTTTTGTATATAAACCGTTTTTTTTCTGTTGATGTATATATATTAAGATAATATATGAAATAAGTTTTATCTAGTAAGATACCGATCTGGCGCATATTTTAACATTTATTTGATGATGATTGGTGCTGCCGTTATGGAGATATTGTAGTTTAAAGTAGAAAATTTATGAGAAAAAAAACACAATCTTTATTACCTTTATTTAAAACCCAAATATCTCAAGATTTTACCATAAAACCTTCCCAAACTGTTTGGAAAGTATAACTCTATAACTCATATAGATATACACACTTTATGTCTATTATGTCTATATGTTTGCCTTTTACGAAATAACAATCTTCTGAATTGTTTCGCTAAATCTAAATAATAATATCTGGCAGATAATCTTCATTCTCTGTGAGTAGTGCAGGGTCATCTGACTATTTTATCCATTATTAAGTTAAACAGATTTGGACTGATACCTTATTTAATCCAGTTAATGTTGCGATATCTTCAAAACTACGTTGAAGGTTAAACTGAAAATCCTTAAATACAAAAAAATATATAAATTAAAACCGAAAATTTAATTTTTAAAATTAAAACAACCATTTTGTTTTTTTGTTTTTTTTCTGTTCTTTTTTTATTTGTTTTATGGTTTTTCTTTTATTGTAGACTACAAATATATAAAATATATATTTGTATCCATATGATTTTATATGTTTTATATTTTTTTTTGTTTTTTTTTGTTTTTATTTATTTTTATTTCTTTCTTTCTTTTATTTTATTTAAATTTTATTCATTAAGAATTCATTGTCTTTTTATTTAATTAGTTATTTATTATTATTTCTTTTATATTTAATTTGATAAAATTTTTCTTTTGAATTTTTTTTTTTTTGTTTTGTTTTACTGTATACATATATACATGTATATTTTTAGTACATTAATAAATTAATTTTTTTTTTAAATATTTTTTTTTTTATTTCTGTTGATTTGACATGAAATCGTTTTACTTAGAATAAATTTATGGTAGGTAGAATGGTCAATAAAAACATCGAAATGTATGTTTAATGAATAAAATTTTTTGTTTTTTGAAAAAAAAATAAATAAAAATATGTAATATCTAAAATTACATTTACTTTTTTTTTTTGTTTTTTTTTTTGTTTTTTTTTTACTGTTCTACATCCATTTATGTGTTTATTGTTAAAGTATAATATAAATTTATGTATATTAATGAATTATAATAATGTTATTTCGTTTTAATATGTTATTTTTGCGTTTTCATATTTTAGATTGCATATTTTTAAAATTAGTTGTTTTTCAAATTTTCTCTATCATCTTTTCAGGGGTTTTCATTTTTTATTGTGTTAATTTTTATGTTTTTTAAATCTATTTATAATATATTATAGGTATATTATATTAATTAATATTTTATGTTGCAGCATTTATTTGAAATATTATAATATAATTTTTAAACTTAAATGAAATCTATATATATGAATATGATAAATGTGTATTTACTTTAATTTATTATTTTATTTTGTTTGTTTTTCTTTTTTGTTAAATAAATTTATGTGTATATACTATATTATATGATTTATATTAAAATATATAAATTTTAATTTTTTTTTTTGTTTTATTGAATAATGTAAATATAAATGATACTGTAGAATTCATATACTGTACATATATATATATATATATATTTATTTGTGTATATAATATAATATAAATAAATGGTACCTATATATGTATTTATTTAAACTTTTTTATTTTTTTATACTAAAAATTTATATATATATATATATATATATATATATATATATATACTATAAATTAATATATATATATATATATATTATGAATGTATTTATGTGTTTATGAGATAAAATTAAAGCCTTTATTTGTATTTTAAATTTTTTATTTTATTTTATTCTTTTCTTTTTTATCATTATAAATAATATAATAATAATATTAATACATTTTATACGTATATATATTTTATTTTTAAATATGTAGCGTTTCAATTGCTATATTAATATAAATTATATATTACACATATATATATATATATATATATATTTATTTATATTAATAATTAATATTATAAACAAATAAATAAAATACATATAATTATTTATTTTTTAAATTTGTTCTTATAATCGTTATAAATATGTACATATATTTTGAAATATTTTTTTTTATTTTTCAATATACATACATAATATATTATACATTATATATTATTTTATTTGAAATATTCATTATTTAAATTCTATAATATTCATTTTTGGAGATCGTATCCACCTCGTTAAATACAACTTTTATTCTTATTTATTTGTTTTTAACATTACAAAATGAATTTAAGTCATTGTTATTAAGACTGTAGCACATGTATATAGATACATATATAATATATACATATAAACACAATATGTATATAATATTATATTCTTAATACATTTGTTAAATTTTTTTGAAACAATTTTGGAATTTCATTTATTTTTAATGTTTATAAATTTAATGTATATTACAGATTAAAATTTACAATAAACAATTAGCTGATAAATACATTGATAAATTTTTAATTTATATCTGATAGAACTTTCTATCATGATAGATGATATTATTTTTAAGAGATTTTATTCAATTATTTATTCATATTTTTATTTTTATTTATTTTTAATCTACAGCCTTTTTTTTATTTAAATATTATTATTGTCTATAAATATAGAACAAACAAACAAAATTAAAAATAGAAAAACAGTAAAAATAAAATAAAAATTTAGATAAACATTTATTAAATACATTTTAAAAACATCCTTTAAAATATTTTTTTTAAATTTAATTATGTAAATTTATGTAATATTTAAATTTTTTCATATTTTCCTTTCGAAAACTTATCTTATATAAATGTGTATAATTTTAATAGAATATAATTATTAATGTGTATTTTTAAAATCCAGTTAAAAAATCTGTAGATAATATATTTTGTGTTTTTAAATATATTTCGTGGGTTAAATATTATAATATTGTATACACTTAAAATAGTACTTAGCCACATTTATATAATAATTTTAATAATACATATTAATTATTAATATTTGAAATGTTATTTGGTTTTTTTTTTTTATTTGAATTTCAAAGTTTTAATTTTCTTTCTTCTGTATTAAAATATGATTAAAATACAGTTAATTTTAGATGTATAGGGAAGAAGGAAGTAGGATGTGTTATGATTAAATAATATTTAAAGAAATTATCAAAAATAAATTTAGACTTTTTTTATATATTTTAAAACTTAAGTTGTATTTTAAAAAAATGTTGTACGGTGAAAACATCATTGGTTTTCAATGATTTTTTTTAACAGTTATTTTACCAGATTTTGACTGAGAGGTTTCAAAATTTTTTGTATTATATTTTTCCGATCAAAAATTTTATTTTTAATCATTGTTTTTTAAATATAAAAATAATGCTGTCAAGTTCTCAGTAATCACATTAAAATTCTGTATCTTAAAAAAAAATTTGAATATGCCAAAAATCTTCAAAAAATGTAGACAGAGTGATAAATCATCAAATTTCCACATTTCTAGCCATATCTTCGTTGGAAAATGAAGACATATTTCCACCAAATGAAAGCATATTTTAAAATGAATTCGCTCCGGATCACAGTCAACATATTAAGACAATGTTGGACTAGACTTGGGACCTTCAAGCACTATATCGAGCAGAAATTAGGTAAATAATTAAATTTTTACCAGTTCCTGCAATTAAATACACCGCAAAAGTGATATTTATCGATTTCATATCATTGAAGGTCAAATGTATGTTCCTTGAAAGAGCTCAACATTTTTATAACCGAATGGATTGAATTAAATTTTATAACAACAAAAAATGGGAATTTAATAATTAAAAAAGAAGTTATATAATAGCGTTTCTTAAAATATTTGTGCAGTAAAAATTAAAATTGAATTAAATTAATAAAATTTTTGATCAATTTATTTTGAAGAAAATTATAAAGGTTAGAAATTGTTATTTTTTATTATTATTATGTTTTGTTTTATATTCATATTTTTACTCAAAAATTTTAATTTTATATATTATAATTTTTTTATTTATTTATTAATTTATTTATTTGTTTTATATAATATAATATGTATTTTCAATTTTGATACTTATCAGTTCGCTGCAATATGCACCTTTTGTGGAGATGAATATCTTGAAACCAGTCATGTTTTACACATCATCTTACTTAAGTCTAAAAGCACGAAAAAACAAGAATTAAAAAAAAAAAAACAAAATAATTAACACAAAAAACGCATTAATTTTTTGGTTTTTATTTTTTGAAAATGTTTCAACTAAAATACGTAGATAGAATAAGAAAATTTTAAAGTTTTGTTTTTTTTTAATAAATTTTTTTTGATATTTTCAAATTAAATGCATTTTAGGTACGCATAAAAATAATACAAACGTTTTAATTTTTGTATTATTTTTGTTTTATTTTTTTTTTTGTTTAATTTTGGTTGACATTTTTTTTTTATTTTTTTTTTAATTAATTAATTTTTTTTTAATATAATTTTAATTTCATATTTTATTATGATTTGAAATTCTATTAAAAAACATTTAAGTCGCATAATAACTGGTTTGTTTTATAATTTTTTTAAATTTTTATCTTTTTAAATATTTAATTATATATTTATTAAAATTTTTTAAGATTCTTAAGAAACATTTAGTACTTTTTAAAATATAAAAATTAAATTGAAAAATTAAATTAAATAAATCACAAAGAAATATACATATTTTGAAAAATTTTCAACAACAAGAATTGGACAATGACGACAGTGTTACACGAATAAACATTTTTAATATTTTTGAAATTTTAAACTTTAAATTTGATTTTTATTGAAACATTTCATAATATTTTATAAAATTTGTTTTCTATATTGGAAGTAAAATAAGAACATAAAGAATTTTTAATTAAACAAATATTTAAATTTTATTTTAAATTTGTTTTTGTTTTTATTTTGGTTTTATTTTGACATTTTACTCACTATTTAATCCGATTTGAAAGGTTTTTACTTGTATTTCATTCACAATGGCCAATTCCTTCTTTATATTTACACAAAAAAAAAACTTATAATGTTAGGTTACAGATAATACATATGAAAAATAACATTATTCTAGACATATTATATGGAATTTATAATTAATTTAATAAAAAATAAATTGAATTAAATCAGTATTTTATACCAACATTATAAATGTAAGATAATTTGTATAATTTGAAATTAAAATTTGATAAATTAAAAATTTTATAAAATTTTTGACCGATTAAAAATTAAACTGAAATGTTATATAAATATAACTAATATATTTATCTAAGTTATACTGTTAAAAAAACAACTCAACAAATATTTTTCAAAAAATCTATGGAAATTCCAAAGAATACATTTTTTAGCTTTTTCTTGATGAAATTTGAAATTTCATTTATAAAATTGACATACCAAATCGAGAAATTTATTAAAAATTTATATACCATTAAATATATACCATATTATATAAATTATGTATATAAAGATATATTGTAACTCAATTTTAGATAGAAAATAAATTTAATTATTAAACTTGTAAATTTAGGCTTAAATTTCTCTAATCAATAAAGATATTAAACTGTTAATGGCCATATGACATCATGATCATATATTATAATAGAGTTAGTTTTCAACATTTCACCTCAAAATTATTCAATCTATTCACCAAAAATAAGATAAGATAAATCACCACACCATGACTACACCTACACCTGTATACAAATTATTCATCATTAAATGTGGGTAGGTACATATAGGTATAGACAATGTAATGTATCATAATGTAACCATTATCGTAGTAAGTTTAGGTTGTAAACAAAATTATTATTGTTATTTTTGTTATACCTATTCATTGGTAGTGAAAAATATCAGTAATTTAAACCCCTGTTCTGTTAAAAACGTTAAATTTGGCTTTAACTTGAATTATAATTAAAAAATAGGGGTCTCTGTTTTTATATAATTCTCATAACGGTTGGCGTGAATATTATTATCGAACAAATGAAATATGAACTCGACTCGATCTTGCATAACATTTTTATTTCAAAACAAGTATAGACATAAAACAATCTCTCAATAATATTTTTCCATTTTCATTTTTAATTAAAAAAAATTAAACAATTTCATATAATTTAAAAATGTTGTTTAATTTACAACACTGATGACTAAAAAATAAATGAAGCTTAGTACCAACCTTTAAAAGTTATAAATTAAATCTTTAATAAATAAGTCAACTAATTTAAAAAATGTAATAGAGTCATAGCTTAGAGAAAACATAGAGTTACTACTTAAGGTTGTAAAAACCTCTATGTCATCATTTTATCAAATAAACCATATTATATTATGTTATCTTAAAATAATTGAAAAAATTAAGTTACATTATATTTTTATGAATAATTTTGATGTATTTAAATTCAATAGCTATTTGAAATATGTATTTGACTTGTTCTGAATGGTTGCTTAATTTATATGCACAGCTACAATGTACATTAAATTAAATCTCAAATAATTTCCAAATACAACATTGAAGAATATTTTTCTGGTATTATTATTATAATATTAATAATGTATATAAATTTTTTTTTTTATATTTAATACATAATTATATATATATAAATGTTGAAAAATTCTACAAGATGTATGTTTGTTATAAACATTTATAAATTATATATTATGTATTTAAGTTAAGGGAGTAAATAGTTTTTTTTTTTTCAAATCATTTTCTTTTACAATTTCCTAGATTTTTACAATATTTGAAAAATTGAGAGAACTATATTTTCTTTTTTAAATAAAAAATAAATAAAATTTAATTTAATTTTAGAATACACGTCTACATAAATTTAATTTGAATTATAATTGAAAAAAATTAACAAAAAAAACGAATTTCATGTATATATTATGAGATCAGAGGTTCTTAAAATCGTAGTTTGGAGTTCTTAAAATTATATCTCATAATAATATGAAATTTTTACCTTTGTTTAACGCAAAGCGTATTTACAAATATATTATTCTTGAAATGTAGATTATTATGGCAGAATCCGAGCCGGGTATTTGGTTTTTTCATTTCGTAATATTACACGATAAGATAACTAAATAATAGCAAAAGTAAGAAATTAAAAATAAATTAATAAAATCTTCTTCTTTAAACATTTCAGTTGAAGGGTCGTTTTTTAATTATTTATAACTGTGTATTATAAGTTTTTGGTTTTTCTTTTCGATATTACTGTACGATACATTTTTTCCTTCTTTTAGTTTTCTCTATATAATTTTTAGCCCTCTGTAAAACATTTCTGATGACAATATTATTAAAATATGGTTAATTTATAATACATTTTTTTTTTTAAGTGAATTGTCAATAATAAAAACCATTTTAGCTGCCATATTGTTTTTTGTTTGTTTTTTCATATTTCTTTTTTTTTATTAATGTTATTAATTATTTTATTTATTTAATAAATATATTATATTTATATATTATATTTTAAATTCAATTTAATTTATTTTTATTATTGTATATACATATATATATATATATATTTTTTTTTTAAATATATGACTTAAATTTATGATATACGAATATAATAATAATAACATATTGTATGTGGATTTAATGTAAATATATAATATAATAATATGTATATAATAAATAATTTAATTCTAATATATGCATTTTTTTGTTTGTTTTTAATGTAATAAATATAACACACGTATTTGTATATGTTTTTTTTTTGTTTTTCACTTTAATTATAATATATACGTTATTTATTGTTTGACCAATACACTTAAAAATGAAAATGTTTTCTTATTTATTTATTTTTTTTTATTGAATTTTTGTAACATTAAATTAATTATGTAACTTACTTAAAATTATTTATTGAATATTACATATACGTATATATATATATATATATATATATATATATATATCTATATGTATTAATGTATAATAATATAGAATTTATATTTTCATAAAAATGATGTTGATGAATTCAATGCTAAAAATAATTGTGATTATAAAACAATTTGTATATAAATATTTTGTTTTAACTTATAGTTTTTATTGTTTGATGTTTGTATTATTTTATTATTTTTTTTCTTTTGTTGTTGTTTTGTTTTTGAAGTCATTACTTTTTATTTTATGATGTTTATACTTTTTTGTTGTTTTTACTTATTTCGTTTATTTTTGTTTTTTGTTTTTTCTTTTGTAATTTCTTTATTAAAACTACAATAATTTTATTATGATATTTTAATATTAATATATTTCATTTTATTATTTATCCTATACCTCAAAAAGAGATAAAGGACTAATTAATTATATTTTATTTTATTTATTAATTTTATACTAAATATTATTTGACTACAATAATAGTTATTAAATTATAATGTTATTATTTTAATATCAATATATTGTATTTTATTATTTAAGATTTATTTATTTTTTATTTTGTCTTTTATTTGTGTGAAATAGTAATTTTGTAACTTATTAGAAATATCTGTTATGAATCTGAAGTGTTTACATAATAATTATTTAATAATTTTTGGTTATTATTATTATTAAAAAATAAATATAATTTTTAAAATAATATTTATTTATTTTTAATTTAATATTAATAATTTTATTATTATATTGTGTATTATATTTAAATAAACACTATTTTAAAAATAATATTTATTTAGTAATTACAAAATATTTTTTAATGTTTTTGACATTTAGATTTATTTATGTAATAAATGTGAACTAATAATTTGTATTACATTATATGAGTGTATATATATAATTATTTTGAATATTGTAATTAATGAATAAATTAAATTTAAATTAAATAATTGATTAAATAAATTTTATATATATATATATATATAGTTCTTATTTTTTATAATATTATTATATTATATTCCCACAGAATTAAATTTATAATATTACAATGATGATAATAATAATTATAATATAATAAATATTAATTAAAAACTTTTTCATAATATTTCAACTACGAATATGATATTTTAAATGGTTTTTTTAATTAATAAATTATATATAATATATTTATATATATATATATATATATATATATATATTCTTTTTTGGAATTAAATATGTAATTATGTTTTTATTGTATTTATTGTTTAAAATTTGTTTATTTTTTTTATATTTTTGTTTTGTAATTTAGAACAAATAAGTCCCTTTAAGTAGCCAAATATTTTTAATGATCAAATTTACAGAATTTTATTTTTCTTTTTTTGTTGTTATATTAATAAAATAAATATACTTGTTTTTTAAATTATTTAAATTATTTAAACTATTTTTTTCCAATTTATTTATATTATTATAATAAATATTATATATAAAATAAATTATTTCTTGTTTTATTAAATTAAAATAAATTTAAAAAAGTTTTAATACTGAATGAGTTTTTATAACTGTTTTTATGAATATATATAATATTAATAATAAAAACAAAAAAAGTTATGAATATGAAGCTTCATCTACTAATAATAAAAATGTGAAATTAGTAATAAAATATATTAAATATATTAATACTATTTATTTAAATATGTATGTATATATATTTATGTAATTTATTTATGTTATGTATATTTATTATATTTTAAGTGAAATGTTAAGTGCAAAAATAAATGTAATTGAAATTCTATGCTAAAATGAATATTTTATTGTGCTTTTATTGTGTAATATTCTGTTGTAAGATAAAAGATAATTTTGATGCATTTTATTTTATTATTTCATAATTTTTTTTAGTTAGATAATATAAAAAAACAAACTGTTAAATCATTGGCGGATCTATTCAATGATTTAATTAGTAAATATTAATAGTTTAGGGAAAATTAAAACCTCTGAAATTAAATCGAAACCATGTTTGAATTTTGTTGATTTAAAGGTATCTTATTTCAAACCTAAATTAACATAAATTTAATTTTACAAAATAAATACCAAATATGAAAACAGTTGCATATTCTGCTTTTTTGTTCCATTATCGAACATTCATTTGAATTTTATTTAACTTTAGTTTACCGTTTAACTTTGTTTATATAATATTTTAAATCAATGTAAATAAATTACAAATTTTAATTGCAAACTAACAAGTCTGCAAAAAAACTGCAAATTTCCTTTCCCTTAACACTATATTTTGTTGTTTATACATCAATTCTTTTTTCTGGCAAAGTATTATATTTGTAATTTCCATAGTTATGTATTATTATTTATATCTCACAGCTATTTTGGTAACCTGTTTATTTAATTTGGAGATATGTGAAATATAAACTAGCGAATATCAAAATAAATATTTTGTTAGTTCGGCAACGTTAGGCGAATAATTATGTTATGCAATAATTTTAATTAAAATGTTTTTATGCAGAATATCTAAATGACTTAAGTTTGAAGTTCTTAATTTGCAACATAATGAATATGAAAAGTTATAAATAAAATTAAATAATAATGTTTTCATTGTGTATTCAAATTCAAAATTAAAAGTTTGAGAAAAATTTTTAAAAATATTTTTTAAATATTAAAATTTAATGTTTTTTTTTTTTAAATTTAATATGTTTAAGTGTTGAAATAAAAAATTGTGAAAAATAAAAATTATTACATATTAAAATGTTGTAGTTCAAATTTCTAAAATATATTAATTTGGTATAATTGTTGAATATTTTATTAATAATAAAATATGAATATTTTAATATTATTTTATATTTTAATATTATTATTATTTATTTATTAAGAAGAAACAATATTCCACGTGAAAGCGAAGAAGTTTTTTGAACCCTATCTTTTCGCAATTTGGGTAAAAATTTTACAATTTTAATATTGAATATAGTTTTATAATGTATTTTTTCTAATGTGAATAATATAAATTTTTTTAAATTTTTAATTTTGTAAATAACATATTTTTGATAACATATTATATTGAAATTGAATTTTATTTATAATTATACATAAATTAAATAATTTTAATTAAAATATTAATATAAAGATTAATAATTTTTTTTTTCAAACAAACAGTGGGGTTTTGTGAAATAATGTTTTTTTTTTTAATTAATTAATTTTATTTCAAAAATAATGTTTTATTTCGAAAATTTTAAAAATTTTTATTCAATACGTTTAAAATTATTTGTTTTCTTGTTTATTTGTTTTTTTTTGTATTTTAAAATTTTACTTTGTTGTTATTGATATTTTCTTTTATTTATTTTTCGTTCTTAATTAGATTTACATGTACCATCGCTGACTGACTTTTAAAATATTAAAAAAAAAGAAAAAAACAGAAAAACATTTTGTTTTTGTTTTGTGAATAAAAATTTTGAAAATTTACAGAAAAAAAAAAAATTTAAATATTAATTTTGGATTTTAAAATTTTTTTGAATATTTAAAATATTTATAGACCAATTTCTCTCATAACACGATACAAACAAGGATTTTTAAGACATTCTTTTGGTCCCAATTGTGGTCCTGGTGTACCTCTTAATATCATTAAAACTGATCGTGCTGCTGATTGACATTCGCTGTTATGACCACAAATTGTATCAGCGTCTGATAAATATTGTAAATCGCATGCAACTGGTGATATTCCCTAAAATATGATTAATTCATTGAATATTTTCATAAATTACAAGTGTTTATAATACTTACACATAAATAGCATAATTCATGTACACCGCAAATTGGTAATAGTTCTTGATGTATATCACCACTTAAAATATCAACATTACGACAACGTTCAGACATTGAATCAATTATTGGACATTGATTAATTGATAATGGACCATTATTTTGTCGACCTAAATAAACATCATTATGTGGCTCAAAATGCCCAGCACCAATTTCGTCTTCGAATTCATTCACTTCATTTGGTGTATCCGATAAACGTATACTACCACCACCATTTCGTTTCTTTTTCTTTTTTTTATCATCTTCATTGCTATTCGAATCATTTTCTGAACTTTCGCCTTGTTTTTCACCAGAACTACTCAATTGATGACTTATAAAAATAATAGAAATTACATTTTAATTACATTTTTTTTTTTTAAATTTAAATAAAATTTTTAATATCTTACTTATTTTCAAATTCAACTTTTTCCTTTTTTACAGATAATCTTTTAGCGGCAGCTGCTTTTTCCTTTTCTTTTGAATCGTCGTCATCATTGCCTTCGATTTCATTGCGATTCAAATGATTTTCATTCTCAACAGATTGTTTCAATTTATCAAGTGCTCTTCTCATTTTCTCTAAATTGTAAGCAGTTGCTAATCGTGACAAAACATGATCTTTAAGTTCACGTATTCTTTCTGGATCACGTACACCTTCATGAGCACCAGTATACTTAATTGTTTCATCAATTATAAGATCTTCAATTGATTTTAGTTTGCTATCCATTTGATCTAATTTTTCTTCACTAAAAACACGTTTTTTACGTTTGTCATCATTGATCAAATTTATGGGACTACGTTTTCTTAATGGAAACCTAAAAATGTAAATGAATTTTTGATTGATGAAATCAAGATTTTCCAAATTTAACTTACATTTTTTTAGCTTTTTTTAATGGAAAAATTGATTTCTTCCTTCGATCCAAACCAAAATAATTCGACCAATCAATTGATGGTGATTTCTTTTTTGGAGATGATGCTAAATCTCCTGGTATAATTTGATCTTCTTTTACAACTTCCAAATTAGCACGTTTTTTCTTAGCTGGAACAATTGGCATTTCAATCGATTTTTTAACAGATTTTTTCTCAGCAACACTACGCTTCTTTTTTTTTTCCTCTTCATCTTCTTCGCTACCATGTTCATGTGATTGCTCTTCATGATCATCTTCATGTGATTCACCAGCATGATCTTCTTCTGATTCATGTGATTCACTTGAATCATCGTTATGATGATGATTATCACCATCATTATTTTGATGATGCTCACCATGATGACTACCATGTGAAGTGTGGTCATTATTTAAAGAACCAGTTTTTGCATTTCTTTTCTCGGTACCATGGTGATGTTCATTGATCTTTTCAGTTGTGCTAGTAGTTGATGTTGCTTGAGCTGTATTTTCTGATGAAGAGGATGGATTTGATGCAGAACCAATTGATCTTTTTTTTTTCTCTTCACCTACTGGTCCAAAAATTGCCTGTAAATCTTTTGAGATTTGATCATTTGCATTGGATTCATTTGGTGGACTAAATGGTTTCATTGGCATTTTTGGTGATCGCTTGGCTACTGGAAAACGTTTTTTCTTTGTGTATGGCAACCATGGAAGTACTGGATATGATCGTTTTTTTTGCATTAATGGACCAACAAATTGACTACCAGATGTATCACTTTGTGGTCCTAAAAATCTTTTTCTTTTCTCATCCTCAAATAACTCATCTTCAATTTCATTTTCTTGTTGTTGATATTTTTCCCAAAGATTTTTTAAAGCTTCCTTATATCGGTCTTCATGTTCTAGATCACGTTCTTCTTCAATTTCTCTTAAAAATTTTTCTGTTAATTCTTGCTGATTATTTGCTGGATATTCACGTTCGCGAAAAACAGATCCCATGTACATTGGTTCTGAAAAATGAATTTTAAATTGTTTAGCAGATTAACAAATTATCAATTTACAAATTACAAAATACATTATAAATTTGTAATTATACTTTATTTGTAAAAATTTAATTGTAAATTTATAAAAATGAGTATAATTTTGAATGGAATTTATGTTTTAGTGTCCGATATAATTAAGTATTTTATATATCCCAAAAATTTGTTGAAATTGCAAAAATCCTTTTATAGGCATTATTTTTTAGTTTAAATATAAGCGATGAGTATTATAGCCTAAAGGTAAACTTAGAATATTTTTCAAAATTTTATTTTGTAAAATTTGGATTTGAGAAATTCTATTATTGGACGCCCAGATTGCTCTGCCGTATGAAAGAAAGAATTTATATATGCATGATACATTTTAACCAAATACTGTTAGAAATTTTGGATTTATATTCAAATAAAATACAATTGAAAGTATTGAGCCTTCTATCAATATGTGACTGACAACTTAAATATTTGTCAAATATGACTCCAAGAAATTTAATTTCATCAACTTCTTTCAAAACTACATTGCCAATTTTAATTTCTATACAACCTATATTTCTATGATGCTTTCTAAAATGCATGATTTTATCTTTTTCCGCGTTCATAACGATTTTGTTTAATCTGAATTAATCCGTTATTATCATCGTATCATGTTCTACATGAGATTTAATAGCTTCTAAATTATTTCCAGAGTAGAACAAGCTGCAGTCATCTGTGAATAGATATAATTTACCTATTAATGACAATTTGTGTATATCATTTATGTAGATTAGAAATAATAAAGGTCAAAATATAGAGATTTGTGGAATACCAATGTTAACTGAATTGCAGGAGCTAAAGTAGTTATCACACGAAACAAACTGATTCTATTCTTTAAGTCGCGAACCAAATCTAAAGCCTAATTAATTTTGTTAGAAGTAAATTATGGTTAACTGTATCAAAAGCTGTTTTCAAACCGATGAATAAACCTTTATCAATATTAAAGTCAGAAATTTTCTCGCAGATCATCTACAACGTCAATTCAAATATTTTGACAACCAATATACCTTTTGGGAACCCATATTGATACAAAAACAAAAATTTATTGGATATACGATGATTGTTTATATTAAGATACTTGGCTTTTCCAATCTTATATAATAAAACGTAACAATCCTGCTGCCAACGTGCCGTAGCAACCGTTGCTAGGTTGCTACGACAAAAAAAAAAAAAATAAAAAATTTTCTTCTCCAATATTTATAGAATTGATTTTGAAATTATGAATAACTAAATGATGTTTAATATGAATACATAATTGTAAACTATGAGCTCATGTTTATTTAAGTACATTGATAAATATATATAAGTTTATTTATATATTTATATACATATAGGCATCCTATACTATATAGTATATTTTATTTATTTCATATGAATAAGTTGTTGTTATTGTAAATGGATAATCATTTTGGATTTCAATTTTATTTTTTTAAAGGTTTTTGATCAAAATAATTATGTTATGAAGCTGTGATAGATGGTTATCTAACGATTGACCAAAGTTTGCCAAATTTAATCAAAGTTCCTTCGAATATGATTTGCAATAATTGTATCGTGCAAGAAATTTTTGGAGGTAGTCTAAATGTGGATAATTTTGCTAACTATTCAAAAAAGGCATTACTTTGCCCACAAAATTCTGATGATAACACAATTAACGAACGAATTTTAAGCATTTTGGAGGGAAATGTAATAACTTATCTTAGTACCAATTCCACTGTGGTGAAAATTATACAGTGAATTCCTGTAGAATTAACGGCTGCTGTCCAAAGGGAATGCATCCACATAAACTTAATTTGAAAGTTGGTTGTATAATAATACTACTGAGAAACATAAATACCAAACGCGATCTCTGCAATGGGACTCGATTAGCTGTAAAAGCTCTAAAATTAAATTTAATAATCACGGAATTCCTTGGCATAAGCTATAGGTAAAATTGTATTTATTTCTAATAGATTTAGTTACAACGACCACAGAACTGACAATTTTCTGTTAAATTGGCATTTTCCAAAACCGTAAAAAAGTTTATTTGCCTGAAACAGGCAACTGTATGTTGCAATCTGCAGAGTACGCCGTCTGGTGATATTCAAATAAAACTTCCTGAAGGAAGGCAGCAAGGCAAATTGAGTCGACATTCCAATAAACTATATAGAAAAAATGTGGTATATAAAGAGGTTTTGGCATCTAATCATTTAAGAAAAAAATGGTATTGTCAACGGTGTTTTGAGTCTTGGGAAACCACAAGATTGGGAAGCCACAAATAAAAACCCACCTTTTTCTTTATAATATTTGACTATATTTCTTAGACTTCACTTTATTGTGCAGAACAAGAAGTTCTTTTTTTCTAATTAGAATACCGTCTTGAGACGGGCTTTACAGCTAGTTATTTTATAAAATACACAGGGTATGGCTATAGGTCTGTAATTTGAAACATCAGTTTTTAAACCCTTTTTGTAGGTAGGAGTTACTTTCTGAATTTTAAGAATGTTTGGAAAAAAGCAATCATTATTAAAATCACCTTTGAAAAAAAATACCTCTGTGGAAATGTACAGTTTAACCACTATTTATCAATTAGATAAATAAACAAAAATATTTAAAAAAAAAAGACAAACCACAATTTCTTAAGATCATTCTAGAATTAAATTCTGTAAATTAAATTAAAAATTATTTTAAAAAATTTAATTTTAATGAAATTAAAGTGGCCAACAAACGCTTTTCCGTATAATAACGTGAAAAAAAATAAATAAAATTTCGCCCCACCCTATACCTGACGTTTTAAATTTAACCACTTACTCTTTCATTATTGTTAAAATCTCTCATACCAAAATATTATAATAATGCTTTTAAATGTCCTTTTTCTTTTGTGTCCAGCTTAATAAAATTGTACAAATACAATTATTGTAGTTTATTTTTTTTTTTGTTTGCCAAAATATTTTCCAGTTTTTGGAGTAAAATTTTGAATCAACTTTACAATGCAAAAAGTAATAATAAGTTCTCTATTGTATCAAAGGATACCGAGGACACTTGAAAAAAGAACTTGAAAATTGAATGTTCACAATGAAACTTTTTATTTTGTTATTGTTTTATTTTTTTTATTTTCAGTTTTAATGTCATAAAAAAGTTGTTTTTTTTTTCATCATCAAAAGACACTCTTAAATAAATTTAGGTTTTTAAGTCTCAGCATGATTTTAAATAATAAGTTAAGAACGGAGTGAGAATATAAAATCAAATCACACTCTTTCCTTTCAATTATTTTAAAATATCATGTTTCCCATTCTTTGGTAACCTTTTGTTTTGGGTGTATAGATAAAAGATAAAGCATGATCCAATTAAATGCAGTTCTGAACAAGTATCAATGTATGGAGAAGCTTTAATTAAAAATTATTTCATTACATTTTTATTTTTCCTGAATTTTTTACAGAAATTCTTCGTTGGAGAAGTTTTTTTATTCAATCGATATTTTCGGTTCATCAAAGATATGGTCCGATCCATGTTTGTATGAGTTAGAAAAACAATAACAACTACTTTTAAGCAATTTCATTGTGGTAAATGATGCAGAAGAACGTGTACAATGTCACAATATACAAACTTTTAGATAAACTACAACTACTGACAACGATTCTATTTACAAAAATTTAAATCTAACATTTTGATTTCAGACAAAGTTTATAATTTACGAAATTCGGCTTTTAAATCAAATAAAAGCTAGAGTTTTCTTATTAACAAAAATTTAATTTATAAGTCAAACGTTCAAAGAAATTAGTTTAGTATTTTCGACAAATGTTTTGCCAATGATTCGACATAAAAATCGACATTTTGAAAAGTAAGTATAAACAAATCTAATTTTTAATACCATGAACTTTTAAAAATTTAAATTGGATGTGGGACTTGACTTAACAATTAAATCACATTCATAAAAATAAAAAAAAAAAAAATAAATGCGTGTGTATTTTTAATCTTGAATGTATTCTATATTCATATGAAGTATAGAATAAAACACTACGAAGTCCTTGGTCGGTCAAGCATATGAAGTAGCAAATGGCACTGTTTCTGAATAGATTCGATATTGACAACAATCTGGCTGATTAAATGGTTTGTATACCAAATTTAGTGGCTTATTCTAACATAAATAAAGTTACCAGAAGAGCCACCTTCCTAACAGTAACTTTAAGTTTATTGGTCCAAGCTATACATTCGTGTATAAAGGCATCGTTTGAAAGCTAATGTTTGGCTTAACTTTAAAAAAAATAAAAAAAAACCTCTGTTAAAATAATAAATTGAATAACACATGTAAACATGGCTTATTCAATTCTTATACAGTGAAATTGTAGTACAGTAAAACATTATTTTTATACATTAAGAAGCACATTTAAAACATTTTTATACATTAAGAAGTATTATATCAAATAAATACTCCTTCTTCTCAATTTATGCATCAGATAACATATTAGACGTGTTTTATTTTTATACTTTCGTTAAATAAGGCTATGATCCAAATTCAATAACAGATAAACAAATAAAACACTTTTAGAAAACGCTTGAACATCAGGCCAATGGTCAACAAACATGCGAAGCGATTGGAAATCGGCATAGATCTATACACTTTGGATGCACACGAAGATGTAAAATAATTATTTGCTAATATTTTGATACAGCGAAATCTAGATTGAGGTGGTTGGAAGACTATGTGTAGTATATGTTTGATAGACTAATAATAGAGATATAACAAAGTTACCTACTTCAAATTTATCCTTATTAATCCTATTGATTTATCGCAGAGCTAGGCCCAGTTGGCTGATATAGGTTTGATAACTCAAGAGATATTTCATACATATCTAAAGTATGTTGACAGGTTTGATAGTAAAGTAGGAAGTTGTCCATCAGTTTGTGTTGTGAAATAAAGTATGTGCCAACAGATGATGCATGGTTATGTTAGTGGATGATATATGTATCTACTAGAAGTTGAAGCAATCTAATAATATTTGATCAATTTTAATCAATCCCAACAAAATTTCAATTTAATGAATCTAGCTATAAATATTTTTCAATTATATAATTGACTGTGTTGAAATTTATTTGATTATGATTGTCTTGATTGAAATTTTTCTTTTTCTAATAATTGTAATCAACGTGAATATGTTATTTTGTTCCATATTATGTAATTTATAATTTTATTATCTTACTATTTAAAATATATGTACATTATACTTACATATATATAAAGTATAAATATTTTATTTTATTTTTAAAAATAAAACAAATGGAGAAAATTTGTTTATATAAAGTTTCAATCAGTTAAGACGGTCCCGATTTGATCAATCGATTTATCAATTTGAGTAGATCAACGAAATTAATCAGTCATAAAAATACCAGACAGATTGGGTTGTTGCAATTTTTCCAATCAAATCAATTTTTAATTAAACAGATTAAACTGAATTGTAATGATTATGATCAATCATTGTCATTGACTAGTATCTACAGTCCTATAGTAGTTTTTTTAAACTAGGGAATATACAATAAACATAGGTAAATCTGCATAAGATTATCTAGCGATACCTATGCAATAAGCATATTACAACTGCCTACAGTTCGGATAATGACTAATAAATAATAATAATTTTTAAAGAATAAAGCGGTAAACAGAATGTGTATCATCAGTCTTCTGATGGTAGTAAAATAACCGAAATCGATTAAGGTAATACATAATATTATTGAAACATACCTTAGAGTTTTAATCTTTACTTAATTCTAATAATGTTTCACCTAGAGTCTACAGCATATTCTATAAAATATAAAATACATGTTTTTGAATTTTCGCTTGACTTTTTATAACAACAACGACTGTTCTACTCTTAAAGTAGTGTCTACGAGATAATGAAACAAAGTGGTTGTGTTTTTTTGAAATAATTGAAAACTAACCATACAAATAAACATAATATCCTGACAACTTAAACAAATTCATCTAATTTATTTATCTCACAAGTTCCAATTAGGTAAATTTTAGATTTGAAATTATGTTGTTAATAATTTTGCCATGTCAATATTTATTTTTAATATTTTACATTTAATTTGAAAAGGAAATGATTTCATTGTGCTTGCTTAAACTGATTGAATAGAACCATTATATTTTTTTTTGTTCATCGTTAATCAATAATATAATATATAAAATAATGTTAGTCCTTTTCACATTTCAAGTTGTAACACAAATCAAATGATTCCAATTCGATACTACTTAAAAAAGTAAAAAAAAAAAAAAAAAAAATGAATTATCATATCTCTTTGAATAAAAATTTTCATTTCAAATTAAATGAGCTTTCAATTCAATTCAATTCAATTAAATTTTAAGAAGTGGAAATTTTCTATTAACTTTACATGAAAATGTTTAAAAGTAGTAGTAAAATATTATGTCTCAAAACCTTCACAACTAATTCACACACTCATACACATTTAAAATGTAAATTTAATGTATTGGAAATATTTTTTTGTAAAATGGATTTTTCCTTTTATCTTGAAAAATTTTAATTTTTTTTTGTAAATTATTGTAAATTTGTTGGGTTCATTAATGAAATTAGCGAAATTATAGAAATATTATTTGATTTTTCTATCCCTTAGAAATATTATTTGTATTTTTTCAATGTGAGTTCTAATTTATTCATTTAGCATTTCTGTCTCTGCGTCCTGTTCCTATATAGGCGCGGAACCATTAAATAAATTATATTGAACTACATTGTGATCTTGATATCTAAATAGGATTTTTCTTAGTTTAATGAAATATACAACTGCTTAATTTTATTTGTATCTTTCAATACCTTGATTCGAGTTGTATGCAATTATTAATTTCTCTTGTATATAAAGCAGCAGTCTTCTTTTTTTAATTCTAATAAAAAATTTAACCTATACTTGTATGCAAGTGCGCATAGGAAAATACTAATTAAGTTTGTTTCAATTTAAATGAAGCTGAAAATAAAGCTGTAAAAATGCGTTTCAAAATTTAGTATTTTCATAATAATAAAAAGCGATTTGTGCACGGAAAATATATCTCAGAGACTCAAGCTATTTATAAAAAAACCCAATATCGTTTTTCTAAGTCGTAACATCTAAATAGACATGGTCCGATGAAATCTAATAGAATTAGAATAAAATAGAACAAAATGTTTAGTGTAAGACTGTATAATTTATTTATTTCATTTCAATCTACAGGAATAACCTTACAGATTTTGCTTACAAACTATACAGTTTAAACTGCTGCTGGCAACGCTGTTATGTTAGCGTCAAGTAAATTTTACTGCTTAAAAATATAAATATAAATTATATTTTTTAAATTAATACTAATAAAGTTATTAATAAAAATTATGGGAAAAAATAAAAGATTTTCAACCAAAAATAGAATTAGATCAAAGTGTAAAGTGTGTACAATAGATATTATATCTAGTGACGAGGAAGACTTGAGCCTCCAATGTGACAAGTGTAACAAATGAAGTCATCTTAAGTGTTCAATGCTAAATAGAAAAGCTTATGAGACTTTAAGTAAAAATGAAAAGGAACCTTTTTACTGTCAAGAGTGCTCACCTAATTTCCATAAAAAATTCAACAAGTCTGCAAGTGTAAAAGTGCAAGACAATGAATTGAAACAGCAATACAATATAATTATTAATAAGTTAGATAGTCTTGGTAAGGAATTTTCAGAATTACGTGAATCTGCTAATTTTGTAAACGCGAAATATGATGAAATAAATGATAAATTAAACAAAACCTTACAACAAAATAAAAGCATCAAAAATGAAAATAGGAAACTTAAGGATGACGTATCTAATCTTAAGGTAACTATTAATCATCTAGAAGCTAATAGTATCAAAAATCAGGTTATGATAAAAGGTGACTCTTCTATAATCAATAATGATATAGTTTCAAAAATGATTGAAGTTGGAAAAGCTATAAACATTGACATTAACAAAGGCGATATAATACATTGTAATACAATAAAGAACTACACAGTGAAAACTAAAGATGGTAAGACTTTTAACAAGTCGTTATCTAAAGTGGAATTTTCCAATTCTTTAACTAAATCCAAATTCATGGATAAAAAAAAGAATCTTAAAGATTTTGTTCAATATGAAAATCTTTCTTTTTTTGATGCTCTAACTAGTGAAGGAATTCGGACACTTCGTTACGCAAGAAATTTAAAAGCAGTGGGTTACAAGTCAATATTTGCTGCCCATGGAAATATATATGCTAAATATAATGACACTGCTAAACTCATTAAAATAAAAAATAATGACACAGTTGATTACCTGCTAACGAAACAAAGTAATCCAAAAATCAATCCTACTAAAACGAAATCATCAAATAAAGATCCATCCATAAGCAGCAGTGATGACGATGATGACTACAACAGTACAGCTGAATAATTGATCAATATATCAACTTTTGTATATTTCACTTTTTTGTATGTATTTTTATATTATAATATATAGGTATAGTATGTTTATTATAATTGCACCAATTTTTTCTTTAAATTTATATATTGTTTAATAAGATTATTTGGTTATAAATTTCAATTATTCTATGTTTTTTAAGTCAGTAGAAGATTTTAACAATCATTTTCATAATTTTAATTTACACAACTTTAATATTCTTTCATTTAATGCTAGAAGTCTATCTTCAATTAAAAAATTTAATTCATTTAAACAATTGATCCACTTTCTAAAAGAATCACCTAAAATATTAAATATTCAAGAAACGTGGTTTGATTCTAAATTACTTAAATTATATGATATTCCTAATTACCATGCGATTCATTCTTGCCGTCATGATTGCTATGGAGGTGTTAGTATATATATTCACAACTCATTAAAATTTTTGTTACTTGATAATATTAATAAAAATTATTTTAATGCTTTATGGATAAAAATATACGACTTATCTTACAATAATAAACCGCTTAACTTAAACAATTATTATAGATCACAAAAATGCTAACACGAGATTTTCCTGAATAATATTAAACTTATATTTTCAAAAATTTCGACCGAACCGTGTTTGATATCAGGTGATACTAACATAAATTTATTCAATGATGACTCTATTAAAAACCAGTTTGATTTATTTCTCACTTCCTTCAACTACAATCATCGTCATAATTTAATAACAAGACCAAGTAATAAAACATGTATTGATCATGTGTATTGTAATGGTACACACATTTGCACTGATATATCTTAAATAGAAAATGTTATCAGGGATCATAATGCGTTAATAATTTTATTGAATAAAAAAAATTAATATTAACCATATTAAATCGTATCAAGTAGTTAAAGTATGTTATAGCAATATTATCACTGATATAAACAATTTTTTACCAAGTAGAAATAGTTACAGTAATCTAAATGCTAATAAGATGTGTGAAATGTTAGTTTCTGATACCAAACAAATTATTGATTCAAATTCAATAGTAAGGGATTCAAAAATTGACTGTAGAGATTTGTTAGTTCCATGGATGAATAATAATTTAAAAAATCTAATTAGAGAGAAGAACAAATTAAGAAATAAATATAAACGTAATCGAAATAATTTAAATTTAAGGTCAGCTTTCGTTAGTTTAAATAAACTAAATTAATTAAAAATTGTAAAAAGAACTATTATGCTTACCGTATTGAGTCTTGTGTGGGTGAACAGAAAAAACTATGGTCTTTTATAAATGAACTGTCGGGTAAATCAAACAAAAATGAAATTAAATTTTTAATAAGTAATGATAATACTTACATTGAAGACCCTAAGCTTATTGCTGATGAATTTAACAATTATTTTGTTAACATTGGTTTAATTATATCTAATTCAGTAAATGTGAGACCTAATGATAATATTAATTTCTTTCCTACTTTAAATAATGATTTCCCCAATTTTCAGTTTTAAAAAGTAAATGTAATGTTAATCTCAAACGTTTTAGCCAATTTAAAAAGTAAAAAGTCTGTGGGACATGATGGAATTCCAACAAAAATAATAAAAAACTCTCAAACAATTTATTCTTCTTTAATTTCTGATTTATACAATAAAATAGTCGACGATTGCTCCTTTCCAAATATTCTTAAAATTCATATACAAAGAGGGTTTAAAAACTGATGTTTCAAATTACAGACGTATAGTCATACCTTGTGTATTTTCTAAAATAATTGAAAAAACCATGAAATTAAATTTCTTGGAGTCATATTTGACAAATATTTAAGTTGTCAGTCACATATTGATAGAAGGCTCAATATTTTCAATTGTATTTTATTTGAATATAAATCCAAAATTTCTAACAGTATTTGGTTAAAATGTATCATGCATATATAAATTCTTTCTTTCATACGGCAGAGCAATCTGGGCGTTCAATAATAGAATTTCTCAAATCCAAATTTTACAAAATAAAATTTTGAAAAATATTCTAAGTTTACCTTTAGACTATAATACTCATCGCTTATATTTAAACTTAAAAATAATAAAAGGAATTTTTCAATTTCAACATATTTTGGGGATATATAAAATACTTAATAATATCGGGCATTACAACATAAATTCCATTCAAAATTATACTCATAATTTTAATACTAGAAACTGGAATAATATTAGGATACCAAGAGTTAATAATGTGCTAGCATCTCAGAGAATTTCAGTGTCAGGATCTGGGCTATACAATCGGTTACCTAGTAATATTAAAAATATAACATCTGTGGGTTCTTTTAAAAAACGACTAAAGGAGTTTCTTTTGGAGTCGGATCATTTGTTTAACTTAATATAATGCTTAATATAAAATTTAATAAAAATATATAATTTGTGTATCTTAATAATATATAATCTAAAATTTTAAAATTTACAATATTATTTAAGATTTATTTAAGTTTTTATAATTTATTATTCTTGTATTTTCTTCTTATTTTTATTTTTTTTTATTTATTTTATATAGCTTCATTAAGACTAACGTAGTTTATTCTAAAAGCGCTTGTTGCCTTCTTTTATAGTATGTATATTTCTACAATGCCACTTAGGCGAAGAAACTGTCTAATGAATTATTGTATTATAGTTAACTTTTGAAATAAAAAAAAAAAAAAAAACTAATATTTATTAAAGAATAGCAAATTACAATTTAAGTTGTGGCATTTTATGATGAGAAAAATATGTTGATTTGCCTTGTTTATAAGGTAAATTGTTTATAAGGTAAATTTTAAAACCTTCGATACAAGTTTTATATAATTTAAATCTATAATCGAAGAGCATTTGTTATAATATCATCGTTGTAAATTAACGATGACGGTTCCGAAAATAGATAGTTTGTCATATGAGAATTTAAATATTTATAACAAATTCTTTATCACGAATAGTATATAGACCGGTGCATATAATATAAATCTAAAATATTATTTTAGCTGACAAAACGTCATACGAAAACATTGCAGGGACCACATTTCGCTTAGTTTCAAAAGTTGAAATATCTATAAGTTGACATTTATCTAAATAACTCATTATAGGGTTGTTAGTTAAGCTTACGAAGACAGAATTCAATCATATTCTTTTCAACTGGTTCAATCCTTTTTCTATGCCTAAAACAGCATCCAAATAGGAGAGACATACTCAATGTGATTTACAATCAACATCATTCGGGTAAAGCAAATATAATAGTGGATCCATATGGGTATCTTAAGGAAAACCGAGGTGGCCAGATGAAAAATTTTTTAATTGAAATTGTAACTGAGAGTTTACTGCCAATTAAATAGGGTAGGTCAAACTTTGTATTCATTTTCCAGTTTCCTCAGTTTCCTCAAGAATTTCCAGTAACTCAATTTTAAAGTTAAAAGTAATTTGAAACCCATTTTGATAATATCGCACACACAATGTGTCTAACCCTTGCAAGTCCTAAAATTGAGTCCTAAAATATTACAAAATTGTAAGAATTGGACAAATATTGTAAAAAACTAAACGAAATACAAACGAGACTGAACAATTTTATGATTTTGAATTTATGTATTTGTTTTTTGAATTTTTATTTCTGGATTTCGACTTTCGATAACGACTTGCTCACTAACCCATTCAATATATGAATTTTCTGTAGAAACCGAAATCGATCAAGATATTAAGCAGTTTTTAATTTTTATTTTTTGAAAAATTATACATTCAATCAATCAATTTATATTTTTTATTTTTATTTTTATTTTTATTATATTTTTTATTTTTATTTAACTGGTAAATAACTAGTAAAATTATACATTTATTAAAAAACACACATATGATTTTTATATTAACAAAACTTGACATGGTGTAAGCGACAAGCCGACAAAATTTACAAAATACAGAATTTGATTTAAGATGTTAAAAATTTACTATTAAGTAGCTGCCTCTTTTGGTAAAGTCTAACTGGTTATTTAATAAGTTGGCTTTTTTTTAATTTTAATTTAGTAATATGAAAAATTTCATATTTATCCAAAACTCTGTTACCTGGTAATTCCTTTACCAATTCCAATTTGTCAATATCGGTAAGGTGATCTGAATATTTTAAGTGTTGAGCTAAGCCTGATAACGGATAAGGAGAAGATACCGATTTTATATGTTCGGTAAATCTTGTTTGGAGGGTTCGTTTTGTTTTGCCAACATATACTCCATCACATCCTCCACATTGAATTTTATAAACTCCACTTTTTGTTAAAATATTTTCTGGCTTCGGTTATCTTATTTGATTATTAACAAAAATATTTTTTAAAGTGTAGTTGTTAAAAAAAAATTAATTAATTAAAATTATTCACCAACTTAACAGTTTTTTTTTTCATATTCAGAAAACATGCAGAACTAATATACAAGAGTTACTAGTAGAATGGCTAAATTAATAGATTATGTTTTGAGTGATTTTGCATCTAATATCATCTAAAAAGAATTGGATAATTTCTGATCATGAAACTATAAAAATAGAATTACAAACACAACATGCTACAAATGTAGTCAATAGTATCCATTAATATAAAATATGATAAAGATATTTTTTAAATGAATTAAATAAGAACAATTTTAACGGCATAGAAAATATAAAAAAAATGAACGAGTGTGCGTTTAAATTTAAGTCGTGTATTGAAAAATCAATGGAAATTCTTAAGAAGCAATTTCTACCAAGATACAAATATGCAGAATGGTTTAATGTCGAGCTTATTGAAATGATAGCTGAAAAAATTATATTATACAACAGAAGCAGATTATTGAAAACAAAATGAGTGAAAAAGCAGGAGATCAGAAGGGGATGTGGAAAATTTTAAAACAAAACGTTTTAAAAAATACGGAAAGTAATAATATACCTGAAATTCAGGTGACCGATACTATTTAATGGATTTTTCATAAATAGTGTAGTTGAAATAAATCATGAATAATGCCAAATGTGGCGTATAATGACAATATAACAGAAATAAAGAGAAATTTTAAATTTAGGAAAATAAGTGTTACGGATTTAGAAACTATTATAAAATAAATAAATACGAAGAAAGATGATAATTGTTTAAGTATAAGCATATTAGTTGATTGTAAGGTAATTATGCTAAAAAAACCGGATAAAGACCCTACAGATCCTAATAACTATTGACCCATAAGTTTTACTATCAGACATTAGTAAAGTTTATGAAACAATTATATATGACCAAATTAACAGCTTTGACAGCGATAAACAATTAAGACCTGAAAAACAATTCGGTTTCAGGTATAAACACGGTACAACTCATACTATCAGTAAACTAACATCAGTTATATGCTGGTACATTAATAAAAATGAATGTGTTGGTGCATGCGTTATCGATCTAGAACAAGATTTCAACAGCGTATGGCTAGAAGGCTTAATATACAAAATGATAAATCTGAAATTTCTAGAAAAGCTAATCTGGATAATAATCAATATGATATTCGCAAATAAGTTAATATCGGCATCAGGAAACGGAAAAATCTATGATATTAAAAATGGTCTACAACAAGGCACAGTGAATTCACCAATACTATTTTCTATTTACACAATTTAAACTTTTCTCAAATCATATCTCAAAGAATTGCCCAAACAAATACCTAGGGTCTAATGTAAAGTGCACTTTGTGTCTAGGAAATCATTCCGCTAATTACAAGGGTTGTCAACGGTATAAAGAAATTAAAGAAAAAAAATTTCCCAGTTTACGTAATAGGCAGCTACCTCAACAAACAGTCATAGCGCTGAGGAAGTTAAAGGAACAAGTGATATTCAAACTGTTTTTGGCCATAAATCCTATGCGGAAATATTAAAAAACAAGAGTGATACGCCACAGCAACCAGCTATCATATCAAACAATAATGAAACTTGTACTATCAGCTCCTCAACCAATTCAAATGAAGTTTTCGAATTAAAAAACATGGTGAAAGAATTAATGTCACAAGTTGGGCCTTTGATTAACCTCGTTAATACACTTCT
This sequence comes from Argyra leucocephala, assembly GCA_963942445.1. Lineage (NCBI taxonomy): Eukaryota > Metazoa > Arthropoda > Insecta > Diptera > Dolichopodidae > Argyra > Argyra leucocephala. The sequence goes on from OZ012678.1 coordinate 111,967,953, forward strand.
CCTAAACTTACATAAAAATAGCTAAACTCCTCGTCATAGTCTGAAATGCCAACGGACTGTCAAACCATCAACAAGAATTGTATCATTTTATTATTGATCACCAAATAGACATCTTGTTAATTTCTGAAACCCATTTTACAAACAAAAGTTATTTTAACATAAAAAATTACAACACATATTCCACAAATCATCCTGATGGGACGGCTCATGCTGGTACTGCAATAATCATCAGGAAAAACATACAGCACTATGAACTTCCTAAATATAAATTTAATCATATTCAAGCAACAAGTGTCGTGATAGCTGACTGGAATGGACCCTTAACTATTTCAGCTATATATTGCCCCCCTAAACACAATATCAACAAATCTCAATTTATTGATTATTTTAAAACTCTGGGAAATAGATTTATTACCGGTGGATATTATAATTCTAAGCATTCGTTCTGGGGCTCTAGGCTGATCACTCAAAAAGGAAGGCAGCTACTACTAGCCATGCAAGAATTCAACTTGAATTATCTGTCTACTGGACAACCTACATACTGGCCTTCTGATCTTAATAAGACACCGGATCTTTTGGAATTTTGCGTCTCGAAAGGTATCTCACCAAAACTATTTACTGTGAAATCAAGCCTCGAGCTGTCTTCAGATCATACGCCTATCATTATCTCTGCCTCATCCAAAGTAGTAATAACTCAAAATGAACAACGGTTACATACAAGGAAAACAAACTGGGATAATTATAGAAGGGAAATTTAAATGAAAACTTCTCTAAATATAGGACTGAAAAACCCCCAAGATATCAATGAAGCTATAAAAAACCTAAATATAACCATGATTGAAGCAGCAATGTCATCAACTCCGACGCAAGGTAACATCCGAAAATATGTTATTTCTCCACCTGAAATAAAATCCAAAATCATGGAAAAAAGAAATCTTAGGAAATATTGGCAACAAACTAGATCCCCTGAAATCAAAGCCAGGTTAAACCGTGCAATCAAAGAACTTAAATTTTTGTTAAATAAAAGCAGAGAAAGTTCGTTGAAGAATTACCTTGAAAGACTAACATATACCGATCTTAATGACTACTCACTGTGGAAAGCAACAAGAAAACTGAAACGGTCACAACAAATTATACCTCCACTAAGGAAATCAAATGGTAATTGGGCCAGAAGCGATGGTGAGAAAGCAGAGCTTTTTGCATCACATTTACAAAAAGTGTTTGTACCGTATCCACCAGTAATTTCAACCGACGAAAACAACAAGATTGAAAACTACCTTGAAGTGCCTTATCAAATGGATTTACCGATAAAGAAAGTCCGGATAAAGGAAGTACAGGAAATTATAAAAAACTCTGTGTCAGACAAGAAAGCTCCTGGGTATGATGGTATCACAGGCAAAATGGTAAAGGAACTTCCGTATTGCAGTATAAAATTCTTAACCCACATTTTTAATGCTATATTAAGAACTAGCTACTTCCCAGATATCTGGAAAACTGCTCATATCATAATGTTAGCTAAACCGGGGAAAGAGCCAAATGAGACTAGTTCATATAGACCAATAAGTCTTCTGCCAGTAATATCAAAATTAATCGAAAAACTAATAGCCAAAAGATTGATTAAAATAAATAATGAACGAGATATCGTACCAGCTCATCAGTTTGGCTTTCGTCACAATCACGGAACAATTGAGCAAATATATAGAGTAGTGAACCATATAAATAATTCACTTGACAAGAAAAAATACTGTTCTGCAGCTTTTCTGGACATTTCGCAAGCCTTCGACAAAGTTTGGCACAAAGGTCTCCTTTACAAGTTTAAAAAACTACTTCCTCACCACTACCAGCAACTTTTGTCAACTTATTTATCAAATAGGAGGTTCTTCGTTAAATACAACGGGGAGCAATCGTCACTAAAAGAAATTAAATCTGGGGTTCCTCAGGGCAGTGTCCTTGGCCCACTACTTTACCTGATATTTACAGCAGACCTCCCAACATCGCCGAGGGTACTCACTGCTACCTTTGCTGACGACACAGCGGTCTTAGTGTCTCATACTAATCCGAGATTAGCTTCAGAAGTTCTTCAGAACTACTTATTGGATATACAAAACTGGCTGAAAAAGTGGAGAATAAAGGCCAATGAATCGAAATCCCTTCATATCACCTTTACTAATCGCAAGGGAAATTGCCCCGCTGTTCATCTTAACGACATGGAATTGACTCACCAAGACTCGGTTAAGTACTTAGGTATGCACTTGGATAGACGCCTCACTTGGAAAAGTCACATCATCAGCAAAAATAAACAACTACGATTAAAATTCAACCAATTAATTTGGCTAATAGGTCGTTTCTCCAATTTATCCCTAGAATGTAAAGTTGCAGTGTACAAAGCTATCACCAGGCCAATCTGGAGCTACGGGTTGGAACTATGGGGAAGAACTAGTAACTCCAACATCGAAATAATAGAACGCTTCCAGTCCAAAGTATTAAGGTCTATAGTCAACGCGCCTTGGTATTTCCGAAATGACACAATTAGATCAGATTTAAATATCCCATCTGTTAAGAAATTCATTAAAAAGAAAGCTGAAAAATACTATGTTCGACTGGAAAACCATCCAAATTTACTTGCTCCTCAACTCATCAATAAAGAACGAACTAGCGAGCGCAGATTAAGACGCTTCAGGCCGCTGGATTTATCTACTAGATTCACTTTACCTGAGACTCCATAAATATAAATTTGAATATTAAGCCAAGAATCAATGGATTTTTGACTTAGATTACATGTCAGTTACATCACGTCAATTTTAATTCCAACATTATACTCAATATCTTTTATATTTTATGTAGATAGTTGTATAGAATAAAGACAAAAAAAAAACTTTTAGAATTGCTGAATAGTCTTAGAGATCACAACTACACAATAGCTTTCGCAGATGACCTCATAGTTTATTCTGCAGGAGGTAACATAAAAGAATTAAAAACAAATGTTCAAAAACAATTTAATCTTAATTTTGCAAAGTTTGGTTACTTAAATTGAACATAGATAAATGCGAAGCAATATTATTTAGGAATACAATTGATATAACGAATTACAATATTATAAAAAATTGGAAAGATTTTTCAATAACAGCCCCAAATAATTATAATATTAAAAAAAAAAATTTAGTTAAATATCTAAGTGTACATTTACATCAAAAGCTTAATTTTATACAACATATCAATCAGGCAATATTAAAAAGAACCAAAGCATTTATGGCGTACTACAAAAATTAAACAAGCATATTAAAAATAGGGTAAAAATATCAGGGTCTAATTAGACCAACCATTTCGTACGCCGGTCCAATATGGTTCAACATTAGTGCAAGTCAGTCAAATAGAAAAAATCAGGAAATTTGAACGGAAATGCATAAGAACTTGTGTTAATCTATATAGAAGGCCAGAAACCGACTACAAACATTTTTACTCTAATAAATGTTTGTACCGTACAGCTAATATGATTCGATAGTTTTCTGATAAAATTAATTCGTAATCACTTTAATAGAACTCTCAACACGGTTGAAAATGGATTAATATCCAGAATATACTACCATAACGAAGAGTATATTAATAACAGTTTAAAAACGGGTTTCATAGCGCCCGAACATTTCATTTACCTAGATTCGAATGGTTATATTCAAAATCACGAGCATGTCCCCTATTATATCACTATAATAAACGGGCCACATGCAAGTGCATAGAGCATAACCCAAACAACATAGAGACGAATTTATTGAAATACGATACGTTTATTTCTGAAAAGGAAAAACGAATATCAAAGAATTGTTGGTGGTTGAACATTTCTTAAAAGATTTTTAAAAAAAACTAATCATAGAGTAAAGTATAGATTAAGTTAGGTAATAGGGTTAGTGTTAGATTTAGATTAGTTATAGTATATAATTTTAAGGTTAGTATAAGTTTTATGTATAAAAATAAAATTGAAAAAAAATTTGGTTTTTCTAATTTTCCAAAATAAAAATAGTCATAGTAAAATTATATCACAATTAATAATTAACGAAAACATAATAAAATAAAGACGTAAGCAGACGTAAACTAAAATAATTAAAACATAGTTTTAAGGTTTTAGTCATAAGTCATATTAGAATAAAGATTAGTTTTGTAAGCTTTTGTTATCTAATTGTAAATTAAAATAAGTAAAAATAAATAAGAAATAAAAGTCAATAATAAAAAAAAAAAAATAGTTGATTGTAAGGAGGAAACTCTCGCCACACTATTAAATTATAAATCAATCATTCAAGGAAGGTGTTTTTCCTAACTCATAGAAAGAATCGGTAGTAGTGCCGGTTGAAAAAGAAAAGAGTGCAAAAAATGCTGAACAATTTAAACCCATAAACATGTTTCCGATATATGAAAGACTTCTAGAAAAAGTTGTACACATACAATTGTAAAATTTTTTATTTGATAATGACATATTATGTGAAGAACAATCGGGATTCACAAAAGGTCACTCCACAGAAACATCATTGTTATGAAGCTTAAATGAATGGAAAAAGGAAACAGATTGTGGTAAGGTAATTGTAGTAGTGTTCCTCGATCCTCGAAGGCCTTTTGAAACCATACATAGAAATATTCTCACACATAAGCTTTCTAAGTATGGTATAAGGGGAGCAAAACTTAAATGGTTTGATTCGTTCTTGCATGGAAGAATACAAAAAACCAAATTACAACAAGAGTATTACCAACTGAAGCAAAGAAACCTGGGTGAGGCACAAGGATCAGTACTGGGAGTTGTGCTATTTTTAATATATATATAAATGATATTAAAGATGACTTAAGGTTTTCCAAAGTATCGCTTTTCGCAGATGACACTTTAATATATATTGTTGGTGACGATGTAAAGGTATGTGAACAAAAACTAATAATGACATATAAAATGTATACAAGTGGCTGGGCAAAAACAAATTGAAATTAAACATAAGTAAAATCAAATCAATGTACATAAACCATAAAAATGAAGTAGATATATAGTAATAGAAGATAGCTTAATTGAATGTGTTAAGAAAATAAAGTATTTAGGAGTAATTTTAGATAAGGAACTTAAATTTAACTAACATGTTGAGTATATTTGTTCTAAAATGTCCAAAAAGATTGGATTTCTGGGCAGAATAAGAAACAAGATATCAAAAAAATGTGCAATAATTATATAAAATTCGATGGTGTTACCAGATATAAATTATTGTTCATCGGTCTTATATTTATGTACCATCACTACTTAAGAAATGCTGGAGACTTTAGACTACCATTATATATAAGATCGAGGAACCAAAATAATATAATGTACAAAGGTGTGTCTCTCTTAAACTCTCTCGAGGAGCAAATTAAAAATGAAATTAATTTATTTATCTTTAAAAAAAAATTTACAGAATTCTTAAAATTAAATGTTTAATATTATATACCTTGAATTTTTATATGTAAAAAAAAAAAAAAAGTTTTTTGAAAACTAATAAATGAATTAAACTAAAACTAAACAGAGACTGGGTCTGATATGTGACTTAAAATCTAACCTCGTTTGACATGAATACTGAAATGTTTGACTCTCTAAGAAAGCAGTTTGTATTATTATTGTAATTTTTTCTTAAATGCTTTGACAAACAAATTTGCCACTTTCATGCATAATAAATAAAGTCATACAAAAAATAAGCACCCAGCAGGGAAACATTTTCCAACTAAAAGAAACCATATTGCTAATCAAAATCCAAATAGAGTAGACGTCTGTTTATAATTATGTCTAATTCAGATTTAATTTATATAATAATACGGAGGTGAAGATATCAAAAATTAAAAGGAAATAAAAAATTACGAAAGTCTATAACATTAAATTTAATCACCTGACGTGAAGGAAAAATAAAAATAAAAAAAAACCAAACAATTCCAAAAAAATTTAATACTCCAAATTTTAATATTAAAATTTATTTTTTTTTTCAACTTACCATTCTTTTCATTTTCTCGGAAAAATGAACGTTTCCTTTCTTCAACTGGTATAAAATTTTCATCATCAAAATCATTTTCATAGCTGTCACCACCAACCATTGGTTCATTTTCATCACCATTATCTAAATATTTAGCTAAAAGTCTATTTAATCTGCGACGTTCGGATGGTCCTTCAGTTTCTGTAACATTAGCATTTTAAGTATATAAATATTAAATATAACACAATAATAACAAGAAAAAAAATAAAAAAACAATTTTTATTTTATTAACTTCTAAAAGTGGATTCATTAAGTTTTCATCAGAGTATCATCATTGTCAACATTATTTTTATCCTCACTAACAAAAATACCATAGCAAAACTTTTAAGGTTGTTGATTTCTTTTTTGTTTTCTTTTTTGTTCTTTTTTTTCATTCATTTCAACAAAAATGAAGCGGAAAACGAATTCCATTATCATGGCTGAAATATTTTCAAATTGTGTTTTAAATATTAGAAATTGAGTTTTCAGAAGTGAATTGCATAGAAACGAAAAACGAAGGAAGGAATTTCAAAAGAAAAAACAAAAGGTTGAAGCTTTGTGAAAAAGTTTTCATTTTATTAAAGTCATCTATTATAAAGTTTAATCATACATGAAACAACTAAATCAGAGTATATTATAATGTGAATATATTTCAGAGTGTACAAAACTTAACGAGTCTGAAATGAAGCTATTTTAATAAACCTACACAAAAATGTTATATATTTATGTAGAAGTGTGTGTACTTAAAAATGTCTATCTGTATAAAATTGTTATTTTAAAACTTTTCCAAAATAAAATACAAAAAAATGTAGAAAGAACAGTAATTAGTAAGTTAGCAAGACGAAAGATCAAAATCAACATTGAATTAACCCATATAGTCCCGGACTTAGATCCAGTTTACCCAGAGTCATAAAAATTTATACATAAAGTACTTTTAACTTAATTAAGAAAAACAATCATATCCTGAAAAGGATATATTTTTTCTTTTTTTTTTCCCCTTATTCCTCTTATGAGCATAGGGCCTCCACTTGACATTTCCATCATACTCGATTTTACTAGGGTATCATCATTTCTATTTCTGAGGCAATTCCTAATTTAATTTTTTAATCTGTTTTATGCTGTATTTGATTTGATATTATGAGTATTGGATCTTGGTTTTATTGGATCTTGTTTCTGATCTTAATTATGATCTAGACATGCTTAGGAATGGTTTAACCAGCATGAGCTTATTATTAGTGACAAAACAAAGGTCATATTTTATAATCTTAAAAAGAAAAGTCTGCATCAATTAAACCTTATATATCACTCTCCTGAGTGCAAAGTTGTTAAAATTTTTGATAAATCTTGTTTGTTTGTCAATGATAAAAAAATGTTCTGTTTTTTGGAAAAATGTAGTTCTAAATGTTTTAATATTGAAGAAGTCTGTAATTTTAAATACTTAGGGGTTAACTTAGACTCCCAGCTTAACTGGGATGATCACTGTGTAAATGTAGGAAACTACTGTAAGTCTACTCTGAGAGTAATTTATGAATTGAAAAAAACTATGTTCTGTACAAACTATTAAAACAATATACTATGGCCTATTTCAATCCAAAATTCAATACGGTTTAAGTTGTTGGGGTAGTAGTACATATAATAAATTACACCCTATACTTACTGTTCAGAAACACATACTTCGTATTTTATGTAACAAAAATAGATTTGAAAGCAGTCTTCCACTATTTATCGATTTAAATATCCTTCCGCTAAGGCATTTGTATTGTTAAGTTCTCAAAACAGTTTTTTTATTAGGTTATTTAAGTTTTATTCTAGACCAATACAATATACGCAATAACAACAATACAATGTGCGTTGTACCACAGTTTAGAACTACTTCTTTGCGTAATTTTTATTTTATATTTTCATGTTGTTTTTTTTTAATAAATTGCCGCTTAACATAAGAAAACTCAGATTACTAAATATTTTTTGTAAAAAAGTAAAGTCATGGTTATTATGTTTAGAATATTCTAGCGTTGAATTCCTTTTTGATGTACTTAGTTAAAGTTCTCAATTTCTATTATAATATTTTATTTATTTTCGCGGATTTCAGCAAGCACAAAAAGAAAAACTCGGAATTCAAGTTTATGTGCAGCTAAAGCATTAGTAAACAGAGGCCAATACCATTTTTTGCTTAGAACGCGTATTTGATAAACATTTATTGCATCATCAAATAGATTAGCTCCACTCATTGTGCGGTTTTATTGTTTTTACAAAATAGTTACGACAGAATTATCATTCCATCGCAAAGCAAGAATCTGCTTTATTTATACGGTTATCTCGAACAGTGTTCCTTTTAGAAATAACAAGAATCAATTTTATATGTAACAGTATTTATAACTATTTTATGAAAACAAAAACCTTAGCAGTTGTAAAATAACCAAGTGATGAGAGGTAGCACATAAGCTTGTGTGATGTAAATAAACTAGGGGCCCCTGCTGAGTAATTATATTTCAAGTTGAAGTCAAATTTAAAGTTTTTAAAAAAACAGTAATTTACGTACTGACATAGACTTCGCTCGATATAGCACAAACCACTCGTGTTTAATAAAAAGTTTTGTGGTTAGTAAGTTTTATTTACGACACATAAATACACGTCCCTCATATACTGCTTCGTTTCCGATATATTTCCTATAGTAAGTGGCATTTAGTGGATAAAATTACTATAAATAAAAAGTTTTGTTATTAAAGAGCGTACCTCCTACATAATAGATACACCTACATAATACATAATTTTAATAAAAACTATATTATTACTACAAATAACAAAAATTTAGAAACAGTTACTTAAAAAAATAAAAATGAAGAATTCAAGTGACCTACTATATCAAAATGAAGTACTCTAACTCTACTATATAAAAATAAATTTGGTAGTCATATGAACAATTCAACTGATTTTTTTTGTTTTTGCTTTTTTATATTTTTTATTTGAGATGAATTTGTTTCAACTGTGTGCGCATTTTTGTTTTATATACAATCTTATATATTATATATATTAGAAGTTCAATAAGGAGTAGGAGAATCGAAATAAAATAAAAAGGTGTCTACTGCGCAAGACCTTAAATGCTTGTCAATTATAATAATAGATTATTGAATCTAACGGTGTATTGGTTTCGATTTTCTACATTTGCTAATAAGCGCAAAACTACGTTTTCTCCTAGTCCATATAGGCTATCATTTTCGTCGGAAGCTTCTCCATAAGATATAAATGCGAACAGGGTTTTCGGCATCGGAACTTTAATTTATTAATTCTTCTATTTCTCGTAAACTGAAATACTTTTTTCTGAACATTTTTGTTTATCTTATATTCACTTTATTTTAACTCACTTTTATACTACGACTGATGACGATTGAACATCGGTTGTGATATTTATACTAATTTACTGACGTTGATTTTATAGTGGCTTGGTATTATATTTCCAAAAACTCAAAACCAGGTATCGAATTACTGTCTCTTATCATCAAGCTATTGACGCCGATTTAGCATAACAATTGTTATTTGATATTCAAGTATTTAATCACAGAACACGTGGTTCGTAATAAAAAAAGGCAGTATTTGTATAATCATAGTTTGGAAGAGCAAAAAACAACAAAAAAGAAGTTAGAATTTTTTTTTATATACAAATTTTTAGATATCGTTGAAACCTTATGTTTCGTTTTCGATACACTGCTTAAAAAAGTCACCATGTAGCTACAAATTTTGTTGGATTAGTTTTATATTGTGACTAAATTATTACTATGGCTTTGAAGTGGTGTTTTTTTATTATTTTTTTGTTTTTTTTTCTTATTTTAACAAGAATGAAAAGAAAACTCGAAATTCGGACTTTTTGACAAACATGGTTTTTGTCTCATTTACAAAAAAAAAAAGATAAATTAGATATTTTTTTCAATTTAAATAATAAATTTTAGTTTGATTTAAAATACACACTGGTTGACCGCTATGCCGGAAAACGTGATATGTTTCGTTTTCGACACTCTGGGTTTATATTGGTTAAAGAGTCTACAGAAAATACAGACGATGTCATTTTTAAGGAAAATTTAGAAAAACGAATCTGAATTTTCACAAACTTTTTAGCTAGTAAAAATATTCTGTTAGTACCTAATATACCTATTTAAAATAATTTACGTCTTTAAAAAGTCGGAAATTTTAAAACAAAGTCTTTGTATTTGTTGATTATTTCTCTTTTTTTAGTTTTTATTTATATTTAATAAAAAAAACAAAACAAACATTGATGACATGACATTTTGATGTACAGAAAAACAATTCATATAAAAAACTTACGGTAAAACGATCTACATATCGTCGCTTGATAATTATTTTAGTCCATAGGCCAATTGGTCAGTTTCGAGAAAATCGATTTCTGAATCTACGAGTGTACTGGGACGAAAAAGTTTCGTTTTTCTTTAATTCTTAAATTTTTAATTTATATTAAATATTTTTTATTTACATACTTCATTTATTTTCGTATGGCACAAAATAATAATCAAGCAAGGATATGTACTAACACAAAAACACATATCTATTTCATTGAGTATAGACAAATCGACCGGAAAACAATTGAAAATAACACTTCTGATTCATTTGAGACGTGTACCGGATTTCGAAAAGGCGATGCCCTAATAAAGAACTGGGACGTGTAGTACGATGAGCGGAAGTTCACGAACGGTACTATATTTTTCAGATCTGTCCAACTACAAGGGTGTGCTGACAATATTGACATCATCATCAGATCACAACGGGTAGTTATCGAGGTTCTTATTTTTGGAGCCCAAATTGAAGATTAAACGGAACGAATGGGTCTTCAAGTAAATTAGAATAAAACGAAATACGACAAATAAACAGACCTCTCAACATCATATTGATCAAAACATAACCGTCTGCACATATAATTTCGTAAGAGTTTACGACAACTTTCTTGGTTTCAACATTTATATCATAAACGATATCTATGTGGCAGTACGGCGAAGAATAACCCTTGAAAACCGTTGTTGCTTCCCGTTATCCAAACATCTCGGGTTAAAGCTCCTATTCCGTAGCACCAAAAAGTACTGATCTACAAAACGGGCATACTCTAAGTTCTGCTCAGATTAGACTCATTCGCTTGAAGAGACTACTGTGATGAATGAAAATGCTCCAGCCAAGAGAATCTTCCAATCCAAATCCGAAGGTAAAACACGTCGGGGCAGACCAAATCTTCGTTGAAAAAACGAAATATCAACAGACATTAAACAATTTAGTATCTTCAATTGGTGAGAAGCCGGTGTCACGTACACTTCACGGTGTAACATTTACATATTTTACATTACTTCAAGATTGTTATTTATAGTAAAAGGCACATTTCTAGTTTTATGTAGAAAAAGGGTAAAAAAAACATTGGGTATAAAGGGTAAAACTAAATGCTTATATCTTCTAAACTATTCGATATATATATAAAGTATGTATGAAAAGAGTTATAGAAAAAAAAAGACCTTTCTAACAGTAAAATAAATATTGTGAGGGTTTTATGGTAAATTCTTGAGGTATTTGGTTTTTCAATAAAGGTAATAAAGATTGCTTTTTTTTCAAAATTTTCTACTTTGAACTACAGTATTTCCATAATGGCAGCACCAATCATCCTCAAATAAACATTAAAATATGCACCAGACCTTTGTTTTTGTAGAATAAATATATATATGTATATTTAATATATCAACAGATATAACGGTTTTTATACAAAAACATCAAAACAACAAGGATACTTTCAAATGTCCTTTTCGTCTTTAAAGGACCATATTCGCAACTAAAGATATGTATTTTTGGAAAGTTAACAATTCGAACTATCCCTGGGAAATGGTCATGAAGTCATACACCAATATAACATCTCCCTCAGAGTCCCCCAGATCTACTAGAACTTGTTGGACATAAGACAAAATAAGAATGCATACTACAAAATGTTATTTGTCAGTTGAGTAAATATTTGTTGTATGTGAATAGGATTTCCTTAATAAACCTCTTTTTCAACTAAAACATAATAACGACTAGGGGCCCCTGCTGAGTTAACTATACTTTAAGTTGAAGCCAAACTTACAGTTTTTAACAGAACAGTAATTTACGTATTGACACAGACTTCTCACGATAAAGTAGAAATCACTCATGTTTTCATAAAAATTTAGAGGTTAGTAAATTTTATATGGGAAACATAAATACTACTCCCTCATATACTGTTTCGTTTCGATATATTCCTACACTAAGTGACATTTAATGGATAAAATTACTAAAAATAAAATATTTTTCTAATTAAAGAGGTATATATACATCATATACATATTTTAAATTTTTTTTAACCCGTATGCGCATTTCGTCCTTATATACAACTTATTTACATATTAAGAATTCATTAAGAAGAAGCGAAATAAAATGAACTGCACTGGCCCTTAAATGCTTGTAAATTACAATTCTAGATAGATGCTATAACTCTATTATATAAAGATGAATTTGCCAGTCATATGCTCAATTCAACTGACTTTTTTTTTTGTTTTTGTTGTTTTTATATTTTTTATTTTAGATGAATTTGTTTTTTTTTTGTTTTTATTTGACATTATGTAACAATGTACATTATGCTCACTGCAAGTAATTTTATAATAACTGATTTGTTTGTTTTTGTTTTTTATTTTAATAAGAACTCACATATGCATAATGTATTTGCTGAATAATAAAACCATATGAGTAAAAAAATTTCAACTGTGTTCGCATTATTGTTTATATACAACTTATTTATATATTAACGAGTTCATTGGAGAGAAGTGAAATAAAATGAAAAGGTGTCCACCGCGCAGGTCCTTAAATGCTTTTCAATTATAATTATAGATATTACATTGTTTTTATTTATGATAAAAACGTAAATATTTGAAATACGACAAAAATTTACAGAACTTTGAAGTAACTACTTGTAGTAAAAAAACATACAACAAAACACAAATTTTCACCCTTTTCGGAACATACAACAAAATAATGCCTAAGCACTGTGGTGATACGACAAATTGAATATTCGATATCTCTGAAACTAAATGAAATTTTGAAAAACGGATAAACACATTCGAAAGAGCACCCAAAAAAACCTCTATATCAAGTTTAAACAGAAACCGCAAAAAAATTCGACATTTATTGAATCAGCTGACAGTATAACTCTCATCATTCACTTTCCTCGAATTAAAAAACAATTACAATCAATTGAATAACGTTACAAAGACAAAACCAGTTAAAGAAGCCATTATTTCAATAGCAAAATGGACCATTGTGGAAATATAATGTAAAATAGTACATCAATTGGATCCGCCTTTACATGGAAGAATATTACTTCAATTTTAGAAAAATAAATTAGGTTAATAAATTAGTAAAACAGAAAAAGGGAACGTTTGTTTTTGTAAATAGAAAGGAGTACATTTAATTTCTATTCCCCACCTCACCTTCCTGATAAACAATGACACATATATCTGATGAAGTGTATATAAACACAATATTCCAATATATATGCAACCCTCCTAAATCTGTGCAACATTTTTGTGAAAATTTCTCACTAAACCTTTTGAATCCTAATGGAGCATAAATAAAAAAAATGTATGTTGCACTACAAAATAATACCATTCTTCACATTAAAATTGTTTTTCATTAGAATATCTATTTCGTCGAATTTTTCATTTCAAAATTTTTTTAGGTTTTAAAATCATTTTTACTAATTGAATTTGACGCCATTAATGATATATAACTCAATAAAAAAGATAGCTTCCATTAATTTAGAAAATATCCTTGCAAAAAATACATTACCAGCAAATTGAATTTTTCAATTTTTTAAATAACTCTATTTTAGTCCTCCAGTAAAATATTATTCAAATTTCATAAAATTCTTTTTAATATTAAACTTGTAGTAAAATACTCAAACAAATTATAATCGGTATCAGTGAATGTTGCCTCGAGAAAATTTCAATTTTTAATAACCTTTAAACTATTTTTATTAAATAAAGCTAATTGAATAATATGCAGATGATGTTGATGTCAATTTAATAAATTTTATATGAAAATATTTTCCAACATTGTTTTAAATTTGTTATGAAAACTATCTTACCAATTCCATCCCAATAATCATCTTCATCTACATTGGTTGATGTATAACGTGACCGTGGTGGAGTATTGTAATTATCTTTTAATGCCAATTGTAATTCACGTCTATGCAAAGCATCAACAGCAGCTTGTAATGAATATGGCGAATGTTGCCCCATTGTTCCTGCTGCTATAGTCCATAAAACTAAGCAACAGAAAATGGATTTGTTAAACCAATTATTCATATTGTAACCTAGAAATATAAAATAAAAATAAATTAAATTAATATATTAAATTAATAATTGGAATGTAATGAATTCAATTTAAAAATAAGGTTATGGCAATTAAGGCAAAATTAAAAATAAAGATATGAAATAACCTGTCAATAAAAAGGTAGATAATACTAACTAATTAGACAACCCCTGCCCTGACAGTCACATTAAAATGGTAGATAATAGTTCAATAATTTTAATATTCTACCTCATGTGCAAAGAAATGGGTTAACAGAGAAGTAGCAGTAAGCAGGTTATGATGATTGATTTACTTAGTAAAATATTTGCATAAAGACTCAATGAGACTATGTAGATACATAAAATATGAAGATGTGGAGAATATCGAAAGATGTATTATAGACTAACTGTATTATAGACTAACCGATAGGTCCGTTTTCTCTTTTATTTTTCATTTTCAAATCATATAAAATTTTGAATAACGATTATACATAAAGTAGGTATTACATTTTTTTAACAATAATTAGTATAGAAGAAATAATGAATGAATTACATGGTTATGTGTAATACTATCATTGCAATGTACTATATTAGATTGCTCTGAAAAGATAATTAAAATAAAACATTCGTAATATTAATGAACAGTCTTTCAGGCTGAATTCTTTGCTATAAACGCAGTAGTGAACATAATAAAAGAGCAAAGATGGTCTAACAAAGTCATTAGAATTTTTAGTGACAGTCAGACTGCTTTACAAGCTTTTGAAAGTAACCTCATCAAATCTAGATTGGTAGAAGAATGCTTTGAAGCGTTAAGCCTTATACGGCTCCGAAATCAAACACAACTGATCTGGATACCGGGTCAAAGTGGCTTGACTCGGAATGAGAAGGCTGACGAACTAGTCAGATGATCGGCGGGTAACAATTTATGGACCGGAACCGGCAGTTGGTATATTTATTGGTAACATTAAACTATCAATAGAAAACAATGCGAAGAGGGAAGCAAACATTCTTTGGGGTATTGAAGGACACAGGGTCTCCAAAATATATGCATCAAGCCATCAAGAATGAACACCAAAATAACCAACTTCCTGCTAACTCTCAATAGAGCAGACTGCAGGAAGATGGTTGGCATACTTACTAGTCATAATCACATGAATAGACACATGTGTAGACTAGCGACTAAGCGACGACCCAACCTGTAGACATTGTTTGGAAGAGAAAGAAACCTCCACACATTTTGTAGGAGAGTGCATAGCTCTTTCAAGGCTGAGACTCTGAATTGGCTGAATTGAGAGGCTGAATTTATGAACCTACAAGAATTTCAATTTGTGCATTTGTAATTTCTTTTTCTCACTCTATAGTTTTTTTTTTTTTTGTTTTTACTTTATATTTGTAGACTTTTTTTTTAATATATTATTTATAATAGCATATAAAATTTTGTTCCACTCTATTGTGTTCATTTGTATTTATGTACAATAATTTATTTATTCATTGAATATTAATTAACCTGAAATGTATTAAATAGTAATCCACATTTCACATAGTGTCTACAATTATATTTTTCAAATCAACCCTCCTCATATCCTAACTTTAGTTGTAGTTGTCTCTGTATATTCAAACGTACCAATTAGTATATCCATCTAGTGTTTTGGCTAAGTCAATATAGCTTATGTGTTTATTACCAATTAGTAACATTCTATGAGTTGGCTCATAATTGCCATAATGGGCCCTATGTAAACTTAATGTAAAGAAGTTTGTATTTCGAAGGCGATTATTTGAATTAATGTTGATGTTATTCAAAATCTGAGGAGAAACAATGTTTCCTTTAATAATTTCAGTAAGAAAAATAACATCCGCCACTCGTCTTAATTTCAAAATTTTCAAATGAATTAAGTTCAATCTATGCTCATATGGAGGTAAAATTAATGTATTTGACCATTGGAAGTTACGCAAAGCATATTTTAAAAATTTTCTTTGCACTGTCTCAGACCTATTGATATGTACTTAATAGAAAGGGACTAAACTCGACTAGCATACTTCAAATTTGGTCAAACGAGACTAGAATAGAAAGATTTGAGAATTTAGGGATCGATCAACGTTTAACAAAACCTAACATAGAATTAGCTTTATTGATAATATTACAAAAATGTGATTTAAAGTTAAAAGTTACTTTGTCGTCAAGTAAACCTCTAAGTCTTCAATTGAGATCGTTTTGGAAAGGCTAATACCATCTAACGAATAATTAATACAAACTGAATTAAGTCGGCATGTGTAACACATAAGTGCACATTTAGTCACATTTAAAAGAAGATTATTATCTGTACACCATTTGGAGAAGTTATCTAATTCCCCTCATAAAGCGTTTTCTAAAGAAGTAATTTTTTTTTAAATTTTCATGTCTTCCGCGTAAATTTTCATTTCACTATTAAGAATTACTTAACAGACATCATTAACCGAGATTATAAAAACAAATGGTCTTAAATGACTGACTTGTGGGACTCCTGAATTAGCATAAAAAGTATTAATATACATAAAAAGTGAATGAGTGCTTCCAAATAGAGTGAAAAATTCCTGGTTTTAAAAAAGAATCGAACATTAATGACATTGGCAGTGGAATTGCTGAGATACTTGAGCATTTATTAAGTATAATTTCGGGAATGCCATTTTGGTCCAGGTAAGTTATTAGTTTCAAAATTGTCCACATATTTTTTTATTAAAGCTTAATTAATATCAATATTAGACCAAGTAGTTTTAGGAAAATCATTCAAAAGCGAAAAATCATCATCATTTGGTGCGAAAATTGAGTTAGCGTACGCTGAACTAAGATATTCTCGAATGAAATTAGATATTATTTCTGGATCATTACTAGAAATTCTATTGGATTTTCACATGAGTAGGAAACTCATCACTTTACATTTTGGAATTGACGAATCTCCAGAAATGTTTTGGATTCGATATTAATTTAGAAGACATTCCACGAACAAAATCGTTATAAAGTAACTAGGGGCCCCTGTTGAGTAATTATAATTCAAATTAAAGCCAAATTTAATGTTTTTAAAAGAACAGGGATTTGCATGAAGTGATATAGACTTCTCATTACAGAGCAGAAAACACTCACGTTTTAATGAAAAGCTTTTAAATTAGTATGTTTTCGTTAAAAAACATAAATACCTTACTTCTCAGTTTCTGTTTCGTTTTTACCTATTTCCCAATGTGTTTCGTGAATAATAAAACCATATAATTAAAAAATGTTCAACTCTGTGCGCATTATTGTTATATATACAACTAACTTATTACATATTAAGAGTTCATTATGGAGAAGAGAGATAAAATGAAAAGGTGTCTACTCCGCAGGTCTTTAAATGCTTGTCAATTATAATTATAGATGATGAACATATAGTACAATAAAAATTGGCGGTTAGTTATGAATGTTATGTATTCAAACAAAAATAATAAAATATTGCCTGGTATCTATATATACATATTATGTACGTAAAAACAAAAATATTGATTTGAAAGTTTAAATAAAAAATTTTCAATTCCATACATGCATTATTATTGTACATGTTGATTACATATACTTGGTTACATGCTGTATCTTCTACACCAAATGTACATATACTATATATATACTATGTATCTACATATGAATGAAGTAGATTTATGTAGATACGTAATTTCATAAAAGTAAAAAAAAATAATTTTGGTGAAAATTGTAGGTATATAAATATGTATGTACTATGTATGTATGTAATTCTGAAACAGATTAAGCTCACAATTCTGCAAGAGAATTAGTAAATTTTGGGTCTATATTTTCATTAACCAAAACGGTGTTTATTTATAAACTAAGAATATTTTTGGTAAATTGAAAAAATAATATAAAGTTAAAATGCTTGTCAATTATAATTATAGACTAGGGGCCCCTGTTGAGTAATTATATTTCAAGTTGAAGTAAAATTTAAAGTTTTTAAAAAACAGTAATTTACGTACTGACATAGACTTCGCACGATATAGCAGAAACCACTCGTGTTTAATAAAAAGTTTTGTGGTTAGTAAGTTTTATTTAGGACACATAAATACACGTCCCTCATATACTGCTTCGTTTCCGATATATTTCCTATAGTAAGTGGCATTTACTGATAAAATTACTAAAAAGTTTTGTCATTAAAGACGTACGTATACCTACATAATACATAATTTTAATAAAAACTATATTATTACTACAAATAACCAAAATTTAGACACTATTAAAAACATAAAAATGAAGAATTCAAGTGATTTGTTTTTTTGTTGTTTTTATATTTTTTATTTTAGATGAATTTGTTTTTTTGTTTTTTTTTGGCATATCTACATAGATTCATTTGCAAGTATATAATGTAAATTATAATAACTGATTTGTTTGCTTTTGTTAATTATTTTCATAAGATCTCACTTATGCATAATGTATTTGCTGAATAATAAAATCATATGAGTACAAAATTTTCAACTGTGTGCGCATTTTTCTTTTATATACAACTTATATATTACATATATTAGAAATTCATTAAGGAGTAGGAGAATCGAAGTAAAATGTCTACTGAGCAGGACCTTAAATGCTTGTCAATTATAATTATAGATAGCTACTTAAACTCTACTATGTAAAATTAAAATTACCCGTCATATGAAGAGTTCAACTGATTTTTTTTTTTGTTTTTGTTTTTTTATATTTTTTATTTGAGATGAATTTATTTTTATTTGACATAATATGTATATATAGGTTCATTGCAAGTAATAATAAAAACTGATTTGTTTGTTTTTATTTTAATAAGAACTCACGCATAATGTATTTGTGGATAATAAAGCCATATGATCAAAAAAAATTCAGGTGTGTGCGCATTATTGTTTTATATACAACTTACTTATTATATATTAAGAGTTCATTATGGAGAAGAGAGATAAAATGAAAAGGTGTCTACTGCGCAGGTCCTTAAATGCTTGTCAATTATAATTATAGATTCCGAAAATGCTTTGACTTCATCAAAAAGGCTTTTAAATATATTATAAACGTAGGGATTCTTTGATATTCGATATCGTAGATTTTTGTGTCTCGACTCCAATAGAATTCGAACAATAAATTTTCAGAGGCTACAGTACAACGAATATTTAATTTTTATTATAATTAAATTTAATTTTTAAATAATCAGTCATATATTATAATATGATATATACATTTTAATTTTTTGTTAGTAATGTTAGGTATAGTTTAAGTAAGTCTTACTTTAATTTGAAATATGCAAGAGAGATATTCACGAGAGATTATAAATAAATAAATAAACAAATAACAAACAAAGTGCGGGCCAAGGACTCGCCTAGGTTAAATAACCTAATAAAAATCTAATATGTATAGCCATATTTATAATATTTTATCATTTAGCCTCTATTTTATTCATACTTCCCGAACTCAACATACATACATAATTCAGCCCCATTCTAGAACCAAATATAGTATTTCATGCAAAACATGGGCAATTTTATGTTGATTTCTCTACTACTGACATTTTTTTGTATATAATGAATGCCTCTCTATGTGTTACCAACATAATTACAATTCACAGGATGCAAGACATGAACGGCCTTATTATTAAATAATTAAAAGGTTCAAAAGGCAACTTATTAAAAATTCTATTTTTTTTTTTTATTTTATTATTTTACTTTACTTTAACACATTAAAAGTAGCATTATAATATCCTTTCGTTTATTTCTTCTATTTTCTAAGGGTGTCAAAAAAACAAAAATAAATTTAAATTAAAATTCTTTTCACTATTCTGTTGAGAATTACATTGTAACAAATTTATTTTGTCCTAAAAAACTAAACGAATATTACATAAATTCATACATACAAATTACACCTAAAGAAATGGTTTTTTTGTTAATTATATACCTACCTTTACCTGTCTACTACCTATTAAAAAAATATATATATATTTTAAAATATTTCGAAAAGGTGTGTGAAATGAAAAAAATGGAAAAATAAGTACATGTAGGTATGTGCAGAGAGCTACATAAACATATATTCTATATATAAACATTAATTTATCCCGTAGGGATGAATTTTTCTCAGCTAAAAATATAAGAAGAAAAAGTGTCACTTGAATTAAATTCAGGAAAGAGATAGAATAAAAGATTTAAATATATATATATATATATATATATATATATATATATATTTTTATTTCTTATTTTTTTTTTTTACCACACTTAGACACGTTCTTATCGTAGCAAAAGTGCTTAAATATTTTGCAAAGGATGTGAAATTCAATTAAAAAATTGCATATATTTGGAATTATTTTTGTTTTTTTTTTTTGTGTTTTTGTTTGTGGTTGAAATTTATCACAGGATAAGTGTATTTTGGTTTCTTTGAATTTTTAAAGTTAAATTTTTTTAATTTCTTTATTTTTTGAAGATTTTTTAGAGCCACTTACATGCAAAAGTGACAAATTTTTAACGATTATTCCAACAGAGTTTGTCGTTTTCTTATTTTTTAATATTATTTTATTTTTAGCACTATTTCTCAATTAGTACTTTTTATTTGTCTTAAGTACTACAGATGATGCAAGGCAATGGATTAATGAGGAAATAAATTTTATTTTTGTTTAATAATCTAATCACAGAAAATATGCAATCCAAAAATATGGTAGGTAGTTTTGCAAATCCGTAGAGATATTAAAAAATTTAATTTTTTAGTAAAAAGAAGTTGAATGCTCCAAGGAGGGTGTACTGGAATAAAATTTAAACTTTTTGAGTAAAATTTTTTTAATATTAGGTATACCTATACAAATAGCATTGCAGTATTACCATCTCTTTTTTTATAACACAATATAGCCAAAACTTTTACAAGATATTACTTTTACCGCTTGGTCACTATAGGTTAGGATTAAATAAGATAAGAAGAAAGATATGACATGGATTAGCATGAAGTTGAAAGAAAAAAGGTACTAAAATTTTCCATAAATTTCCGTAGATTGTATGCAGAATGATCGAAACCATTACAGTGTAGTTTTTTTTACAAATGGTGTGGCTTTTCAATCTTTTCAATTAAATAAATTTTACGCCCTGATAGGGATAAAGTTTATGACACAAAACACAATTAAGAGCATACTCTGGTAATAAAATGGAACTATTCTATTTAAGAAGTAGTAATTTTGACAATAGTAGCTGTCCACATTTAGTGAGTTGATGAGAGAGAAATTAATGATGTCAGAGAAATTAATAATTAAATACTGGAAACATCGTAAAACAAACAGTTTTTCTACCTAAGTCACTGTTAAGATCACAAAAGAGAAAAAATGAAAAGTTTTTCTTGAAGAGCACTATACTTTCTTTAAGATTGCTGTATATGAAAAATAAAATGAGAAAGAAAGAGAACACAGCATATGCTTACGTAAATCACCACACGATGACCACACCCACTATGATTACTACAAATGACCAAAATATATAAAACAATAATTCGAGACAGTTACTTTTACAAATTAATAGAATAAATTTCCTTTAATTATGTTTACAAATAATAAGATGTTGAAAGACACAAAATGGCTATATTTTATTTAAAAGTTTGAATATTTATTATAAAACCAAATAGACATTTTTTTTCAACTTTTTTACATAGTAAGAGTTCATTAAGAAGAAGCGAGATAAAATGGGAAGGTGCTTATTGCGCATGTCCTTAAATGCTTGTCAATTATAATTATAGATTTTCGTTTATTTTTTAATTCATGTTTTTGATTTTGCCAATGTGTGACTGTGAATTGAATTGATTACCAATAAATTTTCAATAAATTCCAAAACTTTTTTATTTTGTGTAATGCAACATTATTATTATTATTTTTATATTCCGGGTGTTCCAGAGCATGTGTATGAGCTTTTTAAGAGCTAATTCGAGGGTACTCTATCGATTGGAGATATTTTTAACTCCCGGGAAGGACGGCAAATCGGTTTTTCAAGATAAAAAATCATTGAAATTTGCCGAAATCGAGATTTTCAAATCGAAAGGGGTACTTTTTTGTGCAAATTCGGATTGTACGTCAAGCCATACCAAACCATAGCTTCTTATTAAAACGTTACTGTTTACTGGTTGATAATGAAAAATCAATATCAGTCTATTTAAATCCCTTTTCTGTTAAAAATGTTAAATTTGGCTTTAACTTGAATTATAATTAATAAATAAGGGTCTCTAGTATAAATTATAGTTTGGGAAAATGAATATATGTATAGCCTACGTCTGTATTTACTTATATGCAAAAACTACTATTTAAGATACACATCATGAAACCAATCAGCAAGATAAAGTTTTACATTAGATTGTTATAACCACTAATAAACCGTAAATTAAACCTTCATGTAGTAAATAAACTTCTACTGTCCAAACCATTTTTTCAGAGCGCTCACATCTTAGTAACGCTACAAATTTTGAAAAATTTCTATATAAATTTTCTAAAATTGTACTAACAACTATGGAAGTAAAAAATCCCTTTTTTTTAATATATTTCCGTTACTTATCAACCGTTTTTCATGAAAGAAAATGTAAGTATTTTATAAAAATAAAATTATTATTGAAGTTTTTCTTTATAAGTAAAAATTCAGATAACACGACACAAGCAAAAAAAGAAGACAATAAGCTCATATAAGCATATTTTTGGATAATTCATTTATGTAATTTTTTGATCTACTTTGTTTTTTTAACAAACATTGTTTTTTAACTTCCCTGCTTTTTTTTTTTTTTGTTTTTTATAATTACGAATTGTGAAATTGTTTTAATACACATAAAACGAACTTATTCTTATGCATATTAAAAATTTCGTTTACATTTCGAATTTAATGTTTATATCTCAATTATTATATTCTAAATTTTGAAATTCAGCACTTCGGTTGATTTTTCGTTTAATAAAAAAAAATTTTATAGGATAAGTATATTTTTTTATAATAATATATAAGATAAGTATTTTAGAATATATTTAAATATTTTAAAACATTCTTTTGAAGATTTGAATGAAACTCAATATCAACACATTTTGAAAATAATGAGGGGAAGTAAATAAAAGTGTACCTATGAGCAAAAGAGTAGCAAACAAATTTCATAATAAAAACCAAACTCATTTTCTATATTTTCAAGTTTTCATTTGTAAAATTTAATTTTTTTAT
The DNA here is from genome assembly GCA_963942445.1 of Argyra leucocephala. NCBI lineage: Eukaryota > Metazoa > Arthropoda > Insecta > Diptera > Dolichopodidae > Argyra > Argyra leucocephala. Next base: position 111,991,477 of record OZ012678.1, read on the forward strand.
TATGACAAAAACAAGAAGGAAATTTATTTTTTTCTGATTTAATCAAATTTCCCTAAAAGTCAACATATTTTTTTTTAAAAAAAAAATATTCTAATAAATTGAAAACAAAAATAAAAGACCTTTTTTCTCTAAAAAAAAAAACAAAAATTTTTAAATTGAAAGGAAATTAAATAAATTATTTTCCTCATTTTTTTCTGCTAATTTTTATAATTTTACAAAATTTACACAAAAAAAAAACAAAAAATATTTCTAATATCAAACACACCTTTATTTTTATTTTTCTTATGTTACAAAAATAAAATAATAATCACAGTACAAGGAGTGCTAAAAATCAATGAAATTAAATAATTAAAATAAAGTTAAATATTTGTAATGTGTTGTCAAATATTGAACGATTATGTTATTATCGGCCTGATAATTTAATAGAAAAGGAGGACTTAATATCATACTAGTGAGTTCAAGGTAACAAAAATAAACAGTAGTTATAAATAATTTGATATTAATTCTGGATATTCATAAGCACAGAAGACAGTGATTATTCCAGTTGCTTGTAGAAATATAATTAGAACTAACTTTTTCGATTTAACCTTTCCTCTATATGCATTTGGGTCAAATTGACCCCAATCGTTTTTAAAATAAAAAAAACTTATTTCGCGTCAATTAAGTTAATCAACCAGATTATATGAAAGCCTCAATTAGTATTTTCTAAACACAAAATAAGAAAACGGCATCAAATTCAATTGTATATCAAGTAGGTATCCCGGTTTGAAGAAAACTATACGCATATCTGTGCACTGGGGGGAACATGACCCCACATTTGTTTCATGTATTTTCTATGAAAAATCATAATATACATGAAGACAAAAGTTATTTTTAAGTTATACATGGTTATATATAACTATAGGCATGGATAACTTCTTCACAAGTTGTATATTGGCTGAACAGTTATTAGGAAAAAAAACAAGAATAATTGGGAAAATTCGTTAAAAAAAATCTGATCTGCCAAAAGGATTCACCAGCAAAGCAGAAATCGAGAAAAGACGTGTGATTTCTTCAGAGTTATGTTTTGACGAGAATCTTACGTTGGTAAGCTACATTCCAAATCCAAATAAGAACGTCTTGTTACTATCAACTTTGCACAACGATAAAGGTGTTGAAGCTGGTTCAAATAAACTCAACATCATATTGAAATTGTAATTAAAAAAACTAAAGGCGGAGTTGATACACTAGACAAATTAGTGAGAAAGTACATGTGCAAAAGAAAGACTAAACGATTGCCAATGGCTTTATTTTTTATTATGATCAACATCGCTGATGTTGCAGCGTTTAATTTTTATAAATATGCAAAAACTCAACTATTCAACCAGCCGAAATCATCTCAACATAAATTGTTCTTGAAGAAGTTAGCTATGCAATTGGTGCAAAAATGTATATTAAGTCGTCTATCCAACCCTAGAGCAATGCAGGAAAAGTAGTGAATTTAAGACGCATTGCAACAGGCGTTGAAAAAGCTATGAATACAGCCAGTAAACGTCAACGGTGTCATATTTGTCCTCGATCTGCTGATGTTAAAACACGAACATTATGTTGCATTTGTAAAGAAGCATCTTTAGCAGCACATTCAAATTATCTGGAGGTTCAGGCATTGCACCATGTTTAAGCTTAAGATATTTTTCTTGATTTTTGTTGTGATTAAATTGAATTTTGTACTTAAGTTTTGGTTGTAGCTTAACTTAATTATATTTCTTTTACTTTATTTTGTAAATAAAATCGATATTAAAAAAAAATTAAAAATAATTTGAAATTTTTTATATAAAATATATGAAAATATATATGGGGTCAGATGGACTCCAGTGCACAAACTACGATAAAAAAATCTATGCACAGAGGAAAGGTTAAATAATAAGATTCTAGTGTCCTATTTGTTATTATTATTTTTAAATTTATACGCTGGATGGCAGGTCCCAGGTTCGATTCCCTATAAAGCAAAAAAAAAGTGCTTAATGGGTTTTTCGACTTGGTTCAGTACCCTTTGTCATTGGGATAAATTAGATGACAAAAAATAATTGAAAGTATAATCTGGTAACAAATTAAATAAATGGTATAGTATATTTAAGAAGGCTTAGTTTCCGATAATATCGGTGGTTTTCCACATTTAATGAGCCATTAATTTGATAATTAAATGCTCAAAATATTGTAGATATTATACTAGAATATTTACAATATTTCGACCAATTAAAACTTGCCTTACCGAGCTTAATTAAGCACAAAAAGCTGATGCTAAATACATTACTGTCAGCATAAAAAAAATTAAAATCGATAATGGATCTTATATATCTACTAATCTGTGCAAGTTAACGAAATCAATTAGATCTTATATCAAATATTACGTCTCGAAATATCTTCTATTCTGTTTTAGAAAACTTTACCTAGAGCTCGTAGTGTGTAGTGTAACTGCAAGAGCAATCTCTTTTATTGCAGTTGAGATAATGAGACTCTTAATTAATTATTAGTTAATAATTAAATGAGTGATTTTATCTGAGTCTATTGATTTTTATTTAATCGTATTTATGTAATTTATATAAATCATCAATACAAGTCGATATCACACTCAATATGTCAATTACCTAATTAAAAGTTGATAGTTTTTATTTGATGTTATACAAGGAACATGTTATTATTTAAAGTTGATCTCAAAGTTTGTACAGTATTCACTTTGCATATAATTTAAACGGTTAACATTAGCACAATAAAAATGTAAGAATATTTAAAAAATAAATATTGCAAAATTTTAAAACTCAAAATTTTAAATACCAAAAGGACAGATTAAAGAAGAATTAATTGTAGACATGAAAAAATCGAGTTTGTAGGCCTATATAATAAAATTGAGATTTAAGTAGGTATATATTACAGAAGTAAAAAAATTAAATTACGTCTTTTGCTTTGTCTCATTAAATTATTGGTATTTTTTTTTATATAATTCCAAGTCTATGTGATGAACACTCTACTGCTTTTACACAGAGATTTGGAATACACAACCACATACAATAGCTTTTTTTGTAGAACTTATCATTTAAATATCATTTCGAATTTAAATACCGAATATATTACACTCGTATCATTCTAACTAGCAAAAAAAGTCTAATATTTTCAATACAACTATCAAATAAAATGTATTATTTTTATTTTTAACAGCTTAACAGCTTACATTTATTATTAGCGAAAGTAAATCAATGAAAATTATTTCATTAAACTGAAATTTTCTAACAATTATCATTTAATAGCAAAAACTAATTATACAAATTAAAACAAAAAAACATTTAAGTTTCTCACTCAATTACTTAATTCTAGCAATTTATCATAAATAAACATTTTGTGCCCAAAAATTGTATTAGATATAAGAGCTGTCAATATTAGAGAATCGATATTATTTGACGTACTCTATGATATGATATGACCAAAATATTTTAAAGATTTATCAGCAGGGATAAGAATTGCTGTAAAGGGCTTAAAACTAATATAAATTACATCTATCTTTTTTAAAGGATTGGTACCTGACGTTTCTAGTTCTTCAACAATATATATTCTTAATATACTTTGTCTTATCCTTTAGATAATTTGAAAGACATTTGAAAGCATTCTTGTTGTTTTAATGTTTTTGTAAACAAACCGTTATATCTGTTGAACTATTAAACATATATAAATATCTTATCTAGTATAATAATGCTTCAAAAAATATTTCAACGTTTATTTGATAGTGATAGGTGCTGTTGTTGTGAAGATATTGTGGTTCAAAATTGAAAATTTGGTATTTTTCTTTAAAAACTAAACATCCAATATTTTATCATCTTTTTAAAAATACATCCCTAATGGTGAATTTAGCTCTGCAGCAAATGTTGTATCCGCGTAGGACCAAATAACTATATCTCAAATAATCAAATATATTTGGTGTACATCTCTTCCTTTAAGGACAAAAAGGACATTTGAAAACATCCTTGTTATCGAAAATATCTAATAGATCAACAAATATAACGATATACAAAAACATTAAAATAACAAGAATGATTTCAAATGTAATTTTTTTAAAAGGATAAATACACCTTATACAGTATATTTGAAATACAGTCATTTGGTCCTACGCGGGGGTACACCATTTACTTCAAACTACTTATACAAAACCTTTCTTGTATAGAAGTAAGTTTATATAATGGGTAAGATCAGATGAAACATTTCATACCTCCATATATTTTATGTTGCTGTTATTTTTTTTTTTTTTATGTATTAGTTAATTAAACGAAGAAAACTAACTGTGTTGTTTTGCAGTAACTTGGATGTTATTTTTCATATAGCATAATTAAATTTTGTTTAAGTAATCACTAAATATTTCTCTCGAATAACTTTTTAAAGAAGAGTAAAAGAAAATAGAAAGCTTTTATTAGAAATTTCAGATATAGAAAAACTTTTTCATATCGTTTAGTGTGTATGAGTTTGTGGGCATTAAGGAGATACAATCATACTAACTAAAAAAACATTCTAATAATAAATTTTAATACAATTTACTATCAAATCTGTTCACTCATTTCTGGAACTCATATTTTATTATTGATGATGATTATTATCATCATGACAATACTCACTACACTTTATTTAATTAAATTTATTTTTAATTTTCTTTTTTTTAATTGAATCAAAACAAAACAAATTAAATTTGTATAATATGAGTTTTACTTTCTGTTTTATTTCAATTAAAGTTCAAGGTATGAGGTAAATATACAAAATGGAGAAAAATATGAAAAAATTATTTTCAACTTTTAAAAATAAAATTTTAGGATATTTTTATCTCATCAAAGTATATTATTAACGTTAAGAGTCAACATTTATCAAATTATTTTTGAAATCATCTAGACTCAAAATTGAATATTAAAAGAGATTTGATAAAATTGTAGGTCGGTAGACATTAGAAAGAAAATAAAAACAAAAAAATTCATTGAATTCATTTTCCTACCTTCATAATTAGATTTTGATTGGATTAAATTTTTAAAAATATTTTATACTTATATGCAACACATAATTAATTTATATTAATAAAGGTCTAAAATGATGGAGCAGTCTTTAGTTAATTTTTAATGAATTTTGAAGTATGATATATATTATACTCGTATATTTTTAATTTAATTTCACCACTTTGTATAACAACTTTTTTATATTATTTTTTTTCCTAACGGTTATTTTTGTGATATATATATAATAGAAGAGGTTAAAAATCAGAATTTTGTAGTGCTGTTGAAATTATATTGGATCATCCAAAAATGAATATTATCTATTAATATTATTTTTGTATCAAAGAATTATAAAATGTCATTCAGTATCATAAGATTATAAAATTTAATTAATTATTTTGTTAAAATGCAACGAATTATTTAAAAGAAATAAAATTAATTTATTCTGATTAAAAAATTAATTTAATAAAATTAGTCCATTAGCTCTGAGCAGAATGAAAATAAAATGAAATAAATGACTAAATTGGGAAATTAAGAATTTTAAAAATAATTATATTTCTTATCACAGTAAAGCATCAGCATTATTTACCCTACAAACAAAAGAAATAAAATTTTAACTTTTCTAAGACTGCTTTAATATTATCAAAGAAGTGGTACTGTACAGCAAAATTACACTTATTTGTGTTGTAAAGGATCTGTCATTTTATATCAAACAGCAAGATTTTCACACAAAACTCTGCGATGTGTAATCCGACGTGTTCCAAGGCCTTATTGCACCCACACTAAACCTCATATATACGCTACATATCGCAACGATAGCCAGGTGTGAAATTAAAAACATTTGCTGATGATATAGCAATTATGGCAGACATCGATCCTTTACAAGCCTCAAATTTCCTTCAACGGAATCTTAATCAAATTCAAAGCTTGCTTCACAGTTGGAATATAAAAGTCAATGAAAATAAGCCAATTTAAAAAAGTAAAGGCAACTGTCCTCTAGTATTTTTGTATTACAGTACAGTATTACAGTATTATAGTACAGTAATACTCCAGGGACATTTTGTCATAAATCTGGGGATTGATCTTGATAGGTCTTTAATATGAGAGAAGTATATAATTTACAAGCGCAATCAATTGGGACAAAAGCTGGAGAAGACTATATTTGTTAATGGGAAAAAGTTCTTAATTATCTTTGGAAATCAAGATCCTGCTATATACAAAAGTATATTTAGACCTATATGGTTGTACGGAATCTAACGTTGATGTAATTCAAAGACTTAAGAATAAATTTCTAAGAATGTTAGTCGATGTTCCGTGGTTCATGCCAAATAGTTTCATCTACAATGATGTGCAGGTACCTTCAGTACATGCTGAAATCACAAAATATTACACAAAGTACAGAAGCATATTGGGAATACAGGTAATGAAATTGTGAATGATCCAATCAAAAAAATTATCTAAAACCACATCTTCCTGCAGTTATTGGGTTTTTGTAATGTTCCATTTTCTACAATTAAAATGAAGAAGAAACAATGGCTTAAAATATAAACCAAAACTAACTTGAAACATAATCAAATTATCATGAGAAAAAATTAAGCTTACCTCTTCATACATTAAATACAGAAATACAGTAGTGTAATTTTTAATTACATGTAGGAAGGCAGCTGCGATGGTATTCGAATATATTATTTTTGTTTGTTTTTAGTTAAATATAGAAAACTACTACTATATTGTTAAAATTCAAGTTGTTGCCAGATTATACTCTCAATAATTTTTTCACCAATTATTTTATCTGAATGATAAAGGGTAGGCGTGCAGATCAAAAAATCTATAAAGCGATTGGCTTTCATCGATAATCGAAACTAGTACCTTCTGAATCTTACATACTGCGCCAATCAACGTGTATAATATAGAGAACTCTTTTTGCAGACAATAAAGAATATGATTTTTGGAATTGTTATTCATTAATAATGTAATATGATATAATTTGGATTTGAAATGTTTTTGCACAATACTACCGACATTTTGTAATATTAAAGAAGTTGAATTGTCCTACTAAAACTATTTATATTTTGTGTTCTACTATTTTGTGTTCTACTAGAAAGTATGGGTCTTTTTATTGAACCCGCATAGTCAATGTGTACTCTCTCATAGATTTTCTGGTTTAGTGTAACAACGTTTTCCTCCAAACGACTTCTGCAGAACTTGTAGAGAGGAGGAGGATGAAACTGTCCAACATCTACTCTGTAAACCCTGTAGAAACCAGATACCATAAAAGGAAAACCCATTTAGGAGCCTTTTTTCTGGACTCGTTTGGTGAACTTGAAAACACTAATATCAAAAATCTCCGCCGCTTCGTTAAAAGCCCAAATTGGTTCAACGAGTAGAGTTTTACGCGAGGAAAGCTCCCGTGGTACCACAATAGACCTTACCGGTCTAAGTGTGTCGGTGTACTGTCGGCAGTCACTACTACCTACCTCCCTACCTAACTACCGTAACAATGTTTTAATTATAGATCGTGGACCCTTAAGTACAATTGACCCTTAAGTACAATTGATTTTATTAATTATTCTATGTTCTGATAATTTTGTGGTTCATATAAGTAAATTCCAGCTTATGCCTTCATCATTCAATGCCGAGTGTGCTTTATGTAGTGTATATAATATTCGTCTTTTAAAATCTCATTTTTCAAATTATCGCTTTTCCAAAAATTATCCGCTTTTGGATACATAAGCGGGGCTTCTGCTTTTTCCAGAATATTTACTTTAATTGTTTTTATGTACACCCGCTGTTGGATACACAAACCAGGTATTTCGTTTTACAAGAATTTATAAAAAAAAATTTATCGAACTTAAACTTATAATTTTGTCGGTGTACATTTTTTTTAAATTATTCTATTTTTTTTTTGTTTATTTCATTGATAACTATTATTAACATCAATACGTAGGTTTGAACATGTAATTTCAAAATGACATCATTAATATTTAATTTATTTCATTTATTAAACATTGCTTATAGAAGTATTTATAAATTCAAAGTGAAGAATTAAAATGAATGGAAGCAGAAAAATCATATTTGAACAATTTGTTCTAAAAATAAAATCAAACCATCACGATTCTCCAACTCTTCTTCTTAATATTTGTTTGTTTCATTGTCATTAAACATATTAAAAACTAACCAGTATAACTGTGTTGTAGGTTTAGTATGTCTAAACTACTTTGCTAGGTTATATAGTTCCTATACAATTTAATTCGTTAGTTAGAAACATGTTAAAATTCAAATTTTCAACTTTTACACAAAAATTTTAATTTTATTATCTAGTTTATTTCAAGCTAAAAACTTTTATGGTTTCAATTTAATTTATTTTTAACTTTTATGAACTATACTTAGTAAGTAGTAGGATATATATAGTTTTACTTATTATATACGTGAACATTAGGTACTAATTTCCAGGTTTATTTTATTTTTGTTTATTTTTATATCCCTATAGGTTTATACGTCAATTCGTTATGACTATAATAGCATTGTATACTGGTTATTATTATTTCATATATAACATAGCAGTGTTATTTTAGAGAAACGGAGAATTACCTACAATTTTATTTTTTTTACTACCCAAACACTAAGAAAGGATTTATTTATACAAAATTATTGTAGTTTCGAGAACTATTCAGAACCTTTTATTTGACAAAAGGACTCAGTATACCAAAATATTATGCTCAGCATATTCAAATGTATATATGGTATAGTTTACTAAATAAATATCATATTTTTAATGTTAGCTAAAAGTACACATAAAAAATGGATTCTCCTTGATTAAATATTCAGTTTTTTAGAACACAAATTTTTCTACTGTCATTTACTTCCACTATATTTCTACAAAAAAATATAAACGGGCATTATAAAAACGACTAGACGTAAATTTTTAATAAATTCAGTTGAAATTAGTTTACTCAAAACAAAAAAAAAACCTTATATAATCGCAGACATTGATTGTCAACCCATTCACCTCTTTATTTTGTTTTTATTTTAATTTCAAAAGAATTTAAATTTTAACAAAAACAAAAACAAAACACAAAAACCAAACAAACAATCTAAATTCAGAGCAATTTTTATTTAATATTTTTTTTTCTTTTTACTTTTATTTTTCTTATTTTTTTTTTCTTTTTAATTGTTTACAAAATTCTTTACCCTTTATAGTATGTCTAAGTACCATTTCATTTCTAGAGTACATTTACTCTATAACATATACTTTTACATTTTTATTACATCTTATTACAACTTCATATTCGTTCACTTCACACAATATATGGATATATGCATACAAATACACAATAATAATGTGCTCATATATGAATTTTATATTTAGTCTCCTTAACTTATGCAATAAAATGGAGGGAACAAATTACAAAGCTCAGCAATAAACAAAAACAAATAAAAAAAAAACGAAAAAAGGAGAATTTTTTTTTTAAGTATGTAGAAACAATTTTCACGCTATTCTAAAAAATTTACCAACTCCTTAATATGATATGTGTGTTCTCTTTTTTCCATTTACCTTAACTGTACACAAAAAAAAACATAAAACAAAAAAAAAATCAGCAAAAACAGCAATAAAACAGTGAAAGCAACACCAAAAGAGATAAAAACAAAAAAAAAATGCTTTTCAAAATTTTGTGGCAAATTTTACCGTTAAATAAATTGCATTTTCATAACGTCTCATACTTTCATTCCTCCTTCGCACAATTTAAATTGTTATAAAATTTTATTATAATATATGTGTAACTGTTATACTTACTTGAGTAAATATATATTAATAAATGCATACATGTGTGTATTATAAATAATTGTGTATTATATTCGTATAGTAGGTATGTAATGAAAGGGGGATGTATGGGAAAATGTTTTTTTTTATCATAATTAAATTTTAATACTGGGTGATTAATGAACCTGAATGATTTTAATTTTGAATTTTTCATAAAGTAATGATTTGAGGTAATGTCCATACTATTATTCTTAAAATGTAATCGAATAGTACAAACAGAGTTGCAATCGATTGTTTAAATTTAAATCAAACAATATTAAGTTAATTTAGACACAGAACAAGATGAATTGGTTTTGTTCACACACAATTCACACAATTTCACACAATTTTGAATAATTTTGTTTTAGGTCTTTACCTGTATATGGTGCTGCACTTTTCGAAGGACTCTAGAAATGATGGATTTTTTAAATCGTAAAAACAACAAATTAAATAAAATAATACAAAAAATTATTTGAACACGCATTTAAACATACTAAAATGATAAATGTTTATGTTGCGGTTCAAGTGCATCGTTGTTGAGATACAAAATCTGAAACGTAGGCGGTAAGTTCACTTGATATATATAGCCACACATGTATACAAATTTTTATTTTCTTTTTTATTTCAGTGAAATTTTACGTGTTTAAATGTTTATACATGGAAAATTCATAACAAATAGCAAAATTGATTTTTTTTTCATTAAATGCTGGATCAGTCAAAATGTACAAATAACTCATGCCAAATATATTTCAATTTTAGAAAAATTACTCACTGAAAAAAATGCTCAAAATGCAGGTATCAAAAAAACAATAAAAACTAAGCGAAAATTGGATAAATATTAATTTTTCAAACTGCATTGCCAAGCCAGACGCACTGAAAGTTCCAATATTTGTGTTAAAATTAAAAGCAGTCTTTTAGACTAAGCATTATTACAAGAGCCACACTATTTGTTCAGATATCCTTGATGACATAAAATTTTATAATTGAGAGATAAAAGATTTTTAGACTAATACAGTTCGAACGATTTCATTTGTTAAGTCATAATTGTTAAGTTTTAATCGTCAGCTAAGCGTATGGCTTTCAAATTGACATGGTGAGTAACATGATGGTTCGCGAATACCTCGAAAGTCGTGATATGAATGTTTGAAGGAATAAAGTGATGTTTTGTTAATAAATTGAAATAAAATATACCAAAAAAACTAACATACATACTAGTTTCACCAAAGTGTTCTGCTTAAAACAAAACAAAAGGTCTAATGTTAATAATTTAAACAACTATTTCAAATACTAAATTCGCTCATTTTATTTAAATAAAGATGATAAAATTTTGCCCCCACATCCTTGCGGTATAACGATCCAAAAATTTAAACAACATATTAATACAATACCAAAAGAGTTTGCAGCAATTCTAATATTGAAATATTACAAAAAAAGTATCGTCGTTTGAATATTGGTTGGTTTCATACGCCAAATCGTCGATTTGGAGTAAGGAGTTGTTTCTGGGATTTTAGAGAGTGCTGCGTTCATTGCACTTATCTGCTTTATCCTAGCTGTAATACTTTCAGAGATATTCAGATAGATTTCAGCTCCATATCCAATTTTTTTATCAAAATGTAAGTATTGTTTTGCCCTATACGACAATTTTTGGCGTTTAGGGCAAAATATTCATACAAATCATTCGTTACAATTTTATTCGTACTGTTTTGTCTTACGTAGTTTTACAATTTTGTTTCTTAAATATTGTTTTGCTCTATACAACAAAATTTTGGTGTACAGGGCTTAGGGCATATACAACGTGTACATATACAACGAAAATATGAACCTGAAATACTGTATGCTCTATGGGTATGGAATATGGATATACAATTTTATTTGTGTGTTTGTTTAGAGAAATTTGTGATTAAATAATCAGTTGCTTGAGAACTTTGAAAGTGTCATGTCGTCACCGCGTTGTTGGATAGTATTATAAAGTAAGTTAAAATTGAATTTTAAATTATATTCCTATATTCGTTTTGTTATTTTGGTTTTTGATCATTGCTTGAAATTTTATTTTAAAATTTCGCGTTTTTTTATTTAATACGTTTTTAACACTATTGTCTTTGGTACTTAGTTTGTTTATTTATTTGTCCGGTACAAATTTTGCAATCGATTTTAGACCAACTTCCCGATTATGGGACAAAACAATATTCAGACGACGGTATGTCGAAATTATTTAAACGCAAATAGTTATACAAAATACTATAGTTTGCAATAACAATATTTTTTCGTGAGATCTACAGATGAAAGTAATAAAGGAGCATTCATTTTCTATCCCAAATAGTTTAGCAAACAACTTGTTGGTTGCAATATGGTATTAATCGGCTTAACCATATATAAGTACATATTAAAGAAGCTTGTTCTCTCAATGTAGCTATATTGCAAACAAATGAAACAAATAAATAAATATTTTGTAGCTACTTAACAGATCTTAGCAACAAATTGATAAAAAATCAACAACGATATAGCATAATTAGATCATCATTGATTCCTAACAATTCAATTATCTCATCCGCAAGTTATTAATAAGGTAAGAACAAGTTACATATGAGAATATAGTTATTATATATTGTATATTTTATTTAAATTGACTAAATAGTATTTAATTCAAGATGTTAACTAAGAATAGCTGACTCAGAAAACCTTCGAAGGCAAAATAAAAAAATAAAACATATGATCCATTATTGTTTAACACACGTTGACTTTTGTGGCTCATCATCTCTATGAAACATGTATCCCAAATAATATAGAATTTGACATAGACGTAAATCTGGTAGAAAATACCCAAATAGATGGTTAAATGACGCTATTTAGAAGAAAAGACATAATAAAAAAAAATCACAGCTGATATCTTAAAAAAACTTCCATCAAAAGCTTTAAGTTCTAACTAAAATAATGAATCCAGTACTCAAATAAAAAATTTGTCCGAAGTATATCGAAAATTGCTGGGGTTATCATTATGAGACTTATTTCATTGTTACCAGTAATCTTTAATTTGTTTGAAAAACTACTTCTTAAAAAAATGCAACCTCTGATTGAAACCGGAAACATTATCAATCATCAAATTGGATTTAGAAAACAACATTGAACTGTCGAACAAGTCCATTGAATAACTGACGTCATCGAAAAAACTTTGGAAGGAAAATGTGGAAACTGAAGAGCAGATCAGAGCTTCTTGATGTTGTACAAGCCTTCGACAAAGTACGGCATGAAAGTTACGTCGCTTGCTCCCTGAAACATATGTCGAATTGATCTCGTCATATTTATCAAATTAAACAAGAAGACGATTACTTTGCTCTACAAAATATTAACGCAATAGTACCACAATATAGTACACTGGGCCCCATACTATATCTATTATACACTAGTGATATTCCAGAGATAGAAAATGTGACGGTAGCAGATGACACAGCTATATTAGCAGTCGGTAAAAATATAAATGAAGCTACAAATAAATTGCAACAAGGCAGTAACAAAATCTACATTTGGCGCAAAAGGTTGAGAATAATGAATGAAGCGAAATCCACGCACGTTAACTTATCTGGATAAAAAAGTTGAGTCACACATCCCAGTAAGATTAAACAATGTCATCATACCATATCAAAATTCTGCAAAATATCTTGGTATGACGCCTGACGCAAAGCTTAGATTGAAAGAACACGTTAAAGAAAAAAAACTAGAACTGGATCTACAATACAAACATTTGTATTGGCTAATTATTCTGCGAACATGTACGCTTTCGACGTATAAATTTTGATCTACAATCAGATATTAAAGCCAGTCTGGGCATACGGTATTCAAATATGGGGTTGTGAACTATCAAAACGTTCAAAACAAAGTATTGCGAAACATTGTCAATGCCTCATGGTTTGTTCTGATCAATGCTGATATTCATAGGGCTCTCAGAGTTCCTCTCATAAAATACGAAATAAAAAATTGGCTGTATGCCATAAAATTCGTCTCTCTCAACATGTCAATGTCGAAGTTTCACGTTTAGTTGACTGTCAAAACTTTGTTAAAAGACTTAGACGGACGAAACCATTCGAACTGTGTTAGGATAAAATCTTACAATAATTCCTAATGAAATTTTTTTTGATCAAAGATATCTAAAATAATAGAACCAAAACTGTCGTAATGGTTAGTCTCCTAGTTTTAATTTTAACAAAAGAATGGGAGTTTTTAGTGTTTTAAAGTCGGTCAAGTCCTTCACTTTTTTCTTCCCCGGTACATAGAACAGAAGTAGAAGACTCTTTTTATGATTTTCTTCTATCTGAAAAAAAAAGCGTTGCCTTTTGTGATCTACAGTAATATGCAAATCTTACTCGCTCCATGTACAAATATATCACCAGTCGGTATTTCCACTTTCAATCCTAGGTTCTGTGATCACCAGTGATATTTATACAATATTAAAATTTATACCTGGAAAATATAGTTTTAGTATCACTAGTGATTACGGTCTATGGGGATTGTGTCCATTGAATATTCAGAATATTCATTGGTGGTAATACATTAGTAGCAAACATGTTAAAAAATTACATTATTATTCTCAATACAACTCAACACTTGAAAATACCTCCACAATATAAATATGAAAGAATTTACAATCTCTAACATTACCATAATATTTAATAAATACATTAATGGCACATTTTTCATTTTAAGATTTAGTTAAGTAGTTCAATGCATTATATAAAGTGTCAGCTCATAAATTTTAATTTTAATTTTAATATATGTATCTTAAGTTGTATGTAAACTTCATAAATAAATATTTAGTACATCAGCCATATTAGTATTATTATTTTTGTTTGTTTAACTTTTTTATTCTTCTTAAAATGCTTTTTACCCAAATAATAGTAAAATATATATATATGTATATTATATATGTGTATTATACTCAAAAAATGTTTCATCATAGTGTTAAACTATTATGTTTTGAGAAAAACAAAAATTAATATAAAAAAGGACTGAAGAGTTCTGTTTTATAAGGTACATAATAATTAAAATCTGGAACATGTGTGTACTTTCTGAAGAGTTCTAAAATATGCTTTCTTAAAATTATTTACTTTCTAATTTTCCTCAATAGTTTTTTTAAATTTTGTTACAAATTTTCAAATAGATTTTTAATAAAATTTCAAGAAAAGCGCCTTCTTTTTACACATTTTTTTAAAATTTTCAATAATTTCCAATTATATGCATATGAAATATTATAATGAAATAAAAATATATTAATTCATGTCAGAGGCAGAGCTTATTCATATACAAATGCAGACATACATATATACATAAAAAATTATTCAATTTGCTTAATGAAGTTCCTTGTTTAAGTTTCTATTTCATTGGAAATTTAGAACCCGTTCTTTGAAGAAAAAAAAATTAAAGTAATTTTTGCTCAGTTTTTTTTTTTGTTTTATTTTCGTTATGAAAATTATTTTTAAATTGTCAAGTCATTAAACTCAAGAAAAAAGAAAATAAAAACAAAAATGTCAACAACTATGGTTTCTTTATTTTAAGCTGAAAGGATTTTAAGGATTATATATTTTTTTTAAATAGAATAATTTAAGCATCTAAAAATATTATTTTGTTGTTCTCTCTAATTTTAAGTAAAGGGGTATGTAACCTACGATTAATGAATACATTTTGATTATGATGGTACCTTTTAAAATTTTTAAAACAACCGAGAAAAAACCGAAGTATTCGCGACTCATGTTAATGAAGTATTTCCATACTAGGAAGCGAAAACATAGATGCTGAAATACATAATTTTCATAATACTCCACTGAACGATTTCTACCAATTAAAAATTTTACAACGAAAAAAATAACTTCAATGATTATTAATAACATCAAAACAAAAAAGAGTGCCAGGATATGGATCTTATTAATGGTAAAATATCAAAAGGATTACCGGAACAAGGTTACAAAGCACTAAGGTACATAATGAATGCTGTTTTAAAATCTAACTCTTTTCTATATCAATAGCTGAATTAATCATGGTACCCAAGTCTGACCAGGTAAATGATGACATTACATATTATTACAGGCCAATCAGGTTATTACCATACGTATCACAATTGCTTGAAACACTATTCTTAAACAGTGATGGCATTTTACGCATAAATTAACGAATTTTTTAAGAACTTTTTATGATAGATTAGAACGAAATCTATCATAAAAAGTTCTAATCTAGTTGTAATGGATTATAAAAAGAAAAGGGGACTCAATGGTGGAGCAGATAACATATTCTTCGGCTAAAAATTAACTAATATTTCGTTAATACAATGAATTTTTTTATTATATTTACGTAGCAATTTTTTTAAGTGCCTCTGCTCCTTTCTTTTTTCATTTGTTCAGTTTCTGTACCATCTACATAAGCTTTACTTTCTTTAATTATTTTTATGGTATTATACAAAACCCAACATTAAATCAAAATATTTCAATGTATGTAAAAACATCAGGCTTACTTTTTAACATTTCCAAATCTTTTAGTAGACCTTCTTCGAATTCAGCGTTTTCTTTAGCTGGATTTAATTTTCATTTAAATTCTTGTTTTGAAAGGGCAACTGATTTAAAACAATAACAATTAAAATTAACAAAACCTAAACTTAAAAAAGATATGTACATATACTGACTTGAAATTTCGCAAAAGATATGTTCATTTTTGGCTGAAAATGACATAATGATTAATAAGTTAAGGTATTAGAGAGAAAGAGAAAGCTGCCAATCTATATTTATTATATCTATGGGCCACGATTGATGATTTTGGCAATTATTGATGTATATATAATATAGATTGTAAGGTTAGATATCTAAATTGTAAGGTAGGCTCTTAACAAATTGTGATTTTAATTATTTTTTAAACATAACAACTTCATATTCCTAAGTTTTCATTTATTGATATACAAATGTTGCCGCTAAATTATCTACATATTTTGAGTTGTTTACGCTATTTACATTCTTTACACACTTACAACAAGAAAATATCTCAGTAAATTACTAACTTATTTATATGTAAATAACTGTGTAAAAAACTAGACGTAATTTACTTTGCCAACACTGTTCCTAGAACGATTAAAACTGGTATCGGAAGAATGCACAATAATTGCCCCAAATCATCAATTCAGTTTTAGAAACGAACATGCTACAATCGAACAAATAAGCAGAATAGTTTATATGATTATGCTAATCGTAGAAGAAAAATCCATTATATTTTAGATATTAGTCAAGTTTTCGATAAGATATGGCATGAATGTTTGCTGAACAAATTTAAACAGTTACATCCACATCCTTACTATTTATTGTCAATGTCATACCTTATGGGGAAACACTTTTTGGTGCAACATCAAGAAATACCACAGGAAAATGTTTTAAGCTCAGTTTTATATTTCAATTATACTAACAACAAATAAATCCACCCCCGGCTTATTTGCTGATGACACGGGCAAAATGGCATCACATCGTAATATCTAGTATGCTTCTGAGATTTTTTTTTTTTGAAATTTGGGGATTTCTAGGTAACCGCGACTTCTTAAGATCTATTGTACTTCCCCGTTTATCTCAGAATAGCAGGTTTATGTCCTTGACAAACGCTATTATTGCTTTGATACAAATTTCAAAATTACGCGATTTGTATCCTAGGAAGTATTTGTATATTTTTCACATGGAGAAGGTATCCTCCTCTTCTAAGCGGAATCTGCATCTGTCTGTGTCTCGATCTACCAATCTTGAACAGATACTTGTTGAATGGGCCATGACCTGTGATAAATCATATCAGAATTCTGACATTTCAACTAGCCTCCCTGATTATCTGATTTAATCTATGGATACTTAGTTTGAAAAAGAATCTATACTGCGTAAGTCCTTGGCAAATATCCAATATGTTTTGGGTTTCTGTGGTTTCCCACTTGGAAACAATATTATTTGTAGGTAAGCGTTTGAACGAATTGAATTGAATCTTCGCACTTGTTTTTTCAAGAACATCTGCCTGTTCATTGCCTTGTATTCCTTCATGCTCCGGAGTCCACATAGGAGTAACCGTATTTCATTCGGCTAGATTTATTAAGCTTCTGTAACAGCTATAGATAAGCTTTGATTTAAAAACTAGGGAAGCCAGAGATTTTAAGGAAGCTTGGTTATCTGAAATTATGTATATGTTGGCACCTTTGTGCCCTCTTTTACTGCACTGTAATGGTGATACCTCGATGGCATAGGTTTCAGCTTGAAAGACAGTGGGATATGTACCAAGTGCGGCGCTAAACCTGAACCTTGGTTCAAATACGCCAGCACCGGTTTTCTTCTCACCGTTTTTTAGCTATGAACACACCATACTGAAGCTTCTGGAGGTCTTACTAAACCTTCGACTTCTCTTCTTCATGTTTTGAGTGCTCCAGTAGTCCCAAAGCATGCTATTCTTTGTATTTGAATGAGTTTAACACATGCTTTCGTTTGTTCTATTTTTGGGCACCATACAAATGTCGCGTAAAAGAAATTATTGGTCTTATTATAGACTTTTAGAGCCATACAGTCATCTGTGAAGATATTGCACTTTGACATGCAAAAAATGCCTTGTTAGCTGTTTTGTTTATGTGAGGATTCCATGGCAGTTACAGTAGTAAAAGAAACAGCTAGGTTTGGAACTATAAGTAACTTTTTTCTGGCTGATTGGATACAATTCTCCTGTGACATTAAACAAATATAATTTTAATTTTTAAAGCTATACTAAATTAGATATAGACTTACGGAATACAACTTTAGGGAATGGGAGTAATTCGAATTTTGAAATACTTGATGAATGGATCAATTGCTCTTAAAAAAAATGATGATACCGTGCGATTTACCTGCATTAAATTTCGGGTAATTTCGGGGTACCCAAAAATAAATCGCTTCCAAATCATCATTTATTTTTCTAAAGCTACCAAGTTTGACAATGGTTCACTAATATAAACTTATACCTTATATCCCAATGATTGTTTTCAAACTATTTATATGCACAGAGGTTTTTCGTAATTTTTAAAGCCAAACAAATATTTTATCGTCAATAAAACTGCACTAACTTTTTAAAATTTTAGAAGAGTTATTTATTTACTTTTAAAATTTTAAATATCATTAACGAATATTGAATTGTTAATAATAACGGTTATTATATCGAGTACTATATCGATATAACTATATCGCATAACTGTTATTATACTTAGCTGAACTGTTAAATATATAATAGAAATAAATGTGCACGTTTGAGTCCTTTTATTATAAAAAAATTCAAATGACTCATGTTCTTTAATTATAAATAGTTGCAAACCTCTGGTAGGAAATAAAATCCTTTATATTTCATTTTATGATTATTTATTTTTTTTTTTTTTTGTTAAAAATAATAACATAAAATTTAGAGTAAGAAGTTCATTAAAGGATATTCTTTATATATGTACATAATGCTTATTGAATTTTCTTTTATATACTTAGGGAGCTTTCAAATAAATATTTTAGATTTTATTAAAACAAAAACATTTTTAATTATTGTCAATATAAAAAAAAGAAATTTAATTGAATATAAACACAAATTAACGCATTAATGTTTTGTAAATTTGGGGTAAAATTAAAGTGTTATATTGTATAATTAAATTTTAAGTCAAACAGAAAAGAAGACCTTTAAACAAAAATTATATAAATTTAAAATTTTCAATTCAGTTTATTTATTTAATCAAATATTCAAGTACATTATATATATATATTATATAATATTTAATTATTTAATATGTCTTAAAAACATAAAATTTTAAATTTTTCATTTTCATAATTATGAGTTGTTCAGTATAATTTTATACAAATAGGAAAGTTCTGAATATATCCCTGAAATAAATTATTAAGATATTTTATTTTTATTTTGTACTTCAAATACTTAATTTAAAATATTTAGTCTTTTATTGAAAAATAATAAAAGAATACTTAAATTTTTAATATTTATAATTTTTAATAAAGAGTAAAGTAATTTTATTCGTTTTATATATCCGGGCACCTATCCGTTCTTAATATATACCAATATAACGCTGAAAAAACAATCACGACGAATTTTTTAGGTTCAATTACATGAGATTGTATTATGCAAATCGTGTAATTGAACGTTCAAAAAATAGATTTATTTCTATCTCACTCGTCGAACGAATGCGAATGATATTCAATGATATAACATAAATTGGTTTTACTTTATGTCATTTGTTTGTTTTTGTTGTTGTCAGTTCAAAATATAAATGTGTGGAAATAAGTAATTACCAGCATACATAATAGCCCTTTCTAAGCTTTATTTCCTGTAAAAATGGTTCTAATCGGACAATTATTTACGGAGTTACAGCTCATTAAAAACCACTTAACTGCCGTTGCAACTACAATTGCTTTTTGAAAAACAACTTAAATTCATATTTTTTAAACGATCATCACTTACAAGATAATATTAAGTACTTTTTAAAAACTGAACTTTTCGCTTTTAATAGAAAACATAATTTTTTTAAAACAACTTAAGTGGCTTTTCGAAAATCTCAAATTATGAAATGTAAAACTTAGATGATATCAAGTGGTTTTACAAAATGCAAAACTGTTAGTTTTTTCCAAACAAATTTTTTAGAATAATGACATTGTAAGTTTTCATTGATATTTTTATCAAAAAATTTGTTGACTTATGTATCGGTAAGCTGTCATTCGTTGATCAATGACGAACACATTTTGAATATTAAGGTGCCTATTATG
This sequence comes from Argyra leucocephala, assembly GCA_963942445.1. Classification (NCBI taxonomy): domain Eukaryota; kingdom Metazoa; phylum Arthropoda; class Insecta; order Diptera; family Dolichopodidae; genus Argyra; species Argyra leucocephala. The sequence goes on from OZ012678.1 coordinate 112,012,047, forward strand.
TATTTCGATAACGATTACGATTTGATCGAACGAAATGTCAAAATGCAAAATTGCCATTATGTATTTCGATATCGTTCAGAAATTGTCGCCGAAATCGATAAAGTTTATCGATGTAAAATTTTAGCACGAAAGAGACATGGAAAGAGAGATTTTGTACAAATTATTTCAATTTTGAATTGAAAGGATAAAATAAAAGAGATACAAATATATTTTATTTATATTGGACGCTTGGTGTTTTGTTTTATATTTATGATATTTTTTGAAATAAAAATAAATTTAAAAGTTGAAATGAAAGTAGGTATTTCACTTTATTCTTCATAATTATTTTTTATTGAAATAAATTTTAATAGAAATGAAAGGCCAGTTACAAATAAGCTGCAATATAAAAAGTTAGTGTAAATAATGAAAAACTATTATAAATTTTCCTTGAATAAGCTTTCCACTACTGCTCTAATTATTTCAGTAACTCTACTTTAATCACAAAAATAATATTTGTTTGACTTTTTTCGTCTAGTGGGCAATGGAATTTGATCCATTTTGCACATAATTATTAGTTGCAAATACATATAAAACTTCTTTAAGCACAACAGAAAAAGTTAGCTGTGCAAGTCGGACATGAAAATCATTCCTTGGTACAAACCGCACATAATCTTAATACACCGGCCAATTTAATTATATTTGGAATCGACGTGTTACTTATTGGCTATTTCAATTTTTGCCCTAATTTAATAGTTTTAATAATGTAGATAATAACTCATCAAATTCATGTGTAAATAACATACGTATAATGTATAATCTTCCAAATCTAGTAGATTAGAATAATCCCGAATATATTATGTTCGCTCGTTTTTTAATTCTGAAATTTGATAGGGTTTTTCAGCTCTATCAGAAATTGAAAAATTAAACTCTGTTTAAATCATTTTATTTATAAAAACTTATAATTTTATATTTGATTTGAACACTTCTAACTTATTTTCAACTTAAAAATTTTAAATATATAACACTATTGTTTGATTTTTTTTCGTATAATAATTTGAATTTGCCAGTTAAAGAATCAAACATATGTCATTTTCATCGTAGATTTGAATTTTACAATGGCAGCATTTTTAAACACTTTCGATCAAATTTTCATCGAAATACATAATACGCACCTAAGTGTTTTTTTACTAAGTGGCGAGCGCAATTTTTTCGACTTACGAAGTTCGAGTTTTTTTAATAATAGAATCTAGAGGAAAACTCATAGTTTATTTGGTTAGAGCCATTATAAAAAAACATTGTGATGAAGCTGTTAAAGCTGTTGAAGCTGTTGAAGAAGAACAAAATGATTTAGGTAGGTACAGTAATATTGAAAAAAGCAATATAACTTCAGAAGAACGATCGGTGAATAATGAAAAAAAAATATAAAACCCGGAAGAACGATTTGCGAAAAGTATACAAACAAAAATCATTCAAATATCAGAAGAACTATTCGTAAAAAAGGGTAAAATATAGCAGACATAGCTACATACATTTTTAAAATTTTGTTGTGGTGCAATGGATATGTCATCCGACCATTGATCAGAAGAGCGTGGTTTGTTTTTTTAATTAATATTTTAAGGCTATTTTAAAAATATTTTCTCAAAATCGAGAATATTTGAACTTAATATTTACGAATAGAACCATTAATAATATCACAAATTGATAAGAATATTATATTATTCGGTTTTTGATGAGGGCCTGTCTTAAAATTTCACGAGTTGCCACTATAACCTGGCATTCTTATACCTATTTAAAAAAACAAAAATTTATGGAAAAATTAATTACAAAATGATTTTCACATAAGAACTTATATTGAACTTAACTGCAAAATGACCAAAAAATAATTTTATATAAACACTTATTATGAACTTATTTCATTTAAATTAATTTTTTTTATTTTAAAATTTTACTTTTTAAAGATTTTATTCTGTGTTTAGTTTAAGATTATTCCAATTATACAATTTTTTCAGAAATGGTTAAAAAGTTTGTTTTGCGTTTCCTGAACAATTGACAAAATTCACTTAAGTGGTTATTACTTATTGCCACAGAAATAAATTAGATTACATATTATTATTATAAGTTAGAAAATTATTTTAAAATTTAGATTAGATAGGTATTTATATTTATATTCTTCATTTTGGTTTGAAATAAGAATATTAAGATGGATGGGCTCAAATTTGAATTGATTTGTATTAACAAACGATGTTATAGACAAACTCCTTGGCAAAAATTTTATAAAATTAAACTCAAGAGTTGTGTAGAAGAAGGTGAATATATGCGATACCAAAATATTTTGAATGACTAAATAACAATACATTTTTCCAGATCTTTGCATTGATGATGATGATGATGAAGATGATTGAGAAATTTTTTTTAAAAGTGACCAATATGAGACTTTATTTCATGTACCAAGGTAAAGTTAAAAAAATTGTTGTACATAATTCTATTAAAAAAATTATATATTTAAATTTGTATGTATGTAGTATGTTTTTTTGTTTGTTTTGAAAATTAAGTTGTTTTGTCATCAAGAAGAAAAATTCCTTCAACACATATTATCCGTGTTCCATTTAATAATCAAATCATCAAAGGTGCTTATAAAATAGATATGGTAAAATATAAAATTGATATCAATTTACAATTACATATTATGTATATATAAATATGTAATATAAAATTAAATGTAATGAAAAACAATTTATTCATCCGGACAAATTACATTTAACAATAATTATGTTATCATTCGTCGATAATGAAAATAGACTTTATGCATCGCAAACTATTTGACTATCCTCATCTAATTCGGTTAAATGAGTTTCAGATAAACAAAAAAATTAAAAATTTTCACGATTTATAAAAATTTCTAATTGAGGAAAATTTATGGTTGCGCATTGAATATTTAAATTTAAACAACTTATGTACTTCTGATTTTTAGATTTAATGCTTTTAATTCAAATTACTTTTATTGACATCTTGATTAACTTTTTGCTAAAATATTTTGATTTTTTCTGTTTCCAATTTACTTTTAGAAACATTATAGTTGAATACATCAATTAAAATTAAACCATGGTCACATTAAGATTTAGTGTTTTATTAGTTTGTATGCTTGCGGCAGTTTTTACTACACCATTACACATGTGGTTATGAGTGTATTTTTCTGCACAATTTCCATATTTTATTTTATTGAAAGTACATTTCCCGCAACTATGATTGTATCCTAAGCAATTGTAACATTTTTTTATAAACAAATCATCAAAATCCATACAAATGTTCCAAACTATTTTTATTTTACCTGCTTGTTTCATTATAACTCACGGTGTCAGTTTCAATATCACATTAAAATGGATTATTGCAACTTTTCTTATTATTTTTTGTTTTGCTTTGTAAATAGTTTTAACATCAATTTCCGAATTTTGTAAAAATTTATTCTGTGTACGGATTTTATTAACTAACACTAATGAATTAATTTCCTCAGAGATACCGATTACGCGCACTCTTGATTTTCTATCATTAATTAATTTTACTTTACAACTGTCATTCAATTTTTTTTCAACAATTTCTTTCAATTTATTGGTTAGTGGTTGAATTGGTATAGTTTCAACATTTTCACAATTAACTCCATTACTTGCATTTGCAAGCCTATAAACAAATACAATACAATATTTTCTACTGAATCAATATTTGTTTGTAAATCATTCTGAATCTTAACTGTATTACGTTTTGATTCTTGTTAAAATCACAATATCCGATTTTAATACTTAGATAGCTAATCTTTATTATAATTATGACGAATTTTTTTAATATCATCAATTTATTTATTTTCATAAAACTTCTTATTTCGCTCTTTGCTTCCCCTCTTCATTAATTATTATTTGCTACTGATCTTTAATAGCCCAGGCCCACAGTTTATTCAGTTTTGTTTTTGTTTCTCTATCGCTCTTTGCTAAATAAAACTTTTCTAGAACGGTTAAATTAATACAAAATAGATGATTGATTTACCTAAAGCGTTCTTGATTTCCCGAACCGTAAAATCTCCAACTATTTGACAGGAAATTTATAATTTGTGAAATAAAACAAATTAAATTAAATTACCTAATCGCGTAGCTATCGCCTGGTAAAAATTTTATTTTTTTTTTTTATTAAAAACGTAACCTGTGCCTCACAGAGTTGCATTTTTACTCCTACTCATTAGGCTATAAAGAGATATTACAGCTTATTAAGTAAATTATATTATTAATAGCCGACCTATAGTGGATATGATATTTGGCAACTTATCAAGAAATCCCGGGCGATCCATCAGATCATGCATATATAATTTCATTCCACTTTCATTATTCATGAAATTCTACAAAAAATTTTTGAAATAATTTGATAATAAGGAAAATAGAATTACGCTATTTAAAGGTCTGATGGTTCCTAGCAATAGTAATAAAGGTTTTTACTTGCCGTTTTGTAATTTGCAAATTAAATTTATTCTAAATATTTAAGTGAGGTTAGTCTAAATAATTACAAATCAAAGGTGTAAATATTCTAGTAATATTAGGTCTTGAAATATAGAATTAAAATTTATGAAAATAACATATTGTACAAATACATTAAGGCAATAAATAAAATAATAAAAATAATAAATATAATAAAACGAAAATATTCCACTATTTTCTACATTTATACTAAAATGATTCATCACAGGACATGGTTCTTCTAACAAACATCTGTTGAATATTGGGTCAATAATGGCGTTAATATATTTTCTGCTCACAAGATGGGGAAAACTTCTATTACCTTCTATTTTAATGCGATGCCATATCTCGCAAAAATGTAAATATTACTGAATATATTATGATCCCCTTGATTCAGAATCTGGCATTACGGCAATAATTGTATTTGTACAATTAAACGGGGAAATACAATAGATCAGAAAAGTTCGCGTCTACAAAGAACTCCCCACCGTCAAACAATAATATTATTAATCCATATTTTATTTTTATAACAACATAACCAACTCACCCTATACATACATATATTATGTTTACATTCATATTATTTTTAATATGAATATAATTACATCTTAAATCCTGTATTTTAAGAACACTGTGATTTTTAATTAAATTCTTTCAATAAAATTTTTGCATTTAATTTTTTGCAAATATTATTTTTCATGCCCTAGATTATATTTCATCTCTAATGAGTAAATATTAAATATTTAGAAAACAAACAAAACAAAAAAAAAATGTAATAAAAATGAATAATTTGGTATTATTGTATTATTTACAATTTTTTTTTTTAAAACGATATTAAATTCAGTACAATACCGAGTAATAGAACAGCTGAAGTTGAATTTCCTGACAATTTCTCTGTCTAATTAAAATAAAAAACAATAATTGGAAATTGCAAATAATTCCTGGAATTTTGTTATTGATATCACATTCAAAGTGAAACATATAATATTTCTAATTTTGTTCACAATTCTCATATTTCAGAAAATGAAAACAAAAAAGAAAATAATATCGTCCTTATTAGTTTGATTGAATGGAAATTGTAAATGAATATAAATTGTATTTCTTTAGAAATTCTGGATAATTTGAACAAACGAATGGAAAATTGTCATATTTATGAGAGTTTGTGAATTTGATAAACAAATATCAATCTCGGTAAAATAATAAAAAATAAATTTTAAAAATTTGTATTCCAGTGACTGTATAGAGTAGTTTGCGAAATGAAATTTCAATGACAAAATTTTTTTAATATTCTTTCATTTTGTATGATTGACAGTATCCAGGTAGTAGAAATACGAGTATCTACCTTGCGTACGTTCAAAAAAGGTTGGTACTAGAATTTATTTTGAAAACTTTTTTTTTTTTTAAATATCCTCATGGTTCAGCGAAAATTAGTCTAGTTTATTTCTTTTCAAATATTAGCTCAGTTTCGTATAAAATATAAATATTAATACTGTCATAGTGTCATACTAAGGTTTAGCATATCAGATGTCTATTAATACACAATGGCTTGCTACATTGATTCAACAATATATCATCATCCAGGAAGGTTAGTAAAACACGGAAATCGTTGATGAATAAAAATATTAGAGATTCCTATTTTAAAAAATATTTAGTATTTCGGTTAAGAGTTGATCTCAATAAACCGATCGTCTCATGTTAATATAAATTTAATATAATTGAACAAATTTGAAATTGAGATTCAATAAAATTGAAAATGATATTGAAATTGAAATAGTTGCCATTTACGGTATTTTCGATATTAATTCTATTATTTATAGAATATATTGTATAGTTTAAATTAGTAGGGCGAGCTGTCATATTATGAACATATTTTCGGTTCATATGTTTTTAATTCAAAATTTGTGATTTTCAACTGTCAAATCACAATTTTTCTTACAGTATTAGTAGAGTTTTATTGTGAATATAAATTATTTATCTTGTTCAATATTTTCAAGTTCAATATTACTATCATATATTTTTTTTACCTAAATATCAGTTATATTAAGTAAATTAATTTATACTTATAACTTATATTAAGTAAAGAATATTAAAAAAAAAAAAAAATTTTAATTAATAAATTATTTCCTTAAATCATATATATACTATTCGAGTATACTATTCGTGATTTGAGCACCTAAACATTTCGCCAATTCAACAAATTATTTGTATTAGAGGTGTCTTGTTTATTTGTTTAAACATTACAGGGCTGCTATGGCTATCATCTTTGTGATTAAAATAATTATTAAATAGGAATAATTTATATAGGATAAAAAATTAAGGAGTTATACAAGGTTGGCTTACGGTAGAGGCAATGAGCGCGATATTGGGTAGAGATAAGGCCATAAAGAATTTTTATAAACAAGAGATTATTAAAGGCAAAGGACAAATATTTTAAACGTGATAAGATTGTAACATGCGGTAATGATAAAAAAAAAGTGTGGCTGTTCATCATGGATTTGGTCTTTAATAAGAAGAATCAGAAGCAGATAAATGAGGTAACGAAATGAGGAATTGATAATGTACATATAATAACGTTGTTCAGGTTAAAAACAAAATAAAAACGGTTCGTTTTATTTTTAATTCAGAAATAAGACTAACTTTATTTATTTTTCAATATAAATTTACATGTTTAATTTTTGCTTTGAAATTTATAAACAAATTGTTGATTCTGCATTGCAATATTTTGTCGATCATGATTTGAATGAAGGGCTAATAATATGTTCGCATATGCCACATAAAAAAAAATAAAAAAAAAAGTTCAAATGAGTTCAAAAGTAGTAATGTTATTATTTTAGAATATGTAATTTTTGTGCAGTTATTATATTACTTAATTTAAATTTACGGTATTTTAGTTTCCTGCTGAGAAATTCGATACCTTTATACTGTGATGGGTACCACTACAGTGATGGTTTTCTTGGCATAGCTACATTTTTGATGAAAGTAGTATGGCGAACAGTTTCAACAAATATCTTGTGGCCAGCATCACAGATATACATGATCGTATCAGAATACAGTTCCCCAAATTAGAAGCACCTTCTCATTCGAGACTATAGACGAAAATGAAATTAAGAGCATTCTTAAAAATCGCTTTAAATTTCGCTAAACCAGTATTTTTAACCTAAAGCGTGCATTTATTAAACATAACTTTACTATTGTAAAAACTCAAAAAATATGGGATCAAAAACAATTATGTGCCTGAACTGGTTCAAAATATATTTAGTAAAGGAAGCAGATTAAAAAAGTTAATAATGTCCTATCTAGACAAAAAGATGTTAGACTAGGCCACGGTGATCAGTGGTGGGCGTTATAATGTTATCTGTTATCTGACAGTATAATATTTAGGTGCTTTAATAAATAATAAACTGAATTTTCGAGAACACTTAGACTACGTGTGCGGAAAAATTAGTAGAAAAAATTGCTTTCTACAGGCAATATTCAAAGCGGTCTTTCATACAATGATTAAAAATGGTATATAACGCTTTGGCTTACTTCTATTATTTTGGAACAATCATGTTTTCGGGGTCATTAGAACCATTTGAATAATTTTTACAATGATATATGCGAATTGCAGCTAATTATAATAAATGTATTTGACTTTAATCTGAAGATTGTAAGCTTTAAATTATATTCAACAAAAACTTAAAAGATAGATATAGAAAGCTTCGAGCAAATATACGATAGCGATAAAATTAAATCCTCATCAAAAAAATTAAATTCTAAAAAATATCCATTTGTATCTTTTATTAACCTTCTTCTTCTGCTTCTTTTTATCCTATTTATGGCGTGGTGACAATAAAATCGTTTTTAAGGTACAACTGAAATAAAAACCAACAAGTCAATAAGTAGTGAAAATATATTAAAATTTTATTTTAAAAATAATAAAATCATTTTATTGAATACCTCTGCAAATTTTCTTCAGGACATTGCATTGAAACAAAAGTATTGGATGAAAATATTTCACTTTGTCCGATTCGAACTATCCTGCCAATAAGAAAAATATTGAACAGCATGTAATTGATACCTATTTTATTTTTTATTATTTTAAGCAATAACAATAACTTCTCTACATGAGCTGATTTTGAAAGTAACAATTCAAATGTAAAACCCCCTGCTGTATTTAAATAAAATTATAAAAAATATGTTTACAACAGGGATGTTCAATTGAATTGAATTTTATAGTTATTTTCTGAATTTGTAAATAAGCATCATAGCTACGACGTAAAAAAAAATCGGAAAAATAATAATCATTTTTTGATTAACAGATTTTCTTTTACTCATTAAAAAATTATTGAGTTCTGATTTTCATAAATAGTGTAAGACTTTAAGTTTTATCAAAATCGATAAATTTTTATAGAGTTATTTCTCATTTTTCTGTTGAAATTGCAATATTAAGCAATTTATTAATTGCAACATATTTCAGTTGTGTACATTTTTTAGTATAAGATCCCTGACCCCTTTAACACTAAATGTTTCTGTAGATAAATGGGAATATCTATTAAGTAAATAAATGAATTGAATTGATATTGAATTGAAATCTAATACTTTCTAGTCCTTTTCTGTATTCTTTAAGATAAATTGTTATAAATTGTTCTTCAGATTCGATATCAATTATAAGAATTTAAAATACAACAATTATTACTTCTAAAAAAAAGTAGGGTCCCGGAAAAATTTCTTTTCACAGATCAACATTGATCATGACGCACCTCGTGGGTGCATAGGCATCAAAAAATTTCGCCATAGAACTCGATTTTAGGCAAACGACTGGAGTCCACTTCAAGTTTTTCCGCATGCATTTCCTTCATTCATTACTGATTTACGCCACGTTGTGTAAGAACGGCCAGGCTTTCTTTAATCCTGCGGATTCCTTTCAAGAGCTGCTTTCGCGAACTCTCTACAGGTAACCGATCCATTTCCATTTTCTGCGTTTAATCATTTCTTCGATTTCTTCAATTCTTCTTCGTTCCTACAATTTCTTGTTTGGAGTTTTTTCTGGCCAGACGTTACCTCCTCTACGTTTTCATCACCAATCTGTAATTTACACGGGACTGCTGTGTTCGATCACATTAGTTTAATTTTGCTTACACTTATTAGCAAGCCTACTTACGCAACATATTTGACTTCAGCTTGTTTTCCATGTTTCCATGATTTTGGTGTAAGTTTTTTCACAAATGTTTTGAATCTATTTTTTTCTTCTTCTGCTGCTAATTCTGATTCTGGAAGTTAACCGATCACTTAAAACAAAGTGCATTAACTTATATTCACAAGGACCCCACCGTATCTTTCGGTGTGAACCAATTATCCAATTTTCTACTCGAATCAATTTCTGATATTTCTGATAGAAGGACTAAACATTTCGTTACATAGTTAAAACATCACTTGCTGAAATTAAATAGGTTGGCCTTCGCCAATTTGTAGATAAGCTCTAAGCCATTTTCAATTAAGAAAAATTTAAAATTAGAATTTTACCATTTATAAAGCTAACAAGGACCTTCAAGGACCTTTTTATTGACAGTTGTCTTGACCCATAGACTTTAAGCTTAAATAAAATTTTGAATAAAATATCCATAATTTTGATAAATGCAGAGTAGACTTATATTTTGGATGTAATTAATTGCTTGGAGTAGACCTACTAACTACTAATAAAACTCCTACGTATTGCAATAATTAAATTTACTCAATAATAATATTCAAACCAGTACGAAATAACTTCGGTAGCCATCAACTCAAAAACCATATTGCCCTGTCGCAGTTCTTTGGACGAACTAGCGGATAGGTTCAACATATTGTTACGATGGGTGCTAGGACACAGTGATATTCCGGGTAATTGCACGGCAGATCAACTTGCTAGAGAGGGTACTATATTAGAAATCCTTCCAGAAAGAAGCAATCTGGGTGCACCTCTTGCCACCTGTAATTTATTGCTTCGAAATGATGCAATAACAGCTTCAAACTTCAGATGGTCAGTTAGACCAGACTGCGACATCACCAAGCAAATCTGGCCTATGTTAAACCTGAAGTGATCCCTTAACCTACTAACTATGAAAAGGTGTGACATTAGCACTATGGTAGGGGTCGTTGCGGATCATTGTCTGACTGGTAAACCTACTCTGTTCCTGCCCTAGTCTCTACCATAAAAGGAAAACCCATATAGGAGCCTTCTTTATGGACTCGCTGGGTCGTCTTGAAAACACTGGTATCAAAAATCTCCACCGCTTTGTTAAAAGCTCAAATTGGTTCAACGAGTACTACGCGAGAAAAGTTTCCGTGATATCACAATGAACCTCACCGGTCTAAGTGTGTCGGTGTACTACCTACCTAACTTCGGAACAAAATGTAATAAGATAATATTCTAGTACTGGATCTTCAAGTGTCATTGAACAAAATACAATAATGGCTTTGAATTTGAAGAGGAAAAACCTACAAATAGAAATTGGCGCATATCACATTTACGATAAAAAACAAAACCTTTAACCTTGAATAACAAAGTTTCGCTGGAGGAGGAACAGCTTAAATAATTATGAACTTGCATTCATAAATCATAGATTAAGATTTCCAAAGTAACCATTTTAGAATTATGTTCGGAAATGTGCAATGGTTCATGGGTCATTTGTTATTTAATATCTTTGCCAGCTAATAAAATATAGAATATCTACTAAACATAGCTTAGTGAAGAATATCTAATTCAGTGAAATCTTCTTGGGATACATGAGTTGCAAGTTTTATACATATTGAGAATAGAAACAGTTTAAAATCAATTCAAAATTTCTATAAAACAAAAAACCGTAAATACAAAAAAAATACTATTCTTTTAATCTTCCATTTCCAAATGTCAGCAATCCAAACATTCTAGAAGAGATGATGATAACCAAGACATTACCGTGCAAATTCAAAAAAAAAAACATGTATTATGATCACGTTGTATACCATTATAATACATACGTATGTATTATAATATAAATATACATATATATAATATATATATATATGCATGTTTTAAACCCATTTATCTCCCAGATCATATCAGTTTTGTCTTGTCGAAATCAAAACAAAAGGATAACCACTTAAGACTTCAAGGATATTGTAAAACACATTTTTATCCTATCATTCACATTAACATTCTATATATCTTGCAACATGTATACATAATATTATAATATATAATCCATATGTATATAAATAAATATAATTTTTATTTATTTTTATTTTTTTAAATTCACCTGAGGAGATTTTCTTTGTTACTGTTAAGAGCACAATGACGCCATAATACGGCGGCATGCTGGTTCCAAACGTAGGAAATAAAACAACAAAACCAAAAACAGAAAACTAAAAACAAAAAAAACAAACATACCTATAAGATTTAAAAAAAAATAAAATAAAAATGCGGCGATATAAAAGGAGGGGGAGAAAATAAAATAATATCTGGAACAATTGAATTATTCTAATTTCTTTTTTCCATGTTTCTCTTTTCTCTTTTTTCTTATGATGCTGTTTCAAGATGTCTGTTTGAGTATTGTATAAATATATATATATATATATATATACATATATACATAATTTGAATTCATTCAACCTAGGCAAATTTCCTTATTGAATTTTATCGTAACATTATTTTACGGTTATTAAAGTAATACGATCTGTTTTTTTTTCTTTTTTTTTTGTGTTCTTTTATCAATTTATCATTTTCCATATTTTTATTTATTTTTTATCCATCCTTCAAAAGAATAACGAATAATAAAAATTGTTATTGTTGCTTTTTATTTATTGTCTAAGCCAATCAAATAAAAGTAAAAAAGAAATAAATGTGATTTAATAGTCACATTACTTCACGTTATTTTGTACAAGTCGTATACAATAATAAAAATAATAATTATAAAGTGATTATACAATAATAAATAAATTTAGTTAATTAGTTTTGTTATAAATAACTGGACCATGACAGTGTTGTAAATTATTGCAATCATACGAAAATTATGCTTGAATTCGTTTCATAATTAGTCATCTTGAATATAAGTTGTTTATGTAATTTACTATAAATTTTCGTTTTAATCCCTTAACTATAGGATCGGTTTAAAATTAATAAATGTTAATATGGGAGGTTAATCGAAATGCAAACGACAAATTATTAACTTGTGTAGGTTACATTTTTTTCTATTCCTATTTTAAATTTGCAATTTGAATAATTTACAATTTAATAAGTTGAATAATCTATACTTAACCCATTTTCAACCGTTGTACTATAATATAGTACAGCAAAATAGGTGTCACTTTTTTAGTTATAGTGACTAAGCCATTGTTTTTTTTTTGGAAAAATTTGCGTTAAAATAAAGATAAAATTATACAAAATAAAGTTATATGCAGCAATACTGGTTTATCTTCAGATAAATGTCATTTTTTGAAGTAGAAAATGTATGCTTTTTAAAGTTTGTGTAAAAGTGGAGGAGTATTTAAAAAATAATAAAAAAAAAATTAATTACGGCATTATTATTATGCAAAAAAAAATTAAATTTGATAAATAAAGGCAAACCAAATCAATGTAAGAACAAAATAATTTTATAAAAATTTATTATTTTATAAGTTTTTCACGTCAATAAAGTTGGGTGGTAAAAAGTACAACCGTTAAAAAGGGATACAAAAAAAAAAAAATTTTTTTCTTTGTTTTCTGAATATGTCAAAGCACTTGAAAACAAAAAAAAAATTATGGAAAAAAATCAGTTTATAGACCTTTAGGAAGCAATTGAAGCTCTTCTGCAAGAAGATAGTTATGAAAATAATGATTCTGAACAAATTTTTGTAAATATTATTCCACCACATTTATAGATTTTTAACGGATTATGAAGAAATAGATGAACAAAATATTTTTGAAAACACCATGGCAAGAGATGTTCTTGGTATTGTTGAGTTAGATATTCAAGAAGAAAATAAAAACTATAAAGAAAGTTTATTTAATAGAGCTGGACCAAGTTCAATTACGTGTACAAATGAAGCTAGAGCATCTGCTTACGACCAATATTTGACTGGTAATTTTTGTAACTGTTTATCAATTAAATGGTATTTACATTTGGCAGATAATGTAAACATTCATTATTATCATCTAACAAACCGTATAAAGTAAGACCAGTGATGAATATGGTGAGAGATAATTTTCTACCATTTGAATATTTTCTAAAAATAACGCAGCCAAGTCAGCATAATGTTTTTTTTGATAATTTCTTTACGACCCATGTCTTAATGAAAGTTTTAAAGGAAATTAAATTTAATGCCATGGTTCGAGAAAACCGACTTCAAGTTTGTTCTTTCAAAAAAAAAAATTAAACTTTTAAAACCAAACTTCGTGGAACATTTTTTTTTTTGTTAATTTCATTACAACTGTCTTAATAATTTTATTATACATAAAATACAAGATACCAAGTGTACATTTTGATTTTAATGAAGGCTTGTGGAAGAGGGAAAATTCAATGATTTCTTCTTATAGAAAGTTAATTTATTTGGCTAGTTGTTTGGAAATCTGCAACTTAGTTCCAGCGGCGTGAATCTTTTTAGTCTTTGTGTCTGCCGAGTAATTAAAAGCTGTGGAATCAACGCATTTTGGTGATTTTGAGTCTTAAGTGATATGATGTTGACTTAGAAGTAACTGTGTCTTTTACAGATGGAATCTTGAGATCTGCTCGTATTCTGTCGTTTATTACAAACCAAGGGGCGTTTACAATGGATCACAGTACTTTTGACTGAAAACGTTCAATTATTTCAATGTTTGAGTTACTTGTAGTACCCCACAGCTCTAGACCGTATGTACATATTGGTTTCAATGATTGATTTAATAGCTTGGAATAACGCCCTAAAAGCAAGTGGAGTTGTCTGTTTTTTTTTTGACAATGTGAGTTCTCCAAGTAAGTCGGCGGTCTAAATGCATACCCAAGTACTTTACTGAATTCACCTGTAGTAGTCTGAATCTTTTAATTTTACTACAGGACAGATACCTTGTATGTAAACGTAATGTGCAAAGATTTTGATGTTTTTGCCTTTATTCTCCATTTCATAAGCTAATTTTCAATTTTAAAAAGGTTTTCTTGCAATATTTTAGATGCTATTATCGGATGTATGGGATGCCAAAATAGCAGTATCATTATCAAAAGTAGCTGCAATAATTTTTTGTGATATTGGGAGATCGACTGTGTAAATCACATAAAGCACTGGTCCTAAAACACTTCCCTGTGGTACACCTGATTGTATTTGTCTAATATCTGTAATATCGCTGTTGTACTTTACTACAAATTTTCGATTGCTAAGATATTATTTAAAAAATTCATGATAATGGTGAGGCAGTAGCTTTTTCAATTTAAATAATAGCGCTTCGTGTTAGACTTTATTCAAGGCCCGCGTGATATCGAGAAATGCTTCAGAACAATATTTTTTACATTCAAATGTTTCATTTATATGCTGCACTACTCTGTGAATTTGTTCTATAGCCAAATGCTTTTGCCGGAACCCGAATCGGTAGTTTGGTATGATATTTAGTTCGGCTATTGTATCATTCAGTCTTCTGATAAACAATTTCTCAAAAATTTTCGACATAATTGGCAGCAAGCTAATCGGTCTATATGATTAAGCTCTTGACATTGTTTGGGCAGCATTAGTATTTGGGCTATTTTCTATTTTTCGTGTTACATTTGATCATAGGTAAAAGTGATAATTATTAAATTTTTCAATCTTTATTCATCATTTAAATTGCAGATATGATTCAACAAATGATTTATTAACTATAGAATGGATGGACAATAGTAATTGCAGAACCATAACCAATTTTGATCATATAAGACCAATCAATTATGTCAAGCGCTGCTCTAAACAATCTCATAAAAAAATTCCAGTAGAGACTCGTATATACTATTTATAATACGCATAAGGGATGGGTTGATAACGTGGATCAAAATATAAATGAGTACAGTATTTCGATAAACGGAAAGAAATGGTGGTGGGTTATGTTTTATTTTACATCATTGATCTTGCAATGGTTAATGAGTGAAAACTTTATTTGCTTTCGAAAATTGCTAATATAATAGCCAGCTTAACTTCCTATAAGTTTATTGTATGAAAAATTTTGGAAGAAACAAAAGAAACCCATCATTTCAAGTAGAAAAGGAAATAAATCACCATGTTCCAATAAAAATAAAATTTCAACTCCATTGTGTGGTATGCCATGACAGAAGCATGTATTGTCTAAAAACATTGCGTATAAAAAGAAACTGCTCCCAAAGTTACCATAATTAATTTAATTATAATATAAAAAAAATAATGTAAGAAAATTTGGTAAACCTAATTATAAACAAAAAAATTAACATTGCTCATTGTCTATATTAAAATTAAAATTTTTTTTTTACTTCTCACAACTATTGTACTATATAAAGTACAGGCTATATCTCAGGATCTAGGAACAACAACCCCACGAAATTTTATATTTCAGTGTCTGGAACTAAAAATACACCACTGTTAAAAAATTATTAAATTTTGACAAAGGGGTCTGGTAGCCGTTGTTAATGGGTTTTAATAAAGATCATCTTATAAAAACATTCCACTATCCACTAAGTATTATTAATTACTAGACGTACCCGGCTCGAGTTGCTGGTACAAAGGCCCATATAATATATTTTAAATATTTAAATTAAAATTAATTCATTCACTTTTTTTAAGAAAAAATCTAAATTAATACTTGTATACAATATGTGTATGCATTTTTCTGTTAATTAATTATTTTTTTAAAAAATAAATTTAAATTTAATATTTAAAAAAAAATAATTATTTATAAAATCTTGTTAATTAATTATTTTTATTGTTCTTTCAATGATATTTTATTTATTAAAACGCTTGTTTGTGATACAACATTTCTATATACATTGTGATTTATTTATTACGATAGTAAAAGCCAGACTTATGGAAATTGAATTGAAATATGGCCCATCACTTGGAGCTTGTACCTGAATTAAAATGTTGAGTTTAATTCATCTTTGGCTTTTGGAAAATTTACAATGGATGCTGGGAGTTGTATAACAGCTACCCGAACCACTTAGATTATTGGAAAACGATAAAAGGTATGTATGTTTGTTCATTTTCGAGAGAGTATATGAATATCAATTTTCAGTTCTGCAACACACCTTTTGTTTTTGAAATATTTTTGGCGGGTGCAAGGAGTTGTAATAGACAGCTACCAGGACTAATCAAAATTTTGAATTACGGTAATAGAGATATTTTTTTTATTTATGAAGCAGTCTCTGGGTACAAATTTTCAGTTTTATAATACATTTAGTTCTTGAAATATTTGTGATATAGGAGTAGTACGGTAGTCGTTGTGAATTCAGTTATTTGGCACAAACACATGGAGCCTGGCTCTCTATTTTTAGAACTTTGTTCAGAAAAATGTGAATTACGTCAATGTTGGATTTAGCTACAGTGTCCCAAATTTGGCTTCCGTACCACCCTATCTCTAAGACTAGTTTTATATTGTAAGAACCTTACTTTACAAAGTAATTCAGATGTTATTCCTACCAACCCATATAGGTTTCTCAAATAGATTAATTCCCAGATATTTGATAGAATTCGCTCTTATGGTATGATTGTACTGCTCGAAATTATTGGATGCAGTTACCTTTGCTCATGTTAATGACTTAACGACTTGCAATGACTTAATTGTTTTTGATAATCAGATTTGTTTGTAGTGATATATTTAACTTATGGAATAAAAGTAGAGTTTCCTTTTGAATTGAAATTAGACGCAAGCACTGATGAAGGTAGTAAGTTGCTTCCGAAATATTGATATTTGCAAAATAAATATAAATGATTAGTGAAAGCTTCACTTTTATTCAATAATTGCAATGACTTATTTTCATAAACTTTTATTTTCCAACTGTGAATCTAGCTCTGTATTTTATTGAGATTTCATTGTAGGAAATTTGAATCCAATACCGGATCAATGTGTGGATAATTGATATGTAATCAGCATTGGTTGTTAGTTATAGATCTCGTGTGAGTGGAATATCTTCCGTGTACATTAGGTAGAGTATAGGTCCAAGAACGTTTTTTTGGGCACATCAGATCGGATATTGAACAAATTTTGTGTGAAAATATTGCTGTTTGACGTAGAATTAACAACTTTTTAAGTAACTTCTACTTCAACTTACATAAACATAATAAACTCAAATGCCACATTTTGTCAAATAATTGTCTTGTATCAAGAAATGCGTCAAAACTATATTTATTCTCAACAATAGCTCAAAGCCAGTATTTGTAACTGGCTTGTTCTATAGTACCATATTTCATTTTAAACCCCAATTGGCATGCTAATATAAGCTTTCAAATTGAAAGAATTCAAATTTTCATTTAAAAATTATGTGTGCGCATTTGTTCGGAAGAAATGTTCTGAAGAAGTGAATCAGGCATTATGCAAAAGAAAATTTATTAGTATTGTATTGGGGATGGTGTCATAATTTAAAAAAAAAAATTTCAAAGCTACAAAATTCCAAACACTGAAAAAAAATAATTACAAAATAAAAAAATCCACACATGTAGGAATGATTTTAGAGCTGGATTCAAAATCAAAGCTGTACGCCTATTACAGAATATTTACATACAGAGAAAGAGGATATCTGTTTGGGAAATTTTTTTTTTGGAATTGTGTAAATGGAATTATGAAAATGCAATTTTTTTTGGAATTTTGTACCCAACCCACTGTATTGTATATTATGTTGGTAAAGTTTTTACTGATAATTCCCATAGAATTATTCCAGTAATCAAAACATCAAATCATTTTCTTAGCTTGATTTTTAATATGACTTATTCTTAGCAATCGTTGTAACTTCATATAGTTGTTTTACTGATAAGTCCACCTCGTAAGGAGCATTCATTATGTAGTCATTTTACTCCATATCATCTGAGTGACAACATGATGAAATTTGGCCAACTGTATGAAATAGTGATAAATGAAAGATATTTGTAAGTATTTTATTCTGACAAACTTGTAACTTACAAATTATAATACTTGCGATACTTAATAAAGTAAATCTGAACAAAATAAAATATAAATTTCTTGTATCAGAAAATCTTGAGAATTTTTTCATCATTTAATACATGAGTTCGCATATATTTATGTCGTAGGAGACTTTTCCTACACAATGTATCTTAATAATATATTTTAAATGCCCACGTGTTCACTTGCACTAATTAGATACCTACTGTTTTTCAATAGCAAACAAAAGAATAAAAAAATAAAAATAGAAAAAAAATACCACATAATTTATTATATATTATGATATTATGCAAACCATAAATTTTCAAATATTATTAAATAATATTTTAGCAATTTTAGTTTACCACAATATTAAAATAGAAAATAAGACTATTCAAGACAATGTAGGTACACTGAGAGAAATAATATGTTTATCTAATGGTTGACAGAAATATATTATGATTAGTTTAAGCTCGTTATGTGAGATATAGTTGAGACAAACATAATGTTACATTATGTTAATGAGGAAAGTAATATAGTTGTAAGGATTAAACATATTACATTATTGTGTTGAAAATGCAAAACCGAGGGATGAAAATAATATGAAAACTTAGTAAATTTACTTCAAAATCCTTCATGCTGAGAACATTAAAGTAGATGACTGTGCCCCAAAGAATAAAAATTAATGTTTTGATAATGGCATATAAAATAAAATATTGAATAAAAAATTATGCCAAGTTATTTAACAAATAGACTAATTTATATAGAAGATGTTCATCACTACTATTTAAGAAATATTTGGGATTTTAGGTTGAACTTTTTTAATAAAGCTAAAACTCAGAATATGCTAATGTATGCAACTGCTTAATAATTTATCACTTAATTTGAAAATGGAAATTTTTTTATCAAATATAACAAATGCTTGATTAAATACTTGAATGAATCAGTTGATTGGAATATTCTGTAATACAAATGAATTGTTATAATTATAAATAATGTTATAATTAAATAGTTAACAAAACTAAATAAATAAAATAACAAAAAAGTAAATATTATATTTAATCGAAGTATAATATACCTAAGTTATAATAATCCAAAAATTATGGTTACTGCAATTACCATATAAATTATGTTTGGTGTTAACATAAATATTTTTGATTCAACCGCATATTATATTTCATTCAGCCATATAAGAAACATTTTACCACGGTTTATAAAACCTATATTTACATGTCATGATATAATATTGTTAATGTAACTATATTTTCCAACCATGCTATTGATCTTTAATTTAATAGTTGAGCCAAACATATTTTTTTGCTCAGTGCAAGTATAAATTGTATTCCTTATAAAAATATTGTGGCTATTGCTACAATATTATAATTATGGTTACGGATATTTCACAATATGGTAAAAAAGACTTTATACTCTAGTAGTCTAGTAATTGTACAAAGAAACATATTGAATATAGAAATTAGAATAATAGTTGTTTTACAGATGTATCAAACTTATTATTGATTTTTATTATTTTCATTGGATTTTAAAACTTAGTAGAGAATGAAAAAAAGTACATATTCACATTATATTTTTGCCTTATGATTAATGCATGGTTGAAATAATCATCTTATAAGGTCAAAGAAACCATATTATATTTGTCTTATGATTGGAGTAATTATAATTATTACCGTTGAAAAAATCATAACATGCTGAAAGTAATTATATTATGGTTGAGGTAATTATGACTTCAGTTTTCAATCATACTTATAATTATAGTTAAAGTATTTATGCTTAAAACAATCATATTATAGCTATTTTTACAAAATGTTTTATTAATAACAATCATGTTACGCAAAATCATATTATAGTCAGTGTTTAAATAAAGTAATTCAAAAATGAAAAGCTACTCTAATTTTCAGTTTTTTCTTCTTGAATTGTCAAAACGTATTTTCTAACTCAAAACGTATTCGTATGGTATTTGCAAATGTATTGGTAATATAAAAGTTCTTAACTGATGGATATAAATCGGTAAGTGCTTGCATACAATTTCAATGATATTTTATAAATTAACCACTAAACCACTTTTCTCTATATAGATTTTAATAAACAATAAAGTATGAAAAAAAATAAGTAATGACAAAAAAAAAGTAAAAATCTAAATTTAGACGCACTATTGAAAATGTAATATTCATAGTTTTAATAAATAACGAAGGGCTCCCAACGAAATATGATGATCTACATAAACTGTATATCAAATTTCATAATTCTATTGGTGTTAATGAACAAGAAGTAGAAGACGATCTTCGATCTTATCGAAGTCATTGTGAAAGTAATTATTACAAACACTTGAATTCCTCACGTGAAAGTTTTAATGAATTTTTTCTCCTCAGCACCTCGAGATAATCTTCTTTATGTGCCTATTAATTCTAATGTAAATAAATATAATATGTCTTTTTATTATCAAAACGTAAGAGGTCTTATGTGTTTTTAAATTCAACTATTTTAAATTTTGAGGTATTTGCATGCTTTAACAGAAACATGGCTAAATCCATCCTTTTTAGACTTAGAGCTATTTCGTAACTCATATACTGTTTTTAGGAAGGATAGACACTCTGATCTTTCCAATTTTTCTAATGGTATAGTTCCGAAAGGGGGTGGTGTTTTGATAGCTATAAAAAATTCTTTTAATACAACTCCAGTTAATATTCCTTGTTCTGAAAGTCTTGAATTAATCTTCCGAACTTAAGATGGATAAGGCATGACGAGGAATATTTTATGATTCCGAAATATATTAGGGTGGAATGTGAATACGTATTTATTGATAAATTAAATACTAATTATTTACAACAAGTCTCTGAAATTTGTAACGTTCAGCATAAATAGCTTGATTTAGTGTTTACCTCGGAATGGAACAATTTGATTTTTTGTGATAATACCTTTCCTATTGTGGGTATTGATCAATTCCATCCTCCCTTAAGTTTTACGTTTTGTATAAATTCGCTAATCGAATCGAATGTTACTAAGTCTTATTGTTTTAAGTTTGATAAAACAAATTTTGATGCTTTAAACGAATTCATTATTTCATAAGACTTTTCTTCCATATTTAATCATATGGATATTAACCAAATGACGAATAGGTTTTATGAAATTAGGTTTGATGGCTTTAGGCAATTTGTTCCAATATCTAAAGACCGGAACCCTTTTTCAAGTCCACCATGGTTCACTTCGGATTTGAGGAAACTTAGAAATAAAAAAAATAAAGCCTGGCGTTGTTATGTTAAATCAAAGAATCCTTACGATTATAATATATTTAAAAGCATTTTCGGAATTACTTTATAACGATTTTGTTCGTGGAATGTCTTCTAAATTAATATCAAATCCAATAGAATTTCTAGTAATGATCCAGAAATAATATCTAGTTTCTTTCGCGAATATCTTAGTTCAGCGTACGCTAACTCAATTTTCGCACCAAATGATGATGATTTTTCTCATTTGAATGATTTTCCTAAAACTACTTGGTCTAATATTGATATTAATGAAGCTTTAATAAAAAAATATTTGGACAATTTTGAATCTAATAACTTAACTGGACCAAAATGGTATTCCCGAAATTATACTTAATAAATGCTCAAGTGTCTTAGCAATTTCACTGTCAATGTCATTAATGTTCGATTCTTTTTTAAGACCAGGAATTTTTCCCTCTATTTGGAAGCACTCATTCATTAGACCAGTTCATAAGAGAACGCCAAAAATGAAATCGCTAATTATAGACCAATTGCGAAACTTTACTCAACTTTTTGAGTTAATATGGTATGTTTCCATTTATTATCACTGTAAATCTTTTTAGTACCATCAACATAGATTTATGGATCAAAAATTAACAGTTACTAATCTTGTTGAGTCAGTTTCAACGTTTACGAGAAATATGGAAGCAGATTTTCAAACGGATGCTATCTATACAGATTATAGTAAAGCCTTTGAAGTTTTACCACATGCAATAATACTTCTAAAATTAAGGATTAATAAAGCTAATTCTATGCTAGGTTTTGTTAAACGTTGGTCAAAGGAATTTAACGATCCCTATGTTCTCAAATCTTTGTATTCTAGTCTTGTTAGACCAAATTTGGAGTATGCTAGTCAAGTTTGGTTACCTTTCTATGATGTTCATATTAACAGGATTGAAGCAGTGCAAAAAATTGATTAAAATTTGCTTTGCGTAATTTCCAATGGTCAAATCCATTAATTTTACCACCATATGAGCATAGGTTGAACTTAATTCATTTGCAAACTTTGAAATTAAGACGAGAAGTGGCGGAGGTTATTTTTCTTACTGAAATTATTAAAGGAAACATTGCTTCTCCTCAGATTTTGAATAACATCAACATTAATTCAAATAATCGCCTTCGAAATACAAACTTCTTTATATTAAGTTTCCATAGGGCCTATTAAGGCAATTATGAGCCAATCATAGAATGTTACTAATTGGTGATAAACACATAAGCTATATTGACTTCACACTTTCGAAACAGACTCAAAAACTTAAATTATATAATCTGTAGTAATTAAAATATGTGTGTTCAATGTATTTTAACTAGTTCTAAGTTAGATATAATTTTAATTCGTAAATTGAATGTGGTGTTATGTTGTATTGTAAAAACAAAAAAAAAACAAAAAAAATAATAATTATTGTAATGAAATTTGAGATAAACTAAATAAATAAATAAATAATAATATTCCTATTTTTCATAGGTTAAATCATGATTATTTAATCATCTGTTTAAATTGAAAATTTACAAATTTGCTTATTTTTATAGTCCATAACTCCAAACTGTCTTGTTTCACGCAAACCTCCAGAACTTGAACGTAATCTCTCTTTCCAAGGTGTTACTTCACGAAACACGGATAATCTAAGCCTTCTAGGCATGCTCAAGAGTCAAAAATTGATTTGGATTGATCATATTTTTTGATATCGGAAAAGGAGCTTCTAAGTACTTATGCTATCTAAGTCAATACAAAGCTGTCTTTTTACCTTTGGAACTCCTTAATAAAATAAAATCAATTATACTTCCCAAGATGGAATATAATTCACACATTTAGACTGGCGTTTCCGTCACAGCCTCAGACTACCTTGACTGCATTCAAAATCGCACTATTAGTCTAACTGTTGTCGGAGCACTTTCCTTGTTTTATAAATACTCCGTGGGTTTGAACCTAAATGTTTAAGAGCAGGAGCAGTGAATCAAAGCAAATCGAAACAAGAGGAGCCGCTATTCTCACCACTACACTGGAGTCCCAAGATTGTATAAGCATGGTTATGGAAATTCGTCCATAGTTCGCACTTCAAGAATGTGGACTCATACTCCCTCTGACATTTTATCCGTTCAAATTATAATTTGCAAAGAACTTTTATCCTTCAACTTCGTAATATTAATCTATCTTACTTTTTTCTTCCTTATTTATATTACCCTAACGGGTCTATCCTAATCTCAAACGTCAAAACCATCTGTTGAAAAATATCATTTTTTTTTATATACATTTACACAAAAAATTGTTAAAAAAGTGTTGCCGGTATAAAGAAACTATCCTCGATATTTTAAAAATATACTTTATCAAAATATAATATCCCCAATTTTTGTGGAAATATCCCCCATGTAAACGATATTTTCTGTTCTTATCGTTCAATGCGAACATATAAAATAATGTCATTTCATGTTATCTCCGTTTTCAGAGCCAATAAACTTTTTAAGATTTTAAAATATTGGTCAATGAAAATCCAGCTTAAGTTATTTTTAATTTTCAAATAATTTTGAGTGTTGTTGTTTTGTAATTTTTTTACAGTTATTTGCTGAAGAAGTTAACTTTTGAAAGTGATGTTATCAATTTTCATTTAAAATATTTCTTCTGCAACACACATAATTTAATCAAATTTATTATTTATTGGTATTTATATAATTGTAGAAAAAATGTTATAATTGATAGAAAAAGATATAATCTTCTAGAAGTTAAGTGTATTGTACTACTATTATATATATTATTCTGCATTTATCTGGATGTTTGTAAGTTCGACGGAACGCTCCAACACATATACAAATTGCATATGTATACAAATGCATATATATACAAATTGATTTGGTGCTTTTTGTTAAGCCCTGTCTACCATGCTGAACCTTTGCAGGAAAAATTGATTGCATGAACTATATTTTTTTAATTTAATGTTAGTCTTCTTCGCAAATTATAAGGAAAAATAAAAAATAATAATAATAATATAAATAAAACAAACAATTTTTTGATTTATAATAATAAGGACTAATAGAAATTTAATCAATAGTTTAATATGGTATAATAACCAAAAGGCAAACAGCATTTAACACAAAAAAAAACATAATTCACTCAAAGGTTATTCTTATTACTTAAAATTATACACAATAATATGCATGTGTATCAGCATATTTATATTGTATAATATTATACATTATACTACTTTATTGCTTCTACCTTTTATTTTTGTCATTATTGTGTGCGTCACTCAAAAAAAATTATTTTTGTTTTTTTTTTGTTTTTTTTTGTTTTTTTTTTATTATTTGCTGTATCTGTATTTTGTATGTTCTGCATGCTTTATTCCAAAAATATTATTTTATTTTCAGTGTTAAGTGTTCACTGTTCACTTCACTGTTCAATCAATAGAACTTGATAGAAGCAGAGTAGGATAATAAACTCTACTTCTACGTCGGATAATAAAACATTGTTTTTTTTAAATTGAAAATTATTGATGAAAATGTTTTTGTATTTTTTGTAAATTTTACCAATTTAGATACAAAATTTTGAATATTTTTTCAAAAATAACACAATACCATAATAACAGTTTATTCATATAGCAAAATAAGATCCCAATACATTATACAAAAGACAAAATTTATATGAAAATAAGATTAAATTTTTAAATTTGCTCTCCCAGAGGCCACAATAACGCTAATACGGTATAATTTATACTAAATGGAACCCAACTAAAAAATTATAACTAAATGGAAGTGAGTACGAGTGTACCATACAAAAATACAAACATTTTATACAAATTTTTTGGTATGGTACTTCTTTTTCTGTTATATAAAAAAAAAAAGATTAGTGTTAGGCCAATATAAACATAAATAAAAATAAATAAAAAGTGATATAAACATAAGTACTGTAATTTCGGAATAAAGAATCTAATGAAAGAAAAAAAGAAACTAGGATTTATTTTGCTTCCGTCATTTATGTTAAAATTTTAAGCTAGCTTTAAATAAAAAAATATTTACTTCAATAATATCAATCAATTTAAAGTAATGTTGCTGCAAATATAATTCAGTTTGTGAATATTGATTTTCAATTCAATTTCATCAATTTAATATACATCAGAAGATTACTCTGTACAATAATTGTATATTATTAAAAGCATTATTAGTTTTAGATTTACAAAATTGGTTTCAATATTTCAAAAAGAAAAATAAAAAATATATTAGTCAAAACCCAATTTTCAAAAATTCACAAAATTTAAAATTAATGTTCGACAAACAAGAAAGTAAATTAATTTTCTCTCCCCAAAAACTATTATTCCTCTTTGAGTTGAAATAAAAATTTTGAAATTAAAATAAATAAAACAAATAAATTAATTAAAATTAATATACAAAAATACACAATTGAATAACTGCAATTTCTACCTGAAATGTTCCCAACAAAGTTAAATATATTTACAATGTGAGGTTGCAGACCTAATGAAATTCGGTGACGTATTCCAAATATCATTATTCGATGTAGGTACCTATTATAAATTATTTTTGGTGTAATCATATTCATTTGACATCATAAAATTATTTTTTAGCTCTATATAAAACCAATGGCTACATAATAGTTAATTTCGAACCATATTATAGTTCTATAATTTTATAATTGAGCCAAGCATATTGTTTTCCTCAGTGTATCTATATTAAATCACACTTTTTTCAGTACACACATTTTTCTATATAGATTTAATACAATAATTTTGTATTATGTAATTCTTAATAGAACACACAATTCTTTTATTCTTCTCCTATTTTTTTTTTTATATTGCAACAAAAATAATTCCATAAATATTAATTAAGAAAATGAAATTAACTTGAAATTCAAACAATTTTTTTTTTTTTTGTATATTTCGAATCCTGTACAAATAAAAATAATATAAAGAAAAATAAAATAGTTATTTATGTATATGTGTCTATATATTGTATTTATAATAAAGTCCTTCGTATTCAAGCTTAAAGTTTTATTGTAAGAAAATAAATAAAATGTAAATATAAATAAATTGTGAAAAAATTTCATTAATTAAGGATATTAGGTAAATAAATTTTTTTTTTTTATAATTATTATATATAAAATTTACTATAAGGTCTATACAATATGTATTTCGAAGTATTTTGAATGAAACTATATGTATAGCTAATTCAGATATGATTAATAAAGTAAGTAAGTAAATCGATTTATACTTGAATCTATAAAATATTTATTTAATCTATTCATTTTTCAAGATAATTTGGATTACACCATACTCTATATATAAATATACTTATACTTATACTTATAATTATATATATATACCTCAAGTGATGGTTTTGTATGATATTATATTTTACTATATAAATTTTTGTATGTTTAGGTACTAATATGGTACCAGCAAAACTGGCTTTTAAAGAAAAGTCGCTTTGTTTTTGATAAATTTAATTGAAATTTGAGAATGGTATGGATAAAAATTCAGATTAAATTTTATAATCAAAGAAGCAGAATGATTGTAGTAAGAAGAGAAGTAATTGTGCAGATACAGAAATGGAAAAGACAAAATATCATTGGCGAAATTTGTCGAAATATTGATATTTTTGTAAAATGAAAAACAGAAAAATGGGTAGGTATTTGAGAACTAACCCCATGAAATAAAAATAATGTGCACTGCAATACTTTGGACAGAAATATGCCTATAACAAAAAAACGTAAATGAAATGATTCGCACATAAAAAAACCGCATACTGAAAAATCTATACATGCTCCCACGCTCAAATTGCTCACATTTGTAGACAATAAATGTAAATTAATGTAAATTACAATATCTTACGACAAATTATTTCGTTAACTATAGATTAAAACTTTAAATACTGTAAAAAGAAAGGTAGGATTATAAGAAATTAGATAAACTAAATATGCCTCAGTAACAATAAATATCTTGTATTTGTCATTGTAATTATATATAGAAATTTAACAATAAATAAGAATAAATAAATAAAAATTAAAAATAAATAAAATAAAATAAATACATTTGTATTTCAGAAAATTATAGTTCAATTTTATTGAATTTTTAAACCAATTTTGGATCAGTGTAATAAATTTTGTTCTATTATTATACATATTTTATTTATATACATAAACACACTATATGTTTATATATGTTACCTACAGTCCAGGTGTGGTTTCGCCTACAGTCACGTCACGCAAGAGTTGCCAAATTAATAGGCCTTGAAGCTGCTATTAGAAAATTATTATTTAACAAGACTTGGCCACAAACTGGTGTGTCTCGTACAATAATTAAATAATAAAACGAGTCATTATTTTGATAGTGGATATTTAGTAGTGGTCATCATTAATGGCCAAAATTAATTGTATTTATTTAAACATTTTTTACAATACATTATATTTATGTATACAATAGTTTTACATTGAGTCTTATGGACTCCATTTGAACTCTATATAAAAAAAAAACGTTTTAAACTAAATTTACATTACTTCTTATGCAATGTATTTAAACTCTATATAAAAAAATGTAAAATCAATTTATATAAATGCATTCCTAATATAATATTTTCATTTTTCAGAATTTAAAAGTTCCTAAAATTACGTCACATAAATTATTCTTATTATTGACAATCATATAACAAACCTTAAACAAATGATGACTTAAAAACAAAATCATAATATTGTAACAACAAATAATACTGACACGAGATATTAATTTGATGCTCAGTATTTAAACATATAAAAAAATAAAAATAACAAAAATATTATATAATGTTAATAAAATTATATATGTATATAATTTTCTGCATTTATTAGGATGTTTTTAAGTTCGACGGAATACTTCAACACATATACAAATTACAATATATATACAAATTGGAACATCATGTAATTGTCATAAACATAGTATCTGTTTTTTATTGCTTATATATGTCATCTGTCATCTGTCATCTATCATCTATCATCTGTCATCTGTCATTTGTCATTTGTTTCATTTTGCCCATCATTTCATAATGATTGTCATGTTATTACTTTTTACTTTTATTATGTCTTAATTAATTTCATTTTACAATTTTAATTTTACACGCAATTTTTTTTAGAACGCTGCTATGATTGTAGAAATATAAAATTATTGTAATTAGATTTTGTTTTCATTAAAAATATTATTTGAATTTAGTATTTCTATATTAATTACTATTGAAATTATCTTTTTGACTAACTTATATTATAATTAATTGAATACAATAGAATGTCTAAGAATATTGATTATTTAAAATTATTGACGTCTTAGGATAATATATGTTTAAATTTGCAATGATGGCAAATAAGATGTCGTTAAAATGATCGAGTAAATACGAGTAAATAACCCTTAGGGAATTGAAAATTTTGCACCTTGCTACAAATATTCTGTTTATATGGTAATTAAAAGCATTTTAATAATTCTAATAGAGGTATGATATTGATAAGTTAGTAAGCAAATACACATTTTTCTTAAACTTGAGATGAAAACTCTAATGAAGGAAGAAATGCTAGAATTTATTTTGCTTCCGTCATTTATGGCGGGTTACAAAACTAGTATATAATAATAGTCTTTGTTTAATAACAATTTTTTTATGCTACAAAAATGTGTTATGTATAATAGAAGTTGCATTGTTATATACATATATTTGTTTTGCTTTGCGGTAGGTCTGTTAGAAGTGTGCACCAGCAAGTAATTAAAACCTCAATACAAAATAAAGGGTCAGTGTAGTTGTTCGTCATCAGAATATCCAAATTATTTCAAATATCTTAATAGAAAATAATCAAATATGGAACTACGTGGTACGAAGAACAATTCCGTTTTTTAGGGACCACACTTTCATGAAATTAAGTGTTTGGATCGTTGTATGCCACGTGGCACAATTTTACTGAAAATGAAAATCTTCCAGGTCGATCTCAAGTAAATTTCCAAACAAATAATCATTTATCAAGGCTCTGTAACCTTCTTAATCATTGACAATAACATTCGTTCCGGTCTTAATCTTAAAACAGTAAGGGCCAATGAAATATCCAGCATAAAAATTATACATCAAACAGTAAATTGTTTAGAAAGTAATGGAACTTTGTAAGCTTTCTGAAGATTTTGATACTCCATATCTAACAATTTTGCTTGCTAATGTAAACATTTAACTAAAAATTAACTTCATCTAACTAACAACATTCGAGTAGTTTGAAATTCTATTATTGATCTTGTAACTAGAGATCTTGAACCAGTTGAAACTAAAATGGATGTAAAAAGAAAATCTTTATGCAAATCATATGCATATCATATAGAATAACAAAGATCAACCGTCGAGTCCAAAAGACAAAGTCGAGTACAAAACACTGAAGAAGTTTGTAAATAGTAAACGAAATAAGCGTATTGGTATGATAAGCAGTAAAATTAAAAGGAAAATATATGACTATTTTTAACCTTTGTCAAGGAATAGAAAAATTTGGATCATCATTATCACTTCCGCTTAAAGTATTCTGTATATACACTTTCTAATTGCTTCTTTTGAATCGGATAGAGTAAATATTCTAAATTTATCAATAGCTCGAAGAATAAATTTCACGATGTACTTAATAACTTTGGTGAACAGAACATTTAGAAATAAATCTAACCAATCTCCGTTAAGATTCGAAAAGGTCGTTGCGATTTAGGTTTTTCCATGTTTATTTTGTTTAACCTAACGGAACCCTAATGTGATGTCACTAATAGAGAAGTACTATCATTACCGTTACAACTCACTACTTCTTTATTTTATTTTTAAGTTGTAAATAATTCAATTCAGAATTTTTCTGTTCAATTGTGTTAATTTTCTTTATACAATTTTATAACAAAATTAAGTCATTATATGAGTACAAGTGATAATAAAATCCTACTTCATTTGCTTTCTAACGGCCATTATCAGTAACATATTCTTGAATATTCACTTATATATATTTTTATACATATATATATATATATATAATTTATTTTCACTGCAATCACTTATATACTAAATATTCTATGGATTAAATTGAAATTAAATTGTCGATGTGAAAATACGCAAGAAAATTTGTTTACATTTAAATTTATTTGTATTGTACAAATAATATGATATTGTCCTTGATGAAAATCCTTTTCATTCAACATTATTTAGGTATACATTTTTAATATTATATTATATGCTTTCCTTTTGGTGGAGAAAAATAAATTATTTTTTGAAATTCTGTAATTAAATTTATACCACACTATTTGGGAAGATTAAATTTTTTCCTGGACTTAATCAAATTTTCCATAACTAGGTAATAAAATTTGTGAACGCAGCAATAAATTTGATGTTTTTGAAATTAATTATTGTGAGATTTTTAATTTGACTAGCTATATTTGTGAATTACCAATTACTGGTAAACTAATATTATTTGCAAATGATTCTAAGACATTTTATGCAAAAAATTATATTTAATTTGTTAAAATGTTAAAAATAAGAAAAGATCATCACTTGCAGATGACATGAGAATATATTCGTATATTAGCAAGCTTATTTTACATAATTTTCATTCATATAGGAATGCCATGATTTTCAAGAATATCTGCATCCTTATTACCTTGTATTTCCTCATGGCAAGGAGTCCCAATGAAAACTGTATTTGTTTTCTTCTGTTATTTTAATTAAAGTTTGAAATTTTGACAAAATATAATTTCATGACGGCAACACTTTTTTAAACGAAGTTAAAAAAGTTAAATTTTTAGGAGTAATATTTGATTAAAATTTATCATTGAATGTTCGTATCGAAACCGGAACCAATGTTTATTTTTTCAAAGCCCATTCTGCATATTATTGTTACAAATCTGTGCTTCAATTTGTGGCAGTTCCTCAACGTTGCGAAATTTTTTCTTATTTTTATACCCTAAGGACCTAAAATTACGAAAAACCGTTATATACGTGTTTTCTTATTTTTGAGGGACTCTCTCTATTGAATGTAATACGGAATAGGAGATTTCCGTCTTTATAATCTAATTTTCTGTAGAGAATAACCATCAGGAGAACCAAAAGCATGTCGGAGTTAATTTTTTTTTTACTTTTCATTCATACCTATATTATTTGGAAAATGATTCATTTTTAGCCCGATTATTAGTTAGAGGATTTTTTGCACATTTCGCCTTATTTTTAGCTTTTTTTCCTAAAAAGCATTTATTTGAATATTTTGACATTTTCACGTTTTTTGCTGACACATTTATACAAACTGTTAAATATGATATTAATAAAGCAAAATGTGATATATGAATAAGTCTTAATTCATTATACTGTTTTTCTTTAACTTGTAACTTTTAAATCCATTGATTCCTGGAAAAACCATCATTTAGTTCCAAAGCTTATATTTTTTTTATGATCTTGACAGTAACTTAGGTAGAATCTTCTTTTCGTGCTTAATTAAGTACGGTAATGCAATTTTACACTACAACATCTACAATATTTTGAGTATTTGTTTAACAAATTACTGGCTTATCTACTTATCAAATGTGGAAAACTACTGCTATTGTTAGGAACTTAAGCCTTCTTAACCTTTATACACCTGTACCTATAATGTATTTTATATGAATTTTTGTGTTAAAGTAAGAAAATATTATTTTATATAAATTATAAAAAATAAGGAAACAAACATTTTTTTTTAGAAATATTTACCTTCAATTTCAGGGTACTAAAACTACAAAAATAAACTTTAGAATCGCAGCTTGATATAATGTTTTCATAGCAAGTTATGATTGTAATTACGGAAAAAGCAAATTAGCCGAACTTTTTACCAAATCTGTTAATCTCATCTCAAGACTTATTTCTAACTGAGTGATAGCAGTGACAAAGCGTGAACATTCAGATTCCCTAATAATTCATTAAAAAGTCGAAAAATATGAACTAAGGAGAAATAGGCAGGTTTAACTACTTTACATTGTATTAAATTAATAATTTTCTGAAAATAATAGTTTACTATTAAGCTCAAATTTTTTTTTCTCTTTGAAGGTGGAAAATCTTCGAAAAGAGCTTAAAAGGCCGTATCATAGCTAAATAGGACTGTGAGATTTTTAAATTAATAAATTCACCGACAACGTGATCTCTTAAGATAAATTATTATAGCTAGTCACTATATGGACTAAACAATTTTTCTTTAAACTTTGAATTAATAAATAAACTTATTATGATAGGGAAAAAATATAATTCAGGAAATGCAAATGATATGTTGCAAATTTGTTAGGTTACCATTGTTTCGTAGGAGTAATACCCAAAACAATTTATTTCATAAAGGTTTTCAATTTTAATCACTTAACAGTGGAAGCCAGAAACGCAGAAGTTTTTCAACAAGATTAGATGCATTTGAATTTTTTAATTTACGTATTA
Source organism: Argyra leucocephala (assembly GCA_963942445.1). Taxonomy (NCBI): domain Eukaryota; kingdom Metazoa; phylum Arthropoda; class Insecta; order Diptera; family Dolichopodidae; genus Argyra; species Argyra leucocephala. The sequence goes on from OZ012678.1 coordinate 112,045,247, forward strand.
AAAAATTTTCACCAATAAAAATTACGTACTTTATAAAAACCCTGTTAAATACAAAAAATATTTGACGTAAAATCGTAGATAAAATCTGAGAAAAAGTCTGAAATGTAAACACTCATCCGACTTTATCTACGATAAAATTCGATTTTGTCCGACGTGTAAACGCTGCCTAAGCATGAATTGGCATATAAAAGTATAATATATACATGCATAAATCGAAATTGAACTTTTTTTACATGCGAGAAGAGTAATTTGTAACTGAGGGATAGATAACTGATACTTGATTGGTTCAAATTTTGTTTTCTTCCATAAATAATGTTTGCATTTTATTTTCAATTAAACTAAGCCATATGATTATGTATGTAACAAATGCAAGCCCTATATGACACATGTACTTCCATTTACATATACTTAGTGAAATAAAGAGAAATAATAAAAGAAAGAAATAACGTTTATTTATTCATTTTATTTCGTACATATACATGAGACGGTAAGTCTCTATAGGAGTATATAAAGTATAATGTGTAGCAAATTCATAATTCTTAAATTAACTTAAATTAAATTAAATTAAACCTTAACCTAAAGAAATTAACAATAATGAAAATAATTTATAAAGAAAAGAAATTAATAAAAGAAAATTTAAAAAAAAAGAAAAAAAAAAAAAAAAAAAATAAAAAAAAATTAAAAAAAAAGAAGAGGAAAAACAAGAACAAATTAAAGTTAAAACTATAAAATACGGAGATAAAGTAATAAAATAACAAAAGTCCAAAAACAAAAACAAAAAAAAAAAAAAAATCTCTCCTCCAAACAAAACTATCTTTCAGACGTCTCACACCTAACAAGCATTATTCTACAAAATTTTTATTCTTCTTAATTAATGACTACACTTTTTCCTTAAAATATACCCAACAAAGCTCAAGGAATTTAGAAATGGAGAACTCACACCTGACTACGTTCGGCAAAGAATTCCACAACCCGACAGTCCTTACAAAAAAGGATAGATGTCTTAATCTACCAGAGTGTCTAGGAATAGTTAAATTTGCACTTCTTAATGATCGTCCAGGGGTTATTTTCTTAAGAAGATAAACCGGCGTATTTTTAGATTGGATTTTTTTCATAAAACAGATGTACTTATAGTTTAGATAGTTTTCGAAAGTACAGTCAAGCAAAACTTTAGAAACATCTCTGATGCTATCGAATCTACGACGGTTAGTTACAAATCGAGTGCAAGCATTGAAAATAACGTCGAGCCTGGAAAACTCGCCCATACTCATCCCAATATAAACTACTTCACAATAAGTGAAATGTGGAAAGATTAAAGATATAACTAATTTCCTTTTTACCCACTCGTTAATATTGTAAGAGAACTTCCAGAGTTTTCGTAACTTACAAAAAACATTTCTAGAAATAAAGTTAATGTGATCATTCCAGGTTAGAGTTTTATTGAATACAACACCCAAGTTTTTAGCTTTACTTATAAATTTTACCACAGAATTATTTAATTTGATATTAGGGAGATTAGTTGTATCAATTTTACGAACATAAATTAACATAACCTAGGATTTTGACGGATTTAATCGAAGACCATTATTTAGAGACCAGAAAGCAACAGCATCAAGATCATCATTCAATTTAGCAATAGAGTGGTTAATATCACCTATAGGACCACTGATGTAGAGTAGAGCATCGTCTGCATACAACCGGCAATGAGATTCAGACAAACAACGGGGTTTTTTTTCATTAATAAATAGACTAAAGAGTAAGGGACCCAATATGGATCCTTGGGGTACCCCACATTCAACAGGTAGATTATTAGACTTTATTCGATTTAGAAACACAAATTGACTTCTATTATCTAAGTAACTTTGAATGAGAGTAGTAGCAGAAGAATCAAAATTAAAAGCTGCGCTAAGTTTTAAACATAATAAGTTATGATTAACACAATCAAAAGCTTTAGTGAAATCAAGAAGAAGCAATAATACAGCATGTTTCTTATCGATTTCACAGTAAATGTTATCTGTTAATTCTAGGAGTGCTGAGGTAGTGCTGTGCTGCTTTCTGAAACCTGATTGGAATTCGTATAAGAGATTATTATCACTTACGTACTGACTCATTTGTGCATGCAATAACCGTTCAAAAGATTTCGAAATACCGGACAGTACGCTAATGGGTCTAAGGTCATCAATCTTTGTATTATTTTTTTTAGGAACGGGAACAACTTTGGCACATTTCCAAATTAGAGGATATTGACCAGTAGTCAAGATGAAATTAAATATGTGTGTAATATAAGGTAGCACAGAAGGGATAATCAGTTTAATAAATTTCAAACGAATTAAATCTGGTCCTATAGCATTGGATTTAACCTTAAAAATAGCATCATAGACTTCATCATTTGAGACATTTCTAAAAGAGAAACTACTAGACGAATCAACGTTTTCAATATTGGATAGTAATGAAGTAAAGTTAAAAGATGGAGTTATAAATTTATTGTTTAATTCGTTTACATCAAGGCTATCCATATTATCCATTTTGTTTTCTTTACTGATTCCAAGCTTAGCGGTATTAGACCAGAAAGATTTTGAAGGCAGCCGAGGATCGAGTATCTTAGAATAGTAATGTTTTTTAGCTTGTCTCATCTTCAAGTTTACCACGTTCCTAAGCCTCTTAAATGAATTTCTGTCATTCGAATTTCTTGTTCTCTTCCAAATTTCATAAGCCATGTCTCTATCATTCGCCATTCTTACAATATCTGGACAGAAATACGGAACAAAATCAGCACGTGGAGTAAAAGAACGTAGGGGAACATGCTGGTCGAAAAGCTTCAGAACTAGATAATAAAAAGAGATTAATAAAAGAAACCAAATTAAAAACACAAAAAAATATAATGAAAATGATGATTGAAAATAATTGAAATTGAATAATAATAGAAAATGATTGAAATATAATGATAATGATTTGTATTGCACACATTTATTTTGTATTTCTTTTTTGTTTTTTTTTTCTGCTTCTTTACACCATAGAAATGTCAATAAATATAGTGAATTTAAAGAGAAACCAAATTTTAACTTTATCAAATATCCATATTCCATTATTAGTAGACACACATATGTAAATTTCACCTTAGTTGAATGCAAAGAATGAATATCTATAATCTATATTAACATGAATATACACTCCCAGTTTACGTAAACCTAATTTTTAAGAAATACCAAACCAAGTAAAATATCATTAGTTAACACTTTCGGCTGCACTTAAATTTTGTAAGGTTTTGCCAGAGAATCACTTAATTTTTTCATAGAAAAAAGAAGGGCGGCATTTGCCGTAATTTGTTTTTTACTTGAAATTTTTCCAATTATAAGCAAATTACGGCTATTGCCGCGCAGCGGTTATTTCCGCAATTTTTTTTAAGTATATGTAATTGAATCTGTATTCCTAATTGCGGCATATGCCGCTTAAATATAATCTTTATAAAATTAAAATATGTTATATAGTTTTTTAAACATTATGTATTATATTTTCTAATTAATTTCAAAATTACAAAACAAAACTTAAATAAATTTCATTAAAAATATTAAAACAAATATAAATTAAAAAATTCAAAATAACGAGAACATAAATTAAACATTATGTATTATATTTTCTAATTAATTTCAAAATTACAAAACAAAACTTAAATAAATTTCATTAAAAATATTAAAACAAATATAAATTAAAAAATTCAAAATAACGAGAACATAAATTAAACAATAAATTAAAATACTTATATACTAAGGTGAAAATCTTCAAAACACTCCGGACACAATGGGGGATTATCCGGGCAAGTTGTACATTCATAGCTTGTTTCTTTTCTAAGTCTATTTTTCAAACATTGTCTGCATCTCTTGTAAAAACGGTTTCTTTTGCTTAAACCTTCATGTCTAGGAGGAAATGCAATTTTTCGAGGGAAATGTTGAGTGACTAAGTCAATCGGGTTAGACTCGAGCTTCCCTCCTGTAGGACGACCACTGTTTCTTAAGAGGGACATTAAATCCTTGCCTTCTTTCACATCCGGTGGAAAATTTAACAAACTTAATATAAGCTGATCGCGAAACTCCAAAAAGCTTCGTTTCGGATGAAACTTTTTAAAAATATAATATGAATTCCAAACAATCATATCCAGTACATGAAACAAAACTTTCTTATACCAGCGGATTGTTTTCCTCGGACTTGAATAATAAGATAGAAGCTGATCGGCCCTATCTACTCCAGCCATGTGTTCATTGTACGATGCAACGTCGATTGGCTTTCGTTTTTTGATTTTTCTTGCATTTTCCACTTCTACCATTTGCGGATGGTGTGCCGTGGTTATAGACAATACCTCGCGCTTATCCTTCCATTTACTTACATATACATTTTTTTGCCTTCTCCAAATCATTTCTCCCTTCTTCAACTTCTTTGTTGTAACAATTTTTGGGTTACCCTTTCTGTTAGAGCGTAAGGTACCTGTGGTATGTGTTCTAAAAGAAAGAAGTAGATTGCTCAATTCTACACTATTGTAGTAATTATCCATATATAGGTGGTGACCACGGTTGAGATATGGATCCATCAAGTTTAAAACTATTTCTCTTGTTAACCTTAACCTAACCAGATGCCTCCTCAAATTTAAATGAAGGTATCGCCTTCGTATCTTCACACCAATTGATATCACTCTCATCAACCAGAGTATTTGATATATTTGTTGCATTGATATTTTCGCTATTTTCAGTGTCAGACACATTCTCATCGAAGTCTTCATTGGTGACAGTACTTGAACTTGAACTGCCCCAAATCTCACCTTCACTGTGCGAATTTTCTTCTTCCGAACTCAAGATTTCGTCAACCCACTTCTGTATATTTTTTTCCATTTTCCTTCTATTCTATAAAATACTAATTAAAATATAATTTTATTTACCCCAAATTTGTAAAAATTTAATTCATTTATTGTTTTGTTTGTATTTTATATTTGAGCTATCAGTAGACTCACTTAAATTTTCTCACGTGTATTTCTTATGTAATTTATGCGGCACTAGCAGCAATAAAGTTTTGGTTTCTAATATTTTTTCAATTAAATTGGTAAATGGATGTTACTCCAACAAGGCTTATTTTGCAACTAAAGAATAAAATTAAAAGAAATCCATATAAAGATAAGCAAAGGGGAATTCCCTTTTTATTTTGAGTTTAAAATCTCTTTGGTCGTTATTATCCGTTAAATAATTAAAATTTAAAAAAAGCGGCAATAGCCGCTATTATTCTCTGAGTGGCGAAGTCAATAGCGGCTATAGCCGCCATTAAGCCGAAAGTGTTAAAGAGGTAAAATTTACATTAACTTATCGTATACCAAATTTATTATGAGAGAGAAAAGGTACACAACAGATGTTTGCCTTTTGCTTTATACTGTAAAATAATTTTGCGTTCTCATTATTCTCCTTTGGATTTGTTTACGTTTCCTCCCATTATTTATATGAGACAGGGTGGCAAAAAATGTTAGTTCTAATTTAGTTTGTTCCCTTATACGATGATTAATTCTGATCTTTTATAATTTTAATATTTTCGTTTTAAACATTATTATTTTCGTATATACCTATTAAAAATATTAAATTATAATTACATTACGGTAATATAAAATATTATTAATATTTTTGTCAGTAATAATTTGGAGTTACAAACATTATTATTTTTTATTAATTATATTAGTAAACCTAAATATTTATTATATTGGTATACGATTATAAAATAATACTGAGGACAACATCTATTTACAAATCACAGAATTTAAAGAATATGACAACGCTGTTTTAGTTAGGTCTCCTAAAAGTCTTATGCATAGTTGATACAATTTAGAAAATAATATTGTTAAATATTTCAACGAAATTTTTGTCGAAAATTTTTTTCAAAATTATAAACTTTATTTATTTAATTTCAGCCAACTTTTTTGTTACTCTCTTTTGTTTACTATATTTTTTCTTTTTCTTACACGTAAAATTCTTATTATCGTCTATTTCTGACAATGTTTATCAAATTTGCATATGAATTTGTGTGCAAGCAAATGAATACATACATGAGTTCATACACTTTTTATGGATATACTTTGGTTAAATGGGTATTGAAAATTGAAATTGGTATTTTGTTGAATTGAAGCAAATTGAAACAAACATATAAAGTCCAAGGCAAGTTAATTAAGGCAAATATAATTACTCAGAAATAATTTATTATAACAATTTTTTTTATATATAGCTACTTATACATGTTTTTACATTTTCCATTAACATACAATTATATAATAAATAACGGTACTTGAATACCCAAAGAACAGTTCATCATCAAAACATGAAACAAGAATAGTTCGGTACCTAATAACAATTTTGTTAAAGAAATTAAGTAAAATTTTTCTGGACCTGAAACATACATCATCATCAGTAGGTACATGAAAGTAATCAAAATTCTAACGGTACTTAGATACCCAGAAGATGTCGTATCATCCAAACATAAAATAACAATAGTTCGGTACCTAATGCTGCATATAAAATATTATAAAAATGTATTTTTTGTACCGTTTTTTCTCTAAACTTTTTTTTTAATATTTTTTTTTTTTTTTTTTTTTATTTTTGTATTTTGTTTAGTCATTTTCCATGACAAAAAAAATTAATCAAAAAACCGACGTTTTTTTGTTATTCAATGTATTTTGAACAATTTTGCTTAAATTTGAAGAAATTAAATAATATTTACAAAAAAATATTTAAAATTTAAAAAATAGGTTTTTTGATGAAAAAAACACATTTTTTGCGTGTTTTGTGTTTATACAACTTTCCTTGATACCTGAGCCGCAAATAAAATTCTAAAGTTGTCCATCTGGTTACAAAACTTTATAGTATGATCAAATACCTTTCTAGAACAATGTTTTTTTTTTATATAATATCTTTTGAATTAGATGCATTTTTGCTATTTCAAGTCCGAACTTTATACTTAATACTTCGTCACCAGCAGAAATGCTTAATAGACATTCTAGCGTTATTTCCAAAAAAATATTTTAGATAATAGATTCCCACAAGTAATAAAACTAAATTTTAGAGTAAAAGTAGAACAATTACAAAAATAATCACAATAACATAACAAAAATAGTAAAAATCATAGTGAAATCCATGCAAATTGTTTGAAGGTACAGATGTACCTTTCCAGCTGAAGTAAAGGTTTTAAAATGCCAGCTGAATAAAGGTTAAATATTGTAATTTTATTTATTTATAATTTTTAATAATTAATAATTTTTTTTGTATACACACTTATTTCGTTTAATAACTATTTATATACTTTTATATTAACTTGCCAATGGCTGTTTATATATGTATATATGTATATATGTATATATTATGCACATATGTATATATGGATATATGTATATATATATATGTATATAATATATATATGTTTGGTAGGTAGGTTGGAATTTTTTTAATATTAAAACCAAACGCAAAAAGAAAAAGAATAATTTTGTTTAAAAAATTTAAAGATAGAGTTCTGAAATTTTGCACAGTTACTCACGATGAAAAAAGCAACCGGACATGGTACAAAGCTATCAAGTGACAGGTTTGGGTTGCTGCCAAACAACTCTTAGCACGTCTCAGGCGTATTTGAAAACCAATTGTATTACAGGCATGAAAATTTAAATTTAGATACTCTTTTACAAATAAAAAAAATATGCTTTCTACCGATTTCAAAAATGTGGAGTGGGTCGGGCTGCTGCCGAACAACTCCTAGCACGTCTCAGGCATATTTGAAAACCAATTGTATTACAGGCATGAAAATTTACACTTAGGTACTTTTCACAAATAAAGAAATACGTCTGTTAACTATTTCGAAGATGTGGACTGGGTCGGGTTGCTGCCGAACAACTCCTAGCACGTCTCAGGCATATTTGAAAACCAATTGTGTTATACATAGAGGAGTTTACACTTATATACTCTTCCTGTAATTATAATACCTATAGGTTTCACTACTTAAAACTAAAAAGTATAAAATAAAATAATAATGTAAAAATAAAAATTTTAAAATATACTTTTATCGGAACCAAACTAGCCCCCTAAAAAGTAAAAAATAAAACTAGTGGTGGATGTTGAGCATCTAGAACTACTATAAGATAAAACACAAAAGTATATAATGAATCTTGTTGAAATTTTGTTAATGGTCATTTTTAATATTTGCCGCTTGAAAAAATCACGAATATTAAAAAAACATCACAAAGCGTTTCCAAATTCCCATTGACAATATTCCAGCAAGATTCATTACATACTTTTGTGTTTTATCTTATAGTAGTTCTAGATGCTCAACATCCACCACTAGTTTTATTTTTTACTTTTTAGGGGGCTAGTTTGGTTTCGATAAAAGTATATTTTAAAAGTTTTTATTTTTACATTATTTTTCATTTCATTTACAATATAATATAAAATGAGACTACATTCACCGTTGTACAGGTGAAATTGAAGCTTTTTAGTGTTGCTATATTAATTTAATTGGCTATATCATTTCAATTCAATACAACCACGTAGTCTGACAACCAAGTAGTCAACACAGAAGACACTTTTCAACAATGTAATTTTCTACTTTTGAATCAGTTGAATTCCTTACCTTTTATGCCATATTCAAATAAAATTCTCAGTAATAATTTTTTATCGATAGTGTTGATAAAAAATTATTACTGAGAATTTTGTTTGAATATGGCATAAAAGGTAATGACTTCAACTGCTTCAAAAGCTGCATTACTAAGAGAATGCAGTATGCAAAATGTGAAAAAATAACCAGCAGTATGGAGAAAAATTAATCCGGAGTTATACAGGGAAGTTTGCTTGGGCCTACATTATTCTCCATATACATAAGTGACTTACTTAACCTAAATTAAAATGGCAAAACATACATGTATCCAGATGACCTGGCTATAGTATACACTAAAAGCACCAAAAAAACTTAAGCTAAACATAAAAAAACGGACTACATATAATCTTCAAAAGGAAAGTAACAGATACACCACATTTAAAAATTGACAACTGTAATTTGGAAATGGTGAGATATTATAAGTACTTGGGTGTAATAATAGATGAAAATCTTAATTGGGAGCAACATATTAAAGAGCAATTAATAAAAGCTAGGAAATTAGCGGGTATATTTGGACTTGTAAGTAATAGAATTCCACATAAACTAAAACGATCCTTGTACTTCAGTATGTTTCATGACACAGTTACTTATGCTATACAGATATGGGGAAATGTGTATAACAAGAATATTAAATTAATTCAAACTGCAACTCGACAGATTCATTTGAATAATAATATACTGCCAACAAATTTATTAATTAAAAGTAAGTTGGTAACGCACGCGCATTATATGTGTACTAATAACATTATCACAAACGTCAAGTAAATTGTTAACAATCAAGTACATAATTATAGTACTAGGAATACAGAGAAATTACGAATCACATCGTTTAAAATTAGATTCAATAATCAGGATACAATATATAATAAAGCGTTTACAATTTATAATGAACTGCCAGTAGAGCTCAAACAATCAATGATACCATAAAATTCAAAAGTAAAATTAATGATTATTTCATCCAGATGTTTTTACTGAACTACCAGTTAATTAAGTGTAATAATAATATCAAATAATTTGTTTATTAATAGTTAATTTTGTGCTTATGAATTAGTTGTATTTTGATATGACAAATTAGGCTGATAGAGTTAATTTTAAAAATTATATTATTTTATTTTCTTTTGTAAATGGTTTTGGATGGATGATACAATTTAAAAATTAAAGAAAACCCCTAAAATTATTCAGTGAGACACAACTTGGTAAAATTATGCTATTAGGTATGACAAATAACATCATTTAAATGATCACCACGACTTCACCGTACGTACTGCATTCTGTTAACCCAATTTTACATCACTTTTTCACATAATTTTAGCTGTATTTCATCCATAGCACGTTCAATATTGAATTTTAATTACTTATTTGTTGTTGGATTTTCAGCATAAGTTTTTGTGGCTTAACATATCCCTAAAGAAAAAAATCACAAGGTGTTAAATCACACGACCTGGGGAGGATAATTAACTGGACCATTTCTTGAGATAATTTCAGTACTAAACTTTGTTTTCAATAAATCGATTGTTAAGGTGACTGTGTGGCAGGTGGCACCATTTTGTTGAAACCACATATCCTGCAGATTATTTTCAACAACTGCAATTCATTTAACATTGTTCTGTATCGTTCTCCAGCGACTGTTACTCTTCGACCATTTTCTTCAAAGAAATATGGACCAATCACTCCACCAGCATGAATTGCACACTATCAGACAGTGAATTTATCTGAATGTAATAATGTTTGTCTTAAACAGTTTCGTGTGTATTTTCAGCACACCAAATTTTGCAATTATGTTTGTTTACATAACCATTTAAACAAAATGAGTTTTATCAGTGAATACAATTTTTCGTTAAAAATATTCGTCATGTTCATCATTAACGTTGTTCAAGTGTGAATCTTTCCATGATTAAATGGCATAACCTACTGAACACAAATGACACAATAAATGATAAAAAATAATACGCAACGTTACCACTGTAACCATTTTAAATTGTATCAATACTATATTGAAAAACCTTTTAGGATATTAGTTAGTTAGATTAAATTGTTTTGTTGCATATATTATTAAATTATTTACTGAATTATAATTTAAAATACTATAAATTGCTAGACTCTGTACGAGCTTTATAAGCTCATTGAGTAGAGAAATAAATAAATAAAAAAATAATATAAATCCTAGGAGTGTATTTTTGTGGAAATGTACCCTTAGAAGTGAGTACACTATTCAAAATTATATTCATTGTTATAATATTTTACTGAATATCTATTAGAGCTTTTGTTCAAAAATTTAAAAAAATTATGATAGATTGTAGATAATCGTAGAAGTAATAAAAAAAAAAAAAAACAAAAAAAAAACAAAGAAAACAATTATTTAACTTAATGGGCTTGTTTCCTCTCAAACACAAACAAATTATCCGCAAGGGACTTTCTGTATTCATTTGTTGATTGGGTATGAAATGTATTTTATAGTTGTAATCATGAATAATTGTGGAAGTATATGCTCAACATAAAAGTTATAAAAAAAAGTGGAAATATTATGCTTAATTGGTCTCAGAAATTGTCTTGATTTGAAATTTCTAGCTAATTTTCCGATATTCAGTAAAAATAATTAATTTTATTACTTCATATTCTACAATTTAACTAACTTTTTTACATAATAGACCGAAAGCTTCATATAACTTTATTCTATTCTCTTCACTTATTTTTATATTTTATTTAAAATAATTTCAGAACTCTTCACTTAACAGAATATAAAATTAATTTTATTCAATAGATTTATTACGTTAAATAATATTCTCAACAACAACGATTTAAATTTAATGATTCTTTAAAACAATTTAGGTATAAAAAAAATTTTTAAGCATAAAAAATTATTTCCAATTTAAAAAAAAGTATTACACTTCCATATGATGAAATATTATATTTAAAATTCAGAAATTTTCTAAAGTTATCTAACAATTTTCTAAAATCCTGAAATTATTATCCAAAAAAATAACAAAAACAATAAAAATCTCAGAATAATAATAATTTTCTTAAATGTCTATTATAAAAGATAAATAATTTTTATATTCATCATTATCTTAAAAGGGTTTTCCAGTAAATAATAAAAAAATATTATATCTATAGATAAAAAAATATCTTATTACTTTGAAAGGATATAATAATTTATTTTATAATGTAATATATTCATTGTGAATCCAACTGTTGCCATCAAACTTTTAATTTTATTACTTATTATACTCATACCTGTTATTATTGTTGTTGTTGTTATTGTTTTTATTTTAATTTTCTTATTCGTATATTATGTATAAATCTTAAAAAATATTTACGCCCCGTTTATTTTCACCACTACAACCATAACGTACACCTAAAATATAATTTAAAAATATTTTTTATACAATTTCTAATGTAATCTCTTAAAATATTCGTTACACGCTCGATTCCACATCATAATAAAAAGTAGAATTCCATTAGGTAAAGTTCAGAAAAAAATAAAACCAAAAAATATTTCTTAACTAAAAACTAAAACCTAAATGTTAGAGAAACGAAAAAAAAAACCATTATTCCTTGAAGTCCTTTATTACAACAACAACAAATTAATTTTATTTATTACTATGTATACATATACAATTTTCTTTTTTTATTTAATTTTTAGGAATCTGGGTACCTATTCTTTTAGTTTTTAAAAATATTACAGTCCACATTGAGTCTAGTTCATTAAATTTTTTTATTTATTTGTACAGTTTTCGTCATTTAAACTTTGTCTCCCTATAGTTGTCGATACAGTTTGCAGATTTTATCATTTTTTTTTTTATTATGAAATTTTAGCATTAAATTTTTTTCCTCGGCATTAGTTCTAGGATTTATTTTGTAATATAGAATTATAAATCGTAGCCAATTATTTCGGGAAGGTAAAATTATGATCTGATAGAGCTCGTCAATCCAACATCATCATGGACGGTGCCTTTATCACTGAGTTGCTCGGTAAATTAATATCAGGACAGAGATCCGTTAAAAATAACAATAAATAGGTCACTCGAGTCACGGCATCCCTGCACATTAAGACCTAGTTGACTTCCCAGAATTACCTGGAATGGTTACTTTCTTGTTGGTGCTAGGTGACTTCCTAGAATTAACTGGAATGGCTACTTCCTTGTTGGTGCTACTTCACTTCCCAAAATTAATTGGAATAGTTACTTTCTTCGACCTATCTAAGTGGCTAGACCGATATATTTAGACTCTGTATACACGCTGGGTGGCGCAGTAAGTAGAGCGCCTGTCTTTCAGCCGAAAGGTTCCAGGTTCGATCCGCGATGAAGTAAAAAAATGCTTTATGGGTTTTTCGACCTCGTCCAGTACCCTTTGTCATTGGGATTAAATAAATGACAAAAAATAATTGAGAGTATAATCTGGTTGTTTTTGGTTTGAAGCTATTCTATTTAAAAAGGTCTTAGCTCCTGGGAGTAGTAGTAGTTTTCCATATTTAATAAGTTAGCCAGTAATTTGATAAATAAATTTTCGAAATATTGTAGATAACGTAGTACAAACTTGCAGTAAGTGCTTTATTAAGCACGAAAAGGTGACTCTACCTAAGTTACTGTTTGTGATAAAAATAGAATATACAATATTAAAAAACTTTGAACTTTCGAATCATAATTACCAAATAGATAATAATAGTATATAGAAGCTGTTTTCAATGTGATGATGTAGGTGTTTAGTTGTTGGTTTTTATTTTCTGACAAAATTCCACAAAAAATCACATTTGTGTTTAGGTAAAGTCAGAAAACTTATTTTCTATATTAAATTAAGCTAAATTTGAGCTGTAAATTTAGTCTGATTTAGTCTATTAGTTTGAGATAGACTGGTTCTTGTCACCAATTTTGAGAAAAGAAAATTTTGAGCTGATATCTGCTCCTTCAATTTGTATTTAATTTGTGAATTTTATTATAAATATTTTTTTCTTGTGTCATTATTTAACTTTGTTTGTATTAGACAATATTGCCTGTTTGTTGCCAACTATTCAATCAATTTGAACCTTACGGTGACGCTTTACTAATCCATTATTTATCATATTTTCGAAGGAGCTTTTACTGTTGACAGTATTGAACTCATTTGATCAGTTATTGCCAATTTCCGCTAAATAATGTTCACCCTTCCTATATACAAATTGTTTTTCTAGTTTCTTCATCTAGTCGGAGTGAACCAAACAATATTTTGCATGTAATATTTATTAGAGGAATACCGCTGTTGTGTTTTTCATACTCTCCACATATACCTATAACTATCCTTAATTTTCCTAGATGTTCAGATTCTGTACATCGCAATTTTTTTTGTTGTTAATGTGTCCGCTCACTATATTTTGAAGCTCACATACGACATTTGTTTATTTATATAAAAAATATGTTTATACGACCAAAATCCAACATAGAGTATAGCTGGAATATAACAAAAACGTGTCATTAATATGTAACGTAAATAAAACAAAGAGATATTAAGGTAATGATTCTTAATATTTTTTATGTATTTTTATTTTGAGAATTTTTATTGTAATTTCTGTATAATTTCTACTGTTAAAAGTAAGACCATGTTTGTTTTAAAATTGCTTTGTATAAAATTAAATACTGGAGCGGAGAAATTTTACAAATTATTCATCAGATAATTTTGGCTTTCTTTTTGTTTCTTTATGTGCCTTTTCCAAGCAAGCCTTGGCTTTTATAGAAATGAAATTTGAAACTATCTACAGTGGGTTGTGTACCTCAATACAAAATCTCAAATCCATAATTCGATAGACAAAATCCTCAAAGACAAAGTCCTCAAAAACAAAATCCCCAGAAATTAATACTCGATGACTATAGGTAGTAGTGGCTGCCGACAGTACACCGACACACTTAGATCGGGAAGGTTAATTGTGATAAATGACTAAATACAATGGAAATATTTTCTTTTCTTAATCCAGAAGGGTCTATGCAAAACAAAGATTTTTTTCCAAATTTGAAAAAAGAAGATATTTCCTTTTCTTGCATCCAACAGTGCCTTGAGGATTTTTTCTTCGTGGATTCGAAATTTTGTTTTTAGTTAAAGAATTTTATCAAATACAGTATCGTTTTTAACTTTACACGCTGGGTGACACAGTAGGTAGAGCACCTGTCCTTCAACCGAAATATCCCAGGTTCGATTCCTGATGACCAGGACCGGTACACTTTGTCATTGGAATAAAATAAATGACAAAAATTAATTGAGAGTATAATCTTGTAACCAGTTAAATAAAATGAAACTATTCTATTTAAGAAGGCTTAAGTTCCTAACAATAGCAGTAGTTTTCCACATTTGATAAGTAGATAAGCCAGTAATTTGTTAAAAAAATACTCAAAATATTGTAGATGTTGTAGTGTAAAATTGCATTACCGTACTTAATTAAGCACGAAAAGGTGATTCTACCTAAGAATACTGTCAAGAGTGTCAAAAAAAAACTTCTCATCAGGATTTCTTTTATTTGTTTTAGAACTATATCTTTTCAGGCTTTACTAGTCAAAGCTACACGCAAGTATTAAATATTTTGGCTGTTCGTCCATAGAAAAAAAATTTTTATATTTTGTTCAGATACTGAAATAGCTTCAATTTTGAAGTTTGTCTCCTTTAAGTTTGTATAAATTTTTTTGTGACAGTCCAGTCCATAGCTTAAAAAACTTCTACTAAACCCTAAATTATTTTCAAACTGTTAATTTTCCTTTACATTTTGATCATAATTTGTTTGGTGTAATAAACAATACATACTTTAATACGCATTTATCCGGTAGTGTTTATGGCAGTAAATTGGTATTATTAAAAAAATTTGCACACATACATTTTCATCCTACAGGTACCTAAATTTTGAAAGAAAAATGAAAATTTTTCACGTGTGTCCATAATATCCTTGGAGTACAAAAAAAAAAAAAAAAAAAAAGAATTTTGTAATATCTGAGAAATTGTTTTATTTATTTTTATTATCTTCTCTTCACCCCCTCTTACATTTTGATCATTTCATTTTCTTTTCTTTCTTTCTCATACAAATCAACTTTTTCAGTTTGACATGCTTTTTTTCCTACAGCAGCTATACTCTATTAATGACAACTAAGTAACAATATTCATCTAAAACCAAAATCGTGTAAATTTTATACAAAAAAAAGATCGAATTAAAAAAGTAAAATCCAAACATTGGAGAGGAAGGAGAGGGGGAGAGCGGATAAAAACCTATTGTTATTACGAGTCTAGAATATTAAGTGGATAATAAAACACTCATATAGTTTTATTATATTACAATGAATAGATGGACATATGGGTGGTTAAGTTTTTGTATATATTTATGACCTTTACTGATGATACGAGACTACACTTACCAATCTATAGGTTGGTATATAATAATACGACAACAAACTCGTATGTATATCACGAAATATATTACAACTATAGGATATTTTCAATTAAAAAATTAATTTTAATTTGTAGGGATATGGACATGTTGAACACGTTTTTCCATTATAGCTTTATGTTCTTTTATTCACTGTCACAATTTATACGTGATTAGGCTGTGGTAGCTATAATTGTGTTGCAGTGAAAATGTATCCTTTAATAGTGAAATCATGTTAAAATAATCAACCGATATGGTGTGGTGCTTATAATATAAGTTTTTAACTTGATATGGGACAAATTCAAAGTTTAATATTTAAAAATATTTTTATATGAAATTGTACTAAAAGAGGTTTTTTAATAATAAAAGTTCGTATGTAAACGGCATCCAAATGTGAGTGACACCATTCAAAAACAAAAGAAAGATTGCAATGCACAGTGGTATTACAGGTTGGAGTTCAATAATTCTAGTGTTAATCAAATCTTAATCATCGAAGCTAAATCTAAATACTACCCTGATCTATTATCCAAAGAGCCAGGAAATCCTAAGAATTTATGGAATGTGTACAAAAAAATGATTTATAACAAAGACTTTACAAATACAGACAATCAAATAAAATCCATTAATTTCAATAATAAATCTTTTAATGAACCACAAAAGATTTCAAATTTGATGAATGACAACTTCCTCCTATCTTATCTAAATTTATAAACATATCTTTCGAGACATATTATTTTCCAGACTGTTTGAAAATGTCTCTCGTTTCACCCATCTACAAATCAGAAGTAATAACATTCTTCATCCAGAGAAATATGGTTTCGAGCAGTATTCAAATACCACAGCAGCTTGCCTAACACTAACAGATTTCATCACCAAAAGTATGGATGAAGTAAAATACACAGGTTGTGTTTTTATTGATCTGAGAAAGGTCTTTGACTGTGTAGATCCTAAGGTGTTATTAGGTAAGCTTTTCAGCCTTAACTTTAAAAGTAGCCAAAAAATGTTTTTCGAATCATACTTAACCAACAGAATGCAATGTGTTCGTAATGGCAGCAATAAGAGCGATTGGATGGAAATCAAAAAATGTGCTCCTCAAGGCTCCATTTTAGAACCGGATGTGTTTAAAATTTATATAGACGATTTAGCACGCCTTTCACTACTGCAATCTATTCCGTTTTATGCTGGTGAAATGCTTTTGTTTTACCTATGAAGTTTTATGCTGTCATAAAATATTCCGAGAGTAGTAACAACCACCTTTCTTCTGCAATATCCGATGACTTAAAAGTTATTGACAAATGGTTGATAAAATCAAACTCTTGCTTTTTGACAATACAAAATTTATCAATAGCACATTCATGTATAATAATATATATAATGAAGTAGTTAAAAGTTACAAATATCTTGGGTTGATACTAGATGAAAAATTAAGATGGTATAAGCATATTAACTACATTGTTATACATTGTATATTAAAACGATTGAAAAGATTTTTCGATTCTAATATACTGTACATCATTTATTCATCGTTATTATCAATTTCATTTTAAATAGGAATATTGACATACACAATCACAACACACGCAACAAAACTAATTTTTATTTAACATTCTTGAAAACATAAATTTTATTAAAATCCATTATTATTAAAATTCTTCTTCTAGTACAATTTGGACTGAAAATATTATTCGAATTATAATTGAATATATTCATTCTTGCCACTAACACAAATATCACAACCACATGTATATGATATTAAATCGTCCTATTGGTGTTTAATAAGAAAAACATTGATTCTTACCATCACATAAACTAAACCGCAATTCAGCCTCTACAAGAGAATTGGGTTTTCGTAACTAAAACACGGAGTTTAAAGTTTTGCTCTTTTAAATTGTTATTCAATATTTTTTAAACTATATTACTATGATTATATTAAACTATTCTGATATATTACTCATATTATATTACACTGTTCTTTAACTGTATTAAACCAAATTTATTAATTACAGTACTTTGCAGTTCTAAGCTATATCGTTATGAATATATCTTCAATGTGTATCGAAGCACTGAAATAATTGATTTGCATTAGCGATCATTAAATTGTATTTTGATTATTCAAATAACAAGTAAAGTGTTACACGATAAAATAGTAGACAAAGTTCGAACCATGTCATTTGTCTAATTATTGATCTAAATCTAACTGGAATTTGTACTTATTTTACTTATTTTTTTTTATAAACATTTTATGACTGCTTCGAATAAGGGTAATTTAGTCAAATAACTTGAATTTATTAAGGAAAACTCCTCAAGTTATTCCAGCGAAATAAGATTTCTCATCTTCACAATATTCTCCGGAAACAATATATGATTTTTTTTTAGTAAATCATATGCCATAGTAAAGACTACATACATGGTTACAATGGTTACATAGGAATGACATTGTTCTCTCATTATTTGGCTATTTGTACAATAAAGAATAAAACACTACACAAATTTACCTGAAAGTTCATTTCAAAAGATGAGAAATATAGCATAATTAATTAGAACAGGTTTAAGTCTGAATTAACAATTACAGGTTTAAAGCGTAATTTTCTTATTATTCAGGCTATTCCTATTACTTCTGGAAATAAAATTATCACTACATTGTATTTGATTGAAAACTAGAATTACTCAGTGTTGTTATTGTATATTTTTATAGAGCACTTTTTTAAAGCTAGATATTAAAGGACCTTTAATATCTAGGAACTTCTGGGGAGCCACAGAAGTTGAAACATCGCTTGATTAATTCGCCAGTTTGCATATTTGCAATATTACTCTGACCGGACATCAGAAATTAATAAATCAAAACTGACCACATTTTCTTTTAAATTCCATTTGATATTCTTTCCCTGATTAATGGTCTACTTCAGAGAAGTGTCACAAATTTAAACATTGCTGGATTAGCTTGTTAACTCACATATTTGCAGTTACCAGACACCGGTATTGATTGAACACAAGCTGTGCTAGCTTTCTTATCCAATTTGATTTGACATTTTTTCACTGATTTGCAATGGAAACGTGGTCGTGTTCAATACCTTGATAGTAGCCTGACTATTCGTGAATATATGATCGATAATTTTTTGTTATCATACCATATAGTAATGTGCGATATGTATCGAATTCTCGATATAATGAATATTTTGCTTACATTATATCGATTTTAAAATTAGATATTTTTGTATATCGATCTTTTAATACGAGCATTTTTTTTACTTTTTGCTTTCTTCTTTACACAAATTTTGACATTCTGACAGCAAAAGAAATGTATATTATGTTATTTGTGTTGTGTACTTATATCCCACAATGTTGTTAATTTTAAAACCGTTTCAAATATTAAGCACTAGTACAAAAAACTGATATATGAAATATGAAATATGAAATTATCAAAGAAATAACAAAACACAAATATCAAATTATTCGTTTGATATCTGTTTTAATCTTTTCATTGCCAAAGGCTAGCCAACTTATCTTTTTAAAATAAAAATAAGCTTAAGTAAAGTTAGACTTATAATAAGTCAAAAGTGATTTAAAGTGATATAAAACATTACTTAAAATTTTCTAATACTTATGATAAAAAGTAATAAAGTTTTTTAAAATTAACTTTAACTTAAACTTAATTAACTTTATTTAGATTTAAAAATTCAATAAGTTAGTCTAGTTGGTTATAGTTTTATTTCACTAATGGCTTTTTCAGAAAATTGCATATCTACCTCAAATAAAAATCTAGAATTTTTATTTTCCCGATTTAAAACGATATATAGAAAAATTTAGCTCCCATTTTTGTATGCAAAGATTTTTTTATCGATCGATATATTTATTTGTTTTTGGATATCTCACATCACTATATCATACCGCATTCACTACCTTTGCTTCATTGAAAATTACTCCGTCATTTTTCATTTCACCAATCTCAGTAGTTTTACCGTAGTATTTATGAACTTTGTATTATAATCGTTTCAGGTCTCAAATAATGTATGTATTAATGTCTTCTATCATTTTTTAATAGATGTGAGAAGATGTAAAAAAATAAATTTTATTTAAAAACAAAAAAAAAATTTCATAGGATTTTCTGGACCAAAAAAAATAAAAAAAAAAAACATAAAACAGATATTCTTGATTAATTGTTTAGATATTTTGTAAAAATATATATGACGTATGAAAATAAAATCATCCTCTATCTAATTTTTGTCAATAAATCTGAAGATTTATGCTGATTTGTTTTGTCATCTTTTGTTTTTTTTTTATTCGAATGTAAAACAACTGTACACAGAATTTTACAAGATTAATGACATAACATCAAATTTCCTTCTTCTAATTAGAATTTTTATTTTTCTTTATTTCTCTCTCGAATGTTATTGTGCTATTCATGTCGTTTTTATCCCAAATCTTTGACTGCTATTAAGTTTCAAGCACACAAACAAAAAAAAATTCTTAGAAAACATCGATTTTTCTTAGACACTCTTCCTTAAGTAGAATTTATTTGAAAAAAATTATCATATTTTTCTTATTGCCTAATTCACTCAAATTAATTGTAAATTTAGACTGATTTTACTAATACGACAACACAAACTAATAACGTTAAGCTCAATATTGTGGCTACTTTATGAAATCCACCTTTATAACTTCCTACACGCATTTAAATGGAAATTCTAGTGGAAAAGTAAATTGATGAAGAAAATTTCAGTAAAATCGAATAATAATGATTTGAATGGTTTTGAACAATAAAGATCAAATTTGAAAATAGAAACCATAAGAAAAATAATAATTAAATTAATTAATGTCAAGAATACACAAAATATATTTTTTAATTGATTATTCTTGGAAATGTTTATATCTAATATTTCAAAAGAATTTTCAATATAATCGATAAATAAGAATAATAACAAATACAAAAAAACAACAACAACAACAAAAAATTAATTCAGAGAAAAATATCCAGCCTACAAGATTTGAATTTGAATTAAAAACTAATTGAAAAGAAAATTTTTATCCCGTTTCGATTTTAAACCTAAATTAATGTCCTTTATAAGGACAATCTAATCTATTGCAGACATCCACCATAAATAAAAAGATAAAAACAAAGTGAAATTTATCAAAATTATTTGGAAATTTTTCACTCACTGAGCTCAATTGTTTTGAGACCTTTTTTTTTTTGTCTTTTAGCAGTTATTAGCTTAATATGTTTTTTTACAGGGCATAACAACTTAGTAATTTTTTTGCTTCAATAAAATGTTAATTCTAACAACTTATTTGAAACCTAATCTTTAGGAATAAAATCCAAATCATACATAATTATGAACAGTAGAAAGCTATATATTAAAATTATCTAATGATTAAGAAATGTTCCGTACAGTGGAACGAGAGAGCCGATAAACTGGCCAAGAAAAGTTCTAACAAATTTAAAAGTGAAAAGTTCTGACAAATTCAAATAGATTTTAGTGTAATTCAAGGAAGCTCACTTGGCCCTTCACTTTTCACATGCTATATACGTGATTTTTCTACTATACCACTAAAAGAAAAACTTATCTTTATGCCGATGATTTGGTTGTTGTTTATGCAGAAAAAAATTCTACAGAACTGCAAAACATAATAAATTCTGACATGAAAATGAGACACAGCTTAATGAATTTGCATAAACTAACTGTAAACATGAAAAAAACTAAGTCAATGCATAAGTAAAAATAGTATATAATAATTGTAATATAGAAAAAGTCAGTAAATATAAATATTTAGGAGTAACAATCAATGAAAATATGAATTGGAATCTGCATACCTTGGAAGTTAAGTCAAAAGTCAGTAAAATAGCGGAAATAATTAACAATATAGGAAAACGTATACCTGAAGAGAAAAAAATTGCAATATTTCATAGTCTTTTCCACAATATCTTAACATACGAAATTGGAATATGGGGCAACACTTTTGAAAAAAACTTTGGTAATTTACAAAAAATACAAAACAAAGCCATTAAAAATCTCTTCGGGCTAGAAAAAAGATCAGCGACTTCAACAAGATTTCAACAAGAACCTGCAAATATTAAAACACAATGATTTCATAACTTTGACACAAATGACCCACATACACTACATACAGAACAATCATATTAAACCCAATACTGAAATTACAATCGGTACTCAAATCGTTATTCTGCTAGTACAAATCTATTTGGATTAGAGAAAGTAATAAACTTGTCTATCAAAATGTTTAATAGTCTCCCATTAAATATTAAACTGTCAAAAAAGAATATATTTAAGAGTAAATGTAAAAAAATGCTAATTTCACAATATTGAACTCGTAGTTTGTAATTAATTTGTTTTTCATTTAATCATATTTTTACTATTGTCCATAAAATTATTCACATATTCATCACTTCTGTTCTATTACATATATTTTTTTTTCTTCCTTAATTTGATATTTTTTTTGTATTATATATTATTTTATATTACTTGAATTTGTATAAACTTGACTAAGCACTTCAAAACGAACTGTAAGCACTCTATTATATAAATAAAATAAATAAATAAATAACACAGACGGGTCCCTTGAGCGGGATGTTCACTCTCGAATAGGAAGCCCCAACGCATTTATTCGTATTATATGACCGGAGCAAATCAATGGTGGCATAGACTAACTACTTGTGATATGTCTAGGAAAAAATGAACTTCGTATAACAACAACAACAAAACCAAACAACTTTTTATCATATCTCATACTGATATTTCAGTATCGTTACAACGTTACAGTACAGGTATTAGTTTTTTACCAGGTCAAAAGTAGAAGCAATATTGATATATCGGTATGGGACTTGATAAATATTAACCTCTTACCAGGTCCTGTACTGATATATCTAATATATTAGTGTACAGGTAACTGGACGACGAGAATCAATGCTGCCAACCCTTGTATTCCGTTCAACCTACATTATTGCTTATTGCATCTGCAAAAGAAAAAACTATGCACACATTTTTGAACACTCTCTTACCAGCTTCCCAGCTAGAATCCGAATTTTAGACGAATCTTAACAATTTAGAATTATTGTGCAAAGTAAAATTGATGATTTGATCGATACCTCAATAGTACTAGATGTTTCAAGTGCTGAGTTACTTGCAAAAATGATTGTGGGAGAGTGATAATATGATTAAGACTTAATTGGTTTTTATAGAAGCAACTGAAATGGTCACTTCCATCTACTTACCTACCCTTAACCAAATATTTATTTTTAATTGAAATATGAAACAGACAAGTACCTCCTCTACAATATTCCATATTTTTCTATAGGGAATATAAGAAGTTCGAATCAAGAGTCATCTTACAAAATCGGCTTCAATTATAGTGCATATCTCACACCATTACAACATTATGGTTCATGATAGAATTTTCATTTTAACTTTTCTTGATCTTCAATTGTACGGAATTCTGTTATGAATAAAGCTGCATACTATTATCGCTTGTTATTGTTGCTCTGGCTTATGTAAAGTCTACAATTTCTTCAAATTTGTACTCTACGACGGTTAAACGCTCAGTATTTTTTATTTAGTGATTTCGGGACATTTTCAGATTTTTCGTTTTGCCTTCGTTAATTTTCAAACCTATACATTGTTTTGTCTCGGTTTCTATTTGCACAAATATTTCTGTGATATATTTGTAAATCTTGCTTGCCATATGATTATGCCTGTATGATTTGCAAATCCAATTATTTGGGTTATCATATTGACTACACAGCATTTCTTTTCTAATTTTTCCTATGGTGTAAATAAATTACTTAAGTATAGTTATAATTTGTAATGTCATCATCAGTGACATTATCTTCCCAGTAAGTTAAACTGATATTCGTGTAATGGCTAATAACAAAATAACCAATGAATAAATTTACCTTTTTTGTGAATAATTTTTTAAAAGATTCTATGACTATATTGAGAACAATATCCTATATAATTAGATGGTTAGTGCGATTGCGCAGATTTCTTCTATAATTGATTGAACCAATATGATATATTTCTGAATTCTTCTAATCCAAAACTTCAAGAAGCAAACATCTAAAATTTGTTGGACAAATAATAATATTTCTTTTAGCGGATTTGTTCAAAATACATTTTTTTCTGGCACGCAACATATTAGGGTTGTACAGCACTGTTCTTACAATTCTATTTATAAAATAAAAATTTAACCCTTGTTATTTTACACTTGGTGTAAAATGGTGTCAGTTTCAAATTAAAAACGAAAAACTTTTTGTTTTGTTTTAGGTAGAGTTTAAATTTTAAGAAAAAATTAATAAAAACAAAAAAAAAACAAAAACAAAATACAACAAAAGAAAAAATGGCAGAAAATATTGTTTTTTATTTGAATGTTCTCCATTTTAATGACCATGATTCACACCATTAAATTTTATCAAATTGTTTTGTTAATAATTACATTCAACTCCTACAGCTCGAACTTTGAAATTTTTCTTTAAAATTTTTACAGTATAACATTAAAAATTTTTGAAGATTTAAAAAATAAAAATAAATAACTGTAAATAGATATTAGCTTTTATTAATTTAATATTACCGAATTAGAGAGGTCACATTTCTTTTTACTTTGTTTTCATATTTTTTTTTTTTTGTAAAATCTTAAATCTCTTCATTTTGTATAATGAAAACAAAAATGAACCAAATAATAAAAAAATATCCTGACCCAAGGATAAAATGTTTTGGAAATAATCCTTGTTGAATAATGCTTAAATTGCCATTTTTAATATGATGTGTTTTTTATTTTTTTTAATGAAGGAGAAAAATAAAAAGTGCCTATATCGTTTCCCATTTTTTGAATTTATATTTTAACTTATTTATTACGCATTACGAATTTACGTTTACATAAATTCGATTATTTTAAGTTCTGTTTGTTTGTCAGAAATTTTGCAATCGATTTTATACTCTACTTAGATTATTGCCCGATAAGCTGAAGACTTACAATTTCGGGTGAAGCTTTAATCCCAGTGACAGCATTAGTTATGGTCTAATTTTTAGTTAAATTTTTTTTAAAATTTCAATAAAGGGTGCCACATTAGCAATATGGTAGGGGTCATTATGGGTATTGGCAAATACCCTAGACGGCTTGGACTCTCCTCGACCAACTTTTGTGGAACCTGTAGAGAGAATAAAGTGGTAGAAAATGTCCAACACCTTCTCTGTTCTAGTTTTTATGAACAAAGGAAAACTCATCTAGGAGCTTTCTTTCTGCACTCACTAAATGATCTTGAAACGCTAAAATCAACGATCTCTACCGCTTTATAAGAAACTCAAAATGATTCAATGAGTACGTTCTTAAACGAGAAAAGTTTCCGTGCTATCACAATAATGGATCTCACTGGCTTTAGGGTGTCGGCATATATTGTCGGAAGTCACTAGTGCCTACATACATATCTACCTTGACTAATTTTTAAGATTTAATGCCCACCACATGACCGAAATTCATACGTCAAAAGGTAATAGGCTGATTTCATTCACCATTGGAACACATCCTGATTTTGAATCTTTGAACAACATTTTGTAATTTGAATCTTTGGACCTGATCAAATATCTCAATAAATAAAAGAAAACTAAATTATGGAGGTTAATATTTATTTGGAGGTTTATATTTATTCATACGAAGCAATTTTTTATTTTCAGCATATTCAAAACATAATATTTACTTGGGGATCAAATATCATAATATAACATGCCATACCCCTAGTACTCAGTCATATCTAATTTGAAAGACATTTACTGTACTTGTTATGAATGAAATAACCTTCTACTCTGATAATAACGAATTTCAATAGCGACCCACTTTGTATATAATTGGCATAATTTTTGTCCCTAACTACACCCTTATTCTGTATCACAGTGTTCAGCTCGGTAATGCAAGTTATTCTTACCATATGAAACTCTGTAAATAAATAATTTCAAGTGTATACTGTCATAGCACAAGATTATTAAGTTTATAAATAAAATCAATCATCAATCTTATTCCACTGAATGTGCTCTACACCTCTAGATAAATAATGAATGAACTTGAAAGATTAGAAACGAATGGAAGTTTATTAATGAGGACAAATTTTATATGTCTACTAAAGTGGTTTAGTGATTATGTCATTTAACTACAAATCGGAATTTCAAATGCTGCTCAGAGCATCATCATCATTATGTTACAACTATAAATTAGGGGTAAGTTAGCCACTAAAACCTTATTCATTCAGATCTGTTCGACACAGTAGATACGTTTGCACATTTTTCAAAATTTCAAAAATTTGTCTTGCAAATGTTAGATATGGGTTTTCCTTTAACAATTTGATTGGTCCTTTAACAATTTTTCGAAGCATTTGTATAAATTGCATTCTCTTTAAGGGCATGAATATTGTAAGAATTATATGTTATTTTTTCAATTATTATTTAAAATTAATTCGAAATTCAATTTGGTTATCGCTTAAAAAACGTTTTGGTATTTGATTACTAAATAGAATGTCCTAGTCCCAAACCTCATTCAGAGCATCATCATCATATGACCACTACAACATGATGGGAATTTTGTAGCCTTCTCAAAATGTTTCTCCATTCGTGCCATTATTTCTCCATAGAAACAGTACGTTTGCTGTTATTATGCAAGTAAAAGTTACATTACAGCAGATTTTTTTTTTTTTTGTATTTCCCAATGAAACCTTACAATGTGTCTCTGAAAGAGGCATTCAGTAGTTTGTATGACATTTTTTATGCATGTAAATTGCACTGACTAGCGGATGAGATAACCCAGTGGTCAACCATCCATGATATCACCATTATACTCCATTGTATTTCTTAGCTCCCATTTGATTGTTCCTATTGTCTAGTGGGTAGCTGCAGGATGCTAGGACACTTAAGGCGACTTACATTACTTGTCACCAACAAGCTGGTTGCCACTCTGTTTGGATGTGCAGCTAATATTATCTGGTACTTTTATATTTCTATTCTTCTCTTTAATGGTTCTCAAAAATCACGATGTATGACATCATTATTGACAAACCAAAACGCGCCAACTATCAACCTTTATAGCTTTGACTGGAAACGCTGTAATTTTGCAATATTTGAGTTGCTGGCTACTCCCAACAGTTGGATTTCGTAGGTCCTTATCGGGGCCAGACAGCTTTATAAATCAGCAGCTTGTTTTCCAGTGACAACGGCGAGTATTGCGACCATTCATCCAATACAATTTGCAATTTACTCAGCTTCAAGCCCAGCTGCTTTTTTCTGTTGTGAATATGGATTTTCCATGTGAGTCTCCTGTCCAAGTACATGCCCAAATACTTTACAGTCTCTTGTTGAGGTACTGTACTTCGTTATTAAGTACAACCACTGGACAAGTTTTTTTCTTTAGTGTAAATGTGATATGTGTTGATTTTGTTCCATTCACCCTGATTCTCCACTTTTTTAACCATTGCTGGACTTTGTCTATGCTCTGTTGCAGAATCTCTGAAGCATGCACGGGGTTGCTATATGAGGACCTTACAACAGTAGGACCCATTTATATTAAACGACATCTTTTGGTTACATTTAAAAATGTATATGAAAGTTGACAGCGTAAGGAAGATATATAAAAAGATGATAGCGTGAGAGAGTATATAACAAATGCATAAAAAAGACGCCTTACAATTATTATTAATAATACTAATGAAATAAAAAGCAATACATAAATACAATAAGAAGTTATATTATATAATATTTAAAATATTATATTTTTAGTAATTAAATAAAAAATTTTATAATAAAAAAAAAAAAAAAATAATACATTATGTACGTAAAACAACTATGGACATATTGAAAATATATAAAAGCTGTTAGTTAGTCAGTCATTCATTAGTTCCATAGTTTTGGTACAATATTTAAGATATTGTATTGTAAGATAAAAATATTGTAAAGAAAAAAGTACCTTATTTATGATATACTTAGATCCAGCCACACCTTTTGTTTCACCATAGTGCGTGAGTTTTAATTAACTAATTAATCTCAGATTATTGGATGAATTAAACTGGTGAAAAAAAACAAGAAATCGGAAAAATTCACAGCACTTTGATTTGAATAAAAAACTGTAGTATTGTTTGCTAGCAACTAAATATATTATTCAAAAGATAAACATAACTAAGCTGAAGGACCAACTTCATCAAGGAATAATAAAATACGCAAAAATAAAAAACAGAAAATTATAGAACTTAATATAAAATGTACCATTATCATCCTAACATTAAAATATTTAACATGTTTATTTTAGGATTTAAAAATGGTCCCAAGATAAAATCAGCAAAAAAAAAATATTTTTACAAATAAAACTTCGACCCGTTGCCTTAAAGAAAAATAATCCCAATGTAGTTAATAATAGAGCATATGATAAGGATTTGTTACAATTCATATATTACATATTAGTACAATACAATAGATGGATTCCATATCCTTACAACACATATAGCTACATACACTCATGACTTACATGACTTTTTTTTGTTTTGTTAATTTTTTATGACATTATTTTGTTGAGAAAATGGCCAATGATAAGAAATTCAAAAGTTAAAAAAAAAAAATATAAAAAATAAGCATTGAGAAATACTGCAAAAATTATGTTTGGATAGAAAAAAGGATTATTCCTAAAAATAGATTTTTTGTCCTTTAATATTTTTTTTTTGATTTTATATCTGAAAGAAAATAAATGAAAATTTTGAGCACAAAAATATTTTTTTTCCTTTGTACTCGATCAGCAGTAGTGTTATCTTCCCTTCAGATACATATAGAAACTCAACATAGATACACACAATTTAAATACGTATTATGGATTGTTCTATGGAAAGTGTCTGATTTTATCTCACAGTATATATTATGTACATAATCATACACATTTCGAAATATGTATGATAAACATTTCATAATTTTAATTAAAATGTAATCGTGTTGGAATATATTTAAAAAATCTGGTTACAACAAAAAACAACAAAATTTCTAAATTTACAGTGGATATTGAACTTAGAACATCATACCAATAATGTCAACGAGAACAATAAAGTCTAATATCACAACTTGAACTTAATGAGAACTACATTATTTGAGTTTTCCAAATTAACAGAAATTATTAGTATGGATTATCTTATATTTTATTTATCTGTTTTGAAGAAATCACAGGATTATTCGTATCCTAAAAACTTAAAATATTGATACTTATTTTTTTATCTACATATGTATGTATAACAGTTTACTTGCATTATGTAATACAGGCAAATTATAAGTCCCTTCAGATTATTGTTTGTTGTATAGCTTGAGACCATGTGATTTATACTAAAATGTGTTTCTACAAATTAAAGTTAAAAGTCGAGTTTGAATTTATTGTAATGAAGGATTGGTAGGGTTAATGTTGTATATTTTTATATAAGCAGGCAGATGAAATATTGATGTAAATAATATTATTAAAGTTTTTTGACAGTTTGACAAAAAAAATTTTAATGCGGCTCTAGATATTTCCTTTTCCATATTGGTAAATTAAATTTAGTCCAAACTTTGCCAGAAGTAATATCTTTAGAAAACAAAAATGTCCATTTGATTTACACATAAACTGGATATTATTTTTACTCAAATTTTTTGATCTACCGGCCTGTTAAACAAGGCAATTTTTTAAATATTAATAGATTCTAGGGAAAATAGAGCTTTGATTGTTGTGTCACATTTTTTAATTACAAAATCTAAATGTGTTTTGAAAATAAATTTTTTAGCTATCAGAATACCTATGTACTTTGTTGAGTGTACCCAAATTATCTAAAAATTATGGAGCATCAAGTCTTCTGCAGCGAGGTATTGCAGTTTGACTTTTCTGCTGAAAAAACACGATTGAGTTTTTACTGAATTTTTTTCTTTCACTTGTAAAAGTACTGTTTTGAGGTGCTATAACCATTTATAGCCATGTTATTTGTCGTTGCGGGCTAAATATCGCTGTGTCATCTGGTCTGCAAGCATTCCAAGATCACAATTTGTAGGTTTTGGAATGTCTGAATTATAAATATTAAATAATATTGAACTTATTGCTGATCCATGTGGGACTCCTGCACCTTTTCTTTTTTACCTAAATTGGTTTCATTAATTTTAAAGAAACTAGTTCTCTTTAACAAAAAGCTATGGATAATTTTTATGAGGTATTTTAAAAAAAACTTTTCGACGTTTAGTATCAGTAAACTTTTGAATTTTGCGTTAGAAAATCTGCTTTTGATATGTTTCACTATTCCACCTATTTGATGTACAGTGATGCAATGATTTTCCCTATAACCAAATTATTCATTGGGAATTCTGGGAATTTTGATTTATGTGTCTATTTAGCCAGATTGTCATTAGTCTTTGGAAAACTGTGCTTACATTGTTCAAAAAAGTAATTGGGCTAAAATTTTTATGCCAATTACTTTTTTGAACAATATAAGAATTATACTTAATTCTATTGTTCGATTTGCTAAATTTATCAACTTTGAATAGCTTCAAATATTTTTGATTTGGTTATAAGTTAAGTATGTATTTAAAATATTAATATTTCTTTATTATCATTTCTATTTGTATAGACTATTAATTGTTTACTAATAATTAAAAAACACTCATCTTCTTATGTTCACTAACAATCAGATCGTAGATAGCAGATAGCAGTTACTGATCAGATAGCAGTTACTGTAAACTTCGCTACTTTAACCTTAAATCGTGCCATGAGGAATGCCTCAGACTCTTTTCACAGTATTTGATGAAAATTTGGCATTAAAAAATTTATTTTGTTTTTAGTTTTAATTTAATGTAGGTAGGTATTCAATACGGAATTGTTTTTTTGCATAAAACTAAAACCAAAAAAATTTTTATTTGGAGCTAAAAAGATTTGTTATAATTTTTTTCAAAAGTATAACATTTGTTGTTGCTGTTTAAAAGTAGTCAAAAAAAAATCAAATTCTATTATGCGAAAATATGCGAACTAACACCTTAAGAACCTAAATAATGTTTACTCAGTTCGATCGCATCAATAATGATAAAATAATGAATCATCAATGAAAATAACACCATCCTCGGGATCTCACAATTCTTTATATCAATTTTTCTCTGAAAAAAATTAAGCTTTTTTTGCATCAGTTCAAAGAAGTTATTATGCTCACAAACTAACAACAAAATCTTTGCATGATTATTAGTTAAAAATTACTGCTCACTACCAAAATATTGTTATTTAACACATTATGTTTTACTTTCAATCTTTTAGTTTCCCAAAAATTATACATCAAGCCGTAAATAACAGTTTTTATCCAATTTTATATAATAATTAAAATTTGAACTTTATTTTTTAATTATTACTTTCACTTTATTTTCCACACAATTTTAATGGAAAATTCCTGAAAACAATAAACTTTTCTAAAATTGATAAAACTTTTATAAAATTTTTTAATCAAAATTATTATTTTCCAATAAATTATTCAATAAACTCAACTACTTAAATATTAAATAAGAATTTTTTTCTTCCATATTACTTCTTTATTATTTCTTTTAATTAAATTAATTAATTACAAAAAAAAAAAAAGAAAATTCAATTTGCAGTATAATAATAGAATTTTATTAAAGTTTTAAAATATCAATTAAAGATAATGAAAATTAATTTTGAAAATATTTTCCGTAAAATGAAAACGAAAAAATTTAAAACAATAAATTTTAAGTATGAGTAATTGTTACTTTCTTTACACTCCTACTCTACACCGCAACCACTCCACAAAGTTTACTATAATTACGTTCATGTCAAGGAAATGAATTTTGAAGTGATGAAAGCAAAATTAGAAAGAGATGTGTTTATATAAGTATGTATATGTATTTCATCACAATTTATATACACATAGCTATAATAACATTAAAAGAGAAAAAAATTTCAAATAATTTTCATTACGATCACAATGAAATAGAATTAGTAAAGAAGGATGGGGGGTGGGGGGAATAAATTAAATTTTTTAAAAACATTTTTTTTATTTAGTATTCCGGATAAATTTCTAAAATATTGACATTTATAAAATAAAACAAAAATAAAAATTATTTTTTTGTTTTATTTTGTTTTTATTACTTTCCTCAATTGTATTCTTGGAGATAGGCATTTGTATTAAATTACAATATCCTATTTTATAGAGTTTTAAAAATTCTTTTTGGCGAAAAATCAGTTTTTGTTTTTTGTCTTACGATTTTTATTTTTGTATAGGAAGCACGACTGAATAGTAGCACCAGAGCAAAACACAAACATATAAGAAAAATTGTTTTGTTATTCAATATTTGCACACATATGGAAATATATACTAGGGACCCCTGTTGGTTAGTCATAATTCAAATTAATGCCCAATTAAACGATTTTAAGACAATTTGTGTAGATTAATTTAACTTTTCATCAGTAAATAGTCATGTTTGAATGAAAAGCTTTGAAATTGGTATGGCGTGTTAAAAAATAATAAATACTCCTTGTCAAACGAATCTCTATATCAATCAAAAATAAGTTAACTTTTTTTGAAAATAGTTTTTTTCACTTGTGAAATCAATCGTCAACTTTTACGAATTCGGTCATTCTAAATACATATATTTGGAACTGGAGGAGAGAACCCTGTTGGAATGTTAAAATCCTAATATAAATCTTGATACATTTGACTATTATTTGGTATCAAATCATGAAACAAAAATATAGTGAATCTGTTATCACAGATAGAATGTCGAAAGAATAAAACAACAAACGCAAATAATAAGAGCAGTTAAAGCGAATCCTATCATAATATGAAACAGATCCTGCAAAACTTTTAAAAAATTAACACCGAAAATAGAGCAATAGAAAAAGCTTTTCGGCTTCTATAATATTAGAATGGAACACAACGTTATTTTACTAGCTTAATATGATATAATATTATTGAAGTGTTGCATCCATCTCAAGCAAGTATATCTCATTACTAGTAGCTTGAATATTTATTTTTTTTATTAAATTGAATATTTATTTATTTCGTCTACGAAAACAAATTTCAACAGACTCCAGCATCTGATATAATAAAACGTAACAATCCTACTGCCAACGTGCCGTAGCAACCGTTGCTACAACTAAATAAAATAACAAAAATAAAATAGTAAACAAAAGAAAACGTAAAGTAAACAACAATTTTTCTTCTCTGTTGAGTTTGTTTATGTACCGAAGCCTATCTCTTTATAGAAAAAAAAAACAAAAAAATTTTTAAAAATTTTTAGTGTGTATTGTACTGTATATGCATAATGAAAAGACATTTAATTGTGACATATATATATGCAGATGTGTATATTCTAGAATTGATTTTGAAATTATGTAGGATTACATTACCAATGA
Source organism: Argyra leucocephala (assembly GCA_963942445.1). Taxonomy (NCBI): domain Eukaryota; kingdom Metazoa; phylum Arthropoda; class Insecta; order Diptera; family Dolichopodidae; genus Argyra; species Argyra leucocephala. Next base: position 112,078,668 of record OZ012678.1, read on the forward strand.
AATGAAATAATAATAAAGAATATTCAAATAGAAGAAATTAATAAAAACGTAAAATCAAAAAAAAACTGTTTTTTATTTTTACTTCATATAAAGAAGTTGTTCTTGTAAATAAAATGTATGTGATATATATTTTATTCTTTTTCAGTTTTCAGTCAGGTTAAAATATAGCTAATGATGTTTAATATGAATATTGTAAACTATGAGCACATGTATATTAATAAACATATGTATATATGTAGTTTATTTATATATATATTATGTATATAGTATATTTTAATTATTTCATATGAATAAGTTGTTGTTATTGTAAATGCTGTATGAAGTGGATAATAATAATATGGATAATAATTTTGGATTTCAATTTTAGCAACCAAGTTAGCCCAAAATGTTAAATCTATAGATCTATTTTTTAGCTGTGGTAGATGGTGATCTAACAAATGACCAAAGTTTGCCAAATCTAGAACACCGTCTTGAGACGGGCTTAACAACTAGTAATATAATAAATAACAAAATATTTTCATCTTTTAAAATTTAACAAATCCCAATAAGATTATATGTATTTATAGACTATACAACTTCTAATTGTTGAAGTGTCGTTGCTGAATACGTTATAGAGAGATATTAAAAACTACATATATAGTTGATAAAACCTAAAGGACTTCAAAATCCAGGAAATTCATATTTAGCAAATAAGTAAATTTAAAAGAGTAGTATAATATATGTTTAGTAATAGCATATACTACAGGCACTGTCCCGTACACATTACAGTTAAGCTATGATACAAAACAGCACACAAATATTTTTTTTTCAACTGTTTCTGTTACTCTCCTCATTTGACATAGTTTTTATACAATTCAAATTAAACTTAGTTGATACATTTAATAACCACATTATTTATAGTACTTACATAAGTATTAAAATTTGCTGTATTATTTACTATAAAAAGTTTTCTTATATACATACCATAAGAAAAATTATCATTTGATTTCTTCAGATTATAGTTCAATTTACCGTTATTTTCATAATTCTTTTCTAACTGTCATCTTATGCTTTAATGTCATATAAAATATTTGGTTTAATATTATTTCTAAAACCTAAAAATCTTATGTTCGTCTTTATTTCACAAAATTGAATTATTAGAGAAAAGCTTACATTTAATATTTGACTTGATTAAACTAATTTTGGGTCGTGAAGTTGTCATAAAATACAAAATGTTCAAAATTTTAGTCAATATTACCGAAAAATTTTCTTTTTCTATTTTTGTGTAAATAAACTGTTATAAAATCTGTAAAGAATCTAATATATTTCATTTCATTTTTTTTTTAATTACAAAAATAATTTTAACCTCTTAATGATAATGCGTGATTGCAGGAACTCCCACAAGTGTTTATTATATTCTTAATAGTTTTGTTTGTGAAAAATCTCCATGAAAACTGTATTTGTGAGCTTCACCGTTTAGTACTATTGTCCAATATTTTTACAAAATATTTATTTGGAATATTTCAAAATTCAGTTTCAATTCTAAACAATATGAAGTGAAAGGATTGATATAAAGGATGTTGAATTGAAAAATAAATAAAACAAGAAAAACTATTTTTTATATTTTACTGAAAAGAAAATTTCACAGAATGAGTATTGAATGGGGGTGATAAAAATATTATAAAAATTGATTTTTTTATTAAAATGGCAAGAGAACAATCTTTTTAGTAAATTTATTTATTATAACTACAATAGTAAATTTTACATAAAAATATTTAATAAATTATGTTTAAATGCAGTAACATATAAATCACAATTTACAATATAGAACACAATGACAAATATCCAATTCATTTGATTGGTATACAATGTTGATTTCTCAGCGTATTTAACGTGAACATCTATGAAATGATCATAATATGCATATGTTTGTATGTGTATATTTGTATCACAATTTAAATTTGTAGTTATTTATAATATAGATAAAAATATGTAAAGATATTTTTTTTGTTTTAATTATTTCAAAATATCATTCATCATACTGATGTGAATTTTTAAATAGTTTTTTGTACTGTAACTAGAATTCGTTAGTGTTTGATATAATTTGTCTTAAACCTATATTTTTAATAATATTTTCTGAAAATTTAGAATATATTTTTTTTTATTAGTATTTCGTGATTTGAAATTTTAATTAGTGAAATTATAAGTCAGATAAAATGAAATTATATAATATGTTTTACAATATTATATATTATCATTTGCGTATATAATACAGAATACATCATTTTTTATTTCTAACTAGACTACCATAATTATGATTTATTAATAAAATATAATAAATTATGATTTATGGTATTCTATAATTGTAATATTATGATAACAAATTAAAAACAACAAGGGGATTGCATTACAGTGACACTGATAAAACAAACAAAAAATTAAACGTTCTAACTACTGGTGTCAACAGTTACACAAAATATAGAAGAAAATATGAAATGTCCGATAACACATGTTCAACACAATTTCAAATAAAATAAAATGGTGCACTGGCGAGAACGAGTAAAAAAAATCTTCTAAAATTTGACATAGAGTAAAGTATAAATCTATCAATAGGAATTCATTGTAGAGAGCCAGATCGATTTAAAAGTACTTGGAAAAGTATTTTAAAACCAGTAATTGTAAAAAAAAAAATTAAATCATGAAATTAAGTTTAAAGTACAAAATCGTAATAAATGGTGAAACTTTATTTAAGATTTTCAGCGTATTGATATTAATTGTAAAATTTTGATATATTTAAGTAATTTTCAATTCATAAATTGAACTTAAATATTCGAACGCACCGCCATCTTAAAATTTTAAAACTATCCTAAAAAAATAACATAGAACATTACAATTTCATTATATTATATATATATATACACAATACCCATAGCTAACATTAGTTCTCATTTAAATAAGATCAGACATCATGTGGGAGTAGGCACATGCTCGGAAGAACAAAAACCACTACTTTTTCTTCTTAAGCAATTCCGGCGATTAACATGAGAGGCTATAAATGCCCACCTTACACATTGGAAATATGAAGTTAGTTCAAGAGTAGAATATGGAAATTCGTTCATAGTCAAAACTTCTAGAATGTGGAATCACATTCCACTACAAGCATTTCCAAAAAGGAGTAGCTCTAATTTGTTTTATTTAAAAAATGTCAAAGTTAAAATCAATAACATAGTTCACAACTCCACGCCGAACCTCTCTCCTACTTCTTTCTATTTTACTTTTCTCTATCCCTTCTCTGTTCCAGTGGTCAATTGTACAAAAGTATAAGCTGACCTAAAAAAAATTCCATTCTATATTCCACGATTTGGGCTGCAGGACAATGATGACTGAAAACGAAATGGGTTGAATACAATTTATCAGAAGACTTTAATTATAAAATTTTTCATCGAAATTCGTTTCACAAAAAGAACCACTTTAAAAATTGCTCATTTGATAAGGTTGTATATTTTGTAAAGCGATGTTTAACAAAATCGGACATTTAACAAAAATACATCTCAAAACGAGCTGTATTATTTTCAAACTAGTAAGTCAGGCCGTTTAAAAACGAATCCCGAGCAAAAAGATACCGAACTTTTTTTCGAACATAACCACTCAGTGGTTCTAAGAAATTTTTTTTCTAGAAACACTTTTTTGTTATAATTTAAAACAAATTAATAATTTATTTTCCATCCATTTTATTTTTTATCCATTTTTCTTTTTTTTCACAATTTAATTGAAAGGAAAAAAATATAAAAATCAAAAAATCATATAAAAATAATTGAAAGGAAAAATATTTTTTTTTTAGTAAAAACAAAAATGTCAAAAAGCGTCGTTTACAAACATACAACTCTGGTCTTTTATATAAATAATCAGTTGGAAGGATGAAATAAAATTTTTGGGAAAAACATAAATAGCTTATTTTTCTGATGTCAGCAAAATGTAGTGAATAAGTTTCCTTTTTGATGAAACAGTATTAAGCGATAGACAATATGGGTTCAGATAAAAAAATGGTATCATTTATGTTTCTTGATTTGTCAAAAGCATTTGATACTGTTGATCATAATATACTATTTAAAAAATTATACAGTTTTGGAATCAGAGGATCGACTTATAAGTGGTTTTTGTCATACTTGAGTAATCGCACACAATTTGTACAAATCAAAGATAATCAAAGTAACAAAGAAAATATAAATTATGGGGTACCACAAGGGAGCATTCTTGGACCTCTCTTATTCACGCTATATATGGAGAGTCTTCAAGAAATTAATTTAGATGCTGAAATATTTTTATTTGCAGAAGATATCTTCATAGCATTTGAAGATATAAACTATGTATTATTACAAAATAAAATGAATACGGACATTAAAAAGATACAAAAATACAAAAATGGATGTAAACACATAAACTAATTATATTAATACCATGAAAAGTAAATATATTATAATTGGTAATAATACGCCCGTATTCGACATATGCATTTCTAATGATAAGTTAGAAAAAGTAGGAAAATACAAGTGTCTTGATATATGGATTGATGGAAGTTTGAAATGGAATACACATATAGAAGTACTAAATGGAAAATTATCATCAAGTGCAGAAATATTTTATAAAATTTCTAAACTCTTACGCAGTGCAGTCAAACAGTCTGTTTATTATGCTTTATTTCATAGTCATCTTAAATACGGTGTTAAACTGTCGGGTATTGAAATTATTCAAGTAATACAAAATAAAGCTATAAAAAATGTATAAATGAAGAGAAAAACAGATTTTATACACAAAAGATAATAAACATCTAAAAGTCAGGTATTTTATTGAAATGAAACTAATTATGCATATACATGATATTGCTAATGATATACATAGTGCTAAGACCAGATATAAATATTTTTTCCATCTGATTAAAATAAGAACTTTAAAATTTGGATCTTCCACAACTCTATACACTGGTACACAAGTTTTACATTAAACTAAATATATAATTATAACAAGAAAATTCAACAAATTTTAAAAAAAATTAATAGAATCATTTATAAATAGCCATAGTAATCATCAATATTTAATTTCTCGGTAATACTTTTTTTTTCTAAATTTATAGGATAGACTTCTGACATAGACATTTATTGTTAAAAGATTTTCTTCTTCTATTTTCATTTTTTATTTTTTTACTGCACAAATTTTAATTTCCGTAAATGTTTTACAATTTTTTTCATTATGCCTGTTAGATTCATTTTTAAATTTTTATAGTTTTATAATTTTAATTTTTCTTTATTATATTCTTTGTAACTATAATATCATAATTTTGATTATCATATTGTTATATTCAAAGCCTAAATGTAAGCTTATATAGAATCTGTAATGAGATAACCCACTTTAGACTTTGTTTTTGAAATAAATAAATAAATTTTAAAAGCTTTTGCAAAGTTTTTTTAGTGAAAAAGCTTTTTGTTTTCTATTCATATTTTTTTTATTCAGATTCTCTATTTTCTATTCTGCAAATGAGAAACATCTTTTAATGAACGGTCATATTGTAATACGGGTTCTGTGTTGTACTATTCTTTCAAAACATCGCTTTAACTTATTATAATTTATATCTGATCATCTGAAAATGATTCTTCAAATAAAAAATTTAAAAGTAAAAAATAAACAAGAGATAATTAAAAACTTACCAAAACAAAAATTAGACTTTTCAATTGTCAAACCGATAAAAAAATAACTGAGAATGACATAAATCAAATTACAATAGTTCACAACAAAGTTGAAAAATGTAGTAAATAGAGCTACCATTGTCCAAACCAAATTCTTGTTGGAAATACAAAATATTCAGGACCTTCTTTGATAGAGAATGCGTAGAGCTAATAGAAAGAAAAAAATACTAATGTAAGAAATACGTTAAATGTAGGAAGACTGAATACTTTAAAACTAAATACTTATACTAGTTAAATAGACCTAATGAAGAGGAAGTTGTTTACTATCATACTGTTGAGAGTAAACAATTTTGAAATACAGCTGCTAATTCAAAGAGAAATTGGTCTTATATTAAAACAATTTTAAATGGACCTAATAAGAAAGGGAGTAAATTGCTTGAAAATATTGAATTAAATGAAATCTAAACAGCATCAAGAATTAATCAATTCAACAAGTATTATTTTAAATTCTGTGATGTAAAAGGTTGTTGAGATATTAATTATTAAAAGAAACAACTGACTAAAGTTATACCGATTTATAAAAGTGCAGGATCCAGAGAAGATATAAGTTACTTCAGACCTATGTCCACTTCCACTAAATTTAGTAACATTATTGATATATATGTGAAAAGTCAACTTACAGACTACATGTATAAAAGTACTGCAGTTGCAGTTGGTATTTTTGAAATTCCAGTAGTATTTCACGGCATAAAAACAAACATTTGATACTGTGGGCAGAAATATTTTATCATTAATTTAAAATAAAAATTAAAAAATTCTATCAAAGTTCAATATAAGTGATTGTATCCTAATGATACTAAAACTTCTAAGTTGTTTGAAAAATATAAAAAAACTGTTGACAAAGAAATCCGACAAGCTAAACTTAGGTGGTTATGTTGAAGTCCGAAGTGGAATTTCTCCGAAAAAAAATTCCAATCCGAATACGAAAAAATCGGTATGCTGAAATCCGTTCGACTGCAAAGTCTGTACAGAAATCAAAATCAGATGTTTCGGAACATTTTTTTTTTTTTCATATTCATTTCAAACATTTTTATTTTAAATAAAAAAGGCGACGTTCACAGTTTGACTTTTTTTTTTTATTTATTTTGTAAAATTTATAAATTTTTAATAGATAATGTATATATACAATATGCATACATAAAATAAAAGTAAAAGTTATAACTTTCTTAATTACATATGTAGTATGTATATATATACAAATTAAAATAATGGTAATTTTTTGTTACATCAAAGAAAATTTAAAATTCTCTATACATCTCTATATACATATTATATATATATATTATTCTGCATTTATCTGGATGTTTGTAAGTTCGACGGAACGCTCCAACACATATACAAATTGCATATGTATACAAATGCATATATATACAAATTGCTTTGATGCTTTTTTTTAACCCCTGTCTACCATGCTGAACCTTTGCAGGAAAAATTGATTGCATGAACTATATTTTTTTAATTTAATGTTAGTCTTCTTCGCAAATAATAAGGAAAAATAATAAATAATAATAATAATATAAATAAAACAAACAATTTTTTTGATTTATAATAATAAGGACTAATAGAAATTTAATCAATAGTTTAATATGGTATAATAACCAAAAGGCAAACAGCATTTAACACAAAACAAAAACATAATTCACTCAAAGGTTATTCTTATTACTTAAAATTATACATAATAATACACATGTGTATCAGCATATTTATATTGTATAATATTATACATTATACTACTTTATTGCTCCTACCTTTTATTTTTGGCATTATTGTATGCGTAATTCACTTCACTCAAAAAAAAATTATTTTTGTTTTTTTTTTGTTTTTTTTTGTTTTTTTTTATTATTTGCTGTATCTGTATTCTGTATGTTCTATATGCTCCATTCCAAAAATATTGTTTTATTTTCAGTGTTAAGTGTTCACATTTCACTTCACTGTTCAGGTTCACTGTTCAATCAATAAAACTTGATAGAAGTAGAGTAGGATAATTACTCGACTCTACTTCTACGCCGGATAATAAAACATTGTTTTTTTTAAATTGAAAATTATTGATGAAAATGTTTTTGTATTTTTTGTAAATTTTACCAATTTAGATACAAAATTTTGAATATTTTTTTAAAAATAACACAATACCATAATAACAGTTTATTCATATAGCAAAATAAGATCCCTATACATTATACAAAAGACAAAATTTATATGAAAATAAGATCCCATTTTTAAATTTGCTCTCCCAGAGGCCACAATAACGCTAATACGGTATAATTTATACTAAATGGAACCCAACTAACGAATTATAACTAAATGGAAGTGAGTACGAGTATACCATACAAAAATACAAACATTTTATACAAATTTGTTGGTATGGTACTTCTTTTTCTGTTATATAAAAAAAAAGATTAGTATTAGGCCAATATAGTTTTTTTAAGTAGAAAATTAGTAAAATCTTTGTGTATGAATAAAATAAAAGGAATCAAAATCAATCTTAATAAAAATAACAATGTTTTTTCAATTTAAACTTTCTTTTACTTTATTACCGTATTCTATTGTTACACAGAAAAGTATTGTTGTTAAATTATTTGAAAAAAAAAACAATAATTATTCATGTTTCTGAAATATTGAAAATGTAGCAGTAGTTTGTAATATATGAATATATGAAATTTTCAAAAAGTACTAACACTAGCAATCAAAATAATTTCCATTAAAAAGAGAGAAAATATATTGAACGAATATGTTCATCTATTAATAATATACATGTGTATCAGCATATTTGAATTGTATAATATTATACATTATACTACTTATACCTGCTTATACCTTTAATTTTTGTCAATATTGTGTGCGTAATTCACTTCACTCAAAAAAAATTATTTTTGTTTTTTTTTGTTTTTTTTTTGTTTTTTTTTATTATTTGCTGTATCTGTATTCTGTATGTTCTATATGCTCCATTCCAAAAATATTATTTTATTTTCAGTGTTAAGTGTTCACTTTTCACTTCGCTGTTCAGGTTCACTGTTCAATCAATAGAACTTGATAGAAGTAGAGTAGGATAATTAACTCTACTTCTACGCCGGATAATAAAACATTGGTTTTTTTAAATTGAAAATTATAGATGAAAATGTTTTTGTATTTTTTGTAAATTTTACCAATTTAGATACAAAATTTTGAATATATAAATTATGAATATTTTTTAAAAATAAGACAATACCATAATAACAGTTTATTCATATAGCAAAATAAGATCCCTATACATTATACAAAAGACAAAATTTATATGAAAATAAGATCCCATTTTTAAATTTGCTCTCCCGGAGGACTCAATAACGCTAATACGGTATAATTTATACTAAATGGAACCCAACTAACGAATTATAACTAAATGGAAGTGAGTACGAGTATACCATACAAAAATACAAATATTTTATACAAATATTGCTTCCGTCATTTATGACGGGTTACAAAGCTAGTTATGTTATAATATTAAAAACAATAAAATATATTATTCTTTTGAAGCGCTTTTTTATTTCTAAGTAAAAAAAATATTTGTCATAAATGAAAAAAAAATTGAAAAAAAAACTATTATTACATTTTCTACTTCTCCTAATATTCTAAATACAAAAATTGTATGCTTTATAATTCATTTGCGAACCATTCTAATACTTCCGAATGAGAAATTCTGTCGTAAAATTTTCAAATTATTTTCCTTTCCGACGAACTACAGCATACATAAATTTTAAAATTTCGGATAAATAATAACATTTGAAGACTGCGGAATACTTACGGACTTCAGCATACCAAATGCGGAATGTAATCGGAATTTAACATTCCGACGAACTTCAGCATAACCACCTTAATTTTTAGCAACAACAAAAAGTTATGGGCTGTATATAAAAAGATTATGTATAATAAAAACTGTAACGAAAGCTCAAATAATTTATCAGAAATACATCTTGATAATAAAATATATGCTACCCCCAAAATATTTCAAATACTATTAACACTTACTTTATTAATATTACAAAAAATTTAAATATTCCTATAGCAAACGACATTGATAAAAATTACTTGGGTTGTTTCACCAAAAATATATTCAAAAACTGCAACTAACTCCTACGAATCCAGATGAAATTAAAACAGTAATTGATTCCTTAAAACCAGGATCTGTTACGGGATATGATAGTATTTCAGCAAAATGAATAAAAAAATTCAATAGTCAATTGTTACTAACCCTGGTAAAAATACTTTTATGGAAAATTCAGTTTTTCCAACTTCACTTAAAGTGGCTAATGTTATTCCAATACATAAAGGAGGTGATACAAAAGATTTATCTAATTATAGACATATATTTCTGTACTAAACTCGTTTTCAAAAATCTTTGAAAAAGCTATAAAGAACAGACTTATAGATTTTATTAGAAACAATGGAAAAAGAACAATATGGTTTTGAAAAAAGATCAAATACGACGGCTGCCTATCTAGCGCTCACTGATTCAAAAGCATAGATGGATGTTTTTTTATCGACCTACAAAAGGTATTTGACTGTTCTGATCATGATGTACTTCTGTTAAATTTATCACTACTAAAGTTCAATGAAAGTCGTCAATTAAATTTTTTTAAATCTTACCTTACCAATAGGAAACAACAGGTTCATTGCAACAACGTATATAGTAGTTTAGAAACGATAAAACAATAGGTACCACAGGGATCCATCTTGGCTCCTGATATATTTAAAATTTATATCGATGACATTACCATGCTAAAACTTACTGGAATCATTTAACTTTATGCAGATGATGTTGTTATTAAGTACTCTTGCAATACCGAAGAAGATGTAAAAAACTCGATCGTAAATGACTTAAATTTAATTGATGAATGGCTACAAAAAATAGGATGAGATTAAATGTTAGGCAAACAAAAATATTGCTTTTCAGTAATAAACACTATAATTTCGCAAATATAACACACAAAAATGAAACCATAGAAATAGTAAAAACTTTCAATTACCTAGGATTAATTATTGACAATAGAATGAAATGGCGACAACATATTGATTATGTAATTAAAAACTCATTATTTACATTTTTATTTTAACAAGGCTGAGGACCAATACTTTTTATACAATATACTCTTCATACATATCCTCTAATATTATAAACCTAAATCGCATTTGGAGTAACGCTCCACAAACATATCTCAAACAGTTCATATATAAAAAAGCTATTAAAATTATTAATTTTTTCCCACCAAGATATCCTAGGGAATTATTAAAATTATAATGAACGATACAATAATGAACGAATTATATAATGAACGATTGAATAACATATGTAAACGTGAAATGTACTATCTTGCATACAAAATTACAAACAATATGATTAAACACACATTTTTACTCAATCGGAATATAGACATACATAGCCATAGCACTAGGAATCGCTCAAATTTTTATCTTTCATTCTTTAGATCAGATATACAAAAAGCAAACTGCGTATACAAAAATTTAAACATTTTTAACACTTTACCGAACGACCTAAAAAATATAAATTTATATATTTTATTTAAAAGTAAAATCAAAAACTTACTTGCGGTATAAAAATATAAAATAAAAAATAAAAATAAAGAATAAAAATAAATAAAGAATAAATATTATAAATAAAGTGTGAAAAAGGAAAGGAAAAAAGACAAACAGAAGAACGACAAAAGAACACAAACTTTAAAAACTTAATTCAAAGAAACTAAATAATATAATAAAAAAATGTTTGAATGCTGGTATTTAATAAATTTAGTATTATTGAATAATTAGGAAACGCTTTTTGGAATAATTTGATAAATTCTTCTTTTTATTATTTTAAATTAAAACTTAATTTTATTTTTTTTTTATTTTGTTGATAACTCTTAAAATTTAACTAACTATACGACCATACAGCTTAAGCTATGGTCTGAATCTTTCTATATATTAATATTTTCTCCAATAATGAATAATTCAATGGATAAAATTTTGTTATACAAATACATATGTAATGTAAACAAAATAAAAAAAAAAAAATAATATGTCTAAGCATAACAATTGAAAAAAAAATGAAATACTAACTGTTTTTATTCTAATACTATGTTTTTTCATTGTATTTTATTTTGTGATTGTTTTCATTTTCTTTTTATTTGAACTGAATTGTAATTTGTAAAACACATTTTCTGGACCGATTGGGCTCATTTGAGTTAAAATAACTAGTAAAAATTATTATAATTAAATTACCCACTTATAATTTTCTTATTATTCAAAACTTGTGCATAAAGACCTAACTGCTATTACTTGCTTTTTGTTAATAATTTTGACATATGTTTATTAATAATCAGTACCATTAAATCTACTCACTCTCAGATATTGAAATAGTTTTATGTCGAAGCTATTCAGTTACACACCTAATAATACAAAGCAACCGATCAGTCCCATTCTGTTTAGTTAGTTTTTAAACAAAAAAAATTATTTTATTCTAAAATAAAAAAAAAAAATCCACCTTAGGTGCATATTACACATCAATTTCATAATTTTAATTGTTAATCACCGGACTATTTCAATTAGTGAGTTGTTCAACATATCCATCTTAAACTATCAATTTCGTATCCATTTATTAACCCATTTTCGGCAGCTGTTCGATTTTTCGAACAGCAAAATTACCTATTTTTATTAAAGTTTTTTTTTGCTATAGCTGTATATTTTTGACTAAAATTTAATACATCAATAAACTTTGGACTGTTGGCTTTCAAATAAGTGTTTTAGATTTAAAATTTACTCACTCGTTCTCAAGATAGTGGGGGTGTGAAAAAACTCCTAATTTTGACGATTTTTGGGAAATGAAAACAAACCAAATTTAAATTTTTAATTCAAAAAACCAATGATGAGGTTTTCTTGTTAAAGGGTCATATTTTACATATTCTTATATTTTTGGACGATTTTACTACAGCAGTATGTGTCATATACGAATAAATATAGCTGTTCGAAAAATCGAACACTGGCCGCTATTTGACTTCTTTTTTTTTGCGACTAATAATTTGATATTTTTTCATACTTTTTATTTATTTATGATTATTGATAAATTTTTTCAATCCGGAATAATTTTTTTTAATCGTAGATACTATTTATAAATGTTTAAAATAAGGTTTGTAACAGTTGCAATGTATAGCAAAAATGATATGAAATAATTTGTAAGAAAAAATATCATAATTTTGTGTAATAAAATTTAAAATAAAGTCTATAAGATTACCAATATAATAATTTATAATAGTAATATAAAATACAGGTAAGAAAAGATAGTAACTACAAAATATCTTTTGTAATTAAAAACTTGTAATTATATATAATCAGGTAAATAAATAAACTTAAATGAAAAAAAATTTGAAAATATTAGAAATTTTGCTGGAAATAGATCAATTTGAGGTTTGGTCTGAGAATCTTTCAATAGACGAACAGATGGTGCCTTATTTTGGTCGTCACTACTGCAAGATGTATATTAGAAATAAACCAATCCGTTTCGGTTGTAAAATATGGTCCCTATGTTCTTCTGATGGACACTTGTTCTCATGCATACCATATCCTGGCTCTAGCGACAACTATAATAAGTAAATTGCCAATGTTGTCATTCGATTATTTAAAAATATTCACCATCCAAATCGACACAATGTTTATTTTGATAACTTCTTCCCATCATACTATTTGATGTGCTTGCTTGGTGAAAAACGTATCCATGCCACAACAGTTCGCAAAAATCGAATAGCAAACGCACCATTTGAAACATAAAATATTACAGCGTGGTGAGCATGATTACATATTTGATGCAACAAACAAACTATTATTCTGTCGATATGAAATGCTGGATATGAAATGCTGGAAAAAAGAAAACAAGGATTATGTCAACTATCAGCAACCATATTACCTCTACATAACCACAAGTATGGCATGTGACGTGTCGATTTGCATGATAATGGAGTTGGAAATTATCGCATCAATATCAGAGCAAAAAATAGTATTGACCATTGTGGATTGCTGCTTTGACTTCTTAAATCAATTAATGAAAAACCTATGCCACAAAAAAATTTTCGTGTTTTCGTTGCTGAAAAAATTATTATTGGGATTTAAATATGAATCATCTCAAGAAGAATATTTTGCCAAAAATATCAGGCAGACACGTTGTTGTTTTCAAAGCAGACGGACATATCGGCGATGTCCATTGAAAAAATGCAGTAAGCTAACGAAATTCATGTACAGGAACTGCAACCTTCATTTACACAAAAATAGTTTTTGTAGTAAGATTTCATAATTTATAATACTTTATATTAATAAATTTTTCATTAATTATCTCAATAAAGTTTTTGTTTAACTCTATTTTATATTTTCCTTCATTGTTTAACTTTAATTTCACTGAAATTGCTAAAAATATAAACTAGTTTTTTGATTTTCATGAACAAAAAAAAAATGTCAAATAGCGCCCAGTGTTCGATTTTTCGAACAGCCCTTTCCCAGGCTCTGGAATGTGATATCCCCAATCTGACAACGGATTTGAATTTTTTGGGCATCATTTTCCAAAATCAATGGATTAATTAATAATCAAGATATATTTTTTTTTTTGGCCGAAAATGGGTTAAAGAAGTTATTTTTTTAACTCAGCTGATTTTGACACTAGATTTTGACACTAGAAGAGAATATTTATATACTGGTAATTGAGCAGTACTGATTGAATCATTGATATGTAATAGGCCAGTTACAATGAAGACATAAATTTATGATTTTATTCTATCACAAAGTTTCACAAGTTATATTACAAAAAATATTTTTTTTTAATTGATTCAAGTACACAAATAATTTAATCAACAGACCAAATTTCAAACTGTTGCATTTAACACATTTGCCATTTAGATACCACTGAGATGAATCTTGTTGTCACTGTTACACATTTTAAAAGTTGATTGATTATTGTTGTTCGAGAATAATACTCATAATAATTATCAAATTCAGATATCAAAATCTGTGTATAATATGTAATCGGTATTATTAGTTTAATATTGATAGATTCTATACGAAGATTATTATTTAAATATTGATTCATTGGAAAACAATTTTTACAATATGGATTAAAGTTGTGTCGCTTTCTTTCACTTATTAATTTTACTATACTCCTTTTTCTTCTTGGTATAAAAGTTAATAATGGAGATTTTATTGCAATTTTAGCTCTGAAATCTGCAAATTCATTTCCAGTTATTCCAGAATGTCCTGGAATCCACATTAATTTAACTTTTTTATTCATTTTAAACATTTTTTGTTTTATTATGTTAATTGCATTACAATAAGTAGATTCTGATTTTGGTGCAGCATTAAAAACTGATTGACAATCTGTACATATGATAAATTTACCGGTAGAGAATTCCACAAATTCAAGACAAGATAAAATACCTTGCATTTCAGCATCATAACTAGTTGCGTAATCTGGAAGTAATCTATGCGATAATAAATTACCATTTTCATTGACTACATTAAATCCAACTCCATTGTCATTTTTAGACCCATCTGTAAAAAGTATTTTCTCTAAAAGGTTCAACAGTTTCAGTGAATTTTTTACGAAATATTATATTAGAAGTATTTTCTTTGCGAAATTTATTCAATTCACCAAGGAATAAAGCATTTGTTACATCCATGATGGAGTATTTAATTTTCTTTTTTTATATTGTACACATTTTCAATTTAAGTTGTATTTTTACTAGGAGATCTAAAATTTCTCATTATCCAGATTTCATTAAAAGTGGAATAATTCTTTTTAGTAGGATTTGCAGTTTTTTTTTATAAAATTGTAAATGGATTGTACAACTTGGGAATAAGACGATATATAAGAAGTTGTTCTTGTTCTTGAATATCAATAAATAGGAAAACCATACTATTGGAAAATATGTTATTTGTAGGTGTAAATTCTAAATGCTTCCCGCCCCATTTAAAACCTATATTTGTGTATCTATTTGAAGAAGAAAACAAAATTAATATGTTCTTTATTGAAAGAATAAAATTTTCCATCAAGAAAAAAAAAATATTACAAAATATACACATACAGACATAAAACAGTATACTCCCATAAGATAAAGTTACCACCTAAACACAAAAACGTTCCTATAGTAATAAAATAAATTAAAAAAATTTTGAATTTCATATAGTGCAAACAGCATCATCATACAATTATTATTAACACTCATTTTTACCGTTGTTTTTAAAAAAAAAAACAATCATAATAACTACAACAAAAAAATTAAATAAAACATAAAACAACTACAACTACAAAATAATAATAACAACAATATAATTTGCATGTGTACCTACTTAATAAAAAGCTGAACCTGTTAAAGTTCAATTTGACAGAATGTTAATATTACGCAAGGGAATGTGCATCCTTGCTGGAATTGATAGAAAATGAAATGGTAAGAAATTGATTGAAAATCAGAAAAATAAAATCGTTTGGCAGAATGATATTTATTTATTTATGGTTGTGGATATTTATTTATTTATTTCGAGCTTAATTCAAGCAAGTTACAATAAATCATACTTAAATTAAATTTATAAACTAAAAATTAAACATTCAAAAAAAAATTAATAAAAAAAAAAATAACAAAATTTTTATATTATAACAAAATTAAAAAAAATAACAAAATTTTTATATTATAACAAAATTAAAAAAGAAAACAAAATCTTATATTTAACAATAATTAAAAAATAAAAATGAAAAAACTTCAATTAAGAAGACAGGTCAAAGATTAATAAAAAAAAATCAGTTACACAAATACAGATTATTTTTTAATGATTGTTTAGTTAGGGAAAAGTTAATATGGGGTTTGTATGCATTACAAAGAGACATCATCCTATTAATTGGTTCATATTTACCATAATTAGTCCGATGACTGCAAATTAAACATATTAGCAGTTTTTAGTCTAGAATGAGAACAATAATTAAGTTTAGCAAACAATTGGGGAGACGAAATGTTGCCTTTACTTAACTCAATTAGAAATACAATATCAGCAACTTTACGCCGTTTTTCAAGGGTATTAAGATGAATTAAATTTAGTCGATGTTCATAAGGAGGTAATCTTAAAGGATCTTCCCAAGAAAAGAAGACGTAAAGCATATCTAAGGAATTTTCTTTGAACCGATTCAATTCTATATATGTGAACAAATTCTCTAGCCCAACGTTTAATAAAACCGAGCATAGAATTGACTTTGTTTAAAATATCTGAATAATGGAGATGGAATGAAAGTTTAGTATCGAAGAGTATTTCTAGGTCTTTGATTGATGTAACCTTTGGAATACTTTGGCTATTAAAAGAATATACATAAGAAATTGGGCATAATCGGCAAAGATTAATAATAACTAAATTTTTTAATTGTAATTCAATTTTTTTTATGATACACACTGAAGTGTTCCCAATTCAATAATTTGAAAATGAAATCGATTCGAAAAATTGTTTCGTTTCTATGCAATTTATCGTTTTTATTTAAGGATTTTTTTTATTAGAGATAAATCTGTCAAAAACGTTATGGTTACCTTTTTGACATAGTTAGTCGTATATTATCTTAATGTCGCATCTTATTCTTTAAGGACGAAAAGGACATTTGAAAGTATCTTTGTTGTTTTGATATTTTTGTATAAAAACCGTTATATCTGTTTGATCTATTATACTTATTTATGGCCTGAAGCGCATTTTAACATTTATTTGATGATAGTCAGTGTTGTTAATCCAGATGTTAATCCTTTAAATGAATTATTATTTTTACCAGTTTGTTCCTCATGTTGTAATAAAATTGACATAATGTCTTCATTTACGTTCCTTCTATTATTTGTATGAGTTGTTGTTGTTGTTGAATTGGATTGTAATGCTGTTTCAGCAGCTTGCTCTAATATTGAATCAGAACTAGTATTATCATCATTGGTAATTACAGTATTTTCAGTCATCCAAACTGGACGATCTTTTCTAGCTTGTGCTATATCAGTTAAATCATTACCACCACCAACATTAACATCAACACGAGTTTCTTCAACAGCAATACCTTGATTTCGTGTTGCTTCACCAGATCATGCAATAACAACAGATCGATGAGTTGGTTTCATAATACCTCTTATAGTATCTAAATCAACGGTTCGGCCGTTATAGAGATTTTTTTGTTCAAAGTAGAAAATTTGGGAACAAAAACAGGCTTTATTTTCTTTCTTGAAAAACCAAATACCTCAAGATTTTACCATAATACCATAAAAACCCCCAATATTTATTTACTGTTAGAAATGTTTCTTTTTTTGCTATAACTCATATAAATATATACTTTATGTCTACATCGAATAGTTTAGAAGATATAAGCAGTTATTAAAAAAAATATCAAGAATATTTTCAAATGTCATTTTCATCCTTAGAGAATAAGATGCGCCACTAAAGATAAATATTTTTGGAAAGTTAGCAATTCCAGCTATCCTTAAAATATGGTCATGAGGCTCTATCCCCTTATTTTGAGTATATCTTTAACTTTTCAAATATTTACATTTATTTTTATATTTAAGAAAAACATATGAAGTGTAATTTTTTTGTTTTTTAGTATAAATTTATTTTGTTTCTAACATATTATTATTTATATTTTAAGAGAAAATATCAGCTTCTTCAAATATTACAATCAGGCGTACCGGTGAATTCGATTCGATATAAAATTAAATTACTCAAATTGTCTCGATTCGATTCGATAAGAATTTCTTAACGGTGAATTCGATCGAAAGACTAATTTTGTACTCATTTCAAGAAGTGTAATCAAATAAAAATATAATGAAATGTAATGACTTTTGTGTCAAATAAGTTCAAATATCAAATTTAAAAAATAAATTTAGATTGCTGTTTTAGAAATAAATTATTAAAATACACATTGTTAAAGTATTTTACAAACATAAAGTTAAAACAAAGATCTACATGAACATACTTTTTCATCCTATATTATCCCAATTTTACTTTATCTTTTGCCATGCACTTCCGACTTTTATGGGAGGGTCCAAATTGTTTAACTTTTCAGCAGATTCCTCCCAAAAAATGTTTGTCAGTTTAAAAGTTTTCACCTTTTATAATCCCTTGTGCTAAATGTTTCCTGTTTTTAGCAGGTATATAAGCAATTCAAATTGCTTATCTGTAGTATAAATTTTGATTCAAAATAATAATAATTAATTAATTAAATAATTAAGTAAACAATAAAAATTTTGACTTAGATACATATTTTTTTAAACATTTTCAAACACAAGAACAAAAACGGTTCTTCGTTTATAAAATTTTGAACGAGAACATTTTCTATAAAAAATATTCCAATTTTTTTTAAATCGAATTCGCGAAAATTTACGAACGAGTACTCGATTCTTATTCGATCGAATTTACCGGTACGGCTGAATGTTACTAACTATTATTATTACTCTTAACAAAATCAATTTTTTTATTAAAAATAAAATCTACGCGTGTTAACAATTTTTAAAACGTCAAACTTTTTTGACTGACATAACAAATGGCAGTCCTTCGCGCTTTGAAAGGAAATCATAAAATTTTCTTTGATTATATTTGTGTTTCATTCAATTATAGTGTAAAACAAAATTGTCCGGAAGTTCATACATCTTATCATCCATCTTAAAGCCTAAAATATTTGTTGTCAACATTCTTCAGTGTTCATTTCAATAGCAATAGATGAATAGCAACATAAACTAGCTAGTATATGCTATTTTGATAGTTTGTTATAATTTTTGTACATGCATTTGGGTATACTCATATAATTTCTATTATTTTAAGAATTTTTTAAACTTGGAAATGAATTATTTTAATTTTTATTAGTTTTTCGATTACCTATATGTTTTTTCCATAAAAAGAAAATTTAATTTTCTCCAAAAGCGTCGGTTACAGCGATTATTGAAATGAATTTTTGTTTTCGATTTTACAACCGCTGTTTACAACCAGTAGACCAGTAGAAACATAATTTTAGTAAAATGTCATACGAATGCTAAAGAATGTTTTAACAAATAAATTGTGTTCAAAATTTTAATATTTTGAGTAAAAAATTTTAATAAAAAAGCTATTTTATCATTTTACGGTTCTGTAAACAAATACGGGTATGTATCTTGCGGAATACATTTCTTATTCACAAAAAAATACACATACAATGTAAATTTAACTATTATTGCTTAGTGATTTTTAAACACAATATAATTTATTTTCAATACATTATGTATTAATATATTAAATTTTTAAGAACATTTGTCAAGAACAGAACCCAACGCTAGAAGTATGCTAATGTGCAAATTTTTGTATATAATGCGACATCTTATAATATATAGTATTATTTATTCTATGGTATTAACTACACTATTGGAAAAAATTAAGTTAAATTTCACACACCTTAAGTTTTCTATTAAGTTTAAAGTCATTCGATTCATCAAAAGGGTCATTACTTAAACAAATAAATTAAAAAAAAAAAAAAAAAAACGTTTTTGACTGACAATCGAAAATTGTATTTTTTTTTTATTTTCATAAATTTATTAAAAATCTGATACTCTACTATACACTAGGAATGAAAATTTACGAAACAAAAAAGAAAGTTTTCAACAAAAAAAGCTAAAATATGGAAATTTTGAAAGGACTCTGTTGTCCTTCATAATATATATTACATTTTTTTTTTATTTTGCTATTATAATGATTAGAGATCCGAAATTTTAGTTTGTTTTTTTATTTATCAAAAATGTCTTAAGCAGATGTAATCTCTATTTTCAGAAAACAAACGAAATCTAAGAGTTTTACTTCCTAAAAATAATGGAATTGTAATTATTGTTCATGTTATTTTGAGAGCAGATTATAAATATTATAATTGAAAAATATCATAATATAAAATATTTTTAACTTTCTATGCACAAAGAGATTTTCACCACACTACTCTCCATCGCCATCATAATCATCAAAAGCTATCAAAAACATTTTAAATATATTTTTGTAATTTGTTGCGTATGTATTGATGAAAAAAAACAAAAAGAAAATGAACAAAAATGTATGAAAGTAATTTTTTTGCCAGAAATATTATATAAAATTTCTAATGAAATCATCCCAGCCCACCCAACTTTAAAACAAAATAATTACGTAATAAAAAGTTATTCAAAAATGATATTTTAGAGATTCTGTCACAAAATCTATACGTTTTTAAATTATGAGATTTTAGGGTTCAATCAAATTCTCATATGAAAGGAAAATATTCTAATTGAGATTTTCCTTTTCAGAAAGCGATTGGTGTGAAATCTCTGAGACGAAATCTTAAAGCACATTTCCCATACACTTTACTCTGTATATTGTTCACATTCACAAAGAATGCCTATATTATTTATTATTATTTTATTTAATGCCTTAATGTTTTTGTACAATATGTTTAATTTCATATATATTTTAATTCTATATTATTTTTTATAATTCCATATTCTATAGTAGACCTTATATTACTAGAATATTTATACCTTTGATTTGTAATTATTTAGAAAATCAGTAGCCTGACTTAAATATTTAGAATAAATTTAATTTGCATAGTACAAAATGGCAAGAAAAAACCTTTAATTAATTATTTTATGCTAATACAAAGCCTAATGTAAACCTAACCTAAATCTTGACTAACGTCTTATAACAGAATATATTCAATTTCAAAAATTTATGTAGTGAAATTGGTACATGTGTTTGCACTTTTAAATATCGTCAAAATTCATTATTAATGTAACCGTGCAAGTGTAACATCTTGTTCTGTATGACTCCTCACTTCTATGTTCTTTATCTTTTCTTCTATTTCTATATCTTCCTGTTTCTTTCATCTTCTCTTCCTCTTCCTCTACTTCTATGTTCTATTACACTTTTATTTTAGACATAATATGAAACTGGGTCTTGGCCTTATTGGAATTGGTTGCTCAAACATAACATTTATAGTTTCATGTGTTGTTCTCGTATCTGATTTGATGATGAATTGATGCAGATTCTTAAGGTCTTTTGTGCACTAATTCGATTTATATAGTCGATCTATTCTTTTTTGTTAACTTGCCGTTTCACTGAGACTTGTTTTTTTTTCTTAATTTTTGTTTTATGCCTTTGCCTTAATTTTGATATCGTTTTTGACATACTTTTTATTCCATATTATATCGCGTAAGAAATCGGAAAATATAATATGTAAGTACATTTTATCTATTTGCATTTTTGTTTCAGTCAACAGACCTCTCAATGCAATTAATTCCGTACCGAGTTTTTCTAATCTTTTTGAAATTATCAGAATCTCAGAATTTATTGATTTGTTTAAAATCTATGGAATCTGTTGATGCGCTGATTTTCAACTACTAATTTACACTTGATTTTGTTTTTTGATAGGGTTTGGTTTTAATATTGATATCTACCTACATCATATTGCACAATGGCGTGGTTTTCTTATGTATAGAAAATACCCAACGAGCAATTTTCGTTTATAAAACGTTAACAGTAAATTTACTTTGTAATCGTAAAATTACAATGGTAAACGCAATGTAAACATACAGTAAATGTTTAGCATACATTGTGGGAACAATTTTGCTTTACACGGAACATCTACGGTAATGAATTATTGTAAACAAAATGTATAAACAAATTATTTACAAATCATTCACAAAAAAGTCACAATCACTCCAGTATTGTACACAAATATATTAAGTATAAAAAATATAGGTAGGTATTTCTAGACTTAATTTTTAAATTTTTCACCAATTCTTTTTTATATATATTTTCCTATTACTGCGTATAATTTAACGGGGAACCGTAGAAGTTATACTTTGCAATAATGTTCTCAAATCTGTTATAAATCACCAATAATGGACAATTATATGCTGTTAAATCTGTGTTTTGAGTGTTATATTGCTTTCATTGAGGATTGAGATTAGGTATTTTTCTTTCTTTTCTATTTAATATTGGTGTTGTTAATTGAATAATATACAGGCTTCCTTATGACATTTTTCATTTCGATGGGAACATTTTTGTCATTCATTTTATCCCATAAAATTTTTTTTGACAAAACCGACCCTATAAAGTGGCAAAAATTTGCAATCAAACGCTCATAATAAGGCATGTGTACTTATATTTCAGATCAACGCAAACTGGTGACAAAATAACAAGTGGAAACTAATAAAATAGCCCTTAGCCACAACGAAAGCAAAAATATAAGAAAAATCAGAGAACTACTGGACTATATCGAAATATGGAGAAACATCGCAAACAAAAGTATAACAAAATGTATAAAAAAATTGTAAAGAAAGTTCAAGAAGTATAAATGTAGTGATGTTCTACTTATCGGAAGGTAATTATACTTCCTTTATGATACCACTAAAACAAATAATACATTTAATACAAGAACCAAATAAAATAATGAAATAATAAAGTTTTTAGTTTTAGTACAGTTAGTACTAATTTTCAGATAAAGTATCGACAAAACTTATCCAAGTTCTAAACCCATATATTTATTATAAAATCAAGATTTTTTTTGACACTTTAATACTAAAACCATATAAAAAAGTGATTTATTACTAAGGCGATAAAACCAAATAATATATTTAATACAAGAACCAAATAAAATAATGAAATAATAGTCAGCCAGATATCAAAAAATATAAATTTTAAAATTTTAAATTAGAAGTATTTTTTTAAAGTTATCAAACAATTTATTAAAATTACAGATTAAAACACTTTAAAATTTAAAAAAAAAAATTCACAGCCAACGATAATGTTGAGATTTAATTTCATTTATACAACATTTATAAAAAAAATAAAAAGTACTTTCATATGGCGCCAGCAATTAACGGAAAATTTTGGAAATTTAATATTAAGAAATTTCAAAAAGTAAGATGTCAAATAATGGCTATGTCTTATAAATCAGATTTTTTTTAATCAAAGGTTAAAAATACATCAAATTTTGTTTCAAAAGTTTTAATTACATTATGCTAAAGGTGTAAATAATTAGGTAAAAAAATATTAAATGTAAAAAAAAATATTAACATTTCGTCAAAATATGCGCAGCCGCGAAAATGAACAGGAGTTTTCGAAATGGCTACTGGATATTGGTAATGAAATAATCGGCAACACGGTGACACTACCTTTACAATGCTTTCCCGAAAATCAGGACCTAGTTGCAAAACTATACGATGACATAAATTTAGCTACAATAGATCCGGAAAGTATTAAGGACAGAGCAATATTAACAGTATCCAATGAAATGACGACTCATTGGAAATAAATAATAAAGTATTGCAACGTTTAGATGGCACAGAAATAGTTTTTAAAAATTTCGATAATTTCAAGAGGTCAGTGATGATTGGAATGATCAACTAGCATATCCAAAAAAAATTTTGAATAGCCTCACTCTAATTGAAATGCCTTCACATATATTGAAATTAAAAATATGAGCTTTCATTATGCTTCTCAGAAACGTTATGCCATTAAGAGGGCTATGTAATGGCACAAGACTAATCATTACAAGTATTAAAAATCATTATATCGAAGCCAAGGTTGTAAATAGTTATAACTCAGATACAGTTTTTATTCCACACATTCCTCTAATTCCGCCCGATACAAATCTTTCCTTTATTTTCAAACGGAAACAATTTCCAATTCGACTAGCATATTCAATGACAATTAATAAGTCACAAGACCAAACTTTTAACAAAATATATCTCTCTCTTCCTAAGCCGATGTTTGCTCATGCGGACAATTATATGTTGTTATTATTTGAAACACAGTTATAAAGAGAAATAGAATACTGTGTTTTCAAGAAAGTATTTTAATTAAAACAATTTCTTTAATGCTAGACCGGCGAATGTTACGCCAGGAATAGCTAGTTATTTGTGAATAAAGCTATGATAGAAAAACATATACGTTAGCTTTTTCATTTGTTATTTTCATTATTCAATTAAAAAATTTTATGACCCGAAGCAAAAACAGACTCGAAATATTTAGAAAATTATTTTTCACTTCAATGAAAAACTGTGTTCTTAATTTAATATCTAAGATATGAAAAACTATACTTCAAAATTGAAATTCACAATTATTCGAAATAGAGAAACATACAAATTTTCCTTAATTTTTATCTGGTTTAAATCTAGCAGCATACAGTGTTGATTTTTTTTAATATAAATCTTTTAAGAATGTTTTAGATACACAAAAGCTTAAATAGGTTTAAAAGGTTAAAAAGCATTAATTATAATAAATGTTAATTCACTTCAATTTGAAAGAATTTATCTTCTAACTTCTTATACCCTTACATAGCAGGTATAATAACTGATATTATGTTGATTTAATGTATTTTGAATTTTTGTACTAACCTAATTATGGATATTCGCTTATTTAAACTTAATATTGAGCTGATAAGGGTTCTTGATGAGATCAATAAAATTTAAATATATATACTTTTATTAGCATATACAATTGTAGCCCAATATTCAAATAAATCCATCCCGACCCGAAATATAATTAAATTGAATACAGAAATTTTAATATGAATATTGAATTTAAAATTCGAAATCAATAACAAATTTAAAAAAATATATATATAAATAAAATATTATTTTATTTCAAGGACATTTAAATTTAAGGTCAAATAAATAATTATAATGTAAAAAAAAAAACAAAAAAAAAAACAAAAATAAAATAAAAAGTAATTTTCCCATTAAAATTTAAATAAAAATAATTTTTTTGTAATTGTGCTAATTTCAGGGTTTATTTCTTTTTACATATAAAATGGACCCGTACAATATATAGGAGCCCATACCTTTAATAAAAACGAATAAAAAAAACAAATATTAGGGCATGTAAGTTTAAATTAGAAGAAATATTTTTTTTAAAAAATTATGCAAATTAAATCAGTTTAGGAATATTCAAATGAATGAATTTTACTCCAAAAATTTTATTTTTTGTTATTTTCGTTTAACAAAAGATGAATAATAAAAAATAATACTTCAAAAATTATTTGAAGTTATATTACACAGATTTTATGAGAGCCCAATAATCTATACTTATAAAAGGGAAAGTTTGTTTGTTTGTTCGTTCGCTATACACGCCCACAGTTTTAAAAATAGAGTTCTGAAATTTTGCACAGTTATGCATGATCAAATAAGGTACCGAAGGTTTACAAAGCCATCAGATGACAGGTTCGGGTTGCTGCCGTTCAACTCCTAGGAAGACTCAGGATTATTTTAAAAACCAATTGTGTTACAGGCATGAAAACTTACACTTAGATACTCTTTCACAAATAAAGAAATTCGACGGTTACCGAATTCGAAAATTTGGACTGGTTCGAGTTGCTGCCGTACAACTCCTAGCACATACATCTCAGGACTATTTCAAAATCCAATTGTGTTACAGGCATGAAAATTTACACTTACATACTCTATCAGAAATGGTTCAAAAAAAAAATTGTGTTACAGACTTGAAAATTTATTCATAGGTACTCTATGAAAAATAAAAAAACATGTATTGTCCTGAAAAAGTATTTACGAATTTAGGAATCAGTATAAAATTTTTACATGACTATGTGAAGTGAAAAAATGTGACAAATGTGACAGCGCCACAAAAATGTGACGATTCGTTTTATTAATCAGAAAATACTGCGAGTGACATACATAGAGTGTTCCAGGGGGTCCATGTGTACAAATCAATAGATACAGTTATCGATGAAAATAAAGTTGTTCCTCCTCATCAATTGGAATTAAAAGTAGTAGCTTCAATATTGCCTCTACGAAACTTGAAGAAGCCAAAACTACGGTACTTGATTAAGATTAAGAACTTGGCATCCTCATTTCATTTAAGTACAAATTCCAATTGATTGTTGAAAAGTCGAACATATCTTTATTTCAAGAATACCTCAACAGCAACGAACGTATTTGCTTATAGTTCATCAAAAAAGACCACCGAAATATTGCTTACACTTACCTTAATTCCTTATATATTCCTTATTCCTATTATATAACCTTAATTCAATAGACTCTCAGTCTCTTCAAAATTCAAATGTTGTAATAAGATCTTCTGAGAATTAAGTCTTTAATTCTCAGGCAGCTTATTGTATAATATCGGTGCAATGACGTCATAAAACTGCAAAAGTTAGTTTTTTTTTGTGATTAGGAATAACTACAAATCGACTTGAATTAATTTTCAAGTTATAAACACCAGAATATCTTATATTCAGATTCCCAGATCAAATAAAAAACAATTTAAGAGTTGTTTACAAATACAAATATAGGAAGCTTCGCTCTCTGTATAAACGAGTTTAAACTGGGAGTCAAACATCTTTTTTTTGTCTCAAGTCAATCATACTGGATGTTTTTGGTTTACTAAAATTTAATGCAATTTATTATAGTACGCTCCATTTATTATAGTATTGTTGCGCAATTAAGAATAGAAAAGGGGCATTATATACATTAGTTGAAATTTTTATAGAGCTGTATAGACTAATATGATTGATTATCAAATTATAATTAAAAGTAGTTGGTAAATAAATACTAAAACTCACGTATTTAGTTTTGTCACTAATTGTGTATTTATGTTTTAGAACTAATTAGACACTAATTGTGTATTTATGTTTAGTTTTTGATACAGAACATCAACTAAAAG
Organism: Argyra leucocephala; assembly: GCA_963942445.1. Lineage (NCBI taxonomy): Eukaryota > Metazoa > Arthropoda > Insecta > Diptera > Dolichopodidae > Argyra > Argyra leucocephala. The sequence continues at coordinate 112,106,063 of OZ012678.1, forward strand.
AAAAAAAGTAAACAAATCTAAAGTAATATTAACTAAAAGAAGAAAACGAAATGACTACGATCCATATAAATTCCAGAAAAGGGTAAATAATCTAAAAGAAACCTGGAATGTAATAAAGGATATAGTAAATGATAATATCACAAATAGTAAAAACAATGAGCTTTTCAATGTACTAGAAGATAATCCAAGTGGAAGAAGTAAAAAGGTACAAGAGTTTAATAATTATTGGAACGCTAATGGCAAAAAATTTTAAATCAATTTCAAAAATGATAAATAAAAAAGATACTCTTGGACTCATAGAAAAACTATCTAATACTAATAGCAGTTGTGCAGATGAAATTAGAACGCCAATAACCAAATTTTTGAGGAGGAATTAGTTGAACCAATAATGAATTTAATTAATTCATCTATTCAGCAGAGCACTATGCCTGATGCACTAACAACAAACAAAGTCATTCCAATATATAAAAAATCAGGAGACAAAGCAAATGTTAATAACTTCAGGCCCATTTCAATAAGTTCAATTTTTAGCAAGATAATTAAAACCTATATAAGCAATCAACTTACTTACAACAACAACTTAAAAAAGTCAAACACTTCTACTACATTATTTGATTTAATAACACTTGTGCAGAATGAAATTAGCAAAGGAAAAAAGGTATGTATAGTATTTTTTGACCTTACAAAAGTATTTGATTCAGTAGATAGAACTGTATCATGCTAAGAATTCATACGAATATGGGGTGAAAGCTAAAGAATATGGTTTGATAACTACTTTACAAACAGAAAGCAATATACTGAATGTGATAATACGAAAAGTCAAGAATGTGAAATTGACTTCGGTGTAATCCAAGGCAGCTCACTTCGTCCAGTCCTAATTTCAATCTATATAAGTACGTTTTCAAATTTGAAACTATATGGTAAACCATTTATGTATGCAGATGATATAGTTGCTATATATAATGAAAACACATACACAAACCTAGGAACAAGAATTAATTTAGATATGAAACTAATATATAAATGGATGTGTATACATAAACTTACAGTAATTGTGAACAAAACAAAATGTTAATTAAGCCAAATAATGAAACTATTTCGGTATTTTATGATAAAAATAAAATAGATCAAGTAAAAACGTATAAGTACCTTGGAATTATAGTGGATGAAAATCTGACTTGGGATACACATATAAATGAGCTAGCTAAAAAAACAAGGAGTATAGTTGGAGTATTTCAGAAAATAGAGAAAAAGGTACCTAGCACCAACAAAATATCAATTTACTACAGTTTTTTCTATAACACTATTTTTTATGACATAAGCATATAAGTAAGTGGTACGTGGGCCAAAAAATTTAATTTATATATTTTTTTTTTATATATATATATATATTTTTTTTTCGGTACTTTTTGTTAAGTTTAATTTATTTTCCTTTTCTCTTTGTAAATTGTTCGTTATTATGTTTAAGATAGATTTTTGTAACATTCGCGGTCTATCAACAAATTTCCATTCCGTCGAAAGCCAACTACGGCTCCAAAATCCAGCAATTTTAGCACTAAGTGAAACACAAGTTGTGAATAATGATATTAACTTTAATATCAATAATTATTCGCTTGTGCCACTTTTTATACCCCATAGAGGGATTGCTTTGTATATACGAAATGATGTAGCTTATAAGACTCTTCAAAATTTTGAGTGCTCCAATCCAATTTATCAATATAATTGGATGAAAATACACGCCGATAAGCACATCATTCACTTCTGTTTTATTTACAGATCGCTTCAAGCGAAGCGAAAGTTGCCCAAGTTTATCCTATTCCTAAAAAAGGTGACAAAAGCAATCCTTCAAACTATAGGCCCATAGCTATTACTTCCATTATTTCAAAAACGATGGAAATCTTAATTAATCATAAGCTGAAGAAATATCTTGGCAGTAGAGGTATAATTCATGATAGCCAATACGGCTTTCGAGCCCAACGTTCCACCGGTGATCTCATGACATGCCTCTGCGAGAAGCTCAACACCAGCCTGCATCAATCTGGTGAAGCTACTGTTGTAGCTCTGGATATATCTAAGGCTTTTGATCGAGTTTGGCATTCTGCTCTTATAGCAAAATGCAACGCTATAGGCCTTGGTTCAACCTTTTCTAAATGGATTGAAAGTTTTCTTTTAAATCGATCTATCATAGTTTCAGTTGACGGTTCTTTTTCCGACCAACTTCAAATCAATGCTGGTGTTCCACAAGGCTCTGTCCTTTCCCCCACCCTATTTCTCATTTTCATTAATGACCTTCTCAAAATAACTTTCAATCCAATCCATAGTTTTGCTGATGACAGCACTCTAGTAGCATCATATGATTTTCTAAAACAAACTAATGCTACAGCTTCCGCAGTCACCTCCAAAAGAACAATGATGGCCGGCGCGCTCAATCACGACCTTGCCAAAATTGTCGACTGGGGTAAAGCTAACAGAGTCGAGTTTAACACTTCAAAAACTCAAAGCTGTTTTGTTAGTAGCAAGCTAACAACATTCGAACCGATTCTCCGGCTTCAAAATGAAGGTATCCAGCGACTCAAAGATCTGAACATTCTCGGAATGCGAGTGAATCAAAATATGCACTGGAATGAGCATATTTTCGATATTGCGAAAAGCGCCGCAAAATGTTTAGGATTTTTGAGCCGCTGCAAAACTTATTTTTCATCTCGAGACCTTTTAAAAATCTATAAAGCATATATACGACCCAAGCTCGAGTATAACTCAGATTTATGGGCAGGTGCACCAAAAACTGCTTTAAATTTTTTGGACAAAGTTCAAAACCGCGCCATTCGTCTTATAGGCGACATAAATGTGACCTCATCCCTTATACCACTTGGTCATCGTCGTATTGTTGGAGCACTTACTCTATTTTATAGATATCTGCTTGGTGTTGGCACTTGTTCCGAGGAATTAAAATCACTTCTTACTCCTCTTAAGCAATTCAATCGCACAACACGAGAGGCATCAAGTGCCCACCCTTTCACAGTGGAAATTCCGAGATGGCTTAAGTCCGGCTATGGAAATTCTTTTATAGTAAGAACATCCCGATTGTGGAACAGCGTCCCAATCGAAGCATTCCCAATGAGAGAAGGATTTTTTATTTATGACTTACAGAGGTTTAAGACGAATATTAACAATATTGTTCGCTCTTTCCCACAAAACTTTTCTTCTTCCATTTTCTTTCCTTTCCTCTAACTATCCTTTCCTTTTTCAAATAGTCAACGTCGCAAGTACTTAAAGGTTCAAAACCTAAGTTTTGGCTATAATATAAAAAAAAAAAAAAAAAAATGTGAGACTTTTACCACAAAATAAAAAAATTAATTTGATATAACGGGGGGATTTCCTATAAGTAATATGGGGTTATTCCATAATAAAGTGTCCCTGAATTAATCTCAATTAAAAATGCTCAAAAATACTTGCTTCCCCTCTCTATATGCTATTCAATGCATCATTTCAATCATTAACATTCCCCTTTATTTGAAAAAAGTCCTATGTGCAAGCCCGTACATACAAAATTTATTTGAAGATGAAGTACTCAATTTTCGTCCAATTGCTTGGTTATCATCACTTCTCAAAGTTTTCTATTAAAGTGTAATTCTGTTTATGGTTATTGCACTTCTTTTCTCACTCATACTCAACATGGATTCATATACAAGATAAATCTGTGGTGACAAATCTTGTTGAATCAACAAACTTCAACATTTATTAATAATATGATGGCACATTTACAAATAGGTTTATAGATGTAATTTAACCTGTGTAGAGTTGATGTAACCTTTTTATTAAAATTGTTAAACGAAATTTCATTTCTCCACCTATTTCTGACAAAACTATTTTTAACATCAATTTTCGACTTCGATCCGTTAATGTTTTTACTTTGGCATACCATGGAACTAACTATATAGTAGATATGAACCCATTAACAGAATATTAATATTGGGAAATAAATATAAGGCTTTAATCGACTTCTTCTTTAAAAACTAAACTAAAATAACTACACACCTATAACATCCATTAGTATTAAATATTTTTGTTAAATTATATAACTTTAATTTTATAACTATGTAGATAAATAAATTTAATTATATTTTATATTGTTTTTATTTTTTTTTCTCAAATGTTAATTTTTATAAGTACGAGTGATTTTGTAACTGCTCGATTTAAGCTTTAAATAAATAATTGAATAAATAATAATATGGTACCCTATCACTCGTGGGAACTCTGACTATTGATTTTTGACTTTATTGATTTTTTATCAATTAATTTCAACCAGTTAGTATTAATGTTCTATCTTTCATCATCTGGTACATTTTTATTTTTATTTTTCGCCTACCAGTTTTACTGTATTCGAGTTGGTTACGTAGTCGTTTGGATATGTAATCCTAATAGATTTTAAAGGTTAAAATTACTTTTGTTGACATTGATCAAAAGCTCAGAAATATCATTAAATAAATTTGACATAATTTTTATTTTCATTTCCAAAATAAATCCAACTACTTGTGATTATTGGAGATAAAATTTAATTTTATCAAATAACTCGAAAATCAAATTTACAATTTGCGAGTTAATTTCAAAATAGGGAAAATTGTAATTCCTAATATATATCATATCCAGAACTAAATTTTAGTTCCTGCTCTCCTACACAAACACATTTTTGATTTTAAATTGAATTCAAATAATCAAAACACTTCTATACATTCAAACACAAAACACATTCAAACACAAAAACCATTAACCAAATTAAATTTAGAAAACCAAAAATCTAAATATATAAAAACCAAAATTTGAACAAAGTAAACGAATTTAATTAACTAAAATTGAAAATAACAAAAAAAAATAAATTCAAAGTTACAATTTGATTAATTTCGAGATTGTTCCTTATCACTATATATACTCGTAAATATCGAAAAAAAAAATTCGATACAAATCGATTCACTATTAATTTTATTTCAATACAATTTGTAAATTATTTTTTGTTGTTGTTGTTGTCTTTATTTTCGTATTTGAAATTATTTTTATTTTGATTTTTGTTTTTCTTTGAATTAATTTTGTGTGAAAGTGATTAATTGACTTCGATCGATGATTTCGAGCTTTGAATTATTCAAAAAAAAAAAAAAAAATTTTGTGAATTCATTCACGAGAACAGGATTAAAAGGATAATAAATCCTTGTATTGAATAGATTTCTTAATTTAAAAAATCTACGCCAATATTTCTTAATTTTCATTGGAATTCAATGTAAAAATTTAAAAACCTGATTTAGAACATGTATTTTATATTTCATTTTCATAAAACTGTTTTTCAGAATAGAATTTTTACCGAAACTAGTTATAAATATTTTGTTTTTGAAAAATCGAATTAATTTGAAAATTTTTAATATTTTTTTTAAATAAAACTGTATTAAAATTAATTGAGTGTGTCAACATTTTTACGAAATCGTTATACAGTGTTTGTAAAAGTAACTAAAATTCTGTTTTAATAGTATTGCCCAATTTAATAGTAGAATTTAATTGATATGCTAGATATGATAATACTCTCTTATACTAATAGACAAATATCCAAACTCTGATATTTTACTACATAACAAACTGAAATACAAACTGCGATTGACCTAAATTGATTTTTGAACTTGTGAGACGAACTTCAAATTCTAGCACTCATCAGCAATATTTCAAAAATAAAAGCTTAAAATTGGTATTCAGATACTTTCCCAAAAATTTACGAACACATCTTTTACCATTTTATGGCTTGGGTAGCTCTCATAAAACTTTTCACAACTATCAGAAATATCTCAAAAACTCAAAATGTTACAAACTTGAAAATTTTGTACTCATATACTCTTTCAATAATTAATACACAAGTAATGTACTCATTTCTAAAATTCAGACTGTTCAAACTGTTCTGACTGACAGTTACATCCAGAAGAACGCAACAAGAAGCTTATGAAAATTGATGTCATCCTCTTTGTGGTGAGATATTAAAATATTAAAGCTTAAAACAGATATGAGAATAGGAATTTACAGTAAAAAAGTTCTTATCAAGCTGTTAAAAGTTAACAAGCTGTCGGTTAAAGAAGAATTTCTGAAGATTCAAATAGTAAAATTGAAATAGAGACAATGAAAATGAAAGTGGGTATAAAAAACCATTAAATTTTTGTTATTTTTATAAATTAATTAAAATTGGATAATAAATAACCAGCAACCACACAAGAAACACTGAATTTAACCATAAAATAACTAATTTTATAATTAGATTAACAAAATAAATATTAACTTAGTGTTAGATATTCGATTAGAATAAAACCTTTTTGTTTCTAACTAAACTTTTTTACGTTAACTCTGAAATTAAATACATAGTAACAAAAAAAAAATGAAGCTGTTAACTAACCAACAGAATTTCTATATAGCTTCATTGAATTTGACAGTCTTTTTGACGTTTCCTGCTTACCACCTAGAAATAAAACTAGGTGCTCCAATATTCTACGAAATGCTTCTACAAAATTTCAATTAGACAAAACTATGAAATTTCACCAGATTATAAAAGCCCATCGTTATTGAATAATAAATTCAAATCAACCAAATATTGAACTGGACTCAGCTTGTAATCATATCTTACACAACTTCTAGAATATTGTCACAAAAAAATTTTTTTTATTCAATTCATAGGTAAAATTTTATTAAGGTTAATTTTATTTTATGTTGGACCAGGACAAAGTCGGATGACTTTATTGTTATTATTATTATTATTTTATTGAATATAATTAAAATTGTGTATTATTTGCAAGCACAAGCTGTCAGGGCTATCGGCTTTTTTACAAATTTAGGATTGCTTTGCTAGTATATTATAATAGAAAAAAATATGAACTGTGTAACAGATAAGTAAAATAGTTTAAAGTTTCAAAATTCAAACTAGCAGTTATTATGTACTGCAATATATACTGATGAGTTCAGTAGTCTTAAAAGAACAAAACACTTAGCAATAATAATTTTCTTTTGAAAACTAGAGAAAAAAAATTAATATGTAATGATAATACATATAAATTATGAGTGGCCTCGGTAACGGAGTGGTAAAGCAATGTAAAGACCGGAGAGCACGGGTTCAAACCCCGCCAGAACCGAAAAAATTTTCAAATGATGAAAATTTCTGAAAATAATTTTCAATACAATCACATCGGTGCTAATACTACTTAGACTTTTTGTGTATGGAGCTGAAGTCGGCTAACTCAATTTGTTATAGGTATATTATTAATTTTTTCACTATAAAAATGCTAAGTATTGGATTTTTTTACGCCGAAAACTATGCTAATTTGAGTTGTCTTATGTTTTGGTATATTAATTTCTTTTATTAAGCGAATTAAAAGAGTTAGCGCATTTTTGCACGGAATGTTTTTGACTTCACGTAAATATTCAAGTACAAAAATCATGATAAAATCCGTCATTTTTAACGGATTGTTTTGAAAGTTTGACAGTTGGTAGATTTAATAACGAACTTTAGAACAATTGTATTTGCAAAAGAAACTGCTAAGTCGAGTTGGCATTGTTTTGCTTGGGACCATCGATATATATAATAATAAATATTATAACAAATAAAAAATAATATAATGTAAGTAACTCAAATTCGTGTGGGCTTGATGACATTTCTAATTTTACTCTCAAATCAATTTTTTTTATATTGTAGATATTCTGATGCATATTTTTAATAAGTGTATTTGCGTTCCTGTACAATTTGAATGAACTGAACTTTATGGTAATATTGATAAAAAAATAAACACAGCCGGTTTATTTATTGATCACAAAAGTGTTCGATATGGTAAGGCATGATATATTACTTAAAAAACTTGAAAATACCGGATTTAGAAGTAATTGTAAGTGATGGTATAAGTGATAAAAAATTTTGTAAACATTGGTGTTCCACAAGGATCGGTGTTGGGCCCCATTTTATTTTTGATATATATTAACTCTTTACTAAAACAAAATTTTAAAGGGAAGATAAGTGCATTTGCTGACGTTATTGGTTTTGCGTATGGGTTTGCTAAATTTAATTTCGGATATTAATCATGACTTATATTTATTAAGAAACTGGTTTTTCCAACATAGACTGGTGATTAGAAAAAAAAACTATAATTATGTTTTTTGCACTTTCAAGTCTAAACGAATTTGAGGGTGATGTCTGGTTTCATGCACCTGAATGCGATAAATTTAAGATTAGAAATAAATTTTGTTTTGTGTGTAATGATGAGATTTTATACTGTAGGGAAAAGGTTTGTAGTATGAACTGTTTTAAGGTTGAGACTGTTAAAAACTATAAATATTTAGGCTTAGTAAGAGATAGCAGATTAAGTTGGGTAGATCATATTAATACATTATTTTAATATTTTCGTTCAGTTCTAAGAAGTTTCTTTCGCTTGAAAATTGTCTGTTCTTTGAAAATTTTTAAAATGGTTTACTATGGTATATTTTTCAGTCGAAATTACAATATGGTACAGCGTGCTGTGTGGGGGGACACATTCTAACACACTTAAAATTTTGCTTATCCTGCAAATATATGTTATAAGGAAAATTTGTAATAAAGATCGTTTTCGTCTTAGTTTTCCGTTATTTGTCAATTTGAATATTCTTCCTGTGCGTCATATGTACTGTTTTAAAGTTCTTAAAACATTTTATTATAAATAAGGGCCCTTAAATTACAAAATTTTGAGCTCTCCGGTTGTTTCGAATTTCCGTACTACAACTTTTCGTAATTTCTATACTGCTACATCGTGTCGACTACACCGGGTGTTCGACAGCATGCGTATCAGCTTTTTAAGAGAGAAAGGAGCCGTTATTTTAAAATTTAAAAAACGTTTGTTAACTAAGTCGAGGGTGCTCTATCGATTGGTGGTATTTTGAACTTACGAAAAGGATCGCAAATCGGTTTTTTAAGACCAAAAATCGCCGAAATTGGACGAAATCGAGATTTTCAAATTGGAAGGAGTACTTTTTTATGCAAATCCGGAAGTGGAAAATACAACCAATCAATAGAGCACCCTCGACTTAGTTAACAAACTTTTTTTTAAATTTTAAAATAACGGTTTCTTCCTCTCTTAAAAAGTTGATACGCATGATCTGGACCACCCGGTATAATCAGTTACCGGAACGTATCAGAAAACTTTTAAATTGTAATGCATTTAATAAAAACATGAAACAATGGATTCTTAATTTTGATTTTGATGAACTTAGTGGTTTACTTAAGGTTATTATTTAGATATTAGATTGATTTATGTTTGTATTTAAATCTTTTGAATTTAATTTAATATCCTTTCTGATTTTGAAATTTTAATTTTATTTCTTTTTTTAGTTTTGAACATTTTTTTTATGTATGTTCAAAAATTTTATTTTCTAATAACTTTCTTTTTCCTTTTTTAATTTACCTATTTATTACCCCACAACTATTTTGTAAGCTATTTGATATTGTAAGAAGTGATGTTTGACGGTTTTCAATTTTGTAGATATGAGTAGTTTTAAGTATTTTGTAATGAAATATTAGAAGAAAATGAATGCATAGAATTGAATTGTAAATTGAATATAATATAATACCAAATAATTCATAAATAAAAGGCCCACATTTCGAAAGGGAAAAGAACCTGTAGTTGGACTACAGATCTATTTGCAAATTCCATTGCTATATATAAATAAATAAATTATGGTAAAAACTAACAAATTGAAATATTCATCAAGTAAAATCTAAAAATCAATTTAACTTAAATATTCAAATACTCACTGAAAATAGCAACATGAAAAAAAAATTAACATATTTTTAAAGCACTTTAATATTATTATTTCAATGAGAACTCTAATTGTTCATTTTTTTTTTTAAATACTTAATTTATACTTAAATACATTCTAATCACGTCAACTCTTTAATATTTTTTTATTTTATTTCTATTTCAATAGAAATTACAAATAAAAAAAATTAATTGAATGTAAGTTAGTAAATAAAACTTATGAATAGAATTTCCTATTCTCTTCTAGTTATATTTAACCATTAATGATTATAGATTATTTATGAAATATAATATACAATATACCTACACTGGTTGAAAAAAAAAATGTGCAGCTGAAATTATTATTAAGAAATTAAGTACCTACCACAATTTGTACTGAATCCAATAATTGCGCAATTTGTGAACAGATTACATTTTATTGTAGGTACAGGTATATTTGTATATCTATTTTTATTTTTATCATTTATATCTCCAAAAAAGTGTAAATACTGATTAGTTGCGAATTTTTAACTACAATAATTATAGAAATTAATATATAAATAATGGGTAAATTTAAACACGAGTAAATTTATCAGGAAAAAAAATCGATGAAAGTTTGGAGATGAAAGAGATTGTGTTGTTTAAAGAGCGAAGTGACTAGATTGATTATGAATGATATAAAGGATCGGAATGACCAGATTTAACACTAATGGTTGAGAACCAAAAAAATTTACGTTTTACAAAAAATTACGTTTCTGAAAATTTAAGTTTGGGAAACTATTTCAAAACGCTTCAAGATATTCGAGAAATACTCTGTAAATCAATAAAAGAAACCTGTATTTTAACCAATTTGCTATAAAATAATAAAAAAAAATTAAATATATGTCATCCAGTCAAAATATCTTTGTTGATGGAAATTCATGGATAAAAAACGACTTTCTGTGAACATAATAATTTTGGATATAAATGGAATATAGGAGGTGTGGCTGAGTGTAATACTTTACGTTGATAGTAAATTCAAGCTGCACTTTAGTGATAAGAGATTTTTGGTTTGGCGAAGAGTTGGAGAAATATAAAGAAATAAATATATGCAAATGTTGGCACTGATGTCTCAACTTTCAACGTTAATATTGTTATATGTTTGATTAAGAAAAAGAGTAAATTGTATTTTAATAATTAAGTTAAAGCTTGCAAAGAAATGATCCGCACTTTAAACAATATGAATATGAATAAACCATACATTTGTATATACGAATAACTAATACATTTGTTAGAAATTATTGTCATTTTCTTTTTGAAAGATTTAATAAATACAGTTAAGAGAAAAAAAACTTTAAACAATAAACTACCGTAAACAATAAGGGTTTTAACACCCTTTTCAATATTGAAAAATTTGCCAAACTCTACTGCGAACGAATGTAAATTATACAAATTGCTGCTAAAGACCTATAAACCATTATTTATTTTATATAATATTTTAAATATTGCTTTTCATAATATATCACAATAATTAAAAATAATTATAGTATACAGTTTATATATTCTGATGATTTCCATCGTCCCAAATTTTCGTTTTTACAAAACAACAGTTACTCAAAACATTAACCGAAAAAATATATGTCATAAAATTGTTAACTTTTTGTCGATATGACAGTAAATAATTACAGTAGTAATAATAAAAAAAACCAAATTCTTACAAAATGTCAACAACTGTTAAATTTTCTTTTCACACAAGTGTACATTATTTTTTATTTTATTTATAAACCCATTATTAAATAATTATATTAAATTACAAATTAAATGTTCAAAAATGTACAATTACAATTTACGAAGAAAATAATAATATGATCACAAAAATACTAACAAAGTAACATTATACATAACTATAATTATAACTCTTTCTATAGAATATTATTACAAGTTAATACTGTTGAACTTGGAAGGTATTTTTACTCTTTATTTAGACTAAACGATTTACGCTGTATTTTCCAATTAAAATAAAGAAAATTGAATTAAAAGAAAATTTTATTGAATTATTTTTAGATTTAAGTTTTGTTTATAACATTTTCTTTTATAAGTATATAATTGAAGTGACAGTGTATGTAAAAATCAATGAACTCCTTAATTAGTCTTTGATATTGTTTAAATTATTATTTAAAATAAAAAATAACTCAATGACATTTAATTAATATTGAATAAAATTAAACATTTTTTAAAATAAAAGTTATTATTTTTCCCTAATCTAAGCTCTTGTAAAATTTTCTTTAATACTTGAAAAAACAAATTTGCCTCCACATTGGATGTACCTAAATAACCTAAATTACTATTATTTCAAATGGAAAATCAAATTAAATTCAGAAAAAACAAATGCGATATCTTTTACAAAGAAAGAGAAAAGCCTCCTTGTTGCCACAATCCAATCTCTTTCTTAACAATATGTACCGAAATAAAGTGGGTGGACACCGTAAGATACTTAGGCTTGCACCTAGATAAAAAATTAACGTTTCAATATCATATATAAAACAAGCGCCATTGCATTGTCTTTACCAGAATATACTAAAAAACACGGAGCTGTTTCACTATTTTAAATAACTCAAAATAAAACAGTAATAGATAGCTCTAGAGTCAGACAACAAGGTAAACTAACACTATTTCCCTTAATAAGTCATGGCGATTCATTAAATTTGTTGTTCCTACCCCTCACATATAACATAAACTTTTAATCATTGTATTTAATCTGTAAATTAAACTACGGTACAAATATCTGAACCAGTTCAAAACCGATTTTCATTATTATTCTTTTAAATGATAGATATTTAAAAATAGACGTGGCTAATGCAAATATTTTTTCAAACTAAGTGCAGACTATCTGCTGATGGATGTTTAAATTGTACATATATTATTAGATCCACTGCTAATATCAATAGATGTATAGCAAACAGTAATGATGATTTTAATGCATATTTATTTTAGTCGGGTAATAATGGCTTAGGTTTAAATAAAATAAAATCACAATGGTGCAGCAATGATTATATTTTCACGAGGTATATATAGATACATTGAATTTTCCTAAAATCAAAATGGATGATGCGATTATTCAATAAACTCAGAAGGATGGAAGTCTAATGGTCTTCAATAATACTTTAAATTGGCAAGTTAAATCACATTAATCTTATCTCCATACATTACTCACATTAATCATATCAGGCAAATTACTCACATTAATCATATCACCAACAATGTCTACTCTAACTTACGGAAATTATGAAAGTTTTAATTCTGTGTAAACAATCCAATGAAACTGAATTTATCCAGAAGCATGGAAGGAAACAGTAAGTAACACCAATAGAAAAAATAAAAAAAACTCAAAAATATGCAGTGAATTCCGTCCAATTAACATGACAAGCAGAGAGTCAAAAATTATTGAGAAGTTTGTGTATATTCAACTTGAAAGGTATTTGAATGAGAACAATTTAATATCTAAATTCCATTCAGGTTTTAGGAAAAACAGTTGTGAAGTAGTTCTGAATTGATTGTAGCAAATTGGAAACAGCTTGTAGACGAAAAGCAAACGATAGTAGCGGTCTTCCTTGACTTGAAAAGAGCATTTGAAACTGTAGACAGGAATATTCTATTATCGAAATTAGAAGCATTAGGCGTTGAAAATATAGAACTTAATTGGTTCAAGTCATATTTAAGCAATAGAAGTCAAAAAACTAAAGTCAACGGTGTAGTCTGACAGGCAATTGAAGTTTTGTTGGGAGTTCCACAAGGATCTGTACTAGGGGTGTTATTGTTTCTAATATACATAAATGATATGGAGATAGCTGCATATTGCGCAACTGATCTTGTTTGCGGATGATGCACTTCTATATGTTTCAGGAAAATCAGCTAATGATTGTATAGAGAAAATAAATAATGATTTGGAAAAAGTCCAACAAGTGGCTAAGAATGAATAAATTAAAACTAAATATAAATAAAAAAAAGTTCATCATAATTAATGGTAGTTCAGAATACCAAGTAAAAATCGATGACGAACCTGTTGAAAAAGTAAGCAAAATTAAGTACTTAGGGTTAATACTAAATGAGCAATTAAAATTTCATAAGCATCTTGATTATACATGCAAAAAATCTCGAAAAAAAAACATATTCATGTCTCAAAAATGTACAATATCAGTATAAAATGCAATTATTAAGCCTAATTTTGAACTATATTCGAGTTTAACAGAATTTTTAAATAATGAACAAATAAGTCAATTGCAAAAGTTACAAAATAAAAATATGAGAAATATTTTGAAATAGATTAACACATATAGACAATATGTTGTCATCATTAAATTGGCTGAATATTAAACAAAGATTAATATTTAATACACTTGTGCTCATCTTCAAAATTAAGCACAATATAATGCCGAACTATTTATCAGAAAAGTTAACCTATATATAGGTGATGTTTAACAATCAATAGTTTAAGAAACATTACACAGGAAAAAACAGATTAGTCTTTTCAACTAAAAGAAATTAGTTAATTTCACTTTAGGATAATTAACTAAAAAAGTTTAACTTTTATCATTTTTTTTAGTTTTTTCGAATTTTTTCTTTAGTTAAATCGCCTAATTTAAAATAGTTGAATATAATATTTAGGAAATTCGAAGATTTGACTATTCTCTTTGGTAAACTGTCAAATGAAATAGTTATAAATTTTTAATAAATTTTACCAATACTTTTACCTAGATGATAATTATTGTAATAACATGAGAATTACCTAAACATCTAGTTAAATCGTCTAATTTAAAGTAGTTGAATATCATATTTAGAAAACAAAAAAATATATTTATTTCTTTCTGTTACTGCATCCAATTAGTACATCCTTCTTCTTAACATCTATGGTTACATTAGTTGCACGTGTTTTGTTGATCGGTTTGGTAGTTATATGAATAAAATTGGCTTCAAATATATAAAAAAATTATAGTTACGAGTTTTTTTTTTGTTTTTTTTAAAAAAAAATATATGTAATTTCTAAAAAAGAAAAGGTAATTAAATTTAATCAATGAATACGGATATTTCATAATTTAATTTCATCAAAGAGTTAAAATCATGTGCTAGTTCTATTACATCAAGAAAAAACATAAATCTCAGTTTAGCTGTCCGGATTCAATTAAATTTTGCATCTCAACTACTTAAGAAAGCTGATGCTGCTACTAAACTTCAAACCGAATTTAATTTATAAATTTAATTAATATGAATAAAACAAAGATATAAACTTCTTAATTGTTAATGAGCTTTTTGATGTATCTGAATTTGAAAATATAGAATGCGTTAAAAAGGTTTTTGTATATAATAGATAAATATTATGTTTGTGAATAATTCGAAATTTGTATAAGTACAAATTCAAATGTAAATTATCCAGTGATAAAACTATAATAAATAATATGTTAAATAAATAGAAAGTAATTAAAATTGAATTTCTTTATGCGTAAATGTGTATATTTTATTAGTAGTGTGCAATCAAAAAAATTTGATATTTAACTGTAATAAATACATGTACTATGAAGAATTAAATAAAATAAATATTATAAATAAATCTTAATTAATTTCATTTAAATTTTTTAAATATAGGTATAATGAATGATGGTATGAAAGTTTTGGTGCTAAATTATACATGGAAAAGGGCTCAGAACCCACTTCACTGCAGCCGCAAATAGACTATTGTGGTTATGTGACTAGACCCACCTATTGTTTATGATATGTAAAAGTTTTTATCATGCAAAATTACCATTTTTGAATCGACAATCAGAATTTACTAAATTTACCTAATATAGTAGTGTTTTTTACTCCATTTTAACTAAATAATTAGGTAACATAGCCGTTGAAATTACCTAATATATTAGTAACTTTGAATTTTGAAATTATTTACCTAATGTAATAGTTATTTTTTATTTTTTTGTCAGAAACAAAATAAAAAACACCTAAAAGAGTAGATAAATTTCCAATTCTTTTAGCTAAGCTTTTAAGATCAAACCAACTAATTTCAAATAGTAAAAGCAACTAAGTAAAATAGTAGGCTGAAATTCAACCACTTTTTTTAGGTGAATTGTACTATTTCTTTAAGTGGAATAACTAATCTTTTTTTTCTGTGTAGATTATAGTTTTTTAGAACGGATATGGCTCAAAAGAATTTAATGTATGAACGGTTAAAGCTATTTAATAATTTACGTCCGGAAATTAAAACTGAAACTAATATTGAAATGTATAAAAAAAACTTATTAAAAGTACAAAAACATCTTATTTATTAAATTAAAATGAATATAAAAAATATTGTAAGTAGTATTGTAATAGTTTATATATATTTACATGTAGAAAACTATTTACACGCTGCGTAGAGCGCCTGCCTTTCAACCGAAAGGTCCCGGGTTCGATTCCCGATGAAACAAAAAAAAAAATGCTTCATTGGTTTTTCGAGCTGGACTAGTACCCTTTGTCATTGGCATATAATAAATGACAAAAGATAATTGAGAATTAATCTGGTAACAAATTAAATAAAATGAAACTATTCTATTTAAGAAGGCTTAGTTCCTGACAATAGCAGTAGTTTACCACATTTAATGAGTAGAACCAGTAATTTGTTAAAATAAATACTCGAATTATTGTAGATATTGTAGTGTAAAATTGCAGTACCATACTTAATTAAGCACGAAAAGGTGATTCTACCTAATTTACTGTCAAAATCATAAAAAACAAAAATAAAATAAATTAATAAATCTAAATTTAATATCTCATTACCAGCAGAAGCTGTTCATAGACTCAACCAGATATGCCTAAAATTATTTCAAGCATAATTAATATTGTATGTATCTGACAAGTGTCTTATGCAGATCTCAGAAAACCGTTCTTTGTTTTTTTTGTAAATCTAGTTTATGAAAAATTTTAAATTTCTCCCTAAATTTAAGTAGACAGGATGTAATGTATTAAAAATTAGAAAGAAATAAATAAATAAAAAATTTCTCAAATAATCTTAATAGAATTCCTTGATATTTTCAACACTATTCAAAGGATATCCTATATATCATTGATTTTTTTTACACAATAACAATTAAATTCGTAATTAGTTCTTTCTATGAACAAAAAATTATTTAACACAAATTAGTTAAATTAATTGTGTTATTAAATTTTTACTGAAATTACATTAGTTAACCTTTTCCAAGTTGTCTAATTTGATTGACAACATACCCAACAAAATTATAATAAATTTCCTATTAAAAAAAAATAATAATAACAACTAATATTAATAGCTTAAATATTATTAGTAATGAATTTTCCATACCCAGCTATTTCAATACCCTAATTTTTTTTTTTTCTCCATTATACAAACGGATGTTACAACAACTTATATAGAACCACCTGTAGATTCATTTTAGGTTATTTTTATATGCAAAAGGATAAAAAAAAGTTATTGATTTTTTTTTTCATTTATTTTTACATTTTTTTTTGTTTTTGTTTTTTTTTTTGCTGATTTGTTATAAAAAAAAACTTGTTAATTTTATATCATTATAAATTAAAAAGTATATTAGATACCATAAAAGGTAAGTCGAATCATATAACTAATTCCTGATGGAATTGCTACAAAAATATATAACAAGATTTAAGTAGAGATAAAATTGTGACTGAAAAAGTAATAGATAGTCTTCCCACTTCTAATTCATTGGAAATTGATGAAACTTCATCAACAAATATTATCAAAATGTGCAAGAAAGAACTGGTTGAAAATCTAGCAAAACTGATCAATGCACAAGTCATGAAAATTTATTACAAAGTAGTACCAATTTATATAGGAACAAAGGAAAATTTGTGATATTAATAGCTTCATCAGACCAATGTCAATGTCTTCCTCGTAAAACATAAGAAACATAAGTTCTAAATGGAATCATAGAAAATTAATTCGAATAATTTCGGAATACAAGATAATTTGGCAATAATTGGTCGGTAGTTTTTTATTAAATTTTTGGAATTTTTTTTTGTGGATCGGTCTTACGTAAGAGTTTTTCCATTGTAGTGGAAATATTCTCAAAGAAAACGATAAACTAAATAATATAGATAAAGGTACCGCTCTAAATTTAAAATCATAAAAAAAAAGAGATCAACCCCTATAAATTTATATTCAAATAATTTATCAATTTTACAACAACGTCCAAATGGAATAGAAATAATTAAAGATAGAGTAATTTTAGTTTTTAAACCTATCAAGAAAATCTGTGATTTTATTTATTCATCTTTTATTATATATATTTATAGTTATAATTAAAAATTAATAAATGTATTACTCATAAGCAAATTAATACTCGTGTTAAATTTAAACTAATCGTATATAAACACAAACTAGATTTGATGTTAGTTTGTTCTATATCCAAATTTATTTGTTCCACGTCATACAAGGTCAACAAATCGATAAAAAAAGTGGATGTGGAACAAACTGACATTTTTTTCATTTTGATTAATTTTGAAATAACTTTTGATTTTATTACAAGACCCAACTTAATTAATACACACTATTAATGTAAGAACTGCAAATAACACTTCATGTTTCTATTAAACAATAAAACAAATCTATCGGTTCAATTTTTTTTATTTATAAGACTGTAAGCTTCAATTTCGATTTACTCGAAAAGTATCTTTTGGTGTATGGCATAAGCTCGCCTTGAAGTGAAATTTATCAAATTTTAAGAAATAAGATTTTCATAAGATTTTCATTAAATAATAAATATCTCATTTACAGTGTGGCACACATCAAAGTGGTTAGTTTTCTTTATTTTCTTTAGTTTTCTTCAGCAAAATTTATTTTAAAATTTTTATAAATGTTAACTAAATAAATATGTACATAAATATATTTTTTTTTATTAATAATGTCGACATTTCAATAAATAAAAACCTTTGTCAGCAATAAAACCTGTGCAATTAATCTTCTAAAAACAAAAACAATTTAATAAAAAAAAGAAAACCTACCTTTATTATTTTCAACTTAATTTAAAATATCGCCATTTTTATGGAGATTATCAAGAAGCCAGAAACCTTCATTACACAATAGCGAATTATTATAATAATCTCATTTGATTTGAACACAGCAAATATACCTTTTTATACCTTTTACAACAACAAATTTGTTTCCCTAGGTTATTCACGTTCGCACAACAAATTCCAAAGTTACCAGATCCAGATTACTTTTTCAATATTATAATAAAAAATTATTATTAAAATAAATTTCGATTTTTTTCAAAAAATTTGAAACCAATACAAACAAAATACATATTTTTTTTTATTTTGATTAAAACAAGATTATAATCCAGTGACAACAATAGTAATCTTCATAAGATAATAATGGATACAAATTTAATAACAAAATCAATAATAATCTTCTAAAAGTTTTGTCCAAAATCTGTCAACTTTATAACAATATACAAACAAAAACATGAAAAAAACAACAAAAACTAAAAAATAAGTAAAATAAATCTTGAATTTTGGTTATAGTCTTATGGGTGGCACAATACACCCCCATCTCACCATATTTGATCGGATAAAGTTACATCTAAGAAACAATGTTGTGGTAAATTTTAACTTTTAAAACACTCTTCTAGTATGACTTACGAACAAATTTTCATTTTTTAAAGTTCACTATATAAACAATTTTAGGTGGGATAGGGGTGGGGCAAAAAAAACAAACTAACTTGTTGTTTAGAGTTCTTAGAAAAAGTTTTGATAAAGTTCCAGAAAAACTTTTTGTTTTGTTTTTTTTTCTTTTGTCAATCAAATAAAATATAATTAAGTTTTAACACAAACATACATGTACATGTGTATATATATATATATTAAATATTTTACAGGACAATTGATTGAATTGTGTTATAATTTTCAAATGTTGATTTTTTTGTGTTATATTTTGATTGTGGGTGTAATCGAAAACGAAAATGACAATGATTGTCTTCCTTTGGATATTAAATTTTTTTGTTCTTTTTTTTGTTTTTGTGTTTCCTTAGAAATATGATTTTTTTTCGATAAACTAAAAAATAGAAAAACAAAATGAATTGAATAAGAGAAAATTGATTATGTTTATTTGTTTGCGCGCTCAATTTAATGAAAAGTGTCGTAAATTCCATTATAGATGGTATGATGAAAATATAGAAATTTCATATAATTCATATTTATGGAACTTCTTAGATCGAATTCTAAGGAGCTGTTTATTTAATTAATGAAATACTTTCACTTTTAACAACAGATTGCAAAATATCGTTTATAATTTCGAACAAGACGAGTGTAAAACACATTTAAATTCTCAAGTGCTCTCAAATATGTGCAATATTCATTGTTAAGATTTACAAAAATTCAAAAATAAGAGCGAAAAATTTATTTAAAAAATCCCATCTTAAAATTACAAACTCACGTCATTTATTTATTGTGTTTTCTTAAAAACACATTTAAAATGTTTATTTTTTATTTATACAATCATTAAAAATAAAACATAAAAAAGGTTATCTGTATATTTTTATATCAGAATTACATGTTTCATTTGAAAACTCGCATTCCTTATTAACATTTTTTATTTTTTAGCAATTCCTCCGCTCACTCAACAATTATATTTAGTATTCAATACATTTTATCTTTTGTTAATTTCTTGGGAAAATTATTTAAAAAAAAACCCTAGATTTATTCTTCTTCTTTTATTTTATAAATGTAAAACTTAGTATCTATTTAAACCTATACTTCTTAAATCTATGCTTAATCTAATTAAACTATAACTTAAATAACTTATGACTGATGTTAGTGACTTATAGTACTATATATTTTTATTCATTAATCTACTCAGTTCTCTATCCACCAGTAATTTTTGTTTATGTTATTTTCTATTGGCGGTATCAAATTTTAATTCATTGAGATTGATGCTATTTTGATTGAAAATGATTTTTTTGTCTGTTGCTCTTCAATTGTAATGACATAATGTTAGAATATTGTTATTGTTTTGAAAAAAGTTATTTGAGTCTAGTTGGAAAATGCTTCTGGTGTGATAAATCCAGATTCTAAAGTTTTCTTAATATAATTGTCGTTGAAATAATAAATGTGGCTTATGAGACTGTTTTCCTTAATATTCAGTATTCTGTCAAAATGTTTTCTATTCAAATTAATTATAAAGTTATCTATTATACCTATGTTTGCATCTTTGTATATTTTTTTGTTGGAATAATATGTTACTTGGTTATTCTGATGTTTTTTAACTTTTTTTTAAGCTTGATCTTAAACATTTTCTTTTGAATTTTCGAATTGATTCCATGATGGATGAATTAATATTGAACCAGCATTAATTGTGACATAGTAATATTGAACCAAATCGGAAAAGCATAATTTAGATTGGCCTAATTAATGACATGTACGCCAATATTTTTACTCTCGGTGTTAAATGTTTAGAAAAGAGAATTTTTTTTGTAGCCATGACAGCTTTATTTCTCTTTTCGACCTGTTTTTTTATGTGAAAGCTGTAATTTAAGTGATGATGAAGATACACACCTAAGTAATTTACAGTTTTTCTATTTGCTAATGTTGAACCATCAGATGCTCTAAGAGAAAATTGTTTCCAATTTTTCCGAATAAATATCTTGGTTCACTTTATCTACTGTGTTTCTAAATAGAATCACTTTACCTTTACTAAAGTTGATTTTCAATTTCCAAAAATCACAGCAGCAATTAGTTTCAATTAACATATCTTGTAGGTCTATTTGGGCTTCAATAACTGATTTATTAGCTACATATACAATTAGGTCATCAGCAAATGCTACTGCGAACCAGACATGTTGTTAAAATAATTTAATAAAGGCTTAAAAATATGTTAAATAGAATGGGAGAATTAACAGTTCCCTGCTGTAGACCATTTTGTATTTTGAATGTTTTTTTCGAACTCTCCGCACCACTATAAACGATAAAAGTCTTATTTTCTGTCATATCAGTTATCAGTTTTATTATATTTTCCGAAAATTTGTATTCAATTATTAATTTATATATTAGTCCATTTAACCAGACTGTATCAAAAGCCTTTTCTAAATAGATGAGACATGCCTCTACACATTTCCTATTGTTTATGAACCAGCAAAAATCTGAAGTTACTTTTGTAATTGCTTGGATGGAAGAATGTTTAAATTTAAAACTGAACTGGTTATTTGGTATTATGTTTTTTTTTATTAACATAATATAGAATTATATCATTTATCAATGCTTCATATACCTTACTAATTTTATGCATCAAGCTAATTGGACGGTAACTATTGGTGTCATATGGATTTTTTCCCGGCTTCTTGATTGGTATAACCTTACCAATCAAATTATCTTATTTCCCAGCATTCTGGGAAATAAGATAAGTTTAAGCAGTTATTAAATATAATACGATGCCTGATAATATTGTCTGGAAGGTTCTTAAGTATTATATTTGGAATTCTGTCTAGTCTACCAGATGTTTTATTATTTAGACTATTAAATCTTGATTTTAACATCGGTAAAAATATTATTTTCATACTGAGGTCTATCTGCAGGGTTTGCTTGACTTTTTTTCGTACTATATCTTCCATCCAAGTTGCATTACATACCCACTAGCCAGGTATATAGTTAAACGCAGGAAGACTTAAGCGAATGATGAATTTAATATAACAGTTATTTTTCTTTTCTCGTTTATAAAATATGATTATGGCATGGTAGCTGTGGAAGTAGTTTTCTTTACTCTATTTAAGAATAAATGTAAACGAATTAATGATACATACTATACTTTCTAGGTCATCTAGTGCTTGCTCTTCGTGCTACTTAAATTACTAAAGAATATCAATTTAAAGAAAATAATTATTAATGAAATCTAATATACTTTATACTAATTACTAAATATTAATTATTCATAAATTTAAAAAAAAATACTTATTTATTTCGTTTTAATACTTTTGGTCTTCTATTGACCAAACTCAACATCCCAAAATAGCTTAAAAAATATTTATTAAAAAAAAATAAAATTTTAATCGGAAATATTTAAAATAAAAAAAAAACAATTCATGCAATAAATAAATCAAAAAGGTAAAATTATTATAATTTAAACTGTAATAACCTTGAAGAAAACAGTAAATAAACCATTTTTCATTAATAAATACAAATTATTTAATAAATATTAATTATTTTCATTAATACAAATTTCCTACCTGTTATAGTATTTATTTGCTTGTGGAAATGTTAATGGTGTCACTCACACAATGAACAAAGAGTGTTTTTTTTTTTTGTTTTTATTCCTTCCTGTAACTTTATTCCTGCTAATTTTGTAATATTTTATGCTCAATAAATTTCTTTATTGTTAATATAGAAATACTAGCTCAGTAACCCGTCATAAATGACAGAAGCAAAATAAATCCTAGTTTCTTTTTTTCTTTCATTAGATTCTTTATTCCGAAATTACAGTACTTATGTTTATATCACTTTTTATTTATTTTTATTTATGTTTATATTGGCCTAACACTAATCTTTTTTTTTTTATATATAACAGAAAAAGAAGTACCATACCAACAAATTTGTATAAAATGTTTGTATTTTTGTATAGTATACTCGTACTCACTTCCATTTAGTTATAATTCGTTAGTTGGGTTCCATTTAGTATAAATTATACCGTATTAGCGTTATTGAGGCCTCTGGGAGAGCAAATTTAAAAATGGGATCTTATTTTCATATAAATTTTGTCTTTTGTATAATGTATAGGGATCTTATTTTGCTATATGAATAAACTGTTATTATGGTATTGTGTTATTTTTAAAAAAATATTCAAAATTTTGTGTCTAAATTGGTAAAATTTACAAAAAATACAAAAACATTTTCATCAATAATTTTCAATTTAAAAAAAACAATGTTTTATTATCCGGCGTAGAAGTAGAGTTAATTATCCTACTCTACTTCTATCAAGTTCTATTGATTGAACAGTGAACCTGAACAGTGAAGTGAAAAGTGAACACTTAACACTGAAAATAAAATAATATTTTTGGAATGGAGCATATAGAACATACAGAATACAGATACAGCAAATAATAAAAAAAAACAAAAAAAACAAAAAAAAAACAAAAATAATTTTTTTTTGAGTGAAGTGAATTACGCATACAATAATGCCAAAAATAAAAGGTAGGAGCAATAAAGTAGTATAATGTATAATATTATACAATATAAATATGCTGATACACATGTGTATTATTTTGTATAATTTTAAGTAATAAGAACCTTTGAGTGATTTATGTTTTTTTTTTGTGTTAAATGCTGTTTGCCTTTTGGTTATTATACCATATTAAACTATTGATTAAATTTCTATTAGTCCTTATTATTATAAATCAAAAAAATTATTTGTTTTATTTATATTATTATTATTATTTATTATTTTTCTTTATTATTTGCGAAGAAGACTAACATTAAATTAAAAAAATATAGTTCATGCAATCAATTTTTCCTGCAAAAGTTCAGCATGGTAGACAGGGTTTAAAAAAAAGCACCAAAGCAATTTGTATATATATGCATTTGTATACATATGCAATTTGTATATGTGTTGGAGCGTTCCGTCGAACTTACAAACATCCAGATAAATGCAGAATAATATATTATAGAAATATTATTCATATTTCATTTTCGACATCTGAAAGCCTACTATATAAGCTGAACGAAAAATTACCTCATCAATATTATCAATTAATAAAAGCATATCCATCTAACAGGGAATTTATGGTAAGATTTAACAATGATTATTCTCAATTAACAAACATCTCCACCGGTGTACCACAAGGAAGCGTATCAGGACTTGTATTATATTTATTATTTACTGCTGATTTACCAATAAGACAAGACACCATGGTTGCAGCATTTGCAGACAGCAGCAGTGCTAGCTTCAAGTATTTTCCCACTAATGGCATCCTTTAAGCTTCAGAGAAACTTAGATGACATAAATAACTGTCTAAAAAAATGGAGAATTAAAGTAAATGAAGTCAAATCTGTCCACATTATTTTCACCACTAGGAAAAAAATCTGTCCTCCAGTTACAGTCAATAATAATACTAATAATGCATTACCAATGACGGATTCGGCCAAATATTTGGGGATTCAATTGGAGCAAAAATTAACCTGGAAAAAGCCAATTGGCAGAAATTCACAACTCTCTCTAGAAAGTAAGGTCCTAGTCTATAAAAGTATACTGAAACCAATATTGATTTTCGGTATCGAACTGTGGGATACGACAAGCAATTCAAATATAGAAATTATTGAACGTTTTCAAGTAAAGGTACTCAGAGCAATTGTCAATACGACTTGGTATGTTCGAAACTCAGTCATAAGTAATGACTTACAAGTAAGAACTGTAAGAGGGAATAACTGCTACAACATTAACCCGGTTAGAAACCTACGTAAATCCACTGGTGGAAAAACTGCGGCGACAAACAGGTAGATAACACAGAAGATATATTAAGACTCTTCTCAACAGCGGACCTTCCGTCTAGATTTACCACCTAATGCTGCCAAAGAGAATGTAAAACCTAGTAGTATATTTGTTGAAATGTACCCTCACAAGCCAATATACTCCTCAAAATTGTATATATTTGTCATCAAAATTTACCGAATATCTATTAGAAGTTTTTGTCAAAATTTTTAAAATATTTAGATAGATTGAAAATAATCGTAGAAGTAATAAATAGAAAAAAAAATGGGTAAAATTGTTCTTGTTTCAATATTTATTCATATAAATTATATTTTTACCTACATTAATTATATGCGAGTCGTTTGTTACCGATTTACCGGCACACATCTGCATATATGTCTAATATTCTAAATGATGATGAAGATTTATAGTTGGCATATAATATCAGAGTATTTTGTAAATAGTATTTCAGGACAGATTTTTTTTTTTTTTGGAATATCGTACCCAACACCAGTTTTAGACATTTATCTGCAGGAATAAGTTAAACGAAAGTGTGACATAACCATAAAAACAATTCTGGGTTGCAAAATTATACAACTAATTAATATACAACTCCAGTTAATACCGAAAAATGATTGCAAAGTTGCGATCGATCAATGAATTTCGATTTAATGATCGAATTCAAAATTTACCGTAAAAAACGTATGTTTTTATCTATTATTAAAAAAAAAACAAAAAAAAATTATTCCAATTTCAATTTCAAATTTTGAAAAAAGAAATTTTATATTTTCCAAATAACTACAAAAAATATGTATCTGAAAAAGTATTACAACACTTATAAGTCTTAACACTAAACTAAAAGTTAAAACTCTAAAGGGATGCGATTATAATAGGAAAATAGAGATCGATATAACAATACCACCTATGTGGGATATTGTAATTGCATCATCATAATATGGATCATTGTAGATTTTTTTTTTTTAGTTACATTTGAAATTTATTTCACAAAAGTCGTAAAAAAAGAAAATTGAAAAAATTATTTGTTATTTTGTTATTTTGTTTTGAAAATTTTCATTTAAAATTTGAGAGGTTTTCTTCCTACACAAAAAAAAATTACAAAATAAAAAATGAATTTTACAATATTGTATGAATGTTTTGTATATCATGAATATTATTATGAACATTGATATATTTATTTTTCTATTATTAAACTGTTTGAACATAAAATAATATTCAAATAAACCTATTATTTTATTTGCATATATACTTTATGTATATATTATAATATGTATATAAGTAATAAGTATATACATGTGTGATATGTAAAATATGATTTATTTTTTTATTTTAACAAAAGCCAAAATAATTACACGACAGGATTGAATCTTTTCAATCTCATACATTTAATGAATCCTTGCAAATATATATTGTATTTATGTAGATATGTGTGTATGTACGTTTTTTATATGCTGAAAATTTGAAAAAAAGCAACGTAGTTTATACAATGTAATAAAGAATAAATTGAATTTTTTTGTTTTTGTTGTTTTTTTTTCTTAAATTATTTATTTTAAAATATTTTTTAAATGAATATATTTATATAACCAAAATGTTTTATTATATATTATGTGTGTATGTGAATTTGATTGTGTAAGTAGATATTATATTGTTAGAAGAATTAAAGAATTCAAAGAATTTATACTCAAATTTACTTTTATATTTTTGTTTAATTTTCTAACTTTTTCTTTTTTTTGCTGTTTGTATTTTATTGTTTGCTGAAAATTTTTATGTAATGCGATTTGTTTATATCCTTTTGAAAACAGTTATTTGATAGAATTGCAAATTATACATATCATCCTATTGATGTAAATTATCCCATATGTAAAAATCCTTAATGTTATTTTTATAATATTATTGTCATTCTAAACATACATATATATAAACATATATACATATACGAAATACATTAATTTCGATTATTTTATTTCTTTTACATACCGTTTTTGCATTAGCAATTTCTTATAATTGCTGATAATCCGTTACAGCTACTTGGTTGTTCCTTTAATTTTTTTGTTATTTTAACTTTTTTTATCAGGTTGACTTTAAAAAAAAAATTTTTTAATACACACTTTTGAATTATTATTTAAGTAATAAGAATAAAATAATTTTATAAATATGTGAATTTTATTATAATATAAATTTCTTTCCAAAAAAAAAAAAAAAAAATGATCTACTACATAAATTATTGGTAGGTAATAGGACAATAATTTAATTTTCTATACTGAAAGATTCTCTATCCTTCTTGTTGTTGTTGTTTTTATTATTGTGATTTATATTTTTTCTTTGCATACTTTCATATATTAATTAAACACATTGTTTAATAAAATTTAAACATAAAACCACCATAAATAAGAAGAACAGCAACAACAAAAGAGAAAATAAAAAAACAAAAAAAAAACAAATAATAATAAATAATTAATATTACGAAGAAAGCAACATCAAAATACAAAAATGATATAAAAATAAAAATTTTACTTACAAAATAAACTATAATATATATAGAAATTCTCAAAGGATATTTATTTATTTTTTTATTTTAATTTATTTTTATTTATTGTTTTTTTTTTTTTTAATAATAATAAATTCACATAAACTTACAATAATAACTTTTTAAGAAAATAAATTTAAAATAGAAGCCATACAATTACACCGACACATAAATAGGAGAAAATGGGACTGGATGAAATTTTTGCACTTTATTTTAATTTTTTTTTTTTATTTTGATTTTAATTTATTTATTTATTTTTTTCTTTTTATTATTAGGATAGGTATCAGAGGAGTGGAAGGTATTAAGGATAATTTAAGGTAAAAAAAATTTTTTTTTCCTTCATTTAAATTAACATTAGTAACAACAGAGAAAACAAATAAAATGAAAATAAATTTTCACCTTATTTTTTTTTCTGGGTTTTAATTAAATTTTTCACAATTTTGTTTTTGTTTTGTTTATAAAATTTTAGTTTTTAAATATTTTTTTTTTTTGCTTCCCAGTTATTGTTTTTATTTTTTTTTTTTTTTATTATTATGAACTTGAACTGGGTTTTAATCTTTTCTATCGAAAAGAAAAAAAATGACAAACCGAACCGATGAACTCGGACCGAATGAACAAATTTCTATTTATAAAAGGAGTTTTATTCAAAGATAGAAAAACAGGAGAGCTTTTTTCTTTTTCAATTGAAACAAAAAAAAAATAAAATAAAAATAAAAACTCAATTTTCATTTGTTTGTTTTTGTTTTTAATCGAAGCAAAGCTTTACATTGTTTTTAGTTATTTTTTATTTTAATCCTTAAACATAATAATATATCATATATAGATACCTAACAATACACACATAAAATAATGAGTAGAATTTTCTCAACAATATTTTTGATGTATGGAGTGCAATGGTATGAAATGATGAAAAATTTTGTTATATAAGCAAAATATTTAAAAACAAAAGAGAACATTTTTTTTTTCAAAATAAAATGGAGATGGGGTCATGACATCACAACAATGAGAAGCCATTATTTTCTTTTTTCTTCAATAAAGCATTAATGTGTGTGTGTGTGTGTGTGCGTATATATGATTATCTATTTAAATGAAAATGCATGAAAAAAAAAAAAACAAAAACTAAGAGCTTTTTGTAATTCTAGAGAATTTTCAAAATTTCAGAGAATTCTAAATTGGAATCGATATGCGTGCGCAATATAAATAGATAAAAATATGTGTGAGATACAATTTTAAATTTGATAAGAATATCA
Source organism: Argyra leucocephala (assembly GCA_963942445.1). Classification (NCBI taxonomy): domain Eukaryota; kingdom Metazoa; phylum Arthropoda; class Insecta; order Diptera; family Dolichopodidae; genus Argyra; species Argyra leucocephala. The sequence goes on from OZ012678.1 coordinate 112,135,082, forward strand.
ATGTAGGACAGAGTGATAAAAAAAATTATTTCGATTCTATGTAATACGGTACATAAAATTTTTCTGCATAAATTTGTAGCAAGTTTTCCACTTTCCAGGTTCATATAAACAATATTTCGTCTTAAGGCATATCGGGATCACATATTGTTGAAATTTGTACTGAAGAGAATGAAAATGTCAGTATAACTGAATTCGTATGAATGAAATGTTTAGTTAATAACTAAATCTGTACCCGTGAAAAAAAAAATGTTGGTACCACTAGTGATCACTACATAGTAGATAAGAATGAAAATGGGGAGGTTCACTGGTTATACATTAATAGCTAATGTTTTAAAAGAAATCCTATAATGCACCCTTCCTATATTGCAATCTAATTCTATAGAACTAATGAAAAATTTTTTATGTTAATATATGTACTGCAATATATGTACAGCTTCATGTTAATTTTGACTAAATTACATTCAGTGATGTCTATCTAAAGTTTCCTTTGAATTATTATTGTTGTAAATACTAACTCAAAAGGTTTTACTCTTTTGAGTCGTCTGGTTATATTTTTATTGTCCAGGAGCTGGGCTACCTCGACATTTACATGATGTTGGAGCCTTTTTTCGTGACGTCTTGCCAATTTCTGGATTATGTACAGATTCCATTTCCAAATCTCTATGTAGATCATAGTTTCTGATGAACCAGGGCCCGTTCACAATATTCCTTAAGACTTTTTGTTTTTTTTCTTTATTTAGATAAGCTTATTAATTTTACAAAAATAGTTTTGCTTAGTGGTCGTAGGCTTAGCTGTTTGATCAAACAATAAATTTTATCAAATCGGATATTTTTAAATATTACTTTAACTAAGCTTTACAATTTGTTATTTTTTAATTGTATTCTAAACATAAAATAATCAATATAAGCATACATTTATATACATAAAATGTTATATTACATACCATACATATACAAGTTGTTGTACATACATTTTTTTTTGTTTTTTTTATATTCTTCCAAATAAAAGTTCTTTTATTATAATTTTAAACTTCAACAAATCCGTAATCTCTTTCAAATCGCTTATTAACTCGTTACAGAGCTTTAACCATTGGTACATTGGTATTATTATTTTGATTACTAGTTCTAAATAGTGATAAATAAAAATTTGTCTTATTTTTTGTATGGTATGTTTGTAATATCTCTATTACTTTTTTGCTGCCATATGACCATACTGGTTTCAGTATTTCTTTATAAAACAGAAGTTTGTTTTGTATTGTCAAGGTAGAACTCTTACCTATATGAGACAGTAAGTCTCATTTTTTCTGAAGATAATACAATTTGCGTTTCCATGTTTTTTGTTTTTTTTTTGACTGAAAATTGAAAAACTGAAAATTACTTGTAGAAAAACAAAGCTCTTACAAGAGTACTGAGAAACTAAAGGGTAAGTAATAAACTTCAGTCAACCTTGATATATGGCATAGAATACAAAAGTGACATTTTATGTGGCAGAAATGGCATATATCACTATCAAATGTTACATGAAAATATAAAATAAAAAAATATATAATTTAAAGGTAATCTTAAAATAACGTCTAATATTAAGATTGCAATAAAATAGATATGGTTGGCGGGATTACGTAGAAGAACCAACGAAGATAAAAAGAAAATGCATCCAGAAATTTTTAAAGACTTCGAGCTCGGAATCAATAATTCGATAACGCTTTCAACGCCACAGCTAACCTCCTTTAGCTATATTGTCATTCTTGTTTCTAGGATGAAATTAGAATCATTTATTTGTTTCATTATGTACATATATACATGAGATGGTAAGTCTTTACAAGAGTATACGATAAAAAAAAAATAATGTAAGTTCATTGTACTTAAACTAACTTAATCTATGGAAGTTAACAGTAAAGCAAAAGAAAAATAGAAAAAGAAAAACAATAATAATGATAAAAAAAATAAAATTAATTAATATAAAATTTTTAAATGCAAAATTTCTTCTCCTAACAACAACACCTTCTAAACATAGCAATCATAACAAAAATAATGCTAATCCATTGATAGTATGAGTTAACCATATGTTTCGGATAGTGCATAAGAATTAAAAAGAAGTGATATGCGGACTTTATTTTTGTTCGTGAACTTGAAAAAAAGAAGCAAAGAAAGTTTTTATAGGAGTGGGATTGAATTTTAGGATATTAGTATTTTATTGGGTAGAACCAAGATTAACATGAACTAATCAGTTATGGTTAAGGACGAGCAGATTTCGATCGTTTTGCGTTTGAAGAAACAAACACAAGAAACAATTCTAAATCCTTCTTTACACTGTCTCAGGATAGCGTAGGGCTTACTCAATAATCAGAAATGGCACAACAATCAGATGGCAAGCCTTCCTGTTGAATTAGAATGCTATAGTGATGGTGCTGGTCTTACCATCAACTATCAGGATGATCATGTAAATAAGCAAGGTATAGCCGAAGATTATTTTATATGTTGTGATTTCTGAGTCCAGAGAGAATATATCTATAACCGCTAACATCAGCAATTGCTGAGTTAGTTGTACTGTTGGCGCCAATAAGGGATTGATAAAGTTCGGCTGATTCTTAGACATACAACCATTGAAAGAGTTTATGCAACCACTAACAATAAATGCTTCAACCTGTATGAAGTTTAAATATTTATTTTAGTTTTTTTTTTGATTACTTATAATATTAGACGTCTTTTTGGTTTTGTAGGTAGTTTAAAGTTATTTTTAGTTAGTTCATGCGGATTAGGATTATAATGAATAATTTCGTTTATCTTATGTGATTGATGTTGATGTATGATTAATTTTTTTTTAATATGAATGACACCTGTTAGTGCAACCATACATTAATAGCTACTTTAGCAAAGTTTGATAAAGTTCTTTTTAATTATTCCTTGGAATCAATTTGAAATTGAATTTGGTTATCATTTAAAATAAAATGGAACTATCCACAACTACTAGTTACTCTACATTTGATATTTATTTATTTATTTATTTATTTATGTTTAGCTCAAACACATTACAACAAGTTCTTATTCTAAGTTTAAATTTACATTTTGGCTTTGATATGAAATTATAAAAATAAAAAGAGAGACTTCCACATGTAGATTAAGAGATATGCCATAATTCTAAAAACCTATATCGCTTTAAATTGTATATTTCAAGTCTTGGTATAAAAATATTTAGAGTGTTCATCCCATAGACTTTGAGTTATATAAAAAAACAAAAACAAAATTATGGTTTAATTAAAAGTATTAGAATATAATAAATAGAAACATCAGTGGACACTCGTAATATTTCAAGGGTTACCCCTATATTCAAATTCAATCTATAACAATTATAATGCCCCATTGACAGTTATATTGTTGCATTTTTTTTTCTATATTCAATCATTTCAAACTGGACTGAACCTAATAACAAATATAAATATCCATCAAATATTGAGTTGAGACTATTATTATTACCCACCCTATAATATTTTTTTTCTTTAAAAGAAAACTCATACAAATAAGTCTAGAAAAAGCTTCTTCTAAATTAAATGCAATAAACACAATTTTTTTATAATACGAGAAAAACGAAGTCCACAAATTTTCAATTTTTTAAATATAATTTTCTTTTTTAATTTTAAAAATATATGACAACGCCTGAAAGAATCATTAAACTCAAGAAAATAAATATGAAAAACCAAAAAATAATAAAACAAACAAAAATATAATGAAGCAACACCATACAACTCTAAAAAGTTAACACTCAAAAAAATAAAAACAAAAAAAAAAAAACAAATGAATATAAGATAGATATGAAATTCCTGCGCAATATTAAAATAAAAAACCAATCTTTTTCTTATCGCCCACACTGACTGCTATTTTATTATTCTTTTAGATAAAATAAAAAAAAAAAAAAAAATAAAGCACAAATCATAAAAAAAAATTTTCCCTTTAAAAAGCTAAAATTCAAATAAAAAGGATATAAAGTTGAGTTTCATAGTTAAGTAAACATAAAATATATGAGTAGGTATTTTTGCATGCAATGTATGACGTCAGTTAAGGACATTGTTGAAAATCTTTATATTTTTTTCAATGGTGTGTTTTTTGTTGTTTCTTTTTTTTTTGAAAAATAAAAAAATTATTTACTTAAAAAGTCATTTTCTTATAAGGATTTTTTTTGCTCTAACTTGCTTTCTTTCTCTCTCTCTCTCTCACTCTCTTTCTATTTTCCTATCCCTAATTTTCTCTTTCCTTTTCTTATAATAGACATGCTTTTAATGTTATGAAATTATTTCATAAAATAAAATTTCATAACGATTAAGTAACAAGTATACTATATAATATACATATACATTATATACATACTATTATGTACAATGTACGTTATTATTTACTTTTTAATTGATTTTTTTGTTTAAAATATAAAAAATAAAAATTACTCTTTTATAGAAGAAAATTTGTCATTGAGAGTATAAAATAAATTTAACGGTATATCGGTTGTTTTCTTTCTATTTTGAATTTCCTTTCAAAAACAAATTAAAACTTTTAAAATGAAAGTTATTTTTTTTTTATTTATTCTGTTTTTTATTTTTCGGTTTGATTCAATACAAAATGATATGATGACATTTATGTTATTAAACAATTCAAAATTGTAATTTTAAACTTGATATGATTTGATACCACCTGTTGCTAGCCAATACAAGTACTCTAGATGTATTCAAAATGTTGCATGTATTTGTTTTGTGAATTGGTTCAACGTATTTTGTAGTGATACAAAATTATATATTTATCAGTATAGGATAATACACTCTATAATATGTATATATATATATGTGTTTGTATATGGCTTATAAGAATTTGTTTGTTTCATGAAGTTATTTATTTTAACGAAAAAAATAATTGCAATTGGACGTGATCTAGTAAGTAATAAAGTTAATTTAAATGTTAGTTTTTATTTTTAACTTTAATATATTTAACGGTATTTCGAAAATCATGTATTCAAGTTAAAACTAATTAAAGGCATGAGATCATTCAAACCTTCAAGATAATAAATATAAATTAGTGTTGAATGGTGAAGAACCAACGAAGAAGAATTCAAATAGTTGAAAAAAAAATGTTGCTCATCAAAGTGTCATCAAAATGAAAATATTTTATTTAATTTGCACATATACAGAATACAGCACAATGCGCAAAATTAAAGATTTAATAAACTTAGGGAAAATTATCAAATAATATCTGAATTGAATATGTTTTTTAATTTGGGTTTGTATAGTATTTTGCAGTGCAAACACAATGGAGAATATTAAATTTTAGCTTATGCTTAAAATGATTTCATTTTTGTTTAAATACTTAAAAAATTTGTTATTAAAAATTTGTCATTGAGATAGTCTTTAATAGTTTTTAACACATACATTGTAGGCTTATTTTTATTAATTAGCTTACTTTAACTATATTTAAGTTAACATGTGATGTTTAAGTTATAAAGTTTAATTAAATTCTTAGTTTCATTATATTTGTGAGTTAGCCAGGTTTCATTTTGTTAGCAAAATTTTCAATTTTCAATTTTCAACTTTTTATAATTTGGATGCTATTTTTGATCAAATGTTAGCTTTAAATGGTTTAAGTCTATAAGTGCTAATTATATATTAAGTTATTTTAAGCGTTAATTTTAATTGTTTACTTTAGATTTAATTATAATTGTGATTAAGTTGAGGCTTGAAATTAGGGTTATAGTTTAGTTTACATTATGTTTAAGTACTTTAATTATTTTTAAGTAATCTTCATAAGGGTTAAGCAGGTTCGTTATTGATAGGAGATTGATTGTGTTTGATTTGTATGTCTAGCTGATTCTGCTATGGTTGATACGTTTCTAAAAGTCACATTCTAAGCACTTAATTCAAATTGATGTAAAGATTTTGTTAATTTTGTATAATTAATTTTAAGTAGGTTGACTTTTAAGTCAGTTTGATTATTAAAAAAAATCAAACATACAAAAAAATAAGTCAATTAAGCCAAATATTCTAAGCCAAACATTATAAGCCAATAAACATTATACGCTTAAACATTATAAGCCATTAAACATTATAAATAAACATTAAAAGCCAAGCTCCCACATCATTAGTTATGGTTCGATTCCCTTGGGGAGGTATAAAATATAACTAAACAAAAATAGCAAAAATATTATATAAAATTTATAATCAATAAAAAAAATAAAAATAATTAATATGTACAATACTTTATAACTAAAAATACTACCTATATTAACATTTACTTCAATACTCAACACAATAAAATAAATATTGACAAACACTAACAATAATTACACAAATTGTCAACAATTGACAAAAGTATGTGACATGAAATACCCAGCAAACATATTAACGTTAGGCATCTTCACGTAAAATCGCAGCGACAACTGAAAAGATATAACGTAGCCTTACCACGTAGGCGCAGACAGAGTTATCAAAGTGGTATTCTACAGTAGGCCAATCTCCTATTTAAAAGATACACAAGTTTAATCAGCAGCTAGAAATCGAGCAAGATGGAAATTTCAAGTGGAAGTTCTATGAACCCAAGAGGAGTAAGGAAAAAAATTATATCCTTGTCATTTTTATGAACCACGAACAGCTTAGGATGAGCGTTGAGCTCATTTAAAACTCTCCTGTACTCTAATCTATATTAGACAAATGTCCTCCATCATTTAACTACAATCTTTAGACAGTAATCCCCGATTTAATCCAGCCATCTTGATGCTTGTTATCTCTTTCCTTAGTGTTGTAAGGTATTGTGTTTAATATTATTTTTGGCAATCATCCTCAACACATGGCTTTGATCATTCATTCTCACGATATGTTTTAACAATCTTAATTTTTAGCCTTAATAAATTTTGTACTATTGTGCCTGTCAATTAATTTTTTCTGGGTTCTCTTTTTATCTAATTTAATATTCACCAACATAATTTAATTTGGGATCAAATATTTTACTCGCTATTCTTATATAACTTAAGGTTAGTTGTACTAATATATACATTCTTAATTGAAATTGTGCTTTTAATATTTTAGATTTGAATTTATTACAGATTAAATCATCGAGATATAAAAAAAGTTATTATTAGTCCTTCCTATTTAAAGCTATTATTAGCCCTATTACATTCTGTTTCTGTGCCATTCAAAATGATTGATCCTATCCTCGTAAAAAGTGTTAGTCTTACACTTCTTATTTCGTTAGTCTTACATTTCTTATTCTTTTAGTCTTAATCTACTTTCATATTCTCCTAGAATATTTTCGAATGTACCCCTTACTCTATTATTTATAATATTGGAGAGAGCCTTGTACGCAGTGTTTAATAGTTTAACTTCCCTATAATTGGTGCATTCAAATTTATTTCCTTTTTTATGGATGGGGATGACAATTTTTTTGAATCCCATACTGTACATATTAAGCTATGTAGCTTGGAAATAGCTTTACCAGTTTTGTATTTACAATAGCTTTGTTGATAGTTTTGTTTGAGTTGACAAATTTTTTGCTTAATCGAACTTGATTTTAATGATATTTTAATTACACTGTAATTATTTTCAAGTAACTAACCGAATTTCTTATCTTCTTTTAACAAAAATTTTTGGTTCAAATAAATAACAAATTAATCCATAGGTTGCAATTTTCTGAAAATTGTGTCATAAAAAATGTATATCACCCGTGGAGGCATACAGTTTAGTCTTAAATAGTAACATGGTACTTAACTAACACATGCCAATATCCGTAAATCTTCAAAGAAAAATAAGCATTTAATGGATTTGGTCCTCTCAGGAGTTGGTAAATATCAACAGAATTAGGACAGGCTTCGAACGATTTAAACATATGCTTTGTAAATGATCGAGATATGGTTCCAAGTCCTGAATGTTCATGTGTAGCACTGGCTCAAACAATACAACATATATATTTATTCAAAGGGTTCCAAAACACATCAAATGGGAAAAATACTAACAAAAGGCTAATAAAATACTGGGTTTTATTAAGCGAAAATCTATCGATTTTAGAGATCCATATACGCTTAAAGCGTTATATGTATCTCTGGTAAGACCAATTTTAGAATATGGTGAATTATTTGGAGTCCTTATTACAATATCCACGTATTAAGAATTGAAAAAATTCAAATTTTTTTTAATTGTTTCGCTCTGAGAAGATTTCCACTCTCAACAGGAAGACCCTTGTATGATGCCACATGTAAGTTGTTAATAGAGCTGATAGAGTTATTGAAACGCATACAAGGTAGTAGTTATGTTTTAACTTTCGCAGACGATATTATTCTTTATTCTGCAAATAAATCAGTAAGAGAAATCCAAAATAAAACTGCAAAGATGTTTAATATTCTGATAAAATACTGCAAGATCTGGTGTTTAAGAATAAACTTTAATAAATGCGAAACAATTTGATTCCGACATGTTATAGGCAAAGTAAGCCACAATTTAAAAAAGAATTGGAGAAAATTCAATATAAAAACTCCAAATAATGAAAACATTGTGAACAGGAAACAAGACAAGTATTTGGAAATTTTTCCAAGTTACAACCTGAATTTCAGTAATTAAAGGTGATAACGCAATTTCGAAAAGCATGAAAGCTCTAATGGCAGCGAAAGAGTTGATTTACAATAAAGCAATCCAGCCCAGAGTAAAATTGATAGCCTATCAAACACTTATAAGACCGGTACTGGCATATGGAGTACCCATTTGGTACAATATAAGTGCTAGTAATATAGAAAAAATTAGGAAAATGGAACGGAAATGCATTAGAGTTTATCTGGGAAAAAATAGAACACCGCAATCAGACTTTAAAAAATATTATTCCAACAAGTTTATATATAAATTGGCTAATATAAACAGATTCGATAATTTTTTTATCAATCTGATTCGTAGGTATTTCGATAGATCAATGAGAAATACAGCGAATGGCTTAATATCACATGTATATTATCATAATGATGAATACATAAAAATTAGCCTACAGAAAGGTTTTGTGTCCCCAGAGCCCTTTATTTATCTAGATCAGAATGGTTATATACAAAACCAAAACTATATCCCAATATTATTTCATTATATGAATGCCCGTCTACTACATGTAAAAATCTTGATCCTCAAAATTTAATTCAGAATCAATTAAAATTTGATAAATTCATCCCGGATAGGGACAAAAGATACAAAGTTGATTACTGGTGGTTGGAGGAAGCTCCATTAAATAGATTAGGATAGTTTAACTATATAAAGTAGTCTTAAGTTTAGGTTAGGATAAGTTAAGTTTTATTTTAGTTCACAAGCTTTTTTTTTTGAGAATTAATTTGGATTTTAGTAAAAGTTTACCAGTAAATAGTTAGTAAAGATTAAAAGTACATAAGTTAAGTGATAACTTGGTATTATAGATTATAAGAAAAATAGTAAAAATACAAATCCGAACGAAAATTAATAAAAAATTTATTTAAAATTAAGTTAGTTAAATAAGGAAAGAGCCACCGTTTTTGTAAATAATTTTTTTTTTCGGTGTAACATGTGATGTTAGAAAATAAAAAAAAAAAAAAATAAAAAAAAAAAAAAAAAAAAAAAGATTGTAGGTTTAACAAAGTTGTCTAATAGAAGATCTGTTTTCTGTGTTATGTTTGCTCACGATATTTTGACATCGCATATTGATTCATCAAATTTATTACAGAGTTTCGGTTTAGCTATACCACCGAGACTACTTAGTACTTAGATCGCAGAAATTGTTGAATACTCAATTTCAAAGAACTAATTATAGTAAAAATGAACCGGTTTCAAGGTGTTCCGCTATGCTAAATAAGTTTTTACCTGTAAATTTTTATTTTTATTTTTATTTTTTTTTTTTGTCTTGTTGCTAGTCTGTAGCATCAAACTTGTAGACGAATTAAAATAAATCAGTAAATAAAAAAATAAATAAAATTTTTCGAGCTAACAATTAATTCAGTAAACTGGCTCGATCGGTCTCAGTTTTTTGTACTCATGTATTTCAAACTTAAAATTTCTTGCTTTTAAATGTTAAAAGCATAACTCAATTACATTTATATACTTTTCTTGTAAAGCTACTATGTAAAATAGTTGAAAAATCGATTATCTCTATATAAATATATATAAAATGGTTAAATGAGAAATGCCATAAATAATAAACCTAATTCTAGTCAATAATTTCTATCCAAATTTTCCAAATTTGCGTATTGGAATTTAAGTATAAATTTAGCAAAGTAGAACTCAACTTATGAATAAATTTAAGAATTTTTAAGACTTTAATATAAAAAAATTTTTTAAGAAAATTAAAATCTAATTCCCAACAACCATTAATTGAATGGTAAACCGTCAGTAAAATACGCATAAATTCCTTAATCGTTAAGGATATTCTCAAAGGAAACTATGGAAAAAAAAAATTGAGGTAAAATAAATTTTCTTTTATTATAATATACAAATACAACAATACATATTTATATTCTCAGCTATATTTATATTATTTTAAATATGTTAAAATAGAATTAGAAAATATTTAATACATTTTTTTCAATAAAATATTAATAGGTTTACCTAATCGATTCTATATCCCACAATATTTGTTTTTTTTTTCTCTTTTTTTAATAGCTTCAAATTAGAGTATTTCGAAATTAATGTTGAAATTTTTAAATGAAGTTCGTGCTTCATTGAACTTAATAATACATATTGAGCATATTTCTGTTTCTTAAACGCACAGGACGGCTCTAGTACTGAGTTAACTGCGCAAGAAATACCTTGAAATAACTAATGACAATAATATATAGGTTAGTTTAGTCGGGGCATCATAAAAGGTACAATTAAGTGTTAATTAGTTTTTCAGAAGTAACTGGAACAGTCATAGTTAACGGTAATTGGTAGTCTTCAAGCAAACATCAACCATGAAAAATGTTTATAAAGGCATGTACGAGGCTAAGGCTAAATCTAAGTCAAAGTTAACATGAAGTAAAAAGTTATTTAAGCGGCTGAAAATAGTCGCTTATATAGCTTTCTTCCATGTCAAAACTTCGAGGTCAAAATTTATTAACTTCATTGAGCTATTCAGAGAATGCATGATTTATATGGCGTTTTAAGCATGACTAATATATAAAAATTAAAATTAATAACTAAAACATTTGATTTAAATTTACTCGACATAAATACTAGAAAAAAATCTAATGACATTTTATTTTCTTAAAATTTATCATAATATATCCATTCCATACTAACCTTCAAATCTAAATTTTAGCAAGTCGCTAACCTCTAAATTATTATATCAAGGTAAATAATCAATAAACCCTTTACCTTGTTTGAAAAATCCTTTAGAGTGCTTAAAAACTCTCAATACATAAACTGAAACCGACAATTTATTTTTAAAACATGAAGGGATAACTCCACTTCATTAAGCCGAACACAGTACAATGAAGGTATTTTTATTTAGTCATTTTAATGGTCTGGACTTTAAAATTCAAACTAGTAAAATGCCCCATTGTAATTAAACCATACTTAATGAAAATAGACGATTCAAACTTAAATATAGTGTTTCCTTAATAGATGAATATGTTATCAAAGCTGATCTAAAAATAATGTAGAAATTATACAAAAATTACAAAAACATTATAAGCCATTACCAAAATTCATAACAAATGGTACATAAAAAACACACAATAATCTGCATTTATCCCAGCAACGGGCTCCAACGGGCTTCCAATATTACTGAGCAATTTCAACTGGAAAGTTAGCTAGTGTAAAACAATGTTTGAAGACAATCAAAGTGTATTAAAATGGATTAAAACCGGAAAACTAACTGGACGATCAAAACATATTGATGTTCGAAAATACTTTGTCAAAGATTATATTTACAAGAATAATGTGGTACACTGTTATTTTCCTACAAAATTGATGGTAGCTGTTATGTATAAGTTAACCAAAGAATTACCAATGGATCAGTTTCCAACATTTAGAGAGAAATGTCTGAAAATTATTAATAACAACACACTTTAGGAATTAATCACTGGCTTATGAGTCTTTAGCTTAGTATATAAGATTTATATAAACTTGTGTTTTTACAATAGGACAAAATGCAAAATGATCATTAATTTCATAGGTTTAATCAAATTTAAAAAAATAAAATAAATAAACCTAACTAATTAATAAAAATATGAAATTAAATAAAATCGTCGTTGTAGAACTGAGATATCAATAATTTAGGTATGCATATTCTTAAGAAAATTAATAAGTAATGATGATTTATACTCAACGGTGTGCGGTTTAAGTAGATCTAACAATTAGCAATAATGTTTGCATACATCATCTGCATAATATTTCGAACAAAAATATATATAAAATAAGCTATCAATTCTAAACAAATTCCAATATTTGAATTACAATTTCTTGAGCAAGTAAGATAAATAATACATATACGATCACGTATAACATCAGTACATTTCGTACAACTGTATTTAGTGAAAAGAAAATATCATTTTCGAAGTACCATTTTCAAAATTGGAAAACACACAATTCTTGGAAAAAACATAAATAAATATTTTCTTATATCCAACTTGGGGCACATAGAAGAATAAACGAAAACAAGCCCGGTCCAATTTATGGCAACCTTGTAATAAATTTCCTGACGATAGGAAACATAATACAAATGTAAACGGTACGACTTTTGCAAAAAATATTTTATTGTCGGGAGCTATTAATCCTCGCCTCAATTTATTGAAAGCCTGTTTTTCCTGACGACAAAAACAAAATATCTATAGCTATATAAAGACAGCAAATCTTTAAAAAAAAAACTTTTCTCCAGGGGTGTATTTTAAATATTACTTTTTTACAGGGGTGTAATTGTAATTTTAAATTAATTATTCTACTGACGGCAAAGTTTTAAGCAAAAATCCTAACATTTTACATTGGGATTTACTCATTCCATTATTTTGGAATTCCAAATACGAAATTTTATATTGTGGAATTTTTAATTTGAATTTTCAGTCTTACATGAATTGGAATTTTCTAACTTTGCAATTATTTTTTTCAGAATTATAACACCCGCCCCATCAACTTTTCTAGTTATTCCATACAAATATAATTAATTTAGACTGGAAAATTTAAACCAATTACCCAGTACATACTATTTAATATCTAAAGTAAATTACGTAAATCAAAAATGTAATATCTTCGTATTACATTTTCAATAAATCCAAAAAGTATAACACCATCATCGTACCCCGTAACAATTTACAAACAAATTATATAAGTCATATATTTAATGTCTTGAGCGTCATATATTTAATGTCTAAAGTGAAAGCACTGATACATGTGGTGTATATACTATATATAACAATAAAATTATAACATTTCGATCAAACTAAGTAAATAGAGCATATATAATATCTCGGATTGTATATTATTTAGTAAATTTAAAATAATATGGCAAATCATTCTACGCTTCAAATTTATTAAGAAATATAATATTTAAAGTTTTTACTTTATTTTTCTTTAAATATAATTTTCAATTGCCTTTGATGTTAAAAATTTAATCACAAAAATAAAACAAACAAAATAAAAAAAAAATTCATTCAAACAAAATATGAAAATATTTTTTACAAAAAATTATCATCCTTCAGAGAAATATGAAATTCTTCAAGGAAATATGGAAAACTCATAAAAACAAAAACATTAATAATTACCCTAGACAAATTAAAAATTTTACCATGCCATATATTTCAAAGAGCCACAAAAAAAAATAAATAAAAAAAGTAAAAATACATAATAATGGTTTTTAAAGGAAATTCCTTCAACTCACATCAATTATCAATAATTATCCTTAAAAATACATATAAAATACGAAAAATTTTTCAATTTGTAAAATAATCAAAGTCTATAATTTTAACTATGTATAATTACAACAACATATAGCTATATATTTTTTAGCATTATGTGAGCTCCCCTATTATGGCTCGGTAATTGCTTAATGTTTCCAGTGACTTGTAGAGAAGTGAATTCACTTCAAAAAATAGCAAAACATAAATAAATACACACAAAATAACAACAAAAACTCCACTAATTCACTCTCATTATTTTATTTTGTTTTTTTTTTCTTTTTTTTTTTTGTTTTCCTATATTTTTGTTATCCTTATGATTTACTGTCTCCTCTTTTTTTTTTTACTTGTATTCTTTATACTGGCGACATTTACTCGTTTGTTTTGTTTTCAATTTTTGTTTTTATATTTTTCATTATCATCATTTTCTAATCCTTGAGACGTATAACTACTGTAAAAAAAAGAACAAAAATATTTATAATGAAAGGAGATTCTCTTCCTTTAGCCTACACACAAACACACACATATCTAAAAAAAAAAATGAAAATAGCAGAGAAACAATTATAATGTATTTTTTTTTTTTATAACACAAGAAAAAATTCTTTATTATGAGCCCATTAAATGCCATAGTAACTAGTAAATAAGTAAGACTAAATTGCAATGACTTTGACAATTTCATTCATTCATCTATCCAATAATGTAGAATCCAAAAGGAAGAAGAAGGGTGAATGAATAGATTTGTTTCAACCACACCATCAAATATTCAGCCAGTCAGTCAGTCAGTCATCATCATATACTGATATGACTTCATAAAGAATTTTTTGTTGTTATTGTTGCTTTGCTCTTTAAAGAATAAAATAAAATATAATATCATACAGAAGGATAATAAATGAATATGTATAACCAATATGTATATACAAAATAAATAAAAAAAACAACAAAAAAATAGAGTGTAATCAAGACCATCATCATAATGATACGGCACTTTAATAAAAGAACAAAGAATTATGATTTCGAAAATCTGATATTTTTGCTCATAATACTTTAGATTTTCTTCAATTTCTTTTTTTACCTTTCAAATTCACTTTAAACTCTTTAAATCTTGTAATTGTATAAATTTAAAGTATTTAAACCTATTTTGATAATTTTAGATTTGTTTTACTAATAAAATATGTTTAACTAAATTATATTGTTAGAAGTGAATTTTTATAATTCCACGACTATCAACCTTGAGAATGAAATTTAGACAGATTGAATATTTTGATATATTTAAATAGTACTCACTTTAACTGATAATGTTATAACATACCAAATATATAGTACTAAAGACCCTAAGTTTACTAATAATTTCCAATTAGTTATACTTTTTAATAATGCATTAATTAAAAAAATCGTATTTTCAGCAAATATGGAAAACATCAAAAATCATATTGCTAAAAAAGCTGAATAAAAATTCAAGCAACGTCAGTAATTGCAAATGCATCAGCTTAATACCAAACATCAGCGCAAACCACTTATTAATGACATATTAAGAAATTTTACACGAAGCAAATTATTCCGGAAAATCAATTCGGCTTCAGATATAAACATGCAGCGTTTGTTCATTGAAAAAGTTTGAAGTAGAAGCTGGTCTGACAGATTTAGAAAAAGCTTTTAACATGGTATTGTTAAATCAAAAAAATACCTTGTTTCAATTATAATTGATATGACAACCTTTAAGTTATTATAGTACAATCTTATTACATATTACAATAAATTATTACTATATTTGAACAATACTTAAAAAGCAAGACCCGTGTGGGTTTACAGGAATCAATATTTGGGCTCCTCTATGATTTTATTTTATCCCACTAAATCGTGGGGTTTCAGTCTTTTCAGCCTTCTAATATATCAATCAACTTTGAATTGATGTGTTGAACCAATCTGTGTTCGTGATTCAGAGCATGGTTCTTAATGACTTCATTGATTGTTTTTACCTTGAGATCTCTGTGGATATAGAACTATAATAAACGCATACCACCACCGGTATAATTCATGATATGATATGATGATATGATTTATAAAATAATTTTTTTTATAAAAATTCGAAATCAGAATCACAAAAATTTTTTTTTCGATCGTTGATGGTCTGTTTGAAGCTGGTATAGTCAATGCACCAATACTTTTTTCAATATATTTGTCAGGACTATTGACCTTACTAAATTGAGTTAAAGGAAATAATTATACATTGACACTTGACCCAACAAATATCGCAGTGCGATGTGTACAGTGGAGTAGTATAACTGAAATAATGATTTCGTTTTGTCATAGACTATTATTTTAGTCTATATCTATAAATCTAGCTCACTCCTGGCAATTCGAGGAAATTTGATAAAAAAAAAACCTTACTTTCATTATGAACTGTCTTCCATCATTTCAATTTAGGCTTAACTCTGGTACCTATAATTATTTGTTTTTTATTAATTTATCTTAAACACCAACCTTAGAAGAAATTATATACTTTGGTATTTGATGAACGCTGTACTGTTGTGAATTTGATAAATGTATTTAGTACTTGTATGCTTATAGATGGGGCAATATTATTTATTTATTTATTTTAACAGTTGATCCTACAGATAAATCTGTAGGCCAACTTTATAGGTCCTTTTCCCTTTCGAAATGTGGGCCTTTTTATTAAATTGTATTAATTATTTGGTATATATTTTTGTATATTACATATTTATATTATTTTTTTTTTTTATTAGTTATATTATATCTTTATTAATTATTAAATTATATTTGAACCGATGTGGTTGTATTGAAAATTACTTTTTTCAGTAATTTTCACCATTTGAAAAATTTTTCGGTTCTCACGGGGTTTGAACCCGTGCTCCTTCGGTCGTTACATTACTACACTCGAGTGTTTTACCACTCGGCTACCGAGGCCACTGGGGCAATATTTTAAATTTAAATTTCTAATTCAAAATTAAAAATATATTGAAAAGTATTTATCTCCGCTACGTTTCCTTTTAAATATCTATCAATTGAAGAAATAATAATGAAAATCGGTTGTTTAATGGTTTTGATATTGCTACCGTACTTTCGAGGACACGATATTTCAACTCGAACCGGTATTTTCAACTTGCGAGATTGTATAAAATAGTGCCTCTTCCCATTTGAAAATCTCGATTCCGGCTAATTTCTCCGAATTTCCAGTATAAAAAAGTAATTTCCTGTCCTTCCCGGAAGTTGAAAATATTAGCAATCAATAAAGCAACCTCGATTTACATACATGCGCATGCTCTGAAACACCCGCTATATAATTTTCGGCATACAATAAGGACCACGTTAATAATGAGAATTGTTGAGAATTCCTTTAAAATTTTCCGGTATCATTAAAATTTTAAAATATTTAATATTACTTCAAATTAAGGTATGTTCTTAATGCGCAAACATTCATAGATATTCCAAAGGTATGAGATGAGTTGCAGATATGTACAGCCCAAAGTGTTAATCACCTTTACCATTATGTAAATGTGAGCTGCATTTATCCAGAAAACTATAAGGAATATTTTAAGCATTGTTCCTGGTTAAGTGCTGAATTTAGTGCAGATGGTCTAGTAGAGATTAATTTCCATAGGAAATTACTTTAGGGAGTTAAAAAAACTTCATCAGCCTGTTCTTCGGTTTGATATTACCGTTTGATAACTTCTCTCATGTTAAAGCATTTAAGACAATATTTAAATATGTTGAATCGTTTATGTTCAAATGAAATGAGTGAACAAAAACTTTCCAAATAGCCTAAATGGAGCCTCTTCTATGCGGCTTCAGATTATAAATATTCTATTCCCCCTTTCTATCATTACTTTTGGTTTTACTTCATCTATCATTTTGGCCTCGTTTTTCAATTACGAGGTAATGCTTTTTGGCTCTATCTATTTGTTCATAATATTTAGATCGCCTATATCAACTACGAATTTCATTCGACTAAAGCTATCGTTAATTACAGCTTCAAAGATTAAATTAAATAACATAAGAGCAAGTCTATCTCTCAGTTTGAATATTTGCTTAATTTCAAATAAGTAACTTTCCATACTAAGCTTTTGTGCTTTAATTGTCCTAATGTGAAAACTTGAAACAATTTTGTCTATTCTATTGAGTTCAACTTATAAAACCGAATCAACTTCAATTTCATATAGGTTGACAATTGTTTGACTGTAAAAAGCTACATATTTTGATTGATCTGTTTCAAAGAGCTATGACCTCGTATAGAGTATATAAGAATCAAAGTTTCATTACATAATAACAACAAAAATATCGAGTGTTCTGTAGCATGCATGTACCCTTTTCAAGAGGGGAAGGAGCCGTTATTTTAAAATTTAAAAAAAATATTGTTAAATAAATCGAGGGTGCTCTATCGATCGGTGATATTTTTAACTTCCGGGAAGGACCGCTAAGGGGTTTTTCAAACCCGAAAATCTCCAAAATTGGCTGAAATCGAGATTTTCAAATATGAAAGAATCCGAATTTGCATAAAAAAATACCACTTCCCATTTGAAAATCTCGATTTCAGCCAATTTCGGCGATTTTTGGTCTTAAAAACCCTTTTCCAATTTTTTTCCGGAAATTGAAATTATTACCAATCGATGGAGCACCTTCGATTTAGTCAATCAAATTTTCTTTTAAATTTAAAATAACGGATCCTTCCTCTTTTAAAAAGCTGATACACATGCTCTGGAACACCAGGTATATACAGAGTAAAAAAAAACTTGAAAAACACATGTTATAGGAAAGTGCCTAGTTCTTTCAATGCTGAGACTCAGGCGTTTGGAAACGCACTATCTACCGTCAGAAAACTTCTGCAGAATAAAACACCAAAACCTGTTGGTCTTTATTAAAACGGTCGATTAAGTTTAGGGGTGAAGGGGGGCATAATTTGCTAAAAGCCTACATGCCGGCCCTGAAATATTACACTACCTCCGTAAGCGGAAAAAAAACTTAATTACAAAAAGTATCGAACATATAAAGAACTCATTTCAAGCTTTCATGACATATGGTTTAAATTTGATTCTCAGCTTAAAAAAGAACTTACAAACTATATAAAATTAATCTACTCCAAAATATTCTTATACTTACAAATTTAATTTCAGTGTTTTTTTTTTAATAACATTCAGTTATCTATTTAATTATAATTTATTTAAATAATAATCATTAATTTTAATTTTGAACGCCTATCTAAGTTTTTAAAATCTTTCGGTAATCCATTATAGTTTTTAATAGTTTTGTTATATAGAATTTTGTCCACTTAAAGATGAAATTCATTAGTAATTTAGTTTGGGTATTAACTTCCATTGATAGCATTAGGTGTATTTCAATAATTTTAATTTTTTACATCAATAACTTAAATTGGGAGTATCTTGTTGTTTTTATGAATACTTACTTACCGTTGGAGTTGAAATATATTTTCTATTACTTTATTTTGCAATCGTTATAATGAGTTCATATTTTTATCCAAATTATTATCTCACACTAATATACAGAATCTGTGATCGTACTATGGAATAAGCTAAGATAAATTTTCCTCCTAAACAACTCAAGTGTTCTCATTCCTATCATTTTGAAAATTCCTGCTTTCCTTCTAGCTTTTTTATTTGGTCATTTGGTCATGTCAGATCTGCATCTAAAAACACTCATAAGTATTTTTAAACTTTTTCAATTCTATTACTGTCAAATTTAATTTTAGATACTTAATTTAACCTTCATAGAAGTAAACTCCTTTTTTGCCCATTTTTGTTTTTAGTTAACTTAGATTTTCTAGAAAACTACAATATTTTCCTGACGATATTTTGAATAATTAATTTCAAAAATGTTTTTATAAAGTTTTAAATTATTTCATCTCTTTACAAATCACTCTAAGTGCCGCATAATCATTAAAAATATTCACCTCCAAATCAAACCACTTCATCTATTAGAATTGTATAATTCGTATTTTATATGATGAATTTCGAAAATATTCCTGAAAACTTCTAAATCCTTTATTACTCCTATGGGCATCGTTTCTTCGTCCTCAAATGATCATTCTAACATCCCGTATTTAACTAAAACTCTTATTTACGGGCCGTTTTACTAAAATTACTGTATATGAACCACTTTACACACTTCAAAATCATTTACAAACTCCCAAATTTTATCACATTAAGGGTTAACCAGAGACCACCAAAAAAACAAACTTTTTAAATCTTTTTAAAACCGGAATAATTTTTTGTAGGTACCTTAAATTTTTTTTTTTACAAGAACATTTTTTTTTTAGAATAATTACCTTTTCACCTTTAATATTTTGTTTACTGTTTGTTACCTGTAATCACCTTAATCCTTTTCAATCCAATATTGTTGTTATGTTTTTGTTTTGCTTACCTTTAAAATTTAATTAACATTAAAAGCTCGTAATAAATTTTCTTACCAGCATTAAGTACAATTTATTCACATAATTTTTTTTTATATATATATTATATACTAATACATAGGTATATATGTATATAATAATAATTATAGCAATAATAATAACAGTAATAAACCTGTAAATTATTTAAAATACACATAAAATTATTTGTGATTTAGAGATTACATCAGTTCTTATTAAACCAGAACAGTTCGGTTGTTAAAAATTTGTTACCAGAAACCAAGTGAAAGTCACCGTGGAATTATTTAATTACATACATAAAAGATAACGGTTAACGATACAATAAGTTATCTTTACCGATTCACAGATATTGTCATAGTTCCAACTGCCATACCATTTAATCCATGAAATATTGAAGTGCCTCGAGTTTCAGTTTTATCAATTTTATGTGGTGATACAAAATGTGGTATCCCGTGGAGGTATAATCCTCAACAACAAATTTAAAAATTTAAGACGAGTATAACTATAATTTAAAATTTATATTTTAAATTTAATTTAAAATATATGTGAAATTCATTTAACTTTAATTAACAAAACTGTTTTCGTAGGAAAAAGGAGATGGTTTTCTGCAGCTTCTAAATGGTGAAGACGGAGGAAAATTTGAACTAATATCTAACTTTAAAGCAATTTCCTTAGCTTCACCAATAGAAACTTCAAAACTTTCATCTGTTCTCAAGCTTCCTAAAAATTCTTTAGTTGAAATATTAGTAGCTGTCGATAAACAGATTCCTCGACTTTGTAAATATTTACTTGCCATATTAATCTTTTTCAAGATTTTAATCCAAATTACTAAAGAACAAATAAACTCAAATTTTAAAATATTATTACCTACAGCTTCTGCAGTGTGTCTAGTTAAAGTAGTATATCGACTTTCCCATCTGGTTGTACAAAGCGGTTGAGTTGAAACTTTGAGAGTGTATTTAGTTAGGTTTACTTTCATTATTTTAGTTTTTTGTTTCATAATGTTTATTCATATTCGACTAATTCTGATTCAAGATTATATTATAAAAATGAAGTAAGAAGCCATATACATATAATATATGCATATACAATATACATATATCCATTTTAAAAAAGCAATTCACCACACCACAAAAAAAATTCCCAACCTTTCTCTTAATCACTTCTCTTAAAGATGAAGTTGTATTGTATTGGAATATGAAAGATGGCACAAAATAAAATTACTGTTCCTTAAATTTTAAAATCTTATCTTATAGAAAAATATTTTTCCTTGTTTATCTCTTATTCTTTTTGTTAAATATTGATATGGCATGGCAGTGGCATGGCAGTGGTATAATCATTAGCGAATAGCAGTCATATGGATGGCACAAAAAAAGGCTTTTCCTTAAATTTTGAAATCGTATGACCATTTTTTTTAAGTACCTATATATAGAACTTGCTTATGTATATGGTGCACTTTTTTGAAGTTGATAAAGGTGTGCCTTAAATAGTCACAATTGTAATGTAATTTTAATTGGATAATGAAAGAATAAATATAGATTGAATGATTTTTTTAATTCTTTACATTTAGAGTGTATTATCAGTGTGCATTGATGAGAATCAATATAGAATAGTGAATAGTGATTAGTGAATAGTATACAATACAGAAATTATTAAGGAACAGTAGAAAATGTGTGTTCCATTAATTTCGAAATCTTATAGAGAAGCTTTTGTTTTTAAATATATATGTATCTAGAAGTATGTTTTATGTATATGGTGCACTTTTCTTTAAGCTGATAAAAGTTATAGTAATGTACAATAGAAATGCGTTACTACTAACTTATACTTTATGAATTTTTTTATTTTGTTTGAAAATTATTCAAACTTTGAAATTAAAGTTTTATTTTGCATAATACCAATAATATTACATACTAGTAGAAATTAATGAGTATATGAGTATTTTAATGCAATGTAACGAAACAATAATATTTTTGATAATGATACAAATTACAAAATGGAAAATGGAAATATTTTGTTTTGTTATATACAAAAAATTGCATTAGGTACCTTTAAAATAGGAAGGTCGGTGGAGTAGTTTGTTTTTTTTTATCTTTTTATTTACTCTCAATTTTGATAAATATAATTTTTATTGTATAATCGTATAATTTTGAGGTGAATTGTTGACAACTAACTCTATTGTAATATATGATTCGTGTATACAATAATATTAAACCAACATTAAATAGCGATACACACGCATACATAACAAGAAATACAAATAAAATAAGAATCATGTAATCCAGAGTCAGGTTTAACAATTGTGATTGCCTACAATATAGCGCATAAAATATACAATGAAACACAAATCGAAATAAATAAAAATAATATGATCAGTTTATCAATTATAAAATTAATGAATATTATTCCGTCAACAAATTTAAGATTTTTTAGAAATATCTATATAGGTATATATACATTTTATATAAAATAAAATAATATGATTTAAGTCACTTTTAAATTTTTATAGTTTTCAGTTTTTATAATGTTCATTTTATATAATTATGTTTAGCTTTAGTTTTGGATATACATTGTTTCATTCTTATTAGTTTCAGTTAGAATTAGGCACATACTATTTTGCAATGAATTTTACACGAATTTAATTTTAATTGTAAGACTCTCTATACGAGCTTTAACTCTTTTTAGTTCAAAAATGAAATAAATAAATATTAGTTTTATTATTAATAAAGTTCAAAGTCACATAAACTTATTTTTTTTTTGTCGAATCTATTGTATTTTTTCTATTATTGCTTAGAATTAGACGAAATGTCTGAACCTGAAAATATTTATCCCGCATTAATCCCGCATTAATTAGTCGCAAAGCACTGATGAAGGAAGTAAGTTGCTTCCGAAATATCGATATTTGCAAAATAAATACAAATGATTAGTGAAAGGAAACTCGACTTTTATTCCATAAATATAAGGAAAATTAAATTAAGAATGTACCAGACATAATACAAACGGTCTTAAACTATAGCTGCAAACTGAACAATGCCAATTAGTGACGAAAATAAATTAAAAGTATTCCAAAGAAGAATATTGAGAAAAATATTTGATCCGAAAATAAATGTGAGCGTACCAAAGAAGATCAAATGAGGAGCTAGAAGCAATAATTGAAGGACACAATATTAAAAAAATTATTAAGGCACAAGGACTAAAATGAGCAGGACACAACAAACGATACCAAGAAGAATATTAGACGCAGTACCATGTACCACACAATACTAGAGCAAGACAAAGATCAAGATGGCTGGATGAAATCGCGCAAAATTTTTGAAAGATTGCAGTCAACGGATAGAGTATAGTTGCAGAAAATAGAGCTGGAGAAAAGTTGTAAACGAGATTAAGACTCACCCCGACCTATAGTACCAATTGATGGAGATAATTATAAAAACTTTTAAAAATAATTTTTATTTGTTTAAAATTATACAAAACAACATCAAAATAATTTTGAATGCAAAACATCGTTTCATTTTCTAAAAAAAATGCATTCTATGGCTTTAAGAAGCATTTCGAAATAAACTCCAAGACAACATATTACAAATATCCGTTATTTGCAGAATGTCTTATTTTTCTTATTGTCTCTTAAATGCTGAATTCCAATAGTTTTAGTTTTATTAGAATAAAAAAAAATATATTTTAGAGACTGTGGCGACATTTTTTTGTTACATTTAAAAATTTATATTAAAGTTGGCAGCGTAAGGATGATGTATATAAAAATATGATAGCATAGGAGAGTCGATAACGAATGGATAAAACAGACGCCGTACAATTATTAATTATACGAATACCATAATAAGCAATACCTAAATACAATAAGAAGCTATATAATATAATTAGTATATTTGCAATACATACTTTCATTTCTAATTTTAAATAAACAAATTTTTAATCAAAAATTAATAATAGATACGTAATATAAATTAATAATAGATACGCCTCATTTCATTTCATTTCATAACGCGCTAAATAAATGCAATTTAATTTTTTAGGATTTACTTTACTTATTTTACTATAATAGCAAAACTTTAATTCAAAATTACAGGTCTTATCTCATTTCTGTTTTAAGACGGTAATACTTAGGGAGTTAATTCACAGAACCTTTTGAAATATCATCATTGTTTGTGTTTTAATAAAATAATAGAAAAAAATTGCAAATTTCACTTTGTATTTGATAATGTCCCGTAATTTTCATTTTAAAATCATGGGACATCTAAAATTTTTACATTATTAAAAATCGTAACTAAGTTTATTACAGAGAAACAGAATAAGCAAAAAAAAAAAAACAACAACAAAAAAATCAAATAAAAAACAAAAATTTTAACAAGGCGGTAGTAGACCTTGATAAGATTCAGATAACTTATACCGTTTTCAATGGCAAAAACACCTGTTACATTTTAATAGTGACATATTACATCTTATACATATACACATACGAACATCAACATTAAAAAATAATATTAATGTTTAAATAACGTTGGTTAAGACAAATAAAATGGTGGTGATGTGTACAATATGAAAGTATAACAATGAGTTGGAGAACTAAATTCATACACAAACACCTTTTATAATATATAGAAAATTTGTGCGACCCATATTGAAACTATACAATATGTACTTGTATATACTAGAAATACAAAACAAAAAAGCTCTTTTATTCTTATAAATTTTGTTTTTACTTGTTTAAGGATAATATAATTTTAAAATTGAGATACTTTTATTGTTGTTTTGATTAAAAAAAAAACTTTATTTTTTCACAATATTTTGTATGCATATGAATTTTATAAATTTATTTGAACTTTATATTATGTAGTAAAGCATATTTAATTATATTATAATTATATATTATATATTTTTAATATTAAATTATATTTTTTTGTTATACTAATTTTTTAATAAAATGTACAAACATATTTATTATATTTTGTAATTTAAAAAAAAGAATAAAAAATTAATCTGTAGATTAAAACTTGATTAGAAAAGATTATCATTTACGATTTATTATTAATGATTTTTAATAAAAATATTAATAAAAACAAGTTTTTAATTTATAACAATATGAAAATTATCATTAATATAATTTTATTTAATAATACTCCAAGTTTTTTTATTCAAATTAATTAAAGCGTCAAAATTGATTTTTTTAAAGTAAAAATTTTACATCTAAATTCAAAGACTTAAATGGGACACCCATAAAATAAAAATAAAAATAATAAATTTAATAGAGACAGGGTGGGGTATAAAACAAGATGATCTAATTATGCTAAAATAAGGGGAGAAGAATAAGATTTAAAACAAAATATACAAAACAAAATGTGTGAAAAAAGGATATGCGTAAATTTTATAATAAATTATTATATTGCAAACGGTTTTTGGTCATATCTGGTATATAACAAGAGGATTGAACTTTAAGATTGTTTTTTTGTTCTATAGAAAAGTAAAGAAAGGTGAACAGTTTTCATTGAAATGAAATACTATTATTATCTATACTTATACGAGAATTAAGTAATTTTGGGGTTAGTGAGTAAGTCCACGAACCGAAATTCACAAAAAAAATCCATAAATTCAAAATCTATAAAGTTGTAGCAAATTAAAAAAAGGAGACATCCTCGCAGTATCCAGCAGCGGCTATTCATGAAAATAATTTATATAAATATTCTGCATAAACTTTGATTTTGATTCCAACTCTAAAATTTCTAATACCTCAGATTGTCGCTTAACGTGCCGTACATAATAAAGTGAAATGCGTATAAGCAATAACAAGGATCGTTTTTAGTGGATTTTAAGTCATTATGGATTTTGTTTTTTGTTAATTTAGGGACTAACCCTAATTTTGTTCTCAATTATTTAATTGTTGTTTATACACGTTTACAGTTTAAATAGAGTTATAAAATTTTTGTACGATTTATTTAAGATTAAAAAAATAAAGCTAACTTAACAATCCCAACTAATGCAAGTTACGGGTAGCTGCAATAAATTGTAACTCCTAGTAATTGTATTTTAAAAACGAATTGCGTTACAGATCAAAAATTAAATTACGTAAATAACTTCTAAATTGATACCGATGATATTGATGATGAGCCATACTTAGTTCCAGTAAAAATTGTTTCTGAAACCGAAATTTCCTTAATTGATGGTTACCATGTTAATGGTTTACAACAAGTCTCTAGTAAAACTAATTATTTAGACATACAGTTGGATCTTATTTTCACTTCGGACTAGAATAATTAGATAGAAATCAATCAGACTTTTCCTCTTGTTACTATCGACAATAACCATCCTCCGATTTGTTTCTCATATTGTTATAACAGCCCTACTAATAACACTTTTTCCAACTCCTATAGGTACAACTTTTCTAAAGCAAATTATGTAGCTTTAAATCATTATTTTTCTTCACGCTCAGTGAATATTTTTAATGCTCTTTATCATCGGACAAATTATGGGAACTATGAACTCATTAAGAGGATGTTTATATTATCCAATAAATATAAAAGCTACATTGATCTTTCATTAAGTGGAAGTCAAATTATTTGCTACAATTATTAATTGCCACAATTCTCTTGGACTCCTCCGGTAGGGGCTTAGAATACTTCCGCAGTATGGACTGCTTGTCGTAAAAGGCGACTAAAAGTTTAAATAAAAATCCCGAAGCGACTGACTCGGAACGATCGGCAGAAGCCACGGCTGTCGGCGAGGGCTTTGCTGACCTCAAAAGCAGGTCAGAGTGGTCGCCAGTGGTCCAAAACACAAAAAATGAAAAAAATAATATAGCGGATCCGTTTAAGAGGAGCGGAAAAATGAATAGATCACCACCACTTGGAGATCAAATGAAAGAGAGTGCCCTGTATAACAAATGGCAGAAAGCTGTCAATAAAACAACACAACTAAAACAGTTCTCCAAAATAGGTTATTTCCTCAAAAAAAGTAACCGACCCGGGAAAAGTTAAGAAAAAACAATCTCCACCGCCAATAATTGTGGATGAATTTAATAACTATAACGAATTCTGCGAGAATTTAAGAAAAGTAATAACAGAAAAGCAGTTTGAGATGAAACTTCTTGGCAAGAATTGTATAAAAATCAATTTGTTAGATGTAGATGATTACAGAACTGTAACAAAAGCGCTATCAGAGTATAAATATAATTGGCACTCATACGAAAGTAAGCAGCAAAGACCAATAAGAGTAATGGTGAAAAACCTGCCGCACTCGTGTAAAACAGAAGAAATAATTAAAGATCTTGAAAATAGAGAATACAAAATAATAGAAGCTGCGAACAAACGAAGCTGGAAAAATAAAGTACCATTAAACATGTTTATGTTAACTTTCAAAGCTGAAGAAGATATTAACAGAATTTACAAGATTAAAAATATTTTAAAATGTGTGGTGCATATTGAGCCATTAAGAAAAAATAAACTTGCAGTACAATGTAAATCATGCCAGGCATATGGTCATACACAAAAATACTGTGGAAAAATCCCAAGATGTGTGAAATGTGCAGGTAGACACCATACAAGAGAATGTTCAAAACCTAAAAATTAACCACCAAAATGTGTACATTGCGGAGATCAACATCCAGCTAATTATAGAGGTTGCATGATCGAAAAAAAAGCAAAAAATTAAATTAAAAAATATGCACATAAATCCACAAAAACGGAATATAAATATTAGACAATACGCTAAAAAACAAACTACAAATTATCTGCAAACGTCGCAAGTTAAACCAGATTTCCAAACAAATACAATCAGTAAAACTTATGCACAAGTCCTTACGGGGAAAAGAAGTGTTCATAATAACGAGCAGGAAAATGATTTAAAACAAAGCATCTTGCTTATATTAGCGAATTTGGCTGTGAAACAATATCATTCATATAAAATTCAGAGGTGGAGAAATACATTAAAGATATCCAACTAACAGTGTGGGAAAATGCTCCAGTGTTAAAACAAAGAGTAAAAGGAAACAAACATTCACCAAAAATCTTAGAACTAATTGCAACAAAACGCAGAGCAAGGAAAAAATGGCATCAAACTAGAGCTCCACAAGATAAAACTAGGCTAAATAATCTCACGCAACAACTAAGAAGAATAATTAAAGAAGTGAAAAACAAATCGATTAATATATATTTAGAAAAATTAACAAATGATAAAAGCACTGATTACTTTCTTTGGAAGGCAGCTAAAAATCTGAAGAGACATATTGAACAAATTCCTATTGATATTGATACAAATTATTGAAAGAATGAATTTAATCCCGGATCACCAATTCGGTTTTAGAGAAAAACATGCTATAATAGACCAGGTACACAGAATAACAAACACTATTGAAAAAGCTCTAGAGGAGAAGAAGGTCTGTTCAGAAATCTTTTTGGACGTGGCTCAGGCATTCGATAAGGTGTGGCATAAGGGATTGAATTGTAAAATGAAAACAATCCTTCCAAAAGAACATTCGGAAATCATAGCAAGCTGCTTATCAGAGAGATACTTCTACATAAAATAGGAAGGAGCATATTCCGATCTTAAAGAAATTAATGCCGGGGTTCCTCAAGGAAGTGTACTTGGCCCGGTACTGTACCTGCTGTACACTTGTGATTTTCCTGCACTAGAAAATAATATTATTGCGACGTTTGCAGATGATACAGCGGTTCTGGCTGTTGGAGAAAATAATAAAGAATCCATCGAAAAGCTGGAGAGAGCTATAACAAAAATCCAAGATTATACAAAAAGATGGAGGCTAAAATTAAACGAAGCTAAGTCAGTACATGTGTATTTCACAAATAAAAAAATTTACCATAAACCAGTATATATAAATGGTCAAGAAATACCCCATTCAAATACTGCCAAACATCTTGGTATGACGTTAGATGCGAAACTTCGCTGGAAAGCTCACATAAAAAACAAGAAGGAAGAATTACAAATCCACTATAGAAAAATTAACTGGCTCATAGGTAAGAATTCTACCTTAACAATACAAAACAAACTTCTGCTCTATAAACAAATACTGAAAACAGTATGGTCATATGGCATCCAGCTATGGGGATGCAGCAAAAAAAAAATAGAGATATTATTCAGAGGTTCCAGAATAAGGTCCTAAGAAACATTGTGAACGCGCCCTGGTTCATAAGAAACTATGACCTACATAGAGATTTGCAAATAGAATCTGTCGATAAGGAAATACAGAAATTTGCAAGAAGTCACGAAAAAAGGCTTCAGCACCATGTAAATGTGGAGGTAGTCCAGCTCCTGGATAATAGAAATATAGCCAGACGACTCAAAAGAGTAAAACCTTTTGAGTTAGTGCAGCAATAATCACCCACATTCTTGAGGACTCGTCGTGCTGGTGATCGGAGGTTGACCCATTCCCACGTTTAGATAGATTTGTTTTTACGGGATTGGTGACGGATTTCGTTATGTTGACTGCCAACGAAACGAGGTTTTTCACAAGTCTTCCATAATTATAAATGCTTTCGGAGAGCTGGTTGGATTTTTGTCGCTGATGCGATGGGTTTTCGAGGTTATGGATGAATACGCCAAAGAAAAAGTTAGATAGACATCACTGGATGTAGTCTACATTGAAAAATAAAATAAAGCCAAGAAAAAATTGCTCATTAGTCCTGTAGGACTAGATCGCAATATAGGAAAGGTGTGGTTTGGTGGGTAAGAATCCCACACACAATGTCAAGTTACGGGGCTCATTGTGTCTTTTGAAGATTCCCACCAGCCTGCGTATAAAAAAAAAAAAAAAAGCAGCACATTGTCTTATCATCACACTTCCGGAACGATGAACCTCTTGTTTGCATCGTACGAACTATCGATATTGTACTAAAAAAAAGTTAAAAAAAAAAAATCGAGGGCTTTGAGAAACGGAACCCGGACCTTTTTTGCTGGAGGCGGCTCAATTTCTTGGATTTGACACTTTCCATCAGTCACCACCTAGAAGATGTAGTTCTGTTATCCGTTGATTGATAAAGGTTTGCTACATGAAATTTTTATTATGAATATTTATCATATCCAGTCAAATGAAAAGCAGGCAAATAAAATGCCGGCAAAGGAAAGGCAGGCAAATGGAATGCAGGCAAATGAAAATTCAGACAAATGAAAAAACAGGTAAATGAAAAAACAACCAAATGAAAAAACAGGCAAATGATACTACTGGCAAATGAAATACAGGCATATGACACGCTCCCAAATTGAAATGATGGAAAACAATTCATAACGAAATATTGAGTACGAACGAGTTTTATCAAACTTCATTGAATTTCGAGGACCGGGCATTACTAGTTATTCATTAATTTAAAAAGCTTACAACTAACGCTAAGCAATTTTATATTGGAAACAAATACCAAGTTATTTTGAATTTTTGATAATAGACTTAACAAACATCTTTATTTGTTACTCATTTTCCTGAACTCATTTTAATCCCCTTAAAATTCTATCAAAACCAAATAATTACGAAAACGAGGTCAAAAAACCTTTGTTTCAAATAAATACTTTCTAATAAATATTTCTTTGTATGTAATAATAATAATATATAACTATTGTTTAAGTATGTAAATGTACAAAATTCTGAAGTATTATGTTTTTTATTGACAATTCAAATTTCAAAAATTTTTCCAATTAAATATAATCTTCTGGAAAGAAATAACAAAAAAAATTCATTACATTGGCATAATTTGAAGAATTCTAATATTTTTTGTTTTTTTGTGCTTTTTTATGATTATCTCTTCTATAACAACTTTAACACATGACCAGAATATTTTTTACACCTCCAACTTAAAAACAAAAATAAACATAAATTGAAAAAATATTCTACATCCGTTTAAAATTACAACAAATCCTTTTTCAAAAATATTCATGCACATATATATATATATGTACATACATACATACATGCATGTATATAACGTGTGTATGGATAGAACAGTTTTATATTACTTTAGCAACTGAACAAGGTTTCATTACTTTTATTGAAATTCTTTAGACAAAGTTCATTGGTATAATACCTTTTATTCTCCTTCAAACAACTAGGGTTTGAATACACTTTTCTAAGGATTCTTCTTTTAACATGATTGTTTATTATTCACATATAAATAAAATATACATATACAATATAATACACATGTATATAAATACACAAAAAACTATACGAAATATAGGAATAAATAAAATAAAATTGCAAGGAATTTTCTTGATCGAAAATAAAACATTAATACAACATAAAAAAAATAAAAACAAAAAACAGAAAAAGCAGAACAATAACAAAAGGAGCAACACGAAATAAAAACAAAAATTATAGCGAAATTGCAAAAATATTTTTCCCATCAATAAAATTCCATCACAACTTATGAAGTTAAAACGTGTCATTTATCAACTTTATATATTTTATATAATATTAAGAGTCCTTTATAATTCCCATTCCAGGAGTTAAAATAAAATATTTTATATTATAATTCCTCAAAACTTTAAGATATATTTCAATGAAATAATAAAATATAATCGAATTCAATGATTTAAACTGCAAAGGCTTTGCGCTTACCCTAAGTAGCAGGCGCAACTCATTGGTCAGTTTATAACACACCATTACTGGTCGATGATGAGAATATGATGTGAAAATAACTAATGTTGAGCACAGGTTAGTTATATATATGGATATTCATATATACAATCTTGTCATAATACAGTTATGACATTAGATCGAAGTTAATATATTGAACTTTGTAATATTATTTTATATTAAATTAAAACAGTTCATAAAATATTACCCAAGCGCATTGGTAATATTTTATTTAATAATTAATTTACAAATTTAACATTTGTTGAATACGTATAGAATTCTATGTTTGAATTTTCAATCATGAATTTATCTACCTTATTAAGCTATATCAAAGCTCTCTTAACTTTCGATTTTTCTCAGCTAAAGTATTACAGCAGGTGTACCATCACTTTCTCACATTTTACACAACATATTCATAGTAGATTTGCCGATGCCTATTTCTACACAAGTTCAAATTGAGAATGTTATTTGAAGAATAGTATCATGGTGATATTTTTTTCTTCCGAAATGAAAATATAAAAAGTTCTTGTCATAATGGTGAATAGTCCAATTCACCTGCAACAGTTGGCAATTTTTCACTAATAAAAGAGGTTTCAAAAGAGCCATATTTTTCATGTTCAATTTTTTATTTAAATTTTTTTACGAATTCTATTTTTTCTCCAATAATATAATGTGAAAGCAACATATATCAAAAAAATTAATGGAAAAATGAATGATAAATTGAAGGCCAGAAACGGGTCTAATATTATGAACCAGTGATGATGTTGTTAACAAAGACTTCTTTCTTTTTTTTTAAATTAACCAACAATTGTGCAATTGCACAGAGGCCCACTAGTATGTGTAAATCATAACATCTATAGTTTAGGGAGTGATATTCTTCCATTAACCAATGCATTTTTATTTATTTTGAAAATGCAAATAAATGTTGTCTCTATTTAAATTTTCCACATAAGTTTTCTCTTCAAGTGAAATCTCTTAGATAATAATCGGACTATCTTGATATCCGATACTAAATAATTCAAATCACATCTCTGATTTACACCGTGATAGTAATGTTTTCTGATACTGTCAATTTAAAAATGGATATTTTTCCAATCTTCTTAGCAATTTTGGCTTCGTTTAAATGTTTTTGAAATTTTACTGTTAATAATCTCTTTGTCGGTCCATTTCGTCTAACATTTGTTACAGGATATTTTGTAGATTCCGCTTTTATCTGTTTTTTTTTTCTTTTTTATACTTTATTGATACTACTAGTACTTATGACGTCTATATTGTGTTTTTTTATTTTATCTCTATTGACTTCCTTATTTCATCATCATTATGTGATTGAAATTCTTTTAGTCCTTTCTGTTTTGCGTTCCTGTAGGAACAATGTAATGAACTCATCCCTTCTCATATTTCTCATTTTCATTTACTATAAATTTTATGTTCTCATGAATATTGTTAAGATTATCTTGTCTTCTGCAACTATTTAACGCATCTCATTACTTGGTTTGTGTATTTTAGGTATGCATTTAATTCTCAGCAGAGATGGATTCGGCAGCTCTTTAGTTATTTTTCCTAACAACGAAGCACACTCTTAATAGGCTTTGCAAATTGTCTTGCAAAGGGTCTTTGTTGAGCTCCTAATATGTGTCACTATTTATTTCCTTTAAAATCGGTGTATAACCATTTTGTTTATTATAACCAATGAAATTACCTTTGTCTGGCTTTCACACAATACACAATTTAATTTTTTCTTTAAGAACTCATTAGATTTAGTCTTACTGTTCCTTATGGTGCTTATTACATAATAATATTACATATAATTTTTATAGTTGGTAATTATTATCACCAGTTTTAATCCACTTTTAATCAGTTAATAATAATCACATATCAATTGATTTGTTTTTATAATTAAATAAATTAAAACTCAATCGCTTTTTTGTGTATACTTAATTGGATTTGCATTTAAAAAAAATGTAAAATTTTAATTTTCAATACCACCAGTTCACATTTGTGATAAAATTTTAAAAACAGACTAACTATATTTCAGAGTCATCCTTCTTATTTGTTCTTTTTTCTGATTTGCTCTTTTGTCTCTCATGTTTTATATTATTTTATTTTCTATTTTGTTTTTATTCGTTCTAAATTCTACTACCTATATCTTTATAATATTTAATTTTTGTTTTTAATTTTTTATTTTTGTTATTATAATTTTAATTTAATTTTAATTGTCATTTCTTAAATTGAACTTTTTAATTATTTTACTTTTTTGAATTTTTTCTTACTTCTGCGCTATAATCCATTTTTTTAGTGTAACGGTTTAACCTTTATGTAGCCAACAATATTGTATAATTTATTTATGTACAGTGTTGTATTTTTTTGTTTTTTTCTTAAGTTGAATTAATCCCATGTTCTTCTGAATATCCGAATGATCCTATATTTATCATTAAAATTTTATTTGTTTAGAAAAGGTATACTTTATAAATTGTACTATATTGTAGTATGAATAAATGATGATTATATTAATCTAATCTATCTAATCTAAAAATAGCTATTAATGAATAAATCAATTTTCAGTTCTAATGTTCATAAACTATGATGGAGCATGAAAAATATACTTAGTAGCTATAACGTTTTTTTTACTAATATATTTTTCTTGTACTAAAAATATAAACACCACAATGCTACCGCAGATTAAAATGGATGATTCAATTATTCTATATGGGTTTTTCGACCTGGTCCAGTACTCTGTATCATTGGGATAAAATAAATAACAAAAAATAATTGAGGGTATAATGTGCTAACCAATTAAATAAAATAAAGCTATTCTATTTAAGAAGGCTAAGTTTCTGACAATAGTAGTAGTTTTCCACATTTAATGAGTTGATAAGCCAGTAATTTGACAAATAAATGCTCGAAGAACATAGTAGATATTGTAGTAAAAAACTTGCAGTACCGTACTTAATTAATCACAAAAAGGTAATTCTACCTAAGTTCTGTTGCTGTCAAGAACATAAAAAAAAAACTATAAATACTCTATTTATGCAATGTTCAAACTCTAATTATGCTATGTTTCCCAAATTGTAGCGCTGTCTTTTCAAGGGAGATATTGTGAATTCTCAACGTCAAAAATCTTCAACGCGTTCAACGTTTGGGTTTATACTTGGGTTTACGTTTGAAAATTTTGTTAAATTTACATATACATGTCTTTTGTACAAAATTATTGTTGTAAATTGGTGTCGTCAAATCTTTAAACAAACAATAGAAAATTATGCGAGAGTAACCAAATCCTCTAAACATTAGTTGCCTTGATTGTATCGAATTGTTATGAAAATATTGAATCTGGGATAGAAAATGATGATAAAGTAAGTGTTCATGAAACGCTACATATAAATGTTGTTTCAGATACAAGTATTAAAAGTAAGATTACGTTTCATCAATTAAGTATACTTAAATATACTAAAGAAAGATTTAGAACTAAAATATGTAGAAATAATATAATTACTACTTATTATTTAAATCGCAAATCAAAAGCTAATAATTTTAGTGACAGCTTACATAACGTAGTTAAAAAAAAATGTTAATAACAAGGTAACTAAAAAAAGCCCAAAGAACTTCCGACATGAAGACAAGAAAAAAGACATAATATTATGCCACAGTATGGTTCAATAATAGGGAAGAATGGCGTAAATATAAAGTCTTGAGAAATAAATTTGCAAATCTGCAAAAAATAATTTTATAGGAAATAAATTGACAATCCATGACACGATCAAAAATCTATGTTGTGCAAAAATATGTATTGAACAAGAAAAATTAATTTTGATGAAGAAATTATTGAAGAAAAATTAGCAATCGCAAAAAAATTATAAAATAATTGTTTTATAGACAGCATAAATAAGATTAATAATTAGAATCCAAAAATAAACTTTTAAATTCAAAATAAGTAAGAGTTATATTAGTTCAGTAAGTTATTCTGATAAGCGAATCACTTTTTTAGTACCGCTAGAGCATCACTTTGCATCACATTTGATATACTGAGAAACTGTTAAAACTGTAAAAATTTT
Organism: Argyra leucocephala; assembly: GCA_963942445.1. NCBI lineage: Eukaryota > Metazoa > Arthropoda > Insecta > Diptera > Dolichopodidae > Argyra > Argyra leucocephala. The sequence goes on from OZ012678.1 coordinate 112,170,949, forward strand.
TTTTTTTTGTTTTGACATGTTTTGTTTTAATTTTCTGTTTGAAGAGTGAAATTAAGTGAAGTTAAACTAAAAAATTTTATATATATTAAAAAATATTTTTTCATTTATATTACGAAAATCGTCCGAGGAGGAGGAAGAGACGCATTTACTTAAAATAAAAAGAAAAAATTGAGGAATAAATCGAATCCATTAGATTTACGTAGGTCAGTTATTACAACTATATGAATATATGATGTGAAATAAAAAGAATGTGAAAAATTGGGATTTTATAACAAATTTGTATTTCCAAGATTGGAACACATGTAAAAATCATTGCACCAACCAACATTCAAACTGTCTCCTATTTGTAACTTTTCTATAATTAAAAATGTAAAATAATATTTAATAATTATTTCTAAATACAAATAGAAATATATATATAAATAAAATTAATTTACTTGATTATTACGTTTGTTATATATTTAATTTTTTCCCCAAAACAAATGCCCCAAAACAAATGCAACATAGACAAGAAAAACAAAAGACAAAACCTAGGCAACCTAGTGCACAGAGACAGAATTTCATTGAAACTCCAGAGATACCTAAAACTTTTACGTCGAAAAAATTCGTAGGAGGCTTATCATATTCACAGGTAACACAAAATAACCTAAGTCAAAAAAGAAACCCGAAAGAACAAAATAAAGTTTCTACACAAAAGTTGACTGAAAATACCATTATGCAGATGATGCAAAATATGATAAAAATAATGAGTGAAATCTCAACAAGACTATGCACATTAGAAAACAAACATAATGAAACATATATGTATACACCAAAAAATAAATCCGCAAGGCATGGTTAAGAACGCACTTCGTATAGTCACGTGGAATGCCAATGGTATTCTGAACAAGAAAAATAATTTGGAATTCTATTGAGAACACAAAATATTGATGTATGTCTCTTGACAGAAACACATATGACAGATAAGTCATCGCTTAAAATAAATGACTATACATGCTACAGCGCAAACCATCCAAGTAATACACATGGAGGTGGTAGCTCAATTTTAATAAAGAAAGATATTAAGCACCACGAGGAACTTAGTCTAGAAATAGATGAATTCCAACTAATCGTGCTACGAATTATGTCTGTTAAACAAAGCCTTTGTGTCGGTGCATTATATTGTCCACCCAGATATAACATAAAAAATAACATGTTTGAAGACATTTTTAAACTACTTGGCGAAAGATTTATCCTGGGAGGTGACTACAACGCCAAGCACATAGATTGGGGGTCTAGAGTAACCTCTGAGAGAGGAAGAGAGTTAAGAAAAGCTATAAAAGAAAAAGGCTGCATTTACCAATCTACCGGTAAGCCAACATATTGGCCAACTGATAGAAATAAAACTCCTGATCTGCTTGATTTTTATATAGCAAAAAAAATTTCACCCAATTATATTAAGCTAGAAGATAACCATGATTTGGACTCAGATCACTCTGCAGTCATACTAAATCTATATGAAAAGGTTATTAAGAAACAGTCGAAACCTCTGCTAACGAACAAGACAACTGACTGGGCTAGCTTTAAACAAAAAATAGAAAACAAAATAAACATAAAAACAAAACTAAGATCCAAATGTGATATAGATTCTGAAGTAGAAAATTTTATTAAAATTATTCAAAATGCTGGATGGAATTATACAAAAAATTGTGAATATAAATCGGTAGGATTCAACTACCCTAGAGAAATATTAAATATGATAAAAATAAAAAGAAGGGCTAGACGCAGATGGCAACAATCGTGTGATCCGGCAGACAAAACTCTGCTAAATAGGTTAACTCAGAATCTTAAAAGAAAAATTAAAGATATTAAAAATGAAAATTTTGAAAAATATATAAAAAATTTATCAGCTAAAAGAGAAAATAACTACTCGTTGTGGAAAGCAACAAAGAGTACAAAAAACTCGATCTCTCAAATCCCGCCAATCAGAATGAAAAGCGGTGAATGGGCGAGAGATAATAAAAATAAAGCTGAAACATTCGCAGATCATCTTGAAGAAATTTTTTGTCCAGACGAGACAGATTCGGATGATCTCACTGAAGAAAATAATAATTGGCAAGAAAATGTCATATCACCATTTTCAGAGAGAGAAATAGTTGAACAAATTAAAAAACTCAGAGATAAAAAAGCTCCAGGTTTTGATCTAATTACGTCGGAAGAACTTCCGAAAAAAGCTACAACAATGCTAACACGCATTATAAACGCTGCTATAAGAATATGGTATGTGCCGAATATGTGGAAAATAGCAGAGATAATTATGATACCAAAGCCAGGTAAGCCCATAAATGAGGTCAAATCCTACAGACCAATATCATTACTACCAATAGTATCAAAACTATTTGAAAAACTACTATTGATTCGAATGAGACCGATCATAGAAAATAGTAATCTGATTCCAAATTATCAATTTGGCTTTAGATCTAAGCACTCGACAATCGATCAAATTCATAGAATAACAGACACAATAGAAAAAGCTTTAGAGGAAAAGAAAGTATGTTCTACCATATTTCTAGATGTAGCCCAAGCTTTTGATAAAGTAAGGCATCGAGGCTTAATAAATAAACAAAACAATATGTTACCTAAACAATACGTAGATATACTCTCATCATATCTAGAAAACATACTATTCAGAATAAAACAAGACGAAGAGTATTCTACTATTAGAGATATTAAAACGGGTGTGCCTCAAGGTAGTATTCTGGGTCCCATACTGTATTTGCTCTACACCAATGATTTACCAGAAATGGAAAATATAACTGTAGCTACATTCGCTGACGATACTGCGTTGATGGCAGTAGGATCAAATATTGACGAGGCTACAATTAAATTGCAAAGAGCAAGCGACAAGCTATACCTCTGGACAAAGAAATGAAAAATTAAACTCAATGAGTTAAAATCAGTACATGTAAATTTTACAAATAAAAAATTAGAAAATCAACCATTGGTAAATCTGAATGGGGTCAATATACCCCAAGAAAACAATGCTAAATACCTAGGAATGACATTAGATGTCAAACTTAGATGGAAAGAGCACGTCAAAAAGAAAAAATTTGAGCTTGAAAATAAATATAGAGAAATGTACTGGCTCTTAGGTCGTAATTCTAAATTACTTATACATAACAAGATTTTGTTATATAATCAGATAATCAAACCGATATGTATCGTTTTTTCTGACAACGAAGAAAAAAATCGATTCTCGTAATACCACGAAAATCGAAGCGATGCGATAAAAACCGATCAGTATCGCTCTTATTTCGCAGAATACCAAAAATAAAATTTATCATATTTTTCAGTACGTACCGAAAATTTCGCTTCTCAGAATAAGACCCAATCTCTTAGTAAATATGAATAATAAAAGAGGCAACAATATCGTGAGCACAAAAGTATTTATTGATTCATTTTGATTTTATTGGTTTTAACTTTTTTTCTATCATTAATAAATCCTTATAAAATGGAAGCTTTCTAGAGATTTGGAAAGAAAGCGTAGTAATTCCAATTGAAAAAATTAGAGGTTCTTGTAAATATGAAGACTTTAGAACAATAAATAACATAAATACGGAATCAATAATTATGGAAAAAGTTCTTAATGTTTAATTAGAAGATTATTTTAATAAATTTAACTTAATTACAGAAAATCAATCTGCTTTAAACCATAGTTTTGAATCTCTATTAAATTTGGTAGTTAGTAATGGAAAATGGATGTGCACGATAGAAAAATTTTATTAGCTGTTTTTATAGGCCAACTTTATAGGTCCTTTTCCTTTTCGAAATGTGGGTCGTTTTATTAAATTATATTAATTATTTGGTATATATTTTTGTATATTATATATTATATATTTATATTATTTTTGTTTATTAGTTATATTCTTTATTAATTATTAAATTATATTTGAACCGATGTGGTTCATTTACATGTAGTACATTTCAGTAATGTTCACCATTTGAAAAGTTTTTCGGTTCTCACGGAGTTTGAGCCCGTACTCCTTCGGTCGTTACATTACAGATACTACAGAATCGTGCAATGAGATAATTTATGGGAAATTTGAAATCAAAATTTGAAAGCAATTTGAACATTTTTAAAAAGAATGTTATTAATTATGTTAAAAATAATTTTTAAAAAACAATATAAATTTTTTTTAGATTAGATGCTAAGAATAATAAAAATTATAGTTAATAAGGAATTAATAATAATATCTAACTGATAAGTTAGTTTGAGTAAGGTCCTGATAGGTTTGAATATTGTTATTCTTCGGCACGACACAATGATCGAATAACACAATGACTGCAAAGTGAACTTTTAAAAAATGTTCATACAGGCAAAAATTGTTCACATAAATTGCATTGTAAATATTTATGTAAAAAGATAACAAAGAAAAAAAACTTTTTTAGGTAGAATAAAATAAAAAATTTCCAAAGATTGTACAATTAACATATACAATACGCTGATACTACCACATTTCCACTACTGCTCTTCAATTTTGTTCCTAAGTAATGAAACACAATTGAACTAGAATTAGAGCCCGTATCAAAGATATGCTAAGTACATTGAAATGGATGGATGTTAGAAGTAAATTGAAGTATTCTGATGTTTAAACTTAAGTGTAATTCACTACCCAATTATATGCAGAAACACATGTATGTATGTTTGTTGGATATTATTATTTACGAAACAGGGGAGATTTTAGAATACTGTTATACAAAAAACAATAGCACACAAAACTCACTCATGTACAGAGGAGTACAAATTTTCAATGAATTACCAAATAACATAAAAAATTAAATTAGAATTAGTATTTTTAAATCAATTTTTTAACGAGAACATAATATGTAGATAATTTTAAAATTAATTGTAAAAATTACAATGTTTCTTAGAGACTAATAAAATAAATTTAAATCTAAATCTAAAAAAAGAAATGCACCTCACTTTACAGAGTCAGATCCAATAAACTACGCACGCAGTTTTGTGAAAGGGAATGAATTGGTACCGTAAACTTTTATTAGGAATTTTTGGCAGTTAAACTTTTATTAGGAACAGCAGTAGTAAACGCTTGCTTTATTTAGAACCAAGTAACAAAAAAAAATTCTAATTCGGACCTCTAAGGTAAAGTTGGTGACAGAGTTATTAAACATCGAAGGTAAAGAACAAACAAACAATAAACTATAAATATTAATAAAAATCAATTAACAAAGAGAATGTATTCCACTGGAAAACATTTACGAAGAAAATTTTACAGACAACGTGCTAAAATGTTGCAAAGTTTTCATGATCAGTATTCTGGCTTGCCCCAAAAGTGCTTGGATTGTTTGAATTTTGAAGCAATTAATGTTTAACAAGATGTATCATTAAAATCATTAAAGAACATAAAAAAAAACATATTTGCCAACTTTTTCTTTCTAATTGCCATACATTTCTGACATATCGTAAAACCATTATTATTTTGGTGTTCCGTGGTGGGCACACAATATGTTTTCTATTGGAATTCTTATCTAAAGTAATATACATATTCGAGTGACAGTGTTTTTCTTTCCTGAATTGCCGTCAGACACATTTAAATGACATGGCCTGTTAGGAAACATTACTGTCATTCGAATAAGTATGACATGGAAGTCAATGTGTTAAGGCATCTATAATTTTTTGTGAAAATTGTTGTACTTTGGAATTCGTTACGTAACACTTTCCATAATGAAAATAAATATAAAAAATTTACCAAGCTGTATGGTGAACTTTTCAATGGTTGATTTTGATGTTGTGCCACAGTAATAATAATACTTAACTTTTTTTTAAGTAATTTTTATGTTCGAGATTTCTCTTTTTTCTTCTGGGATTTATTATATAATATCGTAATTTTAGTTTTAGCTGAAGCGTTTTTTCATATCTATTAATTACATTTAATGTTCATTTTTTTTTATATTTTCTATACTACATATTAAAAAGACTTGTACGTGTAATATTTGAATAAAATAAAATCTATTTTTATTTTGTTTTCTCCTTCATTTGTTAAATACATGAAATTGAATACACCCCAAATAATAAACTATATACGAAAATATTGATTTACTAAACTTTAGTCCTATACCCTTATGTCAATGAGAAAATTGTGTCTAATCAAAAACTCCTATTCTGTATTCCAAAATATTAATTGAATTCATTCGAATTTTTGCATGGAATTTCATTAATTGATTTTTAAAAAAAAAAAATTTTTTTACCTTCCTTATATTTAACAAGAGCAACAACCCCTATCACCACCCGTACATTATCAGTATAGCAGAAAATTACTTAGCACAATTCTATACTCAAACACGAACGATTTTCATTCAAAAACAAATCATTTTCTTTCTTCTTGTCAATTTAAAAGTACATAGCATTATATATTATATACAATAGGTACTTGTTAATACAAAGTTGTTATATATTACATTATTGCAAGAGAGGCAATTTTATGGAAAAGGATATGGTTATGACACCGAAACAATAAAGGCGTAAATTCTAACAAAAAAAAAAAAAACTCTTATCCTTAAATTTCAATCCAACTCAAACTTTAACAATATTATTTTATATTACTATATAATATTTTTTATATAACATTTTTTAATTTATAGATATTAAATATTCATCATTTTAAAAAATACTATATTCAATCTCTCTGGGATATTCACTATGGGATGGGGGTAGGTATATACATTATTAATTTTCTTATTGCTTCGAGGCAATACATTTACATTTGGTTTACGAGTAGTTGTTGTTAGTTTAGTTGTTCCTTTTTGTTTTGTTGTTCTTATTCTTTTTCTTGTTCTTCATTTCTCTGTTTGTATTCCAGTAAAAGTGGTTTAATTTAAAACTTCTCGTATTATAATTTTTTTTCTTCATTTTTGCAACCTTTATCTTGATAACTTTATTTTATATCTAGATAAATTTTTTGTTTTTGTTTTTGTTATTGTTTTTGTAAGTTGGATGCAACTAATAGCAACCAATATGTTGAGTGAGTTCAATGGCAAATTCTTGTACCTATATACATAATAATACCATAGTCGTTATCTTAATAATATAGATTAACAAAAATGAGTTCTTTTGTTTTAAATATATTTTTTTAATTAATAATCTACAAACTAATGAGAACGTGAAAAAATAATATTCTCTCTAGAAAACGTTTACCTATTTTGATTTTTTTTTTTTTAAATTCAAAAGAAAAAAATAAAAATAAATTATTTAAGAAATAAAGGATGGAAATTGTGCTAGATCATTGCGCTACGTCTACACGAGATATTTTTGCCGTTGTTTTAGTATCTGACAATGCATTATTAACCCCAACATTATACTTTATACCTATACGTAATTGAAATAATCAAATTGAAAACGGATGCTGGTATACGACGGTTTTTTTGAATTTATATTATGATAGCAAAATAAACTTTTTTTTGTCCGAGAAAGCTTGAAGGTCTCTTTATTTTGAATTTCGTTGAATGATCCATTGCGACTTCCACCTTATTTCCACCGTCTTAAGTTCATTGACTTGCAGTCGTTGTCTGATCGTCGGGTTATTGCAAATATCTCTTTTATTCACCGGATCATTTCGGGTAAGACGCTAGCCCCTGAAATTTCAAATTATTTGGTTGAAAGATCCAATCAGAATCAGAACCGTTGAATTGTTCCGTATTCCCTTCCACCCTACTGAATATGGTATATTCGAGCAAATCACTAGAATGCTTCATGAAGTAAATTCTAACTCTAGTTCTTTTGATCGACAACTAAGTGCGTGGACTGTTTTTGACGATTACGTTTTAATGTACGTACATTTGAAACTAACTAACAACTGTTGTTCTTTTTAGCTTTGATACTTTCGGCCTAACTTTTGAAAGTATTTTTAATAAATGTATAGCCATTAACACAGATATTAACTTATGACTTTTATACTTCTACTAACAGCATGTATCTGGTTTAGTTTATTTTTAGATTTTTCTAATCAATGGTGGCGGTGTTTTTTACTAACCATACTGGAAATGAAGCAAGCCTTCGTCTAGTAATAGACGTCTGATGTGCTTGCTATAAGCATAAATCTGACAATAATTTTTGGTGCTCTCAATTTTTTAATTAATCAACTCTTTTTCCATAACATTCAAATATCAAGTTATTATTTAGAGTAATAATTTAATAAAAATATAAACACAAAAGCATAAAAAGACAAGTAAAAGTTGACAAGTAACCTTTTATTTTATTATCAAAATGTAAGAGGATTACGCACATAAACAACATATATCTTTAGAAACTCTGAAGTTCTTAATTCAGATATACTTATGCTTACAGAAACTTGTTTATGTCCATCTATTAACTCTCTGGAATTATTTGACAATTCCTACTTAGTTTATAGGAACGATAGATCATAAATAATTTAGTAGCTTCAAAAGGAGGTGGTGTTCTTACTTCAATTAAGAATAGTTTCAACTCGTCAGAGGTAGAATTACCTCAGATATCAAATTGTGATGTTGTAGCAATTAAAATAGATTTAAAAACATCAAACTTATATATTCTATGTTGCTATATACCTCCAAATAGTAGTTTAAATGTGTACCAGGATTTCTCCACGGGGGTTGATATTTTAAATAGTAATCTTTTAGTGAATGACGAACTCATAATCTGTGGTGATCTCAATCTTTCTAATCTTAATTGGATATCTCATAACGAAGAATGCTTTTACATTCCAAATAATATTAACTCAAATATTGAATCATTGGTGATTGATAGTCTTTTGGCAAATGCACTACAACAAGTTTCAAGTATTAAAAACTTGCTTAATAAACAACTTAATTTCCTATTTACTTCTGATTGGTTCAATGCCGCTTTATTTATTATTATTATTTATAAGCTAATTTATTCAGCTTTATTTATCATTTTAATAGTTCCCAAAAATCTTCTGAAAATGTTTCATATACACATAATTTCAATAAAACAAATTTCTTAATGATTAACAATTACTTTCTCTCAATTGATTTCGACTTTCTAGTAAACATGGCCATTAATAACGCAATAGATAGATTATATGAAGTTGTATATCAGAGGTTTGTCATGTTTGCTCCCAAATAACTTAACAGAAATATTAACTCGAGTCCTCCATGGTATGATATTAAACTTAAAAAGTTAATAAAATAAAAAAGAATAAAGCATAGAATGTACATTTACAAAATAAAGATGGCATTTCTTATTTGAATTTCGTAAATTTGTATAACGCTTTTCAATTTTCATTAAATTTTAAATACAATGCCTAAATAAGTAAAATAGCACCCGAAATACGGAAGAACTCTAACTCTTTCTGGCGACTTGTTAATTCTAAAAGAAAAACAGATCAATATCCCAATTATATGACATTTAAAAATCAAACATCTAATGATGCAAATGAAATATCTAACTACTTTAGAGAATTTTTTGAAAGTAATTATTCTTCTTCAACCTTTACAGTTAATGAAGCAAACTTCACTCATTTATAAACCTTTCCAAACATACCACTTGAATCAATATGACTTACACGAAGCAATGTTCAGATTTACTTAAGTAAACTTGCTAATAATACATTTCCAGGCCCGGACGGTCTGCCAGAAATCATATTAAAAAAACTGCGCAGATTCTTTATCTTCCCCTATTTCTTTTCTATTCAATAAATCTTTAAGCTCTGGAGTATTCCCAAATTTTTGGAAAAAGTCCTTCATAAGACCAGTTCACAAAAAGGATTTAAAAAGCAATGTTTCAAATTATAGACCTATTGCTAAACTATCGAGTTTACCTAAAGTGTTTAAACTTATGGTATTTGATACGATCTATAATTACTGTTCCTCATTTTTAGTAAAAGAACAACATGGCTTTGTAAAAAAAAGATCAACTGTAACAAATCTTATAGAATCAACCTCAACTTTTTTGAAAACTATGGAAGTCGGTAAACAAACAAATGGGGTTTAAACTGGCCTTAGTAAGGCTTTTGATCTCTTACCACATAGTGTGATTCTATTCAAACTTAAAAAATATGGTTTTCCGTATTTTCTAATTAAATGGGTTAACTCTTACCATAGTAATAGATGCTACAGTGTTCTTTTCAGAACAGCAACTTCGGCGTCTTTTTTTTCTAACTCTGGAGTGCAACAAGGGAGTCACCTCGGACTACTGTTATTTATTATTTCTATAAATGATGTCACTAAAATTATCCAGTGCAGTAGTATAAAAATTTACGCCGACGACATGAAAATTTTTAAAGATATTAGTTCAAATAACGACTCTTTTTCTCTTCAAAAAGACTTAAACAATTTTATGAAATGGTGTAATTATAATGGTTTATTTTTAAACGTTGATAAATGCGCCATCATATAGTTCACTCGCTCTACAAACTCTAAGTGTAATAATTATACCTTTGATGGTTCTATAATGAGACGAATCATCGAATTTAATGATCTTGGCGTGACTTTTGATTCCAAATTTACATTTAACATACATATTAATAAAATCATTAACAAAGCAAACTCAATGCTTGGTTTTATAAAAAGGTGGTCTAAGGAAATTGATGATCCTTATGTTACTAAATCGTTATTTATGACATTAGTCAGACCAATTCTTGAATATGCTTACCAAGTTTGGTCCACTTTTTATCGCCAACACATTGATAGAATAGAAAGTATTCAAAAAAATTGTCTTAGGTTTGCATTAAGAACTTTGAATTGGAATAATCCCTTAATATTGCCCCCTGCAATGAAAATCTTAAGCTGCTTAATATGTATACTTTAGAAGGTAGGAGAGCTGTGTTAGGTATTGTTTTTATAACCCAAGTACTGAATAAACACATTGATAACATTTTAAGAAATACAATTAACACAAGAGCACGATTTAGGCATGAAAACATATTTTTTATTACATTTCGCAGGACTAACTACGGAAAATATGAGCCTATTAACAGAATGCTGATAAACACAAACCAATACAACACAACAATAAATTTTGATATTAGTAAAGATGTGGTAAAGAAATCCTTATTTAAAGTAATTTCCTAATTTCATTAGGAATTTTGTGTAAACTAATTTTTACAATCTCTATTTAAAATTATTAATTGTATTCGTTTTGTATTTTATTATTGTATATAAAATGGTTTTTATGTAAATTTTAATATTATAATTTATTAACACTTGAATTAAGTAAGAATAAATAAAAAATAAATAAATTTCTGTTTTAGTATAAGACAAATACGTCCATTGGAGAAAAATACCGATCTCAAATCCACTGTGTAATTTACCTTCTCCGATCACGAATTTTATTAATTTACTGATAAGCTCAACGCTGTTAACGCGGTTCACATTTAACATTTCCTGTATTCCCATAACTTTGTTTTTTAGTTCTTCCAATGTTGGTAAATAGAAGCTTTATTAAAATAAGTAACACGTGGTCGAGGTTCAGTGCTGGAGTGTTAGGTTAAATTTTTTCATTATTTGTAAATAGTATATACATCAAGGACACACCCCTACACAGTACAAATTCCTAGGTGGCTCAAAGCTGATTATGGAAATTCGTTTATAGTCAAATTTTTTCGAATGTGGAACCATATTCCAACAAACGTGTTTCCTCAATGTAAAAATTCACCTAGACATACAATCTACAAAAGTTCAAAAATAATATTATTAACAAATTTATTCCAAATGTTCCAATCGATCAAAGAGAAATTTTTTCCCTATCCTATGTGCAAACGTTTTTGTAAACATGTTGTGTAATAATTTTTATTAACTTTTAATTGGCATTATCATAAAATGTATTATGATTTTTAATAATCAATTACCAAAACAAACAAAAAAAATGTATTTAATTGAATATTAAATTTATTTTAGTAATCAAATATTATTGATGAATGATATCTAATAAATGCTAGGTAGGTGTACAGCGTGCATCCCATACCGTTTCACAATTTTTCAAAAAATAAAATTTTCCACACAAAATAAATTTATTTTCATTTTATTTAATTATTAAAAAACAATCAATATTTAAATAATAATCCAAAATATACAATATAATAACCAACATTGTATAACAATAATTATGTATAGTAAATATTTTTCATTTAATTTAAATATAAATTTTTATTTTATATTATTATAATATGTAAAGCTTCCATTGTAATTGTGTAGAAAAACAATGTAAAATTATTGTGAAATTGCATACGTTTATGTAAGCACATACTTACTTATAAAAATGTGACATTAACAATGTCTTCAATAATAAAAACAAAATTGTATAATAATTATTGCTCTGAATATGGAAATGTATTTGTTAAAAAATAAAAATGGATTCAAAAGAATTTATGATTAAGAATTTGTTTTTCAAAGTGAATACAAAAAAATACAATTTAAAAATAATTAATTAATTAATAGAATTTCACAAACATTGAAATCAAAATTGAAGACTTTTTTGGAATAATTTATTTATAATTTATTTATTTTGCAATTTAATTTTTATTCTGAAAGCAATTTTTTGAATTTTATTAAGAAATAAATAAATAAATGTTTATATATCTTATTTAATCAATTTATAAATATATAATTGGGAATTGGTATGATAATATTTCCAAAAAAAAAAAAATAATTTATGAAATTGGCAGGATTTTGAAACTCTTTGTCTGGGGTTCGAATCCCGCTTCCGGTATGGATATTTAATTGAATATTTCTGTCATTATTCATAAAAATTTTATTATATTATATTATAGCAAGAAGAGCTCTAGAGTGGAATCCACAAGGACAAAGGAGACTCGGCAGTCCATACAACACATGGAGACGCACAATCGATCAAGAATTAACAGTCAACAATTATACCTGGGACGATATTAAGGAAGTAGTACTCAACAGAGAGGAATGGAGGTTCACTATCGAAGCCCTATGCTACCACGCGGAGTAATAGGAAAAAAAAAAAAATATTATTTAAGAATGAAGTAATGAAACAAATCAACCAACCTGCACATTCTACAACAAAGTCCTAACATTCAAAAACATATTCCTGGGATTTGCAGAGACAACTCGCTTTTGGTTTGATGTAAGGGCTTCCAGGCTGTATCAAACAATGATCCTGACAGCCTCGATATGGTAAAAAACATTTTTAAATAACAACAAATAACAAATATAACAAAAATAGTTACAAATAACAAATTCATATAACAAAAAATAATAAGTGATAAGCTACATTAAGCTAATAAATAAAAATAATAGCAAGCAAATAACAAAATAAAGAACAAACTATAAATGTAAATTAATGAAAACCAAACTTGGATTGAATTAAAAAAATATTTATTTTAAAAAATTTAAAAAATTAACCTGTAAAAAATTTAAATAAATTTATTATCAAACGCAGTCAAAAAAGCCAAGTAATTTTTTTTTATTCTTATATTTTATTTATTTCTATCTCTTCTCTACATACTCACTAGTCTATCACTATGTCAGTCAGTTTTAGTTAGTTTACCTCTTTTTGTTAGTTTAACACGAGAAATCGAAGAATTGGTGTAAAAAATACGTTAACTCTGCAGTAGTGTGACCATATTTTTTTTTAAATTCAGCTAAGCTTAGCCGCGTTAGCATTCGATTTTATGATACAATTCTACTAAAAATTCAGCTAAAGAAAAATAACCTTGAAATTCGGCTGAAAATTCCGCGAAAGTAAATGTTCTTATCAAATTTAAATAAGAAATAAAATTTTAACCAATATTGTAGATATACCTTCGGAAAATAAAACTATTTATCATTACATGTTTTTTATATTAACATATTACATATATATTTCAGTTTATAACTAAAACGATAAAAAAAATAGTAAGAATCACATAAAATCGATTGGATTCATCTTAAATTCATAAATCTATAAAATTTATAAGAGTTTCTTAAATTAGTTATCCTACATATTATTATATTAAATATATTTGACAAATTTTTATAAAAACAAATTAACAATAATACGAAACACAAAAAATCAATTGAGCCCATTTAAACCTATGACGAAGAAATCGACATTGTTTTAAACCAAACCTTACAAGATTAGGATTTTTGTGATTCAAGAAGTCTTTAGTAGATATAATATTATTAAACAATGCTATCTAAATCTTGTAAAGCTTCGTTTAAAGCACTTTCAATTTCTTTATCATTTTCCTCATGATGATAGATTTTGGACGTGCCAACTTTTTTCAGTATTTCGTTAGGTATTGTAAAATTATGGCAGCACAAGTCTTTTTCTAATACATTTCTAATAACTAAAATGCTATTCAGCATATTCGTTTGCATCCTATTTCTGGATTTGGTTTTAACCAGATTCATCTGACTGAAAATACGTTCCATTTCTGCATTTAGAATCAGTAAAATAAAAAGAGATGTGTGACAAAATTCGCGAGTTCAGAAAAGGGATTTTAATTTGAAGCATCCTTGTAATGTTTAACTTCACACCAAAAAGAATTAGTATCTTTTGTATTTTTCCGTTTTATTAATGTTAAATTTTTCCACGGAGTTTGAATTTCGTTAATTTTTTCCTTATCAAATTTAAAGCTTAAAAGTAGCTCTAAAATGTCTATCTTTTACGTTCAAGCTATTATCAATTGAAATGAAAAATTTTTTTTTTGCAAAGTCGTCAAATTCGTTGGCCTCTTTTTGTACTCATTGATTAGTTTAGTTATAAATAATTTACATTGATTTCTAAATACTTCTTCTTGTAATTTTAATACGTTTATTGTTTTTAAATTTTGAAGTTTTTGTTCACATTCATAATCCAGATAAAGACATGGATTCAAATATTTTTCAAAATTAATTGCAATATCAATATCTTTTTTAAGAGGAATAGCTACGGTTTTTTATATCAAAGATCAAATTAGGTAGCGCAAATTATGAAAAACTACAGTGATTTAACTGCACTTGTTTTGAAAAATTTTGTTTACTTTTTGAACTTGTGTATTGATTTAATGAAAAATAGGTATACAAAGTTAAACTCGGTGCCTATTATGTATTTCGATCGAAATTAATCGAATCGTTCATCGTTATCGTTAAAGTTATTCGATTTTGATCGTTAGTGTCATTATGTATTTCGATGAAAATTTGATCGAAAGTGTTTAAAAATGCTGCCATTGTAAAATTCAAATCTACGATGAAAATGACATATGTTTGATTCTTTAACTGTCAAATTCAAATTACTATACGAAAAAAAAACAAAACAATAATGTTATATTTAAAAATTTTAAGTTGAAAATAAGTTAAAGTGTTTAAATAAAATATAATTATAAAATTATAAGTTTTTATAAATAAAATGATTTGAGCAGAGTTAAATTTTTCAATTTCTGATAGTGCTGAAAAACGCTATCAAATTGCAGAATTAAAAAACAAGCGAACATATATTCGGGATTATTCTAATCCACTAGATTTGGAAGATTATACGTATGTTATTTACACATGAATTTGATGAGTTATTATCTACATTATTAAAACTATTAAATTAGGACAAAAATTGAAATAGCCAATAAGTAACACGTCGATTCCAAATATAATTAAATTGGTTAGTGTATTAAGATTCTGTGCGGTTTGTACCAAGCAAATGATTTTCAACGTAGGAAATGATTTCCATGTCGGACTAGCACAGCTAATTTTTTTTTGTTCTTAAAGAAGTTTTATATGTATTTGCAAACATTATTTTTATGATTAAAGCAGAATTACTGAAATAATTGGAGCAGTAGATGGAAAGCTTATTCAAATTAAATCACCGAAGCAAAACGTACAACATTTATGTTATAGTAGAAAGGGATTTTTTAACATTAATGCAATAGGTTTATACTTTAGATAAGTTTATACTTTATTGTAATTAGTTTACATTATTATAACAGTTTTTGTTTTTAGATATGTGATCATAATCAGGTAATTGGTTTTGTGAGTGCAAGATATCCTGGTACCTCTTTGGAAAATTTATAATGGTGTCACATTATTTACACTATAACTTTTCATATTGCAGTCTATTTGTAACAGGCCTTTCATTCCTATTAAAATTTATTTCAATAAAAAATTATTATGTAGAATAAAGTAAAATACCTACTTTCATTTCAACTTTTTTATTTCAAAAAATATCATAAATATAAAACAAAACACCAAGTGTCCAATATAAATAAAATAATATAATGTCCAATATAAATAAAATATATTTGTATCTCTTTTATTTTATCCTTTCAATTCAAAATTGAAATAATTTGTACAAAATCTCTCTTTCGATGTCTCTTTCGTGGTAAAATTTTACATCGATAAACTTTATCGATTTCGTCGACAATTTCTGAACGATATCGTAATACATAATTGCAATTTTACATTTTGACATTTCGTTCGATCAAATCGTAATCGTTATCGAAATACATAATAGGCACCTCATTTTTGTACATTTTAATTAAAGTTTCTGCTTTTCTAGCATTTTTCGTTTTGTTCAATCATTTCAAAATGAGTTTTTAATTTTAAATTTTGATTTTGAATTCTGCTTACCGCTCTCTCAATTGAAAGTCAACAGCTTTTGCATGACTGTGGGATTTTCAATGGCTCATGTCCATCATTTATTAATTTGTATAATGTACTGGATTTTTTGTGTAGTCGAACGTGAAAACCAAGTGTAGGTTTCGCTAACCATATATTCGATCGAGCTTAGTAAATAGTCAGCTGCAGCAGCTGAAACTGCCAATTGTAAAGAATGACACACACATGGTATCAAAATTAAGTTTGGATTCAGATCTTTTAATTTTTTGAATACACCGCCATGAACACCAACCATGTCTGTTAAATACCTTTGAACATTTTTTCCCGATAGAAAAAAAATAACACGGCTAAAATAAAAGTTTTACGGCTGAGCCTAATACTATTATTTTTTTCGGCTAAGAATAGATTTTCACGCCTAAATTTAGCTGTACTGTACCTCTATAAAAAAGTTATTTTATCTTAGAAGATGTTTTACGTCACGTCACGTCTGTTAATATGTAAGTATTTTAAAGAGAAAATTTACGTCATGTTGGTGTTTATGTGAATTTTTTTTAGAGCAGTGATCATTTTTTTTTTAGAACTTGATTTCTAGAGCAAAATTTGGCCTTATTTTTGAACATAGAATTCGAATTTGCATTAAAAAGTATCTCATTTGAAAATCTCGATTTTCGCCAATTTCGGCGATTTTTTGGTTTAGAAAACTGATTTGCGGTTCTTCCCAGAAGTTGAAAATATCACCAATTGATAGGGCACCGTCGATTTGGTTAATAATTTTTTTTTCAATTCTAAAATAACGACTCCTTCCTGTCTTAAAAAGCTTATACGCATGCTGTGGAAGGCCCGGTATAATTTACAGTTTATGTTATTTTTATTCAACACTATTTTAGTTGTTAAAATGAAGAAATCTTTTAATTTAAGATTTTAATGTTTTTTTCAAACAAAACTAATTTTTATTTGATCTACAGGTTACGTAAAATTTACGTACAGGGGTCGAAAATCATGTCTTCTCTGTGTTTACTTAATTTTTTTTAGGTTCGCTTGAAACTTCGGCAGTTGTCAGGTTTACGTTTTTTCGTTTTTTATTTTCTTTTTAAATTTCATTTTATTTTTAATTAACTTCCTACGTAGTTTTTTGATTAATTAGCTTAACTGATATGTCCAAAACAACACAACATAAAAAAGGTGTAAAATTTGCATCACATCTGTGATAATGTGATTTTTCCTTCTTAAAGATAGTGTGATTTCACCTCTGTGATTAAAAATTATACATACTTATCCTAAGTTTTTACATTTATGTAACAATTTAATAAATAAATCAAATCAAATAATAGTGAAGTCTTATAACATTTTATAATTTTCTTTTTACTTTTTTTTCAACATATCCAAAATACTTACCTACCTCTGTACAGGAAAGGAAAGCAGGACAATATTACGAACAAAGTGTGTTAATGTTCGTTTTGAATATTTATGTAGGTCACAAATATAAAATTGATCATGTTTGCGGAAGATATAAGATGGATTACTACGGTATAGGGATGAGCACATGATGCCCTTCATATATCCAGAGGGAAGCATTTAAGTGAAAGTAATACAGACTTAACTTCCAATTCGTCCGTAATCGTACCTACGATATATCTATAAAAATGTGAAAGACTATACAACAATAAACAACAAAAGCAAGATAAGCAGTGACACTTGGGCCATTGATAAGATGAATAGACCCATTTTTTGATTTAACCAAATATTCTAATGCAATACTAGAGGTGTCAGCCCAAATGTAAGAAATACTCTATTTTGGGTCGAATGAAAGCTTTATAGATTTTCAATAGGTCACAGGATGAATTAGAAATAGATGTTACAGTGACTAAGAAAACCCAGCTGCTTTTCTTTGCAACATCGAATATTATGATCATTCCAGATAATTTTTTTTAATTTAAGTGCATACTTAATATTTTTATCAAGCCCCTGCAGTTTATTTTACTGAAAAGAAAGATCAAGATCAAAAATGAAAATTTTGCTGGAGATAATACAGCTCTGAGTTCTAGCAGTATAAGAATGAAATGTGCTTTTTAAGCACCAATTAGCTTTTGCAACCAAATCATGGTTGAGGAGACTGGCCAAGATTTCTCTTTTGATTGATACAGCGATAGATGTGGTTTCAGATTGTTTATAAAAATCGTAGGATGCCACTAGAGTACTGTCATCTCTGCAAAGCTGGATTGGATTAAAAGTGGTTGGGAAAAAGTCATTTAAGCAATAGGATAGGGGAGATAGCTGATCCTTAAAAAGCCATTTGGAATTGATCGGATCTAAATCCATTAACTAACACTTGAACGATACGATTGGGAAGGATACTCTCAATTCAAGAGGAATTCAAACCTATGGCTTGAAATTTTGATAATATTGCAACTGCTGTACAAAGCTATAATATTTGCTCCACCCGCATTGTGGAAACAGATATTACGCTTATCGCTGAGATATGTCATTAGATGACCAGTGGGTCGTTGGTATATAAACAAATGATTCTGCTATAGTAACCTCTCCATTAAGGACCCGATACTAAAATTCTTTCACATCAAAAAAATAAAACACATTTTTTTTTTATTTTGTAATACTTACATAATATTTTAGTTTTAAAAATAAAATTCAAATATTTTATTCTTAATATTATTATAAATCTTATTTTCTTAAAAAATATGATTTTTAAATTAAATTTATACTCGATTTTGTTTTCATTTAAATATAATATATAATATGTATATATATTTATATGTATAGCCTTAAAAATAAATACGTGTATATGTATGTATTAGATAAAAATACAAAAAAAAAAAAAAAATAAAATAAAATTATTAACGATAAAAAATTGTTATTTTTATTTTTGTTGTTCTTATTATTTTTATTATTGTTGTTATTTTTTTATCTATTATAATGATAATATTCAGCATCACCTAATCTAACTAAACCAAAGAAACTTTTCGATGTACCCAATATAGCACTATGATCCTTATACATATCCTTTAAATGAATTGTATCACCTTTTTGTAAATATATAACACCACTTGTATAACAAGTATTCCGATTTTCATATTCAACATTTGGTATTGTTAAATAACATTGAAGGAATGGCTTTGTATTATGATAAATCCAATAACCGTTATGATCTTTATTATTCTGATAGAATATCTGAGCATATATATAATAAATTCCTGGTACTTGAATTGTCACAATACCATTCTTTACAGATGGTAATAGCCTTGTTTGATGTGATGTTGTTGAAGTCATTCCCATTGCTACATCATCGTCTTTATCATTTCGATGATGATGTTGATTTTGATGTTGATGATCTTGATTGGTTAAAGGTTGATATGTTGTTGACCATGGTGAAATTGTTGGTAAATAAATGCTATTTTCAAAATCACGTTGATGATTTAGTAAGGCTTCATTATCTGAAATAAATAGAAATAGAAATAAATATTAAATATAATAGAAGTATGTATGTAGGTGTATATAAATGGATGGAAAACAGGGTGATATAAAAATTAATGTTACTACAGAAGTGATTTTATTTTAATGAATATTTAAGGTTTTAAATTTTTTAAATGAAAGTCACGAAACCCCACAAAAATAAGTCCTAAATGAAAGAAACTCAAATTAACCAAAAAGTAAGCAATTACAAAATCCCAAACTAATAAATCTAAAAATTTTAAAAAGGAAAGTCATTAATATAGATTTAAGTATCTACAAATAAGGGAATTAATTATTATGGGTTGCAAAAGCCCATCGACAATAATAAAATACAAGAAAAAATTAAATAAAATTATTAACAATAAAAAACTGTTTTTTGTTCTGAATTTTTCTGAATTTTTCTTTCTGTTGTTCTTATCAAAGCTATGAAACAATAGTAAGCCAAATATTTCGGCATGATCTTGGATGCAAAGGTGAAATGAAAAGAACATTTTAAAGTTAAAAAACAATAAATTCAGCTCAAATTTAGAAAGCCATGTTTGGGCTAATTGGAGGGAATTCTACGGTTTCCACATATAACAAAGTTTTGATCAAATATTGAAGACAGTTTGGGCATACTCTATTCAAATTTAAAAATATGTTAAGAAAATTCATAGTCAAACAAGAATAAAGTATTGAGCTATCAATGAAACATGGTATGTCGATAATGCTGATGTTCATTGAAATTTGAAGATTTCATTAATGAAGGACAAAATAATGAAATGTGGTGCACACATAAATCTCGTCTGTTCCCACAATGTCAATACCGAAGCTTCCAAATTAATTGACAATCAAAATTTTGTTAAGCGACTGAAACAAAGAATACAACATTTTAGTTAGGTTAAAACAATTATTGAAACCTTATGGAAACATTATTGAATTTTGGTAGATCAAAGATATCTTAGTTTATTTGAGTCATAAGTAAATTAATGATTAGTCTGCAAGACTATTTGCAATATTGATATAACTTTTTAGTGGGTTAAAATATTCCCGATAAGAAGCAGCCCCTAAAGCTACTTCCGATAATTTACTGCTATCTGAAAATAAAATACTGCATGATCGCACCAAATGTAATATTTCACGAGAAATTGCTTCAAACTGAAATCGAGAAATCGTTTTTATATGTAGTTTTCGGTTCATTACACTACTCGAATCATTTTTTTTTATATTTACAAGATATTAAAAATTATATCCAGTGTATTTATAAAAAACATCACCCTATCATAACAAATAAACAGAAATCATGTTGCTATTAAGAGTGTGAAATGATGTGAATAAAACATTATTTTTTGCTTTTAACTTAAATTTTGGGAGTATTGAACCATCAAAAATACTCTCTTTTCGTTAATTTCCAGAAGAACAAAAAAAGGAATTTTTGGAATGTTTTCCTTTTATGGTTTTTATTTTTCTTAGATAAAAAATAAAACAAAAAACAGAAAATGAATGAAAGAAAATGAATAAATGAATTTTAAATGATATTTAGGTTTTTCCTACGGAAATTCATTTATTATTTGGGACTCTGTACTCTTATGTATGAGAGTATATAATTTTATACACTTGAATATTATAAAAGGTCATAAGAATTCACACGTTTTAACAGTTCATTTATACATACTTATATTGTATATTATAATGTATTAATATATATATTAATTATATACATATTATATACAGTAGTGGAAAACTAAAATATTCAAATCAATTTCAAGGTACTGCGTAATTAAAGAAATATTTGGTCTAACTTCTTTAAGGCTTACTTAAAAATCACAGGTCTCTAGACTAATCGCCAGGCTTACTCAAAATAGCATATTTATGAGTCTCATAGTAAAAATTGTCATATTTTTCTATATTAAACTTATATTTAATCTATAATAAAAGTTTAATAATCAGCAAAATAACAAAAATGAATAAAAAAAAATTGTATAAAAGTCAATTGAACATAAAAAATACATCAGAAATCAGATTTTGGAAATAAGATGGATCAATATGATATGGAAAAAATAAAAAGAATCAATGAATAAGAATTACCAATAATGTAAGTTATTAAAAAGATGGTCAAGGGTGTATATATGGTAAATAACTTTTGATATTTCTACACGCTACAGGCGCCAAAACCATTAGATTGTACTTTTGAGGAGGACTATGACAAAAATCAATTAAACTGTAGTTACAACAAGCAAATTGCTTCCATTTGAATTTTAAAACATTATTTGTTACAACTTAATCTTAATTTTTAGAGTGCTAAATAATACAATTAAACTAACTTACATAGTCAGTTACTGATGGTTATTAGCTATTGTTATCATAAAACTAAATTAACAAGTTTAAGGTGCAAAAGCAGACTCCTAGTTGTCAATATTTTTGTTTCAAAGATAAACTTCTAATCTAAGCTAGTTATGTATCGATTCATTGATGACATCGTTTTATTTACACTGTCATATTTCCAGTACTTAAATTCATTGCAAAAGAATAGAAGAGACATTGTTACTTCCTAACTTAAACAGGAGCGCTGGCAGACGAAATTTGTCAAAAATCCCTCATGCACATTATACTTAATATTAAAGCGTAGAGAATAGCGCTGGCGTTGACATTCGAATTTCGACAAGCATTTAGAACAACAAAATTTTAATTTTAACGTAATTGTTTTAAAACTTCAAACAACAATAAATAAACCTCGGCGTTGATTTCGGATACCTCGGAGTATCATTTTGACGACGAAATTTTGTACATACGCCAACACTTTTGTTTGGGTAAAACAGTAAGAGATAAAATAAAAATGCATTTAATTGACAACATCAGCTGGGAGTAAACTTTATAATAGTAGCGAGGAAAAAAAACTAACCGAATAGAAAAAGAGCTTATTTTTTACGAAAAAATTGTTTTCAAAGAAAAAGGTTAATGTCCGTGCCGAAATTAGTTGAATATTGATCTTGCTTTCCCAATACAATGGAAGTTGATTATCAAAGTGATGTAATATAAATGCCTATTATTGAAAACGGCGTTTCAATAGTGGCTTGTATTGGGTAAAACCGTGTTCGACTCGATCAAATGATAATTTAGTATTTTTGAAAATGTCGGTTCCTTCAGTAATCGGTAAAACTTATCTGTCAGCGGTAAATATTTTTTTGTTATTGTTGTACGCAATAAATATTTAGTAAGAATAAAATATTTCAAAACTGGATTTTATTACTGATGCATGAATAAATTGAAGAAATGATACAAGACAAAATGTAAAGAACATTGCAAAGGATATTTTTAATGTAATTAATGAAGAGTAGTAAAAACAATTTGTTTGAACAAAATATTTAAAAATTTATTTTATAAAAGATGTACTTAACAAAATAAGTATAATATGATTAAAAATTATTTAACTTTTAGGTTTATAAATATTTTTTCACTAAACAAAAGTTCGTTTAAATATGTTTTAAAATAAATAGAATTTGAATTTCAGAAAATCCACTACCATTACTCGAAATTGTTATTGATTTAAAAAAAAATAAACATTCAATATTTCGAAATAATTTGGATATAAAACAAAAACAAATAAACAATTAAATATTTAATATATTGTATGAAGCTCGTTTCTACAACATTTTCAAAAATACCAATAAACTTTACTGATTCATTTTCAAAACGCGCGTTTTCAAAAATACCAACTTTACAAAATCGAACGAACCGAGCCACGGTTGAAACGCCGTTTTCAATAATAGACACTAAAAACTTACATGAAATTTTTGATGTTCTACTAATGTTAGATGTTTGCTAAGAAACTTGCTAACCTTAATTTTCCACCAATATTCATAAATTGGTTTCGATTTACCTATAGAATATTTATAATGTACTTTTTAGTTCAATTCTTTCTTGTCTATACAATGCATTCTATATATACATACATTCTATACATAATTTGTCTATACATTAATTCTGGACCATATTATTGACGTAACAACAGTATTGGAAAATGGCAGCGGCTATATAGGCAAACCATATCAAAAAAATTAATATATTTAAGTTGCTTAATGAATTTTATATATTTCAAGAAGGTTTTAATTTGTTCTGAAATCGGTATGACGTTAATCGGTTAAAATTCGACGTGAAGAAATGTTCCCAAATCAGTTACACTCGTTGTATTTCTCCTATATTTTCTAACAAAGTTTTCAAGAGAGTTCATAATTACATTAATAATCTTGATGTCATATGTGATGATAGATTTTTATTTAATGAATATTTGAACATTATCCACAAGAAAGCAAAATCAATACTATAGGTTTTATTAAAAAATGGTAAAAAAAATTGAATGATTGAACTTCGATGCAACAATGCTGTGTGAAAAAATAAATTATTTTATTTTGTCCCAACATAATCTGAAAATCCAAAGAAAATTATTAGAAGAGCCCTTGTGCCCCAACTTTGATAAGATAACAGACAAGAAAGTCAAAGAAATCAAAAAACAACTCTTAGGACATTGAAATTGAAAATCATAACAAAAGATGAAGAAATAAATTTCAGGAAAAACAAATATAATGGAAATATAAAGAGCAGTTTATAGAAGTAAATCACCAAGAATTAAGAACTCACAAAATGTGTCAAAATATCCGCTACTGTACATTTACCATTAATATGTAATATATTATAAACATATTATATGGAGAGTTAATACACTGGCATTATCTACACCATGAATTTGAAATGGACTTCAAATGAAAAAAAAGGATTTATTTAGAAATTTATTTTAATGTGTAGTAAATATTATCAGAATTTAAAAGGTGTTAATATACATATATATAAATATATTAAATATAACGCCGGTACCCACATAAGCTAATGAAAGTAAATTTCATTAAAATAAATATAAAATAAATTTTTTTTTTATTCTTATCGGATTTGAAGTGTTTTATATTTTTTTGTTAACCTTAAAAGGATGGACCTAAACAATTTATTTTAATATTTTCATTGAAATGAAAATTATTTTATCAACTTAAATAAAATCTTCTAAAAAAAAAATAATTAATTATAATTTTCTTTGGAAATCATTGAGTAGAAAATAATATTGTTAAAACGGTAATGAAATTCATTGAAAATATATCAATATGAAAATTTCAAAATATTTAATTCAAAAATTTATATTAATAATATTTTCTTTTAATTATTAATATTTTGTTTCATCAACCTAAACAGTATTTAAAGAAATTAAATATTGGTAATTATTGATTGAAAACTTTTATTTCTTTAAAAAAAAAAGATTAATTAAGGCTCAAGAATCACTTAAATAGCTTTTGATTGCTTCTAAGAAATATTGTAGTTAATTATTATACAAATAATATCCTACCTACTCTACAAAACGTATCTAATTTTAAATTATTTTTATTTTTAAACTAAATAATTTGTAAAAATAATAAATAGTGAAAACTCAAAAAAATATATTGAGGTCCATAGTTATAGTGATAAATCTACTCGATGTATTGAGTTCGATATACTGAATCAGTTTCATAGATCAACCTATAGGTTAAAAAATATTAATTTCCAGCTTAAGTGTGCTAAGATAGTTTAATACGACTTGAAGAGGTAGTTTGGCATGAGTTAGGTTGATACGTTGTTAAATAATTCAACATAATATGAGCTTAAACATAGTCCTACAATAATATATATTATGAATTGAATTAGTCGAACTGACTTTTACAATACATATTTTATTAATACCTGCCTATAAAAAATTATAATGTAGGTTCATAACCATCAACTACAACACATTTTGGGAACTTATCATCTAAACACACCTTACCTGATGTGATCTGAGGATATCCCGAAAAGAAACCTTTGAGATCTCTGTTAAGTTTATCAATACCAAGTTTTTATCAGACCTGGACAGTCGCAGAAAATATGATTGATTAAGAATTTCAAGAACCCAGAAGATTCGAAAGTACATTGCTAATAAATCTAAAGACGGATTGCAACAGTGATCTATCAGTATCCTCTTAGAATACGTTTTATTAAATTGAATAAATGTTTAAGTTTTTTTTTAACAATTTCCGGTTATAATTCCCTGGAACTTCGTAGAAGTTTCTGATTACCGCGTTAATATAGCAAACGATTTTGTGCAATGCTATTTTCGAATCGTGAAAAAAATAGCTGGAATAAAATGTACCGCTAGGAATAAATGTTACTTATGTGAATGATACAGATACCTAAATATATTTTTATTTGACAAATATATTCCTAAATCAGCACAATTTGTATTTATAATTTTGTGTAAAAAATTCCAAACCTCCTATTTATGAAAACAATTAAGGACGGATTTAATAGGCTAGATTTTAATTATTAGTTATTATAGTGTAGTATTTGAGCATTACAAACTGCTTTTTTTTCTAAATAAATTATTTTCCAGTATAATGTTTTCCTTTTTAAAAAAAAAAAAAAAAAAAAATTAAATACTCTTGTTAATTTCACAAAATTATTTTATTCCGACACGTGTTTCGACCTTTCATAATCATGGATCATAAATGTTCCTCGTTCCGTGTAAATCACTCGTTTGATTACTCGTTTTAAATAATGATAAATAATAGTTTGCCTTATTCCTGATATTATGACTATGAATATCTGAAATTTTATTCTAAATATCTGGATTTACATTATGAGTAACTTCCAAAATGCAGTACAAAACGTGTTAATACAGTTTAACCACTAAGTTCTACTATCATTTAAAGCTTTTATAACCACTTAACTGTGAAATATATAATAAAAATGTTGCTACATTTTGGAATACCATTTTGACAATATAAATACACCCATACATTTTAACGTTTACATTATAATTCTATGCTTTTGTAATATAAATCCGTGATAAGCCGATAAAATTACTATGTTTTGTTTTTCTTTATTAATTCAAAAAAAAAAAATAGTTATAACTAGTAGTTACAATAATGAATAGATCAGTTCAACTTAGATCTTAACTTATGCTTTTCTAAATCTTTCGGATAAAATTATCTTTGGCTTATCTTTCGTTACATTACAAAATTAATATTCCCATAATTTATCTATGACATGTATGCAAAATGTAGTCTAAAATCACTCTAATGTAGTAACTCTGCTTTTATTTAACATTTCCACTACGTATTTTAAATTGTAAAAAAAATTAACAAATAGAAATCTATAATTATAATTGACAAGCATTTAAGGTCCTGCGCAGTAGACACCTTTTTATTTTATTTCGATTCTCCTACTCCTTAATGAATTTCTAATATATATAATATATAAGATTGTATATAAAACAAAAATGCGCACACAGTTGAAAATTTTGTACTCATATGATTTTATTATTCAGCAAATACATTATGCATAAGTGAGATATTATGAAAATAATAAACAAAAGTAAACAAATCAGTTATTATATTTTATATTATGTACTTGCGAATGAATCTATGTACATATGGCAAAAAAAAACAACGAAGCAAATTCATCTCAAATAAAAAATATAAAAAAGCAAAAACAAAAAAAATCAGTTGAATTGTTCATATGACGAGCAAATTTATTTTTATATAGTAGAGTTAGAGTACTTCATTTTGATATAGTAGGTCACTTGAATTCTTCATTTTTATTTTTTTAAGTAACTGTTTCTAAATTTTTGTTATTTGTAGTAATAATATAGTTTTTATTAAAATTATGTATTATGTAGGTATATATATACGTATCTCTTTAATAACAAAACTTTTTATTTTTAGTAATTTTATCACTAAATGCTTCTTAGTATAGGGAATATATCGGAAACAAAGCAGTATATGAGGGACGTGTATTTATTGGTCCTAAATAAAACTTACTAACCACAAAACTTTTTATTAAACACGAGTGGTTTCTGCTATATCGTGCGAAGTCTATGTCAGTACGTAAATTACTGTTTTTTTAAAAACTTTAAATTTGACTTAAACTTGAAATATAATTACTCAACAGGGGCCCCTAGTAAAAATAAAATTAAATAAAATAAATACAGCGGACCGCACCACAAGGATTATGTTACAATAGAAAAAATTAAATTTAATAATTTGAAAATTAAAAGTAATAACATAAATATTTCAAAGAGATATTAAAAAGGTCAAGAGTCAACAGATTTTGATATACATTTGGAAGATGTTACATTGTAAATTTTACGGTTTCACTGCATTTTGGACGGTATGAATCAACAAATTATTTACAAGCTTCATACACAATTCTTTTACGCAGATGTTGTCCAGACACTTATACCGTTTGTTCTTTACTAGGAAACATACACTGAAAAAAAAAATTAGCTAAAATTGCTATTTTTTTTACATACCATGTACTATTTATATAGCTCATATCGGGATAGTGAAGCTAAATAGCATAAAATGATATAATTTATATTAAAGAATTATTTAATTATTTCTAGTAGAAAAAGCCATAAATTCCTTTGTAATATAATAAATTTACCGATAATATTTAGAAACTCTTTAATGCCTAAAATCAAATTCAGCTGTGCTTATATAAGGAGAATTCTAGATACAAAATATGACGAGCTCTAATGCTGAAAATCAATATTGGTTATATTACATAAGAAGGATTTATATAATAAAATAGCTATATTTGCAATAATTTTAAGTAAATCGTACTAACACAATAAAGCTAATATTCATTAATTGACTTGTGAAAATGCGCAATTGTGAAAATCAATTTCAGCTAGTATAACTTTAAGAAGCAAATAAAAAAAATAACAAAACTTGCAATGTTATCTTAAAACTTTAGGTAAAAGTTCTATTTTTAGAAGTTATTCCAAACATTGTAAATTTGTAAGGTAACATTGCAAATTTTGCTATTTAATTTGGTATACTCTGTAATGTAATACTAGCTGAAATTGACTTTCACCATTGGAAATTTTCATCCATCACTTAATAAATAGCTTTATCTTGCTGGTATGATTTAGTTAAGATTATTGTAAATATAGCTATTTTGTTATAGAAATATCATGGCATTGGGAGGCAATGCTGAATCTTTTTGATGTAACGTTCTGTTTCTGTAATTTAAAAAGGATTAACAATAATGAAACATGAAGTATTAAAGTTTTTATATTTTAAGCAAATGATGTTTAAATAACCTTCATATGTAAGAACAGTTCACGAAATTTTTAAAATTTGATACAGTTCTTAGCTAAATTTTTAAACTTACAGTGTTATAAAAGTACGAACTAAACTGGAAATTAAAAAAATAATAATATTTTATTCAAATAAGTTTTAAGTGTATTTATTTGCTTTTTTTACATCATAGATATTTAAGTCTAAAGATATTTACTTGTTATTTATATACCTTAATCTATATTATATACATTTAAATATTATCATATTTTTAATTACAAGTTTTTAATTTTTCATATTTAAAATACCTATACATATATATATACATAAAATTGTTGTAATTACAAAAAAAAAACGCATAATTAATTCACTTACAAATAACTTAAAAATATACTTCTTTCATTTTACTGAAAACGTGAAACACTGAAAAACGTGTTTTTTGTCGAGCGAGCAATGCCTTTGAGGATTTTGTGTTGTGCACTTCGAATCGCATAGATCACAGATGAATTAATGGTCCTATAATCTAAATTTTTGTGATTTTCTTCTTTTAATTTATTTTGTTTGTTTTTTTACTTAACTTTTTTTTTTTAATTTATTTCGTTTTGTTTTTATACTTAACTTTTTTGTTTTATATTTTACTTTGATTTTTAAAGCATTATTATTTGTTTTATTATCACATAATTATATATTTTCTTTTTTCTATTTTAAAAAATTCACATCTATAAATTATAGTCAATGTTAATCTGTATCTAAAACTTCATGCGTTATTTGGATAACCTAACCAAACTATTTCATAACAATTAGGCTAAGTATTATTTTTGAATGTAAATTATAAATCTTATTAGTTCATATATTATTTTGATTTAATCATTTAATTAATACTTTTATTATGATTATTAGATATTATTGCACTACAATACATTCAATTATTTATTTAACTAAATAAATTAGCTATTAATCACTTAATTCAACTTTTTATAACACGAGCAAATCAATCAAAGGATATCTATCTACTGAAATAGGTAACAAAAGTGCATTATTCTGTATTCACTAAATTCTTTTCTTTCACACAAATTCATATTGTGCGAATTTGCTGAAAAATTGTAAAAAATCGACCGTAAGAATTTTATATGTAAAAGAGAGACGACAAATACTAAAAGCTAATTTTTGGTAAATATTGCTATGTGGCTTTAGAAAATTTGTGTTATAAGATAATTAAAAACCGCAATTAAGCGTATCTAACAATTTATTTCGAATTAGGCAAAGTTTAAATAAATACTTTTATAATTTTTGTTATGTGCCCAAATCAAATATAAATAATCTACATAGAAAATTTGCAATGCTGATGCTTTATAAAAATATCAGTATGTGAAAGTAAAAATTACTAAAATAGTAATATAAAATAACAAATATTTTTAATTAATATAGCTAAACTTTTTAAATTCAATGGACAATTTGTTATAATTGTATTTTTAATTTTCTGTTAAAACATTATAAATGTTACTATTTTTTTTATAAAGAAAAATGTTATGTTACATATGATGATATGCATTTAACTTTTTGTAATAAATTTTATTACAAGTTAACAGTGCACAATGCATTTGTAGTTAATAATTTAGTATTTTTTGCCATAATTACCATCACAAAACGTTATTTTTATACTGTCATGTTTTTTAACAAATTTAGCATTCAGCTTTTTTTTCAGTGTAACTGGTTAATTTTTAATCATTTTTTTTTTTATTTTATTCATTTATTTACTCAAATGAGCTCAATTGCTCGTACAGAGTGTTTTTAGTTTCTAGAGTTTTACTTATAACTAATTAAGGGTTAATTCAGTGCAATTTTTAATCTTAAAATAAGGTTTTTTTTTGTTTTTTATAGAAAGTATTTAAATTTGATTTGTTTTTATATATTATTAAGTATTATTACTATTCTTTAATTGATGAAAATTTCACAAATTTTAGTTCCGAATTTAGATATTTGAGTAGGTAGTTTCTTTGATCGCAACTATGGTAATTCATTATACGTTTTGTATGCTGTATTATATATTGTGGCATGTTTGTTAAATCTCTTTGTTGAAGATGTTACCCTTATTTGAGTTGCATTTCTAGTTGTGTATGTATGAACTTCATTATTCATCATCAGCTTAATAGTTGTATTAATATTCTTAGTAAGTATGAGATGTATTTGTGTGGCTTGTTTGCAATTTATAACATGATTCAATTGTAATATTTTGTGCTTTCTATAAATTTCCTGTGTTGAAGTTTGCCTTTTATATCCAAAAAATTCTTTATCGCTTTATTTTGCAGTTTCTGTAATGTTTTTAAATTTTTATTCACAGTGTTTCCCCATATTTGAATTCCGTACATAATTGCGCTATGGAATAGCCCGTAATAAACTGATCTCTTATTTTTCAGTGGAACCCTTTTATTTATTGAAGTTGAATAGATCTGCAATTTTTCTTCCTTTTTTTATTAGTTCTTTTACATGCTGTTCCCATGTTAAGTTCTTATCTAATAATATTCTCAAATATTTGTAACTGTTCACGTGATCTAACTTACATTTTTTATAGTAAATATTTAAGGTATCACCTGTCTTTCTTTTAAATAACATATAATTGGTTTTAGTTATTTATGGTCAGCTTATGACGCTTCATCCATTGGTGAACTTCACTCATGTACATGTTGATTAATTCTTCTCATCTTTCGTTTGTTTCTTCTTCATAAATTATGGTCAGGTCATCAGCGAATTTATAATAGATTTCTTGTAGGTGACATTTCATTTTTTCAAAGTAATTTTCTGTACTCTGTTACATATTGGTTTAAGATAGACAATATTGAATAAAATATAAGAACCAACAATGGAAAACAATTTTGAAGGTGTACAATAATTACGCAGTCTCTTAAGTATAAAAAACATATAGTGAAATATTTTTTTATTACTAGTTTTACATCCCCTGTCCATTCTAAGAGTACTTTTAGTTGTCTACTTAAGACTAGAAAATATTTTCTATAGTTTCAAATGTCATAAAGTAAATTGAACTGGACTTATTATTTTCAAAATTCACTTAATAGACTATTCACATTTTAAGTAGGTACATAAACAAAATTAATTTTCAATTATTCAAATAAATATTATTATACACTACTATAACTGTATTGTACAACTTGTTGTTGCTTTATTATTATTATTTTTTTTTTTTTGCAATCTTACTCAATATACGTAATCGTGAACACCCTCATCATTTTATTTTAAATGAAAAAAAAAAAATTAATTTATACAAAAACCAATTAATTAAGGATAGTGAACATTCAACACCCACATTAACACAATGCAAAATTGTAATGAAAAGTGAAAATAAATGTAAATAAAATAATGAAAATCGATATTTTCAAAGATTTCAACTTTAGATCTATAACTGTAAAATTCAAAGAGGATATTTAAGAGGATAATAATTATTAAATATTTCAAATAATATTATGTGTAATTCAGTGTTGCATAAAATTATCTCTAGAATCAATTATTAAAATCTGTGTACGATGAGATATTGGGTAGTTAATGAGAATTTAATTAAAATTTGATCATTAAATCGTAGTATTACTGCTACCTTTAAGCTTATTGTTGTAATATATTTCACTAATTAACGAATTTTTATTTTCCATTTGAAGAAACAATACAGTTGCAAATATAAAAATTAATTGTTTTAACACTAACTACTGTATTAACGAGCTTGAAAAAGTTTGTTTAAAAATTTTTAGAAATTTTCAATAATTATGAGTTAGTTATAATTTTTCTCTAATTGTAATGTAAAAATTATATTCTGACATATATATACATTGTTATATTTATCTTTATAACAAAAGTTATACAATTTATACAGATACTCTAGTTTCTTCAACAATTTTTGGAAATGAATCTCATAGTTTTTAAACTGCAACAAAACAAATAGAAAAATTTTATAGTTTTTAAAACTTTTGATTTTCTATTTAGTTTTCTTTGGAATTGAAAAAACACCAAAAATATAGTCTGATGTATTCTATCTCTGTCATTTTTTTTTCATACCACTTATTGTTCAAAATTTGTGATGTTACTGGGAGTTTAAATTAAATTGAGATGTAGAATTTTGATACAAAAAAAAAATTAAGTTTAAAACCTGAAATATAGGATAATACCAAATAATACCAATTAAAAGTTAAAATCAAAAATTTCTAAGACTACCCACGTAACAATTTTATTGCTATAAGACTCTTGCGCACTCTTATAACAGTATTATAAACACTCTTATAGTAGTATTAGTGTTAATTTGAGTGCTCCACAATTGTTTCAAAACATTATAAATGCATTATAGCACTAAAACGGAGAATGCTATAAGGCAGTGGATCAATTACTGTAATATTATTATAGGAATAGTATACATAATGTATTAGTGATTGATGTAATTGTGACCAAAATGCAAAATTTGGCTGGGCAAGAAATATCATTGACATTTATTATAATAATACTTCAAAAAAATACATTGACCTTCAAAAAAAAAACCTTTTTTAAATAAATAAAAAAAATATTAAATAATGTACGTTAATTAATGCATATCATCAAATTTGATATTTCAATAATTATTCTTTTAAGTAAAAATTATACTTTTTTTTGTATTACCTACTTTTAGATTTACGCTTTAGTACTTGCTGAAAATCCCATTATAACAACCCCCTGTTATGAGAACATTCTTGTAGCAATATTAATCACATTATTTCCATAAAAATATCATTATAACATATTTAGTGCTTATCGGGAGTCATATAGGACTCTTATAGCACTAATTTTGCTTTTATAACAATAAAATGTTTTGTGGGTAAATTATTGTAAGCATGGAAAAGGACTGTTGGTGCTATAAAATCCCCCAATAATGGATTTACTTCAATTCAATAATTAAGAATGGATTTACGATTTTGAAAATTAGATATTATTTCAGTATTTATGAATTATATTCTATATATGGGAACATACATTCGTCACTCCAGAATTATTTTGTCGTGAACTTCAAAACCAAAGAAAAATGTATTGTACTAAGTTTTTTACACTTTATCTTTTGATGTAATTCACAGATTCCTAGCTAGTGTATTTTCCGAGATATTGAGTAGCAGTTTTATCATGTATCTTTTAATATTATTTTATAGCAAACGACAAAAATTGCCATATACGACAAAAAATCTGTGTAAAATTGTAAAAAAAAATATCTTGTAGTAATGTAATCGAAAACAAAAAAAAATAATTTTTTCTCACAAAAATTTTTTTTTTTCGAAAATGGCGTATGCGTTAAAGTGTTTTTGGGAAGAGTGTCCAAAACTCATATTCTTCGCACTATACTTTGCTATTTTCTTGCATTAATAAATAGTTAACAATAAGAACAACATCATCACTAAGAAAACAAAAATCACTAGTTTATCGGTTTGTTTTTGAGTTATTTTTTACTTTAAAAACTTAAAATGCGATTTCCTAAAATCTAAATTTGGGACATACGATAAAATAATTTTGTTTACATTCTTTGAAGAATAAATTCAGATTGAGGACTCAACCTAAATTAACAAAGCGTATATTTTCCGTCAAAATATTTTTCAATAAATGTAGCTATTTATATGAAAGCACCCGAAATTTGTTCATTTGTTATGTCAGTTGCCACCGGATTGTTTTTAAATAAAAATTTTGTATATAAATAATTTCGAGTGTTGTTAGTTAACATTGTGATTTGTATTGTAATTCATAAGTAAATAGATATAAAAAAAATTTTAATCATTTTTTAGTACTTATCTTATATAATAAAACGTAATAAAACTACCATGCTGCCAACAAGCAACAACCAACCAACCAACAAGCAATGCTAGATTGCTACGACAAAACAAAATAAAATAAAAACAAAAATAAAAAAAATTTCTTCTCTGCTGCGGTTGTTTATACCCAATACATATAAACCTATACCTAATATAAAAAAAAAAGTTGAAGGTGAAAGATGAAGTTATGAATAGTATGGATAATAATTTTGGATTTCAATTTTATTTTTTTAAAGGTTTTTAAACAAAATAATTATGTTGTGAAGCTGTGTATTAGCTGTGGTAGATGGTGATCTAACGAATGACCAAAGTTTGCCAAATCCAACCGAAGTTCCTTCGAATATGATTTTCAATAATTTGATCGCACAAGAAATATTTGGAAATACTTTGCCCAAAAAATTCTGATGTTCATACAACTAATGAATGAATATTAAAAATTTTGAAGGGAAATGTAAAAACTTATCTTAATACTAATTCCACTGATGATTACGGTGAAGATGATGCATTGAATTCCTCTAGAGTTTTTAAACGGCTGCTGTCCAATTGGAATGCCTTCACATAAACTTTATTTGAAAGTTGGTAGTATAATAATACTACTGAGAAACCTAAATACCAAACACGACTTCTGCAATGGGACTCGATTAGCAGTAAAAGCTCTAAAATTAAATTTAATAATCGCGGAATTCCTTGGCATAAACTATAGATCAAACTGTATTTATTTCTAGAATAGATGTAACTACAACGACCACAGAACTGCCATTTATTCTTAGATGTTGACAATTCCCTGTTAAATTGGAATTTTCTATGACTATAAATAAGTCGCAAAGTCAAACATTGGAAACCGTAATGCGCCTAATACTTGATTACATTTCTTAGAATGTACTTTTTTGTACAGCTTCACAAGAAGTTATTTTCTTCTAATTAGAACACCGTCTTGAGGCGGGCTTTACAACTAGTTAAGAAATAAATTTGCGGAATTTTTGCTGTCTAGTTCACCTAAATGAAGTACACCAGTTGTTAACCAAATTTTTTTATAAAACTGATGTAACTAACGCTACAATATTTCACATGTCGAGCTAAAATCGGATCGAAGGATTTAGGAAAAAAAAATTATTAATCGATAGCACTTAGATTGGTTATAACGGAAAAAACATAGGTGGACTTAGGTGTGGGTTCGATTCCCATAATATCAAGATGCACACACGGCTGAAGTTCTTGATGATCTTCGGAAATTACCTCCTATCCTTCAAACCAAAAAAAAACTATTTCTAAGTCAATTGATCTTGACGTTTCCAAACTCAAACGAAATTTCATAGACAATTTGTGCATGCTGCATCCATGTCCAACAAAACCAAATAGCATAATAATGTGTAAATATACTTGGTCCGATTCTGTATCGCTGTACCCTTGTGGTTTTCCTACACTAGAAAATAATATAATTGCGACGTTTGCTAATGATACAGCGGTTCTGAAAAGAAAAATTACAAATGCGCTGTAGAAAAATCTACTGACTCATAGGTAATAGTTTTACCTTGACAAGACAAAATAAACATCTACTCTATAAACAAATATTGAAAACAGTATTGTTATATGGCATTAAGAAAAATAATAGAAATATTATTCAGTGGTTCCAGAAAAAAGTTCTAAGAAACATTGTGAACACTGGTTCATTAGAAACTATGATCTGTATAGAGATTTGCAAATAGAAACTTTCCTCACCAAAAAAGGCTCCAACACCATGTAAATGTCGAGGTAGTCCAAGTCCTGTAAAAAAAAATATAGGCAGATAACTCAAAAGAGTAAAACCTTTTGAGTTTGTACAGCAATAATATGTCAAAATTAAAATAGAGCCAAGAAAAAAATTTCTTATTACTCCTATAGGACTAGATCGCAATATAGGAAGAGTGTGGTTTAGGGGTTAAGAATCCCACATGCAATGTCAAGCTACGGGACTCATTGTGTTTTCCTAATAAATACTTGTACAAGGAAGCAAACATAATTAGAATCGATAATTTTATTATAAAATTAATTCGCAGACATTATGATAAAGCACAAAACACTCCGGAAAATGGTTTAATATCGCATATATTCTACCACAATTAGGAGTACATCAAAAAGATCTTATTCACGGGCTTCTTAGCTCCTGAGCATTTTATTTATTTAGATGAAAACGGTTAAATTCAAAACCGTAACCATGTCCGTCTATTATACCATTATAATAGACGGGCTACATGTAAAGCTATTCATAATAACCCGGGCAATGTTAATGGAGAAAATTTAAAATTTGAAATGCTTATACCAGAATTAAAGCAAACTATTGGTGGTTGGAAAACTTTAATTATAATTAGCACAAAGTATAATACACATTTTTTTTAATTAGGTAAAGCAGTTTTAGTTAGATTAAGATAGATTGAGTTAGACTAGGTTTTTTAATAAATAACTATTGGTTTTTACTCACTACTTTTCCAATAATATAATTCGAGTCAAAAAGAACTTTGTAAAGCTTGTACATAATATAAAAAATTCCTGAAATTTTGCGTATAATTACAATAAAAACAAAAATTTGCTTAGATGTTAATAAAATTAGAAATAAATAGCTGTTTTTGTAAATTTTTGTAGGCTAGGCTAGTGTAAGAGTATAAAAATAGTGGAAAAAAAATTGTGTTTTCTGAAGATTCCCATCAGCCTCCGTATAAAATAAAAAAATAAAATAATTACAAATACTCCTCTTTATTTGAAAATACTTTTCTTTCTTAAACAAACACTGTTCAAAATGTAGAATTTTCGACAAATTTAAAATAATATGCGCGTATCAATTATTTCGGTATAAAAGTAACCGCATTGTATAGGCACAGGAAAATTGTACGCAGTACGCGTTGATTTCGGTTGCACCCTAAATATCTTTTAAAATCCAACCAATTTACAGTGAATAATTGCTATCTTTAATTTTTTCAAAAAAAAAAAATGGAATTAGAATCTATTAGAAATTCATTAATTTTCCACTGAATTATTATTACAATTTCATAGAATCGAGAAAAAAAATAACTTCCGAATAAAAAATTTTTTAATAAATTTTCTATGGAAATCGATTTAATTTATTTAAATTACTTAATTCTAAGAATATTCATTTTCAATTTATTAAAAAAAGAAAAATAAAAGAAAAACATTTACCTTTATCAGAATTTTCTTTAACATGAAGTCGATTCAAATTAAAATGAGCAGCAATTATATTAAAATTTTTGTGATCCTGTTGA
Source organism: Argyra leucocephala (assembly GCA_963942445.1). Taxonomy (NCBI): domain Eukaryota; kingdom Metazoa; phylum Arthropoda; class Insecta; order Diptera; family Dolichopodidae; genus Argyra; species Argyra leucocephala. The sequence goes on from OZ012678.1 coordinate 112,209,139, forward strand.
TGTGAATGTAATTTTCCTAAAAATAAAACTCATTTAAATAATTTAAATAAAAAAGTCACGTCTTCATCATTCTATCATTCTTTTACCATTTCTGTAACGATGATTTTGATTTTGTTGATTAATTTTAGGCTTTTTAATTTTGATTGTTTTTATTTTATTATTTTTATTTGGATAAATAAATTCAAATACTTTTGGTGATGATGTTGTTGCTTGTTTATTATCATCAACCACAAAATTATGCACTTTCATTTTATTTGTTTGAGAAGGATATAGAACATAATCATGATATTGATGATCCTGATGATGATGATTATGATGATTGTGCTGTTGTTGTTGTTGTTGTGCTGACTTATCCTTAACAGATGTTGATGATAATTTATGTTTCTGTTTTAATAAAGTCTCTTGTAGTTTGATATTTAAATTCTTAGAATCATGATGTTCTTTTTGTTTTCCACTTTCTTCAACATTTTCTTTTATTGCCTTTAAATTTTCTATTTGAGATTGTTGTGTTCTATTAAAAAATTAAATTTATTGTAATAGAAATTTAAATAATTTATTATTTATGAAAAAATGTTAAGGAACTTGGTAAACAGATATAAAATATATTATATTCTGTAAGTTGTAAGAATTGTTGATTTGTGAACGGTGAAAGAATGGAAATAATTCATTTCACATACATTAAGGAAATTCTCATAGTGTCATATATATATGTATCTACTACATAACTAATATTTCCATAACATTTGGGTCCTAGATATATAAAGTTGTATATTCCTTTGTGACAGCACATTTACTGGCACATAAATTTAATTTATTTCTTTGATGAAATTATCAATTTGGTTAAATTGACTTCATATTATGTCAACCCAGGCATCACCAAATTAATAATTAATTTTTTCTAGTGTTTGAGAAGATGGATTTATTCTATTATTTATTCTATTTTAAGAAATTATTTTGAAAATATTTTACACTGTATATAAATATTTAATTAGAATTAATTATACATTATTGAGAGAAACATATTATGTTTGCTCTGATAGAAAAAATTCCATTCACTCAATCCTCACTTGTTGATAAATTACTTTTTGTAAGTTAATAAATCAAATATAATTCTTAATAAAGCGCTCTCATTTTCGATGTAGCCCATATACGTAAAACTTTATTGATTCAATTCAGCGTACTCCCAATGTGTTTCTAAACACTATGAAATTGTAATGCCGAAATAGAATGCCCAAACATTTTTGCAATTAAGAATACTATAATCTGCCTTATTTGAAATGTTTTGTAAATTTTTTTTTTGTTTCAATCCCAAAGTAGCGTTTCAAAGTACATACTGGCAAGAAAATTTTGTGACGCTAGTGTTTTGTTACAAAAAAAATCGTTTGTAACAAGTTGCAACGTGCTGCCACTCCTGGTCAACACAATTAATAAAATTTAACCAGAAATTATCAAATCAAAATGCAAAATTATTGATAGTTTGGAAGAGACTTTAAAAGTATGTTTAATAAATATTTGAATATAAAGTATGGAAATAATAAATTTCAAATTTGATTCACTCGAATACAAATAGATTTACAAAAAATCAAATTAAAGAAAAAAATTAAAGTAATTGGAAAGGAGACAAAGTATAATAATAAAGTACTTACATTTTACCTTCCTTATCTAGTACCAATTTAAATTGTGTTTCTTTACTTTTAATATCAGATTCAATTTTATCATGAATTTTAAAATCTTCATCTTTATTCATCTCACTTTTCATTTCATTAGAATTTAATATTGATCGAGTTCTCCTATATTAAAAATAAATTTGACAATTTATATTACAAAATATTAATACAAAATTAAATTAGCTTACCTTTTTTTAATTACATCAAATTTTTCAAAATCATCAAATAATTTATCACCATTATCTTCATCAATATGACGATTAATACCAGTACTACTAAGACGACTACTACTACTACCACCACCACCACCTCCACCTCGACTACCATTAATTCCATCGTCTTCATCATCATATACATCATCATCATCTTCTTCATCGTCATCGTCATCATCGTCATCATAACTACCACTACCAGTATCTATATCATCATTTTCATCATTAAAATGTTTACTATGATGTCCTTTATTTTCATCATCATAATCATTTGTATGGAATTGACTTAATAATTGACCATCTTCATCTGAATCTTCATCAGTATCATCATCATCATCTGGATCATCGATTAGGTCATCATTATTGGCATACTGTAATGTAAAAAGAGATTATATTGATATTATTTTTTTAAAAAAGAAATAGGAACTAAACAGAATCTGAATTTCAGTAACAAAGAATTATTTAAATATTAACAATGTAGTCTAGAATAATTTGAATTTCTTAAAATAACTTATTAAAATCTAAAGTTTTTAAAGAAGTTTTTTCACATTAATCACACACAATAATCTCAATGTTAAAAACAAAAAATCGTGGAAATTGAAATGAATCATATTTCAGTTGTGTAGATTAATTAGTATAAGATCTGTAAGATCTAGTATACATAGATTACAATATGAATATTTGGGTAAATAAATTAACTGAATTAAAGCCTAAAGCGGACATAATCAATTGTTGCTTTCATTGGCATTAACCGGTGGATCTGAATTCCACAGATTCATAGATCTGTTACATAAACGATGCGGTTAATGAACATGGATCTTAAAAAATTCTAGATACGTTTCATGGATCTCACTTTTTATATGTAAAAACAAAAAAAAAATTATGTTGAATGTTGTGCCATCTAGTCAGTGTATGACAAATGAAAGGTTTATATTTTTTTTATGAAAGTTGTTAAATTTAAATCACCATTATTTTTTGAATTGTGAATAAGCTGAGTGTGAAAATTGAAGTTCTTAAGGTAGATTTATGTAAATTAAACTTAAATTAAGAGTTAAGGTGATATGAGGTGTCCCAATGTATACTTTGCTTCCTTTACTTCCTTTGACAACTGAATTAAATTACATTAGTTTCTATTGTACTTAACCAAATGCAAAAAGTAATCAAAGTAAGCAAAGGAAGCAAAGCAACGAATTGACGAAATTTCATTTCAATACTTTGCTATGCTTACTTTGACAGTTTGTTGAACGTTGATTTTTAAATTTTTAAAAAAACCTACTTTTTAAATTTTTGAATAAAAATATTTGAAGAAGAATTAATTGCAGAGGTTTATAAATATAAATATTTGGGATAAGACCAGCCTGAATTAACCAGAAATAAATTATTAAAAGATAAAGCTTGGACTGAATTAGCAAAAAACCTTAAAGAATCTGATAAATTTCTACTTTGCTCCAAAAAAATTTGTTTTAAATATTTTTATTCAATTTTAGGAGAGAATGGCATGAAAAGATGGAAAAAAGCACATTATTAAAACCGAATGGTTTACCAAATTTTCATAAATAACTTATAGTTAATTTGACAAATATCAAAGCAACTTCACAAAGTTTGATTTGGTCTACACTGACTTCGTTTACTTTTTTGAGGTAGAGGTAGTAAAGGAAGCAAAGTATACATTGGGCCATTATAAAAAATAAACTATATTTGAAAGTACATATTATATTTTTCGGTGGTGGTGCTAATATTCCGATAAATTTTTGTTCTGAATTACGTTCTGTTATATATCTATGGTACGTCAGTTAATGGCACTGAATCCACCCAACGAAATATATATATAACTACCATCAGTAACTCCTAATAAACCGCATTGTTGCAAGGTCCTAAATAATCAATAGTGAGTACGTAAATAATAGGTGCATTGAATTTTTACAAACATGCAATAATGCAATTTCATTTTGAAGATGAATTGTATTTTATTGCGTATGCATTATAATAAGTTTATGAATTTTTTAATTTTTAAATAAATATTAAAACTTTACATATGTTTCACAATTTTATTGAATAACTTAATCGAATCAGTCTTCTGATGATGGTGTAATAACCGAAATCGATTAAGATATTTAATAAAGTTGTCAAACATACCAAGAGTTTTAATATTTATTTAATTTTAATAATGTTTCAGCTAGCCTACAGCATATTCTATAAATCATATTTTTAATTTTTGTTAATTTTAATAATATTATTAACTAGTATAATGCCATCGTTAATCTAGTAAAGTTTGGGTTTAAAAATGTATGCACATTTCAACTCAAAACACTCACAACAATGTAAAGTAAATACGTATCATCTCTCATAATAATAATGCATTAACATTATTTTCTCACTATACCTATACTTAAATTCACAATATGTACATTAAAAATTTATTTACTTTCTTAGTTCTCATTCTTTCATTCATAATAATAAACTGTTTTTTTCATTATTGTTGTTGTTGTCATCAAAGGCTTCAGACAAAAACAAAATGAGTATACATAAGATATAGAACAATTATGTACTTATTTCTACCTTCCTATAGCTTCTTGATATCTACAGAAAAAACAAACAAAAACGTGATTGTTTAGCTTCCGCTTAAAATACCATTATCAGAGGAAGAAGATACTACTAATATTAAAAACTTTCTTCCATATTTAAGTTCAGTTTTATTTATGCGATATGATTATATGAAATCAATTGAACTAGTCTTGACATTCACCCCTGTGTGCATTAACGTCAAAGCTTGAGGTAAAATTATAGAAAACGAAATAAGCCGCAGTAGTTTTATAGTTCAAGTAATAGTTTGTAAATGAGAATAGTTTCCGGTATTAAATCCGTTCGGTTTCCGATCGTAAAAGATAGTTTAAGTAACGTTGGCACTTACTTGGAAAAGTGCTAGATTATAATATACTTAAAACCAACAATATTTAAAATTATTTTATGCCAATGTCCTATCTTAGTTCGTGTAGAATACGGTAAAAAATAGTAATTTAAGTAAAATTTATGTAAGTAAAGAAAGTATACAAATAAATTAACTCCACGACCCGAGTTCATGTTGTTATACGTTAACATTGAAATAATTAAAGCCTCAATTCAACTCAGACCTCAATAAAATAAAATAACTCTGTACATGTATGCAAATTCTCGATAATCGCAGAAGGTAATATACTAGTAAATAAAATAATAAAAGTCGTTAAGATACAAAAAATTTGCAACTAAAAAAATAAATTAGCAAATTTAAGCTTAACAGAAATTTTCTACATGGTATAGCGAAAATAATAAATTTATTTATATTTTATAATTATCAAATATTAATTTTATTTTCTAAAAATCATCAGTTTTTATTTATAAAGGTGGACATAATGTTTGTGGTGTTATTAAATAATTTAATTAAAAAAATAATAATATTTTGTAAACCAATTCAACCACTTTCAATTATCAAGGTTAGTACAAGGTCATATAAAAAAATAAAAATATGTTCTTTACCTATATAATTCAAACATCGATAATTTATTGCAAAATTTTCAATATTAATGTTTTTCCGAAATACTTCAAAAACACACGCAATTTTTTAATTCCCAAAATTTATGAGATTATAGAACCAATAATTTTCTAATATAAAATCTAAAAATTTTCAGCTGTAAAAATATTTAAAAAAAAACAACAGTACAATCCAACACATACAAACGATCAAATACCTAAATTTTTTTTGATTTTTTTCTTTTTTTTTTAAATTCCTAAAACCAAAAAAAAAAATTCACTGAATATAAATTCTCCCTACTTAATGTAGCAAACAAAAACCATAACAAGAAAAGTAAGATTAAAAAAAAAACTACCGTACAATAATGATTCAAATTGTTTGCCACACGACATTAAATGCTCCTAATTTCGGAAAATTAGTCCTAAGACGAATAGTTGCATTATATTCATTGCGAATATATAATAGATAAAAAAATGCAAAAAATAATAAATTAAAAAAAAAAAATATGTAAACATCAATTAGGGAACAACTTCAATATGTCAGCAGGCGTCATTACGCCTTCTGATAAATTTCTGCTTGTATCTTTGGAGCCAGACACAAAATAACAACAAAACAAAAAACATAATATTGCACATAATCCTACCGCCACCACCGTAATTTACAACAATCAGCTGCGCAACAATTCAAACATAATTCTGATAAAGGCGCGTATTTAATAAGAAAAAAACAAAACACAAAAATTAAAATAGCAAAAATGAATGTAAAGTTTTTTGGGAAAATTTTCGGTACATGATGGTAGTAACAAATTCATTTTCAAAATAAAAACCAAAATTTTTGTCTTCATCATTTTTCAAAACAACAAGCAAAAAACAAAAATAAACAAAAATCTGTATTTTATGTGTGCAAAAATTAAATCAAATCAGAGAAAATTCAAACCCAATGTTATGCAAACGCTGCCATGAAATTGCATAAAACTACATAACACACACGCATACACCACAGTATTAAGATAATTTTAAAAAAAATATATATAATACAAAAAAAATAATAACAAAAACAAACAAAGTGCGAAAACACCGCATCATAAAATATTTATGACTACTGAAAACAAATTATAAATTAAACAAAAACAAAAAATATTACAAGAACAAAAACAAAAAAAAATTTAATTTTTTGTGAAGGGTGGGGTGTGGTGGTAAGAATGAATAGTTTTTCACAATAATGAGATAAATTGAAAAAGAAAAATATGTGTCAAGAAATTAAGTGCCCGAAGACGTTGCAGGCAATACTTATGAAAGTAGTTTGGAAGGTTTGGAACAATAGAAAAAAATGTTTATGACATGAAAAAGAATATTCCTGTGTGCTTTACTGGATTTGTCAAAATACTTTTCAAAACAATAAAACAAAGAGGATTTAAAAACTTTACTTTCAAATGCAACGACATTTACACAGTAAACAATGTGTAGTTGAATTATGTATTTACGGACTTTAATCAAAATCTACATCAGTGTCTCTACAATATTTGAATTTATATAATTTGTTTTTTATTAAAGTTGAATATTACGTCCTACTTATTTATTAATTTTTTTAATCACCAGACCTGCATATAATAGGTTCTTTTTCCTTTTGTTTTTATATATGTAAGCCCAAGCTCTAAAGATCTATTGTACTTCACCGTTTATTATCTTAGAATTGCAGGTCCATGTCATTGATGAACGCTATTATTGCTTTGATCCAGTGTTGGCATTTTACGCGTAAATTAACGCTTTTTATGATTCTTTACATATTTAACGCAAAGAAGTGTAAAATACAAGTAAACAACTGTAAATAACTGTACAATACTGTAAACAACTGTAAATAACTGTAAACAACAGTAAACAATGGTAAACAACTGTATATTACTGTAAAATTATTTGTTTTTGACAGTTCGACAAAAATTTTAAAAGTGCTTCGTTGTAATCTATTATAAAAAGTTCTAATGGAAAAAGAAAAGGAACCTCAACGCAGGTGGGATACCCATGAGTAAAAATTATGAGGGAAACGGACTCAAATTATTAAATTCAGAAAACGTAAAATATATGTACATATATCTATAATTTATTGTGATTATTTTGATTTATTCATACCACCTATGTATTTAGAAATGTCTGAAATATAATAGTTTTTACTGATTATTAGAGAAAAAGAGAAGGGTATACCAAGCTGCCAATCTATATTATTATATATATTATTCTGCATTTATCTGGATGTTTGTAAGTTCGACGGAACGCCCCAACACATATACAAATTGCATATGTATACAAATGCATATATATACAAATTGCTTTGGTGCTTTTTTTTAACCCCTGTCTACCACGCTGAACCTTTGCAGGAAAAATTGATTGCATGAACTATATTTTTTTAATTTAATGTTAGTCTTCTTCGCAAATAATAAGGAAAAATAATAAATAATAATAATATAAATAAAACAAACAATTTTTTTGATTAATAATAATAAGGACTAATAGAAATTTAATCAATAGTTTAATATGGTATAATAACCAAAAGGCAAACAGCATTTAACACAAAAAAAAACATAATTCACTCAAAGGTTATTCTTATTACTTAAAATTATACATAATAATACACATGTGTATCAGCATATTTGTATTGTATAATATTATACATTATACTACTTTATTGCTTCTACCTTTTATTTTTGTCTATATTGTGTGCGTAAATTCACTCAAAAAAAGTTATTTTTGTTTTTTTTTTGTTTTTTTTTGTTTTTTTTTATTATTTGCTGTATCTGTATTCTGTATGTTCTATATGCTCCATTCCAAAAATATTATTTTATTTTCAGTGTTAAGTGTTCACTTTTCACTTCACTGTTCAGGTTCACTGTTCAATCAATAGAACTTGATAGAAGTAGAGTAGGATAATTAACTCTACTTCTACGCCGGATAATAAAACATTGCTTTTTTTAAATTGAAAATTATTGATGAAAATGTTTTTGTATTTTTTGTAAATTTTACCAATTTAGATACAAAATTTTGAATATTTTTTTAAAAATAACACAATACCATAATAACAGTTTATTCATATAGCAAAATAAGATCCCTATACAGTATACAAAAGACAAAATTTATATGAAAATAGGATCCCATTTTTAAATTTGCTCTCCCAAAGGCCAAAATAACGCTAATACGGTATAATTTATACTAAATGGAACCCAACTAACGAATTATAACTAAATGGAAGTGAGTACGAGTATACCATACAAAAATACAAACATTTTATACAAATTTGTTGGGATGGTACTTTTTTTTCTGTTATATTAAAAAAAAAAAGATTAGTGTTAGGCCAATATAAACATAAATAAAAATAAATAAAAAGTGATATAAACATAAGTACTGTAATTTCGGAATAAAAAATCTAATGAAAGAAAAAAAGAAACTAGGATTTATTTTGCTTCCGTCATTTATGACGGGTTACAAAGCTAGTATTATTATACTAGCTTTATTATACTAATTAATTATCCTACTCTACTTCTATCAAGTTCTATTGATTGAACAGTTAACCTGAACAGTGAAGTGAAATGTAAACACTTAACACTGAAAATAAAATAATATTTTTGGAATGGAGCATATAGAACATACAGAATACAGATACAGCAAATAATAAAAAAAAAAACAAAAATAATTTATTTTGAGTGAAGTGAATTACGCACACAATAATGAGAAAAATAAAAGGTAGAAGCAATAAAGTAGTATAATGTATAATATTATACAATACAAATATGCTGATACACATGTGTATTATTATGTATAATTTTAAGTAATAAGAATAACCTTTGAGTGAATTATGTTTTTTTTTTGTGTTAAATGCTGTTTGCCTTTTGGTTATTATACCATATTAAACTATTGATTTAATTTCTATTAGTCCTTATTATTATAAATCAAAAAGATTGTTTGTTTTATTTATATTATTATTATTATTTATTATTTTTCCTTATTATTTGCGAAGAAGACTAACATTAAATTTAAAAAATATAGTTCATGCAATAAATTTTTCCTGCAAAGGTTCAGCATGGTAGACAGGGGTTAAAAAAAAGCACCAAACCAATTTGTATATATATGCATTTGTATACATATGCAATTTGTATATGTGTTGGAGCGTTCCGTCGAACCTACAAACATCCAGATAAATGCAGAATAATATATATATAATTATCTATTGCGCCATACCTAAATGCTATAAAAGTTTTGGTAATGATTGATGTATATAGAATATAGATTGTAATTTGTAAGGTTAGATAAAATGTTAATAAATTGTAAGGTAGATTCTTAGCAAATTATGACTTGAATTATTTTTTCACATAATTACTTCATATTTGTAAGTTTTCATGTATTGATATTCAAATGTTGCAGCTAAATTATCTACTTTGAGTTATTTACGTTATTTACATTGTTTACACACTTATAGACATCAAAAGAACACCCTAGTAAATTACTAAGTTCTTTAGATGACTGAACAACTGTGTAAAAAACTAGACGTCATTTACTTTGCCAACACGCTTTGATCTTAATTTTCGAATTTTTAAGCGATGTGTATTCTTGGAAATATTTATGGCGAGCAATCGACAATCAAATAAAATATAAGAGATAACCTCCTCTTCTACTTAGCAGAATCTCAACCCACCTGTTTTCGATCTAAAAATCTTGAACAGGTGTTTGTTAAATGGATCTTGTTTCTTTGATTACCGAATTTAATCTGTGAATACTCAGTTTGAAAGAGACTTTACACTGCACTGCGTAAGTCCTTGGCATATTTCCCATATGTTTACGGTAAAAATCCTGTTCGTATTGTTATGTAGTGAAGAAAATTACTATGTGACACACGTGGGTTAGAATCGTGAAAGCGACGAATTTTTGTGGGTGCGACCATCTTTTTAAACTTTTAAAGAATATTCATATAAAAATAGCAATAAACTATATAAACAATATAAAAATAATCAGGGGGTAACAATACACAGTAGTATTTTTTCATTTTAAATTCATATAAGATTTTTCATTTTTCAGATAAAATTCAACGGAACAATTTAATTTTATAGATATCGATTTGCAATAATAATATCTTGTAACTAACATCTATATCTTATAATTCATTTATTTCTGAATATAAACACATAATATGTATATCATAATTTCCCCACTAAAAGTGTCAATGCCAATGGCATAACAACGTAAGTACGCCGATCTCTAACGAATTATTCCCACTGTAAATGTAATAAGATAATTCTGCTTTTCCTTGAATAAAAAATGTGTATCTTATGTTATACACTTTGAAGTACCTGATAATAATAAATTCACTCATTTGTCCGATTTCCAATGTATTCACACAAAAATACTTATTTCTTAATTATTCTAACACATAAATATTTTAGATCGAGTTTAAAATCTCGCTTTCCAAAATATCGTTTTTCAAAGTCAAACTTTTTATTTTTAATTTTCTAATAATTTTGGAAAAAGGAGATACCCCATTTTTGTTTCCAACAGCGGCTACGCATAAAATAAAAATAATTAAGCCAAATATTCCGGATTTAAAACAAAATTTTGAAAAAGCGCAAAATTTTTAAAATCGATTATCTAAGAGACGGGATGTCGTTACGCTCCTAAATATTTTATTTTCATTGATTACAGTAATGTGTAAAAATGTTCAAATTGCGCAATAATGCATTTTATTTTTACTTAAAATTCTAATTGTTAAAAATACAATAAGAAAATACGATTCTTTCTCTTAACTCTAATTACCCAAGGTCGAAAAACTTAATTGTCTCCAATGATATTATCTTCAAAAATTAGAAATTATGAACAAAAACAATGCCATTATAATGCATGAATATCATATCACCATACATGACAATAATAATAGTACAGAGTTGAATGCATTATATATTAGGGCTATATATACTTCTTAATATTTTCATAATATATACTTTTTAGTAATATGATCCTATCACCAAAAATAGAATACAAACCGCCAAAAATATTATGTGTGGATGGAATCATAAACATGATATATTCTTTCACTAACTATTAAATATTTATTTTGACCACGGGTTACTTTTGATTCTAGCTTAGTAGACTGTAATCGTTGTTAGCAGTCGTAATATACTACAATCTGCACAATTGGGGCGTTAGGCGTTCAGTTTACGTAAACGTAGGCGATATGTGTCAAAATAGCGTCATATTATTATCTATAAGCATTATTTTCTACGTCTGGGTCTGGTGTACGTTCTACTTTCACAATACATCTATGATTACAGATTTTACAAAGCTTCCTTAATATAAAAACAGATATAAATTGAGAATGTGGGCACGTAACCTTCAAACATATAATTTTTTAATAATTTTACTCATATTTAAATTTACAACTTTTCATAGACATCGAAGTTGTATACTGATATCGCATTTCATTCTCAAATTAGAAACCCAAAATTACGATTGTACAAATTCTACTCTAACGGTAAAGAAAAATATACGAGTTCAGTGCAAAATTACTTAAGTCATTTCAAAATGTATTTTATAAGTATAAATAATAATATAGACAAAATCAATTGCAAAGTCAAATTTTATATCTGCAGTTAATAACCTATGTTGACTTAAGTTCTTTAGTATCGCGATATATTAATTTATTATTTTATTTAATCAAAACGTGAATTCGGACGTCAAATTTTGACTAAAGTACATTCTTGCCCTGAACCAATAGATATTACCTAAAATATAATAAACATTTAATACATTATGGAACTGAAATTTAACGTTAGTATACCTACATATATAAATTTATCTGCAAAAGCAAGAAACAACAAATATTCAATTTAATAAATAATATTTAGATGATAATGCGAGCTGATCGGTAGCGCAATGAGTAGCAGCAATTTTTTTTTTGTTTATTTTTGCTAAATTATTTATTTTTAAAATTTTTAATAAATCTTATTTAAATTTTAATTTTTGTTTTCCTTTTTTTATTTAATTCATTTCATTCATTTTCTTTTTAAAGTCAAATTAAGAATAAAAAATAAAAACAAAATTCGTACAAAAAAAAACAAAAAACATGAAAATATGAAAAATTTGTATTTTGATTGTTTCAAATATGTTTTGTTTTTCTTATTTCATTCTTTTTTTTTTTTTTTTTATTTAATAGCAAGTAATAATTTTTAAAATTACGTCACATTTAATTGTTGGTCACTTCAATATTTTGTTTACATATTTGAAATGTGACGTAGTTTTTAATTCAAAGCAAAATATTTAATATAATAAAACTGTCACCAAATAAATTTGAGGAGATTTGAGAGGGTTAAGAATTTCTGTAACTAACAAAGAAAAATTGTTATAGATGGTTCTAGTCGCTTTTCTGTATGTTGCATTTTTTGAAACTTATTTAATGACATAAATTGCAATATAAAGAGCAAAGAGAATCAGAGAAGAGACTAAACTTTCGTTAGGGATACCAAATATCCCTAGACATGAAAAATTTTCATATTTTCAATTGATACGAAATTGATAGTTCAACATGGATGTGTAATAGCTCATCAATTTAAATTGTTCAGTAATTGACAATTTATTTGAAGAGAATATTGATGTATAATAGGTGTGAAACACCACAACACCTACTGATGAGTTCCAGCAGAGTTAGATGAACAAAACATTTACCGTAAAGTTATCACCTGGTAGATGGATTGTATTCGAGCTCAAATTAAATCAAATTTTATCATTTATAATTTTTAGTTTATTTACATAATATTTTAATTGTCTGTTTAATAAAAATATGTATTTACAATTTTTTGTTTTAACAAAATTAAAGAAATATATCAGAGGAAATATGATTTCACGTTTTTGAAGTTTCATTTTAGCATAATGGGCATTTTAGCATATTAACTCTTATATTTTGGCATAATATAAAAATTACAACTACAAAAAACTTCACATTTCCAACAAGCGAGAATATGCACGTAATTGCAGAATTTTCAAGGACTGTAGCACCCACAAAGTAAGTCAGTAATAATAATACAGTGATTTTAGCTGACTCTGATATGGTTTCATATGAATAAATAAATTAGATATAAATTACCTGATTCTATCTTAAAAACCAGTTCTAAAAATCGTTTAGATCAATACAACCTCGTTGATTGATCTTCCAATAACTTGTTTTATAAATAAATATATTTAAGTTGAATTGTATGGTAAATCCTAAAAACTGGTATTGAAAGCAATTAAGATTAGAAGTATTTAATCAATGCACTCTACTACAGGCCTTCTTACTCAGTATTTTTTACGAAATTAAGCGAAAACTGTAAAAACTGTCTCTTTTTAGCCTTCGTTTACACAATATACTCAAATTTCATTTATTTTTTTTTCTTTCATTCCATTTTGTTGATGAAATTACAACAACACTTAACCTTGGCTAAAGCTTTTTTAGTATGTAAATGGAGAAAAAAGATGAAGGAAAGAAAAAGTTTCTAATTTTTTTCATTAGCATGGTTTTGAATCCTCTCCAGTTTGCTGCTTTAGCTTGTGTGGGTATAAGATCTATGTCGGATTGTTGAGTAGATTTTTTTTTTTAAATCAAATTTTTGAATGAAATTTTTAGTTAGTTTTTAATAGGATTTTCAGTAAAAGTAGATAAAAATTTATATTTTTAAAATAATTTTTATTTTAAAAATATCTCTGCTAACAAATAAGATCTTTCGATTTCAAATATTTCCATAAGGTTTATACAGAATAAGATACATTTTGAAAGTTGCGCTCTGAGTAAGAAGGCCTGTAGTAGAGCGCATTGATTTAATCTAACTAGTCAAATTTAGTTTAGTAGTTGATTAAGTGTCAATGAAAATAATTTTACACTGTTATATTTTACATATATACTGTCAGATATTGCTTAGAGAAAGCAAAACAGACGTCTATTATAGACGAAAGCTTGCATCTTGTTATTAAACGCTGAGATCATCATCCAGTGGGTTAAAATTCATCACCGTTAGTAACTAATGTTAGTAAGAGATAAAAATAAATAGCTAACATGCTATAGCTAGAAGAAAAATAAATAGCTAAGGTGCTATAGTTAGTAGAATGTCAAAAAGATAACATCAAATACAAAAAGAAAACAGAAACGCACCAAATATCAATTCCATTAACTATTTATCGATTATAGAGCTTTAATTATGAGCTTCTCTTACTAAAGTTAGTATCAAAATAAGCTACTATCGAGTTATATTCACGTAACATTCTAGAAACAGGCTCAAATTTACCCTAGTCAGTACTATGGTTAGCTATTTTAAAAACGTCAACGGAACGTATTTTGAACTATAATCAAAATCTGATTACCTCAGTAGAGTTTTTTTTATTGGTGAAGATCAATCGGAACAATCGACTAGATACATTTTAGATCTTTCAAAATAATTCAATTCTTTAATAGAAGGGGTTTTCGAATTGTAGTAGCAAAAAAATAACAAATTCTAACCTTTGAATACATCCTCTCAAAAAATATTCTTAAGCTATTCATCATCACCATTATCATTCTTCTGAAACCTCATCAGTTAGGCATAGGACGGAAATAAATTTATTCCATCGTTTACTATGTGCAAGATTAGGATAGAGTTGTAACCACGTTCGTTGTTGGGTAGCGAAGAGTTGAATATTCATAAATAATGCATTCCAAATTTTTAATCTGTCTTGCCTCCAACCTGTCTATTTTCTGATCTTAATTCTTTCTTTCAGTTTTTTGTTTATTTTCCAATTGATGGTGGGCAGTAAAATTTTGCTGCGATTTGTGAATTAACATTATTTATAGATGTTCTGTTCTTTAATAGTGTATTTTATTTGTTTATTTAGCTTTTGTGATTTTCTTTTTTATTTTTTTTTAATCTGTCTGTCAGTAAAATTTAAATTTAAAAAAAAAAAAAAATAACAAATTCAATTGTCAAAACGTTAAAAATTTACGGCTGTATTTTATTTTATTTTATTTATTTATTTTTTTTTCTTCTACTATTTTAATAAGACAGATGGAGGCTATTAAGTTCATAAAATATTTAATCTACATAAAAGTGAAAACGTTTCTACATAGAACTAAAAATAATAAATCAAATAATTTATGAGATGTCATATGAATTCAGTGATTTTCAATTATTTAATATTTTTCCTTTTTTAAATACTGTTGTTTAAATTAATTTTTTTTTTTTTTTTGCGAACATAACCTTCTCTACCAAATTTGGAATTTTTCGTATTTTTTAATAACTTTCCAAACGTTTCGGATTTAGACTTTTATTTTCTTTTTTTTCAAATGGTTTCAATAACGTTTTGAGGACTCTTTTGGTTTCATGTATTTTGATAGTCTTGAAAGTTTAGATTCAAGGCAGTCAAAAATATTTTTAGGTTCTACCATTCAGATTTTACAAAGAAAAGTAACATCTTCATATAAAATTAATGAAAAGATCACAAGCAACTTTGTAAACATTCATACTAGCATAAACTTTTCTATTCATATATTAATCAGCAAATTTCCCATGTATTTTTATTTTAATATGCGTGCAATCTAACTCACCAATCACCAGTTGGAATTTTAAAACGTTCTTGTCACTTTCCTTTTGCTTCATTTGGCTCAATTGTAGTTGACGGAAATTTAATTTGTCAACTACAATTGAGCTAAATCAAAAACGTTAGTTAATTGTTTTTGCACAAGGTAGTACAATGAATATCCCTTCCGTGGCCTAATCGGTTGGAGCACAGAAATGTGTTTCAATTACGATGCGATAGTTACGATTTCGATTTCCGTGGGGGATATAAAAGATAATTAAAAAAAATTGCAAAAATTTATAATCAATAAAAATAATTAATAATTTATACTTTATAACTAAAAGTATTACCTATATCAATACTCATATATCTCATACAACACAATAACCAAATAACACAATAAATAAATATTGGACAAACACTAATAATAATTACATAATTGTCAACAACTGACAAAAGTATGTGACATGACATACCCAGTAAACATAGTAACGTCAGGCATCTTAACGTCAAAGATGGATAAAATCGCAGCGACAACTTGCAGAAATTAGTAGCTAGAAATCGAGTACGATGAAAATGTCAAGTGAAAGCTATGTTCCAAAGAGGAGTAAGAAAAAAAAAGGAAAGTACAATGAATTGCACACCACAACGAAAATCTGGATAACTTATGTGACGTAAAAATATCTGGTTTTTGTATTTTCTGGTAAAAATTAGTTGTATAAAACATCGATAAGCGAAAACCTCAATAGACATTTCAATTTGTTAGAACTAAGATTTTTTCTGACTCGGTAATACTTAAATTCACGATTTGCATGAAAGCAGATGTCTTAATACATATTAAAGGTAACCATATTCCTACCTTTAAAAGTTGCTAATGTTTTACCCTCAATTGTGTTGTAACGTCAATAAGTGTTTTTATTTTTTTTGTTATATAATCTCAAGCCCATGGGTTGAACACCCTATAGAGATAGACTTTTATAGAGATTTGGAATAGACAATTATATACAATAGCTTTTTCTTTACAATTTTTATTGTATATACATCTACTAATTTAAATGTGGAAAACTATATATATTATATACTTCGGCTTCATAGTAGCATACTTCCATTTTTTATTTTTAATAATAACACTGATAACCAAAACTTTCAAATATTTTTTATTATTTATTTTATCCCTATGACAAAGGGTACTGGACCAGGTCAAAACATTTAGAAAGCATTTTTTGCTTTCGGCGGGAATCGAATCTGGAACCTTCCGGTTGAAAGGCGCACACTCTACCTGCTGCGCCACCCAGCGTGTTAGTAAATTTTATAATTTTTCAGAGCTCCAGCAGCAGCAGATTATATAAAACCAGTAAACAAATCATCACTGAAATCTCGCCTAATTAAATGTAATCCAGAAACTTCGCAAACCAAAAAACGTATCGAAATCAAAATGAAAGAATTAATCTGACAACAGAACACTGAAAAAGTCTGCAAGTAATAGACGAGATACGCTTATCTGTAGGATAAGCATATTTACTAAAATTGAAAGGAAAATATTCGACTATTTTTAAATTTTTAAACAATTTCATTGCTTCTGACCCGAAAAACTATTAGCAAATGGTTTAGCGGTCCATAATAATAATTAATATTCTAATTCTACGTTAAGGAATTTAATTTAAAAAAAAGAAAAAAACTAAAAACCTACGTCATCATGTGCAGAACCCACCTTAAAACAAAAAAAAAATATGTTCATTCAAATATTATTGTTGAAAAAAACTGGGAGAAACTCTAAAAACATGTTGCTGTCATTAATTAGAAATATTTTCATGTTTTACATTTCATTTCACCATAATTAACGAATCCTTTTCAACAATTTTCTTTTTTTTTTCTTTCATTCCAAATTTTTCATAAATTCACTATTCAGGTGTAGAAATATAAAATATTCATAAATATACAGAATGGTTTAAAAAATTCTTGCACACTTTACAGACATGACAAATTAAATCTTTAATCAGAATTTTTTACTAGATTTCATTATTCAAGTAAAATTTTAAATACGTACTAGATATCAGCTGTATGCATTTTTTTGAAACAGTTATTTAAAACAGTAGAAATAATAAAATTGAAATAAAATTTAGATGAACGATGAACCCAAAATTATAGATTCTAATAGTAATCAAATTTTGAATTGTTGATTAAAATTGCGATTAAAAATAAATTAATTTCTTAATTACAGTTAGTTTACTTACTCTAAAACTAAATCTACCACAATGAAACACAATGAAATTCCAGGAAAGAGCAAAGCGGATAAATTTGTTAGAAATAGAACAGCCGTGGAGAGTAACAAATGGTCGTGGACAATCACAAAGGGTAGACTGCAATCTATCCAAACTTACCTGGCCAATACTGGACTATAAACACTACAGTAACATACTATCACTATCACACAAACAGAACTAATAAAATTAAATATCAGTATGATAGAGGTTATCACTGTCTTATATACAAACATGCCAGCACTCTAGGGCTTTACTCAAATGACTTCTACAGAACCGGCAAACATGATTAGAAGGATTAGATAATCCTTCTTTGCGCCTACCCCGCCATGGCAAAAACTAAATTCTAGAAAGTAAGCTTCTGAACTCCCTATGTGATCTTGTAGATACGAAAATTAGGTACCTCCATCGCTTTCTAAAGGGCTTAAATTTGACGAGTCAAATCGGAACGGAGAATCGAGATTCTGGGGTATCACAACGTACTTCCTTGGTCTAAGTATGTCTACTTCCATAATTTACGTTCCATTACCTACCCATCATAATTTTATAATAAGTTAAGTAGTTCAGTTAAATGGACCTACGCTATTTCATCAGATCTAGTTCCTGACAATAGTATCTAGTTACAGTTAAATTTCATTATTGCAGTTACCACAAAATTAATAAATGAATAAATATTCTTTGAAATTTAATGTCCCTACAACTCCTAAAACTGTACTCGTTCCACTATATGCAATAATTTTCTGTACCGTACAAAAAGCTATTCAACCCAAGTTACTATTGACAATAACATAAAAAAATATGTAGTCCGCATTAATTACAACTCCGCAGTATATGCTAATACTCACTCTCTAATTAACTAACATTTCTATACTATCCACTGTACCACATGATTTTGACTTTTTACAATTTAAAAAAAAAGTCAATTTTTGCTATCATGAAAGTCTATTGAGTTGTTATAAGTTCACTGGGTTGATAATTTCAAATTTTGGTATTGACTTTGAACAATTAAAAATATATATATATATACATATATATAAAATTTATTATTAAATTAGTTAATTAATAAAACATTTTTAACAAAAAGCCGTTGGAAAAACTAGTCAAAACGTTACACCAAATTTAACAAAAGTTTTGAAAAATAGTACATATACGTATTTAAAACACAATTTATAATATAATAAAATTGAAAGAAAAAATATTTCTATTATAAGTAAAATATCAATTCACCATTTTAAATATTACTACCTAAACCAAACTTATGTTTTTTTTTACAATGAAAATTTTTCCTACAATGGCAACATTTTAATAGTTAAGTCAATTTTATTCAGTAGACCTTCATGATTGCGTGAATTATTTTTGTTGACTTTTTTATTAGAAAAAAGTCTAATGTCATTAGACTTTGATGATTGACCCCTAAACTTCAAACTACAAAATTTTCATTCTTCATTTTTTGCGACCCCCTATATTAGTAACAATGGCGCAACACATAGTAGTTAGAATTTTTTCAATGATGGGAACATTTGTGTAATTTACCCAACAATTTTAGTTGTAATACCTTAAGGGCATTACAAATAAATAGAAATAGAATAATATACTTATTTATATGTAATATTATGTATAGTATTATCTGCAAAAACAATTACGTATAAACAACAACAATTTTCAATAAGTAGAATTTAATAAAAAAATAAGAAGAAAAACAGAAAATAAAAATAAATAAATTTCCTACTCAGGAATATACATTTTTTTTTATTTTTTTTTTTTCATACATTTTTGATTTTGCCGATCATATTGTCAACATAAAAATAAATTTATCTCTAAATACTAACTATATAATACTAAACTAAAGATTCTTTAAAGTATTTTATTATATACATACATATAGATGTATGTATATTGAATTTCGCAAAAGGATATTAAGAATTAAAAGATTTGGAATATTAGGTAGGTCGTAGGTAACAGAGAAATTGAAAAAAATAAAATGTCTCCTGTTAAGAAGATTACAAGATACATATTGGTAATAGCTATACACATTAAAGATGAAAAGTAGAGAAATCATGTTAGGTATATTGATATCGATAATTTATCTATCCTCTTACCTTAATTTATCAATAAACTTCTGTATTCGTATATAATTCATTCAAACATTCATTCTATTTTCAAATGATAATTAAATTATTGGAAATTTTTCAAATGCATTTAATTTTTTTTTTTGTTATTTTTATTTTAAATTCTAAAATAAGAACAATGAGAACTGAACAATCTTACAATGTCATCAATGAAAATATAACAGGAAATAATGAAATATATCTCTACACCATTATTGTTCTACTTTGGCTTTCATATTATTCTAAAAATCTTTTAGTTTGTTATTATTATTTTATACTTATACATTTTTCAATAGCGACTTAGTTTTCACAATAGAGTGTACTGTACTAAAGTACGTATTTCTTTTGTCTGTTCTGAACTTTTTTAACTTTAGTTCTTTATTTCTTTTGCTGAATTGAAATATCTTATAGGTTCAATAAAATATCATCCAGCCCCTCAATAAATGATATCATATAGTAATTATATAGGCTCATCATATAGTAATTATATAGGCTTGGCCTGCCTTCTCCTAAACCCAAAATACTAACTCATCTCAAAAATGCTTTGACAATCTAGTATTTTTGTTCCAAAATTACTAAGATCTATAATTTATATATCTATAGCGTGCAATTCGTGTTATTGACTACCCTAATGTGACATCCTCCGTTGTACCACTTGGTACAACCACTTGTGACATCGTGTTGTTGTAGCATTTTCCGTATTTTATAGATTTCTCGTAGGTTTAGGCACTTGTTCAAACGAAATTAAAACCCTAATTCCACATCTCAAATATTTCCGCCGAGGAACAAGATAGGCATCAAGTGGCCACCCCTACTCAGTACAAATTTCAAGGTGGCTGAAAACTGTCTATGGGAATACCCTTACCCTTACCCTTACCCTTACCCGATACCCTTAAATGAAGGAAAAGAGGATATAAAACATTACCAATGCACTTTATAATTCTATGGGTAGCGGTATTTCATGGAGCCAGCAAGTTTCTAGCTTTAACATATAATATATAAACCATTCTTTAGATCATTCACTACATTAGTACAAAATTAAATCAAAATATACCAAATCAGTAATGATGATGTAAAAATTACGGAGGAATATCCTAGTTAAATATTGCATATAAGATCCTATCATACATTTTGTACGAATGTCTGAAGCCCTATTGTAACGCTGTTATTGACAGTTATCAATGGCAAATCAATAAACGACCAGATGTTCATACTTAGGCAAATCCGGGAGAAGGCCCAAAAATTTCAAACCTATTTATCGCTTTTAAATCTGCGTACGATATAAATTTACATATACCGCAGCGAGCTGTACGCTGTTATGTCTGAATTTGGTGTACCAGCCAAGCTTATTCGATTGTCAAAAATGATGCCTGAAAATTCAAAATGTATTGTGCTGGTTAGAAATAACACTTTTGACTTATTTGAGACGTTTACCGGATTTCGGCAATGTAATAATGTAAGTACTGATGATGATAATCCAAAATGCTTAACATTATTACTAGTATTGTTCAAAACTATTTCAATTTTTAATATATACAATAATTTTTATATCAATCACAACCATATGCTATAAACATATGCGATCAAGGTCATGACATCCAATATGATGTTGTATGCACGACAGAAAATGAGCCACCAATCCAAAACAAATTTAAAATAGTTAATAAATAACGGTATAGTATAGAGTTATATAATTTTTATAAGTAAATCTAACATAAGTACACGGTTTTATACGGTAGCTAAGTAACTGGATTTTTTTTCTTCCAATAATAAATTTTCCAATAATAGATTTAATTTTTTTTTAATTAGTTTTCTTCAGTGAAATCAAATAAATTCATTTAGTTTTTGAAGACGTATAAATTCTTTAAAACATTTTAAGGTTTATTCAACACAAAAAATAGTCTTCTTTGGAATTATTGCAGAAGAAAATTATGATGTATATCATTACCTAGCAATATAGAAAGATTAATTTTTACTCTCGATGAGTATTATAGTGAATTGAAAAAAACAAAAGAGCAGAACAATCTTAAGACGATTTAAAATTTACATATTTTTAGAAAAAAATATTTTTAGGGGACTTACAATATAACAATTTAAGGTATTTTATCATTCTATTATTATTCAATGTATGTATGGTCTGGTATGTTATTCTGTACCTTCAGTTCTGGGATGCAGATTATCTAGGTTACAATATTTTCATTATTTCAAGACTTAACAGCTGGCTTTAAGCCGAAAAGACGAAAGTGGACATACGCTCAGTCTGTGGATATTCGCAAAGTATACTCAGTCTGTGAAATATAAAAAAATATATAACATACTCTATATAAAATACATATTACATAATATACCAGTGTAACACGAATTTCTTTTTGTGTTCAAATTTATTAAAATAAAATTAATTTTGCATAAAATTTCATTTTGTAAAACAAAAAAACAAAAAAAAAAACAAATCACTTCAAAAAAGGACATTGTAAAGCAGTGTTTAATTTGTCTTCTCTTCTCTTCTTTGATATTTATTTATTTATGTATAAGCTCTTTAATATATAAGTCCCTTAACATAATTATCTTATTATTTTTTATTGGTTTTACTTTTTTAGTATCTAATTTAGTCTTAAGTTTAAATTTTTGATTTACCTTCTGGTTTTTTTGTTTTTTTTTTTAAATTAGTTCCGTTTTAAATTTTATAATTTTTCTATTTTAGTTTAAAATTTATTTAATTTTATTAGATTTTATTAACAATGTGAGTTTTCCTGAAGAATTCAATTTTAGCTTTAGTATTGTTGCTTTTGTATTATGCGCTCTGAGTATATTAAATACTGGGATTCCAAGTGTGGCTCTAAAATCTGTGTATAAAGGACCAACGTGAAATATGTACTGTATAGTTAGTTGGATTTCTGGGATACAGTGACATTTTCACTTTCATACAGTGATTATGTGTTTTGGCCACCATTAAAGAGATAACTGAGGGTGGATATATCTTTTGTCCTACTCGGAGTCTCTATAATCGATACCATTCCATCTGGATACATTTTCTTTAAATATATTTTAATTTATTGGTAAATGGTTTTTTCTCAACTATACCATTTTAGTTTTAATACAAGAATAGTACACTTTAATATGAGATTTTTTATTTTCATTTAAAACAATTAATATTAATACAAAATATTTTAGAAAAGTAACCCTTGTGATGGTTTTCAATAAATTTTACAGCACAATTGAAGTTTTACATACGTGCTTTTAAAAAGAATATAAAAAAACGTAATTACTTGCCGTGTCAAACATGAATGGAGACTGGCGACAACTTGCACGTACAATCAGCAGCATATCGTTGGATATCAGAAGGTGAAGCCGTAGACAAACGAGGATGAAAAAGATTTCACAAAATTACAGAAATTCATTTAGGATATTTTGTTGAAATGATCTTCGTCAAGCAATGGTTAGACATGGTGAGCCAGTTGTTATGGTAATTGATAATGCACCTTGTCGTAGTAAAATTGAAAAGTTTTGCAAGAGCAGGAATTTCGTGACGACCGAATACTCAGACTTGGTCCTTATAGTGCAATGTGCCCCATTGAAAATGTTTGGTCTGCGGTAAAGAGTTACGTTAAAAGAGAGCTTTCAAGAAAGTTGTCAAGTATTCTTAATAGCAGAAACGAATTATCCGTCAAAGAACAGAGAGTAAGAGCCTTAGAGAGCCTTATTTAAGAAGGTCTGCAGACAATTACACCAAGAACATGTGCCGATTGCATCGCAAGCATTCAAAGAAAATTCCCTACTTAGAAAATATGCTCTTAGCTTAGAAAATATGCTATATTAATAAAGTTAATTTAAAATATTTTGTATTGATATTAATTGTTTTAAATGTAATTAAAATAAAAAATGTCATATTGAAATTTACTATTCTCATATTAAAGCTTACTATTCTCGTATTGAAGTTTACTATTCCACTTTGAAGTTTACTATTCTCATTTCGAAACTAAAATGTTATAGAGTTGTGTAAATCCAGTAAAGTTCTGTCATACAGCCTTGTATAGATCTTATTGTATAGATTTTATGTTCGGAAGTTGGTTCTAACAGTACTTCTTTCGTCAGTCTATATAAACATTACCAGGGATAATTGTCATGGTCCGTGATTTGTAAAGTATGACAAATAAAAATGGCACAATTATGCCTTCCAAAATGCCAAAACATGTTACCAAATTCAATATGGTATTTTCCTACCTGCAGCTAATCTTGGATCACAATCACTGTCGGGTGCTCTAAAGTAGAAGATGAGAGAGTCTATAGGCTACTAAGACATTAGATGCAAATTATAACTTCGGCTCATATGCTCAATTGCCTCGCTTATGGCACACAGTTCCTCTGAATATAGTGTTTTGTGTCCGTTAAATCTGTCCTTTTTATCATGGTCTCTCGTTTTTATTTATTAATAGGTTAATTTTTACTTTAATTTTTAATTTTATCTATTCTTTCAGTCATTTTTTAATGTTCTCTTTCAGTTCAAATGAGCTAAATTAGTTAGAAATGCTTGTAAGAGTATCGAATAGCCTAAGAAAACATCTATAAATGTTCTCATATGTGTTAAAAAATAATCATCAGCATTGTTTTGGGGGGATAAAAATGATGAAAATTTTCTTTATCCAAAATTTAATTAAATTTTACGTTTTTATTGTTTTTCCTTTTTAATAAATTTCTTTTAATTTGAAAGGGAACAAATATTGAGAAATTTTGGCACATTTATCGGTTTAAGAATAATTTTTTTTTTTTTTTTGTAATTAATTGATTTCTCCTCAAGTCATTAAAATGTTTTATTACCCATATACTTCTTATTTCGATTATCGATTATTTTCAAATCGATTTATAATATTCTTGTTTGTTGTCTTGTCTACCAACAAGTTGTAGTTTTTGTTACTGGTGTTGTTTATTCAGATTTTACATTTTGTAATACATATTTTACACTCTATAGCTACACATTTCAAATGTTTCCTCATAATTTCAGAAATTATTCCAATTTTTCTTTATTTATTTTGGACCTGAATAGGAGGTTATTTAATTTGAAATGTTTTCGAGTAATTTTAATATTAATTTATGTTGATTTTTATTTTTATTAATCAAAATAAAAATAATATTTTGCAATTTTAAAAACAAAAACAATAAATTTAGGACACCAATTTATAATTTTATATAGTTCATGTTTGTTTAGAATTGGTATAAATTAAATTTTGGAAATTAATAAAAAGTTTTTTTTTTTGTGTGTATGAAATATGAGTTCCTGATGATCCAGAAAATTTTTAAGTTTATTTTTGTTTAATTTTAATTACTCAAAATATGTAAATGAAAAAAAATAATATATGTTTGTAATTGGTTCAGTACAATTCGATTATATGGGGAACAAAACGAGGAATTTTAAAGTAGAAAAGTAAATGAGGAAAATAGAAATTTGATTTACTGAGTGTTTGAAAACTTCGAAGTTTTGTAATGGTCCATTTCTATTTTGATATTTTCAGATATCCCAGAGCTGAAGTTATAAAATGACGTGTCAGACCAGACCTACGTTGAAGAAATAAAATATCGGCAGATGTTAAACTCTACTGTGGAGAAACTGCTCATAGCAGAAATAAAAGGTGATCAATAGAAACACACATGGTATAACGTGGACCAAATAAATAGTGAATTATTTCTTATTATATATAACTTTTTTTTTGTTTTTTTTTATATATTGCCTTAATGTCTTTGTACAATATGTTTAGGTAGGTAGGTAGAAGTGCCAATTCCAGTTACTTCTGGAAAACTAATTAGTACTTAACTCTGCCTTTTTGATACCACGACTCGAGTGACCTATTTCTTGTTATTGGTTGTTATAGATAGTCGTTTTCTCCACTTCTCAACTACTTCACTCCACTGCACGCTGCCCTGTGTCATTGAGAAGGTTGATCAGATCTCCTATTTTGGTTTCCGCGATAAGACCTATATTGCTGGGGAAAGCTTCACCTAAAGTCCGGAGTCTGACTCTAGTTAATGCTGGGCAGCTGCAAAGGAGGTGTTGAAAAGTTTCTACTTCATTCTCATCCCAGCAACTGCGACAGTGGGGATTGAATGGAATACCTAGCTGGGCAACGTGGCTTCCTATTGGCCAATGACCCGTACTGATGGCTACTACTCTTGCTATATCAATACTGGACCTGGTTAAGAGTTGTTTGGTTTTATTGATATTATACGAGAGTAAATGTTTTCCTCGAGGTCGCTTAGGTATTTAGTTTATGCCACCTGTCATTCACTCTGGCCAGAAAGTATGAATGGATGCGCTCCTTGAAGACTCTCATTGGAGAGTGAATGTCTTCTTCAAGTGGCCTTCAAGTGGCCTGTCGAGATTGGAATCTCTCATTTCCATCTATGTTACTGTGACTAGGATCCCATAGTAGAGAGATCGAGAACCGGTTATCTAAGCTTCCAATTTAGTTTTTTTCGTATTGTTCCACCAGCTTAGAACAGATAGTGTCCGCAACCAAAGCTTTGATGCCGGCTTGACGACCCGTGAAGATGGTGACTTTTGTTTTGGTCGTATGAATGTGAGGATTTTAAGTGCTTTCCTAATTGCAAGCAGCTCTGCTTGAAAGGCTCTAGCGTATTTAGGGAGACCATAAAACTTTGATATTTTTAGATTTTCTGAGAAAATTCCTGCATCTACTCCGCAGTTCATTTTCCCATCAGTGAAAATTCCTATATTATTTTCCCTTTTCTTTAAACCCTGTTTCCAATAGGCCCTAGCAGGAAAACCTACCTCAGGCTTTTGGTTTGAAGTTCAGTTCAGGATTTATATATTATTTAGACTAACGTGACTTAAGTATTTAGAATAAATTTAATTTTGTAAAGGACAAAATGGCAAGTAACAACATTTAATCAATTATTTTTTATGGTAATATAAGACCTAATGTAAGCATAACTTAAGTCTTAACTAACGTCTCTTAACTAAAATGATCTTAATACTAAACCTTAATCTACTATCGTTCTTTTAAGCGGATTTTCAGAATTGTAACAGCTTTCAAAAAAGGCAGGTGCTGTTTTTTGTATTTGTTCAAAAATAGTATTAGTGTTTGCTAATAAGTGCAATCTGCTTGTAGAGAAATAAAAATGTTTGCTTAGAAAAAATTTAGTACGAAATTCAAATACGTAATAGAAAAAACTGTCTGGTATATACTGATATATATAATTTTTTTAAACGATATAATATAAATTATTAAAAAATCCAAAACAATCCTGTACATAAATATTTTCCGAATTTTTCTACTATCGAAATTTATTTTAAATAATATTAAACCCTTTAATGCTCCCGTTTTGGGAACTTTTTTTTATTTGTTCTCCTTTATTGAGAGTACATCGTTTAATGACCGCAATAATGTAAGCCCTATTATAAATATCGAATACTTATTTAGCTATAAAGAAATTATCTACACCAGTTTATTCGAATAAATACAAGCCCAAGAGGTTTTTACTTTATACATCCAAATTTAATACCATTGACTATACAGTATGTCAGCTTGGAAGACACTATTAACTAATTGATTTCAGTTTCAGAAAGGAAAGGAGATATGTAATATTTCTAAATAGTCGCAATTATTTTTTGTTAATATCATAGTTTAGGATTTATAATAAAATAAAGTAATAAAAAAAAAAAAAAGTCTAATGCAGTATTACAAAAAATTAAATCTAACGATGTGACAACCACATCAGGTTCAAATACTTCGTGGAGTAAAATTTTTCTCCTCTTCTACACAACATATGAGTCTAGCGACACTAAGTAGAATAACAACACTAAGCTAATGAACTACAATGGGAAAAAATATAATGATAACAACAAACTGAAGCCAAGCTTTAGAACTACCACAGCGACTATATAAATTATGATAGACGTCTATGGGTATGTCTTAATACTTTTTAATTTTTGCACTAAGCCTTTTCAACAAAATAAATTGAAATTCATTCAATAATAACACACATTTTTAAGTTAAATTTAATTGTTTTTGAAGTTAAAATCAATCTTAATAGTTTACATTACATACATAACATTTTACTTGCATCTTTATTGATTCAACAAATCTATATAATCGTATCATATACAACAATTATAATATTTAATAAAATGTTATTTTTATTTTAAAATTCTATTTTATTTTAACATTATGCGTTATTCCCCCCTAAGTATTGTATGTATTTATTTGTTCAACATTGAAATAAATAAACCACCCTAAGTAGTACAAGTATACTATATAGTGTTTAAAATCTTCACCATATCAGATCTAGAATTATGGTATATAATAATTCCTCGTTCCAATATATTGCAATCATAATATATTATGATTGTCACTTTCTAGTAGATACTTTATTTTTAATTTAATAACAAGCAAAAAAAAAAAATGTTATATTCCAAAAGTATATTTTAATAAAATTGCTTTACAATTTTAATTAAATTTTATTAGAATATTTCGATTAAATTTAGTATAAATCTTTGAATATGACACTTCGATTCATTTCAAATAGGAAAAATGTAATTTTTAGTCAAAACGTCTTCCTTTCAATAAAAAAAAAAAAAAAACAACAATAACATACATGCAGATAAATAACATACTATTATAATATACATAAGTCATATAAATAAATTATTGTATGTTAGAATGAATCAACATACGAATAGATACTAAAAATGGACAATTTCAATTAAGTTGTCTTGATGAATCACTTCATAACTGTCAAAATGAATTATTAATCTAGAAAACATTATATATATATAAATATTTTTTACAATTGATCATGACGATGATAATGATGAGAGTCCAGTCTATATAGTTCCAAAATTATAAGAAAATTTATTTCATTTCACACATTTAAAATAGCGCCACTAAAATTTATTGTAATAATAGATTCAAATCATTTTAAATTACTTTCAACAAGCAGTTCATTTGTTTAATTTAGTACAATCGTTTTTATTTTTTTTTGTTTTTTTTTGTTTTTTTTTTTTATTCCTTTTAAAAAATTTATTTTTGAAAACATTAAAATAAATAAACTATACTCAACAGGGGTAAATAAAGTTCAATTCTCATAGATTTGAGTTGAAACAGAATAATTATACAATCTAAAAAAGAAAAAAAAAACAAATATGTTATATATACTAACATTAGAGGAAGAAAGCTGAAAAAATAAAGAAATAAAAATTTGATATGAATAAAGATTTGAAATTGAGATTTTTTGAAATAATATTAAAGTTTACTTAAAAACTCAATGATAGACTGAGGCCATTTATTTAAAATTATTTAAAATCATTAAAAATATCGATACTCCGAACAAAACCTATAAAAAAGAATGTCTAAGAAAAGAATGTCAGCCTCAATGTAGTAGGTATGGTTCACAGAAAAACTAACCATTTTTCAGATTTTCATTCAATAATTTGATTTAAAACAATAAAAAATATATAATGAAATATTATTATTATTATTTTTTATTGAAATTATATTAAACAGTACACACAATAGTGATTTAGCACTAGTTTCCAGGGCTATTGGTTTTATGAAATAAATATGTACCGTATAAAAACTACATACATGATGTAAAATAGAAAGATGTAAAATAGATGTAAATAGCATGATGTAAAATAGAAAGAAATATACAAGACAGACTAATACGAATTTGAAACATTTTCTAAATCTGAAAACACATAAAAGGGAATATGATTCCATGTTCTTGAAAACTATGAGTGAATTTCCATAATCTGTTTTGTACCATCTTGAGATTTCCCAATTGTAGGGTTGGACATTTACCTAGCACAAATGTATGAATTATACTTCATCTTAGAACGTACAAGCAATTTATAGATATTACAAAGTTCCAAAGATGAAAAAACATTTGTATATATAGACTTAGACAGACTTTGACATCATCGATTTCAAAAATACAAATTAAGCTTAAGGTTATGTAAAATATATTTGCATATAATCATTTTGTTTACCACAACTAGACATTTTTTTTTAAATACATATAATAATTGTTAAATGGGGAGGGGGACAATTTTATAAATACTAAACTTTTCTATATTCGAAGATTTTAAATGTAAAATTTTATTCTGTATTGCACATTATTCCATTGTATTCGATGAAATCTGTATATATGTGTATTATACGGTAGACTCTTATACAAATTCTTAACAAATTCTGAATTCCCGTATTTTTATATTTACTACACTTAGTTGTTTTTATTTTTTTGCAGACATTTTTTTAAAGCCTATAAATAAATGCCATTTTACTGGGAAAGGTGGGGCTATTCTTCATTTTTATACATTAGTTTCGAACATTAGAGATTTGATATTTTAACATTTTTGCAAATCTATTAAAAAAATGAATTACCTAAGTGTCTGTTACCAAATTTATGTCATGTCTTTGCTGAGTCGGGGTCTAAATTCTCAAAATCAAAATCTCCAAATTAAATTCCCACATCAAAGTCCCCAAACACAAATTCTCCAAATAAAATTTTTAAAAATCCCCACTTTTATTTTTAAAGTTGGGGTCTATCGTCCCCAAGCCCCCGTTACCTGTTTATTGGAACCCTGTTTTTGCCGACGGCAGGTAAACGCACAGTCTTAGTAAAAAATATAAAAAAAAAACAGTTATTTTATTTATAATTTTGCCGGTATAAATTAAAACATCTTCTTTGGGGATTTTTTTGAACATTTTTTTTGGGGATTTTGTTTTTGGGGGTTTCGTGTTTGGAAATTTTTTTGGGGATTTTGATTTTGGAGCTTTTTGAAAAGTCTGGGGATTTTGTGTCTTGGATATTTTTATTTTGAGGATTTCGTGTGACTCCCTATCGGATTTATCTGCTAACATAGACGTAATAGTATTTATTAATATACCAATAATAGCCATTTATCGACATTAATAATCAAAAATTAACCTATGGTATTAATCGCCAAATTTAAGTACATCTGTACCTAGATATCTACATCTCTACACGCTTCTTCACCTCTCTACCTATACTTATCCGGAAGTATATAAATATTATCTACGATAATTGGACCTAGATTACATTTGTATACTTCTATCAAAAATCTTTATACGTGGATTCCTGTTTAGATTCCAATGATGGTACAAATGATACTGAAATGATGGAGCCTTGGTGGTGGTATTTAGCGCGATGGTTAAATTTAACCATGGGGTAAGATTACAAACAAACAATGAAATCTGTAATCCATACCAAGATGCTGCGGAACAAAAGCGAAACACGTACAACAGCTTCATATACAACATAGATGAAGATAACAAGATGACAAATGATGCACAAAACAAGACATATATATAAAATATACATATATGTAAGCGAACTGGTTATAGCACAATTTAGCACAAAATTAAAAAAAGATAGTATGTGGTAGTTAGTGATTTAGTAATTATCAAATTGTGTGGACAGACCAGCCACATGGATCAAATCGAAACGTCAAAATATAAGAAACAATAAGGTTCTTCGACAAGCTATCGAAACTCGTAACACAAATTAATATTAAAATAAATTTTTCAGGTGATTCACATCAAAAAAGGATATCGGTGATGGAACAGCTAACTTAAATCTTTGACTCAATCAAAGTAAACTACTTGATTAACAGATAACAGTTTATAGCACCATGAAAACGTTATTCGTCTCAAATTTAGAAACAGTACAATTCTGAAATCATATTTCCTAAGAATATCCTAGTTCACACAGTATCATTATAGTTAAGTTTTCTGTGAATGTGACAAACATTTATCTGAAGCCCAACATCCTATAAAATTAATATAACTAATAAAAACCACATAGATATCGGTGTCAAAATGATTTTCATTTATAAATTTTTCAAGTACCTAGATTTGAATGACTTATAAGTTATAAAGAAGATGCAAAAATGCATGTAACATAGTTTTTCTTTACACGCAATTTATTTGCGCTGTATTTAGCAAATCGATTTACGTTTATAGAAGCTAACCAGTGGCTTCTGAAAATACTTAATACCAAAAACAAAACACATATATTTAAATTTTTGTACTGCGAAATAACAATTTAAAGTCAGAAATCTGGCTAGAAATAAAATTCAGAAATCTTACCAAGACCCGTCCTTACAATATTTTTATTATTTATTCTTAAATACCTTATCATTTTTTTATTCTAAATGAATGATTGCATAAGCAAACAGAAGATATATTTTGAAAATTTATTACATCCCACACGTTACATTGCAACAGTGTTGATGTAAATAATGAAATCTAAATTTTTTATTTTTTTTTTTTAATTTTCTAATTAAATTTCATCAGTCAGTGTTCAAAACTGTGAAAAAAACTCATAAAATTTCAGTCTTTTATGTTGTTTTTTTATAATTTAATTAATCAATTCATTGTTCTGTAGGATATCCTCTCAGTAATAAAAAACAAAAATAAAATCAAAAATCAAAAATAAATAAACAATAATACTGTAATTCCGTAAATTGCAATGAAAATTTCAAAAAATGTTCCTGTTGCGTTTCATTTGATTTACATTTCTCTTTATTTCAATTATTTCATAAATTTTTTTTTTAACACAACATTCAATACTGTTATGTTATTTTGTACTTAACATTATTACAAAATTAACATTAAATTAAAAATTTTTTGAAATCAAATATCAAATATTCCAATAAATATTGTAATTATATTAAACTCTTTAAAATATTTTCAATTACAAAATCATCCTGTAACATCATAACTTCCTTTTCTTTTTTTTATATTATTATTTATGTACGTATACATGTAAGGTGTATATTATATAATTAAATTACATTTAAATTTAATCAAAATGTTTTTATTGAAATTTTCACTGCTTTAACATGTCGAAATGTTATTTCTCAATTTTAGAATTGTTTTTTTTTTCGCTTGTCTCAAATCTTTATTTTAGATTCAATTGAGATTGAATGATATGAGATATGAGATTATAATCATATTATCTGTACCTACAGTTAAAATTGGAAGATAATGGACACAATATCGTGTGTATATATATAATCACGAAGTTGTAAATGACTTTTTTTGTGGAAAATATGTTATAAATGCAGTTTTACTAATTCGGGGATGATCTTTCGAATGAAATTGATTATAAAGTGGTATCGTCAACCATTTAATCGGTTTTGAAATTCCCTACAGTCATATGTCTAATTATAACAAAGTCTTCCAGTTATTACATATAGTCTAGTTATTATAGTTATTATTATTATATAGCTTTCTAACTAGAATAGAGTATCATTAGGGGTTGAAATAAATAAATAAAATACCGTACAGGATTGTAATAATTTGAAAAAAAATAAAGTTGTATCTATAACTTCGCAATTATAATCTTGTACACTTAATTATATTTTAAATCATTTTTACATATACAACTTTATTTTATACATTTTACAATGGATATTTAGGACTATGTGCATACGCATAAACTTTTCAGTTAGAATTAAACCTTTATATTTGTAAAATCAATGGATTATTGACAATAATAACTTTATAATTGATTTAGATATGAATCTAAATGTATAAGGGTCAGAACCAATCCTAATAACTTTACCACAAGCTGGATAGTGATGCTTGTAATGGAAAAAATGTACTTGGCAAAGCTCTCATTAGTGAACAAGTGAAAAATGTGAAAACCAGCGACTAGAGGGTGAATCCAGAATTTGTGTATTCCAAAAAAAGATTTTTATTCTAAACACGGGGATAAAAAATGAATTGGAAACATAGATTTATATAATGTACTTCAAAATAAAAATGTTGTGAAATTTTGTAATACTCTTTTTCAACTAACTTTAATTAAAGTTCAAATAAAAAAAAATATAATAAAAAACTGAATCCTTTATCCATTATTTTAGCTCTTTAAATAATCTAAAAGTTTAGTTAGAATTCTGCAATTTATTAAAAATATAAAATTTTAAGTAGTAAATAGGTTTAACTAACACTTAAAACTGTATTAAAATTACGCAAATTCTTTTATTTTAGTCAAAGTTGTATTTACAAAATTAAAATGATTAGAAACTAATTAAAAATTATAATCTATTCCAAATTAAAATAAATTTATCGCATGTAGCTTGCTTACTTCATTTAACCAGAGGTCTAATTTAGATATGGCTTCTTTCTCTAGTTTCATCACTCTAGCTTCAATATGCATGAATGAAAATTATTTTAGGCTTACAATTAGAAGCAACTTTATTTTCGAGAGCCACTGAGAAAACCATAATTGAATTCGAAGGCCTACACAAACGGTTTCCGAAAACCACTTCTCTTTTCAAAAGCCATTCAATAAAATTTGACACGATAGCTTATGAGTACCGATAATTCTGCAAATAATTTATGAACTTAACCTTTAACCTAAGAGATGAAGTTTTTTAATATAGGTCTGAACGTTTGTTTTATTCAATACTTTAATACTTGATAATGAGCAATAAGGTAATAACCTAATTAGAGGCTACTGAGAATTACAGTTATGAAAAAAAAATGGAGCGAAATAATAAGGAGAAAGTAGTGCTTTACAGTTTTAGACAAATAATACTTAAATGATACCTCAATGATGAATACTCAAAATAAATTGAACACTGAACTAAAAAAACAAACAATAGATGTGTATAATTAATTATTTTTGTATGGTTACGTTTAAATGGATTTACTTTTTATATTTGGTTAAAAGTCCCACATCCCGAAAGGGGACATCGAAAAAGGGGAGTCTATCTAAATCCCAAAAAAAAAATAATATGATACAATGATATAAAATCCCAAAAAAAAATTTCAAATTACAAAATCTCAAAACAAAAATTCCAGTGATACAAAATCTCAAAAACAAAAATCCCAGTGATACAAAATCCCAAGGAACTATTAATTTTTTTTATGAATTAAAAAATTATAAATTTATTTCAAATTTAAAGTTATATACTTAATACATGAAAAATATTCGGCAAAACAAGGTTCCATCAAATGAATAGTGAGAGTTTGGGGCCGGTAGCCCCCGACTTTAAAATAAAATAATTCTTTTTTTTATATTTTTTACTAAAACTGTGCCGTATTCGTTTACCTACCGTCGGCAAAAACAGTGCTTTATATTTCTATAATATACCTAAAACAAAAAGCTTTTTATAGATAACAGTAACATAGAATGCAATAGAAATGACAATATTGTAGCTCGGTTAATTTTAAGCTAATTTTTCAATTTTTAAATGCATAAAACTTATTATTTTGTAATTTGGGATTTTGTAACACTGGGATTTTGTGATATTAGGATTTTCTAATACTGGGATTTTTAAATTTCGGATTTTTTTTTTTGAGATTTCGGATTTGGGATTTTGGAATTTAGATTTTGGGATTTTGACTTTGGGATTTCGGACCCAACCCGGGAAAAGAGCCTGAAGTTGGTAGAAAAGAGATAAATAAAAAATAATTAATTAACAAATATTGATAAATATTTTTTGACCTCTCTCATATAAAATTTCAAATGTCAAAATATTTCATTAATCAAGTACTAAGTACAATGTTTTGAAAAATAATCTTTAATGTTTTCGCATCAGTTTTAAAAATTGTATTTCACATAACAAAACAAAATGGCGTATAGTGCAGGTGCAGGTGAATTGTTTTTATACTTGTATGCAAAATGTAAAAAAAAATTTTTCTTTACTTGTTTAGTAGATATGCACAAACATCAGTCCTTCACACATTGAGACGAAATCATAACATTTTATCTGACTGTAGTTGGGTTTCATTAAAATAAATTGTACGGACGTTCGAACATTGAGAGGGAACCCACCTTAAGAGTACAATATAATACAACCTAATTAGAGCTTACTGAACTCTGAAAATACCAGCTAGAGGAGAAAATTATGGAGAGAAATAATAAAGACAGCGTAATTTACTATCATGTCCCAATTTAAAGGTTAATATGATAGGTTATCCTATAATACGTAACGTATATCCCACATCCCACATTTTGAATTTTCTGATCCCTACCTCACGAAACATCCTTATGTAACATATGTAAGGCCTACCCTTGAATATGCCAGTCAAGTGTGGTCTCCACATTACTTGACTGACATTAACCGAACTGAATCGGTTCAACGAAAGTTCTTACGTTTCGCTTTGAGTAACTTTTCGTGGAATGATCCATTGCGACTTCCACCTTATTACCACCGTCTTAAACTCATTGACTTACAGTCGTTGTCTGATCGTCGAATAATTGCAGATATCTCTTTTATTCAACAGATCCTTTCGGGTGTAACGCTAGCCCCTGAAATTTCAAATTATTTGGTTGCAAGATTCAATCGGAATAATCTCAGAACCGTTGAGTTGTTCCACATTCCCTTCCACCCTACTGAATATGGTAGATTCGAGCCAATCACTAGAATGCTCCGTGAAGTAAATTCTAACTCCTAGTTCTTTTGATCGTGTTTTAACTATTAAAAAACGATTACGTCTTAATGTACGTTCAACTGAGACTAACTAACAACTGTTGTTCTTTTTAGCTTTGAAGGCCTAACTTTTTGAAGTTTTTTTAATAAATGTATAGCTATTAACATAGGTATTAATTTATGACTTTTTATCCTTCTACTAACAGCATGTACCTGGTTTAGTTTATTTTTAAATTTTTTAATCAAAGGTGGCGGTGATTTACTAACCCTACTGGATGATGAGTTATTGCACAATTAAATAAAGCAAGCCTTCGTCTAGTAATAGACGTCTGATGTGCTTGCTCTAAGCATAAATCTGACAGTATATAAAGTATCACAAAGTACAGTGATTGAGGCAGTACACAAAGATATACTCTTTTCAGAATTTTATGACTATTAAGGAAGTCAGTTTTTGTTCTTACACAATTTTTAACTCTCTATTTAACAGTGTTGTCTTTTAAAATAAAAAATGATTGTACGATATAAAATTTTATATAGAACTTTTAATTTTATATAATACACAGTTATTTTATACAAATACTGTACATTATATACACAAAGAGGTATAACTATGCATAAATTAATAAAAGAAGTGTAAATGAAGTGTGAAAAATTATATTTATGTCTTTATGTTCTCTGAATACTTTATGATCAATTATTTGTTCTTGTTTTTTTTTTTTTGTGAAATTTAAATTTAATTTTTAAGAAATCAACCTCCTCTCAGTTAAAAATGTAAATGTACGTGCAACATTATATTATGTTATATTATTTATTAAATAATTTTCTTTTGTATGTAGCCGATGACATACAAATTTATATTCATAAAAAACGAAATGACCACCGGCTACACCATAAACTATAAAGATTGGTTGGATTCACTTGTTCCCTATTAAAAAAAATTTTTTTTTTTTAATTTGGATTTACATGTTTTAATTTAAACAGAACAGAAAAAGAGAGCAAAATCAATCCCATGTAAAGAATTTGCTTTCTACTTTGTACGATATATATATATATATATATAAGAAACAATAAATAAAAAAAAATGCAATTTTGATCTAATTCAAGTGAGGATCTTTCCAGAGAAGAAGTCTGTTTTGAATATGAAATGATATAAACGGTTCATCCTCTCAAATTGTATTCTTAAGTACTCTTAATCTTTTGCTGTCATTGATATTATTTGTTTACTTTTCACAGGGTGCTTCAGGCAAAAAATATATATATAAAATATAATGATCATTTTTTTTTAATTCAATTCGTTAAGTTTGTATTTAATTAATCATATGTGCATATAAATTAGGAAGCTTTTATTCTGCAGCCATATAAATTAGGAAGACATATTTACATACAGGAAGGCATACATACATATAAATTATGAATCTTTTAAATTTGTTAAGCGTAATTCATTTAATTAATATTTTCAGTATTAAAGACACTTTTCGGTATTTAGTGGTACCCCAAGAGTGTAAAATGGTTTTCGTATTAAAAATAAATAATCATTTCGGGTTCAGAAAAATATTTGAATATTGGTTCCATATTAGTCTGAAAACCTTTGATAGTTCAATAATATCGTAATTGGGAATTGCGAAATAAGTAAAACTATTATCAATTGATATCATTTTCGCATCTGCTATCAAAATACGTACTCTCATTTATAAATAACTAGAGTAATCCTGCCCGCGTTGCTGAAATGAAATATTCTAGAAGGAAGGTGGTGTTTGACTGAAGTCTCCGGATAACAATGTCAAAGCACCACCAAATATATTTTTGATTTCCACGGAAATCTTATATTGTTCGATTCAAAGATCTCAAGATCGGTGACTTTCATGAAATGAGAGTTCAGAAATTTTGAACACGAAAAACAACATCAATCTCCGGTACTATAATTAATGTAAAAGTTGTAGTATCCTCAGAGCAAGCTGTATATATAATTAGAATAGCTAGAATATAAGAATAATTAAAAGTAGTAGAATGAAGTCAGTCTAAGTATAACAACGAGAACAGTAGGATATAAATGTATATAAACCACCTTCATATGGCACATAAATATAAGGCACATTTTAGTCTTCAAACTGTATTAATATTAAGTGATAAAATAAATATAATAAACAAACTATAATTCAATTGATTTCATCTCACAACAAAATATCAATTTGTTTTAAAAATCTAGCCATGCCAGAAGTTTTTGATAAATTGCATGATGGTACTTCATTTATTATCAATCATATTCAAAATCAATTTTAGCGCTGAATGCGCTGTACTACCACCATCCAATAAAAAAGCTGCAATTCCAGAAGATACAAGTACCAAAGCAATTCTACCACGTGCTCGTACCGTTATTAATTTCTTGCATGATTGTTTCATAAGCCAATTTTTAGTATTGATTTAATTAAGGAATATTTTCTTGACCATAATTTGTCAATACATTTGGATCGTAATTCTACTCTCGAAGAAAGTCTAAAAATATCATTCCATCAATAAATCAGATGGATTAGTCGGATTGAGATTTGTAATGATAGAAAATAAAATTCTAATTTGTTGTGGATATGCTGATACCGACGCATCAGTAAATGTATTTTCCCAATGTGTATCGTGTTCAATCAATCCTAATTTTTTACAAGCTTCACGATAAGTGGCGAATAATTGTCGATCCAGAGTTCTCAAATAATTAAATTACGTTGGATTATAAACATTAATTAAAAGCAAAACTCTCAAAAAACACTTGAAAAATGGAAATTCACATATTTTATATGGGAAAAACATACCATCACAAAAGTTTGCCTAAAACCAAACGCAAATGCGTAGACATTTTTCGATATTTTTTTTTTAACCATCAGTGAAAATAGACCTTTCCACTGCATGTATTGGTTTGTAAATCAGTTGAGTGTTTCTCGAGTTATAAAATGACGAACATAGGACAACTTATTTTTATATATATAAATGTGCCTTTTTTTAAATAATTCCAAGTCTATGGGATAACACCCTGTAAACTACATACTATATATGTACTACAATTGCAATAATCAATTGAATTCTATTACTGACTACTACAAATTGTTATACTGTTATAATAATGATAATGAACGAAAAATAAAACTAAAATATATGAGTCAGTTGGATATAAGTACTTTTATTTTAAGCGTTGGTGGTACCAACACCACCACCACCACCACTTCTTATTTAAACGCTATTAAAGAATTTAATAATTTGTTCAGACAATGGGTAGTAGTGTCTTCAAACTAACAACAGCCAACATAAAAAATTACAAATAATTTTTTTTTTTTAAATATGGGGATGAAGGAAATCATAAATCTGTTTTATTTTGCGACCACAATATATGTACATATATACCGACAATGCAATCACTTTATAAAATCACAAATTAAATAGAATCTTTAAAACAAACTTGGACAGGAAAACAATCTACTAAAAATATTTTTTTATACAAAAAAAACAAAAAAAAAACAAAAATCAAATTAAAACAAAACAAAAAAAAAACGCACATATAAATATGTAAAATAATTCACTTGAAAAATTGGCAGACGACCAGACGTCAACTTGAGTCTAAATTTAAGAGAAATTTAAACGACATTTTGAAGTTGAAATCAATTGAAGCGTGTAAAATGTCAAATTATATTTTGACATTAAATTAAAATTGTTTTTATATTATAAAAATATGTTCTCAAATGAAATTTGATATTTTATACTGTTTTTTTTTTTTGGTTTTTGAAATTTAAGAATTTTAAATTTAAACATTTTTTTTTTTTTACAATTGAGTAATTATGAGTGACAATTAAGTGAAATTAATTTGATGAGTTACAAAAATTTAATTTTTAAAAATTTTAAACAAAACGAAATTAGAGACTTTTTTTTTAATCAGAATTTTAGAATTTTTCTTTAGACCTACCTGTTGATAAATTTTAATTTGTAGTTGTTATACATACGGTATACATACATTTAGAAAAAGAGATGGGTTAATTGATAAAAATTTAATCAACTGTATAATATCAAATAAAACAGTATCAAATTTTGAAAGTAAAAAATGTTCAGATTTACACAAAAATCTTATTTGGAAGTAACTTACACTTTCAGTGATGAACATATGGAGTGTACCATACGTTTAAAACACAAGCTTTAAATTTGTCCAAACGTTGGTATGGTAAAAATCACCTTTTAAAAAAATTTAATTTCACTTTTTAAAAATTTTATTGAGTTTTGTGATAATGAATTTAAACTCATACTAATGTACCAATATTTAACTCAACTACAAATGATGCGTTGTCCATATGATTTTTAGTTGGTCGCATAACAGTTTACAAAATTTATTTTGTGGAAATTCATTAATTTATCAAAAATTACCATAATCAAGATGGTACTTAGCAATGTTGTCACTATTAAAAAAAATTGTAATTTAAGTAACCTATAGACAAATATCAAACAGAAAATCTAATACATAAGCTATCTATTATACTAAATCAACCGGGATAGACGGAATCAGTTCTGAAATTGCTAAATTTTGTAAAAGAGAGCGAAGTATACCGTTAACTAGATTTATTTGTTTTATTTTATCTTTACAATCTATCTCATAAATCTATTTAAATTTCAGTTCATAGTGTGTTCATTCAGTAAATCATTCACTATATATGACACAATTCTGATTGTGAGATGAGTAAACTTTATTTACCGCTTTAATGGGAGAATTGTTTTTAATTTTCATACTTTTTTGGTTTTAATGTTGTAATAAAAGGCTGTCAACATTTAGTTCTAACCTAGTCAAATATTAATTCTTGTTAATAAAGTTCTATACCGGATTTCTTAACTTGTTTCTGAATTAAACAACATCTTTTAAATTTTTTGACAAAATTCGCTACCCCGTTGTTTTGTGACGGGGACTCCCGAAAGAGTTAAGTATTTTATTAATCCATTGTACGAGTTTCAGTAAAAGCTGTAGTAAGTCTCGCTTTTGAATCTGAATCAAATGAGGAACTAAATACGATTAACTGGCATTGTAGACAGTACTGCTTGTTTTAGAACCCTCAAAAACCTTACTGAGAGTTTCTTACAAATTTTTTATTACACAAAATAATAAAAAAATATCCAATTACCGCTAAGTTATGCCTCCATAACAGTATGTTTCAGAATATAAATTTATTATGTTTACATTAATTAATTTAAAAGGAAAGGGTTTAATTTATTCAATAAATCGATACATAAATGTAAAAACTAATTTCAAAAGTCTATGCGCTATGTCTCATTTGACTTAACAAAGCAAATTAATAATAACATATTAAATTTTGATGATAATTTGATTAATTTTAGATGAGCAGACAATAATTTAAGGAAATTTGGGTTGAGAAAACTATATAAGTCTTCATCTCCTTTCACCGACATGTGGGTGAACCAATTACCACCAGCTAGTTATATGAGAAAGTTTTAATAAGAATGAGACAGCTTCAGTGTTATATAAATAAATTAAAAAATATTGAATCAAATAAATGTCACAAAACCCTAATTTCAGGAAAATGTAAAAAAATAGCTTAAATAAAGTATTGCTAGGCCATATGGCTATACGGCGTAGTAATATCTGGCGGTGATTGGACTAGTAAACAAAAAAGTGTATATAAAAACCTTTTTTTACATTAAAATTACCATTTTTTTATTTAAAATTAAAAATTAATTTAAAATAGTTATCGCGTAAGCATTATATTTTTTTTTAAATTTCTCTTAATTGATTTTTATGGCAATAAAAGAAATCTTACACTTTCTTAATAAATGATTGCATCTTGATATTGATGTTTTAAATGCAAAGTGGCGGTAGTTGATTACGTGGCGATGAATGAGTCCATCCAATATCGAGGTAATACTTTGTAAACCATACGAACAACCTGCATGTTAAAATACTACAGCAGCCATTTTTAATTTGAAAAAAAAAATGTATTATTTATGCTGATCTAATGAAAAATCATTTTTCTTGATTTTCATCCAAAAACAGTTAGAATAAAACCGAAAATTTAATTTCAGTTTATAGGCTCTAAAGGTAATTTCTAAGAAGCAATTTTAAGATTAAAGTGTTAAAAATAAAAAAAATTTAAACATGAAAAAAGTGTAAACATAATATTTTGTTATAAAATCTTAATTAGAAATAATTCTTTAAATATAGTGTTGACGACAGAATAGAAGATTTTTGAATGTTTACATTTCTTTGATAATGTTTTGAGTGAATTTTTTAATTTTTGTTTACATTTTATTTATTCTAAGCTCCTGAGGTCATTCAACTATTTATACTCTGATATGGTGCTCGTTCTTGATTTTTATTTTTTTATTTGATGATTTCAAATTAGGTGTTTTATCAGGTTTATTCTAATTTTTTCTTTGTATTGTTTATAATAAAAATGATAATGAGATTTTCTTTTCTTTATGGTGGTACCGTTTAAGGAAAATTCTTAACAGATTAGAAAATTTAATTTTTTATTTGTGGTTTCATAAAAATTTAACTACACAAACAAAAAAAAAAAAAAAAATAGAACGATTGTAATTATTCTGTTTCGAATATGGGGGTCTTCATGCTATCATATTAGTTGCATTGTATCATATACTTTAATTTAAACAAGGTAAACATTTAAATATTTAATTATACAACATAATTATAATAATAAATAAATAGAATTTAAATATAAATTTTCTTCTTAGCTGCAATTATATGGAATAAGTTCGAAAATATTCGAAATTGTTTACAAATGATTATATGATATGTCTATGATATTAATCATATAAAATTTAAATCGCGTATCTTGAAGATGCTTATTAATAAAAGATTATCAATAAAAAAGTTAAATTTAAAAATCAATTAATTTGAATAATTTTTAAAATTAGATGATTTTCAAAATTATTAGTTTTCATACTTACAATACCATAAAGTTCTGAATATAATACCCAGGTATTGTAATTGGAAAATGCCAATATTCTGAAAAAATAATAAATCCAATTGGTATACCTAGGCACTCTAATTGGATTTTTACACCCGGGTACGCTATTCGGAAAGCAATATATAGATATAATCGTTACCTATACATACATATGATAGATTCTGCACAGATAGTAATATTAAAATAAAACCAATTAACACAATTGGTTTAGTAATAGATAACATGAAAATGATTTTAGTATTAGATAACATCCAATATCGAAATAGTTCGAAATTAATTTTCGAAAAATATAAAATCTAATTACTGTACCCGGGGTTCTGTAAATGGAAAAATGTTTCGATTAGTTTATCCGGGGTACTTTATTGGGAGGGGTATTATATTCAGAACTTTACGGTAGTATTTTTCTTCTAAATACACCATTTGTGGTGTTAATCTTCTACAGTAACATGTAAAAACTTCCATTTATTATTTTGACTAATGTCAAATGGATATAAGGTAGAAAAATTGTCACTAGAAAAAACAAATATAGATACAATTATAGATACAGTGCATTTTATGTTATTTAAAAACTGGCCTCTATATGAATAGCGAAGATTAAAAAAAAATCTTTTTTCCCATTACATTTGACTTTATTATTCCGAATTTAAGAAAAAATCTATTTTCATTTTTTTTTTATCTTTCCATTATTTTCTAAAGTTTTATTTAACAAAAGTGTGCAATAACAATATTAACCTCAAAATCCAAACAAACCATATGGTTCTCCAATCTATTTAACAACGACTTAA
This sequence comes from Argyra leucocephala, assembly GCA_963942445.1. NCBI lineage: Eukaryota > Metazoa > Arthropoda > Insecta > Diptera > Dolichopodidae > Argyra > Argyra leucocephala. The sequence goes on from OZ012678.1 coordinate 112,253,615, forward strand.
CAAATAGTAAGTACTTATCAATAATGTATAACAGGCGGTTTTTGTTAGGAATAACAGTACAAAATAACTGCCAGCTGTATTGTATATGTACCTAATGTAATTTCTTGATTACAGTCAGGAAAAATGATTTCAATAATTCAATAATTCACCATTCCTATTTTCACATTTATTGAATATACATTTGAAAGTTTAACCACAACATTACACACAGAACTGAAGAAAGATATTTAGCTTAAAAAGATACATGTGATAGGAAAATATTAATATATACGATGGGTAGGGCAGTAGAGCTCTGTTCAACCGAAAGGTCTCAAGTTGGATTTACGACAAAATTAAGAAATGTTTATGTAATAAAAATTGCAGAACCATATTTATATGGAGCAAAACAACGGGTCAGTTCCCAATTTCTCTGTAGTCCAATTGACGACAGAACAACGCAGATTTTTCGTGACTTTCATTGCTACACCAATTGGATAGCTTGCTCAAATAAACGATTATGGGCATGATAAAAATCCCAAACTCGTCTATAAATTTTGTGAATTAGCGATTGTTAACTTGACAGTTGATTGAAAGTAAATTTGAATAATTTGGTAATGTTGTTCAAACGTGAGTATATATTCATGAAAATTTAACAGATTATACCAACTATAAATATCAAAAAGTGAATGCAGTATGATTTAGTAGATTGGCAGTTAACTCTTTCGTAAGTCCTAATTAAACAAAAAAAGTAATGGGTGCTAAGTCAAAAATCCAACAAAAAATGTACTGCCTACCTCATCAATTTCATATACTAGTTTCATTTATATTAAATATAGTCGCTACTGTGGAAAATCTTTTCATAATACGTTTGAATCTTATAACTTTACTGAAAGCAATTCCCCATTTGGGATAAAATACTTTATTTGACTTATGTGTGACTTCAGTTTTGAGGCCTCTGAGGTCACAGAAAAATTAAACTACTGAATTCGTTGAAACTTGATGATGTGTTATTCCTGATGACAAAATATATCTTCTCAACGTTAAATGAGATACGTTAAATGGTATAAAAAATTAAACAAATAAACGAAAATAGCCTTAGAAAGAAAACAAACAAGTGCTTGAATTTAAATATAAAGGAATGTATTGTTCCCCGGATCCAAATAAATTTATAACAGCGTTTTAATTTACAATTATTAGATATTGAAGCTGATCTAAGAATAAGAGATAGAAATGTGGTCCTATTCCTCCCAAATTAGTGCGAAGAAGAGTGAATACACAATGACATGTTCACAATATAAAACATATGAGATTTAGGAATACCAGACAAAAAAGTATCAGACAAGGTAAAAAAGTATGGAGTGACAAAAGGTGAAAAAACCAACCCTTCAAACTATAGGCCCATAGCTATTACTTCCATTGTTTCAAAAACGATGGAAATCTTAATCAATCAAAAGTTGAAGAAATATCTTAATAGTAGAGGTATAATTCATGTTAGTCAATACGGCTTTCAAGCCCAACGTTCCACCGGTGATCTGGTGAATCTTGTGAAGCTATTGTTGTAGCTGTGGATATATATAAAGCTTTTGATCGAATTTGACATTCTGCTCTTATAGCATAATGCAACGCTATAGGCCTTGGTCCAACCTTTTCTAAATGAATTGAAAGTTTTTTTTTTAAATCGGTCTATCATAGTTTCAGTTCGCGGTTTTTTTCCGACCATTTTCAAATCAATGCTGTTGTTCTACAAGGCTCTGTCCTTTCACCCATCCTATTTCTCATTTTCATTAATGACCTTCATATAGTACCATCATATGATTTTCTAAAACAAACTAATGCTACAGCTTCCGCAGTCATTTCCAAAAGAGCAATGATGGCCGACGCGCTCAATACCTTTCGAGCTGCTTCAATTTGTATAGTTATTTTTGCATCAATTAATTAAAACATTATGTGGTTAAGTCGTTGGGTTTAACACTTCTAAAAAAAATAAACTAACCGTTAGTGAAAAATGAATAGTTAGTTATTTTAATAGGTAAATTCGAGTTGTAGGTGCTTTTAGTGCATATAAATCTCATCCATCATTAGGACGTGTTACTGTAGTTTATTTTTAAAAATTTTAAAATTTTAAGAAAAAAATAAACACGACAATAGAATTTTTATTTGAAAAACCTATTTAGTTACACTTAGCTATAGGTAATAATAGCACTTGTTGTCATTTCAGTTAACTTTAAAGTATGTCAGATGCCTTACTTGATACATAAATAAAATCTTTTAATGTACATAAGTCGAAAAATGTCCGATAGAATTTCCAAACGACAACGATCCTATATCTGTGTATAAAAACTGCATTCTCAGACGTATAGTGTTCCAAAAATTAAGAAGTTGTAATTCTTTCAGTACCAAAACTTTATCATTTTGTTTATATAATATTTTATTAAAAATATTTTCTTGGCATATTCATAAGTTTAATAAGAATAGTATCAACATTAGTGAATTCATATTCTTAAATTTTTTTATTAAATTTTTCATTCAAATTCAACTTAGGTTTCTCAAACATAACACATCAACTTTTTTTTTACAATTTAATTCATATCTCAAAATACTTTAAAATTTACGAAAGAACTTGTATCAATAAGACCGAATTCAATATTATTGCAATTTAAAGTATAATTTTTTACTTTTCTTATAAGTCAATGAAACTAACTAGGTGGCCTATACTTAATTGAAAAACTCTTAAATATTAATCTTAAAAAAATTCAATTTAATATTCAGGTAATCATTAAAATTTTAATTTGTTTTGATATTTTTTTTTTGTTTTTACAAAAAACTTACGTTATGCTCAAATTCATTTAATTCATCCAAATAATCGAGACCCAAACGTTTATGCATATTATCAACAAATTTATTCAGTGAATCGATTTTCTTCTGAAGTTGTGTTACTCTTATTGAGTTCCATATCTGAAAGAAAAATAAAAATAAGAAAAAAATATTAATTACAGAATTTAATAATATGTGTAAATAAATATACATATATATGTATAGATTGTATTATGTATATACATATATGTCCGTATTTTAAATAATTTTTAAAAAGTTTTCCATTCGTATATGTAAAAATTGAAAAATTCAAAATCGGAAAAACTTTTTAATTAATAAAGTATCCTGCAACAAAATAATGTAGGTGGGTTAAAGTATTTACTAGTATGTGGGAGAAAACTTTAGATATTTACTTTAGAAATTTATTGTCCTGCAAATAAAAGATCAATAATCAAGTTATTATATAATAGGTATAGTATAAAAAGAAAGAGAGAGATAGAAATAGAACATATTAAAAGTCAATGTATGTTTATTAAGGATATGAGAACATAACTATTATATAAGTTTTAGCTACGTACATGTGAATTGGAAAAATAAATATTTGACCTTTTGCATAGTTAGAATTAAATACCGGATAAAAGAAAATTACACAGTCTAAGACAAATTATTAAGTACATTAGTTTTGATTTTTCTAAAAAATATATTTATTTACTTAAGCAGATTTTACTTTTAATTTGTTTTTTTATTTAAAGTTTTACAAAGTGCTGTAAGAACATTTTTAGATCACAAATATTTTTATTTTTATTTTAAAATTATATATGAATCAGGTTTTTTCTTACTTTACCACCATACAAATCATCTGTTGAGATAATCCCCATACTTTGCCAAACATATTTTGACATGCAAAAAACGCCCGCCCCGTTAGTTTTTTTGTTTATGTAATCTATGAGAGGATTCCATGACAGTTTGCTGTCAAGTATTATTCCTTTACCATTTCGATAGCAATTCCGTCCAATGAAGGCTGTTGGTAGCTTACTTTTCTTCGATATGTAAAAAAGATGTTGTTTATTTTGTGTTAATTATATTACCCACGTTTTTGCACCATTTATGCACTATGCTTATAACAAATTGCATTCGTTTCGCAATTGTGTTTTCAAATTTGCCTCTGACTCGTAAGACTAGATCTTCAGCATAACAGGAGATGCCTTCCTTGTTTAGAATGGCCAGTAGTTGGTCCATGACTATTAGCCACAGCAGTAGCGAAATTACACCTGCTTGGGGACATCCCCTTGTTGGTGCAATTGTTAGGTACTCGTTATTTAGTTTTGCTGTTATTCTTCTAATTTTGAGCATGCTAATTAGATACTCTATGGTAGTGGAATCAATTTTTAGCTGCCGCCGCTTGTTGGTGTATATTGTAGTTGGTGTTATCAAATGCACCTTGTATATCAACAAATATGCAGGACAACACCTCTTTGATCCGAAGCGTATCTTCGATTTCATAAATGAGCTCTTGTATTGCTGTCTCTCTTGATTTTCCTGCTTGATATGCGTGCTGATTCACATTCAAGGGAAATTTCTTAAGAAAGTTGGATTTTATGTATAAGTCTAATACTTTTTCCATGGTTTTAAGAACGAATGGCATTGGACTTACTGGCCTATAAAATGTGACCCTGTCGCCTGTCTTCGTTGCAGCTGGTTTGGGAATAAAAACTACCCTCTATCGTCTCTCGCCATACACTTGGGATGTATGCTAGGCAATAACTTGCTTTATTTAATAAGGCAGTAGTATATTTGTGCCTTGCTGTAAAACGATTGGGTATATACCATCCTCACTCCTCCTCACATTCTCACATCCTCCTCAACTTTTTGGAGGCGGCATCCACCTTGCAACATAGCTCTTTCCAGCTCGCTCGTTTCCTTTTTCTTATTTCTTTGTTAAATTCAGTGAGAGCCCAGAGGATGACCAATTTCTAGTCGATCTGGCCCTGTTGAACAGTTTGTGTACTGTTTTCCTTTTGATCTCTCAATCATGGTTCCACCAGAGAACATCTCTTTTTCCTCTGATCTTGACTAGTGGTGAACTTATATTATAAGCATTAATTATTGCCTCAGTTGTTTCTGTAACAGCACTCTTTAAATCCGTGATATCGAATATATTGAGTTGTGCATTTAATAGGTTGTCTGTTAGGTTACTCAAGAACTCAGGCCACCTAGTATTTTTAGGGATTCTTTTTTGGATCTCAACACTTTCTGATTTTCCCTTATCAAACCGTATATGTATATTTAACATAAGCATAAAGTACTATTTTTGCAATATAAGATGTTTAAACATTTTCTCTGTTGACATATTTGAGCTATTTCAACTTTTATCATTTTCCCGGTTTTATTTCACTAGTTAATATACTAATCAATCAATACCCATTAAATTTAATTAATATCACTTTTCACATTATTGAAAAGCACTTAATTCTAAGATTAAAAATAACTATGAAAATGTTTGATTCTAAATATGGCGATGGTAAATACTAAATCGTATCAAATAAGGAACTACAAGCCCTAACTGAAGACCAAAATATTGTAAAACACAAATTTGGACAGAAAATTTGATTTGAACAAACGTTTAAAAAATGCTAAAGCGATTTTAATACTAAGACTATAGAATAGACCAAGATAAAGACTGTAAATATTTTTTTTAAACAACTTAAATAAATAATAACCTCAGGAGTCCCACAAGGCTCAACATTATCCCCCATGTTATATAATATTTTCATAGCAGACTTGCCTACGCCCAACAACTGCATTCTTGGGTTATATGCAGATGACACCGTTATCTTAACAACATCTAACTGCCCAATTGAAATTACAAGCAATATTGAAAATGCATTTAAAGATATTCAAGATTTTTGCTAAAATGGAAAATAAAAATTAATGGCGAAAAAACCAAAGCGATTTTCTTTACCAGAAGAAGGAAATCCAGTTTTCTGCCAAACAGAAACATTTGTGTTAATAATATAGAGATTGTCTGGGAGAGAGAATACATCACTTATCTTGGAATTCACCTCGATAAAAAATTATTGTTTAAGACTCACATCAACAAAGCTATTGAAAAATGTAATTTCTTTGTTAAACTTTTGTATCCCATAATAAATCGTAAGTCTTTTTTAAATTCGGAAAACAAACTCCTAATATATAAAACAATTTTGCGTAGTGTATTTCTATATGGATTTATCGTACGGAAAGATACTGCCAAAACACATATGCAAGTTTTGCAAAGAAAACAAAATGCAATATTGAAATTAATTCTTGCAAAACCTAGACATTTTTCAACCAAGAAATTGCATGAATTAGCTAATATAAACACCATATTGCAACAAATTGAAAAGCTGACTCCTGCTTTCCTGGAAAGCTGCAACAACACAAATAATCCGCTCATAAGAGCAATTTTAGAATAGGTTTTAATTTAGGTTTATTTCTTAGTATGTAAGTAATGGTAAGTTTTATGAAAAAACATAAATATTCAAAAAGGTTTTTTGTCGCCATTTTTCCTTTAAATAATAAATTAATTAATAAATAAATTAGTCAGCTAGTCTAAGTAATAATTAAGAATAGTTAAAGGTGTAAATACATTAGTATAAGCTCTAAAACATTTAATATTGTAAAAATTATGAATATGTATCATGGCAATAAATAAATAAATAAATAATAAAAAAAAAAATAAATAAATAATTATTTCTGAATAGTACTAAGTTTAAAAATTTTTTTTTCAAGTTTATAACAACCAACATAATAACAAAAAAAAAAGTGGGTATTTGTGAAATTCATAATAATAGCATTCCATTAAGCTGTGTAAAATACTTATGAGTAGATTATTAAAGGAAGGCTCGTTTTATACTCATGAGCAACACATAACCTAAAAATTTAAAATTATAATCTGACTTATTCTATTTTGACGTTAGTTTTTTTTTGTTTTAGAAATTCAAAAAATTCCTTTCTTTTCTTGGTTTTGGCCAGTTTTATTTATTAAATTTAGTTTTATATGCAATTCAGTATTTTTGAAATAAAATGATTACTTATCATATTTAAATTATTTTTATAATATATTCAAATTTTTGTTTATTTAATATGTAATGCCAATATAAAACTTCAAATTATAAATATGACACTGAATAATTATTCAGCACAAAAAATTGTATTCAGCACCTAGCGGAAAGTAGATCGTTACTATAACCATTGTTTCTACACAATTACCAAGAGGTAGTGTAGCTGTGTTCAAAAATGTGTAAAAATTGTTAGCTTACGCAGCATAACGGAACGCCACTAATATTGATCTTAAAGAACCAGTATATTTACATAGAATTCGAAAATATCTACATACTGTTATTTAATTACTTACTGAATTACTGAACTCTGTACTGAACTTTGAGTAGAGAAATAAATAAATAAAACATACTGTAAACTTTAAAATGCAGTGAAACCATAAAATTTATACAATGTAGCAAAAATGTATAATAAAAGCTCTTGTCTTTGTAAAATATTTCAAAATGCTTAAAATACGTAGTTGAAACGTTAAATAAGAGCAGAGTGTGTAGTGAAAAAAGCTGGACTACATTTTATATACTATGTAGATAAAGTTTTTTTCCAGAATTTAATTATAGGTTAGAATATATTTTCGGCGAAAAAACTACTTTATTGCCAAATTTTAGCAAAATATGTAAATATGTGCTGACCTATTAAGATCTGACAATATTAATTTTCATTTACCTATCGAAAAATAAACAAAAAGTCAGATTATTACAGATTTATATTATAAAAACCAAAATTTTAGTTTAAACGTCAAAATGTATGTGTGTATATTGTGACAAAATAACTATGTTAAAATGGTATTCCAAAATGTAGCAAAAATTTTATTATATATTTTGCAATGTAATGGTTATAAAAGCTTTAAACGGTAGTTTATTTGTTTTTTTTTTTTTTTTTTTATTAACTTAGGCCACCTTTTTGTGCTTAATTAAGTACGGTCTGCAATTTAACAAATTGCTTATCAACTCATTAAATATGGAAAAATACTGCTATTGTAAGGAACTAAGCCTTCTTAATAGTTTCGTTTTATTTAATTTGTTACCAGATTATACTCTCAATTATTTTTTGTCATTTATTATATCCCAATGACAAAGGGTACTGGACCAGGTCGAAAAATCCATAAAGAATTTTTTTTTTGCTTCGTTGGAAATCGAACCTGGGACCTTTCGGTTGAAAGGCAGGTGCTCTATCTACTGCGCCACCCAGCATATAAATTACTTAGCGGAAAATTTTAATTAGTAAAACTATATTTAAATATAAATTAAAATTTAGGCATATGAATCTTGTCTGAATTTAAAATTAAGATGGAAAAAGCGCATTATTACAAAAAAAAAACACGACTAAATTAGAAATTGAAATGAAACAAATGATCTGACTTATATGTAGGTAAAAACTTAAGTATAATTTGAGAACATAAAATTATATAGGATTAATCTCTTTGGAACAGCTAACTGCAAATTTATATATAGGAATTATACAAAGATTTCAATACAGTACAAACTAGGTGACTGGTTAATGCATATTCTTTAATCATCCGGATGATTAACAAAATATCAACCATCTATGAAAAACTAAGATTAAATAATAATCCACATGTTTTATCCGTTCCACTGTTGAAAACATACTCCTCAAACTAATAATAGATTCCAGACATTTCTTCAATATATTAGAACAGTAAAAGCAAAAATAAAATGTATAAAACATAAGTAGGGCTTATTATGACCACCGAAAACATGAATTCGATTGTGGAGCTGCCATACCACAGGTAAGTAGATATACTTAATGAATACATTTTTGGAGCTACCAATTACAGTAGAATCTATTAGGATTAAAGGTCAAATATAGGACAAATATTTTAAAACAGGATCTCGTTTCATAACGCAAAGAAAAAAAATAAAAGTATACCGATTACTGTAATTTATACAATAAGAAATAACATTACAATCCAGAAAATAATCTATGTTAAAACACAAAAATATTACTGGCATAACAGTTGTAGTATTAACCTACATTAACATGCTTGTCGCCAACTAATTAAAAAATAATATAAAAATTTCTAAATAAGAAAAAGAAATCAGTTTTTTTTATTATCATTTTGGACCTTAACAGTGACATACCAAAACTTTTATATTTCATTTATAATTGTTTTTTAATTTTGCTTTTTATTATGTATATACAAAGCCAAACATATTCACGTATTTACTACAGAAATTAATATTACAGAGAAAAAAATTTTATATTTCGAATTGAATTAACTTAAAAGTTTATTTACAAAATTTTTTCCACCCTCTCATCTTTAAAACAAAAAACTATAAATACTTAACTCATTAAATTTATCTAATACTTAACGAATAAAAAAAATTTAAAGAAAAAAAAAATAAATCTGTTTTAATTAATTTCGAATTTAATTATAATTAATTTCTATACTACAATTAAAAATCAACAAAAATTCTTTTTAATTTGAATGTCGACGATTTTTTTTCCTTTTTCTATTCTTCCTTTTCTTGTTTTTGAATCTAAAAGAATGTTGGCACATAATTAAGTTTTTGATGTGCAAATTTTGTGACATTTCTTTTAAATTAAATAACAAATTAAAATTTAAGACATCTCATATAGTTACGAAATCAGTACAATCCTAACATTCCTTTATTATATTACACAAAATTTTACTTCCATTAAATACGAGAACATCGAAAGGAATTTGAAATAAGTGAATTTCTTATAACGAACTCAATTTCTGAATGTTCTAAGCCAAGATTTTTCAATGAATTTAGACCAATTAATGTGTCACCGATGTATGAATACGTATATTGGAAAATGTAATTAACTCACAAATAAAACAATATTTAGAAGCGAATAATTTGCGATGAACAAATTGGTTTTAGAGGTAAACATGTTCATGTGAATCAGCTATAAATTTTGTACTATGCAAAAAAAACTGGCTGAAGATACTTCAAATTATGTTATGAAAATTATTGTTAAATATTCAAATCAAAATACATTCAATGATGGGAAAATTAAAATGGATGTCTACTATTGCTCCCTGATTATTTACTTTGAAATTTTTTGGTTAAATCAAATTATTATATTTTAAGATCAGCACATATACTCAGGCTCCCGCTTTTTAGAAGAAACAACACACAAAATAACTGGTTTCACAAAGGTTTTCATCTATTTATTTATTTGCCTGAATGTTGAAAATATAAACGCTTGCGAAAATAGTTTAATAAATTCATAATGAATTTTAGTTAATTTTGAATTGTTTTCTTTTTATATTGAATTTAAAACCCACATACATGTTAAAAAAATAAATCGTCGGCCCGAAGTTATACAATCACATACCCACAAAATGTTGAAAATTGAACTGAAAATTCTATATTTCAAAAAATTTGTAAGCTTTACTGAGCTGTGTAATCCTCTTGGTCCTATTAAATATAGTGTAGTGAGATAGCTTGAAATACTTTTGTACAATTTTATCGTAAACAACAAAAAAATCAACCTTAATTTTCTTATTATGTTGTTTGAACCAATTTTTTGTATTTGCAACAAAATTTATATAAAAAAAGCAATTTAAAACTCTTTTTATACATTTAATATTATTTTAATGTATATTATAACATTTAAAATAATAAGAAAAATAAAAATAACAAAAGATAGAAAATAAAATTGAAATTTATAATATGGAGTTTCAATTCTAAATTCAATTTTATTTTAGATTATTTTTTTTTGTTTAACACCGACTACTTATTAAGTATCCGAACTTAAATGCATACACATACTATTAATAATAATTTATTTATTTTATTTATTTTTATTACATGAACATTAATATAACACGTTGGGTCTACCTACTGCGTTAAGGAGGCCTAGATCCCAGGTTCGATTCCCGATGAAGCATAAATGCTTTCTGGATTTTTTCGGCCTGGTCCAGTACCCTTTGTCATTTCGATTAAATGAATGACAAAAAAAATATTGAGAGTATAATCTTATAACAACTTAAATGAAATGGACCTATTTTATTTAAGTATGCCTAGTTCCTGACAATAGCAATAGCTTTTTCCACATTTAATGAGTTGATAAGCCAGAAATTAGATAAATAAATACTAGAAAAACATTGTAGTAAAATATGTAACTTGCCGTACCATAATTTATTGGGCACGAAAAGGGGATTGATTCTACCTAAGGTACTGTCAAGAACATAAAAAAAAAAGACGATTATATGCTTTTTACTGTATATAAATAAACTTAATTTAATAATAAATTTAATAAACAATTAAACAAAATTAAAAAATTAGCTATATTAAATTTATTATTCTAATAATGTCTACAACTCATATTTCGCCAGTCTTTAGATCTAATTTTTATATAAAAATTTCACTAACATAACTTGTTTTTAATAAAATATTTCATATATTTTTTTGTTTTTGTTATTTTTAATGAATATAGTTTGATAATACAAATAAATTTTTAACTTTTAACTTCTTATAAAAAAAATAACAACTAAGTAAATTAGAAAAAATTCTAGAGTTAGCACGAAAATAAATAAGGAATATATTGCAAAATTAAATATTTTTTTTTCTGATGTCTTACTTTGTAGATAGAAGCAAAAAACAAGCAACTTGCCATAAAGCTGAGATCTTTATACTGATTTATGGGGCCAAAACCCCAACTTACCCTGCAAAATAAATTTGCGTCTATACAAAGCAATTATCAAGTCTATTTAAACATATGGGATATAATTGTAGGGCTCAACCTCAAGGTCCAACATCAATCAAATACAACGCTTCCATTCAAAAAATTTACGAATGTTAGTGCATACTCCTTGGTACGTTTCGAAGAATGTTATTCAATATGATCTGAGGATGCTTAGCGTAAAAGAGGAAATTAAGACTTTTCATATAAAATACAAACGCTAGCTGCAAAAGCATCCAAATATTCTTGCATAATTCAAAGTCAGTGAAGATTTAAGAAGGCTTCCATAGAAGAATTCTGTGGTAATTTGCCAAAAGTTGATATCCATGAATTTATAATTTTTCAGGAACGCTGCTTAAAGATTTTAAAAATTACTTGTCTTTACAAAATGCTCTTTAATTAGAAATAGTACCACTTTCTTTGTTTAATGTTTTTTGTTATGTGTCAATAAAATTATATTTATAAATAGTTGTCTTAATAATATTGATAAATCAAGTTATGATAAATTACGAGGCATAGAGAAGATATCATATCAATTATAATTATATTTTGATAAATTAATAAAAATTGTCCGGAATGAAATAAGTAATTTGTCAAAACCCGATAAGTAATTAAATAATAAGACTTTGGTTATATAACTTTATAACAAAAAGTTGGATTTATATGATTTATTTTAATTTTAAATAAAAAATCAAATCAATTTTCTTGGACTCGTCAATTCGAACGTGATCTGAATCTAATTGTAAATGAGTGTGGCGAGAAACTAAAAAAATTTTGATCATACATTCAATTAAATATGAGTTGTTTTATGTATTGCCAACTTAGCATTCCTCTCATATTCATATTTCGATATTGTTCACCACAAGTATCTGAATATTTAATTATATGTTTCACTATTTCTGGTAGAGACATACTTTTTTTGTATAAAGACAAGAAGCTATTTCGTCAGAATGATTTAAATTGATTGTTTGGTGGAATATTATTTTGTTTTTTCTGTTTCGGATGTTAAATTCGATACAAAGCTTGGCATGTAGTCTGATTCCGAAGGTGTGAAATGCTTTTTAAATTCTAAATCATTTAAATCATTTATACCTTCTTATTTGCATGTTTAGCTATACAAATTATAAAAATATAATTAATTTTTGTATTTTCCTAAAAAAAATAATCTAATAATATTTTCTGTATCTGTTCTCGCTTCTGTGGCAAGCTGGCCAGCATCAGTTTTCCCTTTTGTTCACAATTGCTTTGTTTATATTAATAATTTATTAATATTTATTTTATTTAATAAAACTTTTTATAATTATAATTATAAATAAAGAACATAATAATTTTATTTTAAACATGCACGAAAACAATAAATAGTTAGTATAAATACGATATTACTTATCAGATAAATGATGAATTCCGTTATTTTAAATTTTTCCAAAACATGATATCTGCTAATATCAGGTATTGGCAACGTAAATTTATGAGAAAATAGACTTATCGGCTTTGGACATTCAGTGTTTTTTTGCTTTATAGTAAGTATATAGAGTTCTGGGATTTTGTCAAAGTAAAGATTTGATGATTTTCTAAAAAAATTTAAATTTATCTCAAAACATAAAACATACTGATTATCATGTTTTGGCAAATTACCACAGAATTAAAATTCAGATTTGTTTAATGTATAAATGATAGATATAATGTTATTTTGGGTCATCATTGGATGCTTCACCCAGATGTCCTGTGATTTTATAGTACAGATTGCGAATATAAATAATAAAAAACAATTTATATATTTTTTTCAAATATTTGATGGCAACATTGATGATCATCACATATACCATACCAAATTAATTTAACAAAAATGATCCTTAAATCTTGGTTATGACTTTTTGGATTGCTCTACCCAGTTATATTTTTGACATGCAAGAGGTAGTTCATAAACCTTACTAATAATTAAACTAATAAAAAACTTTACTTTTTCGGCTCAATTTTTTGATTTCGAGTTTGAAACTTTAAAGTTGATTTCACAAAATCCGATATTTGGGAGATACCACGAAATACGTTCAGGGCGACGAATAATAATAATTTTGAAATCAACAAAAACGTAAATTACTTATTATGGTATTGTAAATAGTATTAATAACAATAAAATAAAAAAAAAAATAACAGAAAAATGTACAGTTAAATTGTAAGTAATTCTATTAAAGCAGCTGTTTAACAATTTTTAAATTTATGTCTACTAAAACAATTCTAATTTTAATCTTTCAAAATAAGTAAATTCTAATTTTATTAAAGGTGGATTGCCCTAAATTTTTGATTATTTAAATTCGAAAATTTTTAATGTCTTGTCATATTTCAAGCTTTTCTTAACTACATTCAATTCTAGAGAGGTGAACGTTAAAACTACTTATATCGATTTCTCATTTTAAATCATATTGCTATCTAGCTTTTTAATTGAAACTTATATAAATTAATTGAATTTTATTCTGTAAGAAAATAGCTGGCAAATAATAATAAATTAAAAATAAAAAAAGTAAATTTATTACAAAAAAAGTAAATAAATAAAATAATGAAAAGGTGTGAAAATATGACATTAATTTCAATGCAAAGACAATAATCCCGAAAAGCTTCTGAAGTCAGATATAATCTCTGTGTGTTAGATATTTTGAGATAATAATTTATACAAACAAAAACATAAAAACAAAAAACATGCATTTTATTTTTACCAAATTTATTTTGTTTTATTTTCTCCTCCTTCGGTCCTTTTCCCTTTCGAAATATGGGCTTTTTTATTAAATTATATTAAAACGTTGGTATATCTTTTTGTATGTTATATATTTTTATTACTTTAATTAATTATATTATAGCTTTATTAATTATTAAATTATTTTTGAACCGATGTGGTTGTATTAAAAATTACATTTTCAGTAATTTTCACCATTTGAAAAATTTTTCGGTTCTCACGGGGATTGAAACAGTTCTCCTAGTTTGTTACATTACTACACTCGAGCGCTTTACCACTCGGCTACCGAAGCCCCAATTTGGCCAAGTTTCTAAAAAAAAAACTAATGGTGATATAAGGAACTACTGTACTACTGTAGTTAAAATATTCTTTTATAAATTCTATATACTCGTATATAAGACTCCACCAAATGTAAATAACTCTGTTCAATAAAAGCCCTAAAAAGAAGTCATTGAAACCATTCGTAGAAAATTTATCTGAAAGCTTATCAGAAAATATACAAAATTGTTCATTTTAACTTCTCAATTCTAAATGCCTTACAATGACCTTCCCAGAAATTCATTAATTGAGTTATCCTAAGGTTTATTTATATATATTTGAAATTAATAACAGTTTTTCGGACCTATTGCCAGTTTTTGTTTAAATAAAAAATTTCTTTTGGTTAATTGGAATCAAAAACAAAAACCTAACAGGAAACATTATTTAAAAATTAAAATTATTTTGAGGTGAGTTGAATTCAAAAAAAATATTTACTATTATAAAAAAAATATATGTATATATATTTTATAATAGCCATTATACCTGGGTTTCTCTATCAACAAGAAGAGACCAAAGTTAAATATCTTATAGTCTTTTGTTTTAAATATTAAAATTTTTTTAATACCTACTTAAAATATTTAACGTTTTTCAATGCAAAATACAATTTCCAGGAATAAGTTAATTATGATAAAACCAGAAATTTATCCAGCTTTGTTTTCTAGTATACCAAAGACTTAGATTTTCATATTAGGCATATTATAATATCTATTTATTTATTTGACTCTTCTGAAGGAGATTTTGTATCGGCGTAGGACCTAATGACCATATCCTAAGGATAGCTGGAATTGCTAGCTTGACAAACATATATATATCTTTAGTGGCGCATCTCATTCTTTAAGGACGAAAAGGACATTTGAAAGTATCCTTGTGGTTTTGATGCTCTTGTATACAAACCGTTATATCTGTTAATCTATTAGATATATATATATACAGTTTTATTTAGTAAGATAACGGTCTGAAGTATATTTCAACATTTATTTGATGATGATTGGTGCTGCCGTTATGGAGATATTGTAGTTCGTAGAAAATTTTGGGAAAAAAAACAATCTTTATTTTCTTTCTCGAAAAACCAAATACCTCCAGATTTTACCATAAAACCACCCAATATTTATTAAGTGTTGGAAAGGTCTCTCTTTTTATCTCTCTCTCACATATACATACTTAATGTGTATATTGAATAGTTTAGAAGCTATAAGCATTTATTAAAAAACAATGTAATTATTAAAAAAATTTAATATGGATTTTATTTTTTGGCTAAATTTAATTGTTAATTGATGCAGCTATAATTTGAAAAACCTTTATATTTTATTGATTTTATGATATTTCGTTATTAGATTCTTGTATTAGGTTATATGGGCTTAGAATTTGGATATGTTTTTCATTATAAAGAAATAAAAAATAAAAATATCAATTTTTTGTTTTTTTATTTCTTAATCAGTAAATTTTCTTATTTAAGGTTTTTTTATTTTTTTATTTCTTAATCATTAATTTTTCTGGTAATATTTTTGAAAAGCTTCAAACTAAAATATTTGGGTTCTAGTCACTGCTTCTTGCTTTAATTTGTCGAGGTTAAAAGCTTTATAGATATTATTTAGCGTTTTAATATATCAGATATGGTATTAGCAACCTTTCTTCTGAATTCTAGTTCGAATTCAACAATTTTAAACCGTTCCTTTAACGTGGCATAACTGGATTTGACTAAATTACGCAGCGCGTACCTTTAACAAAAATTTTCAACTGCAATTATAATTAAGCCAATGAGGCAAACATACTTGACTGTTATATTCAAGATTAGGTCGAACAAGTGGCATAAAAAGTGATTTAAGGACATATGTATCATGGAATTGTTTAGAAAATCTTTTGATGATGCCTTTAACCAGCATGGAGTTAGTTATTTGTTAATCATTTAAATGTTGTTTAAAACACAATTTACTCTCAAAGAGAACACCAAAGATCTTTAAAGTATGAAACACGTTTAATAGATTTATTTTCAAAAGTATAATAATTCATTAATAATATTCAGAAAAGCAATAAAAATTATTAATTCAAAATATACCTAACATCCACTTATAAATATTTAGGTGTTAATCATTCCAGTTTCGAAAATCTAATTTTTCATTTTGGAATATAAAAGTTCACAATATTTTAGGAAATAAACAGAAACAGAATTTATTTATTTTATTGAAAATATTAAAACAATCT
This sequence comes from Argyra leucocephala, assembly GCA_963942445.1. Classification (NCBI taxonomy): domain Eukaryota; kingdom Metazoa; phylum Arthropoda; class Insecta; order Diptera; family Dolichopodidae; genus Argyra; species Argyra leucocephala. The sequence goes on from OZ012678.1 coordinate 112,270,431, forward strand.
AAGGTTAGGTTTTTGTTAGAAAAGCTTTCTTATTTGACTTTCCTGTCCTGAAAAGCTGAATATCGGAATGATTTATTACATTAAAACATACACGTTAATAAAACAGCGTTGGCAATACAGTTTAATGACCAATCTGAAATTAGAATTGACACAATTAAATAAAAATATTCTAACTATTTCAAATATATAAGAACTATTATTTGAAATATCGAAATTATATTAAGAGAACTTATAATTTTTTAAAATAAAGAAAATAGAAAGTTAGTCTAAAGACCAATTTCAAATAGAAATAAAGACAATTTAATAATTAATTAAATAAATCTAAAATAACTGTCAAAACGACAGTTATTAAAAAAATAAATATAAATCTACTTCAACTGTCAATAGACATTTAAATTGTCAGAGGTAGCACAGTAGATATAAAAGTCGTGCAGCGAAATTTCATAACATTTCAATTTATTTTAAAATAGGTAAAATGGCATTTCAATTTATTTGGAAAACTATCAGTTCCAGTATATTATATTATTTTATTAATTTCAAATTTACTCGGATTGTACAATTGATTATAATGTTTTTGGAATCAGTAAATTTAATTTTGGCAGCTCCAATATAAACATTCAGTATGATAAAAATCTACATCAAAGACTTTAATTGTTCATGGTTAGCAATACGTTATACGCTCTCAGCTTAACAACTACGCGAAAACGAGGGTTGTTAAAATTTTGGTTTATTAATATATGAACTAGTTTTTTTTTTTTAATTTTAAACTATTTATTTAAAAAAAATATATATATATATATATATTACGAACCACTATTATAAATAGTTTAAAAATCAAATATTTATTCGTTATAAATGTAAATTCTACTATCATGATGATAAAATTCCATTATATCATAAAAAATAACGTTGCTATTATTAAATACTATTTTTATCTTACATTAAATTTACTCAAATCTTTAATAAAATAAAAATTTAAATCTTTAGGTAAATAAAAAAAAATATATATATATACATTTTTATACAACACTACTATTATCAAATGCTAACTTGAAGATTTCCCCCTTTTGTATAAAAACGTGTTGTTGTTACCCATCTGAACTCATGTTGAAAAATTATTTTTTCAAATAAACATGACTGAGTTTTATAATAATTGTCTTTCACATCATAACCCTACCGTAGATAATTTTTTTTTCTTTGTAATTTTTTCTTTTGTCATAAAAATCTAGAATACAATTTAATTTAATTTAGATATCATAATAATTAATCTTAAGAACAAACAGTTCTGGTAGTCTAAAAAAAGTAAAAATAAAAAATTTAAATTTTGTGGCTCATTTAAATTTAATTTACTAAAAAATATTTAATTAAATGCGGTCACCACAAGTACCTAATTCTGTTATAATAATTTTCAAATTATTATGATGTGATGAGTAATTTTTAGAATCTTAACTTTACCATTAAAATCATAATTATGAGTGACTTAGTTTCTATATAATGGTAATTAACATAATAATGGATAATATTGTATTGTGTTATTCAAGTTGAAAATAATAAGAATCTTAAGATAAACTCTATTATATTTTAGTTTTAAACATTTATGTATTTTATTGTATGTAGCTTCTAAACAAATAAATTTTATAACAAAAATGACCAGGCGAAACTGATTTAGTAATGGGAAATGAAGCTATAAAAATCATGTTTATTTTTGTTTTATATCTGACACAAATATTAAGTAGTTACCTATAGTACCTGAATTCTGTTACAATTTAAAGAATTAATTTTTGTTACAATTTTAGTGAGCGAACAAAATTTCAACCCATCACATTCACCTTAGCATTAAAGTGTACCCTTTAACAAAAAAGCAAATGGTTGTTGAGAGTGGAGACGACAAGATCTGGTTTAGAACTAAAGACTTATAATTGAAGGAGAAAATTTATTTGTAATTATTCCACTACAGAATTAAAAAATGAAAATAGTTTGAATAGTTTAAAAAGCAAATTTGATTGAAAGTAACGGATAATTCCTAACTGATGAGTCTTAACTGCAGTAATTGCTTCAATAATTGTTAAGTAATTCTATCTTAACCCAAATTAGCCCTGTGTTGCCATATGGAAACAGCTAACATATACATATTTTTGCTTTATTGAAATAAAAACTGTTATTTTTATAAAAGTAGTATTGCAATTTTTTTACCCATTTATATGTACTTACTCATATTAGGCTTTGAAATCAAAATGGCATAAATAGAAATAGTGCAGTACATAGTTTTAGTTTAGTGAAAAAAAAATTAATTATTAATTATTAAACCGTAATTATTAAATTTTATTTTTGGATAATTATTTTAACTAAATGTAATTAAGGGGTTAACGGACAAATTTTAATGTAGTTAACGGACAAATTTTTTATTAGTGTTTGTCCGTTTGCCAAATGGCAACGCTGGGCTAATCTATTATAGAGTATATTATTAGAGAACATGTATATATTAGAGAACATGTTTTCAGAGTATATTATTGCATTTGATTTATTTTTGTGATTTTATAGAAAATTAACAGAAAAAAAAACAATAGATTATTCAGATAATTTAGAAGAGATTTTCTCGGACGCACCGAAGTCAATACTTATTGAAGCACTAAATATAATAATAACAATCTTCCATCGTTTCCAAAAAAAAAAATCCACGCGCATATGCTATTGGCGAATATAATAAATACATAAGTAGTGTCGATGGAATGGATGAGAACATCAGCTTATATCGGGTTGGGAAACAAGGAAAGAAATGATGGAACAGCATATTTACATGACCTCTTGATGTATTAATATACAATCCTTGAGAAATTAATAGAGTTCACAATGTGGAAATGCGTCAATTGCAATTTCGTTAACAAATTGCTATGTGTATTATTTTATTCATTATGACACCCAGCCATTATCTGCCGTAAATATAAAACGTAAAAAATCCCACTCTGACGATTCCCTCTTATAAGTTCTATGCTATGATAATACTGGACACTTTGTGAATTCTGTGGAGAAGAAACGAAGATGTGCTGACGATTATTGTTAAACAGCTGGCAGAAGTATATGTATCAAATGTGGATAAGGGACTGTGTTAAATATACGGTGTTTTGAATCTTGTAACAAGCAATAATATTGTGTTTCATTATTTAAATATTTTTTTTTATCAATTTTGTATCTATTGCTTATTTATAATTTTACTATTTATTCCAAAATCTAAAATGTGTATTTCATATAATTTTTGTCTCCTATGCATAGCCCAGCGTTGCCATATGGCAACATGCCTCCTGAACAGCAGGGCGGTGTTATAAACCAAGAGAAACACAAAAATATGTTATTTTACTCAGGACTAACAGTTTTTACTAAATATAACCTTAGAATTAAAAAACAAACAAATAATCTGGGCTAATTCGGGTTAAGTTAATTATAGTTATTTATGGATATTTTTTTCAGTTTATTTCATTGATAACTATTATTAAATTAATTACAAAAGTGTTGGATCGCCTTATGAGGCATTGTAGAAATATTTATGCCTGTACAAATTTCAAATTCATTTTTATCAAATAAAATAAAGCATTAAAAAACAACAATTATTAAAAGTATTAATATAATGTAAGTTATTTATCCTCCGGGTATAGTGTTATACAGCCTTGATCCGGAAATTAAAATTCTTTGGCCTGTTTATATTAACTGACTTGCTTCAATTCTAATATCGTATCTATATCTTGTGTTATATATACATATATGGCCATGTCTTTGAATAATCACCACTATAGCAGGTTGTATAAGGTGCCTATTATAAATCAATGTTTTCATCAATATTCTTCTCCTAGCGATTACACATCAATAATGCACTATAAGCTACTTTTTTATCCATATTTTGAAATTTCGCAATGACATATTGTGGAAGTGTTCTGAATATATTGATAATTTCAAAACATATATGAATATTGAAAATATAATTTCTGGATGAATGTTTTTGACTTCCAATTTTAAATTGAATTTTCAAAGAAAATGTTGGGTATAAAAAAAAAACAAATTATTCTTTTATGAAATTTTAATAATCACCGATGTTCAAACATTCCCATTCTTTTATAAAAAGAGTATTTGATTGGAGAATGGGAATATTGGTGTTCCAGCATTCTCTTAGCAAAAATTTCATTCTCCTAGAGAATAAAATTTTCGAAAATGATGTTGTTTTTTTTGAGAATGTCTATGGAATACAATTCGTTTTTTTACTATTTAGTAAATGTGTACCTAATGGTGTTTTTAAAATTAAATTAAAAAACATTGTTGTTAAATTTTAAATGAAATAGCTTAAACTGTAAGTACTTTATTAAATATGCGTTTATTTTCCTGGTTTGTATTGATAAAAATTGAAAATGCATTGAAATGCAGGATTAAAGGAAAACACAAAAATTATCGTCAAGACAAAATTTGTTTAGATTTTATGGAAAAAAAATATCGATATTGCAAAAGACTTAAAACTAATTAACTTTTTTAAGGTGTTTTTTAAGGTTATTGATTGTAAAAAAATATTAGGGAAAACAAAGAAGAAAGCGGGTGGAGAAGCAGATAATTCTTTGTCAATAACGACTACTGAAAACACTATCGCTATTTTAACTGAAATCTATACAACAACTGTATCTCGAATTGCAAATACAACAGATTTTGGCGATGAAACTGTGATGACGGAAGATTAATTTACAATTAATACATCAAACATGATTAATGATCTTCATGTAAGCTTAAAATCACAGATTAAGGAGGCAATAAACGAAACAGAATCCACTAGAAATACCATTAGGAAATCCATCAGAAATACCACTGAGACGTTCAAATCGAATATCAGAAAATGTAGAGAGCTATATGAAAAATCATGGAAATTTCGAAAGAAATAAATAGATTAGAAGATTCTATGACAGAGCTAAACACATTGTTGAGAGAACAAAATGAGACAAAAAACAAACACCATTATTTAAAATAGTTGTTCCATTATTTTGGAAAAGATAGAAATTTAAAAAAAAATTGTTGAATTAAAACTAGCTTTAATCAAATATATAAAGGAAGCTAGACTGAAGTTTTTATATAATTTTTTTTAATTACTCCAATAGTTGTGGAGTATAATTTTATTGTTCATTTTTTGTTATTGTTTTTTAATTATAAATTTTATTTATATTTTTCATTTCAAAATAAATATGTTTTGACATTTCGAAATTGAGAATAAATTTTTCGAATACGCGAGAATGCTAGAACACCTTTTTTGAATTTCAGAGAATGTGAATTCACATTCCCGTTCACATTCTAGAGAATACTGGAACATGAGCGATTTATATCAATTGCTTAATTACAATAATTGTTATGATTATTAAAATTAATATAAAAAATGTTCTTTTTATATGTTAACATAGTAATATTATCTGAACATTCCCCAAAAAGCCATTTTTTTCTTTAGCTGACTTATTTATGAGATTATTGATGGGTCAGCTGGATTGAATTATTGATGAGAATGGAACCACCATCAATAATTTCTCATCAATATATGGACAATATATTGTCAATTTGTAATACGCACCTAAGATCTTAAAGGCTTTAAACACTTTTTGAAACTGATATTTACCCCTTATTTGTAGAAAATTATTTTCTGAATACAGTCTATATTATGTACTATGTAATAATGTCAAGTTCAAAACATTTTTTTAATGATTTGTTTTAGGAAACTTGCAATTTGCGCATCAAATTATTATTGCAGCCCCATATGCTTTTGCCATATGAAAGATTCGAATGGCCAAAAGAACAATACATTTTAAACTGTATTTCACTTGGTATTTTGCTTTTATATTTAAATAAAATTCCATTTAAACAGCTTACCATAGATATAGGTAATTTTTGACATCATTTATAAAAATTAAGGAAAGCAGAGGACCTAGGGCTGAACCTTGCGGTACGCGAGTGCCAATATTTTTTTGTTCGCTATTTTTATTTGTATAGTTTACATATTGTACTTAAATAGAATCAAATTTTATGACCATCAGTTTGTAATCAATAGAGTTAAAAGCTTTCTTAAGTTAACTACATCAGTAGGAGCATTTTGTGTACCTATACTTTTCTTAAATCCATATTGATATCGGTACAGGAATCTATGACTATTTAAATGATTTTCTATTCTTAAATACACCAATTTTAATACATCGCTTTTCCAGATTGGTATTACTTTGTAATGCAGAATATAAACAATTCGTTCATATTTTATTAAACAAAGATGATAATAATTTAACAAACTTTATGTGTGAATTTTTATTAATTATTGCGGGTATCTTATCCCAAACAATCGAATTTTATACAGGACTTCGAGCACTCTTATAGTTCGAGTGGTGGTATTTTCAGTATTTTTCTTAGCCGAAGTTCTTCTACAATAAAATTTTTTAGATATGTAGTTATGTTAACCGACGTAGAAGTAAATTTCTCTTGTTACTTTGTTTAGCGTATAAGGTTGTATTTAAAAAAAAATGTATGGCTTTCTATTTAAAAATCTCGAATTCGGCCAATTTCAGCAAATTTTGAGCTTAAAAAACCCTTTTCCGGTCGTTCCAGGAAGTTGAAAATATCATCAATCGATATAGCACCCTCGATTTAGTTAATAAAGTTTTTATTAAATCTTAAAATAACGGCTCCTTCCCCTCTTAAAAAACTGATGCGTATGCTCTGGACAATTCTAATAAAATAAAAGCAATAAAAATATAAAAAAAAGTAAATAAAAATATTCATTATTAAATTTTTACGTGCGATTTCGCGTTACAAATTTGGCGACAACTTGATTTTGATAAATGAGCCTGTCAATTTGGTTACGTGTGACTTATCACCTCTCGATTATTTCCTGTGGAGTTACGTAAAATCACTTGCTTATGGTGATAAACCAGCTACAATTGACTCCTTGGAGGACAATATTGTTTTTGTTATTCATGACATTTTTATGCCAGTAGTATTCAAAAAAATTAACCAAAATTGGACGCCAAAAATACGGTTCGTTAAGAATACCCACGGTTGACATTTTCCCGAAATTCATTTCAAATTTTAATGCCATATGTATTGATCTTTTAAATACATAAAAAATGTTGAATAAAAATTTAATTTTTTTTTGTTATTTTTTACAATTTCAAGTTCTAGTATTGGGATTAAAAAAAATGCCTGATAAAAATTTAAAAAAGAATGATTGTCCTTATAACATGTGAGTACTAAATTAAGTAAAGAGAGGTGACTATAAGATAGGAATGAGTATTTTAAAAATATTATTAAAATACATTTGTTTTGTATGAAATTTGAATTGTATATTCAGAAAAGAAAATAAATAAAAATAAACCACTTAAAAAAAAAATATTTACAAAATTAATCAGAAGCGGAATTAAAATATTTAATTCAATATTGAGGAATTAAAAACTAACACTCACAAAATATTTTTACATAAGAGTACTTCAAATCGTTAATAAAAGATAATATTTTATATAGATAATTAGCGAATTTAGCCGATATGGTCCGGGTCCAACACAAAATGTGTAAACTTCAATAAAGTTTTATTTATTAACAGACTTTAAAAAGATATAGGTTTTGAAAAATATTTTGGAAGTTGCATAACAGATATTCAATTCAAATACATGCTGGGTCAAATTCCAATTCTGTAGTAGGCTTGAATTTGTTTGGATTTTTGCTTCAATGGCATAATGACTTATCTTTGATGATTATATTTTTAATTTATTATTAATCTGGTATTGTATTTTCGCTGATTTAAATTTCGTAGAAGAATATTGGAAGTTCCTATCTTTGGTTCTGGCTGGCGAGGAAGAAATGCAAAAATCTTGCCAAATCGAATTAGTTTAGAAATTAAGAAAAGTTGAGCAACTAACTGCGCTTTATTTTCTTTAGTAACTGTATTTTCGCTGTATTAATTTTACTATTTAATTTTTTTTAAATTTTTCTTTCATGAAGCCTTAGTAAGTTCCGATCAAATATATTCAAGAAATACTTTCACTGGAAATTCTCCTGATACAGTCAAAATTTCGGAAATTGGTAAAAAAACATGTTTATTTTTGCGAGGTAGCGCAATGGCACCGTTCTCCGTCCGCCCTCCTGATTCCGACCACTTGATATTTTCGTTGTTTTTTTCGTTTTTATCGTTCAAATGCATCTCTTATTAAAAAATTAGAATTTTACGACTAATAGTTTACTTGTAGTCCGAGATTTTATTCCAGGAGGGGTTTTTTTCTAAATTTTTAATGCAAATATAGCTCAAAAGTAAAGAAATTATTTCTTTCGATTTTTAAGGAATTAGAAGGTACGAACAACTTTAATAGTATTTTTCAACAAATTGTGCACATGTTAACTTACTACAAAAATGCTCTTTTCCACTCAATTATTTTTAAAACTTAGATTATATTGGCATTATAAAAGTGGACGGAATCAGGGAACTTTCAATTAATGAAGTGCCTGATTCCACCCATGTGGACAGTATCAGGAATTTTGACCAAATATTTTATGTACCTGTAATATTGAAATTTCCTTCTAAGCATGTTCTTTTTAATACATTTTTAATCTCAGCACACCTAATAGGTTACAAAAACTTATACCCTACCTGCAACAGGTTCAGCGCTAATTAACTTAGAAAATTTAAAATTTAGAAATTTCTTAATAAATTAGCTTTTTAAGAATGATTTTAGTCAATTACAAATCTACGTACGTTGCTCTTGGAACGTTCCCTTTTATCATAATTGTATATTATCCTACCTTCTCAGTAATTGCTTAAAAAGAAAAACTTAAAATTCAATTCAAATGTGAAAATGGTACTCAAAAACAATAATGTGATCGTATACAGTATATATATATACATTTTATTATCACTTCAACTTACAGCTTCAATAAAGTCGTCATGTATTAAAAACAATTTCAGGCAGAATCAAGACACTTTCAAATGAATAAATTGCTTAATACTATTAACGTGTGCAGTATCAGAAGTCATACAATTTTTTATATATTTATGTCTTTGTAGTAATATTATCAAGGTTCATAATATATTCATAGCTTCTTAAGGAGTGCGTTTACTTTCCAAATACAAACACGAATAAAATGTATTTCTAATACTCATATAAACTCATTCAAAGTTTATTTATTTCAACCGATGTGATTGATTACCTAAGTTCACAGTTCAACCAAAATCTTTATTATTTTTTCTTTATCTCAAGTAATTGAATTATAAACAGAAATAAACAAACTGAGTTCGCAGAACTTTAAGTTTGAGAAGTGAAGTCTCAAATTACTGAATTCGAATGAATTGAATTGGGAATTAAATGATTATTCAAATACAGATTCGTTTGAAAAATTAATTTACTAATAAGTTACAAGTGATAACATTATAGTCAAATGCATCTCTATAATTTTTATAAAATATGGTAAACTCTATATAAAGTGGGTTGCTCAATTAGAAATATCAGTATTTTAACAAAACATTTAAACGCTGAAAAGATAAGATGAAAATATAATACCCCTTGTGGTGCTGTACAGTTTATTTCATAATATCCTAGTGTCAATCAGTATCATGCACTAAATCGCTGATAAATGCTCCTCTCTACTATTACCTCTTCTTTGAAAAAAAAAATTATTTTAAATATTATATAACTTTCTACTTATTCATAAATATTCACAATATAAAATTGTAATGTAAAGTTTATGAGTTGTTAAGAGAAATAAGAACTCTTAACTGCTAAATGTTTATTTCTTTTTTGTTCTTAATTCTGTTGTAGCTTTTATAGATAAAAGACATGGGAAACCTGTCCACTCTCTTTCGACAAAGAGTCATAAGTACGGTATACTGATGGCTCCAAGAAAATGAATGGAGTAGGATCGGGAGTATATGGAAAAAGCCTCAAGGCCCATATTTATTCAAGTCTACACTCTATAAAGACAGTTTTCCAATCCGAAGTAGATTCTATAGAACTCCATACTCGTCTAGGTATCAACAGAAAACAGGTGCGTATCTTGGCAGGGATAACAACAGGCCCGTGCCTAATACAGAAACACCTTTATAAAATGGGTATAACCAAACAACTGAGTGTTATAACAAAATCAGGTATCCTTAATGACTCAGACACTGCTTATAATAATAACTAATAAACACGGGTTATCATAAAAAGCCCATTTGCGGCTGCTGTGATATAAGGGACAAATTCCGTCCAGAAATTCAAAATCTATCTCTATATATGGCTGAAAGGTGTTCATTACTGACCAACAGTATTCCATTAAGTGAATATATCATTCCGTGTTTATCATCTTATACCAAAATTGTAACAAATATCTTATTTAACGCGCTGTTTCAATAAACTAACATCTATAAAATGTAAAAAACGTCAAATATTATAGTAAAAAATTTAACAACTGTTTGAACAATCCACATAATACCTGGAATGCGATAAAATATATAATTACTAATGGTAAAAATAATAATAATGGTTTTTATGAAGGAGAAGATACATTAGAAGAGAAGTATTCTAAAATAAATAAGTACTAGGGGCCCCTGTTGAGTAATTATATTTCAAGTTGAAGTCAAATTTAAAGTTTTTAAAAAAACAGTAATTTACGTACTGACATAGACTTCGCACGATATAGGAGAAACCACTCGTGTTTAATAAAAAGTTTTGTGGTTTGTAAGTTTTATTTAGGACACATAAATACACGACCCTCATATACTGCTTCGCTTCCGATATATTCCCTATAGTAAGAAGCATTTAGTGATAAAATTACTAAAAATAAAAAGTTTTGTCATTAAAGAGGTACGTATATATATACCTACATAATACATAATTTTAATAAAGACTATATTATTACTACAAATAAAAAAAATTTAGAAACAGTTACTTAAAAAGATAAAAATGAAGAATTCAAGTGATTTGTTTTTTTGTTGTTTTTATATTTTTTATTTTAGATGAATTTGTTTCTTTGTTTTTTTTTTGCATATGTACATAGATTCATTCGCAAGTACATAATATAAAATATAATAACTGATTTGTTTACTTTTGTTTATTATTTTCATAATATCTCACTTATGCATAATGTATTTGCTGAATAATAAAATCATATGAGTACAAAATGTTCAACTGTGTGTGCATTTTTGTTTTATATATAATCTTATATATTATGTATATTAGAAGTTCATTAAGGAGTAGGAGAATCGAAATAAAATGAAAAGGTGTCTACTGCGCAGGACCTTAAATGCTTGTCAATTATAATTATAGATAATGAGTACTACTGTAACATAGGTAAAAATATGGCCCAAAATTTTTATACCACTTTTACACCGCACTTAGAACTGATAGTAGAATGCATTTTACAAGAATTATAGTAACTAAGCGAAAAAACTTATTGAAAGACTACCAATGAATAGCAGTTCTGGTGTTGATAACATCAAAACGTCAACTGTAAAATTGCTAATATTTGAGCTAGCTAAAATATTACATACTTGATAAATAAGTCGTTAATAAAAGATAACATTCCGGAAATGCTAAAACTCAACAAAGTAATACCCATTTATAAGAGAGAAGGTGATAAATCTGATATTAATAATTTTAGACCAATATCAATAGTTTCAGTATTAGGAAAAATAATTGAAACATATGTTAATGATGTAAATTGGGTAAATCATTGGTAGCAAGAATTGGGTAAATCATTTGGTAGCAAACAATTTAATTTATAATCGGCAATATGGCTTTATAAAAATGTCTTATACAAATACAGTTCTATTTGACGTTGTATCACATGCAATCTGCAATTAGTTGTGGTAATAATTTTGGTGTAATTTTCTTTGACCTGACGAAAGCTTTTGACTTCGTAGACAGAAATACTCTACTTAAAATTCTGTTTGAATGTGGTGTTAGGGCAAAAAATATAATTTGTTCCATAACTAAATATTTTAAAAATCCAAAACAGTAGTCTGAATGTGGAGGATTTAAAAGTAAGCAAAATGATGTTGAATTTGGTATCATTCAAGGAAGTTCACTAGGATCAGCATTATTTTCTTATAATCTAATAATATTTTGCTATAATATCATCATATTTCCTATATAAATGGCTTCTCTTCATTAAAATTGCCAGAGCAAATTTATTTTTATGCAGATGATCTAGTACCAATATATTCGCAGTTAAACCATAACATTCTCGAATCCAAGGCAAATGAAGATATGAAATTTGTGTATAAATGGACGTATCATCACAAACTCATAATTAATACAAATAAAACTAAACTGATGTTAATCAAAGCTAAACAACAAACAATTACGGTTTCATATAATAATAATCCAATTGAGAGGGTTAATAAATACAAATATTTTGGCATAATTATGGATGACGACTTGAATTGGAATGAATATATAAAATTTGATCAATCAAAACACAAAGAATAGCTGGTGTATTTAGGAATCTAGGTTCCCGTGTTCCTCGTAACTCAAAGAAATCTGTACTGTACTCAGTTTATTTCATAGTAAAATGAAATATCGTATTGGAGTATGGGGAGGGAAATACATATGAAAGAAACTTAAATGCTTTACAAATTATCCAGAGCAAATCAATTAAGAAACTGTTTTTGCTTCACTGACGAACATCAACAAATTTAATACATAAAAAATACGACATTTTAAAAATAAGAGATTTTAAAGAAATGAATAAGATGTTGCACATTAATAATATTAGAAAAAACAACATCAAATCAAACATGTCTCTAATGTCCAACATTGATGTACGCAATTACAACACAAGAAATGCAAATCATCTAATATTTATGCCTGGTCATAATCTAAATGTATTAGAACCAATAGTTAATACAGCTACTACAGCCTACAACAGATTACCATATAGTGTTAAAGATTTCAACAATATAAAATTAAAATAATATTTAAGAAATATTTATCTTGAAAGTTATTAGCTTATTGATTTATAACTCATACATGTTCTTAATCAATTTCTTTTAAACATTTTCATCTTTTTTTTTCTTCTTATTTTTTATTTTAAGTTTAATTTTTTCTTTGCGTTGTTATGTTTGACAATGGAGAATAATTTTGAATTATATAACTAAATTATAAGCACTCTACATGAGCGTAATAAATATAAATGAAAATAAAAAATAATATTTCGATATAATAAAATTAATTGGGCCAGGTCACACTCAAATGAAATTAGATTCTGTGTTTAGGAATATAGAAAGAAAATAAAAAAACAACCAAATTAACCCAAGTCAACATCTATCAAAAACTATTGAACCTTCTCATCTACCATACAAATTTCATTAACAACAGATATTTTCAAAGAATATACCATACCGAACTGTTAAAATTATTTTACGGTTAGACCAGGACGCTTAGCACATTATCTGGTAATTAAAGATATTAGAGAACTATAAAACTGAAATTAACAATAATTTCTATAAAGAATGATAGTCTCATCCAAAAGCTAAAAATTTCTTTGAAAAATCATAAAATTTAAGTACTATCGTAACTTAAAAATCTAAAATAGACTAATGGAAATAAAGAATGATTTTCCATAGAATCTCCAAAACCAATGACTTAATATCATCATATAGTGACATACTACTATTAGATTGTAATAAGATAGATTGCAAATTCAAATTATAAAATAAAAAGAAAATAGCACAACAGCAACACAACAGCAAAAATAAACTGTTAGTAAAAAAAAATTTATTTCAATTATTAATTTAAATATTTTTAATTTCCAGTGAAATTACCAGAACAAAATTTAAATTAGTTAAAATTTAATTTCCTTAGTCCAAAATCAAATCCAAACTAAAAAAAAACCAAAAAAAAAGAATAATAAAGATAATTTCTTAAATTTACAACTCCCTTTGAAATTATGTCCCAATTTTTTTTTATTTTTATTTCTTCTAATTGTCATGACAGTAATTATCATTTTTAAATTTACTACCATCATAACAAGACCAAAGTTAACTTGAATTTAAATTTTTCGATTATAATATTTTTAAGTGTAGATGCTTTTCGAAATAACTAAATTAATTTTTAAATTTATATACATTTAAAAAAAACAAGAAAAAAACATAAAATAAAAACTTGACTTAATTATCTCAGAGGGATTTAAATAAATATTTATAATATAAAATAAATTTACATGATACCACTTATCAATTGAATTATGTTTTGCTGCTGTTATGTAAGCTTTGTTACAATGTATTCTAAATTCATTTGTTGGAACTGATCTCATTTGGTTTTGTTCAATATACTTGTATATCGTATACTACATAATATTGTTGAATGGAATAATGATGATTTTTAAATATTATAATGTAAGTGACTCTGGTTGATTATAAGAAAAATTTTTGTAAATTTATTTTGGACCTAGTTTTAAACAATAGTAAAGTATAATTTTAAGCAACCAACTGAGTTAAATGGCATAATAAAGTTTAAAAATTTCTATGATTGAAATTGAATTCATTTTCAAGAATTTTTTTTTATTTTGTTTTTTTCTTTTTCTAAGTCGTTATGTAAATTGAAATTAAACTGAATAAAAAACAACTAAAAATGTCTATATGCCTACGTCTTTGTATACTTATAAAAATATTTTAATTAAGATTTGAAGCTTTTATTAAATAGAAATTTATAGAGAGAACATTAATTTTATAATATATACATATTAAAATTACATTTTTTGAATGTAAATTTTCTGGAACTGTTTTTTTTTTTTTTTTTTTTTTTATTAAAAGAATGACATACTTATATTTAAGTACAATGTAGTTAGTTCTAGTAGTTGATTCAGCAAAAATTAAATTTATATCTACTAGTTAGGAGCAAAAAAAAAATTTAAAATAATGGTTAGTATTATAACAGGTGATCTGAATTTTAAGATTTAAAAAGAGTTTGGTTACTATAATGATCATTACAAAACGAACCAACAATGACATAGTAAACTTTTTCATAATTTAAAAAAAAAACAATTGATTAATTGGTCTATTAAAATTAGAATTAATTAAATTTACTAATAAATCAATTTTATTCTATGAATATTTTAAAAATTGAATTTGTTTGATTTATAAATCGTGATTCAAACTATAGTCTTACATATACATAAACTTTTCTATGCGTAGGGTGGTCCGATTTTTACTGCAAATAATTAAAATGATATTTGCGAAGGATAATTTTGAAGCAAAATTTGATGGTCCACCTAGGGGATGAGAAGCTAAAATTTTCTAGGTATATTAACAGTCGAGTCATCTAGTAAAATAAAATTTCCATCCGATTTTTGTAATTTGGTATCATCGCAGAGCTAATGGATACAGTTTCGCAGTTTCGCAAAGCTAATGGATCCGCCAGTTTTCCTAAACTATCATAATTTTAACCTGTTGTTAAAGAAAGCAATTCTGAATGGCTAACCATAATGACATTGAGTTGGTTTAAGTCAGCTTAACGAAATGTACGATTACATGTAAATTGTATTGCACACCCGTAATATGAGTATCAGAGAGTTACGTCAAGTTTTCGTTAACTTTAGTTAGCTTAACAAATTGCGATTTCATTCATATAATCTGTACGGAAATATGACATTTTGATTTAGGAGCTATTAATTACTTATTAAAAATTTGTGATATAGCTATAATAAAATTATTTAATTATTTAATTATTTACACACTTCATAACTAACCAATTCTATACCTAATAATATTAATAAAAGGAGGACAGTATAAAAAACATTAATTAAAATAACAAACATTATTTAATTTATATTATTTAACAACACTTTTGTTTATCTAAGTATTTTTATGTACATTTACAATTCATAAATGTCGAATTCACTTAAGTTAGCTAAAATCTATTATGGGTAACTTAAGCAAATTACAATTACTTAAGCTTTCTAAAACCAAAACTAAACGTTGAGCATTATGTTAAGCCAGCTTAATGTCATTATTGTTAGGTCTTTACTTTACTCCTAATAAAGCAGATATGTAAACACTTAACATGTTACCACCCACAGTAAATAGATACAGGTTAATCGATAATGTAGCAAATGTTGATGATTGAACTAATGTAAGCTAAGCAACTTCAACCCACTAAGACTATGTAACGGTTTCGGTTTTATGTTAAAAAAGTGTTGGACAATGTAATTGAAGCGACTATTTTAGCTTGAAATTAGAAAAAGTTGAAATATAATGTTTATCCCACCAATACGACTAATTTCAATAGATTTGCCTTCAACCTTTAAGAGATTGGAATTAGCAGTTAGACTTACGTCCTTGATCAAGGTCAACAAAGCACAGAGACAGTCTATTAAACCTTAAATGCATGAATTTTTATTTCTGGTCTAAAAAATAATTTTTGATTTGTATTTGGTACACAAAACACTAAAATAAATTAAAAGTTTTGCATTTATATTTTTGGGGGCTCCAGGGGACATTTTTTCTATGTTGCATATGTGCAACAACGTGTAAATAGGCAATAAAATAATATATTTAATAAAATCAAAAGATATAATTATTTTTAATTAATTATGATAATTGACAAAGCAATTTTTAAATTTGTTGAAGCAAAGAAACATTTTACATTTTGAACATAAAAATTAGTACGTTTTTCATTCCACTGTTCAATGTGATCTGTCCTAATGTCCTGTGAGGCTCCAACTGACTTTGGATGTTTTCTTTTGTTCGCTTCAAATCTTATTCGAGTTTCTGATAGTATGCCTCGCGTCTCTTTTTGTTGTAAAAGGATACATCATAGGGTTTTTAGCAACTTCAATACGGAAATCCTTTTGTGTAAGCTTCTGAATAGTCTCGTTGCAATTTTTGTAGAGAATCCAAGCATTTGTAAGGCACAAATCAAGTAAGCAGTGAACTCTAAAATACAATTTCTTGGATTTCACTGAAGTTTTATGTCGACCAATATGGCTATATAATAGGTCAGCTCTCCCATGTGTTTATTATACATATGTATTATATTTGGACAAGATACTTCGATATATTTTTCTTGCTTCCTATCATATCTTTTTATCGTAGAAATTGGATTAACGCCTGATATGGTTGAAAGCAGTATGACTTTTTTAGTATTTTTCCAAATTACTGATGTTCCTTGTCCTTGTTTTCATTTTTTTAAATTTGTTGTTGCTCTTTATAAAATTTGTTATTGCCCTTTTTTGAACAATGCAGAAGAATGGAGTAGAATAGATTAACTAAATAATTTACCTATAACAAAATTTAAAATGTTAAATGCTATAACATAAGTTGTTTTCTAATATAAAATAGAAGTAAGGATTTAATATTTGAATGTTATAAAATTCGAATTAGAAAAACACAATAGAGCCCATTTAATTAATTTTTTGCTTAATATTAATCTAAACGTTAAGAAATTAAATGATTATTTTTGTCATTAATTTCATTTTTAATTATTTGTTAACATAAATTTAAGTTATTTAATACATTATTATTGGACATTTGGGTCAATAACTTTTAAATTATCTTTGATTTACAAAAAAACCATAAAATATGTTGTTAAATAAATTTTAATTTTATCCTAATCTTGTATGTATCAGTTTTCTAACAAACTTTTAATAGTTTTAATTTGTCTACTACGGAGTATTCATGTTCATACAAATAAATTTTATGGCATGTATCTCTTATCCAAACAGATGAAATTAAGAGAATGGGTTTTTTAGTAGTATGACCAAGTAAGCTCGTTTAAGAATTATGAATAAATTAATAACTAAATAAAATATTTATGGAAATCAAATTTTATAATACACCATGGAACGTTAACTTTATTATATTTAATATCATATAGCCCTAATTAGCGTTTTGAATATTAAAAAAGCTAATCTCATTAGACAAAAAAAAATGATTTCTTTCAAATTAATTTGAACTGGTAACATTTCAAACCACAAAAATTCTGTTATTTTTTGCTATTTAAAATATATAGTGTCATACTATAAATATGTCATGACATAAATTAATTAAAGATTTATGTCTTATTTATATCATAATAAATTCATTACACAAAAATGAACAAAAAACCAACAAAAAAAAGTCAAAAAATATTCTAAAACCATAAGTTCTCGACCTTAATTAAAAACTAAATTAAAAATTTGTTAAATTTATTACTTCTATTACGAATACAAAAAAAAAAAACAAAAAAAAAATAATGTTTTTTTTTTTGATAGCCAGACATAAAAAATATTTTTAAACATAGAAAACTATACTAGACTTTATATTCATATTTTTGTACTTGATCCATAAAAACCAAAAACTTTTTTTTTTCAAACTTCCGCAATTCTATACTTTTTTGTAAAATATGCATGCATACATACACATTATTATTATGTATATAATATAATGCTTATAATTTTAGGCCTCTGAACTTTTGATATTTGAGAGAGAGATGAAAAAAAAAATACTTTTGTTCGTTTTTTTGGTTTTTTTTTTTATTTTTCTGAAATACCATTCATTTTCACTTCATAAATTTTTCCAATAAAACAAAGAAAATAAAAACAGCACTTGAAACATCAAAAAATTTTCCTTAAACATTAATCAAAAATAGGAACATAAAAGCATTAATTTTGACCTCATAAAAATATAAAAATTACAAGTGAAAATGTAAAATTTTAAATTTTTTTCAATAAAACTAAAATTTAATGTGTAGTTTTGTTTTTATAGTTTTTCGCAGTTCCATGCTTTTGGTCCAATGTTGTTTTTTTTACTATGTATATTTAAAACTTGAAGTACACATCTTGATCGAATGCATTAACATAATTTTTATATGAACATCAGTAATTGATCGTATACACACCTGGTATTTAGAAAATGTTGTAATACAGAATGATTTGCGATTGACGAATCCGAACAATCCAGAAGGCAGTCAAACTTTAAAGTTAAAGTTATGGTGAAATACTATTAACATTCATCCTAATGTTTATCTTATGTCCTACTGATCTGAATTCCGCTGATATCAACAACTTGTACAACTTTGGTGAATTAGTCCAGCAAATATAGCAGTAGTCTAACCAAATTTTTATTACTTCATCAGTTGTTAGAATCATTGAAATCATCACAATATTGAAATTTTTGGAATACTATAATGTATACTGTAAATGCAGCAGTTCGTCAGAAATGTAGAAATTATAAAGTATTAGGACTAAATTAAATAAAAAAACTAAAAAAAAAAAAGAAAGTTGTTACAATCTTGTGGCTTTTAAACAATTTTAAACATCTTTATTTTAAAATTTTAAAATTTAACATAGCATTCAAAATCCTTAGTTTTCACTACACACAATATGTCAGTTATTTATCGAAACTACCAACTTGTATAATTTGTTGTAATTGAATTTTGACTTTATACAAATTTTGAATATTGATTAAAAAAAACAAAAAAAAAAAAAAACAATTAAACCTTAAATCAATCCTAGACTAATTGTAGGTTAGGTTATAATGCATAAGTTTAGTTTTATGAGTTTCTTAATATATCCGTAGTGCTGCTAATAGTACTAGTTGTGATGGTTTAGTTCGATTTCGTCTTATATGAAAAAACTGCATAATTATCAAATTACTGTTTCAAAATTTTCTTTGCATGTACAGTACAGTGAGATGAGGGCAATTTTCATGTTTTATTACCTTACATTAGCTGACTTTAAAGGCAAATAGGTATCAAAAAAGTTTCCAACTCCCGATATACAATACAGTCGATTTCTTTGTATAGATTTGTTTGAATTAATTTTAAATCAGATATTGAGGTCTTAGCATTATCATCGAAAACTTTAAAAATATGGAAAAATTAATTGAATTGATTTTCAATTTTTAATTCTAATAAAAAAAGGAGGCATTAGATTTCTCATTTTGAATGTGAATGCAATGATCAATGTATTGAATTTATTATATTCAATGATAATCAATCCCAAGCCAGTAATTTGATAAATCAATGCTCGAAAAACATTGTAGATATTGTAGTATAAACTTGCAGTACCGTAGTTAATTAAGCACGAAAACGTGATTCTACCTAAGTTACTGTCAAGCATATAACAAAAAATCCTATTTCCATTCTAATCATTTTTTTCTTATCCGAACCTACAATAATTTTGTATAAACGAAAACTTTATAAACGAAAGTGTTTTAGTGCTTGAGTAAGTGGGTAAAAAATTAGAAATTAATCAGCATTTTAAATAAAATTTATTTATTTTTTTATGCTTAATACATAAATAAATAAACAATAAAAATAAATAATATTTTTAATATTATCACTAACAGCAAATGCTATTTTTTTTTTATTAACATTGCATTTTTCAAAACCAGTACATTAAAACAATGAATTGCATAACTACAGTTGCCCATGTTTGTTTTAAAAGTTTTATGGAATGTTAAGTATAACTATACAGAAAACCCATAAAAAAATCCCAAAAAACCCATCCCTTTCTCTCAAAAATATAGTTTTTTTTTTGATTTAAAAAATTATATTAAAATCAAAAATTAAAATAATTATGACAGACTAATATGATAATTATGACATATGCCGGTTTGTCCGTGCTCGAGTTCCACTCAGAATATTAATGTTTAATTAAATTGTATTTCTTCCAAAATATTCAAATTAAAAAAAAAGTCGATTTAGAGCATTATTTAGTAATATTAATAACTTAAAAAAGTGGAGCTATACTATTTAAGAAGATCTATAGCACCCGATAATAGTAGAAACTCCATAGTTAATTGTTTACAAAACTGATCGATAAATAATTTAGATACGGGAACAATATTACTTCTTCCACTTTAGGTAACAAATTGCAGTACCCTACTCAATGTACAGTAATAGTTGATTCGACCGAAGTTATTGACGGAAGCCCAACGAAAAGAACTTTCCAAATACGAAAGCCCCAAATTACAAAATTACAAATCACAAAATCCCAAAATATCTAAATCCCAATTTACAAAATACCAAAATTCCAAAATCTCAAAATACCAAAATCCAAAAGTAAAACCATTATATAAATGCTTATTCAGAAAAAAATTTTGCTTGTACATGTATGTATATATGTATATGTACATCCAAGAATCAAAATTTAGAGGGATTTTATAATTGATTAAAAAAGGGATTTTTAATTGATTATTTTGGTCGGAACTCGGCCGAGGAACAGTGCAAATTCTTAGGTGGCTCAAAACTGACTTTGGAAACTTATGTGTAGTCAATTTTTTTCAAATGTGGAACCATATTCCAACAAACAAGTTTCCCAATATAAAAATATACAACACAAAAGCTCAAGAGTAACAAATATTAACAAATTTATTCAAAATATCCCTACTGATCAATCAATTAGTTTGGACTATTAGTTGGACATTCGTGTTTAAAACTATCGTTTGAAACCTAATGCTTGGCTTAACTAAAAACAAATGTATCTATATCTAAAATTGTAAATTATGAGGCATTTTAAAGTTAGTACTGTCTATTTACGAATTATGATAACAAAAGTACTCTGGGATTATTTGTATTTGAAATTTCGTGGCCAACCCATTATTGAAAATATAATGGAAAAAAAAAAATTACGTTCTCAAAATTTATTTTTTTCTGAAATTTGTAATCCTTATAATGTCCAACATTATTCAAATTATTTATAGAAATGCAGATGCAACACACACACACACACATATATATATAAGTGGTAACAAAAGCACTCATTACTTATTATTACTTTTATAATTTTGTTGTAAATTTGAAATATTACGATTCTCAATTGAAATTTTTGTTTTGTGTTTTGTTTTTTTTTTTCTTTAAAATAATTTGCATTTTTCATCTATTCCTGTCAAATTTAAAAAAAAAAATACAAACAAACAAAAAACGCCCTTTATGACAGTACCATACATTTGTAATAATAAATTTTAAAGGGGAAATAAATAACAAAAATATAGAAATGGAATGGAATGGTTAAAACTACTCAAATTTTTGCAATTATCAGGAGTACATGTACTTATTTGCATTAAATAAAGTAAAGCAAAGTAAATTCATGTCAAAGAAGTCCCGCTGTGTGTTTTCAATTTTAAAATTTTCCATTAGGAGGAGGTCTTTTTTTATACACTCAATAATATTTCATATTATTTTTTACTTTTTTTTTCAATGTTCGTTACATTACAACAACGTGACTAAAAACAATTCAAAAATATGATTGACATCCGGGAGGGTTAAAAGTGATATTACAACAACAAAAATTTATAAAGAAAAAAACAAACGCATATTAGATTCGTAGAAATATTCAAAAACACAACAAAAAAAAAAAATCAAATTCAAATGACAAAATAAATGTGATTGCGTTACAAATAAAATATTGTCATCATCACTTTTGCCATTATAACAGAAGAATCCTTTAATGTACAGTCAATGTAATTAGTATTCGAATGGTGTGTTTACACAAATTGCAAATAAAAACAATAAGAATAGAATAATCAAAAAAAAGTTAGACAAATTACCATAAAATCGGGTTTTTTAGCGCAATGTCATGTCTCTGGTGTTTGCTTAAATATTTCAGAAATTGAGCCAATGTCAGTTTATCGTGCTTAGGTGTTATTAGTGAAAGATATATATATGAAAGTGTACGGATAAGAGTAAATGTGATTATTTAAATGAATTATTTATGGTTTCAGTTAAAAATGACATATTGATATTTCTGTAAATGTTGACAAATTGATTTGAAAATCTTAAAAAAAGAAGACCTAATTGATTTTGTTATATTTATTTTTTTTTTTTTGTATTTATTTCAAATCTTAAAGAAGCTTTCAGCTCGTGCAGAGTGTATATAACATTTTTGTTTATATTTAACTTTATGACTTAAAAATATTCAATACTTAACAAATTTATGAAAATAATTCCAAACAATGCAACTAAAAGTATAAAGGTGGGTTTTAGCTGGTAAACATTTTAAGTGCGATAATCTTTTGTTGGCTCTAAAGAGGGAAATAACATGAAATGACTTTATTTTATATGAGAACTCAATGCGTACGACAAGAACGGTAAATATTATTTACTGGGGATATTTATCCCTGACATTGGAATATTTTTCACACTAGTTTGAGATATTATACTTTGATGAAGTATATTTTAAAAATATCACGAATTTCTTTATACCGGCAATACTTTTTTAACAATTTTTTTGAGTAAATGTATATATAAAAATCCCGTCTCACAAAATATTTATCATAATTATTTTTGTGCGTAGCCGCTGTTTAAGACAAAGGTATTCATGAATATTTACGTAAATTATTTTTATGCATAGCTGCTGTTGAGTTAAAAGGAGGTATCTCTTCTTTCTAGAATTTTTATAAAATTTTAAAGAGTTTAAGAGAATTTTTAAGCAAGATTTTAAAAAATGATATTTTGAAAAAACAGTAACTATTCAGAAAAGCGAAATTTCGAAAATGGCCTAATAATTTACATAATAATTATTTTATTTAATGTATTTGTCTAACATTATTGTTTTAATATTTTTTTTTTTATTTTTATAATTTCTGATAATATATAGTATGAGAAAGATATTTTAGTAGTATATAGTAGGATTTATATAGTAGAAGACTGATGTTTAATACGGGATTCAGCTCATTTAGGTTTTTACTGGTAATAATACGCTGTGTCTGTATTATCTTGATGAACGTTATTGTTTTATATTGTCTATCAGGCTTTCCGAAATATTTCTTCAATTTTAATTTATTAGTTTTATACATAATATATTTATTAGTTTTATACACCGAAATATTTCTTCAATTTTAATTTATTAGTTTCGAAATCGAGTACAAAACACTGAAGAAGTCTGCAAGTAGTAGACGAAATACGCGTATCTGTATGATAAGCATATCAGTAAAATTAAAAGGAAAATATTCGACTATTTTCACTGTTATACCAAAATTTTACTCTAACGCTAGAAAACAAGTTTTTATAAAAAATATTTTTAATGGTTTATTGGTATTTAGTATTGTTTATAATATACTTAGATTTATTTCAAATCTGTTACCGCACATGCTTAAATAGTACGATGGAAAAGATTATAATAAATTGAAGATTTTGATGGTGTTAGGTACTAATTTTCCTACTTTTTTTTTTAAAACGCTCCATTCTCCTTTTTTAATAATTATTTCATTCATATGGGAAATTCAAATCAAGTTTTCATTCCCTATTTCTTGTACTTAAAAATTTTTATTTCCACTAAATTTTTATAACATACCGATGTAGTTTTATTCTTTGGCATATTTAACATACACTTGTGTATGTAGACCTTCACTTATCATACCTATACATCATATTACATCAATTCACATCACAACTTATCCGACATTAATACTTGGTTTTTAGTTATACCTACTTATACTTTCTGTCCTAATACGTTCATTGTACAAAATTTAGCGTATAGTAGGCCAGAACACTCTAATATTGTACACAAAAGAATAATTTACTATCAACTAATCTAGAAAATACTATGGAAATACTGTAGTAAAATATTTATCAGATTCACTGTACATAATATAATAATTAAATATTAGTTGTAAAATTTTTGTAAGTGTCAATTTTTAGAATTGGTGTACGATGACGACGACGTCCATGTAAAATTTTATTTCAGAGTATTTTTGATTAATTATTGAAAATTGAATAATTTTAAATTAAAAAGCATCGAAATGGAGCACTGAATATTAAAGTAAAATGAATAATAAAGAAAATTAGTTCAGTATATTATTCTCTACATATACCTCACTTCATCCCACTCACTCAATTTTATCTATCTCTCTCTCACAAATTACTATACAAAGAATTTAAACAAAAAAAAAATAAGGATGTGAAGGATATAATTATCCTTTTGAAAACCTTTCAATTTAACTTATTTGCATAAAAATTCAATACTAAATTATAAATTCTTGGGGTTAAGCTATTAATAAAAATAATGATAAATAATTAACAAAATTATGTAAGGTCCTTTCTACTAAAGGAATAATTGTTGGTTTTGAATATTTGAGATGAACATTCTTTATTAATATATACATATTATGCCAATGTCGATTGTATTTAAATTGAACGGTGGAAAAACTTATGAACGACTGGTATGATATACCGGCTTATCTTGGGTTCGAATCGCGCTCAGGGTATTGATGTTTAATTATCTCTTATTATTTTTAAGCTT
The DNA here is from genome assembly GCA_963942445.1 of Argyra leucocephala. Lineage (NCBI taxonomy): Eukaryota > Metazoa > Arthropoda > Insecta > Diptera > Dolichopodidae > Argyra > Argyra leucocephala. Next base: position 112,295,619 of record OZ012678.1, read on the forward strand.
TATTAAATCTTTTCATTTTTTAATTATGAATGCATTTGTGTTTTCTAGAATATTTATTTAACTATGTTCAGTCAAGAATAATCTGAAAACTTAATCTGGACACTTGAAGCATCAATAAAATTGTTCATCTGGGCACATGAAGCATCAATAGAAATTTTCAAATAAAATCCCTTTCATTTTAATTAAATTTCAAGGTACATTCTACATACATAATATTCTTTTTAATAAACCAAACTTTATTTTGCATCAAATTCATTTAGGGGCTGATATTAAAATTTCTTACAGAGCTTTGTAGTTTTTTAATGTTTATGTGGCTGATATAGGTTATTATATTTTGATCGCTTAATTGATTTTTCCATGACCGTCGCAACAATACTACATATATTGTAAATGTTTTGTGAACAGAACTGCAGAATAGTTGTTAATTTACAATATAACGCTTACAGAGCTAGACGAAAAATTAGTTTTCCACCATTTTTTAAAAATATATGATTTTTTTTTTTTGTTTGAAATCTTTGAAGCTTTTGTAATACAACCGTTTTCACTTATTAAGTAAACATATGTTACAATACAGAAATTTGTAGGTATTGAAATCTGTATTTTTATTTTTGGATCTCTATAGATGTCGAATCTTCGTTTATGCCATAACAATATGCGTGTTTAATAGTTCTCAAAATCTTATTTTGGCAGCAAGGTATAATATTAATAAGTTGAAATTTTACGCACAGTCAAAACTGACTAAGTCCAGATGAGTTTAATTGTATTTTTGTATATGATCAGTTTTCATTTCCTGCCTATTAACCAGCATACCTCTGGTTTTTTTCTTAATTTACTACATTTTGTTTGTCTAAAGCAGTTTATATATATACAACTTTCAATTTGAAGTATATATACATACATATTCATTTAACATTTATTATGTAGATATATATATATATATATAAAATTTTTTTAGCATGTGTTTTCTATAACTGTAAATATAATCCCAGCTAATTAAATCATACCAAACCTATTGGAGTGAACTTTAATATTGTAATACTGAACCACTGTATCATCCCTCTTTCTTCGTCTAATTTTATCTTTCTATTTACGCCTTCTAATCTTTTGAATAGATTTTAGTTAATTATGTTCAGTGACGAATATAGCTAAAGACAATCTTAAAACTTCATCTGGGCATATAAAGCATCAATAAATATTTTAAACGGAACTCAAGCCAAATGAGTTTTTCTATTAAATTTTTCTAAATTGTCTGAAATACATCAGTATACTTATTGATTATATGTTAAAATAGTTAAATAAGTTTAAATCAATAGCAAGATTTCAAAAATACAACTCAAAAAATAGACGAAAAATATTGTTATTCGATTCAAAACGAACTCCATAATACACTTCAATAAAATATTAAAATATACATGGAGTAGGTACATAGATGAGCTCAATTTTGACATTAAAAATTAAATTTAAACGCATTTATGCAAAACCAAAAATAATCATTTTTACTAAATATATATATATATATATATATATATATACATATACTTGAAATTAGAGATGATTTATACACATTCTACTAAATCTGAAAGAAACGGAAATGACACACCTTCAAATTATAAAGTAATTGTTACGTAAAATCTCTAAAAAATAATGGATGGAGCATTCTCTTGTCACGAAGATGCCACGAAAATGATGTTAAAGAACTTTTATTTTTTCAAGCATGCATGACACACCATCATCTCTTTTGTATACAAAAGGATGTGTACAAATTTTTGTTTTGTATTGGTATTTAAATATTTCCTTTCAAAATTAACGAAACAAGTAAACTCAAGTAACATAATTGTTAAGGGTTATATTTTAAAATAAGGGTAGATTTTTTTCTTCCTAAAAAAATTTTGCAACCAATGTTTTTAATTAGATCTTAATAATTATAGTCTATTCTCAGATAATATTGAACTGAAATAGAATAACTTTTCAGTGGAACGTGATTATAAATCTTTTTGATATTTTATTCATCGAATACGGATATCCGTAAAAATCTATGGTCAGTAGTAATTACTTCAGAAAATATGTAGAGAACGAAAGGAGAGGTTTATGATATTTGTTTTTAAAAAAAAAAAAACATATATTTTTGTTCTTATTTGATTAAATTTCATTTTTTAACGACGTTACTGAAAATGGCGTTATTGAAAACAACCTCTTTTGGATCAATATTTTTTTTATAGAATAGTGATATACGAAAGTGTTTAAGTGCAAAAATCAATATTTTTTTTTAAATATTAAAAAATTATTTCTCTTTTGTCGATATTTTGTCGAAAGTGCATTTTAATATAAGAATAGTATTAAAATGCACTTTCAACAAAATATGTCAGTATCGATTGCTTATATACGCAAAACTGCTCTTTATTTTTTTTATAATTTTCCCATGTACCTAATCATTTTTTTTATTTTCCTTTTTTTATTTATGCTGACTTCCTTATAACAGAAAGTTATGAAATCTAAGACTATGGCAATTTACTCTCTAAATAAAATAATTAAAAAAACAAATAAACTTTCGTTGATTTAAAGCATTTAAAACATTCTACATTTCTAACAAAAAACCAATAAAAAAAATATTAAAAACAAAAATAAATAAAATATAATTTTATGCAAGATATACAAAAAATCAATTAAGAAAAATATTATCTAAAAATTTTTTTTTCATCTCTTATTTTTATTTTTTTTTCTCTTTTTAATTAAAAAAAAAAAAAACTGGTAGGATTTCAATCCCCTATATGTTTGAGTCATATTTATGTTTATATTTCATGTACATTATTTTGAGCAACAAGAATATATATATATATATATATATATATATATATATATATATATATATATATATATATATATACTTAATGTATAACATGGTACCTAAACGAATCGATATAATATATATTTTGTATGAAAATCAGGAAATGTAATTATGTTATTGCATGTATGTACTATTGTCAAGTCAATTGATTACAATTTACAACAATTCTATGTAATAAAGTGTCATTTTATTGAACAATTCAAATCAATCAATTGAACATAAATTTTCAACACATCATAATAATAATAGTAATAAAAAATAACAAGAACAAGAATAATTAATTCATCCCAGATAGTATCTAATTTATCAGTGAGGTAACAATAAAATGACAAAAGTAAACAATGCCCTCAATAATCTAAATATTGTGTTGTATATAATTCCGTATTTATGTACAACTAAGTATGTAAAAATTGTAATTATTGTTAATTAAAAAAACCACTATTCAATATATAATTTTTAAAGTTGTCATAAATTATTATGATACATAGTGGTTATGTTACGTTATACTTGCACAAAAGTCATTGATTTAAATTTATACTAGTGAGTCCCCTGTGCAATTGCACAGGAGCAATTCTTCTAAGTACGGTTTTATATAAAAAGCAATATTTGTTTTAAAGTATAATACCTAATACTTAATAAATACTAATTTCAATATAACTTAACACAATAAAATCTCATTACCCTCAATCCGTATTTTAATTCGTTTATAGTCAAAAATGTTTGTAGTCACAATTCTATTATAGCAACAGGTCAACAGTGAATTATTTTATTAAAACACTGATTTATACATCGTTTTTTTCTGTTCTTTGTTACAAATATGTATATTTTGTGATTACATAACAGAATTGCTATTTATGAATAAAATAAAGTTTAGAATTGTTATACGAAAGATATTTTATTGAGTTTGATTTTTTTTATAAAAATCCAATTTTTTTTTGACTACGCCTATAATCACAAAACGGTTATAGTCAGCAATGTTACTGAACTTTAGCGAATGACTATAACCGTGTTTTACTGCATATAAATTATGCACATGAAATGAACATTGAATTATGTCATTTGAAGAGCATTTTTGATTGATGTTTTGTTTTAAATTTTTATTTTTATTTTTGTTTTCGTTTTTGTACTTTTTCTTATAAGTTCAAATAAGATTGAAATTTATATTAAATTATAGATGTCGCTCAACTTGGAAAATAACAGTAACTATTTGGTGTAACTATTTTAAATGTTTTAAGTATTCAGCAAAAAGAAATTTTAATATTTTAGTGGTGTAATTTATTATTCAATTATTCTTGGGTTTTTACTCACCACGTCGTTCATCTTGTGTATTCTATATAAGATTGAGGTTTGAATGCCTTACAAACAGAAATTCAAATATTTGCTCAAATTGAATATAAAAACGAAGCTATGATATTTACAAGAACCTTCCTAATTCCAAATAGCCGTGGTTTTCCACATCCAAATTGGTTCATATACCAAAAACAATAATTCAAACACAAAAATTTCTTGTATCTTAGTACGACAACATACAGCGAAAATGTAACTGATGCTTCTGACACAGTTTGATTTGGTAATTGTCAAAAACTGATTCAATTGTGTACTTAATAACTGTAAAAAATAAAAAAAAATACAGTATTTCAGGAGTAGAATTAGAATATCAGAGTAAAAATCTAAAATAGATCTAAAATAGCCTTTTCCATTTGTTACGTTAGTCAGTGGTGGATTAAAGAACAAACTAAGCAGTTGTGGGGCTCCAAACTGTTAAGAGACCCCAAAATAGGCCTATTTTGTTAAAATATTTGTTTTACTATTTCTCATAGCACTTGTATTCAATTTTAGGAACGTAATTGTTGAGCAACAGAAAGTAAAAAATTTTGTGATTTATTTTTCGATTAAAAAATTGCTTTGAAATAATTATTTTAAACATTTTTAATTGTTTATGTATTTTTGAAGGAAAATAATTGCACCTGAAATTCATAAAGCCATAAAAGAAATGTCATGTACATTTCCAAATGTTACAGTATTATTTAGAAAATTTTAGAGCAATTTCATTATCATAGTATGATTGATAGAAAGATAATTTTTTGTCCTAAAACGCGTACAAAATTACTCAAGAAGCACCATGTGGGAGAATACCGAGTCAATGATATGGCAATTTTATATAGCAAAATATATAATTTGATTAAAAATTATTACAGATAAAGTAGTATATTAAATAAAGTAAAAAGAAAGTTATATACAAAAATTTTATAATATTTTATTTTGCATTTTATTTAGCTGAAGTCTCTAACGCTATGTCTCTAATTAAACGGGATATAAGTAAATTGCTTTATCGAATTTTTCTATTATTTTTTATCAATTTTCAATATTTTTTAAAATTGGTGAATTAACTGTTAATATATTTTAAGGAAAATTTTTTGTAAATACGAATTTTGAAATATGATATGCAGAGATTTTTTTGGAGTTTTCAAGTATATAAGAACAAATCCATAACATAACTTTTTTCGACTTGATGAGAACCTGAATCATTTTTTTTTCAAATCTCAAATTTATCTAATTTGGTTTTGAGGACCCATTTATTTTTACGCGCTTGACTTGATCCAACTCTGTTAAACAATACAGTTTATCTAATTTTATTTTGAGGGCCTAGTTATTTTTACCATTTAGGGCCCCCACTTGACTTGACGGTGATGATTATTAAAATTACGAGTACATTCTGTTTATAAAAAAGAAAAATTAATTTGTAACACTGAAATCTCAAACGTGAAACACACCACTGGACTGAATTCTAAAAAAAAATAGGTTGTATAATGATGATGCAAATTGATGATCAATGTTAGAAAATCATTGATAGTATTAAAAATTGTATATATAGTAATATATTGTTGAATAGCAACGATAGAAATGTTGTTTTCCACATCCTTTATAAGTTTTGTCAATTTTTTTTAATAAATTAATAATAATTTATCAATTGCACATTTATTATTATAAATAATAACAATTCTGAAATCTTTAAAAACCAATATTTTAATTTCTTTTTTATTGTTATCAGAAATAATAAAAATAATTTTAAGCATAATAGAAAAAAAGTAATAATTTTTTTTTAAATAATTCAATTTAAAATTCAAATTGCATAAAATCCAATTTATAGAATAATTATTAGTTATATTGAAATTAATTATCATTTGAAAATGTCCAATTACCAAGGTATGATTTTTAATAACTATAATATAACATAATTTAATTGTCTCGATTATTCAAAATAATTACTAATAATTAAATTTTAGACAATAGAATCTATTCTATTTAATATTGTATATGTGATACCAGTGTAATATCATATATTATAATATGTGGATAACTTTCTTAATTCAAAAAATATATGACATAAGAAATAATTTTCTTTTTTTCCGAGAAAATCATTAAAATTCATTCAATCATATTATTATTTATGAATCGACGATATTATTCAATCGATTCAGTTCAATTAAAATGGCGTTCGAGGTTAATTTGAAATAATTTCATTTATTTTTTTTGTATATTTTTTTTTATTGTTGTTATGTTTTTTTTTAGTGAAAATTATATTGTTATATAAACAATATAAACATTTTTCACTTTAAATACACAGGGAGCCCTCGGTATATATATATATACATTATTTCAGATTTGTTAATTTGTTTATATATTAATATAGATTCCCAGAAACTCCGGTTCATTCTTTTTATTAAAACTTTTTTAACTTATCTACACAACAAAATGATGTTCTCATTTTGCTCACATTTAATACAACAGGTGTAATTGCAAGTGATACTAATTAAATCTCATAATCAACCATATTTTCATATCTCTCTCGATTTTAATAATTTTAATTTATTTGCTTAGCAGAATACTGGACCTAAAGACGTAAAATAGTGTTTTCGAAAATTTTTATTATTGCCAACCATATCTATCTCGATTTACACCATTTTGATTTAAATACGTCATCCTAGTTTTTTTTTAGTTTATTATTAAAACGAATAACATCCCAACTGACATTATTATATTGATGTCTTCCTGTATATGGAATATTTTAATTTTCATATGTGCGAATGATTGAATAATTTAAATTGAAAATAAAAAAATCAAAAAAAAACTTAAGAGAATAAAAAATATTTATTGATTGATACAATAAATTGAGTATTTCATCATTTATTAATAATTGTATGTATATAATTATTGAATTGAAATTATTATTACGCTTTACCTTTCAATAACAAAAAAAAAACCATAAAATCAAACTACTCTCCTCTAGTTGTCATTCATTATTAAAAAAAAACTATTTGCTTTCTATTATAATAAATGTGATGAGTTCGTAAATTATAGGTGAAAAATATTATAATTAATAAAAATTAAGTTTACATATATTTCATATAATCATTAAATATACAAATATATGAAAGTTAGTATGTATTACCTATACTCGATATGAATTTCAGTAGATTTATTTTAGATAATTAAGTGCCTCGTTGGTTATGTCCTTTAGAATATAGAAAATTAAGTAAATTTAAAAGCAAAAATATTTGAAAAAAAAATAAAAAAATTAAGAAGATCTCAGAAGCTTTTTATCCGTAGATTTAAAAAAAAAACATACGTTTTCATGGAGTACTTAAGTTTTATAATATTGTGACAGTGCGATATAAATTTTTCAAAATAATAATTTTAATTGGTTCTTATAAGTCACATATGGTTTTTTATACTTCCATATAAGTTATAAGACTAATCAAAGTTCAAAACTAGAAGTTGTATTAGGTAGTGTAATACAATAGCTACAGTGGCAAATATTAATTCCTACCTCATGGCCATAACAACCTACAAGCCTTTTTTGTTAATCGGCGGAATTAGTTTAGAGATAGAAGAACTTAATTCTTCCAATCATATGCCTATTCCTGCGAGATATCTATAAAATAGAGTTAATGCTCTAACAATACGACGATAGTCAATTGGAGTAAGTGTCAATAAGACATTTACATCATCTATGAGATGAATGGCATTTTTCTGTCCTCTCCTCTGTCAAGAAAGCTTAGAGTAGTATTTGAAACGTTTAGTTGAACAATATTACTTTTCGCAATATTAAAAATATAGTCATTTTAGAACGTATTTCAATTGCATTGCGAGAACAGGTTCAAATGGCGTAAGTTTTTACATAAACTATACTTTTGCTTAGACTTTTGGATGTGTTAAATTTGAATATGTTTGTTTTGCTTTAGATAAAAATTTCACCTAAGCTCTGGCTTAATATACAACCCATAGAATAAGATCTTCTAAGGAGCACCAGAGTGCTCTATGGATTGAATTGAAAGTATTAATTTGAAGTTGATCAGATGTTCATTGAAATTCAATGACCCACTTCGAAATTGGACTTAATAATAATTTATTCAAATATATGTAATATACGATTGTACAGAAAAAAATAAAATCAAAAATACATAATGAAAACACATACTTAAGTTTCTTAGCTAATGCTAGATTTGATCAAATATGTAACGAGTATGAGTGTGGTTCAACTGCCACCGCAACTTCAAATGGGTTTATTGTGACTGCGTTATCCAATCTAAATCAAATCTAATGTGTATTGTTCACACCATGCCCTTTCTAGGTTATTAGAGCCCATAATTAAAAATAAGTATATGTCAATATGTATGAAATACAAAATCATTTCAAAATAATGCAAAAAATATTGCCACATTCAAGAGTATTTTACTATTACGTTAGATGGGAATACTATGAAAAGTCCAACGGCACCTTGGGTATTTTTAAACCCCAATTTAAAATGTGAGGCTCCAATACAATTTACCACTACAATTATTTATTAAATTGTTTTTAAATTCTTTTAATTTTCTCATTTTCTCCTTTCAACTTTACCTGATTCTTCTTTTAATAATTTTCCCATTTATACCATAAAGATAATGTAAAATATTTATGCAAAAAATTTAAAAAAAAATTGTTTTTAAATAATAAGAAATTATACACAATTATTTTCATTTAAAAAAAAAATATTTATATACAACTTAGATACAATTAAAACCACAAGACTCTGTTGCTCTTAAATTTTCTATTCACCAAAAATAAATAATTACTTGTTTACACAACCACTATTGTCGGAGGTGTAATTGATGTATAACCTAAAAACATAATATCAAAAATTCCAAATTTTTTCTTTAATATTTTGTTTTAGCACAAATATTGGATCTGATAAAAAATGAAAAATTTTAAATACAAAAAAATTGCTGGATCAAAAATAAATTTTGATAAATTATACATAATGCTACCCAACTCATTTAAAAAATAAAGTTAAATAATTCGATCTTATTTTAGATGAGGTGAAACAAAATAGTAAACCAAATATAACTGAAAGATTAAAGTTAGCTACAACAGTGCTTTACTCTTGCAAAAACGTTATTTGCGAAAAATAGGGAATGGAAAAACCTATTGTGCACCAAATATAGAAGTTTTGCCGGCCTGTACTAATGTATGGTTGACTGCAGTTAATATTGGTGCAAAACGAAACTTCGTAGCAAAATTTCAAAGATTAGCCAACATTTATATAAGTGGAGCACTCAGTACGAATGTAATATTCCATTTCTGACTAATAGATGTCTATGACAGGAAGCTTTTATATCCAGAACCACGGTTAAAAACAACAATTTTTAAAAATCTGATATATCTTCCAAAAACTTAGATATTCTTCGAGAAATAGTACCATATTGATAATCATGGAAAAACAACACATCTTCATCTCTACACTGACAATGGTGTATATTCTCCGAAAATCTAAATGTTTGACTATCTTCCAGTATTGCAGTGTGCTTCAGGCGGAAATGGTGGTCATAAAAGTCTTTTAATCATATCTCGGGAACTATTTTAAAACTGGATGACCTTGAAGGCACTAAAATCGAAGACCTCCAGCGCCTTGTAAAAACTCAAAATGGTTGAACGAATAGGTTTATGCGAGATAAGTTCCCCTGGTACTACAATGGATCGAACTGGTCTAAGTGGGTCAATGTTCGACAGCCACTTTTATCTACCTAATTATACATATATATGCTAAAGTAACAAATAATATTCAAATTCGCAAACTTGAATTTCATAAACACATTCACTACACAAATAAATTTTCTTATGATGACAGGTACAAAACAAATACAACCTCTAGTTTGTGTTCATCATGAGATGAAAAAAAAATAAATTGAATAAACCAAAAAAAAATGTTGACTCATTCTTTAAAAATAAATTATTTCTGCAACAAATCCAATATCAAAATTTTTGTTTTGATTTAACAATAATAATGAATGAAATTTTTATTATTGATCGGATAACATAAAATTTGTGAAGGGAAATCCGATTTTAATGAAAATAGAATTAAAAATGGTTTGATCACTACAATGTTTCTGATTTCTAAGTAAAGTGTGAATATGATATAAAATAGAAGAAAATTTAAAACTTGTATAAAAATTAAGTTAAAGAATAAATTAAAATATATGTAAATTAAAATTTTTTCTGCAAATTCTACTTTGAGCAGTACTAGAGAAGTATCTAGTAAATAATTATTGTGCTTAAAATATTTCATTTATTGAACTTTAACAATCTTAATGACCCTTTACCATTATTTTTTTATATTACTTAAAGCAATTTTTGCTGCCATGAATTTATTTCCAATTTCAGTCTTTAACTATTTCTTCAGAGAATTTTGCTTTTCAATCCAAAAAGTTTTTTGAAAGTTTTTCTCGACCTCTAGCCACTGAATAATCAAACCCTGATTTACATAACAAAACACAAAGACTATTTCTATTATAATATCAAATTAATATAATTAAAAATTGATATTTCAAAATTGTTTTGTATATTAATTCTCTTTAATTTTTATCTCAAAACTTGCAAGAACTCAAAGATGAAAATTTGTTTTGTCAAGTCCGGCTCTGACAATTTTTCCAATATAAAATTTGAATAATATTCTTTTTTCGTAGTTTCATCCCATTAAACGAAACCATTTTTTCAATAATTTTCTCATACAAAACAAGAAACAAACAAAAATAATAATATTTCAAATATAATGTACAGCTGCAAGAAAAATTTAGCGAACAATAACAAAAAAATTTAAATTTAAGTTAACAAAATTGGACCAAAATGAAAGTTCTTACCACTAATTACTAAATGACGCTTATTCATATTTAGAACATTTTGACAAGTTTATATCTGGTAGTAGGTCTGACCTACTTTTCCTATATATTTTTTTTATTCCAGTATATCGCTCAACAATGCCAGTACCAGTTTTTTTAATGGAAAAATTTCAAGTACCAGAACCCGTAACATCAAAAATACAATATAAGTTCCACAACATACTATATACAAAATTATTTTATAATAGATGTACAAAAACTGGTAGTAGTCGCTACCAGTATTTTTGTCATACCATTAATTAAACCTAATTAAAACTATTACATAACGAACTACTTGAATTAATTTATAATTTTATCGATTTTGAACGAAAAACTAAAAATTAAGCCAAACACTGTTTATAATAGGAACCCTGACACGTTCAATGTTCATCACAAGTATTATTGACTTCTATTATGGTCAAAGAAAAATGGATGAAAATTGACCATTTATATTAGCAAAATACATTCAATGAATATTGACAATATTGTTTTTGCATATTTTGTTCATCCGCGAAGTACTTGGTTTAGATAATGGATGTGAAATTTGATTTAGCAACTGGCATAGCTGTTAGTGTAATAATTTTGAGTAAAAAAGAAAAGTTATGGTTGAAAAAAAGTGGTTATTAAAAAAATGGAGCGAGGGGATAATTCACTTTTATGAGTCTATCAGAAATATAAGGTGATCATAATACCATAATGAGGGTTAATATAAATCCTCCTTACCGGCTCCAGCCTTCTTAGATACAACTATTTTATTTAATTCTGCACGAAAATTTGTTCTCAAGGTGTTTATTTTATTTTTTGCACTTTCTACAGTTGCTTTATTGTCGATTTCTCGAAACTTTTCTCTCAATATTTTAGAAGCATTTAATTTTTTGTTTCTGTCAAAATATTCTGCACTCCTGATTTTTCACAAACATTCGTTTTCGGAAACTCCTACAAACATTTTCTGTTACATTGTATTAAATATGACATTTGACGAATTAAATTTCAATAGTTTTACAATTTATTCTTACACTAAACAAATATTCTAAACATTCAAAATTATTTATTCTTACCTTTAAAACAACATAAAAACAAAATAAAAATTATGAAAAGAAGCCGATAATTTTTTTTGTGTTATTCATTCAAATTCCACACGTAATGAGAAAATTGACAAGAAACATTGGCTGACTTTTTATACGATCAAATAAAATGAAATAAAGTATGCACGATTTTTAACTTGATCAATGACAAATTTTTTACTTGAAGTACTATTTCAACGATTGAATTAAATTAATATTGTCAATTAATATTGAACGTGTCAGGGCCCAGGGGCCCTAATAACAATAATTATTTTTAGAACACTATATGAACTCCTTAATAGATATTTGTAATGTTTTTATGTAATATATTTAGAGCACTATACAACTCCTATTTTATTTTGGTTGATCTTATAACTTATTACAAGATGTTATTCAAACATCTGTGAGTTATAAAAACCAAGTCAAATTTAAACGTAAAATCTATTTATAACTAGATAATAAAGTATAAAGTAAATTCATGTGTGATTTTAAATTTTTTGTTTCAGGTTTATCAACAAATTAGATTGTTCTTGCTCTACAAAAGCGTCACTTCGATATAAAAATGAAATGTGACAGAAAAGGAATCCACGTTAACGACAAGGTATCCAGCACAGGTTTGGTAGAAAGACTTAGAAGAGAAGAATTCTTTTTTATTTCTATATATAAAAAAAATTAAAAATTTAGATCATTACTTTTTAGAAATTATCTAAATTGTATTTAACTAAATTGCCTTAGACTACATTGTAATCAATTTAAATTTACTAAAATAGTAAAAGTGAAACTGGTCATCTCAAAATAAATTACGAAGTTTTTCGTTTTTGCTTCTTATTCAAATTCAAGCAACTAAATCGGTTCAATTGGCGGAATGCTTTGATTATTATTTCAAAAACTTAAATTTAAAACTTGTCAAAAGTAATTGTATATCACATACTTATATATATATAACTCTCAATTTTGAACAATTTAAATTTATTTTTCAAATTATAATTAATAACAAATTACAAATTAAGTTTAACGATAGAATAAAGAATAAAAATATAATTCATTTGTTTATTTTTGTTCACCACTGTAACTGTAATATAATAATTACATGATAGAATTTATTGATTTTCAAGATTTTAACACGAAATAATTTTGTAATTATTATAACTAGAAGATTTAATAGAAACATGATCTAAATACAAAATAGTTACTGAAACTAATTTCAAAATCAAAACCTGAGTATATTTTAAATTTTATGATAAATAATATTCTGGTAATAGAGTTTAATGTCTGAATGAATTCAGAAATTATATAGAAAGGTAGAATATCTGGTATAGTAATATATGTTGAATATATTCTATATATACATAACTACTCACAAAGAAAATATTACACCAATGACTTTAAAAAACTGTTAATCACTTTAATTTCTCTTAATCTCTATTTTTACTCAAATTATTTAATATAGTTAACGGATATTGTAATAGATTATTAAAAAGGCTGTTCAAAATTTTCTGTTGTCATGACATCTTTGTCGTTCTCAATAACTGCAACATTTCATTTAAAAAATTATCAAATTTGCCAGACTGATCACTTAACAAAAATTTTCCCTATGTTATTTTTTATGAAAAACCTATAGGTTTTAACGAAATATATGAAGTTACTATTATAAGTATATATGATTAATATCTAAGTCAAGTCTAAACCTAAATCTAAGTCTAAACCTATTCATTCTCTTTAAGTGTCAAGCAAAGTGGAGAATATACTTCCGCTTTGTAATTTAAGACGTCGTAGAAGCTACAAAAATATCAATCGTAAATTACATTAACAGCGTGTCGTATTTTGTAGAATACTGTACTTTCAACATTTATTGGTAACTTGGTGACTTTTAATTTTATTTCTATTATTATAATGTTTAAACGGATGTTTACACGAGGTGTACAAAACTGTGGAAGCACAGAATACGAAAACGTGTTCCAAGGAGATGAGCTGCAGGTAACCCCGCCCGCAAAATCACCAAAACTCTGGGTGAGCTGTGTAAATGAAGCATTCAGATGCCTACTTGAGTTTTCAAATTGGAGTATGGTTTAAGATCTAAATTTGAATATTTATGATGATGAGAATGGGTAAGGCAATATACTGGGTGTTCTAGAGCATATGCGTATAAGCTTTTTAAGAGGGGAGTCGTTATTTCAAAATTTATAAAATTGTTAACTAAGTCACTAAATCGAGGGTGCTCTATCGATTGGTGATATTTTCAACTTCCGAGAAGGAATAAAAATTAGTTTTTAGCTCAACTCAAAATTGGCACAAATTGGCCGAAATCGAGATATTCAAATGGAAAGGGGTACTTTTTTAGGCCAATTCGGATTCGACGTCAAAAAATAAGGCCCTTTTGTAAAATAAATTTTTCTACATTTTTTTTTGGTTTTTTTTTTGTTTTTAATTTAATTTTTGTAGGAAGCCAAAACTGAGATAAAAAATATGACGACATAAAAAACAAATTTATTTATAAAAATGATTATTATTAATTTTATTTTTTCAAAGGAAAATATGGTGGACTTTTGTTTTATTTTTTTTAATTTTAACGAGAAATACTGAGAAAATAAATAAAAAATTATTTAACATAAGTTTCTTATTTTTTGTCGTAGAATCCCAATTTGCACAATAAATACCCCTTCCCATTTGAAATCTTGATTCCGACCAATTTCGGCAATTTTTGGGCTTAAAAAACCCTTTTCCCGTCCTTCCCAGACGTTGAAAATATCACCAATCGATAGAGCACCCTCGATTTAGATAATTTTTAAATTTTAAAAGAGCGGCTCCTTCACCTCGTAAAAAACTGATGCTCTGGCACACTCGATATATGTATAAAATCATATACTTAACCACAAACGTTTTATTCATGAATCACGATATGAGGAGTTAAACCCTTTGTCATCTCGATTGGTGCAATCTGTAATGAAGTGATTGACGTACAAATTGTACTAATTGTGTAGTAATTGACTAGTAACCAAAAAAATTGTGACTGAATTTTAGGATTCGCTCACCATAATCCAAGTATTTTATATGAACCATAATGAAAATTATTTGCCTTACCTTGAATATTGCCAAGGGAATATGCCAATAAGAAATTCCTGATACGGAAAATGGACCACACGGCAAAATGCGATTGCTGAAAATTGCTCACACTTGTACGCAGTAAATGAAAAACTTTATATTCTAATTATAGTTGTTAGTTATTATTAGTTTTGTTTTCGCTTACGCTTTCGCCTTATCGTCTATGTTTCCCTGCCATTTGAGAAAACAGAATTTCAATAAATAAGTAGCAGGAATTTGAAAGCCGTGGTACCCAAATATAAAAGAAATTGTATGTGACTGAAGAACTTATATTGAGATTACGAAAAGTTTTCAAACAATATATCTTTTCTCTATCAGATAGTATTTACGAAAACAACCAGCCGAAACAAAATTAAAAACAATTCCAAGCAAAAAATGCATAACTTACATTTACTACGTGTACCTGTGATTTACAAGTTCCATGTTCTTTTTGTGGAAATTTATCCGTGTGGTAATTTTTCCACTAGCGTAATTTTTCATCTGGGCTTTTTTCTAGTGAAGATATTTCCTAGAACCCATTTTTAATAATGTTTTAGTAACAACGCT
Source organism: Argyra leucocephala (assembly GCA_963942445.1). Taxonomy (NCBI): domain Eukaryota; kingdom Metazoa; phylum Arthropoda; class Insecta; order Diptera; family Dolichopodidae; genus Argyra; species Argyra leucocephala. The sequence goes on from OZ012678.1 coordinate 112,311,371, forward strand.
TTCAAATATAATAAAAATGTATACTTAATATCTTTCCTTGTGAATTTTTAAAGTGTTTTATTACCTATAGATAACTATTAATGTTTTCATATAAACAAATTGATTTTGAGATATTAATTTTTCAAATTCATTCAAACTAATTTATAAAAAAATTAATGCGTAAAAAGTGGTAAAGTACATTATTGTGTGATCATTAATTCGAAAACAAAATGTGTAAAATTAGTTTTAAATTTCAATCAAAATTACCTTACATTACAACTTATTTCTATTTAATTTATTACTATGTTTTTGGATATTGTATCTTGTTAAATTTGTCATATTGAATACTTTATTAAAATATTTTTTTAAATAAATTTTATATTATGATTGAAAATTATACCACAAATACCACAAATCATTTGACATTAAAAATGATCATCAAATAAAACTACAAAATATCTATTTTTCACATAAAATTATTATTAATTTTTAATTTTCTAATTTTATTTATTTATTTAATACTCTTGTCATTTAATTTATTTTATTAAATATTTATTTAAAGATAGCATTATAAAAAAAAAAACATAAAATTGTAATTGAAAATGGTAATCAATAATGAAAAATAACAAAAATAAAAACTTACCGTGAAACCAAATAAACTCGCTATTATTATAAAAAGAAATATTGATAATCCAGTAACAATAACGTTTCGTTTTCGATTACCCACATATTCAGTAACTGATGGTGATGTTATAAAAGGCTTAAGGGTTTCAGCCTTCATTTTTAAATTTTTTTTTATTCAACTTTTTTATATTTATTTTTTTTTTATTATTTTGTGGTTTTTATTTTAATTTTTCATTAAATATATATTTTTTTTATTTTGAATTCTTCAATCAACTCTTTCGATAATCGGTTATAAAAATATGAATGTCTCAATTTAATATTATTATTTTTTTTTTTTGTTATACTTTTGTTATTGGTTTTTGTATTTAATTTTTTATAATTATTTGTTTTTGTTTTTTTTTTTGTGGTAATTTCAATTTTTGAATTCATCAAAGTGTTTTAATTCACAAAATAAAAAAAATAATAATAATAATTTTTGAGAGAAAAAAAATAGTAAATAAAAGAAGATTAAATTCTCTTGTATTCTTATTTAATATAATTTAAAAATATTAATAATAAAAAAGAAGCATCAAAATAAATAAAATAAATTGTTAACAAAATTTAAATCATTAAATTTATTGAATCGAATTTTGATTATTATAGGATGAATAATTACATAATAAATATGTACATACGTTTGTAAATGTATTGTATGTAATATCAAATTTAACATATTTATTTAAAGTTCAAATGAACATGAAATTTGAAGACTTTTATTTCCCATATAACATTTTATTAATGTCAATTATTAAGATTAGTTGGTAACAGGAACGAAATATATGAGTAAAAATTCAGTAGAAAAAAACAATATCATAAACCTTCATAATTCCCTTTTTTATCCTTAGGTCTTTTTTTCTTTCCTATAATTCAACTTTGACTAGCCAACGACACGAATATACAAAGGTTTCTCTAACCTATGTTTTGGTTATTAATATAAAAAAAAGAGAAGAAAAATTAAAGGTGACTAACTATGTTGTGAATATATCCCAAATCCAAAGGGCTGAAATGCTACTTAAAATTTAGAAAAGAATATTTTTATAAGGTTGGAAATGGGTTCTGTCATATGAACAATGCCTAATCAAAATAATCATAATACATTTTTGTTATTTTGCTTTGTAACATTATAAGAAGATATATTTATGATTTTTAGTAGAATTCTTCAAGGAAATGAACTACCTGGACATTCACCATTTTTCTTATAATATTGTGTTGGTATAGTTTGATGAACGTATTTTGATATTTAGATTTTGGATTTAAAAAAACCATTTATTTCAAATATCAATTACATAATGTAATACTTATAAATAATAAACAAATATATAGATATTTGATTTCTGGTACAATGCCAAACGCCATTTGTTCAAATAGGTGTTATTACAGTAACTTATTACAAATTCTATGTTTAGGATATCTGTCCATTAGGTACTGCTTATTTAAACGCATAAATATTTTTCTATTTTATTATTTTTTTTTTTAAACAATAATTAATTTTGATTACTGTAAATATTATACCACATGAAAATATACTGTTTTCGTAAATTGAAGTAGACAGAAATTGCCTTTTATTAGTCTTATGTTAATTTATAGCTAACAATTTAAACTTGACATTTAACGTCATTTCCAAATGTTTAGAAATATTCATATGATACCACGTTGTTTATTTGTGTTGCATCAGGATTCTTAACTTGTTGGTTCATCATATACGACATACAGAGTAATATAAAGTGCCATAATAAATACACAATTATATATGGAAATTATTACAGTTGTAAGAGATGAGATAAAAACGTTTACGATTAGTTTTAAAACTATAGAAAACAGCACGTAGTGACGTAACTTGAAATATTCTCAGAATTGTTTGATAAAGATTGCAAAACCCCTATCATAAAAATTTTGTATAGATGAAAAAATAAAATTAGCCGTGGCGTTTAAGATAAATATTAAAGGGCAACTTTTTTAATTTACATTTATAGTCCTCCTTTCTACTCTTTATTCCTAATACGTAAAATTTAAGTGAAAACTAATAATATATTTTCATACGATTACTTAATTTTTTTACGATTTACGATTACATGGCCAGTTACGTTTTATATTTGTGATACAAAATGATTTACACAGCATTAAAGACATAATTCATACTTAGGACGACCCTGAATATATATACTATATATTATATTGCCTTCTATATCAATACTATAGACTAAACAAACCTCTTTAGAAATCTTTGGAATAACAAATAAAAAAATTTTATAATCCTATGATAATAATCTAATATTAACCAATACGAATTATTAAAAATAAATTTTTAAATATAACCGCACTTTTATACAATTTTGCACATCAGGTACTCTCTACTGGTATTTATAATACATTATCAACAAATTATCTTATTTTTTGTTATTTGTTCTAACATCGTTAGAACAACATACATTTTCGGTTCTAACATCGTTAGAACAACATACATTTTCGACTCCTATAATACGTAATACAGAAAAACACATGCAATATTAATTTTCAAAATAATGAAATATGAAACAACCAACTTTTTTGTTATTTTAAATAGAATACGGATGGTGAATAAACGGTCAAGATATTCTATATAAAAAATTGTATAACATACATAGCTTGTACAAATATTGACAAAAAACTTATCTAGAAAATACCAATCAACATAATATAATAATAATAAATAAAAAAAAAAATTACCTACTTAGACAGATATGCTGCGAAATATAGAAAAGTTGCGCAAATACCCACCCATATTAAAATTCTTAAAAATATTCTGTATTATTTACGTTTAAAAATTACCCAATTGACAAATTTCAAATTTAAAAACTACAATTTTTAATGTAATCAAGGTATATTTTAATGGAAATAATATTTACAAGAAAATTTATATATTTTCAATTTAAGTAGAATCAAAACAGTCTTTCAACCGTAATTTAAGTTAATCATAACATTTTTTTTTCTTTTTTCTCGTTTATTACACATTTTTGCACAACAAGTAAGTATTCTTAGTTGGAATAATAATATTAAAAAATTGAATTAATTAAAAAATTATAAAGAAATTATAGACTGCACATATTATAATATATAATGTAATACAATATACTATACAATAACAAATTACGTGAATTCAATCACATATTAATATGTTATACTATTGCAGATCAGTATATAGGGGAATGTCACATTTCAGAATATAATAGATTAAATTGATAAAAGTGAAGAGGAATTTTTCAATAGCCCAAGAACGTTGGCAAAGTTAAAGTGAATTTCAAAATGAAAACAGAAAAATGATTAATCAAAAATTTTGGAATATTAAATTCAATTTTACACACACATAAAATATGATATCTAAACATTCAAGAATTTTTGCTTTCAACCATTTTTTTAAAAAAAATTATTCTTATTATCTTCTCTATCCATCTAAATTCATCTGAAAAGTCACACTACATGGGTAAACAAACTGTGTGATAAATATTAATACGAGTAAATATTATCAAGCACAGTACAACGATAATGTAATATTATGAATCTGTCATCGAAGGGCAACGTTCATTTTATTAAAAATTAATTTGCCATTAATTTATAGAAAATGTACTGGACGTTTTTTTAAGTTTAATCTCACATGATCTACCTCAAAGTGCTATTGAGCACGATAACAGATTAATTCATCAAGCACATTTTTAATATAATACTAATTTATTTAAATATGTAATAAGATTGTACTATAAAAACTTAAAGGTTGTCAAAAAAAAATCTACCTTAAAAATCTTAACCAAATTAACAATCCTTTGCACGTTGAGCCTTGAAGATGTCTTTTATAATATCTCCTTTTTTTGTTTTATTTCTGTTCTCCTGTTGGGAGTATAGAACTTCTTCGGAGTCGTCAGTCAACTGTTACTATTCTAAACCTTGTTATTTAACAACGCTTATCAGCTAGTTGAATATTATTACAGATCTAGTTTATTAAATTTTCTACTTTTCTACCGTGTAGATTACAGAGAGATATCTTGTTATTAGTATACATCAGAGCGTCTTCAGTCTATGAATTTTTAAGATTTATTACGCCATACTTTTGTTGATATATATATTGTACACATTAATTACATATCAAACAATTAAAAATCGAAAAAAGTTAATAATAAAAAACTAGAATAAAATAAAAAAAAGGAAAATCCGAATAGTACAAACATGTTATTTTTCTAAGATAATTTAAGATAAATTTAATTTAATTACAGTTTAATTACATACATTATACATAATGTATAATTATACCATTTTAGTTATTTAATTTAATGTTAATTGCATTTATTAAAAATTATTTATTGAATTGAAATTTGATAATTATTGACATAGGTGTATGTACTTATGCATATTAGATATATTGACTTATACTTATTTTATTGACAACTTAACATAAGCTCTAATAGCTGTTAAAAATGTTCTGAAATATCTTATTTTAAGTAATATGAATAAAAATAGGTGCTAAATTGAATAAATAAATAAAATTGAACAGGTACATAAATGCAATTTCTATATATATTATATAATCAGATTTTCCTTCCGTACATTATTGTTTTTTCACAGACCAAATATGAAATTAGCCTTCTAAGGCTGTCTATTTTTCATTCTGTATTTTATAGTTCTGAATTTTTGTTAAACTCAACTGACACCGACACAGTATTTAACCAATTAGTTTTATACTGTGCCATAAAAATATATAATATTATTACAACGTCTACAGCCCAGAAGAACCGACAATCAATATAATATTTAAACCAAAATAGAGCAATTTTTATCTAATAATATAATGTAATAACAATAGTCTATTATTCAACTTTAATATATTATTCGTTGGATAAATTCCATTTTCGAATACAATTTTCGAAAATTCTTTAATGGATAATGTCATTCCAACAGAAATGAATAATTTCAACAGTAAGACTAAGTATAACCTTTCTGATAGCTAATACTCCTCATTGATTAATAATTTAAATTATAAATATCGATAATGAAAATTGTTTTTTTTTTTTTCAATAAACCTAAAAACTGAATTTACCTAAAAAAAATATTTAAAATAATTTCTAAATTAGTTCCGTAAATAAATTACATTATTTAAATAATACAAAATATTAAATCCAATTATTAAAAATAAATTTAATTATCATATAATCATTACTTATAACGATTAATCTTATCAACAACTGATCATAGAATAATCAATAAATTAAATTAAATAATAAAATCAAAGTTAACAACATAAATATAAAAAATTAAAATACTAAACACATTAATTAGTATTCGAAATTGTTTTTATCCATTAAATAAAATAATTTGCATAAAATTTACGATTACTATTATTCAAAAACGAATCATAAATTATTAATTTATTTTTTATATATTATAATATTATATCCATTAAATTATCGATATTCATACACATATATTATATATATATATTATGTAATATCCATTAAAAATATATTTTAGTTAACAATAATTTATTTAGTTTTTAATTGCAAAAAAAAGACAAAAAGGTAATATTCATAATATCAAAATTAAAAACAAAAATATTCAAACAATATTTTTTAATTTGTATAGAAACAAATTTTCAAATTCAATACACTTTTGTTGCTAAACTTATTATGAAAAACAAAAAATGTTATATGGGTAAAATTAAAATTAATTTTAATTCAAAATTTTTATACAGTTGTTTTTTGTAAACATTTTTTTTTTCTTTATCAATAATGTTGCAATTTTCAAAATAGATTTTGTTTTTTTTTAAATCCATTTTTTGAATGTACCCAAAATGATTTGACACAATGTTGTAGAAACAAATTAAAATTTTCGAAATAGACCATAGATCAAAAGATCATTTTCAATCAATTCTTTTTCGTTTCTTTTTTTTTTTTAATTATTTTATTTTTATTTATAAACACCAAATTCTTAATTAATTTATTTAATAAACATTTAAAATAAATAATATTAATTGGGCATATAATGCTCATTTATTAAAAAAATAAAAAAAAAAAAAAAAACAAATAAAACAATGTTGACACCTTTTTTTTTTGCTAATAATTTACTATTGGTGTCATTTCTGTAATTCTTTTCAATAAAATTCGTATTGCAAGAATTGCATTCAATAAATCTTTTCCAATTTTTTTTAAACTATTTAAATTAAAAAAAATATTTTAAGAAATAAATAAATTAAAAAACAAGAAAATAAATAAAACAAGAAAAGAATATTTTTTTTTTTTGTAAATTACTTTCGTAAATTTTGTTTTTAAAATCAAAATAAAAATAAATCTAAAAATTTTCTCTCTTTTTTTTTAATTAAACGAACACTTTAAAAATTTCATCTGAACATTTTAATGATCCACGAACGACTGACTGAATTATGAACGCAAAAAAAAACATATTCGAATTGAAAACGATTCAATGAAAATTGTTTTTAGTTTTATATTTTTGTTTTTTTTTTCGCCGCGTACATCTGATCAAACCAAAACAAAAACGAAAAGTAACAACAATAAATTAAAAAAAAAGAAAGAAAAAACAACAATAAAAAATCAAAACAAGAATATTTTTTTTTGTAATTTTTTATAGTGTAAAAATCTTCTTTCAATTTCATCAACACGATAATATTAGAATAAACAATATACAAACAACATAAGCAACAAATTTTAATAATTCAGCAACAGAACATTTTATGTGGTACTACGTACACTGTACACATGATACATAGGTAGTTTTGTTCTTTTTGAAATAACTTTAAATAAATTTTAATATTGTATATTTATTAAATACTATAGATAATATCTTTGTGTTTTGTACAGTTCTGTTCTAAATAATATTTTCAAAAAAAAATTAATAAATACAGAATTTTTACAGAATAAACGGCGAGGTATTGAGACCTAAGATTTTAAGCCACAAAGGTACTTTTCTAAACAATTTTGGGTTTTGCCGGGCTCTCTTTTTCTTTTCTAGTAGAAATCAATTATGTTCGGCATTACAGCCCTCGATGCTAAAAATGTTAGGGAGTCCTAGTTTTGAGACAGAGTTATTTTTTTGGAAACTTTTACGTATAAAGTGTACTGTACCCAGCAAAAACATATACATGGAAATTTATTTATTTATTTACTTCGTTTAAATCAAACAAATTACAAAATTTTTAAAAATATAATTTTAACATAATTAATAAGAAAAAAAAAAATCAAAAAATTTAAAAACAGCAAAACAATGAATCAAGTAGGAAACCTTTGAAATTTGTAAATTATAATAAAAAGATTAACAATTTTCAAAATTTTATAAAACTCATTTTATGTAGATATTAGTATAAACAGGTATGAGTTAGATGGATTATCATGGTTAGGGTTTTATATAGTAAATTGGATTAGTTAAAAAACAAAAAAACAATTTATTACTAAAAAGAATTATTAGTTTGGTGACATAAATATAAACGCTACCTTAGCGCATCTTTTGAGAGGGTTAAATCAATTACATCCTTGTACTTATTGGCAATGATCATTACCGTTCGATGGATAGGTTCATTCATACCATAATTAGTACGATGAAACACTAGGGTGAAAAGATTGGGTGAACGAAATTGGGTACAAGTGTTAATTTTAGCAAATTCAGATATAAATGACGATACGATATTCCCGGTAACTACTTGCGTGATAAAGAGCACATCCGCGATCTCACGTCTATTTTTTAATGTAGTTAGGTGAATAAGGTTGAGTCTGTTATTATAAGCTGGAAGAGCCAAAGAGTCTGACCAAGGAAGGAGACGTAAAGCATATCTTAAGAAATTCTTTTGAATTGATTCAATTACATCAATTTCATAATAAGGTGACCATACCTGACTGGCATATTCAAGCTGAGGTCTAACTAGACAAGTGTATATAAGGATTTCAAGATGTATGGGTCATTGAATTCTTTGGAACATCGTTTTATGAATCCTAACAATGAGTTAGTTAAGTGAATAGGTATATGAGAGGCATTTAATTCGCCTTGATAACTCATTGTGGCACATTTGTTTATTTTTAACTGAAGATTACTAGTTTTGCACCATAAAAAAAAGTTATCTAGATCTTCTTGAAGAAGGGTTGAGTCTAGTATAGACGTAATTTTTTTGAAGATTTTCATGTCATCAACATAAATTTTAACTTGACTGTTTTTGATTACCGAAGTTACATCAATGATAGAAATTATAAATAAGAGTGGGCCTAAGTGGCTGCCTTGAGGGACACCTGAATTGGCTTCAAACGATGATAAAAAGGCTGTTCTAAAATGCACGATATAACCGCGATTTGTCAGATAAGATTACAATAGAAATATTTAACAAGGTCAAATTTACTTATAAAAAACATGTATGGAACCAGTCCCAATATATGTTGTAGAATACAGGGCTGATACGGCAGCTATAAAAGATGTATTAAAAATTTAGGTAAAAATCATGATAGATACAAGTACAAAAATTAAAATATCTCAAATGCTCAAGAAGTTCGTTGGGCAACTAAAGCTCTAATTATAGAGACAGTTTTTTAAAGAATGGCACCTACGTTATGAATGGGATATGAAAACAAAACAGGGGGCCGTTGATTTTCAGCATTTTACAACAACGATCCTACAAAAAAATTGATAATTAGGTTTTAATTACTAATAGAGAGTACGCAGTGTTCTGTCCTATTAAAAGAAGAAAAAAACAAAAATAAGGAAAGCCTAAAATATTTTAGTATAATTTAGTATCAATAAGGAAAAAGTTGCATATTTCTTCTTTTTGCCTTTCGTCTGTTACAGACATTATATAATGTGCGTAATGCTAACTAGCTAAAAAAAATTTATTTTTTTATTAATTTTTTTTTTTTTTAATGTTTTTCTTGTATTTTATTTATTTTTAATATTTTTCTTTCATTTTATTTATTTGTAATGTTTTTCTATCATTTTATTTATTTTAAAATTATTATATACCTAACTTAGTTTTTTAATATATTTTAATTTTTGTAATCTAATAACAGTATTTTTTATCTATTTAGTATAAGTGTGATATAATTACTCTACTAACAGCATGTTTTTTACCTAGCGGCGCCGGATTCTACTAACCTCACTTAATGAAGATTCAATATTGCATAAATATAAAATCTGACAGTATTAAAAATAAACACGATTTGTCACCGAAACCTGTACTAAACAACTCCCTCACTTTGTACTTATACAACTTAAATCTCTATAATGACTTTGTTTTTGAAGATTTTGGATTTTTTAATTTAGAATTTTGGTTTTTTGAGATTTTATAATTTGAGATTTTTGCATTTTAGGATTTTATAATTTGGGATTTTGTCACCTGGGATCATTACAAAAAAAAAACATCCTTATTATACGTTCCACTTTAATCAACGAATTAATTCAATTTCCACATGTAATTTACCACATGTTGCTAACTAGTTATGAGCAATAGGTAGGTAGGTAGAAGTGGCTGCCCAAGTCGAGTCATTTAGACCAAGGATGTGCATTGTCACATCACAAAATTTCAGTTTTACTAGCTATTAGCAATATTATAAAAAAAATTATATGGTTGTTGCAAATTTTACATTTGTTTACTCAATAAAAATCTCACTTCCATAAGAAAAAAAATTTGCAGAATTACCAACCATCACAAATATATATGCTGTCACAATTCTAGGCCACGTGTAGTTCTGCAACATAATCTGAACCATAACACATTCCACGATGATTCTATATTCAATAGAAACCGTTTCTTACTAATGAAAGTTTAAGCAATGGTATATTATGTATATCAGTTCACTGACATAATAAACAGCCTGAATTCTACAGATGAACAATAAAGCTGGATTTTTTTTATGTTTTAACAGTTTTAACTGATTTTCTATTCTTCTGTTTTAATAATTTCAAACATCACTGTAACTACTGCCATCAGATATATCACACTGTGAATTACATTTCTATTTTTTACTTTTTTATTTTTCTTGTTTTGTTGCAAATTTACAAAACAAAAAAGGGATGTTTACAATATAAAAATTTTAAAAATACACAATATTGTATTGTAGATTTTAAATACATAATTTATAAAAAAACAACAACAAAAACAAAATCAGAATAAAAGAATAATAAATATTTACGAAACATTTAAATTTTAAATTTGTTATTTTTTAATTCGCTCTAAATTTTAAAAAGTAACTATAACAACATTAAAGTATTTTGCTGCGCGCGATTCTTCTATTCATATTTTCGCCTCATTTCAAAATAGTTTCTTTTTATCTGGTTACTGTATTGTCTCTTGTTTTCTTTAGTTTTGCAAATCAAAAATTCTTTAGTTTTGCAAATCAAAAAACACTTTTTTTTGTTTTATAAGGCATAATAAGGCAGTTGAATGCATAATTTAAAATAATAAATCTACCTGGTACTATAGTAGTGAATCAAACCAGTGTATTAACCGACCGACCGAATTTCTGTAACTGACTAAAATCATTGCTAATGGATACAAATTAAAGAGTATAATAAAAAATGATTTTCTTTCTTACTTTAAAATATTTTTGTTTGTTTTTATGGTTTTTATGGTTTTTATCTTTTTTGTTTTTGCTTTTATGTTTTTGGTGGTCAGATGAATAAAAATTCGCTCTATATAATATTAAATAGAAGAGAATAAAACCTAAATATATGTTTTAACGTGGATGATGCATGTATATCTATCTGATAGATAGGTAGATAGATAGATAGTATTTTATATGCGCTCTGTGATGCTTTTGTGGTATTTCAAGTGATATTCTTTTGCCGTGCATGCACTGCACTTTACACAATTATTATTATTATTATGATGTTTTTATATGCATATAATAATATATTATATAAGTTGTAAAATTAAAATACAAAAATAACAAAAAAAAATATTTATTATTAAAAATTCAAAAGCATCATGGTACATACATACTTACATACATTTAAAGTATAATATGAGGACATAATATGATGTGTGGCGACGACAGACGCATTAACATAAAAACAGCGAATAAATAAAAACAAAACAAAAAAGAAAAAATGTTCCTTTAAAAATTTACAAAAACAAAAAAAAAAAAACACAACCAGAAATCATTTCATCTCGAGATATTTAATTCATAGCATAAAGTCATCATATGTAGTTTTTTTCTTCTTTTAATGTTGATTTTGGGGTTTTTTTTTATTTTTTATGCTTTTCTATTTATTTTTTTTTTTTTATTTTATTCTGCTGTCAATGGAATTGTAGCGAAAATTGAAAAGAAAAAGAAGAGAATGCAAAAAAAAATTAAAATAAAAACAACAGCAGCAATAGGAGCACAACAATTTTAACAAAAGAAACAAATTTGACATTATACTGACTGAATTAAATCCAATGATGATTTCTTGTCCTCCAGTCCCCAGCTATCCATTCTTCTATATACATATAGTAGCGTACATAATATTATATGTATATAAAAAAGATAATTTGAAAGGAATATAAAATAGTATACTTCAATGTTTTCAGATCCTTTATGATTATTTTGAATAGAGAGTGTTTCAATAACGGTAAACGCTTATTATAAAATTCAATAAAGGTTATTTTAAATTTTTATTTTAAAAGGCTTTTATCTTTTTTATACCTAATAATTTTTTTTTTTTTCAGATAGAAGAAAATCATCAAAACCGGCTTCTACTTCTGTTCTAAGTACCGCGAAAGAACAAAGAAGGACTGTGCCAACTTTAACGCACTAAAAACTCCTATTCTTTTGTTAAAATTAAAACTAGTCTTTAAGACTAACCATTAATACAATGTTAGCTCTATTACTTCAAATATCTTTGATCAAACAAAATTCCATTAGGAATTATTGTAAAATAAAAGATTTTACCTTAACACAGTTCGAACGGTTTCGTCCGTTTAAGTTAACAAAGTTTTGACTTCAGCTAAACGTAATAATAACAGATTAAAAAATCTTTTATAGTGCACCATATATGAAAACTCAGATCTGGATGAAATAAAATTGCAATCTATATATCAACCCAGTTTGTGAAAATTAGTGATTACAAGAAACTGAAGCACCTAGTAAGTAGGTAGGTAGGTAGAAATGGCTATTCCAGTTGCTTTTGAAAAACCAATTAGCATCTCTTTAATACCACGACTCGATTGGCCTATTTTTTTTGTTTATTCTTGTAGAGAATCACTCTCTCATTATCATTCTCCTAAGAAACTCAATACTATGACCACCCTGTCAGATCATCAGTTTTACATCCCGAAATAAATCTTATATTTTTATGTAAGATATCCTCAAATGAAATCCGGAATCTGGCTGTAACAAATGTTGGACAGCTGCAAATGAATTGTTCAAGAGAGTTTCTGTCTCTTTTTCTTTCTGCAACTGCAACAATGGGGTTGAACAAAATACCTATAGCTTGGCAGCTTGGATTCCTATCGGCCAGTGACTTCCTATCTTATATGACTCGTACTGATAGCTACCACTCTTGATATATCAGTACGGGACCTTATTAAAAGTTGTTTGGTTTTGTTGATATTATACGATGGTCATATTTTCCTAGAGGTTGCACACTATTCCATTTTTCGTTTGCTCTGACCAAATAGTATGAATAAATGCGTTTGTTGACGGCTCCCATTGCAGTTTGAGCATCCTTCTCACGAGACCTGTCCAGATTGGAACCTTGCTTGGCCTGTACATCGGCTTTCTCATTCTCTTACATATATCCTCTATGTTAGATTGCCTTTCTTGGTCTCCTCTATGGTCTCCTCTAGAGTGGAGGGATCAAAAAAGGGTCAACTACGCTTTAAAGTTCATTATTCGATATTGTTACACCAGCTTAGAACAGATAGTGTCTGGGACCAAAGACTTGACTATCGTATGGTAACTTTTCTTTTGGTTGCCCGAATATGATTAACTGACAATAAATGTATCTATTAAACTATGTTTAATTTTATCTGTGTTATGATATTCTAATATTTTTTAAATAACTTCACTAAATTTTTAAAATCCCCTGTACACTAATGAATTCTGTGCACCAATGAATTCCTATTGTTAGATAGTATTCCAATCATCCGTTTAAAATTAGCATCCGTAGTTCTTTTTTACATAATTTTGAAAAAGCGCCTTATTGGTGACCTAGGTAACCATTACTTCTTCTCGAAATGTTAGAGCCTCATTTCTCTTGTATTGGTGTCTTTTTGAAGATAACATTTGTACTAATGAGCTAAAATCAATAAAACAATATTTAAAGAATTGTAGTAAAGATGCTTTAAGTGATCGTTTCTACACCGTTGACCGTTAAATTTCTAGGTGGTTAAAAACTGGTTTTGAAAATTCGTTAAATTTCTGGTGTTCAAAACTGGTTGTGAATTTGAAACTTTTAAAAAAAAAAACTGTTCAGACTTGCCTCTTTCCACATAGCTACCGATTTTCTCTTATTTCCTTCCTTTCCTTTTCACTTTACCCGAAACCTACATTTTGTATTAAGTGATTTTTGCCTAGTGTTTGGGTAGTGTGTTTAAAAATAAACAAAAAAAACAATGAATTTGAAATCATCTCAACTGAAACACTCTCTCTATATATTATCTATATATTATAATGAAAAATAAATAGTTGAATTGATGCACACAACACAGATTGATGCAATGATATAATGATGGTTAAATTTTATGTTTTTCTTTTATTATCATCATCTGATGCTACTGAAATTCTGGCAAAACTGGAATGAATCAAATGGCACCGTGGTATAGAAAAAAAAAACAACCGAGAATTGAGAAAGACCATTCATCCCATTTGTATAATTATATAATAACAAATATATATATACTCGAATAGTCGTATGTATATGAGTATATATGTACATATATATATATATATATATATAATTAAAACGAATAAAGAATTTTTTAATATCCTCAACATTACAGAATAAGTAGTACACTAGTAGTGGTAGTGGATATTAGTATTTGTGCAGTAGTCTAATAAGTATACAGGCAGTAGTTGTTGTCATACATTGACATAAATGATACAATGAAAATGATGTACTATTTCGGATGATATTATCTGAATAAGAGGATATATTGTAAATAAATTAAAAGAACAGCAGGAATCATGGATCGTCAAAATTGTGCAAATGTTGCATCATTAAGATTTTAAAAACAAATCGGAAGATAATTTGAAGAAAATAAAGGGAATATGATTAATGGTGTGGTGGTGGTTGTTGTTATGATGATTGTTTTTTTGAATTCCAAAGAAAAATTAAATTATACAAGTGGTAAAATCTTTTAGTTTATTATTAAAGGATACTAATTGATGGATACAAATTAAAATTTATAAAATATTATGATATAATGTGAATTTAAATGGTTTCAGTAAATATTTTTTTTATTTTATATTTTATTTTCCTATTTTAAATATTTCTTCTTATTCTTATTATTTTTATATTTATTGCTATTTTTATATATTTTTGCTTAATTTGACATTATTCATGATGATCTATTGTACTAAAACATTATAACTATATGCGCACCCTTCATTAAGGTTGTTATAAAACCTATAATCTTTCGCGCATATTTAATAAATATATTTTTATTAAAATTATATTTTAAAGTAAATTAGTCTAAAAAATAAGATGAAGAATAAACTTTAATTTTAATTTTTAATAATTTTATTCCAATACATCTTAATAATAAAAAAAAGAATACTATTTCCACACTGGAAGACTCATTCAAACAACTTTCAATTGGATTTCTTCCAGAACTCCGAAAACATTCGCGAACCTGCCTCAAAAGAGTACTTCATGTTATATACATATATTTTTTTTAAAGACGTTATGACGGTAGGAATAAGGTGGAAGTCTCAATGGATCATTCCACTAAAAAAATCTTAGGAGAAAAATTTAAAAATTTATACTGAACAAATTGTAACCTATATCAGTCAAGTAATGAGAGAACCATACTTGACTAACATATTCAAGGATAAGCAAATGACTTGGCATTTGTTGGGTGTTCAATTCAAAAGACCATTATTCGAAAATCAAAGAAGCAAAATAGTCAATACCAAGATATTAAATAAAATTAATGAACATATCTAGAGTTTTAAATCTTTCTTTTTTAAATGTTTCGTCTAGAGTCTTTAGCATTTTCTGTAAAATATATTATATTATTTTTTTAAATATAAGCACGATATGAAGAAAATAATAATTTGAGCTGCCTGTAAAACCGAGAAATTTAGAAAAAGGTCGATCGGGACAACAATAATCGAAACTTTGAAATGAAGTGGATTTATGTGACTACCTTGAACAACACTAGATGATGCAGAACATAACGCTGAATCAGCGGTTCTGAACAGTACTGAGTACTCACGATAAAAAAAATAAGAATCAAGCGAAGTGAAGCTGTATCGTGAAAAACCTATAATCTTCACTTTTACTAAATATGCTTACCTATAATTTCGCGCATCTAGTAAGACACTATTCTATCAAACGCGCTACTTATATCAGTAAAAATGAAATGGGAAATTTGGTTACCGAAACGCAAGGGATATTAGAGACAAGGAAGTAGTACTTTCAGCAGCTACTAAATGAATAGGAATAACAAGAGCCAACAACACCAGCACCAGTCATTACCAACAACCTCCCGCCACCTACTGTAAAGGTTGTTGGTTAAGCCATCAGCAAACTGAAAAACAACAAATATGCTGGATCTGATGGAGGTGAACTATTCAAAGCTGGAGGCGATGTTTTGGTTAACAGCATTCCCAATGACTGGAGCGCCAGCTCTATATGAGCCATTTACAAAAACTATAAGCGCCATGTCCTGTAAAAATTATAGAAACACCAAAGTATAAATCTACAAAACGGTCATACTACCGGTTTTGCTCTACGGATCAGAATCATGGACACTGCCGAAGGCAAGTGAGCATGTACTTGGTGTCTTAGAGAAGAAAATTCTCTGCCGAATATATGGTCCTGAAACGAACGATGGGGTTCGTAGGGGAAGATATAATCCCGAACTCTATGAACTGTACATCGAGGTCAAGAGACTACGGTGGCTCGGACATCTATAGTGGAATCCAGACCTGAAGGCCATCGGATAAGGAAGACGTCGGGACGGACCAATTTAAACCTTCGTTGGACAGACAAAGTATCGGCGGATTTAAAATAATTTCATTAAAGATCAAGTAGAGAGAATCCGCCCGTGACCGGCGAAAATTTAGGAAGGTCAGGCCCAGGACCTACATGGTCTATTGGCCATCTAAGTAAGTAAGTAAGTAAGAACTCATAATAAATAACCATAATAAATTACTTCTGCCATAAATAAGGGACAGAGCCCTAGGAAAGAGAGAAGGGAAAAATTTAACAAAAGCCAAATTGGTGGTAATAAGTTAACCATGCACGCCTTCCCAAGAATATTGGAGGAATTTCGTCAGAACCAAACACCTAAGCGCCCTTAGTTAATGAAATATACTTTGGTATTAATTCTTTATTTATGAATATATGAATACATGAAAATATAGGTACTGGAAAAAAAGTAGATCTCTCCAAAATATTAGTGCAGGAGAGACTAAAACTCTCAGGAGGTCTCTGTCAAGCTTAATGTTATATTATTGTATCTTAAAGAAGTGTTTTTAGTATATAAAGCAAACGAAAGCAATTGTAAGTGATGCCAGGCCAAACAACAGCAGGTCAACAGAAGCCAAAACCAAGCCAAAATCAAGCAACTGAAAATGAAACCTCTGAAACCTCTGAAACCTCTGAACCTCTGAAGAAACGTGGCTAAATGAAAAAAACGCTAAATTAATACAAATTTATTCTGAAATACTGTTTCAGAGTAAATTCAATTCTTAAATTACCAATACGTAGATTTAGAGGCATACGTGGGAAGATAATACGGAATTAAACGTGATTGATATATGTATTTAGAAATTATTTAGCGTAGGAAATTACAATACATACATTGCAATTATATTAATTTCTTTCTAAAGCAATTAGATAAAAATTTCAAATGTGTAACGGAAAACAAAATAATTTGGTAATCAAACCAAAACAATGTATTAAATTATAATATTTAAGTTGTTTATCTCCTCTAAATCTAAAGGTTTAATTCGACGCACTGGCTTATTTTACCTTCATATGCTCTCATTCTGCACTCACTCACTAGGTATATGTTTAGCGGATTGTCTATGAGCACCGCAATTACAAACGGGGAACGTGATTACTCCCCATCTTTATTTGTGAAAATTCCATTAACCATTGTTGATGCAAGAGATGAAAGGCGGATCTTATATTAGGTCCTTATGGTCTTTTTGCTTGGGGGTTGATGGCCAAGATTTTCAATTACATTATTGGCTTTGTAAATTGGTGGGTGACACGATTTTAATCGAAGCCAATTGAGAGAATAATATGAAGAAAAAAAACTACCAAGGACTGTGTTTTTATATGCAAATATGATGCTTATTTTTCATTATAGATCAAACCCATACAACAAACTAATTTGTGAAAATTTCTATGCATTTTTTAAACCCCTTCTGACTTACAGGAGTATCTAAAGAATATTTAATGAATTCCAAATTGTGTAAAATAATTTCTCCCAGGATTAACTCTTAATTAGTTCAGTCATCAGGAAAATTTTATATTTATTTATATTAAATAATCAATTTCGTTAATTCAAAATAAATAAAAAATTTAAAATTATGAAAAAAAAATATTTTAATTAATTAAAATTTAATTTTGTATTAGCGAATTATGACCTAATTTCTAATATCATCAAATTCCATCAGAAAAGCAAAAATTAAACGAAAAGAGAAAATCTAAATATTTATTTCTAAATTTTTGCAAAAATTTAGGGAGTTTTTTTTTTGCAAATACAAACAACAGAAGACAACAAAATAATTTTTGTTTTTAGAAAAAACCACTCAAAATACGATCTCATATGATTCTAAAAATAAAAATGAATTGAAATTAAAAATATTGCCAATTTGCCATTATTAAAAAAAAAACAAACTCTTTTTTTTTTTGTTGTTTTTTTAATTTTGTGATTTTTTTCCTTTTTGTAGTTATCTTGATCAATTAAAAAAACAACAAAAATATAAAAACAAAAAATGCCAGATTCCTCATCATTTGTTGGCAAATTCAGTAGAAACCTAAAAATTATTTTATTTTAATTTTTCATTTTTCATTTATTTATTTTTTGTAAAATTCACCCAAATTAAGAAAGAATTTTTCGGGATCAAGAGATTATATGCCAGGATAAAATTTAAAATTATCTTTTTTGTTAGTTCTTTTTTTTTTGTTTTTATGATTTTTATCTTTTCATTGCCATATGAAATTGAAAAAAAAAATACAGAATGCCTGCTATAAAAAATATAACATCGCGAAATTATTTGCGAAATGATGATCATCATAAAATATGTTTTATATATATATATACGTACATACACACATATATACATTTTTAAAGATTTCCAAAAACAATATATGTAAAAGAAACCGCAACCGAAATTAATTTTCAAAGGTTTATTATTATTTTTTTTTTACTTTTGTTTTTGTTATTGAAAACTCAATAAAGATAAGAAATTATTTTCTTATGAAAATTTTATATCAATTAATTCGAGCTTGTTTTCGCCGGTTAATGTAGGTTGAAGACGTAGACAGTTGCCGGGTAATGGTTAATTGAATATATATATATTTTTTTTAACTAAAAGCAGTAACAAAAAAAAATTTAATTGAAATTGAATAGGTCTTAAGTTGGTAAGAAAAATTGCTGGTATAAGATATCAAAAATTAAGTTTGTAATACCAATACGTAAAGTGATAAAGCGAAAATTTATAATTAAAGTAATTCTCAGTAGGAATGTTGAGAAAGATTACAGATTTTATTAATGGAAACTGTTATTTTTAAAAAAAAATTGCAAATTAAACAAACACGTGTTCACTATTTTAAAAATAATAATAAGGAACATGATCACAATTGAATTGATCTCAATTTTAATGTAGTTTAGTGTTGTTTCTTTGGAACAGTTGTCATTCTTTAACTCACAATAGACAGTTTTGTTCAGTAATGAACTGCACTATTGAACGAAAATAAATAAAATATTGTGAACTGATTTGAAACAATCATTCCTTTTAAGCGATGCAAATATAGGGATATCGGTATCTGTTAATGTATATTAGTTAGGGTATATATAGTATTAGGGTATAGTACATTTGACAATATCCACTTCGCAAATAGATTTTTGCTCTTTGGATTTTTCTCAAAAAAACTTATTTGTCTAATAAACTTTTGTCAAGCTTTATTTACATACACTGATGTATACGTAAATAATAGTTTTTGAAAAACAATCGAAAAACAAAAATTAAAATCTGGTGATATAAACTGTTTTTCATGGGATATTTGGGACTTCGGTTCCGAATTTTTGTACGTCGCATCTTCAAAAAATTGTTTTTCCAAATATTGTTGGTTTCAAATTTTTTTTTTTTTTTAATTCAATAATGCTAGACCTTCCACCAGACCGCAAAAGAAAAAAACAATTTCAGCACAGTACAATTTTGTTTTTTGTTTTGGGCTGTCTCAAATTTTTCGAAACGAGAACTGCAATCTCTTGGCCATGTTCATATAATTTGAAACTTGGTTTCCACTGGAAAATAAAAGAGAAACAGCAAAACACAAAATCTTTTGGAAAAGTACTTTTGTGTCTTAAAATCATAGGTTTCAATATCTCGTGGCTTATTTTGTAAAAGGCGTATATACTTGTAAGCGTCAAGAAAACACTAATATTCTGGAAAACGGGAATACGCTGCTTCTGAATCCAAAGGCAAAATTTCGTCTATAAATGGTACATTAAAAATTACCATCTACCTTTCATGGATCAATTACAAATAGATATTGCAATTATAGAGTTGCCAAATGTGCATTTGTTCAATGTTTTTTTGCGAAAGATTTTGTTGCTAAAGCTGAATTTTCATTGAGCAATATTTGGAAAATTAAATTTTTTTTTTTTTTTTTTCATTAGAACTCAAGGCATATGGCAAAAACAGATAATATCATTCATCGGGAATATTTTCACAAAAATTGGGGATATTTTCAAAAAATTTGGGATATTATACTTTGATAAAGTATATTTTTAAAATATCGGGGATAGTTTCTTTATGTCGGCAACACTGTTTTTAGCAATTTTTTGAGTATATTTAGCAAATTTTTTTTTCAACAGATGGTTTTGACAGTTGAATTGTTGTTTTTAGTGTATAAAATTAATTTCCCAAATAGAAATTTAGAGAATTCTTTGCAACGGTCTATTTTTTTCATACATAAAAATTCAATAAGCTATCTCCCTTTTTAAAGCCAATAAAATTTTTAAGATTTTAAATATTACTCAATGAAAATCAACCTTTACAATCCTATTTTATTGTAAAAGCTGATAATCTCAGTCATATGGAAGCCTCTGTTTCTCTTTCGATGATTTGCTTCAAACTAAAAAAAAATCACTACATTTTGATTTTTGAATCGTAGCAAACAGTACCGTAGAAATCATAAATGTTAAGAGTAAAGAAACAAAATTATTGTAATCAAAGTTTTTTAAATTATTGTCACCAAAAATTATTTTTGTGATTTTTGTATGATAACAATAATTATAAGATGCAAAATTTGGTATATAATTTTGTTTATAGTTTACAACTTGTTAAATAACCTCTCAGCGTCAAAATGTTTTCAAAACATCGAAAAAAAATTTTAAATAGTGTGACGAAAAACTTCATTAATATATTGAAATATTTCCTAAACGAAATTTGAACTTGTAAACTCAAATACAAATCTGAATGAAACAGATACCCTATAAAAGACAATTTTATCAACATGTTTCTTAGTGTATATAAAACACTAACAAAGTAACAAATGATAAACAAAACAAAAAACAAACAAAAAACAAAACAATTATTACAAAATAACAGGGAGATAAATTTTTGGAACTTTGTTCAATATGTTTCCGTTGTTGACTTATTTTTTGTCATCATTAGTATAAAATTCGGTTAGACATTGTAATAGATCCAAAACATTAAAACAAAAAACACATAAAAACAAAAAAAAATTTTACTCTGACATATATGGGTATTTTAATGTCACTATATTAACAAATCTCCCTCTATGTACGTACGTACGTACGTAGTACACAATTAAAGAGATATATACCTACCTACACATATATAATAATGTCAAATATAGTATTCGACAGGCGTCGATATCACATTTTCTTTTTATATTATTATTATTTTTTATAATTTTCAATTTTACATTTTATTGTTATTGATCATGCGTGATCAAATTTTGTTATTCTAAACCTGATTAGTGCTTTTGTTTTAAAAATTCACTGAATGAATGAATCAATAATGACTAAATTTTTGGCATTTTAAGATACATAGATACTGTTTTTTAAGATATTACTCGTGTGTTTTGATTCAATTGTTTTTTTTGTTTTTTTTTTTTTGTAGTTTTAATAGACTTTATCCATACTTATATGGTGAAATAACAAACAAACAAAAATAAAATACCAATTAACAAAATTTAAACTTTTTAAAATTTTATTAAAAATTAATAATTTTAAATAATTGAGACTAATAAACTTCATTGAAAATCAATCAATATAGTAATCGTTCGAAATGGGTTAGGCTAATATATTTACTCAATAATTCCTAATGAGATTTTGAGTGATCAAAAATATCAGAAGTAATTCAGCCAAAATTATATCTCTTCCTCGGAAAATAGAATGATAAAGCTCTTTTGATGATTTTATTCAGTCTGAAGAAAAGATAATTTTAAATATAATATAAGTTAAAAATAACTTAAGAATTGATCTAATACCGTAACTTGGTATTTACAAAGTTAGAAAGAAAAATTTTCATTAAATTACCAGGAGATCTTAAAGTAGTAAGTGATAACAAAATCTCGAACTCGCAATTTTAAACTGGAAGTATCACTTGATTTTATAAAAATCACAACTGATGTGTACATCACTTGAAAGTTGAAAAGGATCACGTGTTGATCAATATATTACCAAATTACTGAATCACTATCAATAAAGACAACACGCTTGTAAAAATATATTTTTGTGAATAAATTGGTATAGTTTGTTGTAGAAAATAATGTCTTTATTCAACACATCTCTGTCATTTTTAATTAAACAGTTCAAACAGTACTCGGATGATATAACTGATATACTATACTGTTTTGTTTTTATTTATGTCATTAACTCTATAAATGTATCTGATATTTATTTATTATAATTATTATAATCTCAATAGAGTTGCTCGTACAGATAACACACAATTATTAAAATGTTTAAAGATATTAAATAACTTTCTTCTCGGATACGGATTTTATGTTAATCATAGAAGACCGGTTCTATTAAGCAAGTTTCTCATATTAGATTCTTAAGTGGGTGTGCTAATTCAGTATTGCAAACTTTTTATGAAGCAAATATGGAGGTCACTTCTTATGACACTGCTACTTACGTATAATTGTGTATTAGCAAATTTCTATATTTGATAGTCTCTATCTTCCCTACAAGTCCATTATAATATTATTTATTTTATTTCCAGTTCAAACGTATGAATTGAATTGACAAATAGTAGGGTATATGCGTCCTTGTATAAATAATAAGCACGTATAGTCTGCTGTTAGTATTTTAAAATATATATATCGGCCGATCGATATGGTATAGCCTTCTCAAAATGTTGGCATATTATCATTTACATACAAATAGTTGTTTTTCTGATTTTTATTTTTTAATTAATCGTTTATTTAGATTCTCTATAATACTTACAATTTTGTTCTAAAGGTCTATAATATAATTTTTCATAGTTTAGTTTAATGCCTTAAACTTTTCTTCTGAATTATAACATTTCTTTGATTGTGTGTTGTTTTTTTTTACATGTAATATATTGCATTTATGTTGAGTAACTGAGAGTTAAAACCTCAGTGATGATTTTTGTTTTTTATATTTTAACCTAAGTACTACTAATGATAACTTAATGATAACTTAATTTACTTAACCTTCTTAATCTATTTGTTAGCAACCATTGTTACAGAAATATATTTTTAATTAACGGGTTTTCGGAAAGCACGAGCTTTTCTCTAAATTTATCTGTAATGTCCTCTATTTTATCTTATATAATTTTGATGTTTACTATATGATGTAGTTTTAGAACGGCTTATTTAAAATGATTTTTAATATTTTGTTTTGGCAAATTTGAACTTTTTTAATATGTGTTCTAGCATACTCATACAAACCAGGTGAGGCATATGGGTTGGAAAATTACTTTAATTATTATTAATTTGTTTTCGGTAGATTTTTAAGATTTTCTATTTATAAAAAGGTATAATATTCTAATGGTTTTGTTTATTTTATCTATGATTGAAGTAATATTTACGTTAAATGTGAGTCTTTGATCGAAGTGTAAACCTAAATATTTAACTTCGTTTCCCCAATCTAAACTACTTGGGTAAAAAATTAACTTATTTTGAGGAACATAGCATATTTTCCTTTTCCTAGTGAAATACATTGCTTTTATTTTTTCGCTAGATTCTTTTATTTTTTCGCTGTTTATCAAGATTTTTCACTTAGTAAAATATTTTGAGACTTCATTCACATGAGGCATGTTGTTTCGTTCAATGTTGTAGCTATATGAGGTTTCAGAATACAGGTTTGAAGTATAAATACATTTGTGTCGTCTGCAAAAATTAAAAGATTGTTGTTTAGAATATTTGGAATATCTTATACATAAAAGTATTGGACCCAGTACAGAGCCTTGTGAGACATCGCTTGGAACATGGTATAGGTTCGAGAATATTTTTCCAATGTAGACGCTAAAAGCTCTATCATTTAAGAAGCTTTTAATTATTTTGCCGAGATAGATCGGAATTTGAAATTGTATTAGTTTATGTGTCAACCCCTGGTGCCAAACTGTATCAAAAGTGGAATTTATGTCAAGAATAATCATTCCAACTGATATTTTACAGCTCGAATTTGATTTAATATAGTTTTTTATTCTTGCTAGAGGATGAATTGTCTTATGAGCTGCTCTAAATCCAAATTGTTCATTTGGTAGTATATTGTTTTCATTTAGGAAAGTTACTAAGCGAATTTTGTTGTTTCTCTGATTATATATCATTTAACTTAAAAAGTGGAAAGCTATACTCTATTTTACTAAGCTTTCATTACTAGCATTTTATTCAAAGAAAAGTGGACAAAAATGCATACAACAACAAATACAAAATACGGGACTAAGAACCATATGGTACTTACTGATTAGTCAGATAACATAATCACTTCAACAAATCGATCAGCAAATAGTTTACTATGTTCTTGAAAATTTCGAAGAAGTCAAAATAATTTTGTAAACTTTGTAACATAAAACGTTGAAATCCAACAAACATCTCTAGGAAATGGCTTATTTTAAAGAACATTTCGAATTGATTTAAATTATGATTGATTTGATGATTTGCCTATTGCATTCCTACATCCTACATCATTCACTTAAACATGTTTTAATCTAATTTTCTTCTCAATTATAATTCTATATAAACTGAAATTTTTCCCATTTTCTATTAATTATTTGAATACCATATGGCCAAACTGGCTTTAATATTTGATTGTATATCAAAAATTTGTTATATCTCGAAAGCGTAGATATCCGCCCAAATAGTCAGTACAACTGTTTGTATTTTAGTTATATTGTTTCTTTTTCTTCACGTGTTTTTCATCGAAACTTTGCATCAAAAGTTATACCGAAACATTTTGCAAAATTTTTATATGGTATATGATGACATTGACAATTATGAACGAAATTTAAAATTTATTTTTTTATTTATTACATTTACTTGTGTGAGTTTTGACTCATACATTATTCGAGATTTTGTTATTAGCTTACTACAGTTTATTTGTTGCTTCATATACATTATTACCAACCGCTAATATGGTAGTATCATCCTCAAAAGTTGACCTTATTGCATCCTCCAGCCCTGAGATATCGATGGTTTAAAGAAATATATTAGAATGGGACCCAGAATATTCCCTTGCTGTACTCATGTATGTATATATCTTGTATACCCTTGTTTAACTTGGACTCAATTTGGGAAATGCTCGTTTTAATAAGTAAGATGCGATTATAGACTTGTGCCAGACAATATGTTAATATATATGTTACATGGGCAACAAATTTGCTAACAAATTAAATCAACAAAAATTAATTTTGTACTCGTAATAATTATTTTTAAAAATTCTTACAATAATGATGGCAGAGACAGGCATACCATGACGTTACAATTAATTTTTAGAATACTACGAGTATTATGAATTTTTGAATATTATTATTTTTTTTTTAGTTTTGTTTTGTTTTAAATTGTTTGTAAATACTACAAATATTTTTTGCTATATCTAATTTAATTTTAATTTTCCGTAAAAAATCGAAAGTGAATTATGACTTTGAGTGGGCACTTGAAAATGCATATTTAAAAATTTCATTCAAATAAGTAAAAAATTTTAAATTTAAAGGCAAATCAGATTTTTTTTAGTGGTTGAAAAATCAAGGATGAAAAAATAAAAGAAAATTTTCAAAAATAATTAGGTCAATATTGTATGTATGAATGTATGTTCCGTATAAATAATTATTATTAGAATAAAATTGTTAATTTATTTGAATTAAAAAAAAAAAAAAGAAAATCACTTATCTTCTTTGATGATCTTGAAATTAGTGACTTTGTACTGAACTTTTTTTATTTTTTTTTTAAATATTTCAAAATAAATTATTTGAAAATGAATTTTTTTTCTAAAGATTTTCTGATATTAAACAAAGTTGTATTTTAATATTTAAACATAATATATATGTATCTATATAATTGAAATGTTTATTTAAATTTGAAAATAGGTAAATGAGCTAAAAAAAGATAAATAAAAACTCTATGTATTCAGCTTTAAATTATTTTCATATTTTTGTTATGCTTTAAAAATTATTGATTATTATTTTTTTTTAGTTTACTTTTACATAAACCACACTCTTACACATGATGAAATACGTTAAAAACTACCTAATCTGTTATATAAAACATCCTGTAGAAAAATTATATAATTATAGAAAAATAATAAATCGAAAAAAGATGTTATACCAAATATCTTAAATCCTCATATACGGTAAACAAATAGGTTATATGTACGACACACCTTCTAATTTTTACAATGATTACAAATTTACAATGATTACAAAGAGAGTGAGCTATCCTCCAGAAATAAGAGCACTGATTATGGAGAAGAGAAGGGCACGACGAAAATGGCAATCAACGAGGAATCCAGGTAATAAAGTTATATTCAATCGCTTAAATAATTAACTAAAACAGCAAATCAGAAATATAAAAAATAACTCATTTAATAAATTCTTAATTTAATAAATTCTTAATAATCAGCCGATGCTTATACTGACTACTCGCTTTGGAAAGCAGCTAAACGAATAAATAGACCACAGATGCAAGATCCACCATTGAAAACCAAAGCTGGTAGCTGGGTCGGTAACCCAAAAGAAAAAGCTAAGATTTTTGCTGACCACTTGGCAGAGGTCTTCACAGCAGCAACACAAAATCTTGAAAATGAAAATATAACTCTCGAAGTTAAAATAGATGAAGCGGAAATTTCGCATGTCACTCTAAGAGAAATTAAACAAATATGCAGACACAACCTGAGCGTCAAGAAAGCACCAGATTACGATCTCATCAATGGACAAATCATGCTGGAACTACCAGATCTAGTTTTGTTAAAGCTACAACATATATTTAATGCATGTTTTAAGTTCACATATGTTCCGAGATAATGGAAAATTGCAGAAGTAATAGTAATACTGAAGCAAGGAAAACCGCCTTCAGAGGTAACATCATATCGACCAATATCGTTGTTACCTATTATATCAAAAATATTTGAGAAACTGCTCCTCAAAAGACTTGCCTCGATTATTGAAGAAAGAGATCTGATCCCGAACCATCAATTTGGATTCAGAAACAAACATTCTACAATTGATCAAGTGCATCGGATCACAAATATAGTGGGAAAAGCGTTCGAAGAAAAAAAAGTCTGCTCAGCAATCTTCTTAGATGTTGCTCAGGCTTTCGACAAAGTGTTGCACCAAGGCCTTGAATTTAAACTACATCGTGATTTACCAAGACAATTTTATGAAATATTAAAATCATATATGACCAATAGATGCTGTCGTGTACGTTATGCCAAAGAAAATTCAAAACTAAAAGAAATATCTGCTGGAGTCCCACAGGGAAGTGTTCTTGGTCCAATACTTTACCTGCTATATAAAAAAGATATCCCTCAAATTGACAACATTTTTATGGCTACATTTGCAGACGACACTGCGGTTCTTGCAGTTGACGTATCTGTCGAAAACTTCACAGCAAAACTTCAAAATGCAGTGAATAAAATAAGATTATGGACACGACGATGGCATAAAACTTAATGAAAGCAAATCAAGTCATATAAACTTTACTTATAAAAAGATTGCAACCACTCCTATCTCAATCAATAACAAAACAGTACCCTATGCCAATACAGCAAAGTAAGCTAAGCTAAGATGGAAGGAACATATAAAAAAGAAAAAAGAAGAGCTAAACATCAGACTCAAAAAATTTTACTGGTTACTTGGGCGTGGCTCTGAGTTATCAGTACAGAACAAAATATTGATATATATGCAGATATTAAAACTTGTGCGGACGTACGGTATCCAATTATGGGGCTGTGCAAAGAAAACCAACATCGAAATTTTGCAAAAATTTCAAAACAAAGTGCTCCGCGGTATAGTAAATGCACCAAAAATGTCCTTCGGGGATTACCTCCCATCTTTCGAAACAAAAAAAAAAAAAAAAAAAACAATGATTACAATTGGATAAAAAGTTTGAATTTGCAATATATAAAATTTATCTCTTCTTTGAGATGAATCAAAAGGGGGTCTTAAAGAACAAATATACCGCGCAAGTGATTTGGAAATCGTTTCTCGGTCTTATGGCTAAGAGAAAAATGTAGTATCTGTTCTTATCACCTTAACATTTGATAGATTTGATACTTAAAAGAAGTCACAAATGTTAATCCGATTTTTGAAAATATAGAGATGTGCAACTCTTGGTAGAGTTAAGGGTTGGCCAAGTGTTGAATTACAACTAGAATTAGACCACAAAAAAATAAAAAAGGATGTTGTTGACAAACTTCAAACATAACTAGATATATTAAATTTATTAATTAAAATTAAATCCTTAATTAAATTTGGACTTAGTAATTTAAGTAATGATTGATCAAACAAAAATTTATTTTATTTTTATTAAATTTTTGAATAATTTATTTTGAAATATTATTCAAAAATTTGGAAAAATACAAAATGTTTATTAAAGAAAATAAATAGTAAATGTTATATGATACGAATTCTAATTGGAACTGTGCAATGAGAACATACAACAATTTTATACAATATCAAAAATAAATAAAGATAATAAATATAAATAAAGTTCACTAATGTCTACAGAAATATGGGAATCAGAGTGAATGGAACCAAATTAACACACATCGCATTTACACTGAGGAAAGCAATTTATCCGATTATCATGCTGAATAAGGAAGTTGTATCTTATCATGCACTTGAATATGTAATTTATGTAGAAAAGTCATATTGATAGTAAAAGAAAACAGCTGGGTTTGAAACTAAGTAAATTTTATTGGTTGATTGGATACAATTCTCTTATGAGATTAACCAACAAAATTTTAACTTATAAAGATATCCTAAAGTCGATATGGACTTACGGAATCCAACTATGTGAAGTGGCCCGGAATTCGAACATTAAAATGCTCAAAATCCAATAACCAAACCTCATATAATCTTCGAAGATTCAAGTAGAATATAAACAGCTTCATTCATCCTACTGATCGTAGGTATATTTTCTTTTAGCTGTTCCTCCAATACTTCAAGCTATTCAAGCAAAGCATTTATGTATAAAGGTTTTATGACCTAAGGTTTAGCAATAAATTTTCTCGCTGTTGTTTTTTTCAAATGGCTGACGTAGTTCATCGTAATAACAAAAATTTTAATCGATGATTCTAACTATTATGCTGCTTAATTTTATAACAATAGGAAATATAAATGATTATAAACGAGTTGGCCTATGATTGCTAGAATGCCCCAACAAACTGAGATGAAATTGACAGAACAACAGACCTCTCAGTCTCAGGCAGTTGCCAAATAGAACAGAATTGCCAGGTTTATGACGTAATTCTATTAAATATAAAAACAAATAACGTAAACTTAGAAAACTGATCGGAAAACTGTTATTTATATTCCCTAGATCCGTTTTGGAATAGTGTACAAAAGTTTTGGATATGCATTTTGGAAGATGTTATATTGGAACAGTTTCACTGCATCGTGCAAACCATGGTAGTTCATTTATTTCTTGTGGTTACAGCTCTTGAAATTTTGGATCTGATAGTTCGTTTCACAAAGTTTGCCATCAAAAGTGGATTCAATTTCGGTATTTTATTTTTGCTTTCATAGCTCATACTGTCCACGATTCAGAACCATATAGCAACGACGAAGGCATGATTCGATGATAGGAGTTGAACCAACTTTTTTAGACAAGCCAAAGTAGCAGTGGTTTTCAAAAGTGATTCTTTATCTAATCTTCATATCCGCATTGACATTGGTTGTGAAGTTAAGATTCATTTGTGGAGTTGATGTTGGTTTGTTGAGTTGCCGCACACTAATATATCTTTACCTTATGTATATGCAACTATATCAGTCCTATAAGCAAATATTGTTATATCATTTATTAAATTGCGAGTTTTTTTTTATTTCTCTGCAAAATATATCTGGTTTTCTTCCCATCATTTATGAGAAGACACACCATTTTGGTTTTCTCTTCTATCTGTGAGAAAGTTTCAATGACTGCTCGTTGTAATTTATTTCTAAATAAGACGACAAAAATAAAATTATGATACTTATTTCAGGCACCATAACATAACATAATATCTACCGAATCCCTTTTTCTATTTGTCCCCCTTTAAATAAAAATTTCTAATTTACGAAAAAAAAATAACAATTAATTTATTAGGATAATAACCAAAAATAAAAAAAAAACAACTTATAATTCTAAAATTTACAAAACAAATGCAACATAATACTTAAATGTTTCATTGTTGTGTTACAAAATTAAAAATGCATATCGTGTACTATCATCAAAACTCCCTCAATCCATCCATCTATTCTTTCATCTAACCAAAATTACCATTGAGTATAATGTATAGGTATTCTCGCCGTATTGAGGAGAGAAAAAATTCAATAAAACAATAACAACATCATTACGCTAAACACACAGTATTTTACGCGTTTTTATGATTTTTAAACATTTTTTTTTCTTTTTTTTTTATAATTTCATTTACATGTCACTCTAAATACTTTGCACGTGAAACGATTATTGAAACCCCAAAGAAAAAAATAAAATAATAGAAACAAAAATAAATAAAGTAAATGTCACGTAAAGCAATGTATTTTTTTTTGTTCTCTAATTTACTATAGAATATTTTAAAATTAACACTTCAATTTGTTTGTTGGTTTGTAGGTTTGTACATTGTACGTTGAAATACACTTGGCATCAAAATAAAGTGTTCATCTACAAAATTGAAAAAATATATTGTGGTGTGATTATAAAACCACAATTCTTGGATTATAGTACAAGGAATGAGGATGACTTTAATTCAAAATTGAATGTTAACACAATGATTGATATAAGATATACAATCAGTTCATATACCGTATACTTTGGAGAATCTACCCTTGAGAAAGAATTATTAAATTAGCAGACGGTCGGATTATCATCTCAAATCCATTACGCAGTACATAACAGATTGTCCCTGTGTATTGTTTGTCAAGAACGCAAGTTTTACTGGAAATTGTACTCTTGCGAAGTTAAAATATATTGCGGATTGTAAGAGTGTGGCAGCTACCCGACCGAGCCAAAATTTTGATCATTTCTCACTCATTTCTCACTCATTTCTTTGTTTTTGATATAGTACCAGAGTACGAATTTTGAGGTCCATTACACCTTTGGTTTTTAAAATATTGTTGACTAATGACAGGAGTTGTATGGAAAGTATCAGCACCATTCAAATTTTTTGAAATCGACATATCACCGGTTCGATTCCATGTAACAAAATATCTTCCTGTAAGATCCTGCATTTCGGAAGAATTCTGGGACAAATATACATACAATCATTCATTTTCATATTATGCAGATATAGATATAGATAAAAATGTACTCCAATTTAGAATTAATTCTATTCCATGACATTAAGAAACCACAAATAACATTCTGTAAGTCAACTTTTAGATACTTGAAACAGTATTTATTTTTAGAGGATTATTCGATCACATAAGCCCATATTCGGTTGTGGTAATTTGATATCAAATCTATACCAGTTGACATAAATCAAACCTACACTCGTATTCTCTTTAACGTATCATATAAAAATATCGCTTAAGTAATATTTTTTATTCTGTTAAGCGAAAACGTGACAGTTTTAGATTGACATGATGACAAAAAAAAACGTCTTAGTACTACCAAAATAATAAAATTTCCTATCACTCATCTTACAGTATCTTACGGAAATACATATTCAGCTAGACTGATTTTTCATCGCGTCGGTGATGCGTCTAAGAGAATATGGGTGCTAAATCTAAGTTCAATACTAGAGTCAACAAGAGAATTAGATATCTGATTGAATCAATCCAGAATATCGAAATAGACGAAGAAACTGGATAGACCATGCAAATAGAATAGAAAAAGGTCGACTGACGAAGGTAATAATGAATGATCAAATCAATATCAAACGTTTATCAAGTATCAAAAAATGATAGAAACATAACAAAATTTAGGATAAGAAATATTGAAAAAACACAGGCAACAAATTAAAGAAAAAGATTGAATGAAATATCTAATTTTACCTTTCGATATATCCCATATACACTGTTTGAGAAGGCTTTATTAGAGTCCGGATTCTTGTAGGCGTACATCTATGTTCAAGAAATAAAAATCAAATTAATAATACAGAGAATAAAATCGAAATAGTTCATTTAACATTCATATGTATAGTAAGAGTCAAATAGAATAAGAGCATCTTATAATGATAAGAATATAAAAGAGTTAATTTGCAAAAAAAAAATTTAAACTTAAATCTGTCTACACAATATCTTCTTAAATTTCTTTATTAAAGTCTAGGAATGACAAATTAATTTCAATTATTTTAAACTAAACCAAAGTATACATTTATTTTTAACTCAGAGTGTACAAATAACCCCATAATATGTATTATGTAAACAATAATGTTTGTTTGGATATGTCATGTAATCCCAAAATTTTCTCTATTCCTTCAGTGATTCTATAGATTAGAATTCCACTAATTTTATTATAATAATTTTATTCCATTGTGGTATTAAGTGCCATATACCTTATTCTATATACCACTGTACCAGCAATACCAGTCATGTGGATCTGTCATATTTGATTTTATTGGAAGAATTCCAACATTAAATTTTTTTGTTTTTGTTATGTTTTGTTTGTTTTTTTTCTAAATTAAATATTCAAAAAGGTTCTGAACTTCATACAATTTAAGACCGGTACCATAAATATTATACATATTTACATATTACATTGTAATGTTTATTTAAATGTACATACATATGTACAAAATGTATGTATAAATGTTAACTAATCAATAAAATTTGGTAATTTTAAATTGTTACAAATACTTTCAGTGGTACTGTTGTGAGTGACTTTTTAAAATTTTTATATTTTTTTTTATTATTTTTGTTTTTGTTTCTATTATGACAAACAACATTTTTTTATTACCTATATAACCTGCAATTAAGAATCGATTCACGCACGTTTCGTTTTTACTTTATCGCTAGAGGTACATGTGATCATAGAAAAGAAGGGTCAGGTTTTTTTTTTATCTTTTGTACAACATGCACAGAACACAAATTTCCAATTTAGTTTAGGTGATATAAATTGGGTAACCTTTTTAAATAAAATTTATAATTTTTATGTTTTAGGGGGGGGGGGACAGAATTGTTTATTGTTGTTATTTTTATTAGTAAAACAAAAACAAAAAAAAAAAACGGTGATCATTAACGATCATAAATTATTTTCTAAGGATTTTCAATCGTATTGCATTGACTTAACATTTATTTAATGTGTCTTAGGATATTAAAAAAAACGATGTAAGAATTTAGGAGGTATATTCAAAATCGAAAATTTAAAGGGTTTTCCAAAATATTTTGTTTGTTAATGATCAATTGAAAACTTTCAAGTCATATCTTTAAAAAATCTGATAGACAGGATGGTAACGTATTACATAGTAGTTTAAAGATTTAAATTATTGAAGAATTTTTATCACACCCACCATTTGAACGTCCGTCTATTGCCAGATATTTCTTAGCCATGACATTTTTTTTCTGCCAATACGTCTTTTGCCTTCAATTTTATCTTCCAGAATCGGTTGTAGAATATGGTGTTTGTCATTTCGCATCATATCACCCAGATAAATTGTTTTTTTTTGCATTTGATTGTTAATAACAACTCACGGTCTATACCTATTCTACTGAGAACCTTCCTATTGTTCACTCTATCTACCCATGGTTATTTATGGTTAATATAATGTTGTTGAATGTGTTAGTCCTGGAAATAACCATAAATTTGGTTTTACTTATATTAAAATTTAAGCCTCAAAGTTTATCGAATTGAAAAGGTGTTGAGGATCAGTTATATTATCGGGAATTAGTGTTAAATCATCTGCGTATGATATGTTGTTGATATCATATGTTGTTGATATTTACTTTTAACCCAATATTTGTGTTTGCATTCTTTCCTCAAATATTGCTTTGGAGTATAGATTAAGTAGTAAAGGTGAAAATACGCAACCTTGTCGTACTCCTCTTCTAATTTCAATATCTTTTGTGATAAATTCTTCTGAAAGTACATAACCTTTTTGGTTCCAATACAAGTTCTTGATACACTGAATTTTTTTCTGATCTATATTCATCTTACTCAAAACCTTCATAAGTTTTATATATGAGTTATATATAGATAAATATCCTAAAGAACATCTCAACAGTTTTGAAACACAATTTGGGACCCACAAAGAGCTTCCAGAGTACCGAGACTGCTCTAAAACCGAACTTATTTATTTAAGAATTCTGAAATGAGCCTAATTGCTCGTACAGAAAGTATAATATAATCTGACAAAATAGAATCAGTGTTAACTAAAATTCAAAATATACAAAATATTAATATAATTATTCAATGTAAATTAATTAAATTATTTAAATAGGAAAACAAAACAATAACAGTACCAGCAAGATTCACTTATTATAAAATAATTCAATATTGAACATTAATAAAATAAAGATAAGATATATATCACTATAACTAAACCTACTGCACATACTTACTAACTACTTAAACATATTCAATTTAATAATTCTATGATATACTAGATTTTGGAAAGATAATATACATTTATTTCTCTTTTGAATTTTTTGATCTAGTCCATTGAATTTGATATTGGAAGATATTATTTTGATATTGCCTGCTGATCTTGTTGTGTACCCATGGTATTCATTGTTTTTTCTCACTAGGATGGTTGAATTTAAATTTTCTGTTACCATCAGATAAACATGAGTAACCAATTTGGATTCAATCATCAACAGATGTTGTGAGTACTATATCTATGTTTGGTAGGACATCTTCTCTTGTAGCCAAACAGTTTTTTTATCTCTTTATTTTGAATTACTTGTATAGTGCAAGTGATGACGCTATGCAACATACTGTAATACAATATAATTGTATACTACATACTAATTTTGCAATAATTATTCCACCAGATATTAATAAAGAAGAGCGGCTACTCTTACTTCCCGACGATAATTTAATGTTAGGGTTTTATATACTATTTACAACACCAATAGTTCAGATGGATCGCTTTTATAGTTTCTCTTGTTCATCGAGCAGAATAATCGAGTAATATGTCCTTTACAGCAGCATCTTTTGCGACCGCTTTGGTTATGTCATGAAACTGTTTATTTTTATTTTAACGACTTTTAATATTTTGTATTTACATTTTTGAAAAAGATATTTGGTATTGAAAAAATTTGGTTCGGGGATTTAAAGCAGCTCTGGATTTTGGAAGCGTTAAATTTTATCTTAATGGCATATTTTCAGATTTGAATTCGGTATTGTTTCATTATGTAATTTTGCTAGATTTGAATAAAATTTCAGTAGTAGCATTAAAATAGGTTGAAACAAGATTATAGTGAATTTCTAACATAACATTAAATTCGTCATTTCGTCGGATGCATTCCTATTATCTAATCGATCAAAAGTAAAATGTTGAGAAAAGTGATTGAAAAGTGAAGTTTGACGCAAATTTTGACTGAAAAATTTAAAAATAATCAAACAAAATTTTAATTTTATAAAAATTTGAGTAATTCTTTAACATCTAACATAAATAGTTTTAGAATTTTAATATATTGAAATATCAAAATAATATATTTAAAAAAATGTTAGTATGAAAAGTGTAAAGCTTTATATGTTTGGACATTTAGGAATAAAAATGGTCTGTTAGATACTTTGGAATACAAATTTGTATGTCTTTTCCGTACATAAACTATAATGTGCACAATTTGAAGGCCTAAAAAGCAGCAAAATATAGGTTTTTTGGATAAATCAGGAAAAAATATTTCGAAAACTATAAGAGATACGTTTATTTTGACTGCAAATTCGGATAAAGCATAATCGAAAATGGCATAGTACATTGAAAAGTCAATTGCGGAAAAAATGGTCTGTTGGATACATGGGAATGTAGCCGACGATTTGTTAACATACACATTCAAAAACGATAATATTTATAGTGATAATGTTTATTATATAAAAAGACTACTTATATTAGTACTATTTTATAGCACATACTGTAAGTACTAAGTTGGTATTTACATTTTCAAAATTATGTAAAATAAATTCAAATTGAAATGTTACACTTTTTAAAACATATGTAAAAAATATGTTCCACATTTTTTTGATTTATTCTATTAAAAATTTTAACATTATAAAAAAATGATAACCAGAACTTGAACTTGAAACGTTATCGTCTATGGTGACGTAAATGGTTTGCGTTTTATTTTTTTACTTGAAACCTCCCTTTTTCATTTACCTATCTGTCTGTAAGAACAGGACTTCAATTAATAAGTAGCAAGGGTGTGGAGGCGGTAGCTGTGTCTGTGGCTGAATAATTTATATTGGGATAACGAAACATTTTCAAACAATATATTTCATCTCTTTCATACTGTAATAATATTTACAAAAATCATCAGCGAAAACCAAATTAAAAGCAATTGGAACCAAAGTGGGAATTTTTGTGGTGAGCTATTTTCCGAGTGGACATGTTGCTGTTTGAACATTTTTCCGTGTAGAAAATAAATTTTTCGCGTGAGGAATTTTGCACGTGGGCTATTTTTTATGTCTATTTATGGTAAGCCGAATATGGAACAAAACTTAGTCAATTAATGTTTATTTTTATAAATTCTAGCCTAAAATAAATTTAACCCAACTTTAACACAAATCTATTATCCCAGTTAAAAAATTAAAATAAGCAAACACCAACTCAAAAGGGTTAAGAAAATCCTTTGTGTAGTCTAATGAATATACAAAGTATATGAATATAACTGTATGTATAAATCTTTAATAAAAATTTTAAAAATATAATTAGTCCATATGTTAAATATTAATTTGATTTTAAATATTATGCTGAAAAACACAAATGTTATAGAATTCACTATAGTATTCTGAGTTCAAATGCACTTGAAATAATGTAAACAATATGATGTTCAAATTTAATGAATCATATAAGGATATGCCCTTTATTTAGTAAAAACACTTACAGTGCATATTATTTACTAAAATGTAAAATATTTGGAAATCAATTATTTTGAAATGTGATAAAAAATTATAATTTATTAGGCTTGATCAGCATATTTGTATTGAACTCATTACTTTTAATTATTAATAATTAAGTTAAGATTTATGTATAAAAGGGCATCATTGTCCACAATAATAATCATTATTAAATCCAACCTTGAACAAAAAGAACTTTTTCTTTCATTTTAGGATTGGTTTAAATT
Organism: Argyra leucocephala; assembly: GCA_963942445.1. NCBI lineage: Eukaryota > Metazoa > Arthropoda > Insecta > Diptera > Dolichopodidae > Argyra > Argyra leucocephala. Next base: position 112,349,269 of record OZ012678.1, read on the forward strand.
TGAAGTCTTTTCATGAAGCCATACGCTTTTAAATATCATTTCAATACAATTGTATGCAATCTTTATAGAGCCATATGCTCAAAGATTATATGGAGAACAGAATTCTAAGAACTATTTGCCAAAGCTATACGCTTTAAATATTCTTACAAGGTAAAATATACCTTTACCCAAGCAATTCGCTTGAAAGCTATATTGACATAATACTCTATACAAAATCAACCCATCATAAATTACGTGAACAACAACATAAATTACAGTAGGATTTAGTCAATTTCAGTAAGATAATAAAGTGATTTAATTTTTTGTTTAAGAAAAAAAAATAAACACCGTTATTAAAACTTTTCAATTTCACGTTTTAATAAATCGAGAAAATTGTTAATTTTTAGTCTTTCTTTTAAACAACTCCGTAACTTAACTCTTGAAGTTGTGATTGAACAATAAATACCATTTAACAATGATTGAACTCTGATTTGGATTTGGAAATTATTGAAAATATAATTTTATGGAGCACAATTTTTCAAAAAAATTTTGATTATATATTAATAGTCGTTTAGTACTCTAGCTATGTATCGATCTCTCAAATACACAAAAAACAATGTGAAATTATCAAACTTTAAATAAAAAACAGAAACCGACACAATACTAAACTAAAAAAACCATACTGGATGACGATATATTGCAGATGGAGCAAGCTTTCGTCTAGTAATAGACGTTTCGTGTGCTTGTTCTAAGCATTAATCAGTAACGGTTAGCAGTACATTAAACAGTATTAAAATTACTTCATAGAATATAACATCTACAAAATTTCATTTGTAGAAAACATTATCGCTAATTTGACGTTACTATGAAATTCAATGATCCTTCTATCAAATTGTAGAATCCTTTTTTTTAAATCATCAAAATTTTATTTTCAGTTTTTAAATCATATTTAAACCCTACTAATCGAAAACTATAACTTCTATAAACTCATAATCCTTGTACTTAATAAATCCTAGATAAAAATTTTATTCTGTAAAATCCAAGTAAATTAATATTACTTAAATACTAATAACTCATCCATAAACTAAAAATTTCATACAAATTTAATTTCAAATATTAAACTAAATTCTATGAATATTAAAATCCTAACCCATATACCAGTATAGTATATAAATTGATTAGAAACTATTTCATATTAAAATTTATTCCACAATATCCAATAAATCAAACAAAAAAAAATTATCTAAGCTTAACCTTGAACAAGATCTCGTTTAAAAAATAAAAATATTAAAAAAATCTAATCGTTCACAAAAAAAAAAAAAAAAACTATAAATTCTAACCGCCCTCTAAAAATTAACTAGGAAAAAACTGAAATGATGAACTTAAACAACGATTCAATAATATTAATAATTCCATTAATTGATCGTTAAATTAAGTTCGCACACAAAAATTCAAATATAATAATGTAGAAAATATATATATATACATATATTATAGATTATATGAACGCTGCGCGCCGGTAGTAATACTAATAATATCAGTCGCCATTTGCTCATCCATAATCAAACAATTTAATTTTTGTTTTTTTTTTTAATTGATTTATTAGATATTTTAATTAATTTAATTCGCATCGTAATCGAATTTTATATATTTGCGATATCAAAATCCTAATACAATAACAACAAAATTTATCTAGAGATATTTGTATACCACCCAATTATAAATTAAACGCCCGGCGGCGATGATATAATCCGGCCGGCATGGCGCATACTATTTATATTTATTTACTATTTAAAGTGTGTGTAATGTGGTGTAATGTAAGTGAATATAATTTTTTTTATTTTGCAAATTTTCAAAGCGGTTCATTCTTTTCAATATTATTGAACGTAAATTAAAAGAAAAAAAATTTTAATTTTAATTTTACGTTTTTGTTTTTTTTTTTTTTGCTTTACTTGTTTTCATTTTTATTTTTGCAAATTAATCTAAACAGATAATTAATATCAATTTTATGACTATAAAAAATATAATACTTAGATGTTGTATGTTATTGCTTCTTGAAAAGATGTTATAAGCTATAAAAGTCAAATTAAAAATGAGCCTGCTACTATTAGATTAATTGAATAGACACAGCTGACAAGATATTGTTTACGAGCATTATAGTGAATATATTCTTTAATTTCATGTTTTCCCGTTATAAAATACTATTGTTTTACATATATTTTTGTTGTGCACGCACATGTTATACACATTTATAATTTTATTTTTATTTATTTAATTTACAGTTAATTTTATTAATATATATATCAATTGTTATAATATTTTACAGCTATTATGTTTCATAATACTATCGAGTCAAAGAACAAGATGTTTGTGCTCCTTTTTTTTGTATACCTATATCCACATGTATTATGATTAATCAAATTCTACATGCCAATAAATAAACAAATAAAAAAATCTATTTAATATACTACGAGAAAGTGTTAAAATTGTAATAGTATATATTTAAGATCTATACTAAAAACAATATACTTCTTATTTTTTAATATTTGATCAATTATATAGAATAATATATAATAATTTATTCAATTGTAATTGAAATTGATTTACGATATCAAAATAACCTGCGATCGAAAATCTTACAACAGCTTCAAAAAATATTGTATGTACCTAATTAATTAATTTTATGTAAAAAATAATACTAAATATCATTATCACTGCCCTGTAACTCTATCCGTTGGACATAAGGTGCAAAAACCGATAACAGGGAAAAATAATATCATGACTAAATTCACTATTTTACAATATATACAACAAGTTTACAATAGCATCGTAGTACTCATAATAATTAAAGAATTCTACGTTCTCACAATTGCATTTTACGTTGAAGAGAACAGTAGTTGTGTTGATTTGTAAAGTTTTAATTTTTCAAATAATATTATTTATAAATCTATTATTATTTAAAAAGGTTATTTTAATTTATTTTTTTTTTTTATTTAAATTTATAAATTTAATAAATTCAAAATGTATTAGAAAAATATTTCATTGCGATATTTATAACGTAAATACAAATATTATGTATACTAATATAACTTTGCAATAGTGTAGGTAATTACAATTTAACTTCATTGATATTCCAAAATTTAAATTTACCATTCCACTAATAGAATCTTAAATGTACCCGTGTACTGTGTTATACGTCTATACCGAGAGTACGACAAATTTCAGATTCAATTCTACATCAAATCGTTACCTATTATATATTACAATACCAATTTAAACTGCAATTCAAATAGAAGAAAAGTAGCAGGGTTCCGTTACATTTAATTTTTAGTTAAGATCTACAAATATGGGTTATGTAAAAAAAATATGTTCATAAAAAGTATTTCAATGAACTGAGCTGTGTAGGGTGTGTCCTTGTCTAATAAAATGCCTCTAATTCTAATTGAGACAGATTTTCATATAAAGTTTGGATTTGAATTAGAATTAACTAATATAAAATTTCCTCTGTTTGTGTCTTGCAATTCGCTAACTTGAAATGCTTCTACTGATAACATTTTTTTTTTTTGTTAGATAAATTTTTATTTTTTCCTACTTGTTTTACATTCTGAAACTAGCCTAGACTACAAAAATTTGCAGAACAGCTTTTTTATTATTATTTTTTAACATCTAAAGCAATTTTTAGTTTATGTTAATTTTATGCACTTTTTGAATAATGTTTAATACTATTCTATAAATTTGGCAATAATTTTGCAATAACTTTGGAGATGTTGTACCCGCGTATGACCTAATGACTATATCCCAAGATTACCTGATTCAATTTTTTTATCTAGTAGAGTTTTCCAATCAAGTTTGATTTAATTAATTTGTCCTTATCTGGTATGGATATTTTAAATTTTATATACATAGGTACAATAGTTTTATATGTAGCCCGGTTGTTATAATGAAATAATAGAGGGATATGATTACGATTTTAAATATAACTCTTTTTGTCTAAAAAAGTTAAATTCTCAGGAGCTATAAAGCACGTAAGCAAGGTCTTTTCATTTACTCCTAATTGTGGTACAATATATGAGATACTAGCAAATTTACCCGACATTGTCCGGATCGAACACAAAATTTATAGAATTTGCTTCAATGAAGTTTGATTTATGAATCGAATTGAAAAAAATTTGTTTATCAAAAATATTGTAATATTTTTTTTTCATTACGAATACAAAACCAACAACACTACAACTCTACAGCTTAAACTATACATATATGAAAATTATTTCATTGTAAAAAACATTTCGAGGTTTTTCTGATATTTCTAAATTGAGTTAGTCCAAATTTTTGAATTCGGCGACAGTAGCATTTCTTTATTTTTGAAAGAGTACCACCCAAATGTCAATTTTCAGATCTGTAGCATCTTTGGTTTTTGAAGCATTCCTGATAGGTACTAGGAGTTGTATGGAACCTACCCGAATCTGTCATTTGATAGCTTTGTAAAGTACTGCGTCCGGTTCCTTTTTTGATCATGAATAACTGTTCAAAATTTTAGACTTCTGTCCTTAAAACTGTGGCCGTGCGTAGCGAACAAACAAACTTTCCCTTTTATAAGTATAGATTAAACCATTTCAGAAGTGTTTTGTGCTTTATCATAATGTTTTCGAATTAATTTTATGATAAAATTAATCATTTCTAGTTATGTTTGCCTCCTTTCTATACACATATTTAGTACAAACTCGTATGCACTTTCTTTCTAATTTATGAAAAATTTCCATTAAGCTTGCACTGATGTTGTACCAATATTGACGCATCATTTACAAGAGTTAATAATGTTCGGTAGCATGTTTTGACATATTTTTTAACTCTTCTACTAATGATTTTGTTATAGAAAAGTTTTTTTTCAAGCCATGAAAGCTTTTTTACATTTTACTAAAGCATATTTGATTTGCTTTATATAGTTACGAAGTAATTGTACTCCTAGGTATAACTATTCTTTTATTGATTAAAGTGACATTTTCTTCATATCTTATTGCAAAATCTTCCCAGTATCGTTCACTGGTTTATCAACCATGTTACGAAACAAAATCGTCTCGCATTTGTTGATGTTGATTTTTAGAAGCCGCTTTGCAGTAGTCACGAGTAATATTAAACATTTTTTGTATACTTTGTTTGTGATACAATCTACAGAATTATCGGCAGAGTAGAATATGATATCATCATCAAACGCCAATGTATAATTTATTAATTTAACTCGGTCTAGTAAAATTAATAATACTGACAAATATATCGAAAAAAGTATTGGTGCATTGAACAGACCATTATCGAACGAAAATCTAATTGATGACAGCTCAACTATTGGTATAAATAAGATTCGATTAAAATAACTACATAATAGCATAATAGAAAATATTGAAATTTAGATTATCTGAATAAATAAATTTGCAAATTTTGTACAAAACCCTGTACTCTAAGATAAACAAATTTTCTCCCTATAATAATATTGTCTAAAATTAATCCAATTCTAATAATAAATATTACAAATTAATTGGTTCTTGAATTTAAAAATTATGTTAGTTTTTTGATTGAACTTTTTTTTCAATCTTATAAATCAAATAAAAATAATAACAATAATAATAATGAAATTAAATGAATGAATTCAATATTGAATGAATTCAAATTATTTTTACTATAACATATTAATAATAATAATAATAATTATTATAATAACAATGATAATAATTGTTATAGACGTGATTAAATATCTTTAGAATTATTACGTGATTCTCAATAAATTGATTTCCAAGTAAAAAGACAAATAAATAAAAAAAATTGCTAATTTCTCGCATGAGATATAACAATCGATATCACAACGGATATAACAATAGAAAAAGAGAAAATTTCCCTAAATTAAACCATAAACAGAACAAAAGTAAGGAAATACAAAAGCTTTTCTAATTTGTAATTGTAGTTTTTTTTATTATTATTTTTCTCTGAATATAATGTACATAGTTGTATATAGATCATATCGCGGCAGTAGCAAAAGAAACCTTTTTTTTTATATAATTTCAATGTCATGAACAACGATCTACAGTCTACACCATGTTTATTAGTGATACATATAAAAAAAAAAAAATTGGTGATAAAAAAATAAAAGAAAATCTAAAGGTGTTATGAATTTAATTTTCAGTATGCACATAGCTTTAATTTTTTATTTTTTTATTTTTATCATTTCATACATTTAATAATGTTGTCTGAAGTTGACAATGGTTGAGTTTTTCTAATAATAGTAGAATTTTTACTTACCGTCAGCAAAAACTATATATAATTATTTGTTTATATTTGACCGGGTGTTCCAAAGCATGCGTCTCAGCTTTTTAAGAGGGAAAGGAGCCGTAATTTTAAAATTTGAAAAAAAGTTACTAAATCGAGGATGGTCTATCGATTGGTGATATTTTCAACTTCCGGGAAGGAATGCAAATCGGGTTTTTTAAGACCAAAAATCGTCGAAATTGGCCGAAATCGAGAATTTCAAATGGCAAATTCGGATTCTAAAATAAAAAATAAGAAACTTATGTTAAATGATTTTTTTTTTTGTTTTCTTATTATTTTTCTTTAAAATAAAAATAAAACAAAAATCCTCCATATTTTCCTTTGGTAAACCAAAATTAATAGTAATAATTTTTATAAATTTGTTTTTCATATCAGCATATTTTTATCTCAGTTTTGGGTACCTACCTACAAAAAAAAATTGACTTTACAAAAGTTTCTTATTTTTTAACGTAGAATCCAAATTTGCATAAAAAAGTGTGAAAGAAAACTCTTCCCAATTGAAAATCTCGATTTCAGCCAATTTCGCCGATTGTTGATTTTAAATAAACCGATATGCGGTCCTTCTCGAAAGTTGGAAATATCACCAATCAATAGAGTACCCGATTTAGAACATTTTTTTTAAATTTTGAAATAACGGCTCCTTTCCCCTTTAAAAAGCTGAGACGCATGCTTTGGAACACCCGGTATAGTATTAACAAATAATTATATGTAGTTTTTGCTGATGGTAAGTAAAAATTCTGCTATTATTAGAAACTCAACAAACCATTGTCAACTTCAAGAACTTATGATCTTCAAAAGTTCAAAAAACACCTTGAACAGTACCCAAGTATTAGATATAACTTTCCCGAGGAATGGCAAGTCCAACATGAAAGTAGTGTCTGAAAAAAATGTAGTGGATGGTTCAATTCATCAAAATAAGTAATAAAAATAACGAGTATTAACGAATTTTCTGATTTTCCGAATAATTGACGTTTTTCACAAGATTTTCAGTTTTTCATACCAAAATTGTAAGTTTTTGTGGCTACTACTCACTAAGCCTACGATAAGTCTGATACACACCAAATAAATTTTCATCACATACATCAACTTTTGAAAATGCATTGAAAAATTGTACTCCAGCTTGCATATCTTCAGAGCGGCAGTGGATATTTATTAGATTTTGAATCAAATATAGACCCCCTTTCCTTACTTATAACAATTTTTTTCTAAAATAATTCAAGGAATCACCCCTTAGGAGATTTTACATTTAATACGAACCACCCTGTATATATCTATAATTAAAATAGACAAGCATTTAAGGACCTGCGCGGTTGACACCTTTTCATTTTATCTCTCTTCTATCTATCGCTCTTAACTCTTAATATGTAAATAAGTTGTATATACAACACAAATGCGCATACGGGTTGAAAAAATTTCTATTTTGTTTTATAATGTTCAAATTTTTAAGTAAGATATATGTATCCATTTTGAGTCATTCCACATCTTATTATTTGTATACATAATTAAAGGAAATTTATTCTATTAATTTTTTTAAGTAACTGTCTCGAATTATTGTTTTCTATATTTTGGTCATTTGTAGTAATCATATGGTTTTGGTTAATTACAACTCAATTTGGTTAATTAAATACCTCTATAATTACAAAAATATTTTATTTTTAGTAATTTTATATATTAAATGCCACTTACTATATGTCGAAACGAAACAGTATATGGGGGAGCAGTATTTATGTTTCCTAAATCGAACTTAGTAACCTCCAAATTTTAATGGAAACATTAATGGTTGCTACTTTATCGTGAGAAGCCTATATCAGTGGTTATTACTGTTCTTTTAAAAACTTTAAATTTTACTTCAACTTGATTTATAGTTACTCAACAGGGGCCCTAGTATGTATATACTACGCAACTTGTATAAAGAACACTAGAATACAACTTAAGGTATGTACATCTAAACGGGGTTAAACAGTTAAAATAAATTTTATAATAAGTTTGAACTCACACAAAACTCTTTTACATCACCACATACAAGTTGTCTACCAATAGTGATTAGTAATTTGCTCAGTTCATACAGATATTTGTTCACTCAATAGTCAATAGTGAACCATTATATGAAGGACGAACTTCACTTTGCTCCCTATTTACAAAAGCACAGCAAAATATTTATTAATATTAAATTATAAGATTTATAAAATCAATATGCCCTAAAATCATAATTAAACCTAAACAACTAATTTAAAAAAGAAAAAAGAGATAACGATATTGATCTTTTGAATTGATTTTAACCCTATAGTATACTGTATCAACTACCATATATAATTTTTCTGGTTGATTTCAATTTTGTATTGAATTGTGTGATGAATGTTGTGAGTTAATTATTAAAACAAGACACTTGAGTTATTTCTGGTTTTTGTCTTATTTTTTTTTTGTTTTTCTGTTTTTTTTTTACATTAATTTATATTTTTTGTTAATTTTTAAGTGTTTTCATGGATCATTAAATTTCTTTTTAATATCGGTTATTGACACAACATTACTTCAATGAATGTTTTTTTTTTGTTCCTATTTAATTTACAAACTAGCTATTATTGTTTATAGAATTTAAATTTAAAAATTTAAAAACATTTTAGAAATTTTATCAAAAGCTTTTCACTTTAATTGCGTATTTATGGTCAAAAATGAAATTAATTTAAATTAAAAGAATAACAAAAAAAAATTAATAAAATAATGTTTTTTTTTTTAATTTGTAGAATTTTTTATATTTTTTTCTTCTGTTCTTCTTTCACTTTAACGTGAAAGTTCTAAAAAATTCCATCCTTTTAAGATTATAACCTCCAGTAGAGTATCCACCTTTTTCGTGGTAGACACTTATAGCAATCTAACCGTTAGTTCACTCTATTGATGAGGTCTCACAGTTTTCCTTTTTTCTTCAACGGAAAATTTAATTTCAGACATGCACGTTAGAAATGTACCGATAATTTTATTTAAATAAATCAATTTGTACTCCTAATATCAGTCATTTTTCTTTTAAATCAAAGTATTTATTGTAAAAAAAAAGCTTCTACGTACACAAATCTAAAATTTTAAGCAAAACAATTAAGTTAAGAATGTACAAGACCATAAAAGTCGGTCTTAACTTTCAGTAAAAGTCGGTAAATATTACCTTACAACTTACAATATTTTTCTATCATACTCTCAGGTAGATTTACATTTTCAATAATTAAGTATATTTTTTGTTTTTTTGCATTTGATGCGGGTTTCATCGTTTAAGTGGCTAATACGTTCGAAAGGACACCACTGGATACCGTTGTTCTCATTTACACCCACAATAGTCAACCATTACTATTAAATGTTTTTAGATATGCTTTAGATTCCTAAGTAGTTCGTACTACTAAAGCGCATTGATTTTCCAATTGACTTATTATGGTTCACCAATTTCCATCGGATTGGTGTTGTATAAACAACCATAAATTTAGTTTTGGTGCTGGCGGTTTGTATGTTGTATTGTTCGGTGCTGAAAGCGAACAAGTGGTTTTGATTAATGTGTTCTTTATTGGAGTTCAAACTTAAAACTAAAATAACATGTTTACTTATAATATTTAATATATATCTAACTTAACTGTTACAAATTATCAATTATTATAATTAGGCTTACCAGGCTATACTTAATCTAATAGTTTACTTTTAATACATATTAATTCTTCTCCACTTAAATAAAAATTATAATTAATTTCGATTTTCTCTTAAATACTACGTATTAATATATTCTTATTATAATTTATTTAATTTTGATATTTTTGATTTTATTCTTTCGGATTTTCTTACAGGACCATCGTAAGACTTTTTATTATAAACTTTATTTTTACTTTTACTATATTCAATTTCTTTAACTTTATTACTAATCCTATCCCTTTCTGTGTCATCTGAATCTTGACTATAGAAAACGTCATCAGAATTTGAATCTGATATATCAGATTCTGATGATGAAAAGGATGGACAACAAATTACATTATCTTGAGAATTTACAATTTTTGTACAAAAATTATTATAAAATTTTACAGATTTATGCCCTTTTTTTAATTGGTTTATGTGGGCTACTCTAATATTTCCATTCACATTTACTTTATACAAATAATTAGTTAACCTTTCTACAATACGACCTGGAATCCATTTAATGTGTGTTTTGAAATTATTTTTATAATAAATTTCCTCATTTACTTCATATTTAATTTTAAAATTATTTGTTTTATTTTTCAATATCGATAATTTATTCGGTACGTTTTCATCAGTTGTTATATGAATAAATTTTTGTTCTTTATTTTTATTTTTAGCTACAAAAACTATTTCTGCTGGAGTTTTACAAGTTACAGATGAAGGAGTATTTCTATACTTCAACAAAAAATTATCAATTTTAAAATTTAAATTATGTTTCAAGGAATTAGTTTCTAACAAAAAACTTTTAAATGATTTTTTTACGGTTTGGACGTATCTTTCACACTGCCCGTTTGATTCCGGATGATAAGGTGGGCTTTTCATAACTTTAACACCAGATTTACAAAATTCAATAAATTCACCAGATTGAAAAGGAGGTCCATTATCTGACACCAATTGTGTTGGCATACCAAATACCGAAAACCAATTGCGCAATTTTTCAATTACCTTACTTGCTGTGGTACTTTTCATTTCACTAAGTTCTATCCACTTTGAGAAACTGTCTACTAACAATAAAAAATGTAAACCTTCCATACTAAAAAAATCTATATGTATTCGTTCATATGTATAAGTAGAATAATTCCATTTTGATTCTTTAATTTTTTTTTGTGAAGTTTTGAGTTTGATTACAAATTTTACAACTTCTAACAAAATCCTCTATATCTGAACCTAAAGTGCGCCACCAAACATATGTTCTTGCCAACATTTTCATCCTAACTATTCCTATATGGGTATCATGTAGTATTTTCAAAATATTGTGTTTTAAACTATCAGGAATTACAACTCTATTTCCATAAAAAATACAACCGCTATCACTAGAAAAATGTTCAGACCTATCAAAATAATATTTCGTATCTAAATTTGTATTATCTTTGTATTTAAAATTCATAAATCCTTTGTACACTTTACTTAACAACTTATCTTCCATTGTTTTTTTACTAATATCCTCCAACTTAAGTAACTTAATTTTCTCAGATCCCATAGACAAAAAATTTAAAAATTCTTCCTGAACTTCAGTAGTGCTTTCTACTGGTAGTCTAGATAGCGCATCTGCATGTCCTACTTTTGCAGAACTTTTATATTTAATTTCGTAATCATACATATATAAATGTACAGCCCATCTTTGAATACGAGCTGCTGCTACCGACAAATGCCCTTTCTTTTCATTAAAAATCTCTCGCAATGGCTGGTGGTCTGTATATTATATAGTAATTTTATTCCCATAAATATATTTATGGAATTTTTTTACTGCAAATATAATTGCCAACGCTTCCCGATGCGTCTGGGAATAGTTTTGTTCAGCAGTACTAAGTGTACGTGATGCAAACAGAACAGGTTTCTCCTCGCCGTTAATAATATGTGATAATACCGCGCCTACTCCATAAGGACTAGCGTCACATGTTAGTACAATAGGTTTGTTTGAGTCAAAGTGCTCTAGTATACTATTATTTGAAATAAGCATCTTTGCGTTCTCAAAAGCTTTTTGTTGTTCAGAATTCCAATTGAATTTATTGTTTTTCTTTAATAAATTATATAATGGTCTTAGCTGCGATGCTAAATTAGGCACAAACTTATTATAAAAATTCAAAAGACCAAAAAAACTTTTTAACTGCATAATATTTTTAGGGCTTGGAGTGTTTAAAATAGCCTTAACTTTTTCTTGATTTGGTTGTATACCTGCGCTACTAATAATATGTCCTAAATATTGAACTTCATTTTGAAACCATTTACATTTACTAAAATTTACCCGAATATTATATGCTTCTAATTTTTCTAAAACTTTATTTACATTTATTTCATATTCTTCTAAATCATTTCCACCAATCAAAACATCATCTAAATAACACCCTACTTTTGGTAATGTTTTCAAAATTTCATCCATAACCCTCTGAAATTCTGCCGGTGCTACCGAAACTCCAAATGGTAACCTAGTAAATCTGAAAAGACCTTTCTGAGTATTAACTGTTAATAAATGATGAGAGTCTTCATGAACCGCTAATTGAAGATACGCTCCTGACAAATCTAGAAGGCAAAAAACCGAACAATTTGAAAATTTTGTAAATAAGTCCTCCATTATTGGTAAAGGATATACACGACTTTCGATTGATTTATTTATTGCAACTTTGCAATTTAGACACAATCTTAGGTCACCATTTTTCTTAGGTACTACAACCATAGGCGAAGCCCACTCACTATATTTAATAGGTACTAAAATACTTTCCTGAACAAGTCTATCAATTTCTGCATCAACTTTTTCTCTTATTCCAAAAGGTACCGTATATGGCTTTGAGAAATGAGGTACTGCTGAATCTTTTAATTTTAGATGTACATTGTACCCTATAATAGACTTTTTAAAATTATTTGAGAAAACTTTCGGATATTTCCATTTAAATTTTTCTATATTGGTGTGCGTAAAATTTTCACTAACTTTATTTATTAAAAAATTATTTCGCCACCATGGAAATAATAAATCTAACGCTTCGCGACCTAAGAGTGGTGTGAAATTTTTATCTGATTTTATAATAACTAATTCCGTATCATAACATTTCGATTCCCAAAAAACATCTCGCATTTTAACCATAATTTTTCCAATAACTTCAACTTCTTGACCTGTAATAACATTTAACCGTTTTTCGTTAGAAAAAATATTTAGATTTGCAAATTTTTTTTTATAAAAATCATAACTGATAACTGATGAACACGCTCCTGTATCTATTTCCATTTCTATAAAATAATCATTTATACCAATTTTTACTTTTTGAGCAAACTTATTTTTATCAACAATTGTATTCATATAACCAATACTTAAATTATCCTTATGCTCATTACTTTTACCTACATAATTTACATTATTAAATTTTTCTTTATAATTGTAATTTTTGTTATTAAAACCCAAATTAACCTTACAATATTTTTTTATGTGCCCACTTTTACCATATCTAAAACAAATTAATTTTTTTACATATTCATTACCTTTATTATTTTTGTACTGCATAACTGAATGATTATCTCTTGATTGACTTCTTCCCTGACGAATGTTTCTGTCACTGTTTTTATACTGCAATCTTCCAACATAATTCACTGTTGCCGGTCTAATTTCTTTCAGTTGAGATTTGGTCATTTCCATACTTTTGGCTACTTCACATGCTTTGTCAAAATCAAGTTCTGTTTCATTTAGTAGTTTCTGCTGAATACCTTCATTGTTAAGTCCACAGACCAATCTGTCCCTTAATGCTTCTGCTAAAAAACTTTTGAACTCACAACTTTGAGCTAATGTCTTTAACTCAACGATATAGTCACTAACTGTCTCGTGAAATTTCTGATTCCTCCTATAAAACTTGAATCTTTCTGCAATGATGTTAGTTTTTGGTTTGAAATATTTTCCAAAAATTCCAATTAAGTCCTTGTATGTCTTTGTATCTGGCTTATCGGGATCCGTAATCGATTTTAAAATTCTGTAAGACTCCGGGCCAATTAATGTTATAAAATAGGAAACTTTTAATTTATCCTCCTCTACTTTGTTTATTTTAAGCAAATTCTCCAAATTTCTTCTCCTTTTGATTCTTCAAAATCATCTCCTGGTGTGAAGTATTCGATGGTTCCAATAATTGCCATGCTAATTTTTTTTTTTTTTGGTTAATTATTTAGGTTACTTATTCCACGTGTTTACTAATTTCAGCTGCGCCTCCAATTCTTTTATATTTTATTTCATATCACTTTTATTTATTTGATTTTAATTTCTTTATTTTTTTTTTTTTTTTAATTTAAACTTGAAAAAAAAATTTTTTCTACCATTTTTCAAATAAATAATGTTTTTGTTTCATTTTCATCCTCGTCACATCAACACATCACACATCAACACATCAACACATCAACACATTACGAATAATTGTTGAACAATTCACTGAATTTAAAGCACCGCTAAATCTCATATTTGTAGACTTTGAAAAAGCCTTTGACAGAGTAAACCGCGAGTATATTTGGGAATCGCTTAGTAGGAGAGGCATTCCAAAAAGAATTATAGTTATAATTATTGAATCCTACAAAGATGCAAGATGTCGCGTTTTGCATCGCGGACAGCTGACAAAATGCTTCGAGGTGTGTCAGGGAGTAAGGCAGGGCTGTATTTTATCATCCATATTGTTTTTAGTAGTAATGGATGACATAATGACTGCTACTGTGGGTGTAAACAAGAGCAACAATATCCAGTGCCGTCCTTTCGAACTTATCAGCCACTTAGATTACGCTGACGATGTGTGTTTATTGTCACATACGAATGGAGATTTGAACTATATATGTGCCAAAAGCTGTAACAAACACTGGAAAAGTCCAAGCGTAAAAGTCAACTCAGCTAAAATTAAAATTATGCGCACAACTCACACATCACAACATTGGATCTTCCATGAAGAAACACGAATCGAAGAGGTGAATTACCTGGGCAGTATCGTGTCATCAAATAGAGGTGCTGATTTGGATATTGAAGCCCGCGTCTTAACCGAAGAAAGTACCGAGCAAAGAACGTGGCCACAATTGATGAAGTTAGCCGCAGAAAGGAGCCGATGGAAAGAATTTATTTCCGCCTGGTGGGGTTACAGGACATTGATTATAATGAAATTGATTTACTGAATCAAATATTTTATTGGGATAAAAAATAATTTTTAAGTATAACCTCAGTAGCTAGTTATTCTCACTATTTTGTGATTATTGAATTTATGTACTGATAAGAGTCAAAGATTTAAATCCCAATGATCGCAAATAATTTTTTATTGAAAACAAAATGTCAATACAAACCACACACGATTGTTTTTTATTGTTTGTTTGTGATGTTTGTTATTTTTCAATCTCACATCTTAGGTCAATGGTCAATCAGATTATTATTGTATGAGAAATTATTTACGAGTATACTAACCAAAAAATATATACAAAAGAATAACAAAAATAAATTTACAAAAAGCAAATAAAGGACTGAACCAAGAACAAGCCAAGATCATGTTGAATTGAAATTAAGGTATTTAATTCTTAAATTGGTAGATTAACACATTTAAAAAAAATATATATAATTCTTAGTTTCTACCAAGGCTGATACAGAGTATGTAATTTATTTGAAAATAGAAAATAGATTAAAAGACTTATAATCAAGAAAACTTATTCTAATGAATAGATAGGATGAAAGAGAGGGGAAAACTAGATCACTCTCACCTTTAAACCTCTATAAATTAATAAAGATTTTAGCTTTTTTGACAATCTTATACCGTAAGATCAGTTAGTATGAATTCTAAATTATTCTTAAAATTATTTTTTAATAACACATATAGTAGTAACATACAATAATTTTTTTGTTTAAACTTTAAAAATATAATCTCTCAACTTAACGAAAAACATCAAAAATTTGTTTTGTTTTATTTCATTTATTGTTATTTTAAAATAAATTAACAGATACTTCCGCAAATTCGAAACAAAAAAAATTAAATATTCTATTGTCCTTCCCGAAATTTAACAACATTATATTTACTCTGTACATTGCACCCATTTGCTGTATGAGAAATACAATTGAAACTAATGAAGTTAACTTTAACTTGATACGTTTTTAAAATTTATAATTTATTTTTGAATCAGCTACAACTTAAATATTTCATACTAGCTTAAACTTAAAGTAAAATTACAAAACACATTAAATTACAATAACTACAATTAATTAACAAATAATACAATAATTTAAAAAACGCAAAATTTTGTTTTGAATACAAAGATTTGTAATCACTAATCATAAACGGTGTATGATTGGTTGGTTAGAAGTCTTATTCCTCAACTCTTAGGCTTCACGACCTGTTGTACCCACTCTCAACGATTTCATGAACACCAGATCCTACCCACCCAACGATTGGTGATCACCAGCCTCTGTTGTCATGCCAGTTAACATCTTTCATAAAACGGCATGTACATTCATTATTATAAAATTTAATTAATACGATTCTGATTCTACTGGTTTAGTTGTTTTCTATTGTTCGTATGTAAGTTCTTATTTTTCAGTTATTGTTCTCCGAACACATTTTTAATGTCAGATAATTTTAAATTTTAATCCCTGATTTCTTTAATTTCTTAAGTGAAGAAAATTAGGAAATCAATTCATGATGGATTAAAAAACTTTCAACAAGATAGGAGGAGAGGAGAAGTATATATTCGTGCATGCCATAAATACGTTAAAATACCCAGAAAACCCAGATACTTTTCAACCATACATAATTAATAACAGATACTAACTATGATAAGCATAAATTTATTATTTAGTCAAATTTAAAAAAAAATATTCGACAATTTTCAACAATCATAAATTAATCCAATTGAATACCAACAACAACTCAGCGTAATGTCGTATAACCATCATGAAGTAATCAAAGCACTGATTTCATGATTTAACAAAATTGAAAATTGTGTAGGAATAAACATATCATACTACTAAGTTAAATAATGAGAGCTAAATAACCTCCAATGAAATTTCTGTGTAGGCACTGGGTAGAAAACACAACTACAAACAATTTTATAACAACGATTTTTTGACAAGAAGCAAAATAGCAAAATACTGAACACTTTTATTTGAAAACTGTTCGAGTAAAGTTGAACTAAAACTCTTATATGGCATCGAAATCAAAAAATGTGAATAATGCGGTGTAGACAGAAGAAAATAATTATAACTTAAAATTTTATAGGAAAAATTCAAAATTGTATAGCAAACAAAAGAACTATCCGAAATTATAGTTAAACGATTTTTTAATACATCATTATTAATTAATTATCTCTAATTGTATGTCAAAACTCTGCAAGTAAGCTTTTCATTTCATTGTCAATTGAAAATTGCAAAAATAAAAAAATAGTGATATTATTAGAGTTATCGGTTCTGTCACTTTCAGCATCACACCGTCACTTGGAAATATCTTTTTCAATGTACCAATTTTAAACAGATGTTTATTGAAAGGATCATGTACCGTAAAAAATGGTTTAAGACTGCAATAATCTTTGACAGCGTCTGCGATATTAATCACTTCTCATGTTCATTATTTCCCAAATAAAAACATTTCTTTATAGGTAGACGTTCGAGACGATGCTAGGCTCTGGATTTAAAAATTGACAAATCGCAACTGCTTTTGCAAGAATATCTGACGTTATTTTTATTTTGTACTCCCTCGTGTCCAGGAGTCCATAATAGTGACTCTGTTTTCTTCCACTAGTTTTCTTGAAACTTCACTACAGCTATAAAGCAAGCTCTAATTTAAAAATTCAAGAAGAATTCAAAAAATTTCAGCGCTTAGGCAGTCTAACTAGAAATTAGTGAAAGCAGTACTGAAGCTCTTCGAAATATAGTTCGAACTAATCTTTCGATTTCACCTCTTTTAAACATTAGTATACAGTAAAGTTCCTGCAGCATTTAATTGTTTTTGTCATGTACTCCGACGTTAAAATTGCTTCGTTTTTTAGTTTAAGTTTTTGTAAGATAAAGCTGTAGTTTGGTCTTTTATTTCTTCAAATGCAGTCCAATTGCTATAGCTTCTACCATCTTTATTCGGTATAGATGAATCGGTGGAAGTTGCATAAATTTGCACAGAGCTAAAGTAGGCATATTTTAACTGATCCAGTTGTCAAAAAACTTTCAATTATTTGTATCGGACCTTATATCTTCAAAAACCAGGCGCGAAGCTCGCGTTACATAGATGTCATTGATCCGGACGAAATGTGGTTTCGATAGAATGGTTATACAAGCCATACGACAACCGTAACCATCAACTTATTGAAATCAAAAAATCTGTCAATTGGCCTCCAAGCACACCTCTCTATTATTTTCGTTGAGGTTATGTACACTGATAAACCAGCAACAATCAACTCCTTGGAAACAAAATTGATCATTCGAATAAATAAAAATTTTTGATCAAATTTTAATTTTTTGTATTATTTTTCACGGTTTCTAGTTCTATCGGACTTTAAAAAAAACACTTAATATTTAACCTTTTTGACTAAACATTTTTACTTCAGAAAATATCTCTTATGTTCTAGAAGTCTTGAAACAAACATTTTCAGCTAATTCTGATGTGAATGCAATGAATAAAATTCATATGTCATCTGTAATACTGCAGACCATTCAACAATAATAGATAGGAATGCAGTGACTCTCCATTTATATTCGAGGTCTTTGAGAATATAAAAACTGAAAATTTACTTCAAATAGTCTAAAATAGGAAAACGTCGTCCGAACTAATGACAAGAGCATTTCTGGTCATTTTGTAACATCCTTTGATGTAACTTGAACGTCAGTTAATCTTGTGTCACTCTATTCAATAAATTTTGGACTTCAAAAGTTGGGTTAGTACCAAAAATTTTGAAAAATTTTGAAATATAAAACCCAATAAAAATATTTTGTTTTTTTTTTTTTTGTCAATTTCTTTAATCACTCTCCACATCATACATTCATATTTAAAAGCTCTACTATAATATTACAAAATCATTATTAGTATTTCATAATGAAAAATTAAGTTTTTAATTTCATATTTGAAATTGCTAATAAACCTGTAAAAGAAAAATAATACAAAATTAAAATACAAGACCGCTCTCATTGAATGGAACACACACCAAGAATGAATATTATTAAAACTCATATACATGTAAAATTAGTTTACACATGATTTATTAAAAACCCTTTTAAAAAACAAAATTTTTATTTCTTAGATTTTATAATATACTCTAGTCTAGTACCATTACTACTTCCCTAACTAGCTATATCCATATATATGTAGTTAGATTTCAATTAATATGCATCTTTTATATAAAGGTATAACTACATTAATACGAGTACAATAAAATAGACGCCATAAGGATTCTCCAGAATACATATACCACTATTATACCTGTAACTACATACATATATACCTATATACTATATATTATATTTCATTGGAATAAACAAAAAAAAAACAACAAAAGCAATATTACCTTCTTTATATACCATTAACTGAGTTTCAAAGAATAGATAAAAAGAAAATCAACATACCTATCTCAAAAAAAGATTGTTTCTGATCTACATTTAAGCCTCTGTAATTGAAATTTTACTAAATAAAAAAAAAATATAACGCATTGTAGATTCTCATAATACGTTCATAATACGTTAGAGTTGTGGAGTAATTTTTTTTTTATATTAAATTATCAATGATGATTAATACAGACTAATCAGCTTAAGAAAATGTTCTTAAAGATCGTACATAATCGGTTATACAAGAAATACGATGCTGCAATGGGACACACCAATTCAGCTTCAAAAATCAGTGTGAACAAGATATGCTTTGTATGTCTGGTACAAAGCTATAAAAGAATGTAATCTGATGACTAATATGAAAAATCATTTCATCGTGCACAAGCCGAATAACCATCAAGAACAACAAATAATTCAATCATATGTAATATAAATTCTATTTCATCAATATTAGATCATCCAATTGACAAAGCTCATAAAAATATACAGTAACAAATGACTTAAAAGATGTTTTATGCAATAAAACTACTAATAAACAACTATTACCTTCGACATCTTCGTCCATCAGTAATTTAAGAAAAGGTTTAACCAATATTAAAATATTAAAATGTCCAACAACACAAAATATTCAAACTGATGAAGGAAATATTAAAATAAATCAATCATCAAATGATTAAAAAAAACACTTTGATTTGTCTGATCCAGTTCATGTTAGATGATTTTGACGGATTTTGCCCAAATCAGTTACTATAAAGTCTTTCAGCAGTTGAAGTAGAAAAATGTGAAAATATTTCAAGTGCAGTAACAAAAATGATATTTTGGTCAGATAATGAGGAATGATGAATACGAAAACAACAGCAGAAAGCAGATGCTCTATGAAACATAAGAAAGTGAACTGAAACAACCACATAACCAGATAAGCAATGTGATGAACAATTTCACAGAAAAGTAGCCAATTTATGACAAATAATAAAAAAAAAGGATTCAAGTGATTACTTAGCTTCCAGAATGGAAATAGCAGAATTAGAAGCAGAAATCGAAGATCTTTAGCCTGGTGGATATAATACTAAATTTTATTTTCTTCTTTTTTTATCTTTTTTATCATACATCGCTGTCAAAACAAGTTTCTTAGAATCATCACGAACGCATTCCGCTATGATTCAAATAAAAATAGCCAAGAAAACAAAAACTATACTGACGTCATTATGAATTATTCTATTAAATACGGAAACAGATTAATTCAACATGATAATGGACCTTATTGTGGAAAATGAAAACGCAATCGAAACGCGAAATGCGTTGAATTGTTATCGTGGTAAACGTGCGTGCGGCAAGCGTAAAGAAAATAATGTCAAACGTCATTTTCGAAATTAAACATGAATAAATTTTTGGTAAATTTAAATTTAGGACAACTAAATATAGGTAAAATATATATATATATTTATTTGTGTTCTTGTTTATTTGAGTTATAAAATGTAATTCATAAATAATTTTATCTATGCTGAACGTAATGTTGCTTCTTGTATTCCAGCATTGATGACAATATTTGTGAAAAGTTCGATTGAGCTATGTTTATATGAAAACTATCTTGAGTAGAAAATCTCAAACAAGCACCAAGTCTTAATTTAGGTGTTTAAGATGATGATTTAGTTGGTGTCGGTATATTTTTCTCAATTTATTTTAATTCATATTCAAAAGCAGATATATTCAGACGAAAGTTTGTCGTACAACTAAAAGTACGTTTGTATATAAAATATGTAAATTGTTCCATATTTAAAATGTTCCAAAATTTTTACCTCTTATCGTTCATTTCAAAAATATTATTACAAATATTCCATAAATTTTGATTAACAAATCAGTATTATTAATTTGCTCAACAAAATATAACGT
This sequence comes from Argyra leucocephala, assembly GCA_963942445.1. NCBI lineage: Eukaryota > Metazoa > Arthropoda > Insecta > Diptera > Dolichopodidae > Argyra > Argyra leucocephala. The sequence goes on from OZ012678.1 coordinate 112,370,672, forward strand.
TACTCATCTATTTTTAATATTTTTTTATAAATTTTAAAACAATAATTTTATGTAATCAATAAAAAATTTTTAAACATCTCAGAAATAATTCAAATATTAACTTTCACATAACATATGTTCAAAATAAGTATTTTAAACTTGTTATTCAACGCGTGAAAATAAATTTTTCACGCGTTTTATACAATACCAATTCGAAGTGAAGTGAATACAAAGATTCACACGTTGTGTTCACCGTACGTTTACCACAACAAGGCTCAATATAAAGTCGATCGACTTCTTAAGCAGACGAGATGACATAAGAAGGCTAAAACCTCGCGATCTGATGGGATAAAATAAAAACATATGATCTTGTTTTTTAAGTCTAGTAATAATTTATTCAAATATGTAATAAGATTGTATTATAATAACCTAAAGGAAAAAAAAATTATCATAAAAAATATACAAATAAGAAATTAAAGATTTAAAATTCTACATACAGTTAACACTTGTCACAATGTAATATCAAAAGCATTTGATGAAATTAGATTTGTATAATAGTAATCTCTTGTAAATTAGAACAATGTCCGGAATTTAAAGATATATGTCATTTTTTATCAAATTAGTTAGTTAGTCAAATTAAAAGCCCACAGCAAACGACATTGATAAAAATTACTTGGGTTGTTTCACCAAAAATATATATCAAAAACTGCAACTAGCTCCTACGAATCCAGATGAAATTAAAACAATAATTGATTCTTTAAAACCAGGAGCTACTACGGGATATGACAGTATTTCCGCAAAATTAATAAAAAAATTCAATAGTCATTGATACCAACCCTGGTAAATTTAATAAATACTTCTATGGAAAATTCAGTTTTTCCAACTTCCCTTAAAGTGGCTAATGTTATTCCAATACATAAAGGAGGTGATACAACAGATTTATCTAATTATAGACCTATTTCTGTACTAAACTCCTTTTCAAAAATCTTTGAAAAAGTTGTGAAAAACAGACTTATAGATTTTATTAAAAACAATGGTGTCTTCAATAAAGAACAATATGGTTTTGAAGAAAGATCAAATACGACGGCTGCCTGTCTAGCGCTCACTGATTTTATCTCTAAAAACATAGATAAAAAACAATATACTGGATGTTTATTTATCGACCTACAAAAGGCATTTGACTGTGTTGATCATGATGTACTTCTGTTTAAATTATCGCTATTAAAGTTCAATGAAAATCAACTAAAAATTTTTAAATCTTACCTTACCAATAGAAAACAGCAGGTTCATTGCAACAACGTGTATAGTAGTTTAGAAACTATAAAACAAGGGGTACCACAGGGATCCATCTTGGGGCCTGATATTTTTAAAATTTATATCGATGACATCACCATGCTAAACCTTAATGGAATCATCCAACTTTATGCGGATGATGCTGTTATTAAATACTCCTGTAATACCGAGGAAGATCTAAAAAGCTCGATCGTAAATGACTTAAATTTAATTAATAAATGGCTACAAGTAACGCTCCACAAACATACCTTAAACAGTTGGATGTCATACATAAAAAAGCTATTAAAACTATTAATCTCTTTCCACCAAGATATCCTAGGGAATTATTATATAGTGAACGATACATAAGTTTGAATAACATATGTAAACGTGAAATGTACTATCTTGCATACAAAAATACAAACAATATGATTAAACACACATTTTTTACTCAATCGGAATATAGACATACATAGCCATAACACTAGGAATCGCTCAAATTTTTATCTTTCATTCTTTAGATCAGATATACAAAAAGCAAACTGCGTATACAAAAGCTTAAACATTTTTAACACTCTACCGAACGACCTAAAAAATATAAATTCATATATTTCATTTAAAAGGAAAATCAAAAACTCACTTGCGGCATAAAAATAAAAATAAAAAATAAAGAATAAAAATTAAAAATTACAGAATAAATATTATAAATAAAGTGTGAAAGGAAAGGAAAAAACTAAAAACTAATACGGAACACAAACTTTAAAACTTTAAAACTTAATTAGAATAAACTAAATAATGTAATAAGGAAGGAATGTTGAAATGCTGGTAGATATTAAATTTAGTATTAATAAATTTAGTATTATTGAATATTTAGGAAAATCTACTTTTTATTATTTAAAATTAAAACTTAATTTTTTTTTTATTTTTTTTTTATTTTTTGTTGATAACTTTTAAAATGTAACTAACTTAGGCTAAGGTCTGAATCTTTCTATATATTAATATTTTCTCCAATAATGAATAACTCAATGTATAAAATTTTGTTATACAAATACATATATGTATATAATGTAAACATTATTTTTTTGTTAATAAAGAAAAAAAAAAAAAAGCAGATAATGGTCACAGCTTCTCGTTGGTGATACAAAACCAAGCTACATTCCCAAAGTGATATCCTATCATACAATCTTGGCTCAATAAAAAAATTAAGTAAAAAATTAAAATGAAAAAACACAAAAGAAAATGATAAATTTATTTAAAAGATTTATTTATTCAAAATTTTGTTTTCGGTATTCATAAATTAACATTGTACATCAATTAATTGTACAATTTAATGGTCGAACAATTTTCTTTTCTAGTGGTGAAAGTTCCCCACAAACGACTTTCCAATATTGATACATCATATCTTGAACCAATAATTAATTTTTAATAAATATTCCTACAAAGAGTATAAAACAGTAGTTTGGCTTGTGTTTATTGCAAATACTATCTACCATATTCTCAGCAAAAGTGGCAAAAACTGTATTCGTTGTTGTTGACAAATCTGTCGCGTATATCTAACTAGGTTCTAGAAGACTGCCTATTATAATTCTGTCTAACATGAGTTATGGTTATATTTTACTACAAACCTACAATTGATCAAGTATGATTTTATGAGCAGATATAATCACAAGGTTGTTGGTAGAACATTATTAATTAGCTTAATTAAGTATTTTGTTGTTATTTTTTTTTAGATAATGATCAAATTAATAGGTTATTTAATTATTACTTATTTTTTTCTTTATAGAGTTCTTCATTAACACCATTAATATCTGGTCACTTTAAAAGAAATGGTAATTAAAAATCTTTTTAACTTCATTATTTTACTAATTTTTTATTTGTTATTAATTTATTGTGAGTATCTTATAGTTGACAACATTAGTTTTATTAGTCAACAATTTTGTTTATAAACATTTTTGTTTTGTATACATACATTCATATAAGCATATTATATTTAGTTTTAAGTGCAAGTGATAAAAATCATAAAAGGAAAGTAATCGAATACCTGAAAGGTGTTAAAAAAATATATAAAATATATATATATATATGTATTTATATACTCTATTATCCCTATTCCCTATTTTGTCCAAATATCTATACCTACCTACACATTAAAAATATATTTTTTATACCTATATGATTTTTTATTACTGGCATCTTGTTATCATAATAGTTGAGTTTCTTGTTTTTAAAAACAGTTTCGTTTCTGTTACGGGTACCTATTTGACGGTTTTTTACATTATTATTTTTTTTCCATTTTTCAATTCAACATAAAGAAATTTTTGTTTCTATAACTCCATAAAAATATATTTGTATGTTTGTACATACATTTATGGTGGTTTCTAGACTATTGGAACTGAGAAAAAAAAAAGAAAAACAAATTTGTTTGTTTTTTATTCTTTGGAATTTTGACTGAATTTTTGATTCTAAGAAATTTTATGATATTTTCTATGTGGGCGCCAATCATATGGTCTCATTTATTGTAACCCCGTAGATATGTTTGTAGTGCAATAACCTTTTTTTTGTTTTTTAAAGAAATTTGTATAACCATTTAAGTTGATTATTATAGAACAGTCTCCCATAATTTATGAATAATTTTATAAAAAGTAATAAAAAACAAAAATCAATAAAATAAAGCACTTTGTAAACGATTCTGTACCAGGTTCTATACGGTTATAAGTACATATACGAATTTATAGTTTTCATTCGATAATATTGTATCATGGCGTATGATATTTGATACATTTTTTGTATCATAGAATTATTGTATCGATATTGTATGGTTGGTCCCATTCGACTGAACCTTTCCGATCGTATTTATTTATGACTAATTGAAAAAATATTTTATCGTAATTTATGTATATTATTCTAATTCAGTAGTTACACAAGCCAATATATATTGTATTTTATAAAGTTACAAATCCATGGATACAAGTACACATGTTGCAATTTCAAAACGTGAATAGCTTTATATGTAATATTAGATTAAATAGCATCTTCAAAATACGTTTTTTGCTTATATGTAAATATGAATTTCAAGATTTACGGTGTTGTGCCTAATCGTACACTAATTAATCATAGACAAATTTTTTGATAGTTCAAATTGTCATTAAACAATGCAAAATTTTACATTACGAATTGAAAATATTCAATTGAATTAAAAACATCACATATACATATTAATTTTAATTTTCAATTAGAGTTGAACTATCATATCAATTTAAAGACACAAACCATCACAAAATTTCAAATTAGTCAATTCTAATTCAACTAGTAAGTTTATTAATTATAATCTAAGTTAAAGCGAAATTTAACGTTTTCAACAGAACAGGGGTTTAAATAAACTGATATTTTTCATTATCAACCAGTAAACAGTTTAATAAGATGTTTTAATAAGAAGTTATGGTTTGGTATGGTTTGAAAAAACCTTACCTTTTCTACCTTTTCCCTATATTTTTTTTTTTTTTTTTTTTTTTTTTTTTTTTTTTTCTCCTATTACTCCGCGTGGTAGCATAGGGCTTCGATAGTGAACCTCCATTCCTCTCTGTTGAGTACTACTTCCTTAATATCGTCCCAGGTATAATTGTTGACTGTTAATTCTTGATCGATTGTGCGTCTCCATGTGTTGTATGGTCTGCCGGGTCTCCTTTGTCCTTGTGGATTCCACTCTAGAGCTCTTCTTGCTATATCACTTTCTGATTTCCTTAGTGTATGACCTATCCATTTCCATTTTTTCCTATTTATCTGTCTGTTGATAGGTTCTTCTCCAGTTATCATCCATAAATCTTCGTTGCTAATTCTTGCCGGCCAGAATATTCTGCATATAATTCTCAAGCACTTGTTGATGAATACTTGTAGCTTCTGTTTGATTCTGACCGAAGTGAGCCATGTTTCACTGCCATATATTAATGTTGACTTAACACATGCTCTGAATATTGTTAGCTTTGTTGTTCTCGATATTTGGTTGCTCCGCCATATCTTCATTAGGCTCCCAAATGTTCTTCTTGCCTTATTTATACGGCTGTTGACATCTTCTGTTGCACCTCCTCTTGATGTTATAATGCACCCCAGGTAGTTGAATTCTTCTACGTATTCTATCTGTTGTCCACTCACTGTTATTGGCTCACTGTAACTATTGTTTGTCCTCATTGCTTTGGTTTTCTCGATATTTAATTCCAGTCCCGATTTCTTTGCTTCTTCCTGTAATCTGTTGACTTTGTTCTGTAGGTCCCTTTGATTTTTTGATATGAGGCATACATCATCTGCGTAATCTAAGTCTTCTAAGTTTCCGAAGAGATCCCATTCTATTCCGTTTATTCCAGTGCAAACTTCTCTTAGAATGTCGTCTAGTATTGTGTTGAAGAGAAGTGGAGATAGTGGACATCCTTGTCTAACTCCTATATTGGTGTAGAATGGATCACTGATCTTACCTCTGTGTTGAACTGTTGTCTCTGCATCTTCATACATCGCTTTGATGATGTTGATGATTTTTTCAGGAACTCCTTTCTTTGTAAGTGTTCTCCATATTGCGCATCTCTTGACTGTGTCGAATGCTTTCTTAAAATCTATGAATAGTAGATATAGTGGGGCATTCCATTCCACTGATTGTTCAACTATGACCCGTAAAGTATTTGCCTGGTCTACACAGCTTCGGTTTGGTCTGAAACCTGCCTGCTCTTTCCGTAGTATTGGTTCTAGTACTTCTTCTAATCTTTTCTTTATAATAATTGCTATTATCTTATGAATAGTATTTAGAACCGTGATTCCTCTCCAGTTGCTGCAATTTGCCAAGTCTCCTTTCTTAGGTATCTTGACAATCATTCCTTTCTTCCATGATGGTGGTATATTCTCTTCTATCCATGCTTTCCTGATGTGGGGTTCAATTGTTTTTGCGAATAAGTCAGGGTCCAGTTTGGCTATTTCTGCTGGAATTCCATCTTCACCTGTTGCTTTGTTGTGCTTCAGGATATTGATTGTAGCTTTGATTTCTTCTATATTTGGAGCTTGAGTAGATATTGGCAGTCCCTCAGTTGGGTAGATATTTGCATTGTCTCTGTTTCTTATGTCTGCTTCATTATTTGTACTTTCTTCGTTGCTCAGTTCTTGGAAATGTTCTCTCCATCTCTTTAATTGATCCTCTAAGTTTGTGATGAGCGCACCATTTTTATCTTTAATTGGTTTGTTTTGTTGTTCCGACTGGTTAGTTAAGTTCTTGATTATGCGATGCAATTCTCTCAGGTTATGTTGCTGTGCTGCTTTTTCTGCTTCTCCGGCTAAATTTTGTAGAAATTTCCTTTTATCTCTTCTTGCTGCTCTTTTTACTGTTTTCGCTATTTCTTCATATTCTCTTCTTGATGCCATCCTGTTGTTTATCATTTTCTTCATTTCACCTCTTCTTTTAATCAAGGCCCATGTGTTATCGGTTATCCAGATTTTTCTTTGTGGTTGTGAAATTCCAAGATTTTGTTCGCTTGTTTGGTTGTAAATTTCCAGAATCTCTTCCCAAGTGTATTCTCTATTATTTCTAATATTTTCTCGTAACGCCGTAACTATGTCAGCTCTTACTTGCGGATTTTTTAAGTTGTTTATATTTATTTTCTTCTTTCTATATCTTCTGCCTCTTCCTTGTTGGCTTAGTTTCATTCTGAAGTCCCCAGTTAGTAATTCATGATCGCTGTGTATATCTGCTCCCCTTCTATTTCTCACATCTAACATTGATTGTTTCCACTTCTTGCTGATGCATATGTGATCTATCTGATTTCTTGAGATCCCGTTTGGTGTTGTCCATGTGTATTTGTGGATATCTTTGTGTGGAAATAGACTCCCTCCGATTGCTAGGTCGAAAGTCTGACACAACTCTATCAATCTTTCCCCGTTGTTGTTTCTTTCTCTTCCTAACCCGTGTTTGCCCATTATCTCCTCAAGTCCATTGTTGTTAGATCCTATTTTCGCATTCCAGTCACCCATTAATATTATGATATCTCCCCTATTTATGAGTGCTAGCGTTGTTTCTATTTGTTCGTAGAAGTCATCCTTAATATGGTCTTCAGCGACATCTGTTGGTGCATAGCATTGAATTATTGTTACATGTCTTGTCATATTTCGAAATCGCCCTATAACAATTCTATCCGAGACTGCCTTCCACGAAACCAATGTTTGTCTCAATTTCTTTGATATTAGTATTCCGACTCCACTTTCACCCCCTGTTTCCCTTCCACTGTAAATTACCATGTTTCCATTCTCCGTGTTGATTTCTCCGGTGTTGTTCCATCGCATTTCACTTATACCTAGGATGTCTATGTTGTAAGTAGCCATTTGAGCTTCCAATTGCGAGAGTCTTGAAGCTTCTCTAAGTGTTCTTACATTCCATTGTGCAATTCGGGTCCTTTTTTGAGTGCCAAAGGTCGTTATCAAGTAGTCATTCGTGTATCCCTATATTAAATCAATATAATTTAGTTTTTTTTTTAAACTATTTTTCAACTGTGAAGTCCACCATTTCAGCAAAAGAGGAAGCAGCAAGAAAGCAGCTGTTGAAATCCTAAATATTAAACTCATTATACCTATATTAATTTTTTGTTATTAACTTATATAAGAACACTGTTGCATTTAGATAATTAATTATTTTTTTTTTTTAATGTTGACAGTAATATAGGTAGAATTACCTTTTCGTGCTTAATTTAAGTACGGTATTGTAATTTTTTATTAAAAAATTTTTCTAGTATTTTTATTTGGAAAATTTAAAGGTGTACTAAAAAACTGTTCGACGGAGAGCCTTCTTTTTATAGAAATTTAAATGTCCTTTAATTACATTTAGGTATATAAAAATAATAATAATGTTGCATTACGCAAAATGAAAAACTTTTGGAATTTATTAAAAAATTATTGGAATTCAATTCACATATTGCCAAAATAAAAAACATGAATATTAAAAAAAAATAATTTTGTTAACGCACTACTACGATACACATTACATTAAAGCTTTACCGAAGTATACCTATACCTAGTTATATTTAATGATGAAAATAAAACTAATAATGTTACGCACTCTCTTGAAATTTGTAAATAGGATGTCGTAGATGTGGTTGTGGTGTGTTGATTTAGGAAAGCATAAGCTGTATTATCTTTCTTTTTCATTTTAATTTTCATATACGGCAATCTTAAAGAATGTATAGTACTATAGTAGTTTTTAGTTGTTTTAATTAATGAAAATATTTTGTTAAAATTCCGCTAGATTTTACTCTTAAAGACTATTTAGTTAGTAAATCATATTCTAAAAAAATTATTTTTCTCCACCTAAAATTTTAATGTAAAATCTAAATCACTATCATGAAATAAATAAGATACAAAAAAAATCAGCGAAAATAAATCTTTCATCATTGAAATAAATCTTTATTTATTTCAATTCTTTACTTATATGAACAAAAGGTTCATACTTGCAAACACAAAGATAAAATCAAATTAATTATTTTTTTGTTTTTTCATATTCATAACATTTCAATCGTTGCTCTATCCGTCACAGACCACACCCACACTTGCATCAAAAATATTATAAGAAGCAAAAGCCATTCATTTGATTGCTCATTAAAATTTTACTTGATATTTGGTAAAACAAAATTATTGAGAGAGAAAGAATATAAGATACAAAGAAAATAAATGAAAAAAGGAAACGAAAAATGTTTTTTGTTTTGCAAATGTGGTGTGGTGAATTGAATTTCAATTTACTTTTCAGAAGTGTTTTTTTTTAATCTTCTTATTTTCTCTCATTTTTGGTGAATAGATTAAACAATTTTGAGGTGAAATGTTGACAACTAACTCTATTATAATATTTAAAATAAAAAATGATGAAAATGGAAAAATCACTAAATAAAACTGTAGACTGGGATCTCAGGGTTGTTCGCAATGTAAGCATTTTCATTATGAGGAGACTTATCCTCCAGTAGCAAAATTAACTACATTAAGAGTAGTTTTACTAGCTATTGCAGTTCAAGGAAAAATGCACATTCATCAAATGGACGTTAAATCAGCTTTTCTCAATGGAAATCTAGTAGAAGAAATGTTTATGAAACAACCTGAGGGTTTCAAAAACGGAACATTAGTTTGCAAGCTATAAAATCACTGTATAGTTTAAAGCAAGCTTCTCGAATGTGGAATACTACCTAGATCTGATGAATTTTTAAGAAAATTAAAGTTTGAAAAAGCAAAATCCAATTATTGTCTATATTATAAAAAAATTCAAAACAATATAATATACCTACTGCTATACGTCGATGATTTGCTCTTAGATGGGAAAAAATTTAACCGAAATAGAATTTATCAATCAATAATTTAGAAACGAATTTGAAATGACTGATTTAGGAAAAGTAAAATATTTTCTTGGAATAAGAATTGACTACAATCCTCAGAAAGGTATGAAACTAATTTATATAATATAAATAATATGAAAATATGCACTACAATTTGCAGGCGAATATTTTATTGTCTGAAATTAGTGTGTAGAAAACTGTTGAGAAAATAAAATTTAAACTTTTACTACTTTGAAGATCCATAGACTCAATAACTATAATTAAGATAATTGAAATCACATCCGTATAATATAACGCCTATCTAACACTATCACTATCAAATATAAGTAACAACTTAACGCTATTCATATTTAAACCATATAATAAGTAGTTCATCGATATTAAATATACCATTTAAATAATATCTAGTAGAACGACTAGATATTACAAATACTGTGTTTGATACTCACAAATAGAAAAGCGTTCAGCGTTGTGATAATAACAACAAATTGAACTTTTAATAATCAAAAATCAAATTATGTCAACTAAAACAATGTAATAAAAGTCCGCATTTATTTTGTTAATAAGAAAAACAAAATAATAAAAGGCATCAAGTTGTTTGACTTTTGCTTATACTTTTTTTGTGTACCAAAATTATATAAAAGAAGGTATGAATAAAATTTATAAAAGAATTATTACAACAAAATGTATTGATACCAAAACAATTTAAATCTGTAAAAATTTTTGTATCGTGCAGCAGCACCTTAATATTTAAATTAAAAAAAATGTGTCTCTGTACAGTAGGGTCACGATAATGCAAAACTATATTTTTCAAATTTTAAATCATTTTGAATTTTCAAAATTTCCCCTAAATTAATAAAATAATAATAATATAAATATGATAAATACAAGAATATGACAAAACATTTTATAATTATAATTTTAAATATTTGATTTGAAAATTTGATTAAAATGAATTGAAGTCAGTATGAACAAATTCAAAAATACAACGCTTATCTGGATGGCTGGGCATTAAGAATACAACGCAAAATGAAGAAGCAGATGTCCTTGCAAAAACAAGTGCGAACAATCAATTCTTAGGACAAGAGCTAAGTCTTGCTCGTTGAAACGCCCACCTACAAAGAATGGTTTCAAAGTGAGAATTAAACTACAGAAACCCAAAACGTATTGGATAGTTGCCAAGGACTTACGCAGTCTACAACCTTTTTCAAACTAAGTATCCAACGACTGAATCAAGTAATCAGGGAAACTAAATCCAATGTCAGAATGCTGACATATGGTTTATCACAGATCATGGCACATTTAACAAGCTCCTCTGTTCAAAATTGATGCAGATCCTGCTTAGAAAAAGAGAAATCCTTCTCTCATATTCTATTTGTTTGCGACGCCATAATTCGTTAGACATAAATATTTCCAAGAATACACATCATCTAGTCCTGAATTTGACATCCAAGCAATAATAGAGCTCATCAAGGACATAGAGCTAAAATTCTAATATAATAAACAGGGAAGTACAATAGATCTTAATAAATCGAGCTTAAATAGAAATCCCCATTAACAAAAAAAACAAAAAGTACATTCGCAAAGTACATATATAATTTCTGCTTTTCCTCGCTAAAATTAAATTAAAGTTCATTTGTTGTTTTTTTAAATAAATTATTACGTATGAGGTTGTTGTTTAAGATAAATCAATAAAAAAAAAACAATTATATATTGTCACGCATTAATTTAAATTATGGAAAACAATTCATAATGAAATTGAGTACGATTCATTATCAAGCTTCATCAAATTTCGAGAAGTAGACGAATACTAGTTTATTTTTATTTTTAAACTGTTTATAACCACATGAAATGATAATCCGATTATTGCGCGTATGTCAATTTAAGAAAATAAATGTATTTATATAAAAGTTTTGGCCATTATTTTACACTTCTATTTTCTCATCTGATTTTTATAAGACACATACACTACACATGCATGTATACAAGTTTTGAATACAATATATTTTTATTATAATATATAATTTCCAATGTAGAGATGGTGCATAAATAAATATATAGATAATACTAATTAGCTAGCATATCAATTTCGACTTAGTTTAGATTAGTTTATTTAATTTTATTAGTTCAATAAAAAACTATTATAACATCTATATTTAAAACAAAAAATTTGTTTACTACCTACTTATTTAAAATTTAAGAAGTAAATAAAATTTAAATGCTTTATATCTCATTGTTTGACTTGAATTTCAAGATAGATTTGAAAACAATTGTTACAAAAATATATTATGCCTGGATCGCAAATTTTTGTAATTATATCATTTGGTCCGTCCCCTTATAGGTCGTTATAAACGGGGCTTACTGTAGTTATTTATTGACTAATAAAAAAAATATTTTTATATTATCGAAAATTTTAGATTAACAAAGATATAGATAATATCATGATATTATACTGTATATATAATATTTAAAAAATGACCCATCCCATCATAGTAGCATTAAATACTGATAATCAAAATAGAATATTTTTGATAAGATAATTAGTTTGATTAAATAGGATTATGCACACAAAGAGAATAACAAACGTAACTTTTCAGAAAATTTTAATTTTTATGTCCAAATGTGACATTTTTAATATGATTTTTTATTACCATTAAATGAGACTTATTAATTATACCTATAAAAAATTCGATTTTTTTCAACGCCCATGTTAAACACATAAATTATAAAGAGCTTTACTACAAAAGAAAATTTTTTTTTTTAACTCAGCGATCAAAAAAAAAAACATTTCCTAATAAAAAAATAACAGTTCTAAATATTATACTGGTAACATTAACACTTTAATAATTGACTCACTTAAAAAGGTTTGTAAGAAATTAAATGTTTATATAGGCATTTTGTGATATTAAAAACTCTTTAAGTGTTTATGTTATTCGTCTTGTCAAAGACATACATACATGTATCAATATTTAAATAGCCATTTATAGAATTTTATAAAATTTTCTACTAATTTTCACAGACCTAGAATTAAAGAAAATAATTTTACAGCTTGGTTGTAAAAATTTATTGATAAACTAAAATAAGATCTTCAATTTGAAATATAAATCAATTATCATCCAAAATTAGATTATTTACAAAAATTAGTATTAATAGTGTTATATAAGGCAATTTGAACTGCGTGGACATTAAAATGATTAGCAACGATAACAACTTTTTCTTTCGGCACCATAAAAGTTTACAGTGTTATGGTGAATTCGCACTTTGTGTGTCTATATCAAAAAGCAAATATAAATAGATTCGATAATTTTGCAATAAAATTACAAGGAAATCATTTTAATATTGCCCTACCTATAAACCTTCGAAAATAGCCTAATATCACACACACACACTACCAGAACGAGGCGTTATTAACAAATCTTTAGAAACGGGATTCATAGCACCCGAATATTTTATTTACTTAGATTCAAAAGATTTCATCCAAAATCTAAATCCAAAATTTCCCAATATTATATAATTACATTAAATTTTTAGCCGGAATACCTATCATGTTAAAATTTCATATAATTGTAATAAAAAAGGACGAGCAAATCAGTAGAAAATATTGGTAGTTGTACAATAAATTAACGAGGAGAAGAAAATTTAATACAAATACTTTATTGATTTATGTTTTCACAAGAAGTGATGAATGAATGCTGTCAGTTAACCAACGTATTGATGGGATGAAGGTCTTGTAAATGAGGCTTTTTTCAATTATGTATTATAATTTTTAAAAAGAATAATTCAAAAGATCTAATGAATACAGACATATATGTATACTTTCTTCCATATCCAAAGTATTTGGAAAAGCTGTTAAGTGTAGAAGGATAAAATAAATTTTCAATTCAAAATCCCCATAAACAACTTTTATACTGTCACTGGCCGTTTCTCAGGCTAAAGTAATACATATCCAAATTTCAGTACTTCTTGGGTACCTATGTTTATGTAAGTATTAAACATTTCCTTTGATTTGAATTTCAATTTGTTAAAATGTTCTAAAGACATTGTTCCAGCTTGCATAACTTTGGATGTATGGTAGATATTTGTATGGGCATTATTTTGCTAATACGATTTTCTTTAACCCTCTGTAGGTCAAGGCAAATTTAAAAATAGATACTCTATCAAAAACATTTATTTTTCTAAAATATATTACAAGGATCTCGTGAAGAATTTTAAGATCGGAGTGATCACCTTTGTATAATAATTTGATTTAAATCCTGATGTTTTCAAGTAAAATTTTTTTACTTTTTTTTTAAATTTTTGAATTGTATGTGTTAGATAGACCGCAAATTGAAAAAAATCAATCAATGGGAAAAACGGTTTATTTAACAAACCTACTAGTAGTGTTTTTATGTTAATGAGTGTTTCATACATTTTTGATACAGAATGCACATTTTTTCTATCTGTGCTACAGAAATGCACATTAATATACAATATTAAGGAGTTCAATATTGGTGAACAACTGACCGGTCCTAAAGTGGAACCCATACCCATCTTATGAATTTCATCGATAAAAAACCCGACACATTCATAGACATTTATCCATGAACATTTTCGGTCAAATTAAATTAATATACATTTTTTTTAATATTGTTTACATATTGTAACTCATAAGGATGTTAATAAATAAAAAAAATAAATAATACATACATAAAGACTTTCTCCGGAACCCGTTATAAGCTACGGAAGTAAAATAAATCCTAGTATTTTTTCTTTCATTCCGAGTTTAAGAGAATTCTATTGTTCATTCTAATTGTATGTTGTGCACAGACTTATATATTTGTAATCTTCTCATTCTGTGACGTTATTTTTCTTTGGGAGTGTTATATAAATGTTGTTCTCAATCACTCGCTATTCGTATGATTCTGGAAATATAAATTCAGGTAAAAATAAGTTTTACTTCATCTAGAAGCTTTATCTTATCTGGATTTTTTATCATCAATTAATTTTTAAATCATCAAGCACAAGGTAATTAATGGAGTTTTGCTTATAATTTAAGAACTTCTCTGTTGTGTTGAATCTGGTGTCGATAAATAAATTTCTTACATATTTTTCACATTTTAATTAAAAGCTTTTCATTTGTATTATCGCTGTTATTTCTTTTATTGTTAATTTTTATAATTTTTTTGATTTTTTGTGCAGTCGTACCGAGTTATTGACTTGCTCTTGTTATTGAGTTCCTTCTTTCATTCAATAATTTTAGGATTCGTTCTGGGATTCAAATTTTTTTTACTTACATCTGAACGAATTTTCAGTTTATTCAATGAGTTCCATAGTGGATTTTTATTTTTAAATTAGTTCCAATTAATTGTTGTCAATATTATCATCTTCATTTCTGCAATCTATGGTTGTTGTACTATTTTTTGATTTATGTTTTTTTTTTAAATTTTATTGCTTCATGTCTGGTAAAATCAAATGTGGTTTGTATTTGCTATTCTATTGGATTATATTTTTTTATTGTTTCAATCTATATTCACCATATACTTATTCGTAAAATATTTTAGCACTTTTAAATGTGTTTCGGAATTCATTCATCTTATTTTTATGGAATCTCCACGTGTATAATCTTAAGTTTCGTAACTTTCAATAAATATTTATTAGGACTAGTTTATTTAACGTTGACAAAAAATATTGTTTCCTATATGCCTTTATTTTTCCGCCATTTTCAGGCATTTTTTATGTCTTCACCATATTCATTTTCATTAGCTAACAAACTATGTGGTTGTTATATAATGTAATAATAATTATAATAGTACCTTCTTTTCTACTATTTAAAATTTAATTATTGATTTCATAACATTGAATTATTTAAATATTTATTTTATTATTTTCCCTGATATTTTAAAAAATATACGGTTTTTGCTACATACATAGTGTAATATGGCAGTGTACGGTAATTAATTATATATTTTTTCTGTGATTTTCTGCCAATTTTAATAACTACTATTTCAGTGCAGATAAATTACGATATTAATATTTGGCAAGTTTTATATTTTTAATGTATTTTTACAACACTATTTATTATAATAATTATATTGCTAATTATTAAAATTTTAAACTTTCATTTTTTAAATAGATATGTTAAATTACGTTTATTAGTTACCGTTAACATTTTTCAACTTTTCATTATTGATTTCATTTCCAAATATTTCACAATTTCAATTCACAACTTTTTTATCTATTCGTCATATGATTAATGTCAAATTAGTAGATAGCTTAACATAGGGGGCCGGGACAGCAAAAAAAAATAAAAAATTATTTCAATTAGCAAAATGACTTGGTTTAAATCAAAAATTTATATAATTTTATTAATTAAATTAATAACTTTAATAGATTTTATATCATGTGATGAAATTCTAGGATGTGGAGGTTTTATTAAAAGCCATGCTGATATAGATTTTTCAAAAGTTGAAATAAAATTGTAAGTAGACAAAAAAAAAATAATTTTCCACGATTTCAATTTAATTAGACGTGTAAAATATTGAATTTGTGTCATTGAAAGTATAAAAAATTTCGAGATGAGATTTTATTTATAATTTGGCTTATTTGCTAATAAGTAGAAAATTTTTAAATATTTTTTTACAAAAATAAATCAGAATTATTAAGATATGAATATTAAATATTTTTTAGGTTAACTAAACAAGGTAGCTTAAAAGATAAGACTGATTGCTCACCATCGAATGGATATTATTTTCTACCGGTTTATGATAAAGGAGAATACTTATTGGAAATTTCTCCACCACCAGGTTGGAGTTTTGAACCAGAAAGAGTGGTTTTGAATTTTGATGGTAAAACTGATCTTTGCAGTCAAGGTAAATTCTTCGATTCTTTATTAATAAAATCAAGGTATTTTGAGTTAAATTACCAATTATTATTTTAGGAAAAGATGTTAACTTTGTATTCAAAGGATTTGGTATTACTGGAAAAGTAAATGTATTAGGCCAATCAATTGGTGGGGCTAAAGATGTTACAGTTGTACTTAAATCAGAAGATGGAAATGATATTCGTAAAACAAAAACTGATTTGAATGGAGTGTTTTCATTCACACCAATTATTCCTGGAAAATATATTATTCGTGCTACACATAATTCATGGCATTTTTCTAAATCTGAACATACAGTTATTGTTAAAAGTGGAAATACTGAATTACCTGAAAATTCTTTAATTGTAAGCGGTTTTAATGTTCAGGGTCGTTTTGAAAATATTGGTCCAGCTAGTAAAAATATTAAAATTATATTGGTAGAACAAAATACTGGAAAAGTAAGTTAAAAAATTAATTAAATTAATTGGAAATTAAAATAAAATATATATATACATATATATGTATATATATAAATTACAGCAAATTGATAGAGTTGGGATTGAGAAAAATATTGAATATTCATTTAAAAATGTAAAACCTGGCTTATATAAAGTGCTGCCATTAGTAACAGACAAACAATTAACTATAACCTTCAGTCCAGAAAGTTTTGAATTCAAAGTTGAAAAAGATAATTTACTTCTGAAAAAATCATTTGAGGTGAACTACAGACTTAAAAAATTTTAATAAAATAAATTTTTATAGAAATTGTTTTGTAAATTGTAGATATCAGGATTTAAAGTATTTGGCAAAGTTTTAAATTCAGTTGGTGGTAAAGGAGTTTCTGGTGCTGAAATCAAAATAAAAGGAGAAGTAGTAACAAAAACTGATTCAAATGGAAATTTTATTTTGAGCAATTTACCAGAAGGCAATTACAAACTTGATATTTCAGCGGAGAATTTAATATTTTCAGAAAAAGTATCTAAAATATCAATTGATAATCCAAATTTGGGTGAATTTATTGTATCCGGATTTAAAATATGTGGTGAAGTAAAATCTGATGTCTCTTATGATGTTGAAATAACAAAATCAGATTCAACATTCCATACAACAACAGCTACAGAAAATAATAAATGGTGTACATTCTTAGCACCAGGAACATACTCTGTTGAAGTTTTGACAACTGAAGAAGATAGATCCAACGGAATCCAGTAATAAAATATTTATAAATTGTTTGAAAATGAATATAATTTTTATTACTTGAAATATTTTAGATTTTTCCCTTTGAAGCATACAATAGAAGTTACCAATTCTCCTACCCTTTCGGGTATAATATTTTCTCAATTAAGAGCAACATTAAATGGACAAATAAAGTGCTTACCAGATAGTTCTGAAAGTTGTAAAAATATTGAAGTAACATTACATTCATTAGACTCTAATGGTAGACCAACTGGTCAAATGGTAACAACAACAAGTGAAAGTAAGTTTTAGTAATATAAATACTGAAATAAAATTATTTCACAATTTATTTACTTAATTTTTTAGATCGAAAATATCAATTTTTAAATGTATTACCTGGACCATATGAACTAACAATACCACAAACCAATTTGTGTTTCGAAAGTAATAAAATTTTAATTAATATTGCATCCGCTGTCGAAACTGCATTAGATTTTATTCACAAAGGTTATGAAATTTCAATAATTTCCAGTCATAGAAATACTGTAAGTATTTTCTCTTACTATAAAAATTTGCTAGGAATATTTAATTTTTGTTCTTATTTTTTTAGCTTAATTATAAATGGAAATCTCCATCTGAAAAAGAAAAATCGAACATACAATCTCTTAAAATAATGTCCGGTGTAAATACTTTTTGCGTTTCCAAATCAGGACAATACACATTTACATTAGATGGTTGTCACACATATCTTTCTGATGTTCCAAAATCGTTTACAACAAATGATAAAAATCCTGTTGTTTTAACAGCTGTAGCTCATAAAATTGGTATCAGAGTTTTATCACCAGAATCAAATATTATGTCATTAAAATTACAAATTGAAAAATCATCTGGGAAAGAAATTGTAACTCCTATTTCAGAGTCTCATAAAGTTGATAGTTATTATTCATATCGATATGACATGTATTTAAAACCTGAAGAACAAATTATTGTAACACCACAGAGTAACATAATGTTATTTAAACCTGAAGTAAAAGAATTAGTTGGTGGTAGTGATTGTATAGATGTTGCATTTAATTTTATTGCTGTAAAAGGTTTAATAATTGAGGGTAAAATTGATCCTCCAATATCAGATGCAAAAATTACCTTAAGTTTCCCTCATAATCCTGAAATTCCACAACAGCAAAGTATATCATCAGCCAAGGGCATATTTAAATTTAATCCAATTGATGAGAGTTTAGAATTTGATTTATCAGCAGAAAAAGAATCTTATGTTTTTAAAGATTATGATAAACAATTGAATGTTTTTAAAGCCCATAAATTATGTGATGTTGTTGTAAGTGTTAAAGATGAAGCTGGTAATAAATTAGGAGGAGTTTTGTTATCATTATCAGGAGCAGAAAGTTATAGAAAAAATATGATTACTGGTGATGACGGTACTATTAAATTTCATTCGTTATCACCAAGTGAATACTTTTTGAGACCGATGATGAAGGAATACAAATTTGAACCAAATTCTAAAATGATTGATATTAAAGATGGTGAAACAATTAAAATTGAATTAGTGTAAGTTTTAAATATCTAAGTACTATGAATTATATTATTTACTTTTATTTTTATTCTGATCAGAGGTAAACGTGTTGCTTATTCGGCTTTCGGTACTATTACATCATTAAATGGAGAACCATTCTCTGGTGTACTTCTTGAAGCCATTTCTGATGAAAAATGTATGCATCACCAAGAAGAATCTTCAACGGAACAAAATGGACAATATAGAATTAGAGGTCTTCAACCAGGTTGTAAATATATAGTTCGGCCGAAAGAAGGTGAAGCAAATAGAAATGTTGAAAGATCAATACCAGAAAGTCGTACAGTCGAAGTTATATCACAAGATTTAAATAATATTAATTTAATAGCAATAAGTCCAATTAATTTCGTTGACATAATAGCTCATGTCCATGCTTCTTCAAATGATTTCTATAAATCTCTTCGTATTCAATTATATCGAAAAGGTAATTCTGATAGTCCAACTTATTCACAAAAAGTTGAAAGTCCAATAAATGTTAAAGCTCGTTTTAATCCTGGTATTATGGTATATTTTCCAAGAATTCCTCTTGATGGCAAAACCTATTTTGTTGAATTGAAAACAACATTATCTGAACGAATTTATAAATTTAATTTACCATCAGAACAATTTATTGCCAATAAAAGTTCAGTTTATATTGAAATGAATTTTGAACCTGAACTTCGAGCAGCAGAAGGTGATTTAAATCAAAATTCAATTTCTGCTTTACTTTTAGTTGGATTAGTTGCAATAGCATTCTTTAAACAAGATTTAGCTATGGATTTCTTAAATTTTATATGGGTACGAGTAACTAATTTAGTACAAGATTTATTACAAAGATCAAATAATAAGAAGAAAGAAATTAAACTAAGTGATAATACAGCAATTAATTACAAAGAAATTGAACAAATTGCTGATGGTATTAATTCAATTAAAAAGAAAAAGGTTAAAAAGATTTAAATTTTTCAAAATTTCATTTAGTTAATTAATAGTTTTATATTTTTGTTTTGGTGAAGTACGACTATCAGGTTTGGACTGTTAAAAAAAGAAAAAAAAAAAACGTAAATAAGTTTATTTGTTTTGTTGAGATTTTTCATTTAATTAATATTAAACATTTGTATTTATATAAAAAGAAATAATAAAGTAAAATAAAATTATAATAAATATTATATATTTATTTTAAAAATATTATATTGTTTAATTTGGTAAGTTAAATTAAAAATTTCAATTTTAAGGATTCTAAACAAGTTCATGCAATTCCCAGTTACACATAATGTTGAAAATATAGGAAGTTTGCTTCACAGAAAGATGAATTTCAATCTAAAACTACATTTCCAATCGTCTCAATGAGAATCAGATATAAGTATATATACATAAAGAAAAAAGTCAACTGAAATTTTGTATTCGAAAAGAAAGTGATTAATTGAGTTCATTGTCCAAAAATCACATAAAATAGTACAATCCAATAATTTTTTCAAATTTAAATACAAAACTAGAATTAAATTATAAAATTTATTTAATCTTTTATTTTAAATATTTATTAATAAATAACACATAAAACACATTCAAATACTAATATAATATTTTAATTTAAAAATAAAATAGTTAATTATAATTAAATAGGTCTAAAATTAATTTCTAGAAAAAAAAAACATTCACTGACTTAGTTTTAATTTTAAAAGTCTATTAAAATTGGTACAATTCAAATAATAACAATAAAATAAAATACAAATTATCATTTTAAAAACACAATAAAATGCAACTCGATTAAATTTTATTATTATCACTTCGATTGCAACAACATATAAATAAATAAATAAATAATTTAATATTATCATCATAAAGCTACACGAATATAATATTTATAGTCACATTTAGAAAGGTGTAAATTTAAATTAAATTAACACATTCAATTCATTTATAACGATTAGTTTCTTCTAATAGGTGCTACTCTTAATTTTGATCTGGATCTATTTAATAACGTTTGAGCAATAATATTTTTCTTTTTTACACTCCCATTATTATTAACTTCCGGTTGATTTTTTCGCACTTCATTCATATCTGAAATTTCCTTATTTAAATTTTCATTATCATCTTCATTATTTACTTCTGTACTACTAATATTATTACTCTCAGTTTCATTTTCATTTGCAGAAGGTGTTAAATTTTGAATATCATTATTTGTATCATGTGAATGAACGATTACATTTTCTTCCATCGAATCTTCATATTCTTTTACTGGATTATGTTCTTCAATAAATCTACATTCATTATTAAATGTTCCACATTCTTCGAATGATCGAACTTCATTTGAATTTCTTAAATACTTTGTAAATATTCCTTTACCAAGTACACGAAATACAAGACTTGTTACTGGTGTTCTTTTCGATTTATATTCCCATTCGCATACAAAACGTTTACGGCAAGCATCGGAATCGACTCCAAGAAATGCAAAAAATATATTTGAAATCCTATATTTTGTAAAAAAAAAAAAATATAAAAAAAGTTAATTTGTAATTAAATTTAATTGTAAATTATAATTTACTGGTCTTCAGAATCAAATTGGCGTGATTCACGTTTTGATTGTCGTTTCCATTTTTTATCAGATGCAAAATGTTCTGTTCCCGAAATTGATGATGGTGATGAATCTAAATATGATGTTGATGATGATGAATCTAAAAATGATGATGGAAACCCTCCTGTAGAATGGAAATCATGATGTGGATCAAATGAATAACTTGGTGAATTGTATGGTATATGATCATGACCAGACCATAGGGGACTTGAAATAAAATAAAAAACATATGTATATAAATTAAATTATGATTTAAATTAGATTTTTTTTTAGTTTTATATTTACCCATGGCTAAAAGGCATAATAGGTCCTTCATGTATTATTTCTTTTGGACAGTTTCTATTACCCCAAATATATTTTGCTCCCCAAACAACTGCTGTTCCAACTATAAATGCAATAATTACCGCTTTTACTTTCAACCAATATAAAATGGCCAGTGCATGAAAACCAAATCCAGACCCTGAAAATAAATTTGAATGTATAGCATTAAACATTAATTAAATTGATTTGATTTGTTAATTAATCTAATAAGAAAATCTGCTTCTATTGGACATGTGTAAGGAATGACATGTATAAATATAAATTATGAAATTTTAAAATTATAGTGAAAATTATATTTTAATTTAGATATTAATAAATTAATTTCTCACTAGACAAGGGTTTTAAATTTTTAATAAGAAATCAATTTATTAATTTCTAAATTAAATATAGTATTTACTATAACTTACTGTAATTTAAAATTTAGTTTTGGCTTTACTAAGTGGCAGTTTGATTTGGTTTTTATAACTCACATAATGGTTTAAAGAAATTTATAACCTATATGTATGAGTTTTAAATTCAAGCTAGTAGCTGTAAAGATAGTAGCGCACTACATATCTACTGATGAGTAGTGTTGATGAACAAAACAATCTTAATTTTAATATTAAATTTTTTAAAAGTAACAAACTCTTCTACTTCAGAGTGCATTCAAATTCCCAAAATGTATGTCCAAAATTAATTTAAACAAAAGACTAAAGAGGGAAACTTGAAATTTTATAAAATAGCTTTGTTTTATTTTATCACTTGTAATTAACAGTTTTGATGTGATGGTTATCTTCAATGATTGCAATAACACTATTTTTCATAATATTTATTGATTACAACTTACAAAGTACATGCGGAAGAAAATGTTTATATTTATAAGAATATTTTTTCTTCTTAGTGATACTACGCTGTTCGTCATTATCAGCTTCCACAAAATAAATTATAAAAAATAAAATCAAAAATAACTGAAAAATTAATTTCATATTTTATTTTGTATAAAAAAAAAAAATAAAAAAAACTTTAACTCGAATAATTGAACTGAAAATTGCAACTATTGCAATTCCCTGTTTATTAGCCATTTATATACGATGTAAAATGAAGGTTTTATTATTATTATTATTTTTTTTTTCTTCTTTTGAATGAAAATTAAATTTTCTAACACTTTTTGTTAATTTTCTTTTATTTAGTTTGTTTTCTTTAGAAATTTTAGTGATAATTAGAGAGTTAAAACTAGAGAACAGTTTTTTCAGTGAAAATATTTACATACATTGTAGGTTTTGTTGGTTCTGTGAATATTTTATTTTTATATAAAATAAAATAAAAATAAAATTAAAAATAAAATATGTAATGTAATCTAATCAGTAAACTTAGTTTTAATCCTTCAAAAATACTTTGGTCTAATAAATTTTATATTATTATATATATTATTTTATCTATTAGGTGTCCCAAGATTGGTTTTTAAACCTACTAAAAGGTAATTCACAACTGATAGCACTTGGCAATGATTCCATAGTGTACTAACTACAAAATATCAACTTATTGTAAAATTTTAGGGTGTATTTTTCGAAATTTTTCTTCATTTCTCAAATTCAAAAAACTTTATGAATGAGCGCAGTTAAGTACCAATTTAGATTATATTACTAATTCTATTAAGTCTAAAACATTTAAAAAAAAAAATGGTATCCAAATGTGTAGCTAATAAAATACAACATTCAATCTGGACAACTTATAACTTATGTTGCGGTTAAAGTAATAAATTGGTAATTATTAATAATAACTGGTCATTATTAATAATTACCAAACAGAAAGGTTAAAGTGATTAATTTGGACAGAATTTATTTAATTTATCACATAAACCGGTAATTATTATAAATAATTTTTTTGGGATAGGTTAAACGGTCCGGAAATCGGGACCAAAGGCCATGAATTTTATTTTTCTTTTATCATCAGTGCAATGGCTCTTAAATGCGATGAAGGTAATAGATGCGGGGTTTCAGGAATTGGACCGAAACACTATACCAAGTGCTTAAATTGTATTTTTCTGAAAAAAAGTTATTAATAATTAATCTTTAAAATTTTTTTGGAAAGGTTCCACGGTCCCAAAGTCGAGACCAAAGACTTAAATATTTCAAAAATTAATTTGTGTTCACATGTTTAATGTTTCACTAAAAGCTTGCCGTCTGCGAAAACAGGTTTTCAATAAAAAAGTAGCGGGTGCTTGGGGACTTTAAAAATCAATAAATTCAATCTAGTTGGTCAAGGATTTCAATACTGTAATTGTGAATTCGATTATAATTCAAATCGCTGCAAATGTAAAAAGTCAAATATCAATTGTAATCCCAAATGTCTTAAAAGTTCGACCTGTAAAAATAAATGAATTAACTTCGTAGAAATAAATGATTAATTTAACCATAAAATAAAAATATAACTTTTGTTTTTTAGTTTTTGATTTTTTTTTGTCATAATTTTAATTTTAATCACATAATAGGTAATTATTAATAATAGTTATTTATTATTAAAAACTGGTAAATATAATAAATTCTACGTATTTATCACAATTACCAAAATACGCGGTTATTATTAATAATTACCGGATTTATCACATTAACCGTAATATATACATTCATACAAGCTTAGAAAACGTCGCTCTAAAAAGTATAAAGCAAATGGGCAATGTACACTGTACATATTTTGTAAATATTTTTCTATATAATATATTTAAAAAGTAAATTTTATTCGGACACTTAAATTGATAAATAAACCGAAAAAAAAACAACAATTTTATTTTATTACTGTTGGTAAACGTTATGGCGAAAAATTTTAATTCGATTTATTTTCCAAAATCTAGAACAGAACTGTCAAAGATTTAAATTTAAATCAATAAATTTAAGTAGTACTTTTAGATTAATAAAACAAAGTTCAACAGAAGCAAATGAAATTCCACCTAATTAAATCAAGTTCTATAAGGAGGAGTAAGTAACTTAACATTTTTACGACCTATGTACCTTACACATATCAAAAATACGATCTAAGCACCTAGAATGTTATTTATTTGTGTTCCATCTTGTATAAGAAAATAATGAAGGTAAAAAATATCTTTATTGCATTATAATTTGGTAGTGAAAGAGATAAAGTACATATTTGATAAATCTTTAACTTCATCATGCCGAATTGTTTAATATAATGAAAATGAGCATAGTTATTTACATTTATAAGAATTCAGATGATGTCAATAATATCAAAATTTAGAATTATATTCGCTTCATAAATATTTAGTAAAATCATTGAAATATTAATTGGTTTGGTTTAAGTTTGAAACAAAAAGAAAAATGAATAATGTCTGGTCCGAAAATTCTAACTTATTCAATTTGTTTGTTTTATTTCGAATTTATTTAATATTGAAAATCAAAATAACGGACTTATTTAATTTTTAATTTTGTCGGGTTATTTCTTTCAGACTAAGTTCGTCCATTTGATTCTGGTATTAACCAGATAAAAATGATTCGTTCGAGTACGATATAAAACAATTAAATTCCATAGATATATCAATTGTTATAGTCAAAACTTAGTTTTGTACCACCAATGACTATATAACAGTTATATCGTCATTGGTACAAATAAGTATTTCTTCGATGCTTGTTGGGTTGAGAACAAAGAGTTTGACATAATAAGAAAACACTGTTTTTCATTTACGTATAAATTTTTTTTTTATATATTTAAAATAAATATGACTAAATATGACGCGAATCGAAGAGATGAGTACGTTCAATTACCTGGGGAGCATTTAAATATTGAAGCCCATATAAGTAAAACCCGTACTGCTTTCGGAATGCTCTCAATAATATGGCAGGCAAGCAACATATCTTTGCCCACAACAATAAGAATATTCAACGCAAGTGTAAAATCTGTTCTTTTGTACGCTTGCGAAACATGGAAAGTTTCAGTAAATATCACCAGAAATTCCAAGTGTACATCAATAGATGTCTCCGGCGCATCCTAAACATTCGTTGGCCACAAACCATTTCCAACAGAACGCTGTGGCAAAAAAACGAAGCAAAAACAAATAGACATGGAAATCCGATAGAGGAAATGACAACAACATCGTGAAACAATGTTTCGAATGGAATCCTCAGGGCACACGTCGCGTCAGAAGGCCAAGAAAATCATGGAGAACAACTGTCTTAGCCGAAGCAAAGAACGTGGCCACAATTTAAGAGGTTAGCTGCAGATAAAAGTCGATGGAATGATTTTAGTTCCGCCTTATGTCCCACGGATGGAGAGACAGCATATTGATGATGATGAAATATGACTTTAGGGTTAAATATGAAAATAACTGATATTTTTAAACAACAAATTAATAATTCAAATAGTTAATAATAATTTGATAAGGAGTGGATTTTGTAAGATTCAATCTAGAGGTTGTGATGGCTTATTAGTAGTGGAAAAACAAAAAGCTCCTAATTAAACTTATTAAACGTTTAAAATCGATGGCATATTCGAATTCTTAATCGGGGCCTGGCTCAATGTGTAAAAATATCCTACCTAAACATAATAACATAAACCTTGTAATAGAATTAAAAAGAGTCAGAATGCTGGATTGACAAATAAAGCTGGATTTTCATTGACCAATATTTAAAATCTTAAAAATTTGATCGGCTCTGAAAAGGGAGATAACATGAAACGACAAGAACAGAAAATATCATTTACCGGGGAAAAAATTTGGGATATTATACTTTGATAAGGTTTATTTTTAAAATAACGGAGATAGTTTCTTTATACCGGCAACACTTTTTTAACAATTTTATGAATAAATGTATACATATATACAAAATTATTTTTATATTTAAAAAATAACAGATATTTAAAAAATTTCCCAAATAGAATTCTTTGTAGCGGTCTATTTTTTTCTTACATAAAAATTCAATAAGCTATCTCCCTTTTTAGAGCCAATTTAAAGATTTTAAATATTGGTCAAATAAAACCCAGCTTAAGAGATATATTTCAAATAAAAAATTAAGAGTGCCAATCTAGTAAGAGTGCTAATATATAATAAAGCCAATCTCTTGAACAACCAAAGCTAAACCCTCTTCAAAATTACAATCATTATTTCTTATGTTGTCTAAAATAATAATGAAATTTAAGTAAAAATAAAAATTGAAAAATAGTGTAGAGGTTATATTATATCTGATCAGAAGGTCCTGACATCAAATACCGCTCAGAGCTCAGGGCATGAATGTTTTAAACAGTTTTTACAATTATTCTTTGGAATTAATTAATTTGGAATACAATTTGGCTACCACTAAAATTAAATTGTACTATGCTTTTATGAAGGCGAAGTTACTCCACAATAGTGAATAGATTTAAATTCACTATTGTGGAGTACTCCACATTTAAATTCTAAAATAAAAAACTATTGTATGAATATTGTGTATTCCAAATCCTATAATTTTATAAATTCCTAAATGGCATTCTGCTCTTATAGCAAAATGCAACGCTATAGGCCTTGCTTCAACCTTTTCTAAATTGATTGAAAGTTTTCTTTTAAATTGATCTATCATAGTTTCAGTTGACGGTTCTTTTTCCGACCAACTTCAAATCAATGATGGTGTTCCACAAGGCTCTGTCCTTTCACCCACCCTATTTCTCATTTTCATTAATGACCTTCTCAAATTAACTTTCAATCCAATCCATAGTTTTGCTGATGACAGCACTCTAGTAGCATCTTATGATTTTCTAAAACGAACCAATGCTACAGCTTCCGCAGTCACCTCCAAAAAATAGCAATGATGGCCGGCGCGCTCAATCACGACCTTCCCAAAATTGTCGACTGGGGTAAAGCTAACAGAGTCGAGTTTAACACTTCAGAAACACAAATATGTCTTGTTAATAACAAGGTTACGATATTCGAACCTGCTCTCCGGTTTCAAAATGAAGGTATCCAGCGACTCAAAGATCTGAATATTCTCGAAATGCGAGTGAATCAAAATATGCACTGGAATGAACATATTTTCGATATTGCGAAAAGCGCCGCAAAATGTTTAGGCTTTTTGAGTCGCTACAAAGTTCAAAACCGCGCCATTCGTCGTATAGGTGAGTTAAATGTGACCTCATCCCTTATACCATTTGGTCATCGTCGTATTGTTGGACCACTTACTCTATTTTATAGATATCTGCTTGGTGTTGGCAAATTTAATTTAAACAATTTTAGATAATTTTGATGTCGGAAGAAAATCTCCAATCTACAGCACGAAATATATAAAACGAATGGCACAGAAGTGTCAAAGTGAATAGAAAACGGATCTTTACATATTATTCTGCCGCACTACATAACAATATATGGATTTTTTATCTGTTATGTTATTAACCTTTGGTAGGAGTCGGTTTCGAAATCTCGTTTTTTCAAATATCGTTTAATCAAAATCTTTATTTTTTTTTAAGCTTTTATAAAAACTCAGAAAAAGTGAGATGCCTCTTTTGTGTCTCCAACAGCAGCTATTTATAATTAAAATTGAGGTGAATATTCTAGAATTAAAACGATATTTTGAGAAGCAATATTTTTTGAAGACGAAATTTCCCTTACACTCTTCTTTGGTAGAATTTACTTGCTTACAAAATTTGTACTTTTAGAATTTACAAATTCAAGTCTACGACGCGAATATTAAGTAAAATTAAAATGCATGTTCAACTAAAGCATACTGATGAAGAACAATAAGCGATTTGAATATACCACATATGATTCTTATACCAGTTGAACCCAAATTCTATTCATAAACACCACCACCACCACCTACCAAACGGTCCTATTCCACCATGTCCAAAAAAGGATGGTTTTTTAGCTCTTCTTTCTAATTGCTTTAATTCTATAAATTCTTCTTGAGCACAACTCCAACTTATATAAATAATTACAATTAATAAACTGTATAAAATATTTTTCATTTTTAACTTGTAATAAAATAATTAATTCAGAAGAAAAAAAATAACAAAAATAAAAAAAAATTATTAAAAATATAATTTTCCCATATAAAATCTTCTTAAATTTATTTTTTTTTTCAACACTTTCACTTTTTTTTTTTTTAAATTCTAATAAAAACGAATTTGAATTTAAATTTTTTTTTTCTTAATATTTGGAATCGAACTATTTGAACCGGTAAGTAACTAATCACCTGTAATTTCGGAAACAATTTATTTATATACATATAAAAAAAAAAATCCCCATTCCCAAAAAAAAACAAAAGTGTTAATTGAAAAACGAAATTGAAAATTTTATTTTGATAATCATTTTTGACTACTGTTTTTATTTTGATTCTTTGTTATTTGTTTTGTGTACGGGTGTCAATTGACTGTGAAAAATTTTATTTGTTTGGTTTGTTGTTATAGAAAGGAAAATTTGTTTTTATTGACGATTTTAATGTAGAGTAAAACCACACACCAATTCAATTAAATTTGGATATAAAAAGTCGGAAAAACTTTCTTTGTAATTGTAAATAAATATTTAAAAAATTTGGATAGTAATGCGAACTAATCTGATTCGAAACAAAAACATAATAAAAAAAATTCGTCAATCAAGTCACAATCATCAAGCACAGAAATATTATACAATTATAAAGAAAAAAGTAGTAAGCTGTGCTCAAAATTGAAATATTTATTATGAGTTTATGTAAGGGAACTTCGTTATATCAATTCATGTCTACCTCCAGTAATAGATCTATAGATCTAACATAGAATACCTTTAATACATCAGATTTGAGAAATAGAAACTGACGCAGTAGAAAATAAAATTGAAAATGATTGTTAATCCTGTATATATTGATCCCGACCGTTTTGTAATGATTTATTTAATTTACATTGAATTTGAATTTGTTTTTATTAATAATTTTATTGAAATATCGATATCTAAATAACCCCCCAATCCCCACCCCTACCTTTAAAGTAATATTAAAAATATTAATTCAGTATTTTGGTCTTAAAAAATATTTAGCTGTAGTAAAGTTTGTTTGCAGTTAAAAGAAATTATACATCGCTGTATTGTAAATGTATCAGAGTACAACTGTGTGATATGTGATCCTAATATTACAAGAAAAAAAAGTCAATCATAGTTTAATAGGACTGATAAAAGACCTATATAAAAATAATAAAACAAAAATCAAATCGAATAACATACTCACTGAAGATATCGCAACATCAACAGGTTTTAAACAAGGTGATAGTCTTAGTCCAACTCTATTTAACTTAATAATGGATAAAATAATCAGAAATATATTCGAGATATCGAATTGACGATAAGAACGTTAACATCATTATGTTACACAGATGACGCTGTACTCTGACTGTACAGAAGATAAAGGTATACAGAGATTATTATTCAGATTTAACGAAACTGCCAAATTGTACAAAAAAATCAAATCCGTGACTATTTAGTCCCGTTATATCTATAAAGTACCCGTTAGATGTGAAATATCCATTAAGAAAAAAATTATCAAACAAATGCACAATTTTAAATATTTGGATGTAAATATTACCAGCTTTCACAACATGGAAACAGAAATTAGAACCCAAACAGGAAAAGACGTAGCCATTTTAGGTTATCTTCGACATGTTATGTGAAGAAACAAATACATGTTAATAAAAAACAAAACACGAATATACAAAAGCTGTATTTGACCCATACTAACATACGATATTAAGCCAACCGCAGAAATATATAAATAAAAACAAAAAATGTGAGCTTTGAGGCCAATATGTGGATACACGTTAAGAGATAAAATAAGAAACGTATAGCAATGAAATCAAGGAGGCATGCAACATTCTAAAATTGTCAATTGTGGTAGAAATAGACTAAGAAAATGGAGAGACCATCTAAATAGAATGACAGAAGATCCAAATTAATATCAAATGTCTACTAGGAAGGCCTCTGAAAGGATATACCATCAGGAATATCATATAATTATCAATACCACCAATACTAGACGTTGGCATCACAAAATTGAGGATGAGATATATTGAAAACAAAGAACAGGAACTAATGCGTTCTTAAGGACGAGGAAGGGAAACCCGGAATTAGTCAATTTTTTTTACAAAATTTACAAAAAATAATATTTGTTAAGTTTTTAACAACTATACTTTAAAAAATATTTTTGTTAATAATAAAATAAGACAATCGAAACCAGAAAATATTTTAACAAAATGTGGAGTTTATAAAATTCAATGTGGAGGATGTGATGGAGTATATGTTGGCAAAACAAAACGAACCCTCCAAACTAGATTTGCCGAACATATAAAATCGGTATCTTCTTCTAATCCGTCATCAGGCTTAGCTCAACATTTAAAATCTTCACACCACTTTACCGATGTATACAAATTAGAATTGGTAAAGGAATTAACGGGTAGCAGAATTTTGGATAAATATGAAATTTTTCATATTAATAAATTAAAATTAAAAAAATCCAACTTATTAAATAACCAGTTAGACTTAATTAATGAGAGCCCGCTACTTAATAGTAAATTATTTACATCTTAAATCAAATTCTGTATTTTGTAAATTTTGTCGCTTACAACATGTCAATATTTGTTAATATAAAAATCATATGTGTGTTTTTTAATAAATGTATAATTTTACTAGTAATTTACCAGTTACTATTTTTTATACTAGTATATATAATTGTTCTATAAAAGTAAAAAATATAATTTGATGATTGTTTACCTACTATTATAAAATAGTATATTAATGTTAAATTGAATATGTATTTTTCTTAGTTACATTTTAATTTTCATCTTTTAAATTTAAGTTTTATTGTATTTCTTTAGTCTTGATAATGTCTTAGAAGGACGAAACATGTCGACTTACATTTTTAAAAGTTCACCACGTTAAATGTATTTGGAAAAATATTGTTTTTTTTTTTAACTTTGATAACATTTTTATTTCCTGTTGGAATAAGGTGGACTAAAAACAACTAAAAATGTCCATCAAACCACAATGAAAACAATTGGAGCTCTCAATCAGGTGTCCTTATAAGAACTCAGATAATAGCGCATTAATACAGATAATCACAATAAGCCTATTTGCGGCTGCGGTGACATATAGGCCAAATTCCGTTCCAAAATTAACTAATCTAATCTAATCTAAACCACAATATTTTTAATATCATTAAAAATCGAATAGCATTTCTTATGAAAACTTAAACTACACTAATTAAGATCTAAATTGCATATAGTAGTGAACTGTATCAAACTAATAATTATTGAAAAGTACAAATTAAAAAAAAAAAAAAACAGATTATACAAAAATACAAAATATAAGATAATATTTTTTCGTAATATTGTTTTCTTATCAAATTTCCATATTTTTGTTTTGGTTTTAAAATTTTTGGTTCTAATAATCTTATTAGGTGTGAATAGTTAGGATGATGAATCTTCCGAATCTTCAACTGGAGAGAATCCGCCCATGACCGGCAAAATGGAGGACGTTGATGAGTCAGGCCCAGAAGTTACTTACCTAAGTAAGTAAGTAATAATCTTATTATTTATGGGTACCTAAGTACAGGTTAATAGATAATAGGGATAATAAACAGGGATAATATAGTGAACGGCATCATACTTTACTATGGTCCAAGACATTATTGTATAGTTTTCATAAAAATTTGAAATAGTAAAATAATAAATTTACGAAAATTTTCAAAATATATTTACAATTTTTATAAAATATGAATACAAAATTTTTTCTATGTTAATAAAAAGGAAACTTTATTTGTTTGTTAAACATGCCCAGAGCTTTAACTCTCACAGTTTTAACTTGGAGCTGAATTATTGTTGTTTATTTAATATAAAATAAAAATTATTTTCATTATAAATCTAAGAATATAATATTTTTTTAAAAAAAAATTATCAAGCGTTCTCACTGTTACTTTTTGTCTGATAAAAGTACTTATGGTATGTACTTGAGTAGACCCTTCACTTGGATAACTTACATCATCAACAAAAAATAAGCAGTTAAAAATTAAATTTAATCAACTTTACATGGCTAATAGCACCACGCATCTCTGAACTGTCTTAGAATAAAAATTAACAGTATATATGGCGTTCATCAAACTAATCTAGGGTTACTAAGGTGGGGGAAGGAAATGGGTAATTTCTTGTAATTCCAACATTGAAATCAACATTATAATATATTATACATATATTACATATTTATATATTATTAATATACATATAAATTATATATTTATAAGTATATATATACATATATCGTATAAATATAAACTATATTAAATTAATAATAATTACCCATCATTCCAAATGGACCAAATAATCCACCAAAATGTTTTCTTATACGTCTTCCAACTTCAGTTAATTTGCTTGTATCAATTTCACGGCTTGTACTATCCACTTTAACTGCTTTTGCAGAATTCTTAATCATAGAATTCGTTATATTTTTATTTTCTATTGTTGCTGTCATCACATTAAAAATATAAAAAGTCACTAAAATTGTTATTATAGAATATATCTTCATTATTAATTAATTTAAATTTTCCAAATGATCAGAAATAATATTTTAAATTAATATTTTATATTAATAATTTTTATCTTTTTTTATTTTTTTTTTTTATTTTTTTTAAATTGTCTTAACTGTTAAATTTTTCACTTGTAAATGATTTCAATTTCCTCAATGTTTTTCTTTATATACAATAAATTTATTAATTTAATATATTTTAGGGAAAAACGAAAATGTGATAATTACTAATAAAGTTTTTATTTATTAACAATTAATTATAAATAAAGAAAAAAATAAAAAAAAATTGTTTTTAAATAAAAATTAAAAAAAAAAAAATTTCACTCTACTCCCAAAATACAAAGTAAAAAGAAAATTTAAAAAATAAAAATTTCTCTTCTAAATTTCTATTAATTTACGCATGATATCTTTGTTTCTTTAGCCAATCTATTATCAACTTAAAAAATATGGGATCTTATTTCAAAATGGATAGAAATAAAAGAATCATGTAAACATTGCGTAACTTGTCTAGATTTTTGTTTTGTTTTTATTTATGCGTTCTTTTTTTCGTGGACGGAAGGAAGGCATATTTTGTATTGAAATTAAAAGTGATTTGTTACCAAATCATTAAACATTCACTCAATGAATCGTTAAATTAAAACAAACCTAGTTCATGTACTTAAAAACAATAATATAAACAAAAATATAAAAAAAAAAAATAATAATAATAATAATAAAAAAATAGAATCAATTGAAATTTAATCGAATTCAATATTATTTCTTAGTTATTATTATTATTATTTTATTTTTATTGTGTTGTACAATATGCTTAGTTCTACCATTACTTAATTATTCTCGATATTTATTTGTTATACGGGAAGGGTGTTTCATATTTCAATAATACAGGCTTTGTCTACAGGTACGTATAAAAATTTTCTTTGATGATTTAATTAACATTTTAATGGACCTGTTTGCAAGTGTTCATAATGACAGCTTTAGCATACGTTTTACACGTTCTCATCAACAAATGAGTACAGAAAATCCCTTCAACAAAATCTGTTGGTATGAAACGTATGCTAAAGCTGTTATCATAAATACTCGTAGAAACAGGCCTAGTTTCTGCAAAAGAAGGTGAAATTCACTTGGAAGTACACCTGCTAGTCTAGTTTTTTACTTGCTAGGATAAGAATCTGGTATCTACTAACCAACTCATTTACAACCATTGATATGAAACTGATACAGTTGCAATATAATCTGCACTGAAAAAAAACACTAGGTAATATTGACAAAAATCTGAGTTAAAATGACAAAAACTAGGTAAATATAGCGTCAACAAAAATGATGAGTCAATATGACAAAAAAATACAAATTTTTTTTCATTCTGTAAATATGACAATTAGTTGTCTATATAACAATTTATATCTGAAGAAATGACAAAACTAAATTTCTTAATATGACGAAATGAATTTTCATTATGATAAAATATTTTGTCAATGTAATAAAATAATATGTTGAAATGAAAATAATATTTTGTTGATTAGAGAAAAAAATATATCAATTTAAATAAAGTTTTTATTAAATCAACAATTTTGTTTTGTCAAAATAACATCTATTTAGTTGTCGATTTAACAGAATTATTTTGTTAATAGGGTAGTGTATGCATATACAAATAAATAACTTTATTTTTGTTTTAAATTTATATTATATTATAAATAGCTTTATTTTTGTTTTAACATATTTTGATTATAAACTAATCTGTAAATTATTTATTTGTATGCATACCGTACTCTACAAGTTAAATGTGGAACCATATCTTATATTAGCAAAACAAGGCAGTCCTTATAAGCACTAGCACTACATAATATATGTGGGTCTGAAAAATAAATGCATGATATTATTACAGTTAGAAATAAAACAATAATAGTCTTGTTAACAATTAATTTATTTTATAACATTTCTATTATTTGAAAACAAAAATTAAATTAAATTCATTATTACATTCAAAAAATTTAAAATAAAGTTAAAAAAATAAAGTTTTTCTTATCACATCAAATTTTTCAAAATTATACAAATAAAGTTCAAAATATTTAAAAAATGTTCAGACTTCAGTTTCTGTTTGTTCCAGGTCTTTGGTTCATACTGTTTCTTCAAATTATTTATTTAATAAAATAGTAAAATTTATTTTTTTCCTTCTTCAAATGTTTTACTATTTTTAATAAATGTTTTAGTTGCAAGATTCAACTAAAACTAACCAAATTTATTAACATCGCAAATTAAATAATTCACTAGTTCTGTTAAAATACATAAGTAAATAAATTTTAGCTTTAAATATTTCACATTATGTATTTAGTTTTTTAACTTAGAATTAAGTTCTCTTTATTTAATTCTTCAAAAATTCTTTTTTATTTCATTTTGTTTTTGACGGGATTTTTATTTTTTTAAGGGTAATTTAATTTTTCAACTGCCTTTTTTTATTTAACTCATCACTTTTTTTTAATTGAACTCTTTAATAAGCAAATTCAAAAACGCAACTTCACAGAAAATCGCACCTTTACTTTTATATTTTCAACTAAAATGGAAAAAAAATTGTTTGTGAACTGTTTACAAAATTCTTTTGTTAATCTGACTATGACAGCATCAAAAATTATAATAATAATTTTCTTATTGACAAAATAGATTTTGTGGAATTAACAAAAATTTATTAATTGCAATGAACTGCATAGTAAAATTTTTTGTCAAATTAAGATAAATTTTGTCAAATATTGATTTAAAACGGTTTTTTGTCAAGATAACAAAATATTATTCATTTTGATAAAAAATATTAATTTTTCTTAGTCAATTTTACAAAACTTATTTTCCATTTTACAAATTATAAATTTTGGACAAATTATAAAAAAATATTCACAAATTAACAAAAAATTATTGAGCAAACAAAAATTTTTGATAAAATCGAAAAAAAATTGTTGTATGAATAAAAAATTTTTGTTAACAGTTTACAAAATTATTTTGTCAATCTTACTAGAAAATTTTTTTTCAGTGTGGATACTAATCAAAAACTCCGATCTCAGTCAGGGATCCCGGTAAGGAAAATTCTATTTTAAAAAGTTTATATTTAACCATTCTTTGAAATTAATTTACAATTTTGTTATCAATAATCACCAAAAGTAAAATAAAAATTGGAGCTATGCTCTTATGAAGAGAAACAAAAATTGTTTTTCCTCTCAACGTTCAGAGCACATCAGAACTTAAACCCAATAAGTTTGTTCGAATATTTTATATTTAAAAAATAAACTAATTTACAGGGTAGTCCGGTTTAGAGCAAAAATATTTTAAGGGGTATATTTTAAATTCAATCTGGGATACAGAGGGTTAAAGAAAATTTAATTAGAAAAGTTTTCTCTAAACAATATCCACTACAGCTCCAAAGGAATTGAAACAAGAGCAACATCTTCTTCATAACTTTTTTTTAAAAATTAATACCCCTAATTAACAGGTGTGTGTTGGATGAGTATCAAACTTACCGTTTTGAATAATAGCTGCATAAACTTAAAATATCACGCAACGAGGAGAGCCACATTTCCGGCGTAGTTTACATCATTCATGTAAATATATATATATATATATTATAAATATTATTAAGAACTACAAAAGTCTGTTCGAGCATTATAAGCTCTTTAGTAACGAATTCCATAAATAAAAAAAAAAACAAAAAGGTGAAAACTGTGAAATAAAATAAAAATTTTGTATGAAGATCCTTTCATAGAAACAAAAGCAAAAATAAATAAAAATATCACGATTCAATGCGAAATCATGATAATACAGAGAGAAACGGAAATTCTTCTAAAGAAAGGAATAACCGCAGAAAATATAATTTTTTGATGTAATAACTAGGGAACTATTAAAGCAATACAAAAACAACAAAATTAAAACTGCAACGACTATAACTGCATAAAAGTATATTAAATGACGTTTTACTTTACTGAATACCCATAGAGGGGAACAATAAATCGGATAAACTTACAAAAGTAGGCTCAAAAAACAACGATTCTCAGAAACTAGTGGAATAACAATTCAGGCCATGAAAATAAATATGTTGAGATCACCTAATCGAATGTTTGGAGAAACTCGGAAGGAGCAGAACTGACTTAGCACTATATGTAGGCATATGTACTGGACACCACATGCTTTTAGACGACATGATGCACGAATGGGTCTTGTAGGAACCACTCTATGAAGACAATGCGGAGAAGAGGTGGAAACGGTATTTCACGTACTTTACGTATGACCATAACGCAGAGAACAA
Source organism: Argyra leucocephala (assembly GCA_963942445.1). NCBI lineage: Eukaryota > Metazoa > Arthropoda > Insecta > Diptera > Dolichopodidae > Argyra > Argyra leucocephala. The sequence continues at coordinate 112,408,503 of OZ012678.1, forward strand.
GCAGAGCAAACATCGTGGATGGTTACTACGGAAAATATTTCTCAGAAGAAAAAGAAAAAAACCGGCAGAAATAATTATGCTCATTAAGGGTATATTATAGTTAGTTCGGCGAAGGAGTCTGCTGAGAGGCAGAATGAAACCGCTGAGTGTGTGTAATAATCTCGTTTCTGTTATCCAACTATAGAACAACCAATCCACCAACTAATATTGAAATAAGCGGTTCTACAGTAAGGTGCCTATTACACATCATTCTTGACAATATATGGATGAAAAGAATGATGACCGATGACACATCAATCATGCACTCGTCAATCGTTTTAATTGTATCAAAAGCTAACAATACTACTGATGGTTGATCTAGTATGTAAGATACTGGTACTGGTGGATCTGGTATTGGTATGATCGGAAGATAAATCCAAAGGTTATTCTATTTGTACCTTTTTCAGATCTAAGGCTTTCGTTATGAAAAAATCAAGTAAATCCGGGATTTTATTCAAGTCTGACGGCCAGTAGGGGGAGGTCATCCGGCTGGCATACATTGAAGATTTATTTCTTGTACGAATGCTAGAAGTTATTTCCCTTTATAAGTGATCAATCTCGATCCTCAGTATGTCTGTTTGCAGTTAAAATCTCCTCTACATATAAATCTATCTATTTGCAAGCATGTCGAATAAATTGCTGAATTTGTTTCTATCAATAGAATGGGCCTTATTCTGAGAAGCGAATTTTTCGGTACGTACAGAAAAATATGATAAATTTAATTTTTGGTATTCTGTGAAGCGAAATAGCGATACTGATCGGTTTTTATCGCAACGTTTCGATTTTCATGGTATTACGAGAATCGATTTTATTTGTTCACTGTCAGAAAAAACGATAAATCTATCATTATAGAAAAAGGTAGTGAAAGATGACGAATGAGAAAAAGTAAATATATATATAATTAACGTAAAATTCAAATAAATTAATTTTATTTATATATATATATATATATATTTAAAAATAATTATTAAATATTATTTTACATTTTTAATTATAGAAAAGTTACAAATAAGAGGCAGTTTGAATGTTTATTGGTGCGATGATTTTTACATGTGTTCCATCAACATACAATAATTCCTGGGAATCCAAATTTATTATAAAATCCCATATTTGATGGATGATTTTTCTTCTTCGGTTTCAAGAAATTTTATCTACTTTCGACCCAATTTCGTCTCTAATATTGACAATGTTTCACTTAATATTTTAGAAATAGTTGATTTAGCTGAACCTACCAAAAACTCGTTCCCCACACCTTTTGGATAACTTCCTTCAGCAAGGAAGCGCAATGTTCCAACAAATTTTATAATGGATTTTACTGAATGTGGACCAATTGCAGGATTTAAATTATTGTCTAATTTATCTATAATCATTGCAAAGGCTTCTTTCGAGAGCCTAAAATACTTAATGAATTTAAAAAAAACAAATATAATTGAACACATTTTTTTTATTATACTTTGTTTCGTAAAATAAATGAAAAAACATTTTTTAATAACTGTAAAGGTTTAATTTAACTTAACTTAATTTCACTTTTCAAGCAAAAAATTAAAACAAAAAATGTCAAATATAAAAAAAAAAATTTGACAGTTTAACAAGCAATGCTGCCAGTTTTGCAACATATCGTATCATTCGCTTCTCAGAATACCAAATGTGATGCAATATGATGCCTCTATCGGTACGTAGCGAAAAAGTGATTCGCTTCTCAGAATAAGGCCCAATGCTTTGGTGGACATTCTATCACACGCTGGGTGGCGCAGTAGGTAGAGCGCTTGCCTTTCAACCGAAAGGTCCCGGGTTCGATTCCCGATGAAGCAAAAAAAAAAAAAATGCTTCATTGGTTTTTCGAGCTGGTATAGTACCTTTGTCATTGGGATATAATAAAAGACAAAAGATAATTGAGAGGATAATCTGGTAACAAATTAAATAAAATAAAACTATTCTATTTAAGAAGGCTTAGTAGGCTTACAATAGTAGTAGTTTTCCACATTTAATGAATAGATAAGCCAGTAATTTGTTAAAATAAATACTCAAATAATTGTAGATATTGTAGTGTAAAATTGCAGTACCGTACTTAATTAAGCACGAAAAGGTGATTCTACCTAAGTTACTGTCAAGATCATAAAAAAAAAAAAAAAATATACCGCTGAGAATAAAAGTTAGCCTTGACTTATCCAAGCTCTAACATTAGTTGATTGTAGATAACCAAATGAGTGATTTTCCCTTAGTTCATGTTTGATAACTTTTTTTTATAATAATCGCTGTCCCACCGTGTGCCTTGTCATCTGGATGATTGGTTTTGTATATTTCGTAACCTTTTAGTAGGAGTTGAGATTTACTGGTAGAATGGGTTTCGGATACCAACTACATTATGTCGACATCGTTTGTAGATAAATATATTTTCAAGTTCTTATGCATTTTGGCACAGACCGATGACATGGCATTCCAGGTATGTATTTTAACAGTTTTGTAGGCCATTTTAGATACTAGGTTTGTTAAGAGTATTAACACAGTTTAAATCTGGGTTACAAGGTATATTTTTTAATTCAATCATGTCATTCTTGTTACTTGTTCCAATTCGTCGGTAAATTTCTATTTTCGGACAAACGCCACTTTTGCATTTTTTGGTTTAGGACTTTGTCCTTAGGTTTTTTGGGATGCTCTTTCATATTTTGTAACCCGTTCTTAATTATCTATTTTAGTTTTGTAGATATGGAGAGGCGAGATTCGGACATCTTCACTTTTTAAACGTTTTTGAAAACAAAATTCGGACATATCCAATTTTTTGGTTGATGTCCGAAAATTTGTATGAAGTTTTTGATAAATTTATTGTAATTCCTTAAATAAGACATCTTAATGATCCGAGGATATCGACTAAAATTTGTTAAGTTTTCCGTGATTTTTTTAATTGGTCCATTTACATTATGAAATTTTATATAGTATTGATAATGGCTATGTCCCAAAATAAAAATAAAAATTGTTTTAGAAATTTCGTCCATTTCCATCTGTTTTGTTTGGATAGTAGCGATTTTATATGGATATGTCTGAAACCTACGACAAGCAAATTGAGCTAGTTTTCAGCCATCAACATAAGCCGAACGTATATTGTAAAAAAGTTAATATAAGGGTATAATGACAATGCATTTTAATATTATTTTCAGTTTTGTTAAATTTCTGCAAAGTGTTAGTATTATATTTTTGTATTGTTTAAAAAAAATAATGAAAAGAGAATCATCATCATCACCGGCATTGTCACCAACTATTTTAGGTTAAGTATTTTTATTCTTGAAATTAATTTCTTGTAAAAATTTTTGTGTATGTTAAGTGTGGAAGACGAAATTTGTAGTAGTGTTGAGGAAAATAATTCACGCTCAAAAAAAGTCAAAACACAGAAAGATATTTCTCTGCTGATCCAGATTTATCTTGTATATGTACATGCTTGTACGATATTTTTTATTTTAATTACAATATGCAATTACTATTACTTCTTACAGCGGTTGACAAATACAGAGACCCAAATTCTCAACCGGAAAACAACAGCAGAGAAGATTCAAATTTAAATTTAAGCGGTAACAATATTTTTAAAATATTTCAAGATCAGTTTGCAGAATAGTTTTTCATAAATTATTGTTTGTTCTCTAGATTTAGAAAATAGTTTTGATAATTCCAAAAAAGGTGCAAATGTACCATCTAGTGCAAGTTTATGGTAAATAAATATAAGTTTAGAACCTTTTTATATTTTTTATTATTTTAAAATAATTAATTCAATAAAAATATTTAGAATCTACAAACAATAGTCTTCGCATTGATCAAGAAAAAAATAAGAAAACCTGAATTATGGAAAAAAAATATTCAGAAGAAATTACGAAAGGTTGTTTTATCCTATAAAAATTATAAAAATGAAGATATTTAACCGAAATATATGAAACCATCTTGTAAAAATATTTTAACTTTTTCTGTACAAAAATTTTTTCAGAAAAATATAGGCAGAATATTTTTGAAGCCTTTTGGGGGGAATTGTCGGATAATGAAAAGACCAAATTTTACTTGAAATTTGTAAAGCAATGCAATGTTAAACGTCGCCGTACATCCAATAACAAACACATGAAATCGTTTTCATTCAAATATTACCACACAGAGTATGTCGACTTATTTTTGCCGAAACAACAGCTGTGAAAAAAGCTGTTAATTTAAAATTTAATTTAAAAATGAATAAACATTACTGTTACAATACCGTTTTTCTCTTATTTTATTCAGTTTTAAACTTTTTTTTATAGGCTTATCTACTTTACACGACTGTCAAAATAAAATTGTGCTAGAATCCGACATATCCGAGCAAAATTCGGACACTTCATACAATGTTAACAAATTTCTTAACTCTCCAAGGGATATAGCCAACAGCAAAAAAGGTGGGTTCGGTTTTTTAGATCTATCTCCTCGAGTCTTGGGCGCAAACAGTCAAGATAGTTTTATTTTATAGGTTGAAAGTACACAAAGCTAATCGCAAATTTAAAAAAAACTTTTAAAAAATTTGAAAAACTTCAACCTTTAAACTCGATTTATTCGAAACTATTCTAAAACGTAAAATAGGAATAAACCGACGAATTATGTTATTTAAATTACAGCGCTCTTCTTGTGACTGTTTTAAGATTTCAACAAGACTCTTACTTTTGATATCTTGTGGCTTTTTAGGTAGATAGTTTTTTTTGTTTTTCAATGATTCTTTCACGTAATGCTAGATACATTTTGATACTTAGTTGTTGATACTCTCGACATCCCATGTAATTAGCTGGGTGATTACAATTGACACACTTTACCTCTTCATATTTTTTCTTTCTAGGACATTCGGAAGTTCCATGATCTCCGGCACATTTTACACATCTTGAAGCTAAATGACAATAACTTATCGTATGACCAAACCCTTGACAGTTGAAGCACTGCGGTATTTCTCTCATGAAATGAACACTTTCGAAGCTTATTATTGAATGACCATAGTCTGGTAATTTTGAAAATTTCTTTATTGTGTGTCTTTGGCTCCAAATCTATGAAAAACATTGGTAATTGTTGACCCTTTTTATTTTTAACCATAGAAATTCTTTGTACTATATGGTCTTTTTGTTGCAGTTCAGATTTAATTTCTTCTAAGTTGGCTGATTGGTGTATATTTTTTAATACAACTTTATATGGTTTGTCCAATTTGAGTTGGTATGAATGAAATTGATCTTTAATATAAGTTTTCTTTTTTAAATCAGACTGAAATGAGTCGGCTTTAAATGGAATTTTAATGTTTATTTTTGATAGAACCTTTTTAACTTCTTGGTGTTGGATTTCCAGGTCTTTATATTGTTTATTTAGTTCATCAAATTCCATTATAATTTATTAATTGATCCATATTAATTGATTTTGTGCATGCTTTAGTCGGAGTTAAAATTTCATTGCTGCTTGAATTTTGGTTGTTAATGCTTTCAAAATCTACATTACAGGCTCCATACCTAATTTCACTTATCACCACACAGTAAGAAACTTTTTCTTAAACAAGCAGAGAAACTTATATAATTAACTGGCGGAGTTGCTCGGCGTTGCCCGAGAAAATTTAAAGTTCCTAGAATTTTTTCTTCGTTTTTAGTTTGAAAAGGGAAGTATTATGTGATGTTTGTCTGTTAGTAAACTATCTGTTAAATGTTTTTATATGCAATTGTTTTTTTTTTTTTTGTGGAAAGTTTGAAAACCAATACAAAGAATAATACGCCCGTGCTTTGTAATAATGTGGGATCCACCCCCACTAAATCCACTGCAAGTTTTTTAAAATTTAATAAAAAGTTTATTCATGAAAATTTTAAAAATTATTATAGGTATCTACTTAAATGAAATACAAAAAAAAAAATCAAAGTCTTAGGCGTTGTTTATAAATTTCAATTAGAATTTAGGGATTTTAATTATGTCAACCATGAAATATAAAACATAACCAAAATGATTTGATAACAAACGCAACCATAAAGAAACTGACAGTTGAACGGGAGATAGAAGAAATTCTGCATTCGATCATTGATTTTAATTGTGATTGGTTCATTTTGCATTTTGCCTAATTAATAAGAAATATATTTTAACTAATAAAAGAATGTAAAATAAAGAAGTATTATATTTATGTTTAATAATTGTTTTCAATCATTTTACAATTCAGAAGTGGGATAAATAAATCCAAGCAAAAGCGAAAATCATAACTAAAAGGTTGAGGTTATGAAAAATTGAAGCACATTGTGGTAGTATTAAAGTGTACGTATAATTGGGAATTGCTAAACGAGATAACCTAAATTTATCGAGAACGTAAAAGACAGAAATATTATTGATACCTTAAAAAAAATGGAACGTGAGGAATTAAATAAACGAACGGTTAAAGAATTAAAAAATCTACTAAAAAATTTAAAGTTATCACAAAATGGAAATAAGTCATCATTAATTAATCGGTTATTAAATATTGATGATAATAATAGTAGAAATGAATCAGTTACGTCAATAAGAAGTGAAGCACGAACGATCGTAGAGAATGTTGGAAGTGATTCGGCACGTAATGTCACCTTCAACTCACCAGTAATAAATACATCAACGCCTGTAATGAATTGGAACGGACAAGGAAATTTTTTAACCTTCGGACCAAGAGAATTAATGGAAATTCTCCCTGAGTTCAATCCGGAGGATAAAAAAAGTTTAACGGCAGAAGAATGGTTAAAGCGAGTAGAAAAACTTAAAACATTTTATAGTTGGGAAGATCCATTAGTCCTAATTTCAATTGGACCAAAGTTCAAAGGATTAGCTAGAGCGTGGTATGATCGTACAGATGATTTTTGTACATCATGGAGTGATTTTGTAAAGCAGTTTAAAGATAAATATATGCCAATTGTAAACGATGCCGACATACATATGGGTATGCTAGGAAGAAAACGTAAAAATGACGAAACGCTAATGGAATATGTCGCGGAGATGTCACGACTCGGAAATAAGGGTAATTTAAAGGAGAATGCCATTGTTAAATATTTTATTTTAGGCATGCGTGATGAGCAATTATATGCAGCTTTTCAAGGACAACGTATTGACACGATAGCAGAATTGCGTGATAGAATCTCTTGGTGTGAAAGTTTTAGAACCACAAATATAAGGGAAGTAAAACAAAAACAGAATACATTTCAGCAAAAGCCGACTTTCAAATCGATTACATCTGAAAATGCCAACAACGAACAAAGAACACTGAAGGAAGAAAAATTTAAAACGTCAACGCAGTGTTTTAATTGTTACCAGTCAGGTCATTTCGCCAGAAATTGTCCTGCACCACAACGTCGATCTCGTTGCACCAAATGTAATCGAGTGCATAAACGAGGTGAACCCAGTGAATGTCCAGATGTTTCACGAGTAGGAGTTATCGAATATTCAAAATCAACACCCTATCATAAGATTGTAATGGTTAATAATAACGAAATGGTAGGACAAATAGATTGTGGCAGTCCTCTTACGCTGATTGCAAAAGAATATGCTGATAAATGTTTAACTGATCGAAAAAACTGTAAAGTCAACTTCGCTGGATTCCTAGGAGGAGAATATTGCTCAACTGAAAAGTCAAATGTCGAACTAATCATCAATAACGTAAAATTAAGAATAGATGTCTATGTAGTAAACAGTAAATATATGCCCGTACCATTGTTAATAGGACGCGATGTGCTAGATCGCCCAGATGTAAAATTTTATAAAGAGAACGGAGAAATATTTATAGAAAACAAATGTTCTGAAAAAGAAGTTAACTGTGAAGTCAAACGTGTAGTGAAAGAGGATGAAATAAATCAAGGAACGTCGAACGCAAAAGAACGAGAATCGTTAATCAAACTATTAAACAATTTTAATGAATTGTTCCCTAAAAATATGAAACAACTAGGATTAACTAAAGAAATCGAGATGAGTATCAAATTAACTGATCAGAAACCAGTACAACAAAAACCATTCCGAGTGCCATATGCAAAAAAAGAAATTATCGATGATAAGGTAAACGAATTAATGGAGAACAACATAGTAACCCATTCAACTTCAAATTATTCGAGTCCTGTATTATTAGTAAAGAAAAAAAATGGAGAAGAACGTCTATGTATCGACTATCGACAATTAAATTTAAAAATTGAAAAAGAAATTTGCCCCACACCAAATATCGAGGAAGAATTACAAGTGGCCAGTTCTTATAACTATTTCACCAGTCTTGACTTAAATAGTGGGTATTACCAAATACCAATAGAAGAAGAATCTCGTAAGTACACAGCCTTTATAACATCAAAGGGTTTGTTTGAATTTAAACGAATGCCGTTTGGGCTCAAAAATGCCCCAACTGTCTTTCAAACACTTATGTATAAATTAAAAAAGGAAATAGATATAGATATCCAAATTTATATGGATGATATTTTAATCGGAAGTACAACAGTGGAAGAAGGGTTACAAAAATTAAAAATAGTATTAAATAAAATTAGAGAATTTAAATTAACATTAAATTTAACGAAATGCAGTTTCTTACAACAAACAATAGAGTACTTGGGTCATCATATTTCACCTAGCGGAATATCACCTGGCTCGATAAAAGTAAAAGCAGTACAAGAATTTAAACAACCAACGAATGTCAAAGAAGTACGTCAATTTCTAGGACTATGCAGTTATTTTAGAAAATTTGTACAAAATTTTGCTAAAATTTCAAAACCAATTAACGAATTATTAAAAAAAGATAGCCAGTTTATTTGGTCTCAACAACAAGAGATAGCTTTCAATACGTTGAAACAAATTCTGTGTAGTAAACCATTATTAACCTCATATGATGTAAGAATGATTCATGAAGTTCACACCGATGCAAGTTCAGACGGTCTTGCTGGAATTTTATTACAACAAGACGGGAAATACTTAAAACCAGTCGCATACTTTAGTCGAACAACAAGCGAATGTGAAAATAAATTTCATAGCTACGAACTGGAGGCTCTAGCGATAGTTGAATCGTTGGAGCGTTTTAAATACTATTTATTAGGAAAACGTTTTACTGTAGTCACCGATTGCGCATCTTTGAGAACAACTATGTCAAAAAAAGAATTAATCCCAAGGATTGCACGGTGGTGGCTAAGACTTCAGGAGTTTGATTTCAATTTGGAGCATCGTAGTGGCAGCCGCATGACTCATGTTGATGCCTTGAGCCGTGCACCTAACGAAAAAGTGGTTAATGAACCTGAAACCGCTTCTCTGAAAATAATGGGAGTCGAAGTTACCCGACTCGACTGGCTGTTAACTATGCAAATACAAGATCCTGATTTGAAAAATATAATTGACAATCTACGTTCAGATAAAGTAGATAAACATCTTGCTAACGAGTATTGTATTGACAATGAACGTTTATTTAAAAAAATCAATCAAAATAAAAGGTGGGTGGTGCCAAAAATGGTACGTTGGAGAATAGTTCGTGAATGTCATGATCTCGTCGGACACCTTGCTTTAGAAAAAACACTTGAACGTATTCAACGATGGTATTGGTTTCCACGCATGAGGAATTATGTGTCAAAATACTTAAGGGCTTGCGTCGAATGCTGTTATAATAAGAAGCCGGGTGGAAAAACGGAAGGGGAGATGCATTTCGATGAAATTGAACCAATACCTTTTCATACTATACACTTGGATCACTTGGGACCGTTCCCTAAAAGTAGTAAGGGGAATATGCACGTGTTGGGAATTTCAGACCCATTTAGTAAATTTGTAATATTGCGAGCTGTTAAGTCTACAAATACGGCTTCAGTATTAAAGGTGTTAGACGAAGTAACAGAATATTTCGGTACACCAGCACGGATCATCACTGACCGAGGAACGGCATTCACTGCAAAATCGTTTGAAACATATTGTAAAGAGCATTCCATGAAACATATTAAGACCGCCGTACGAACACCTAGGGCCAATGGCCAAATTGAACGAGTCAACCGAACGATCTCGACAGCTATAGCTTCTTCAACAATTAATGAACGTAAATGGGATCAAGAACTACGAAATATCCAATGGTCTCTGAATTCTATGATATCTTCCACAACAGGTCGTACCCCACAGGAAATAATATTCGATTTTAAACCCCGCGACATCTTGAAAAATAAAATTATATTGGCGTTACATGATGAAATAACCGACGAAGATCGTCAACCATTAGTAGTTGTCAGGCAGCAGGCCGCTGAAAAGATCATGGCCGCACGACAAATGTGGAAAGAACGATTTGATAAGAAACATAGGCAACCAACAAAATACGAAGTGGACGATTTAATAGTAGTGGAGAATGAACCAAATAGTACGGGACAGCCACGGAAAATACAACCGAAGTTTAAAGGACCATATGTAATAACAAAGGTTCTGGAAAATGATCGTTATTTAGTTGAAGATATTCCCGGAGCTCCAAGGAAAATACGTCGATATGCTGGAGTTTATTCTCCAGACAAAATCAAGAGGTGGTGCATCCCGGAACCAGACGATGAAATCGAGGACGATTCCAATTTTCAGGATGGCCGAGTTGTCAACCATGAAATATAAAACATAACCAAAATGATTTGATAACAAACGCAACCATAAAGAAACTGACAGTTGAACGGGAGATAGAAGAAATTCTGCATTCGATCATTGATTTTAATTGTGATTGGTTCATTTTGCATTTTGCCTAATTAATAAGAAATATATTTTAACTAATAAAAGAATGTAAAATAAAGAAGTATTATATTTATGTTTAATAATTGTTTTCAATCATTTTACAATTAGAAGTATTTTTTGAAAACTAAATTATGGTCCGTTTTTGTGTTAGTATAAATCTTGTTTTAGGTATTAATAATAAACCTTTTCATTTTCATAATATTCAAACATTAAGTACTTATTTCTATATGCCAGTATAAAACTAATGCTACATAAACTTATGCTAGATGTTAGTAGTTCAGATTTTAATTTTTGTTACTCTTAATTTAATTACTAATCAATTCTGATTCATATAGCAGTTTTTTTCGTTGTTCAAAAAAGAAAAGTACAAAATGTTACAAAGAAAACAAAACCAAATTTAGAAAAAAAGATAGAAATCCAAAAAAGACAAAGACAATTATGAAAAACTAAAAAATAATAAACTAATTAAATTAACGGGTGATTAAATAATTTTCTCAAGATAAAACTTGATTATAAACAACGTTTTTAGTTTCGCCTTCACATTTAAATCCACACCGCAGTACTTAATAGGCTGTCCCTGTGCCTTGTTTATCGTAATCGAGAACGCAAGTCTAACTGGAAGTGACTGGAATTGCAACCTCTTAAAGTTAAAAGGGAGATCATTAAGTGGTATCCTTGGGATGAAAACGACTTCACCCTGTCCCTTCCCTGTTAAAATAGTTGCTTCAATTACATTTGCCAGCAATTTTTTAACACAAAGTCTTGTGCCGTTGCAAAGTTTTGGTGGGTCGAGGTTCCGTATTAAAATAATTGGTGATCCCTGTTTCAGTAAAAGACGATGTGGTAGTAATCCAGCCGGATCAAGAGAATTTAGGAACTGTGTTAGAAAATTAACTACCTCATCAGCATTTACTACGTTATCAATGGACTTGTATTCGTTTACTACGCCCGGTAATATGGAAAGTATTTGATTATTCATTTCGCTGACATCAGCGTTTTAGCAGCAAGAATTTCCCTCTCTCGAAACCAGTTCAAACTATGATAGTTTTGCTGAATATCCGGATAGACTGCATCTATTAGTTCTGCGACGGACGACACCAAATTACAAAAATCGGATGGCAATTTAATTTTTCCAGATGGCTCAAGTAGCTTGTTGGCGGAAATGTCATCCCCCACATGTACTCTCATGTTTTGTTTCAAACTTATCTTTCGTACATGTCTCCACAAAGATGAATGTTTTAAACATGGGTAAATTTCATCGACTGGTGTTGACTTTAGGATGACGGGTAAAGTTTGACGGAAGTCTCCACATAGAAGTACCAGAACTCCTCCCATAAGGTTGTTATTTCCTCTCAGATCTCTCACAGTCACGTCAAGGGCTTCGAGAGCTTTCTTGTGAGCCATGGTACATTAATCCCATACGATAATTTTGCATGTCCTTGAGCACTTGCGCCCGACCACTTGTTTTACTAATGTTGCAGGTAGGATTTTCCTGTCTGGAGATGTCTAGTGGCAACTTAAGTGCAGAATGGGCTGTTCTTCCTCCTTCCATTAATGCTGCCGTGATTCCTGAAGATGCAATGGCAAGAGCAACTTTTCCTCGAACTCTGATTTCGGCTAGAATTCTGCTAGAATTCGGCCCCCCAAAGCATCGAGAAAAACGGTACCACCTTGTTGGTTCTCTGCCTGATCCATGATAATTTGTATGCTTTTTTCTGATCTTGATTTAGAAGTGGTATTTTTTCCGCGATATTACGCTTTCAGCTCTTCGACGTTGCAGTTCTTTTTTCTCGTATGTAATCTGTATAAAGTTCATTTTGTTGGTTTCATACTGGTGAAGATAGGCCGAGTTGCAGTAATGTTTTACCGATCATAGCCACACATTTATCTTCAAGAATAATTAATGCGTTGTTGAATATGTCCGGACCAAACGTGATTGCTAACATCGGGTTTCCGCGCCGGACTTTGGCAGAACAGTATATACTCGATTCAAGGCGTCACTCTTGACCACATTATATCCGGGGACGGCCTGTCCGACTTTTCTTCTGTATTGCTTTGAAAACCTTATATCAAGCTGCGATTCTAAAGTTTTCTTTTGTAGTTTTAGTACGCTTAAATTCAAGGCAAATATTTCTAAAAAAAAAATTGTTTTCTTTATTTTATTTCATTGAAAGATAGAAATAAATAAAAATGAGAATTTTGTTTTGCTGTTTTCTTCTCCCTTTTTTCTCTTCCTCTCTAAAAATAATAAAATAAAATAAAAATTTAAAAACTTGCTATCACCATTATTTCGTACCAATATTAACTGCACTAAAAAGGGTTAAATAAATAAGCTAAATTCAAGCTCCATTAGAAAATTATATATGGTCTGCATAACATATGAAATTCAGGCATTTTAGACCCACTTCCTGTTAAGTTAGGGACTTGACATTTTACCTTGGATCCCGATTACGGCAGTTTCTGCCAAATTTGTTGAACCTGCTTTCCGCCAGAGCTCTTTTGAACGAAAATTCATATCTCAGAAACTGGACCGATTTGGTTCCAATTTAATACACAAAAGTCAAAATTTCGAAAAAATGTGAAAGTCATATTTGTTTATTTTTGGAAGAGTACCTGTATGCAAATTTTCCCTTTGGTTTTTGAAATCTTTTTGTCGGGGGCTGGGAGTTGTATGATAGCTACCTGAACCAGTCAAAATTTCGAAAAAATGTTAAAGTCAAATTTGTTTATTTTTGGAAGAGTACCTGTGTACAAATTTTCAGCTCTCTAGCACTTTTGGTTTTTGAAATATTTTTTGCGGGTGCTGGGAGCTGTACGACAGCTACCCGAACCAGCCAAAATTTCGAAAAAATGTGAAAGTCATATTTATTTATTTTTGAGAGAGTAACTGTGTGCAAATTTTCAACTCTGTAGCACCTTTAGTTTTTGAAATATTTTTGTCAGGTGCTCGGAGTTGTATGACAGGTACCCGAACCAGCCAGAATTTTGGAAAACAACATATCACGGGTTCGATTCCAAGTAGTAAAAAACCATCCTGTAAAATTTTATTGAAATTGGTCCATGCGTGTCGGAGGAGTTCTGACACAAACATACATACATACATACATACATACATACATATATACATACATTACATACATACAAACATCCTTCTTTATATATAAGACTCAAGACAAGATATACCTATAATAAAAAAAAAAGGCTGGTAAAATTATCGCATTGTTTAAAATAATTGTAAAAATTTATAAAACAAAAAAGGAAATTATTAAAATATTGGTTAAAAATGCATATTACGAAAAATAAAAGGTACTTCTAACAAAAAACCATAAGCAAAATTTAAACGTGTATGAGCTTGCTAGATGCAAGAAGCATATAAATATTATTTACAAATTTTCACCGCCAGGAGGCGCTTGTAAATGTATTTGTTTAACAACAGTGAGAAACACTTTATTAAGATAAAAAAATAAGTCTACAAAAAGAATGCGAGTGTAGAGTTTTTTCTTTACGTTTATTATTACCTCTTTCCCAAAACCAAAAAGAATACAGCAGAAAAATAATACTCGTGTAAAAACCCCTAATAATAACTAGCCCTCTCGAATATCTTATCTGGAATATCGTATCTAGTATATTTTAATAAACCTAGTCCTTGCGCTGTACAAAAAGAATACATCTATTGTAAGAAAATTATTGTTTTCTGTGCAAAAGTTATATAATAATTTACAAAAATCTGTTTATTTTACAATATTTCATCATTTTCTTTTTGGTAAATAATAATATTACATTTTATTTAATTAATTAGGTTCATTCAATAGCAAATAGTTTTCGATTGCAATCACTTGCAATAATGTTTTTTTGTTCAATAACTTTTCAATGACTTTCAATCACGATTCGGAGGGGAAATTTGTGATTGAAACTGATTTTTTTTTGTTCAATAGACGTGATTGAAAATGATAGTTTCTGATATTTTCTGATTGCGCTCAGAATTAAAATCACAATCATTGATTGGAATTGAATGTCAAAGTTTAATTTTGAAAATTATTCTGGCGCAAAGTACTCGGCAAAAATTAATTATATTTATTTTTTTGAAAAAAGATTTGAGAAAAAAAATTTAAATTTATGTATTTTAATAAAACAAGAATGTATTTTAATAAAACATTTTTAAAATTTAAATTCAAATAAAAAATTTTTAAATTAAGTTTTTTAAAAATGTTTATCCATTTTTTTTATAAACACATTTTGAAATTTCAAAAACATAAAAATTTGTTCAATAAGAAAAATGGATTGTAAATGATAGTGATTGGAAATTATATTTTTTGAACAGGATTTTGATTGGCTACTGATATTTTGAACATTTTGTTTTGCTTTTGATTGTGATTGATTGTGATTGATTGTGATTGATTGAATGAACCTAATATTCACTTAATAATAGTTATAATCACATTTTTAAGTACAATATTATTTTATGAGTAGTACTTGAGTTTATGAGTTGTCATTTATTCTCGGTAAGTTTCTATTATTTGCCACCAGATCTACTTAAACTCAATACGTCATTTATGACAATGCGGCTTCTGATTTCTGTTCTGCTGACTGAATATCAAAATAGTAAACAAACCAAAAATTAAAAACGATCCAGAAATTAAATTTATTAAATTGTTCAAATAATAAAAAGTTAATAAAAATGAGTAAAGGTTTGTAACTTAATATGAATTCCTTATTATCCAATATCCAATAATTAATTTTTAATTTAGACAAGGAAAGTGTACCGAAACAAAATCCAGATCCGCATTGTCCAGTCACAAGGAAAGGTATGGCACATCCATTTTATAAAAATTTAATTTTTTAATTATAAATTATATATATATATCAATAGGTTATTTAACAAATTTACTGACGGGTGAACCAATTGAAATTAAAGAAAAAGATGGCGTAAGTTGAATATTACTAAATTCGAAAATTGAAGTGCATAAAACAGAAAAATTATATTTCAGCTTGGAAGATGTAGAATTGTAACAGAATTTGAAAAGATTAAACGTATTGGTGAAGGAACATATGGAGTAGTTTGTAAATTAAAATTCAAATAATTTGATTAATACAATCGATTTGAATTTCTGATTCTAATTTAGATTATGCGCGAGATACAAAAACAAATGAATTTGTTGCTTTGAAAAAGGTTAGAATGGACCAAGAAAAAGATGGTATTCCGATGAGTAGCTTACGTGAAATACAAATATTAATGAATTGTGATCATATAAATGTGGTCAAATTAAGAGAAGTTGTTGTTGGTAAAAGTCTAGAAAGGTAAATAATTTTTTTGTTTAACGATTAAAATTTATAGTTTCTATAATTTTGTTTTTTTTTTTTTATTTTAGTATATTTTTATCTATGGAATATTGTGAACAAGATTTGGCATCGTTATTAGATAATATGCCAAATCCTTTTGCAGAATCTGAAGTCAAATGTATTGTAATTCAAGTACTAAAAGGCTTAAAATATTTACATTCAAGATTTATTATCCATCGTGATTTAAAAGTATCGAATCTTTTATTAACTGACAAAGGATCTGTTAAAATTGGTATAAATTCTGAAATAAAATTACAATTGTAATTATTTTGTGCTTAAATTTAAAAATGAAAACAATTTTTACAGCTGATTTTGGTCTTGCAAGATTTTTTGGTATTCCAACGAAACCTATGACACCACAAGTTGTTACACTTTGGTATCGCTCACCAGAATTACTATTAGGAAGTCTTCATCAAACTACAGCAATTGATATGTGGGCTTTAGGTTGTATTTTTGGCGAACTTTTAAGTCATAAACCATTACTGCCGGGAAATACAGAAATTGAACAAATTGAAATGATTATTGATTTATTGGGAACTCCCTCAGAAGCAATTTGGCCAGAATTTCCTGCTTTACCAACATTAAAGAATTTCACTTTAAAAAATCAACCATATAATAATTTAAAAACAAAATTTCCCTGGTTATCAGCAGCTGGGTTACGACTTTTAAATTTTCTATTTATGTACGACCCAAAGAAAAGAGCAACTGCAGATGAATGCTTACAAAGTTCTTATTTCAAAGAAGCTCCATTACGTAAGTTAATAATTACATTATAATATCAATTATAATCCAATTATAATTTTATATATTTATAAACATTTATTTTTTCAGCTTGTGATCCGAAATTAATGCCATCATTTCCGCAACATCGAAATATGAAACAAGACAGTCCACAACCAAATAATACAAATTCAAAGGCTTTGTCATCAGGTGTTTCTGATAATTTATCAGATTTACTCGGAAGTTTAATAAAAAAGAGAAGAGTTGATTAATTTAATTAAATGTATCCAATTTTGATTTTATTTTAATATAACAATTTTTTTAATAAAACTAAATTTCTATATTATAAGTATTCTCTATCCATTGGTGTTTTCTTTGCTTTCTTATCACGAGCTCTTGGATACCATCTATGTTTTGTTGTATATGTTAAATTCATTAATTCTTGTCTAGCTACTTCAGGTAATTTATTTTTAAATGCTGCCATTGCATTATTTAATGCTTCCTCTTTAAGTAATGATCCAGATTCTGTAGTTTCCATTTTTGGAATTGGTTTTGTATATTCATATGGAAACTCTTGATCTGGATGCCATCCTACATACATTCTTTGATTATCAGTTGCCACTACTTTATCAACAAGTCTTGCCCCACCAATTGCATTATATTTAATTGAATAATTAATAATGTTTGTTGAAAATTTTCTTAATGTTATAATTTTTATTGATGAAAACATTTTTTTACACTTTTATTTTTGAGCATGACATGAAATGAAACTAAACAGTCAAAAAGGAAAAAATTTGACATTGGGTTGGGATCAGTGTGACCATATTTTTTTTTTAAATACTGCCTAGTTTAGCCGCGTTAGCAGTCGATCTTATGATACAATTCTGCTAAAAATTCGGCTAAAACTTCCGCAAAAGTAATTTTTCTTATCAAATTTAAGATAAGAAATAAAATTTTAGCCAATATTGCAGGTATACCTTTAGGAAAATAAAACTATTTATCCTTACATGTTACTTATATTAACATGTTACGTCTTTATTTCATATTATAACTAAAAGAATTAAAAAAAAAAAAACAACAAGAATCCCATAAAATCCATTAGAATTCATCTTAAATTCATAATTCTATAAAAATTATGGAAGCTTCTTCAATAAGATAATCTACATATTATATTAAATAAATTTGACAATTTTTTATAAAAACCAAAATACGAATCACGAAAAATCAATTGGACCCATTTAAGCCTATCACGAAGAAATTGAAATCGTTTCAAACCAAACCTTACAAGATATGGATTTCTGTAATGCAAGAAACTTTAGGTTTACGTACACTGATATTATTAAAAAATATTATCTAAATCTTGCAGAGCTTCGTTTAAAGCGCTTTCAATTTCTTCATAATTTTCCTCATGATATAGATTTTGGATGTGCCAACTTTTTTAAGTATTTCGTTAGGTATTGCAAAATTATGGCACCACAAGTCTTTTTTTAATAGATTATAATAACAAAAATGTTTTGTTTGCATCCTGTTTCTAGATTTGGTTTTAACCAGATTCATTTGACGTAAAATACATTCCAATTTTTCATTTGAAATCGATAAAACCAAAAGAGATGTGACAAAATTCGTGAATTCAGAAAAGACATTTTCATTTTCTTCTAATGCTAACTGCAAACCAGAAGGAATTAGTATCTTCTGTATTTTTCCATTTTATCAATGTTAATTTTTTCCACTGAGTTTGAATTTCGTTAATTTTTTCTTTATCAATATTAAAGCTTATAAGTAATTCTAAATTGTCTGTCTTTCACGTTCAAGCTATTATCAATTGAAATGAAATTTTTGTAATTTTTGAAATCTTGTAATTTTAATACGTTTTTTGTTTTTAATTCTTGAAGTTTTTGTTCACATTCATAACCCAAATAAGGACATGGATTCAAATATTTTTCAAAATTAATTGCAATATCAATATCTTTTTTAAGAGGACTAGCTACGGTTTTTTATATCAAAGATCAAATTAGGTAGCGCAAATTATGAACAACTATAGTGATTTAAGTGCACTTGTTTTGGAAAATTTTGTTTACTTTTTGAACTTGTTTCAGTATTGATTTAATGAGAGATAAGTGTACAAAGTTAAGCTATTTTTTTTTAAGCTATTTAAGTTAAGCTATTTTTACAATAATTTAAATCTTAAAAGCATTGTTATATTTTTAAAATTTTATATGTCCGTCAAATAATTCTGAAAATTTTTTTTGGCAGAAAAAAATAACACGGCTAAAATAATTTTTTTACTGCTAAGCCTAGTACTATTATTTTCTTCGGCTAAAGATAAATTTTTACGGCTAAATTTAGCCGTGATACGACTAAAATGGTCACACTGGTTATGATGGAAATGGAACTGTCATTGCAGTTAAATTTTGTTTCAATTTCAATATTCACTTATTTTAGGTTAGGTTAACGCTTGGAACAAATTGAATGGTAAAATTAAATTTAAATAACGAGGTTAACGGGGAGTGGTTTTAAATTTTGTAAAATTAATTATAATTACATATACGTTATTTTTTAATTTTATGCTATATGTTCATAATTATCTCGCAGTGTAAAGTTTATGTATAACTATTATATCTTGGTTTTGATGTAAAAAATTAATATGTAATAAATAACAATGTTTTTACGTTAATCAAAAAGAAACGTTTCAAGGATATAGATCGCAGGCTTTCAACAGATAAACTATGCTAAATATAAAATATTAAAATAATTGTTTGAATAATTTAATATCAACAGGACATAAGAAATATCACTGCTCAATATTTCTTTAACTTGTACAATTTGGTTAGTTAGTGATGTAGTGCAAATATTAAAAAACACAATTATAGAACACTTTAAGAAAACATCATCATCATCCCGCTTGTGTTACTCATAGGTAGCTTAACGGTTAAATATATGTGTTACTTATGATTAAATAAAAAAAATCTGGCGAGGCCTATCATTTTTTAGCAAAATGAGCAATAATCACAAATTTTAGCGACAGTATACCTGAAACTAGAGAAAAAAATAATGCAAAAATAAGTTTACTTGAACTGAACATAAAACAGGATGTAGTTACCAGGTGGACTTCTTTAATAATGTTGAAAACACTCAGATTTTAAAGAGTCCTTAACAGCCATAATCAAGTTTTTACATAGTTTGTACCTGACTTCATATCAATTCTGAAACTAGCAGAGTACATCACTACAGAGATTTCAAGTCAAAAACACCCAACCATGTCGTCAGTGATACCAGTTAATCAAAGGACTTCAGTTTACTTTGAAAAATTTGCAAAATCAAAATATTATGTCCAATTTATTCAGAAACTCTCTATTAAAAGGGTAAATAGGAGGATCTGTTTTAGAAACCGATAAAATGTTTGTAAAAACAACATTTTTGGATCCAAGATTCAAGGAAATAGCTAGTCGCCTTTGGGAACGAAACAAAGAGGATAAATGTTCAAAGATGGTTAAATGATGGATTTTTAGGAATAAAAATAAAAGTGTAAATAACAATTATATTTTTAATCAATAAACAGTCCCTGGGCGAATTTCCGATAAGATCAGTATAGGATAATTGAAGTCAGTGTGGAAAATGTTAAAGCAAAAACTTCACAAACGCAAAAAATCAAAAATATTTTCAATTGTTTTTGCTAATTTATCAGTGGATCTTCTGTTCCTTCAGAACAAATATCTTTCAAAACCGGTTTGTTGATAATGAATATTATGTAATTGAAGAAACCGGCTTAAAGAAGAAAAATTAAATAAAATTATTTTTAATAATTTATAAAATATATTTACTTAACTAACCTAACTTGAATGAATTATTGAATTGAATTAATTTTGAATGAAAATGAAATATGCTTGCTAAAATGTAAGTAGTTATTTTGATTATTTTAATCTTTTATTAAATTTTATAAATTTAAATTTTTATTGTTACGGTTAACGTTTGTCACCGATGTACAATTTTCTAATTTCCATTCTGGTTTAAAGTTTTCTTTTGCTTTTAATTCTCAATTGTTTTGATCTATTATATATAGTTAATATAAATAAGAAAACTTTAAATTAAGAATTAGAAAATTAGAATTATTAAATAAATAAATAAATTCGTTAAAAAGTTGTTAAAATTAAAAATTATTTAATTCAAAATATTTATCATTTAAAGATTTTTTTAAAACTTGTTTATAAAAATACAATTGGGTTAGAAACGAAATTCCTTTGTTAGAAATTTTTTTAAACTGGAAGAAAATATAAGTGTTTGTTAAGCTTGTGACGCTGTATTGCTCGGGTCTGTGGTAACAAATATGAAAAGACATATAGTTACAAAGCACAAAGAACTATATGCCTCAGAAACTTAACACTTTTATTCGTGCGGGAATAACGGTTGACATCAAAAATGTATGATTATTCCTGCCATAATAAAAATGTCTTCAATAGTTATTTGTTAAGGCATATTAATTAATAATTTTAATTTTTTTATTTTTTTAGTGATTGCATTATTGTTTTATGTTATATATTTTTGTTTTAGATATGATATTGTTATATTTAGGACATTTGATCTCAATGAAATAAATTGATTTTAATTAAATTTTTTAATACCATAAAATTGAAAATTTATTTATTTGTAAGCTTTAGTGATAAAATGACCAATGCCAAAGATCATATACATAATACATCCAATTTAGAGTAAAAATTTTTGTATTCAAAGCTAAAGTATGTATATCAGATTTTTTTAATACCGAGTCGACATCCATTGTACGTGTATGCCTTTGCCCATATCCAGGCAAGTTTGACCCACGTGCATCGAATAAAATCAATTTGTTAGAAAAAGTGGATATGGGTTGTTTGAGATCGACTTTAAAAAAAATCCTTATCTATACTATATATAAAATTGAATGTATGTTTATGTTCAAAAAGTATTTCCACTTCCAGTTGATCTGGAGATTTGAAACTTTCCCCAAAGGTAGGGTTTAGGGCTGTGATATAGAAAAGTTTCAAAAAGTTATCAGGGGAGGGAGTTATTTTAGATTTTTTTTTTCATGACGTCACTGTGTGTTTGTGTGTATATACACATAACTCTCAACATTTTTTGTTTTTTTATTTTTTTGTACCTCTTTTTTGTATTTATTCGTAATATATACAATTTATCTATGATACTATTTGTATATTAATATATATATGGTATATATTCATATATACAATGTTACTCACATGTCACATCATATCATAATGAAATTTGTTTTTGTTTTTAAATTTCTTTTTTGTTTATTGTTATTTTTTTATATACCTACATATTTACACAAACCAATGGTTTTTTTAAGAAATAAAATGAAATTTTCTAATAAGTACTATTTTTCATTTTTTTTTAAACTTACAACTCAATAGCGAAAGTCTTAAAATAATTTTTTTTTTCACTTAATTAAAGAAAATTTCCTTAAAAAAAAATCCTCGAAAGGCTATACTTCTGAAGTTGCTTCAAAAGTTGTGAGCTATTTTGTCCCCACACTTCCTGCTTTTTTGCAGTAAATTTTTTTATTTAAATTTAATTATTTAAATTTTTATTTTATTCATAAAAAAACAAAAACAAAATCATTAGCAAGCAGGTAGGTAGCAAAGGTAGAACATATTATAATTTATGTACGTTACTTTTGTACTTGATTTGTTTTTTTCAAATGTACATGCAAATTGAAACTGATTTTTTTTTTTTACATGTAGAAGAAATTCCAATTTCGTCACAAATTTTATTAAAATTTCGATTTTAGAGTGATAACTTCAAATTGTTTTTGTTTTTTTTTTTTTCCAAATAGAACCAATTTTTTTACTTATCCTACGCTCCTTCGACTTGCGGACGAAAAAAATTAATACAAAAAAAACCCAAAAATTTGTTTCTGAATTTTTTTTATAGTTCTTACAGTGCAAACACATAACCAGTGTAAGTCTATATTGCCTAGCATTTAGCAATTTATATAAATTTACCATAATATATTGCCTGTTTTAAAGTTTTTAATTATTATTGTTTTTTTTTATTAGCAATGAATTAGAAACAATGAAATTGTTATTCATATAAAAAATGAAACAATGTTGTAGTTACATTCTCCCTTTCTTTGCATTGCTATTTGCCAAAAATTGTGAAAATGAATGTTAGTCATATAAAAAAAAACAAATGTTCTTATTTTAAACTGTAAGAAATAGAATACGATAAAAAAATGCACAAAATGTATGGGATAGTGAAAAGATGCAAAAAAAAAATGGTGAGATAACGATAAGGTATATGAAAAAATTCGAATTCAGAAAGTACAGTTTGTAGTACATATAAAAAAAAACTGCCTTGGGACGAGTGTACAATGGCTAATAGATTATTGTTTTAAGCTTCAGATAGAACCTTACGGGATTTACGAAATAATAACAGCATTATGGGTGGAGCAAAATCTTGCTCTCGGTTTTAGGTAAATTATTTCAGTGGTTCAGAAAGGAACTGATGAAGTAAGCGCTTCAGTTAAATGTTCTCACATTTTCAATCATATTCACATACCTTTATCGGTAAACATTTAAAAGGTGATAAAAGTTTTTGCTGGTCTTCTTTTAAAAATTAGTGAGGGAATCATAGCGGAAGTTCCTGGGAAATTGAGATCACCAGTGACATGGGATGTCGTGAACTTCACAGGAATTAATTTGTATTCAAACATGAATAAAGTTTAATCTAAATGCTCACTGTTGGATTTTCGAGCGTGCGATTCTAACATCAATAAATTATGCTGAATTATATATATATTTGAAATAAACGAAATTCTTTTGAATAAAATAAAGAGTGAAGAAAGAATAATATGAGTCTGTCGAAGAAAAGATGATGACACTATAGAAAAGATGATGATACTATAAATTATCAAATAGAATTTTTGCAGTCCGTTTAACCTTCTGGATTACCAATCCACAAATTAAAGTTAAAAGTTGGAAAACTCATTATGTAATCCAACCTGCTCCGAGTGCGCTCCTAATGACATGTAAGGATGATCTGCTAAGAGTAATGCTTTTATTTTTATAATTAAATCTGATTATCCTTTTCAGTCTAAACGGCATCAATTTCCTTAAAATATGTATTCCTATTTTTATAACTAAAAACCAAGGCAAACATTAAGTGTTTTAGCAATTGCGTTAAGAGAACCATGCTTCTCTCATGGTCAATTTTATGTAGCTTTCTCGACAGTAAATAGCAAACACATATTTTTATTTCAATTCCTGCAAATAAAACAAAAAATATTGTCTATAAAGAAGCTTTAATTTAACAGAAACAATAATTGTGCAACATGCACATATGATGATATATACATTACGAGCTTAGTCACTTTTATTAAACTTCAGGTAACAAAATTTTGATTAAATCAAATAGGTCTGGTATAATTATACTTTATCTTATCATGACCACGCCGCCGATTGTTTGTGTAAATATTTAGTGAGCATGCAAAGTTCTGTTTGGTGAACATGGACATGGCAGCGCACGCTGGATCTTTGCTATATTATATTTCAAAATTCTAAATTTTATATATTTTGTGTTGAGTTCGAACAACGTCGGGTGACTTTTGCTAGTAACTCATAAAGCTTGAAATTTCGTATTAAAAAAAAAAACAAAATAAAAATTAAATTTGTTCATTTGTAAAAATTCTATTGTAAGCGACAAGTAGTATGGTTTTGAGAAAAAATCCAACACAACTGCTGTCTACTTGTCGTAGTCATCTCTAAAAACATTGATGACTGCTAATAAAACTATCTAAATTAAATTTTACCATACACCAACTTGTCTTCTTTAAATCTTACTCTAAACCGAGTTGATGGCGTATGGGGCTTTGCAGAATCTAAAAATTTTACTAAATAACTGCTTTTTCAAAACTTCGGTCTTTTAATTTTTTAAATCTTTTTCAAAGATTTTCGTTTTTTTTTTGTTTTCTAGTTAATTTCGAAAAATATTTTTGGAATATGTCTTTATTTTATATAATTTTCAGCTCTTTTTAAAATCATTTCTTGTACATTTTTGCAGTTCTTTGTTATGCCCTTGTAAGCCA
Organism: Argyra leucocephala; assembly: GCA_963942445.1. NCBI lineage: Eukaryota > Metazoa > Arthropoda > Insecta > Diptera > Dolichopodidae > Argyra > Argyra leucocephala. Next base: position 112,433,359 of record OZ012678.1, read on the forward strand.
TGTACCTAAATAAGTAATCCTGTAGTAAAATAGATGAAGGAGAAATAAAAAGAACACAACAAGGATATTTAGGCGATAAAATGTTCTAAATAAAACTCTATTAATTCTAATGGCAAATATATATGTATGTATATATATATATATATATATATATATATTTATTTATATATAATGTATTTATTAATATATTAGAGAAGCAATTTTTCTTTTTGTTACTTTAGTTTACAATTTTTTTTATTTTTTTTTTTTTATTATTTTTATTATAAGTACATTTAAATAAAAAATCGGTAAAATAGTAGTAAAAAAGAGACAACATTTATTCACATTAAAAAAAAAGCGATACAAACACACAAAAAAATAATTCAAATTATTTTTATTTATTATAGAACTTTTCTCGGTTTTTCTTTTTTTTTTTTTGTTAAATAGGCTCTTGAACCTATTTATTTATTTTCTAAATATTTATTATAAACTTATAAACTAATTATTAAAAAATAATAATAATAAAAAAAACAAAAACATTTACAATTTCATTACGAGTTTTAATAAAAATAAACTTAAGAGACACAAAAAAAAAATATTTTCATACAAAAGGAAAATTATTGAATTATTTATTTTATTTTATTTTTATTTAATTATATTCTTTTATTTCTTAAATTTATAAAATTTCAATTAAAATTTTATGGTTCTTAAATTTAATATAATTTACTTTTTTGTAAAATCCAGATTTCTTGTCATGAATAGAGATTCATCATAGGGATCCTTAACTGGGAAATCACGTAAACGTATTGGATATGTGAGTTGATTACCTCGATCCCATGAATATAATTCCTATTTAAATAAAAATAAAAATTAATTTAATTAAAAGGGGATAAATTTATTTATTAGAAAATTTAAATTTTCAATGAAATTTAGATCATTTAATTTTGTATAATAACAGGTAAGTTAATGCAAAAAAAAAAAAAACAATAAAAAATACCAGGAGGTATTTATAGGTTTTTATTCGTTTTGAAGTTTCTTTTATATATTTATTTACTATGTTATATACTTATGTATTAACTTATATATTTAATTAAATATACTTTCTATATTTTACTAAATCAAACTGATAAGTTTAAGAGAATAACAAAATACAAATTAAATATAATGTGAGTAGCACTTCAGTATAAATAAAATACTTAATTTCTGCATCATAATATCCTAAGCATCGTTGCATCATGGTTATAACAAAATATCATTTTACTTATTTATTTTCTATATTTCATAGAATATCATGTAGGTTCTTAGTCTTTTTTTTGAGTATTTTTATTTATTTATTTCTCTAATCAAAGACCTTATAAAGCTCGTACAGAGTTTAGTAATTCAAAGTATTGCAATTCATGATTCAGTAGGTAAGAAATGTGCAAGAAAACAATTATGTAATCTTAATAATTAAATATTCTAAAAATCAAACAAATTTTAAAATTAAATGTATCAGCCTAATTACTATATTATTACCATTAAATACAACTAATACATAAGAAAAATTATTGCTCTGCAGCTTTTCTGAACATTGCCCAAGCCTTCGACAAAGTTTACCTCGCCACTACCATCAACTTTTAACATAATATTTGTCAAAGAGATGATTCTGTGTTTAGTATAAACTACACTAAGCCAAATTGAATTTGGTGTGTCCCAAGGTAATGTCTTACGGGTTCTTGTCATACCTCATGTTCACATCAGACCTTACAACAACATCGAGCCTTCTTACTGCTACTTTTGTCGAAGACAGCTATTCTGACGTCGCATTCTGATCTACGTTTGGTTTCTGTAAAGCTTCAGAATAACTTACTAGACATACAACGCAAGCTAAAAACTTTGATAATCAAAGCCAATGAATCTAATCACTCCATATTATTTTTACCAAACGCAAAGGAGAAGTCCTCCCGTTCAATTTAGCACTCTCTGGTATGTGCACAATGACAGAACAAGGTTGGATTTAAATATTTCAACTGTTAATAACACAATAAAAAAGAAAGCTGTCATATCGCCTAAAGATTCACCCACATTCATTTGCGTCTTAACTAATGAATAACGAGGTATCAAGCGTAAACTGAAAGATTTCAGATCACTGGATTTAAAAACCAGATTTACTTGAGTCTCCATAAATAATCAAAATTTTAATTTAGGCTAAGAGTTCTTGGACTCAATATCTTTGTTTATGGTTAAGATAGTTTTATAGAATAAAGATAAAAAAAAACATTATCATTAACTTTAAGCTAGTTCAGTAATTAGTTAACTACTTAATAGCTAGTTCAGTAAAATCTGGATAAAGCATTCATTTTATTTTAAATTTTTTGATATTATTTATTTTTGCTCTACTGCCAGTTCATTATAAATTGTAATGGCTTTATTATAATTTGAATGATGGTTGTTAAATCTAAGTTTAGACAATATGATTCGTATCTTCTCTGCATTTCTAGTACTGTATTTGTGTACTTGACTGTTTATAATAAACTTGACGTTTGTGATAATGTTATTAGTACACATGTAGATGTAATGCACGTGCGTAGCCAACTTACTTTTAATTAATTAATTTATTGGTAGTATTTGATTATTCAAATTAATCAGTCGAGTTGTCGTTCTCTTGTTGTATCCAAAAAAAAATTTTATTGCTTTGTTTTTAGGGAGTTTGAATTAATTTAATATTTTTATTTTATACATTTTTTCATTACGGTATATAGCATAAGTAATTTTGACATAAAACATACTGAAGTTTGAGTTTATGCGAAATTCTATTGCTTATAAGCCTAAATTTACCCGCTCATTAAACTGTTGCTCCCAAGTAAGATTTTCATCTATTTATTATTACACCCAAATACTTGTAATAACTCACCATTTCCAAATTACAGTAGCCAATTTTTAAATGTATGGTATGTCTGTTACTTTCCTTCTTAAGATTATGTTTTATTTGTGTTTAAAATAAGTTTGTGACCCACTTCTGCGTTAATACAAGATCTTCATTTATCATTTTTTCTACTTTTTTATTGGTGGTTTCACCGTATATACTATAGGTAGGTCATCTGCGTACATAAATGGTTTGCCATTCAAATTTAGGTTAAGCAAACCACTTACATATATATACGGAGAATAATGTAGGGTTAAGCGAACTTCATACTGCTCGTTATTTCATCACATTCTGCATACTGAATTTACAGCTTGTATAGGTACTAAAATACAATAAACAAATAAGAATGTGACCCAAAACCTCATCAAGGTTAAGTGGCCCAATATTATAGTATAATCCTCTTCGTCTTTGCAGGTTCTGTAGAAATTATTTGAGTGTAGACGATTTCAAAAAATGTGAAAATTATTTGAGAAAAGGCAATTCATGTGATAACCCCTACCCTAGTACTGATATTTAATCTTTGCTAGTGATAGTAGTTTAATTTAAGAAACTGTTTATAGACCAGTATCGACCAGATAAGTTTGGTTACATTGCTTCAGTCATTGGACAATTTGTGATTGGAAGATCTGATTGTTTCTTTATGAAGTAATTGATTACAGGTAGCTAAAAGTGCTCCCAGACTGATTTTTTCTGAAAGGATCTCTAAGGCTGTTCCATTTCTAGCAAGTCTTTCGTTTTGTAGTTTTCTGAAATATTACTATGCCTTGGCACTTATCATCATCATCTGTTGGTTCTACAGCTCGGGGTGAGCCTTAACCTTCTCGACAACTTTCCTCCATTCTGCTCTATCTTGTGCAACTGTCCTCCATCCGTTAACTCCAATCTTTCGACAGTTGCCCTCGACATCGTCCAGCTATCGTGATCTTGGTCTACCTCTTGCTCTTGTATTGTACGGTACTGCGTCTAATATTCTTTTTGGCATCCTTTGATTCATCCTCACCACATGACCTGCCCATCTTAGGCTGTGTGCCTTAATAAACTTAACAATATTGTGTCCTTCAATTAGTGCTTCTAGCTCCTCGTTTGATCTGATTTGGTATTCACCATCGTCATTTATTTTGGGATCAAATATTTTTCTCAGTATTTTTCTTTCGAATACTTTCAATTTATTTTCGTCACTAATTGTCATAGTCCATGCTTCGCATCCGTATGTTACGACCGGTTGTATTATGGTCTTGTACATTCTTAATTTAATTGTCCTTAAATTTTTGACTTGAAAAGGCCTTTATGTGCGTAGAAACATTTAAAACAAAAAAAAAAAAAAAAACATTCACCTACGTATAAAGCAACATTCACCTATGCCTTGGCACTTAACGTAGGTGAATGTTGAACCGATTCGCCATCTCGTTAGAGAAATACAGCAATCTATCACATTCTTTCAAATCCTTAACTTAATACATTTTGTAGTTTTTCAAAACGATGTTCGAGTCGGGGTATAATATCTGTGACTATCTTAAACTCAATTTCTATACTAATACCACCTCACTTATAAATATTTCTGGTAATACACTCTAACTGTTAACTGTAATCAATATTTTCTCTGAATTATGTTTGTAGTTACGGAGACTTATGCTGTTTTAGTTTCGGGAAAACTTATAAACATGTTTTATTATTATTAATATTACTGTTATTATTTTTATATTATTATTATTATTGTTATTGTTACTGTTATTATTATTTATTAAAAAAAGGGTACAAAAATTAAATGTTTTTTAGCTACTCGTGTGTGGCTAATTCATTGTTATTAACTACATAGATATAATTAACATTTCAATTATTTAAAGTATATTTGATCCAATCCGATCCAAGTTAACCCAATTTTTCACAATTGAAATCCTCGCAATTCATAACGCCAAGTTATAGCGGATAGGCCAAATCTCACCACTGCTCATACTACCCGAGACACAATAGAACTTTTAAGGCAAACAAGAACTTTTTAGAGAGAGAATAATTTTCCGATATTTGGAAAATAGTTGGCCAGTATATTCGTCAGAATTTTCTTTGGGGTTATTTAAAATTTAAACTAACGTATATGTGAGCAAGCCTGATACACCATGACTTTCAAAACGTCTAAAAAAAGTTGAAACACAAATGTCTTTGTGTTTACATTCGTCAAATCAAAATTGTAACACAAAATGTGTTGAGTTTATAAACGCCTAAATTATGTATTCGCGACGCCTAGAATGTGCAAAGAAGGTATCGAGAATTTCTGAAATTTGTTTGACGTTCCTGTCTTCTGCCTGTCTTCCAACCGAAAGGTATTACGTTCGATTCCCGATGACGTAAAAAAAATGCTTTATGGGTTTTTCGACCTGGTCCCTTACCCTTAAAAAATTAAAAATAAAAAATTTAAGTTAAAGGCAGACATCAAGGTATTTTTTGTTTTTTGTTTGCAGTTTAAAAAAAAAAAAAAAAAAAACGTATTTGAAACAAACAACCTTCAATTGCCAATGTTTAAATTCATATTAAATGTTTTTCACTTTACTTTATTTGCAATTACTTTATGAAAATTCACTTTTTATCCAACTACAATCTACTTCACTTGTATGCATTTAAAAATATTTACTTTCTATATGACAAAATATTTAAAATTACAAAACAAATAATTCTTTTCTTAGTCGTTTGCGATTCATGCTACCGATAGTCGACTGCAATCGTTAGAGTTTTCTTGTAGAGTAAAATTGTCAAAATGACGAATCGTCGATCAGAATAAGGGTAATATATAAAGGAAAATGAAGATATTTATTTATTTATATAATTTGTACATAAGACGATTAGTCTTTTTACTATACAATTCAACAAAATTTTTGTATCGACTGACACAACGAATATAGTTTGACATCATATTCGAAAATTTAAATTACGAGGTGATCTACCAAACACTATTTTTTTTCATAAAACAAAGATAACGCAACTTTAAAAAGTTATTGAATGTTAAGCTAAGTATTATTTTCGACACATCTCTAATACTCTCGTGTTTACGTCTATTCATTACAAAACGTGTACATGCATTAAATTGGAATTTTTATAGCATTGAACTCTCCTACATTCATGCCAGAGTAAACAACATCGCAGTAACTATAAGAAATATAGTATTAAAAGTGATTGTATTAGTTTTTTGTTAATTCAATCGTTTAGATAGAATTAAAACTTCTATAATTTGCGTAAGTTAGAGTAAACCTTGTTGGAAATATGATTAATGTGATCCCGCCAAGTTAAAATATTAGTGAAAATAATTCCAAGATTTTTAGCCTTCTCAAAATATTTAATAACTTCGTCATTCATTTTGATTTTAGGCAAATTTGATGTATCTATACCTCGCGAAAATATGTTCATTGCATGTCCATTATTTCTAGACCAAAATAAAATTGCATCAAGATCATCATTAATTTTTGCTATGGATCTGTCTGGATATATTAGCAGTGCATCCACTAATATACAGTTGAACATCATCAGCATATAATCTGCAGTGATAAATCGTTAATGTAGAGACTAAAGGAAGAAGCCCCAATAAGGATTCTTGTGGCATGCAGTTGGACATAACTTCGTTAATGTAAACAAATTGCTTTCTATCAATCAAAAAATTATTTAAAAGAAAAGCAGCAGATGCATCAAAATTGAACTGGGTTCTTAGTTTGTGACAAAACATTTCATGGTTTGTCAAAAGGTTAACAAATTTTTAAGTCTGGTGACTTTTGACCCACCCTGTATATGGTATTGTAATATAACAATAATAATATTTTTTTTTATTTCATATTAAAGAATATCTGTTGTTAAATTTGAAGCCCTATATTTGAATTGATGCCACACATGTACATAGTATCATGTTATCAATTACCATGTACAAGATACTAACATACATTATCTATATACATATACATTTATATACTAAAAATCAAACAAATATCTAATATGTTACAATTGGCTTATTTCAAATAAATTTCCTTTAAAAGAAGATGTCCCTTACAATTTTTTTTTTTATTTTACCAATCAAAAAAATCAAATCAAAAAGAGAACAAATTTGTATGTAAAATTTTTTATTTCTTTTTATATTCTTTTATTAATTTATTCCAAGTGTCCTTATCTTTAGCCTAAAACTTTTGTGAAACAATACAAAAAAAATTTAAAAAAAAATCAAAATATAAAAAATAAAAAAATAAATAAAACAAACATAAGTTTTTTTAAGGGACATATAAGTCCCCTCAAAACATTAAAATAATCAACATTTTCATCTTTACAACACCATAAACTAGGAAAATAAAAAAAAATAACAACAAAGAAAAAAAACATTATTCAGACGCTTCAATAAAGGAATCCTTTTTGTGCTTCTTTTTCTTAAAATTTCTTACGCAACGTATGTATGTATGTATGTATGTAGATATGGGAATTGGCATTTTTGATGGTCATATGTGAAAATTTTCGTTTATTGTTTTTGGTGATAGGACTGACTATAGTATCTATATATATTTTATGTTTTATTCATCCCTTTCCTCCTATTGATAAACATCAATGAAAATTTAAGATTATAGATAAAAAATAATTTCCAAAGCATAAATACATAGCTTCTATACATATTTCATGGGTGGTGTGTCTGTGTTTGGTTACAGTGATGAAAATTTTTATTTTAAATAAGTAGATACAATCGCTACACTCACTACTCCTTCGATTTGCATACAATGTTTAACTCTTAACTTTTATTTTATTTAATTTTACTCAATCAATATAGTCTCAGTCTATTTTGCTTCATGAATACCCAACTTTTGAAGATTTTGATCTAAGAGTTTGTGTACACATAGAAGAGAACATATGGTAGAGTTTTACAGAATGAAAAATTTTCTGTATACCAAATGTGTTTATTAATTGTTGTAATTTTGCTTTGTGAAAACTTTTATAGAGATATTTTTGGTAAAACTCTACATTAGTGCTCTATATAGGGATTGTTTAAACAGTCTATGTATTTTTTCTCGCTGTTCTATGATAAATTAATTAATGAATTGAATTAATGTAGTTTAAGAATTAATCTCTAAGTAGAAATGAGTACCTACATGTATGTATGTATCTACTTATCCTAACTCATGAATCAAATCATGGTTGGAGTTTTTTAAATATTTAAAAAACTACAAACTGTTATGGTTATTTATTTATCATCTGGATTTTCTTCAAGCTCGACTAATGTTTTGTTGATCATTATTTTGAACTGCCACTGCGATTGTAGGCTTGATGTAAATACAAAAATTTATGTAATTGCAGCTTTTTAGAGGGTAAACAATATTGTTTGGAAAAAATTTTCTTGTAAAGTGACATAGAGCTCGTATCACAGTGACAAAACCAAACATTTTCTAGCTAGTGATATATTAAGAGTGGCAGTGATCAGTATGGATCATTGGTAAGCTACACGGTCAAGCTGATGTGAATCCATTCAACCCTCGTTTCTCAGTTGAAATAGATGAGACAGAAACTCCCGCACACTTCCTTTGCAGCCACCCAACATTAGCTGGAGCCAGAGAGGTTTTTTCTAATAATATAGAAATTTGTACGATTCCTGGAATCCGCCTTAGAACTTTTGATTAAGGTTTTTGAAATTTTTCGACATTACTTAGATAATTGAATATCCCTATTTATTTATTTATTTCTTAGTATACATAAGCCAATGAATCTTTTATAAAGTATATACAAGGCAAAATTATTATAAGATATGGTTGTGCTAGTAAAGTAGTCCGTACTTTGCATTGGATTACTTTGTGTTCTAAGTTCAACTTTGAGTATGAGTAGTCTCAGTGTAAAATTTTTTATTTGAACTTTATTTGAGTTATTTTTGTTTTGTTAGTTGTCAACTTACGATCTAGGTGAATATCTAGATATTTAATCTAATTGCTTTGACTGATAATATGGTTATTGATTTTTAGCATTGGGTACGTTTCAACTTTTAATGTAAATATTACTTGAATCCTATGCGACCAGTTCACTTTAATCAGCCAATAATATAATCACTAATCAGCTTTCAACTGCAAGTTTTAGTGATCTAATTGACATTTGGAATCGATGTATAAGAAAATTCTCCTGCTCGTGCTCTGTTTATAATATTATTTATCTCCCTATATTTAACTTTGATTTTTGTGTACCATACGTGCATTCTTAAATGTTGTTCAAATGTTAATGATGGTTTTTTGAATCACTCCAAATTAAATCATCGAAAGTTCGTTGAATTATGTTTTTTTTCTGTTCCTGTTTTGTTAAATATAAAACAGAATTCGACATTATAAATTTTTATATCTTACGCGTTCTTAAGTGTTGTTCATTATCTTTAACTCTTATTTATCAATTAACTATTAAAATATTAATTGAAAAACTTATTTTTAACATATTGCTGATATTTTGATTTCCTCTACTGTACTTTACATTCCAATGAAAAATATTCATATGCATAAGAAAAACAAATATATTTGGTCACTTTAAAATTACATGCTCGATTAAAGCTTCTATAGAAAAATGTAATTGCGTTGCAGCCATTTAAAAAAAAAGGGATAATATCCTTTATCCTTTTATTTGGATTTGGTTGTTTTATAGTTTTTCTTTTTTTTTGTGAACTCAAATTCCTTAAAGCATAACATGTAATTATTAAACCTAGATGATTTTTCAGATAGTCGAAGGATGTAGAATAAAAATATATGTATACATATATATGTATGTATGGCGTATATATAAATTTTATTTTATTTACATATCGTTACTTGATCACCAGCCTTCATACGATTAAAGATTACAAGGATTTAAATATATAAAATTTTTAGAGCCTTTTTTTTAATTTTAAAGCTTTATAGGTTATCTCAAGTTTTACTGTTTATAACCAATACTATCTAAAAGTGTCATCAGGTTATGTACATATATTTTTTTTTTGTTTTTTTTTCTATAAAAAGGAAATGATGTTTGAAAAAATATTTTTCTTGTTTTTTTTTATCAAAAAAAATGGTTTTAATTACAGGAAATGAAATTTTGTTTTAGTCATCTCATCTAACAATATTGTTATCATTATTGATGTGAAATAATTTTATCACCATGTATACAAACAAATTATTTTTATATGTATATTTGTGCAAGTTTAGGATTTAGGAAATTTGTTTATTATAAAATTATGTTTGACTTAAGATGTTATCGGTAAATGATGTCCTGAACATTCGAATTGAATAGAAATATCCTTTTAAAATATTTTATATAAACATTGTTGATAGTACACAAATATAAATGGTATCTGATTATGGTAAAAATAGACTGTTTTTTGGTCACTATTTTAAAGTCAATAAATATTTTCAATTAGAGTCGTCTATATATTGTATATATATATATGTTCTATCAACAATGTTTATATAAAATATTTTAAAAGGATATTTCTATTCAATTCGAATGTTGAGGACATTATTTTATTGTATGATTAGATTGGAGGAGCAATAAACAATTTAGTAAAATAAAAGGATATTATGGGTAGTAACTGAAAATAATTTGGACATGCATTTAGTTTGTAGATCTAAAACACACGTTTACGTTTACGTGGTGATTTCTAAAATTATTAATAACGACGTTGTGGTTTTGACTGAGACTTGGCTATACATCCTGCAATTAATTTGTTAGAACTTTTTGATACATCTTTTTCTGTTTTTAGAAAAGATAGATATTCCGGGTTTCAACTTATAGTTCCAAAAGGGGGAGGTATTCTCATAGCAGTTATAACAACAAATTTAACTCTATGATGATACCATTATCTCAATCAGTCTCAATTGAAATTGTTTCAGCTAAACTTGAGTTTAACCATAATTCTGTTTTTATATTATGTTGCTACATTCCACCTAATTTTCCGGTTGAGACATATCAAAATATTAATCGGTGCGGTGAAATATATCCAATCAATTATGACTTCATTGGATGAACTAATTATTTTTGGTGATTTTAATCGGCCCTCTTTATACTAGTCATGGCCTGATATTTTTCGATATAAACTATAGTTTACTATTTTTGGCAATTATAGTTAAGTATACATAATTTGTATGCTTAGATTTATTTTAAACCGTTTCGTATTTTGTTGAAATAATTGAAAAGAGAACAATAATTAAAAATTACTTTTTTTTATTAAAAAAATATTGTTATTAGTTGTATTTTTGTTATTAATTATATTATATTATAAAAATTAATATTATAATAATAAAAAAAAAGTTTGAATTAATAGAGAATCGAACTCACAAAAATTTGTGATATTAACATAACGCTTTAACCAACTTAATTAATATCCGATTAAAATTCTTTCACTTCCTTTAAAACCTATATTAATAATATTATTCTACTAATCAATTGGTTTTTCCTACTAAAAGTGCAAAAAACTAAATTCGATAATCCAATAGTAATAAAAAAAATTTGACTCAAAAGAGAATCGATAAAAATTTCTGATATTGCTTTAACCAACTAAGCTAATATCTTACAAAAATTATTTACCCAAAATATACACATAAAATAAAAATTGATTTTGATCGCGGCGGCCTACATGATCATTGATTGATTGAATGAAAAAAAAACGAAGCACACGAAAAATCACGAAAAGTTTGCCTTAAAAATCGTGCTTTTGTGTATTATAATATAGAAATACAGTTTTATAGTTAATCAGAGGAAAAATCAACTTTTCAAAATAATCCGAAATTTCATAAAATTAAGACTACGATTATCGCACTTGTACAGATTTATTTATTACGTACAAAATAGGTACCTCTGCATCCATAGTTATTTTGATTTGAAATCTTCTTCTCATATGAATGAATTTTAAATTTTTAAAATTTTTAATATGCACCACTATCGACTATATAAATTGCATTTATATATGCATGTACTTGAGTAAGTATAGTAAAAATAAAAATAAAAAAAAAAGTATTTTGAGTATTTGGATTTAGAAAACAAACACCGAAATCCATATAGATTTTATTTTTATTTTTGTATACCGCATTCTCTTTATCTCCTATCTACATAAAATTATTATTTACGACGTTTTTGTTTGCAATTTTTTTAATTTTTTGTTTAATTATATTTATTTTAGTTCAAGTAAATTTTAAACATATAATATACAGGGTGTTCTTGTAATATTCTGTTATAAATTATACTTTATCATGAACGTTATTTTAAACATCTTCCGTGGCTTCCAAAATACAGTAAAACCGTATAATCTACATTGTAGCGTCTTCCAAAATGTATTTAAAAAGCTCTTGACTTTGTAGACTTATTCCAAAATGTTTAAAATACGTAGTGGAAACGTAAAATAAGAGCAGAGTGTTTAACGAAAAAAATTAGACTACTACCCTTATCATGATTCTCGAATCGAACGTAAAAGTAGGTGAATTCGCTGTCATGCGATCATGATTAGCGAAGCGAACTTAATACGTTGGACAATTTGTCGAATGAAAAACTTAAGTGACAACCGTAAAACAAAAATAAAAAAAATATTGTTATTGTTTTTCGAGTGAAAATGGAGGAGAGAGTAAATTTAAAAAAAAATGTGAGAATGTTATTTATCAAATTTATGAATAATAACTATAATATGATATTATTTGCAGCTAAAATAAAACAAATAAAAAGGTTTGATAAGCTGGTGCAATTGAGAGAATACTGATTAGGCTTGTGGGAACAGCAAATTGGAATAAAAGTGCATTAAAAGTGTTGTGGAATCGATTTCCAACCAAATTAATTGCATTAGGATCTTCAAAACGTGAATTCAAAGAGTGGAATAAATCATTGGTTATTTATTTATTCGTCATCATTAATCATTGGTTATTTATTTATAACAAAAAAAAATGTACAAATACAACAGGCGTAGGAACAAGCAGTCGATGCTCTGTTGAGCAAAGAACAAAATACAGTCTCCAGAGAATCCAAATTAATATAGAGAGCCGTTCTAAGTGTTGCTACAAATTCAAATGCACTTGAAGCAATCTAAAGTGAAAAATAGCAGAAAAATTTATCCCAAACAATTGAAACCCTGAATTATTACCAGTGATAATCTTCTTCATCGGAAAATCATATTGCACAGACTAATGCCACTATTGGTAATATATTCCATTTGTTCTAATTTAAGGCATCAATTTATGTTTTGTTGAATTTAGAACATAAAATAATGCATCTTTATTCAACTGAAAGTTTTTTATTAATCTAAAAATACTTGGCAAAACATTTAATTCTCCAGTGTTAGGCTAGCAACGACTTTTCCACTGCGAATAAATTTATTCGCGAATCGTGATCACATTTTCTAGCATATTCACATTCGACTAGCATATTCGCTTCGACTCATATTCGATTCGAGAATCATGATAAAGGTTTACATTTTGTAGAAGGTTTTACATTAGAGAGGTAGAGGTTTTACATTAGAGAAAGTTACCAGAATCAATTAAATTATAGGTTAGCCTTATTTTTTGACGAAAAAATAAGTTTAATGCCAAATTGTAGCAAAATATGTTAATAAAATGTATTTTTCCGCCGAAAATATATGGTGACCAATGGAGGTTTGGCAATTTAATTTTGATGTAAGGAAAGATAAAATACTTTAGATTCAAGTTTAGCAATAGTTATTACACTTGTTAAAATTACAATAGTTATTACACTAGTTATTTAAATTAATTAAATTATTGGTAATATTATATTGGATTATAATAATTTAAACGTCAAATGAATGTATATTTATGTATGTATTTTATTTTTAAAATAGTATTCCAAAATGTAGCAAAGGCTTTAGTTTTTATTTTACATTGAAGTAATTATAAAAGCTTTAAACGGTAGTTGAACTGTATTTAAACTGTATTAAAATTAAATTTTTTTATTGCATTTTGGAAATCACCCCTTGCTGATGTAAGTGAGTCTAAGGCTACACCTGATATTTTAAAAATTAAAATTATCCGTCCTAGTTCTAGCTTAATCATAAAAATGGAAAGCAATATTGCGCCAGCTTTTTAACAGGTAGATAGAATGTAGAAAATAAAATATCAGTTAATTCAGGAGTTAACTAGTAAAAATTTGTTATGATCATCAAAAAACTTGTCATTTCGTCAACACTATTATATGTTATGTCTGGCGAAAATATTAAATAACGTTTTATAAAACCTGCTAAATTTTTTTGTGAATTATTATTGATTTTGCAGCTTCAAAAAAAAACCATAAATACTTCGCGTCCTAAATATTCCAGATTTCCATTAACAATGCATAACAGCTAGTTTAATTTATTTGATAACAGTTCTAGATGTTCAAAATTTACCATAAATTTTATTTTCTAATTCTATTAAAAAGAAGCGCATTGCACAGGCCCCATAATTAGATAAATTCAAGGTTCTCATTCATTCTATCAAACCACTAATTTATTTCGCAAGATTGAGAATTTTCTCTCGCATCGTAGTTGTTGTCGATAGTTTTATGTGCAAAATCTATGTAATAAGCCTTGGAGTTCTACACATTATATTTGATCACATCTACTACGTTCCTCATCATCTACTTTTTTCTTGATTTTATTATCAAAGAATTAATTTCTTCAACCCTTAATCCAATCCATAGTAATGCTTAAGACAGCACCTTTGTCATCGCACAACTTTTAAAGTAAATCTAACGCCACCTCTACCGCAGTTAGTTGGAAGAGAAATCTAATAACTAGTTCAGTTAACCATGATTTAAGGAAATTAGCGGAATAAGCCAAACTAAGTTGAGTTCAACACGTTCAAAACTGAAAACTGTTGGATTCCTTGTAAAACAAACCAACCCATCCCAATTGTTCGATGCCACGGAGAAATCTACCATGGCCTCTAAAAGTCTAAATGTTTTAAATCAAAAATTAACTAAACCAAAAAACGCAGTGGAATGAGGATATTTTTGATATCACGATGTAAAGCACAAACCTGCAATAATTTTGAACAAAGGAGTCCTTTTCTAGTTTTTTAAAAAATTAAAGACTCTTGTTAATTTCACAAAATTATTTTATTCCGACACGTCTTTCGACCTTTCGGTCATAATCATGGATCATAAATGGCATTTGCTGGCATGGCATTTGGTCCATTTATGATCCATGATTATGACCGAAAGATCGAAACACGTGTCAGAATAAAATAATTTTGTGAAATTATTGTGTAAATTTCAGCAAGCGTGTGCAAGTGAAGGCATAAAAGCTATCCTTTTCTAGTGGTTTGGGTGAAAAATAAAAAGACAGATTAGTTGAACATCGTCAATATATATATGTACTCTTTTATTAAATACTTCATAAGAAGTTTCTACTGGTCGAGCTATTTTGGTATAGTTTAAAATACAATTTGAATTAAGAGTACTTGTGTCTGCTAGAATTCAAAAATTAAGCAAGCCATGATTCTTGAATTATAACAAATTATTTTTAATACATCCTGTGAATGTATATTATTATAATATATATATATATAATACACTTACCATTTGATTACGATTATATCCAACGGTTGTTGCAAATCGGAATGGTGTTGTAAATGGTAAATTAACAGCTAAAAGTTTACCAGAAATTAAATCAACACCAATGCTAATACTTGTCTTTGTCTCGGTCACTGAATCAATTGCATACAGAACACTACAAATAATAAACATTTCACCAAATTTATGATGATCCAATGTTATATTCCAGCTATATTGTATTTGTAATGTTTCAGCATTCATCTAAATGATTATCAATGACAATTATGATGATAATGATGATGTTGGTGACATCCAGCAATTTTATATTTTAAGTTGAAAAATCATATTAACATTTTTAGATTCGTGTGTGTTTTGTTCATGAAATTGTATTGTGATTATTTTGTAAAGATGAAATAAAAAGAAAAAAGAATTAGAATTAGTTTCGTTTTATTTATATTTATTTTATTTTAAAAAATTAAGTATCTTATGAAAAAAAAACATTTTAATTAAACTAAAAAAAAGTGATTTTAGCTAATAAAAATTTACTCCTATATTTGTTTTTAAAAAATTTGAATAAATTATTTTTTATATTTCATATTTTTTTTTTTTAAATTGTTTATTTTTTTTTGCATTTTTTATTGTAGAAAAGACTAAAGATTTGAATTTTAAATATTTTGATATCATTATAGTGTAAATAGCTTTGTGGGATTCTCCTAAGTACGGCCAAAATGCATATAAAAGTTTGGATGGAGAAAGATGAAAATTTCTGGGCTAATGCTCTTGACAATCGACACACTAAAATGCTCATGCCAAAAACGCTGGCATAAAAAATCAAAATTGTTCTAAGTTTCAATAGGCAACAAAACTGCATCATTGCGGAGACAATAATTGGCCACTGCCTAATAAAGAAGCATCTTTACAAATTCAGCTTAACTGAAAATAATGTGTGCAGAGTATGTGAAAAAGAGGAAAAATATATTGAATATTTGCTGTGTGAATGCAAAAGACTAATTCATAGTAGACATCGCCATCTGAAAATAGCGTTCTCCGAACAATGGGAGCTACCCAGAATACCACTGGAGAATGTTATGAGTGTGATCATTAAATCAGATACTGAATTGCATTAATACGGTTAATTACAATAAGCTTATTTGCGGCTGCGGAAATATAGTGGTCAGACTTTTTACCGGTATATATTTAATTCTAATTCTACTTCTATTGTAAAGATTTTAATGATCTTTGGGTATATATTTCTAAATTAAACATAAAATTATTCACACATAATTGATTTTTCAAAACAGAGTTAACTTTAAAAACTTATCATCGAATTAACTGATATAATCATCAATCATTCGAACAAAATGTCATTTAGATCGATCTTAAGCAATGAAAGTGAAACATGAACCATCACTTATACTATAAAGTTCACCTTAGTCGGATATTTTGAAATTTAAGAACCTTAATATACCCTATATAAATAATTATCATATATACAGAATGTTCTATTTATGACTAGTAGAATCTTTGACCTGTGATATAGGAGACACCATAGGAAAAAATTGTACGGCAGATGGAGATCTATTTTCAACCCATACCCAGTTATACGGAGGGTGACATCGAAAATGCAGTATTAGAATTTTCGCTACAATCTTATTTGTTCCTTAACGAACTATACACAATGTAAATAGTTTCATAATGCTTGCTATAGCGATGAAGAAAAAACAGAATATAAACATTCTAGAATTAATTATGTTGTATATAGTACGTTATGGGACATACTACATTGCAATTAAAATTCTAATACTGCATTTTCGATGTCACGGAAGCTTGAAATCTTTTATTGTCTATTCTTAGACTTAGAAGTATATTTTTACTATACGCCTTAAACAGCTTATTGTTGAAAATTAGCTAGATTGTTGAAAATAGTCTTGGTAAAAAGTTAATCAAATTTCAGTTTATTTTGATTACAATGTAAGTTTTGAAGTTGTTGAGTCGAATGCATAAAACTGAATTTCAATCCAAATCGCACTTTTTCAATCAAAAAGTCTTTTTGGCATACAAAATAACCGATCTAGATCTTAAACTTGGAATATTTACTTAGATAATTAATTTTTGATAAATGAAATTCTTCCGAGCTTTAACTTGGCTTGAAATGCAAAAAAAATTAGGTTTTAGTTATTTTCTTGGGTTTGGAGTTCAGATTGTGAACCACACAATGTATTTGCTCAAAATTGAAAAAATTAACTGGATGAGAACTTGATAGGTTGAACTCGATTGTGTGTGCAGCGAAATAAGTTAAAGAAGTTATTTTTTGAATAAACAATCAAGTTCAAGCAATTGTTTTTATTCAGAACTCATTCACGAGCTTGAACTGTTTTTGGCTAAACTTTCAGCTTCAGCTCAGTTGTATGAATTATTACACACCCCATCTTCATAAAGCTTATAATTTTTGCGTTAAAATAAATTTTTAATAAACTTTTTGCCAAAATATCGAGATAAAGAGTTAATTTATGATAATATTGAAAGGGGAAATTTTATTAGTTTCTCATCACGACTATTTTTAACAGTTTAAAAAAATCCAGTTAGGATATATTAGCCAGAAATATGCCTTTATGTATAAAAAAAGACGACAAACTTCAAACTAGTACAACTCGTTAGGGGTTTAAAATAGGGCTCTTGTCATGGACCCTTTATTTTTCACCAAAGTGTGCCCTATCATAATCAGCAGTTCTACTAGTCAATAACCGAACACCCTGAATAGGAAAAAAGAATATTGTATATTGTTGTTATAGCCTAACAATTGAATACATATATAATAAGACTTGTGTGGAATAGTGATGAGTAACCATCGGCTCGGAATATTCTTAGCAAACCCTATGATGGTAAGAGGTTGAAGTAGACCGAGATATAGGTGGGAAGGCTATGTGATAACGAACTCAAGAAAAGGGAAAGAGATAACGAGCAAGAGATAAGGATAAAATTGGAAGAAAGTTGGAATATAAAGGTTGGAATATAAAGATTGAAATGATACATCATGATGAAAACTTTCATTTGAACATCTTTGTTGGAATTATAGAAAAATTTTTGTATACTCAAACGATCGAATTAGGTACTATAGTTAGATACTATATAAAATCGATTAACCTATATTCGTTACGCAAATCACTTCACTTGTTCTTTAAAATTTTTTTATTTAAATTACAAGAATTATACTTTTAATTCTTCAATATCTAATGTTGTCATAAATGGCAATTTTTGTTGTTGTCCATACTGCTGTTAGGAACATACTGTCTATTTTTTGAATCGTTAAATTTTCACAAAGCAAATTATTATAATATTTTACAATTTATTATTATATACATATATATATATATAATACTTGCAATTTATTTTCTACTTAACATATTTTACAACTATTATCTTTATATTGAATATTATCTTTCATGGGATTTGAATGCGAGCTTGCCAAATCATTGGATTGCAAGCTTTTTTCTACACTGCTTCTGGTTAGAATTAGTCTATAGTAGAGAGATTGAGGTAATGGTGGAATTTCGTATTATTTTTTAATTTCATAAAATTCATATAACCTTGAACCTTACAAATACAATTTCAATTTTGTTTTTTTTAATAATAGAAATATTTTTTTTTTTTGCAAATTTCTTTATAATTCTTTTTTTTTTATTTGTTTAGTATTTTGTCAGGTTGTGAACTAATTAGGTAATTGGAGTCAATTGTCTATTCCAAAATTCAATTCCAAAATTAATGTTGTTTTTCTTTTTAAATTGAGTATTTTTTGAATTATCATTTTTGAATGAGTTATTGTTGTTTCTGGAGAACATAATACTTTTTACGAGGTTACTGTCTCAAGGATATAAATTGAAAATGTTTATTTTGTTTAATTTTGAATTATATAATAACAATAATTATAATTTCAATAAATTTATTTTTAATATTTTGATAATGCTATTATTTATTTAAACATTTTTTATATGTATATATATGTATATATATATTTTTTTTGTTTACTCAACGAGTTGTACAAGTAAGACTTCATGTTTTAAGATATGTTAAAGTTTAGTTTACAAATTTATAAATAAAATTATGAAAAACAAAATTAAATATTTAAAATATTTAAAAAGCAATAAAGAATAATAACAATTCCAGTATCCCAGTCAATGACGTCATTAGAATAATATGGAAACAGGACAACAGTGGATGACTATGGTTAAACAATATATCAAACTGATAAAACTGATCCGCATTTACATGGCGAAAATCATTTTACTTTTAGAGAGGATTTCTATAAACACTTAAAAGAAGCTTCCTGATGGAAGATACGCTCTCTCTCTATTCATGAATGAAATTGTCATGGCCAGATTCGAGTCATATTTAGATAGAGTTATTTGGGTACGATTAGTTAGATAGCGAGAATTGGCACGATAGAGATAATAGGTTTACTTTTTTCCAAGAAAGACACGGTCTCTCTTAACGTTGGGTACCGCAGTAGGTAAAATGTCTGTCTTTTAAGCGAATTCCCGAATTCAAGCGATTCCCGATGAAGCAAAAAAATGATTTATAGTTTTTTCGACCTGGTCCAGTAGTCTTTGGGATAAAATAAATGACAAAAATTATTGAGAGTATACTCAGGTAACAACTTCAACAAAATGGAACTACGCCATTTAAAAAGGTTTAGTTCCTGACAATAGTTATAGTTTTCCACATTTAAGCCAGAAAATTGATAAAATAAATGCTCGAAATATTGTAGTACAAACTTGCAGTACCGTACTTAATTAAGCACGAAAAGGTAATTCTACCTAAGTTAGTCAAGAACATAAAATAAAGAGACTACCTACACACATATTTCTGATTGTGAGATTAAACAGATATCCAGGAAAAAAACTATCATCAACTTAAACTCTTAATCAAGGAAGCCTATCATCAAACTGCTCACTGATCAACATCCCAAAAGGTGAATAACATCGTAGTTTACTGATATTTCTCTCCCTTTCAGACAGAAATTAAAAAAAATACGGGTTAGATTACAGTAGCAGAGTAAATCAGATCAAAACTTTTCTAAGATCAACTAAAGACCCAATTGGTCAAA
The DNA here is from genome assembly GCA_963942445.1 of Argyra leucocephala. Classification (NCBI taxonomy): domain Eukaryota; kingdom Metazoa; phylum Arthropoda; class Insecta; order Diptera; family Dolichopodidae; genus Argyra; species Argyra leucocephala. The sequence goes on from OZ012678.1 coordinate 112,453,830, forward strand.
TGGAAAATTCGGGATTATACAAGATTATTTGCAGTCATTGCAACAAAGTTTATGTAGGATAAACGAGCAGAAATACGGAAACGCGACTAACGGAACACCAGCAAGAAGCAGAACTATCTAAGAAGAAAAATGTAATCGAATTCAGATCCAAAATGACAGAACACATCATCTAAGAGAGTCATAGTATTTCCAAAAAAGGCATAATAATTGTAAATTCGAAATTAGACTTAGCTGAAAACAAAAGAAATATACAAAACCAAGAATGACTCACTCTTGAATAAAGTTCAAGATAATGTGTATTCTTAATTATAACAATATAACCTATACAACCACCACTAAGTATCATATTTGTTCAACAATGGCTTTAAAAATGTTATTTTTCAATTAATTGAATATGATGCTCGACTGAACTAAGTTACGAATACGAGTTGGAAATGAGTTGTACAGTTTGTTTGCATAAATGAGAAATAAGATGTGGATCGAAGTATTATAAAAAACAAGTCCTTCTTTACCTAGCGAATTATAAATTACAAAACTGAAAATAATTTAATTTTCATTTTAATTTTGTTATCAAAATTGACAAGTGAGCTCAGCTTCTAATTGCCCGTACAGAGTATATTAAACAAAAATTATTTAAAAAAACAAATACTTGAATTTGAATAACATTTTTATTTGTAATCCCTTTAATGTTTAAATATTTTATTTTTATGCTAAAAAAATATTCAAAAGTATGTAGGTACTTATTATCAATTGAAATTTTTCAAATTTCTTTTTGATGAATACACGAAATTAAGTTAAAGGTAGCAAAATCTATTCAGATGAGTTAATTGCTTTCCATCAAAACTTTTTAAATATTTTTCTTTGATTTTTTTTTATTTTTTTAATTACAGAATATTTTTCTTAGTTTGTCTTTTGGCTGGATTTTTTTTTTTAAATTCACTTTGCAAAGGTTAAACAAATTTTATAAATTTATTTCAAGTTTAAATTTTAGATAAACAAACTTGTGTACAGTTATGTATTAAAATTTATATATGTACTCATATGTATATGAGTATGTATACAATTTGTGCAAAATTTTAATGAGCGACACAATTATCCCAGTGCTGACATTGAAAATTACATTAGAATATAGTTTTAAGATCCAGAATAACAGATACAAGATACTATAGGTACTATAAGTAGTAATGTATTATGCTAGAAATTATAGATATTAATTTATCAAATAATATAGTAGGTATGATAGATCTTATTCAAGGAAAGACCAAAATATTCTTGGAGACTGGGAAAAAATATATTTTCGATATTGTGAAAAGCGCTTACTGGAATATTATGATTTTGAAAGTAAGTTGAATAGCTTTCATTTGAAAATTTCCTAAATATAAAGGCTACGCATATGACCGAAGATTGAGTATAATTCTTTATTTTTGGATGTAGAATCCGAATTTGCATTAAGAAGTACCCCTTCCTATTTGAAAATCTCGATTTCGGCCAGTTTCGGCGATTTTGAAAATACCACCAATAGATAGAACATCCTCGAGTTAACAAACTTTTTTTAAATTTTAAAATAACGGCTCCTTCCTCTCTTAAAAAGCGGATACGCATGGTCCGGGACACCCGGTATAAGGCGCCAGTTATAGCGATCATCGAAATGAATACGTAAAATTTTTGTTTTCGATTTTACAACCGCAGTTTATGGCCGCTGTAGAAACAAAATTTTATTAAACAATTTTAAGAATGCTAAAAAATGTTTTAACAAACAAATTATGTTCAAAATTTTAACATTTTAAGTTAAAATTTAAAAAAGGAACCTATATTATTTTTTTACGGATCCGTATTTTTTTCTGAACACTAATAACCCTTAAATAATATATATTAATTCGAATATCCTATAAATTAAGAGTAATGCAACGCTTAAAGAAGTTTTTGTATAGTTTGAATTGCAATACTCGTAATTCTTCAAATTTATTTTTCATATTTTCATCACAAACTTTGTTGCTGCATTGCTTAAGTAAAAAAATAAAATACAAACTACAATAAAGAATGTTTGTTTCTTTTGTATTTTACGAAATTTTTAAAACATAAATAAGTACATAATGTTGTATATAACATTTTTATAATATAAAATTGATGCAACTAAAAATTAAATAGAATTTTCATTTTCTAGAATTGTTTATTAAAGATATTAAGGACATTTAGGAAAAACCCTTTGTAATATAAAATACATTTTTTTTTTATTTATTAAAGTAATTTTGATGAAAGCAATTTTTTCACAAAATTGGTATTTAACCTTGACCATAACCTGATAACTTATTAACATTACACTCAAAAATATGTAAGAGCAATCAAACTTGTTTGATGTGTTTTTTATATGTACACATCAAATAATTCAATTCTCTTTTTATAAGAAATAAAATAATCGCAATTAGGTTACCGTTAAAACGATTTAGTTTTGAAGAATGATGCATTTTTACAAAAGTTTGATTCGATACAGCGCAAAATGTTTAGATTTCCAAACTCCAAACACTAATAATGTTAATTAAATTTTCGATTCAATTCATTTATTTATCCAATTATTCACATTTATGTTCAAGTACTAGTATCTACACTTAATTTTACAGAGATCTTGTACTAAGTAATTAATCTACACAATTAAAATGTAATTTATTTGTTTCTAAGATCTACATATAATATTGAGATTGTGAAATTAAAGGAAAGCGGAAAAACCTCTCTAAAAATTGATTGGATTTGATTAATTTTAAATGCAAAATTTCTTACACTACTTACGGCTACTTACGACTACTTACTAATTTTTACTATTTAAACTATGTTTTACAACTAATATATATATTTTGTTAGATTATTTTCGGCTACTGAGCTAGGCACTTGTCTATAAGTTTTCTATATTTTAATGCAATTTAATCAGAAATAAATTCGATTTTTGTTTAATGATAAAGTTTCTTAGAAACAAAAGAACAAGCGTATAACTATGTTGGCTGGAAAAATACTTTCATAATTTTTAGTTCATGTTGGCTTTAGATAGATGAGATTTTCTATTGATATAACCATATAATGCTCTAATTATTTTCTTTATTTATTTTGTCTATTGTTTTACTAATATGTTCTTTAAATGTAAAATTTTGTATCCAGGTAGACTCCCACTACCAGACATTTTACTAAATCAACCCATGATATATCAGTATTATACAGTTTGATGTTGGTAGCAGGTAAAAACATTACTTTCTTTTGTATATGAAAAATACAGCACATAATTTTCCCTGTATCCTGGCATCCTGTGAGCTGTTTATGATACTCATACCATATGTGCCGAATGTGAATATTCATAAATTAACATTTTCAACTCTTGGTGAGTCATACGTGTGTAAATATTATAAAGTACAAGCACACGGCCGAAAACTGAACCTTGTGGTACACCGGAGCCAGAGATGTTGAATATTTCAGCTAGTTTTCCCTATGTGGACACCAAAAATAATATTAAATCATTTTTTTAAATAAATTGTTAGATTAAAGTAACCTGTAAGACAGTATAAGTAGTGTAACCAATATTATTACAGAAACATTTTGTTCAATCATAGTGTGAATAATTGTATAATATTTTTGTATCATGTGTTATAGATTTTTTTTTTATTAATTTCGAAAATAAAGAAAACAATAAACTAAGAAAATAATTAATCTTAAAATTGCAAATTGTGATCAATCTTATATGTTAAACAATTTTTTGGAATTTATAATTATGATATAGGTTCCATATGATGTGCTCGTCTCGTACATATTTTTAATTCATTGTGCACAAATGTTGCACGTATCCTTTTTAATGTTTTAAATGGCCCATTTTTATATCCTAATCGTTTTTGATTATTTTTCTTTTTCATAATTTTTTACTTAAATTTGCTGATGTTGAAATTTTTGCTGTCTTTAACTCCCATTTTCGTATTTGTGAATGTAAATTAAAGGCTGCAAAAATTTGAATATACATACACAAAAGATTTGAAAAAAATATTTCTACTAAATTTTGTATAAAAATTTAATAAATTTTTGATTTTTATGAATTTTTGTATGAAAATACAATAAATGAATAAATTTGGAATTGAAATGGTATATCAATATTAATTCATGGTTGATTTTTCAATGAATTAACATTTATATACCATTCAATTACATTGATATACCATTGATATACAATTCATTGATATACCAGTCAGAACACCCTATCCAATTTCCTCTTAAGCATATAAAAACCGATAACTATTAAAGGAGTGGTTGCGTTCATCATAACACTCATCATTAAGTATATAAATATTGTGGTATATAATACAACTCCTAATGTTTATAGCTCAAAGATGTATTTACAAAATCAATTAGGGTAAATATTATGACTTGTATAAGTAGTCTAAATTACCCTGCTTTATTCAATTATTGTATGGAAATTACTTTTAACAATTAATTTAACATTTTCCAAGCTTAGAAACAGGTTTTAAAACATTAAAAAATTGAAACTAATTTTGAAAACTTCAAAATTACGCATTTTTTGAGTTGTAACAATTTTACATTTCAATTGTACAATATTATCGACTTTTCTATTTAAAAAAATATTTTAAAGTCAACAACATCCAATTCTAATTATATGTGTGTGTTTAGACAACTTTAAAACCAAATTCCTTTTAAAAAACAACAACAATAACAAAAAAAAAAAAACAAATAAATGTTACATGAGGAAGACTCTTCGTACATGAAAACTACATTTTCATAGTTAACGATTTTCTTATGTTTTCTTTTTTTTTTTGTTGTTTTGTATTAAAATCCCTAGTTATTTGTTTGTTTAGCATTTATAAAATTTTAAAAATAAGTATAATAAAAAAAAGAAAGTACAAAATAAAATAAAATACAAAAAAAAATATTTTCACTGGTGTTCCAAATTGTCTCATATAAAGACAATTCGTATTCTATTCATTTGTTCAAACTCGTAAATGAAAATTGTCCCAAAGCTAATTTAATGTTCGTTTTACGAGAGTATACGGAACAAAATATATTTTTAACTTTATGAAAATAAATAATACAATTATATAAAAACAAAGTAAATAGACAATGTACAAAACAAAAAAAAAAAAAACAAAACAAGAATTCAGACGGGATTTAATATTTTAAAATAATTTTCGAAAAGAGAAAACAAAAAAAGGATTCATAATTATTTTTTTTTTTTGTTTTTTTTATATTTTCTTTTTTCATGTTTGTATAGAAATTCTGGAATACTTTTCTTACGAATAAAGAAACTAAAAAAAAAACAATAAAAAATTTAAAAAAAAAACCTACAACCAACTACTATTGAGGGATTTCAAATATGTTTATATAGAGGACACACATGTACATTTAACAAGCAAAATATGCAATACTCGTATGTATGTCCTTGTACATTTTTTCTAAAGGATAATCTGATTTGATATATAATATGTGTGCATATTAGGGTGGGACATATTTTTGAAAGGTTTTTCTTTTATTTTTGTTTTAATTAAATTTTAATTTGTTCGAGTAATTTTAACAATTTTTTCTGAATTAGAAGCATTTTAAAATCAAGATGTATGCACAGTAGATCCAAATTTAACCTATATTTAATTATAGAAGAACCTTCAACAAGAATAGGGTACAACGACGAGTTGCATCAAATACAGCTATCAAAGCATATAAAATTCAACAGACTACAATGGGTGGGACGCTGCGTTCTGTAACGCATGCCTGAGAACCGAATTCCACGAAAGTTTCTTTATCCCAACGAATTTCACGAATTAAAAGAAATATTTCTGCCTCTAGAAAAAGAAAGTGGTACAATAGAATTAACGAGAGTAATACCATTATATATAATTATGGCGCACACAGAAACAAGACGATACAACCAAAATCTAACAATAAATGAGTACAATTTTGAAGGAGTAAACAGTTTTGCCTTAATAAATAATAAAAATGCCATGCTTTTGACAATCCACGCATACAAAGGCCCTTTTGAATCTAAACATTTTGAGCAATTAAATTCAGAATGTGCAAGACCATAACGCAACCGTTATTAACCTATAGCTGCGAAGCCTGGACAATGAAAAAACAGTGACGAAAGTAAATTAAAATAATTCGACAGAAAAATATTTGGTTACATAATAAATGATGATAGTGATTACCAAATAAAACCAAATGAAGAGCTAAAAGCATTAATTAATGGACACAATATTATAAGTTATTAAGCACAAAAACTAAGATGAGCAGGACATGTGGTGAGGATTAATGATCAAAGGGTGCCAAAAAGAATATTAGATGCAGTACCCCATACCTAACTTACTAGTACATAAGCTAATATGCGTCTGTCAAATCGACATTTTCTTTTTTATTTGTTAGTTAGGGAGTTCTTTGTTAGTGTGATCTCTTTTAAAGTCTATTGTACTTCCCCGTTTATTATCTTAGAATTGTAAGTTTATATTCTTTAGGAACGCTATTATTGCTTTGACAACACATCGAAGACTACCCTTAATACTAATATTATTCGATTATCAAACTTAATTGAGTTGTCAAAATGTTTTCTTAAATCAAAACATAAGTACCACCCTAATGCTAAGTAAACATATACTTCCTATGCATATACACGTATATATGTAAGATATTTAAAGAAAATTTTTAAACTAAAAACATTTTACATTGAAAAATCACAAAGTCAAAAAGAAAAAAAAAGGAAATAGTTTAAAACCCAAAGGGAATGAATAATAAGCGTGTCTTTAAATTCTGTTTTTGTTGTCCTTTCTAAGTGCATAATACATTATTGTACAGTCAATTACAAAAATATCTATACATGGGTGTTTTTTTAGAACTTATGAAAGGGTTAACTGTCAAATGAGTTGTCATACTGCTTTCATTTTTTGACATTTATGATGAGTTCGCTCTGGAAAATCATAATGAATAGACTTCACGTTTGAAGAACCTTATCCAAATAATTCAAATTTACTTTAAAAATTAATCGTCGATTCGTGCAATTTAAAGACGACTTTGTGAAGGTGCATATAATCGTCAATCTGAGCAAACCATCCGTGTGATAAGATTTGATACTATTTATTGTCTAAATGATACAAAAAAGTCAATACTCATTGAAGAAATGTGCATACCGCTGTAAACAAAGTGTGTAAGAAGATAAAAATTTGTTGATTCGTTAAAGGTGGCAGGAATTAGGATTCTGTCCTTCAATTACGTGGAAAATTTTGCTGAAAACTATTGGCCTACACCCGTATAAGATCCAGCTGGGGTCGGAGTTAAAGACATTGGACCATCATGCATCGTTATTTCGCCGATCGAGCTATAGAGCAGTTGGAAACTAACCAGTTGTTTTATACCAAAATTGTGTTCAGCGATGAGGTTAATTTTTGGTTAAATGATTATGTTAACAAACAAAATTGCCGTATATTAATTGAGACCAATCCACAAAAAACCCTACAGACTTCCGTTTTAATCGCTGTTGGTATCATCGGACTTTATTTCTGCAAAAATGAGCTGGATTAACAAAGAAAATTGACGTATATGGGGTAGGGTCAATTCACAAGAGACTACAGATTCCATTAAATTCCGAAAATTGCACCGTTTGATGTAATTTACACGATGGTTGTTTCGTCGGACCTTATTTCTTCAAAAAATGAGGCCAAGATTACATTACAGTCAATGAAGATCGTTTTCACACCATGAACGATGATATTTTGTTTCAAAATATGGATATTATTGCTCGGGATGAAATATGGTTTCAATAGGATGGCGGTACGTATCATACGCCAACCGCAACGATCGACTAATTGAAATCAAAATGTGGCAACAAGTTGATTTAAATAAATTGACCTGACAATGGCATCCAAGGTCGTGTGATTTGACATCTCTCGATTATTTCCTGTAAGGCTTTGTAAAGTTACTGGCTTATGCTGATAAGCCAGCAGTGTTCAAAAAAGAGGTTCAAAATTGGACATTTCAATGCGCAATTGTTCAATGTCAAGAACAACCACGTTGGCCATATGTCCGAAATTATTTTCAAATATTAGTGCCAAATATTGATTTTCCGAATATACATACAAAATTTTGATATTTACCAAGTTCTATTGGGCTTAGAAAAACACCCTATAGAGATGGTATAATAAAATTAAAAACAATAATAAAACTTCTGTACCTGAATAAATAATTTTATCACCTACTGTATTTTACTTTTGTTATGTGAGCGTGTGTGTCATTGACATAAAATGTTGCATTACATTACGATCGAGTGTAATTGAGTACAAGAAAAGATTGACGTTTTTAAAGTGACTGGGAATACAAAAAAAGGATTTCAGTTAACTGTTTAGTTTTGTTAATGTAATTTATTAAAAGGATATCCTTTAACGTGTTAAAATTTTATTGTATTGTTAAATTTTTAAATTACAAATTTCATATACATATTAAGTGTATTGATTTTAGTTTCTGAAGTTAATGGACAGGTCAAAGTCAAATAATTTTTTAATTTAATAAGATTCAAAAGATTGGAAGATTTAGTTTTGATTTTAGTTTTTATTAATTAATTTTGAATACAGAATGGTTTGCAAAGACAAAGGACAACAAATCATATTAGTAATTTTAATTACTGATCAGAAATCTCTAGCTATTGCCAAGTTATAAAATTTTAAATTTTTTTTTTTTATATAATTCCAAGTCTATGGGATGAACATCCTAACTGCTTTTTACACAGAGATTTGGAATACACAATCACATACAATAGCTTTTTCTGTAGAATTTTTGTGGTGTATCTACTGATTTAAATGTGGAAAACTATATCTATTGTAGAGTGCTTCGCCTTCATAATAGCATAGCTCCATTTTATTTTTAGTGATAACCAAAACTCTCAACTATTTATCCTTTATTTTATCCCAATGATAAAGGGTACTGGACCAGGTCGAAAAATCCAGAAAGCATTTCTTCCAAAAAGCCTTCGTCGGGAATCGAACCTGGGACCTTTCGGTTGAAAGGCAGGCGCTCTATCTGCTGCGCCACCCAGCGTATCTAGCAAATCAATACAACAATTTCTATATTTTGCATAATATTAAATTATTATAAATTGAAAAATAAAAAGTAATTTATAAAATAACAGATTTAGTTGAAATTGAAATAATCGAATATGATGACGTATTTTCTAATGTTTTTAGAAAAAAGAAATTATTAGAATAATCTATTGGGGTAATTTTTTGCATAAAAATTCCTGTGGGACGAACACCTTATAAGAAAACATAATTTAAAAGTTTAATAGTCTCATGCAACAAACACGTCAAGCGATTTTTTGTTTCTCAATATTTGTAAACGAGCCTTGGAATGTGAGTAGCCAACAGTGTATTTCTTCTGCACATACTTTTTCAGCTTTAAAACTGAGAAATTGTTTTTTTTTTTACTTTAATTTTATTGTATAACCAGCTGTTAGCGATCCGCGTTGGTATTCCCTTTCCAAAAACATTTGTCTTAAATGTTTTATCCGTTTTGATCTTTATTTACCAATTTATCCGGTGACTTTGCTTTGCTTTACTATCTTGGTTCGGATAGCTGTTATATAATTTCTAGGACTTTGCAAGAATATTTCAAAAACCAAAGGCGTTATGGACCTGGAAATATGGGAACTGGAAACTCTATCAAAAGTAAACAAACGTATCTTTTATCTTTTTCATAAAAATTCATCCTGGTTCGGATTGCTGCCGTACAACTCCTGGCTATAACCCACTAAGGTATAAAGGATAAAAATCCTTACATTGATTTATTTATTATTACAACTTCAGTTACTTATTCATTACATTATTCCCCAGATTCAGTCTTTATAAGTAGTATATAATATTGTATTCTGTGTAGCTGTCTTAGAGAGGTAGTAACGAATATAATGTATCTATGCATCATGTATATCTATCAATGTATCTCTTTACTTATGTCTATAATATCTATTGTTAAAAATTTAAGTAAAAATTTAATTTAATATAAATTTAATAAATTTATAGGCTATGAAAAAATTATCAAATATTACTGATTATTGTACAAAAAAATCAAGATCTAATAAAATAATAGATTCAATAATCAAAATTATTCAAATGGGGTGTCAAAAATTTCAACTTTGTAAAAATATGTTTTATAGGAAGAATTCTGAGATATCTATAAAAGTCGGAACTACATTCCAAGCAAAGTTTACTACTAGAAATATTTGTTTAACTCCATGTTTTTGTTCAATTATCAAAGGAATTATTTTATTGTTGTAGGTGCCGGTCAATACAAGCTAACACATCTTCTAGTTTAGACTTGAATGTTCTATATAATAAGTCACTGAATATTTCTATCAAAGTTAGTTAGTTCAGACCAATTCAATGTAGAATTAACTATAACGGACCAAGAAAGAGAATATGCTGCAGTATCAGGCTTAACATATTATTGGTAATAGAATGTTGAATCTGGCTGATATCAATAGAATTATTTATAGCTAGATATTTTTTATAGCTAATTCAATAATTTTGTTTACCTACTTAGCAAATTATGTTAAATATTATTAATATTTTTCTATTATAAAGGCACGGTTACTCTACCATATAGATGTATAAAACTTAATAATTCTATAGTAAAATTAGTAAATAGAGTTATATGTATAATAGTGCTAATGATCACATTAATGCTATTTCTAAAATTTTTTTTTTTTAACTATGTAAGCTCTGGAAATTTTCTTACTATATATTAGTGAATGGGTGAAAAAGAAACTGGTTCTATCTTTATTCTGGAATGAGTGCAGGTGAATTATCCAGATTAAAGGTAATTTTCAATGCTTGTACACGCTTTGTCAGAAATCGGCGTAAATTTGAGATATTTTCAAAGTCATACTTGATTGTACCTTTGAAAACTATCTAAAATATAAATACACATGCTTTATGAGAAAAAATATATCTAGAAATACGCCAGAATATCTTTATGAGCAAATAACCCATGGTAGGTCACTAAGAAGTCCAAGCTTCATTATTCCAAGTCACACAGGCAGATTAAGAAATCAATCCTTTTTTTGTAAGGGCATCAGTGACGTTATGGAATTCTTTGTCGAACGTTCTCAGGTGTGAGTTATGTAATTCTAAATTTTACGAGCTTTAAAGAAAATTTGTAATCATTATTAATTTTAATTTTAATACAGAGAAAATAATTTTTGTTATGTCTGCTAGTTTTAGAAGGTGTTGCTGTTGGAAGAAGAAATTTTGCATTCATTTTATTTTTTTTTATCATTATTATTGTTTTTCTTTTTCTATTTTTCTTTTGCTTTACAGTTGACTTCCATAGATCAAGTTAGTTTAAGTATGCACAATGAATTTACATTATTTTTTTTTATCGTTTACTCTTGTAAAGAGTTACCGTCTCATGTATAAATAAATAAATCAAATATATAATGCATATTTAAAATAGTTGATAAATATACCTAAAAATTAAAATAGAAAAACATATTGTTAGTAACCCAAGAGTTTTCCCAGCGCAGTTATGGCATTAATCCCTTAGTATTAGGAATTATTAATATAATATTTTAATGGAAAAAACATGAAGTGAAATAAAAGTTGCTATACAAAATTGTGTTGAGTGGAAGAGACGCGTTCAGAACGTTGATGTACCGTTAATGTTAGTTAACAGAAATAGTGATAGTCACATAGTTTTAAATTTTTAGTATAAGTTCTGAAATTTGTAACGAAATTAAAGCAAATACTAAATAAATAAAAAATAGTGTAAATAATAACTACCGAAAAACTAATTGCATATTGTAAGAAAAGTAGAAAATTACCATTTTCAATTGAAAAACGAATTTGAATTTTTTTATTTTTTTCTGGTTGAACTGGATATAAGAAAGGTAGATTAAATAATTTTGTTGTTATTGTTGTTTTTTTTTGTATTCTTGTCAGTTATTTTCGATCTTTAATTGTTAATTTATTAAAACCATTTTTGATGTTTACTTAAGTGGAATAAATCTTGAACTGTGGGTGGCACCAATACCGGGCCTACCGTGCTTAACAGGTTTGTATGACAATGAAAATTCGCCTAAGTAATGTCCAAAAATTTCAGGCTTGATTTCAACCTGGTTGAAAGTTTTATCATTGTAAATACCAATAATTGAACCAACCATTATTATTTCATAAATGACAATAAAACAAAATATATGCTGTCGACAAATAAAATGTCCTCACAACATCATATAGGACCCAACATCACTGTTGGCTAATATAATTTTGAGGTAGTTCAGGAGTTTATCTACCTTAGAACCAACATCAACTATACGAATAATATTGATGTCGAAGTAAGGCGAAGAATTACCCTAGTAAACCGTTGCTACTTTGGATTGTCCAAACAACTGGGTTCAAAGCTCCTATCCCAAAATACAAAGGCACAATTATACAAAACGCTCATCCTTCCGGTGCTGTTATATGGTTCTGAATCGTGGAAATTACTAAAAGCAAACGAGCATGCACTTGGTATCTCTGACAGAAAAGTTCTTCGTCGTATTTGTGTCTGACGAAGGGACTTGGAGAAGAAGATACAATGCCGAACTATACCGGCTGCTTATACGACATGGACCTAGCCAAGAAAGTTAGCATAAGACGTCTTCATTGGCTAGGACATGTAGAGCGTATGGATGAAAATGCTCCGGATAGGAGACTCTTCGAATGCAAGCTCCAGGGAACGCGTCGTTGAGGGAGGCCGCACCGTCGTTGGAGAGATAAGGCATCAGCAGATACGAAAAAACTTCAAATCACCAACTGGAGAGATTCCGCTCGTGACTGAAGTCAGTGGAGGACGATTTTGCGTCAGGCTCAGGACCATCAAGGTCTGTAGCGCCCAACAAGTCAGTAAGTAAGTAATACTGATGAATATTTATTTATTTATCAAATTTCTGATATTTCAATTAATTAAATGTGGATATAACTATTATTATTATCAGACACTTGGGCTTGTTAAATCAGGTGGCTTCATTTTACTTTAAATATTATTGAATTACAGTCTCAACACTTAGTGTTACTTTTTCTAGAATTTCATTATTTTACGAACAATGAAAAAAAAATTCAATTAAACATAAATCCTCTAAGCAGAACTTGAGGCCTTTTGATTATTAATCAAATGATATTATTTTTATTTCATTAATCTTTTAAATTTTGTAGAGAAAGTACAGGATAGTAACAGCTAAGGGATGTGAAACCGTCAAACGGCAATACATTGGAACGTCACACTCTGTATAGTAGGCAATACCATAATACACCAAAACGAACTATATACATACATACTTTTTTAATTAAATATGAATTTTATTTACAAAATCCTTTCCAAATAATTTATATTAAATTTATGGTGGATAGATTTCAAATCAACAAGTGAACCCGTTTTAAAATTACTTTTTTTTTTCAATTTTCTAAATTCCTATAAAAATTTCAAACAAAAAGAAATCAAATAAATTAATTTTCTATTTAATATACATACAAACATATACACAAGGTGGAGATTAAACAAAAAACTACATCTGTGATATAAAACGATTAGCCGTTTGGTTGTAATAAAATTTTAATTTTTATCCTACATATTATGTACTATATATAATGTATTCTATATGTTGTATAAAAACAATTTATATAAATAAATATATTAAAAAATAAAGCAAAAATTAAATAAAATTAATTACCTTGGCAACAATTGTATTATTAGAATCATCTGCACTATATATGACCCATAAACCAGAAGCATCAACATTAAAATCCATGAAATTCTTTTGTGTGGTATAAAGTGTATTGTTAACTTTATAACCCAAATTCGGTAAGCTTTGAGCTAGAAAATAAAAAAAGGATATTCAGATTACATATACATTATTATGTAATAAATGTATAAAATTAAAATTAAATTATGCAATAAAAGTATTACCATATATACAAGTATATCTATATGTATGAAATAATGTCGTTGTGTACGTTAAAACTGATGGTGGTGACATTTTATTTTTTTAGCTTTAATTTTTAATTTCTAAATGGTTTTAATAAAGTGGTTTCGTTTATATGAAGAATTAAAAGTGAATATCAAAATTTTCTATTCCTTTTTTATTTTTGTTGTTTTAAGGTTCATTAAATTTATTAAAATTAAATTTGTAAATATTTTTTTTAAATACGAATATTTATTTTATATTATTTATTATGTAATTTTTATAATGCTGTATTTTTAATTATTATTGTTTAGTTTTTATATTATGGTTTCAGTTGACGTCGGCGGTCTAATAGTAATTGAGGTTGTTTGAATTGAATAATAATTAATTTGAATAATTTAATGGAATGGAAAATTATTTTAAGATATTTAGGTACTATACTCGTATATAGATATATGTAGATATAAGTCTAGGTATATGTTATGTACTATATATTCGGTATTATTCAATTTCATTTTTAGTTATACTTTTCTAACATTAAAATGATGTTTGATAATGTTTTGTGAATAAATATTGAAATAATTATGAATTATTCTATTATTGTTGGATTTTAGTGGAATAATTTTATATATTTTATCGCTGTATTTTGCTATCGCTGATGCTGTCGACTTAAGAAAGTGTATGTTATTAAGTACATGTACTAAATTTTAGCGGAAGTTCTTGCACCTTGGGTCATTAATGTTATTTCATGTTTTCAATAACAATTAAAAAAATATTTATTTTACAAGCTGTTGGGTGTGTTTGAGTGAGTTTGAGTGAGTTTGTGAGTTTTCTTTTTGAGAGGTTGTGTTTTAGTTTAAAGTCAGCAATATACGTGGTAAGACGTGTTTTTTGTACTGAAAAGTAAACTTTGTAAGTTAATGTGATTTGGAATTTAGAATTCTAAATTTTATATTTTATGTTTTTGTTTTATTTTTCATCGAAATGCATATTTTCGTGGCGTTAATTTATATACATTTTAATGAAAATTCAAGGTACAATACACCATAGTCCTACGTATAATACAAAATTGTATCTTTGGCAATTAAATATCGAAATTTTATGACTTATGAGTATGCACAAATTTATTTCATATCAGATTTAGATTGATTCAAGTTACTTTCAATAAATTACTATTTGGGAATGTGTTAAGTTAAAATCAATTTAAAATTATACTAACTCTATTTTATAAAAATTTACCAAACTTATTGCAACAAAATATGTTGTAAAAGCTCTGATTTTATATCTCATCTATTGGGATTTATAAAAATGAGAAATAATTATGATAATACTGAAAATTGATTCCAAATATAAACAACATGTCCACGTGGGTCAACTTAATAATGGTGATGAAAAGAACATTGAAAAATTTTAACTTGAATTACCATTATCCGTTTAAAGAAATACCTAGGAGTAGATCAATAAATAGGAAAATTGTTCATATCAATCTACTTTTATAGAGTAATCATTTTTAGAAAATTAAAAAATCTCAGGACTGATAAAATAGAGAAAGACGAATTTTTTTGCTACTTCGGTTTTAAGTAAGGGCTCTGGTTATTCTAATATACCATCATAGAGGGTATTTCTAAGCTACTGTGTTATTTTTTATATTTCTTATTTTTTGTCGTAGAATCCGAATTTGCAAAAAAAAAAAACCCTTTTCCATTTAAAATCTCGATTTCGGTCAATTTCGGCAATTTTTGGGCTTAAAAAACCGATTTACGGCCCTTCCCGGAAGTTGAAAATATCACCAATCGATATTTAGTTAACAAACTTTTTTTCAATTTTAAAATAACGGCTCCTTCCCCTCGTAAAAAGCTGATACCGATACTCTGGAATACTCAGTATGTAGTCAAATAATAGCAAACTCATCTGTTAATTCAAATATTTTTATTACATTCCTTGATGATTCATAAGCTGGCAGAAGTTAACATAACAAATAGCATGGCTGGTTTTGGACAAATACACAATCCACAAAACTCGAGAAGTGCGTGAAAAAATTAGTTCTATTAGCGCTATTTTTGGCAGCACATAACATTTGAAACGCCCATTTTTACTGGGGTGGCATTATGTAATTTGAAACGTCGTTTTGTTTCGACTCTTTTCAAAAGGGGACATTGCATAATCTTGTTGCAATTTTTTCAAAATTGGTACGACATATTTTGGTATTGTGTAAGGTTGAAATGCTACTTTTTTGACGTTTGAAAAATAGTTGACGCGTTTAGGTAAGTTTTAAAAAAAAAATAAATTATTACATGATTTTTATTGGAATATTTATTTTAGAAACGCACAGAAAGAAACATTTCAATTAAATGAAAAATTATGTAAATTTATAATGATTTTCTTTCAAGAAGAAACATCTTCAGAATAAAAAAAAAAATGTTGGTATTATTATTAGCTTCTTTTACTTGTATCTAGTTGCAATTTTTTGAAATTATTTTTTTCAATATCATTTTGTAGCAGTACTTTTTGAAATTTTAACGAAACAAATCAAAAATGGAATTATGTAAAGTGTTTCACTTTGTTTTCGAGTGTTTCAAAATAAATTAACATTTTTTTTCGACCGAAATGTTTGAAACAAAGTTACATAATGCCACTCCTGTAAAATACATAAACAAATATTAAAAAATATGATGACAGTAAAATTGTTGACTAAACGCGAAATGTGCTTACAACAACTAGTTAATAATAGATTTTTACTGTATCACTTAAAATATATTTTCTTATTATTTTGAAAAATCAGTAAAATGAATGAGTAATATTTTAATTTTTCATACTTTGTCTTAATGTTTCGTTACTACTTCAACGACGACTTCCGTTTAATGATTTCATTTTTTAGATATCAAAAACTTATCAACCAACCAACATTAATGTTCGGAATATTTTAAACCACAATTTGAATTTGTTTAATACTGTCTGTCTGCACAAAAAAAAACAGTTAAAAATAATTTTTCTATCTCTTTTTTGTTTTACATATGAATATCTTTTTTATTTCAATTTCCTTCTTATTTTTTTCTATGACATTCTATTTTTAAAAATAGTAAAAATATATGAAAAATCATAAAAGGAACACAAAAAAATATAAATTTCCTTTCAAGTAGGTTTAAAAGTTTTCTATTCCTTTCTATAAGTTTTCCGTAATATACAAGAAAAACAAAAAAAAACAACAACAACAACAACAAAAAAATAAAAGAATAGGATCAAAGGAAATAACTTAATAAAAATAATCTTCTTACTTGTTATAAGTTTTTGTTTATCCAAATCATATCTTGTAACATTATCTGTACCCAATTGATGAAAATAGAAACTACGATTGTATACAACATGAGCATTACCCTAAATTCAAAACAAAAAAAAAAAAATTTAATTCTATCAAAATAGAAACAATTTTTTTTAGGTTAATATTTATATGTTACCACAAATCCTTCTCTGATTTCATAATGCTTAAAGGATGTATTCAATTTAAATTGATTTCTATCATTGTACTGATAAAGACGATTATTATAATTTTGTCTTGTTACATAAATTAATTCCTGTTTCTTATTAATATTGTTATCAATGCCATCTTTAAGCCATGCACCATAATTTTCATCAGTGAATTTATTATATACAGGTTTACCAACAGCAGTTAATTGACATCCTGTAATTTAATAAAAATTATGATAATTAATTAATATAAAATTGAATTACACAATTTAATTAAATTATTGATAATTGAATAGAATCGAAATTTTCAAAAACAATTAAGTTATTTGAATAACAACGCTTTCAACAGTTATTGCGAACATTTAACAAAACTGTAAACAATTATAAAAGTGATATTGGGCTTTAGTTTTTCTTTTTTTCAACTACCGATGTTTCAGAAAGAATATATTGCCTTATTTAATCTTTAGGGTATTAAATTTACACTTTTATTTTCCTGTGAATTTAAATAGCCACGTGAACCCATTTCTTTGACCAATTTTTTGAAGAGTTGGTGATTATTTTATGATTTCAAGACTTTCGCAAACGTTGTTGTTGTTGATTTCTTTAATTACTTTGAAGTCATCTATGTTAATGCAATATGTTCCTCGATAGCAATATGTTCAGTCACTGTTGATTTGAAATTGGATATTTTTCTTCTCTGCTTAGCAAGTTTTTGTTTCTCAGGGGCAAGGGGGTCTAAAATCATTTGATCTATTCTTTTTTGCATACTTGTAGGAACAAAGTAGTTAGATCATCCACTGTCATATCTTTTATCTACCTCTTAATTTGGAATTTGTCAATTTATTGCTGTTCTTGACTCTACATAAAAGGTTTGCTGGATGACAGTAAAAAGTTTAAATGCTAATTGATTTGAGTGATCCTGTCATCATCTCGTTAATTTGGCAAAAACTGTGCCTTTATCTAACTGATTTTCAGCCTGAATCGTGTCGTTTGTTATGAAGTAAAACGCGTTTATTATTACTCTTAGAATCTTTGCTTAAAATATTTGAAATATTTTCACTTTGGAATTGTGCTGGCAATTACCATGAATTTTCTTTATTGCGATTAAGTGTGATTTTATAACATATCTTATTTTTAATTACAATTTAGGTCCTAATTGTAGCTACATAGTATAATATATCAAATTAACGAGATTCGAATCTGGGACCTTCTGAATATTAATGAGGGTATATAATACTGAACCATGTCAATCGACAAAATTTACCTTAATTGTAACGATGCCAAATGAATATTTAAGTGGGAAGACAACATAACAGTATACTCAGCTGACAACACAACAGTATAAGATTTTAATGGTAGTTGTTAACAGTATAAGATTTTAATGGAAGATCAGCTATACGAATATCAAATTAAAATTGGCTACTAGAACGTTTCCTTTGATTTGATCAGTTTAAGTTAAATTTGGAAAAGATTTTCGACTGGAATAATCCTTGATCCCATATCATATTAGTTTCTTTAATTCCCCAAAAATTCTTTTTTGTATGTAGATATTTGAGGGTGCAATGCTTGAATCTGATTTTAGGAATTAACTTATCATAACTGTTTTCTTCTTCTGTAAATTTAAGAATTAACTAATCATAACTGTCTTTCATGTCCAGCGGATTCGCTAATAGTGACTCTGTTTTCTTCTGCTAACTTTATTAAGACCTTAATCTTAATAATAGTTATAAGCAACCTTTCAAATTTAAAAACTGGAGATACCAGGGGTTTTATGGCAGTTAGACATGGTAAAGTAAGAACCAAGATAATGGTTCGTGTTAATTTGTCGACTTATTCATCTTTTAGGCTTCAGTTTCTAGCTTAAGTTTCTGTAGAATAGTGATGTACTCTGATCTTTTGTGTTTAAGGTTATTTGCTAATTGCAGCCTGGTTACTGTTATTCCTATCAGTTTCAGAACTTTTCACAGGACTAGAGTACGCATGTTTTAAATGCTCCAGTTATCTAAAACCAAACCAGTATATTAATTTTAATAAGTTTAGTGCATGCTTTCACCTGTTCTATTTTCGCCCACCGTACAAGGGTTGCTAACGATATTATAGGTATTTTATTAGGTAGACTTGTAATTTGTGGAAATAACACCCATGTAGATTTTCATACATCAATTTGGTAAGTCTATTTTCATTTATTATATGGATTCGATGTCGGCATTCTTTTTTCTGCTGATTCTCGATTGCTGTAAATATTTACCTAATTTTGTGTTTTGAATTATGCGACCTCTTAGAGCTTGCTCAGAAATTTGACTTAGTTCCTTAATTTCAATAGTTATTATTGATAATGGATCATATGAAAGTTTTATATATTTACATTTAACTGGTTTTTTCTGTTTCATATGCCCGTTTCTCAAAATAACCTCTAATTAACATTTATTAAGAAAATAAATTATTTATATTTCCGTACATAATTAATTTCCGATTGAAATTATTTTTTACATCAAGTAACAAAATATATTTTCATTTCATGATAATTCATTTTATTTAAGAACACCACTGTATACCAGTTTGAGTTCTCATAATACTAAATCTCTTCAAACCACAGCTCATTAGTTCTTAAAACTTTTTAACTTTTTATTTTTGTACTTAAAATCATTTTTAGTTTCTAATTAATGGCATTTACTTTCCCAAAAAAATAAAAAAAATTAAATCGTTGAAATATTCACAAAAACAAATTTTCCAACTTTTGAAATATACTAGGTACTTACCATGATCTGGTTTTGGCCATCCAGGATAACTATAATTTCCAGTTTGTTGTATATAGAAATTTGTTCTAATCTCATCTTTACATTCGAACTCACTGTGGAAATAAACGAAAATAAAAAAGAATAAAATAAAAAATGTAATTATTAAAATAATTAAATAAGTGTAGAAAAAGGAGAGAATTAAAGAAAATGAACATAATTAAGGCAACAAAAACAATTAAAATGAAAAAAAAATTCTTTAAATGCAGTTTATAGACATTAAAAGGATTATTTTATTCTTAAGATCTATGTAACACAGTTTCCGTTTACTCCTTACAATTTCAAAATAGGGATTTTTTTATCTTTTATAATCCTTTAAAAAAAATTATTAAAAACAGAATATTAAAAATTACCTGGGCTCAGGGCATTTTTCACATGTAACTGACGGTGGACAGAATACTTCTGGTGGACGACGTCCAAATACTTTCAAACTTGGCATTGTTGGTAGAGCATTATTTGGATTTTTTTCTAAAATGAAGGTATACGAAAAAAAGAAAAAAATTAATTAAAAATAAAAAAAGAAAATTTATAAAATAAATATTAAACAATAAAGAAAGAAAATTATCTTTTTAGCAAAAAAAAAAGTTATTGAAGTGTTTTCGTTCTTTATTAAAGGTATTGAATGAAGTGTTTTTGAGCATAAGTTGTACAGTACAAGCTGAAATGATATTAGATACAGAAAAAATAACTAAATATAAAATTTAAATACTCAATTCGAAATTGATTTCAATTTTTCTTCACTTGACTCATTTCAATTGAATGTAAGGAAGTTTTATATAATACATCCCTTTGTAATAAATTTGTAATTATGTATGATAAATTTTGGAAACATCGGTGAAAAAAATCCTAAAAAATTGCTGTCGATGCATCCATATACTGTCGATATATGATCAAACATCAAACATAACATACAAAGTTAAGATGCATAAAGGTGGATTTTAATTGACCAATATTAAAAATCGGAAAAAATTTATTGGCTCTAAAAAGGGAGATAACATGAAATGACATTATTTTATATGAGAGCTCAATGCGTACGACAAGAACAGAAAATATCATTTACCGGAGATTTTGAGGACAAAAATTGAGGATATTTTTACAATAATTGGGGATATTTTCAAAAAATTTGGGTTATTATAAATTGATGAAGTATATTTTTAAAATATCGGGAATAGTTTTTTATATATAAAATAAAAAAAAAATTTTTATCAGATGGTTTTGACGATTGAATTGGTGCTTTTTTGTGTATAACATAAATTTCCCATATAGAAATTTAGAGAATTCCTTGCAGCGGTCTATTTTTTTCTTACATAAAAATTCAATAAGCTATCTCTTTTAGAGCCAATAAAATTTTTAAGATTTTAAATATTGCTGAATGACAATGCCCCTTAACACATATACCGCTGGTTTGATGACATTGACAGGACATTATTAAACTATTAGGACCTAAGATGTATTTTAACATATCGTCGTCTGAATGTTGGATTGCTCTAAACATAAAATCGTCGATTTACAGTTTGGAGTTGTTTCTGAAGTTTTAAAAGGTGCTGCGTCTATTGTACTTATCCGCTTTCCTCTAACTGTGGTAGTGTAGTAGTTTTAGAGGTGACTTAAGCTGATACTTATGCTTTGTATTTGTGAATTAATAAAATTTAATACAAATTTCTTATTTATTTGTTGTTTTTTTTCAATAATAGTTCGCTCTATGTAACATAAAATATATAAATTATCATCAATTTCATTAATATTGCTTTGCTCTACGTGAAAAATGGTATGAGTTTTTGAATTAAATTCACAACCTATATAAGTTATAGTACTGATCAACTATGCTCCCTTCGGTGGTATTAAAAATTTTATATGAAAAACTTTATCCTAAAATCGTAATATTTTGTTCAACTAAAATCTGTAGCTTACAATTACTCTTCAACATTTTTTCCTCTACTTTTATCTTAATTTGTTCTAGGATTATATTCTGTAAAGTTACAAAACAGTAACTAAATTTTAAAATTTACATTTTTCTGCTGTACAGATTTCAAAAATTTTATCCGGTGCTTTTCCAATAATGGGATGCTGAACTTCAAGAGCGATTATGTCGAAACAACAATTTGGCGGCAATTATGGGGCAAAAATGCAGACTACCATATATTATCTATTTTTTCTAAAGGTCTAAGATATTCTACATACCTTTCTTTGTCTAATAATTATGTATGTTTTATTACTACAAGAATCGGAAAAAATGTTTTATTATATATGTTTTATTACTACAAGAATCGGAATTAAATTCACAACCTATACAAGTTATAGTGCTGATTAACTGAGTAAACTTAAATTATGCAAGTGTAAAATGTATACTTTGAAAGATGTATGTGGCTCGCTTTGATGGAATTCAAATTTTTATATAAAATACTTTATCCTAAAATCGATATCTCACGGTTACTCTCCATAATATCATGATTTTTTTATGTTGTATAATGGTTTGAAAAACACAAGCATTTTTTCCCCTGTGTTTATTGTCTTTTTGAGTATAAATTTCCACAAAGTTTCTTCATCGTATACTCTATATAAGACTGGTTGTTTAATTTCATTACAATTTGTTCCACTTTTCTCAGCAATTCTTATTTATATAATATACTAGCTATTCCCGGCGTAGCATTCACCGGTCTAGCACTAAATAAATAGTTTTCATTAAAATACTTTCCTGAAAACACAGTTTTCTATTTCTCTAGACAAAACTAGAGATCTTACTCTAGACAAAACAACATATAATTATCCATGAGTAAACACCGGCTTAGTAAGAGAGAGATATATTTTGTTAAAAGTTTGGTCTTGTTACTTATTAATTGTCATTGAATATGCTAGTCGAATTGGAAATTGTTCCCGTTTGAAAATAAAGGAAAGGTTTGTATCGGACGGAATTAGAGAAATATGTTGAATAAAAACTGTATCTGAGTTATTACTATTTACAATCTTGGCTTCGATATAGTGATTTTTAATACTTGTAATGATTAGTCTTGTGCCATTACATATAGCCCCCTTAATGGCATAAGGTTTCTGCGAAGCATAATAAGAGCTCCTATTTTTAATTTCAATATATGTTGAGGCATTCCAATTGGAGTGAGGCTATTCAAAAATTCTTTTGGATATGCTAGTTGATCATTCCAATCATCACTGACCACTGTATCAACATTTTTTAAAAACTATTTCTGTGCCATCTAAACGTTGCAATACTTTATTATTTATTTCCAATGATTCGTCATTACATTGGTTAGGTACTGTTAATATTGTTCTGTCCTTATTAGTTTTCAGATCTATTGTAGCTAAATTTATGTCATTGTATAGTTTTGCAACTGGGTTCTGATTTTTTGGAAAGCATTGTAGCGGTAATGTTACTGTATTGCCGGTTATTTCATTACCAATATCCAGTAGCCATTTCGCAAACTCCTGCTCATTTTCTCGAGTGCACATATTTTGACGCAATTTTAATATTTTTTTTTACCTTTACACCTTTGACATAATGTAATTAAAATTTTTGAAACAAAATTTGATTTATTTGTAATAAAATTTATAAATGAAATAAAATTAGTGTAAACCTTTGATTAAACACAATCTGATTTATAAACGCTGCATAAAAACATAGCTATTATTTGGCATTTTACTTTTTGAAATTTCTTAATATTAAATTTCCAAAATTTTCCGTTAACTGCTGGCGCCACAAAAAAGTACTTTTTATTTTTTTTATAAGTAAAAATGTAATTTGCATGGCTATTTTAGTTTTGCTTGCAAATGCAATTAAATCTCAACATTATCGTTGACTGTAAATGTATAAAAATATTTTTTTTAAATTTTAAAGTTTTTTTATCGGTAATTTTAATGAATTAAAAAAATACTTCTAATTTAAAATTTTAAATTTACATTTTTTGATATCTGGCTGGCTATTATTTCATTATTTTATTTGGTTCTTGTATTAAATATATTATTTGGTTTTATGGCTTTAGTGGTTTTTGTATTCAATTTGGGACATTATTAGCCTATTAATATATTATATAATATATAAAACGTTCCGAGTTATTACAATACAAGAATTACTTTCACTATAAATTCTTCTGAGCCAGCCAGTTCGAATTTCGAGAAACGGTAAGTATCCATTATTCGATCTGTAACACCCTTTGTTCTTGAAATATTCGTCATGACTGCTAGGAGTTCAATGAGAGCTACTTGAACCAGTCCAAATTTTGAAAATCGGTAATAGACGTGTTAGTTTATTTTTGAGAGAGTACACAATTAGCAATTTTCAGGTTTGTGAAACCTTTGGTTTTTGATATATTTTATAAAAAGTTATTGAGTTGTAACTAAATATTTTTGACTAGTACTGTGCTTTTTTTACTATAATTATTTTGTTCTAAGCGAAAGGAAAAACTTCATTTTAAAAAAGAAAACTTTTTTTTTTATTAAAAAAGAAAATCCAAAAAAATACCTATACAATATAATATGTATTATAAATGTAAAACAACAAAACTTTAAGGTGAGAATTAAATGTACATATAAATTATATACACAAGTATATAATATATATATACATATAAAATATACTTACTTATAACTTCAAATGATGCAATCGTTGAATTAAGTTCATTCTTTGCAACACAAAAATAACGACCAAAATCATCTGAATATAAATTGTTTATAGACAATCGCATTGTGACTTTAAATCTATTGTGGAAATAAGAAAAGGAAAAATAAAAAAACAAAATCAAAACAATAATTTTTTTTTTTAAAACAATACAAAAATATGTACTTAGAATTCAATTCTTGTAAAACGAAAAAAAATAACTTGTAATCCGATAAATATATATATGTATATATTGTATATATACATATTATATACATATATATAACAAAATAATTTAAAACAAATGTTAGAAACTCTTACATACCCATCTGAATGAGTGGCAATTTGATATTTTTCACCAGGTAAAAGTATTTTACCATCTGATACACGTTCCCAGTAACGTACCGCTTCTGGAAAAGCTTCAACCTAAGAAAACAAGATACGAAAAACAAAAAAAAAATTAAATAAATTCAAAATGGGAAAATTATAAGTTGGGGAGTTAGTTATGTAGTTGTATAATATGTCTGTATGTATGTATATGATTATAAACATTTTCCATTTTATATTATTTTTATTTTTTATTTTGTGCCCTACATTTTCAATTTTCAATTCACTGCTGTTTTCTTAAATTAAAATAATAACAAAACAAAAAATTTTAAATTTTTGTGTTCCAACATAAAAATTATAGGTAAATTTAACGGAACTTTAAAAAAAGAATAATTTTAATTCTATAAGATTTTTGTTTTTTTTTTTTGTATTGCAGTATATTTACACACCTTCACTATTAAAAAATATATTTTTCAAATATAAAAAATGGGGCAAAAATAATTTTGGGTGAACGTTTTTTGAAAATTTTCCAAAAAATAAAAAGAAATAAAATAACTCACTTGCAACACATTTTAGTCCTAAATTTTTGTTAAAATTTTCAACTGTATTTTGTTTTTTTGACAACTTAACTAACTTAAAAAGGAATGTATAAGTTTTCTTCTGGATTTAATTAAATTAAAAAAAAACATTTAAATTTTGAAATTTTTTTTAATGTCAACTTTTTTATTGGATTTAAATTTGCTATTGAGTTAAATTCGAATTTGAAAAGTTAATTTTTTAATTTAATTCGACTACAATTTTTTTATTTTTTAGTTGTTTCTATTTAACTAACTTTACTATACCAGAGCACAAAATTGAATAATTGAATTTTTGTATTTTCAATGAATCTGAGATTAAGAGTATTAACGCTAAAAAATTCTAATATATAAATTTGGACATAATATGGTATATCCAAGGGTGAATAAACAAAAACAACAACAAATCTAGAACCTCACGGCTGGATGCCATATTATATCACGATTTCTACAAATTATCAGATTTCAAATAGAAATATTAGAACAAGAAATCATGAGATAATCTTCCTTAACTGCTAATTAAACTCCGGGAAGTTAAGCAATCACATGGAGTGTCTTCAATGTGTGGTAAAAATTTTCTATTATACTGGAAAATTGCACTCAAGGCATTACTGGGTGTGTTTTGATCGTATAACTTGATTGTGCGATTTCAATTTTTACAATTTATATTAAGGATACATTTCACATTTTATTATTTTATTACACGTTATCACAATTTAGCTTCTTAAAAGTATTGAAATAAATTTAATTTCATATGTGTATTGTAATGACAATTAAAATGACCGGAGTGATTAGTTTAACGGTTTTTTTTTATTTTTATTTCATTTTTTAATTAATATATAATAAATGTTCTATAGACAAGCGATTTTTAATACATGTAAAAAAAAATATACATGCAATAATTAAAGTGTTATTTAAAAAACTTTAAGAGAATAAATAATAAAAATACAAATTAACATATTTTATATATTAAACAATTAACAAAATTAACAAATTTAAGTAAGTAATTATTTTAATATAATTATAAGAACAGAAGAAAAAAAGAAACTTATAAAATTGTATTCAAAAATAAAGTTAGCGATTAGAATATCAATTAAACTTATAATTATATATTAAGAATTATAAAATAACGAAAAGAAAAGTGTTCTACAAAAGGCAAAATATTATATACTAAATTAAGCAAACAATAAAAATAAAAGTTAAAAACACTCTATACAAAAAGCGCAGTAGTAGTTACAAAAAAAATATTTGACCAAAATAAAAATATAGAACAATAATAACGAATAAAAACCGAAAATAAGAGCTTATAAACCTATTAAAAATAACTAAAAATAAAAATCAATATCTTATACAAAAAACAATTAAGTTTAATTAAATACAAAAATTTACATAACTATGCGTACTAAGTCATTTACTTGATCATGATTGAAATTAAAAAGCCAGAGTTTAACCAAACTGAGTAATTTAAAACCATAACAATTGTTAGTTTAAGGTCGAGGTAATAAATTATAAAGCCGAAGTGCAATTGCTAAAAATGAGCGTAAAAAATGATGTACATTATGAGGGGGTATGATAGCTAATCTTCTGTTGTTGATTCTCAGATTATATATTTCAGAATACCTACTTCGTAAGTAACCACTTCTATTAAAGAATACTTTGAGGACTCGGAAGTAAAAAAGATGCTTCAGAGGTAAAATATTCAAACATTGAAATAAAGGGAAACTGCTTTCCCTACGATGCTTTTTTTAAAATTAGTCTTATAACACATTTTTGTTGTATTAACAAAGGTTTAAGATAATTATTAAAAGTACCACTTTTTTTTTTTTTTTTTTATTAAACTTTATTTTACCCATTGTACAATCTTATAATTACTTAGCCTAGATAAAGTTTACAAAAAACAACTTTTGTGATATTATTATTAAAATGTAAAGTAATAGTTTGCTTTTTATGTTAATTTATGTTACATAATTATTCTTATTATTATTCTTATTATTTAGTTTTAATTTACTTAAGTTCTTATATAAATCTGTTGGAAAAAACCTGGGATGTAAACACCAATATATTTTCGTATTATAAAACTTAATCTAACTAAACCTACTAACCTAACTAAAGCTAACTAAAATTGCAAAAACCTACTTAAAACGATAAAAAAATATGTATTTGTAGTACTTAGTGCTAATTATACGTGTTTTCCAACCACCAATAGTCTCATTTTATAAATTTTTCTTTGTTCGGTATAGTAATGTCATATCTCAAATTTTCTCCATTAATGTTGCCCGGGTTATACTCTATCGTTTTACATGTAGCCCATCTACTATAGTGATATAGTGTAGGGACATGATTTTGGTACTGAATATAACCATTTTTATCCAAAAAGATAAAGTGCTCAGGGGCTATAAAGCCTGTGAGCATAGTCTTTTTAATGTACTCCTCGTTGTGGTAGAATATATGCGATATTAAACCATTTTCAGGAGTTGCTATCATAATGTTTTCGAATCAATTTTATTAGAAAATTGTCGATTCTAATTATGTTTGCTTCTTTATACAAGTATTTATTGGAATAGTAATGCTTGTAGTCGGAATAAGGCTTTCTATAAATATTAGTACATACTCTTATACACTTTCTTTCAAATTTTCGTAGTTTTTCCATTAAGCTTGCACTGACTGATAACATATTATTCTTACTCTAGTGCTTACGTTTTTGTTGTAAAATAGTTTCTTTGCCATCATGAAGGACTTATTGCCTTTAGATATTGTGTATTTTATATGCTCGGAATAATTCAGATTACGGTGAAGAAAAACTCCGAGATATTTCACAACTTTTTTGTTTGCTAGCGGTGAGTTATTTGGAGATTTTATAGAAAAAGATTTCCAATTTTTTTTATGTCTGAACTTGTTTTGTCCACCGTGTTACGGAACAGCACGGTTTCGCATTTTTTAAAGTTAACTTTTAATATCCATATCTTGCAGTAGTCCAAAGTAGTATTAAACATTTTTTGAACTTTGTATTGTATATTACTAACTTTGCTATCCGCAGAATAAACTATTATATTGTCCGCAAAGGCTAATGCAAAATTATCACCTTTTACTCTATCTAATAAAAACCGAAAATAAGAGCTTATAAACCTATTAAAAATAACTAAAAATAAAAATCAATATCTTATTAAAAAAAAGCAATTAAGTTTAATTAAATACAAAAATTTACGTAACTATGCGTACTAAGTAATTTACTTGATCTTGATTGAAATTAAAAAGCCAGAGTTAAACCAAACTGAGTAATTTAGAACCATAACAATTGTTAGTTAAAGGTGGAGGTAGTAAATTATAAAGCCGGGGTGCAATTGCTAGAAATGAGCGTAAAAAATGTTGCACTTTATGAGGGGGTATGATAGCTAATCTTCTGTTGTTGATTCTCAGATTATACAAGGTGTTCCAGACCATGCGTATCAGCTTTTTAAGGGGGGACGGAGCCGTTGTTTTAAAATTAAAAATTTTATATTTATTTTAATTCTAGTTTATCAAAGGAAAATATTGAGCATTTTTGTTTTATTGTTATTAATTTTAAAGAAAAATACTAAGAAAACGAAAAAAAATCATTTAACATCATTTTCTTACTTATCGTAGAATCCGATTTGCATTAAAAGGTACCCCTTCCCATTGTGAAAATCTCGATTTCGACCAGTTTCGGCGATATTTAGTTCAAGGAAGTTCAAAATACCACCAATCGATAGAGCACCCTCGATTTAGCTAACAAACTTTTTTTACATTTTAAAATAACGGCTCCTTCCCTTTTTAAAAAGCTGATACACATGCTCTGGACCACCCGGTATATTTCAGAATACCTAGTTCATATAAGTAACCACTTTTATTAAAGAATACTTTAAGGTAGAATATTTAAACATTGAAATAAAGCTGCTTTCCCTATGATGCTTTTTTAAAATTAGTCTGAAAACACATTTTTGTTGTATTAAAAAAGGTTTAAGATAATTATTAAAAGTACCACCCCAATTAACAATTCCATATTGTAATTTAGAATTAAATAAACGATAGTATACAGACGTAAGCAGCTTAGAAGAACAGAACTGCTTAAGGTGATAAAACTGTCGAAACAACTGAAAATGAAAATACTTACTCAAAATTCGTGTATGAATTGACCAATCTAACTTAGAATCTATTGTAACACCTAAATATTTGAAGGAATCAACACAATCAACTTTAAAACAACTTGCTGAACAGTTATACATTTCGTTAAAATTACATAATTTCTGAGTAAGAAGAGAATTATTATGAGGAAGAGGAAATTTTCTACATTTAGCACAGTGATACAAAATATTATCACACATTGGAATAGAGCTACCTAAACTGAAAAACATAATTTTAGTTTTATCACTTAATAATAATTTGTGATAGCAAAACCAGTGACGTAATAAGTCCAAGTCATAATTAATATTCAAATCAAAGAAGATTAAAAATAATGTAGGACCCAGAACAGATCCTTGAGGTGTCATAAATTTTAACTCTCTGAGTTCGACCCGTTAAATACGAAGAAAGTAAATCCAAAAAATTACCTCGAAAGTCAGCTTTATACAATTTGCCTAATAAGATTTTATGATCCACAGTATCAAATGCTTTTTTAATACCAATATATAATACAGCACTTCTTAGTTTATTATTAAGAGCTTCATAAATACGCGAACAAAAAGTTAGAAGTGCATCTTCAGTAGATCTGCCACTACGAAAACCAAATTGCTTACAACTTAAAAAGTTAGTAAGATCTAAAAATTGCATCATTCTTTTTTATCACACTTTCAAATATTTTAGAGAAAGAACTTAACATGGAAATGGGACGATAGTTATCTGAGCAACTTTTATCTCCTTTCTTGAATAAAGGTATTACCTCAGCAATTCTTAGAGCATTAGGAAAAATTCCAATTTCAACACAGCAATTAAAAATATGAGCTAGAACATCCACTATATTAAGACTAATTTTTTTTAAAAACAAAATTAGAAATACCTAGCGTATCGAAATGAGAATTATTTAATTTCATTATCAGTCTATGAAGTTCAAGTGAATTTATTTCTTCAAAGTAACAAATTTGCTGCTGCCAAACATCTTCCACTATATTCAGCTGGTTAATGTCACAAATCTCAGAACTAAATTCTGCAGTATGATTACTCACATCTGTGAATTTTTCATTAAACTGGTTTGCAATAACTGTTTTATCACATACAAGAAAATCGCCAATAGATAGAGAAGTAATAGAATTACTAGAATTTTTATTTCGATGAAGTAAATTGTTTACAACTTTCCATTCATTTTTTGCGTTTACCTTTAATTTCCTGAATTTTTTTCCTGAAAAGTTTTTTTTCCTGAGAAGTTTTCCTTGTTCCATGATTTAAGTAATTTCTGTTTTTTTCAATGAGTTTAAGTAGACTCGAATTCATCCATGGCTTTAAAGGCAGCAAGTTTTTTTTTTCTTTTTCGCATCGTAACAGTGGAAGAGTTTAGATAATATTTCAACTTACTTATAAATAAATCGAAGCCTATTGAGGGGTTTAATTCAACAAAAATATCATATCAGGTCTCAAATCTGAGCTGAGAATTAAGTTGCACAAAATTTATTTTTGAGTAAAAAAATATATCAGAGTTCAGATTACTTGTATGCCTAGGTGAAAAATTTAAATATTGCGAAGAAATAGGTAGCACATTGAATGATCTGAAATGCCTTGATCTATACAAGAGCTAAGTAAATCTATGTCACTGGATAACATAAGTCTAACAAAAATGTGGTCAATACAAGTGGAAGATATATTGGAAACCCGTGTATGACAGTTAATAGATTAAAAAAGTTGCTCAGAGATTAAAAAAATTGATAACTCATCCAAGAACACATCAAATTTAATACTATTAAATCTATAAATACAAACAAAACTAAATTTACAATTTTCAACAACACAATTGATTTTGAGAACATCTGCACTCCTAAATGAGAGAATATCTGTACTACACTGAATATTATTTTTTGCAAAAATAAAAATATCAGTAGCAGCATATGAATTGTTGCAGCAAAAATATTGATCGTGCCCAGCAATACAATAAAACGAAGCTTCACAATCATAGATCCATGTCTCAGTTAAAAAAATAAAATGTTGCTTATTCGACAATGAATTCAGATAAATAATAGAAGCATCAAAATTAGCACGCATACTACGAATGTTTTGATTAATTAAAGAAAAACAGTCAGTCAAAACCGGGTTTTGGAAAACACTTTCACAAAAATCATTACTAAATTTACAACAAGTACAACACTATTATCAACAAAAATAACATTACCATCTATCATAATTATTATCATAACCAATTCTCCTTCTTTTAGAATCCAACCTATTATTGAAAACAAGACAAAGATTATCGAAAGTAGTATGATTTTCATCTAGCCCTAGTTTTAATGTGGCATTAGTTCGCACACAGTTAATACATTTAATTAGTTGTTCTTTAACACACTCCTTCGTGTGATGATCACCTAGACACTTGGAGCAAACTTCCATCTCTTTCAATCAGATCACTTATGGTTGAAACCTTTGCATTTGTAGCAACGAGTAAGTTCAACACCGTCATACACCCTGCATCTTTGCCATCCAATATTCAATTTTTCAGCTGCTAAAATTATGGGGAAACATTCGCTATCAATTTCAAGTAAAGCATTAAAAAAACTGCTCTCAGCTTTTTTCACCTCATAATATTTTATTAATTTAAGGGAAAAATCTCCTAACAGTGGACTTTGCTTTTTGAGTTTATCGATAATTTCATTTTCCTTGTGCTTGAATTTCATATTCACGGTCTTAATCTCGGTTAAGAGCACTAGGCACCTTAATTTCATATTTATCACCTATATTTTTATTAATGGCTGCCATAATTTTATTATTTGCCTTAATATTGTCACTTTCAATAAGTAAAAACCCATTGTTCCTACTTTCAATGTTTGTAATTTTTAGACTAGCAGGGTTGACTTTACAATTTAGATCATTTTTTGTATTGTCTCTTTTTTGTTTAACCTTCGGCTTCAAAATGAGAGGTACACTTTTTCTTAATTCTGGAACTAGTACAGTGTCCCGTTGAGTGAATGTACCTTTACTTTTTAGAACATCAGAAAACGATAACTGAGCTGAATTAATAGTAGTAACATTACTTCTTTTAACCAAATAATTATAAACTTCCTCATTTTTTAAACACGTATTTTTTAACTCCATAGATAATTTGTTACATTGTAAATCAAACTTTTCCGTTAAATTGCAAATCTTCCTAATTTCAATCTCTTGAACATGCTTCATTGCATCAAGACGTTCCGTGTATCTTGTCTCGATTGCCTCTAAAAGTGATTTAATCTCAAGTTCATTTTTTTTCATAGACACTTCAAATTCATCTTTATACTCCCTGAGATACTCATTATTTTTTGTTACACTACCTTGCATTTCTTTTAATATTCAGTCAAAATTTTGAATATAAATAACACAATCATGGCACTTAAAAACAATCCATTTATTAGAATCCAATACATTGCATGTGTTCTGATCTAAACCAGAACATTTTGCAGCAGAATGAAATATTTTACCACACACTGCAATACACCTTATACCTGTTTCCCCTCGAATGCAATTTTTGCATTTATTGCATTTTTTATTCTCGACCATGTTGTTTACTTCAATTTATACTTTCAAAAAATTAAGTTATAAAAGAATCAATTAAAATTTAGGACAAAAAATTTAATTTTCTAGAGTTAAATTTAGACAGTAAATTGAAATGATGTGAGCAATTAAATCTAAATCATGTAATAAAAAAAATCTACACATATATTTTTTATTTTGAGTAAGTATTTTGGTTAGTAGCACATTGTACAAAATATGTTCATCATAATTATATTCTACGAAATAGGTATAACATAATTACTTAAATTCTACTTAGAGTAAAGTTCATCAACATACTTTAACTAAATTGGACATTAAAGAAGATACCCTACCAATATATTATTTTAATTTGTAATAATATATTGCAATCTCAAATAAAAATTGCTAAAGAACAGAATGGTATATTTGGAAAAATAGATTCACCATCGATGCCATATTTATACTCAGACAATCCATTGAGATATCAATCGTAGTCAACAAAGATTTTAGTCAATTGCTTTCGACATAGTAAAACTAAATGATGATGTCCAAATATTACAAAAAATAGAAAAGTCATTCACAGAGAAGCCAATACCGATATAAGATCTATTTACAAATAATTAAACAAAAATCACAGAAAGTACTCGTCGAAGATATTGAAACATCAACAGATATTAAACAAGGTGATAGTCTCAGTCCAACTCTATTTAACTTAATAATGGATAAAATAATCAGAAATATAACTATAATCTCTTGCGAATATTGAATTGACGATGAGATCGTTAATTAAAAATAAAAATAAAATAAAAATAAAAAAGTGCTTTGTTATTTGTTATAAATTTTACCAATTTAGATAAAAAATATTGAATAATTTTTTAAAAATAACACTATATCTTAATAACAGGTTATTCATATAGTAAAATAAAATCCCTGTACAAAAGCCAAAATTTATATGAAAATACGATCCCATTTTTAAAGTTGCTCTTCTAGACCAGGCCAGGCGAGGCCAGACTAGAAGATATAGAGCATTGATCTATTAATATCTGGGCATCAGGGTGTAAATATTACCAACTCTCCTAACACGAACACATTAATAAGAACTGAAGCAGGAAAATCCGTAGTCATATCAGATTATCTTCGAGATGTTAAATGGAGAAACAAAACATTTATATAACATACAAGAGCTACATTCCACACATATACTAACGCACATTCCACACATATACTAACGCACGAAGAAACTGGAGAGACAATGTAAATAAAATGGCAGAACACCACCTGGCGAATATATCCGGAAAACCTGCGCAAAGATGGTATGAATGATGAATGTCGTCATCACAAAATTGGAGATATTATATTGAAAAAAAGAGGCACCAAATGCCTAATTAAAGAAGAAGAAGAAGGATTTTTATTAATATTTGTATTTATTACCAAAACGTTAATGACAAATAGCCGAACAGCTTAGCTTAAGACTTTGAAAAATATATTATTTCAAAATTTCTAAAATTAAATTAAATTTGTACAAATATTTAATAAGTTTTTAAACATATTTTTTAAACTTATAAAAATATATTTAATGTTAAAATAAACTGATTATTGTAAATTTATAATTTTAAAAATAAATAAAACAAAAATTTCTTTTGTCTAGTGATTTCATCCCAACCCAGCTTCCAATACCATCAACAACATGTCCTAATTTAACGTATAAATGTGCTTATTATTAATATTATATACATATATTAATTTAATTTTTTTCCTTTCTTAAATAAGCACTTAACTTTTTAACTTTTTAAATATTAAATGAGAAATTTTTAAG
The DNA here is from genome assembly GCA_963942445.1 of Argyra leucocephala. Classification (NCBI taxonomy): domain Eukaryota; kingdom Metazoa; phylum Arthropoda; class Insecta; order Diptera; family Dolichopodidae; genus Argyra; species Argyra leucocephala. The sequence goes on from OZ012678.1 coordinate 112,489,024, forward strand.
GTCAGGGTTTTGTTATTATTATAAATTATTTTATTTGAACTTTAATTATAATATTATAAAAAAAAAAAAAATTATTGTTAAATATATAATAACTCTATTATCCTTAATGAAAATTCTCAAATTATTTAATATTGTCATTGAATACTAGTAAGAAGACAATTTGTTTTGTAAAAGACAAAGCAACAAAAAAAAAACAAAAACCAAAAAACAAAAACAAGAAAAAGCAAAATAATTTTTGAAGAAGCTTTAGAAAAAATCCTTAGGAAATTTTTTTATTATTTAACTTTTGTTATAACAGAAGTATAAATATACAAAAAGGATTAAGGATTAAGAATTTTCTTTTGAAAAATGAAAAAAATAAAAATATATATTTTTTTTTCATTTCTTTATTATTTTTTTTTTTGTTTTTTGATGATCTTCAATTTTAATACCCTGCTATAAACAAAACAGAAAGTCTCATATAAACACAATGAAATCAAAATCATACTCTTTATATACAGGGTATTGCAAAAATGATTGAATCTATTTACAATTATTATTATTCAATATACGTTGATCATGAATATAAAATAAATACTTAGATCAAATTGAAAAATTCCAATAGATTCAAATGTAATCTTATATATAATATACAAGATAAATGATGTGGGGATTAAAAAAGCAAGAACAATTGAATGGAAAACTACACCCCAAAAATATTAAAATTTTAGCATAGTTCAAACATTTAAAATAGTTACACCAAATAAATAACGGTTATTTTCGTGTTGAGCGGCATCTATACTCTAATTTCAATCAAAAACAATTTTTAAAAATGTTTCATAAAATTTCTTTCGTTTTAAATAAACACACAACTACATCATCTGGTATTTCTCAACGTATAGTCACTTAGGTCCACTTCATATTTTCCACAATTGATGGCTTCTATATCTCAATAATTTACTGGCATTACGTGCACTACCTATCAATGACCCTAACAGTGTCGAGTTCTATTAACCTCACTAAATGATGATAAAATATTGCACAAAAAATACAGCAAGCTTTCGTTGCCAATTAACGTCTTATGTATTTGCCCTAAGTATTAAATTTTAGTATTATAATGATTAAAATAAATAAATAAAGTGAATAAAAAGTGGAAATTGACCTCGAAATCCATATTAGCAAACTCAAGACTATGAGAAAAATAACTAATGTCCTAGCAAAATTTTAAGACAATAAAAGCTTGGTTTTAGATCTTATCTTAAAGACTTTATATTATTATAACTAAAATAAAGAATTATAATATAAAATGAACAAAGGTACAAAGAATATAGTAATTATGAAATCAATAAATCAATACATTAACTACTAATACATTAACAATTAACAGTGTAGTTTTGTTGGTAATTTTATTCAACTTCTAATAAAAATTCATAGGAAGACGTAGATAGATTCAATTACTTCGATATCATAATACATTAGCAGAAATAAAAATTATTTTTTTACCTTAGGAAGCACCATCTTTGGTAGACTTGACATGTACATTGCCCCAGGTAAACACAATAACAAAACTATTAAAATATTTGACTCCATCAATGTCGATTTTCTTATTATACTTTAATTTTTTTTTTCTCCTATTACTCCGCGTGGTAGCATAGGGCTTCGATAGTGAACCTCCATTCCTCTCTGCTGAGTACTACTTCCTTAATATCGTCCCAGGTATAATTGTTGACTGTTAATTCTTGATCGATTGTGCGTCTCCATGTGTTGTATGGTCTGCCGGGTCTCCTTTGTCCTTGTGGATTCCACTCTAGAGCTCTTCTTGCTATATCACTTTCTGATTTCCTTAGTGTATGACCTATCCATTTCCATTTTTTCCTATTTATCTGTCTGTTGATAGGTTCTTCTCCAGTTATCCTCCATAAATCCTCGTTGCTAATTCTTGCCGGCCAGAATATTCTGCATATAATTCTCAAGCACTTGTTGATGAATACTTGTAGCTTCTGTTTGATTCTGACCGAAGTGAGCCATGTTTCACGAATATTGTTAGCTTTGTTGTTCTCGATATTTGGTTGCTCCGCCATATCTTCATTAGGCTCCCAAATGTTCTTCTTGCCTTATTTATACGGCTGTTGACATCTTCTGTTGCACCTCCTCTTGATGTTATAATGCTCCCCAGGTAGTTGAATTCTTCTACGTATTCTATCTGTTGTCCACTCACTGTTATTGGCTCACTATAACTGTTGTTTGTCCTCATTGCCTTGGTTTTCTCGATATTTAATTCCAGTCCCGATTTCTTTGCTTCTTCCTGTAATCTGTTGACTTTGTTCTGTAGGTCCCTTTGATTTCTTGATATGAGGCATACATCATCTGCGTAATCTAAGTCTTCTAAGTTTCCGAAGAGATCCCATTCTATTCCGTTTATTCCAGATCTTACCTCTGTGTTGAACTGTTGTCTCTGCATCTTTATACATCGCTTTGATGATGTTGATGATTTTTTTAGGAACTCCCTTCTTTGTAAGTGTTCTCCATATTGCGCATCTCTTGACTGTGTCGAATGCTTTCTTAAAATCTATGAATAGTAGATATAGTGGGGCATTCCATTCTACTGATTGTTCAACTATGACCCGTAAAGTATTTGTCTGGTCAACACAGCTTCGATTTGGTCTGAAACCTGCCTGCTCTTTCCGTAGTATTGGTTCTAGTACTTCTTCTAATCTTTTCTTTATAATAATTGCTTATAAATATTATCTTATGAATAGTATTTAGAACCGTGATTCCTCTCCAGTTGCTGCAATTTGCCAAGTCTCCTTTCTTAGGTATCTTGACAATCATTCCTCTCTTCCATTCTTATTATACCACATCAATGAAACGTAGCTCAGTTCGTAAACAAATACCATATTCAAAAATTGCAAGTACTTATAGATGACTGTTTTCGAAAATAAATTACTTCAATAATAAATTTTGGTATTATATTTTCTAAACATTCTGTATATTAATTAAACTTTTTTTACAATGTAATCGTAGTTTGTCGATTCACTCGATAAGGATATTCTGAATAAAATACATTTTTAGTATAATTAACATACGTTCGTATGGATATGTATTAAAATGTACTCGAATTAGATGAACCCTTATTTACTTTTCTCTTTTAATGCATTACAGACTTAAAAAACAAAAACAAAAAGAAGAAAAAAAAACAAAAAACCAAAAATAAGATTTTAATTAATTTTTATGTCAATTATGCAAAAAAGGTCAGTTTATTTTTTTGCAAAATTTTTATTTTGAAAATTTTATGAAAAGACATAATGGTTGTTAAAACAATATACCAATTTAGTTTAAAAAAACAAAAAAAAAGTATTTTTTAAATTTAAAATCATAATTAAATTAAAAATTATGACAATTTGTAAAATTTTTCGAAAACATTATAATAACAATGAATAGAGAGTGTTGAATAATAATGTTGTATACAGCTTGATGTAACTAGAGTTAATAGTGGTAGTACTCATAATTCATCGTAATACGTGTACCACATTTTGAAGTGAAATATTTCTTAGATTCCAGTTCCAAAGACCGGTGATTATCTATAATTTTATTTCCAAAGTGTTTCAAGATTATTAAAAAATTTATTTTTCGAACCGAAGAGATTACTTCTGCTTTGGTAAATTTATCTTTATAAAAAGTTTCTTTTTATGCTCTTGTATTATTGCCAGTTTTTCGAAGTAACAAATTTGATTTCTTAATTTGTATGTTTTAAAAAAAAAACAAAACAAAAAAAAAAGTTTGTTTAAAATTTTTTGTTTTTTTATTCTACTTCTTTATTACTTTTATTTAAATTTTCATACAGGTATTTTCATACTTATATGATTTTTTGATGTTCTTTCTAAGCGAATTCAACACGTACTCTACATCAATGGAGAGGATTCATTACAACAATGTAAAATTCGTGATTGAAAGGGGATTTGAAGAAAATTGACTTTTATGAAACTAAAAACAAATTTTTTTTATCCTGGATTGAAAAAGGACACGTTTTTTTAAATTTTGACTGTAATTTAATAATTATTATTATGATTTTTTTGTGTTTAAAAGTAATAAAAATTAATTAAGGAAATGTCGAATTCTTAATAATATTTTCAAAACTTTATTGTTAAAGTTGGGAAAAGTTTTCTTGTAATTTTAAAAGGTTTTACCTTTTTTTTTTGTTTTTGATATGTTTTTAAAAATTTTAATGTTGAATTTTTTTTTGAAAATGTAGAAAAAAATTGGATCATAATCCGTCGATGTTCAAAAATACTAGTTTAAGATATGTAACTATGTGATTGAAGCTATATAAGCTCCATAGTCAAAAGGAAAGTGAGCAGACCTAGTAATTGCAAGGTCAGTGGGTCGAGCCCTAATCCAGACAAAATCAAGTAAATTGTGTTAATTTAATATATCTTACATAATAAAACGTAAGAATCCTGCTGCCAACATGCCAGCCACCGTTGTCGTTTGTTTATGTACCTATCATACACAATATAAAAAAAAAATTAAATAAAAAAAAACAACGTAAGCAAAAATTTTTCTTCTCAGCGGCTTTAAAATCGTATATGTACTTAGTGTGTATACATAATGAAAAGACTTCTAAATGCGACATATATATGTAGATTGTAGATAGATATTATTGTAGAATTGATTTTGAAATTATGTATAGCTATGATTTTTATATATAGTTTAATATGAATAATTGTAAACTGCACACATTGTATATTAATAAATAATAAATGTACATATATTTATATTTATTTAATTCATATGAATAAATTGTTGTTATTGTGAATGCTGTATGAAGTTATGAATAGTATGGATAATAATTTTGGATTTCAATTGTATTTTTTTAAACGTTTTTAATCAAAATAATCATGTTATGAAGCTGTTTATTAGTTGTGGTAGATGGTGATCTAACGAATGATCAAAGTTCGCCAAATTTAATCGAAGTTTCTTCGAATATGATTTGCAATAATTGTATCGTACAATAAATTTTTGGAGATAGTCTTAATGTAGATAACTTTGCTAACAATTCAAAAAAGGCAATATTTTGACCAAAAAATTCTGATATTGATAAAATTAACGAGCGAATTTTAAACATTTTGGAGGGAAATGTTATAACTTATCTTAGTACTGATTCCACTAATGATTGTGGTGCAAATGATGCAATAAGGTTGTTATCCAAATGGAATGCCTGCACGTAAACTTAATTTGAAACTTGGTAGCAAAATAATACTATTGAGAAACCTAAATACCAAACGCGACCTCTGCAATGGGATTCGATTAGCTGTAAAAGCTTTAAGATTAAATTTAATAATAGAATAGATTTAGCAACAACGACCACAGAACTGCCATTCATGCATTCATGCCATTTATGGGAGTAAGGAAAATTAATTCGACATTCCAATAAACTATATACAAAAAATGTTGCATATAAAGAGGTTTTGACAACTAAATCATTAGAGAAAAAATGGAAAAATGCTGCCTTTTTCAACGCTGTCTTGCGCCGGGGTATTGAGTAAGCCTATTGTGGGTGTGCAGAAAAAAAAAATACATTTTCAATAACAAAACTGTTGTTGTTTAACTCAATTTGCTTTTGTAAAAAACAATTGTTCAATTTATCGAATTATTTCGACCTTTATAGTAAAAAAAAGATTTTTGCACCTGACTTAGCGTAATACACCTAATGTTTGATTACATTTCTTAGAATTGACTTTTTTGTGCAGTTTCACATGAAGTTGTTTTTTTTTTCTAATTAGAACACCGCTTGAGACGGGCTTTACAGCTAGTTAAGTTAATAAAGTTAATAAAATAAGCGTTAATTTAATATATAATTATAAATATAATTCATAATTATACAACATAACATTAAAACAGAAAGATATGAAGAATTATTTAAAAATATAGGAGAAAAATTCATCATTGGAGGATGAATTTTCAACGCAAAACGCACACATTGGGGATTATTTTTCGCACTAAAGATAACGAACTGCTAAAACAGAATCAAAACCATGGATGTGAGACTATATCAACAAAGAAACCTACATATTGGACCGTAGATCCAAATAAAATACCAGACTTAATAGATTTCTATGTTTAAAAAATATTTCAAACAATTATATCTAGATAAAATAAAACCTAGAACTAAATTCAGATTACATCACACCGCTTGTGATAACACTAATTGCATGTATTATTTCGATTATAACCGATAAATCCTAGCCTGACCAATAACAAAATAGACTGGGAAGGTTTTAGAAATACACTAGAAGATCAATTAAACCTTGAAGTGGAAAAACTAATTAACGACGTAAAACAATCAGCCTGGTAAAATACTCATACAGACTTTGATAAAGTCTGGCATGAAGGTAACAGGATAACAGTAGTCAATTTGTGTGATTAAAATGTGTTAAATTTATCAACGTACTCGTTCTAAGTGGTGTGCCTCAATGACTAATACTGGATTCTTTGCTTTTTAGTATTTTCATCTGATTTTCAACAACAGTACAATTATTGTTTGTTCTAAAACCAATTGTAGCGTGTATGCTGATGATTCCCAAATTTATATAAGTGGTGCGGTTCCTGATATTTACCATTTATTATTATTATTTATTTATTTAATATGCCTTAATTTCACTATACAATTTTTCTTATTTCTAATTTTAATTATTAAGAATACACCTATGATTGATAATTTACTTAGACGAACCTTTTTACCTTAATTTACTTAGACGAACATTTTTCTATTTATAATATATTTTTAAAATGAAAATGGCAAATCAAATCTTTCAAACAATTTATTTTTCTTGTAAAACTTAAATGTTCACCTTTTGATCGCTAAAATGGATAACGATCTTGACGCCGTAGCCCTCGAGGCTTACGTTTAAATTCGTGCAAATCACAAGTTTTGGTTGTTTATGTGCAGGTGAGTTGTTCAGGTTAGAGGTAATTTTTAATATTTATACATGTTTCGTGAAAAACCGGCGTAAATTTGATAGTCTTAGAGATATTTTCAAAGTCATACTTGACTGAACTTTTGAAAACTATCTGAAATATTAATATGTACTTGCTTTATCAGAAAATTGATATCTAAAAATACGCCAGAATATCTCCTAGAGGGGTGTAGTTTAGTCAGTAAAAATTTGCAACACAATGGAGCTACGGGGCTCATTGTATTTATTAAGGTTCCCACAAATCCACGCAAAAAACAAAAATTAATTAAATTAAATTTGATGTTTTTGTTTCTAAACGTAATTTTTTGTTTACTGAAATAAATAAAAATAGTAAGATACTTAACTTTGATTTGAATTTAAATTAGAAAGTCTTCAATTTTACATTAATAATTTTGTTAACGTATTACCTACCGTGGCGAGAGCCAAGATTTATCATATTGACTGGGACATATAAAATAAGAATGTCGTTAATTCTAGACCTCCATTACGATTTTTTTTCGCATCGTTAAATGATTAAATAGCCTTTTTATTAAATTTTTAACTTAAAATGTTAAAATTTTGAGGAGAATTTGTTTGTTAAAACATTCTTCTACACTGAGCGAATGGATGAAATTCTCAACTTCCTTGGAAACCCGTCATTGAAAATTGGAGAAATGAAATATCGTCGGATTTGATGAAAATATTCAAATTTCAAACACGATATAAAGTTCGCTTGCAATCGCAATCAATGAAATAAAATATTGTGCCAAGCTCCTATAATACCTTTCCTATTTGTAGTGCACAGAAAATATCTATGTAGTTCACAGATTCAAGAAGAACATCAAAATAAGAAATATATCTAGGTAGATAGCTGGAAGTAACTATTCCAGTTATATTTGGAAAACCAATCGGTACTTATTTGTGTGTTTTTGCTGCCACGACTGTAGAGACCAATTTATTGTTTTTGGTTGTTTAAGGGGATCACTATGCGATTGAGATTGTTGATCAGATCACCAGTTTTGGTTTCCGCAAGAATTCTTCTTATATTTTTAGCTAATGCCGAGCAGTTGCAAAGAAAGTTTGGAAGAGTTTCTGTTTCGTTTTCTTTTTCGCAGCCGCGATAATGGAGCTTTAACGGAGCTTTACCTTATTGGCCAGTGACCCATACTGATGACGGCTAGCCTTGATATATCAGTACGGAACCTGCCTAAAAGATTATGCTAATGTTATACAAGGGCCATGTTTTCCTAAATGTTACACTGGTGTCTATGCCACCTTTCGTTTATGGCGGGACAATATGAATTAATCCGTTCTTTGACGGCTACCGTTAGAGAAATGACGTCCTTCTCAACGGTCCTGTCAAGGTCCTGCTTGTCCAATTGATCGACTCTCTTATTTCCCTCTATATTATTGTGACCAGGAATTCATAGTAGAGAGATCAAAAACGGTCAATAACGCTTTTCAATTCGTTTCGATATTGTTCTACCAGCTTCGAACAGATACTTCCGAGAGCAAAACTTTAAGTGCGGCTTGACTATTCATGAAGACGCTAAATTTTATTTTGACTTTTTAAATTATATTAATTATTTGAAGGGCTTCCTTGTTTGCGAGTAACTCTGTTTGAAAGACACTACTATATTTAGGGAACCCATAATACTTTGATATTTTTAGAAATATATCTAATACCTGCAAGATAATTTCAAAAAGGTGTCCAATTCTATGTTTGCCTTTTTGAAAAAAAAAAACAAAAAATTTAACAGTATAAATTACCTCTTAATACTTAGTACTTATTTTAATTTAAGATTAATTTGTTTTGTTGTGTTAATCCTGAAATGAAAACCTCAGAGAAAAAGAAATAGAGGAAAACTCCGACTAATTTTCTGAAGATCATTCAACAATAAAAATGAGAAAAATGGGTAGAAATCAAGTAATCAGACAGAAAAAAACTTTATGCACGTAATGTTCATTCCACGAAACAGCTCAGTTTGAAATAAATCACAATGTGAAGATCACAAACGAAAATTAAAATTAAATTTTTCTATCGGAGGAAATTGAAAATACATAATTAAAAATTTGAATATTGTTTGTAAATTAAATTAACTTAAGTAATTAATTTTTATATAATTTGTTATTCAATATTTATTCCGAGGCGAAGAGAATATAATTATACATTTTTAATATTCTAAAATTAAACGAGAGATATAAAATATTTTTAAACACTGATGCTCCTATACTGAAATTTTTTTATTCATCCATTGTAAATTAGATCTCCTACATAATAGGTTTTAGAAAAAACAAATTTCTTACAATATTAGAAAATTTCCACTAATATTTTTAAATCCTGTGTGTGTTGCTGTTAAAAATTAATTCTAATTAAATTTTGAAAAATAATTAGTTTTATACTTATTATTTTTTTATTTTTTTTGTTAATTAGTATCTTTACACTACGATAAAATTATGAAATAATTTAAAAATTCTTATATACCTTATACACTGTTCTAATACCTTACTATTCTGATTATTTATCATATAGGGAAGTATGTATATATACATAATATATAATTCTAAAATTTAACTTACATACTATATGTTCAGAAATTTATCCCACTCCCTCTCCTTTGCTTAAATAAAATAATCCTACGCACAATAAACATATACGAGTATTAATTAAAATTTTCTACGACAAAAATTAAATTTTTATTGTTGTTGTTATTATTATTATTATTATTTACTGAATTAATCCCAAAAGTTATTCACTTATCACAAAAGTGCTATTCGCCGTTTTTTTAATTGCCAATTAAAGAGATTATTTAATAATTATTATACATACATACATACATTATAATTATTTTATATGTAATTGCGAAACACAAAAAAAAAGCGTGATAACCTGATTAAAGGACCGGGTTTTACTTTTTTTGTGTATATGTATGTATAATTATGACTATACATAACTGACAAAACAAATTATTTTATTAAATTAGATTTTTTTTTATTGACATTTGACTTTAGCAAACTGAACTCACTCTAAAATAATTTGCTGAATATTTACAAGGATATTAAATTATAAGAGCATATTATTATTCTTGTTATTAATGTTTAAGTTAATTGCTTTTTTTGTTACAATTACATTTTTGTTTTATTTTGTTTTTGTAGAGAAATTAAAAAGAAATAGCGAGAAACAGAAAATCAGTTAATTCACAACATTTAAATATAAAGTCGGAGACTGAAGAAGTGATGAAAAAATATATTTTAAATTAATTTGTAGTTCAAATTTATGTAAACACAGTAAATTATTAATCATAATATACAGTGTGTTCAATTTATAAATTATTTGGGGTGGTCAATGGACTTATATGGCCAAAGGATCAAATAATGAATTATTAGGAGTGGGTGGCTTTATATGGTAACTATATATCGATATTTCCCTATCTATGAAATTGCAGTCAAATAAGGTAATATAAAATTATCTATATGTATATTAGTTTTAGTTTTTTAGTTAGTTTTTATTTACTTAAACATCATTCGTCTTCTTCTGATGCGTTATTATGTATCATCTTGGGTTTCTTTAATTGATAACTGTAGACCCTAAATTAAAATTTTATTGAACATTTATCAACAAACTATGATTAAGCGTGTGTTTATTAAAACAAAAAATAACGGTAACTACAGACATATACATAATTTTGTATTATTATTTTTTTAACTAAAAAATAATTTTATTTATAAGATTTATAAAAAAGATAGTGAAACGTAAAATCGTTCTTGCTTCGATAGAATATATTTAGTCGTTTATCGGCCAACTACGATGTTCATAATAAGGGCGATTATAAAATTGGAACGATATAGAGAAGATTAAAATGATCGCTGTGCGAATACAAAACGTTCGTATGAAGCATTCCACATTTTTCTAATAAAACCAATTCTTGCCTATGCTGTATCTATTTGGTATAAAATTAGGGCGAGCTTAATGAAAAAAATATGGACGTTCGAAAGAAAGTGTATAAGGGTAGTATAGAAAGCCTGAATCTGAATACGAACACTTTTATTCTAATAAAAGGTGGTGTCGCGAAAATCAATTCAATTTAGTTGATTTGATATTTTTCAAATCAATTAAAAAAATTAACGGTGCCGAAAAAATCAATTTTCAACTATTTGAATTAAGTTCAACAAGTTGATTCAATTTGTTGAATTTTGTTGAAATCAAAAATTTTGAGATACCTAAAATATTAGTTGGAGTTTTGTTATATTAGTTATTTATATTCAAAAAAGTTATAAGTTTGTAGTGTACAATAATTTTTTTAATTTGTGGACTATTTTTGGGATTTTTTTATATTTGTATTTAGTGTTAATTTTTGTTTTGTTTTCATACCTTATTTAGGGAACTGAATTTCACCAGACGTTTGAAAAGTTATTGAAATCATGGTTCTATTTTACATCAAATTGTATCAAAAAAACTATTTCGGTCGAAAGTGGAAATAACGTCTTTTGAAATTCAATTTGCCATTTATAAATTATCCATTATTACAATAAATTCATAACAAATTACAACAAATCAAAACGAAATTCAAAATTCAAATAAAAAAATTTAGTTGAATTTTAAAGTCAAAAAAAGTTGGAAAAACTCACAAAAATTGATATACGTGATAGCGACAATTGAAATATTTGGAGTTTAGTTGAAAGTCAAATCAAAATTGAATTTCGCGGCACCACCTAAAGATTTGTCTAAGGCAGCAAAAATCATAAGAATCGATAATTTTATTATAAAATTAATTCGAAAACCTTATGATATAAACTCCTGAAAATGGCTTAATATCACATATATTTTATCACAATTAAGAGTACATCAAAAAGATCCTGCTCACGGGTATTTCGTTAGAAAAAAATTGTATACAATCCAGGCAATATCGATAGAGATAATATTATGAAATACGACATGTCTATACCGGATAAAGGCAAAAATATAAGGAATAATCATAGTTGGTTAATACCTTTATAAAATTGGACAAATAAAAGTGAACTAAAATACCTGAATAAATTTGTAATTTCTTTAGTTTGTAATGTTAATTTAAGTAGTTGTAAGAATAGGTGTAAGTTGGATTACGACGTTTTTGTTCTAATAAACATGTTACCATTGTTCCGCTTGCCATATTTTTGCAATGAATTTAAATTGAAGATTAAATACATAAAAATTTAAGTATGGCTACATTTAAAAAATTAAAGACTATCAATTTAACATAAAATAAAACACGCTTTTGTAAATGTGAAAAATTGAAAAATCAGAAGAACTTGTTTTGTTATTTTTTTTGTAGCTTAGTAATAGAATGTATTATATATTGTGATATCAGCATCAAAATGAAAGTTAAAAAAAAAAATCTAAAATCTTATTATAAAACTTTTTTTTTTTGGTAGATCAAAAATATTAATAAAAAAGTCATAGTTATAGTACAAATTCTATTTTAACAATCGTTGGGTGACACAGAGCGCTTCATTCCAACTGAAAGGTCCTAGGTTCGATTTTTAATAAAAGCAAAATTCTGGGCCAGTGCTTTCGGTAAAAGAAATTACCAAATATAATAAATAGTATATTGTAAGGCTATGTAAATATTAAAAAAATAACGTTTTTATACAGAAAAAAATCTATTTTCGGCTTGTTTTAAAAAATCTGCAAAAATACCAAAAACACAAGAACGAATTCTATATTTTTATTCTATGAGTAAATTTTTAACTTTTTTATTAATAATTTTTGCTTTAATATAAAATTAATATTTTTAAAAATTATTTTTAGTTGTAAATCTTTAACACAACATCATAACACGTTTTTGTTTAAGATGGAAACTAAAATTTAAAATATATTGCATGAAGTAAGAAAGTTAATGAATTAGAAAACAAAATATACAACAGTTCCGAAAAGCATCCACGATTAATTTTCTTGAAATTTTGCATATAAATAAATTGTTGTGCATACTATGAACGTCTATATGGAGGCTTTATAGCATTAATATGTTAAAATATTCATTTGAAATTGTTATTATCCGTCATTTTTAGTATATGCACATTTTAAAATAGAAGATTTTATATTTTTAAATCACCCAGTACCCTGTGATTAAAAAACAACTTTTTGACTCTTCCAACAAATTGCATTTTATTTATATTATATAGCTATTTCTACTTGTTATTTACTATGATGCATATTTAACATTTTATTTAAAATTTAAGTACTAATAATCACCCTGTATGATCTAACTCTTTTTTGAGAATAAAACAAACAAATAAATAAAATAAATAAATTGGGCTTCTTTTAAGACCACTAATTATTAATATTTTCTTAACTAATCAATTAAATTTGTTTCCAATTCAATCACAAAAATTTTCTTTTTCAAAAGTTTTATGAGTCTTTACAGTTGCAAAAATTTTTATATTAAATGAATTTATCTCCTAAATTTTGAAATTCCATTAATTTTAAGAACTTCACATGTACAGTCGTACATAAGTGGAAATTTTGAAAAAAAAATCAGCCAACGTGTTCATTACATTCTCCATAGTTTACTAAAAATATTATCCGGTAACTTGTCGGAGCCTTGCCTTAAAATTGAATTAATTTTTCTCTACTTCTTTTTTAATTATAAAAATTGAAAAGTTCTAATTGTTATCTTTTTTACAATAATAAATATTTAATTTGATTAAAATGAAATGAACTAGAAAAAACCCCTAAACAAAATAATATAACAAATTAAAAATAGAAAGGACAAAAACCATTTTTAAAAGGTTAACCACAAAATTTTAATTTCAATCAAAATATATAAATAAAAAGAAACATAAAAAAAATTTAAGATATCATTAATAGAAAAAGGATTCTTTCGTAATGTATTTGGATTATTTCTAATGAGTTAAATTTTTTTAAGAGAAAAAACTATTGAGGAGAACTGCACTATTCACAAAAGTATAATAAATTTTAAATTTACAATTTTTGTGGTTGAATTGGAACGTTCGATCTAATTGGATTGATAACTATCGTTTAGAAAATATTAATAACTTTAAGTAAGTAGTACCGATTTATTTAAAATTAATTACATGGTATAATAATAGAGATTATGGTTGCTTGTATCTGCTGGTTTTTTAGTAAAAATAAAACTTCAATAAATTTAATATCGACTTGTGTCGTTTATTGTTTCTTGACGACAATTCTTGAATATAATCATTCTCTTGATTCTAGTTTTAATTTACATATAAATACTTAATAACTAACCGTTACTTATAAAATATGATGATCGCTTATTTTATTTTTAGGGTGATCATTATATTAAAATATAATGTAAACAAATAATATAGAAATGAATATGAAGTAAGAAATATGATAATATTAATAATATGCATAATCATAATAACCATATGTTGGAACGCCACAAGATCTTGAATTGAACCCAAAAACAGGACTTCAAAATTTTTAACAAATTACCTCTTAGTAAATAAATAACAGTCAATATTGTCGGATACCACCCATACCTACTGAAGAAAAACTAATGTAAAATCTCTATTCGTAAATGGCGAATTTCTATAAATTTCTAATATTGTAATATAACATTTATTATATAAACTTCTAACTTAGAGTAATTTTTAATTATTTCCACATAGTATTATTTTATCCACACAGTATATAGTACATTGACGATTTTTTTAAAATAAAGATTTCTGACGTGAAATTACAGTTTTACATAGTAATTATTCGGTAATTTTAAAGGTACAACGGAGCATAAGAATATAAATTCGAGGACAAAAACTTATTTCACTTATCTAACCAACCAATTGAACAAAATTTAGTCAAAAATTTAGTTTAAATTTTTTCTAAACAAATACAATTTTATATTCCTATGAACAATTTAAATGTTCTAGGATTAAAAAATTCTATGAAAGTTAAACATACACAAAATACTTAAAATGCCATACCCGTGTATATTGTAAAGTTACGTTCATAATTGTAGAAACATTGTGCTTGTTAAAAATTGATAATTACAATAAATCATATTTTTTTTTTTTTTTTTTTTTATATTATAGCCAAAACTTAGGTTTTGAACCTTTAAGTACTTGCGTACCGTTGACTATTTGAAAAAGGAAGGGATAGTTAGAGGAAAGGAAAGAAAATGGAAGAAGAAAAGTTTTGTGGGAAAGAGCGAACAATGTTGTTAATATTCGTCTTAAACCTCTGTAAGTCATAAATAAAAAATTCTTCTCTCATTGGGAATGCTTCGATTGGGACGCGGTTCCACAATCGGGATGTTCTTACTATAAAAGTATTTCCATAGCCGGACTTAAACCATCTCGGAATTTCCACTGTGAAAGGGTGGGCACTTGATGCCTCTCGTGTTGTGCGATTGAATTGCTTAAGAGGAGGAAGAAGTGATTTTAATTCCTCGGAACAAGTGCCAACACCAAGCAGATATCTATAAAATAGAGTAAGTGCTCCAACAATACGACGATGACCAAGTGGTATAAGGGATGAGGTCACATTTATGTCGCCTATAAGACGAATGGCGCGGTTTTGAACTTTGTCCAAAAAATTTAAAGCAGTTTTTGGTGCACCTGCCCATAAATGTGAGTTATACTCGAGCTTGGGTCGTATATATGCTTTATAGATTTTTAAAAGGTCTCGAGATGAAAAGTAAGTTTTGCAACGGCTCAAAAATCCTAAACATTTTGCGGCGCTTTTCGCAATATCGAAAATACGCTCATTCCAGTGCATATTTTGATTCACTCGCATTCCGAGAATGTTCAGATCTTTGAGTCGCTGGATACCTTCATTATGAAGCCGGAGAATCGGTTCGAATGTTGTTAGCTTGTTACTAACAAAACAGCTTTGAGTTTTTGAAGTGTTAAACTCGACTCTGTTAGCTTTACCCCACTCGACAATTTTGGCAAGGTCGTGATTGAGCGCGTCGGCCATCATTGTTCTTTTGGAGGTGACTGCGGAAGCTGTAGCATTAGTTTGTTTTAGAAAATCATATGATGCTACTAGAGTGCTGTCATCAGCAAAACTATGGATTGGATTGAAAGTTATTTTGAGAAGGTCATTAATGAAAATGAGAAATAGGGTGGGGGAAAGGACAGAGCCTTGTGGAACACCAGCATTGATTTGAAGTTGGTCGGAAAAAGAACCGTCAACTGAAACTATGATAGATCGATTTAAAAGAAAACTTTCAATCCATTTAGAAAAGGTTGAACCAAGGCCTATAGCGTTGCATTTTGCTATAAGAGCAGAATGCCAAACTCGATCAAAAGCCTTAGATATATCCAGAGCTACAACAGTAGCTTCACCAGATTGATGCAGGCTGGTGTTGAGCTTCTCGCAGAGGCATGTCATGAGATCACCGGTGGAACGTTGGGCTCGAAAGACGTATTGGCTATCATGAATTATACCTCTACTGTCAAGATATTTCTTCAGCTAATGATTAATTAAGATTTCCATCATTTTTGAAATAATGGAAGTAATAGCTATGGGCCTATAGTTTGAAGGATTGCTTTTGTCACCTTTTTTAGGAATAGGATAAACTTGGGCAACTTTCCAATAGGACGGGTAAGTTCCTGAAGAAAAGGACAAATGGAATAAGTTGCGCAGAGGTTTAGAAATATCGAAGGCAATGTGTCGCAGCACAATTGCAGGTATACCATCAGGACCGGTAGATTTTTTTATATCGAGATTCTTCAAGACTTTTGCTACAGCTCTTGTTCTAAAGTAGATCCTTCCGAAGGAATAATTTAGAACAGGGATTGATGAAGGATTTTGGGCTGTAGGAGGGAGTGTGGAATTAGCTCCAAATAATTTTGCGAAGAGATTAGCCTTTCCAACAGAATCTGATATAATTGTACTATTATCAATCATAGGTGGAAACGAAGACTTGCAAACATTTTGCCCAACATTTTTAGCAAATGTCCAGAAAGACCTGCTGTTGTTGGGGAGATCAAAGATTTCTCGTCTCAATCTTTGGTTATGCAGGAATTTTTGCTGATTGATAATTTTTTTACATTTATTCCTAACCACTTTATAACTCTCATACGTATTGACTGTTTTATTGTTCTTGTACTTTTTATTTTATCAAATTACAAATAATTTTTTTTTATTTTTAAATAAGTGGATGTTGAATGCTTCTGTTTTAGGTCCTCTTTTAATCAAACAAAATTCTAATTTTCAATTCACTTTTGTCTCAGCAATAAATTCCCACCAATTTATAATTTTATGTGACTTTAAATTGTTTTAGTAGTAAATTTACACAAATATGAAGTAAAAATTATTCTTTTTAATGTGAATTTTACCTCGACTTAGCAGTTAATTTGCACGTATATTTTACACAACGTAAATAATAAATATATATAAGGTTTATGTCAGCTAGTAATATGGCTACATTTATATGAGTGTTAGGAAAAACAGTTCCAATTTCGTCCTTTTTTTTCGATTTACTAAGGTGCCTATTATGTATTTCGATCGAAATTAATCGAATCGTTCATCGTTATCGTTAAAGTTATTCGATTGTGATCGTTAGTGTCATTATGTATTTCGATGAAAATTTGATCGAAAGTGTTTAAAAATGCTGCCATTTTAAAATTCAAATCTACGATGAAAATGACATATGTTTCATTCTTTAACTGTCAAATTCAAATTATTATACGAAAAAAAACAAAACAATAATGTTATATTTAAAATTTTTAAGTTGAAAATAAGTTGAAGTGTTTAAATAAAATATAATTATAAAATTATAAGTTTTTATAAATAAAATGATTTGAGCAGAGTTAAATTTTTCAATTTCTGATAGTGCTGAAAAACGCTATCAAATTGCAGAATTAAAAAACAAGCGAACATATATTCGGGATTATTCTAATCCACTAGATTTGGAAGATTATATGTAGGTTATTTAAACATAAATTTGATGAGTTATTATCTACATTATTAAAACTATTAAATTAGGGCAAAAATTAAAATAGCCAATAAGTAATACGTCGATTCCAAATATAATTAAATTGGTTAGTGTATTAAGATTCTGTGCGGTTTGTACCAAGCAAATGATTTTCAACGTAGGAAATAATTTTCATGTCGGACCAGCACAGCTAATTTTTTTTTTGTTCTCAAAGAAGTTTTATATGTATTTGCAGTTTATAATTATGTGCAAAATGGATCAAATTCCATTACGCAATAGAAGAAAAAAGTCAGGCAAACATTATTTTTATGATTAAAGCAGAATTACTGAAATAATTGGAGCAGTAGATGGAAAGCTTATTCAAATTAAATCACCGAAGCAAAACGTACAACATTTATGTTATAGTAGAAAGGGATTTTTTAGCATTAATGCAATTCTGATAAGTTTATACTTTATTGTAATTAGTTTACATTATTATAACAGTTTTTGTTTTTAGATATGTGATCATAATCAGGTAATTGGTTTTGTGACTGCAAGATATCCTGGTACCTCTTTGAAAAATTTATAATGGTGTCTCATTATTTACACTATGACTTTTCATATTGCAGCCTATTTGTAACAAGCCTTTCATTCCTATTAAAATTTATTTCAATAAAAAATTATTATGTAGAATAAAGTAAAATACCTACTTTCATTTCAACTTTTAAATTTATTTTTATTTCAAAAAATATCATAAATATAAAACAAAACACCAAGTGTCCAATATAAATAATATAATGTCCAATATAAATAAAATATATTTGTATCTCTTTTATTTTATCCTTTCAATTCAAAATTGAAATAATTTGTACAAAATCTCTCTTTCGATGTCTCTTTCGTGGTAAAATTTTACATCGATAAACTTTATCGATTTCGTCGACAACTTCTGAACGATATCGTAATACGTAATGGCAATTTTGCATTTTGACATTTCGTTCGATCAAATCGTAATCGTTATCGAAATACATAATAGGCACCTAAAATAGAGAATATCTGTATTTCTCAAAGTAATTCCAAATAACTAAATAACAAGGTTCATTTTTAAGTTTTAAACCTAATTAATTCCATTTGAAAAAAGATTAAAATATATTTTTCTCAAAACTTCAATTTTGCATATTCATTGTTTCGGCATACAAAATTTCATGTCGACATATTTTCAAACTATTTAATATCATCATCATTGTCATTATACACATTGGTACTCTGAATTGGATCATTTCGACGTTTTGATTCTGAATTGGATCATTTCGATTCATACGACGTTAGTCGATCAAATGACACGACGATTGGTTTTGAAAAATAAAATTTGTATAATGGTGACAGGAGTTCGTCCTTAATAAGCTATAAGAAATCCTTGGAATTTTTGTTTTGGATATCTATCAATTTATTACATAATATATGAATTTGTAGTAGTCAGTGGTTCAGTTTGTATCGCTATAGGACTAAATGCAGTCCCAGTGTTGTGACAAATAGCCGTTCCTATCCATGTTTTAAACTTACAAATTAAATAGTAAGAACTTGTTATAACATTTTAATTTGAATTTCACTAAAAAATTTTAAAATATTAAAATTTTACTTGAAAATAATTTTGACTATCACTGTATTTCCATTACCACATTTTTTATTAAAATAATTGATATTTAATTATGAATGCAATTTAATAAGTATTTTATTTTATTATTTTAATATTTCATTATATTATTTTAATAAAATGTTTTAATAGCAGAAAATTGATAAATTATTTAAAAGGAAAAACCCTTTGGTAAATTCTTAAGGTATTTTAAAAATCGAAATTTGAAAATCCTCATACACATACAATAACACAATTGATATAAAAAGATTATATAACAAACAAAAATATTATACAAAATACCAGTAAAAATAAAAAATGTACACATACCTGACACTCCATAGAAGCAATACCACCCTCTAAAGCGAATATTGTTTGTCTATATACTGAGATCATAGGTGAAACTGAAAAAAATATTTATGTTTTACAAAACAAAAACAGCTTAAGAATTTGTTAACAAGTTTTTTTTAAACATTTTTTTTTTAAATATTTTTATTTTTTGAGAAGAAATAAAAAAATTGAAAAAAAAAATAACAATATGAAATAACAAAAATAAGGATTTTCCAGTACTTGTATTGATAAAATTGAAATCTTGTATTGAAATAATAAAAAAAAAATGAAATTCTAATTTACTTGTGTAATTCTCGCTCTCTTTCTCTCCACTCCTTCTCTTCGAAGGCATATTATTTCTTTGAATATGAATTTTCGTACATAAATTCAAGTACATAAAATTGAGCAAAAAATTGATTTAAAAAAAAAATAAAAAAATGAATAAAATAAAAATGGAAATAAAAAAATCAGATATCAAATTTCCTTATAGATCTTTACTAAATTCATTTCTTAGATGTACAGGCCCGGATTAATAAATTTTATCGTATAAAAATGAAATTTTCAATTATTATTTTAATGGAATTATTGAAAAGTAAATTGTATGTTTTTTTAAAAACTTACGAAAGGCTTATTATGCAGCATCATTGACTAGAATTTAAAATAAAATATATTTATTAGGGGCCATTAAGTTTTGTTAAGGTTTTTGGGTAATAATTTATTAGTTTAATTAAAAAATAAATTTAATTTATAACTAGATAATACCAATAACATACAGCATAGTCATTCAAGACAACTATATCGAATAAATAATTTGATTTAATTACCTCTGTGTCGAGATAACATCATATAGACTCTTGAAAGTCGAAATTAAAGAAAACGAAAATTAAGCCTTCATAGCTTAGGAGTACTTACGTATAAATAACAAATACATAAGAATATCCAAGAAGCTCAAAATGTATTTTTTGTATTAGAGTAATTTTAATATATGCCACGGGATGCAATGAAGTGATAAAGACCTATTGCGAACAAAAACATGAGAGATGAAAACTGTTAAGAGAGAGTGTAAGAAATGTTAAAACTATACAAATATTGTATAGGAGTGTATGGAAATATCAAATCCCAAAATTTCAAAGTTACTAAATCCCAAACAAATTTGCTTAAAGAGTGTTACACGTTTCTCGCACAATATTTATAAAATATGTGTTAGTATGCGAAATTCTGAATTAGGAGGAAATTTAGAGCTAGATTCAAAATGAGAGCAAAATTGGATAGAAAAAAAACTCATTTGAGAATTTAAATAAAAATTTAACTATAATGAATAATTTTGATTTTTGGAATTTTGTACTCAACCTCTTCAATGCGCGATAATAAGATTTCACAATTTGGCATTTTGTAATTTGAGATTTTGTGATTGCAATTTTGACAAAGGGGACTTAGATATAAAGATGACGTCGAACCTCACAGTAAAAAGAACATTCACATCCATGCAATGAAAGAATAATCAATTGAATATTTATTCTGTGAAACGAGGCTTTCAGTTGAAGTAAACTTCGATACCTGGCAGCAGGTTGTCTTGAATAATGATAGTTTCCAAAGTTATCATTGAACAATATTCCAGGTCTAATCAATGAATCATTTAAACAATTGAGGATGCCTTCAAGGGTTCAGATATATGAATGCTATGAAATATTACAATAAGTCTGTTTGAGGCTATATCAGATCAGTAACATTAAGCTATTAGTCAGTGTTTAAAAAACTTTAATCTAATCTAATCTGCCGACTCTGCTGGGCATAGTTTTTTTTTATACCTAAAATATAGCATTTAAATCTTAAATTGAATATAGCTTGTGGCGGCAAAAATGTTTATTTCACAAGTAAACATGAAGCAAAAATAATAACTATTCATTGATGTTGATCTGTTATGTACAATGGGTTATAGATTATACGTTTAAAGTCTCATCCATAAAATCATCTAGAACCGTTAGAAATGAAGAAATTCTGAACTTCGTAAATAGATGCAGCTTGAAAAATATTGTTAATTTATAACAAAAATATTTAAATGTTTGATAACAGAAGAAAATTTCAACAAAATAAAAGGTGAATTTCGATTTGATATTTTTACATATAACTCATAAACAGGGAGAGAGCTTCGACTATACGACGATGTCCAAGAGGAGCAAGATAATCTGTCACATTTGGGTCATTGATTAAACGAATAGCCCATTTTTGGACTTTATCCAAATGTTTTAATTCAATATTAGAAGCGCCAGCTCCTATTTGAGAATTGTACTCCATTTTGAGTCGTATGAAAGCTTTATAGATTTTCAAGAGATCCCAGGGAGAGAAGCCTTGCAGCGGCTAAGAAAACCTAAACATTTGGCTGCGTTTTTTGCAGCATTAAATATATGATCATTCCAGATCATTTTTCGATTAAGGTGCATAACTAATATACTTAAGCTTTCAAACCGCTGAAGTTTATCTTCCTGAAACTAAAGAGTAGGATCAAAATGAAAATTTTTTGGGAGATTGTACAGCTCTGAGTCTTAGAAATATTAAACTCGACTCTATTTTTAAGCCCGAATCAGCTATTGCGACCAAATCATGGCTGAGGGAATTGGCCATGAGGTGTATTTTGATTGAAACAGTGATAGATGTAGCTTCAAATTTTTTATTAAAATCGTACGAGGCTACTAGAGTGCTGTCGTCTGCAAAGCTGTGGATTGGATTCAAAGTAATTTGAAACAAATCATTTATAAATATAAGGAATAGGGTAGGTGAGAGAACTGATCCTTGGGGACACCAGTGTTTATTTGGAATTGATTGGACTAATATCCATCAACTAAGACTTGAATCGTACGATTCGAAAGGAAACGTTCAATCCATTTGCGAGAAGAGGGGTCCTCTTCTACAGCTTGACATTTCGCTAATAATTCATTATGCCATACTCGATCGAATCTTAGAATCGATCTTAGAATCAACTTTATATTTTAGCTGTCATAAAAAATGATAAATTCATCACTAAGAAAATTTTAGGTGTGAAATGATAAAGAATAGGTTTGTTTAACATCAATATAAAATTTAATTAAATTAATAATTAAATAATATTTTCATTTTTAACTGTAGAAAGTTTTCAAAACAACTTTTTTCTTTTGAATCAAAATAAATTTTATCTTTCATC
This sequence comes from Argyra leucocephala, assembly GCA_963942445.1. NCBI lineage: Eukaryota > Metazoa > Arthropoda > Insecta > Diptera > Dolichopodidae > Argyra > Argyra leucocephala. The sequence goes on from OZ012678.1 coordinate 112,511,983, forward strand.
AGCCGGCAGTAACAAAAATGGTATGGCAAAACAACAATAAAATTTTCAAATTAAACCTTATGACAGCTTTTTTTAACATTCTGGGTGGCGCAGTAGGTAGTGCGCCTGCCTTTCAACCGAAAGGTGCCAAGTTCGATTCCCGATGAAGCAAAAAAAAAAAATGCTTTATGGTCCAGTACCCTTTGTCATTGGGATATAATAAATGGCAAAAAGTAATTGAGAGTATAATCTGGTAACAAATTAAATAAATGAAACTATACTATATTTTAAGGCTTAGTTCCTGACAATATCAGTAGTTTTCCACATTTAATGAGTTGATAAGCCAGTAATTTCTTAAATAAATACTCGAAATATTGTAGATTGTAGTGTAAAATTGCAGTACCGTACTTAATTAAGCACGAAAAGGTGATTCTACCTAAGTTACTGTAGAGTGTAACAAAAAAAAAAAAAAAGCTTTTTAAAAAATATATACTTAAAGTGTTCAGCGTACAATGATCATTCGCTCCTCAGACTACCGAGTTTTTTATTATGTGATGATCCAAAATCGTGAACGTCAAAACTCTTTCTGTATGAGCTATTTTGTATGAAATATTCACCCTTAAGTAGGCGTTGACGATTCTCGATTATATGTGCTTGTAGGTTTGTAGCGACAGTATGTGCAGGCAAAAAAAATACACCCGCTTGTAAACTAAACAGTTTTTATTCCGTTCAAATAATCTCTTACAAGTACGTAACTTAATACAAATCCAAAAAAGCTCAAAAGCTTGTACACGTTACAATCATATAAAAGTGTGATTTCGAGGCTAATGTGCAAGTGCACATATTATACACGTAATTTCAATGAAAGGTTTATGTAAATGTAACGATTAATTTGTTAACTGTGCTTTAATAAACAACTAACTAGGGTATGCTTTTCATTCTTAATTGTGAAAAACGTCTTATTCCTGATATTGAACTGTTCTGAATTTTTTTAGTAATACCCTAATATTTATACTTACCTGGAATGTGAACATAGGTAATAAAATTTTTCAATGTCAAGTTAACCCACTGGAATTGTTTACGAATTTACTTAAATTATATTGATTATAATAATGAAACGGTCAAGAATTCAAGATTTAAGCCAGGATGTAATTTGATATTTGAACTTATCTGAGACATATATTTCAAAATATATGTTAGACATACAATATCTTGTTTCAATATTGTTCATATCTTGTATACTTATTGTTTCAACTAAAAAATATGAAACGAATTCTATAATTTTAGCAGAAACTAAATTCTGTGCTCCTTAATTATTTTATTTACGAGGACGAGCCTGTAACTATTTTTTGAATATACCACAAATACTTTGTTGCGTTTTGAAAAATTGTTCGGTTGATTGGTAGAGATACGTTAAGTACATATTTTTTTTTCTTTTGTACTCGTACTTCTCTTGTTAAAAAATTGTAGGAAATAATTGAATTGTTGACCTGTATTGCATATTCTGAATATTATGTAAATGTGTATGTATGTATGTGAATTTGAAAATGTTTAAAGAATATAACTGAGATTAAAACGTAAAACTGATACGTATCCCTTTAGAAATAAGAACATAATACAAACATTGTTGTTACCAATAAAAAATATTCAATTTTATTTAAAAAAAAAACATAAAAATAAAAGCAAAAAAACAAAAAAAAAATCAATTTAAATATATAGATTAATACTTACAATGAACTTCAACAATATAAATTGCAGTTGCTACTGGTGGTATTCCATTGTCAGCAAAACAATTATATGCACCCATATGGTTTCTGGTGATATTGCTTATATTCAGAAATTTTCCATTTATTGAAGAATCTGATAAAAAAAACGGAAAAATAAAAAAGAAATAAAATTCATTAATTTTTTATTTATATTTGTATTAGTTAATTTTATATTGGAAGATTGATTTTAAAACGGTCTTTTAAAATTATAATGTTTCACTCTATTGAAACTGTGTCGCTAGCTAGAATAAGCTAGGAACTACTTTAAAAAATTAAATTAAGTAAAACGCAAATAGAAATTTGAAAAGAGGCAAACAAGCTTTGGGTCTGCAAACAAGCTTTAATCCATTATAATATATTTAATATTAAATATTGGGCCTATGTACATTGGTATTTTTACTGCCTGTTAGCTTTTGCTATTCTTTTCCTCACACACACGACCTATACCTAAACATAATAGCTTTTTGAAATAAGAGTTTTATGTGTTACTAAAAAAAATTATCCAATTTTTGGTATTGTCGGGCATAGTTTTCACTCATACATACAAGGGAACAATAAAAATAATTTGGTTGCATATTATGGCTGTTTATCTATTGAAAACAAATTTAAAATTAAGTTCTTATGGATACATACAAAAATCTAAAGCTTAAATTGTTATTTGAAAAAAACAACTAGCGGGGAAAGTACCAATATACGGAGGCCCATTAGTAACATAGAAAAAAATGTATTTGCGTGTATCATAGGCATAGTTCAGATTTGTACAAGCAAATTAACTCTCTGAGATATAATTGAGTAAATAAATAAATAAAAGAAAAATAAAGACTAAAGAGTAAGGTATACGTATATACTACTATATGTGGTATACTATGAATCAAAAAGTCTTGAGTTTGAATACCGATCAGATGGTATGGATGTTAAATTGAGTTTTTATTTCAATATTCTTAAAATAATGAATTTTATAAAATTTTATGAGCGTATAATTTGGTATTAACTTAATACTGCCGGATATTGCTTAGAGCAAGCAATTCAAACGTCTTTTATATACGAAAGCTTGCATCATGTTCCTAAGTGGTCAGATCATCATTCAGTGGATCAGTAATCATTACCTTTAGTAGCTACTCTTAATAAGAGTCAAAATAAAATACAAAAGTACAAAGTTAAAAATAGAAAACAAATAAATTCAAATACAAAAAGAAGTAAAAAATATATCAAAATTCCGAAAATGTAGAAATTGATCAGTTGACAAAATGCGCATTCTAGAAGCGATTAAATCTAAAAAATTAAAATTATACTTAACTACTCTTGTCTGTTATAAACCGAATGATTCAGAAATATAGACCATAGCTGGTTTTATAAGCACCAATAGTGTTAATTTTGTAATATTAAAATGTGATTGAATTCCACAGGATTAGGATCTCAGATATACAAATAACTTTAAGAGCTCTACAAAGAAATGGTGAAGAGCTAACTCTATTATCTCGCTTTTGAAAAAAAAAAATAGACAAGAAAATTTATAAATAACTGACAAAGAAATCGAAAATTTGAAAGAAAGAAATAAATATTTAATTTGAGCTTGAATAGTAGTCGGGAAAGTGAATCCCAGCTGAATCAGGGTCGTTACTAAAACGAAAAGTAATGCTGATAATTGATATAGTACAAAATTATTAAGTGTTCAAAATTAAATTCGTAAAAAAAAATTGTTTATAAAATATGAGCTTTTTTAATTGTTAAAATTTTTAAGAAAATTAACCTCCTCTTTTTTATAAAAATTAATATAACTAAGCCTTTGAAATAAATCTAAATAAAATTAAAAAAAACAAAATTGGAAGGTGAATGCCTTTAAAAAATAAAATGATAAAAGATTTATGTGGGTACAGTTCTTAATGCTGATATTAAATGTTATTTAATATTTCTCTCAATATATTTTCTCAATAAAAATACATTTTTCTTAGAATCTGTCTGACTGAATGAATGAATTTAGTCTGACATGTAAATACATTTTATTAAAAGCATTCAAAGAATTATTGAAGAAGCAGAGATGAACAGAAAATCAATATTGCTGAAACCATATGTTTTTTTAACTCAAAAACTGTTGTACGATATTTGAACACAATCCCAAGAACCTAAATTTTTAATTTACAGGATCATTTTATAATCAGTCTTTATGTATAATATACGGTTTTGGGCATGTTGTAAAAAATATCCATATTAAAAGTATATAAATTTCAAATTAAACGACTGTGAGGCATTGTTACTACTCTGTCATGTACACGAAACAGAAACTTGAATATATATCCTTTGTTACTGTTAGAAGTTAGGGAGCTATAACAGAAACTATACACATATAATTTTATACAATTTCTAGTTATAATATTATATTTTATAGAACTTCTCATTATCATCATCTGTTGGTTCTACAGCTCAGCCTGAGTTTTAATCTCGTTTCCAACTTTTATGTTATACCACCAAACATGAATTCCATTCAAAATATTAACTTTAAGGTGAAAATATATTGTGTAACTCCGTATGTCTTTATTGTATGAGCAATGCCTCTATATTTTCTAGCCAAGTCACACGATAATTTTTCCGGAATATATCGAATTACGATTTTTTTTTTTTATTTTTTTTTTGTTTTGTGTATAAATTTGTTTTGATAAAAAATAAAATTTGAGAAAAATACAACTAACACAAACATGAATATTTTGAAAAATTTAATACCAAAAATTAAATACAAACACCATCAAAGGTTTTGCTCAGATAAAAAAAAATAAACAACAACAATTTACAATGTTATTTTAATTTCGTCTCAAAAATTTTACTGTACGTGTATCCATCAATTTTATTTTCAGTGTTCAGTTCATTAGAACTTGATAGAAGTAGGGTTCTACGTCGGACAATAAATAATTTTTTTTTTTAAACTGAAAATTATGAATGAAAGTGCTTTTATATTTTTTGTAAATTTTACCAATTTGTATAAAAAATACTGAATATTTTTTTAAAAATAACACAATATCATAATAATAAAGGTTATTCATATAGTAAAATAAAATCCCTATACAAAAGACAAAATTTATATGAAAATAAATCCCATTTTTAAAGTTGCTCTCCTAGAGGCTAGGCTAGAAGATATACAGGTATTGGTATGAGTCTTAGGCAAAAGATGTGAATGAATGCTTGAGACTCATACAATAAAGCATATATTTACCTATCTTTGTATCAATTATGCTTAATCTATTTGCTTTATTCACTACTACATACTATATTAATACATATTGCTATGCATTGTATTTTAGACTTAACGAATTTATATTAGTCGCCTATTGCGGTTACACGCATATAGTTTAGGATTCTTATTATTATTGGTATTATTACCATCACCACAACTTAAATAACAAAGTAATTGTTAATCAACATATTTCTAAAATTTTCAGAATTGATATATCTAGGCCTCTATCCACGACTATTCATGATGACTGTTTCAACATACATTTCATCTATCATCTTTAAACGAATACAAAATATCTCCTTCACAATATTTGTTTGTTGGTGAGAGGGTACGTTTCATCGTGAATACTGTTGTATAAATTTTTAACTACAATAGTTTTTGATTAATTTTGTAGTTAACTACAGACAGTGGAGCGAGTAATATTTGACGATTTATTTTTTTATAAATTTTTCGGCGCATCCACTAATTTTATGAATTATTACTAGTAAATTTTTTAACTAGTACTTGTACTAATAAATGAAATTAAAAAAAAAAAAATGTGGAAAACTAATTCAACTTTTATCACGGAAGTAAGTTTTCTTAGATAATACAGTCCTATTTTATTTAAAATGACTGTCACATTATAACTCTCAATAAATTCAAATAACAAAAAACAAACTTCAATTAAACATGAATGAGTGGCGATTTGAATCCCGAACTTTCTGATTATTGGTTAGAAATGACTCCCTAATAGTGTACTGGTATATCGGTCGGCCAACGTATAACGTTGAGAATTTATATTTCTAAGTTTAGAGAATACTTAATGGTTAGTTTTATGAATATAAATCTTATATTCTCATCAGGTCTGCTGCTCATCATTTATCCGTCAATACAATGTAAGCAAATTTTTTTTCCTTGTTAATTTTATTTCATTAACTTTTTGCTTTAATTATTAAAATTGACTTTATATTGGTTTAAAAAAAAACAAATAATTATCTTGTGGAAGTAGAAAATATAAATAACCAATAGTAGGAAATGAATCCTTTATTAAAACAGGATTTTTAATTTTTATCACGTTCAAATTTTTTTTTTTATATATGGTTTATTTTTTCTGGTCTGTTTACAACCACGTAATTTATATTTTTTTGTTGATTTTTTACTTATTGAAAAATAAATATATACGTATACAAATATATATATATATATATATATATATATATATATATATATATATATATAAGTATTATATTCCAGAGGATAATGATTACATTAATTGATATTTATATTTATAAATTTAAAAATTTAAATTAATTAATTTATGTACAAAATTGCGAAAATTTTGCTACATTTAAAGGGATAAAAACACGAGTAGGGGAAAATGTACTTACATCTAAATAAATATTGATGAAAAATTAAATTTTAAAGATATTTACTGATTAATATATATATATTTTTTTGTTTTTGTGATTAAAGACTATAATAATAGCTATGAATTTTAATTATGTTTATGTTTTAAATTCAACAATATTATTATTTAAAGCTGATTTAGCACTTAAATGATAGATTGAAGCAATTTATTTTCATTAATAGTTAATATTTTTTATTTTTGAATTATGATCACAAAAATATTTTTGATTACAGCCTATTTATATTTTTTTGCAATTAATTGAAATTAATTAAAATTATTGTGCATTTTGAAACAATTAAAAATTATTTTTTTTATATTATTTATTAAATAATAAATAATAATAATAAAATTAACACATATACAATTAAAAATGTTAATTTTTGAAAATTATAACATTGTATCTACATATAAATATGAATAATATGTCAAGGTGATAAGGTGCGGTTAAATTGAGTAAAAAAAAATGTTTTGGAAATAATGTCTAAAACCAGTTATTTGAACAATAAATCAGATTCTTTTAAAATTGTTATCGTTTTAATTTTGATAATGTAAAACGCTTGAATATATATAAATAAAAGTTTTAAATTTGAAGTCTGTGAACTAAGAGATGTTAATGTAAATCTTTAATATTCAGGGTTCAAAAAGCAAGCACAGAACATACGAGATGTATTGCATGAAATCAATCCCAACATTCATATTAAAGTTGATAAAAACAGGTATGGCCCCAATGTATTGATTGTGAAAAATTAAATGTTAATGAAAAAAATATTATATTGATTTATCATTTTTAATGATAACAATAAAAATATGTGTATTGATATCAAATTTTTTTATTTAAATGCTGCTTATTTTTGATGCAGTTATATCATATAATCGGGTTAGGGACTAGACTATAAAAGGGTACAACAATGTTCTCTGATCGTTTACTATACCAGCAAAATTATAGTAAAGCCTACGATAAGTCGTAAAAAATGGGGCTCTGTAAGGCGTTTTGTAACAGAAAATCGCATGATGCTGTATAGATGCCCACATAGATCGGTACCATCCCTCCCTTGAGGAGTACTTCATCTGTAATGATTGCCAAAATACTGATTACTTGCTGCGGAAAATGTGTGATAAATGGCAAATTTAATTACACAACTCAACCAGGATAAGGATGGATTATTTCTAAGCAGCTTTCAACAATTAACTCAAATAGTGACAGCTTTGATAAAATGGCGAGTTGTTTTGCTACCCCGACAAATAAAATATCAGAAGAAATTTTGCCAGGAATAAAAGATTAAACATTAAAAATGGGCTCTCAGCATGGTTTCAAAACTTTAAATCGTGAGCCTTTTAACAGATACTCAAGTGACATGGATGAGCTAAAAAAAATATGAAAGAAGTTACATCAAAGATTACATTATCTGCCAAAATGGATTCACTCTTCACCTTAACAGATAATGCTATAACTTCTAATCAACAAACAATGGCATTACTAAAGGAATCTTTGTCAGACTTCACGATGTCATTGCAAAAGAATCCAATAAATGTTGAAATTACTTTAACTAATGTTGACACCCCGGAGGTTGAAAATTCACCTACGCTAAATGTTACATCCCCATCCTCGCAATCTCCGACGAAAGTATACAAAATACAAAAAATTATACAATACAAAATAATCCTATCTCCTAAAATACACAAATTTGGAACAATTTGGTCCACAAATGAATGGAACAATAGGATCAAGAAAATAAGCGTCCCAAAAAAGTTCATCTAGTTCATCTTCCATTAGTAACAGTTTCGAAATTATCTTTCAAAGACATTTAATGTATTAAAAAATTCAAAGCAATTGATTCCGGAATTATCACTGAAAATAAAAAAATTCATTATTTCAAAAGCAATTTTTTTTTCGTATTAAACGAAGTTTTGATGTTTTATTTCATAATCAAATGTATATGGTTATACAAGGGTTCGTATTGGAGACCTTATCCTTTTAGTCATACTCTAACAATATACCATTTTGTTTATTTTGTCTGCAACTAGATATAGATTATATCATGACTGCGTGTGTGGTGCCACCTGTAATCCAGCAACTTGGAAGTCAGGTTTTAAAACATTATATGCTGGTATAATGTTCAATTGTATATATAGGTTTTTCACTTCTAATTCAAGTTTTTTTATTTCAAATTCAATATTTGTAAATTTTGCTATTTTTATTTTTAAATTTTTTAAATAAAACAAACTAGGTCTTTTTAAGCAAACAAAAATGGATTTTTTAAACAAAACAAACTTTAAATAAGTATATCAAATGTAACAGTTAATGTAATGGTTGCCAACTACAGCCAATCGTAATTTCATTGCCATATCCACGTAATAATTGTTGCAATCGGCCGAGGTAACAGTTGTCACGGATGTTTCTATTACATTTACCAAATTTATATTAGTTTGTCGATCCGCCAAAAAATCTCTCGCTGATAATTTTATTTTTTAAAATACTTTTTCAATTGGACTGAACATCGGTGAGTATGGATAAAGAAAAATTAAAGTATGACTTGCCGAACTAACTTTTTCACGCACTTATAGAGTTTTTTGGATTGTACAATTGTCCGAAACCAGCCATGCTCTGGATATGTTACCTTCAGCCAGTTTAACAAATAACTCATCAAGGAATGTAATAAAAATTGTTTGAATCAACAGATGAATTTGCTATTATTTGACTATATATTATTCCATGTAAACTCATAGCTGCTATTAATGAAACATGTCGTCTTCTTACAGTTGGTACTATGATATGAGCAGCAGTAACGATTTATTATGAGTTATAGCAGTTTTTTGTAACGATTTATTATAGACATGGCAGTATTTTTATTGATTGACTCAATTAAGGTTTTACCTTCTTCATAGCATTTTATTAGGATCTGCTTTTTGTCTAAACTAATTTTACTGTATGGTTCCCTATGGTATCCTCTACGACGTACAACCAAGTTAGATGTAGTTTCTACACTGCTATCATCAGACGATATTATTAGTCGATAATTTCGTCCATTAGGACTGATCAAAGGATTCGATTCTATGGACGAAGTGTTATTAATTTTTTAGATTAACAAGACTACTGCAATTGCTAAAACTTATTTAAAGGTTGTTTGTTTAAAAAATCTATTTTTGTTTGTATATTTAGTTTGTTTTCTTTCAAAAATTTAAAAATAAAAATAACAAAATTTACAAAATATTGAATTTGAAATGAAAAAATGTGAATTTGAAATAAATAAAATACTAATTAAATGATAAGCTAGTATTTGATACTATGTATATCCTCATAATATAAACCTATTCAACCTAAGTCAAAACATTGTATATTATTATAAAAATTCATATAATGTCTGTTATTTTGTACGAATTCCTGTTATTTGGATGTCCTCAAATTCAATAAGCTGTGAAATTCGATAGAAAAAAAATGTTTTTAATGTCTGTTATTTTGTACGAATTCCTGTTATTTGGATGTCGTCAAATTCAATAAGCTGTGAAATTCGATAGAAAAAAAATGTTTTCAAGCTTTACAGAATATATTTTAAATGCAACCGATATCTTAATTCAATTTTGTTATTCGATGGTTAACTGACTTACATTACATTACACCCTTTCATTTTCAAATTTGAAAGTATGTATTTTGTAATTTTTCTTATTTGTTATCAAATTTTGTTTATTTTTTCTCATTTACTTTAAATTTGTAAATTATATTATGAAAATTAATCAAATTAAATTTAATTAAATTAAATTCAATTAAATATTATTGAATGTAGTTTTAAAAATAATTATGCAATTAAAAGAGTAATCGTTTTATAATAAATAAATATATGAAAATACAACTTTAATTATTTTATTAATATTTAAATTATTTATTTATTAAAAATTAATAATTATTTTTTTCTTTTGTTTTAAATACAACTGAATTTTTACTTAATTAAAAAAAAAACAAAATTTAAACACTAAAGTAGATTTTATCAGATAATAAAGCAGAAATTAAATCAGAATTAAAACAGCTTATTTTTTCAATTGTTCAATTGCTATTAGCCCTATATATTTGGTCTCAGCATAGTTCTAGTTTATTTAGAATATTACAATCAACAAAATTTTATTATTTTAGGAATATTGAAAAACATTCATGTAGTATAAGGGGATTCTTAAGTGGGGTTCTTGTAATTTGTAGTCAGATGACATAACTGCTATAACATATCGGTCAATAAAAACTGCACCAACAACGGCTGATGATAATAAAATTTAAATGATTCTTACTAATAACATTTTCTAAAACCCTACCAAAATTAGAAATCATGTTTTCTATTGAATTATAAGTTAAATTTATTTTTTCGTAGTAAAGAAAACTTACGATATTATTGTATGTCCTATTTGTTGCTTCAACAAATAATTCGAAAAATACTTATGCAATTCAACCAATAAACAAGTTTAAAAAAATAATTTTCATATTGTCAATTCCAGAATTTAATAAATGAGAAAAAAAAATTTATAAATCATGAACTCTTTTTGACTTTTTCTGGGTTCAATTTTGGTAAATAAAATAATAAAAAAAAAGGATTTACACATACACAAATATACTTCCAAATTTTCCTATTATCACTATACTATACATAATAAAATTTAAACTAGAATTTAGGATAATTTTTTTTAACAACATTCAATTTGTAAACCACAGAGCTCTTATCATTTTAGATATAGATATAGAGTGGTTCAAAAATATATGACCGGTTATTTGAATTTATATAAATTTGGCGTTTTTTATATTTTTAGAAATTCGTTTTTGATTTTTTTTTAATTAGTTAAAGCTCAATTAATTATTTATTGTAATCCTAATTACGTTACTCTACTTTTAGTGGCAATGAGAAAATGAGATGACAACATTAATGTCAGAAAATTTAAGATTTGATTTACGACACAACAAACAACCTTTTGGAGGTGCTCTTTTATTATTTGCAGGTGGTTTCAGACAAACTTTACCTCCTATCCCCTGATCAACACCAGCAAATTCATTAAACGCTTTTATAAAATCACCACAATTGGGGAGATTTGTTAAAAAATTATCACTCAGTGTAAACATGCATATACATAATATTTGTCAGTTATTAAACATTGGAAATGCCAATATAACAATCAACAATACAACAGAATTAATAGCATTGCCTGAAAATTTTTGTGTACTAAATGAATTGGAATAAGACTTAGTATTAAGTGTATATCATGGTTGAGTGATCGTGCTATATTTACACAGCAAAAAATAAAGATGTGAATTTAATAAATATAGACATTTAAAACAAAATAAGTTGCCAAACAATTAAATATAAGTCAACCGATTGCGTTATGGGTAATGATGAACCTGTGAATTACCTAATTGGATTTTTAAATGCACTTGATTTACCAGGAACTCCACCACATATTCTGCAATTAAAAATTGGTAGGCCCATAATTATGTTACGTAATTTAAATCAACCGCTGTTATAATAATGGCACAAGATTATCAGTGAAAAAATTAATGAATAATATCAGCGAAGCAACTATATTGGCAAATACAAAGGAGGAATTGTATTAATTCCACGAATATCAATTAATCCATCAAAAATGCCATTTCAATTTAAACGTGTTCAATTTCCAGTTCGTTTAGCATTTGCAATGGCAATAAACAAATCGCGAAGTTAATTGCTACAAGTATTTGGATAAATCTTTAAAATGACTGTTTCTCACATGGTTAATTTTACGTAGGATGTGTTGATAAACCTTCGACATCATTTATTTTTGCACACGAAGGAAAAACAAAAAATATTATTTACCAATGAGAATTGGAATAGATTTGAAGCTTTGTAATCATTTAAAATTTAAAATATAAAGTTATTATTATGTAAATGTATATTAATAAAGAACATTAGAATTAATTTGTACGATTTTTGATTTAACAAATAAAGTTTACTTTAATCCACTTCCTACATGAAGGTATCACTGTTCTGTGTGTAATACGGAAGTTTTTATCAACTGGGTGTAGCAAAGCGCACCGAGTCTGCTAGTTCTAAATAAAATGACATTTGTGTCATATATAAGCCTAATAGTAAAAGTTCTGCAATAATAATATATAACCGCTTAAGTCGACTTAACAAATTTATTATCACTGATATTAACAATTTTAACCCTAGCTAATCCTTACTTTATTAGGAGACCCAGATACTTTTATATATGCCAAATATACGATGGAAAAATATAACAGCTTAAATTAAGTTTAGCGGTTATATTAAGTTTTTATTCTGCTATAAATTTGTATCCAAGTTTGAGTCCACTTTTCTTTATATTATGGCAACCAAAGATGGCTCACAATTTATGGTATTAGCTAAGTTGAGTTGTTTTGCTGATGGCACCAAACTTAGCAAAAACATTATGTTTGTTGATGATTGTATCCTATTTCAAAATTATCTTAACAATTTTGCCGAATGGTGCTCCATTAACAACCTCGAACTAAATGCATCTAAATGTCAGGTTGGAAGCTTTAGTAGAAAGTTTCAAAACTCTATTATTAAATTTGATTACCATCTTGGGAATAAAACTTTAAACCGTTCTGAGTTGATTCGTGATCTGGATCACAAACCCAACTTTTCAAAGCCAATTTCAATTCCATTATAAATAAAGCTCTATACTAGAATTTATAATGCGCTCGGCCAAATAGTTTTCAGATTCCTACTTTACAAAACCATCACATATGTTAGGCCGGCACTTGAATATGCTTCGCATGTTAGTTCACCATATCACCATGTTGCTATTTCCCATATTGCATTTATGCTCTAAACTTTTTCAGCTTCCTTCTTGCGAAGATAGGATGATTTTTACTGGCCTAAAATCTCTCCAACAGCGTTGATTGGTAGCTGACATTATGTTTATCCTCCAAATTGTTACTGGGAATATCGTGACACCAAAAATTAGGAATTTAATAGCATTCATAGAGAATCCGCGTAATTTACGTTTCGTAGGCCTGTTTAGTATTAGTAACAATTTAGTACTGACTACAGTAAATTTGATCCTGTGTCACAGTTATATTTTGATTTTATTGTACCTAAAAATGAATAAACGCTTATAAGATTTTCATTTTGCTTTTTTTTTGTTTACTTTTAAATTATAATATATGAGTGTTATTCAACCAAATATATTTAAAACTTTAAGTTCAATAAAAATTAATATTGTGAACATATTGAACTTTTTCTTTCCCAATTTGAAAATGGTAATAATTTTATCATACTGATAAATTTTCAATTTCGACCTAACTGGTTATAATTATAGTTAACAAAAAACCATGGGCTTAAAATATTTTTTATTGAATTTTCGTCCTAACCAAATATTTTTCAATTATTAAATGAACATTTTCATTACATCCTACTGATTTTGAATTAATATGATAGTGCAATGCAAGATATCTATGGGTCTGATTCATTTATGTGAAAGTAATTTCTATTACTATTATTGAAAATGAATGTGTGTATGTGTATATTAATAGCAAATAGAATTTATTATATCCTTGACAAGTTGCAGTTGTAGTCAAAAAATAAAAAAACAAACAAAAGTCTTTTCTAATATGAGAATACAAATAGCTTGTAGATGTTGGTTCTTGTTTTTATCTTTATTTTCATTTCAAGAAAAACAAATTTTTTTTTTGTTATTCCTCAAAGGAGAAGAAAGATTGAATTTGTATATTATTTTTATTTATAACTACGTATATCAAGTATGTATAGGTAAATTAAATAAATGTAAGTGCAATATTTGAATTTGACATGCTTTTTACGAATAATACATATAGGTGTATATTAAATTGTAAATATTGAAATTACCAATGATTTCGTATTCAGAGTAGTTTTCCAGATTTTGAATTTTTTTTCTTTTTGAATATTACATTTTTTTTTTGTGGCAATATCAATTTTCAGATTTCATTTATAATATCTATAATTATTTGACAATAATTGAAAAAATTATCCAAATTTAATTAATAATATTAAAGTTTGTACGCAAACAATTGAATATGAGTTCGAACACAATATTCCTAATGAATGCAGTTAACTCAGCATGTTGTTTAACTGGATCCAAAATAAAAGTACTATAATGCCTTTGTGGCCAAGTTTTGTTAAATAACTACATTTCTTAAGAGCGGCTTAAAGGCCTATTTAAAGCGGTAACTCTTGTAGGTGACGTACAAAAACTAATAAAGGACTAAACTATTACAGTACTTAATTTGGCTTTCGTGAAACAAGGACTTTTCCGATTTTTTGCCCCTTTAGAAACGTTAAAAAAGATAATTATCTTTACTTCTAAACTTCTAAACTTAAATTAAACAATGTTCGTGAATCTACGTTAATTAAATCACTTCGGTTGACTGAAGGACTACTGAAGGACGGTTGACAAGGTTTAAAGAGGTTAAGCTCGTTAAATGAACTTTTATTTTAAATAAATTTTATATAAATTTAAAAATAAGATGCATCCAAAGTAAAATTAAAAATTAATCTTCCACTTTTCCATTCTTTATTATAATTTGGTACACAAGTGTATAGTTTAGTAATAATATAGTTCGCAATGTGGAAGTAGGTCACATTAAATTACTTAAGAAATATTTTCAATTTGCCTTTGATACATAGCACTTACGGACTGGTATTCAGAGAATAAAGATATTTCACAGAATCACCAAATTTGTTAGGTTCATAGAATCATAAATGAATGTCTCAAAACCATAATGCCCTAGTTCACATAAACATTTTATTGATAAAATACATTTTACAATTTACGTTGTTTTAAAATGCTTATAAAATGTCCATTTTGAGGGTACCGACTTTCAACAAAAACTTTTTTGTCTTTATTTTTTCAGTACTTTAATCAACAAATTGTTTTTTGGCTAATAGCTTTAATAAAACGACAATTTTTCTCAGTTAAGCCATTATATGGCACTGTACATAAATGAAATATGCAAAAAAAAAAGTGGTAACTTAGGTCTATTTTTTTTAGTAATATGTAATAATATTTTAAATAGATTCATGGAATAATTCAAAATATATACATATAAATAGATTAATTTTGGATTTTTTATTCCTCTTCCGACTCATTAAAAATCATGTCTTCAACAGTACTTTGAGTTTGAAGACTTTTTTAAAACTCATGATGAATTGGTGGAATAAATTTTAAAAGTTCTATCAAATCTTTTGATTTTACTACGGAAATTTTCCTCCCGTTTGAATATGCCCACATTTCTGATACACAATCAGGAATAGCCATGATCGTTTCTAAGTATTTAAAATGGAAAATTCTTCTTCCGGGTCATTGGAATGTTTAAAAAAACTTTTTATGGAAATCTTTTTTCATATTGTAATTTTATTGTATTATTTTGAATCAATTAACAGTATTTTTGTTGCTATCTTTGGTTCTGTATGTTATTGAATTAATAATTTTTTGCGATGAAATTCAATCTTCTGCTTTCATTTCAATAACTTCAAAGGCTCTTTTTAATTTGCAGTTTTTATTAACTTAATTTAGTCATTGAGTACGTAAATGCGTTTATTATAACTTTTTCCTTCGTTCATATAATCCAAAATCACATATAAAGTATGAATGACTAGAAGCAAGAAGTTTATGCTGTAAGTGTCATTTGAAACCATTTTAAGGCAAAGTAAAGTATTCTTAAATTCTTGTTTTGTCCGTCACATTGATCAGAGTACATAATTAAATTCGATGATGTGACATGTTTCTTTATGTAGTGTAAACTGTAACTTGCTACTTCATCAGCACCTCTGAAAGCGAAGTTTCATCCCACATCGTATACATAAATGCGCGTTTATTACCTAAGAAAATAATTTCGAAAAACTATTATTAAAATTATAAGTATTATAAAATTGCTTTAAATATTATAAAATCAAATTAAGGAAATTTACCGTTATAAATTTAAGTTATTCACGTCAATCGTGGTTGTCAGTTATCAGTATTATTTATCAGTACTTATGAATTTACAGAAAAATGCATATAGACATAATTTTAAACTTGTCAAAAAAATTCATTTAGTATAAAAAATAATTGGTTTTGTTTTTTTTTTGTTTTAATATGAATTAATTTTATATTTTCTATAAATAGGTTTTTGATAGAGTAAATAAAAGACTGTTAGTTTGATTTAACCACAATATTTAATTAAATTCTTTTTAATTTGATTTACATTTATTAACAGTGTTTTAATTTACATATATTTTAACAGTGGATCCTACAGATAATACAGGCCAACTTTATGGATCCTTTTCACTTTCGAAATGTGGTCCTTTTTTATTAAATTGTATTTACATTTGATTAATATTTTATTACACAAAAACTCCGTTCTACTGAAAAAAATTTTTTAAAACTTATTTTATTTCACTTATTTTTGTCTTTTATATGAAATTATTTTACTTTAAACTTTTGTTTTATTTTATTTAATATAAATTTACACTTTTATTTTATATTTTATTTCACAAAACTAAACAAAAAAATGAATTTAAACTTTTATTCAATGAATCAGCTGATTTTTGCAATGTCAAAACTATCAGAATTCACAATAACAAATTTTTGTTAGAAAGCTTATCAGTATCAGTTCACGATTCACTTTCTGATAAATTTTATTGGTTATCAGATTTCTGACGATTGACAACCACGATAGACCTGATAAATTATGTACACTTAGGCAGTAAATCCATAGTTTGCGCTTATAATAACAACACTGGTCGTAAGAATTGATGTCGGCAGGGTTTTCAAATGAAAAACAATGACAGTAAGATAGGTATTGAGTAACTAACTCACAAATATTTAAAAATAAAGTTGCATTGCATCTAAAATTATTTTATAAACATCTTATTAAACATAAAATGAGAAATACCAATACGGCATAAAACAGGTTACGACAATTCATTTATAATCCGTGTGGTTCCACGTTAAAATAACACCGTAGTGTATAACTTACACAAATCCTAGAAAAATATGGATAACTTCCTTCTGAAAATTCTTACTAATTCATTCAATTATTAACCTACCCCAATCTGTCCTCCCCTGTCCTGACCTACCCCAATAAACATTTCATTATTTGTTTATTTAATCTGCATAAGGTTACACTCCAAAATTTCATTTTCTTTATATAATTAATTCTACAGTTTAAAATTTTTCAATTAAATTTGTTAAAATTTTCTCTTTCACGCTTTTTACCTAAATTTTTTTCTTTTCCTTTTTTACCTTCATGTTAGTTTTTTAAGTTAAACTTGGGTCAGCAGAAATAAAATAATTGTTTTTTTTTTTTTGTTAACATTATTTTTCAAATAAAGCCAAAAGAATTCGAATTGATAACCTTATATTCAGGCATTACTACCAATTTTACTTTATAGGTTTTAAGCTAAAAGAATTGATTTTTATTGAACCATTTTATAGTTAGGACATTTTCAATTTAATTTTAAATTGATTTATCTAATTTGATTTCGATATTATTGATTAAATTTTAACTATATACATATATATGTTGTGTGCATGGAAAATAAATTAAATGCAATTCAATTCAATATACGGGTCAAGTCAATCTTTTAAACTTCTAATAAAATTATTTAGAAAATAAAATCATTATTTTTGTAATGATGTCAATAAATTTAAATCTAGCACATCTAATCAATTTTAGTCTTTATTGAACAAAAAAAATAAAAACAAAAAAAAATTAGTTAATAGTTTGTAATAAATTCACCACATAATATTGAAATAAAATTTATTTCAAAATATTTGTACCGGAACATCCAGGGTGGGTTCATGGACTACAACTGACTATACTGTAGTATAGTAATACAAGAAATTGTTATTAATATTATCGTCATAGGTGCAATGATGTCTTTGAATTAACCACTTTCTATTATTATTATTATTCCCAGTGACTGCAAATAACTATTTTAGATAAATTTTTTAATGACAAAAATCATTCATAAGGAGTTATCGCAATATCGAATAAAGTATACGTATTTGATCGGTAAGAGGTCTTTTGTCGAACTCACAAAAGATCCATAAATTTTCAATTTATAAAAAAAAATTAAAAATAATAATTGTTTTTAACAAAACAAATTTTTGCTCGTTTAAAATAGTTAATTCTCAATTTATATGTTTTTCTCTTATTTTTAACTAGCAAAAAGGCATATGACGGTGGTAAATAAAAAAAAAAGTTTCAAGACACTGGAAAAAAAAATTGGTATTAATAAACGTACTCAAATATTATATAAGTGTTTTTGTGTAGTGCAAAACTTTACAACAAATTAAAAAAAAAACCAAATATTTCCCAAAAACCGCGTACTGAAAATTGTAACAAAAAATTGATTTTTGATTATTTATCGTGTAAATTTTATAAGTCAAGATAAATAAAAAATTAAAAAATTCTTTGAATATTTTTATTATTTATTTATTTAGAGTGCGCAACGTAATTCCAAAAAGAATAATATTTGCACTAGTTCAATCTAATTCCATATAGATTAGTAATTGGATACTGCCATTTCTTTATATCCAATGCTTCTAAATCTTATACTTATAAATTTGATTGGTATACACGTATTTTTTCAACACATTCAACAAATTTATTTGACTAAAAAACCAAAATTTTTTAAGGTAGGGAGCAATTTTCTAATTCTGAAGTTATTTCAAAACATATCCACTTGAAAATTTGCTTCGAAGTAGCACTAAGTGTCTATTTTGATACAAATCATGGTAATAGATTGTGTAGTTTTTGAGAATTTTGTACTTTGATTTTAATAACTTCGAGGGGTCATTTAGCCCTTGTTTAGTAGAGTAGAGTTCTGGAACTTGATTTGTATGCAAATAGATATTTAGTGCTACTTCGATGCAAATTTTCAAGTGGATATGTTTTGAAATAACTTCAGAATTAGAAAATTGCTCCCTACCTTAAAAAATTTTGGTTTTTTAGTCAAATAAATTTGTTGAATGTGTTGAAAAAATACGTGTATACCAACCAAATTTATAAGTATAAGATTTAGAAGCATTGGATATAAAGAAATGGCAGTATCCAATTACTAATCTATATGGAATTAGATTGAACTAGTGCAAATATTATTCTTTTGGGAATTAAGTAGATATGTTTTGAAATAGTTTCACAATTAGAAAATGAGTTTTATTTTTTTTCGATTAAAATAAAAATTGCTTCTTTGCGTTTTCGATTGATAGTAAAAAAACAATCATCAAAGCAATTGAAAATTAGAACCGAAGATGAATTTAATAAAAAAAAAAAACTTGCTTTTATGAAGGGTGACGCAATTTTGGTAGCAACATTAAATGCACTAAAAAGGAGAAAATAAATTAGGTATAGTTCAAGGTCTGTTAAAAAATGCTGTGTGTAATTCTAACATTTGCCTAACATGTAAGTAAGTAAGATTTAAATTAAATTTTATTAATAGTTTAATAATAAAATATTATAAATAATTTAAATATTCTAAATAACTATCAGATTAATATAGTTTAATGAAATAGTGCAAATGAAGAAAACTCAAGCAGTTTAAAGTCAAAAAAAAATTATTTAATATGAAATTCAATGTTTTCAAATTCTTTTATCTCAAAAAAAATTATAAATAAATTTCTTTCTTCTATAATTTTAAATAAATCATTATACACCCTGTAATTAAAAAAACTCAACTAATATAAAATTCTAAACTTTCAATTTTATAAAAAATGTTACAAATAAAATTATTAAATTGATTTTCTTTCAAATTCAATTCACTAACCTAAATTGCATTGAATTATTTTGAAAAAATTTTTCCAACAATGAAATTTTCTTAAAACTTTTCTTTTTTAATTTTTTTTTTTTATATTCTGCAAAAGTACTTTACATACAATAAACAACATCATAAAAAAAAGAAAAACATAAATAATTGTCCTATTTTATAATGTAACATTTGTTCTCTCTTTCTAATTCTATACTACTTTAATACATATAGTGCTACTTACATTCTTCATATTGGAATGATATTGTTCGACCATCGCTACGTCTCCATTCAATATTTGGTTCTGGTGTGCCATTTGCACCACATGATAAACGTAAATCTTTACCTTCTTCGACAACAACAGTACGATTGGAATTATAAAAATCTGTAATGAAAAATGTGGAAATTTAAAAAAAAATTTGAAAACAATCTAATAAATTGATAAAACAAAAGGGGTAATAAATTTTGTTTACATATTAATATAGAAGAGAAGTGAGAAATTCAGTTGATAGTAAATTTAATCGAAGTGGTATTTAGTTCATAAAAACTATTCTAACTCATCAGTAGCTATTGTAATGTTGAACTACCTTTATTTAAATTTCTAGATTAAATTTAGAATATTTTTTTATCAGATAGCAGTAAATCAGCGTAATAAACTTCAGGGACTGCTTCTAACAGGGAAGAGCAGTTTGAAGGACTGAGAGATTCTAACCAACTAAAAACTCCTATCAACATTGAAAAATTAAAACTACTCTTGCAGACTAACCATTAATTTAATTTGACAAGGTTTTAGTAGATAAAATGTGTTAATTTAGAAAATAAAAACATTGGTAATATTAAATTTTAATTTATTGAATGTTAAGCAATTAAATATTATTCTGCTTTCTGGAAACGTTTTCTCGAATTATTTCCACAGTGCACAAAAGCTTAAGATTTTCATGCGAATGATTGACTTAAAATTAAACAAACTCCGTAATCTAAAAACGAACCATGTTTTTGATTGTTTCGTTTTTAACTTAACGACTTCATTTAATTTTAGGTCCACCTTGATTATTTCGTGTTTAAGTTTCTGAGATAATTTGATTTGAAAATTTTATGAATTGTGGAAAACTGAAAATAAAACTTTTGTAAAAGTTTAGACTTTGTTATTAATAAAACTATATTATATAGGATACAGAATCTTGAACTGCAAATAAGACAGAGTCTTATGTGATTGTGTAAGATTAAACTAGTTAGCTTTCTAAAATGGTAATATTAATTCCAGTTAAGTTCATTTTATTTTGAGATTCATCATGACATTCATCAAATCAATTTTATTTTTGTATATTATTTGTTATATTAATAGGGCGATTTGGCAAAAGCTTACGATAATCTGTGAAAATATAAATAACGAAAGTATAAATAACGTTACTGCTGATCAGAAAAAAATATTTGAAATAAGATCAGCTACAAATGAAAATCTGCCCAAAAATAGTAATAACGAGTTGTTGAATGAGTTGAATGTATGCTTTCCCAAACAAAATATTATTTTTTACACATTTAATATAAAATTTATATTTAATTTAATATAAAAATTACTTAAATTAAAAAATGCAAATCGAATGAAAAAAAATATCAAGCAAAAATTATATGCATGGATATTAATTACATCATGTATGTTTAGAAAATAATGCGTATATAAACAATTATTTTCTATTATTCTTTCAATCATACAAGGCAAAAAGAGATATTCAACAACCACAAATTTAAAATATCTGAAAATAATGCCTATTAAAAATCATTATTCTCTTACCAATGTAGCTTAGCAGCTATAATAAATTATATATTGCATAAAAATATAATGACAAATTAAATATCATTCTCCTCATTTCCAATATACAAACACTCAAACACACTATCTCTATTTAGTTTCCTAGCAACAGCAACAAAATAATAAATGAAGCGACAATAAAATAAAATCTTAATAGGAACAAACATTGAATGAGTCGCTGATATTCATTCCAAATCTACCTGATATAATTAGAAAATATCTGATAGAAAATAGATTATTTAGGGAAACAACAACAAAATAGCGCATGACACAAAATGAATATACAAACAAAAAAAGTAGCAAGGAATGAATTAATTTTGTGCATTATTCTGGTTGTTGACTTAAATGAAAATTAGTATTTTATATAAATAATGTATGTAGTTTTGGGTTTTTTTTAGAGAGTAGTATTGATTTGTGTTAAGTAATTCTGTTGTTTTTTGTTATTGAATGCTGCATTGTTTATTTTCAGCCATAACTTTGTTTTATGCAGTTTTGAAACAATTAATTTGTTAACAAATGTAAAAATTTAAAGCATTTATTTTTTTTTATTATTTATAAATAACTAAAATAGAAAATTTTAATTGTGTTATTGATAAAGCTTAAGAAAAAATCATTTCCTGCTAGAAGTTTTGAGGAAAAATTATTAGTTGTTAAAGTTTGTTGGTATACTTGCTCTACTAATAACAACAACAATAAAACGGTGTAATCAGCATTTTTCAATAAAATCTTATAATTCGTATACGAGGTATTTTCCAACATTAATATAGAAAATTCATATTCACACTTTTTTTAGATTGTTTTCTTAAAGTCAGAGCTTAAATTAAAGTTATATTTTCAAATGAAAATTTTAATAACAAAAACAGTATTTGCGAAATATTATCATTTTTACTTGAAACAGAACTAAACAACTCTTTTAATGAATAACCTAAACTTTGTTAATTGATAATAACATTTCCTCTATAACAACTATCTCAGTTGAGCGATAGTTTTTCTGCCTAAACAGAATTAAAACTACTTTAAGAAACAGATGTGAACAGTTTTAACTGTCAAATTTAGCAAAGATTTCAATAGAAAAGATAGAGGAAAGCCAAAGCAAACTGATGTTTCCTTTTATAGTGCTTCCCCAGTTGAAAATTTCACGCAGTGACGGTGCGTGGTAATTTTTTACCCTGTAGTAATAGCAACAAACAGAATTTTTTTGATTTATCGGGCAATTTAAAATCTGTCGATTTGCTTCTTGTGTTTGTTTCTCGGAAAATTGTCAACCAACGATAATAATCTGACCTATTATCGATAATTTCATTCAATTTGATTCAATTCTGTTTAGTTTTTTTAAAGTTGAGATTTTTGTTTTATTTTTCTATACCTATATGAATTATAAAACATTTACATGTTAAGCATTGCAATTATACTTGCTTCCGTATATAAATATATTTAAAAATTTTATTATTTTTTACAATTTGATTAATGAATTGTTAAAATACAAAAATATCATAAACATTTTTCGTTAGTGAAATTTTGCGCTATTTCCAGATGATCATACAACAAATCAAATTAATCAAAAATTGTTCCAGTATCATCAAAGAGGTAGCCACAAAAACTATTGGCTTTAGACCCCACAACATCAGAAACCGGTGGTATGACGAAGAATGTGCATCAAAAACGTTGGAGAAAAGAATGAGGCATATACAAAAACCGCTGTAACGGAAAACAAAAACAGCGAAAGAAGAAAGAATATAAGACTAAAAGAAGAAACTGATAAAGTGGAAACGAGACTTCGAAAAATGTATGCTCATAAATAACAATATTCTCTCATAAATAGAGGCGAAGTGCGGGACTTCTACAAAAATCCAAGTAATTATTGATAAAACGATACGAGCTAAACGATATTCTCTCCAAGCGACCAGATGTTTGCACTTAAGCAAATCCTGGAAAAGACCCATGAGCATAGACCTCAGTTACAGCTGTACGTGATCATGGACTAGGTGTCTTCGAGAAGAAAATTGTTCACCGATACTTAAAGCGACGATGAAGTCTGAAGGCAGATATACTGCCGAACTCTATGAATTATATGTTGAGGTAGGCGGCTCGGACATCTAGCGATAGACGCTCGGAGACCGGATGAACGAAAATTCTCCAGCCAAGAAAATCTTCGAATCCAGGTTCAAAGGTACAAGTCGTCATGGCAGACCAAACCTTCGTTGGATAGACGAAGTATCGGCCTGAAGTATCTATACGTTGATGAGTTAGGCCCAGGACTTAAATGGTCTATAGGCCACTTAAGTAAGTAAGTAAGTATAATCGTACGATATACCGGTTGATAGTTTGATCAATGTTCATTATTTTGAAAATATGGGAAAGACATCATTCGGGTAATTTCTTGACTGCCTAGTGAAAGGTGAATTTCGAATGTACTAACTACCTAAGTTACTGTCAAGAGCATAAAAAAAGGCATGTTCCACATTTTAACGGCTTTCACAATAATTGGGTGCATATGAATATTTACTTGAATTTTGATTGGTGCTAGTGTTAATATAGGATTTACTATAATAAAAGAAAAAAATTAATAAATTTTCTCATTATTAGAATAATACTATTGCTCGTTGTATGTCAAGCTACGAAAGCATCGGTAATATTTTACTTTTTTTATTTTTTGTTAACCTACGAAATTTCTATTCCGTAACAAACATAGTTTTAAAATTACATATTATTATTTATTTTTATATATTTTTTATGAAATAATATTGACTATTCTTTAGTTCTTAAAACAAAAATAAAATAAATCAAAACGAAACAAAATTTATAAATCCTTACCAGCAATTGAGGGTGGTATAAGTAAATCACTTGTTTCACTGCTATTATTCAATTTAACTTTCCATGCATTTATACCAGGAATACCATTTGTACCATTAATACCAGGTTTACCTTGTCTACCACGTGGACCAGTTGCACCTATAAATATACAAAAAATTTCATATAATATTTATTAATGTATGTATGTATGTATGTATGAATAAAGTTTTAATGTTTTATTTTTTGTTAAATTCAATTTACATAAATGAAATAATAGTTTTTTTTTGCATTAAAATTTTCCTTCCGTCCATTTTGTTTTATATACTCATATAAAAATATTTATTTAATTTTTTTAACATAACATATAAATCGTTTTCTTCCATTTTATTATTCTCGTGACCTCGTCCGTAGATATTTTTATTTAATTCTTCTCTCTCTCTATCTCTGTTTAAACAATTGTATTACAATTTAAGAAATGTGTACAATTTGAATAAATTTTTATCCTTTTTACAAATAACCGTTATTTTTTTTTTTATATTTCAATGACATTTTTGTTAGAAAAGTATTTGTATTGTATTATGAAAATAATTTTGCGTTTTAAAAAGAAAATTTATAATACTCTTATTGTTTAAAAATTATAATATTTGTCTTATTGTGCAAAAATATTATCGAAGTCTCTTTCTCAAAATATTTTGTCACATTTGTGAACAAATTTTTTAATACAGAATCGTGAATATTTCTAATTTATTTCAACGCCTAATTAAATATTAAAAAATTATGCTAATTCAACTATGATAAGCACAATTTAAATTATTAATGGATATAAAAACCCCTAAATAAAGTAAATTAATTTATTATATAATGTTCGCAAAGTCATACGTGTACATAAATATTAATATTCGAATATATTAGGGTGTTCTTTATTATTTAAATTTAATTTCATTCGGTGTAAGTATATCGCAAACGAAATAAAATTCACGTCAAGTGAATGGCATTAACGAAATTATTCAAAATGTGATTTCTTATATTCTAAAGTGTTTACTTTTTAATCGGCAATTAATAAATATTGTTTGAATTTGTTATCGTGATTTAAAAATAAATTAATGGTTAATAGAATGAGAGTACATCAAATTAAGTGAAGATATGGGTAGGTAGGTGGAAGTGGTCAATTACCATTTTGATTTTATATACTTTATAGATTTATAATATTATTCCAATTGCTTCTGGAAAACCAATTAGTACTTAATTGTACATTTTTGTAGTATATAGGCTAGGTTTCGTTTGCTCTGGCTAGATAATACGAATGAATGTTTTCCTTGTCCTCATAGAGGATGTAAATTTCCTTGACCGGTTTAATGGCTCTCAATACACTCTATGTTACTACGTTTAAGAAGCCAGAGGTCTTTGCTGACATTAACTATGATCTCGATATTAAATACGGATTACAGAAAAGTCGTAATAGTTGGTAATATTGGACCAGTTTGAGGTTTTTAGTAGGTTCCATAGTATTCTAAATATTACGTTCTCTAGTTTACTGGTACCATAGGTATCTTTTTCAATGATTGTCTACAACCTCGAAACAAAAAAAAAATACCTTCAAGTCGAAATGTGCTAAATAAGGTATTGAAAATTTAATTTAATAATATTTTACAGTAAAACAGCTTCACACTTAAGAAGTTTAAACAAACTCATATTTGAAAAAAATTTAGTTAAAAAAATTAGAAACACCCTAACGTACATGTTAACCGTAATACGTGAATTTATAGCAACGTCATTTAAAATAGTTCTAAATGACTGACTGCGTAAAGGGTTTACCTAGCAAAAAAAACAAAAATAAAATTTTTTCTCAACGAAGTACCTACTCCACCAACTCCCATACATTTAATTAGAAAATTTTTACGGGCTATAAATTTCTACTCGTCAAGTTGACAATTTGTTTTGAGCATGGCAATAAAAAAATATAAAAATAAATCATGAAAAGTAAAAAAATAAAATGTTTAAAGGATTTTAAAATTGTGCAAAAAATAAGGAACAAAATAACAGTTATAATATAAAAAAAATAATAAACAAGGATCGTATTTATAGGTAGTCGTGAAGAAAAATAGTTATTGTGTTTTTTGCGCGAATTTCATACGGGATGATTTTATACTCTGTATCATTTTTAATATTGGAATTTTAAAGATTAAATTTGAAGATTTCAAATTTACTGCTTTCCATTAGAATAAATCCAATTGAATTTAACTGAAGAAATTTTACGACTAACAATTAATGCTAGGAGGTTGTTAAATTTAAAGTATGTTATAATTTTCTATTCGTGTCATTAAATTAATGGCAAGTTGAAAAATTTATATTTAAAAATTTTTACAATAATATTTTAAAGGTATTTTTATCTGGATAATATTATAAAATAATTTTTTAATATTATTTTTAATTATTATAAGTTTATTAAGTTCATGCAAATGCTTTATTTATTTGAATGAAATTAATATTAAACCATTTTATTTTTCTACAAAAAAACTCCACGAATTGCCAATAATATAAATATTCTTGTGTTTGAATTACGTTGGTTAATTATTGTTGAAAAAAGTGTTCGCATTATACAAACTATAGTTAAGTTTGACGTTTCAATTTTTTATTAAAATAGTTGATTTTGTAAGTAATGCAAAAAGACAAAATGCGATTAAAAATTAAAAAAAAATATTAAAAATTAAAATATTTAAAAATAAATTAAATCAACATTATATTCATTTGTACAATTTACAAGAAAGAAATATCTGGAAACAAGTTTTTTGTTAATGTTTAGTTTGTCTTGTCTTTAGTTAGATATGTATATTTATTTCTTTCGTATATTCTAATTTTTGGTAATTATTGTTTTTTTTTTATTACACAAACTTTTTAACAAATAATAAATATTAATTTTTTATTATTTTTACAATTAATTATTTTTACTATTAATTGTCTGAAATATATCTTGTGGAATATGTGGGTCTAGATATATTTTAATATTGTTTAGATTTTGACTTGTTTGAAACTTCAAAAATATCATTGTCAGGTTGCACAAAAATAAAAAAATACGATAAAAACTACGATTAAACATAAAAGCAGGGTTGTGAACGTGAATTGAACATAATTTAAGTGTGATTTATTTTTAACATTACACTTTTATACTACAAGTATGATTAGTTTTATATGAAAAAAAAACAAATCACACTTAAATTATGTTTATACTGTAGTTAGGGACTCAATCATAGTTAACTCGGTAAATTAGAACATAGTATAACACTACCTTTTTAAAAAGTTACCAGTATTCAGAAAATCCGCTCATTGCTTCAATTACAGATTAGGTTAGAATAAGTTTAGTTATTGTTATAGATTAAATTTAAGACAGTTAGCCATTTTTTCTTTAGCACTAAATATTAAAATGAAAATAAAATATCGTAATAAGCTCAAATAATCGTAGATGTAAATACATAGTATAAGTTCTAACCAAAAGTATATTTCGTAAAACAAAATAAAATAATATAATTAAGGCAAAATAAATAAAAATAAATAAATAAGTAAAATAATAAACCTCTAAAGTTAACCGCTTAGCTTACTGTACTAAATTCGAATTGGCAAGAAACGTAATATAAAACACAAGAATTGGACAAAAAAAGGACAAGACCAATTAGTGACTATTGAGGCATTTTTAAATATATGTATGTGACAAAACAATTACAAAAACTTAATAATTAGAGCGATAATATAGATGAAATAGTTAATGAAATAGTTATGTCGTCTGCGCTGCAACTGTAAAAAAATCAACTGTCATCTGAACAATGCTTTCGATTATGCAGTTGACGACAATTGACGATCATCATGCTTTCGGTTATGTAAAATGGCAGTCAAATTTGAGCATACAAAGCAGCAACAAATTTTATGATTCGTTCTTGCTTGCCATTTGTTTTGTTTTTTGATTGTGTAGTAAAAAAAATGTTGATGGTTCTACAGGTTTTTCAATATGGAAATGTAACTTCAATCTATTGTTTGTAATTTTTATTACACGTTTTTATAAAAAACGGACTTAAAAACAAAAATTAAATAAAAACCAAAAAAACACACAATAAATTACAATTCACAAATCTGTGAGTAACTGTAGAGTCATGAATATTTAATATTAATATTAGTATTAATTTTTGATATAAGGGGTCGATTCAATAGAATTGTCCCTCACAAGTCATCTCACTGTACATTTTCCAAAATTTTATACTTGTTATCTTTAATATGCCTTTTGCATATTAGTAATTTATAAGATAGTTGTAATACAATCAAAAAGATTAATAAAGAAAATAAAAAAAAAAAAAACAAATCAAAAATTTATGTTCGGTAATATCAAAGACGCGACGACGTCAAAAGTATGCATTTGTCGATTTGGCAGTTAATCGGTCTCATCAAATGTTAATTGATTGATCGTCAATTTAGCATTACCGAAAGCAGGGGCTATCTAGTGCAATAAAAATTTTCAATGTTATCATTAAACCACATTTTGAGTACTGTTCGTCTATTATTTTTATGTTTTTACAGGAAATGATGAATAAATTACAAAATTTGCAAAATCGAGCAATGATAATTATTTTGAAAGTGGGAAGATATACCGTATTCTGATGAATGTGTTAATAATAGTTTTTAAGATGAAACACAAAATGTATCCCAGCTATTTAAACAAAGGTTTAAATCTTTTTAATAATCTTCCTGAAGAAGTTAAAAATGTAAATAATTTTAAAGTATTTAAGAAAAACATTCTCTATTATGTAAAAAGTAGTTTTTAACTATAGTTGTAATTTCAAATTAAATTTAACTATGTTAATATTAAATTAAATAAAAAACATTTTTTTTTGTTTTTTCTCTTTTTTTTTTTTTAAATGTGTTTTATTTTTATTAATTTTTTTTCTTATAGATATATTTGAACAAAAAAACACTTAAACCGAATTGTTCTATTTCTTGTTTTCATCCTTAATGACCTACTAAGAAAGGTGCTCTAAGATTTTAAATTTCTTAAATTTATTAATTTATTTAATTAGCTGTTAGCTATCTATTATTATTTTATTCCTTCGTACTTAGATTTTTTTCCTTTTATTATTTAATTGGAAAAGAAAAATGATCAAAAAACCAATCTTTATTTTGTATTTTTTTTTTTAAACCTACACTCTTATTCTAACCTACCGGCTAATCTAGCTTACAACTATCCTAAACTATCTTATATTTACCCTGACCCTTATTCTAACCTACCGGTTAATTATATCTAGCTTATAAGTACCCTAATTTACCTTATATTTATCCTATTCTTTAACTATTCTTATATACTATGTTTTCCTGTTTTAACTCATTTTTCTGTTCTTCTATTCTTTTCACCAATATTTATCAATGTTTATTAAATCTCTACTCGTTACATACCTATCGTACCTAAATATTTCACTATTATCTTCGAATTTAAGATTTGGTTGGTGTTCTATTTTTTTGTCTGTAGCTCTCCTAAGAGCTCTATATATATGGTATATTATGGGCAATTTGTCTTCATTTTGAATACATTTATATTTATCCAGGTAAGTCCATCCTTCTGGAGGTTTATAACCGGAGCTCATTGTCTTCTCAATGTACCTATCATCTGGATATATTAAGTGAGCAATCGGACTATTTTCTGTCACCGACTCTACCCTGGAATAATGTTTTCTGATTAGATTAATTATGAATTGGTCAATTTTTTTATCTTGCTAACCTCATAGAGCAACCTCATAGAGCGTTTTGTTCGATATATAGTGTTTGCATTCTCTTTCCGGTTTTCTGAATTTACTTGTACAATACCTTATACACTTCCTCTCAAACTTTCTCAGTAACTCTATACATGATGGACTTATGTTGTACCATATTAGACAAGCATATGCAAGAATAGGTACTATCAATGCTTGGGCTAGTAGCCTATGATTTTTACTTTATTATTTATTCCTTTTGTATAGAACAGCTTCTTGGAGGCCCAAAAGGATTTCCTAGCTTTTTCTAATTGGATGGAAATATGTTTTTTATAGTTTTTATAAAATCTTGTTTTCCAGTGTTAGAGTAAAATTTTGGTATAATAATGAGTTGAGTACAAAACACTGAAGAAGACGAAATAGTAGCAAGTAGTAGACGAAATAGGCGTATCTGTATGATAACCATATCAGTGAAATTAAAAGGAAAATATTCGACTATTTTCACTATTATTTTATTTATAGTTTAAATTATGTGTTAAATTTACTCCCAAATATCTTACACATTTTTGTTTCGTAATTTTTATATTGTCTCTAGTTTTTAAGGGGGACATTTCGCCAGTTTTTTCTAACATCAGTGTTAGCTTTATCTAGGCTTGTTCTGAATAATATAACTTCACACTTGCTATAGTCAATTATTAGTTTGCAAGTATTAACATAGCTTTGTGCTTCATTATAATTTTCTTGTAGCTGTACTTGCATTTTTTAAACATATTTGATCATCTTTGTTAGTGACAAAATCTTTTGTTAGAGACTGGGTTTGATTAAATTTATTTAATAGATCAGCAATATATAAATTAAAAAGCAAAAGTGCACTTACAGTCCCTAGCTGTAATCAATTAGTTATTTTAAATATCTTTTTAGAATATGTTTGTCCATCTTTTTGGTTTTAATAACTTTAATGTTATTTCTTTTTAAATCTTTTTTAATTTTTATTTTGAATTAAATAAATATGAAAATTTTTTAAATTGTTTTTTAAAATTGTAAGAAATTTTACTAAATAAATGAATAATAATAATAAAAAAATATAAACATAGAATGCATACATATATATATAAATATTATATATTATTTATGCATATATGTATATATTGTTTAAGGATCTTACGACCTTGACAATGATATATCATATATACTCACAATAAAGTACACTTTTATAAGAACTTAAAGATAAATATCTTATACATTATGTATATTTATGTACATAATATGTTTTTACATAAGATTTTCTCTTTTAGAATTTAACGAAGCGAAATATACCTTTAAACTTTATATCATTTTTCATCATATCCTTTTATATTTCTTATAAGTTTTTACACATCATGTAACAAATTATAACTCTTGCTTTTATGTACATACATCGACATATTATACATACATATGAGTATATATAATATATAACAACAAACTTATATACGATATAATATAAATGTACAATAATTTTAACTTGAATTTAATTTAAAATTCATAAAGACACGCATTTTAAATATACCTATACAAAAACAAAGAAAAAAAACAAAAATGAAAAAAAAAATACCAGAAAACTTTAACAAAAAAGTCAGTCTCATAAAATGTACATTTTAAAGTTTCCAGGAATTTGAAAAAATAAAAAAAAGTTATAAATTATTCAATTGATGCAACATTTCAAAAATATTTAGATATCTACAAAGTAAAAGAAAGTTATGTCGGTTTTTCTTCTCTCAAGTTTTCCTTTTATTATCTTCCTCCCTCCCTTGTTTCAAATTTAAAAATTATTAGTTATGAATTTTATTTTGAAATCCAATGAGGGAAAGTTACATGAAGAAAAATAATAAAAAATAAAATAAATTTTTTTATTATTTTGTTTAGAAAGTTTTAAACCAGGGTAGGGTGTACACTCGATTCTTTCACAATCCTCTAAGAAGATTTCATATTTTATGTGAATAGTGTAAAAACATTTTTCGAAAATTATATTAAAGTGATTTTTGGAAAATTTTCTTTCAAAAAAAATATATATATGGGAAATTTTTATTTTTATTTTTGTTGGTAATCAAAATGAAAGTTTGAAGTTAAAGTTCATCCCTTCATGAAAAAAAACGTCGGTTGTTTGTTTTGTTGTGATTAGGTTTGTTAATTTTATACAAATATGGGTTTGTATTTTTTTAATAACCATATGTATTATTTGCTTCAATTTTCCAAAACATTATAGTGTTTTTCAAGTGCAGTTGATGGTCAAAAAAGAAATTTTAGATTGAGTTACTCTTTGAGTACTGACTGAGTTTACTGGCGTAATACTCTTAAGTAAAATCTGTATTCTTACAAACAGTCAGATTAAGATTAAATCACTAGAATCAGTTTACGTGAAGGTAATTAGGGACAGTACTACGGTTGAACATCTATGTTATGTGACAAGTGACATTCTGGGAAATTTCAAAGCAGATCAACTAGCTAGTGATGGTAAAACAATTTGGAAAAATCTTTTCAGAAAGAAGTCTTATGGGTCTCTATATACCTCTAAGTACTTGAAATCTTTTGTTTCACATCAACGCTTACAAAAAGAAATGAGCGAATAGATCAGACTGAAACATAATTTGGTATATGCTAAACCGGAAGTATTTTCTTAATCCTGCTAGAGTTAAAAAGGTTTGATAGCACCATTGGAGTGGTTGTAAAGGTATATTATTTTATTGGAAAACAAATTAGAAAGCTTGGACTACCTTTGAATGACTTTTACAGAGCCTACAAAGAAGAGGGTGAAACTGTCCTGCTCATACTGTATTATATTTCATTTCGTAACCTATTTTTCTGGACTTATTTGACGATCTATCAGGTATTCAAGTTTAAACTCTCCATCGCTTTGTAAAAAAAACTGGACTTTAGCGAATGGAGATATCCAAAATTCCACAGTGCACTTGTTTTTTTTATCTAAGTGTATTAGGTCGTTTTATACATCTACTACCACACATTATTTCTCGGAGTAAGGCAAATTATATAGGATAGAATTTAATAACTAATTTTATTATTTTTTAATTCAAAAATAAAATATAAAACTATACAAACATTTTTTTTGTTAAATTATAATTATTTTATATTATAAAAAAAATTTAAAATTTATATAAAGTTTTTTAAGGCAAAAATTTATTTTATTTTCGGAAATATTTCAGAGGTGGCATTAGGGTTTTAATTTCGTCTGAAAAAGTGCCTAACCCTGCGAGATATCTAAAAAAATAGGGAAAGTGCTCCAACACCACGACGATTTTGTCGTTTTGAAGTGGTGCAAGAGAGGATGTCACATTAGGGTTGTGAAATTTAGTGCGGTTCGTGATGCACCGGCCCATATATGTGAATTGCATTCCAACTTGGGTCGTATGTATGTTTTATAGATATTTTGCATGTCCTGGGGAGAAAAATACGTTTTGCAGCGACTCAAAAAACCCAATCATCTCCCGGCATTTTTAGCAATGTCAAAGATATGGTCATTCCATATCATTTTATTGGTGAGCTTCATGCCAAGGATATTCAAGTGTTCAGTTCGCTGAAAACGCACACCCACAAATAATAGGGTGGGGTTGAATGACGTAAACTTGCTCTGTACTTTAACAAAAACACCTAAGCATAACAGACATAAAAATCATTATTTAAAATAATAATTTTCTGTGTTAATATCAATAATGGCCACACTTTTTCATTAAAGTACAACCAACAGAGCTCGTTGTACTTAATTTAGAATTACATAACTCACACCTGTTATATTACATTTTCCTAACATTGAGTAAATGTAATAATAATATGTTCCACTAATATGAAAATCATTAATCAGAAAATAAGCTTTAGAAAATTTATGTATTTATGTTTCTCTACTAACCTACAAATTTTATTAGATTTCAAAACAGTTTTTCTATAGACGAGTGCATTATTTAGATCGTGTTCAATGATAAGATATTATCACTCTACTCAAGGAGAGGAGTCAGTGTTTTCAACACTTTATTTTTGAATCTCTGTATTATATTTTGAAATACCATCGTAGCCTGCTGCTTTTTTCGGGTTGATTTTTTTGTTGATTGTAGATTCAACTAACTGCGTATTAATTCTATAACATGACCTTGCTGGTATATTTTGGTTTCTAGCTGGTAGTTAGTCGCATGATGTGTTTATGTTACTTGGCTTAAAGACATCTTCCAAGTGAAGTGCAAAGGCTTCTGCTTTTTCATTTTCTCTTTTCGCCCACTCCACTATTTAACCTGATTAGAGGTATTCAAGTTGTTGCGCTTTAAGTTTTTTGTGGCTTTCCACAAAGAATAATTTTTTTTCTCTAGTTGGGAATAGGCTAGCAAGGTAATTCTCGATTTTTTTTGAGCTGCATCGTGTAGCAATTGTTTCAATTTTTTTTGGGCAACTTCTAGCTGTCTTTTTGCATTATTTGAACGACTTTTTTGCCAGGTTCTCCTACAAGTACTTATTACTAGTGCTTTCTCAATTTCTCTGCTTGATGTGGTTCTGGATGTAGATTTGTTGGGATCCGGTGGTAGTTACATTTTACTATGCATTTCTAGTTTTCTTTATAAATGTGTAAATAAACACTTAAGACCGTTTTTTTGGTACAATATTGGTGTTATTTAAAATTATTGGCTTGGAGGATTTTGTGTTACGGTATTGAATGAAAATCGTCATAAATACTTTAATATTCAATTTCATTATGAATTGTTTTTCATCATTTCAATTTATAATTTTTTTATTGCCTTATCGTAGACAACAACCGCATATGTAATAATTTATGTAAAACATTTATCACAATAAGCCCATTTGTGGCTGTGGTGATGTAGGGACTGGATCCCTCTCGGAAAAAATTAAATCTAATCACATTTTAAATCTAATTACATTTAAATTTGATTCTGCCGAGAAAAAAGAGAAATTCCATACATGGGTGAGTTGCATTAGTTTGTTAAATTAAAATGTTTGTATGTTAAGAATTATACATGGGATGAAATTTTAAATTGAAATTTAACAATTTTTTTGATAAATATTTAGTTTCGCTACGTCTTCTTTTAGATATCATTTAAAAGAATAAAAATGAAAACCGATTGTGAAATGGCTTAAATATTTGTACCATACTTTTTCTCTATAATTATAACGATAAGAATTGTAGAAATAAAAAATTCAAAATTATAATTACTGTTATTAATGAAAGCTTAAACTTAAAATTAATTCAAATTTAAGCTTTCGCTCGCATATGACTTTTTGTCATCGTTTAAAGTTTTTATTCATTTGGGTATTAAAATGTACGTTCCTAATTAAGACAACTAATTATATATAGGTAAATCTTATTACAGGTAATTTCTATATTAATAGTGAATGTTGAAATATTTTTTATTAAAACTTATAAATTATGACATTAATGAGAGAAATTTATTAAAATTTATTTAATTTAATTTCTAGTTTGTGTTTTTTTTTTTTTTGCTTTTTATTTTCATTTACTCAGAACTTTATCTCTAAGGGATTTTAATTCTTCTATTCATAATTAATTATTCATTAAGTTGTAGAGAAAAATAAATAAAAATAAAAAACAAAAATCACTTTATTTTGTATTCAACAAATAAGACGAAAATTTTGTTTGTTAATTGTGATTATTTTAAATTACTTAAAGAAAAAAAAGATAAGATTTCCATTTTTCATATTTAATTTTACTATTTTTACTAAGAAGTCATTATATTTTTAAAACTTTTAAATTTACAAAATAAAATTTATTTCGCTTTCAATAAATAGTATTAAAAAATTAAAAAAATAACTAAAAATTTTATATTAACATTTAAATATTCATTACTGCTGTGTGTTCTTTGTTAGTTCTATCCAAATTAGCAGAACAGAGTTGCTCCTAAGCGAATTATTTAATTTAAATTATTTTACGTATTTTAATATTTTTTAGTGAATTGGATATTCTGTGCATAATCAGATATAGGTACATAATAATTTCTGATATAATTTTTTGTGAAAACAATTCTCATATTGTACAAATTTGCATGACTGCAGTACTACTAACAAGTACAAAAAACGTATGAATAAAACACTGGATTGGATTTAATAAATATATTTTAATTTTCCAAATAAATAAAAAAACGAAAAATTAATTTAAAAAAGAGAAAAAAATAGTATTATAGAGTACTGATTGGTATATGGTTTACCCAAAATGTAAGGAAAGTTACTAAGTGCCTTTTGCATTAAGCTAAGATGTAAATAGCAAATAGTGTTTTAGTTTGACACAAAATTTAGTAG
Source organism: Argyra leucocephala (assembly GCA_963942445.1). Lineage (NCBI taxonomy): Eukaryota > Metazoa > Arthropoda > Insecta > Diptera > Dolichopodidae > Argyra > Argyra leucocephala. The sequence goes on from OZ012678.1 coordinate 112,548,733, forward strand.
AGATGATTACAAATTTTTAATTTTTTATAAACAAATAATATTGAGTGGTTGTATAATGAGAGTTTTTTGTTTTAAATTTAATATAATCTGGTAACAAATTAAATAAAATGGAACTATTCTATTTAAGAAGGCTTAGTTCCTGACAATAGCAGTTGTTTTCCACATTTAACAGTAGATAAGCCAGTAATTTGATAAATAAATGCTCGAAACATAGATATTGTAGAACAAACTTGCATTACCGGACTTAATTAAGCACGAAAAGGTGAGTTACTGTCAACAACCCCTTTCAATATCTTATACCCAGAAATGCTTTAGCATTTGATGGTTTATCGAACAATTGTTATATATCGAAAACGGAATATCCGCCCAATTTCCTAATATAACTGGCTGTATTTTAGTGCTAACTCTTTTTTCCTTAACTTGGTAAAAGTGTCATACTAAGATACTAATCTGAATAAGTTTTAAATAAGTTTTAATAGGTATGTTAACGCCTTATATGCTTGCTTCGTAAGTTATATTCGGTCGTTGTTTGCTCATTCAATTAATGGTTTGTCCAGTCCATTTTCTTTGGAAAGCTCCGAAGAACATATAATCTTATATAATAAAACGTAACGATCCTGTAAATTACAGTTGGAATACCGTTGCTAGGTTGCTATGACAAAATCAAATAAAAAAAAACGTAAACCAAGACCTTTTCTTCTTTGTTGCTTCAAAACCGTATCTCTACTTAGTGTGTACGTCGAATCGAATCGAATCTCCTTCCTCCCGATTTGTACATAAAATACGTTACATCCTGCAGTGCAGTCAGACTAAGAGAAACTGGCTTCTTGTATTCCTGACCATATGGCCACGGTAATATCATAGGTCAGTTTCCAAATGAACTGATGCCAAACACAACCGATTATATCACCCCTAAACTGAACTTCAACAAAAAGCCTAAAGTAGGTTTTCCTGCCAGGGCCGATTGGAAGCGTGGTTTAAAGAAAAGGGAAAATGATATAGGAATTTTCACTGATGGGTCTAAAATGAACTGCGGAGTAGGTGCAGGAATTTTCTCAGAAGATCTAGAAATATCAAAATCTTATGGTGTTCCTAAATACGGTAGTGTCTTTCAAGCAGAGGTGCTTGCAATTAGGGAAGCGCTTAAAACCCTTAATTACATTCATACGACCAAAACAAAAGTCACAATTTTCACGGAGAGTCAAGCCGCTATTAAAGCTTTGGCGGCGGACACTATCTATTCTAAGCTGGTGGAACAATGCCGAAACGAAATTGGGAACTTAGATAACCGGCTCTCGATCTCTCTAATATGGGTTCCTGGTCGCAGTAACATAGATGGAAATGAGAGAGCCGATGAATTGGCAAGGCAAGTTTCCAAGGAGCGCATCCATTCATACTTTCGGGCAAGAGCGAATGAAAGGTGGCATAGACTAAATACCTGTGCGACCTCGAGGAAAACATGGTCCGCGTATAATATTAATAAAACCAAACAACTTCTAATCAGGTTCCGTACTGATATAGCAAGAGTAGTAGTCATCAGTACGGGTCATTGGCCAATAGGAAGCCACGCTGCCAAGCTAGGTATTCCTCACTGTCGCAGTTGCAAGGATCAGAATGAGGCAGAAACTCTTCAACATTTTCTTTGCAGCTGTCTAGCATTAGCTAGAGTCAGACGCCGGACTTTAGGTGAAGCTTTCCCCAGCAATATAGGTTTTATCGCGGAAAGCAAAATAGGAAATCTGATCAACCTTCTTAATCTCACAGGGTGGCTCTAGTACTGAGTTCCTGGGGAGAGTGAAGATAAGAGAACGACCACCTATAACAACTGACAACACGAAATAGGTCACTCGAGTCGTGGTATCAAAAAGGCACAATTAAATGCTAATTGGTTTTCCAGAAGTACCTGGAATGGCTACTTCTACCTACCTAGTCTACCTACCTAGTGTGTATGGATAATGAAAAGACTTCTAATTGTGACATATGTATGTAGATATGTATATTCTCGAATTGATTTTGAAATTATGAATAGCTAAATGATGTTTAATATGAATAATTGTAAACGATGAGCACATGTATATTAATAAATACCTATATACATATAGTTTATTTATATATAGTATATTTTATTTATTTCATATGAATAAGTTGTTGTGTAATAATGTTGGATTTCAGTTTTATTTTTTTAAATATGTTTAATCAAGCTAATTATGTTATGAAGCTGTGTATTAGCTGTGGTAAATGGTGATCTAACGAGTGAGCAAAGTTTGCCATATCTAATCAAATTCCTTCAAATATGATTTGCAATAATTGAAATTTCTGATATTGATACAACTAAAGAACGAATTTTAAACATTTTGGAGGGAAATGTAATAAATTATCTTAGTACCGATTCCACTGATGATTGCGGTAAAAATGATAGAATTTTTAAACGGCTGTTGTCCAAATGGAATGCCTCCACATAAACTTAATTTGAAAGTTGGTAGTATGATAATACTACTAGCAAAAAAATTTGTATATAGAGGTTTTAACATCTAATCACTAGAGAAACAATATGGTAAAATGTTGCCTTTGTCAACCGTGTTTTGCGTCAGAGTGTTGAGTAGGCCTATTGGGAAAGCAAAAAAAAAAACGCACCTTTTTCTTTACCTCGTGGGTGGCGCGGAAAAAAGAAAATAAATTTTCGGTAAAAAAATTGTTGTTGTTTAACTCAATTTGCTTTTGTAAAAAACAATTTTTCAAATTATCGAATTATTTCGATCTTTATATATCCTAATACTTGATTACTTTTCTTAAAATTCACTTTTTTGTGCAGTTTCACAAGAAGTTTTTTTTTCTAATTAGAACACCGTCTTGAGACGGGCTTAACAACTAGTACTCTCTACTACTCTATGTTAAAAGAATTTTCTGGAAAAGAGCCAATTCAAAATTGGTACATCTTTTTATACGACTCAAAAATTTCATATTGTTATTGAAAGAAAATTTAGTCCTTGTCTTATTTTTTTCTCTATATACAATAGAGTATTGCCGGAAGCGTTACAAAAGTCGCGTTTACCGAAATCCTGTTTTACAAAAATTTAGTTTTATAAGATCCAACCCGTGCTAAAAATTAGTCTTTTTTTATTCGAAAATTTATGAAAAATTGGTACCGTTCGCAGAAACTTTACTGTGCGTTGCTAGGGTTTGCATATCGTTTTTGTCCAAAAAATAAGTAAAACAAAAATCGGATTGAAAAAAAAAACAGAATTTTGATAGAACAGATTTACGGAAGATCAGCTTTCCTATAGCAGACGCATTACAACCAATATTAAATGAAATATTGATTTCTCTATACCTTGACATTTTAAGGATATATTCATATAGCCATTGTCACCATATAAGAATTAACGTTATAGTTTCAAATAACCTTTCTCATTAAATACGAGTAGTTCCGTAATTAAAGAATTTAAAATTTCATTTAAATGACATTTTATTCAATTTGATGATTCCGGTTAGTAATTAAAAACTTTTCTAAACAAAACACACGCATTCAGTTCTCAAGGACTCATATATAATTTGTAACATAATACAAATAAAAAAAGATTTTCCAATTTTCAGTAGAAACCTATTTCGTTCTTATTTTACTATAATTATAGTGGTAGTATATTTTAGTTTTCTAAAAGTTTGAATCTGTAATTGTCTGAAGAGAATTCAAATTGCAACAAAAAAAAAAAAAACAAAAAAACTTTATAGGGACGTTTATAGAATTCAAAACTAAAGTTGTGAGTGAACTTTTAAAACTTTTTTTTTCATACTAAAACTTAAAGTATTCAGGGAATTTTATTATATTTTACTTATATTTTTCCAATAACATGAGAATGACAACAAAAAAATATTCAGGAATAAAAATTAGCAGAAATTATCCTTGAAAAATATAAATTGGTGAAAACATATAAAACTACTTCACATATGTACATATAAGTTTTAAAGAGTTATATTCTAATTTTATTTGCTAGACTTTCAAAAGTCTTCAATGTTTAAAACTATAAATTAATGTAAGTCCATTATATTAAAATATCTAAGTTGGTGGTTGCAACCCACTAGGAAAACTAGGAGTTCTCTTATAAAGTGAAATAATGGTATTAAAGTAGTTAGAGTAGATTTTTTAAACTACTACTGCAAAAAACTGAATACTGCAGGCTACTGCCAATTCATCTCTAAACTACTCAAAAATAAAATATAAGACTATACAGGATTCTGATCGTACTAGCAGTTATGAATGGTTCACTATCATTAAATCATTTATGCGTATCAAAAAATGGAATATAATTCACATACATGAGCTGGGTCTCCCCATTACAAACTTAGGCTACCTTATGCCGTGGTTAAAATTGAGTTATTTACGTAATTGATGAATTGTAACATCATCTTTACCTTTTTTTGGATATCAACATATAGTTGGAGCGCCTTCTCTTTTTTATAGTTTTATCGTAGGTGGAAAGACTTGCTAAGAAGAGATAATAACACTGCGGTACGTAAGTGTTAGTATCCTAACAGTTAAGCTGATAATAAAAAAAAAAAAAAAGTCATGCGCCACATTTGAGGACTATGAGAAGTGGATAAGATATTTCGCAATGTAAAATTTTGCTCAAGGTTTTGAATCTAACATAAACAGGTTGGGACTCAGAGATATAATTTTGAACCGTATCCACATTATACTAGCAAAACGCAACCAAATAACTAAAACGACTGCGTTGTCTGGTAAATGTTGTACGAATAGAAGAAACCTCAGCTGTGTACGTAACAGAAATAGAATAAAATTCATGTGGGAATAAGGACTCTAAGAGCTATTATAATACTTTTGGGTTTCCAGGACTATGAAAAATAGGTGCCTTCGAGACAAAGGTAGAAAATTTCGGCGAATTATGAATGTAAGTGTCCAATTTAAAAGAAGTAGAATGCCTATACATCTCTTCCAATCACTTTTTAGTGCATTTAAATGAATCGTGGTAAATCTTTTAAAGATTGTATTGTAATCAAAACTTCATAAAATTTATTTATATTAAAATAATGTTGTTATATTATAAATACTCTGAAAGGCTTTATAAACATATAGATCGATTAAAGACGACTTACATTTCTGATTTGCCGTATCAATATTTAATCAATATTGCAGTGTATGGATTGATGGATAGATTACAAATCATATTGATTCGATTGTGTCAAATAAATAACTTAATCCATATACGTTTGTCTCAAAGCGAAGTATATTTGACTTCAGAAGGGCTAAAAATATTCAGTAACTATTCCATTGGACTTCTCTTGAAAATATTTAATGGTTTTTCCAAGCTTGTTCGAAATAAAAAAAATAGCTAAAAACTTCAGTCAACGGTAGAGTATCGAAAAATACATATACACGTCACTTTTACTATCATAAAAAAAATATTCTGCTGTAATCATTGTCGTTAATAAGAGTAGTGTTAGATATATAGTTACAAGCTGGAAGGCGCAGTAGGTAGACCGCCTGCCTTAAAGAGATATACCGCAGATAAAAGCAAAATGCTTTATAGGTCTTTCGACCTGGTCTAGTACACTGTGTCATTGGGATAAAATAAATTGCAATAAAAATTAAAATAAAGCGAAAAGGTTCTGCAAATATGGCTACATATTAATATCCAGGTATACTGATAGATAAATAAAGTAGATATTCATTTATTGAAGTTCGAGTTTTGTGCAGCCAAATCGGCAAAGGGAATCTTCTGTCTCCTGAGTTATGATGATTCCATAATACAATAAAGCAAAATATATCGGTATACAATTAAACCGATGGCTTACTTGACAAAAACATACAGCAGCAAAAAAAAAACTTTTCATAAAATAAGATCTCTAGTGGGACCTAAATTTCACCTTACCCTTTAAAATAAGCTACTTTTACGTAATGCAGCATTGTATAAATTTGGTTTATATGAAGTAAAATGTGGAATTCAGTTGTAGGGCTCAGCGTCGGTGTTTAAGGCAGTAAAATCTAATTTAGACGTATGGGATCCAGCTATGGGGCTTAAAGTTGCAGTAAAAATTTCTACGAACATTAGTACATGCTCCTTAAAATGTGACTTACATTAAATTCACCAAGATCTTAGATTAGATTACCATTAAAAGAGACATTCAAGTTTTTCACAGAAAATACAAGTAGAGGTAGCAAAAACATTCAAAAATGCTTCAAAAAAAATCCTGGATGCAGGTCAAATACAGCGAAAATTCAATTGGGTAATCGATAGAAGATTTAGAGTTATGATTTGCTTAATGTATAAATATTATATATAATAAGTAATATTTTATTTCTGAAATAATTAAATTTTTATTTTGGAACATCTATCGATGCTCTACCCGTATGTTTTTTAAACTGTGCTCGAGTCTATTTATTTATTGTCCTAATTAAGATGGATTGTGAATTAAGTTTAAAAGATATTATTCACAGACAAATACAATTCTAAAGTTTTTCGGTCAGGTTTAAAAATAATACACTATATTTTCTATATGGTTCCAAAATTATAAAAATCTAAAAATATTTAACAAGTATTTTGTCTATGTAAATACGTCTACGTGAATTCTATTTTCCATCACATACTTGAAAAATTACAATTATTGTAATTGACAGTTAATTGATTCAAATTTTTTCGTATACTGAAGTTTAGACATAATATTATATAAATACATTTGCCATATAAGAATAGCATTCGGCATTAAAGAAAAACAACAATAACAAAAAAAATCAAAAATTTAAATAAAATATTTTTTTTAGTCCAATTCTTTACGATTGATTTTTTTTTTTATTATTATTATTGTTATTTATTATGCTCCATATATTGTACAATTAATTCTTTTAAAACTATTTACTTAGATACAGATATATAATTATCTTTACTACAGTTGATTTGTATTTTTTTATTTTTATTTAGAAGTTTTCGAGTTTAATACTATAAATTTAAAGGAAAATTGGAGATGAAAAACCTTTTTGAATTTTTGTTTTGTAAAACTTAACGCTAACTTAAACAGTAAAACCTATCTATAGTAAAATCTATACGTACGAACTAAACTAGCCTAATTTTTTTTAACTTAATTTAAATTTCTGATCAGAGGATTTTCTGACATGAACAGTTCCGAGTGGAACTTTACAGTTAAATAACTTATTTTTTCTAAAATTGTATTCATGCTGGCTTTATCATGCAGCTTTTTGGTTGAATACCATCTGGGAAGATTGAATACAAGTTTCAAAAGTTTATTTTGCGCAATTTGCAATTTTTTGGTATGACTAGCTGCACAATCTCCCCAGACTGGTGCCGCATATAACATTATTGGTTGAAAAATTACCTTAATAAGTATCAATTTGTTTTCTGTGGATAAGATTGATTTTCGGTTAATAAGGGGATACAACATGCGAGTACATTTGTTAATTTTATCAATAGTGTTAGAAGTTTGCTTTTGAAAGGTTAGCCTTTTATCTAAGGTAATGCCTAGGTATTTAATAGTATCGGCCCAGTTAATTTCGTCATTTTGCAGTTTTAATGGTATAGAAGGTAAAAGAGAGGCTTTCCTTTTTTTCGTAAAATAAATTGATACTGTTTTGGAAGCATTAATTTTTACTCTCCATTTTGCATAATAACTAGAGAGCTTATTGAGCGAATTTTGTAGGTTTGTTAATATGTGATTGGGATTAGTGCCAGCAGAGTAAATTGCAGTGTCATCAGCAAATACTGATATTTTTGTAAACTCTAGCCTAGGGATATCTGCAGTGTAAGTGTTGTACAAAATTGGGCCAAGTACCGAGCCTTGTGGAACTCCTGCTTTAATTTCATACAAATTGGAGCATGTATTATTCAATATCACACGAAATACTCTTTGATGAAGAAAGTTTTGTATGATTTTAATTAAATATATAGGAAATTTATACACTTCTAATTTATGAAGCAAGCCAGAGTGCCACACAGTGTCAAAGGCGGAATTTATGTCAATTTTTTTTTCTTACTTGTTTCCGTCCCTTTTAATTTTTAATTCACTAACTTTTTATTGAGAAAATAAATGTTCCTTTAAAAATTATGTTAAATAGTACGTTATTCTATTCTTTATAGCATTAATTTTTATTTAACACAATTTAAATATTTGCAGATAGAATAACCGTAAATAAATTATAGAAAAATCGAAGTTTTATTTGGTAGAAATTTGAATATTTTTTGTTGAAAAAGTTATTTATTGAAGAGTAAATGATAGGGGAGGGTAGGGTGGTGGGTCTAAAATTTTACGAATCGATTTTGTTATTTCGTAAATATTTATTAAATAGAGACCATAAAATAATGAATTTCTTTAACTTTATTTATTGTACATATATTTAATACCTGAATATAATATTAAGTATCCTTTCTTAGAATATCCTTTTGAATAAGGAAGCAAAAAAAAAATTATATTCCTAACTAACGAAATCTAAAAAACGAAAATAAAAATCTATTTCAATTAAACAAAAAAAAAATTTATATTCTTATCGCAATTCCACTTAAAAATAAAACCAAAACAATATTTTCATTCGATTCTCTATCAAGTTGCTCTTTTAATATTATCGAATTAGCTGGTATATTTATATTTACATTATTATACACACTACATACACAAATCATATGTATATATATTATATATATCAATGCATATGTATGTATATAGAAAACCTATATATCCAATTATTATTTTTGTTTTTCAATTTTTTGTACCTATATTTTTCTTTTGTAAACCTTTTTCCATCACTTCAAACATGCAATCATAAACAAATCGATTGTAATTTGACTTCTAACATTGACAGATATTAACATTGTAAATATGTGTTTCTACAGATTGTATTCAAATTAAATGAATATTATTTATATTAAAAAAAAATTAATTATAATCATAATCCATGTTGTTTACAGGATCCTGATATCAGTTATAGAGTCTATAAGAATTAGAAATCGGAAGGTGTATAGGTAGTCTAACACTATAATACCTATTAATGACTTCCAGAGTAATATTAGATGAACGAAAACTTTTTAATAATAATTATTAATATTGTTTTGTGTTGTATTAATTTTTTATTTTAATTTACAATTTAAAGAGCTTATAATAAAGTATTTACACCTATGACTACTGCTTTACGAAAATAAATATAAATTGTAATAAGTTATATAACTTGCTCACACCTCTCCTATACCGGTGATGTCTAACCAACAATTTTTGGAGCCGCATTAAAAAATTAAAAAAAAAAACAATAGAGCCACAAATTAGTGTTGTCATCTTATATCTTTTCTGAAGCTGCCACGAAAACTGTCTTCAAATCTAGTAAAATGGGCATAATTTTTCGTAAAAATATTTTTTTTGTTAATTAAATTTTTATTTTCATAATATTTCGTCAAATAAGTATAACAAAAAGTACATATGTAAGTACTTTTAAAAAAATCGTAGCCTTCATGACATATGGCTTCGTGGCTTTGTGTAGTTATTTATCATTACTCATACATTACTATTTTTACTTATAAAATATAAATGTCACGATTAATACTTTAATATTCATTGTATTTGAATTGCTTAATGAATTATTGTTAATTGTTAATATAACATTAAATGAATGATGAATAATAAAGGATGAATAATAAATAAAAAAAAATAATGTATTATAAATTAGTTAGCTGTCAACATTTCACCTCAAAGTTATTCCATCTATTCACCAAAAATGAGAGAAAATAAATCACCACACCACGACCTCACTTACATCAGTACACCATCCTATTTATACAAATTTCAAGAGAGTGCATAGCATAGGTAGCATATGAGTTTTATTTTCATTATTAATTTAAGTCGGTACTTAGGTATATACAATATAATGTGTATCGTAGAAAGTTGTACCTATTCATGGTTTTTTGTTTTGCCAATGTGTGAATTAAATTCCAATAATTTTTCAATAAATTTCAAAGTTTTTTATTTTGCGTAATGCAACATTATTATTAATGATTATTTTTATATACCTAAATGTAATTAAAGGACATTTAAATTTCTATAAAAAGAAGGCTCTCCGTCGAACAGTTTTTTAGTACACCTTTAAATTTTCCAAATAAAAATACTCGAAAAATTTTTTAGTATAAAATTACTGTACCGTACTTAAATTAAGCATGAAACGGTAATTCTATCTAAGTTACTGTCAATATTAAAAAAAAACAAAAGACAAAAATATTATTTATCTAAATTCAACAGTGTTCTTTTATAATTGAAAAATTATAATTGATTTAACAGAGGGGGAATGCAGCAAGAGCATAATAATTAAGAAGTATTTTGTTTTTTCAAACCATACCAGACCATAGTTTACTTCTTATTAAAACATGACTGTTTACTGATTGATAGTAAAAAATATCAGTATATTTAAATCCCTATTCTGTTAAAAACGTTAAATTTGGCTAATTAATAAATAGGGGTCTAGATAACATAGAACCCTATACATAACTAGATCAAAGTAATAAGATATTGTGGCGATATATTTTAAGATTAACTTAGAATTAAGAAATATATATAAGATTAGTCTTAAGCCGTACATCAAAATAAGTAGATGTAAAATAAATGAAGGAAAACAAATAATAGTCTTTTATTTCATATCATATATAGTTAAAAGTAAGATAGCACAGCTAAAATATTATCAAAATAGTTAATTGAAAGACTACTCCTGGAAATAGGCCCGTTTTGTAATGATTATATATTTTGTACTTTCGAATAAATTAAACTCATTTTGTATAAAAACGATATTTAAATTCAAAAAAATTTTTTTGTGCTTGCTATATATAAATTAACTTTAAATAATAAAGGGCATCAAATCACTTCCCTTAGCCACCTAATAGGGCTAAGTAAAAGGCATCATATATGTCATATAAAATTGTAAATAAATTTAATGCAAATAATTTTGATTTTTGATGAAATCAGCTGACGCCATTGCAAATTAGAATGTATTTGAAATTTTGAATTACAACTCTTACTCAATAAGATACGCTTATGAAAAAAATTGAAGAATTTTGACATCTGGTGGAAAAATATTTGATTATAGCCAATCATAAAACTCAATCCAATTATTGTGCTATAAATTGCCACACATTTTTCCAAATTGTCACAATGTCAAAATCGTCTAAAATTGCGTCGAAATTCTGCAATTACAGCGATACGACATTACGACTGACACTGGTCACAACCATATTTTCTAAAAATACTTTATTAAAAAACATAAATAAAAAAAATAATACAATACTTTCATTGTTAAATATAGGAAATATTTTCATATTAGTGAATCCAATAGGATAGGATAGTAACCCAATTTGATTAAATATAATTGAAATTTACGATAACGCGTTGCATGATGTCGCATGATATTTATTAATTTTATTATAACATCACCTCATTTGCAATATTTTGATACATATTTTCTGGGTGATTAAGGCAATAAAATTTGTGTAGAGTTGACAAATCAATATTCAATTTCGTAATTTTGGTTTCTTTAAAAGCTCCAAAAATACATTTTTCTTTCCAACCATAGCTTTTGCAGCATCGGTTGCAATCAGATTAAATTTTGATAATTCTTAGATTATTTCTACTCAAAGAAAAACAATATTGTCCTAACACTAATTTTTGCCATTTATAACAGCAAATTCGATTTAATAAAAACTGAAGCTTACCAAATAAGTTGAATAAAAGTTGGAGTTGAGGAGGTTATACGTAATTGTATTGTGTGGTTGTGTAAGATATTAATGTTAAAAAATCTATAATAAAAATTTGAAAGATATGTTTAATAAGTACAAGTAAAACTATGCAAATAATGTAAAACATAAAACTTTAACTAACTTTACAATGTATGTGTGAGCCGAAATACGGAACTAGTATAAAATTAGCATGAGCCACAGAAAAATATTAAAAGGGCTGTGAATCTACTGGACCTATACTATATATGCCAAAAATAAAGTGACTTTAATAATTTTTAAACATGTCAGGATAAAATGAAAAAAGTTATAAAATATTATACGATACTAGTCCGTGTAAAATTAGTTTAAGAAAGGAATACTAATTCTAATAAAAAAATGTAAGAATTATTTAACACAACGATACCGAATTTATGTATTAAATAAATATATAAATGATTTATGACCATAAAATGTACAAAACAGAAATATTTTATGAAATTAATTTTCACTAGAAAATATTGAACAAAAATGTATGGCAATAATATTATACAAATGCTTTTGTAAGTCAACATAAGCTAAAAACTATACATATTTATGTTGTTAACATTGCATTCTGTAACCGAAAATCTATATTTCTAAAAAATTCATAAGCTTTAATGAATATTCAAGCAAACTCAAGAATGCGAATATCGTAATTTGAATAATTCATTATAATTTTATTGTATTTGTTTCGTTTTGATACTCACTGTATCTGAAAATTATGGCCATATGTAAATTTATCTCTTTTTTACAGACATCTATATACATGTATTATGAACATACATGTACATTACATATATATATATATTATAAATAATAATAATAATAATATATGATTACTTTTTTTTTTATTTTATTTCTGTTTTGCCAATATGAAACGTGAAAGAAATGTGACAGCAGACATCAATCTTTTTTCACAAAAATAAGTGTGGTGTATTCCTTTTCTCTTTCCTATTCTTTTTTTGAATAGTCCTTTCGAAAATCTAATATCCTTTATTAAAAAAAAAAAAAGTAGTAAAAATACAGAAAAAGATGAGAATAATTTTGATTTTATTTTTGTGTTTTTTTTCTACTTTTTTTCTATGTGTATGATTGTTTGTATGAATGTGTATTCATATTTATTTTGTTTTGTCTGTGCTTTAATCATTTATTTGTTTATTCTGAGAATATATCTATTTTGTTTTTTATTATTATTATATTTGTTTTTACTATTATGTTCATGCGTGTGTATTTGTTAAAATATGTTGTGAGAATTTTAAGAAGTCGATTCCAAAAAAAAAATAGCATTTCCTATGTGTTTGTGATTTTTTATTAATTTTTATTTTTCAGTTTACAGTTTGTTTTATTTAAAAACAATGAAGAAAATATATTACTTTTGTAATTTTGTTTTTATTATTTTTAAATTCGTAACTTTTTGTCTAAATTTGTTTATACCTATTTTGTACTCAAGAATTTAAGAAAATTAAAAGTAGGTATCTAAATTAAATAACATTTAATTAATTGAAAAATAATATTCAAGGTAATGGGTATTTAAAGGTTTAAAAGTCTACACAGAGTGAATTATAATAAACATGTTGGTAAAATTAGTTGGAATATTACCAAAAAAGTTTTTAATTCTCTTCTTGCAGTTTTAAGAGGGTGAAATTGTTAACTTACACTTGCAGCACCACTTCAAATATTCAATAATTTAATTAAGTAAAATACTGTTATTTTAAAGGTCTGGTAAGTGAAAATTCTAGTAATTACCTACTATAGATTAGCAATAATGGGTTAAGCAGTTTTGCATGTTTAACTGAAGCAACTCGTTTCGTTTCAACCTTGTAATACCGATCTAGAGCACTTATCTTTGCGGTTTTGTAGATATTGCAATATGTTTGTCAAACGATTTTCACAAAAGATTTTGTGCACATTAACTTCGTTTAGTGTGGACTCAGCGAACCATATTCTGTATATTACACAAGTCGCTGTTGTTTTTTCGTCTAACAATGTGTGGACGTAGATTTTATTTTTAAAGTTTATATTTTTGTGGTGAGCATATTTTGTGTTATTTTCGATGTTTCGGCTTTACTTTCAACGAAATATATTAAAGTGAACACAATTTTTATATACCGGGTGTTGCAGAGCATGCGTATCAGCTTTTTAAGAAGGGAATGAGCCGTTATTTTAAAATTTAAAGAAAAAAATATTAACTAAATCGAGGGTGCTTTATCGAGTGGCGATAATTTAATTTCCGGAAAGAACCGGAAAAAGATTTTTAAGACTAAAATTCGCAGAAATTGGTCGAAATCCAGATTTTCAAGTGGGAAGAGGTACTTTTTTGTAAAAATTTGGATTCTACGACAAAAAATAAGAAACTTATGTAAAAATAATTTTTTTTTGTTTTGTCATTATTTTTCTTTAAACTTAATAAGAATAAAACAAAAATCCACCAAATTTCCTTTGGTAAACTAAAATTAATAATGATAATTTTTATAAATAAATTTGTTTTTCATATTAGCATATTTTTGTCTCAGTTTTGTGTACCTACAAAGGTTAAATTAAAAAAAAAAAAAATTACTTTACAAAAGTTTCTTATTTTTAGGCGTAAAATCTGAGTACCCTTTCTCATTTGAAAATCTCGATATCGGCCAATTTCAACGATTTTTAGTCTTAAAATATCATTTTCCCGGTTCTTTCCGGAAGTTGAAAGTATCACTAATCGATAGAACACCCTCGATTTAGATAATAAAACTTTTTTTTTAATTTCAAAATAATAGCTCTTCCCCCTCTTAAAAAGCTGATACGCATGATCTGGAACACGCGGTATACCAATTTTGCTTTCTATTACAACTATGTTTTTTATTTTTTTATTTACATATTAATGTAATCAGGTATTGCTGCTACTTTTCCTGTTGAAGAATTTTCCTATATCATTATCACGGGAGATGGAAATATTCACACTAAAATACTACGTACTCTATCTAGGACTTATTCTATCTTAATATAAAGCCTAAAGCTTCTTAATGTAATGTCTTTGGATTAATCCCATCATCGTAATATGCAGTCGAACCCGTATACAGTTCCACATCGCTTAAAAGCACAAATCATTGTAAATCACAAAATTATCAATCCAGTTAACTTTTCTTCCTAATTTCTATAAAAATAAACCCTTTTACAAGCACATTGGTTATGATCACAATACTTATATTTAGGTTAATAGGTTTATACTTATATTTGTTCTCGCTTAAAGCCATACCGTTTTTTTTTTGTTTAATTTTATTTTGTAAGTTGCCAATGGTTCGCGGTATAATTTTACGTTTACACTAATTTTATTAGTAAAATCATAAAGATAGATATTATAGATAGCCTTCTATTAGAAAAATATTCGTTTAGTTTATTTATGTTACTGTAAATTTTACAGCTCAAATCTCTTTTAAAAATCACCTACAGGAGGGAGTAGGATATAGTGTGCTTAATAATGTGTTATTTCATAGCTCTTTGAGTTTTAAGTTCATATAGCACTTTGTATTTGCCTCATTGCTGCTTTAAAAAATATCATCGGAACATAAAATTTTCACTGCCCATTTAACAAAGTTCTCATTGCTCGGTTTATGGGTTTTTTATTTTATAACCCTTTGTCAAAGTGTAGTTCCTGTTTTACCTTTTCCTTATTTCTTTTGTGAATTTGATTTAGTAATCTTTAGTTTAGAATAATTTTGTTATTTATTAATTTTTTTTTTTTAGATTGAAAATCAATTGTAATCTGTTTGATCTGAATAAGAAATAAATAAATAAATACAAATAGTAACAAGATTTTTGTAATTTTCCACCATTTTTCCTTGTATCAATTAAAATAAATTGTAAATCAAACAACAAATGTAATGCCAAATAAAAATTAGAATCAAATAAAACCCGCAGCTGTTAAGATACTAATAATCTAAACTCTAACTTAGGTATAAGAAGACTCTGTCATTATAAATTATGTATTAACAAATTTTGGAAATAAACGAACTATCTATCTATAAAAAAAAAAGTACAAGTGATTACAAGTGTAGTACAACAGTGAATTTACTTCATATAATGGGAACATTTTTATTAAAGTATTAGATTAAAGTCAACATTTTCTTAATATAAATCCAATTCAAGGGAAATTTAAACTTAAATTTTGCCTATTACATATTTACGAGTTTACGACAGAAAATTTTTCACTTAAAAAATTTATGTGGTTTTTAACTCTGACATGTCAATTTTTATTTTTCTCAATTTCTGTACAACATCATTCATAGATATTATTGTTTTTCTTTCTCTTTCTCTTTCTCTCTCATCATGTATTCACATGGTATATGGAAATTTTAATGTCATTTCAATATTACTGTCATTTTGATGAATTTCTGGCCATTATATACTAAAAAAAAAAATGAAAAACAAAAATAACAGAAACCAGTTTACTCCCAGTGCAAATAAACCAATGATAGTAATAATATTCCACATTTTTTAAAAATATGTATTAAAAAAATTTAACTATAGTTGAAAATCATCGTTACATTTTTTTTTGTATTTTTATTTTTTCACTTTATTTTTCTTCATATTCTTTACAATAAGTAGGTACAACCCGACAACCGTCTGCTGTCTGATGATGGAATAAAAAAAAGTAAATACAATTATCATTTAACAAATTTACCTCTTGCTACCAGGTTATTTTTTTTATGTTCACTTTGTAAATATTTAACTTTTTAAAGAAGGTGATATTTTTGAATGACAAAATAATGGTAAATATTGAAAGTGTAAGCATTATTGTTTTCATTTTGTACATTTTTGTAGGTTGAATACACACAAAATATGGATGTCAAAAGTAAAAGAAAAAAGTTTATATAATATAATAATAAATAAATAAACCTTTTAAAGAATTTTCCGGTTTTTGTTTTTTTCAAAGTCAATATTAAAGGGACCATATTTTTTTTCGCAAAGATCTTTAATTTGTTTTTTCGTGCACACAATTGATTTCATGTTGGTCATTTATAATGCATTAAGTCAATGTAATTCAATTTAAATTGTATACAAATATAAAGTAAAAAAATATTTTTTTATTTACTATAAATTACCTTTTGGTCCTGGTTCACCTGGTGGACCCGTAGCACCTTTTTTTTGTTGTAAAAGAAAAAAATAAAAGAAAAAAATTTAAATTTTACACATTTAATTAAAATGAAATACGTTTTTGATTTTATTTAAAATACCTTTTGGACCTTGTGTTCCTGGTAATCCATTTATTCCAGGCATACCATTTGTACCATTTATACCGGGAACACCATTTTTACCAGGTATACCATCAGCACCAGCTCTTCCAGGAACACTGTAAAATAAAATAATTGAAAGGCACATTATAGTCACGAGTAAGTTGCTTCCGAAATATCGATATTTGCACAATAAAAAGAAATAATTATAGTGAAAGGAAAGGAAATGAACTTTTAATTCATAAATGAAAATTTAGTTAATTTAAAATTTATACAATCACTTATATTCCCTTAGACGTATCAAATTGTATCGCATCGAAGTGAATAATTTTCTATTCTATTCTTCACAATATGACTGTTTTAAATTTACATGTTGACCAATTTTAAAAATTATATTGTGCGTAATTTCTGCTAGACTCATTTCATACAACGCGTGAGCTATTTTTTTTTAATTTTAAATTTTGTAATCGATGGAGCATCGTGTCTAACTGTTTCCAGATATTTATTAAATTGTTTAAATATAAATGGAAACTGTTAAGGAAGGAATTATAAACAATTTGTCATTCATTTTTTTTATCATTTTTATAAAAAGTGCGATTTCGTTTTGAAAATAAAATAACTTATCTTTGCTGTTACTGTCTTTCAACATATATACGTGTTGATTATAAATAATTTTAAGATTATATATATTATTTTTTTTTTCGTTTATTATTTGTTTTTTGTTTAGAAGTTTTGTGTTTTAAGAAAGATAGAATTTTAAATTGAAATAATACACATTTAAGTTAAAATTAAAGCCAAAGTTTTTTTTAGTTAAAAAATAATTTAATGACCATTTATGTTTCAAAACCAATTTCTGTCAGTGGCGTTATGTCGCATGATCATGAAGGCCAATTAATTGGACCATTTCTTATAATGATAACATTATTTCCAACCAAATCTTTCTTTCAATAAATAAATTGTTGCGGTAGCAGTATAAATTGTAGTACCATCTTGTTGGAACGACGACATTTCCAGATAAATACCATTCAAATTTTTAAACAAAAAATCATTGATCATCGACACTGTAACATTAGCTCTAGCATCATTTTTAAATCGTGTCTCACACCATACTGTGCATTTTTCAGGATGCAATGAGATCTGCCAAATTTATTTTGCTTTATTACGTAGTCGTTCAACCGAAAATGAACTTCATCACTAAACACGATTTTGCGATAAAAAAGTGGATCAACTAACTTCAAGATGTGTTCTAGGTCAGCAAACAATCAGCAAACAAACGATGCTTATTATGGTCAAGTGGCTTTACTTCTTGAACCGTTGAATCTATATGGGTGTACTGAAGAGTGTAGACCAAAATTGCGCAAAATGTTACATGTGGGGGTCGCACACAGTTCAACTTATTGTGAACGTCGACGAATAGGCAAATTTGGATCTTCATCAACACTAGCTCTTACAGCATCGATATTTTGTTCTGTACATACAGTTCTCTGTTTTGTTCTTGTTGCTGCATTGAGTAGAGAAAATAATGTGGTTTTGAAAATAAATTTTGACAATTTGGGTCTTTCCATGATAATTCATCAATGCTTATCGAAATGAAATAAAAATTTGGCTTCAATTTTATTTTAAATGTGTTTTATTTCAATTTAAGGTTCTACTATTTTAAAAAGACATCTGTTACTATTATTTCCGTAAAAGAGTTGCAAGAAGCTCATTCAGGGTATATGCTATAAAATATTTATAATTTGACCTTACCAAATTAGCAAATTCGAAAATTCTAATAATTAATATCTATTATCTATAAAAGTACATATATTTTATTCCACTAATGTGTCAATTATCCAAAAATACTATAATGTACATTTTGTTTATATATACTTAAACATAACCAATAACCTTTTTTGACAGTAGTTGAAAGTAAAAAAATGGTCAGTACAACAAAAATAATAACAATTTCTATCACCCGGCTCACAGCGTCTAACAGGAAAATTTATTCAGCTAGACATGACGTGATAAATTTTTTAATTGCGTCCAGTGATGCGTGAGAGAATATGGGTGGTATATTTTTTTCGTTTACATTATTAATTAAAAAAAATTTGTTTCATTATATTTAATGGTGCAATATAGAAGCAGTAAAAAATCTAAAATTTATAATTCAAGATGAAATTTTGTATGAGTGCAAATGCACCTCAAATTTAAAAGAAAAAAAAACTTACCCATCTAAGCCAGGCTCACCAGGAACACCATCTCTACCATCTAATCCAGAATTTCCAGGTAATCCTTGATCACCTTTTGGCCCTAAAGAAAATAAAAATGTTTTTTTGTGTTAATTGTTTTGTTATAAAAATTTGAATTTAAAAATAAAATACCTCTAGGTCCTAATGGACCTTCACGTCCATCAAAACCTGGTGGTCCTGGTAATCCAACATCACCACGATTACCTTTATGACCAGTAATTCCTGGTAAGCCAGGTGGACCTTTTCATTATAATAAGAAAAATTAATTTAAATATAATTAAAGTTAAGTGGTAAAATTAACAAAATGTTTTTAATTTTCAAACAAACATTTTCATAATATTAAATAATAAAAAAACAAATGCATTAAAATATGAATTAATATAAATTAATTTAATTGCAAAAATAAATTGAAATAAATTAAATTAAAGCTAAATTACCTTTAGGACCAGGTGGTCCAAGTGGTCCAATAGGACCAGGTGCACAATATTCTTTCACTTTCTTACAATGATCAGTAACTTGTTGTTGCTTTGAAGAAAAATAAAAAAAAATTAAATTGTTGTAGCAGGATTATTTGAAATTGTTATATATTTATGTATACCGGGTGTTCCATTGAGCATACGTATCAGCTTTTTAAGAGGGGAAGGAGCCGTTATTTTAAAATTTCAAAATATGTTATTATGTAAATCGAGGGTGCTCTATCGATTGGTGATATTTTCGACTTCCGGGAAGGAAAAGGGTTTTTGAAGACCAAAAATTGCCGAAATTAACCGAAATCGAGATTTTTAAAAAGGAAGGGGTACTTTTTTATGTAAATTTAGATTTGGATTTGGATTTGGACAAAAAGTAAGAACAGTTGAAAATATCACCAAACGATAGAGCACTCTCGATTTAGTTATTAAAATTTTTACTTAATTTTAAAATAACGGCTCCTTCCCCTCTTTCGGGGAACACCCGATATATCAGGAAAATTTCTGAACTTATTACAGTTGTTTTAAAACTCTAAATTAATTACTGAATCTTAAAATATTGTTTTATTAAAAAAAAACATCTTCAAATCGAAAATCAATGTCTTTTGTCTGTGTGAAGTTCTGTGAATATATCTCCAAATGAGGATTATGCAGAAAAGAAGAATTGAGAGACTTTATTGAAGAATTGAGAGACTTTTTAATCAATTTCCTTCATTAGGTTTTCAACTATTTCAACAATTCTCTTTACAGCTCGCACCATTTTTCGATTAAGGCTTAATAATGAGAATTTTCAAGAAGCATCTTTATGTTACATATGTAAGGTCGGTCAACTGTTGTTTTTTTTTTGCTTTGATATTTACTAGTTCGGCCTAACTTTTTCAAGTATTTTTAATTAAAGTATAGTTATAGACATATGTATTAACTTATGATTTATATTTTGCTACTAAAAGCATGTATCTGATTTTTCTAATCATAAACGTGTTTTACTAACCCTACTGGATGATGATATGTTGCGCAATAAAATGTAGTGAACACATCAGACATTACACATCAGTCTATTACTAGACGTCCGATGTCAGATGTGCTTACTCTAAGCATTAATCTGGCAGTATAATATGTTAGCTCTTTTTTTTACAACTTTTTAGTTTTGCTCTGATTAATAACCAGTAAAGTTTAATTGGACGAAACTTGGGACATTTTGTTTTCTTGTTATCAAATCAACGTTATTTTATTTGTACCATTTTGTAGCTATTCTTCCTTAATGTGATGTTTCCAAATCGAACCAAAAGGCTTGTAATACACTATGATTTCTATGGGGTTTTCTAATAGGGATGATATGATTTTGAAGTGACGTTTCGGCCATTTGGAATATGTCATGATCTGTTATTTTTTTTCATTGAATTCAGTAATGTTTACAATTTCATTACAATCGTCGTGAATTTGCTGATTTTGTTTGGGACAACTTAAAAACGATAACGATTTTTTTAAGAAAATCATCTTCTCCGATGAGGTTCACTTTCATCTGAGTATTAAGGTAAATAAACAAAACTGTCGATTCTGGTGTGAAGAAAATCCACAAATCATTCATGAAAAACCATTACATTCACCTAAATTGACAGTTTGGTGTGGTTTTTGGTCTGGTGGAATCATCGGTCCGTACTTCTTTCGAAATGAAGAAATTGTTATATTGAATGGCCTCCAAGAAGTTGTGATTTAATACCATTAGACTATTTCTTGTGGGGTTGTTTGAAGTCATTGGCCCTTAGCAATCTTCAAGCTTTACAAATCAATATTGAACGTGCTATTCATGACATACGACTGGATTTAGTGGAAAAAGTGCTCGAAAATTGGGCTCATCGAATTAGTTCCTGCAGAAGAAGTCGTAGAGACCATTTGAATGATGTTTTATTCAGAACTTAATTGTATCGATTGTTTCACATTAAATAAAAAACATTTGAATTTCCTTAACAATTAGATTAATTAAATTAAAAATGCCATACTGTTTCTTCTAAATTCAAAACACTGTTTTTCTATAAATAATCACTTTAAAAAATATTTTTTAATAAGTATTTATCTGAATACTCTCCTATACTAACAATTATCCTTATTAAATACTTCAGCAAAAAAATAAAATAAAAATAACAACAACAGCAGCACCAACAACAATAGCAACAACACTTAAATATCTCATTCAATTTTTAATTATAAAATACTCAACTCAAGTGCTCTAACGTCATTTATCATAACAATAAATTCACTGTTGTTGTTTTGGTTTTGTACAAAAATGTAATACAATAGCTTTAAGTGCCCCCTAACTAACCATACTTGACCTTAAAAACAAATAAACAATCAACTGTAACACATAATTTAAGTTCTACATTATTTTTTTTATTTCTTTATAAAGTGGATTTTGATAGTCTATGGTTAAGTTTTCAATGTTTAGTAACTAAAAGCTAGCTATACAGCCTCAGTTGAAATTTTTTATTTATGAGAATTCTTGAATTCTGATCTATATTTAAACTTATTAGAACATTTTATCTTCCCAAAAGTCGATAAACCATTACCGTAAAATTCGCATCATTAAAAGAGGCTAAACAAAACTTTGTCTACAACAAAAAAAAATTCAATAGTCAAGATTCCAAAATACATCATTTTTTTTGTATTTTTTTTTCTTAATTATCTTTTCAACTTGAAAATGCTTTTAAACTCAAATTGACAGCTCTTCGTTTACCTAGTTCTTGTATATACATAAATATATACATATATGTATGTACATATATTCAAAAAAAAATTTGTTTAATACTTACCGGTACTCTACTGAATGTAGTCAAGTATACCCAATCATCACCATTTGGTGCAGTACCTTTACCAGTTCTTTTTTTCTCTTCAACATCTTGCTCTTCAAGTTCTTTTCTATAACTTGGATGAAAGAATTCAGTAACTTGTCCACGTGGTACTGAATTTTTATATTTAAGAATTTAATTAAAGCAAATCAATTAAATTAAAATAAAAAGATAATAAACAAAAATATTAGAAAAATATATAAAATATGAATAGTAAAATTAACAACAAATAAATAAATTTAAGAAATAGTCCATTCGTATTGCATTGAGAAAATGTTTACAGTAAACAACAAGTGGTTATTAATGTGGTTGTAGAATGAAAGTGGAATAAGTGCAAAAATTAAATTTTTCTAACTATATTTTATAAATTACGAAAAAATTAAACATTTTGTACCCAAAGGGGATATTTTTTTTGATAAAAAAATAAAATAAAATATGATTATATATGTTTGAATATAAATAATTGTTTAATTGATAAACGATAAGTAAGTAAATTATAAAGAAGAATCGTAAATCTACACTTATAAAAGGGAAAGTTTTTTTGTTCGCTTTACCCGCACTTACACACTCTTTCAAAAATAAAGAATTACGACTTTTTCCGATTTCAAAAAATTTTACTGGTTCGAGTTGCTGCCGTACAGCTACTAGCAAGTCGCATGCATATTTCAAAAACAAATTGTGTTACAGGCATGAAAATTTACACTTAGATATTCTTTTACAAACAAAGAAATACGACTATTACCGATTTTGAAAATTTGGACTGGTTCGGTTTGCTGCCGTACAACCCCTAGCACGTCTCAGGCTTATTTCAAAAACCAATTGTGTTACTGGCATGGACATTTACACTTTGAAACATTTTGAAAAATAGAGAAATACGACTCTTACCGATTTCGAATAAATAACATTTTCTAATAATTTAATGAATCTAACACAGCTTCGTGAAGGGCAAATTTCCAAAATTGAAATAGTAACGATCCGTACAGGTATTATATACAGGTATTATACAGGTATTGAAGAATTGACTGAAAAAGTATTTCCGAATTTTAGGAATCAGTATAAAAATTTTACAATGTGAATTAGCTCGAAAATTGTGATAATTCGTTTTATTAATCAGAAAATACTGCAGAGTATTCTAGGGGGGGTCCATGTATACAAATAAATAGATACAGTTATCAATGAAAATGAAGCTGTTATCTACCGAACAAAGTTTCTTTATTCGTTGGATTTGACACGGTTCCCTCCTCGTTAATTGGAATTAAAAGTAGCAGCTCCACTATTGTTTCTACGAAATTTGAAGCAGCTAAAACTATGTGAACGTGTTAGTTTATGCTCCATCCAAAAAAAACCCGAAATATTGTTTACAAAGAAATAATTTTAATATAAGTATGGTTGAAGTTGCAATATTGTTGATTTTGTTATCGTAGTGAAAAAAAATATTAGAATATTTAATAGATAAAACAATTTTTTTTCAATTCGATTGATAAATCAAACTTCATTGAAGTAAATTCTATTTTGTGGTCGACCCGGACAACGTCGGGTAACTTTATTAATAAAATACAAAATAACAAATTGTACAAATTTGTAACGAAATATAGGGTTTTGATTTGAATATTTTTTTTGTTTTTATTTTCCTTTTCACGAAAGATTTTGAGGTCCACTTTTCCTTTATATAAATATGTCATTTACATAGGTTATGCATTTTTAAGGTAGATTTTTAAGGTTTTAGTTTTTTTTTTTATTTTTTGCCCACTTTTTTCCCACTATTATGGTTCAGAGATAAATTATTGCAAAATCTGTATAATAGTATTAAGAATTAGAGGCTAGACTAGTTTAAAAATGTAAAAATAATGAGGTAAAAATAATAGGTTGGTGATTAAATTCACAAAAAACAAAGTCCATAATGACGTTTGCCGCAAAAAAAAAAATCCACAAAGAACGATCGAAAAACACAAAAATTTCCGAAATAAGGACGAGAAGGTTACCATCAGTCTGAAAAAAAATTATATTGCCCTTTTCCAGAATGTTAATAACGGAATCAATTTATTTAAATTTTAATATATATTTCCATTTCTTTTTAATACAGTTTGGTAATACTGTCTTAGTTAAATAATATTTTTTTTGTAGATTTTTTTTTGTGGATTTCAGTTTGTGGACTTAGTCACCAATCCGGCAAAAATAAAAGACTTATAAATAAAGAAAGAGTCATTTACAACATTTTGTCAATTATCTATTACTATAATTTGCAATGAACAATATGAAGTTAATATAAATTCATCCAGTTGGCCACTATAAAACAGGAAGTAAAGACTTGATGTATCAAGTAAGAAAATGCTAGAAGATCACACCAGTTCATGAGCAAAAACCGTGCTAAACGAAAAAAAAACTTAACACACTTGAAACCATAGGATAGCTTTAACTTGGAAAGTAGAAGCAGAGTAGTAAAGCAGCAAAATTATAATTTTGAATGATATTCAATGAAACTATTAAATTTGTATAGTAAAATTAAATCTGAATTTAAATAAAATTATTGTCAAAACATAGTATACGAGGGTATTCAACTGTATTCAGGGGCGTTCTTTGGAACGTATCAGCCATTTAGATTACGCCGACAATGTGTGCTTTTCGTCACATACGACTGCAGGCTTTAAATGATATAAGCCAAACTCTGTATAACACTGAAAAAAGTGGAAGCCTAGAAGTCAATACAGCTAAAACCAAAATAATGCGCACAACTAGCATATTACAACAACCAATCCTCCATGAAGAAACGCGAATCGAAGAGATGAGTACGTTCAATTAGCTAGGCAGCATAATGTCATCAGAAGGATGTGCCTATTTGGATATTGAATTCCGCAGAAGCGAAACCCCTACTGCTTTCGGGATGCTCTCAAAAACATGGCAGGCAAACAATTCTCTGCGCACAATAATAAGAATCTTACGCCTGTAAATGCATCAATAGATTCCTCCTCCGTATCCTAAACATTTGTTGGCAACAAAAACCATTTCCAAAAGACCGCTGGGGCAAAAAAAACCAGAAACAAATAGACGTGGAAATCCGACTGAGTAAATGGCGTTGGATCTGGCATAGTCTGACCAAATCTGACAACAACATCGTGAAACAATGTTTCCATGGTACACATTTCAAGATACACGACACGTCAGAAGGCCGTAAAAACACGGAGAACTACAGTCTTACCCGAAGTAAGTATATCCAGCAAAGAACGTTGCCACAATTGAAAATAGGAACCGATGGAAAGATTTGCGCCCTATGTCCGACAGATGGGATTACAGGATAGTGATGATGATGAATATGGGAGCAAAAATTTGTAGTGGAAGTATGTAGCTTGGAACGTAGAAAAATTTCTGAAGCCTAAAATGGTAATATTGAAATAGTGATGAAACAGTAACCAATTTTAAATTAGTTGAATTTTGTAGGGGGCTCCTAGAACTAAAATTAGTAACTCCAATGTTGAGGACTGAAACAACATTTTTTTTCTGATTAGATTCACTTACCAGAAACTAGAAGAAACACCCGGGTACATACCAGGCCGACCAAAAGAAAGGAATTTTTCTGTGAAACGGCACATTAAAATGATTTTTAATACAATTATAATTTGACACGTTGAAAGTATCTGACAACAATATATAGAATAGTAATATTAATAACAAACCACAATAAAATAAAAAATGATCAAAATTTTAAGTTGATATTAATTTTAAAATAATATAAAAAAAATATCAGAAAGCATTAAACTTTTTTTGTAAGATTTAATTTGTTTTCATTATTTTTTTACTTCTCGAGGGAAGGAGAAAGCCTCGAAATATACTAAGCAGATCGCGCACGTAGGTACTTAGGTATGTCGAATTCTAACCCACTAAAACCACCGAAACCCTTTACCATAACTAATATTATTAACCGATTAATTGATTGTTCGCGTTAATTGGGAAAACGTGTGTCGGAATGTTATTAAAAAATAGTTTCTGATAATTTTATTAAACCACTAATCATACATATGGTTTAGTACCGTTCCCTAATTATTATGAGTGAGTTTTAAAATTCATCATATAGGAAACAATTGGATAAAATGAAATATTCTAGACCTGGTATGCAACATTGTCACATGGTCAACCTCCTGGTATGCAACATTGTCAGTTACAGTGTCGTTGACAGTAGTTTTCCCTGTGTTGGTCCGGTTAGAATTTTAATTTTTAGAGCAGAGAATTGTGT
This sequence comes from Argyra leucocephala, assembly GCA_963942445.1. Taxonomy (NCBI): domain Eukaryota; kingdom Metazoa; phylum Arthropoda; class Insecta; order Diptera; family Dolichopodidae; genus Argyra; species Argyra leucocephala. The sequence goes on from OZ012678.1 coordinate 112,575,459, forward strand.
AGAACTGACCATGGGTGAAGGTAGGTTGAGGGAGATAAATTCCGACTCTTTGAAATGTTTGACCTTGTGATTTATTGATTGATACTGCATAAGCAAGACTTACTGGAAATTGACGTCTAATAAATCCTTATAAAATAACTTTCATTCTATATCTGATATTTTTTTTATTTTATAAATAAAAGAGTTAATTTTATAAAGATTAACTTAAAACTTTGAGCAATTTTTATTTTTTTGTGGATTTTTATTAATATTATTATTCTATACATTGTTTTCAGATATTTTAAACATGTCAAATGCATCAAAATTTTTTTGACTTGACTATTCAGGTGCTGAAATTAAAAAAGATATACCTACAAAATTTTTGCACAAAAAAATTCGGAACAAAACAGATCAATTTAGAACTATTTTAAATCTTCTGCTCAACAACGATCAGAACACCTTTGGGGCAAAAATGTTAAATTAACGGAAACTACTGAACACAACACACAACAAATTTTTTTACTCAAGATCGTTCTAGATCGTTCTTGAACAGTTTACTGAATAAACCTAATTTTACTGAAATATTAACAGTTTAGCGAATGAATATATTTTATTTTTTTATTGAGGTACCTTAAATTTTAGTTTGCTATTTGCCGACAGATGGATTTTTATGTAGATTTTAATAAATATTATATTTTTGTTCTTATAAAAAAAATAATTTTCACAAAATAATTGTTTTCAAAAAATGCAGTCATTCCATTTTCGAAATACTTCAAATTACTTCGAAATAGTTTTAAAATGAAAAAGAAATACAACTAATGAAACCATAATATAGATATACCTCAGATTTGCTATACGGTTTAATGGAAAATCAGCTTCGTTATGAATTGTATCCATCGTTTCAGTTTATTCTTGGTAGGTACCTAAATACCATATTTTATTTTTGAATTGATTCTACTTAGAAAACAACCGTATACGTAAATAATAATAAAAAATTGAAAAAAAAAAATTTTTTTTAGGTATGTCACCTTACATGAGGTGAAATTTTAAATGGAAATTTCTAATTAATAATTAAAAAAATTAAAAAAAATATATATATTTGCTAGCCTCCTTTTAAATATCTATCATTTTAAAAAATAATAATGAACATCGGTCGTTAGATAGTTTAGATTTGAACCGTACGATTTAAATCTATAAATTAAACATAAATGATGTATTTTCAAATGACTATGTCATTACAGAAATTATTCAACGCATGACTATTCATATTCATATCGAACTATCTGGAACGGTTACTGAATAGACCTAATATTTTACTATTTTTCAATTGAAGTATGTACTTCAAATTTTAATTTGCTTATTGGCCGGCAGATGTTTTTTTGTGTAGATTTTAATAAATATATAATTTTGCTCCTGGTTTTTTTTAAATAAAATATTTTAATAATTTTTTCAAAATTTTTTACATTTAAAACACAAGTTTAATATAAATATAATTAAATACCTATTTAAAACTTTTTTTTTTATTATTTACTTTTAATCATAAATTAAAATATGTTTCTTTTTTATTAAAATTAAATATTATAAAATCTGTAAAATAAATTTTAATAATAAAATTTTAACATAGGTTCGATATACATAACATTTCACAAATGTACTAATAAGACTTCCTTACCAAAATACAGTACAAATTATATTATATTTATTGTACCTACATTTTAGCTGTTTTAGTATACATATATAGGTAGGATAAGAAGGCTAATATTTATTATATGCAAACATCTACATGATACATCATAGTGTCAAAACTGTCAACTGTGAATACATTCCATGTATGGATAAGTAATAATAAGTATACATAAATTGTATGCTTAGATTTATTTTAAACTAATCGGTTTCATATTTTGTTGAAATAATTGAGAAGAGAATAACAATTAAAAATTACTTTTTTTTATTAAAAAAATTATTAAAAAAAATTTTTTTGTTTGTTATTAATTATATTATATTGTAAAAATTAATATTATAATACATAATAATAAAAAAAATATTTTTTTAATAAAAAAAAAAAAATTTGAATTAATAGAGAATCGAACTCACAAAAATGTGTGATATTAAAACCTATATTAATAATATTATCCTACTAATTAATTTTTTTCCTACTAAAAGTACAAAAAAACCAAATGCGGTAAATAACAAAAAAATAAAAAGGATTTGACTCAAACGAGAATCGACAAAAATTTCTGATAATAAATGATGCTTTAACCAACCCAGCTAATATCTTATAAAAATTGTTTACCCAAAATATACACATAAAATAAAAATTGATTTTGATCGCCACGACCTGCATCATCACTGATTGATTGAATGAAAACAAAAAAAAAACGATTCACACGAAAAACCACGAAAAGTGTGCCTTCACTAATCGTGCTCTTGTGTATTATAACATAGATTTCCAAACATTTTCTTTAAGGAATGCATACAATTATGCCAGAGATATATTTGTTATGCGCTTATATGATACTTAATTCAATTTTTAATTTTTAATTGATCGACCATAGATATATAAAATATAGATTGGCAGCTTGGTAGTGCTTTCTCTTTGTCTCTAATACATTATCATATTAGTTATTAAATGTCAGATCAGCCAAAAATGAGCATATGTTTTTCAATATTTCAACTCAACTGATTTGATTTTATAAATTTAACAGACATTTCTTAATATTTTGATGGTTTTGTAGAATAGATTCTTTTAAATTTTTTCTTATTGAATTCAAAATTAGTTTTGTTTTTTAACATTTTTATCTACACATATTTACTGACTATTAATTTTTTACAGTTTTTCTGTTTTAAATATATTATTTACGCTAATACGATAATTTGAAAATCATTTTATTTCATTTTCGGAAACAGAAAACGGTTTCAAAGAAAAATAGAAGGGAAAACTTTATATTTGATGGAAATGATAAATATTATATATATGCATATAATACAAAAGTTATTAGCATTAGATATACATTGATTATTAAATAATAATAATAATACATATAAATAATATAAATTTGTATACATATCATCATCAATATGTTTTAATATTATCAATATATATGTAGACATAAAATTTTACGGGAATGAATAAATAATAGAATCTATGTGAATAGTTTAATAAAATAATATATAATGTATACGATAAAGTAAAAGAATTTTTTCCCACTCTTGATCATTTTATTTAGTTTAACATCAAACTGTATCAGCCCATGTATTAATTTAATTAATTTTGTTTATATAATTCTTATCAAAAACATAAATATATATGTATCAAAACATCATTTTTAACTTTACTTTTTGATTTGTTAATTATATATTATTGTGAATTTTGTATGAATATACACATAGGTTTTAAAAGAAAATTTAAAAAGAATTATTTTAAATTAATTGAGTTTTATGTTAAAAATAATCCAATTATTAAAATTATTGTAATTTTATATTTTTTTTACTCTAAAACTTCTCATATTACATTGGTGCGAAGTTTCCATTTTCAAGGGAATTATTTGCAGTATAGAAACTAAATTATTTGAACTCATATTTTTCAAAAACAGCTGACCAAAAGTGGCTGAAAATTTTAATTCTAACTGCTAATCTATATTTTATATATCTGTGGTATCTACCAATCTAATATTAATATTTATTGAATAATTTTCTTTGATTTTAGAACACTAAATTTACTGAATTCTGGTTCAAATTACACTCGAATCTAGTGTGAAAATTAAGCTTGAAAACTCCATACCACAGTTTAAGGATACATTTATAGTATTCTTCAAAACAAATATATTAATTTTTGTGTATTGGAACTGTTAATTGAAAAAAAAAACGCTGATGTTATATTATATTAGAGTTATTAGGTAAGACTAAGATTTAAAAATTTGAATTACAAGAGCATAATTTGAACGTCTACTAAAAATATTATAATCTTTTGTAAATCGTATTTATACGCTAACTGTTGCAAAGTGAACAAAAAATTTGACACACGTTATGCTACAAAAAAAAATATTTTAGAAATTCTAACATTATTACTAAGTAGATATGTAAGTAAAGTAGATATGAATAGTACCAATATAAATCAGGTTAGTTATATAAATGTTAATCGACTTAAGTCACCTGTTTTTTTTTTCATTAATCTTTATTAATCTCTATTCACTTTAGATAAATTATTATCAAAACTTATTTTTCATATACAAAATTTTTAATTACAATTCTTCCTACTATAATATAGTTTTCTTTTTCTACTGCCACACTTTAAACAAAGCAAAAATATCTTTAGGTTAAAATCTCATTTCGCACAAAAAATAAAAACAAACAAAAAAAATAAGTCAAGATATATTTTAAAATATTCATTTTTCTCTTCATCAGCATTAAAGAACACTCAACTTTTCGTTAAAATCAAAAATTTTATACAAAGACATTAAACATAAATTCACACTTGATGCCAACATATTAATTTTCCTACCTACCATATAGCGGTGTAGCACTTCACTCTTTTCATACTTTCAAGTTTTTTCATTTCTCTATTTAGGACACGATTTTCGACGCAAACATTTAATTTCTATGCTCCATTTTGAATGGTAACTAACGTACCTTTTTCAATAAAGATTTTATTTCATTTTTTTTTCTTCCAAAGCATTTTGAATGGTGGACACCAAAACTTAGATGTGATTTGTATGTATGTGTATGTCGTTTGAAATAGGACTACAAATTAAATATGAAAAAAATGTTTTTTTTTTTTTGTTTTGCAATCCCTTTTACTTCTGCATCCAGCTAAAAATTTTAATGAATTTGTAGTAGTTTGTAGTAGACAACTATAGGATAGTATATAACAATGAAGTTAAATTCAAAGAGTGCGATGCAATATTTATTATTAGGGAATTGTAAACTATCCATGTTACTCTATGTAGGGATTGAAAAGGTTAATAAGTGTAGAAAAGTAAATGATTTTTTGCTGGGTCTAATTTGGGGTGATGATCCGTTTTATTAAGTTTACACAACGAGAATCATAGAGTTTATTGGAGAAATGTGATGGTAGAAATCAAAAGCTAGAATTAAAGGTAATTTTTCGTAACAATGTGTACGGCGTCTGTAGCAGTTACAAAATGCTGTAAGGTATGAATTTATGATCTTATCGCCCATATCACGGAAAATACCAAATAGACAACCAATTGATAGCATTTCACCGACTACGAACGGTGTTAAACGAAATAAAAGAGTCGGAGTTCCGCCTTATGTCTACTTTTAGATTTGCTGGACATAGACGATAATTAACGACGATATTAATTGAATGAGTAACAAGCTAAATAAAATGATAACTGTCAAAGAGTGGCACTCAGTTATACAAGATAAAGATTAATATAAAGTTCATAAAGGTAAAATTATTCAAAATGGAAACCGGTTTTTTTGTCGAAAAAAAATGTCGAATAGGAAAAAATGTTAAAAAAAATAATGTTGTAAAACCCGTTCTTGAAAAAGAAAATGTCGAAAAAAAAATGATGGAAAATTTTTTTCGACATTTTGTGAAAGTAGTATATTTTAGAGCTAGTTACGAAATATTTACATAAACAACATAAAAAATTCAAGAATAATTTTTAGCGGTGGTTTGGGATGACAACACCCACTGTCATAAGTGCTTTTTTTGTGGAAATGTATTTATATATATATATTTCCTCAATAACGCAATAACGCAATATTATCAATTAAGAGGGATTTTATTGTTATTATTGTGTTATTCGCCTTTTACAGAATATATTCCAAAATCACTTCGCTGTTAGATACAAAAAACGTAGATATCTCCTTTTTTTCGAATATTTAGCTTCATTATTTTTATGCGTAGCTACTTTTGGATACAAAACATCAGTTTTCTTCTTTTTTCAGAATATATAGCTAATTTCTGGAATACTGAACCTCTTCAATAATATCTCTAAACCGTCTTTATTACGTGTGGAAATTTTGGGGAGAAATCTTTTTTTCAAGAGTCTTTACCCTCAAATTCTGGGACGTGGACCTCTTTGAAAATTTGTTTAAGCGTTGCTCATTATGTGAGCGATGTTTGGAAAAAAATTTTTAAAGTTTTCACGCAGATCCCGAAATTTCATAATATCTGTCAATAATAACGGAAAGTTACATTGTATAATTTCTGAAACTTTTATGAAACTTTTTTAAAATTGCCAGTGTCCGAATGGTCCCGGTCGTATGAAAGTAGATAAATAAAATTAAAACAAAAAATATTTTAAATCTACATACGAGTATATTTTTATTGCATCATTTTTTCTTCAATATATTTTTTTTCGTTACATTTTTGCATTGAAAATTTTTCTTATTCGACATTTTTTTTCAACATTTTTGCATTCAAAATTTTTTTTCAATATTTTGTTATTCAACATTTTTAATTCGACATTTTGCTTTTCAACAAATTGACCCACACCCGTTCCAAATATTTCTGTTTCAAAGCAATATAAATAACTTAACTTCTAACTTATCCAGCACAACACAAACAAGCAATTAAATAGAAATCCTAGAAATATGAATTATAGGAAATATCCAATGAAAAATCAAAATATAAAAATACTAACATTAATTATTTTCAAACATTTTCAAGCGACATGGCTCAATGACTTGTTCAATCATACACTTTTCAATCAGTTCGCAGAAATGGTATTAAACAGAAATGATTAAAAAGAAAAATTTTAATACGACACTACTACAGCCCATGTGACAGGTCGTGAGCTTGATTCAAGAAAAAGCAAAATAAAAAAAAAATATTATTATAAGAGACAACGAATAAAAAAAAATTACAAATCATTTCAATAAATCTACAACGAACTGCTGCATTGTCCTACGTGCACAAAACAAATAAAAATATAACAAAACAAAAAAAAAGAAACAGCAAAAACAGAAACATCAAAATTTGTCAATATTATGAAATTGAATAAGTAAGTGAACAATTTCTATCAATTGGAATTCCAACAAAAAACCTTACACTGAAATTATGAACACCTTACTGAGTTTTCTGTAAGCTCCTTACGGTATTGAAAAATTTCTTGTAACTATTTTTAAAAAAATGAAACTTTTAATAAACTTTTTTTGATTCTATTTTTATATATTTTCTTTTTTTTTCTTTCTTTTGTCCACTAATCTATCTTATATCATAGCTTGCCTTACAGCCTCAGGTTTATGTAGTGCATAAATGTATTTTAAAAGGATTAAAAAAAAAAGAAAAAAAAGAACACAGAATTTTTGCCAGTAAAATAGAAAAAAATAAAAAAAATAAACTCAAGGATTTTCATTCTCTTGTTTCATACACTTTAATACACAATTCCACACCTAAAATACATCAACATACATACCCAATATTTTAATAAATGACATCTACTTACGATTATGTGCTGAAGATACATCCCTTCTTCTACGATTACTAACCAGGTGATTATTACTATTTTGTATAGGATTGTTGTAGTTGTTGTTGTTGATGTTGTTGTTGATGAAATTTCTACTTCTAATATTACCACCATCAATAGAACGTTTTCTTTCATTTTTAACTACTTCTCTACCCATTTCAGTATAGTCATCTTCATAAGGCATCGTTGTGCTATTGCAAGAATAAAAGTAAAATAGTTATAAATTATAATATTTTTTATTTTTATTTTTATTCTTCAATTAAAGTAGACAGAATATAAGAGAAAATTAAACCAATTAAAGTTTCATAAAATAAAAGGATACTCTTATGGGCAGGATATTCCACTGTTAAGTTGTGGATTGAAAGAAATTGAAAATATTTTTTTTAATAAAGTTTTAAATTTTAAGACAGAATGAAAAAGATGAATTCTTAATTTTTGTAGTTTGTTTGGTAAATCGTAAATGATGATATTCTGATTAATTTAAGTGTTGCGAACCGTTAGAAAGCTATGAGCCCAACGTCATTTACGACTGATTAAATATAAAGAAAAGTTATTATAGTCAATATATGAAGTTCATATATCAACAGCATGAAGGTTTAAGTAATTTTTGGATGAATTATTATAATCATCGTTATGAAAATTTTCAAGATCCTGATGAAGAACAGCAAAAAGAAAACTTAGAACAGAGGAATTTTTTATCAATGCCAAGCCAGATTAAAACAAATTCCGATTTGAATCAAAAACCATTAGTATTTTTACAAAATTCGATTTGGTCGGATTCAGCAAAAAATTATGATGACGATGAAAGTTTTTATTCTAATGTTTAATGTAAAAGTGTTTGCAACAAAAAAAATTAAAGGAAATTGATGGTAATGACCAATATGAAAATTATCCATAAATGTTTTAAAATTTCAAGAAAATATTAATGAAATATTGATTGAAAACTTGAAAACCAATCTTTAAATTCTGCACAACAATCAAACTCATATACTAATTTAAATTATGAAAGGAGAGATATTATGCTTAATAATCCGAGCTTATTTAATTATTTGCAACAAAATGTGCAACCAAACGATATATTGAATCTTCTTCTAATTCAGAATATAATGAAGAAATTGCAAATTTGAGCAAAGAAGCAAAACATGAGTTTCAACAAGTTATTTTTCATGAAAGCGACACCCATTCATACAATACATATGAAAAAAATCAAATTTAATCAAAGGAATTATCACCAACCATCACTCTATCCAATCACTCAAGTAAAAGTAGTGCCTTTCTTTAGTATTCAAACATTAAGAAGCAAACTTTTGATAATTGCCCTCAATCTAGTTTGGAAAAAATACAATAACAATTTATCAAGTAGTCATACACCAACTTATGACGAAGAAGAAAATTTACTTACATCTGATCTAACACATTTTCGTCCTATAAAACAGACATATATTGATGGATATGTATTCGATATAAGTAGTTTTTTGGATGAGATTGAATATGAAATATCCCAAAGTGGGTTTTTGTCTTATGTTGATGGAAAATATCTAGAATTTGTTAAACTTGACGATGGAGCAAGTTTTTATGAAGACGATCGAAATTCAATGAAAAACAGCTGCTAAATAATCACGGTTATCAGCCATTAGAAAGCTATGAGCCCAACGTTTCGCAACTACTAGAGTGAATAATTCACGCAACTACTAGAGTGAATAATTATAATTTAATTGGTAATAATAATAATAAATATAATGAAATATAAAATAATGAAAAAAAAAAATAAAATTAAGAGTAAAAAATTGTTATTACTACAACCTGAAAATTTTTGTTGTGAAAATCTAAATAAAAGCAATAATAGCGAAAATGTGTCTCAAAAAATGAATCACAACAAGCTGAAATATATTATAATTTTACAAAGTTAATTGCAGATTTGTTAAAGCCTGGAAATGGTTTACTGCAAAAATCACTTGCAAATATTCTTGGTAAGACAGCCATTCAAGCTGCTAATGTACATGGTCAGATAAATAATAATGATTTAGAAATTATCTATAGTTCTAAAGAACTTGATTCTCAATTTAAACAGATTGAGCAAGATTCTCAATCTAAAAGTTTTTGTAGTATAATATATGGACAGATAATGAACATTTCATTTGGAAACAAAATGAATTAAAACCTTTTAACAATTATTTATCAAAATTCAGTAGTAGCAAGAATAATAATTAGCTTGACACAACTTCTTCAGAATATTAAAATTGGGAGTATTCAAATTTAGCCGATATTTGGATGGAAACAAGAATCACAATTAAATTCTACCCAAAGTTTTATTCAAGGTAATGCAAAGGTGTAATGAAGAATAAAATGTTGAATCGAAAACTTTAAAACATATCAAATATGAATTTTTTGTAGAAAATTTTTGGTATATCTTTTATAAATTTACATCTATATCTATGTTCATTATGATAAGATTTAGATTAGATACGTGTAGAAGTGACCATTTTAATTGCTTCTGGAAAACAATTAGCATTTAATTGTAGAGTTTTGATACCGCCACGATTTATTTGTTGTTGTTGGTTGTTTTAAGGGATAATTCTCTCATTATCACCCTCATAAAGAATTCAGCAGTAGAGATTAAGTCACATTCCCTTTTCGTTTTAAATTTTGAGAGTAACACAAGAATAGTCAACAAAAATCTTAGAAGCTAAAATTCCTATTCTAAACAATTTATAAAACTAAATCCAAAAAATGACCTAATAAAAACTTAAAACAAATAAAATAATATACACAGAGGACTTATGGAGATAATCCAATTACAAAACAACTGGGAAAAGGTGTATCAGCACTGACTTGACTAAATAATTGCTAAACATAAAATAAACTACAAAAAATATTCAAAAATGCTATGATTGACTGTAATTGAAATTGACCATGAACAACCAACTGAATTTACGTGGAGTTGTGTCATATAAACGCAGCTAGCTTTTTTTTTTTTTAGAAACTCTATTTATATTATAAAGTAACTTCGTGTTTCGTGTAATCTATTTTTGTATTAATCTATAATTTTATGTTTTTTTTATGTTCTGGCAGTAACTTGGGTAGAAATACCTTTTCGTAGATTAAGTACGGTACTTAATTTTTTTTTAATTTCACGTGGGCACTAAGATGTTATTCGAATATTTATTTTTCTAGCATATCAATCCATCAAATGTTCAAAACTATTACTATCGTCAGGAACTAAGTCTTCTTAAAAAGCTTAATTCCATTTTATTTAGGCATGTAGTTGGGGCTGCCGACACACTCAGACCGGTGAGGTCCATTGTGATACAACGGAAATTTTCCTCGCGTAGTACCCTACTCGTTGAACCAATTTGAGCTTTTAACGAAGCGGCGGAGGTTTTTGATACCAGTGTTTTCATCATGGAAGATCACTCAGCGAGTCCAAAAAGAAGGCTCCTAAATGGGTTTTCCTTTTATGGTTTCCATTTTATTTAAGTTGTACCAAATTTTATAGTCTAAATTTTTATCATTAATTTAATTGCAATGACAAAGGTAACGGACCAGATCAAAAAACCTATAAATCATTTTGATTTCAACGGGAATCGAACCTGCGAGCTTTCGGTTAAATGGCACGCTCTACCTACCCCACATGACAGGGTTTTTATAGTTATAGATTTAAATAGATGTCCAAATTGTATCCGCAATTACTAAAAAAAACATGTCTCACATCTTTCTATTTAGTAGTCAGATGAAAAAACCCTTAAACTTGCTATATTGGTCGGCTTTGATTTTTGATACGATACGCAAATATATTATTGAGTACATAATCAACAGTATTTTCAGTACTCGATCATCGGTTCTTTAATTATTAAAAATTTCTGTTAAATTTTTTCTAAATTTATTAAAATTTTTAAAACAATAACGTACAACAAGTTTTAATTTGCAAAAATTCGAAACAAGTATTAATCGCTATTTATTTCAAGTCCATTTTAATTTACATTATAATAATCCTTCTTAAAATAGAATATGAACAAGTTTATAAAGAAATCAGATATAGATTGAAAATATACCATAAATTAATATAAATGCTAGTTAACATTTCAAAACATTAAAATTATGAACAAAGCTGTTTAAAGTATTCTGTGCAACTATTTGCAGCAGCGAATACAGTTTAACTTAACGTATAGTGGAGTACCTAACTCCACCAATAATCTGAGTCCAGAGAGGGACAACAAAACAAAAAAATAACGTAAAATAACATCATATGCGAATTTTTATCAAATATTTAATTAGAGCAGTACACAACAACCAAAATCAAACCAATATACGAAATAAATTCATAATTTCAGTGTGATCTAAATTCCAAAGCCATGCTTTCACCTCCTTAAATAATCCAGCACAGTCTCCCATCTCTCTAACATTTTGTTACAATAATTTATATAATCTAGATGCAATAAAATGCAAGAAAAAGGTGCAATAAAAATGAACTTAGAAAATGTTGAATTCTATAAGGTGGAGCATAAGCAACATTTCTACTATTTCTAACTCTAAGGTTTTGCAACAATGAACTTCTGTAATTAAAATAGTACCCGAAAGCAAACTATACTATATAAGAAAACCTTGTTCCTGATAATAAATTTCACTATGATTTTCCACGTTAAAAATTGATAGATTTATGTAATAAATTGAAATAACTGTACTTAATGTGTGTAATTTTACCTAATTTACTGACCACATGATTAACAGAACAAAACAAAAACTGGTTACTACAAAATCGAATTAAATAGAAGCAATTTTTGTATTTTATTTATTTATGTGAAGCTTTAATCAAGCAGTTACAAATAATATTTACTTAAATGTACGTTATAAATTTTAAAAAGTTACCAAAAAAAAGAAATAAAAAAGTTACATTGCTAACGGACCAGCTCAAAAAACAAATTAAACATTTTGCTTTCATCGGGAATCGAATTGAGTAAATTTTATTTTTAAATTCTTAACATAAATTTCTTAATACTAAATGACGGTTTAAAGTGTAGGAGTGAGAGTTGTTTAGTTTGTGTATTTCTGCAGTTGGTTTTTTAATACAGCCTTTGAATGAGAGAAGTCAATTACGGCCTTGTATTTATTTCCCATTATTAACATTCTAATGGGTTCAAATCTACCATAATTAGTTCTATGATGAACCAGTTGGAAAAGATTAACGGATCTAAGTCGAGAATTATTGTGAAAATGAAAATTTTATTAAAACTAGGTGGAGAAATAATGTTACCTTTAACATTTTCAACAACAAAGGTTACATCAGCAATTCCCCTTCTTTTCTGCAGGGTAACCAGATGAATTAAATTTAGAAGATGTTCGAAAAGTGGCAATCGAATCGGATCTTTCCAAGGAAGCTTAAGTAGTGCAAATCTTAAAATCTTTTTTTGAATGATTTCGATTCTTCGTATATGAACATTATAGAATGGACACCATACTTGGCTAGCATATTCCAAGTTAGGTCGAATCAATGTTGTGTACAGAGCTTTTAAAATATATGGATCAGAGAATTCTTTAGACCAACGCTTTATAAGTCCTAACAAGGAATTCGATTTATTTATATTACAGTTGAATTACAGTTGAAGTGTAATTTCAATTCAACTGCAATAATTACAGTTGAAGTGTAATTTCAACGTTAACTTATCGTCGAAGTACTCTCTTAAATCTTTAATGGAATTAACTCTTAACAATAATTCAGCATTAAGTGAATAATTGTAAAAGATTGCTTGGGAACGACGTGTATAGCATATTAAAACACACTTTTTAATATTAAGTAGTAATTTATTATTGTTAGACCAAAGATAGAAAATGTTTAGATCAGTTTGGAGTAGGATTGAGTCATCAATGGACTTTATTTTTTTGAAAATTTTCATATCATCTGCATAAATTTGTAGTTCACTGTTATTAATCACAGATAGAATTGACTGTGACTTCCTTGGGGAACTCCTGAGTTGGCTACGAATGATATCGACGTAAACGTTCTAAGTAAGACATTATAGGATCTGTCAACTATATATGAATTGATCAAGTTTAGAAAAAGTACCGGGAAACCTATAGCTTTCTTAATTTCAGTAATATAATACTGTGAGGCAAAATGTCAAGAGCTTTGCTAAAATCTGTGTAAATGACATCTGTTTGCATTCCTTCCTCCATATTATTAATAAAGTCTGACGTTGCTTCTACCTTCTTTGTATTTTTTTCATATCGAGTTTATTTTTTATAAATCCGTGCTGATTATGTATTAGGAAAGGAGCGCAGTGAGAATAAACAGAGTCAAACACAATTAATTCAAACACTTTAGGAGTTGAGGATAATTTGGCAATGGGACGGTAATTAATTACGTCATCCTTACCATCTTTCTTGTGGGTAGGTTTTTTAAAAGACTTTTTCCAAATTAAAGAAAGGTACCAGATTGAAAGGAAATATTGAATAAAATGGATAGTGAAAAAACGAGTGAACTGGAACACTTGTTTAAGATAGATTCAGGAACCCCATCCGGACCAGGGCGTATATTATTATTAAGATTTGTTAAATATTTTTCTACTAGGTATTCACTAATACGGCAATTTACGAAAGTTGTTTTTGGATAATTATCCAAATGATCAAAGTGAGTGTCATTAGGTGTAAAAATAGAAATGGAATAGGAAGTTGCAAAGAAATCACGGAAAAATTAAGATATAATCTTCGCGTCACTACTAGATTTACCATTAAATTTCAGAAATGTGGGAAATTAATTACTTTTTCGTTTTGATTTGACATAGTTCCAAAACACTTTAGGATTTGTGATGATATCAGATGATACTTTACTAATATAGTTATTATACAGAGCTTGTGATGTTTCTTTAAACTCATCGTATAGATATTTAAAATTACAATAGTTTGCGTTACTGTTGAATTTTAAATATTTACGCCTTGCTTTATTTTTCTTATTTCGAAGTTCTTTGAGATAACCGTTAAAACATGGCGGACAAGCACTGATGTCCTCATTTTTACTTAACGGAACATATTTTAATTTTGATATTGTACTTTATTTCTTGATTTTATGTGAACCCAAAATTGTCAATAATTATAATAGGATTAGAAGGTATTATTTTATGATATTATTCTGTGCAAGTTTCAATATAATCCAGAAATAAAAACTTAGAGTTAAAGTTCAATTTAATTCTGGCTCAGATATTTTACAAATAATTATTTCAGTTCAAATTTAGTTTAGTTAAGTTTAATGTGAAATGAATTAAATAAGATATGCACTGTTAGATTTATTTATTTTACCATGCTGGTCAGCTCAATACAATGAAATTACATAATACATATTTCAATTTTGAATAATTAAAATATAGTAGGGCTGCTCTACACTCCTTATCAATCTAAAACAAGTTATTAAATTTTACTTTAATCGAAATATAATTTTCCACTATCAACAAATAATAAATTTATTTACTCTCTTCAAATTTACAAACAACAATTTAATAACTTTTAATTTCTTTATTCTAAAATTAAAATGACAACTAAATGATAAGGTAAACATTTGAATTTCCATTTTGAATAAATAAATCAGTTTAAAAATCAACTGCCCTAAGTTCCACCTCCGTGATTGTGAATAACATTACTTAAACACTATAAATAATAGTGACATGACACTTAATGCTATTAGAATTTTTGTTTTATTCATTTTTTTTTTTAACTAAATCACATATCATCGCTAAGAAAAGCAAAAATAAAAAAAACAAAATAGGAACAAGGACAAAACTAAAATCAGAACAAAATGAAAAGAAAATTCTAAATATATGTATAAATTCTCTAAAGACATAAATTAAGGATAATTTCAGAATTGACACATACAAAGATGACATCAGACATATCCCTATTAATCATTATTGATTATACTAATTTTTTTTTTGAGGTAGTAAGTAATATTTTCATATTTTAACAGTAAATTTCATTGTCATATAAAATTATATCCAATTCGAAAATAATATTAATTCAGGTCTTATTATTATTATAAATTTTTAATGAAATGAAATAATATTTTTAAATATTTGAATTTTTATGTGAAACACCATCCACCGGGTTTCCAAATTCGATGTACTAGGTGATATGAATTTTTCCAAAACTAAAATTGTGTTCAAAATGTAACTTGGAGTATTTAAAACAGTTGACGGTAAAAATAAATTATTATATAATTATATTAACTGTTATTCTTTAAAATAAAATGGCTTTGAAGAAAATTTTGTTAGTAGAAATACTTAATTTTGGAATCTAATTACTACCAATCTATTTAGAGTTTCTCATATCGAATAACTCGGAATCGGATTCGGCGAATCTTTGTCATGGGATTTGTCGGGATCCATTTCTGAAATTCGCCGAATCCCGATACCCCGAAATTCACTATTAAAATAAATTTTTGATTTTAACAAAAAATATAATTAATTAGAAATCCGTTAGAAATTGTGGTAACTAAAAGTGAGAACTTGACAAATGATCAAATTTGCAAAAAAAAAAATAAAACTTAATAGCTTCTGTTATTGGGATTTTTTTGTCATGATGATGAAAATTGTATTGACATTTCAGAATTCTCCATTATTTTACTTCTAGTTTAACTTTTAAACTATTTAAAATATAAAGTAAAAATACACGTAGATATAAATTTAAATATTTGGTTTAAAAAAAATTACGTTAGTGTAAATAATAAGACATTTAAAATTTAAAATTTTTGAAAATTAGTATGGCCTTGGAAATGGCCTCGAAACTGAAGAAACTAAGATAAATCTGAAATAAAAAAACAAAAAACATCAATGTTAGATTACACTACAACAAGAAAGAGATCGTTAGAAGATATCGTGCCTGTACTAACAGCTTCTGATGGGTATCAATTATAAAGCCATCACTCGATCCAAATTTATTTCTTGAATTAGATCTTGGTTATACTTTACCTAAGAATGAATCCGGGTATAATGATACTTGTCCAAAGTAATTTTGAAAAGAAAAAAAAGAAAACATAATCTTGCTTCAAGATAAACTAAAACAAAATAAATTATTCAGTAACACATTGGACGAATGGACCAGCATTCGTATGAAGAGGTACATCAATATCAATTTACACGATGTTGACACGAAAGGACAAATTAATTTTGGTTTAGATATAGTGTTTGGATCATGTTCAGCATCACTTGATCATTGGTTATATCTAAAAAAAAATTGAAATAAACTGTTATAGCTTCGGCCACCTGTGATCGTTGTAAAATGATGGTCAAATATGAGC
The DNA here is from genome assembly GCA_963942445.1 of Argyra leucocephala. NCBI lineage: Eukaryota > Metazoa > Arthropoda > Insecta > Diptera > Dolichopodidae > Argyra > Argyra leucocephala. The sequence goes on from OZ012678.1 coordinate 112,592,157, forward strand.
GGGAATGTTCTGTACTATGTTAGTTTTGTCTGATAATTGAATTCTCTTTAATAAACTATGTATTTTTTTGTAAATTAAAATTGTGATTTTTTACTGAATATCGGAATCGGATTCGCTGGATCTCAATTTTAAGAATGTGGATGGCGAATTCAAAAAAGACCGGGTTTTAAAAAACTCTAAATCTATTATATCTAACGGTTGAGATTTCATGAACATTAAACTGTACGAATATATTTTGAAATTTCATAATTTTCAAGAAACAATAATTTTTAAAGAAGTTCATATCTTTCCGCACCTCTTGCAAAAAAATTTGTATACTTCAATCACATCGATCACTTTATGCGCAGTGCTTAAAATTAAATTGGTTAAGAATATCCCATTTAAAAATCTACACATTTTAAGAGTTGGTATCCAAGAACCGACAGCTAACTTTTATAAATTATGTAACAGGTGTGTGTCATCCCCAAAAAAAAAATTTACAATACGAAACCAAAAAAACAATTTAACTTGACAAATATATATTTTAATAATAAAAAAAAACGAGGTACATAACGTCAAATACGAAATGTCATTAATCAAGTTCTGTTGAAATGTCAAAAAATAAAACAATACAAATTATTTATAAAGCCTGACAGCTGAAAATTATAAATTAGATTTTATTTGACTTTAGTTATACCTTCGAGTTTAACAAAACGAATAACAGTAAAGTTTTTCCACCTCACTACCTCCGATCCAATAAGAAAACGAAAAAAAAAAAAATAATAATATAAATAAATAAAAATTTTGCTAAAAAATAACCTTTTGACGTTTTGACATTTCACATAATTTATTAGCCAAAGCAAAACAATTCAAAATTTCAAAATTCTACACAAAAAGAAAACAAAAAACCAATTTTTTTTTCTCTTTGCTTTCTTTTTGAATAAATTTACAAAAAAAGGACCTGTTGCAACAGTAAAACATAACTGTAACATTTATGTTCTGAAAACTTTAAATTTTTGGTAATTTTTCTTTTGCATATCGGCTTTTAAAGACATTTCCTAAAAAAGTTTATTTTTAACTTTAAGGAATTTTACCTGAAATAAATCGAAAACGGAAGTGGTGATATCGTCAAATATGGTAGTTAGGTGACAACACTTTAAAAATAAAATTGAAAATTAATTGGAATTTGCATATATTTAAATTACTTCGTAGTGTAACTTTTTAATTAAACTATTTTTGGGAATAGTTCAGGAAAGCTTCTGCGACTGACTTTCATGAAATTTTGTACTGAAAATTGGGTATAATGAACAGCTATGGGAATTCCGGTAAACGCAGTTAGGATAAAAGGACTATGTAATACAATATTATTCTACCAAGATAGCATACAATTTGTTACAGTTAATACTTCTTCGTAATTATTATTGAATTTGTTTGCAGTAAAAACGCATCAATAGCTACATTTGCATACGACACTGCACACTACAATTCTGACTGTTGAGAAATATATAAACGAAGTGTCAAAAAATCTTCAAAGAGGGATAGAGTCGTTAAACTAGCAAAGGACTGGGGTATGAAGCTTAATGAAGAAAAATAAGTTCACATAAATGTTAAAAAGCTGAAAGATGAACCTACTATTATCATTAATAGTACAGCTATAAGGATAGAGAACACAACCAAGTATATATATATGCCACTTGACACTAAACTTAAGTGGAAAGATTATGTAAAAATGAAGAAATAGGAATTAAATATGAAATATCATAAATTGTATTGGCTTATAGGAAGAATGAAATATTGATTTAAATGTTGATAAAACCATCTTGGTTCCAATTTTATCTAAATTGTAATTCAATATGATGTTCAAAAAATTTTAGTCCATTGTAAATATTGTAATTCAATATGATACTAAAAAAATTTTAGTCCATATTTGCCTGGTTTATATGGTATATACTGGCGAAAGGAACATCTGCCGCGAGTTAATGCTAACTGTTCAACTATTGTTAAGTAAGCTGAGGACCTATATGGCTCTCTGATATTTGCCAAAGTTACTGTCAAGAACATAAAAAAAATATGGACAAATCAATAATTCGAATTCCCCTGATAGGCAATGTCATTATAAGCAAACGAAATATCTTAAGAGATACAATAAAAAATGCTAATAGTTATTTAAAGAAAACAAATACGAAGCACAGTTTATCTAAGATTCAGGTTATATATCTTTAAATATTTGAAATAAATATAAATATTTTAATTAACTTACCTTTCCAAAATATTATTATAATTATTATTATCATTATTATTATTATATTTAAAATAGTTATTATCAGTCTGATGATGATATTGTTGTGCACTATTATAATCATTATTATTATTATTTAATTTAATTAAATCACTATTATCCTTGATAATATCAATCACAATTGTTTCTAAAAAATGTTTATCTAACAATAATTCATTACGTAAATTTTCTCTAAATTTTAAATTAAATCCAGATGATGGTGATGATGTTGTTGTTGTTTGTTTTTTTAATGTTGATTCTAATAAAATTTTTGAATTTGTTGTTGCTTGCATTGTATTTTGTACATATATTGAATATAACCATATTCCTTGAGTTAATATACAAACAAATAATGTTGCCATTAATATATAAATAACAGTAAATGATTTTGTTAAAGATTTTAATTTTTTTTCTAATAATAAATTTTCATTTAAATAATAACTATTATTATTATCATAATTTATGACTTCTGTTTTATTAAATTTTGTTGATTTTGATTTTCCTGATAAATTTTCATTTTTTTTTGTATTTATTGGTAATTTCATTGATATTGATGAGGCTAATGATGATGTTATTTGATTTGAATTATTTTGTCCATTTGCATAAAAATGTAATTTTGTTTGTTTTCTTTTACATTTTGAATTACATTGACATTTACATTGACATTGATTATCAATAATATTTGTATTTTCAGTTGTAGTTGCAGTTGTAGTTGCAGGTGTATCAATTGATGCAATTAATAAAGTATTATTATCAGTATTGGCAAGACTTAAGATATTTTTATGACAATCCATTTCATTGAAATTTTTTACATGAATATTTGGTGGTTTTTTTGTAGTTAATGCTAATAAATCTTTTTGTTGTTGTTGTTTCAATGATGAATTTAATGATGATGATGATGAAGATGAAAGTGATGTTTTATTGGTTTTAATTGATGTTTTTGATGGTGATGACATAATAGTACCATTATTTAATATTAATGTTGTTGGTGATGATAATGATACTGATGGTGATGATGATGATGATGACGATGTTGTTGATAATGATGATGATAATTCTTTAATTTTTTTTTCTTCTGTTTTTGCATTATTCCACATTTGGCTAAATATAGCTAAAAACATTCCACAAGTTTTTTTTTAATTAATTTTTTGATTTTATTTTATTTAAATTGTTATTCGATGAGCTTTGCAAATTTTTATTTTTAAATTCTCATTGCACTGACAAAATTTTTATTTTCTATCAGAATTTATTGATTGTTGTTACTATTGATTTACATCTTTGTAACTAGAGAATCTGAAAATAAAATTTTTTGAAAAAAATTAATTATGATTGATTTGTAAGGATTTATTTTTTAAAAATTTGAATAAAATTTGAATAAAATAATAATATAAACTTAGAACATTCATAGTAATTGTTCCATACAAATAATTTATAGTACAGATGTAGATACAGATTCTATACATAAATTTAATAACGAATCTTTTTAGAGTAATCAATCTTTATAGAATAATAAATTTGCATATAAATAACATATAAGGCATTAAAAATTGGTAAGGGCTGATTGGAAAGCCAATAAGTAAAGACCGTTTATTACTACAGTGTTGTAATTATTAATAATGGGATTAGAAAAGTTTAAATAAAGTTTAATAACTGAAAATAAAAAACAATATTAATAAAACCAAATTTTTAAATATTTCATAAACTCAATGAAACAACTTACAAGTCAATAAAATTCTATAACTACATCAAAATTGTATCAAAATGATTAAATACATAAAATTGTATTTGACAATTAATTTAAATAGAAAGATCGCAATGTATGTAGCATATAGGTACTTAAAATAATAAGAAAAAATAAGTACCTATGTATGTAACGAGAAAAATACTAGTATTTATTGAATAGAATAGAAAAAAGCGACAAATTTTTAGTAATTGTTCCGATTTTAAAATGTGTAATATATACATTGATAAAATATATGATGAATACAGTAGGTAAAAAATAAATAAAAACTTTACTTTGTTTTAATTAGTATAGACTTTTCAAAAATATAATATTATCTATTTTCTAATTAAGTTGATTTTTCCAATTAATTTAATTTTATAAATATTATCAACATACTAACTAAAATTTTTTTAAAATTTATTTTGATTTGTTAGTGGAACTATATTGTCTTATATTATCTTATTCACGCTACGCTTAATAACATGTTATGAATGTGTCAGGGGAGCATTGACAATATTTCGCAACACTTTGTTTTGGAATGTTTGGATATATGTGGTTACCGTTTGCCCAGACTGGCTTAAAGATTTTAGATCAAAACTTTGTTATACGTCGAAAACGTAGATGTTCGCCCAATTAGCCAATACACTTGATTGTATTTCAGTTCTAAAGTAAATACTTATTTTTAAAAATAATCAAATAATTTCTCTTATTTAGATAAAAAGCTATAGAATTCATTTTGATAAAGATTTTTTAACTTTTTATTTTCTTAAACTATTTTGAAACAACTTTTACATAAATTTAAACGTAAAATTAAAACTATTTCTAGTGTGAATACCCATTTCTATAACATGTTATACGAAATCGATAACATATACTATATACTTACTATAGTAACTATAGTATAGCTTAAAGTTTATAATTGGTGTAGACATAATTACGAAGATCAATGTTTTATCGGAAAATTTAGTTTTCTTAAAAATAACAAAAAATAATAATTCAAGTATCAACCCACCATTTGTTCAATTTCGAATTCGGGTGTGCTAATTAATAATTCCACTTAATCTTTTATAACTTCATTTTGTCATGAATATTCAACAAATAATCGTTTTAATTATTTAAGATATCCATATAAAATCTCTTGATAAAATCTTGAAAATGATCTCTTCATAAAATATAAATCGAGATCACCAAAAAAATGTTACATAACAATAAAAAAGTAATAAACTAAATCTTAGTCCCCAATATATCAACGTAATCTTAAATTTTGTTCATTTCATTTATTTTATTACATTGTATTATTTTTAATTATTATAATTTTATCTTTAATATATGTACTTATAAATTATTTAACATCGTAATTACTCAATTCTAATATTAATTTCAATATACATATTTTAGATGTATGTATATGTAACTGGAATAGTAATAATTTAATAATTTCACAAAAGTTATAATTTAAATTATTACTACACTAAAAATTATGCATATTAAGTATTCCTAATTTGTGTTATTTGCAATAAATTGTAAAAACTAATTGCTTTGATATGTCAATGTGTCAACTTAAAAATTAAAAAACATATTAAAAAATTTCCATATTTGACAGATAAAATAGAAATGTAATTAAAATTGAAAAAAAAAAAATAATAATTTCAAGTTAAATTTGTCACCAAAATACAAATTGACGATAATATCATAATTGAAGTTAGAGAAATCGACTAAGGTTAGTAAATTTCTTGAATTATTTTTAACACGTTCCAAATTATTTCATTAAAGCTTATTATTTTCGTTACCTTTAAGCTTGTTTTTTGAGCTATCTTAAGCATATTTAATTTTATGAGATTATAACAAAAATTAAAATTTTACTCTGATTGTCTAACATAATGTTTATTCTGAAATTTTCATTAAGTCCATATAATTTCTATAACAAAACTTGTATGGTTGAATGTAATTTTAAATGTTAAGCTAATATTACATATACTACGGAATTTTTCTATTTTGTTTTTTTTTTTACGTAAAAAAAATCGACTTTAATAATTGTTACATTTTATGATTCAACATTAGAATGTCGGATTTTTGAGACTAAATTTAAAGAATAAAAAACTCTTATCAATAGTAAGAATTAATTACTCATTTCATAGGTAATAATTCATACTTGAATTGAACTCATTTCAAACAGAAAATTATTTACTAGATTACTAGATTTAACATTTTAGGTTACACTTAAACTCTTTGCACTCAGTGTTTATATATGATAATTAGCTTTAACATTACTTGTGTTTATAATGCTACTTTAAAATCAAAATATTATAAGCCGAGAGCATTGTGCTTGTAATTGGTTATACTTTAAATTCTGGTCAATTAATTATAATAATATTTTTTTATTTATTTCTTTTAGTTACTCTGATGAGTTTTTATAAGTATATAATGCAGATAAAATTATGATATTGTTAATCTAATAACATACTTACTTAGCTTACAACTAAATCATTTCAATTAGATAAAAATATGTAAACTTAAAAAACTTAATTAAAATAATAATAATTTTATACGATTATAATAATGAATTATCGTATTGATTAAATTTTAATTTTTTTTATATATATGTATGTAGATATTAATCATATATATATTACCATATTACTACAAATAAATTGTGAGCTCTGAATACATTTTATGAATGCATATTATTGAATACATTACTAAATAATAAATAAAAAAAATATTTAATAGATATAATATTATTATTCTTTTTATTATTTAGCATTACTTTTAATTATTTTGTATTATCTTAAATTAATTTGCATTACTTTTCCCTATTTTGCATTCTCTTGTGTTGCTTTGCATTACTTTGCGTTTCTTAAATTGTTCTGAATTGTTCTAAAAATATGAAAATATCAAATTCATTACTATAACAATAGTTTAATAATGAAAAATTCTAATTAGAAAAATAATTTAAAGTGGTTGAAAATAAATAATTCGTTGAAAATAAAAATAGAGACTTCAATATCGCCCTAAAGCTTGCTAAATTAAATAATTAGTTAAACATATACTAGACTCATTCAAAGTTAATTTCCAAACATTTGGGTATCAACTTTAGAGAGTGCAAATATTAACCAAAAATCTGTTACCGGTAATTCGGTAATGTAAAATTTCCATACTGATTTGATCTAATTTTCATTACATCGTTGTTTGTGTATATAATACGGTAAATGTGATAAATCCGGTAATTATTAAAAAAAAAGGTCATCATTTTATTAATAACCTCATATTTGATAAATGTGATAAATAAGTAGAATTTATTACATTTACCTGTAATTATTAATAATTACGTGTATGGATTGGTATATGTGATTAAAATTAAAACTATTTCTTGTCATTCGGGAAGAACTTTTATGACATTTGGAATTACACTTGATATTTGACTTTTTACATTTGCAGCGGTTTGAATTATAACCGAATTCACAATTACAGTATTGAAATACTTGACCACCTAGATTTGTATTTATTGATTTTTAAAGTCGGTGACTGCCGTCCCCAAACTTATTTATTGAAACCCTGTTTTCTCAGACGGCAAGCATTTAGTGAAACTTAACATCTTTTTGAAATATTTAGTCTCAACTTGCGGACCTTAATTATTAATAATCTTTTTTCAGTATTTTTCAATTTAAACACGTGATATAGCGTTTTGGTTTCAATTCCTGGGACCACGGACCTATTACCTTCATCCCATTTAACAGTCTTTGTAATGATGACAACAAAAACAAAAATGTTCAGACCTTTGGTCCACAATTCCGGACCGTTGGACCTATCCAAAAAACTTTTAAAAATTATTTATAATATTTACTACATTTACTTAAGATGGGTGGGAATTTTTAATAATTACCGATTTATGTGACTTTAACCTTTCTATTTAGTTATTATTAATATTGACCGGTTAATTTTAATAATAACCAATTTACTACTTTAACTGCAACATAATATATACTAATACCAATTATGTTTAAATTTGATACAAATCTGTTTGTCTATTGAAATATGATCTCAAAAAGCATTAATTATTAATTCTTTTATCACTTAATTGGCTTCGAATTTTTATACAAAATATTCCAGCTGAGGAAAATGCTCTTTCTGAATTAAACCAATTGTAAATATTTTACCCGGCTCTTTTTATAATTAAATTAAAACAATTTTCCTACGAAGTACCCTAGTTCAAACTTTGTTATTTTGTACTACAGCAGTTGCATCCTTTTGTTTTAAATTTTTATTTGAATTTTCTTTTATTTTTAAAAATAATCTTTTGTTGTTATATAACTTCGCCACTGGGTCTCTTTCTGAATCTCCTTCAGTTAAGGTAAACTAATCGTGTTCACAGACAGTTTCGATCAAGTCGTCAGAACTATGAAGGCGTTCTATCAAATTTATAATTAATTTTGTAAATGTAGCTTTATTTATAATATTCAAAATATTATAATTGCCGAACCATTGTCTGAATTGTTGGACAAAATTTTGTTTGGATAAAACAAAAGTTGCAGAACATCGGTGCAATTGGAACTTTAATTTTACTTATTGATGAACCAATTGTTTTGCTTTGCGAGCTCATCCAACATAAATTTTAATGCCAAGTCAGGACTAAATAAATTTGCAACTTCACAACAAAGTGATTCAGCAACCAATTTAATTGGTTGTAATGTTGCGATAATATTAGATACCAAAGAAAGTTCATCTTCTAAAATTTAATGTACGAATTAGATCGACAAAACTTCGTTCGAATTTTCTGACACAGCTTTTTAACTAATAAAAGCATTCGAGCTTTATGAACAAAACTGTCAGACTTACTGGTGAAGGAGAAATATTTACCAGTAATACCTTTAGTGATTTTTAAAACCGTTTACCGACAACTAGTATTGTACTCTCAAATCAGTTTTAATTTTACAATTTTTTGTTAAATTTGTAATTAATATATTTTACAGTACACAACTTTTACAATATAATTAAATAAAATTTACGTTTAAAATCTAGTTTAAATTTTGTACTTAATAGGATTAATTTTGTATAAGTTAGTTTTAAGAATATAAATTGTATTTATAAAATGAATTATATTAATTTTATAGTATTTAAGAATTAACTTAACATATTTTGTAAAAATAATTACAACTAAGCTTAATTATAAGAACCAACATTCCGGTTGGGAAAATAACTTAAAGTTAACCTACAGATTTACCTGTAAGCTCGTTGATTAATAAATTAAATTAAATAAACAGATAGAAAGAGTGTGCTAACTTTGAAACATCGTTATAAGAAGTTAGACTAAAGGTAATTAATCATTTATTTATTTCTAAATTCAAAATTTTCAATACTTTTTAATTTTACTAATTTTTCATTATCTGTAATACTTTTTCACTTTCACCTTTTTTCAGCTTTATATCCTTTATATCAACCTTATATTATTTCGTCGTTATGTTTGGATATTGTTTCTATAATTAAAACGGATGACCCTTTATTTTTTTATTGATTCAACTTTTGTTTAGTTTGGGTTGTTGTGTAATTTTTAATTAATTAAATTATGATTTTTGTTTTTTATGAATTGATCTGAGTCACGAGGTTTAATCTACAGAAATTCGTTTTTCATTACACAAATCGAATTATGATACATATACTAAATTATTTTTACGTACGGTAGTAGCCGCACATAACTTTGTTACGTACGCTAAAAATATGTTTTAACATATTTAGTGTCATGTAAGCAACGTTGGCATTAATTTTTTTTCCGAAAATAGAAACTTGAGATTTCTTACATACCACCACAAAAAACGTAATGTTTATATTTTCCGAATAAAATTAACGTCAATGTTGCTTATGTGTTGAAACGCCTCTTTAACGAACGTAAAAAAGTTACATAAAACTACTCCTGACCTCGTCAATTTGATAGTTTTTGACAGACAGTTAAAAATAGGTTAGCATTTACTTAAAGTATGTAAATTTAATTCAAAATTTGTCAGCAACTACACAGTTCTGATAAATTTTCGTTCATTACAATCTTTATCTTATTTTCTATCTCTATGTAATCAGACTTGTATTAATTTAATTATTTTTACTTTTATATATTTTATTTAAAAAAAAATTTTGCAACTTACAAATCTGATTTTAAAATGTGGTGACCACAATAGAGTTACAATAAAGTTTTATATGATAATTATAAAACTATTTTAAAGTCTCTAATGACCACAAAAAAAATTAAATCAGAATAGACAATAACTAATATTTATTTTATTTAGAAAAAAAATATAATACATAGTTATTACGGTAAATAAATAAAACCGAGAATCGCAGTTAACACTAATAAAAATTTTCTTCATTTGGTAACAAAAAAAACAATTACAATTTTTGCAAATACAAAATTTTTTAACTTTAAATTTACACGCTAATTAAATCGCATCGTTAATTTCCAGTTAAAGAAAACAATATTCTTTAATTCAACTCTAACTAATTTAACCTTGTAAAATCAAAACAAAAAACAAAAATATAAATAAAAGACAAAATATAAGGAAAACTATTTTAATTTTTTGCCTATGATTTACGAGTAAAAGCTTTGTTTACATCAATATTTTTCAAATTTCTTACAAATTCAATTCATAAAACAAAATTCTTTATTAAAAAACAATTTATTTATTTGAATTTGAAATTATTTGAAATTACGTCATAAAACAAACATATTTTTTTAACTTATTCTGAAATTTCAATTAAACAATTTTTTTATGTTCAAATTCACCGACATTTTCGTCACATAAAAAATAAAAACAATAATATACGCATTTTTTTTTTATTATCGACTATATGAATTGTAAATTAATTAACATTAAAAATCAATTCATTTAAAATTCTATAAACGAAACGTTTTGAATTAATTTTTTTTTTTTTCGATTTGAGTCTTTACCGCGTCAAGCGTACTTAAAAAATTTTAAACAATCTATTCATTAGAATTTGTTTAAAAATAAAATAATAAAAACAAAAAAAAATGTGGTTGACCATAATGTATGCTTAAATATAGACACTTCAATTACAGGTAACAGAATAAAAAAAATATAATATTTTTTTTATAGCTTGAACAAGTATGAGTCAATGGATTTATATTGAAGTACGAGTGATTATAACCAAATTGATGCATTGTATTGCAATACGAAAATATCGTATTGAAATAATATTAATGTAAATGCACTGCAATTGGTTTAATGTGAAGAGTACTTAAAAACTATTTCCTATTTTAGTTGTTATTGTTATGTGTTCGTAACAAATCCATAAATTTTCAATTTTGTATAATAGAATTATTAAATAAGAGAATATTTATAATTAAATAAGTATTAAAACTCTAGATATATGTTCGGTTGTTATACCATCATCAGAAGACTAACAGTGTAAAATATAGCATCATCAGTTTTCTGATTGTGATGAAATTTGTGAAACATACGTAGAATTTTAATATTTATTTAATTTGAATAATGTTTCACCTAGAGCCTACAACCTAAAAAAAAAATTTATAATTTAACTATATACTTTTTTATATTAGTTCAACAGTATACTCCTCTCTATTGAGCTTCTGAATTGACTCAGAAATTTTCTTCTTTCATCATACAGGATTTATCGAATACTTTAATTTGTTTTAATTTCTCGATTTCAGGGGCAGTAGGAAATCAACAGGTCTTATCGAATACATTAATTTGTTTTATCCGTAGTTACTGCAGCTATACAAGCAATTTGATTTCATCAGAACTACCTGTGTTAGCAGGAACATATTACCATATGCTTCCTATACCATATACTTCCTATACCATATGCTTCCTATACACAGATAACTTAAAAACATTTTTCTTTAATGCCATAGAGCGTTAACATGCTATTCTATCATAGATTCATATTGATTTTTTGCTATTGAGAAGTATATATTCTTATTCACTCAGGCTTTGGGATAATTTTTCATATTGTTGCACAAGTGTGGAAGAAATCAAACTTTTGGTTCATTAGAAATAATTTATGCTGTATCAGTTAATTAAAAGAATCCAACCTATCGAAGTATAGTATTATAATATCAAATAATCAATTTGGAGTTATAAGAAACCATTTAACAATAAATCAAGTACACCGAATAACCAATATTATTGAGCAATCATTAAAAAAAACAAAATGTATGTTAGTCAGTGTTTTTAGATGTTACACAAGTTTTCGATAAAGTATGAAATGCCCGATATATAATATATCACATGCCAAAGTTATTTTTAATTAATCAGCTCATATATATAAATACATAAATACATATCATATACATACATATTATTCAGGATCAAACAAAAGGAGAAATCTAATCATTAAGATATATTAAAGATGGTGTGTACCATAAGGTAGCAATTTACTGTTAAATTTTGTATTTACTGTGCCCAAGCGATATACCCCAATTGGAAACCGTTACAATAACAACACTTGCGAATGATACTGCGATTAAAGCAGTAAATCAAATGTTGTGTTTAGTAAACTGTTTTAGGACGTTCTAGAGTAAAAAAGAACGTGTTTTTTTCCATTAGTTTCCGTTACTTGTTCTTTAAGGTTCTAAAGTGTTTGACAGTTAACTGTCATTGTCCAAAACTGTTCTAACCGATTCTATTCTAAATCTACTGAACACTACTAAAATATAAAAGAGACTTTAAAATTAAAATTTATTTACTACTACTATCACAATGAAACTATAGTATTATACTATCAAGCTGTTTATGAGCTCACAGGCTTATAATGAGTTGACATTTCAGCCGTAACCAGCAGCTGATTTACAAATAATCTAATCACTGGAAAATAAGTAGCTGATCGGTTACATGTTTGCTTTTTTTTTTTTTTCAAAATCTGACTATCAATTTTTGAAAAAATAACCAAAATTTAACATGCCATGTACTATTTGAATTTATTTTATTATATTTCAAGTATTTTAAAAATATGTTGACATTTTTAAATTTTTTTTTTTGTTATATCTACTTTTTTTACGCAATGTTTTTTTTAAATGCAGCCATTTTTTAATTCTAATAACTAGCACGAAAATTAAAGCTTTCCTATATTTTTCATGCTTCGCATATTCACCTAAAGTATTAAATTAACTTTGAGCTTTCTATTGCTATTCAAAGTTGGATGTCAATATTAAAATGATCTAATTGTGTTATATTCCACATTTTTTTAATAGCTTTATACAAAAAAAAAATGGCCAAACTAAAACTATCATTAAGAAAGACATTCTACAAAAAACTTTTGAATCTTTACAGCTATAGTGATAAAAAAAAGAGACATTTGAGGTACCATATTATAACACATCAAAAAATTAAATTAGAAGACGACTATCGTGGTATAGTAGTTATATGATCCAACTACTATACCACAAAATTATGCGCTCGAATTCCATTTGTGCGAAATTGTAAAAAAATTGTTAACACAATTAATGAGTTGAATAGATAAAAATCAGTATGCAATCAGATTCTGTATGCAAAAAAAAATAAGCTAAAACTAGTTTAATTTTTGAGCCAGTAAATTGTTACTTTACAGCCTCATATTAAAAAACAAAAAAGCATAACAAATAAAGCTAACACACGGAAAAATTTTATTTATCGAATGAGATCTCATTCTCTGAGCAAATACTCCAAGCTTAAGCTCAACCTCAATTTTTCTTTCTTTATTTCGTTTACACTGACTTGTGTTCAAACTGAATTTCACATGCATTCAACCAAATAAATTGCTCTTTTATTTAGAATTCAAAAGTCTAACCCCTATATCAGACTGAACGCCAGCCATAACGCAGCTATCAAATTTTATTGAATACAATTAAAACGTGAGAACGTCAAGTGATTTTACGAAAAATATATTTAAATTTTCAAGTTGAAATCTTAATCATGATTCTATCTCAGAAATGTTAGAACTGAATTGTCATATTTGAGGTGGTGAAGATGTTAAAGTGAAAAGTGAACAAACTTTTGTATGGTGGCTGTCTTTACTATTTGGAGCTACTTGTATTTGTATTGGTTTTCATATGTTTTAACTTTGAAAGAAGTCCTGTATGGAGTCTGCTTTCATTCTGTTTGTGGTGTAAGCAATACAAATAAAAAAAGTATGTGCACTTAATAATTAACTTTTCAGAACATAATTATGGAAAATCTTATTTTATTAGTCTAGCCGACTAAGGACTTAAAATTTATTGAATTTTAAAATTTAATCGGCGTTGATTTTAAAATCATTTTATAATTTTTAAAAAAGTATTTCCGATTTTGTTTTTTTAGCTTATGCAGGTTTAGTTCTCATATTATTTTCTTATCACTCAAACCTCAGTTAAGTTTATTGTAATTCTACAGATTAGATAAAATTTGTTTTCAAGAACTTAAATTTAAAATTTCTGAATGTCATTTATTTTGCATTCGGTTTCCATAACCTACCTTATCATAATATGAGAATTATAATAATAGGGATTAATTAAAAATTATTTGAAATATCCGAAAAAAATTTATGATTTCAAAAATTACGTGAAAAAAATTATGAACAAAATAATGAAATAATTAAAATAAAATAAAATTAAATTTAATTCTATTTATTATTGTTAAATATTTTTTAATTATTAAAATTTATTTTGGTACAAATTCGACACTTCTTAATCCTTTCTGTATGCCGCATAAATTATTTAAATGATCTAAGAAAATATTTTATTATTTTTGTATATTCTGTAAATTACGTGACAAATACAATTCGATAAATTTTATTTTGGATAAAACTACAATCCATAAGTAGTTAGCTATGGTGTATCAAAGCTAATTATTTTTTGTAGCTTATGTTGTATACTCTACGTTTTATTTATTGCAAGATTTTGAAAATAAGAATATTTACTTGTTAAAAAACAACAAGATAGCTATCACTCTAGAAACATTAGGAACTGGAAAACACACAGCCACTATAAACCTTAAGTAGACTCATAACAGTCCGCTGGCATATTACTTAATTCAATAATAAACTCAAATTCCACATAGGTGGAATTTGAGTTTATGGAAACAGGTAAACTTTGGTATAAAATTGACATGTAAAACTTTCATAGGAGTTAAACCAGAAATTGATAAAGTAAAAGTAAGAAATTCTTTGTGGGCTTGCTTTCTTCCAACATTTCTAAAAATTTGTTTTATCAATTTATAATTTACCTAATGATGAAGATTAAAATTTTGATTTTATTATTGTGATTATGATATCATCATTAAGTTGACATGTTTAGCAATTGTTATTTTAATTAAAAAATATTTTAAAAAACTATGATTACATACGTGTGGATTTTGATTATTGACGATGATGAAAGTTGAATTTTGTAGAGAAAATTTTTATTTTTTTATTATTTTTTCTGTCGTATAAAAGATCAGAACGACGCATATTAAATAGATCTACAAAAGTAAAAAGATCGCAAAACAAAATCTTAAAAATAATATTTGATACAAATTTAATTATTTAATTATATATTTCAGTCAACAAAGTTTAATCAAAGCTTAAAATTTTGTATTACACTGGTCTCGGTGAGAACTTTATAGATATATGAATATTTAATAGATACTGGTGAATGCCCTGTGCAATTGCACAGAAATAGTTCATTCAGACAATTTGATTATTATTATTATTATTTTTATTTTATTTATTGCCTTAATGTATTTGTACAATATGTTATTTTCATATATTTTAATTCTATATTTCAACAGCTTATATTACTGGAATATTTACACCTTTGATTTGGAATTATTTAGACTAACCTGTGTTAAATATTTAGAATAAATTCAATTAGCAAAGGACGAATTGGCAAGTAAAAACCTTTAATTAATTATTTTATGCTAATATAAAACCTAATGTAAGCCTAACCTAAATCTTAACTAACGTCTATTGTTTAAAACAATTAATTCATCAGATTTGGTTCTTTATACCAGAGCATGCGTATTGCGTATCCGCTTTTTACGAGGGGAAGGAGCTGTTATTTTAAAATTTAAAAAAAATTTTATCAACTAAATCGAGGGTGCTTTATCGAATGGTGATATTTTGAACTTCCGGAAAGAACCGGAAAAGGGTATTTTAAGCCCAAAAATCGCCGAAATCGAGATTTTCAAATAGGAAAGGGTATTTTTTTTTGCAAATTCGGATTCTACGACAAAAAATAAGAAACTTATGTTAAACGATTTTTTTTTTGTTTTCCCATTATTTCTTTAAAATAAAAATAAAATAAAATGTTATCTCATATTATCTTTAAAATTAATAAAAATAAAACAAAAATCCACCATATTTGCCTCTGGTAATCATTTTTATAAATAAATTTGTTTTTCATATTTCTTATTTCAGTTTTGGGTTCCTGCAAAATTTAAATTAAAAACAAAAAAAAAACAAAAAAAAAATCAAAAAAAATTTTTCTTTACAAAAGTTTCTTATTTTTTGACGTAGAATCCAAATTTGTATAAAAAAGTACACCTTCCCATTTAAAAATCTCGATTTCGCCGATTTTTGGTCTTAAAAGCTCTTTTCCGGTCCTTCCCGGAAGTTTAAAATATCACCAATCGATAGAGCACCCTCGATTTAGTTGATAACATTCTTTTTAAGTTTTAAAATAACGGCTCCTTCCCCTCGTAAAAATCTAATACACATGCTCTGGAACACCCGGTATAATCAAAAAAATTTCGCCAGTATTAAAGACAGTTATTAATTTAAACGGACTAAGATAGTGTAGTGGTTATGTTATCCACTTTGTTATAATATGTAATAATAAAAGGATATTTTCGAGTTCGAATACCGCTCATGTCATGAATATAGGGCATACAAAGTTATTCAATTATTCTTTGAAATTAATTTGGAATACATGTTCGTTGTCATTTAAAATAAAATGGAACTTTGCTATTATGAAGGCAAAGTTTTACTTTACAATAGATGTAGTTTTCCACATTTAAATTAACTGCTGTATCAAAAATTAGAAAAAAAATGTT
This sequence comes from Argyra leucocephala, assembly GCA_963942445.1. NCBI lineage: Eukaryota > Metazoa > Arthropoda > Insecta > Diptera > Dolichopodidae > Argyra > Argyra leucocephala. The sequence goes on from OZ012678.1 coordinate 112,609,147, forward strand.
GTTGTCAATGTTATTGTCTATGCCATTTTGTAGATATTATTGTAAATACCAATCCCTTGAAACAGGATGGCAATCGTTCAGTCTTGAAATTATAAAAATAAACAATATGATCATTTTATTTATCCCATATTTTTTTACTTCTTTAGAGAGCAAATTTATCTGTACTTTTGTATTACCTATGTACCTCAGACCATTAACAATTCATTTTTAAATATTTAACAACCCCATGATTAAATGCCGTAAAATATACAATTGTGTATATTAGTTATTACTTATATTTTTTATTTGTCGATTGTTGGTATTTAATTTAAAACGTTTTTTTATTTTTGGTTTGTGGAATGTGTTGGAAAACTATTTTAAATGTTTTAAGTGTTCACCCTTTTAAATGTTCACCCTTTTGCATGTTTTTATTTTTGGTCAAAAACACTTGCCAAAATTGTTCAAACTTGCTAAAATTTTAATATTTTTGTGGTGTAATTAATTTACTATTCAACTATTCTTGCTTTTTACTCCCCACGTCGTTCATCTCGTATATTATATATATAAAATAAATTAATAAATATAGGAATACGCAGTATACCTATTGATTATCAAACTGTAAGATATAAACTATTAGCTGTATATTTTTTTTTTACAAGCCTGTCGAGGTATCAAATCTTTTCCGAGACAAGATATAGCTTTAGCGAGCAAATTAAAAAAACAAATGGATAATAATCATATAATGACCTCATTACTATATAGTTTGTAAGATATGAATAAGCCTTCAGAATCAAAATTGTTCATCTGTAAAATATTGTAAATTACGTTTTGAAATATTCAATAAATCCAGCTAGAAAAATATCAAAACTATCAGTTAGAAACAGATTAAAAACTATGCTGACTAGAAAATATGATGTCAAAAAATTCAATCATCTATTAAAACAGTTTATTGAATAATACGAAATCGCAATACAATATACTTAAAATACTTCATTATGAAATTATTGCAATACTGAGCTTTTAAAAATTAAAATTCTTTGTCTTGCTAATTATTTCCATTATTTTTCAATAATTTTTGTTTTTTAAAACTTTTATAATGAGAATACTACTCCCCAATTATAATTTTGCTGCAATTAAAATTATTTTCTCATTTAAAATAGACTAAACGTGCAATGAAATAATAATTAAGCTTAAAATTTGAAAATTTAATTATTTCAATTTACAAGATTAGATAAAATATTTTATTGCAGTTGATTAGAACAGAAATTTTACTACTGGAATTTTCAAAAATAAATATAAAAAAAATTTTTATGAACTCAACACGAAACACCATTAAAAATGATATATAAATAGATTTTTCAAAAAGCAAAAACCAAAAAAAAACAAATGTAATCAGTGTACTATCGAAAAAATAAGATAATAAAAATAAAAATTTTCAAAATGCTTAATTCTTGGAATGAATTTGGAATTCCCTACTGATTACTATTACAAAATATTGAATTTTATTATTCGAGTTAAAAAAGTTGTTGTACAAAAGTTAATCCTTTCAATACATTGTTCTTTTTGTTTATTTTTTTATTGTCTAAATTTAGAATTTTCCAAGATTTTATTTTCAATAATGGCAATGCAATTTTAATTAAATTAAAGAGTTATCCTGGAGTTTTATTATAATGATAAGTATTATAATGATAATAGGTGATCATCACACGAAGGAGTGTGTTAAAGAACAAGTTATTAAATGTATTAACTGTGTGTGAGCTAATTCCAAATTAAAACTAGGGCTATATGAAAATCATACCACGTTTGATAGTCTTTGCCCTGTTTTCAATAATAGGTTGGATTCTAAAAGAAGGAGAATTGGCTATAATAATAATCATGATGGATGGTAATGTTATGTTTGTTGATTACGTTTGGATGGTAATGTTATGTTTGTTGTACCTTGTTGTAAATTTAGTAATAATTTTTGTGAAAGTGTTTTCCAAAACCCGGTTTTGACTAATTGTTTTTCTTTAATTAATCAAAACATTCGTAGTATGCGTGCTAATTTTGATGCTTTTATTACTTATCTGAATTCATTGTCGAATAAGCTACATTTTATTTTTTTAACTGAGACATGGATCTATGATTGTGAAGCTTCGCTTTATTGTATTTCTGGGCACGATCAATATTTTTGCTGCAACAATTCATATGCTGCTGGTGGTATTTTTATTTTTGCAAAAAATAATATTCAGTGTAGTACAGATATTCTCTCATTTAGGAGTGCAGATGTTCTCAAAATCAATTGTGTTGTTGAAAATTGTAAATTTAGTTTTGTTTGTATTTATAGATTTAATAGTATTAAATTTGATGTGTTCTTGGATGAGTTATCAACTTTTTTAATCTCTGAGCGAGCTCATAATTTGATAATTTTAGGCGATATTAACTTGGATATCTTATCTGAATCGAATAATGCTATAGCCTATTTAAACTTAATGTCTAGCTTTGGTCTTGAGTCGTGTATAAACTGTCCTACACGGGTTTCCAATATATCTTCCACTTGTATTGACCACATTTTTGTTAGACTTATGTTATCCAGTGACATAGATTTACTTAGCTCTTGTATAGATCAAGGCATTTCAGATCATTCAATGTGCTACCTATTTCTTCGGAATTTAAATTCTTCACCTAGGTATACAAGAAATCTGAACTCTGATATATCTTCTTACTCAAAAATAAATTTTGTGGAACTTAATTCTCAGCTCAGATTTGAGACCTGGGATGATATTTTTGATGAATTAAACCCCTCCATAGGCTTCGATTTATTTATAAGTAAGTTGAAATATTATCTCAACTCTTCCACTGTAGTTACGATGCGAAAAAGGAAAAAAAACTTGCTGCCTTTAAAGCCATGGATGAATTCGAGTCTACTTAAACTCATTGAAAAAAAAAGAAATTACTTAAATCATGCAACAAGTTTCCCAATAAGTCTAGCCTAAAAAGAAAATATTTAAAATTTTCAAAACTTCTCAGGAAAAAAATTCAGGAAATTAAAGAAGAATTTTACATAAAACAATTGTCAAATGCCAAAGGTAACGCAAAAAATGAATGGAAAGTTGTAAACAATTACTTAATCGAAATATAAGTTCTAGTAATTCTATTACTTCTCTATCTATTGGTGATTTTCTTCTATGTGATAAAAAAGTTTATTGCAAACCATTTTAATGAAAAATTCACAGATATGAGTAGTCTTACTGCACAATTTAGTTCTGAGATTTGTGACAGTAACCAGCTGTATATAGTTGAAGATGTTTGGCAACAGAAAAGTTGTTATTTTGAAGAAATAAATTCACTTGAACTTCATAGACTGATAATGAAATTAAATAATTCTAATTTCGATACGCTAGGTATTTCTAATTTTGTTTTAAAAAAAATTAGTCTTAATATAGTGGATGTTCTAGCTCATATTTTTAATTGCTGTGTTGAAATTGGAATCTTTCCTAATGCTCTAAAAACTGCTGAGGTAATTCCTTTATTCAAGAAAGGAGATAAAAATTGCTCAGATAACTATCGTCCCATTTCCATGTTAAGTTCTTTCTCCAAAATATTTGAAAGAGTGATAAAAAAAAGAATGATGCAATTTTTAGATCTTACTAACTTTTTAAGTTGTAAGCAATTTGGTTTTCGTAGTGGCAGATCTACTGAAGATGCACTTCTGACTTTTTGTTCGCGTATTTATGAAGCTCTTAAATAATAAACTAAAAAGTGCTGCGTTATATATTGATATTAAAAAAGCATTTGATACTGTGGATCATAAAATCCTATTAGGCAAATTGTATAAAGCTGGCTTCCGGGGTAATTTTTTTGATTTACTTTCTTCGTATTTAACGGGTCGAACTCAGAAAGTTAAAATTGATGACACCATCAGTGATCTTAAAAGTCTTTCTTTGGGTGTAACTCAAGGATCTGTTATGTGTCCTACATTGTTTTTAATCTTCTTTAATTCTGTTCTTCAAAAAGTTAAGGGTTGTTCAACTGCCTTGCTGATGATGTTGGTCTATACTACAATAATAAGTCATTTTTTGAAAATGTGTGTAATATTAATTATGACTTGGACTTATTACGTCGCTGGTTTTGCCATCACAAATTATTATTAAGTGATAAAACTAAAATTATGTTTTTCAGTTTAGGTAACTCTATTCCAATGTGTGATAATATTTTGTATCACTGTGCTAAATGTAGAAGAGTTCCTCTTCCTCATAATAATTCTCTTCTTACTCAGAAATTATGTAATTTTAACGAAATGTATAACTGTTCCGCAGGTTGTTTTAAAGTTGGTTGTGTTGATTCCTTCAAATAATTAGGTGTTACAATAGACTCTAAGTTAGATTGGTCAATTCATACACGAATTTTGAGTAAGTATTTTCATTTTCAGTTGTTAGACAGTTTTATCACCTTAAGCAGTTCTGTTCTTCTAAGCTGCTTACGTCTGTATACTATGGTTTATTTAATTCTAAATTACAATATGGAATTGTTAAATGGGGTGGTACTTTTAATAATTATCTTAAACCTTTGTTAATACAACAAAAGTGTGTTATCAGACTAATTTTAAAAAAACATCGTAGGGAAAGCAGCTTCCCTTTATTTCAATGTTTGAATATTTTACCTCTGAAGCATCTTTTTTACTTCCGAGTCCTCAAAGTATTCTTTAATAGAAGTGGTTACTTACGAAGTAGGTATTCTGAAATATATAATCTGAGAATCAACAACAGAAGATTAGCTATCATACCCTCTCATAATGCTACCTGTAACTAACAATTGTTATGCCTAAATTACTCAGTCTGGTTAAACTCTGGCTTTTTAATTTCAATCATGATCAAGTAAATGATTTAGTACGCATAGTTACGTAAATTTTTTATATTTAATTAAACTTAATTGTTTTTTTTTATAAGATATTGTTTTTTATTTTTAGATTTTTTTTAATAGGGCTATAAGCTCTTATTATCGGTTTTTATTCGTTATTATTGTTCTATTTTTATTTTGGTCAAATATTTTTTTTTGTAACTACACTCGCTACTGCGCTTTTTGCATAGAGTGTTTTTAACTTTTATTTTTATTGTTTGCTTAATTTAGTATATAATATTTTGCCCTTTTGTAGAACACTTTTCTTTTCGTTATTTTATAATTCTTAATATATAATTATAAGTTTAATTGATATTTTACTCTCTAACTTTATTTTTGAATACAATTTTATAAGTTTCTTTTTTCCTTTTGTTCTTATGATTATATTAAAATAATTCCTTACTTAAATTTGTTAATTTTGTTAATTGTGTAATTTATAAATTATGTTAATTTGTATTTTTTTGTTTTTTCTCTTAAATTTTTTTTAAATTAAAATTTTTTTTTTTTATATTAAAAACCGCTTGTCTATAGAATAGTTATTATATATTAATTAAACAATGAAATAAAAATAAAATAATAAATAAATAAAAAAATTAAAAAAAAGATGCTAATCTCTATTCATTTAATAACAATTTGGTTAAGTTTAACTAATTTGGTTTAGTTTATTTTACTCATTAATGGTGGCAATGTTTTACTAACACTACCGTATGATGATATATTCCACAATCAATTGTAGCAAGCTTTTGTCTAGTAATAGACGTCTAATGTGCTTGCGTTAAGTATTAATCCAACAGTATAATAATTGTAGCAATGAAATGCTAATATGATAATCTTTATTGATATTTCACAATAGTTTATTTCAATGTGGGTCTTAATAACTATAACATAAGCAATGTATTTTGATATATAAATATTAGTAGAAATATAAAGACCTGAATATATCAGAAATTAAGTTTAAAGATTAACAAATAACTATGAAGTTAGCAATGATATATAGGTGAGGACTAGCTGAATTGTTAACTGAATAATTATTCGTACAACCAACTCATTACCAAGAACCATATTAATAACAAATATAATATTTTTTATATTCAGTTACATTGTAAATAAGGTAACATTGTTAAGTTATAAGGTAAATAAATATAAATTCAATAAAGAAAAAAAAAATCATATTCTTCACTTGCCGACTATAAAACTGTTAGCAACATGTACAAAATTTTCTTTACACACAAAGATTGAGACAGAAAATAATTAATCTCTTATAATCGTTTTTTCGGAAGCAAAAAGTGTTAAAAATGTTTGTGGATCAATATTTCCACCGTTGATTACTTCAGATAATCTAACGTTTCACACTCAGTCGGTAAAGCTAATTTATTTGCAAAATTTTTTGCAGTAAATTCCAAACTTTCTTCTACAACACACTTACCATTAGTACTTCCTCATGTCAACCCTACTAAGGTTCAAGTTCTTCAAATAGTATATTTTAGGTCTCGTCTAGTACTAAAGAATTTAAATGTTAGAAAGTTCACTAATCCCGATGAAAATTCGGCCATATGGGTTTTCAAGCATATAGCCTTCCCATTTAAAAACATCTTCGAAATCTTTTCTTTACTCTCACTTTCGACTGGAAAATATTCCGTCCAATGGAAAATTGTGCATATTTCTCCGCTTCCCAAAAGAGGTGACAAAACGACCCCTATAACTACCGAGCAGTTTCCATTATTTCAATTCTTTTCAAAAGAATGAAAATCGTAATAAACAAATACAGCTTTAGAAGCCAACGATTCACAGGTGATCTTTTAACTTCAATCTGTGTAAAGCTTAACACCAGCATGCATGTATCGCTGAATCTGAGGTTGCAGCTTGATATCTCAAAAGTATTTGATCGAGTATTGCATTTTGGCTCTTCTGTGCAAAATTCACTACAGAAACTACATCATCAACTACAGCTATTTAAAGTTAAACAAACATGAAAGAGGCAAGCCTATATCAGATTTGTAGAAATCTCTTTACTAACACTTTAGACGTTGTCTAATAATAATTTAATTTCAATGTTCTTCCTTCCAGTGAATATATTCATTAAAAATTTACTCTAATTAATTTGATCATTTAAAACAAAAAACTTCATTACAATTTTAATAGAATCAAAAACTGTGTTTTTTAATTACCTAACACAACAACTAGCATTATTTATATTAATGCCCAACTGGACTTCACACATTAAAATTTTTGTTTTGACTAAATTGAAAGTTCACAAGACGAAAATGACGTTTTCGATTAAATGATTTTTGTCTCACTAAATAATCGATTACACTTCAAAAGTAGTCATCTAAGATTGACATTAAAAATTATATGACTTAAATCAAATTACAACTTAATCGATTAGACTGTAAAATGCATTTGATCTTAGTTTGACATTTTGCGAATACCCTTTTCCTTTATATTTACTTAAGTACTTCAAAAATTGTAAAAATATTGCAACAGGTTATAATACGCTCTCAAATATAATTTAGCAGTTTTTCTGATTTTATGAACAACCTTAATTTTCGCTTTTTGTTTAAGAACAAAATGCCTTAGCAATATTAGTAGGACTGCTTGCTTATGAAAATGTCTATTATGAAAAAAATTTCATTTAGCGTACATTATCGAATAGCAATTTTTAAAAATAAATTTTCATTCGTTGTATCAGTATGAATTGTGTGAATTTTCTCCTACAATATATTTAACAGCACTGTTGACTTTGTATCATACTTTTATAACTATACTTTAATTTTGTTCTACTTCTTAAGATTCCAATCAAATAATACAATTTAAATTTTTAACATTTTTCTTTTAAAAAATTCCATTTTCTAAACAAAAAATTTTCATTTCTAGAAATTCTCCATAATAAACTCTAATTAAATATAGCTAACAATAATTTTTGATTTAATCATTTTAATTGCTTTACAAAATTCCAATACGAAAAAGTTATATTCATGAAAATTATTATGAAATAGCATTGTCATGGCAGTAATTTAGAAGCATGTGGTTTTTTTTCTTTAAATGAAAAAAAAATAATTTTATATTTACCTTAATAATTAATCAAGTTAATGACAATTGTAACGAAATTGTATAACATTCAAAGTCAAAAATATGTAAACACGAAGAAAATATTTGTTTTTTTGTAAATAATTTTGATCCCCCTTGATTAATGAAAAATTATTGACGTTGTTTCAGTGACGAGTTTGTGCACTTCAAATCTAATCTAATTAGTCGTTAGATCTGATTAAAGAAAATTAAGAAACTTCTGAAACAATTTGTAAATCACTAAAAGTACATTAAAAAATTCCATTTCTAAATAGGGAAATATGTTTTTCTGGTTTTACAGTAAAAACTAATTATTGGAATGGGGTAAAGACAAAATTATATAAGACAAAATTACAGTATATGAAGTACATAGCTACTGGAATTGATTAAATGGGATTCTGAAATGGGTGATTCTGATTATTGAAATTGACATAATAGTTGTTTCTTTTTTTAGGAATAAATTTACGTTTCCAGAATTTTCCAGAATATTTATTTTTTCATATTATGTAAAGTAACCGTATATAAGATCTTTTCATTCAGATGACTCTAGGATAGTTGGATAGTTAGTTGCGATTAAGTTTGTATTTTAATTCTTTAAATATGGAAATGACTTAAAAAATAGTTTTTGTAAGTAAAAAATTATATAATTATAATTTAAATTATTAATGAATGAGTTAAGGTTACCAGCGCTTCTTTTTATTTTTTTTTTTAGCTTAGAAAAGCTGTTTATTTACAAGACAATCTTACTAAGTGTACTCTTATTTTTGACATTGAATGTAAGTTTGTACATATATGAAAAATTTAATATGCATCAAAATAATATATAGATAGGTATATAAACTATATGTACTTATAAAGTTTGTATGCATATTGTAATATTCATCAATCATTTTATAGAATAAACAAACAAAAAAATAATAATAATTGGAACCAAAATTACTGTGATGACAGTAACTTTTTCTATTCATATTTTCAAATAATTATCATCGTTTTGTTTTATTCCTTCCTTTACAGTTATATTCTGTAGTTATAATAATTGTCATTTCCGTGGAAAATTTTGAAATAACTTGTCATTTATAATTAAAGTTAAAATAATCTATGGTAATTTTTGTATATGAGTACATATTAACATACACATTGTATAGATGTACATAATATAAAATAAAAAGTATTATGTATCATAGTCAGAAATATTGAATTAGAATTGAATTTTTTTTTTTAATACTATTTTGAATTTATTTTTCACACTATTACAATTACTTAGAAAATTCTCAATTAAACAAAGAATTTCGAAATTGGATAGTAATTAATTCAATTTTGATTATAATTTTTTATACATAGGGAAATTATTTAAAAGGACAACTTCTATTAAAATATTAGTGAGCTATTAGTGATAATTGAATATTTTTAATCCATTCTAATCATTTCAAGGAGTTGTACCCGATTTATTTCTTCGATTTTTCTTTATCCTTTTCTCTATCTCTATCTTTGGGCTGCAACCCAAACCTGTCATTTGATAGTTTTGATGGTTTTGTAAAGTACCGCGTTCGGTTCCTTTTTTGACCATGAATAACTGTGCAAAATTTCATAACTCTATGTTTAAAACTGTGAGCATGTATATCTAACAAACAAACAAACTTTCCCTTTCATAGGTGTAGATGAATTATTAACTCTCAGATTTTATCGAGACCGAAATCGTTGGGTAAGATAACCTGATCTAATAAAATTTTTAGCAATTTAGCTGACAGGTAGGTATAATATCCAGCTCTCTAAATAGTGAAAGACTAGGCTTAAATCTATTTCCTCAGGATCAATCCAGTTTATTTATTCAAAAGAAAGATTAAATTTTGAAGAACTACATATTTTTTGTTAAAAATTTATTGAGATTTTAAATGAAAGATGGAACATATTATAAAACTTATATAATTCTATTTTATACCTTAATTGATTTTGTCATATAGTTTGTTAATAGAAACTTTATCTCTTATGTTTTAACATGCTTAAAATATATTCCCGATGGGTTATTAGTCGGCATGTAACTAACAATCAGAATTCAATTTTGTGCTGTATTTGAGGTCGTAAAGACCAAACATGATTTTCATGGTATGATATTCAATAATATGCTCATTATCAGTTTAATTAATTTAAGTGGATGAACTAATCGTGGATTTAACTATACCAACAATACACTACCTCCTATGTTAGAAGCAGTTGAAGGACCCATAAAGCTGTGTATCGAAGTTTTTGAGCTTAAGCCAAAATTTAGTGAGTTTTCAGGAATTCCAACTCTGAAATTTACATATCTTACTATTGTAGGACCACAATATTTTGAAATCGCTGAAAATTAAACGCACAGTAAATTTTTTTTTAATATTAACAAAGTATATAATAAAAATTCTGTTAAATAAAAATTTTACTGAGCAAATATCATTTTGCTCAGTAAAATATTAAACGCAATGAAAAACGTCCAACCTCTTAGTAAATAATTTAAATTCACAGTAAAAAAAATTAAATACTCAGCAAATAAATTAAATTTACAATAAAAGAATAAAAACATAAAAAATCTTTTTTGTGAAGAATTAATTTAATATTAAATAAATCTGCAACTGTAGTAATTATAGACCAAAGTTTCTGTTAGTTCAGAAGGTTTAATTAAAATTTTGTATCGTTTTTGATTTTGGTTTTGTGTTTTTAGATAGCGGCGCGGTCTTTTATTCAAATTGAATAAGAAAAGATATTTTTCCTTTCCCAAAATATTAAAACCATTTATTAGCAAAATTTACTGTGTGTTTATTTTATTTATAATGCAAAAATTAAATTTTTTACTGTACCCATATAACTGAGCAGAATTATTATTTAATTGCGAAAAAAAATCTTTTTTGGTGTACAAATAGTCATTTTCTACTGCACGTTCAATAAATTTTACTGAAGATATTTGACTTAGCATTTAATTTTTTCACTGAGCATTTCCACTTTTTAATCTAGTATTTTTTACTACCTCTTTAAGTCCTAGCCTTTTTTAATTAATTTAAACACAAGTATATCATTTATGCTAATCTTATCAGTTATGGGTGCAAAACAGATATATATGTAAAAAATTTAGTGAAAATAACATCAACACTGTACCCGTAATAATAAATTTGTTTGACTTTTGTGTCATCCTTCTTTAAAATTTTGTTTTACAAATCATAAAATTGAATCTCATCAAAATTTTAATTAAACGATCGATCTTTTTTGCCCATCATAACTTTTATTTTGTATACATTCTCCTTTGTCATCACTGTTGTCATCCCTTTGCACTTTGATCTTTTGTTTCATGCAATTTAAAATGCTCATGTCCATATATTGGGGTCCAATTTTCATAATGTTTTTCCCATTTCTATATTGATTGATTTTGTTTTTTATTATTAGTATTTTGGTTACCCAGCAATTTAAATGATATCCTTGAACACAATGACTCGTTTAAATTATAATCCTTAGAAACAAATTCCTTGGCTATTTATAAGATTAATATGCTGAATATTTCAAATACCTATACTTTTTTTTTGTGTTTGTTCAAATCGTAAAAAATATTAAAAAATATTATTGAATTTTTTTTTAATAGAAAAAACCTGTCATTTTGAATTAATTTTTCTTCTTTTTTTTTTGTAGTTTAAATAGTAAACTTTTTTTTATGAATGTCTACTTGAAAATAAAAATATAAATTTATTGCTTCAATACTGAATATTCGATCAAACTTTTTAAATAATTTTAATATGTAAACATTTTCTAAATTTAATTCAAAATGTTAAGAAAAAAACATTTTTTTATAAAAATTAAAAAAAAAAAAAAACAAAAAAAGACAACTTAAACATTTTTAATTTTCAAAGAACGTAAACAGTTCGAAATAAATCTATTACTCTCAAGTACTTAGTAAAAGTTGAAGACAATATCATTCGATACTGTTTAACGTTGTTGATGTAATATGTGCATTGGCTATGATGAATATTATCGGAGTATGGTAAATACGATATAGATAATGGGACAACAGAAGCACAGGTTAGTGAAAAAACTGAACGAGGATATTGGAAAGTGGAGCTATGGAGAAGCTCAATGATTCAAAAGAGATTACAGGAAGGAAGAAAATAGGTTTAAACATAAATGACAGTTAATGAGATTTTTAATATCTTCAAATATTGCCAACATGCTAATTTCAACACCACTATGTACATGAGTGTAATATATTTAGTTGTTTAGTAATAATTGACAACCCAACTGGAAAATTTCTAAAACTATTGTCTTAAAAATCGGTATATGTATATAAATTATGATCAAAATGAAATGCAGTTCAAATTCGAGTGCTGCTCTGGGTTGAAATTTTAAAATATTTATCCGAACATTTTTTTATGTATTTAATTTATATCAGAATTTTGGGAAACGTTAAAATATTAAGAAAGGCTTACAATAAAATTAAATTTTATTAAAAATATTTGGTCAATGTAAGTAGTAATAAATGTGGAAAAAATTAATATACAGTGGAGTCGTATTGAAAATTGTTCACCTCAACTCTGTGGTCATTATCCCGAAATTTCTGTCATAATAAATTGATCAATTATTAGTCAATTAAAATATATATACTTCAAAATTCTAGATAGAAAAGTAAATGAATTATATATATATATATATATGTATATATATATGTATATATTTGTATATATATATATATATATATATATATATATTATATAAGAAATCGGAATTCGAAAATACCCAATTACTTAAGTTATAATAAAAAAATAATATTTTATCAAAAACGTACGGAAAAATACGCAATAATTACATCTAAATTTATATACGAAAACATTAACCCAGAGTGGGCACCGAAGCAACAAAAATTAAAGGAGTGGACTTTTAATTTTAACTTCTAAAAAAATTTCTTTCGACAACTCTCAATACTTGAAGTACATTATTTTTGTTTTTATAGTTCTAAAATTTACCATTAAACTTATAAGTGTTTCCCCCCCCCCCCCCCATTATATATGGTAAATAAGTTGGATAATTAAAAATATTCTAGTGACTATATTCAATGCTATAACACAGTGACTATACATTTTAATTAGTTCGTGTGTGAACTATTAGAGTGGACAATTTTCTTATGATTTACTGAACTGTTTGATGATCCGAGTATGTTTTATTATGCTTCATTCATCTCCCTTTTAGTTATTACCAGTTTATACCGTATAGGCTTGGTCTAATGTCGAATTTGAGTCGATTTTTAATACAATTAAATTATTGAATACAATAAAATCCAATTTTAGTTAAATACAATTAAATTGTATTCATTTATAACTTCCTAGTGTTCCTTGATTTCCATATATAGGCTAGAAAAACATTAAGTATCAAATTTACTTTGGTTTGAAGAGTATGTATGACTAGTAAACTTTCAATTTACCCCATTGCAAAATAGGTGGTTGAGCTTGGTCACAATTTGATAATTGATTACTCCACAAGAATAAAATTGTTGTGAATCGTATCAGTTTCTTCCCTTATAGCTAAGGTTTAAGTTGAAAACCAAAATCCGATACGTGTTTGAGAAATTTCAATTTTCGGGATTATTTTAAAGGTTTTATGTTATGTTATGTTATGTTATGTTATATTCAGGTTTCTGTTCAAAATGAGAGTAAATTCGTACTTTACCACTGTGTCCATTTTCGTTTTAATCTTATCCAGCTATTAAAGCAAAAAAAATATTTTACAATTTTTTATTTTTCAAATTATTTTTTCCTTTTTTGTTTCTCTTTTTTTTTTTATTATTGAGAACTATGACCATTCATTGGTTTGAAATTGCAGATAAATCATAAAAAAACAATTTTTTTCTTAAATATCTTATATAATATTTTTATAAGTCTTTTGAATAGAAAATCTATTTAAAATATTTAATAAAGAGAACAAAAAAAAAAGAAAACAACAAAAAAAAAACTTTGAAGAAATTTAGTTTTAATCTTTTTTACGTTCTGTTCCATTTTTGTGTGTACTATTGTCCTTTTTTTCTGCCTCTCTTTTGTAAAAAATATTAAAAAATTTAGCAAAAAAAAGGAAACATTTTTTAGTAGGTTATTTTGTCATTGGGTTGTTGTTATATTTTTTTCTTTTAAAGGAACTAAATAGCCTCTATTACACCCACCAATGACCACTTGAAATTTTTTTCTGGTTATACCTTTTGTACTGAGTTCGTTTTTTGTTTTCTTGGTTACCGTAAATCACAAAAGGATAACAATTTTATGAAAAGGATATTAAAGTTTTTAACATATATATATGTGTATATATATATATAATGTATATATATATATATATATATATGTTAAAAACTTTAATATCCTTAGTGATATATATATTATTGTATATAAAATTATTAATTCTTATTGTTGAATGAAGAGAAAAATAAAATAAAACTATCAACGTGTAAATGTATATATAACTGTATAATTGGGTAAATCCGATTTCCTGGAAGTTATTCTGAAAAAAATACAAGACCTAATAATTATAATACTGTCATTAAATACGGAAATAAAATTCTGAAAATTTTCTTTTTGTTATTAGTTGCATCGGTTGAAGTCACGTTTATACAATTTGCTTGAAATAATCGTTCAGAATCATTTGTGTTTAACATGGTTTAACGAAAAGAAAATTAATTAAAAAAAAAGATTTATAATTTTAGTGAGATTTGAATTAAAAGTCTGAAATAAACAAAAGTATTTTTCAGAGTTAGTTCTGAACAAAACAAAGCGTTTTCTTCATCTATTATTGTGGGCTTAATATTAGTAGTGTAGTACGGGTTATAACGGCACATTTATTTATTGGAGCTATTAAATTTTGTAGAGTCTGTAGAAAATTTTTTTTGAAAATAGTTTCATTGTATTTAATTTGTTACCAAATTATACTCTCAATTATTATTTTTTGTCATTTATTGCGCATACTGCGCCATCCAGAAGAATAGGATGGAACCGTTTTTTGTACCTTCTCCGTAACCTGTCCTGTCTTCCTCATAAAATAAAAACCTATTAGGACTTACTGAGAGATCTGCCGAAAAAATCTAATATGGTTTTGATTTCATGGTACCCCAATTAGTGTAAGTGTGCCGGTTTATACCGAAAACTGTTACTATTCTACATGACACAAGGAATATTGTTAGAAAATGTTATAATTGAAAAATATAACCAACGCAATTGGAGTAACGATTTCTAATTAAAAAGTTGGCATCAAAGTTGGTGTGTGAAATTGAAGCATCACGATGATGTTATTGAAATTTTTCAGATGCTGGAATTTCAATCAATTATTATAAATTTCATAACGAAAAACGATATTGAAGAGTTCTATGTTTATGAGATTTGAAGAAATGTACTATTCTTTGTGACATTCAATAATTCTTAATAAATCACATTGATTTAAATTTCAACATTTAGGTGCCAATTTCAATCTAATCAGATGATATTGAAATATTAGTATACAAAATTGTATGGGAATAATTATCAGTCAACAGAACACAAAATATTAATTCAGATTTTAAATTCTTGAATCTAGACTCTGAATGTATAGTTTTTGACTAGAATAATCTGATTATGAACCTTTTTTTTATTTTGAGTTAATAAAGTGAGATAGATATGTGATATATCGCTTTTTATGCACTATACTAAAATGCTATTCTCAATGAGTCAAAGTTAGTTTCGTTATACAATTCAGCAGTACCCGGGTAAAATATTATGTTTTTCTATTTACAGATACTTATATGCAGTTTCCTTAATTTACGCTTAGTTTCTATTCGCCAGAAGTTTGACAGTATTTCAAAGGCTTGTTAGGGGTTAAATTTTTCTATGCTTTTTCTAGTTTCGCTCTAAGAGGGAGGGAAATCTAACTAAATCTTAATGCTGCTCTTCTTTTGAATTGTTTATCAGATCGTTTTATGGAGGGAATTCCGCTTCAAAGTTCTGTTGCATTTTTCCAAATTATACAAATTTTACTCTAACGAATCCATTAATATACATTTCCTATCCTATCGGAAACCACATTAGGTCATAATTAATTGTGGTTCTAATACACTGCATCTAATAGAATAGGCAATAATTTAATACACAGTATTAGATTAGGGTTAAATAAGGCTTTATTTTTCTGAATGCAAATAAAGAAGTGATTTAACCTAGAATCGTATCCTTAATAATTGTTGTATAATTACTTGCATTTATATAATTTATATAACTATAATTTTATTCTTAAGAATAGCTATTAGTAAGCTCGTACATACTATGTAACTTAAGCAAAGATATTCAATAATTCAGTGCAAATAAAATAAGATTTTAGAAAAAACGCTAGGCCAATATTAGCCTAACAGAAAAATTATTTTGATATTTTAGTTCCAAAGGTATTCTATTCTATTGTATTCTATTGAGTTTGATTTCATAGCTGAATCGAGACCCTCAAGCTCATTTCCAGAGTAATATCTAATCTGATTAGACCACCTTGTATGTCCTTATATGTTCTGTGTATGTCACGATTTGTTCACGATCAAACTTTATTTTGATTTTTTCTATACTATGTAAATAATACACCTGAATCAGTTTCTTGCTATCTTCGAGCTTAAATATTTTACACTTACAATGTATTTCATTCGTAGGTGTTCTTTCGATTCGGCTGTAAATATTTTTTATTACTTCATTTTGCATTTTTTGTTTTGAACTCAAATTTGTAGCCCCAAAAGTCATTCAACAAATTGTAATTCCATATGTTAGAACACTGTGAAATAAACTATAATATATTCAAATATTTTGATGTTATCTGGAACTCTGTGTTCAACTTTTTCAACATGCCAGCAACGCTTTTTAATTTTTTGAAAAGCTGAATAATATAAGTGTCTTCATAGTTATTCCCAGTGTGACAAATTCATGCAGATTGCATTGCAGATCAACTTGCTAGAGAGGGTACTATATTAGAAATCCTTCCGGAAAGGAGCAATCTGGGGGCACCTCCAGCTACCTGTAATTTATTGCTTCGATGCAATAAAAGCTTCAGATGGT
Source organism: Argyra leucocephala (assembly GCA_963942445.1). Classification (NCBI taxonomy): domain Eukaryota; kingdom Metazoa; phylum Arthropoda; class Insecta; order Diptera; family Dolichopodidae; genus Argyra; species Argyra leucocephala. The sequence continues at coordinate 112,626,117 of OZ012678.1, forward strand.
CAGTTAGACCAAGAAAATTTGGCATATTCTGAGCCTAAAGCGATACTTTAACTTAATAACTTTGAAAAGGTTTGACATTAGCACTATGGTAGAGGTCATTACGGGTCATTATCTAATTGGTAAACATGCCAGAAGACTTGGACTCTCCTCAAACGATTTTTGCAGAACGTGTCGAGAGGAGGAGGAGGATGAAACTGTTCAACACCTACTCTGTTCCTGCCCTAGATTTAACTATAACAGGATAACTCTTTTAGGAGGCTTCTTTCTGGGCTCGCTGTGTGACCTTGAAAGCACTAAGATCAAAGGTCTTCACCACTTCGTTAAAAGCTCAAATTGTATCACAATGATACCTGGTGATCACATGGTATGACAATGAACCTTACTGGTCTAAGTTTGTCGGCGTACTGTCGGCAGCCACTACTACTTACCTACCTACCATGGCTTTAATGGTTGAACGTTAGAAATATAACTAATAAAAAATGATTGAGAAGCGGAAAAAGCATCCCTTATGAATGCGAGATTATCCTGTAAAAATAAAGTACATAGAAAAAATGGGTAAAAGATTGGTGAAGAAAGTGAACAAAATGTTCCCATATAAGTTTGTTAGATGAGATAAACTATTCTTAACATTAGCTACAGGGAGATCTTTCATCGACATGATAATTAGTAATTTCATAGACGAAACCATAATTGGCAAGATTGTAATAGGAACCTGTAATGTAATAAATATTGTTCTGAAAAGTTATATCAAGAAATCCATTGAATCGTATCACCATATGGATGATTTATATAGTTCATCAGTACTTGTATAGGATGTTTCTGAACTTTTGATTCTTTTCAGCTCCCTTATGTAACTACTAACTACTTCTAGTTATGTTCATTTTTGTTTTAACATCATCCGGTGGTAGTATCAGGTTTATTTTTTTTTTTAAATTTCAAAGTAAATTATTAAGACAAGTGTTTTTTTTTTATTTTTATTTATGTATTCGGAGGATTTAAAAATGCCTCATTAGAGCTTTTTTCTTTTATAGTATTGAATAGAATCTGATTAAAACTCCTTTTCCATCTAAAATTAATGTAATATTATAGTAAATATCCAATATCTTATTTTACCTATAAACAAAAGTTGTAAAATGCATGTAAACTAATTAAAATATGCAATTACCTTCACAAAACAGTTCACATTTATAAATTGTTCAAATCATTATTCAAAACTGGTTTTAAAAACAATTTAGTTGACTAACGAAAAAAGGCCATACACTATCAAATGTGTGAATCAAAATCAAAAATTTTTTGTTGACAACCCGTCAGTCATCACCGTAAACTTGTCAGTTCAGTCAGGTTTGAATAAAAGTTTCGTAATTGGTAGGTCCCATAACCGTAAGTTTATGTGAACAGATCTAACTACGTATTCATGATATTGCCACACATATCCGTTAGTCTAAAAATATATATTATGTGTGAACAAACTGTAATATACTTTTAATTTATATTACAAATCTCAAGATGTTTTTGCAAAATTTATTTGAAATCATTGTGTTGCAATACAACTTTTTTTTTTATACACCAAAAATTTAAAAAAAAAAAATCATAAATAGGTTAGTAGGTTTTCTCTTAAAATTATTTTATCTACAATTACAGACGTTTGTAATTGTTCTCTTCATATTATATTACATTATTTAAAAAAAAATAATAAAAAAAAATAAATCTAAAGTTTTAGGTCATTAAAAATCTTTAAATTGTAACAAACATAAATATACAAACATTCCATCCTTAAATAAACATTTATTTCCATTTTAATATATCCTGTTTGCCTTTTTAAAAAACAAACAAAAAAAATATTACCCAGCACACTATAAATCTACTTAAAATATGTTAAAAGAACATTCTCTATTGCCATCTACTATCACCACACACTCACAGCTTCATTGCAATACATAACATTAAGTTTTTAGATCAGCTTATTTTTGATTCTTGATTATTTTATTTTACTTTCCTATATTTTTGCTTTTTTTTTTGCTACTTTGCAATGCTGTAAATTTTAAGTGATTTATTAAAAAAGGATATGAAATAAAGTAAATTACCAGAAACAAAAATTTCTTAAAACTGATGGTAGGTAGAGGTATACTTTGTTTTCATTACTGTATTTACTAAGATTCACAGAATTAGTTACCGTATGAAAAGGCGATCAAAATTCATAAATTCGCTTTTTTCATATTTTTTGTTTATACGTACTCGTAGATTTAGACACTAAAAAACCAAACCAAATTATTTTAAAGAAGGATACATTTTGCTAAAAAAAAATCCTTATTAACAAGGACGAAATCAAAAGAGGAAAACGAAAAAACTAAGATTCTGCAGATTAAGGTTATGGATATTAAAACAAAAACAAAGAAAATCTGTTTAAATTTTATCGGGTGGGGTGGGGTGGATGTGGGTTATACTGCAAAATATTGCGATGTGATGTTTTTTATTTATTTTTTTCATATTGTTAGAATTCTAGATATTTTTTATGTTTATTTTATGTGATTATAATATTATGTTTGTATATGTATATGTATATATCATTTGTAAATAAAATATATTTGGATGCAAATTTTATATTAAAAGCAGTTGTTATAATTTAGAAAGAAAAAATCTAAGTAAAAGTTTCCTGTATTGCGGATGTAAATTTTCAGTTAATATTCAATTTGGTATTCCGTTGTGAGTTGATTATGGAAAATAAATTTCCATTTGTTTTTGTTTATTTTAATTTAAAATTAATTTTGTGAAAAATTTTATAGTAGAATTTTGTAGTTAATACGATATAATTAAAATTTGAGTTTTTGATTTTTAATTATTTTTATAAACACTGAATAAGTATCAAACAATGTAGCTTATTTGGTGATAATGTGCTTAGTTGGTTAATGGAGTGAATAATAGTGTATAAGAACAGTGTATCAAGAACTAGTTATAGTTATCACCTATTCCATGATATTTTTTGTATTATGATAATTATATAGGAATATTATTTTTGTATATTAAAGTAGAAAATTCGTAATGCTTGTTAATTTTGGTACAAGTTTGACTATATGTAATAAAATTGAAAAAAAAACTGATACAAAACAATGGGGCTGATTTGTTTGATAATTTTCTTTAATACTGCTCTAAATAAATAAATTTTTCTAATATACAAATAAAAATATCTTGACAGAATTGACTTATGAGTATACAATTGTATTAAGTGTTCTTGAGCTTTCCTAAAAAGTCAAACCAAAAATGGTGGAAATATTAGCAGTTTTTATCAAATCTCCAATTTTAAGATCAATTAGTCTATTGATTTCCATAGCCAAACTGTTTGAGAAAGGTATAAAAATACGATTGCAGAATTTTAACAAAATCTGCCAGATGAACAGTTCGGTTTCCGAAACAACCATTCAACTGATCATCAACTTATCAAACTACGTAATTTTATCAAAGCACAATTCAATATCAAAAAAATTTGTAGGTTTTTTAATTTCTGACATCGAAAAAGCTTTTGATCCAGTATGGCACAATGGTCTGATTCATAAGTTATATCAAATGCAGTTGGAAACAGTTCAAACCTTATTAAAAATTTCTTGAAGATAGAGTATTTTCCGTCAAAATCAATGATGCTCGTTCATCCAAATAACATTTGAAGGTGTTCTTCAGGGTTCGGCTTAAATCCTCATTTATACAACATGTATATTGTAAATATTCTCACTCCGGTTTCTTGCGAAATAGGTATATTCTGGATTTTTATACACAATCAAGGTGTAATCAAATCACTAGAATTGTTTACTTCCAATTCAAAGATCATATTGGACTACCGTAATTTTCTGAACAAAATAATGAATAGGTTGAACATACATTTACGTTGGGTGCAAAAGCAAGGCAAATCACCTAGCTAGAGAAAGTACAACCTTAGAGATCGTTCAGGAAGAATCTAAGTACACCCCCTCTAGCCATATGTAATATAATGGTTCACAAAAAAGCAGTTAAAGCTAAACAATTTCAAATGATCGGTTAGACCAGATAAAGTGAAGCAAGTATGGTCTATGTTGAGCTAGAATCATTCTTTCTTTCAAACTTACTGGCGTTGAAAAAGCGTAACATTCGCACAATGGTAAGGGTTATAATGGGTCATTGTGCCATTGACCAATATATCCTAAATAACTTCTCCTAAATAGCTTTTGCAGAACCTGTAAAAATGATAAAAAGCATGAAAATGTCCTACGCACTTTTTGAACCTGCTCAGTCTATATCAATAAAAACCAATCTATTCATTATTGTAAGGGAGTGGGTATGTACTGGCAGCCACTACTACCAACCTACCATATTAAAATATAAAACGTAAAGGCAAAAAAAAATAATTTTTTTTATATAAATCGTTATTATGTACATTTTGAAATAATTGGATTTTTTTTGTAAAAGCAAGCATCTTCCAAATTCTCAAAATTTTGATTTCGTAATACTAAAGGTTCTTTTTATCTAGCTTATCATTAACTGAGATAAAACTTCCTTTTAAAATATTTAATAATGTACCTAGTGTAATTTTTACTACATAAAGTTTAATGTTTTTTTGGTTGTGTACTTACGAATTTTCTGACCTATGAAATAATTAAATTTGGGAAACTACTACTATTGTCAGGAACTAGATCATCTTAAACAGCGTATAGTCCATTTGACTAAAATTGTCACCTAATTCTACTCTTAACAAATTTCATTTACAATTTAACAGTCATGCTCTAAATGGGATTCGAGTCTGATTGGTAGTGACATGTGATAACAACCCCTACAGTATATACCATCAGTAAATTAAAATTTAATTCAATCTGAAAGAGCCGAAAGGCTCTGCAGCTAGTGCTTATTTGAATTATGGCCAATTAATATTAATAAATAAAAATAAATAAAATTTAATTTATTAATTGGCACCGGAATAAGTTTAAAATATCCTTAACTTTGGATGCCAGCCTTAAAATTAAATTTATTATCTAAAGTATATAATATAAAAAAAAAATGTTAAATAATTCTAATAGTGCTGAAAAATAATTTATAATTTTTTTTTAATGTTCCTTTATAAAATATATTTTTAAATTAAAAACACAAACAAATTGATTAAAATTAAGTTATAAAAGTTCAACGACTTCACATAAACTTTTATGAATAATATCAAAAAACAAAAAAAATAAATATAAAAAGGACATTTGCGGGCATTAAAACCTTTTATTTAAAATTAAAATAAAATTTCAATTAAACAAAAAAAAAATAACAATCCGGAAATAAATTTTTGAATACTCGTTCAAATTTATATACAAAAAAAAACAACAATCATAATAACAAAAAGAAATAAAATAACATATTTTATTTTAACTATATTTTTATTTTTTTAAATAGTCTAGCTATTCTCGAAAAATTTCTATTCTTAAATCTAAAATAATCCGATTTTAAGTACTTTACGCCAGTTAAAAGAGTTTTAAATTGAGTTGGCTTTTTTTTATTATTTTTTTAGTTTTGTTTTTTTTATTTTTTATACTAACTGTATGGCAATTTCCTTTGATATCCAAAATTCGCTAACCAAAGCTAAAAAAAAAAAAAAAAAAAATCAAAAAATAATAATAATAAAAAAATACGGTTTATTAAACCCGTCATATTTCTTCGTTTTGGAAATATTAAAATAATAAAATATGTACAGATGGTAATAAAATTTAGTGAACACATTTTATATTAAACGTTTTTAATTATACCTAACGAAGTAAATACTATTTTCGTGATTGCGAGGTTATCGTTTCTTTACGGTCCCATACAGTATAAAATATGATCATAATCACAAATTTCAATTTAGAACTGATTTAGGTACTAATCAATAATTATTTGTTCGTCAATTTGAATCAATAGTATACATAGAGTAAGTTAAAATTATAAATGTCGTTATTGCAACAAATTTTTAATTGTACATCTACTGCTTCTGCTGATGACACTGCATTTTCGTACAACAATAATAATCTAATTGACTTATTTTACGATTTAAATAATGATTTGGACCTAATTCGGAACTGGCTTTATTTTGATACGTAATAGAACAAAAATTTTGCAATTAGTCAGAATTTCCTATATCCTACAGAATTTTAGTGCTTGTTAACACCCCTCATCATTATTTAAAATTTCATAAATTTCCTAAACTCTTTTGTTGGAACTGCACTTTGTAGGGATCATTGATAGTGTTGATACGTTCAGGTACTCAAGTCTTACACTTGATAATAAACTGAATTGGTCTGCACATATACATTCTGTTTAAACAATTATTTTTCAAGAGTTTTTCACTTGGATCTGTATTGTTCATTAAAAGTTATACTAGTGGTTGAATTTTGCTATATTTGATTCCAAACTGTAATCTGAAATTAGTTACTGGGTACGTGCTAATTTTAATAAAAATCAGCCTATTATCATTACTCAAAAACAGTTTGTTAGGATAATATTTTAAAAAAAACTCCTAGTTTCCTTTATTTAAAAAGTTTACTTCTGAGGCATTTATATTTTTTAATAAATCGGCTTATCTGGCTCTCCGACTCATAACCAGATAATATAATCTTAGAATTAATAATTTTTATTTTCTCATTGTTTTAAGAGTTCACCTCTCATTGTTGCCACTTTTATGGTAATATAGCTCCAAAAACTTTTAATTTATGTTATCGTTTCCTTTAAGATCGGTTATTGTTGAGCAAAAACTTGTATACTTTTGTTAGCTATTAAAACTGGATGATACTCTAATCGAATCTGTACTTAATGCAATTTAGTTTCTCTTTACAATTATAGTTTTTTATTTTCTTTTTTTATTTTATTTTTGTTATTTTCTTTTGATTCATTCCATTCGCGTTCCGTTTGCCAACTCTCTTTATATTATTTAACTTTATTTAATTTAGCATACTTTGAAAATTTGTAATATTTATCAAGAGTTCTGTCATTTATCGTATTTAATCAGAATATTTCGTATTCTTAGTGTAGGTACTCCCTACACCAGTGCAATATTATATGCCATGGTAAAAGTTCAGACTTTCAATGATATGAAAAACTTTTCCATAAAACTTGGGTTTCGAGTCATGGTGGCAGAATTGTTAAGATATTGATATACCTTTATGCCTTTGAAATAATGTAACATTAGTTTTCCAGACTAATCTTGGTTCAAAATTATGATTTAATTTAAGCTAGTATATATCCAGTTTCAAAGTGTAAATAATAGAACAGTTTTGCAGTACAACTAAATAAACAAAATCATGAAGCAGTGCCCTGATGTGGGAACGCACTATAGTATGTAATTTTTGTTTATGATAGGGATGAAAATTGTGAGTTAAAATGTCGATATAATATCTTTTGGGTTTTGTCGCAAAAAACAGTGATATTTTAAATTGAATCTCAACAGTATTGACATTTTATCCTAAGGCAGTCTTAATGCTTTTTACAAACCTTTAATGAAGTGAATTGATATCGTTTTTAATTAGGTGGATTTATTGGTTGATCCCGAAATAAAACAAGTTTTATATTTTCCGATTTATATAAATTTACATGAATTATTTATTTTTAAACCTTTCTGTACAAAATAAAATTATGTTTTTTTGTATTTACTTTTTTTAAGAATCCTTTTATTTCACAAGGTCCTGAGATGAATTCAAAAATTTGTTTTTTTATTTAATTTTTTTTTTTGTTAATAAAAGTCTTTTTATAATGCAAATTAAAAAAAAAATATATATTTTTTTTTTTTTATATATTTAAATTATACGACGGTAGTGGCAACATTGGGATTTAAAAAACTCCAACAACGAATTTCGAAATACAATCAAAATCGTTTTAAAATAAAAAGAAAACATAATATGGAAAATTTCGAGGTCGGATACCTTTTTACTGTGACACTATATATATAAAGGCCAGATACTTACTATTGTATATTAGATGTGGTATGTTAGTTAGAGTGTCCTTTACATTTTTCTTTTGAATTGGGGAACTTAAAACATTTTTGATATATTCAAATATTTTGAGTTTACAATAGATTAGGTATCAAGAATATTTGAAATTGGTCAAGACTCTTTGGAACATGTTATTGAAGAATATTTTATTTTCGAAATCGAATTGAGATAGGATTTGAAACATTGGCGATAATCAGTTCGGAAATGCAAGAAACATAAAACAAAATAAAACTTTTTTTTAACTTTATTAATTTTAAATTAACAACTTAATGACTTGTTGAACTAATAGGCTGACATGCTTAACAGTGTGTAGTTAGTATAGGATAAACAAAATGGAAAGCGATTAGAAAGTTTTAATGTTTTTTTTACTTAGTTTATTACTTTCATTAAATAGAAACTCTTAAGTTCGAATTCCGATTGAGGTTTTCCATTATTTTTGTTAAGAAACGCTTTCACAATTTCTAATTCTGTTATTTGAAATTTCCCAACTTAGATTAATATTTCTATTAATTTTCAAGCTTTAAATTCGAGTTTTATCAAAGATAGAAAAATTTAATTAGTTGACTAAATTGATTAAGTTTAAACTGATATGGGTTTGGTACGAAATCTCCATCCCAAAATCTCCAAGACAGAATCCGCAAACAGCAGAACCTCAAAAACAATATGTCAAAAAAAAAAAAACCCCCAATGAAGATATATCCAACTGCGGCTACCATGAATAAGTATTTTCTCTTAACCATGGAAAAAAGAGATATTTCTCGTACTTTTTTCCGTATCCAACAGATGCTATACAAAATAAAATTTCGACCATCCTTTTCTGTCTTTGAGAATTTAGTTTTTAGCAGATTTTATTGTTGGAGTCGGGATTTTGTTCGTCACCCGTTAATGCATTATGTATTTATCAGACGGCAAAAAATGAGAACGCCATAAATCTATATTGATTCATTTTGTACCAAGTGTAAATTAGTATTTTATAAAAGAAAATTAACTCATCGAATATTTTAATATTAATTCATTTATTTCAGTAAATTAAACAAAATCAAATATGATAAAATTAGTCAAAATATTTCTTCTTTGTTAATCCAACGAGCCCGCTACTGCGCGTTTTCTCTTTCAACTGGCAAAAATAAAAAAAAACTGTCAAAAGTTTTGACAGATAAGTCAGACAATCCTTTTTCTGTTTTAAGGTTTGTTTACAGCTCGGCCAACCTTTATTAGGAATCGTCTTCGATTCCACTAATGTCATTATCCTCTTTATCCTCTCCTCTGAACCCAATATACACCATTGTTTCATTTTATCAGAGGAATATACTCCAGTATATGGGCGGGATTTGCGTTGAAACCCAGATATATCTTCTATTATATATCGATTATTGCCTAATATTTTTGTAATCATATATGGATCTTTCAAAATTTGCCTCCTAACAAAATTTGAATCTTCTTTGGATGCCCAGTATTTTCTGGCTCTTTTTCGACAACCACCAATTCATCTATTTAATACTTTATTGGGCTTTTGTGTTTCCATCATACCTTTCTTTCCATAATAGTCGCTTCATTTATATTTTTACATGCTATGTTACGTATTTCTTCTATCGATACTCCATGGTCGGTAAGATCATCATGAAAATGTAATATTATTTTTTCTGTAACTGTATATGTACCGCCCAAGAATCCCGATATTTTCATATCCCATATTTGTTGTTGGATGTTTAATTTATTCGCAAATTCCACTTTTATAAATATGCATAGACTGCCGCAATCGATTTGTCCTAATATTTCCTGTTCGTCAATTTTAACAATTTTATGATACTAGGTAATTTTTGCCATTTCATTAATCCAATTTGCGCTGTTTTTGGACATTGTACAGGCTCACATTTCCTATGTACCGTATTACATATCGTGCACGTGCTAGACGTGATGGCTCTGAACTGTTTTTTGAATAGTGTCCGCTTTTATGACAGTTGTCATATTCGATGATTCTTGATTTTATATTTTTTGAAGTCGATGATTCGTATTTATTTACTTGTGTCGAATTAAATTTGAGATTTACATTATAACTTTTCCCTTCTTTTACTTTTTCTTGATTAGTTTTTCTTATACTCATTGACCACTGAATTTTATCGCAAAGCTCATCTAACTATACTTTCAATTCGTTGTGATTGGAAAGCCTGAACAGAATTTTATGATTTGCTCGTAAAAGCTTGTTGTCCTAATCCACCATAATCATATGAATGTTAGTTTTATTATATGTTAGATTAGGTCCACCCTAATGCTTATATTCATAATATCTATACATTATTCACTCTCAATCAATTTGAGTATAATAACGGTAAATGTATAGAAAGAAAAAAAATAATCACTGTACCGGTTTTTTTTTTCAAGGTTCTTACATCACTCAACCCAATAACAATTGAACATTGATGACATTAAAAAATTAAGAGAGGTGTTTTTGTTTTTTGACCTCAATTAGGTGAAATTTTGAGAAAATTATTTTTAAATTGTGCTATCCTTTATTACTTATATAATAAACGAAAGGATTCTGTGGTTTTGAATTTGTTTCATTTTAAGTGATAATTTTTTTTTATTGTGTTTTTTCGTGTTGATAAAAATTTCATTTAAAAAAATCTTTTTTTTATAGTTTTTTTATTATTTCATTGAATTGACTTTTCGTTTGGATTAGAGTTAAAAAGTTTTTATATGTTCGATTTTTAATTGTTTTTTGAAACTACTGCACATCAGGAATAGATACTAAAGAAACGTTTTCAAAATAAATTTTAAAACTTATTAGAAAACTTTATTTTAAGTTTTAAATTTCGTAAAATATTTTTAAATTAGATTTTTAATTTACTTTTTTAATTCTAATAAGAAAATACTCCAATCACGAAAATACACATTTGAAGGTTTGATTAACTTTGAATGACTTAAAGTTTTTAATTTTTTACTTAAAGTTTAAAATTAAATTTCACAAATAAATATAAGAAATCAAAAATAAAGAATTAATAAATAATTTCGAGAAAGAGAATGCCATTGAAAATAAAATTAAAGTGAAATTGAAATAGAATTATAGTAAAAATGGGTATTGGTGATCTATGTCAAATAAATATTGACTTTTGCGATGGGCTAAAAATCCAATTTTCAAAATAACTTTCTTAAACTAACATTTAATACTTTATTTAATTCTTTGTTAATGATGAATAATTAATTTTCATAAAAACTCAAAATCTGAAAGTTTTATGCAAAACTAATAAAAAAAAAATTAATTGTGTCTAATGTATATATTGGTATTAATTAGCTATAAGTTTCTATTTATATTTAATGAAATTTTTTTATATTCTTTTTATTTACTGAACTTTAGACTTTTTGCGGTAAATTTTGTTTTACCTTATTATTTTAATATTCAATTTTTTACTGAATTTTTTTTAATTTTATTTTTGTATTCTTGTAACTGTACTACTTTTAGCTTGAAAATATCAACCTAATGTTGTTATACTATATAATTTTATTATTTCTACTCTGTTATTTCATTCATCACATATTGTCAGGAATATCAAAAATGATCTTACATTTATCTAATTTTACCATTATTGTTTTGCTAATTTTATTACTAATTTTACCAACAACTACTGTTAATTTTGATAATGTACTAAGGTGTAACATATGGTGTAATAAATAAATGAATTTAAAAAACTAAAACTAGTTCATTTTTACATAATCTTATACTATAAAATAAGTTTTCATATTTTATATATATACCTATATGACATAATATTTTATAACTATAAAACCTAAAATTACCAGTTATGATTTCAAATACGACAAATGTTTTAACCCACCTCGGTTTCACTGATTATTACTGAATTTTTTTTGTTCATTCAAAACAGAAAACAAAACAAGAAATAAATAATATAGAATAGTTATGTACTCTAACGAAACTAAATGATCATACCATTTGATAGTGGCCAAAACTAATAAAATATGAAATAGACTGTTATTTTAAAGCATTAGTTATAAATAAAAAAAAATATTAAATTATTTCTACTTAAAATAAATATAACTGAAAAACGACAACAAAAGATTTATTAAATATTTACCTTTAAAATTAATTTTTAATTCCAATATGTTCTAATTTTATTCAATAATTTAGGTCAATATATGTTTATAATATGTTTTTGCACAACACATGCAACATATTTTATAGATAAAGTAGATAAAACGAATGATTTTTTTTGCCTTTGATTTCTATTTTTCAATAAATCAATTTCTTTATTTTTTTTTTTTTTTTTCGTTTCTATAAACTATAATTTTCAAATTTCAAAATCAATTTTCTATATTTGAAAATTCACCATAATTTAGATATAATATGTATATACGCATATATAGATATATAAATATTGATTTAATTGTATAAACAAAATATATATAACTATTGTATCATATTTGTTTATTTAAACACTTTTGTTTTATTTTCTTATTATTTTTGTTTTATTTTTTTTTCTTCACTTTACTTTAATATTTTTTTTAATATTTAAACACTTTTTACTATTAACTTTTTTTATTTAATTATTTTTTTTTTCTTTTTTAAATTCTTTAAATTATAATTTAATTTCCATGGAAAATATTTTTAATAAAAATAATTAATTTAATTGAATTAACATTAATACTATGATTTTATAAATGAGTACGTGTACGAAATGTTTTTCATAAATGAGGCCAAATTAATGTAACAGGTAAGGAGTTCTGAATAGATAGTTCTAATTTCTTGCAATGCAATACTTCTTAGCATTATGATGTTAATAAAGTATTGCAAAATCATATACCCTAATTTATGCCCTAATTTTTGTCACAATACTAATCATACTCCTCGATTAACTCATGAATTTTAGGTTCTTCACAAAATTTTTTTTATTCGATTTCATTCTTTCTTCATGCCCTTCCAATACATTTTCTTAAACTTATTCATACCAAAAGTTTTCATCTATACAATAAATAGTAAAGATTTCGTCACCGACAGACATCGACAACCGGCTAAACTAGTTGTGAAAACAATTATTAGTCACAATAGATAAGTTAAAATACTGACAGCAATACTTAAGCATACTATGACAAGAATTGAGAGTATATTTAAAGCATATATACAGATCACCTGTACGTAGAAAGAAAACCCATTAAACCTTGAAATTTTTTTTTTATTCCTATCAAAGATTACTTGATATCCAACCCATAAAGCGAATATGATAAGATTGTACACAATTCAAATCATCAATAATAAAAGCTAATTAATTTTATTGTTACAAATCGAACACTAACACATACTAACATGGTATCACAATGGACCTTAGATACTGATCTAAGTATGTCGGGGTACTGCCGGTAGCCACTACCACCATCCTACCTATTTAACGCATTCTAACGTGGTATCACAATGAACCCTACTGATATAAATGTGAGGTCATACTGTCGGCAGCCACTACTACCCACCTATCTATTTAACATATTAAACAAAGAACAATGTTATAGTTCTATTGGAGTCTATATGGACTCTACATGAACGTTAATTCATTTTTTGCCATATTGTCCATATTCGAAAAATTCCTTCTTTTACACTGTTTTAATACAGTTTAGGCTTTGAAACGAAATTTTAGTACAATTTAGGCTTTGAAAGGAAAGAAAAATTAGAAATAAAGAATGGAAGAAGATTGGTAAAATACTTATTGATTTTTATCGAGCGAAGTAAACTATACGATTCTAGGACTGAGATTAAAACAACTTGATGCTGTCACTATATTACTTTACCTCATTTTAATATACAAAAAAACTCCAGATGGACCTTAGTTAACACATTGGAAGAGACCAAGTTCAGTCGATAGCATTAAATCTGACCAAGAAGAAGAAGAACTGAATTTTAATATCAAAATCAAAAATTTGTGAACTGAATTAGAATATTGAAGCACTTAAAACAGATTTTGTACTTTAAAATATCTGTGACAACCTGTACTAAAACCGACATTTCTCATTTCCCCTTTTTTTAATTTTCGTAACTTTAAAATTTTGAGCGAGGCTTTGATTTTATATGATCCAAATTTTTCAAATTGACTTTTTTTCAATACTAACTTTTATAACGTTCATCAAAACAAATATGAATATTGACGGTTGTAGTTTAAATTAAAAAAAATATAAATTTTAATTCACATCACTGACTGTGTAAATACTACTTAATCGATTTCAAACCAGAACATTTTTAATTATAAATTAAAAAAAATTTATAAATTCATTACAATAAATAATTGGATAAATTAATATTTAACATATGTATCAATAAATTTACGAAATATTTTGAATTAGTGCCGATAAACATCCCGTGTTACACGCTTAATACTTTGTTAACACTTTTTCTTAATACTTATTTTTGTTTATTTTAAATTTCAAAATAAAATTAATTAATTTAGAATTCCGGAAAATAACATTTTATAATTTCTTAATTCTATAATAGAAAAATATTCATTGTGGTTGGGTCTGTACAACAAATTGAAAAAAAATAAAATTCCAAAAATCAAAGAGAAAATTTCAAAAAGAAAATTTTCAGAATTCAAAATTTATTGGCAATGGTCAGACAAAAATTTACTCCAATGTAAACAAAAATAATATTCTGTTTATTTTTATCTTGCACAATTTACTTTAATTTAAATTATTTTCTTTAAAATTCTTCCTGCTTTCAATTTTAATTAAATGAATTTATTTTGTTTTTGGTTTGCTCAATATATTTTGAAATTTACTTCACACAACACTTCACATCTCATTAAGTTTTTAATCGCACATACACAATTTTATATTTCTTAGAATAACCATACAACAATTTTAGATATTCACCTTAATTGAAGAAAAACATTATTCTACCAACAAAAAAAAAAAAACAAAAACAACAAAATTAAATTTTACTTTCCAAAATTTTAATCGAAAATAAACATTCCATGAAGAAAATTAAATATTCACTACAGAATAAATAAACCACATGAAAAATTTAAACCAAAGAAATGTAAAATTCTTCTTTTAAAAATCATTAAAAAAATGAGCAAAAATCAAACAAAATAAAAAGAACAAAAAAAGGAAATAAACTGACTTTTATAGTTTTCAGAAAAAAACCAAACTGAAAAATTTTGCGGAAATACTTTTTTTTTAAATCAAAGCAATTGAAGAAAAAAATCTTCAGCGAATATTCAAATTTTGTTGTTTTTATTGTTTTTCTATCAAAACGGATATTTTTTTTAACTCTAAATTTACTCCAAAAAAGTTCTGCATAGATGGTATTACCTTGCAAAAAAAAAAAAACAGTAAATAATAATTTTCTGGTTTAATATTTTTTTTTTCTTTTAAATTCTAATTTTATGATCAAAATATTATGCACTTAAAATTTATGAGAATTTAAATTAAAGTTATAAAAAACAAACGATAGGAAATAAAATGGTTCATTGAAATTCGTGCATAAAGAAATAAGATCAAAACAAAATTTTTATTATATTTATGTCATTACTATGTATTGCAATAACGGGGTCTCAGATACCGAAAAACTGGTATGACAGACATTTTGTTACGGTATTTGTTTACCGGTGTTTTACAAAATATTAATTATTTTTTTTAATTTAATCAATTATGCCTGTAAAATTAACTGTAGAAACGTTAAGTCGTAAAAATGCTAATCTTTGAACTGACGAAGCTACAAAATTTTTATATAAGTATTCAATTACGAAATTCTCTAGAATTTTATACATCTTAAAGACTTACAATCTGCCGTCACACCATAAGTTCTTCAATTTTTATATGAAGAATCACAATCATAAGATATTACTTCGTTGGCACGATTTTATTCCCAAAATCTACTAAAGTAACTGTTACAAAAATTATTCAAACTTTAATAACGAGCTTACATTTGAAATTTTCCAAAAGATACTCAGAAACTTGTAGAAAATTCCAAACATAAAATAAAAACAATTAGAATCTTACCGTCAATGGTAAAAGGAAAAAGAATAGCGATCGATAAAAAATTTCAAAAACTAGTTCTATCAGAAAACAAAAATTTTTCGAACTCGGCTCGAACAAATAATTAAAAAGAAATACCTTTTTCTGAAGTAAGAGAACTTTTAGCATAGAATGTTAGGACAGAGTATACATGATTATTAGTTAACGATCTCATCAGCTAGTGTAGAAGCAAAGCGAAGTCATTTCAAAGGCAAATTTACTTTACAATAAAATTGGGTGCAGATTACAAAATGGCTAATAAAATTTCAGATAAACTTGATTTTGTGCGAGCTCATTTTTTAAATAATATTTTTTTTATTATTTCTTTCTAATCTAGAGACTCACAATAATTAGATCAAATCTTAGCCTAAAGAATTGAAAAATCCCTGCCATTGTATTGATTTTTCTATTAAACAAAGTAAGTTGATTTATAATAGTGATAAATATAAATAAAAACAACAAAAATTAAAAATAAAATATAAAAAGATAAAAATAACAAAAGTAATTAACATTATAGATTGATTAGATTTTTTGTGTCCTTTTTTTTTAAGTCTTATATGACCTCTGTTTGTGGTTAGTTTTTTTGCTAGAAGGTTTGGATGATCTTCCAGTTTTCGTAGATAGTTTCGACTATATCTGACGACTTCTTCGCTGACCATAGGAATATTTAGATCTTTTTTTTTTTTTTTTTGAATATAAATTTTATTTTTTCCCACTATTTTTACATTCTTACACTAGTCTAGCCTACAAAAATTTACAAAAACAGCTACTTATTTCTAATTACATCTAAACAATTTTACCGTTTTTATGTTAGTTTTACGCAAAATTTTATGAGTTTTTTATACTATGTACAACTTTACAGAGTTTTTTAGTCTTTGAATTATATTATTGGAAAAGTAGGAGGTAAAAACCAATATTTATATTTATTAAAAACCTAGCCTAACTTAGTCTATCTTAATCTAACTAAAACTGCTTAACCTAATTAAAAAAATAATGTATGTTATACTATGTGCTAATTATAATTAGAGTTTTCCAACCACCAATAGTTTGTTTTAATTAATTTGTCCTTATCTGGTATGGACATTTCAAATTTTAAATTCTCTCCGTTAATATTGCCCGGGTTATAATCAATAGCTTTACATGTAGCCCGTCTATTATAATGGTATAATAGAGGGACATGATTACGGTTTTGAATATAACCGTTTTTATCCAAATAGATAAAATGCTCTGGAGCTATGAAGCCCGTGAGCAAGGTCTTTTTGATGTACTCCTCATTGTGGTAGAATATATGCGATATTAAACCATTTTCCGGAGTGTTTTGTGCTTTATCATAATGTCTTCGAATTAATTTTATAACAAAATTATCGATTCTAATTATGTTTGCTTCCTTGTACAAGTATTTATTAGAGTAGTAATGCTTGTATTCGGAATTGGGCTTTCTATATATATTAGTACAAACTCTTATGCACTTTCTTTCAAATTTTCGGAAAGTTTCCATTAGGCTCGCACTGATGTTGTACCATATTGGTGCACCATATACAAGCGTTGGTCTTATTAATGTTTGGTAACATATAATTTTAACTCTTTTACTAATAATTTTGTTGTAAAAAAGTTTTTTTGAAGCCATGAAAGCTTTGTTACCTTTTAATATACTATATTTGACTTGCTCAATATAATTTAAGTTACGATGTAATTGTACTCCTAGGTATTTAACTACTTTTTTATTAGTTAAGATAACATTTCCTGCGGATTTTATTTCAAATTCTTTCCAGTGTTTTTTGATATCTACACTAGTTTTATCAACCGTGTTACGAAACAAAATTGTCTCGCATTTGTTGATGTTGATTTTCAGCAGCCAAACTTTGCAGTAGCGCCGAGTAATATTAAACATTTTTTGTACTTTGCCTTTGATGTAATCTACTGAACTATCGGCAGAATAGAATATGATGTCATCGGCAAAGGCCAATGCATTATAGCATTATATATTATAGTATTGGTGCATTAACTGTACCTTGTAACAGGCCATTATCGATCGTGAAAATTTTTTTATGATTATCATTTGAGTTTTTTATAAAAAATTTATTTTTGTAAATCATATCAATTATAATTGCTACAAAGTAATTTGGGATTTTAAACTTTAAAAGTTTATATAATAGCCCATCTAACCAAACCGTGTTAAAAGCTTTTTCCAAATCTATCAGGCAAGCTCCCACTCCAGACTTTTTGTTAATAAACCAACAAATATCTGAGGTCAACTTTGTAATGGCGTGAATCGCTCCATGCTTGTACCTGAAGCCGAATTGGTTTTCAGGTATAATTTGTTTCGTTAGTGGAATATTTAGATCTCAGTGGATGATTTTGTAAATAAATAATAAATTTTTGCAGTCTTTAAAAAATATATAATACATCTTATATACCGAGTGTGCCAGAACATAAACAACGTATCAGGTTTTTAGACGCTATTTTAAAAGTAAAAAAAAAAAATTATTATGTTTCCCGGAAGTTGAAAATATCACCAATCGATAGAACACCCTCGATTCAGTCAATAAATTTTGTTAAATTTTAAAATAACGGATTCTTCACCTCTTAAAAAGCTGATACGCACACTGTGGAACACCCGGTATACTAATTTTTTGTCAATGTCTGCAGCCCTTCATTTTTTGCCAATGTCTGGTATGTCTGGTAATTTTTTATTTTGTCTGAAGCCTTTCATACTAACAACAATAATAATCAAAAAAAAAAATTTCATTATGAATGTAAGAACAAGAATTGAGAGAATAAATACATTTTTTTAAATGTATTATGGCAGTAGGTGTAGGTAGGTGCATGTAAAATGTAGTGAGAAAATAATATTAATGCATTAATGAGAGATTATAAATATTTACTTTACATTGTCGTTGGTGTTTTGAGTTGTGATGTGCATACTTTTTTAAACTGCATCCAAACTTTACTAGATTATCAATGGTAGCATTATACTAGTAATATAATATTTAAACTTAATTCTGACGCGGTATAAGTATAGTTATAGTCTGTTGATTTTAAATAGTTATATACATATATTATGTGATGTTTTATATGAATTTTATGATTTTTTTTTGCATTTTTTTTTACGTAAATAAATTTAATATATGATGAATATAATAAATTTTCTAATGTCTTATTTCATTCCCTTAATACCGGAGTCCCGGTTTTCGTAAAGCAAAATACAAAAATACCCGGTATTCAAGTTTTTATTCGGCATTGCATTCACAAAATCATTACTCACTCGCATATAAAGTAATTTGCAATTAAAGACTAAAACATTTCGTTAAGTCCCAATATTTTGGATACTATTCAACATCGATTTCATATTCGATACACACATTTTCCATACTAATAAAGCTCTAAACATTAACCATTGTTATATTTTTGTATTATATTTTTTGTTTTGTTTTGAAATCTCAATCCACACAATCTAAACCACATATACTTTTGGTCCTTTTTTTTGGTGCAAAGCGATTTATAATAAAAGTTAATAATATGTAGATAGATACAAATACATGCATATAAAAGTATGAAATAATTTGTTAAATTATTTTTTTATTTTGTTTGATTTTAAATTAGGTAAATAAAATAGTTAATAATAGCATGTTCCTCGGAAAATTTGATAATTTATAAATTAAAATAAGTACGTAGCTTCGAGGATGATTTTTCTCATATGAATATTGTCAACATTTTTCTAATAATTATTCAGCGATTTTTCACATGTATTTTTTACAGTAAAATTCGCATCATAACTACTTAGCTTAATATACGATTTTAATATGTATTTTACAGTATTATTTACAATATTGAAAAACTTCATAAACTGTATGTGTAACTCAATAAATTTGATGTTGTGCTGTTCTAAAATAAGCATTGTGCCCGCGTAGGATGAAATTACTATATCACAAGGGTAACAAATGTAGCCAGATTTTCAAAATAATATATCTTTAATGGCTTTAATTAATAAATGCTTAATATCTTCTTAACTACACAATACAGTAAAAAATTAGTTTGGAAAAATAAGCTAATAACATCTTTTTTTTCTACTGGAGCTCTCTAAGATGGTTTTTACTGAATATATAATATATATATACATATTATGCAATTTTAATTCAACCGTATTAAACTAAATCAAATTATTCCGTGTAAAAATAGAATATGTTATTACCACGTTATGTACCTAAACAAAGATCATGTAAAAATAGGCGATAAGTACATCAGTAACCTTTGAGATATTTTGTGATCAACTAACAACCATTTTCAAATGATTTATTTAACATTTTTCTTCATTTAGTATATATTATCAAAAACTAAAAAAAAAAAATTTCATTATGAATGTAAGAACAAGAATTGAGAGAATAAATACATTTTTTTAAATGTATTATGGCAGTAGGTGTAGGTAGGTGCATGTAAAATGTAGTGAGAAAATAATATTAATGCATTAATGAGAGATTATAAATATTTACTTTACATTGTCGTTGGTGTTTTGAGTTGTGATGTGCATACAATCTCCATTTCTAAGCCATTGTTATTTTTTTAAAAGTAGATGTTAACAACTATTTCCGAATTCAGTCATTTCGTATTTCTATTAAACAACCAGCTGGAGCATTTTAGATTTTTCGATCAACATGAATTCCAGCATTTTCTTATAAGTAAGCCTATACCTTAATCCCAAATCTAAAAAAAAAACAAAAAATTCCCAATTAGGGAGTGGGTTAATGTAATAAATTTCCTCTCGTAGTAGGATGAAATTATTGTTAACAAAGTTGAGAAAAAACGGTTTTCTTTGCGTTGGATACAAAAACGGATACAAAATATGTTTTACGTTTTCTTTAAAGTAGCGAAAAAATATTTTTTTTGCACACTTTGACAAAAAAAAAGGAAATATATGACTTTTCCAGAAAGTTGTTCTTCGTATTAAAAAAATTATTTGTTTTGGAGTTTTTGTACATTGGGATAGTTAGATACTTTTTTTGGATTTTGACACCCGGATTTAAATTTTTGAATATTGTAACCAAATCTCATTCAACAACTTATCAAGATGAAGATAACTTCATAGAACAAAATTTCATAGTATATAAAATTTGAGCAGTGTTGAGAATCGAGAGAAGAAGTTTGGAAGAAGCTCTGTAGCAAATATTTAAATAACATTCTTATCACTTGACATTCATTCTGATCTATTTTGTCATTATTTAGCATTCTTAGATAATAGTTAGTATATTTAATAAAAAAATATCAAATAAAATTATCAAAATTTCCGAAATCTTGTAATCATTTAATTTATGTTACTTGAACAGCTTTTGTAATACAAAACGATTACATGACAAATCAATTAGTGATTACTAACATCAATATATGACTTTCTACTTCAATAGCAATAATGCCTTTCCATAAATACTTGTAATTATTTACTTGTATAACCGTTTTTTTTCACTAAATTATGAATTGAATTTTATTTTAATTAAAATAGTTAAAAATGACATGGACATAAATCAAGTCATTATACAAATAATATTTAAAATAATAATAAGAATAATAAAAAAAAGAATTATAATTTTGTTATGTATTATAAAATACAATAAAAAAGCTTAGAAAATCTAATCAAATCTAGTATTACCACATTAGGAATTGTTTTATACTGAAACGGAAAAGAAAATTCTACCCAATAAATTTTTTTTAATATGACGTTTTAAATTTTTTACGTTTTCATTTTTTTTTGTAAGAACACTGCCAATTAACCGATATGGTATAGTTATATTATCTGTCTACTAATAGAAATTTTTAGGTTCAAGTTTTACTCAAGGAAGATATTAGACATTTTTTTGTTTCTTTATAAAAATAATTATGTTTTATAAAATTAATTGTGAGTCTAACTTTGTAATAACTTAAACAAATTGGAATAAATACTCTATAATAGAAAGCCTTTAAATATTCATAGTATTTACACGCTGGGTGGCGTAGTAGGTCCCAGGTGCGATTCCCGATCAACCAAAAAAATTCTTAATCGGTTTTTCGATCTGGTCCAGTACCCTTTGTCATTTGGACAAAAAACGCTTGAAAATAAAATATGGTAACAAGTTAAATAAAAATGGAGCTATTCTATTTTAAGAGGTGTTAGTTCCTAGCAATAGCAGTAGTTTTCCATATTTAATTTGTTGATAAATCAGTAATTTAGTTTATTATAGTATAAACTTGTAGTACCGTACTTAATTAAGTACGAAAACGTAGTTCTACTTAAATTACTGTCATGAACATAAAAAAAAAAAATTTACATATAAATAAATACTCGTTAAATATTAATCGTTCAACTTTATTTACCACATTCGTACTCAATTTTCGAAAACGCAACTCTACATAACGTTGCCCCGCAATTATACTATCGTACATCACAAAATCGAAAAAAATGAACTGAAAATGCCATTTTTATTAATTTTTGATGCTCTGTCGATCTAAGTATTCGGCATTATCCTATTATCCTATGAATCATAGATCCAGAGATATTTCATTGCTACTTTGCCATAAGCGACACAGAGATTGATGTTTTTCTTCTTATTTTTACTCAAATGCCAAATTTCTGGATATACGACAAAACGCGGTGTAATTTAACGTTTTGGAATTCGTGCAATTATTTTAAGTACGTAAGTTGACAAACAACAGATTGTTGCTTGTTTCTAATTTTATTAATTATAATGCCTACGTGTTTGTGATGTGTGTGATAACAATTTTGAAAATTAGATTTACATTTAAGTAAACATTAAGATTTATTTTTTTAAGCTGTTAACACTTTATAGTATTTTATGCTAAAATTGAAGCTGGGCTTTTAGTTTTATAGAATTTTTTTTATGTTCTTAAAGTTGACTATTAACATTTTTCAAGTAAAAAGTTAACTAAATATTTAAAAATTAATTATAATATGAAGTACAACATTAATTTTTATTAATATCTTTATATTTTGCTTAATAAAACGAATTTCAAGACTATTTTCGTTTCTTATAAATTTAGTAGAAAAAATAATATAATATATTAAAAATACTTATTTTGGAGTATGTATACAATTGTTTGTACGTGCATACAGAATGAATGACAACTGCATCAAAATGGCGTATACGGTAAGATGGTTTTAAGTAAAAGGTCCTTAAAGTTCTAATTCTTGCTCCAAAATACTTTGTTTTTACACGTATAAAAGATAGCTTATGAATCATACTACAACTAAACGTTCAAAAAATCAAAACTTTTTCAGCTCAATTTTGTTTTATTTCGCCTTCAAACTTCAAACTCAATTTCCCAAATTCGATTTTCTGGATATACGGCAAAATAATTGGTGGCGATCATAAGCTGAACAACAAGAAATCGGAAAATACTAACAAAATTAAAACTTATAATTTTATAATAAAATTTATAATTTGATATTCTATAACACAAACTGGATATTCTAATTAATATGAAAATAATCTTTTGTTTAAAATAGATAAGATAATTTCATAATTTTTGCTTTAAAATCATCACCATATACACCATACTACCGTTATACACTAAAGTATCTTGTAGTAAATCTGAATCATACAGAATTCGCACAATAACAAGAGCCAAATTATCAGTATAGTTAAAATATTTTAAAAATGTATATTGCTATTGTATGGGGCTATTCAAAAAGATGTTCCAATTTTTTGTTTTAAACTGTAAATTAAGGGGATTCAAAAGAATTCAAAACATAACCGTTATTCCCGAACATTACCGCTATTATTTTATGTAATTGTAATTATTAACCAATCCAGTACAGATTACATGGCACATATATTATTCATAGGTACCTCACTCATACTCCTAATTATAACAGAAAATATGTAAAAATTAGCTGCACACCACAAAAATTGCTTTACCAACGTATCAATATAAAATTATCAAGCTTAATTGAAAATCCAAGACGACAATAACGAAAGAGAGTGTTCGAACTGTATTATACTAAAACGATTTGTATCTTATTTGTCATGAGATTTTGCTTAATCAAAGATATTTGAATTTATGAAGGCAAACACGTCTAATAGTAAGTTTTAAGGACCAGTTTCCATTTTAATGCAAGGACAGAAGTTTTTGTTGAGTTAAAATCAATATCAACTCATTATAACATTCTCACCAAAAAATTAAACAGTTTTGTTGAAGATTTTGTTAGCTCTTTTCTTCTATCTGGAAAGTATAAATTAATCCAGGTCAAAAATTACAGCTTAACCAATATTGCACTCAATTTATTAACCGATAATCGAGACTTAGCATAATATACTGACTAATTAAAAAATGTTCCGTGAATTAAATAAAAATTTTGGAAGCCGATAACTTAAAATCTCAATTTAGAACTTTTGACTTCACCTGAATATAGTAGGATACCAGAATACTCAATAATGAAATTTTGCGGCATTCCATAATAGTAACAATAATATTTATTTTACACTCCAAATAATTACTTAATATGGCAACATTTAACTCAAGTATAAAATCAGTAAAATTAAGAAAACAATAAAAATAATACAAATTAAAAGAAATTCTAGTTGTTTTAAGTCTTATTATTATTATTTTTTTTTTTTTGATAAGGTCAATTATAATGTCGTGTGATTAGCTTAATTTATATGTAATATACATAGTGATTTATTTATTTATTTGTATTTTGTATATTTTGAATTATTTTTTTTTTAAAGTACACTACACTTTTATTTCTTGCTTTTTATTTATATATTTTTTTTAATCAAATATGTTTCTTTCAAGTGATTTTTTTTTTATTTTTTGTTTTAACTTTTTAAAGAATTCAAAAATATTTAATAAAAAAAAAAACAGTAATAAATCACGTAGAATAAATTTTCTGATTTAAAACTCTCATAAAACACACAAATTTCTATTTATATTCTTAAACATATACATATAATATATATATATATATATATTATTTATTTACATATTTACATATAATATGCAAATATTGACATGGAAGTATGTTGATGTAAGTAATTCAAATTAACATTTTATTCTAATAACAATTGTTTATTTTCATCTTTTCATATTATAAGTATAAATTTAAAATAAATATTGCATACAGGTTTATTATTAATGATTAAATATTGACCGGCATGCAAAATACACGTTATATTTACATACACACAAATCTATGTATAAAATTAATTTGTATAATATAATAATTATATATTTTATTCTCATACATATTATTCACGTATATGTACTATATATTTATATATTTATTTATAAGCACAAAACGTAATAGAATTATTACTTTGATAATAATTCAATTTCATTCATTAAAAATTAAAACGTCACAACACATTTTATTTTACAATTAAATATGAATATTGCGTTATTCTATTATTCTTCCAATATACGAATAACTGTTAAATAAAAAAAATACAAATGAAATAAAAATTAACGGTTGCAGTTTTTTTGTTACTCTTTTTCTTAAGAATTACTTTTTTCTTTCTCTTTTTTTCTTTTCTATTTCTATTTTCACCTTTAAATTTTCTTCAAATAACCGTTTTTAATTTTTAAATTGCATTATTTTCTTTTTATTTTTTATTATGTATTTTTCTTTTCGATATCCGCAACTTTAAAATTTTTAATTAGTCCGGCAAAAACACATCCAAACAGCACCGATTGCTTCCAAAGACTGAAGCAATAACAAATAACAATTTTTACAGTAAGTCTAAGTACATGGGAATTAAATTGAAAATGAATTGAGTGGAATTTTTTTTCTTTGATAATAATTTTTCAAATTTAGAAATATTTATATAACAGATTAAAATGTGAAATACTAATGTAAAAAAGAATTGTTTTGTTTTTTCTTTTTTTCGAAATTGGCAGTATAACAGTTTACAAAGCTTTACTTTGTTGTTAGACATTATTATTATTATTATGGAAAATCAAAGTAAAGGTATGGAAAAGCTTTTTTTTATTTATGTTGTATTTCAAATTTTCTATTTGATTTTTATTATTGTTATTGTTTTTTTTTATGAATTATGAATGATTTAACGGATCTTTTTTAGTAATATATTTTTAACGTGAAAAAAAATAAATAAATAACAACACTGGTAAACTGTTAATTTGCTTTATAAATTATCCGATAATTAAATTATCAATATTAATATTTTTTATAATAATTTAAAACGTGTTTATTATATGTCAATGCACGTATGTATGCATGTATGTATGTGTATGCATGTATGAGTGTATTAACTATATTTTGTATTATCGTGCTAAAAAAATTTTCGGAAATAATTTATTATGGTATTTAGTTCATAATATCGAAAAATTTATTTAAATTATAAAAGTCTTTAATTATTCAATTATTACGTTAGTTTAGGCATATGGATACAATTCGGAACTGAGTTTTCCTATCTTACAGCTAAGTTAGAATAAAAATTAGATTAAATTTAAATTACTATTTTTAATCCGTAAAGTGAATGATCCCGTCTCTATTTATCATCCTAATAATACACAAAGGATAAGCAATATACAAAGGATGATGTTTGTATGTATGTTTGTATGTTTATTTCAGAACTTCTCCCAAACGCATTAAGCTATTCTAATCTTTACTATTCTATACTATTCTAAATTTTACAGAAGACACTGTGTTACCCGGAATCGATGTAATAAGCTATGTTGAATTTCGAAATTTTGACTGGTTCCGGAAGCTGCCATACAACTCCTTGCACACAGGTACTCTCTCAGAAAACAAAACAAAAACGGCTTTTATCTTTTTTCAAAATATTGAGTGGATCGGGCAGCTGTCATACAACTCCTACCACCCGCCAAAAAAATTTCAAAAACCAAAGGTGTTACAAAGCTAAAAATTTGTACTTAGTTAACATTCCAAAAATAAATAATTTTGCTATTTACTTCTTTCAAAATTTTTACTGGTTCGGGTAGTTGTTATGCAACTCCTAGCACCACCAAAAATATTTCAAAAACAAAAGATATTACTGAGCTAATAATTTGTACTCAAGTACTCTTTCAAAAATAAACATACACGCCTTTTGTCAAAATTAAAAATTTTGAGTGGTTCGGGTAGCTGTGATACAACTCCTAGCCCACTTCATATATTTGAGACGGGAGTAAATGCACATTAATTCTGAACTAATTTATTTATGTGAATAACTTTCTGATTCGGCATATATAGAGTATATATTATACAATTGTTTTATGGTAAATTCCGTTAACCCATCTCGGCCTTTCGGTCTACAGATTGTTCGTTTCATTGTCCCGTCCAAGCAATGTGACCGATTGACTTAAAACTTTGTAGAAATATTGTTTCTGACATTGCGGATCACTGGTTTATTTGGGTTTCGCTCGATTAACCCCTTCTGACACATCGATCTATATTTTAAGATTAAACCAAAATTTAAGATAAAACTAATTAAAACAAAATAATATTTTATCGTCCGTTAATTTAATTGATTTATCATTTTGACGTTTTGTCCTTTTAAGTTTTCTTTTGCACTGTTATCTTCTTTCTAAATTTGTTGTAGCTTTCAATAAAATTTTGTACTGCTCTTTTTTGAACAATCAAAAACGTATGAAAAAGAATTGATCAATTAAATAATTAAAAGTACCAAAAATTAAAAAGTTACTACTTACATCTAGGATAAGTTTTATAATAAGATAAAATTAAGAATTTAATATTTGAATGTTGTAGAAATAAAAATGATTCTTACTAATACCTAAAACAAGTTTCATACTAACATTAACGTGCTGCGAATGAAATAACAACAAAAAAAAACAATTAGATGTTTCGATGAAAGGTCTATGAGATTTTTTAAAGTAAATATTTAAAGTCGTTATACACTGGGTGGCTCACCATATAGTTGTAGATGATTTCAACCGAAAGGTCCCACGTTTGCATCCCGATGAAAGCAAAATGTTTTATGAATCTTTTGAACCGATCCAGTACCCTCGGCGATTGAAATAAAATAAATACAAAAAAATATTGTAGTTATAATTTGATATGCATTAATATGTAACAACTAACTTAAGAAGGCTTAGTTCTGATAAAAGTAATAATTTGCTATATTTAATTTTTTATAATATATTACCATTACAAACATTAGGTTGTAAAGCATTAATACACAAGTGCATAGTTTGGACTATCCGAGGGTTGAAGGAAAGAAAATATCCCTGCGGTCAGTAGGGATATTTTGGACGAAGCTGTTTATATTATGTTAATCTTTGAAAGTTATATGTAGGTTGACTGTTTGACTTTAAGAACACAGTTGTTGACATATGGGTTCCACATTCAGCTAAATTTGACTATAAACGAATTTGGAATAATCGGTTTTAAGCCTCCCAAGAGTTTCAACTGTATAGAAATGAGCATTTGAGGTTTTTCTTGTTCCTTCGACACACCATTTGAGAGGGGGTATTAAATAAATAAATACTCGAACAATATTACATGCTCACACTTTATATAATAAAAATTAGTTGAAGTGCTAGTAACTAAAATCGAGTTGTACCTACTTAAGTGAGAAACTTAGATCAATCGTACACGTCTCTTTCAATGTTATAAATTGAGTAAATAATATTCAGAATAATCTATATATATCAATGCAATCAGTGAAAGAGGAGATTTAATTATCGAGTAAAAAATGTGAACCGAGATAGGCAATCATTAAAATATTGTATGAAATGAAAACTGATAAATTTATATTCCACGACAACCATATTTCTGAACAGTGAGACTAACATACCTCCCTTAAAGTTTTCCGCCTTAATGCAATCTATAACGTGTAAATTTTACATACAAATTATGCTTGGAAAGTATTTGCTGAAACATTATTTTCTAAATATATAAAATACTTATATTTATTTATTATTGTTTTACAGAATATCTATTGAAATTACCAAAACTATTAAAATGCCGCTATTTTACTATGAAAATATAATGACAAAAACAATAATCAGAAAAAAATAAGACTGTCTGATATGAAATTACTTATTAGAGCATTTTAAATACTTACATTAATAAACTACAACTCTTTTTGCAACCACGCCAGTGAATATAAATGAAATGACTCAACTCCTCTCATATATTCCACACAAATAATACTGAGGTTAAAGGCATTTAAATTTTTTTTACATCAGCTTCAGTAATACGTCAAATGAATTATAAAGCTTAAAATAGAATTAAACCAGAATTCGGAAAATCTAATTTAACACAATTATTTATACTTTATACATATAAATATTTATCAATTTTCAACTTTTAATACATACATACATATATACACAGTTATATCAAACTATCAACAAAAAAAAAATTATCCTAAAATAACCAGAATTGAATCAAAAACGATTAAAAACATTTTTCAAAAAAAATATCCTGCAGTAGGCAAGTCATATTTTATATAAACTTATTAACAATACAGAAAATATTTACTAACACAAATACATTTTTTGAATACACTTTGTTTTATATATTTATTTAATAATACATTTGCTTTTTTATTAATTATTAATTTTTAGCATGTAAGTGTTAAAATTCCTTTATTTTTTCTATTTTTGACATACAGTATAAAACAGTATAAAAATTTAAAAATTCTGAAACGTCCTTGAACTTATCTTTTTGATGCTTTATGAATTTTAATATTTATTATCAGTACAATCTCTTCTATTCAGCTTAATGAAGTTATTAATTATTTTTAGTTTTCAATAGAGAGGGATATAGTTAGATTTTTTTTTCAATTTTTTAATTATAATTTATTAATTAATTAGTGGCATTTGTTTTTCAAATTTATTTCTTTCCTGTTTATTGTAAATTATTTAAGTTCATATTTTATATTAAATGTTTTCCATAAAATTAAAGCAAAAACATTGATGATAGATCAAATTAAAATTAATCTTGGTAGGACCTAGGGTAAGAATATTTCTTTCTCTTCTAATTTTTATAAATTACCAAAAATAATTGACGAGATATTTAATTTAGGTTATTGTATATATATTTGAATCATAAGAAAATCTTATGTATTAGAAAGAGACAGTTGCGTCGTTAATATACAGGTTGCAAAACCACCGAAATAAAAATTTATTAAATACTACATTGGCCGCTTCTGAATTATAAGAAAATATCATGTGTTGGAATGAAATTAGCTGTACTCCATAAAAGTCCTCTCTCTCAACATGTCAATGTCAAAGTTTCACGTTTAGCTGTCAGTCAAAACTTTGTTAGACGACTTAACGGGACGAAACCGTTCGAACTGTGCTATTGAATAAATTCTTTTATTTTACAATATTTCCTAATGGAATTTTGTTTGATCAAAGATATCTAAAGTAATAGAGACAAAATTGTATTAATGGGTAGTCTTAAAGACTAGTTTTAACTTTAAGAAAAGTTGTGCGTTAAAGTCGGCACAGTCCGTCACTTCGTTTCTCCCCGGTACTTAGAACAGAAGTAGAAGCCTCTTTTGATGATTTTTTTCTATCTGAAAAGAAAAAACATTGTTGGAAAGAGATAACTGCATCACTAAACATACTGGCCTGAATCAAAAACACCAAAGATAAAAATATTATATTTGTCATGATTAAAAATGTGATTGTTAAGATAAACTATGTACTATTACTCGAAATTCGAGGAAGTTTCATAAAAAGTCGTAGTCATTATTTCGTTATGAATTATTTTCCATCATTTCAATTTATCGTGGACACCATATTTTTTGTTGATTTATCTTAAATAACAACCTCATATGTGTATATTAACAATTTATTTAAAAAAAAATTTATTCTGGATCAGTTGTTGCACAAATTTGATAAATTAAAATGTTTGTATATTAAAATGAGTTATACCTACATTGGGTTAAATTTTAAACTGAAATTTCTAATTGTAAATTAAAAAAATTTTGAAAAGTATTTGAATTCGCCACGTCTCATTTTTAATATCCGTCATTTAAAAGAATAATAATGAAAATAATGAAATTTATATATAAAATATGGGCTCTTCTGAGGGGATGTTGTTGTGTCGGTTGTATCCAGCTATCCTTGGGATATGGTTATTAAGTCCTAAACCGATACAACATTCCCTCAGAACCCCCAAAATATGTAATAATAAAAAATAATAAATTGTAAAGCATAGTTTAATTAATCTAGTATCAAATATATCAATACTATTATAAAAATTAAAAATATCCGGTTTGATATTTTTTATTATCAAACAGCTAAGGCATGATCACAAAGCAAACATAGTTTTGTAAAATATATAAGCTTGTTTCAAAAAAAAATTGGTTGTTGGTGAAGTTGGAAAATTCAAAAATTTTTTGGTTGTTGGAAAATTGGTGGAATGGTTTAGATATTTGTACCGTACGTTTTCAATTTACAGATTTAACATAATGAAGATAACTTAACTTACAGTATCCTGAAAAATTAGTTAATTATTAAGGTTTGTGATTTATCAAATTTTGTCAAAAAAAGTTATTCTGTTTCAGCCAAGACTTTAAAGTAATGGAGTAACTTAATCGCCCCCTTAATTTGATTTGTTTTTGTAGCTTGATTGTAATTTGAGCTATAACTGAAATCGAAATTAATTTTAAATTATTTGATTACCATAACTTCGTTTTGTAAAAAATATATTTTTGTTCTAACCTACTTATGATAAATGTTAGCAATAACTTGATAATTAAGCTTAGTGTAAAAAATTATATTATTGTGAAAAAACACGAATTTTGAAGCATACTTTAACAACCAAAAACTAATGTATGGGGCCACAACTAAACACATAAACTTTAAATTTTTCTTCCACCAACCTTTAACTCTCAAAATTATTGTACAACTTACTAATCCACTGAGTATTGTACGCTGGGTGGCGCAGTAGTTAACACGCTGGATGGCGCAGTAGGTAGACCCTGCAATCGAAAAGCCCCAGGTTCAATTGCCGATGCAGCAAAAAAAAAATGCTTTATGGGTTTTTTTACCTGGTCCAGCACCCTTTGTCATTGGGATAAAATAAATTACAAAAAATAATTGAGCGTATGTTCTGGTAACAAATTAAACAAATAAATACTAATCTATTTAAGGAGGCTTAGTTCCTGACATTAGCAGTAGTTTTCTACATTTAATGAGTAAGCTAGTAAATTGATAAATAAATGCTCGAAATATTGTAGATATTAGTAGTATAAACTTGCAGTACCGTACTTAATTAAGCACGAAAAGGTGATTCTACCTAAGTAACTGTTCAAAGCATAAAAAAAAGCTTCGTTGAAAAATTGCAAATCGTCAAATTGATTGACGACAACAAAGTTAGACAGGGACAGCATTATGACTTCATTGCAAGTACAAAGAAACGATGGTATCATAAATTCGTACAACTACAACTATAATTTTGATTAATAATTATTACAAAGCCAGCAATAGAAAAAATATAATGTTAATATTAAAGAAAACACCTCGTCTACCCTACAAAAAAATTACTGTAGTTTCCCGTTATATTCCCGAATCTTAATAATTTTCCAATAAAATAAATTGATATTCTTACCTTTCATATTATTATTTAATCACTTTTTTCGTATAGTTTACTTAGTCATCCATCAATATTATAAACGTAACCAAGCATTACTGTTTGATAATAATCTAATAACAAAAATTTTGTATTTAATTTTTCAAAACAAAAACACTTAATTTTGTAGAATAGTTGATAAGAGATAAGAAAAAATACAATACAGAAAAAAAAAACATTTCAATTACGCAACTCAACAACACTAATACAGCCCAATACAATCAATGAAAGCTTTAAAGCATATGTTTTCTCACGTGGTATTTTTCTACAGCTGTTTTCGAAAATAACACAAATAATAATAATAATTATAAAACTGTTATACAAAGTTTTCAAAACAACAAACAACATTCAGTATAATATTTTCCTTTTTCATTTTATTTTCCTATTTTTTATACTAATCCGATATTCAACAGCAAAATGTAACTGTGAATTTAAGAAAAATAAATATTTTGTTTTATTGCAGAATTTAAATTATTTAGGGCAACATAATATCTTAAGGTTAAATATTTTTAAATAAAAACATGAAAAAATGTTAACATAAAAAACTGTTCTATAGTATAAACAGTTCTATAAATACAATACATACAAACATACAATAAAACACTAAGTTTTAATAATTATCATTATTGGAGCAAATCGAACATTTTTTTTTTGTTTTTGTAACACAACAAACAAGACATAATTAACGACCTGCAGCCTACATAAATTGAATTGTATTTTGATTTTTTGTTTTGTTTTGTAGTGTTAAGTACAATATGTTGAAAGTTAAATTTGAAGTTGACATTAAAAATGAATCTGTTACTTACATCATAGTAATAATTTTTATTAATTATTATACGATACCCCTCCATAAATGCTACTAAAAATACTATAGATTCAAATCTTTTCAATTATTTCTAATTATTATGACATTTACAACTTTTGATGTCATCGTACGCTTTTTTGTTTTTATTATTTTATTGTTTTTGTTTTTATTTGTAAAACAAAAGGAATTATGGCATAGTTAATGTTAATTGTTGTAGAACAGAGTTTCTCAATATATGGGCAATATTGATTATTGGATTTTTTTTATTAAAAAAAAAGTCAAAATAAATTATTGAAAAATCTGGAAATGTTGAAAATCAAATTCAACTATTTTGTGAAATAATAGTGTACCTACAGATTAATCTCGTCGAAAGAGTCGAATATATCTGCAGACATGAAACAATTTTGTATCTTCAACTATATAAATAATACCTTGAATATACTTAAGTTCTCAATACTTACTTAATTAATTATGTGTCGTGGAGAACATTTTCAAAAATAGGATAACAAGTTTTGTAAAAAATATTTGACCTAATTGTTTCCAAACAAAAATTCAAATTTTTTCAACATTTAACAATTTTTTTGTACAAATTTACATACTTACATTTTTGAACTTATTGACAAATAATTGGGCGATAAAATTTTATTTAATTGGGCGAGTTATTCTAGGTCTAGTTCCGCGTTATTAAATTTTTTAAAATTATTACATACTAAACGACTTACTAATATTACATACATACTAAAACGATAATTAAAATAAATTTTTAGTTCATAATTGAAACGGTTACGGCTCATCAATGTGCTTATTTAGTAGTTGGGTATTGATTCAATCTATTATTGTATTTCATACTATGTTTCACAGATTCACTGTACACTGAATGGATATGTAAATAATTTTCAATTATGATATTTCGGACGAACAAAGCCAAATTTGTCATAGATCGTACGATCTCGTTTTGAAAACGCTGAATTACTTGGACGTAACTTCTGTCATCAACGCTCCATAGTAGAATGCTGTTATTTCAGATTCGGTTCAGTATTAAGTTGTATAATAATATTTTGTTTTCAAGAGGGAATCGTCTGCGACTTTCTGCTCGTGAGCTAGTACATTATTTTCTATTATATTTGAAGTTGTTTACTTTTACATTCCATTTACGTTTATACGCAACTCTCAGCATTTTAATTCCTTCTTCTGTGGTACATTTTATTATTTAGAGTAACTAGAGGGTACGTACTTCTCTTTAACATAAAAGTTGTTAATAAACAAAGTATTTTTAGGAATTGTTTCGTTCATCATAAGACTACTAGAACTCATCAGTAGGTATTTATAGTCTTAGACTACCTATACAACTCCTGATTTTTATTTTTATTGATTTTATAACTTATTATAAGATGTCATTAGTACATCTGTGAGTTATAAAAATCGACCAAAATTTAATTAGAAATTATTAAAATTTCCATATCAATGTTCAAATATTGAATATTAATAAATCGAACTTGTTCTTTTTATTAAAAGTAAAATGTGTACAAAAGTGTTTGTTGTAGTTTCTGTTAAACGGAGTTAATAATTTGTATATAAGTTATATATAAATAAATTATTTATTTCATTTACAATACGATGTACCCCTGCTCCACTGTTTCATATTTTTGTCGAAATCCATGCTATTCTATAAGGATGTTTATAATATATCAACTAAGGGTGATTTCTTAGCAATAAAAATAACAAAGCTTGGGTTAAATATCTTAAGCATAAAACTGAAGAAGATCAACGTAATTTTGTACAACATTTTAAGCAGTTATATAATACTAGCTCTAATAATTATACTTTAAAACTGTTTTTTTCAAATAAAATATAACTCCAAATATTTCTGGAAATTTATAAACTCTAAACGTAAATATGATTAATTCCCAAAATTTATGTCTTATCAAAATCAAAATTCTAATACTACTGAAACTATAGCCGGCTATTTTAAAGACTTTTTCTCCAGTTCATACAATATTGATAATTTCACTCTTGATTCTTCTCAATTGGGTCATATACCTAATTTACCCTAATTTAAAGCTTGTTGAATTAGATATGGACACATTTCCGGATCCAGACAATATTTCAGAAATAATTTTAAGTAAACGCTCAACCTATATATCATATCCATTAACTACTCTGTTTTATAACTCCGTAATGGTAGGAGTATTCCCAAATATTTGAAAGAGTTTTTTTATTCGTTCTGTACGTAAAAAAGACTGTAAAAATGAAGTTACTAACTACCGTCCTATTGCTAAAATTTCTTCTAAAGTGTTTGAACTAATTTTATATGACTCAATTTATAACTGTTTCGTTGATAGATTAGTTGTCAATCATGGCTTTATGAAAAAGATATCTACTGTTACAAGCTTAATTGAAACAACCACTGATCTAATTAACACAGTACGGGAGTGGAAGATTTCACAGAGATTGAGATATTTGTTTACGAATTTTTCAATTACAGCCCACTAAAGAGTAGTAGAGTTGAAAATTAAACTTTTTGGTACTATTCTGATTCTAGAATATTGAGCAAGAATGAAGCCTACACATTATGATGAATGAATAAATAATTGTTGTATATTTCATTTCAAATATTTAAATCAAAATAAAACCAATGAAAGTGATTTAAAAGATAAAAAGTTTAAGAAACTCTGACTCAAATTACAATAATATTGACATAATAATCATTACTATACTTATTCGAATCCAATCTGAACAATCTGAAGTTCAATTGATTCATATTCTTAAAATGGAATCAAAATTATGCTTTTTAGTTTATTTTTATTTTTGTGCTTTATACTCTTCAAAGTTTAAACACTAAAAATGTTCACATTCATATTAAAAATTAAATTATAGGTTATTATAGGTTACAATGGATTGAATTTTTACTATTCATATACAAAGATGTGTGCATCAGTCAATCTCACTAAATTATACTTTAAAACATCAAAAATAAACTTAAAAACATCAAAAATTCACCAGAATTATTTGGAGTGAAAAATTTGAAGTGGCTTCAAAATATTTTTTTACTTTCTTCTTATTTGGTAAAAATATGTATGCATGCAACAATTTTCTTCCCTCACATAAATTTTATGAAAAATTTTGTAGTCTAGTTCAAAATAAAAATGTTTTTTGTTTTTTTTTTATTTTTAAATTATTTCCAGAAAGTGAATTACTGGGTGAAGTATAAAACTTACTTCTATATTTCTAGAGTGTCTATATATTATTATCATACTATAAACTACATTGTAAAATTAAGGGCAAATGTGGAAAACTCAATTTTGGAGAGTTTCAACTTTAAGGCAAATATAAATTTAATTTTTGTTTTGTACCTTCTTATAATTTAAAAATAATTTTGGGTTTGAATTGAAATGATACTCAAGAAATTATAGTTTTGGAATTGCTAAATATTATTTTTATTTTGTCTATAATTGAATTCAAATTTTAACACGAAGCTTATAATATTATTATTTTATATTGGGCCTTCCAACACATTATAAGGGTTTTTCAAAAGGGCTCGGTCTTCTTGGCGTTGTTTGTTATTGTTTTTTTTTTTGCATTATTTTTTTGTTTTAAGTTGAAAAGTATTAAATATTTACCAGGCTTAGACCAGTCATTCCCAAAGTGGTCCGTTTGGACCCCAAGGTGTCAATGAAATTTATTAGGGAGTCAATCATGACCAGCGGCTCAATAGGGTGTCAATAAGTGACATATTGTTATTGAAATTATTGATCCTTTAATCAGATTTCACATGTAAATCCATAAACTTGGTTTAAAATCGTGGTTTAAAATCATTTAAATTTAAAAAGTTCTAGAAATTAATAATGTCATGTGAAAAAAGAAAGTCTCGCCAATATTCTTAGGAATATATAACATTTGGCGTTATTTCCTCACCTTCAAACGAAAATTTATTCTCTCTGTGTCTTATTTGTGAAAAAAACTTTAAATAAAAATTGTATAAAACCATCAAAAATGAAAGATCATTTAATAAGAATGCACGTACATAAGTAAGAGAAAAATTTAAGGTACTTCAAAACACTCAAAAGTAAATTTTAGATGCGTTCAAAGGGCAGATTAAAATCATTTTTGATACCAGCAACATCCAAAAATTGTGAAGGAGGATTTATCTCATGATATAATATTTCCCGTTTAATTACAAAAGGATGGTACCCTCACAAAATTGGTGAAAATTTAATAATACCAGCAGTTAGAGAAGTGATATCTAGCATAATGAAAATGAATCCAAAACCTGTTTTACAGTTGTAACACTACAGCTCACTACAGTTCAACTGTAAGTTCAACGTCGTTTAGATGAAACGGTCGAATCGATTGAACAACTATTAATCATTGAATTAAGGATTAGTAAATTTGCAATACAGTTGGACGAATTGACGTTTGGTTGTCTGAATATTGTTTTGCCCCTTACAGGATATTACTTGAAATATAAGTTTTAGAATTTAGTTATTTATTGTAACTTTACAGAATATATTCCTAGAACAAACTAAGGAAAATAAGTTCCATTTTGCACGTAGAGCAAAGCAATATTAACGAAGTTGATCCCGTTTTGCATTATTTTGTGTTACATAGAGTAAACGGTAATTGAAAAAAAAAAACAAATAAATTAGAAATTTGTATTAAATTTTATTAATTAATAAAAAAAGCATAACTATTAATTTTGGTGGGGACCGGGCCCTCCAAATTTTAACAAAAGATGTTATCATCATAGACCAAGATGTGTACCAAATTTAAATTAAATAAACGTAATAGTTTTAGAGGTATGGATTTTGGTTTAAATAAGGGCTTCGGCGGAGACCAGGTCCCCCAAATTTTGATAAATAGTGTTTTCACTGGGATCCATGCCGTTCTTAAAACTTCAAGTATCTAGCTAATTGGAAAGTTGGTCTAAAGTTGATTGCAAAATTACCGGACAAATAAACAAACAAACTACTAAAGACAAGTGTTAAAAACGTATTAAATAAAAAAATGCGAAATTTTAAAATAAAATTTCAAACAATGATCAAATACCAAAATAACAAAACGAATATATAAATATAATTTAAAATTCAATTTAAACTTACCTTATACTACTATCCGACAAACTTGGTGGCGGTGACGACATGACACTTTCAAAGTTCACAAGCAACTGATCATTTAATCACAAACACACAAATAAAATTGTATATCCATAGAGCATACAGTATTTATGTGGGTTCATATTTTCGTTGTGTATGTACACGTTGTATATGCCCTAAGCCCCATACACCAAAATTTTGTTGTATAGAGCAAAACAATATTTAAGAAACAAAATTTTAAAACTATTTTGCCCTATACGCCAAAAATTGTCGTATAGGGCAAAACAATACTTACATTTTGGTAAAAAATTGGATATGGTGCAAAAATCTATCAGGATATCTCTGAAAGTACTACAGCTAGGAGAAAGCAGATAAGTGAAATGGACGCAGCCTCTAAAACCCCAGAAACAACTCCTAACTCCAAATCGACGATTTGGCGTATGGAGCAAACCAATATTCAGACAACGGTTTGGAGAGAATTGTATTTTAATGTCTATGTACGTTCTTATAATTGTACTAGGGAAGAAATAATAGAAGAGTTTTTATGCGCAAAATCTCTCGAAACGTACACAAGACGGGAAGATATATTTTATTGTTTTTGAAAAGTTTTGCAACCGAATGAAACTTCTCTTTCCAATATTACTGCAGCTTCCTGTGACGGTGCACCAGCCATGATTGGAAAATATTGAGGTTTCTTAGCGTATCTCAAAAATAAAAATAAAGCGTAATTAATAAATTTCTTTTTTAACTTGCTTTAAAAACTTGCAGACATTTAAGATTAAAATTAAGTAATTTCAAGCCCAATGTTGAAAATATTATATCAACTCGCCAACCACACCCATCACATTAATTAAAAATTCAAATTTGCATTGTATGTAATTAAATACTTTTTTCTTTTTTGTATTACAGAAT
Source organism: Argyra leucocephala (assembly GCA_963942445.1). Classification (NCBI taxonomy): domain Eukaryota; kingdom Metazoa; phylum Arthropoda; class Insecta; order Diptera; family Dolichopodidae; genus Argyra; species Argyra leucocephala. The sequence goes on from OZ012678.1 coordinate 112,665,456, forward strand.
AAAATAAAAAATAATATATTGTTTGCGTTATAATTTTGTTTTTTATTATATTTGTAGGTATACCTAGATTCTAGAAGGGGTATATTAAAAAATAAACTATGAGGTGGTCAATGACGAAACCTTTTTTTGTAAGGGGGACAATACTCGAAAAAGTTTGGGAATTCCTGACCTAGACAATGGAGCTAACCCATTGTAGAAACTATCTAAAACACTAAAAAACTAAATCTCAGGAAAACTTAGGAGATTTCATTCAATTTACAACTAAATAAATAAAAAATTTTGTAACTTCTAAAAAACTTAAAAACCAAGGCCCTGGCTGTAATGGTTTTAAGAATATCGTTCTAAGAAGGATGATGCCTAAAAAATATTACAAACAGATATCTTCAATTTATATGTAAGATTCAGTTATTTTCCGAAAATATGGACAGATGCCACGGTATAATATGCGTACCAAAAATGAACAAGCTGAAAAACTTGGCCAGCACCTATAGACCAATTAGTGTCCTGACCTGCATTGGAAAACTGTTAGGAAAAGTATTAAAACACAATTGCAGAATTTTTGCGAAAATGATCCGTTACTGCCAGATGAACAGTTCGGTTTCCAGAACAACCATTCGGCTGATCATTAACTTGTCCAACTACGTAATTTTATCAAAGCACAATTTTAAAAACTATGTACGTCTTGCAATCTGTGACATCAAAAAAGCTTTTGATACCATATGGCACTTATGAAAAGTTCCTTGTAGATAAAATATTTTCCGTCAAAATCATTGATGCTCGTTCATCCAAATACCATTTGCCAACAGATATTCCTCAGTGTTCGATTTTAAACCCTCATTTATACAATCTGTATATTACAACTATTCTTGTTCTGGTTCCTTGCGAAATAGGCCTCTGACGACAATACAATGTATACCTCGGATGCAGATCTTAGCTTACACAAAATAAACTACTTAAAATTATGCTAAACCTTCCTTGGCATCTTAGTATAGTTGATATATATTTAAAATCCAAAAGTACGACGATAATAGACAAAATTACTGATAGGTATAATATAATGATATAAACAAATTTATTGCCAACTGATCCAACTCTGAAAAAATTTTAATCATGCAATTGATCGATAATTATTTAATATAAATAAATATTTAGGAATTATCCTAGATCCTAGACTTACTTTCGGACTCCTGATTGAGGATAAAATAAAAAAAAACTTAATTTTAATAAAACCTCTCTATGGCGTAATAAAAAGAAGATCTGCCCTATCAAAGCAAAATAAATCTTTTAATTTTTAAATCAATAAGTTCCAAAGTTTATATGGGAAGATTGTGTTAATTGCAACAAAAAAAATTACAAATTGTTCAAAACAAGCTTCTAAAAATGATCTTAAATCTTCCATGGTATCCTAGCACGACGGATATACATTTGAAATCAAAAATTCTATCGATAGCTGATAAAATTACCAACAGGCAAACAAAATTCGTGCGAATACTCAAATAATTGCTTAGTTCGGAGTCTAGTTAATTATTGATCGTTGGCAGGCTGCGCTTGTCTAGTTTTACTGTTTGTATCGTTCGTTTTTAAGTTAAAGTTATAGTTATAGTTTTTTTAGTTTTAGTTTCAATTTTTTTTTTTTAAATAAAAATAAAAAGTAATCGAAAAGGTTTTTTTCTCAAATTCTCCTTTTGTCCAAGTCAAAGTATTTTGCAATCTATAATTAGGCAGGCAATGTAATAATATGTAAAAAAAAAAATGTAAATTGTCGTTGATAAGATGATTTAATCTAAGGTCTAAATTAATATAAGTCGATAATGTCATGTGTAAACAATATTTTAAAATTAAAAAAAATTAAATTAAAATTATAAAAATTGTAATTGTTTGCTTTATAAACGATATTTTATATTTTTTTTTATTACTATTTTTTTTTCCTTGTTTTGTTATAAAATAGCTTGAGTCTAGTTATAAGTTTTATTACAAATTGTTAAGTAATTAAAATGAAAATCCTGATATAAGCCCAGTTAAAATTGTTTTTGGGTCAGCAAAATTTATTGGAAAAAAAGTGGGAGTAAACGAACAATACGAAGAATATGTAAATATTCTAATATTAAACCTTATGGGGTGCGAAAAGTCGTAAATATTTTACCACAAACTTTTTTAAAACGTAAGGCTTTTGCTCAAGATGTTAATGAGTCATTGGAATACTGATATAACGTATTGTGGACAGAGGAAAGTTAATTTACATTCCAAGGAAGCTCTTGGAAAAAAATACATTCATCTTCCAAAAGAGTTAAAGTATAAAGTGGTTTAATCTTTTGGTTCCCATGGCGATGGAAGTGTTATGTCTTGGGGATGTATTTACTACTATGGCTGTGGAGCTTTGTTTCCAACAAATGTAACATTATTTCATTGTGGATATATTAAAACTAGGGGCCCCTGTTGAGTAATTATATTTCAAATTGAAGTCAAATTTAAAGTTTTTAAAAAAACAGTAATTTACGTACTGACATAGACTTCGCACGATATGGCAGAAACCACTCGTGTTTAATAAAAAGTTTTGTGGTTAGTAAGTTTTATTTAGGACACATAAATACACGTCCCTCATACACTGTTTCGTTGCCGATATAGTCCCTATAGTAAGTGGCATTTAGTGGATAAAATTACTAAAAATAAAAAATTTTGTGATTAAAGAGGTACATATGTATATACCTACATATACATAAATAATATTAATAAAAACTAAATTATTACTACAAATAACCAAAATTTAGAAACAGTTACTTAAAAAGATAAAAAGGAAGAATTTAAGTGATTTGTTTTTTTGTTGTTTTTATATTTGTTATTTTAGATGAATTTGTGTTTTTGTTTTTTTTTTTTGTGGCATATGTACATAGATTCATTTGCAAGTCCATATGTAAATTTTAATAACTGATTTGTTTGCTTTTGTTTATTATTTTAATAAGATCTCACTTATGCATAATGTATTTGCTGAATAATAAAATCATAAGAGTACAAAATTTTCAACTGTGTGCGCATTTTTGTTTTATATATAATCTTATATATTATATATATTAGAAGTTCATTAAGGAGTAGGAGAATCGAAATAAAATAAAAAGGTGTCTACTGCGCGGGACCTTAAATGCTTGTCAGTTATAATTATAGATATTAAATAAACATGCTTTCACTTAAGAAGGCAGAATATTTCCTGATGGTAACTGTTGTTTCCAGCAAGATAATGCTTCATTTAATAGAGGTTGCGTTGTAAAACGATTACTTGAAGGTGTCGGACTGAACATTCTAACTTGGTCACCGAAGAGCCCTGACTTAAATGTTATAGAGAACATCTGCGCATTTATGAAACAATGAAAAGGAAACAAATCGATAAAGCAGAAAAAAGCTGAAATGATTGAGGAAATACTGAATATTTAGATAAAAATACCTACGAAATTAATTAAAAATTTAAGAACTTCAATATGAAAGTAATTGCAAACTGTTATTGATGCACAAGGTGGAATAACTAAACATTAATAATGTAAAAATACTAAAACAAAACTATTTAACTGTAAACAACTTTTTTACTCAAAAATTAGCAATATTTTTTTAGCTTTACCGGATGTGTAATTAATTATGCCGTATGAAACCAAATTTGTAATTACTTTTGCCGGGTGACATAGCAAAAGAAATCTGTTACTACCTAAGTCATTTGAGATTTTTTTCAGCCGAAAATTTAAATTTAAATTAAGAACACTTTGTGAAAAGTTTTTTTTAGCACATTTGTAAATTCCGTCCTTAGAAAATAAAAACAAAAAAAAAATGTAAAAATTTATTGAGTGTGTAATTAATTTTGCCTACCACTGTATTATAATTTTATAATTTATTCTACTAAACACGGTCTAATCTATTGTGTTAAATTTCAAGGTCTCGTTTTTGATAGACTATTAACTGCAAATGGCCTCATTGTCAAGAATGACGATATGGCTTGCATCTAAAGTGACTAGTTACAGTTTTAAGTGTTCTAACTATTTATTTATTATTTTATTTTATTTTTGACTCAAAAAGCTCGTATAAAGTATATAACTTAATAATAAGAAGGAGTAAAGAGGTATGTAAAAAGGTGGTATCGGATATTTTTAGAATATTTTGTTATTTCTAATTGATATCAGTCTAATACTATACCTGTAACAAAGTATTACCACCACTAACGACATTATAACATTTGATTTCAGTACTTAGGCGATTGATGAGCTATGACAGTTATTATTGCTAACATTTTTTCGGGCATGTATGCTTCTATTATGAACTGCTACTATTACACAATGTGAAATTATGACAATAAATGCAGCAACTGAAATATTTTTAAATGAAGAATAACCGAACATTGTTTTCTACTAAGGGAGTATACAATTTAACAATATAATAACCAAATCTAAAATATATGCAAAACTCCTTCGGAACTAGTATTTATATATTATTATATTATTTATAATAATATTATGTAACATATAATGTAAGGATCTATATGAATATAAAGAAATAAAATAAATTAATATACTATCTATATATATATTAAATATTTAATATATATAATGAATTATATAATTATAAAATTATAATTAGTATTTATATATTATTATATTATTTATAATAATATTATGTAACATATAATGTAAGGATCTATATAAATATAATCTATAATGTAAATATAAAATATAATGTAAGGATAAATATAAATATAATCTATCTGTAAAAGATGTATAAAAGAATTGAAAACAAACGCAAATAATAAGAAAAGCTTGTAAAATTACCATTGACAGAGCTTCTCAAAGATAAAAAATAAGTTACACTTCGTTTTATGAAAGGTGTTAGTTGGCTCGACAAAGGGGTCTGGTGATTTTCAGAAATGTAATCGTTGCTCTGAGGCCTAATTTTGAAGGACAAAAGCTTATCTAATCAATATCATCTCCCAATGAATATAAAGAACCCCTTCATTGAATTGTACAGTTATTCTTCTGTTTTTCCATTCCTCAGACAATTCTAATTTTCTTTTACCAAGCCATTTTACATTAAAAATTTGAAATTTTAAAGCCATTCAATTAAATTTACAAAAATAATATTCTAATATTCTAAAGCAGAACCAAAATACATTTTTAAATTTAAATACAAAAAAAATGTCACTTCACTAACGTGTTCATTACAATAATGAGGCCAATAAATATATATTTTTTGGTGTGAAATAAATAAACCCAATGATTTCTTAATTTTCAGATCACATATTCAAAAATCTTATTATCCGGAAATGTTTCTTTAATAAACTTTTTTGAATTTTCTTTTTGTTTTTCTTTTCGTTTCAAATATGCATATGTGGCATTTCTGTGGTATACATTTTCCCCCAGAATAATTTGAAAATTTATGTTAAAATCAATACATTCATGTAAGATACCAAGGATTAAAGATGAAAAAGTAGAAAATAATTGGAATTTTATTTTAATGGTCAAATTTGTATATATATATATATGTTTGTGTGGTTTCCTATTCTTCAGATATTAAATTCAACTTTAGATTGAATTTCGTTTTATTTCATTTCTTTTAAAAGTTCATTAAATTTTGAATTTTATATCTATTATAAAGAACACCATAGCGATAACGATACTACCTAAATATAGGTAAACTTATCCTAATCAGAATTTCTTAGTATTAAGGCAAAATAAAAAAAAACTTAATAGCATAGATTTGTAATTGTCTGACGACTTAGAAAAAAATGATTTAATTTTAGGGTATTTATTCCTTTAATGAGAAGAGGCATGAACTTTAGTATGACTAAAAAATTAAAAAAAAAAAAAATATGGCCAAGTTTACATGGCACCACATATTAAATCCTAAAAATGTGGAGAAACTGTTTAAACTATTGTGAACCCAACATTTACAATAATAATTTAATTTGTTTAATTTAATTTAATATTCAAACATGCGGTCAGGATGGACATGGACATATAATGAAGATGAAAGAATGCGAAAAAGAATATTTTAAACACAGTATCGTACTACAGCAATATCAGTATACAGCAATATCGTAGAGAGTAAGATGTCGATGTTGAACGATTGGAGTAAAAGGAAAATTTTGAACAACATTAAAGCCCAAGATGATGAATTGTAACATGAAATTTAAAATTCATTTTCTAAATTTAAATTCATTTATTACTATGTTATTAATTGTTACGTAAGTCTATCTCATTTCCAATATGAATTTATACAATCATTTTAAATGTTCCTCCAGATCTTGTCGTATTACAATAGCTCTTTTGTTATTGATATGTCTAATTATTGTATTTGAGAGGTTATTAGGTGTGAGTTGTGACTGTTTGTTATATATTTGGGTAATTGTTTCGATGCAATTCGTACCTTTGTACATTTAGACTTGGTAGTTCATTTCTTGACATATTATGATACTTTACTGGTCACGCACAATGGCAACAACAACGACAAATTTTACTTTTATTGGATTTTAGATGATTTTTCTAGCATAAAACTGCAACTCTGATGCCAATAAACATTATACTTTATTTCCTTTCGAAAGAAGAAAGATTAAGATAATCCCAGAAGCACATCATGAGCTTCAGCCGCTAAATAGTGTTGGAACCCAGGAGAACAATAAATATTCTTTATTGAATTTTTAAAGTAGGAATTTTATTTTGATTTAGTTGAACTTTGAAGTTACCATCGTGAAAATTAATTTGCTCTGGCTTCAGTCGGAACTGAACTTTTACTCCAAATCCAAATTTTAAATTTTCTCTAGATTTCTTTCTCTAATTATCGTACATCTACTCATAAAAATACATTGCTTATATAAAATGGTATAATTTTCTTCTATCTAAAGAAGTATAGATCTCTATCTACAGTTAGAGAGATCGAAAAATAGCCTTTATTCTTCCGACTTAGAACAAATAATGTCCAATACCAAAGCTTTGATAACGGGCTGACTGTTCGTGAAGATGGTAAATTTTGTTTTTGTTGTCTTAAAATTCCATTTTTTTTTTTGTTGTATACATTCTTATTCTTGATATTTATGTCACCATAATTCATTTTCACGATATCCACAGATTAATCTCAGCTAGGGATTTGCTCGAAGAATAGATAATTAGGTAAAGTTTGTGTGTAGGTGGGAACCGTTAGTATAGACTTACACGTTGCTAGTATCAAAGCAGCCATGGATTTCTGTTGCTGCCATCCATCCATTTTAAATTAATTAACTAAACACGCTCTTTGGCAATCCATTTTTGCATATTTTACTGAGAAAATAATAACCATGGAATATTTTATCAAAATACAACAACAAATGTTCTTCCTCGATCCAATTCACTTTTGGTAAAAAATTGTTTTGATTTTTGTTTGATTCCTACTGAGAACAATATTATAAAAATTGTTGTTAAATAATGTTAAGATATTGTCAAAATCACACGTCATATTGAAATTTATTTAAATACAAATAAAATAATACCTGTCAATATTAATTAACACCATGGCACTCAATGATATTAAAATGATCAAAATATAATGTTTACAGTGTAAAATGTAAATTTACAAAATTTAATTCTCCATTGTGAGAATTGAAGAAAATTACCATAAAATTCAAATATTTTTTTTTTCTTGACTACTTGATAATTGATAAATAATTCAATAATAATATAAGTTAAATTATTAAATTTAATAATATCTACTTTGTGTATAATCGAATCATATTAAATTGATATGTAAATAAAATGTAAATTAAACTACTCATCTGACCATTATCATAACCTGATTTTATTCAATTTTTGTAAATTAAAATGTGTAAAATTTATTGCAGAATTTTCAAGTGGAATTTTTTTTTCATCGAAGTTGATTTTACAAATTATGAACCATAAAATAACAAATTAAAATAAATGAAATCTGTAAATATGTATAAAATGTAATAAATTATGTTAAAGTAATTGTAATTGATGTATAATAATGTTATTGATTTATATTTCAAATAAAACAATACTATATTTGTAATTGGTTATCTGGAGGTTAAGAGCCAAAATTGGTCAAAATATTTAAATGAATTTAGTGGACCAAACTTAAAGCTTTTTACAATTTTATTCTTGTTAAATGTTTCATTTAGAGCCCACAGTTCAATTGGATGAAAAGTAGATAGATATAGATATATTATCAAAATGTTGTAAATCTATGTTTTAACATTACTGAAAAAAATTTAGTTAATTTGCCATGCCGGTTAATTATTATTAAAAATAAAAAAAAATAAAAAAACAGTGAGCATTGAAAGCACTCTGTATCATCGCATTACAACTTTTACATTCAGATCACTACGAAGTTTAAAAATTGTTCATCAATCAGATCCAAAAAAACTATTTTTATTTGCAGGGCTAATAGAGGGTTTATATTATTTATTTGAAACAAAGATATTGATTCATAATATTTTTATTTAAATGTAAATGGCAGCTTTTTGGCTTTTTTTTAAATTTTATCCTTGAACATCAGTTTTTGGCCACTTTTTCACATAAATTTGTACTCATTTCAACAATAGCACGAATAATGTTCGTTTTCAAGTCATTAAATAGCTGTGGTTTATTGGAATAAATCGATGAAATATTTTAAATGAAATATTTTAATGAAGTTATATCGCATAAGGTTGGTGGCCAGTTGACATTGGATTTTGTCATGAGATGTATAATTATTATATTGTACAATCTTGGTGAAACCACATCTACTCGAAGTCATAGCGCAAAAAATTAGTAATCATGTTTCTGTAGTATTCTCCATTAGTAAGAGAAAGTAAGAGAAATGCAATTTTCATTTTCAAATTAACCACAGCAACCTCTTAATTTTTTGTGAATTTAAACTTGTTTCATGAACATCATCTCTTGAACATCAGTGACTTGAAATCCGACAATTGTATTTATTGATAAAGCCATTTAAGCAGAAATTTGCTTCATCGTAATGCGCGAAACATGGGCCAAATAGATTCATCGTTTTTATATTAAATTTTAACAATTTTTATATAATGTGCAACTGTGTTTCATTCCAGGATGATGTGCCAAACAATACTGAACACAATAATGTCAATTTTGGGTAGAATTTTAAAAAGAAAATTGTCGCTATGATGCTTAAAAATATTAATTATAGTACCAATTTGATCACTCTTTATTATGCAAATTATTAATTGAGTTAATGATTCAAACAATATTATATACCTCTATATAATTACCTATACCAGTGACTCTCAAGCTTAATTATTTTTTTCAATTTTGTACAGCGTTGCCGGATTGTTTTAATACAAAACTTTATTTAATTAATTAAAAATTATAAGATAAATAATAAAAATAGTAACAACAAGTAAAATTAAAAATTTAAAATTACAAATTTTAATAATTATGATTTAATAATAGATTAAGATTAAAACTAATTTCTAAATTACTACCTCTAATACATTAACATATAACTGGGGTGGAATTCTGTATTGTGATAATCACGCTGAGACTGTCGCATATCTATAATTGGCATTCTATATGGTGATTGTCACAGTGATAGTCGCTTTTTTTTTATATTTTAGGATGACAGCTAATTTGGTGTCGCTCATGATAAAAATAAATAAAAGTTTGGTTGTTTTTTAAGATTTAAGCCTTTTAGATTTTTTATGTTTTGATTTTTTAAGATTTATTATAATGTAAATATTAAAAATGCGAGTTTTAGAATTAGAAGTCGCTAAAATTGCCAATGATTTAAAAATAATGGAACTGAATAAAAAACGCTTTGATTATGTGTTAATTTTGTTTTTAATAAGTTCGAATTTTATTTTTGTTTTCAAATATAGGTTTCCAAGTGAATTTTACTCAAATGTGAATATAATTTTCTTTTTCATTTTATTAAATTAGTTGTAATGATTTTCACTTTAAGTTTTTTTTTCAGCAAGTCAGCAATAAATTTTGTTTTCTTAAATATACATTTTATTAAATTAGTTGTTACATGGTATTTACCTTTAAGTTTTTTCTCTTTTAATATAATTTTTTTTTTTTTATAATTTCACTGTATTGATTAATAAAGCATGAAAATCTTGGTGAAATCTTTAACAGGATAGCTAAAGTCATTGGTTTCACTGGAAACTTTGATTGTGTTGCGTCTATGTTTCGCATCAGGAGTAATACATTAATTATAAAATTCTTATCCAATTCATCAAAAGTGTCATTTTTACCTGAGAGCCTCTCATATTGGTTTCGGTGGTGCTGCTCGTATCTACATTAATGAAAGCGTTCCATCACATACTCTATTTCTTCTTCGCATTGCGAACAAAATTGTTCGCTGTTTTATAGTAAAATTGTTTAATGGCAATTTTACTCTTGTATACCTGTTTTCTTTTGGCTCAATTGGCAGCTTTTATAAAAATTTCATTCAAAATTATTTTAATATGTATGATTGTGGCTAATAATGGAAATAACTCACTTTCTGATACTACTTCTGAATTTATTCCCAATATTATACTAAAAGCTGGCCTGAATAACCTTCAGCTTTTTAATATCATTCAAATCAATATTATGAGTTTAGCACCTAAAATTGATATATTAAGATCCTGGATTTCCAATACCAATGTTCAAATTCTTATGGTTACTGAAACTTGGTTAAATCACAACATAACCTCTGATATGATTAGAATTCCAGGTTTTCAACTTTTTAGAAGTGATCGGAATAAACTGGATAGTTCTGGTAATAGAACTCGGGGAGGTGGTGTAGCAATCTATGTTAAATGTGGTCTATCTGTTAAAGTTCTAACTCAATCTGTGGAAAATTACGATATTGAATTCATTTTCGGTGAATTAAAATGTAAAAACAATGCAATTCTGTTAGGAACCGTATATTTTCCTCATCCCTCAGCATATAAACTTGAACCTTTTAAAAAAGCTTTAGATAATTTTCCTAGCACCTATGAATCTGTCATCGTTGGGGGGGATTTTAACGTTAATATACTTGACAATAATCATGTATTAAGAAATGTTTTCTTTCGAGCTATTATGAACTATTCATTGAACATAATTAATAATTCGGTACCAATTCGATGCGGTGAATCATGTTCCTGTCTGTTGGATTTATTTTTGACATCTACTGAAAATCATGAGCTAGTAGAAAAGTTTGGACAGGTTTCTCTCCCGGATGTGTCTGATCATCACATTATATACCTGTCATATAAAATTCCTGTTAAGATACCGAAAGTGAAAATTACCTATCGTGATTACAAGAATTGCAGTATTTCCACTATTCCATTCTGCAACTAGATTACCGTGGCGTTCCATCTACACAATTAATAACATAAACGATAAAATTGCGTTCTTTAATAATCTAGTTCTGAAGCTTTTCGACCAGCATGTTTCCCTACTTTCTTTTACTCCACGTTCTGATTTTGTTCCGTATTTCTGTCCAGATATTGTAAAAATGGCGAATGATAGAGGTATGGCTTATGAAATTTGGAAGACAACAAGAAATTCGAATGACAGAAATTCATTTAAGAGGCTAAGGAACGTGGTAAACTTGAAGATTAGGCAAGCTAAAAAATAATACTGTTCTAAGATGCTCGATCCTCGGCTGCCTTCAAAATCTTTCTGGTCTAATACCGCTAACCTTGGAAACAGTAAAGAAAACAAAATGGACAATATGGATAGCTTTGATGTAAACGAATTAAACAATAAATTTATAACTCCATCTTTTAACTTTACTTCATTACTATCCAATATTGAAAATGTTGATTCGTCTAGTACTTTCTCTTTTAGAAATGTCTCAAATGATGAAATATATGATGCTATTTTTAAGGTTAAATCCAATGCTATAGGACCAGATTTAATTCCTTTGTTACATAATATGTATCCTATATTACACACATATTTAATTTCATCTCGACTAATGGTCAATACCCTCTAATTTGGAAATGTGCCAAAGTTGTTCACGTTCCTAAAAAAATAATCCAACGATTCATGACTTTAGATGCATTAGCGTACTGTCCGATATTTCGAAATCTTTTGAACGGTTATTGCATGCATAAATGAGTCAGTACGTAAGTGCTAATAATCTCTTATACGAATTCCAATCAGGTTTCAGAAAACAGCACAGCACTAACTCAGCTTTCTTAGAATTAACAGCATATATATATTGTAACAGCACAGCACTAACTCAGCTTTCTTAGAATAAACAGATAATATATATTGTTGAAATCGATAAACATGCTGTATTATTGCTTCTTCTTGATTTCACAAAAGCTTTTGATTGTTATGATTAACAACTTATTATGTTTAAAACTTAGAGCAGCTTTTAATTTTAAATCTTCTGCTACTACTCTCATTCAAAGTTACTTAGATAATAGAAGTCAATTTGTGTTTCTAAATGGTGTTAAGTCTAATAATGTACATGTTGAATGCGGGGCACCCCAAGGATCCATACTGGGTGCCTTGCTCTTTAGTCTATTTATTAATGACTTATCCCGTTGTTTGTCTGAATCTCATTGCCGGTTGTATGCAGACGATGCTCTACTCTACATCAGTGGTCCTATAGGTGATATTAACCACTCTATTGCTAAATTGAATGATGATCTTGATGCTGTTGCTTTCTGGTCTCTAAATAATGGTCTTCGATTAAATCCGTCAAAATCCTAGGTTATGTTAATTTATGTTCGTAATATTGATACAACAAATATCCCTAATATCAAATTAAATAATTCTGTGGTAAAATTTGTAAGTAAAGCTAAAAACTTGGGTGTTGTATTCAATAAAACTCTAACCTGGAATGATCACATTAACTTTATTTCTAGAAATGTTTTTTGTAAGTTACGAAAACTCTGGAAGTTCTCTTACAATATTAAGAGTGGGTAAAAAAGAAATTAGTTTTATCTTTAATCTTTCCACATTTCAGTTATTGTGAAGTAGTTTATGCAGGGATGAGTATGGGTGAGTTTTTCAGACTCAAGGTTATTTTCAATGCTTACACTCGATTTGTAACTGACCATCGTAGATTCGATAGCATCATAGATGTTTCCAAAATTTTGCTTGACTGTACTTTCGAAAACTATCTAAACTATAAGTACATCTGTTTTATGAAAAAAATCCAATCTAAAAATACGCCGGTATATCTTTTTAAGAAAATAACCCCTGGACGATCATTAAGAAGTGCGAATTTAACTACTCCTAGACACTCTGGTAGATTAAGACATCTATCCTTTTTTGTAAGGACTGTCGGGTTGTGGAATTCTTTGCCGAACGTAGTCAGGTGTGAGTTCTCTATTTCTAAATTCCTTGAAATGGATTTTCCGACCAACTTTAAATCAATACTGGTGTTTCACTAGGCTCCGTTCTTTCTAATCTATATTTCATTTTCATTAATGACCTTCTACCTGCTACAGCTTCTACAGTCAACTGGAAAAGAATAATTATAGTCGATGTGCTCAATCACAATCTTGTACTTCCCCGTTTGACTATTTAAAACGCCTTGACAAACGCTATTATATTGCAGTTATTACGATTTTCGAATGAGAAAGTCGGGATGCGTATCTGGTATTATTTATATCTCTTATACTAGGTATGATATTACATGAAAATTAAAGGTGAGAGGAAGGTTACTCTTATTGTAAACAGAATCTGCATCTATGTTGGACTTACCAATATTGAACAGATGTTTGTTGAATAGACCACGTCCCATGTTGAATCAGGCCAAAGTTCCGAGTACATGATTTAACCGGCTATTATTCAATTTGAAAACGTATTTCGACTGCGATAATCCTTGACAAGTATGATTTTAGTTTCTTTGGTCTCAACAGAGTTACTATATACGAATTTTTAAATCTTTTATAAACAAAATCTTCAGTAATTCGTGATTTAATAATGAAAATTTGTTAATTCAGAATTTTAAATTTATTTACACTTTTACTCACAATACATCATCTTTTCTTTTAAATTGATTTGTAACATTTAAATGAGATTTAAGAATAATATTCTAATTTTTGTACGGAACTCGAGTTTCTTAAAAACAATGATTTGAATATTAAATAATTTGTAATTAATGCGCAGCAATGTATTTTGCAATGGACGAGTAAAATACGTCTATAAATTTAATTATGTATGTATATCTCATATTTTTTTTTTTTTTTTTTTTGATAATCAGCTCAGGTATCAGTTATTGTCTTGAATTTGAAATTAGTGATTTGAACAATAATTTTTATGTTTTTGTAATTGTTTTGTTTTTATTGTGTCAATTGGATTTCAATCAATTAGAAAATTTGATTTGATAATTTTAAAAGAATTAAATTTACTTATTAATAAGTAATAACAATCAAGAAAATATCATCACATAAAAGTCTGTTGGCACTAAGATACATAATCATGAATATGCCAATCCCACGTACTTTATTAAAAAATTTTAATTGTTATTGTTGTTGTCGTTGTTGAAAAAAAAAATTATTTTTATTATAGAAATATTTTAATAGTTTATAAGCTTTTGAATTAAATAATTGAAAATTAAAAAAATTTGTATTCAAGGTCGTCACACATATTCTCAATTTCTTGCTTAGCATAAAGTTAATTAAACAAAATGTGCTAGCACCCAAAATGTTTTTCTTACAATGATGGTAGTGGTCATCGTTGAGTGTAATAACCACCAAAACTTAAAATCCTATTGCAGCCTAAAATCTTTTTCTTATTAAATATTAGGTGGTTATTTAAATTAGGTGTACTCAGACCTGATTTAACACAGAACGCGGTCAATTAAACTAACATCTGTTCAACATTGGTAAGTGCAATGCAAATTCTGCTTACATGCAGCTAAAAATTTAACTGATCTTCTTGCATGTGTATTGTAATTTTTGACAAATTGATTTAGAAGTTAAGCTTAAATATTTAATTTCAGTTAGGAACACTAATCTAATATAGTAATACGCTAATAATGTCTAAAATTTTCATCTCATCATGAACAAAAATTACATAATATAGTGCGTGTTCATGATATTGTTTACACATCACTGTAAAATTTTTCTCAATTAAAGACTTAGGGGTTTACTTGTACGACAAGCTTTATAATATTATCAATAAAGCTAATTATGTGCTAGGTGTTAAACGTTGGTCAGAGGAATTTAACGATCACAATGTTCTCAAATCTTTGTATTCTAGTCTCGTTAGACCAAATTTGGAGTATGCTAGTCAAGTTTCTATGATATTCATATTAATAGGATTGAAGCACTGCAAAAAAAATGTTTAAGATTTGCTTTGCGTAACTTCCAATCGTTAAATCCATTAATTTTACCTTTGAAAATAGTAACCAAAAACCCGTTAACTAAGGCGGTAAAAGGAACTAGGAATAGATCATCTACGTGGCAGAAAAAACCCACCGAAATTGCAATCGTTCACCTTTCTTTACAAAATCACCCAGCGAGGCTATAAACATCAAAAGACCATTGCGAATAAAAGCTGGTCTATAGGCGTAAAACCCGCATAACAGAGCTAAATTAGGATGGAAACTGATAACCCACCAATTCTACTTTAACAGATCGCCTCTAGTCCAACTTGCATTTACTGCAATGAACCCGTACCATACAACATATGATATCGGAATATCAACACAATATCGAAATCACAAAAAACCATAATTTCTCTCATCTATAAGCTCTAGCGATACACACGTGAAGCCTACATTAAATTAATAAAGGAACTCAAATTATAATATAGAAAAATTAAGCATAAAATTAAAGAATTTTTTGGCGCCTCACTGAAAACTTCAAATATCTAATCATACTGCCCAATCTAGATATCCCAAGTAAGAGTTTCAGAAGTTAATTATAGACCTGTCAACTTCATACTTTTGAACTTGGGCTCTAAAGACCGGTTTGAACAATATTTTTACTAATATAGCTTTGCTGTCTGCATTTCCCTGCCATTTTGAAAACAAGATATTCAACAAATTTTTAAGAGTTACTGACTTTGTTTTTAAGACTTTTCTTTATAGATGTTCAGCTAATTATTGAAGGGTCTCTTTAAAACTAAATTGTCCATTAGTCTTTACATAACTATTGCATACCGCCACAAAACTACTGGAAATGTTTTATCGAAATGGCGAAATTATTTATTTCTTTATTTTAAAATTATATTTTTTTCTTATTGAAATTCGTCTTATTAAATATTGAATCATCCGAAATACCGTAACAATTTAAAATATGTCTCACAACATCCATCCTGTAATATGTTCAAATTCTACAACGGAACCTCAATCAAATTCAAAGCTAGCTTCAAAATTGAAAAATAAAAGTTAATCAAAAAATGAGTCAACCAATATGTAACATATTTACTTTGAACAAAGTTAATAGCCCGCTAGTAATTTTCAACAGTACAGTCATACTACAGCATTATTTTATCAGAAAATATGGAAGAAGCACATAATTTGTAACAATATTGGGACAAAAGCAGGAAAGTCTACATCTGTTAGTGGATAAAAGATCTGAATTGTCTTTGAAAAACAGGGTGTGAAGCTATACTAAAACCTATATATATGGCCAACTGTGGGTGTTGCAGCTACATCAAACATTGATGTAAATCAAAGATTTAAGAACAAAGTCCTAAGAATGGTGGTGATAATTCATGCCAAATAGTTTAATCCACAACGATTTACAGGTTCCTTCAGTAAATGACGAAATATCAAAATCTTGTACAAAGTACAGATTTAAACTGGAAATACATCCAAACATCCTAGCAAATAATCTTACGAGTTCCCTACGAGATTGAAATGTAAAATTATATAATAAGTAGTGAGTTGCTATCAAAGTATACTCTTATTCAAATTATAAAAATTATTTAACATATTGAATTACAAATCACTTAGGTTCTAAGCATTAACTGGAGAAAAAAATAATGTTGCAATATAACTCAAATTATGGAAGATTACATAAACCATTGAGATATATTGGTGACCCACGATTATTGTACATAATACTAATGCTAAAATCATTGAAGTGATTGAATAAACATACCATAAAATGGTGGCTCTCTATTACCTCAAATCAGGTACTGCCATAAAATGTGATATTGACGTGTTTAAAGAATAAAATCAGTTTTGAGAAGTACGTATTTTAGCGTCTGTAGAAGAACAAAATGATTTCAAAATTATTATTTTTAACAATTAATATTGTTCTATATAGCTTTACACTATTATGTAGTCAATTTGAACAAAATATTTAAAAACTAGTTTTTCCGTTTTTTTTCATTTCGTAAAAATATTTATTTACTAGAAATAGGAAATGCCTATTTTTAGTTACGGTTATACTTATAGTGTGAATTATAAGTACATGTACATGCTCGTTCAATAGGATTTAAAAGATTTACTTTTGATTGCATTTTGAAGAGAAAACACAGAAATATTTCTGATGCCATAAAAAAAAATAAATTTAGACCCACGGATAGGGTTATAGGACAATGATGATAATGATGAAATTTTGGAAGACTTTCATTACTTTCAAAACCGACTTCGTCATGACCAGGAACACTTTTTATCCGAAATACCATATCAATTCAAAATATGTCTCTTTATATTGTTTTGTATTCTTATCAAACAAAATTCACATGTTCCACCATAATATTTCGAAAAACTATAATTAACGAGCTCTGTATAGCCACCAAAATGACTAATTGAACAAAAAATCATAACTGAAGTATTGTGTTAGCCTTTGTTTTATTTGGATAGATTTTGTTTGGACAAATAGATTTTTGATAAATATAGAAAAAAATCAATCTCGTAGCTTTTCGAAATATTTTACTTAGTTACAGTAATCTCTTACTATTCATAGAGAGCTAACACAACGATTTTGAAAACTAACTAAAATTTAATTTCATAAATAATCATTATCAAATCTGGTTAAAAAATAAATGTGTAATCACCTGCTGCTTAATCAATAGATTTTAAAAAAAAAAATCTTAAAATTCCATAAAATATGAATTCCTCTTAATACAAGTACAATCTACAAGGATAAATGAATCTTGTGGCAAAACAACAATTTTTATTTTTTTTCTAAAGTTGAACAGAATTTTAACAAAGTCAGAAAAAAATAAACAAAAAGACAAACTAGATTAATCTAGGCATAAAATTACTACATTTATATTATCCTGAAAATGAAAATTTATTTTTATATTTATCTATATATGTACAAGGACTTATATAGTATCTTATGTAGTGTAGTGCGTACTCGAAATTGTATATCTATGAGGAAACAATCTAAATGACAAATAAATTCCTGTGTGGCTATTACAATCCTCAACTCAATTCATGTTTCATGTAATAATAATAATAATATAAGGAAGTAAGATAATAGCTTTATTTTTACAGATTTGATTCATATCTTCAATTTACACCACTCACCACATACATTTATACAATAATGCTTAGCACACGTGCATAACATATACACATATGCACAAACTCGTATATTATGTGTGTTTGATAATTTTATGTTACTGTTTTCAAATTCGAACACAGCAATTTCTGATAATTTATTAGTTTTGTAAGAAGTTCACATAGATTTTCTTTGATAAAAAAAAATAATAAAAAAAACAAAATGAAAAAAAAAATAAAATTTCCACTGATTTTCTGAGTAATAAAATAAAAGAATTGAGGCAAGAGAATTCTACTATAATAAAAATGTAATCATTGATTGTTGGACTGTTGTTGATATCCTTGAAGTTGTTATCTTTAGAGTATTTTATTTCTGTTATCTTGTTATGTTAATATATTTTGTAAAATACTAAAACTAAGAAATAAAAATAGAAAAAAAAAATTAATTTACGATGGAAATTATTTATGAGATAATGAAAAAAGTGTTAAAAGCAAGACAATGGCATTCACAATGATTTTACGTGATTTTACTATGAAATTTTATTTCAGGGTTTTTTTTTCTTCTCTTTACAGGACATTAGATTTTAAATATTTAAAATTAATACGTCAATTTAGAAAAACTAGATTTCCAATAGATTTTTTATATACTAACATACTTTCAAAAAAAATAATTTCATCAACTCCTTACTAATCTTTATTGAAATTGTATAATTAATTGTTAACTATAGAAATTCGATGAAAATTTTGAATTGTCAAATAGTTATCAATTGTTTATTATCATCTCAATTTATACTTGGTACTTACTATATTTTATTATTTTATTTGATTTATCTTAGACAAGAACCGCAAACGTAATTATTTTACTTAAAAAAATTAACTTGAATTCTGGCAATGAGTGACTTGCGGTAATTTGATAATTTAAATTTTTTACATTTCAAAATGACACATGGATTAAAATTTTAAATTGAAATTTATAAGGGAAAATTAAAAAATTTTGAAAAAATATTTGATTTCGCTATGTTTCCTTTTAAATATCTATCATTTAAGTAAGAGTAATAATGAAATTCGGTTTTCAAATGGCTCAAATACATCTGAAGAAAGCGTATAGTGTATAAGAAGTAATCACACTTGCAAAATTAAGAATAGTTTGGCATAGAAAACATTACCAATGAAGCTTTTGATATAAAGAATCAAAATAATACCGGATCAGAGCCAAATACAAATTACCTATATATTCTGGCGAGCTGACGTCAAATTACAAAAATGCGATAACAGCGAAACAAAGATAATATAACGCAGCTCATTAATAAAAGTTATTTCGAACGTCTTCATACTCGGCGAAAATATTTTAATTCCGCTTTGCGAACAATAAAAACAAACAGTTAAAAAAATATTCGCTCTACAATTACACAACATTACACAATTTTTCTATAACCAAACAATAAATAAATGCTGTTCAGAAACCTCAAAATGTAACCATCACATTCAAATGCTCTATCTACCCCTCCCTACTAGGTCTTTCGCAACGCATATGGTACACATACGTAGCAGCAAAATTAAAAAAGACTAGAAACATGAAATTGTACTCAAATTTGTTAAAGTATACACTAATTCATATTTTAATATAATGTATATACGTTTGCAGTAAGTAAAACACAATAAAAAAAAATGAACCCAGAGAAGTTGGAAGGGCAAAAATCAAAAAATTATGACACATTAGTGCCTAAAATATCTGTCAGTGTTGACCGAAATAGTTAAATCGTAGAAAATATAACAATTTTTCTGATTGGGAAATTATACACGAATCATCGAACGCATACAGCGCATTATACAAACTTAATTTATTTCTTCACTTACATAAAAAACTACTGGTACACATGCTGTATCACATATAAAGACGAAAGGTATATATTTTGTGGGATATATACCTTTCTATACCTATATACCTATATTACCTTATATTTACCCAAGCCTTTGGTAATAACTGAGATATATTATCATATTTAATATTAAGTGCACAGATTCTAAGGAAATTAGTTCAAAACTCGACGTGCGTGCCCATTGTATAACATTTTTATAACGTGCTGAAGCATGCATTCCAAAGCTGTCGTGAAAACGGCTAGAGCAATCTACTTGGAAATTAAAATGATCACAAGCACTCAGGGTAACATTCTAGTATACCTAATTTGAACCCTTCTGTGGCCTAATCGGTTGGACCACAGAAATGTGTTTCAATTACGATGTGATAAAATATAACTAAAAAAAAATAGCAAAATTAATAATTAATACTTTATATAACTAAAAAAATATTAGCTATATCAATATCTATTTCAATACTTATATATATCATACAACACAATAACCAAATAACACAATAAATAATATTGGACAAACACTAATAATAATTACACAGTTGTCAACAACTGACAAAAGTATGTAAAATGACGTACCCAGTAAACAAAGTAACGTCTGGCATCTTAACGTCAAAAGATGAATAAAATCGCCGCGACAACTTGCAGAAAATATCTCCGTCTATAAATATCGCCGTCTCAACAACGGATCGTCTAGAACAGGCTTGTCTAAAGTGCGGCCCACGGGCCGCATGCGGCCCAAAAGACTTCGAAATGCGGCCCAAACGAAAATTATGAAAATATTTAAAAATATAAATTTTTATTAAAAATACCTATCTGTTTAAATTAAAAAAAAAATTTTAACATTATTTTTCATATTTGTAAGTTAAAAAAAAATTTTTTTCATCTCAATTCATTTGATTTTAGCTAAATTTAATTGGTTTATTAAATTTGTAATTCAAAATTCAGATAAAATGACATTTTGAATGGAAACTAGACGTTTTAATCGAGAATTCTTAATTCGACATTGATTCGATCGATTGTAATCGTAATCGTAATTGTTAAATTGAGAAATTATTACAATAGATGGCGAGCTTAGCGAGTGTGTTGGTTATATTGAAATGTCAAATGTTGTAACTTTGAAGCAAGTCTGTCATTGCTTTCTGATTCTTATTAGAAGAATATTTGTGTTTTGTTTAAATTTATTTTGTCTTCATACTTATACACTTTTGAAAAAATAAAAACGGTAATATAATAATTTTCTATGTGTTTTTGCGCCCTACAGTTCGTTATAATTGTTTTTAGATGGCCTCCATGTCATTGAAAAAACAAGTAGAACCTAAGAAAAGAAAAATAGAAGACGAAAACAGAGTTTTTAATGAAAATTGGACGGAGAAATACTTTTTTATTGAGCAGGGTAATAAAGCATTTTGTTTAATTTGTAGAGATTTTGTGCCAGTTTTTAAAGACTACAATTTAAAAAGACATTATATTCAAAGGCATGCCCCAAAATATGATGTATATCTGGGCTCTTGTCGTAAAGATAAAATCAAAGAATTAAAAAAAGGCCTATCGTCTGAACAAAATTTTTTTAAAAGGACAGCTTCTCAAAATGATAGTGTTGTAAAAGCAAGTTACGTCGTAGCAAATTTAATAGCAAAGAAATCAAAACCCTTTATTGATGGGGAATTTATAAAAGAGTGTATGGAAAGCGTAGCAAACATAATTTGTCCTGAAAAAAAATTAGAATTTTCTAAAATTAGCTTATCACACCAAACTATAGCTACAAGAATTGAAGAGTTAGGGAATTCAGTTGAAAGCTCCTTAAAAAATAAATGTACCAATTTTAAATTTTATTCGTTAGCCATCGACGAAAGCACTGACGCTTCTGATACAGCACAATTGGCAATTTTTATCAGGGGCATCGATGAGCATTATAATATTATAGAGGAGATGGCTTCTTTAGTATTGCTAAAGGACACAACCAAGTCTGCAGATTTGTTTGATGCATTAAAAAAGACAATGAACAGATTTTCCTTATCTATTACAAATTTATCGGCTATTGCCACCGATGGAGCCCCTGCCATGGTTGGTAAAAATGGCGGACTTGTTAAAATGGTACATGACGAAGCTGTCACTGCCGGGAATGTCCTTTTAATGACGTATCATTGTATCGTGCATCAAGGAAACTTATGTGGAAAAATTTTAAAAATGGATAATGTATTATGCATTGTTATAAAAACCATTAATTTTATAAGAGCAAAAGGACTTAATCATAGGCAATTTCAAGAGTTTTTCAAGAGTTATTAGGTACCGATTTTGTAAATGTTATTTATTATACAGAAGTGAGGTGGCTTAGTAAAGGAAAAATGCTCAAAAGATTTTACAATTTAAGAACTGAAATAAAAATATTTATGGAAAATAAAGGAAAATCTGTGCCTGAATTTGAAGACGAAGACTGGGTTTTAGATTTAGCATTTTTAGTTGACATGTCAGAACATTTGAATGAACTTAATTTAAAACTTCAAGGTAAAGGTCAATTTATAAATGATATGTTTCATATAATAACGGCTTTCGAAAGAAAATTGGAATTTTGGCACGATCAAATCAAAATTAAAAATTTGACGCATTTTAGTACTTTGGCTGCCCATGAACCAACCAGTTGTACAAAATATGCGGCATTAATTTTTGATTTAATTCAAGAGTTTAAAAGTAGATTTCAAGATTTCCGGAAAAATGAACTGAATTTCAAGATATTTTCTACGCCATTTTCTCTAGAAATAAATAAATTACCTGCAAATTTTCAAATGGAATGCATTGATCTGCAAAGTGACATGCAACTGAAAGAATAATTTGACAACTTTTCGTTACTAAATTTTTATAAAGATTACCTACCCCGGGAAAAATATCCCAACTTTTATAATCACGGCTTATTAATGTGTTCAGCTTTTAGTAGTACGTATATTTGCGAACAACTTTTCTCAAGAATGAAACACACAAAAAACAAGAATAGAACTAAAATAACTGACCAACATTTGGAAAATGCATTGAGAATTGCAACGACGTCTATTGAGCCCGATATCGATTTACTGGTTCAACAGAAACAACTTCATCCTTCACATTAGATTAGATTAAAACTTTTGCGTCTTTGAAGAAAATCGCCAAAATAATATTTGATGTATTATTGATTATATCAAATTAAAAAAAAAAAAATAAAATGAATTTAATTTGCTTTTAAATTGTTTATTGAGTTATTATTTATGCCGATTTTATTAAAAAATTATGTGCGGCCCAACAAAATTTTTTTTTGCAAATTGGCCCAGCAATGCTCATAGTTTAGACACCCATGGTCTAGAAGAACAGGCGAATTTTATCTCATAACGAATTTGAACACATTTTTCCTGTACTCCTATCTATTAGGGTATAGATAAATGTCCACTACAAAAATAGGTTGCTGTAAATATCCAACAAATGCCACTTATAGACCTAGAAGTATCATAATAAATTCAAGTTTTTCAGAATCATCATATCTTGATTTGGCTGTCATTCACATTAAAACAATCTAAATATAGTCGTTTTCGCATAATGGCTATATTTATTTCAAAAGTCTTACTTATTTTAAAATCTTAAAATCATTTAGAGCCACATTGTTTCAGTACATTGTGCATATTTACCGTTACTTCAATTGCATCAATAAAATGATTAACATTCTCACATCCATGATGCATGAACAAATTTCAAAATTTATTAAAGATATTTCAAAATAAAAATTACGTTTTCAGATTCATATCTTAACATCCTTAGATTTATACTTGAAAAAAAAAAGTTTTCTATGTTATTAGCTTCAAGATACGGATATATCATAAAATTTGATATTTAAATACGCACCAAATACAGGATAATAAAAAATTTTATCATAAAACCACGCAATTTTCAATGTTAATTAAATTCGTCAGGTCATTGAGGTGGGCATAATTTAATTAAAATCAACCAACGAACGTAATAAAAACTACTTAAGTCTAATAAAATAAAAAAAAAAAAATGTGAATAATAAAAACAAAAAAATATAAGAAAAAATGTTTTATTACATAACAATTATCAAAGGATAACTCAATACAAAACGGATATTCAAGGCAAACGAGATGAACAAGAAAAAAAAACTTGTAAATTTTATGATTTTACGCGAAACATTATCAGTTGCTGGTTCATTAAATTTTACTATTAACTCTCATTTATATATGTATATATATACCTATACCGTTATTATCATAAAAGTGAATCAAATTTTTTTATGGTTTTATTCTTGTATTAAATTCAATTAAAATTATAGGAAGAGTTGGAGAGTAATGGCTCTGGTTAACTTAAATAATTTATTTTGACAATAAACTGATGAAAGATGATGTTATTAAATAAAATACGTAGGTTTTATTCTTATTAATGAGATTGTAACATTTTAATTAATTAATTATTTAACTTAAAAACAACAAAACATTTGTATATAATATTTTAACGTCATCATGTGGTAACTACAATTCGGGATGAGTGTTTGCTTTCTTTACAATGTTTATCCATTCAAACCTGTTAATAACATCTGACAATGTTGTGATCTAAAAATATAATGCTTATCACTAGTGATACCTTTGCATTTAAGATACTTCATTAGCATTTTGTTGATAATAATCTCCGCATTACTTTGAAGAGGATCGACGTGATGGCTATAGGTCTATAGTTTGAGGGATCGCTTTTGTCACCTTTTTTGGGAATAGGATTAACTTGTGCAATTTTCCATTGAGTTGGATATTTACCAGTGGAGTATGATAAATGAAAGAGATTGCGCAGCGGTTTAGAAATGGCGAGGGCAATGTGTCTCAGGACCATATCTGGAATGCCATCAGGATCCGAATACCATCAGGACCTATTAAATAAGTGAGTAATATGAATTTTCTGAATTATTTATTTTATATCATTGCATAATACCCGTATGAAACTACCTTCAAATTAAAAAAAAAAAAACTTTTTAGAATGAGATGAGAAATTTCTTATTAATATAATTGTAAAAGTGCGAGGAACTCTACTTTAAAAAAAAATGTTAAATGAATGCAATATGTTGCTTAGAACCGAAAAACAAATTAAAAAAATTAGAAATTAATTTTCTAAAAACAAAAATTAACAAAAATCTTTCCTTTCTAAAATATATCTGTTTCACTCACATAAAGCGTACATTTTTCAACTAGTTTCAAAGAGACTCAATTACAATTTGGAAAAGGTTTGCTCTGCCAATGTTATTTTCCTTGGTTGCTTCTACCATTTATAAGATTGATGGCTTATCTTAATATCTAAAATATTGCAGTATGATTTTATATCCATACTGTAATGTGTTGTCATTCTACAACGGAACCTTAATCAAATTCAAAGATAGCTTCACACTTGGAAAATAAAAGTGGAGAAAAAAATAATGTTGTAATATAGCTCAAATTAAGGAATATTACATAAACCATTGAGATATATGTTGACCTACAATTATTTTACATAAAGGTAGTGCTAAAATCATTGAAGTGATTGAATATACATAAAATTATTGGCTCTCTATTACCTCAAATTAGGTATTGCGATCAAAAGTGATACTGAAGTAGTGAGGTGTTTAAAGAATAAAATAAATTTTGAGAAGTACGTATTTTAGCGTCTGTAGAATACAACGTCTAAGAACAAAATGATTTCAAAATTATTATTTTTTAATAATTAATATTTTTCTATACCTTTAAACTATTGTAGTCAATTTGAACAAAATATTTAAAAACTAGTTTTTCCGTTTTTTTTTTTTTTTTTTCATTTTGTAACAATACCTATTTACTAGAAATAGGAAATACCTCTTTTTGGTTGCGGTTACACTTATAGTGTGAATTATAAGTACATGTACATGCTCGTTCAATAGGATTTAAAAGATTTAAGTGATTGCATTTTGAAGAGAAAACACATAAATATTTCTGATCCCATAAAGAAAAATACATTTAGATCTACAGATAGGGTTACATGATATGATGAAATTTTAGGAGACTTTCATTAATTTCAAAACCGACTTCGTCATGACCAGGGACAATTTTATGGATTTTATAGAATATCAGCTATTTTCGGTTAAATTTTCAACATTATTGAGACACATATGATATATATAAATTGATGATCGACCACTAGTGCTTCAATCTCAATAGAATAACTATAAAAACATAAATAACAATTTATAAAAAAATTTATAAATAACAAAGTTAGGATAGGAGCTATATATAGAATTTGGTTAACCCATAATGTTAAACCAAAATTTTAGAAAAAATAAAGTGTATATAAAATCTAATATTGTGTTGTTTTGTTGATGTTTGACTGAATGTCTTAAATGAAACATTATATTTAATTCAAAACTGCTTGTTTTATTTGCTAATAATTTTTATATACAAAAACCACTTCATCTTAAACACATTTCTTTATGGTCATCTACAGTTCCGGTTAGAAGTACTAACGTTTCTCTAACAATTCTTTCAGCTGTTGAAATATGTTGCCAATAATTACAAAAGAATTTTGTGAATCGTGAACCGAAATTTTTTTATGCATAGTTTTTTTTTATTTGCCACAATAAGAACAATTCTTGCTGTGGGTACAAGTATGTGGGGCTATAAGTAAAACGTTGTTAATAATTTCCCATCTGTAATTAAATTAAAAGAAATAGAGTAAATTTACTTATATTATACAAAACAAGAAGATTAATTTTAATAGATGTACTTATTATTATTATTATATAAAAAACCATTTTTGTTATCATTTTAATAGAAAATATTATTAATTTAACAAATATTGTTATTGGCATTTTTTACAGCCAATTCAACAACCGATTTATTGAAAAACAGTAAAACTTTTTTCAGTGTGGTCGGTCATCAGTAATGGCCAAAATTAACTATATTTATTTAAACATTTTTTACTCCATTTATATACAATAATTTTGCATTGAGCCTTATGGATTCCATTTAAAATCTATATTTAAAAAAATGTAAAATCAATTTACAAAAATGCATTCCTAATATTCTACATTTCACAATATTCAAAAATTCCTAAAATTACGTCACATAAATTATTCTTATTTATGAGGGTTAGTGGTGTTCATATAACAAACCTAAAACAAATGATTTACTTAAAAACAAACCATAATATTGCAACAACAAATAATACTGACACGAGATAGTAATTTGATGCTCAGAATTTAAACATACAAAAAAAATAGCCTTTGTTTAATAATACTTTTTTATCTACATTATCTACATTATGTTTGTTTTGCTTTGCGGTAGGTCTGTTATAAGTCTGCTACAATATACACAATGCCACAAGTAACATTTTAATTAATCTTAAGGTTTATTTCAATTGTGCTTAAAATTATAATTTCCATTATTCTTGAATATAAAAATTTTACATTTCTTAAATATTTAATTTTCGTTTTTATATTTTAATAATTTAATTTAACAATTAAAATCAAATTTTTATTAATTCATTAATTTTATGACAAAATAAAAATTTATTTAAAAAAGATATATAATCATTTTTATGAAAGAATAGACGTAGAACTCTTCATTTTGGCACATATCAACAGAAAACATTGATAACTAAATCTCGTCTAGATCTTAAAGCACATCTTCTAAATAAAATCATAAAATTATTTACATATGATGAATAAATTTTCAAATGTATAAACTCTTACTTATACTAAAATATTTTGTTTTTTTTTGTTTTTTTGCTTAATAAAAACAAAATTAAATCCTTACAAAATGAAATTTCATTTAATGACAATTCACAACAAAACAAAAATGAAAATAAAATAGAAATAAACAAGAAATAAGTGTCCCATCAAATCCTTTTTATAAAAAGTGAATTTCAGTGAGTTCATCAGTAAAATATGAAGTGGCATACTTGAATTAAAGAAGAAAATTACAAAAATAACAATAAAAAAGAAAAACACTTGAAAATCAATAATGGAAACAAAAAAAATAAAATTATACTAAGTTCTGTAAGCAAATGATGTTATCTCACCTTTATTGGTAAGCTAATCCGAATAAAGTTGATTTCACTTTTTTTCGAATTTTTATTTGAAATACAAGGGAAGAAAAAAAGGATTTGAAGGCTAACTAATAATAATAAAGGACAAAAAAAAATATGTTTATTAATTTGAATAAATTTTGTGTTATTGAACATATAAAAGTCTTTAAATTTGAAAAACTTTAATTTTGTTGAACAGAAATGAAAATCATTACCCGCATTTAAAAAGTAATTAACATTTTGTTTAAAAACAAAACTAATTTTTTGTTTATCATTTGGTTTGTTTGTTTGAGACAGACTGGGTAGCTACCATTGTTCAGGGAACGCTGTTCTGAAGTGGCGAAGTCTGTTAGACCCATTTTAAAAAGGTTTTTCTTTATTAGACAGCGGCTTGTTATTATCCCTGCTAAGATACGTACCTGATTCCTATTGAGGCCAAGAAGAGTTTTGCTTTTCTTGAGCGAGAGTTGTGCATTTTTGCTTGACGATTTCTAGGAACGTTGGTCCAAAAATCCTCAGCTTTTTGCTCTACTCAAACTTTTTTAATACAACTACAAATACTACACTAAAATTCTGTATTAAAATAATCATTATTTTTTAAATTTTATGTGGAGTGTGGCTTAGTTACCATCAAACAAACAGATCTTAAATCTTACAAACAGACCTTAAGCAAACGATTAATTTTCATCATAGAAAATCATAACACTATCGAAGCAGAAACTTAAAGCTTAAACTATAAAGTCAATTAAAAAAAAATTAGGATTGAAACTATTCTTGTCAATTAAAAATAGTAACACGTACAGTTTAGAAATTGAATGGTCTAAAATTTATTTTATCAACTCACCATTTTTATATCGGATATACAAAATTCTCTGTTAAAAACTATTATGTTATGTAGTGATAACAAAACAGCAGTAATCTAGTAGATATAACTTGTAGGGAAAATAAAATAAAATTATGTTAAATTACATATCAAATGGCACACAAAAAAGGACCCGAATTGGAATGGAATGTAAGAACACTTAGAGAAGCTTCAAGACTCTCGCAATTGGAAGTTCAAATGACTACTTACAACATAGACATCCTAGGTATAAGTGAAATGCGATGAAACAACGCCGGAGAAATCAACACGGAGAATGGAAACTTGGTAATTTACAGTGGAAAGGAAACAGGGGGTGAAAGTGGAGTCGGAATGCTAATATCAAAGGAATTGAGACAAACATTAATTTCTTGGAAGGCAGTCTCGGATAGAATCATTATAGGGTGATTTCGAAATATGACAAGACATGTAACAATAATTCAATGCTATGCACCAACAGAGCTCGTTGAAGACCATATTAAGGATGACTTCTACGTACAAATAGAGACAACGCTAGCAATCATAAATAGGGGAGATATCATAATATTAATGGGTGACTGGAATGCGAAAATAGGACCTAACAACAATAGACTTGAGGAGATAATGGGCAAACACAGTTTAGGGAGAGAAAGAAACAACAACAGGGAAAGTTTGATAGAGTTGTGTCAGACTTTCGACCTAGCAATCGGAGGGAGTCTATTCCCACACAAAGATATCCACAAATACACATGGACAACACCAAACGGGCTCCCAAGAGATCAGTTAGATCACATATGCATCAGCAAGAAATGGAAACAATCAATGTTAGATGTGAGAAATAGAAGGGGAGCAGATATACACAGCGATCATGAATTACTAACTGGAGACTTCAGAATGAAACTAAGTCAACCAGGAAGAGGCAGTGAAACGGAAAACAGTGAAGAGAGCAGCAAGAAGAGATAAAAGTAAATTTCTACAAAATTTAGCCGGAGAAGCAGAAAGGGCAACATAGCCTGAGAGAATTGCATCTCATAGTCAAGAACTTAACAAACCAGTCGGAACAACAAAACAAACCAATTAAAGAAAAAAATGGTGCGCTCCTCACAAACTTAGAGGACCAATTAAAGAGATGGAGAGAACATTTCCAAGAACTGAGCAACGAAGAAAGTACAAATAATGAGGCAGACATAAGAAACAGAAACGATGCGAATTTACCTCTATCTCGAATAATCTACCCAACTGAAGGACTGCCAATATCTACCCAAGCTCCAAATATAGAAGAAATCAAAGCTACAACCAATATCCTGAAACACAACAAAGCAACAGGTGAAGATGGCATTCCAGCAGAAATTGCCAAACTGGACCCAGACCTATTCGCAAAAACAATTGAACCCCACATCAGAAAAGCATGGATAGAAGAGAATATACCATCATCATGGAAGAAAGGAATGATTGTCAAGATACCAAAGAAAGGAGACTTGGCAAATTGCAGCAACTGGAGAGGAATCACGGTTCTAAATACTATTCATAAGATAATAGCAATTATTATAAGGAAAAGATTAAAAGAAGTACTAGAACCAATACTACGGAAAGAGCAGGCAGGTTTCAGACCTAACCGGAGCTGTGTTGACCAGTCAAATACTTTACGTGTCATAGTTGAACAATCAGTAGAATGGAATGCCCCACTATATCTACTATCCATAGATTTTAAGAAAGCAATCGACCCAGTCAAGAGATGCGCAATATGGAGAACACTTACAAAGAAGGGACTTCCTGAAAAAATCATCAACATCGTCAACGCGCTGTATAAAGATGCAGAGACAACAGTTCAACACAGAGGTAACATCAGTGATCCATTCTACACCAATATAGAAGTTAGACAAGGATGTCCAATATCACCACTTCTCTTCAAAACAATACTAGACGACATTCTAAGGAAAGTTTGTACTGGAATAAACGGAATAGAATGGGATCTCTTCGGCAACTTAGAAGACTTAAATAACGCATATGATGTATGCCTCATATCAAGAAATCAAAGGGACCTACAGAACAAAGTCAACAGATTACAGGAAGAAGCAAAGAAATCGGGACTGGAATTAAATATCGAGAAAACCAAGGCAATGAGGACAAAAAACAGTGATAGTGCGCCAATAACAGTGAATGGATAACAAATAGAATACATAGAAGAATTCAACTACTACAAGAGGAGGTACACCAGAAGATGTCAATAGCCGTATAAATAAAGCAAGAATAACATTTGGGAGCTTAATGCAGATATGGCGGAGCAACCAAATATCGAGAACAACAAAGCTAACAATATTCAGAGCATATGTAAAGTCAACATTAATATACGTTATCACAATCGTAATTCAAAACCAAACAAGCTAATATAGAATTAAAGTTAAATGAGTGATTCGTTCACCAACACAACTGGAATTCATCAGTAATTGTGTAGTGGTGTTAGATTACCTCTACAGCTCCTAGAGATAGCAGTATATTATCCATAGAAGTAATCGAATTTGTAAAATATTGCAAACGTAAATAGGATATGATCAAAAACTCCGTGATATCAAATAGGCTTACATTATAACACAATTAAATTCAAATAAGTCGTAGTCAAGATATGCAACATATCAAAAATATATACCGGCATTAGGAAACTGAAATCAGACTTAATCATTGCGCGGTAGAATTCATTACGCATTGGAAATTCATAGATTTGTAAAGAACAGATATATATATATATATATATATATATATATATATATATATATTGTATGTATTACTTTTCAACATCCACATAGTTTAAAAGCATATTTGAGTAATCCATAAATATTATAATGCAGGTCTATTAAAATAATTGGTGCCTATATCAATAATATTAGATATGAATTTAAGTTATAATATTCTTATTTTATTAATTTGTATCTTTAATCTAAACTGTAACAAAGCAAGAGCAAAAGAGAAAACAATTGAATTTTTGACATTACTCATATTAAATTATTTAAAGTACATTGACTAGAAACTGCATTCTAGTTAATTGCATTCTAATAAGAATACCGTTAAACTACAACATATTACTCTCACTTAAAAAAAAACAAAACTTAAAACAGGCTCCACCTGTTACTAACTTATATATAAAACTATACTTTGCTTAGTTAGCTGTCTGCTAAAATGATGACGTTTGCTGGAAAACGTTAATACGGCAAAAGTAATGATTTTGTATATTAATATCAGTAAAAAAAATTGATTATTTTAATACGAGACATGTTAATAAACAGTAAAAGTAGACAATAATAACATTAAGCGTCTATCAATTTTAAATTCAATATAAAGGTGAGATTAGTTTTCAGTAAAGGTTATGTATGGTCACATAACCTTTACTGAAAACTAATCTCACCTTTATCTTGTGCTATAATAAAAGGTTGTGAAAGATGAACTCTAAAGGTAGTTAATAAATAAGTTAACAAGGAAATATAGAAATAGAATCATAAAAGTAAAAAATATTTCGAGGTTGGGAAGAGACTGATCAATTACTAGTGATCATTAAAAGCAGAAAATTAATACACTTTGGTTATGGGATATGATGAAGGGCATATCTATCTGATGAAGTGCACTTAATTTTCTGGAAAATTAAATCAACATCAATATCACTAACACTAAAATACGTACCGTACCGGTGAATTCGATCGAATAAAAATCATTTACTCGTTAGGAAAGTTTTAACCGATGAACTCTATTTAAAAAAAATTCGAATATTTTTGATCGAAAATTTTCTCGTTCAAAATTTTATAAACGAGTAACCATTTATGCTTTTGTGTTTGACAAGAGTTGTGTTACGCACAAATACAACCACAAAATTTTATACTGTAAAAATACTTACATTCTGTCAGGTAGGTTGAAAGGATTTGAAGAATCCCGAATTCTTTTTCTAATTATTCTTAAATAACCTTCTTCTTCCTCCAACTCTTCAATAACAAGACCGATACTTACAAACATTTTTTGTTCGGTTCTATTAATTTTATTAAAATAATACCACATGTACATATAATAAAAATTTATTTCCAAATAAACAGCAATCTAAATTTATTTTTTAAATTTGAAATTTGAACATACTATTAAAAGGAATTATATTTCGTTATATTTTTTATTTGATTACATTTTTTGAAATGAATACAAGTATCGAATAATTTTATATCGAATCGAATTCACCGGTACGGCTGACATAATAGTAATAAACATTAAGTGATAGGCCAAAAAAAAAAAAAAACATAATTCATGTTATTGATGACAGCTTACAAAAGCCTATAATCTATAGTAATGTTTAAAAATTAATTCAAATTAGTTTCGAATGAATAAACACATAATTAAAATTAATAACCCACCTCTCTTTTTTTTTGTCCTTGACTGTACATTTTCATTAATATTAAAATTTTCTTTTTATTTTCACCATCAACATCATCCCATAAGATTTTATAAGCTTTGTTTGTCTCTTCTTACCTGATTTTATAAAATAAAAATATTTTATTTGTACAAATGTATGAACAAATATCTATCCATACCCAACATTTATTTATACATAATACATACATATATGTACAATAATATTATTATCATTGAATTTTTATAGATGCAAATTTCATTTCGATTTCTTCTTTATTCATCATACATAAGAATTCCAATCACGTCAATACATTATATAAGAAAATATCCTTTTTATATGTAAATATAATAAAAGTGAATTCGTTTTTTTTTTTATATATGATAGTATTAGTATTAAAAATAGTAAAATTGTGCATTTAATTGTATTTATATTATTATACATGATAATCATCGTACAGATGTAAATATGTAGTATATCTATATATGTTAGTTCTATTGATTTTGTAATAAAAATGAAATTTTATTGTCTAGTAAGAAATTAACAAATAAACAGAATCATCACGATTTTCGTAGTTTTCATTTATTAAAGTATATAGTAAGAGTAACATACAATTTGAGGACATTAATTTGTGTATATGTATATGTACAATAAGATTTGTTTTATTTTTGTATTTTATTTTTAATATTAAAACAGGGTGTTCACTAATATACGTCAATATTGCTTAATAAAGTAACTCACATTGACTTACATATTAAGTGCAATTGCATATTAATGTAGTTTCTATATTTTTATATTAGAAGTTTCGGTCTTTTGACAATTTATTGAAAGAAGACATTTCTGAACATTAAATTTTATCTTAATGTTTTCATCTGCACACCAATCAGATGTAATTTTTTCGTATAAAATTAAATTGTTTCCATTATATAGAGTTAAGAAGTACCTTTAAAATGAATGAATTTATTTATATATATTTAATACGAGTTTCGGGGCAAAAGCCCATTAAATTTAATAAGAGAAAATTTGTTTTGTAAATATTTAAGGGAAGCGTTATTTCCTATTACTTGGATATGTGTATGTATATGAAAATGTGAGATTCTGAATTGGAGTTATTTTTAGTTATATATATATAAGATCAAGGAAATATGCTTTTGCCAAGATATTTGTATTATGTTTATACGAGATTTAGAATTTGGAAGGATTTTATAGTTGGTTACAAGATCTGGGTTATATGCCTTTAAGTATATTCAAATTTGTGAATTAGAAGGTGTTTTAGAGTTCGTATTGTCTGCTTATGAATGATGATGAAAAAGTTCTTTTAAATTTTGGTATTTCGGTATTGTTGAATTTGGAATTTCGTAATTGGGATTTTGCAACTGGACATTTCGAATTAAAGGATTTTGTTATTGGAGATAGCAATGAACTACATCTATTTTCAATGTACAACTTATCTAACAAATTAAGTTAAATTAAATAAAATCTTTTATTAGCCGAATTTTAAATTTTTGAATTTTTTTCAATAACCCAAAGCTTTAATTATAATCTGCTTCATCTTTTGCTGTCCTTTCTTGTAGAGTTGAATAGTGTATATTTATAATGGTCTGAATTTAGTTTGATAGAGAACAGTTTTATATCTAAATCAGTATCAATATTTATATCAGATAAAAACTACTACTATTGTCATTATATAGGCGTAACTTCATTTTATTTAAGTTTTTACCAAATTATATTCTCAATTATTTCAGCTAGAATGATGCAAGAGCTCCCAGGCATAACTTTTAAACATATCACACAAATCTTCAATGCAATCTTCAGAGTGAGTTACTCTTCAGCGTTGTGGAAGTAGTCTACAATTATAATTATCTTAACACCAAATAAAGATCCAACAAACGTCAACTCGACCTTCAGTGCTGTCAAAAGCGTTTAAAAAGATTACAGTACATAAAATGATGCCACAAATAAAAACGAATTCCCCTGTACCAATTTGGTCTCCAAGCTATATATCACGTTCGAACAGGTACATTGTATAGCTACCCAAATAATTCAATGATCTAAAAAAACGAAACTACAAAATATGACAAAAGCTACCAGTTGAGTCTCTACTAAATTCTTATATACAATTGACGTCGTAAAGTTACATTCAAATTCTATTTATTTTGCGCCTCAAGGTGGTATTCTAAGACCATACATTATACCTGATATATACCTCTTATCGTCCGGAAAATAGAAATACATTTACATCCACCTTCGCAGACGATATACTGCAATTTTAAGCTGTCATCCAAATTTAAATACAGCATCCAAAACTTTGCAAGAACATATTTACAGTAGATACAGGAATGGCTTTATAAGTGCAAAATGAAGGTTAATAAGAGTAAATGTGTACACGTAACTTTCTCGTTACGTTAGAAGGGATTTCGCCCACCAGTTGGTATAAATGGGATAGCGAGGGGAAATAACTGGGAGTACATCTAGACAAAAAGCTAACTTTTGGAAGAGGCACATCACCGCAAAAAAGGGCAACTAAAACTCAAGAAGAAGTTATTGGCTTATTTGGAAAAATAGTTTATTTTTAGTTTAATTGTTAGAAAAACCTCGCAACAAACGGAATCTTACACTACTTGGGATTTTTAAAATTTCCAGCATAAAAAATCGCATTTAAAGCTAATTTGGAATTTGTAAGTTGCAACAAATTGTACATAGCTTTTAATTATACCCATTAGATATTAACTGCAGTATTAATAATAGTATTTAATTCCATGTTAAAATTGACTTTACTTAGAGAAACATTTAGTAATCTATCTAATACTGAACGAAGTACTTTTATAGCGTTCTGCTTTTTTAAAATTCATCGAACGTGATGAAGAAAAAGGTATTATACTACTTGTAACTTGTAATCTCTTTAAATAATTATTAAACTTTAATTTAAAGATGAATATCATTGAATCAAAATTCAATTTTTAACTAGCCACCGACTTTAAACTAAGCAATATATCTCACTCGCTTATTCAGATTCTTCTGCATCATTTAACCCTCATCACTCTATTTTTTTAAATTTTCCAAAGTCTTGAAGTGCACAACTTTTTGCTACACGATGTACCCTGTTTTAAAGACAAATTGATGTTTTTGAATTAAATTTAAATTTCTGAATATTTTATTCAAGTCATAATAAAAAATTATTTTTCTTTTACCATAGTTGATTAAATTGTT
This sequence comes from Argyra leucocephala, assembly GCA_963942445.1. Taxonomy (NCBI): domain Eukaryota; kingdom Metazoa; phylum Arthropoda; class Insecta; order Diptera; family Dolichopodidae; genus Argyra; species Argyra leucocephala. The sequence goes on from OZ012678.1 coordinate 112,702,183, forward strand.
AACATACATATTAGGCATATTTTGATTTTAATAGTTGCAAATAGCTTTCTACTTAACAAATTGATATTACAAATTGTTAAACCTTAAGTAGCTTAATGTTATATTTTTTTTAATAAAATTATTATTTTCAAAAACATATTTTAATTTCTAAATTAACTTTAACATTTAATTCCATATATATATATATTTATTTTTGTATAGTTTTTTTTATTGAACCTTTTTAATTTTATGAAACTGACAATAATTAATCATATCTTAACCTACATATATTGGAAATCTTTGCAATTGTATTGAGTTTTCCATTTAGTTCAAATTTCAGTTTTTTAGTTAATTTAAAAAATAATTAAATTCATTTAAGATCTACATATAGAGATAATTAAAGAATTTAAATTATAAACTAAATTAAAAATGATTAAATATTTTCCAATTAGAAGGTTTTTTGAAATTTTCTCCTCAATAATTCTGTCAATTTAACTTATTTCCCAATTGTTAATAAAACATAAATCATCTGCCTATTATAGTTGTATAGTTCTTTAAAACTGAGCTCTAGAGTAAGAAAATAGTTCATTATAATAGGTTCATTCAATAGCAAATAGTTTTCGATTGCAATCACTTGCAATCATGTTTTTTTGTTCAATAACTTTTCAATCACTTTCAATCACGATTTGGAGGGGAAATTTGTGATTGAAACTGATTTTTTCTGATATTTTCTGACATCTTCTGATTGCACTCAGAATTAAAATCACAATCATGGATTGGAATTTAATATCAAAGTTAGTTTTGAAAATTATTTTGACGCAAAATATTCGGTAAAAATATTGTGAAAAAAATTTAAATTCAAATACAAAAATTTTTAAATTGTTTTTTAAAATTTTACATCCATTTTTTTGAATTAATTTTTAAAGATTAAGTTTTAACATACCTATAAGTTTTAGTATTTAAAAATAACTAATTTTAGACAAATTATATACAAAAAATAAACAAACAATAAACCAACGAATTAGAATTAAATGGAAGTGAGTATCCCATACAAAAATACAAACATTTTGTCCATATTTGTTTGGTACTTCTCTTTCTGTTTGGTTCCTTTATGTCAAAAAAAAATTTTTTTTTGGTGTTAGGCCAATATCGTTTTTTTAAATAGAAAATTAGTAAAATCTTTGAGATAAAATAAAAGGTATCAAAATATAATCTTAATAAAAATAACAATGTTTTTTCAATTTAAACTTTCTTTTACTTTATTACCGTATTCTATTATTACACAGAAAAGTATTGCTGTTAAATTATTTGAAAAAAAAAAATCATTCATGTTTCTGAAATATTGAAAATGTAGCACTAATATATGGATATATGAAATTTTCAAAAAGTACGAACACTAGCAATGAAGTAGGAAAAAATAAAATTTTTTATTGTCAAATAAATATTAAAAAAAGTCAATAAAATTTTTGATTTTTATTATAAATTGTTAAAAAATTACAAATTTTAAGGAAAAATGGAACGTAAAACGAAGATTTGTATCATTCCAGTCTCATTTGGAAAAAGAAAATTACGTGTCTTTACATATGTAAGTATTATATTTTACATCTTTTGAATTTTTAAAAACTTCTAAACAAAACAGTGTAGTATTAGGATAATTTAAATATCCGGACAAAGAAATTTTTTTTTTGAATATCATTTTAAATATTTATTTTGAATATATTGGACTGTATATATATTTGAATATATTGGATATAATTTTAAAAAATGTATATATATGTTTGTAGTTTCCCAAAAGACGATGGTTGAAACAACGATGGATTGAAGGAATTCAAACTGCAAAATGGATACCAAATTTAAAAAGGCATAGTAAAATATGCTCTAACCATTTTGCAATAAAAACAAGGATAGCAAATAAAAAGTTTCATATTCCACCGAATTCTATACCAAATGATACAATTATTCATGAAAAACCTACTGTAAGTAAATTATTGAAATTTGTAAATATAATGAAGTTAACAAAAATTATTAAATATATTTCAGCTAATTGTTGATGAATCTGAAACAGACCCAATAAATTTTGTGTATGATACGATAATGACAGAGGAGCCGATGGTAAGTATATTATTGAAATTTGTAAATGTAATGAAGTTAACAAAAACCCTGCATTATTCTAATAAAAAATAAATTCAACTTGTTTTATAGCTTATTTCTTCCTTTGAGAAAATATGTCAAGTTCAAAAGAGAAATTCTTTTATGTTCTTCAGTAGATCCAACTGCTTCAAAACTGACTACTCTCTCAAATCAAAATTTCAGTAAAGGTAAAAAAATATATCAAACACAAAAGATAAAGCAACTTCGTAAGTTATGCAAAGCCGAAATAAAGAAAGTTGCTTCGTTAAAGAGAAACCTCAAAAGAAAAAAGAAGAAGATTTCAAATATGAAAAATATGTGTCTAGAGTTACAAAAGAAAAACATTTTAAGTGACAAAGTATGTGAAGTTATGAATTTTTCTTCTTTATCAATCGAATCTCTAAAGAGGAATTGTTCAAGAAAAAATCAAAAATTTTCACCGGCTCTTAAAAAATTTGCTTAACGTTAAATTTTTTTAGCGCTAAATCGTATGATTATATTCGCAGGGTGTTTGACACGTGTCTTCCTCATCCTCGAACCATTTCAAAATGGTATATGTCACTTAATGGTGATCCTGGTTTTACGCAAGAATCTTTTCGGGCGTTGGAAGCGGCAGTTGCACACTCTTCATCTACTATATATTGCTCGTTAATTATGGATGAAATTGCTATAAAACCACATTTACATTTTGATGGGAAAGAGGTTCATGGATACGTTGATTTAGGAAATGGAATTCAATTTGTAGAGGAAAAAGCAACACAAACCTCAGTTTTTATGGTTGTTGCAATTAATGGGTCATGGAAATTGCCAGTTGCATATGTTCTAGTAAATAGCCTCAATGGTGAACAAAAATCAACGCTTGTGCTTAAGTGCATTGAGAAAATACAGGAAACTGGAATTGATGTAGTGTCGTTAACATTTGATGGTGCTGCATCGAATATAATCATGGCAAAAAAATTAACTGGTGCTTAATGGACTTACCTTTTTTTCTTGTAAATAACAAAAAAATCAGAATTTTTTATGATCCTTGCCACGTAATAAAGCTGCTAAGAAATGCCTTAGGTGACAAAAAGATATTGGAATGCAAAGATGGAAATATAATAAAATGGGAATATGTAGAAGTATTGCATAGCTTACAACAAAATGAATTACTGCATTTAGGTAATAAACTAAAATTGCGTCACATAAAATACCATGATAGTAAAATGAAGGTTGGTTTAGCGATTCAAATATTTAGCGATTCAGTTGCAGATGCGTTACAGTTTTGTTTGGAAAGGCTAAATCTTCCTCAATTTAAGGGATGTGAAGCCGCAATTAATTTTTTTAGAAATATTAATAAATGCTTTGATATTTTAAATAGTCGCAACCTATCAGCTAAAAACTTAAAAAAAGCTTTGAACCCAAATAATTTTGAATGTAAGTTAATTCAAAATATTTTAAACTCTTCAAAATAATTAATACTACTTTTCCATAATTTTTAGGTATTTTTCAATTTATTGATGAAGTAGTACCGTATATTCACTCGATTATACCAGGTAGTCGTAGCACAGGATTTGATGGTCTCGTAATTGATTTGTTAAATATCAAAGATCTGTATAAAGAATTGGTATTCTCTCAAAAAATTAAATTTCTTCCCAGTTATAAGATCAGTCAAGATCATATAGAACTATTTTTTTCTTCAATAAGGATGTATCTTGGAAGAAATGACAATCCCACTTCAAAACAGTTCAAAGCAACTTATAAAAGGTTATTAGTTCGTTGTGAAATAAGAGACCATGGAATAGGTAATTGTATTCCACTTGAGGAAATACCAATATTGACGAATGAGCTTAATACTTCATCAATATTAAGAATTAATGAATCAAGTAAAATAATTTTGCATCTTATTTATTTAATGAATCTGAATTTGAAGAAAATGTAGAAGAATTTCAACCACTTTCTGCTTGTGCTGAACATATTGTAGAATATATTGCTGGCTTTGTTGTATATAAGCTGAAATCAAAATTGAAATGTGCAATATGTATTTCTGCAATCATAGCAAGTGACGTGGAAATGAATACAATGGAATATTCATTAATTTCATATAAAACAGAAGGTTACTTAACTTACCCTTCTAAAGATGTAGTCGATATATGTAAGTTTTGCGAATTATTATTTCGACAAACGAATAGTTTAAAAAAAAAAATTGTTATATAATTTAATTTCCAAAGTTCTTATAAATTTTATAGGTTCTAAAATTTTTCAAAATTTATATAATCATATGTTTGACCAAAAACCTTTAGAAAATCATTTTTGTTTATTAATAAAAAGTATTGCAGAAATTTATTTTAATACACGAATACATCTTTCCTTAAAACTACATAATGAAAGAAAAAGTGTAAGAAATAAATTAACAAAATTAATCCATTTCAAAGGGCACTAATCTATATTTTCTAAAAGAAACTTTAAAAGTGTAAAAAATTATTGCACATAGTCTATATTGTAAAATGAAGTGGAATAGGCCTCTTGGGGAAACCACTTTAAAAAAAAACGCTCCTATTTCTTTACCTCAATGGTGGTGTGGAAAAAAGAAAATGTTTTGATACAAATATATTAATAACATATTATTTACATATTTATAAATATAGGATAGACAATCAGCAATAATAAGTTTATATAATTTTATATAATAAATATCAAATATGTAAAAAATTTTATAATCAATCTATTGAAAAAAACTTATAGAAACGAATTTAAAATCTAAAAAAAAGAATATATATTTTAAAAGACAAAACTAGAAAGCGCTGTATTTCTCATATTGTTTTCATATATGTATTAATAATAAATTTTGATTAATTTATCCATTATTTAGATATTTTTACTCATCATATTTTAAAAAAAATTTAAGTCAAAATACATACAAATTGAGGCATATTAAATTCTGAGCACTATCCTGTTTATTTATCAAAATAATTTCCATTAAAATGAGAGAAAATATATTGAACGAATATATTTCTGTTTTTTGACATAAAAAATACCAAAGAAAGAGAGGAATATACCCAAAACATTGGACACTTTTTTGTATGGATAGCCACTTCCATTTAATTCTAATTCGTTGCAATAAACAAACAATTTTAGATTTTGAATTTTTGTGTATTTCCAAATAAATAATTTCTGAAATTTCAGTTGACAAGCAAATCAAGAAAAAACAATCACTTTCAATCGGAAAAATTTGTTCAATAGAAAAAATGGATTGTAAATGATTGAAAATGATATTTTTTGAACAGGTTTTTGATTAGCTACTGATTTTCTGAACATTTTTGATTGCTTTTGATTGCGATTGATTGCAATCACATGATATTGAATGAACCTAATGTTATATAATTGTAAGAAACAATTTGTTAAGTGAATAAATAAATGAAATAAATTAAATGATTAAATATTTTATGCCCCTGTTAGTTGTTAGCTTTTTTGCAAAGGAGTTTGAATGATCTTCTTTCAAATTTTCAAATGTCTATGGAAATTATCATTTTTATAAACCAAATGGATCCTTTAATCTTCCAGAGAAGTTTTGATAGTAGTTTTTAGAACTTTTCAACATTTTTCTGATAAAGCAAGTTTTTATAATACTAACACATCTACGGCGTTTTGTTAAAAGCATGCACAGCCATGGAAAATTAATTTTAACCTGGCTCACCAGCTGAATGCCTAACTTATCTCAGACTTCTTATTTAATTAAAAAAAATAATAAAAAAAGATAATATAATTTTTTAGTACATATACATTTTATTTTTTAACTTTTAGGTTCTGCTTAAAAATTGTGGTAAACTTTTTAATTTGGCAATTTAGTTAGTACCAAACTACAATTTTTTCTTGCTAATAAGTTAATTAATTAATTATACTTGTTATACTTGTAAACATAAGTTGAACTGTTATCTAACTGTTTTTGATAGAATTGTATCTTATTCTATTACATCAACTGATTGATCATATCTTATTTTATTGTTTTTACATACTCAGTGAATTAAAACAAAAAGTAGTGACAAGATTAATAAACCGGACATAAAAAAAAAAAATACACCCGCAAAACATCAGACTTACTAGAAACTACTGTCCTTTTATTAAAAGTACAGTAAATTAAAAAAATTCTGTCAAAATGAAACATTACTAAAATTTGCACTGTCCGAACTAATAATGGTTAGAATCAAAATTAAGAACCAAATACCAAAACATCGTAAAATCAGTCCTTGGTTTTAGCTTTTTTATATACTTTTATATTAACTTTCCAGTATCTATATATTTAATTTAAAGTCGTCAAAACAATTAAAATTACCCAGAAAATAAGTACCTAAATACATTTTTATTTAGTGGTTTGTGTCTTTGAATTAGCCACCTCGAGATGTTTCTAATTGACCAATGCAGGCACATCTTTAAGTACAAATTCCTGTTTATTTTGTTAAGCAAAATGTTTAGAAAAAGAAAATATTCCTATTGTTGCCATTCTGGTAACTCTTGCTTTGCCACCTTTAAAAATTCGTTAGATGTGCTAAAAATCCTTCTTATAGGAAAAACACCATCAGAAGCAAGGCATTATAGAGAATATATAAAGGGCAATATTGATTATTTCTTCAATTGCTGCTGGAATTACAAATACATACTACCATCTTTTTCATTTCCATAGGGTGTCTCCGTTGTATGCAAAAGAATTTTTTTTAACCAGAATGGACAGTTGTACGTCATCAGTGTATACGGGGGTAACAGCAGACATTAGAGGGAAAAAATACCCTTAAAAAAACATTATACTTAAATTGGACGATATGCTAAGAAAATGAATTGTTTTACTGAACTTTGTTAAACTTTGTGTTAAATATTTAAATGAAGAGGAAATAAATATTTTTGTTTATGCTGGACCGGCGAATGTTAGGTCTGGAGAAGCTAGTAATGATTTAATTAAAAATTAAGCAATGAAATTTTATCATTTATGTTATAATTATTTTTCTATCACTACGTTATTTGCGTTAAATTTATTACAAATACTATCTCATATTATATAAATAAAATCTTGAAATAAATTAATTATTATTATTTCACTTACTTTCGCGTTAGAGAACACCAAACTTTAAAAATTGAAAAATCTACAAAATTAAAGTAGAAGCAATGTCTTCCATTTCTGACAGTATTTTTTCTAAAAACTTTTTTAATCGTGAAACTTTTTTAATTTCACTTTAATTTTTTTATAAAAATTTCATAACAATAAAAAGAAAAGAAATAGAAAAAAAAATAATTTTCTTCCATAATAATTCGAAGGAATATTATGTATATTGTCTTAAACTTCTTCCATTTGTCAACAACACATAGACAATAATTATTAATTTGTCAACATGTCATTATTGTTACCAAAATTTCAAAACACTAGATTAATAAATTGTTCTTAAATTGCAACACCACCAGCAGTTCACAATTTATCATTAACTTACAACAATTTCTCAACATAATCTTTCCCAAGAAAACTTTCCCAACAACGACATGATGTAATCCTAAATCAACAAAATAAGACAAACAAAATAACAATCAAAATAAACTTTTCTAATAAAATGACAATTGGCAGAAATTTACACAATTGATAGATAATGGAGAGTGTGTGTTGTGTTGATGAATATTATATGAATTGAGAAATTTTCTGTAAAATGAATCCGTAAATTGTTATTGGAAAACACAGTAGAGTAGCCTTAACACTTTTATAATTATTTTTTTATTATTTATTTTTTGTTTCTTCAAGCTATTCGTCACAGATTTTACATCTCTAGTAGCTTTAAACAGTTTATAAAATAAAAATTAGAAAAAAAAAATCAATTTAATTCAAGTAAACTACGTTACCAAATTATCCAAATCTACTGTGCAAATCTGTCGTCGATATAAAACCCATCTGAGTAAGCCCTCACTGTTGAACTGTAAATAAATTCATACCACGTACTCTATAAATGACACAATAACACCAACAAGTCGAAAGGATATGTGGAAAAACGTCCAAATTTTTCGATTCATCGTCGCTCACTGGAACTGTAGTTCTTTCTGTTAGCTACGTGGAAATTTTTGGTCAAATACCTTACCCAATATTCGTATAAGATCCAACTGATGTAGAAATTATGTTCTTTCTTCAATTGCGCTATGGACCACTTAGATCCATTGTATCGATATTATTCGTAATATATGATCATTAGTGCTCAAACAATTTACCCAAAATTTGAGGTCTAGAATGCGCTTCGTGAAGAACAGCCGCTGTAGTTATATATCCGAAATTATTTGCAAACGTTCTTTAGAATAAATAAAATGAATTGAATTGATTAAATTGCGAATTAAAATTTAATTTTTGATGTTATTTGTTGCAATTTTAAGTTCTATCGCGCTTAAAAAAGCACTATATATTAGTAATAAATATAACTGAATAAAATCAAATAAAATATTAGTCGTAAACAGCAAAGAGTACTTTAACACAGTATAAAAGAAGTAAATCAACTGCAAGATAATGTTGGGGCTCTACGAAATAACTCCCAGTGAAATAGCATACGTTATTTATAAACGTTTACGTCATTAAATAACTCCCGTTATAAAATGAAATAATTCCCAAAAAAGAAAATGAAATAAATCCCACACATAGTAGTTATTTCATTATGAAATAATTCCCAATTTAAAAACATAGAAATAATTCCCACATATTTTTCGATTTATTTCATTATAATTCCAATTTTAACAATGAAATAACTCCCACCGTCAATGGGCTTATTTTATTATGAAATAACTCCCATCACGAAAAAAAATTAAATGGGAATGGAAAATTTCGCATTGACGCGAGACGGCGCGGCGCAGTTATTTCAGTTAATTAATGAATTAAAACAATTTGTTTCACATAACTTAATCAGGAAAAACAAATTACGAGGGATTGTAGAATGTAGAGTTGGATACATAAAGGGGGATCTCCTTTTTCCAGAATATTTATCTTAATCATATTTATGGATAGCCACTGTTGCGTACAAAAAAGAAGATATCTTCATTATGACTTTATTTCACGGCTTCGTAAATTCTACTAAATATAAAAAACAATGTACTATTTCAAAATATTCCACAGAAATTATGAGCAAATGATTGAAAATGAAATAATTCCTACAATTTGGTATTTATTTTATAATGTAATAGGTCCCACTTCTGTATGAAATTTGGTTGGGAGTTATTTCTTAAAAAAGTGGTTGTTACTTCGTGTGGGAATTATTTCGTAGAGCTTAATGCTAGACGCCGTTAAATAAATTAAAGACCATAAGCAAAAAATAAATATCGATTCCGAATAAACCTAAATTAGAAACAACCAATATTTTGTCTGTTGTAATTATTATAATAGAATTCATCATCATTATAAATGAGTGCCTCAGAACCATAGTGGCATAACCAACATTAACGTTTTATTGAATAAAATGCAATTTAAAAAATACACAATTTTAAAATGCTTATAAAATCTCTATTTTTAAGGTACCGACTTTAAAACGACTTTTCGACGAAAAATTTTTGAGTTTATTTTTTTAAGTACTTTAGTGGACATATTGTTATTGGGCTCTAGCTTTAAAAAAACGCCAATTTTTGTGGGTTAGACCACTTTGGCATTACATATAAATGATGAAAATCAAAAAAGGCCAAGGCCAAGATATTTTTTAGTAAATTTTTTAATTTTATGGATCAAATAATAAATAATAATGTAATAGATAAATTCAAATCTTGTATTTTTTACTCCTCTTCCGACTTCGTAAAAATAATATCTTCAATAGTTATAATTCAAATCACAATTATTATAATTTCATACAAAAACTATACCTTGGTTGGTGTTTAGCTGATATTGATATTCAAATAACGACACTTCTGAAATCTGATTAGATTGAAAATAATCAGACTCAGAATTTCCAAAAATATCTAAATTTTAAATTAAAACGATAATAAACGCTTTCAAATATGGGGAAAAAATAACTTTAAAATTACTCAGAGGAATAATATCAGACACAATTAAGAAATAATTGATGACTTACTAAATTAATGATATTGGTACATCAAATTTAGGGATGTGGGTCGATTTGTTGAAAAGCAAAATGACAAATTAAAAATGTTGAATAACAAAATGTTGAAAAATAAATGTTGAATAAGAAAAAATTTAAAAAAAAAAATGCTGAAATAAAAATATACTTGTATGTAGATTTAAAATAATGTTTGTTTTAATTGTATTTGTCTACTTTAATACGATCATTACGAGATATTTACGAGATTATTAATTCGGACATTCCAATTTTTAAAAATTAAAATTTGGTCTTTTTTTTTTTTTTTGCGTGGATTGGTGAGAATCTTCATAGACACAATGCGCCCCGTAGCTTCCATTGTGTGCCAGATTTTTACCGACTAAACCACACCCCTCCCATTAAAACTGGTCCGACGGACTAACCGTTAATTTATTTGTATTGTTATTTTCTTGAAGAAAAAGTTTACGAAATTCTATCGTATTAAATCTAGTAGCTTAGTTCTTTTAAGCCTTCTGATATCATTTTGGTTATCTAGCAGTTGAGTGGCCTCAACGTTAACATGACCCTCCAGACGAGCTATATGCTTTGTTGTATATCTTTTTATTTCATTTTCTATGCAAAGAATTTTTAGATCTCTGTGCAAGTCACTGTTTCGAACATACCAAGGGGCATTTACTATGTTGTCCAAGACTTTATTTTGGAATTTTTGTATACAAAGTACATGTGTTCGTTTGACACATCCCGATATTTGTATGCCGTACAACCATATCGGTTTGATTATCTGATTATATAACAAAATCTTGTAAAAATTTGTCTTGAAAAAAAAACCATTTTATTTTTATAGTGAAATAACTCCGCAAATATATAAATATTCTGTAAAAGGCAAATAACCCTGATTTTTCAACCAACAATGCAATCCCTCCTATCCTCAATTAGGATACATATACTATATATATATACATTTTCTGGAAATAGGAAATATCCTGTAATATTTTAATTGGTTTATTTTGAATTATATTCTTAAATTCCCTCTAATTATTTTTATTAAATACACATTTCCACAAAAAAGCACTAATACCAGTGGGATTTGTCGTCCTGAACCCCCGCTAAACATTATTATTGAATTAGATCTAAAATATACTTCTTTAAAAAAATTTAAATTTTTTAATTTTTAATTTTTATTTTTTAATTTTGAATTTTTAACTTTTAATTTTTAATTTCAAGCTTTAGGCTATCTGGGAAAATTTTTTCATCAAATTTCTGATGACGTTTGTCTGTTATAGGAATTTAAATTAGAAATTTTTTACTTTTTTTTATTGTAACACTTTATTTAGACAAGACGGCATTTTACAATATTTCTTTTTTTTTTTTTTTATGATTTTGTCAGTAACTTAGGTAGAATCACCTTTTCGTGCTTAATTAAGTACGGTACTGCAATTTTACACTTCAATATCTACAATAATTGAAGTATTTATTTTAACAAATTACTGGCTTATCTACTCATTAAATGTGGAAAACTACTACTATTGTCAGGAACTAAGCCTTCTTAAATAGAATAGTTTCATTTTATTTAATTTGTTACCAGATTAACTCTCAATTATCTTTTTGTCATTTATTATATCCCAATGACAAAGGGTACTAGACCAGCTCGAGAAACCAATGAAGCATTTTTTTTTTTGTTTTTGCTTCATCGGGAATCGAACCCGGTTGAAAGGCAGGCGCTCTACCTACTGCGCCACCCAGCGTGTTGAGTATTAAAATTTACGAAATTTAATTTCATATTACTTTATCATAGCAAATTATTTAACCTGTAATGGTTTGAGAAATACAAAGAAATTGATAACAGACACATTATTTTTCATTTTTTTTTTTCAAAGAGAAAAGCGAAAAATAAATTAAGAGTTTTAGCTGGATAGTCCTTGAAGTTAATACTCACTTTTATCATTATTTTATCATGTCTATAGTAGATAAAGACATAATAAAGTTTAACGTGCTTGATTTATTCCAGATTATAATCAAAACATTTTATTTTTCGATGAAGTTTCGACTTAAGTTCTTTGAATTTCATTTATTTTTAATTTAATTCCGATATATTTGTAGTAACTGCTTGTGGTTTAGGTACAGTTATTGTTGTACACTCAACCTTTATTATTATAACAATAAATTGTTTGTTTTTAACTAAAAATTATATTTAAAAATGTTTTTTATTTTTAATAATACTTTCAGTTTCGTTTAATATACATATATATACATACATACATATATAATATATATTATGTATTATTATTAAACGCGTAAATTTTTTCAATTAATATCATAATAAAAGCTCATACAAAGTACATGTACAAAAGTTAGTACCCTTGAAAAAATTAAAAGAATTTCAATACTATAAGGTTCACTGGTCAAATAAAACACGGTGTTTTCCCAATTATGTGCCATTGTAAATACATAGTACCTATATATAAATAATAAAGTAATAAAAAATATTAATTTATTAAATATGATTTCCCGTATTATTAAATATAATATTAGGTATTAAATTAGGATTTCACTTTATTTCCTGAACTAAATATAAAATTAAATTATTAGGAAAAGGACTTTTAAATTAAATTGATCATAAATTGTTTTGTAAACGATGAAGAGTATCCTAAGTATAAAATATAAATTATAACAAAACAATTATTCTAAAGAATATGAAAGGTGTAAAAAATAATAAATTTATTCTATTGTTGAAATATTATTTCAGTACATTTTGAATTTTTGTACTGCTCATCGGCACACAATTGCTCATAGCGCATACAAAATTGAATCTACTAAGCTCATCATAAATAATATTTTACTTTTTAATATATAAAAATATATCTTTTTACAATAATGGTTTATTTAAAATAAATCAAGTGTTTCGTAATAATATAAATATTACATTAATTTCAATTTTATTTAAAAAAAAAATAATATGAACTAAAAACAATTTGCATAAAAAAATTACAAAGATTTAACAGGTTTATTTCATAATGGAAAATTTTATTTAGAAACTATAATGAATAATAACCATAAACGATTATTAATCATTAAAAAATAGCTATATTATTGAAATATTTTTTTATAGATAAACGTGTGAAATTAAAAATCTTTCGGATATCTTAACAACTGTCGGTACCAGCACAAATCTAATAGATCAAAAACTGAATTTTTACTATTCCGAAACATTTTTTATTTTACAAATAATTTAACAAATTGACAAATTCATTCCTAGTTCCTAGTTTTTATAACCATGTTCATATCAAAAATAAATAATTAAATATATAAAAATCTATAAAAAATATTCCAAATTAAAAAAAAAGTTAAAAATACTATAAAAAATTCTTACTTAATTACACAATTAGTAAAATTTTAATTAATTTATAAAAAAAATACAATTAAAACATTATAATTAGTTTATTAAATAATTAATAATATTTATATGTATATATATATTAAATTGAAACCCAAAAATTGGCAAAATATTAATTTATTCCATAATAATGAGAATTAAATCATTTATTTTAATATTAATTTTGTTTAAAATTAAAATTTCTAATTGTGATTTAAATAATTTTAATCGAAATATTTATAAAATTTCAAATTTAATATTATTGCAAAATGAAACTCATAATATTGATAGATTAATAATAATTTATAATAAAAACGATTTAAATAATAATGATATATTAGTGAATTTTTTAAATCATATAAAAAATGAATTAAAAATTACATACATTATAATAACAAATAAAATTAATTATTTAATTAAATCATTATTTAATACAAATTTTCTAATAATATTATTTCAAACAAATAACAATGATAATAATAAATATTTATTTGAAATTATCGAAACAACTAATTTTAAAAATTTAAATTTAAATAAAGTTATTATTATAAATAATAATGAAAATTTATCAGAATATGATATTGAAAATTATTTAAAATTATCATGGAAATTACAATATATAAATACAATATTATTAAATAAACAACAAATTTTTGGATATATACCATTTCCTGAATTTAAAATAATCTTATTAGATAATATTAATAATTTATTTCTAAATAAATTAAAAAATTTAATGGGATATGAATTACGTTATACCATATCTAAAATTAAAGATATTCCACGTGTCTATTGTATATTAGATGAAATAAAAAATTTAACATTAATTAGTGGAATTGGTACAAAAATTGTAACGAATTTTATTTTATATAAAAATGCTACATTAAAATTTATTAATTTGAAGAAAAATAATGAATCAGCTAAAATTACATCAATTGAAGTCAAAGAATTAATGGAAGAAAATCTACTAGATATATCTTTAAATTATTTAAGTATACCAAAATATTTTAATTTTAATAGTAATTTAACAAATGTTACATGGACATATCCATTTGATTGGAATAATTGGGGATTTATGATACCACATAGTAAAGAAATAAATAAATCACTATATATTGTTTTACCATTTAAAATTGATATTTGGTTTATATTAATAATATTTGTATTTTATTCAGCTATTTTAGAAACAATTACATTTAAAATAATTAATTATCCATATTCATTTGGATTGAATTTATTGAATGCATTAAGAAAAATATTATTTTTATCATCATTATTAAAATTTAATTTAAATCAAAATATTAATAATATAAATAAATTTTTTATATCAAATATATTGAATTTAATTTTAAGAATTATTGAATTAATTTTTGGTTTTATTTTAACAAATTTATATTTATCGTTATTATCTAGTTTTTTAGCATCAATAATTTATGAAAAAAATGATATAAATTCTTTAGATGATTTTCTTATAAATAATAAACAAAAAATTATGTTTGAAAAAGTTGAATTTAATGATTTACAATTATTTCACAAAGAATATTTTATGAAACAATTTCATTTAATAATATTAGTTAATAGTAGTACATTAAGTAAAAATCGGATGGCATTAAATACAGAATATATATACACTGGTAATACAGATCGATTTCGTTTTATTTTAGCACAACAAAAATTATCAAAAAGACCATTATTTAAATTATCCCATTTATATTTGGAATCAAAATTAGCATCATTTTATATGGCAGATAATTCAATTTATTTAAATTTATTTAATTTATTTATTATGAAAATAAATTCATACGGTTTAATACAAAAATGGGAAAATGATGTTTATTTGGAATTATTTAAAGAGAAATTATTAAAACAATATGGTGATGATTCAATATTTAAAAGTGAAACAAGAATTGTTACATTAAAACATTTACAATCAATTGGAATTTTATTAATTATTGGATGGTTAATAAGTTTTATTTTATTTTTTATTGAGTTATTTATTTTTCGAATAGAATTATTTTAATTTTTTTTTAAATTAAATCATTTTCTACTACTTATTAAATCTTATTCATTTAATTATTAATGAAAAAGAAATTAGATTTGTTTCTAATGGGCTACCCTTAAATTTGCTAATTACAAAATTCCCAAATTCAAAATCCCCAAAACATAAGATGGATGTGTTCTTTTATTTATTATTTCATACTATTATTTTATTTAAAAATTAAACTTTAGTCAAGTTTTAGTCACTGAAGCAGACAACAGTTAAATTATATACACGTGCATTTAAAATATTCAAAAAGCTGTAATTTATTTAATTTAGTAGATAGATAGATAGTTCGTTTATTTTCAAAATTTGTTAATACATAATTTATAATGACAGACTCTTCTTATACTTAAGTTAGAGCTTAGATTATTAGTATCTTAACAGCTGCGAGTTTTATTTTGTTCTGATTTTTGTTTTGCATTACATTTGTCGTTTGATTTATAATTTATTTTAATTGATACAAGGAAAAATGGTGGAAAATTACAAAAACCTTTTGACTACTTGTATTTTAAAAATTTTTACTAAATTTATTTAATTAATTAGTAATTAAATTGAAATTAAAATTTTAGTAAAAAAATATTTAAATACCTAAAGTTGAAAGTTGCCGGTACCTGATACCGGCTCTGATCTTTCATTCATTTGAACTTTTTTTTTTGAAAATATTCGACTATTTTTAACAATTACACAAATTTTGCTCTAACGCTAAATCATAAGGTATATCCTGAATATTTAGTAAGGAACTTAAACTATGTTGGAGGTAATTATTATCTTAGAAACATTGGTGATTTTAGGTTACCACTTTATAGAAGGGCCAGTGCACAGAACGCCATAATGTATAAGGGGGTTCAGTTATTTAATGTGCTGCCAGAAGGAATTAAGATGGAAAGCAATATGTCAACCTTCAAAAAATCAATTGTGCAATATTTGCTGAATTTAAATGTAAAAGTTTAAATTATATTAATTTACATAGAAATTTGTTTTATTAAGAAAGTTGCTTTTATTTTGTTGGTTTTTATTTTTTCAATTGGAAATTTCATTTTGTTTTTGTTAAAGTTTGCAAAAAGAATAATAAGAAATAGAAAAAATGCTGAAATTGTAATGAATTTTATATAATTTTATATAATTATAATTGTAAAACTAGATTTTATAAAAAGTTTTTAAACTAATAAAAATAAATAAAAAAAAAAATAATAATTTAAGATTTTTCTAAAAACTGAAGATATTAATTTTGTATAACAAATTCTTTTGTACTTATTTCCATTGTAAAAGTCAAAAAGATATTGTTTAGACCTATATAATTTAACATGTAAAAGACTATGTTATTAGTTATTATTAGCAGTAGCGTGCGGTGGGTTTTGTCATAAGGTGTGCAACAAAATTAAAACACATGTATTCGGAAAACAAATATACATATAATTTAATTCACATATGGAATCGAGAAACATTAACTTGAAAACAAAAACATAAATAAAAACATAAAAAGCTTATATACTATAATATAATAACATAATTAAATATACTTAATTACGTATAAATAAAATCCCTCCGTCTATCTATCTTAATAACAAAATCATCAATTACATTTTCATAAAAATCTACCTTTGACTGCAAATAAATTAGCAGTTCTTTTTCAATCGCAATCAAAGATAAATTACTTAATCTATTTTGCGCCATTGTATTACGAGAATACGTTTTTATTCTTTTCAAAGCTGAAAAAGATCTTTCAACCGATGCTGTTGAAAAAGGAATTGTAACAATTAAATGAGCCAATTTATTGACTTCACTCAATGCTTCAGTCAGCTCATGATCTTTAATGTACTGAATTATTTGAGTTACAGTCATGTTATTTATGGATTGTCACTGGTATATCGCGCAAAGTTCATTATTAAGACGTACAAAATCAAAATATTTTTCATAATTTTCCTTCAATGAGCTTAAACCTTCAACCGGAAATTCTTTTTGATATTTATAAAAAAAATTTGAATTTAATAGTTCAAAAAATTTTAAGGCATTAAACTTTTCAAACCGCATGTCCATTTGGTTGTAAATTGTGTGTATTATTTCATTGTATAATTGCTTATATATTAATTTTGGATCATTGGTTACCATGTCACGTCTTTTTTTAATTGTTGGTCCTGCAGAAGACACAATATCTTGATATATATTTTCAAAATTATTAGTATTTCTCATATTATGAATGACAGCTTTCGTTTCATTAACTTTTTCTAAAGAATAAGTAATATCTAAACTTGATTTTTGCAATATATCAAACAAAACGTCAGTATAGCTAAATATTTTACTATATATAGCCAGAAGAAATTGATTTTGAAATTGTTAAAAAAAAATACAGAAATCTTTGGCCATATTGATAGTTTCATTGAACTAAGAGTTCTTTTTCGGAACTGATTGTATTTATCAATCGAGAAGAATAATTTCTAGTTGTAGCCAACTTTGAAAAATTTTTTTTAATACTTTAATGTAATATGTAGTTCCTTTTGTTGATCCGGAGGAAAATGATGAAATTGTAGAAACTGTTGCGAAAAATAACTTACATTTTTGTATATATGATACAGACTGTGACAACACTAAATTTAGCACATGCGGGCAACAATGAACGAAAAATATAAAAAATAAATTTACCATAAACTGTTATATTAATCAAAATGTCTTACTTGAAAATTAATAGGCACTTGTTTTTAAGCGAAAACAAATTAATGTGTAACAAGAATTTTAGAATATTAATTTATTATTCTAACTTTATTTTCTCGTCTTACTTATTTATTCACTTGTCATTGTCACATTTATTTTTTGTTTTTGTCTTGTATATCATTAGCTAATTCTATTTCACCACGTGCAATTTAGAGCCTGCACACCCGAGTAGTATAATTTTTTTAACTTAACCTGAAATTTAAGTATAAAATAATAGAGACAGATTGATATCTAAATATATGAATTAACGTGCACAAAATATACTGCACGCATATTAGAATTCACCTTTTCTTCCGCCTGAATATATGCACAAAAGTGGTTCTAAAACAAAATGAATAAACGTGCAAAAGAATATACTGTACCTAGTCATTAATTCCACCATATTTTTTAGTTTTAATTTTTTTTTCGCGTTTGCCTGAATATATCCAAAAAAAAGTGGTGTAGAAAACATTTCAAATTTCAATCTAATAATTTTCAGTGAGGAAGATGATTTTAAGTTATGGTTTGATTTTTTTAAATTATTATTAATAAAATATGATTATTTACAGTATGAATTGATTATTTACAGGGTGTGCAGTGCACACCTTGCACTCTATGACCGCACGCGACTGATTATTAGTTATTCCTTTATTTATTTACTGGGAATTAATTTTTGCTTATATTTATGTGTTTAAGCTTTTAAATTAATTTTTGAAACATTAAAAACTAATTTTATTTATTTTTTTTTAATTAATAAAGTAACTCAAATGAGCCCAATTACTCGCATAGGATGTAAGTACAATTATAGTGTGTATAGTAAATAATTAGAAAAATAACGACACTATTCTAGGATTATCAAGGCAATATGATAATAAATAATATTTAAAATAAACGATAAGTTTTTAAATATTTTTTTTTAATTAAAGTTTTAAGCAAGAAAAAATTTATATCTAATATAGTATACAATTTGAAACTATTTTGTTTATCAACCTTGGTTTATTCAATTAGACTTTAATAAAACTCATTCATTTTTATTTTTATTTTTAAGAAACTTTGGGAGTTATATAAAAATATAATGTTTAATAAAGGGGAACCTCAGATCGGGTAATTACTAGATGCAGATCGGGTAATTACTAGAGCAAATGAATTGATCGGGTAATTACTAGAGCAATCTGATTGTATCCATTAATGTAACGAAAGGTTTAAATATTTCAAAAGCTTCAATTGATCAAAATTATTTTCATAATTTCAGGCGAAATATATACCACTCATTTGAATTGATTTCGACTAACAATGAAGAAGTTATAGCAATTATCACATCCTTAAAATCAGGTTCTGCAACGGGTTATGACAATATCTCAACTAAATTTGATAAAAGGTTTGTTAATAAAATAGCACCATTATGACTAAGTTCATTAATGATTACTTTGAGGCATAAAGATTTCCGGAATCATTAAAAACTGGCATTGTAACGCCGATATACAAAAAAGATATTGCAACTGATCCAATGAACCATAGGCTAATTTCTGTTTTGAGTACATTTTCAAAAATTTATGGAAAAATAATTAAAAAAAGACTGTGTTGGTTCCTAAATCATACTGCACTCAGAACAATTCGGTTTCGAGATAAACTCAAACATTACTGCTGCTTGCCTATCCCTTACGGACTGCATTTCTAAGTTTACTGCTTGTGTATTCATTGACCTTCAAATGGCATTCGATTGTGTGGATCATTATATTTTGTTACTAAAGTTTCAGAACCTTAGTCTAACCCAGGTACAAATAGATTTTTTTAAAAGTTACTAGTAACCTAAAAGGCAAATTGCAAATATTTGCTGATAATTTGGCAATAAGGTATCTTGGAAATAGTGAGGCTGAGCTTAAATCGTCAATCTTGCATGACTTATCTGTTAATAAAGAATAGATTAATTATAAAATAACAACAACAAAAAAATACTTTTATTGAAAAGAAGAAATTTATTAGTTCCTCTTTCTCATTTAAAAATCATCTAATCGAGGTGGTAAAGAGTTACAACTATTTAGGGATGGTGATTGACTCTAATCAATAATCTATGGGGTTATAACTTTAAAACTATTTGTTAGACTAATTAAATAATAGAAAAACCATTACAATTTTCACTTAATAAAAAATAAAATATAATAAATTGTGTTTTATAAAAGACCTACTGTTTTTTATACATTTTTTATAATTCATAAAAATTTAATTTTAATTATTTTCTACAATAATTGGAATGATATTGTTTTCAATATATGAATTGTAAATAGTTAATATTTTAAAATATAACGTATTTGATGTTTTTTTGATTCAAAAATAAAAAATATTTAAAAGATATAAATATAAAAATAATAATTATTATTTTAAATAATCAAATTTGATATCACCCCAAATTTTTTGTAATTTTAAAAATAGATGCAATAATTATTATTTAATTATGTCTAAATTAAAATTAAAATTATAATAAATAAAATTTATAAAACTGGAAATTGTTGTTCTTTTTATTTTATACATTTTCTAAATTTTTTTCAGCATGTCGTGTCGTAAAGACTTTTCTTTTTCATATAAAATATTTGAATAAATGATTTTCACTATTATAATATTTCATACACAATTACCAATCTATAAATAATGAAGTCAGTTTTATATTTTTTGTTCAATTTAGGTTTTTCTCTTTTTTTTTAGTATCAACATTTTATTGTATCTTACGCTTCAGGAGAACAAACTTTTAAAAAAAATTAATTCTTTTTTTAATAAATTTTCAACCAAATAATTCGATACGAATCCTCCAGCATATAAGTTTGATCTTATAACTACAACAACTGTTTTTCAGAAAAAAAATCCATATTATTATATCATTTGCTTCAGCCAAGAAAATCAGCGAATCTACACCCGAACGTACAAGACATAGAGACAGACCAAACCTTCGTTGGAAAGATGATATATGTACCATTTAGTGTTCAAAAGATGCATATTATGTTCATCATGTTGACAAAACTGAGTTGTCAATTATGAAAGAAACTACTAGAAGATGCATATTTAGTTTATTAAATCAAAGTCATCAATATGTATCGCTTGCAACATTTCATGCTTTTTGTATTTTCTTGTATTATATTCAGAGTTTACAATTTTTACACACAGGTTACTACACAGTATTTAGGAAGGATGTATCAGGCAAACGCCAACATTAATTTAACATTCTCCTTTTATCAGGAGAATAAAAGAAAAAGCTTATAAATCAACTTGAAATAAATTATCTCAACAATCTGTTTGGAAAAATAAACAAATACAAATAAACCAAAAATTATATCAGCCCCTAAATTTATGCAATCTATGTTAAAATTATGCCTGTTTTGTTGTATCCCTTTATAAGTTAGCATCCGTGACTTTCGAAATATCAAAAAATACGATTGTGAGACGGGTTGTTAAACTTTTATCATCACAATATCAAAATCATGTGTTGGATTTGTAATGTCTATACAATGTATTATTTGACGTTAGTAAACACTTCTTACAGTTTTACGATCATTTGTTTTTTGAATGTCATTAGACGAAAAAATTAATAATAATATACTAAAAATATTAATTAATATTATATTTTTATTGTTATATTTTATATTAATATTATATTGTTTTGCATTTAAAAAAGAAAATTTAAGCATGAATTTAGCGAAATTTCTTTCTTATGTTTATTTCTTTTCCTTATTAAAAAATGTCAGTTACGAAAACAAAAAAAAATTTTTTTATTATTTTTATTTATTAAAACAAATAAAAAGACTCATTCAATTGATTATTACCCCAACATTTAAATTTTCCAAATTATTATCAACGTCAAACAAATGTCTTTCGCGCGAGGCGTCGCGAATACATAATTTAGGCGTTTATAAACTCAACACATTTTGTGTTACAATTTTGATTTGACGAATGTAAACACAAAGACATTGTGTTTCAACTTTCTTTAGACGTTTCAAAAGTCAAGGCATACAACATAAAGTGCAACAAATGTTTAATATTATTTTGGACTATTGTCAATTGTGGATATTAAAAATGAAATATACTAAATGTGAAATCGTGTTGTTTCGTAACACGGTATACAAAACAAGTTCAAACAATAAGAAAAACTGGAAAAACTTTGTTATTAAATAACTTACTTCTAGCTAACAAAAAAAGTCGTTAAATATCTCGGAGTTCTTCTTCATTGCAACTTGAATTACTCTGAGCATGTAAAATATACAATTTCCAAAGGTAACACATCCTTCATGGCAGTAAAAAAAGCTTTTTTACAATAAAAACCTAAGTAATAGGGTAAAAATAATTTGCTATCAAACATTAATTAGGCCAACACTTGTGTGTGGTATACCTGTATGGTATATTATCAGCGCAAGTTTAATAGAAAGAAAGTGCATAAGAGTTTGTATTAATGAAAACCGCAAGCCCGAATCCGAATACAAACATTTTTATTCAAATAAATATTTGTACAAGGAATCAAACATAAACGGGATCGACAGTTTTATTATAAATATTGTTCGTAAACATTATGTAAGAGCACAAAATACTCCAGAAAATGGTTTAAAATCTCTTATATTTTACCACAATGAGGAGTACATAAAAAAAGCTTTGCGCAAAGGATTCATAGCCCCTGAGCAATTTATATTTCTTGACCAAAATGGTTTTATCCAAAACCAAAATCATGTCCCCATACTATATCACTATAGTAGACGGACCACATGTAAAGCGATAGAATATGAACTGGGCGGAATATGAATATGAACAGTAACGGAGATAATCTTCAATTTGATATTTTGAATTTGATATCACACAGAGGCAAAACCATTAAAAGAGCATATTGGTGGTTAGAAAGCACATTTAATTAGTAATAGGTATTACACATGTACATTCTAGGTTTAAGAATTAGTTTAAGTTAGTTTAGATAGGGTTAGCTATTATGTTAAGTTAGGTTAGCTAGATGTAGGCTAGGTTTTATTTAAAATAACACATAATATAGATTTTTTCAGCCTTATTTTTACAATATATTATACACATAAGAAAGTAGTATTATGAATGTACAAAAAACAAATTATTAAGCAAATAGAATTAACATAAAAATTTAAATGTAATTGAAATGTTAATAGTATCTAGATCCAGTATAGCCTTTTTTCTTCAACTTTTTATAGACTAAGATAGTTTTAAGTTTGTATATTAAAGGCACATAATAAAAGTTTAATTTAAAAAAAAACCTTTATAAGCTAATAAAATATCAATTCCCATTTTATCATAATTATTATATATCCCCACCCGTTTATATATAAAAATATGTTGCACAATAAAAAAAATTGTAGTATACCGCAGAAAATACGTCTGAAAAAACATTTTTAATAGAAAATGATCTCCAACAAGGTATTGTAAGCGCACCTATTATTTTATTATATCTATATAGCAGACCTTTTTAAAATTATTAAATGGTGTTCAGGGAAATAATTACGCACTGGCATTCGCATATGATATTATAATTTACTCTGCGAACGATATTGTGCACAGCATACAGTACAAAGTCCAAGAAATGTTCAACATTGTATTGGATTATTGTTAAAGTATGGATATTTCAAATAAACTTCAAGAAATACGAAACCATTTTGTTTCGAAATAGTGTAGATAAAACTAGTTCAGACATTAGGAAAAATTGGAAAGAATTTAGTATTAAATCGAGACTACACTCGAGAACCAAAAATTAGTAAAATATCTTGGGGTTCATTCACATCGAAACTTAAACTCCATTGATAATGTAAAACGTGCAGTAGATAATGGTAATAAATCCTATGGCAGCAAAAAACCTCTTTTACAATAAAAATATTAGTAAAAGAATAATATGCTACCAAATACTAACAAGTCCGAAGCTTGTCTATTTTGTGCCATCTACATCACATATGATTTAATATCACATATATTTGACCCAAATGAGGAGTACAACAAAAATATTTGCTCACGAGTTTCATAGCTCTTTAGCATTTCACCTTTTTAGACAAAAATGATTACATTCAAAACCAAAATCATGTACCGATACTATTTCATTATGATAGACGTGCCACAAGTAAAACAAATTGACTACAGTATAGGCAATATCTATACAGATAATATGAAATGTCTAAACCCGATAAAGACAAAACTGTATTAAATAATCATTGGTGGCCAACACCATTGTAAAATAGAACAAATAAATAAAAGTGAGTTAAACTAAATGAATAAATTTGTAAATTCTTTAGTTTGTAAGGTTAATTTAAGTATAGTTTTAAGAATACAGTGCAAGTTATGTTAGGATGTTTTAATTAAAATAAACATATTAACATTGTTTTTTGCCATATTTTTACAATGAATTAAATAGAAGATTACATTTAAGTATGGCTACATTTAAAAATTACACCTGTGTATTATAAGATTAATTTAACATAAAAAAAACTTTTTAAATGTTAAAAATTTTAAAATCAGAAGAACCTGTTTTTTTTACTTTTTTTTGTAGGTTAAGGATAGAATAAGTTTATGCATATTATCAAAATAAAAGTTAAAAAGAAAAAAATGTTGTATCCCTTTCCGACCCAAACAAAAAATGTTTCTTCGATTGGGTCTACATAAAGCTACATAATCTACATATCTATACATCTACATAATCTACATAAACAAAAGCTTTGGACCAGTGTTTTTGGGTTTTAAATAAAAATATCAATTTTGACTAAGTATCTTAAACGGGATTATGAATTTACTCATTTATGCCGATCTACTACTCATTCCATCCTATTGTTGGAAACTGTCTTTTCGGAAATCTTTTCCGATTCTCTATACTTGTGGATAACTAAAGCAATACCATATAAACCGTAAATGAAATACATACATATCTGTATATTCTGTGTTAGAATAAGCCATATTTTGTTTCACTATTCTTAGTTTTTTTCTAATGTTTCAATGAAAATATTTTAGCAACAAATTCTACCAAAATTTATTTAAGATGTTGTTTTATATCGTTGACATATTCTAATGATCATACAATATGGCGTAGCGCATCATATAATTTGTTTAATAGAAACTCATTTTACAGAGAACGATAATGATGACTTGATACAATTGAATAATTATAACCTATACAAGTCATACAAGACATACGGGTGGTGTTATATTATATATTAAAAAAAGTTAGAGCTATAAAATTGTATCAAGTAAGAGTATCAGGAATGAAGTGTGGTTGTTGCATGTTAGAATAAGTCGCGGAATCAATCGATTTCATGTAATAGGTTCATATCGCTCACCTAAGTATATTAATATTAATGATAATTTTTTGATTGAAATAAATACATAATTATATAGAAGAGTGGAGTGAAATGAATGAAAATTTTATAATAATGGGTGATTTTAACATTAATTGGATGAAAAATTATATTATTAAGCTAAAAATTAAAAATACAAGAAATATTCCAAGCAAATTTATTTAAACAAATAGTAGAAAATTATACACGAGTAACTGAATCCTCAAAAACATTAATTGACTGGGTTGTATCGAACTGTTATGAAAATATTAAAGTTGGGATAGATAATGATGCTAAAGTGAGTGATCATGAAACGCTATACATAAATATTGTTGCAGATGCAAGTATTAAAAATAATAACACGTTTCATCAATTAAATATATTTAAATATAAAAAAGATAGATTTAGAACTAAAATATGTAGAAATGACATAATGACTACTTATTATTTAGATTGCAATTCTAAAGCTGAAAAGTTTAGTGAAAGCTTACATAACGTAGTTAATGAATTTGTAGTTAAAAAAAAATGTTAATGATATAGAAGGTAACTGGTTCTCTAATGAACTTGCGGCATTAAAACAAGAAAAAAAGACACAATATCATGCTGCAGTATGGTCCAATAATAGGGAAGAATGCTGCAAATATAAAATCGTTAGAAATAAATTTAAAAATAAAATAAAATATGCAAAAAATTGTTTTATAAGACGCAAAATTGGCAATTCCTACGATCAAAAATCTATGTGGTGCAATATAAAAAAACTAGCTTTGTAACCCGTCATAAATGACGGAAGCAAAATAAATCCTAGTTTCTTTTTTTCTTTCATTAGATTCTTTATTCCGAAATTACAGTACTTATGTTTATATCACTTTTTATTTATTTTTATTTATGTTTATATTGGCCTAACACTAATCTTTTTTTATAACAGAAAAAGAAGTACCATACCAACAAATTTGTATAAAATGTTTGTATTTTTCTATGGTATACTCGTACTCACTTCCATTTAGTTATAATTCGTTAGTTGGGTTCCATTTAGTATAAATTATACCGTATTAGCGTTATTGAGTCCTCCGGGAGAGCAAATTTAAAAATGGGATCTTATTTTCATATAAATTTTGTCTTTTGTATAATGTATAGGGATCTTATTTTGCTATATGAATAAACTGTTATTATGGTATTGTGTTATTTTTAAAAAATATTCATAATTTATATATTCAAAATTTTGTATCTAAATTGGTAAAATTTACAAAAAATACAAAAACATTTTCATCAATAATTTTCAATTTAAAAAAAACAATGTTTTATTATCCGGCGTAGAAGTAGAGTTAATTATCCTACTCTACTTCTATCAAGTTCTATTGATTGAACAGTGAACCTGAACAGTGAAGTGAAATGTGAACACTTAACACTGAAAATAAAATAATATTTTTGGAATGGAGCATATAGAACATACAGAATACAGATACAGCAAATAATAAAAAAAAAACAAAAAAAAACAAAAAAAAAACAAAAATAATTTTTTTTGAGTGAAGTCAGTTACGCACACAATAATGCCAAAAATAAAAGGTAGAAGCAATAAAGTAGTATAATGTATAATATTATACAATACAAATATGCTGATACACATGTGTATTATTATGTATAATTTTAAGTAATAAGAATAACCTTTGAGTGAATTATGTTTTTTTTTTGTGTTAAATGCTGTTTGCCTTTTGGTTATTATACCATATTAAACTATTGATTAAATTTCTATTAGTCCTTATTATTATAAATCAAAAAAATTGTTTGTTTTATTTATATTATTATTATTATTTATTATTTTTCCTTATTATTTGCGAAGAAGACTAACATTAAATTAAAAAAATATAGTTCATGCAATCAATTTTTCCTGCAAAGGTTCAGCATGGTAGACAGGGGTTAAAAAAAAGCACCAAAGCAATTTGTATATATATGCATTTGTATACATATGCAATTTGTATATGTGTTGGAGCGTTCCGTCGAACTTACAAACATCCAGATAAATGCAGAATAATATATATATAATATGTATTGAACAAGAAAAATTTTGAAATTTCATTGAACATTAATTTTGATGGAGAAATTATTGAAGAAAAATTAGCAATTGCAGAAAAATTAAATACTTATTTTATAGATAGTATTAATAAGATTAATAATGAGATTCCAAAAATTGAATATAACACTATAATTCCACCAGGTAATAATACTTTTAAATTCAAAATAGTTACACTTGATGAATTAAAAAATGTCTAAAGAAGTATGAATAATAAAAGAGAAAATAATATGGTGAACACAAAAATATTTATTGATTCATTTGATCTTATTGGCTATAATTTTTTGTCTATAATTAACAAATCTTTAGAAAGTGGAATCTTTCCAGAGATTTGGAAAGAAAGCATAATAATTCCAGCAGAAAAAGTAAGAGGTTCTTGTAAATGTGCAGACTTTAAACCAATAAATAACATAAGTACTGAATCAAAAATTATGGAAAAAGTTGTTAATGTTCAATTAGAAGATTATTTAAAGAAATTCAACTTAATAACAGAAAATCAATCTGGTTTTAGAAAAAATCATAGTTGTGAATCTCTATTAAATTTGGTAGTTAGTAATTGGAAAATGGATGTGCATGATAGAAAAATTATATTAGCAGTTTTTATAGATTCTTCAGAGAGCTTTTGAGACAGTTGATCGCCATATTCTGCTAGAAAAACTAAAATGCTATGGTGTCAGAGACATTGAACATAAATGGTTTCATTCGTATTTAAGCAATAGAAGACAACGAACAAAAGTTGGTACTGCTATATCGGCCCCAAGTGAAGTAAAGTTAGGGTTGCCGCAAAGCAGTATTTTGGGTGTACTATTGTTCTTAATTTTTGTAAATGATATGTTTAAAATTTTTCAAAAGTCCAAGTTAGTTTTGTTTGCGGATGATGCTCTGTTATATGTATCTGGCAATAATATAAATGAATGTAGTAATGTAATAAATGATGAACTGGATAAACTTTGTTGTTGGTTAAAGAAAAACAAACTTAAATTAAATACCAAAAAAAATAAATTTATGAAAATTAGTTGCAATGAAAGTGTTGAAATCAAAATGGATAATATAATGATTGAAGAAGTGAATGAAATGAAGTATTTAGGAATAATCTTGGATAATAAAATGAATTTTAAGAGCCACATAAACTATTTAGAAAAAAAAATTGCCAAGAAGATATACTTATTTTCTAAAATCAGATGTAGAATGTCGTATATGAATGCTATAAAAATTTTTAACGTCATGATAAAGCCGCATTTTGAATATTGTTCAACTATTATATTTATGTCATCGCAACAAGATATAAGCAAATTACAGAAACTACAGAATCGTGCAATGAGAATAATTTTAAATTGGTTCAAAATATCAACTTGTCAATCAAATTCCTATAGAATCATTGTTGAATTACAAAATGTTAAGTCATTGCACATTACAATTATAATGGGACCACCACAAAGACTTTATTAATTGAGCTAATGTCCTTAATTGAAGAATTTTAAAAGTTATTAAAAGCTAAATTAAATCAATATATGTATATAGTATGGTATGTATATATATTATATGCTTATATTGATTATTTTATGTTTAGAACACAATTAAAAAATAACAAATTGTTA
The DNA here is from genome assembly GCA_963942445.1 of Argyra leucocephala. Classification (NCBI taxonomy): domain Eukaryota; kingdom Metazoa; phylum Arthropoda; class Insecta; order Diptera; family Dolichopodidae; genus Argyra; species Argyra leucocephala. The sequence goes on from OZ012678.1 coordinate 112,731,400, forward strand.
AGCTTAGTTAAAGTGATATTTGAAAATATCCGATTTGATAAAATTTATTGTTTGATCAAACAGCTAAGGCTAAGATCATTAAGCAAAACTATTTTTGTAAAATTAATAAGCTTATCTAAATAAAGAAAAAAATATATATATATGACATATACGCTGAAAAAGCCGAGATGAAAGCTTTGTATATGCATCAACAAAATTAATAAGAAGAAAATTTGCCGATATTTTTCAATATAAACAATTCTATTGACAATCAAATTGAATTTTTAGCGAAAATAACGTGTTTTTACAAAAATATCAGTTTGGGTAAATGTCACTCTTAAACAGTAAGCCTGTAATTTATTTAATAACGTCAATTTAAAATTTTTAAAATTTTATAATAAATTGATCTAGCAGGGATGGCGAACCTGCCATCCCTGCGCAAATCAATTTTGATTGATATATACATATACATTCTTTCATTTTTCATATACATAATGTACTAAACCAAATGCATTTTTAATTTTGAATAAAATTTAGCTCTATTCAATCCTTATAATATTTTAAAAAACAAAACAAATAATTTTCACAGATTTCTGGCGCCTTTATTTCAAAGTTATATTATTTGTGTATGTAGGTGTACATTTGTATACATTTGAAAATTCAAAGCATTTGAAGGTTCAAAACATAAACCAAATTTGTTCAATTACGAAGTCTGGATTGGCAGCATTTGATGATAATATGTTAAGTATTGTTTCTAAAATAATAAATTTTATAGCAGCCCGAGCTTTGAATAAAAGGCAATTTCAGTTGCTTTTTACGATGGATTGCAAATGTACAATCACATACGCTGACTTAGTCGCGGCTTTGTGTTACATGTTTTGTAGAATGATCTAATGAAATTATAATGTTTCTGAATGATAAGAAATTTGAATTTTCTCCGTTTTTTGATAATGACGGGATCACAAAATTAATGTTTTTAACGGAAATTTGCAACCATTTAAATGAATTAAATATTAAATTGAAAGACCGTGGAAAATCAATTGATGTTACGTTCGCTATTATTAAAGGTTTCGAGGCCGAATTAGTAATATTTAAATATGATATTGACAACAATACTTTTAAGTATTTTCCTTTCTTGAAAGATAATTTTCAAAAATTTTCCATTCATGGAGCCTATGAAAATAATAAATTTTATAAACAAGTTATAAATGATATACAAGACAATTTTGTGAGAGGATTTCAAGATTTCAAAATATTTGAACCGTTAATTAACTTTATTAAATATCCAGACAAGTTTTTTTTTTTTTTTTTTTACACTCTACAGTAATTTAGGTAGAATCACCTTTTCGTGCTTAATTAAGTACGGTGCTGCAATTTTACACTACAATCTACAATATTTCGAGTATTTATTTAAGAAATTACTGGCTTATCAACTCATTAAATGTGGAAAACTACTGCTATTGTCAGGAACTAAGCCTTCTTAAATAGAATAGTTTCATTTTTATTTAATTTGTTACCAGATTATACTCTCAATTATTTTTTGCCATTTATTATATCCCAATGACAAAGGGTACTGGACCAGGTCGTAAAATCCATAAACCTTTTTTTTTTTTTTCGTTCGATTTAGAAACTACTAAAATGGATCAATTAGAATGGTTAAAGTTAGAAAATTTAGAAATGCAATTGGCAGAGTTTCAATCAAGCTGTATTTGGAAACAGAAATTTTTTAGAATTGAGGCATGAAATAGAAAATAATGAAAAAGAAAAATGAAATGAAGAAGAATACGAAAACATGGACAATATGCTGTTGAAGATCCAAAGATAATCTTTATCTATTCATACAATTTTTTCATCAATGGATAGTTGTAAAAGCTTATTTTCGATAATGAATCACATAAAATGTGATGTACGAAACAGACTTACCGACGAACATGGGGACGTTTGTATTTCATTAAAATGGTCAAACTATCATCCTGATATTGATGCATTATCGAAAACTATTCAACAACAAAAATCTCATTAAAAATGATGTCAACTAATTATAGAAATAAATGTATATATAATTTTTTAATAAGGCACACGGCCACGTATGTATTTTCATTTTATCAAAATACTTCTTATTAGCACGCAATCAAAAAAAGGTTCATCATCCCTGCTAGCTGGAATATTCAGAGCTGTAGTAGCTACCGGAACTTCAGACATTTTTTGTTGAACATTATTTTTTCAATGCGGTTTTCTTTAACCCTCTGTACCTTAGGTTAATTTTAAGAATAGATTCGTAGTCTTGAATCATGTTTTTTTTCTAAAATACTCCAAGGAATTACCTCGTGAACGTAAAAAATCACTTTAAGTACATAAATTTCGTATTATTGCGCTTTCGCCCAAATTATGTGGATCTGAGATATATGACATCTGTAATTCAAGTGTACACATTTTATTTAGAAATTCAAATTATATTTAGAATGAAAAATTATAAGCATACTATAAAGGCACCATTCCCTGAATCAAACATTTTTACAACCATTTCATCATATTATTTTGACTTCATTACAATGATATGAAGCACTAAAAAAATTAATAAATTTCGTTTTTTATACTTTCATACCTCATTTTTTAATAATTTTCGTAAACAAAAAAAAAACAAAACAAATCCAATTCTCAAATTGTTTCATAATTTATAAATATATAATGTTATATATATATAATGTTATATATATATATTTATGCATAATAAATTAACTTCCTTATTATTAATTATCATTAATGTCGAATCAAAATAATAGTTTTGACAAAAAAAATTAAATCAAAACGAAAACATTTAATTCACTTAAAATATTGCCTAAAAAATAATATCGAAATGTGTAAGCATATATACAACCCTATATAATTAGTCAAGGATACGTATCCTTTGTAAATGTATACATATAATGTATCAATAATGATAATGTGTACATATGTATTTAAGTAAACAAAAATAAACAAATTTTCGCGAAAAAAAAATAGAAATTTTTTTTTGGTGAAGATATTATAAATGTGTGAATTAATGTAACCCACTGCCACTGCTGTCAAATCCAAAATTAACCTAAAAACATACATAACACATACGTACACTAAAAATATAATATATTCGATCTGAATAATATCATAAATATTAAATATATTACATTAATACAGTATATACCATTTAGATATGAATACCTAAAGTAGGAAATATACAAAAGAATAGGGTAATTCGAAAAGGACATTTAAATTACATTGACATAAGTTTTTTCTTTTATGTTGAAAATTACACGCACATAGAATTACACCTACATATTATGTTACTAATGTTATATGCAATACAGTACAAAAATACGAACAAAAATATTAATACAAAAAATTAAAGTTAAAAGTCACCACAACTGCAGTTGGACAATAAAACAGCCAGACAGAAGAAAAATAAAAATCTTTACGTTATGGATATACAAGAATTTAACAAGCATTTTGTGGGGCCAACATCGTACGAATTCATCAATATTAAAAAATCTGAGTATGCTTGTTGAAAATAGTCGAGTATACTTTCCTTATAATTTTACTAAACTTGCAGACTTCTTCATTATTTTGTATTCGACTTCAATTCGATACTGAATATGAAATTCAGGATCTTAAGGAAATTAGTTTATCTATCTAGTCCATATTAGTTCTATCTGACATATTTTGATCATATTGGTAAATGGTCGGGAAAACTGGAAAAACTACTGAAGGTAAAAGCAGTGGAAAAAGATCATGCGGCTGATTTCCTACTCGTCGGATAAACCAACTTCAGCTTCTTACGTGAAGTAACGCCAACACAAATGGTACAAGAAATGTCAAAGTGGAAAGAGGCTTGTGAAAATTCTGATGTTATAGATAATTAAACTAAAAATTACTGTAAATGCGTGGAGCAATCAAAAGCGAAAAAGACTACAACAGAAGTTTAATTTTAGCACTTGTTGTATTAACAATAATTTTAAGACATCAGCTCAATACGTGTGTATATATTTATCACATTTAATTTGCGTTGTACATCTCATAATAATTTTCGTTTATACGCTTACTCTTTTTCAGATTTATTAATTTCAAATTTTATACTCAGACTCGTCTAAATAACATATCTTATCAATATTTTTTGTTATTTATCATTCAAATTTTATTGTGATTTTAGTACCTCACCTAATGCACGAAAGATAATTTCACCTAAACTCCTATAATTATTGTAACATTAAAACTAGTCTTACAGAGTAACCGCATTAATTCACTTTGAAGTCAAAGCAACTTAAGTATTTAAATACTTTACTAAGATCCCATAAGGTTTCATAGTTCTGTTTTTTTTCAGTTGCTTAACAAAGTTTTAGTTGATATCGACATTTCATTATTTTATCTTTTATACAAATCTCGATGAATATCATACATTGTGGATACACCATGGAGCACAGTATGTTATTTGAGAACGTTTGGAGGGTTTGAATATCGATTTGTTTGGCACAATGAAGTTTTTTGTTTTTGTCATGGATATATATATTTGGCATTATTCTCATATGGAATCATAATGTCATTACGTTTAACTAAAAAGGGAGTTACTATTTTTTTATGTGAAGTTTGCATGACTTAATTTAGCTTCATTTGGCTTAGTTCTGCATTTTTTGCTCAATAGTAGAACCAAACGCTATCAACGTTGTGTCATTTGTGTTGGTTGGCTGGTATTTTTATATGTTTTTCTTCAGGTCTATCGTAAATAGTATATAACAAATATAAAATTGGGTCCAATTGGGCTCCAGCTCCAACGAAATTCGTCCCCTACTCATTGCTCAAAAATATTGTATTCGATTGATCATGAGGAAAAATAGACTTACACCTAGTTTTCCACTATTTAGAAAGCTGAATATACTACCTATTAGACAGCTATATGTATTCAAAACACTTAAAATTTATTTCATTAGATCAGGTTATCTTGCCCATCGATTTAGCTCTCACTACAATCTGCGAGTCAATAACCTATTTTTAATAAATGTTCCTAGAGCATATACATCTCATTTTCGCCACTTTTATGACTTTTTAGCTCCCAAATTTTTCAATACGTTACCTTTCTCTTTAAGATCGAATAGAACTTCTATTACTTTTATCAAAAATCTTAGATCTCACTTATTGAATCTTGATCATTTTCAAATTGAGTTGTTGCTAACTTAACCTAGTTCTTTTATATCTTTTAAGTTTTGTTTCTCAGGCTTCTATTATTTTGTTATAATCGTTTATCTCGAATTTTAATTTTTTTTCTTTTTTCCTATATTATTTCCTTGTTTAATTATGTTTAATTAAATTTAATTATTTCTAATGTATATTTTCATATTTAATAGCTATAAGTTTTTATTTTATTTTATAATTTTTAAATTTTTTGCGTTACGTTTTTCTTTACTTTATTACTTTAATACTGAATTTTTTATTTTTATTTTTGTATTCCTGTAACTGTATTATTTTTAGCTCTAATTATCAACCTAATATTGTTTAATTATATAATTTAATTATTTCTACTCTTGTTATTTCATTCATCACATATTCTCAGGAATATCAGAATGATCTTATATTTATTTAATTTTCCCATTACTGTTTTGCAAATTTTTTAATTTAATTTATGATAATGTACTAAGGTATATAATATGTAACATGGTATAATAAATAAATGAATTTTAAAAACTAAACTAAAACTAAACTATCTCTTAGAGAGAAGTATTTATTCTCATTCTTCACTTGAAAAACTGTATTTGAAAGATATGATGAAAATATTTCAGTATATAGTCAGCGTATAGCATGTCAAACTATCAAAAGCTTGCGCTACATCAAGAAATATTGTCCAGCTAATTTTTGTTTATTTGTCACTGCCTTTTCTCTACTATCTGTAATTGTATTAACTTAATATATAGTCGAGTGTTTTCGCCTGGACCCAAATTGGTGTTAGGTAATATTATTACTACATTCTATGAGAAAGTTGAATTATTTTTAAAAACTAATTTTTCGAAAAACTTTGATATTGTAGGGAGAGAGATATAGGTCTGTAAGATTTTGTATCGTTAGTAGGTTTTCCTGTTCTTAAGACCTTTATATTTTATATTTTTGGTAAAGAATGACCATCTTTCAATTGACTCAATTAACTTAATTCAGTCAGTGGTCTTAGGTAGGAAATGTACACAAGAATGGGATAATTAGAAAATGACTAATATTACATTGCATTAACTTAAGTTTTTTGGTTTTTTCTTTTATCTTGAAAATTTCACACATATAGATATACGTTGTGGATACAATACAATAATACAAAAATATACAATTCAGTCAGTTGTTGAAAAGTATAACGACAAAGACTTTGCATGATAAACGATCAGCCTCACCTACTGAGTTTTAAGATGATATAAGAAAAACATCCCTAAAGTAAAGTAAATATTAGATTGAGAATAAAATAATTACTAAATCACACCTATAACAAATGTAATTACTTAACTTATACTTTTTGTTTAGTACTCTTTTAAATAAGAAGTCTTGCCCTACAAAAACAAACCATCATCCAAACACTATCTAGTTTTCCCAAAAAAAGTTATTAGTACGGTTATATATTAGTATGCGATTTAACATCAAAATATGAGCACACAATCTATGCGATTTTGAAGCACACAGCAAGATAAATAATAACACTGATTGGTAGTCAAATATTACAAAAAAAATTTTAATAAATAAAAACTCATAACTTTGCGAAGAATATTTTCTATAAAAAAAATTATAATATAATATTTAAATTAATATTAAAATTTTTTAATGGTCCTATTATTTTGCCATAGACTGTACATCCGTATTTGTATTAATAAATTATTGTTTACAAAAATATTCTTTTGCATTTGTAATATAACAATAATATTAAGAATAATTATTATAATCATAGTAATAATACATATATATATTACATATATATATACACCATTTGATATATTTTTGTTTTTATATTGTGTTTATGTTAATTTGTATGTTAATTATAATTAACATTGTGTGTAAAAAAAAATTTCAAGGATTATGAAAGGAAACACAAAGTAAAGAAGTTGAATATTCCATAGGTAGGCAGTATATAATTTTCTTTTTGTTTTTTTTTTTCATTCTTTAAAATTTATTACCATATTTGAAAGATACATATGTTAAACAGAATAAAAATGTGGTTAATATAATTAAATAATTATTATATTTTTGCTTGTATATATGAAATTTTATTTTATTTTAATAAAAACACACAAAATCTTTGTTAATTAATTTAAATTTAAAAAACTGGAAATAAAATTGTTAATTAAGTAAGTAAACCTTATCATCATCCAATATCATTAGCAAATACGTAAAAGACTCAGCTATATAATAGAATTTAATTATTACTAGATCGAACTGAAAAAATAAAATTAGAAAATTACATAAAATTATTCGAAATAAAGACATCAGTTTTTTTACAATTTGACATGTTGTCGAATTTTAGGGTAACAAAACAAATGAGTATGCAATTTCGTACTTTTATAGCAGAATAATCCAAATTTGGTTAAAAATATTAGAAATTATTTATGAATTTTTCCAAAGAGAAAAAATAGCATAAACGAATGAAAATAAAATACAAATCATTAACTTATTACAGAAAATATATTTGAATACACAACATGTACGGAAATTGGTTTTATTAAGGAGGTAATAAATGAAGACATCATTTTTGTTTTATAAATAACTTGACAGTAGACGAATTTTATTGAATTTGAAATATTTTTATTATTTTTTTTTTCTTCTGTTGCAAACAACATGCTTGGGCACGTAGTAACTAGTAAGCAGAAGGATTCGTAGCACACCTTAAATAAGTATTTAAACCATGATTTCATTCGAAACTCACAAACGTAGAAAGATTTACGGAAAAATATGGGATCGTGTCTAATGAAAAAAAAGTAATCTTACTGATTTCTTGTCGTCTGTCAAACAGTAATATCATTATTTTTATGAAAACATACCAAAAAATTAATTTTCGATAAAGGTTAAAGGTTATAATGTAGGTATTTATTTTTCAAGAAAAGGTTTTATGTTCCAGTATTTGGTATTTTTATGTTCTTATAAAGTTATAAATTACAAAATGTAATAATTTTGTTTAATGTTTCTAAATAAAAGATTTTGAAAATAACTTTCTATCGTTATATAAAGTGCTGTGTTTTATTTTTTTTGGTTGTGGATGATAATGCTATGTACATATTTTAATTAAAAACTCCTTAAATATAAATTTTTAAAAATTAATGATTCATACATAAAATTGAACACTCTTGCACAATAAATTTGTTCTCATTAAAATTTATTGAAGCTTACAGCAAAGCAGGTATGACCAACATAAATTTAACCTTCATTTACTCAAAACTTTCATTTTGGATGTTAACACCTTCATCCAATCGTGTCTTCAATTATGAATTCGAAATTTATATAGATTTAATGTTTCTACAATGCCTCATAAGGCGATGAAACATTTTTGTAATTATTTTAATAATAGTTATCAATGAAATAAATGAAAAATAAAAATTAATTTTACTCCAGAAATCGAACGAACGTAAAGTTAATAAATAAGTTTTAAATTAAAATTATCTAAGGCGAAATTAAAGTAAATAATTAAGTCTTACACCCAATAAATTCGTCCTTGGAAATTATATAAAAAAAAATTGAAGTAGAAGAAATCATTTAATCAAATTTTGTTTAGAGATTAGAAAATTCAACTGAAAATTTTCTCTATTTCGAAATGAAATATTCAATAAATTTCATCTCACAAAGTTTTGGCATTTTATACATACAAAATATACATACAAGGATATACATACAAAATTTCAAACATCCTAACAGTAAATCGTTAACTAATTTACTTCATGAGAGTTTATGGTTAAAAGTTTTAAAATAAAAATTGCTACGAATGGAATCAAATTTATGTATATAGGTCAAGTTATAAGTTATATATATACATTCTAAATTGAATAAAAGCAAACAACATAGCACACAAAGTCAAATACAATGTTTTCATTAATTTCTCATGTTTTCAATTTAACACTACATACTTCTTTTTGTTTCAGATAGAAGAAATACATCAAAAGTATCTCAGTCATCTATCGTTCCAAAAGTAAAGTTTTCATCATATTTATAAAAAAAATTATTTACTAAAATCCTTTAAAATCTCTGCAATCACAGTAATACACAAGACCACCTCTATAACAAGTACTTAAAACATGCATAAAATAGTTTATCATTTTAATTTTAATCTTCAAAATATTCTGCTTCGGGCCACTCTGTTAACTTTTTACTTACAACACTAATATGTAGAAAATAAAGTTTTACAACAGAAAAGATTGCATTTACATTGTAGTCTGAGTAAGACACAAAGTTAATTTATTTTAATATTGTAATGAAATATTCAAATGTATGTTCAAATAAATTTAAATCCAATAACAATATTCATCATATTAAAACTTCACAAGGCATCAGGGTTCGTGGTTCGTGGTTCTAAAACAATACAAAACAAGAAAAATTTTTTTCAACAAGATTTTCTTTTAAAAAGTTTTTACAAGTTTGTAGTTTAAAACATTTAAATGAAAATCTAATTAATTTTTATTGAGCCACCTAAGACTGGAAAAAAATATGAAAAATGTTCATCAAAATATTTACTGTGGTTGGTTGATTAGTTGGCAATTAGTAATAATGTTGTGTACTACATTTATTAATTTACTATTGTAATCGTGTGTGTCGAAACATGTTACATGAGTTCGCTTTTGAGCATTTTTTTGGATACAGCTAAGAATGATGCCAAAAGTTTAGGTTTTCTTTGACAATGTAAAGCTTCTATTTCAAAGAAAACTCTCCAATATCTATAATCTTATATCCAATCTAAACTAGTGTCTCGTTACGCAAAAACTAATTTAAACCTATTTTTAAATATCAAGATGAAAACTTACAGCGACTGGATAACTTAAATATTCTCGGAATGCGAGTAAATCAAAAAATGCTTTGGAATGACCCTATTTTCGATACTGTCAAAAGCACCGAAATTTTTTATGTTTTTTATGTCGGTATAAAGCATATTTTTCACCTAAAGCTGTGCTTAATATATATAAGACCTAAATGGAGTATAATTCACATGGGTGAGCGTCTCAAAGACTGCTCTAACCTTTTTTGCGCGGGACAAAAACGCCGTTTTTGATAATGTAAATGTCTCATCAACACTTCGTCATCGTTGTATCGTTAGAAACTTCATTTCGTAAGTTAAAGATATCTTGAGGGAGTAGGCATATATGTAGGCCCTCTTAAGCAATTCCATCGAGGAACCCGAGAGTCTACAAATGCCCATCCCTACACCGTGGAAATACCAAGATGGTTCAAGATTAGTTATGGAAATTCGTTTATAGTCAGAACTTCTAGAATGTAGAATTGCGTTTCACTACATGCATTCCCAACAATGGGGTACTTTTCTGTGCTTGATTTACAAAATGTCAAATATAACATCAATAACATAGATCGCAACTCCCCGTCAAACCTTTCACCTATTTCTTTCTCTTCTTCTTTTCTCTAACTATTCCTTTTCTTTTCTTTTCCAAAAGCCAACGGTACGAAAGTATAAAGGTTTCTCTGACCAAAACTCTTTTTGGAAATTTATTTATTCTTATGTATTCCCCTCAGATAAAAAATATCCATTTTACAATATTCAAAATTTTAAAACGAACCTGTTCAGATTTTTCTCCGACTTACCATCCAATGAAAGATTTAGATTTATTCAGAAATTTGAACACACAATTTCTGCTAAAATTCTACGCTACGCTAAAATTTAATTCAATCAGATTATATCTACCAAAAGAATGATTTAATACCAGCCATTTTCAGTCCTGAGTAGTCAGTGCCGAAATATTTCAAAATTATGTATGGTAATCCCATTACAACAAAAATTGTTTCAGTGTAACATCGTTTGGGGAATAAATAGTCAAATAAAAAATCTACAGCTGGGCCCTTACTGTGTATTGCTACTTTCGCTAAACGAAAATCGCTTTGGAGCTGGAAAATAAAATTTTACTACTATTGAGTATTTTTTGACATTTTTCATTCGATAGTTATTTTATTTTGTTAAATAGAAAAAAATGGAAAAGCGTAATAATGTAAATAAAAATATAAATATTTTATGTTAAAAATATAAAAAGTAATTAAATTTAGATTAATTTATCTATTATTAAATTTTGTTTTATTTTGTTTTGGTATATGAATAAAAATCAAGTTAACTATTTTAGGTCAAAACAAACTATAAGACCATCGCAGTTCCAAACAATGGTAAATTGTTGACTGCTCATCCAAATTTCTAGCACATTAGATCTATCCCTCAGTGTTCTTCTTTGAAGTGCATAAACCCTATTTTCTCTTCCCTATCGCTAAAATAAATAGCTGCAGATTCATTCATTTTATTTTTAATATTAATATTAAACATTACTTTTTACTGAAAAAAATTTGTTTGAAAGTAAAAGAAAATTTAACAATGGAATGAAATGTCAAAAACTTAAATTTAAAAATTTTAATGGCAGCACTATTTTCGAATGCGAATTTGATACACAGTACCAATTGATTTCCGCATCGAAAATTAAATTCGCAAATATTTGCGATGCGAATCTTTTACACAGTTAAGCACCTGTGCAAAAAATATTGGTGCGAAACGGTATCCGAGAACAGTATTACAAAAACGGTATAACAAAAAAGCAAATCTATCAAAATCCTATCTTTTTCTTGATAAATTTTTTATTGTGGAAATACAGTAACCTGTAGTCCATGAAATGTGATTTGCGTGATTTCAGCAAAGACGTGATTTTAAATCGCAGGTTAATGATATGTTAGGATGTAATCTAGGGTTTGTTAAAACGATATTTTTGCAAACGATATTTTTTTTATCGAGATATCCTACATAACCCAAAAATTATGAAGAAGGATCAAATTAATCACAATATTAATTGGACTCATATTTTGATTCTAACTTTGTTAAGAGTCTTCTATAAGCATAATATAACTACAATAATTTCTTCAGGTGCAATAAATATTACAAATATTTTATATATATATTTTATAATATATACTTTCAATGGTCTCTTTGAATAACCAACTGAAGTATTGTTCGAACTATATTACTACTATATAACATGGTCATGGCCCAAACTGTCGATCGCGATCGACCAGTCGATCTTTCGATTTTTTTCAGTCGATCGCCGTAGTTAAAAAAAAATATTTTTTTTATTTATTATTTAGACTCTTTACCACCAGTTCAACACCAATTTTATAAAAACTTCAAAGGAAATCATCAGTGGAAATTCAAGATGCGGGTATTTTTGGACTATAGCTGCAAAAGAGGAGTTCTAAAAGGGAAATAATTAATCATCAATCAACCGATGTAATCGATATCGCACAACTATGTATTTATATAAGAACGAGTTTCACCGATATGACTTCAAAGGAAGATCTTTTAGCAATTCTTCCACTAAAAGGCAATACTCGGGGTGAAGACATTTATTATAAATTTATTAAATTTGTGGAAAAATTTCTATTATCATTGTATAAACTTGTATGTGTAACAACAAATGGTGCTCCCGCCATAATGGGCCAGCTAAACGGTTTTGTGGCTCTTTGTCGAAAAAATGATGACTTTCCAGACTTTGTATAGTTTCATTGTGTTATACATCAGCACACGTTGTGTGCAAAAATGCTGAATATGAAAGAGGAAATAATGAATATTACTTTTAAAATGGTTAATTCAGTACGTTCGAAAAGCTTACAGCGACGACTTTTTAAAATTCAGTTAGAAGAAAATGAGTCAGAACGTTCTGATCTGCTTTTGCACACAGATGTCAGATGGTTGAGTCTTTGGAGATTTTTGGAAAGATTTCAACTAACAGAAATTATACAATTTTTACATTCAAGAGGAGACAAGTATGACCAATTATCGAACGCAAAATGGTTTCATAATTTAGCCTTTTTAACAGATGTTACAAGCCACCTGAATGAACTTAATCTGGAACTTCAAGGAAAAAACAGAACTATTACTGAATTATTAAGCTCTATAAATTTTTCTTTTTCGAAAGATAGGAGGTAATCCCCGAAGGACATCAAGAGCTCCAGCCGCGTGTGCATCTTGATAGTGTAGGAATCGAACCCACTAAAGCCCACCTATCTTTTTTTCGTTATAACCAATCTACGTTAGATCGACTAATGACTTTTTTTTCGTAAATTTTCGGTCGCGTGTTTAGGAAATTATTATAGTGATAGTTTCCGTGGAGGATCGCTGACATCATAATAGTTACCGTGTAAGAACTTTATCACTATGATATTTCCCGTGAAGGAGATAGCCACAGCAATAGTTCCGCGTGGGAAGTTTATTTAGATTTTTTCGCAAAGGAAAACTATTAAAATAGAATAGAGAATTTTCCATTTTAGGTAGTGACCAGCTCGTGGGGTTTCGTTCTTTTGAGTCGACTGACATTGCTGTCGATGTGAAAAACTGCTGCCATTTCCGAGTTCACATGAATTTGCAGTCTCTGCTCGTGTTTGACTGCATGTTTCTTGATCTCTTCCGTGATTGTTTCAATGTGCAAGTTACGGTGGAGATGTTTTTTACGTACGTACCATGGTGCATTTACTATACCACGGAGCACTTTGTTTTGAAATGTTTGAAACATTTCGATGTTGGTTTTCTTTGCACAGCCCCATAATTGGATACCGTACGTCCACACAAGGTTTTAATATCTGCTTATATATCAATATTTTGTTCTGTACTGATAACTCAGAGCCACGCCCAAGTAACCAGTAAAATTTTTTGAGTCTAATATTTAGCTCTTCTTTTTTCTTTCTTATATGTTCCTTCCATCTTAGCTTAGCATCGATTGTCATTCCCAGATACATTGCTGTATTGGCATATGGTACTATTTTGTTATTGATTGAGATAGAAATGGTTGCAATCTTTTTATAAGTAAAGTTTATATGAGTTAATTTGCTTTCATTAAGTTTTATGCGCCATCGTTGGGTCCATTATCTTATTTTATTCACTGCATTTTGAAGTTTTGCTGTGGAGTTTTCGAAAGATACGTCAACTGCAAGAATCGCAGTGTCGTCTGCAAAGGTACAAAATGGTTTTAAATTCAAATTATTACTTCTGAAATCGCAGTTGGCAACAAAAAATTTAAAAAACTTGTAAATGATATCAGAAAAGCTTAACGTTAATACAACATTTGATGAATATATTGCAGAGATTGAAAAAATTATCAATGAGTTTGAACATCGTTTTCCAGATATTAAAAAAGTAGAGCCAATTCTGAGGTTTATGTCATTCCTTTTCGGAAATCATAATTTTGAAAAACTATCATCAAAAATAGCTAGTTTTCTTGATAATGATTCTTCAAAAATAGAAAATGAAATTATAGCCCTTAATTCTGACATTTTTATAAAAGGAAGAGCTTCTGAAAAAAATTATTGGTCGTTGCTACAGGAAGATGAATATGACAGTATATCACCTATTAGTAAGATATGAGCGGAATAAAACAGTATAGCACCTATTAGTAAGATATGAAAGTGAAATGCGTAAAAGCAATAACAAAAATCGTTTTTTGTGGATTTATTTTAGCCATTATGGATTTCTTTTGTGGATTTAGGGACTAACCAAAAAATAAATTTAAAGTAATGAAAACAGACTATGCACAAAATAGCATAGAGCCAAGAAGAAAATTAACTCCATATAACGAATTCAAATTTTTAAACAATAACGAAGAAAGTAATGAGATCATAACAATAAAAATGTCTGCTTAAGAAACAAAATTATAATAAAAAATAAAAATGAGAATACAACTCTCTTCATATAAAATTATCCTTATTGTTTGTTGTATATAAATTTTCAATTAACCGAATGAAAATGATAATAAAGGATATATCCACATATACACACACACATCCAATATAATAGATACGCACATTATATAATAGCAAAAAAACCCTTGTCGCTACATTATCAGTTTTCGCTTCATTAGTTTCTTCTCAAAAAATGATAATAAAAAACAAAAATAGTAATTTTTGTTGTTTTTATTTTTAACAAGAAACAAAAATAATCATTGAAAAACTCTTTTTTTTTTATTTATGGTCCTCAACATCCTTAAAAATCACTCAGTCGAATTTAGATAAAAATAAAAAAAAAAGAATAAAAAATAATTGTTTTGCTTTCATGTCGGATTTTTAATCTTAAAACCGATTGAATTAACAGTGTACAGATAGTAACTTTGGAAAAAAAAAAGAAAATTCGTTCATGTTTTGAATTACTTTTTTTGTTTTTTTTTTTTTATTGTTTCAGTTTTTGTTATATTGAAAAGTAATTAACATTTTGTTGTGATATTATGAATTATGTACACTTTTACTTATCAGGATTCATCAAGAATGGCTTATCACAATAATTTTCTATTTTTTCGCACGTTACACGATCCACCTTAAAATATAACCTAGGCTGATTATTTTGCGCTCAAGGCTGATTCTTTACCATCCTTGCACATTTGAGCTTAATTCACTTAATTTAATTACAAATAAAATATAATTAAATAAACATTTGATTTCATTGTTTCTACTTCAAAAATTCTTTAGATAAATTTGAAATTTGGTATCACAAAAAATATCAATTTTAGCTGTCGTTAATCAATAACAAACATCAAATAATTGTCAACGCACACTATCACAGCTTCAAACATCGTTTTTTTTTTAAAAGTTATAAGTTAAAAGTTAGGATGTCATCCCCGAAGAACATCTAAGGAGAGCCCACTAAAGCTAACCTATCTTTTTCCGTTATAACCAATCTACGTTAGATCGACTAATAACTGTGTTTTCATAAATTTTTCGATCGCGTGCTTGGGAAATTAAAATCGGAATAGTTTCCATGGCGGATCGCTATCATCACAATAATTTCTGCGTAGCAACCTTATCATACGTTATATTTCCCGTGAAAGAAATAGTCATAGCAATTGTTTCTGCCGGAGGGAAAACTATTTAGATATATTAATTTTTCTCAAAGGAAAATTAGTGATATAATAATTTTCAAGGAGAATATTATCGTAGAGTTTTCCATCGTTATCGTAGGATTTCGTTGTATTGAGTCATTTAGGGCGTGCAGTTCGCTGGTCGTGTTTTACTGCATATTTAGATGTTGGTTTTCTTTGCGCAGCCCTGCAATTGGATACCGTAGATCCACAAAGGTTTTAATATTTGCTTATATTTCCTACTTTTATTCTGGGGTGGCAGCACGTAACTTGTTACAAACATGTTGTCACGCTATTTTTGAAAAACAGTAACACGTAAAATTGTTTTGCCAATTTTAATTTTGTTTCGCCACATTTAATTTTGTTTCGCTACTTTTGGCAGCACGTAACATTTGAAACGCCCATTTTTAATGAGCGTCTCAAATGAAAATTTCCGGTATAAATAGTTGACGTGTGTTAAAAAAAAAAATTTGCAAAAATGTTTCATACAATTTTTTTTGTTTCAATCCCAAAGTACGTTTCAAGGTAGATGCTGCCAAAAAAATTTGTGACGCTGGTGTTTTGTTACAAAAAACCGCGTTTGTAACAAGTTACGTGCTGCCACCCCTGTACTGATGTCTTCTGATGACGGTGTAATAACCGAAATCGATTAAGATATTTAATAAAGTTGTGAAACATACCTAGAGTTTTAATATTTATTTAAAAAATTTAAATTCATTTAGCTTGCTTGTAAATTAATAAATTATTTTTGGATCCGGACTTTATATAATATGTTTCCACCAAGTTGTTTAACAAAATTTCGACCTTCCAAAGTGTGAAAACTAAAATATTTTTTTACAAAATGGGCACGCGAATGGACATACTATAAGTATTGGTTTACAGTTGGATTAAAAATAAGGGATATATTTTTTTCCAGAATATGTATATATATATATATGCCAGGTTGTAAATTATATAAACTTTAAATCGGTTGTAAATCGAATAAACGTTAAAAATTATATAATCACCCTACTACGTATCTGGTTTTGTCATATATAACAAAATATTAGATAAATATGCCACAAAAATAGATTCTACTACAGCAACTATTATTGATTACTTGATCTCTGATATAATTAAATATGAATTTTACTTTCATATAGCAGATACTCTCATGTCGGACCACAAACTTATTTTAGTTAGCTTAAACTTAAAACCATTTAAAGATACTCATTCCATACCCATATCGCATAACGAATTCTGGATAATGTTGAATACGTACGATAACTTTAATACACTTGTCAATACCTTTAGTCTTTTTAATAAAAAAACATACACATGCAAAGACTGCTCAAAAGTACAGGAAAAAGCATTTTTGAATTAATAATTAGATAATTAATGCAATAAAGCTCTGTGATTCGTTTTCTTCTTATAAAAAAAAAATCCGAATGATATGGAAATAAAGAGATTGTACGATGAACATTATAATAAAGTTAGTTCTCTGGTTAGCGCGGCGAAAAATTATTGCTCACAAATGGTTTTAAGGGATTCACGCAGTGGAAGAAATCTGTGGAACTTGTGTAAAAGAATAATGTACAATAAAAATGCTTCTGAGTCTAAAAATCATATACAGTCAATAAGTCACAATAACTGCACAATTAATAACCCTCTAATTGTATGTAATGTTTTTAACAATTTCTTTGTTAATATAACAAATGAATTGTGCATCATTGACGAAATGTATCTGGACAAATTTCGAAGAAGTGTTTATACCGAATTTGACCTCAGTCCGACTAATTCGGAAGACGTAAATATTATAAAATCCCTCAAGTCGTCTTCAGCAACGGGTCATGATTCATCATTGACGAAATGTATCTGGACAGATTTCGAAGAAGTGTTTATACCAAATTTGACCTCAGTCCGACTAATTCGGAAGAGTTTGCAAATATTATAAAATCCCTCAAGTCCTCTTCAACAACGGGTCATGATTCAATTTCGATAAAGGTGGTAAAACATTTTTCTCCGCAGCTTACTTCAGTTTTAGTTAAATTTATTAACGAGGCTTTTACGACATTTTCTTTCCCACATTCATTGAAACCTGCGTGGTAAAAGGGTGGTAAAGGCTCTAGACGGAACATATGCTAACCTATGTTTCCGATAAAAACTAGAAAATGCCATCTGGTAAAACATCTACAGCTCTGCCATCAAATCCGACTCTCACCTCCTCGAAGGTAGGTAACATGAGCGGGTGAATGCGAACACTTGGCGCAATATCTAAGTAAATCGATTTGGTTAGCACGTGCGCGGACGCGATTTGTGGTAATTGAAATTGTGAGTGCCGGCACAAACACAAAAAAAAAAAAAATCCAGAAGTGTTTGACCTAAAATAGGCGGCTCCCTGGTATGCGGCTGATCCCAGAGGGGCGGCAGTTAAAACCACCTGGCAGGAGGTATAAAATGCAACATAAAAACAAATAATAATGTATAGTCTAAATAACAAAATAAACTCGGTAGGGATATCTAACAAAGTGTCGGCAGAGACCACGGCTGCCGGCGAGGGCTTGGCTGAATGTACTAGATTTTCAGATGAGTCGCCAGTGGGGAACAACAATTTAGACAAGCTGATTAACCCTTTTAAAAAGAGTGCGAGGGTTCCAAGGTCGCCATCAAGGATGACCGAGACAATAAATGATATACGGAGTCAAAATAATAAAGAACCAAATGAAAACCATATACTCCAAAAGAGGCTAAGCGAAATAGAGGCATTATGTATGTCACTAAAAAAAGAAGTTTCGGCATTAAGAGCAGAAAACGAAGCTTTGAAAAAAAGAGAAAAACGTAATGCACCAAATGAAATCATCGAGCAAAAAGAATATTTCACGGATGAAGATGAATTGAGCAGAGAAACTGACTGGCTGCTCAAAAAAAACAAAAGATCAAATAAAAAAAGAAAAGCTACTTCTTCACCTGAAGTTGAATCGTCACCATCTGGTTTAACAAAAACCTATGAGGAAAAAAACTCCAAAACAACTGAATTTGTGAGTAAAAGGAAAACCAAAATTCCACCTCTAATCATAAGTAACATAAATGATTTAAAACCATTAAATAAAATGCTGCAAGCTAAAAATATGAAATATGAAATAAAATTGCTAAACAATAAGCAGCTGAAAATAAATCTGGAGACGGAAATGGATTATGGAAATCTAGCTAAAGATCTCAATGATACCAAATACGAATGGCATACTTATGAAAGCAAAATAAATAGACCAATAAAAGTCATGGCACGCGGCTTGCACCAATCTTGCATGCCAGAAGATATAATAAGTGAGCTTCATAATAGGCAATTCAATATCATCAATGCAGTAAATATGATAAAGAAAGTCAAGGAAAATGATAAACAGGTAACTGTTAAACTCCCAATTTTCATGCTTACCTTTGATAGTAAGGAAGACATGAAAAAAATTTACGAAATCAATCATATTCAAAACATGATAGTTTATATTGAACCTCTGAGAAAAAGCAAAGATATTCCTCAGTGCAAAAGATGTCAGCGTTATAATCATACGCAGAAATTTTGTAATAGGGAGCCTATATGTGTGAAATGTGCTGGTAAACATTTAACAGCAGAATGCGATAAGCTGAAAACTTCACAGCCAAAATGCTGCAACTGCCAAGAGTCTCATCCATCAAATTACAGAGGATGTCTTATTGCCAAAGAACTTCAGAAAAGGAGAAACTCTGTTTACCCAAAATTAGTTCAAAGGCAACAACCAAGAAAATTTATATCAAAGAAAGTAATAAAGGGAGTAACTTATTCTGCATAGCAAAAGGCAAACTCAATGAGGATGTCTACCAAAGCAATAAAAATATGAAAAAAAATCGAGATTTCACTGCTGATGAAACACCTAGAATAGCTTATTCATCAAATGCAAATAATCAAACGCCAAGAAGAACTCGTTCGTCAAACAATCAAATGCCGAGAAGAGCTCGTTCAACAAATACGAAATTGATTGCAGAAAAAGAACAGCACGGAACTATATTAAAAACAAAGGAAAAACTAATGGGTAGATAGAATCTCACTAAGATTAGATAACTTGGAAAGTAGGTATACTGTTAAGTATCCTGATATGCCACATAACTCAATTAGATAATGAATAAGGACAAAATCACTATATGTACTTGGAATGCGAATGGCATTAACAACAAAAAACAAAAATTGGAAATGTTCCTAAACATAGATGTCTGTCTCGTGTCAGAAACCCATCTAACAACAACGCACCCTGACAATCTACCAAAAGGAGGTGTGCGGTCATAGTAAACGATCTTATTACCCATCATGAACATTGTAACATACAAAGTACAGAAATGCAACTCACAGCCGTACAAATAAGGTGCACAAAGCAAAATATCAACGTAGGAGCGCTGTACTGCCCGCCCAATCACGCTATTAAAAACATATGTTCAAGAGCTTATTAATGAAATTAGGTGAAAGATTTATTCTTGTAGGTGACTACAATGCTAAACATTTAGAATGGGGCTCCAGAATGACCCTTACTCGAGGTAAAGAACTGAGAGAGGCGCTGAGAGAAACAGGTTGTTTATTTCTTTCAACAGGAAAACCAACATATTGGCCTGCAGATATAAACAAAACTCCTGATGTGTTAGACTTTTTTATAATGAAAAAAGTATCAACTAATTTCACATCTATAGAAGATAACTATGACCTGAATTCCGACCATTCTGCTGTCATCCTAAAATTAAATACAACAATAGTGAAAAATCTTGTAAACCATTTTTAACCAACTCATCTACAGATTGGTTAAGCTTCAAAAAGATTCTGCTAGAAAAAATTAACTTAAGAGTAACATTAGACAATGAGGAACAACTAGAAACTGCTACTGAAAAACTTATGCAAGCTGTCCAGTTTGCAGCTTGGAGTAGTACTAAGACAAAAAAAATCAAAAAAAATCAGCCCTAGATATCCGGTGTATATTCATAACATGGTAAAAGAGAAACGAAAAGCTAGAAGGAGGTGGCAACAAACGCGTGACCCATCCAGCAAAACGGATCTTAATAATAAAAGTCAGGAGCTAAAGAGAGAAATAAAGAAATTAAATGATAGATCTCTGAATTATTACCTAGAAAATTTAACAGCTACTAAAGAAACAAATTATTCTTTATGGAAAGCTACGAGTAAAATGAAGAAGTCTATTGTGCATTCTGCACCACTGAGGAAAAATGATGGCTCATGGGCAAAAGCTGACACTTTTGCAGATCATCTCGCTGAAATTTTTAAGCCCAATGAAATGAACACTGTTATTGATCTAACTGAAATATATAACCATGAAGATATAAATATTCCCTTAATAAGTCGAAAAGAAGTAATTAAGGAAATAAAAAACCTAAAATTAAATAAAGCCCCAGGTTTTGATTTAATAACTTCAAATATGCTAAAAAATATACCCAACAAAGTTCTCACACTCTTGGTATATATAATGAATGCCTGTATTAAACTTAAACACGTACCTAGTATATGGAAAGTTGCCGAGATAATAATGATCCAAAAACCAGGAAAGCCTGCTAACGACACCAAATCCTACAGGCCGATATTTTTGCTCCCTACAATATCGAAGTTTTTTGAAAAGTTACTATTGAGAAGGATTCAACCCCTCATAGAAAACAGGAATATAATACTAATCACCAATTTGGGTTTAGGCAAAAACACTCGACAATAGATCAAGTACATCGAATAACAGACATTATAGAAAGGGCACTGGAAAATAAACAAATTTGTTCTTCAGTATTTCTAGATGTAGCCCAAGCTTTTGATAAAGTTTGGCATGAAGGACTCATCAAAAATCTAAGTTGTTTGCTCCCTAAAAATTATGTTGAATTATTTTCATCATATCTCTCAAATAGAGTTTTTCGAGTTAAAAATGAGAATGAATACTCCTCTCTAAGAGATATAAAAGCTGGAGTACCGCAAGGTAGTATACTGGGTCCAATTTTATATTTGTTATACACCTGTGATATACCCGATGTAGAAAATATAAAAATAGCAACCTTTGCAGATGACACAGCGTTGATGGCAGTTGGTTCTACTATAGAAGAAGCTACAAACAAACTGCCAAAATCTAATGACGAAATTTCCAACTGGTGCAAAAAATGGAAAATTAAATTAAATGAAGCCAAATCTAGTCATGTAAACTTCACCTATAAAAACATAGTAACTCCTCTCTCAGTTAAAATTAATGATGTCGTGATTCCATACGAGAATAAAGCTAAATATCTTGGCATGACCTTGGATGCAAAACTGAAATGGAAAGAGCATGTGAAAATCAAAAAACAAGAACTCCAGTTCAAATATAGAGAAATATACTGGCTGATTGGGCGGAATTCTACGGTCTCGATCTATAACAAAGTTTTGATGTATAATCAAATATTGAAGCCAGTCTGGGCATATGGTATTCAAATATGGGGATGTGCTAAACAAATGCATATTCAAACTATTCAAACGTTCCAAAATAAGGTACTGCGCAACATAGTCAATGCTCCATGGTATGTTCGCAATGCCGATATTCATCGAGATCTGAAGATCTCATCTATAAAGGACGAAATAATTAAATGCGCTGCACGGCATAAAACTCGTCTGATCCAACATGTCAATACCGAAGCTTCTAGCTTAATTGACAATCAAAACTTTGTGAAGCGACTAAAACGAACAAGACCACTTGAGTTAGGTTAAAACATTTTATCTATTAAAACCTTATTGGATTTTGGTAGATCAAAGGTATCTATGTTTCTTTGAGTTAAATGTAAATTAATGGTTAGTCTATAAGACTAGTTTTAATGTTGCAATAATGATAGGAGTTTTTAGTGGGTTAAAGTCCCACAGTCCTTCAAACTGCCTTCCCCGGTAATAGGTAGTCCCTGAAGCCTCTTTCGATGATTTACTACTATCTGGAAAAAAAAAAAAAAAATTGAAACCTGCTATAGTCACTCCTATATATAAGGGAGAAGATGCTTCGAATCCCAACTAACTATCGTCATATTTCTGTTCTTAGCCCTCTCTGTAAACTTTTTGAAAAGATTGTCCAATGTAGACTCTCTAGCTTCATGACAAATAACGGTATACATCAAGAACAATACGGTTTTTAAAAGAACTCCAACACTACGGCTGCACTAATTGATTTCATAACCAAAAGCACGGACACTGGTAAAGCTTTTGATTGCGTTGATCATGAAGTTTTGTTACATAAACTTTCCAATCTTCACCTCACAGTTGATAATTTGAGGTTTTTTAAATCATACTTATCGGAAAGAATACAGAGAGGGTCCATATTAATGAAAACTTCAGTGAAACTTTAACGAATAAGAATTATGGGGGAGGGGGACCAGAGGGCTCAATAATGGGCCCTAATCTATTAAAAATATATGTAAACGATATTGCATATCTTAATTTAAATGAAAATATTTACTGCCATTATCTTTTTAATTTTTGATATGGAAATTGCTCTAATCCTCCTCTATGCAGCTCTCAACTCTAACAAGTTCCGAAACCAAGCTCTCTAATATGATATGTAAAGATCTTAATATGATTGAAGAATGGCTGCACAAGAACAGATTGTCCCTGAATATTAAAAAAACCAAGATTCTCCTTTTAAATAACATGACCTTCTTTTTATACACTGCAATGAAACAATAGAAGTAATCAATTCATTTAATTACCTACGTTTACTAATATGTTGAGCATGTTTTGAAAAATATATCACCCTGTACTTTTATACTCAGAAGATTGAAGATTTTTTTTAACGCAGATACTCATTATACAATCTATGCTTCTTTCATACTTTCCATCCTTACTTATCTAAATCTGAATTGGACTAGGTGCTCTCAAATCCATACAAAAAAGTTGGCGGAACGCAATAAAATTTATTCACGGATTCAATAATCGACATCCAACAACTATGTTATACTCTCCTAAATATCTTAGTTTCGATAATATTTGCCATAAAGAATTACTCTAGCCTTTAAAATAATAAAATATATTAATATTGAACATAATTTTATACTAAATCGTAATGTAGACATCCACAGCCATAATACACGAAACAAATCTAACTTCTAAGTATCACTTTGCAAGACAAATAAACAAAAAAATAACTGCATTATTAGTTTAAAAGCTTTTAACGACCTACATGAAAAGTTAAAGGTTATTGATTGTTTTTTGGATTTCAAAACGCAAATTATTGAGTATTTATTGTCATAGTAAGAGATGCATAATAGCAAAAATATTATTAAATACTAAAAATTAAACTTGTAATTCAAAGAAAATTAAAACAATAGAAGAAGAGAAAGAAAAAATTTTTATTTTTGTTTTTTTTTTATTTGTTTTTTTATAAACAAACAATTATCATATAGCCGTATACGACCAAACAGCGTTAGGATAGGTTTTAATTTTAATCTATTAATTATTACATTGAAAAACACTTTATAAATTGAAGAATTTTAATAAATATCTATTAAATCTAATATAATTTGTTAAAATAGAATTAGTTCTATATATAGTTTAGTTACTAAGTAATAATTGAATAAATAAATAATGAAAAAAAAAACCAAAAAATTAGCATGGAGTACACTACAAAATCAGGCTACAATCTTTTGTTTAGTCTAAAATTCTTTGCTTTTTGAAAGTCGATATTTTGTACAATTCAACATTTCAAAAATTGGCATTTCAATAATCGATAAATTGTACAAACAATGCACGAAAATTGCACGTTCATCTTTTGGCAAACTATTATCGAAATTGATTTATTTATGTAGAGTAAAATGCCAGTAGTTCAATTTAAAAAAGAGTATGTTGTGATCGATGAAATCAAATGATTTTTGTAGATCAATGAATAAACAAGCTGTATATCTTTAAATTAAAGTCAATGCTAAACAAGCAACAGTATAGTGTTTGATTTTCCCTCAAAGCCAACAATTCGGCTTTTACAATATTCCATTAATTGTAAAAAAATCTACAAATATTTTTTTAATTACTTTTTTCAAATATTTTCGATATTGAGCTATTTATTAATTTCATATAAAGGTATTACAGTTTGTTTTTTTTTTATGTTATTATGGAACAGCTGTTTCCAATGTATTATTAAATGAATCATACCCAAATTTGAGTTATTTTATTCGCAAACGTGTTTAGTGTTTTAGCTAATACATTATCATGTCCAGTTTGCTTTTAGAAATTCAATAATTCTTATAATTTCATCTTGGTTAGTTTTAATTAGCTCGTAATTCAATAGTTTATTTATTTGTAAATTTGTAAAATATTAATTTCAAAATAAAACGAAAACTATTGGAATGCTTAAATTAATCAATATACTGATACATTGATAATTTCTGATAGTTAATAATTTATATTTTTTCTGATTAACTTTTAACAAATAATTTACTACGATTATACAACCTTACAGCTTGGGTAATTAATCAATCAATGAAAATAGCTTGACTTTATTTTGTAATAAATATATCAATTGATAAAATTGTTTTTACATATTTTCTAATTTTTTTTTACACTTCAAAGCTTAATTTAAATGTTTACAATTACATATACTTGTATATGTGTGTAAAGTTTTAAATAATAGAAAAAAATAAGAAACACATTAAAAATCCGAAAAATATACAAAATGTAAAAATAACGGAAACTACTTTTATTTAAATTTCAAATAATTTCACAAAACTTTTTATTTAATTTTATTATAAAATATTTTTAATTTATACTAGCGACATCTGTTAAATAATAGAATTAAAATTCAGAATAATTTTAAGCTTTTGAATTTAATGAGTACAGAAATTTTCTTTGACAGTTAAATTTATTTATATAGAAATCAAATAACTTTTTATTAAATTCTAAAAAAAAAACATATTAGTTATTTTCTGTTGTTATTGTTTTTGTTTTTAATGTTAATTATCAATATGTATATGGAATTCCTGCATATAGAGTATAGGTATGTGGATTTTTCAATATGTAATTATATATATTACTTCCCCCATTAAGTTAATAAAAAATATTATCGAAAAGTATATTTTCCTGATTAATCATACTATTATTGCACAATTACTGGCGGTTTCAATTGGCTTTTTTTCTACTTAATTTTAATTGACTTCTGTTCTGTGTTTAATAGAAACTAGAACGAATGTATGTATGTATGTATGTATGTTTTTTTAATATGACGTATAGACTTTTTAAAAATTAATGCAAATTCAAATTGTAGTTTATTTTTATATTTCTCACTTAGAATAATTTTTCAAATATTTATACCCAAAATTATTATGCAATTATTGAATCTATATACAATTATGTGCGAGTTAGAGTAGTAACATGAAGATCTAAGTGTTTAAAATTGTTGGAAAAAATTTAATTATGTTTTAAACAGAATAATAATGAAATATAATAGGATTTAGATATTAACCCTTGTTAAATTTAAAAATCGTTTTATGGTCAAAACCCCTAACTGACCCTATTTTATAATTAACTCGGTAGGTGTAGATAAATATTTAAAATAATTTGGAATATGAATATGGTACCCCTTTAGAAAAAAAAACTCCGCATTAAGTGATGCTACAAACCTACACGAAAAAAATTATTACACATCCATAAAAAAATTTGTTGTAGTATTTTCAAGTTCAAATCATGTTGAGTTTCAAATATGACTAACAAATTAGAGTACATACTTATTTAGAAAGTTGAAATATTCAAATTATACAGGGTGTTTCATATTAAGTTTAAAATTCTTAAAAGAGTGATTTTTGGAGTATTCTATGGAAAGAATTGTTCTAGACAGGGAAGATGATTCATTTTTAAATTTGATCTAGGCTAACCTAGGCTAGGTTAAAGAAAATCGGATTAAAAAATAATGTCTAACAAATACACTACACCTACTAATTACTTATTACATTTTTTTTTAAATCAATCCACAATGGCACTTTCGCTTGTAATAGGTAATGGGTATCAAACTTACCATTTTTATGTATTAGCTGCAGTCGAGAAGACTTCGGACTTTCGGGTAATAACTTTATATTATAATTTGTTTTTATCAATTTATTTTTATCAATTTTAACAATTGTTTTGATACACTGAACCATCGTCTACATTTTTGGCATACACAACTTTTATGTCAAACTGTTTTTCAAGTAATTTAAATTTCAGCAACTTCAATAATTTCAGTAATTTTCACTAATTTTGACTAATAAAAGAAAATTGTTGCAATATTCAACCCTCAGTTTTATTTTACTTACTAAAATGCAGAAACGGCAAATCTGATATGAAAGTATTAGTGGATATTTTGATAGACAATATTTTTTCAATACGATGTTCTTTACCCCAATGTAGCCCAGATCAAATTAAAAAATGAACCTTCTTCCCTGCCTAGAACATTTTTTGTCATAAAATGTTCCAAAGACTCTCCCCCTAAAGGATTTTATACTAAAAACGGACCACTCTATATATTTTAATTCAAAAAAATTTATTTGAGCCACCAAGGGTTGACTATAAAGAATTTAAACTTTTAATAACCAAAACGTAAATTTTAGAATCTAACAATTTGAGCAAACAATTGTATATGTATAGGAATTATTAAAGAAAAGTGTTTCGTTCATCTAATCAACTGGAACTTATCACTACTTTATTAGACTACCTTACCTAGTACCTATGTTAGTACTACAACTCTTAGTTTTTACTTTCAATTAATTCTAAAATTAATTCAAAATATTATAGCATTCGTGAGTTATAAAAATCAATCAAAAATTTATTAACCTAAAACCGGTTATAACTAAATAAAGTAAAAAAAATGATTAGTTACAAGATATTATATAATTCTATATTCTATGTATCATCACCAACAAATATATTTATTCAGTTACATAATATATAATGATTAATCTGTCTATGGCTATAGTTTCAATATTCTAAATAAGGAGTATATTTTTAAATCCCAAAGTACTGAATATTCTGTCATTTTGTAGATTATCAAGACTTTAATGTATATTCATTTATCTATTGTAGTGTAAAACAATAATTGCATTTTTATACATTGTACACATACAAATATTCATATAATTTATATACGTATTGTCATTTTCGTTACACAATCATCAATAAAGTCAATCTTGAAATTTAATTCAAATAGTGCGTATGAATACACTATATACATTCGATATCACTATTTTTGTCATTGCACCTAACCGCGAACTTCTACTTTCACTACACGATCTTTTCATTAAAAAATTTGTTATATATATATACTGTAATCTATATCTATAATTTGTATATGGAAATTTAATACGAATATAATTTATTACGTATCCATTTATAAGTATAAATATATTTATTAAGTATATGAAAATTTAAACGAATATAATTAACAGTGACATTTACGCATCTTTGATATCATGTATTGTTACGAAATGCGATTGTGAATTTTTTACATGGTTAGATCTTAAATATTTATCTATAAAAATAAATTTAACAAAAATTTACATACCTACTGCACTACCAAGAAAATTTTAAACAAAACAGCTGTAAACTACTAAACAAATATTAATCAATAATTATCACCACAGACAAAATATAACTCCATATAAACATTTTGAAATCATTTTTTCCTAAACTCTCTCAGACGAAATTTTATAGAATTTTCACATATATATGTTTATTATTAAAAAATACAGACATATATATATATAAATATACAGATATATAACTTGCATAGTAGAATTATTATGACCAGATTTTATTTTGTTTAAATATTTCTAGTTAAAAAAAAATCGATAATCAAATTCGTACCGATCTGTCCATACATTTTTTTTTGTTTTATAAAAACCAGTCATAACAAAAATAAAAAAACAATCACAGTTACTTGTATAACTCATAAATTAACAAAAAAAAAGCAATAATAAAAGAAATTTCTGAAAAGAGAATAGATTAGAAATAATTATTAAAGGTCACTACGCCTTGTAAGGCGTTTTGGGCTGTAAATGATTGTAAGTCAAACAAATATGTAAAAAATATAATATAAATACAAAGGGTCAAGTACGAATGCAGAAATCACTTTTTATGAAAATTTTTTCTTAAAATCTGGTATTTTCAAAATCTAGATTTTTCAAAATCTCGTTTGTCAAAATCTCTGTTAAACTTTTTATTAATCAAAGTTAAATTTCGAATATTTTATAAGTATATCTAATATAAATATGGGTAGAACATTGATAATGTATGAAAGAGAAAAAAGATTATAAGCAAATATGAGCGATATAATTATAATATTGGGTGTAAAAAACACAATTATTGAAAACTCGTGATTTTGGTCAAAAAAAAAAATTTTAAGAAATGTGAATACAAAATATTAAAAATGAGTTAAAATTTCAAATTAAACAAAAAATTCTAAGCAATATTAGAAGTTGAAATCTATAGCAAATTAAATAAAGAAAATTTAAAGTTGGTATAAGGAATTAAAGTACAGCTAAAAACAAAAATTAGAAATTAAATAACATAAGTACAATAAAAGTATTAAATAAAAAGGAAAGAATAAAACCATATATTCAAAAAATTAAATAAAAACAAAAATAACAAAAAATAAAAAACAACTTTAATTTTTTTGTATAAAATACCGGTTTTAATGACCTGAATAGTCTGATTCAATGCAAGTTCGGTACTCCCTCTTATGGGGGGACACTTCGAGTCCTCCTTCAATTTCTTACGCAGTGTTTTTCTTCATCATAAGTTTAATTAACAATTACATATTATGTAAAAAAAACTCGGAAGTGTTGTGGGGCTGACTCTGTATACACTGTTGTTAGAAAATACCATAATTGCCACATTCATTAATGACAAATAGAGATCGTTTAATAATTTTTGTAAAAACCTTACTGAAGTTAGAGGCTCTGTTTAAGTCATGCAGCCATGTAGTCATGCAGTTATGCTTTAAATCGAATGCTGCCAAGTCCATGCAAAGGTGACCTTCACTCTACAAAAAGAAATATGTTCGCTTGTAATAGTTATTGAAATGTAAATTATACTGGTGGATGAATCGAAATAGTTTGTTGCTATATATTTGAACAAACGACTTTATTATTTATTACATACAATATATTTGAAAAAATAAAAATTTAAATTACAAATTTTTAAAAAATGATACCCAAATATGTAAATATAAGAGATTGTATTAACTAATTTTGCTGGAATCATCCGGCACCATATGGTACAATAGTAATGGATTCTTAGAATATGTGAAGTACATGAAAAACACTAATTAACAATAAGCTACTGTTTTGGAAAGATTTATTCAAAAGTTTAAACTATGTTACTAAAAGTAAATAATTATAAAATGATTAAATAGCCCTGTCGTGAATTCAAACACCAGACCTTATAGCCGAAACGCAAAGGCTTGTTCTTTATGAATTGTTTACAGCTATGGTGGTCGAAATATTTTATCAGCGATTCATCATAAGACAAATGTTCTTCACAATGAAAATTTTTTTTGGAAGTTTTGATTCAATTTGTCACTTAAGGGACGAAATTTCCGCGTTTGAATTGGTAGCAGTTGTTTGAGCAAAGTGAATAAAATGCTCAATGTCACGGTAATGATCTCGAGAAATACTTTTTGCAATCATTTCTTTATACATATCTATATCACGACTCCAATATAAATATTTATTTGGTATATTATTGTAACCGGAATTAATCATAATACTAAAAACAAATTTTAATTCATTTTTGGTTACATTAGGGTTGTTTTGTGTTGTTAAAACACCATAATTATTGGTTTCGTTGCAAATCATTTATAATAATTCATCATCAAAGAATCTTTCAAATAGTTCGAGCGGTTCTGCTGAACAATCTAAATAAATTGGATCTGGAACTAATGATTTTGAACTATAGAATTAGCTACCATTCTCGACCATTCTATTTTATCTTTCAAATTTGGTACAGATGATGGAACATTAATATCAGGTCCGTTGTAAGAGCAAGATTCTATCTCTACGATTTGACCGATTTCAGGGAAATTTTCAATTTCAAGTTCATCTATTTCACTATCGTTAACTTTTCCAGCAAATTCTATTTCAGCTATTTGATGTACTTGATTATGATGCAAGTCTATGATTTTACCGCCTTCGTTCTCATCGCAGTCGTCTTCAGCTGAATCATATGCTGGATCTGGTGGTTGTAGATAAATTCCAATTTTCTCTCCTAATTTATCTTCTTCATCGACGAATGATTCCAAATAATCAGCCACTTCATGGAGTTTTATACTACAAATTTATGTAAAACAAAAAGTATTCACGAAAAAATATTTTATGGATTGACATAAAAATGCACATAATAAACCATTCATATGTTTTTTAACTTGATATAACTAAAGTAGATAAAATGCTAGTGACTAATTACACACATTAAATTGAAGAAAAGGTATTCCGTATTCCAAAAATAATTCTTAACGGTACTTTTGAATTCACTCTGAGAATCATGAGAAATCATATCTTTGAGAAAGGCTATATAGCTGGTAGCATATTGTACCGGATAGAATGGGGCCTATAGCATATAATATTTTCTGCAACTAATAAATTAAAAAAAACCAATAATTAATTCAAGTTCAAAAGTATATAACATTAAAATGGAGATTTCTATATTGACTTATGGAACCCATATTCAAGCAAATAGGTACTTCATAATATATTTATTCTATGAAAAGTAATTATCAAATCAATTTTGGATATAAAAGTTATTCCAGTTGGCAGGGTCTGCTTCACTTTCTATCTTAAACCAAATCCAACGGTTTCTGCCAAATTCTTTATGAATATTAGTGCCTTGGCGTACCATCAACAGCATTATTCACCAAAACCTCAGATGACTGCTGTAAAAGAAGAAATTAAAGTTTTTATTACAATTAAAAATATTTTGAAGGTTGAAAAAAATTAAATAAATGTTATAAAATTTAAAAATGGATAAAAATTATTTGAAATTATTTTAGGTTTATATAAAACAAAATAAAGAAATCAATGTGATAAGTAAATTTTTTTAAATATATATTTTACAACAAAAACAGTTATACTTAAAAATTTTAAATCAAAAATTAAATTAGCTGCTTAAATAAATAATATTATATCAAGTAGCAATTTAAAAGTTAAAACTTTATGCATTTACCAATTTTAAGCATAGAGAAAATGTCAAATATCAAAATCGACATGTAAAACATGTTAACAAACAACCTAAAATGTTTCTATAACTCATATCATCATTGCCTTGCAACCCCTATAGTGAAACACATGACAGAGAACTATAAAAATGTATTAACATACACATAATTAAAATTTAAAAAAAAATATCACGGAAAATTTCAGAAGATTACTTACTTTCAAAATATGAACCTAATTTGGTTTTAAAGATAAAAGCTTATAACTATATAAATTCACCAACGGATTCGACTTCAATTTGTTAGCACAAAATATTTCATTTTCCACTACCTAAATTCACTTCAATTATTCAAGCTTTAGTTCATTACACTTATACTTACTCAAGAAATTTACTACACACCAATTACGAGTTATTAAACCTGAAACCCCTACCCCCTCCAATCGCGTAAAAAATTGTAATCGCATGTTTTTTTTTAATTTGAAATGAAATTTGAAAATACAAGCCAAAATATGTAAAATAAAAACGTACCCGAAAGTTGTAAAACACGATATTGTATACAGTATATACAAAGACAATATATATGATGGCTAACCTAGAATGGAATTCAAATAAGCTTCGAATATTTTAGTCATTGGTTTGATAATGAATTCAACTGTAATTGTCCAGAATAAATTGCAAGAGTATTTAATGGAAAACAGACATTTTCTGATGCGATAAACTATGGTTTAGGAATTTGGAAAAACACATGTGAAATAAACCTAAGCTATCTACAAAACAAAAGTGTTTGATTGGAACCTATAATCCTCTCCCTCCTCGAACCTCTCTCGTTGTTGTTAACTAAAAAAAAATAGCCTTAACTAATTAAAAACTAATGTTACATAACTCAAATTCATGTGTATCAATATTTGAAGTTAAATGTTAATTGTTTTGAATTTATCTTGTTTTTATTAATAATATTAGCAAAGTTAACCGACGTTGTCCGGACCTAATATATATATTTTATTTTTTTAGTTTATTTATTTAACTTTACAATCTATCTTATTTCTATCTAATAATAGTATGTCACTATTAGACGATATTGAGTAATTTGTTTTAGCTTCTTTTATTTAACAGGTGGTGAGGGATCCCATTGGCTTATCTCCGAAGTTTAATATTTCTGGTCAAGCTAGTGGTGATTTCTGGTTTGACGCGAATGAAACCTTTTCAGCCTTCTCACATGTTGGTCTGTACACTAAAGTTGTGATGCGAGATCGTTGGGATGTATTTACAATCTAGCAAAGTATTTTGAGCTTATTGTTGCTATGGCTTCTTTAGCCGATTCGATTTTTAAGTCCTTTCTAATTTCCTCATTTCTCACGAACTATGGTGCAATTACTATTCATCGGAGCACTTTGGACTGAAACCTTTCCAGTATTTCAACGTTGTAATTACTTGTGGTTCCCCACAGTTCTATACCATAGTACCAGATGGGTCTCAAGACGGCCTTGTATAGTAGAATCTTGCACTCTATTGATAACTGCGAATAACGTCCTATTAACCAATATAGGCTGTTAAACTTCAATCTAAGTTGGGTATTTTTGTTGACAATATGCTCTCTCCAATTTAAACGCCTATCCAGATACATACCAAGATACTTTGCAGAGTTTGCGTGTGTTAATGCAACATTAGTTAGTGTTGCAGTCGGGCAAACTTCTCTTCTGGTGGTGAAAGTAATATGCACTAATTTGTTTACATTGGCCTTGATTCTCCATATTTTTAGCCAATCTCCAATTTTTAATAAGTGCTAATACTACTATGTCATCAGCAAACGTTGCAGTAACTGTGTTTTGTGATGTTACCAAATCTCCACTATATATTAAGTATAAGGTAGGTCCTAACACACTACCCTGAGGGACTCCTGATTTTATTATTTTTTTCTGATATGTGTTCTTGTTGTTGTTTTATTACAAATTTACGACTGTCTATGTGTAATCTTATGAGTAGACATAATTCATGAGATAGCCTTTGCTTCAATTTGTATATAGAAATCCCTCTAGACACACCTTGTCGAACGCCCTTGCAATATCTAGGAACGCTGCCGAGCAGTATTTTTTTCTTTCCAAAGTGTTGTTTATTACATTTACTACTCTGTGGACTTGTTGAATCGTTGAGGGATTTTGGCTAAACCCAAATTGGTGGCTTGGTATTAGGTTTTCTGTTATCAATATTGGCTTTAGTCTCGTCATCAACAATTTTTCATATACCTTTGACAGTATAGGTAGTAAACTGATCGGCCTGTATGAAGCCACTGCACTTGGCATAAAAAAAAATTGTTTCTGGAACAAAGAATCGGTAAAAAACGTTTTTGTGTATTTTTGAGAGAGTTTTTACTTATGTAACACAATTGTTCTAGGGATTGAATTGTATGACAGCTACCCGAACCTGTCACTTGATTGCTTTGTAGAACCTCTTTATTTTCTTTTTTTATCATGAATAACTACAAAATAAACCAAAAGCCTAATCATTAATAATCCTACAGCCAATCATTAATAAGTAGCTCTTCTATAATAATCTTCATTAATAATCCTAAAGCCTTCTGGGAATTCATTAACTCAAAAAGAAAAAGCGATGAGTGGGAAGCAAAGTAATAATGGTAAAACCATTTCTCAATTCTTTATTGAATTTTTCTCCCCTTCTTACCCTAAAACAGTTTTCATGGCTCATGAAGCAAAGTTCTCCCACGTAAATGCCTATCCGAAAACTACTTTTAGAGATCTTATTATTGATGATACTCTTGTTAAGAAATATCTGAATAACCTGGGGAACAACATATTTCCTGGACCTGATGACGTTTCTGAACTAGTTCTAAAGAACTGCTCAGGTGCGTTGGCTGCTCCATTTTCTATCATCTTTAATACTTTTATCACTTGTGGCTTGTTCTCATCTATTTGGAAGAAAGCTTTGATTAAACCTACACATAACAAAAATGAAAAAAATTAAATAAGCAATTATAGACCAATTTCCAAACTTTCCACTATTCCTAAAGTTTTTGAGTTGATGATTTTTGATTCTATTTACAATCATTGCACTTCATCAACTTCTTAACGACACATCAACACGGTTTTCTAAAAAAGAAGTCTACAGTGACCGACTTTCTAAAAAAGAAACACGGTTTTCTAAAAAAGAAGTCTACAGAATCGACATCAACCTTCTTAATCAATATGGAAGCGGGATTCCAAACGGATGTAATTTACACCGATTTTAGTAAAGCATTTGATGTTTTACCCCATAATACTATGTTACTAATTTATTCTGGAGTTCCACAGGGTAGTCATTTAGGATCACTGTTCATTATTGCTATCAATGATGTGGCTTCTATAATTTGTAATAGCGATTTGAAAATTTACACTGATGATATGAAGATTTTCAAAAAAATAACGTCGATCCAAGATGTTTATATGCTTCAAGATGATCTAGATAAATTTTATACTTGGTGCATTAATAACAATCTTTTAGAAACATTAGTAAATGTGCACTCATGTGTTACACACGGTGAACCTAACTTTAAATAAAATTATCATTAACACAAATACTCGTTTACGCCATTCAAATCTCTCTATATTAACATTACACAGAACAAATTATGGTAAATATGAACCTATTAATAGAATGTTAATAGTTAGTAATGAATATAAGTAATAGTATAAATTTTTCAATATCTAAAGAGACTTTAAGACGAAAATTATATGAAATTAATTGAATATTTTGTTCACTTGACCTTTTTAATTTATATTAAAAAAAATAATATTACTATTTTTGTATTTTGAATTTTGTTGACCAAACAATCAAACAAATAAACTTTTCTTTTTATAAATGTATAGATTAATAATTTTGAATTGAAATATTAAATTTGCTTCTTTTCTTTTTCTTCATTTACTTTTGTAAACTAATTTAAAAATTATAAACTTGGTACAAGCTACCTAGCCCTTTGTCAGATATCTCTAACCCTTTGATAAACAAGTAAAAAAATTCATTTCGATTGATCGCAACAAAAATTTACTTCGAAACTGGTCCACTTGACTTTTTTTTTTTACAAAACTAAACATGAATTATGGACCAATGTTTTACGAAAACGAAATATCATTTAATTGCAATATAAAGGCATTTCATTACATCCCGCCAATTGATTAAGGAGGGTCTCAAAGGGTTAATTAATAAAAATAATACCAAGTTGTGTAAATGTCATTTTCAAATGATATTACAATTATATTTGTGCTATTAGAAAATTTAAATTTTTACACATCGAAAATTATTATAAAGTATTCTGCAAATTTATCTTACATATAAAAAGACAAAATAATACAAACAAAACCCAGACAAACAAAATAATTTTTTCACCAAATTATTTAATGAATTTCTATTTATAACTAATTGCTTGCAATAATAGAAAAGCAAAAAATAAATAAAAATATTTCAAATTCAATAAAATTCAAGTCAAGTTATTTATAAAAAAAAAATATGTATGTACCTCATATTACCTCATTCATAAAACCTATTTCCGTACATGTATGCTATATGTACATGGAATCACTGTAGTGCATTAAAAATATATTTTTTTACTTATAAAATTATTAAACATTTTCTCTAATAAATTAATATTGAAGAAAAATCATGTAATTTATTTTGTATTTAACCACTTTTAATTTAACCACCGACCGACGTCACAGAAACAACGTAACTTATTATACTACTCTCACATTATTTTAATTACCAACCTTCATTTTTAGATGTTTGTGATTTGAAAAGTATGAGTCCAATGATTGTTAATTTTGTGAACAGTAATAATATAATTAAACAAAAACCGTGTTATAATATTTTGGTCATCACTGTATTATACGTAAAATGAAATGACTCAATGTATATTTAACTATTTACTCATTCAACATACAATACACAGCTATGTATATAAAATAAAGTTAAAAGTTATATTTAACAATAAAAATTTCATATATAGTTACTCGTATATTTATATATAGATAGTTATATCTCTACATACTAATGTGTACACGTCATATCGAAGTTGTTTCAATAAAATGTGACGTCACAATTTGTACTATTTACTGTTTCATTGAATTTTTAAATACAGTAATTTGTATCTCAATCTTATTTCTCTACGCACATACATACATATATATCTTGTAATTCATCATAGCATGCAATTTTTTAATTAGGATGTTTACTAATTTTATAAATACAAAAAACTTTAAAAAAAATAAAGTGTAAAATATTATTCATATTTTTTCTTATTACAGCAACAACAACAAAATTGTCCAATTTAAAATTTTCCAAAGAAAATTCTTTTTAATTATTTCAATTTATTCCATTTTATTCTGTGTGGAAATAAAATAAGAATAAATAAAAAAAAATTTTAATTAAAATTTCTATTATCTTAATATGTATTTTGTTGTTATGTTTTTTCCCATAAATTAAACTACGTATACTAAACAGATAGATAGATCATCTACAAAACAAAAACAAAAATATAAATATATTAAATTCAAGTAAACGATGATTAAGCATACCATAGGCTACTGAATTTAACTGATAACATATTAACACTTAACATGACAAGAATTTGCAATCATCAAAGAAAAATATGAAAAAATCAAATTGACCTATTCGAACCTTAGAAAAATATTGTAAATAAATATTTATTAAAACTTGAAGATTGAAATCAATTTTCCTTGGAAATTGTTTCATCGAAGCTTTGTATTACAGCAAAATATAAACAAATTAAAATACAACGCAAATATTTTCTGATTGACATTTAAAATTTAAAATGGAAAAATTAAATAAAATAAAATAATCAAAAACATATTTCTTGCACATTTTTACTTAAGGGGCCACACTACACAGTAACTGTTTTTGTTTTTTAATATTTATCTTTTATTTATGCTGATTATTATTTATTATTATAACTATAGTTACTTAATATGCTATAATTTTATTTTGCACATTTTCTTATATCTAATTTACATTATTAAGAGCTTATACTAATGTATTTACACCTATGACTTATAATTTACATATTATTTACAACCCTTAAATATAATACATAAAAATGGTTACCTGTACATATTTAACCCATTAACACTTACCCATTAACCCGTTATTTAAATACCCAAAAACCTTAGTGAATTAAAATAGCTATATCTGCCGTTAGGTAATGGATATTGTGCTAGTTTTGATTTGATTAGAGAGAAAAACGGTGGGACCATCGTTCTCAGTGAGCTAATCAAAATTCTCAAGAATTGTCGTTGTTAGTAGTAGTCAGAAACTAAGTATTTTTTAAACAACGAAAATTTCCATAAAATGTGGTTTTTGGGAAATTGGAAAATGAAAAAGTCGGACTCAAGCCTCAAACTTTCTCAATCTAATAAAAATTCTCAATCTATCAAAAAAATTTTGAATTGGAGTACTTACCTCGTCTCTAGAGATGATTTTACCTCTTTGGGTATTTAAATACCCAACCATCTAAAGCATAAAAAAATTCTTATAAAAATTTGAGAAAAAACAATTTATATTTTTATGAAAGTAAGGCACAATTTTATGAAAATAAGGACATAAAGGGCTAAAAGTCTATATGCCGGTCCTAACATAATAGGGCCACCCCCGTGAGAAAAAAAGGTACAATTCACAGTGTTTTATGGAATAAATCTAAAAAAATAAAGTATTTAAATAATAATATTGTAAAATTAAATTTTAACATCATTATGATAGTAAAAAAGCATTTGGGATGCAAAGTAATCGAACACTTTTTGCAAACAAATTCTGTTGTAATACCGCATTGTCTACAACGACCATCTTTAGGCATTTTTTTCACTATATGGTCGACACAATCCGTGCATTTTGCCATTTGTTGCTTCCACCAAATTTACTCTGAAATCAAATTGACCCATACAAATTGATCCACCTTCATACCTTGCGCAGAAAACATGAAACTTGCATGCATTCACCTTTGCGGCATCAAATGCATTTGTGAGCAATGGCCAATACCATTTTTTACTACGAACTTTGATTCGATAATTGTTATATCGAATAGCAATATCATAGCATTATCAAGCAGATCAACACCATCCATCCGTTTATTAAACTTATGAATGAGCAGTGGCTGGCCAATTGTTATCATTCGCAATTTTTTCGGTCGTACCGCTTTGTATGGCACATTGAACCATGTCTCAAAAAGTTAGGCATCATAGTAATTTAAACAAAATTATATAAATCTTAGCCTACTAATTAATTTTACATAACACTACATTTGAAGCTGTATAAATTTATTAATTCACTTTTGAATTTCTAAAACCTGAAAAAACAACGTCTATTTTCAAACCATGTGAAAAAGTTTAAAAAAAATTTAAATCTTACAATACAGAACAATTATATATTTTGTCATACAATCCACTTTCCGTCGAATAGATAACCTATAACCTCTACGACCATCCTTAGAAAATTTCATAATGATTGTACGACGGGATCTATGAGCCGGCCTTAATGGGTTAATTATTTATTTATTTATATTTATATGAATTCATTTTATTCAGTTCTAACTGAAGTTCAGCCGTAGTTCAGTACGGCTTATAATGTATGTAATATTTATATCAGAATTTATATGTTTTATTTGAAAACTCACGTTCCTTATTGTAATTTCAATTCCAGCTCAATATTTATATTTAATATTTTCTAAATTATTGTTATCATTACCTGCCAATATCCCTCCAATAGTCTTAAAAAATTGTGCAAACATCCTAGCTAGACTACTGAGTAAACTTTTCCTTACATCATACATTTTTGGTATTTACCCATCTTTATGAAAAATAGCTCACGTTTAGCCAATCACAAAAAATGGTGCTCCAAGCAATTCTCTAACTATCGCTCAATATTGCTTTGACTTCAGTATTATCAAAGTGATGGAAACGATCATTAATTTTCAACTAAAAATATATCTTGAGAGTCTTTTAAATGACAACCAAAATGGCTTTCGATAATCTTTTGACCTTTATGATGGAAAAATGGTATCAATGCATAGAAAAATACGGTGAAACTAAAACTATAGCCCTAAATATATCCAAACTTTTTGATTGTGTCTGACATTCTTCATTACTAAAACTAGAAGAGATTGGACTGGAAAACATTTCCATCAATACGTGGATTGAAAATTTCCTTTCAAACGACCGTTCAATACAAGTTGTATTGGATGATTCTATATCCCAAAAAATCACTATGAATGCTAACACAAGACTCTATTCTTTC
Organism: Argyra leucocephala; assembly: GCA_963942445.1. Classification (NCBI taxonomy): domain Eukaryota; kingdom Metazoa; phylum Arthropoda; class Insecta; order Diptera; family Dolichopodidae; genus Argyra; species Argyra leucocephala. The sequence goes on from OZ012678.1 coordinate 112,771,906, forward strand.
TCTAACATTATTTATAATATTTATAAATTGTCTCCTATCCACGACTTCTAACCAAATTTTACACAGCTTTGCATAGTACCCTTGGTTCCTTGTATTTTTTCCTTGTATATTTGTAAATCCGTAGTGAGCCAGACTTCAGTTCATCGAGAACGAAATAACATATCCAAAACAGACTGGGGAAATGTAAATAAGGTTAAATTTAAAGCTTCAAAAATCCAGAGTTACCTCATATCAATAAATCAAACCCCATCGATTCCAAATACTCTATTCGAAACTGTGAAAATTTACGACCACATTTTGTCATCGCAAAGTATGGTGTACTTAAGATGCTACATCTTTAAACTTCCTATTAATATATACAAGGCATACATTTGACTTGAATACAACTCGTATATTTGAGGTGGTGCCAACCCAGTACCAACGTACAGTACCTAAATAAGGTACAACGTTAAGCAATCAAAATGAAGGAGATGTTACACAATACCTAACATCATTAAGTCATCGTCATAATGCAGAAGCAGTCATTCTGTTTTATAAATACCTGTTGGGTAATTGATCTAACGAAATAAGAACTATCATGCCCAAAATACAACCATTCCAGTATAATACTCGCAAGGCAGCTATTTCTCACAAATTTGTAGTAGAGCGTCTTCGAACCAGCACTGATATTCTATTCTATTCTATTATTTTATATTCTCTTAAAAGTTTGCTTAGTTTTTTGCTATCTCCATCTTTATTGTCAATTCTTTCAATGTCTTACATTCTGCGAAGTCTTTTAGAGTGTTTATTCCATTATTTTGGCCTCAAATAAAAAAAATTACAAAAAATACTATGTCTTGTTTTTTATTTGTTATTATTATTTTTTTTATAAATGTAAAATTAAGCCTAGTTTCACTAAATCTAAAAATTAGAAAGTGTTTTAGGGCGAATGTACATACTGTTGTTAAAAAATACCGTGATTGGAAAATTGACTTATGGCTTATATAGATACTGTATGTGCAAATAACTTATTGCAATTCCAGATTTCACTGCAGATTTAGAACGAAGCGAACCAAGTTGGTGCAGAGGTGACATTATTTCAAAGGCTACCTCGCGGTTATTTTAGGTTATCTGATGTCGCTAATTTATTTGATTACTTCTAAGTCATCTACATTCATGTCATGTTTCTCGATAGCGATAACTGAACACATAGCTACATAGATTCAAATGGTTATTTTTCCTACAATCTTATCAATTTTTGCTTCATTTAAATGTCCTTGAAACCTTACCGTTGTTAATCTTTTTGCCTGTCCGATGTACCGGATGTTCCAGAGCATGTGTATCAGTTTTTTAAGAGGGGAGTATTATTTAAAATTTTAAAATAAATTTTATTCACTAAATCAGGATTGGTAATATTTCAAATCAACTTCCGGGAATGACCGGAAATGGGATTCTTAAACCGGAAATTTACCGAAATTGTGATTTTGGAAGAGGTATTTTTGATTAAAAACAAAACAAAAATTGCTAACGCAAAAAAAAATTTATTTCTTGACATAGAATCAAAATTTGAATCGAAAAATAACTCTTCCAATTGACTCCGCTTATCTTTGTTTTTTCTCTTTTCTTACGTAGATGCTAGAATTGTTTTCAATTGATATCTTGTACTTGTACTTATGTTGGGTTTTTTTAATTTATTCACTATTGAGCTCGTTATTTTCTCATCATATATGACTGAAATTTTTTTGGTGTCTTCTCTTTTCAGAGTCAGATCATTTGCTTCTCATATTTGTTCTATTCTTGTTGATAATTTTTATAATCGTTGTGCTCGACTACCAATTCTTTGAATATTCGATGATATAGTTTTTTTAGTTTTTAAAGCTTTCATTTTTCATAGGAACTATCACTGGTCTGTAGATCATTAAATAAAGCGAAGCCAACATTTGTTTGAAGCTATGATTGAATGTACTTATGGATACACCTATGGTTGTTCGTCAGTTTTCTGAAGACCGCAAATTTTATTTTTCTATCTGTTTTAATCACTGATATATCTAAAAATGTTTTTTCTGATGTTCTGCAATTTCTGCTGCAAATTTTATGTTCTCGTGAATATTGTTAAGGTTGTTCAGGATCATGTTTAATTCATTTCGGTTGATAATAGAGAACACGTCCGTCTTTATTTTTGAGGTAATTTTAATTTGTTAAAAACATACTTCTAATTTGAGAAGGTTTTAAATTTTACTGGGTCTTATTTGGTTCTTGTATTAATTATATAGTTTTTCTAAATGGGATTGGAGCTTGGATATGTCCGTTCTATAAATGATTTATTTAAAAAACGGCACAAAAAATAGTACTTTTTAATTTTTTTATTTCTTAATCGGTAATTTTGTTCGGTAATGTTAGAAAATTTCAAATTTAGATGTTTGGGTTGCTGTAACTGCTTTTTGCATTAATTCACCGACGTGGACCTTTTTACAGACATTATTAGAGTAGTATTAATATATTAGATATCTTATATGTTAATCAATGCAATATCAAGTAACAATTAAATAAAACATTGTCTTATTCCAAATAAATAAATTGATTATTATTTTATACATTATTTTTTAAGCACCCTATCCTTAAATTTTAACTTTATTGTTATTATTATTTTTAAGAAAATTTTTGAATTGAAAATTCCAAATAATAACATTGTCATTTATCAGTACCATAATTATAAACACGTTCTGAATTGGATTCTAAATAATTATTATCGCTATAAAATTTCAAAAATTTGAAAAAAAAAAAAACAATGATGTTGAATTAAAGAATTCGAGTGGAAATCTGAAGCTTTCTTAGTATTAATTGCGTAGTTTAGAATCGAATTAAACTTTGTATAAAACGAAAACGACATAATCTTTATAAAAATTATTATAATCAGTCTAAAAATTTTATAGCTTGTTTACAGGATTTGAAACAAATGCCATTTTTGATTTGAAGTTTTTTTTTGATTATTGTATTGAAATTATATAAAAAAAAATTAAAATTAAATAAAAAAAAACAATAAATAAATAAGATACAATAACTTTTTTTAACAACGTATATTTTGGTAAAATAAAAGTATTTCTGGTTTATATAAAATATCCAGTCTTTTTTGATTTCTTCAAAAACTACCACACTTCATTAATTCTTTGAAAAATGTGTCCAAATATGAAGCAATCATGTTTATTATGATTTTATGAGATTTTAGAATTAAGGACATTACATAATAATTAACTTGTACCTAAATATACGAATAATGTTGCTCAGATATTTAGGTACACTTTAATTTTTTTAAATAGACAAATTTATACTATTAGATTAATGCTTAGAGCAGGAACAATAGACGACAGCTGACTACAATTGATTGTGCAATATATTATCATCCAGTAGGGTTAAAACCCCGCCATCGGTAATGAGAAAATGTTAATAAAATAAATTAAGCCAAATTTTACATATTATAAGTAAAGAAATATTTGAATGAAAGTTGGGTTTCAACCATTAATATACTATATGCCTCCACCTATGTTGCAAAATTGTGCAAAAATACAGGCTGAGAGACTGCAGCTTTTGCAAGACAAGATCATTAAAATGATATTAAATCTTTCCTTTTATTACTCCACAGTAAAATTACAAAATAGAAATACTGAAATGAATGCTTAAATCCACAAAGATATATATGTACTTTAGATTAATACATGAGCTACAAAAAATATGGAAATAATGTAATATAAAATTCATCGAATAAATCAGAGAATCAAAAAGAACCAATGTCAGAGCATGGCTTATTATTTTTACTTAGTTCAAGTGTTTACAAATTACAATATTAAAATTTACAATAATAAAATATAAAACGTATACAACTAGTAATTTAAAATACAGATCGCAAAAATTATACAATTAGTTTACACAAAATGCCTAATAAAATTAAATGTTTAAAAAATTAAAAAGTTAAAATTAAAATGTTATCAATATAACGTGAATCAATGTGTTTATTCAGTACTTGGGTTATAAAAACAACACCGAACACAGTTCTCCTACCTTCTAAAGTATTTATATTAAGCAGATTAAGAAGTTCAATGTGGGGGGGTAATATTAAGGGATTATTCCAATTCAAAGCTCTTAATGCAAACCTAAGAAAATTTTTTTGAATACTTTCTATTCTATCAATGTGTTGGAGATAAAAAGGGGACCAAACTTGGTTAGCATATTCAAGAATTGGTCTGACTAATGTCATAAATAACGATTTAGTAACATAAGGATCATCAATTTCCTTACACCACCATTTGTAAAACCAAGCATTGAGTTTGCTTTGTTAATGATCTTATTAATATGTATATTATATGTAAGTTTGGAATCAAAGGTCACCTCAAGATCATTTAATTCGATGATTCGTCTCATATAGAACCATCAAAGGTATAATTTTTACACATAGAGTTTGTAGAGCGAGTAAACGATATGATGACACCTTTATCAACATTTAAAAATAAACCATTATAATTACACCATTTCATAAAATTATTTAAGTCTTTTTGAAGAGAAAGGGAATCGTTATTTGAACTAATATCTTTAAAAAATTTCATGTCGTCGGCGTAAATTTTTATACCACTGCTCTGGATAATTTTAGTGACATCATTTATAGAAATAATAAATAACAGTGGTACGAGGTGACTCCCTTGTGTGCCTCCAGAGTTAGAAAAAAAAAAGACGCCGAAGTTGCTGTTCTGAACAATAAACAAATCATTTAAAACAGAGCAATAAAAAATATTTATAATTGCAATTGAAAAGAGAAAAAATATTATTTATTAAAGATTTGATTATCCTTAATCCAATTCTACAAGTTCATGGCATTAAATTTTCAGGAATTCACAAAACTACGAACCTAACTAAACGAAAAACGATGAATCAACATTTGATTCTTATAAACAATTTGGAACATCAATAACAATTCATATTGTTATCACGCTATACAGCAATTTCGATAATAGTTTGAAGTTATTAAGCAGCTCAAAATTCAAACAACCAGAACTGAAAAAATCACTGATAAGCAAATACACCACTCCAAAATTGTTGTGTACATTTTTTTTTTGTTCTCTTTTTTTAGCAATCTTCATTTTAATTATTTAGCTTTGAATCTGGCTTTTAAATTTAAGTATAAACTTACTTTTTTGTTTTTTTTTTTACTTTTATCACTCAATATATACTATAACTTACGATTTAAAAATTCTATACCAATTTTATATCATACAATTTTTTTTGGTATGTTTCTTCTTCTTTTTTATTTTATTGTTTCTTTTTTGTTACTATTAACATTTTTAATTAACTTTTAATAAATTTAATTATAAGACTCTTCCGAAGTAAATGTAGTACCTGCGTAGGGCCAAATTATTACATCTTAAAGATACCCGGTACTGCTAGTTCTCCAAACGTATATATATATCTTTAATGGCGCATTTGATCCTTTAAGGACGAAAAGGAAATTTGAAAGCAACCTTGCTGTTTTAATGTTTTTATATATAAACCTTTATATCTGTTGATCTATTAGATATATGTATTCAATTGTCTTATCTGGTAAGATAACTGTCTGAAAAATATTTTAACGTTTATTTGATGACGATAGGTGTTGCTGTTGTGGAGATATTATAGTTCAACGTTGACAATTTTTGGATAAAAACAATTTTTCATATCTTTCTTGAAAATATAAATTGTACCGAAAAACTCGCCATATTATTTATACATTGTTGTAAAGTTCGATTTTTGCGCTAAAATTCATACACACATACCTTATGTCTACATCGTAGAGTTTAGAAGATATAAGATAAGATAACTGAATATATATAACAGATATATGAACAGATACAACGATTTATGTACAAACACATTAAAACAACAAGGATACTTTCAAATGTCCATTTTGTCCTTAAAGAAAAAAATTCACCATTGAAGATACATATTGTTGTAAAACTTGAAATACCAAGTATCTTTGAGACATAGTCAGTTGGTCCTACGCGTGTACAATATTTACTTCAGAATCTCCCAACATTTTTCTTATTGCACTTAGACACTTACCTGCCCTTTGTAACTACTAATATTTTTAATTAACTTTTAATACATTAAATTATGATTATATATAGCCTAAAAATGGGAAACATCTCTATAGAAATTTTGTGGTTGAAAAATAAATAAATAAATCGCTTTTTCGGAAATTCATTTTTAACTTAGTTTTTTCTTGCAGTTAGTTCTTCTAATTAAAACTACAAAAACTGCAGAAGCATTATGTTCGAAAAACCCACACTGCAAAAGTAATATGTTCGAAAAGTTAAACTGCAAAATAAACCTGCAAAAATTTTTCAGCAAATGTGCAGCTTTGATTTTACGCAGGTCCGCAGTTAGCGCAGGTTTTTTGTATGCCTTGGCTACCATTATCTTTGGAAACAACATCTTCCAAAAAATATTTTTTCATAAATACTTAGACATGTTCTGTAATCCACTCAGAATAGATTCGGGATGAAATTTCATTTTCACTCGGAATGAAATTTAGTGCTCTATTAGTATTTCATGTGATTTCGACAAATTTTTAAATTCAATTTATGAAATGTCAAAACATCTGATGTGTTTTAATTCAATTCAATTCAGCAAATTCCGACTGACCTAGCAAAGCTTGAGATGATCCACAGTTTCTAAAACGATATAAATAATATGCAGCAATTAAATCGAAAGTACAATTGTTTTTTGAATCAAATATAAATTAACTAGGGGCCCCTGTTGAGTAATTATATTTCAAGTTGAAATCAAATTTAAAGTTTTTAAACAAACAGTAATTTACGTACTGACATAAACTTCGCACGATATAGCAGAAACCACTCGTGTTTAATAACAAGTTTTGTGATTAGTAAGTTTTATTTAGAACACATAAATAAACGTCCCTCATATACTGCTTCGTTTCCGATATATTCCCTATAGTAAGAAGCATTTAGTGATAAAATTACTAAAAATAAAAAGTTTTGTTATTGAAGAGGTACGTATATATATACCTACATAATACATAATTTTAATAAAAACTATATTATTACTACAAATAACAAAAATTTAGAAACAGTTACTTAAAAAGATAAAAATGAAGAATTCAAGTGACCTACTATATCAAAATGAAGTACTCTAACTCTACTATATAAAAATAAATTTGCTAGTCATATGAACAATTCAACTGATTTTTTTTGTTTTTGCTTTTTTATATTTTTTATTTGAGATGAATTTGTTTCTTTGTTTTTTTTTTGCATATGTACATAGATTCATTCAAATAAAATAAATTTCGAAACAGCTGATAAATATTTTTTAAAATGAAAAGTTTCAATGGGAGCAGTTGGCGATATTTTTTAAGCAGTGTAGGCAGTTTTGACTTGGAAACTCTTTAAAATTCTGAATCTGATCTTGGAAACTCTGAAGATGGTAACTCTGTTAAATTTGTTAAACTGGATATTTGTACATGCTTGCAATGCTAACTGTTTGTTGAAATTGAATTTTAAAATTGACATACTATTGACAATTGATTAATTCACTTTGACATTCACATATTTCTACAAAAAATCATCGCATTTGTTTAGAAGTGTATTGAAAAGTTTTACATAAAACGTAATATTTTATGCTAGAATTTAATTGGGATAAAAATAATTTATATTAATAAAACTAGATCGTGTATGTATTTCTAGATTTTTTTTAGAAATAGCATTTTTTTTTATAGCTATTTTAATAGCTGGTATGTCATCCGAAAATGTCATAGCATTCGGTTGGTTGAAATAGTTAAATCTAGCTATGAAATAGCTAAAATGGCAACACTGGTTAAGATTATTCTTCCAAATTACGAGTTTGCTATGCACATTATATACGACAAAAAAAAGCCCGTTCTTGATTGCATACTTTGAAAGTCCATCATTATCAAAAATAATTTTGGATTTACATTTTGGGTAACAAAAATTTTATTTGTTTTTAAAAATAATTTATCTTTGCAATAAATTTGATTTGTATTTGAATCAAAATTGATAAATTAATTTCGGTTTGAAATAATATGTTTAATAAATAGAGTATATGATACTAGAATTCACAATTTCCCTTTTTCACGAATGTTCATTAGATGCTGTGATTTTATCAGTATTGGTATTTAAAAAAATTATATATATTTTTCTTAATTTTTAATATGTTTTATAACTTCACGAATTTACTCAGTATTGAGATCATTTACTTATATGCATTTAAGTATGGATGTCATTCACAAAATGTGCCACTAATTTTTGATTTTCAGCTGTATGGTACATGCTTATACAAACTGAAAATGTGCACCAATTTTCGATTTCAGCTATCATACATGTTTAACTTAACACTTGCACTGCATTTCCAAAAACGGTCAAATATATGTTAGATTAAACAAGCTTTCAGTAAAACAAATTTAAAATGTTAGCTGTAAAGACCTACTTTAATATTTATGTCTCTTGAATTGAATGTAAAATTACAATATTATAAATAAAGCACTATCTACTAAAATGCATATTTTTAATCAACAAATAATTATGAATTAAATTGCAAATAGCTGCTGATCAAAATAGTTTTTAAAACAAAATTCATCCGAACTCTATGAACATTTTTATATTTTATTTGTTTTTAATTTTTTTCAATTCCAAGACTATGGGATGAAAACCCTAACTGTTTTGGGCAAAACCTTGCTAACAATATTTGTTTTCAGCATACTTACAGCATATATTCCTTGAGCGTGATTCAAATCTAGGACCTACAAATTAGTAGTATTCAGATGACACAACTGCTCTTTAATATCGACTTACCAACTACTAAATTATGTATCATCTTAATAATATGCAAATATAGATGATGCCTTTGGGACTCTACCTAAATTCTACACTATATCAAAATTACAAAAAAAAAAAAACAAAATCAGATTCCCAATGTATCAAAATTTCAAGTTTTCTTTTTAGCAGAATTTAAAAATAGAATTTTTTTATTTTTTGCAAAATGGCAAAATGAAAATATGTTCAATTTCCAGAGTTCGAAAACAATATTTTTTTTGCGTAGCCCATTTTGGAAAAATATAAAATATCACAAAAAAGGAAATATTTGCTTTTACCAGAAAATTATCTTTCTTCATTGCCAGTTCTTCATTGCATACTTTGAAAGTCCATCATTATCAAAAATAATTTTGGATCCACATTTTGGGTAACAAAATTCTTATTTGTTTCTTCATTAATTTTTTTTTATTTTCGGATTATGAAATTGAAATTTTGATTTTGGAATATTATTTTGGGATATCACCCACGTCCGACGACTTTAATGGTACCACGTATGAATTGCTGGTTTTATATATTTACCGGCTATAATAAATTCGATTTAATATTACAGAAGAAATTGTGCTAACTATAAAAACATAGATCTACATATGTAAATGTCAAATTTCCTAACGAAGCTGACATAGATATTTGTCAAAACATATGTCGACTCATGAATAACATAAGAAAATATTTCTTAGAAAAACAACAACAAAATATATTGCACATTCTGTCCATACCGCATTTAACATAAGAATTTTCATTTAACAAATTGTCAGATTTAACTTAATTGCCGCATATGTCAAATGGTCTAACACCATTTGACATATGCGAATCTATTTCATTGGAGTTAGCACAAAATGCAGAAGAATTTGAAAAGAACTGCCGTTCAAAAAAAGAGTAAAAAAAAAAAATACAAAAACAAAATATTGATCCTATTATTGACAGTAATAAATCATTTTTATTTCATATACAATTTAACGATTTTCAATTCATATACAAAAATATTCATTAAATTCTTTAAAATATATATTTTTTATGTATAAATGCATAACGTATTCGCTATTATATCCATATCACATCATACAATCAAAAAACAATAAAAGCATATGTATGTATAACTAGATATTATATCTGTGTAGATATTATCGTGAATATTCAATGCATGTTATACGAGTATTTTTAAAAACTTCAAAACAAAATTAAAAATTTTAATTTTTTTCAGAATTATTGTATTACATCACGAGTCACAACGTCTAGTATACTTATATTAAATACTAACACCTGTCTATATACATATAGGTACATCATACTTATTCAAAAATTTTAATATTTCTTAGAAAATATGAGACGCAAAAAAAATCAATTCATTAAGATTATTGGACCAGCGTGTGATTTTTAATAATGATAAATTAAAAAATTAAATTTAAGCAATAATTTATTGACCTTGAATAGTTCAATTTGATATAACTACATTTTATACATTTTTAGACTCTATTATCAGTAATTATTAATATCTCTTCTATTAGGAATACAGCTTTTCCTTCAGGTAAAGAAAGTAAGTTCAAATTTATTTAGTAAATACAAAATTAGAGATATCATAAAATATAACATTAAATATTGTAGTGTTTTATTTCTAATATTTTAATTTAGCATCTGAACTCTGTATAAATATTATGAAATCAAAATAATGAAATGTAAATGTAAGATCTGGAAATAAATAAACTTAAAATTATATTGGTTTACGTTGGTGCAATAAATATGATAGGCAACAATAATGAGAAACTAATTCAAACTGACATTATTTCGTAGGATTAGTATGCAAAATAATTTATTCCATAAGAGGGTTCACTTATTCAATGTGTTAGTTCGAAATGTAGATAATTTGAATGGTTTCAAAAAAAATTTATTAATTTTTATAAAGTATAACCAATTAGTAATTTTGTATTGTAAATCCTGAATATTGATAAATTTTTTATTTTAATTTCGTGTTTGAATTTTGTATTTATTTTCTAAAATTTGTTTGCTAAATTTTAAATTTTCATAAATTTTGTAAACAAATTTTGTATATTAATTTTAATATAACAATATTCACATGTGATTGCTATAATAAGTATTAGGAAAATGAAAATTGTTTTATAATATCCAATTCGACCAGACAGCTTAGGCTAGGTCTTAAAACACTATTTATATTTTAAATTACCTAGTATTATAAGTAATCTTAAACTTAATTTTTCTTATTTCTTTTTGTTTTTATTAAATCGAATATAAAAATTTTCTATTATAATGTTGAATATAATTTAATTATAAGTTTTAATAATAAATGTGAACTGAATTTTAAAACCATAAATATTACTAAGATTAAGATTAAAATAATTTTTTTTTTTTTTTTGCGTGGATTGGTGGGAATCTTTATAGACACAATGAGCCCCGTAGCTTCCATTGTGCGCCAGATTTTTACTGACTAAACCACACCCCTCCCATTAATACTAGTCCAACGGACTAACCATTAATTTATTGCTATTTTGATTTTCTTAAAGAAAAAGTTTACGAAATTCTATCGTATTAAATCTAGTGGCTTAGTTCTTTTAAGCCTTCTGACATCATTTTGATTATCTAGCAGTTGAGTGGCCTCAACGTTAACATGTCCCTCCAGACGAGCTATATGCTTTGTTGCATATCTTTTTATTTCATTTTCTATGCAAGGAATTTTTAGATCTCTGTGCAAATCACTGTTGCGAACATACCAGGGGGCATTTACCATGTTGCGCAAGACTTTATTTTGGAATTTTTGTATGCAAAGTACATGTGTTTGTTTGGCACATCCCCATATTTGTATGCCGTACAACCATATCGGTTTGAGTATCTGATTATATATCAAAATCTTGTTATGTATAGGTAATTATAATTTATTGTATAAATTCATTTTAATAAAGAAAAAAAAAACAAATAAAAATATTTAATTTTGTTTTTCCTTAAGGTAATTGAAGGATAAATTTAAAATTATTATGTAGGGATTTTGTATTAGGGACTTAGAGGGTCTAGAATTATATAGATGATATTCTGGTTCAGAACAATTAGAAATCATCAAATAAAATAATAAATCAATAAATATAAAATAAATTACAAATAAAGGATTGGCTATTATATATAACTCGTATATGCTATACTAGTCGATATCGATAAGAGTAAATGCCAAATCGATCGATATAGCCTCTTATAGGCTAAACTAGTCCAAATCGATAAAAGTAAATGCCCATATTCCCTTGAATGGAGTTCTTTGTAGGAGACCCTGCAGAGATATCCTGAGCTCTGACTATCTTGGAGTGCAATAAAAAAGAGAAAAATAAAAAAAATCATAATAATCAAAGGCTCATAATTGAACAAAAATAGAAAGCGATGGTGAAGGTGTGTTGAAGTCTTAAATGCTTCTAAAGTTAAAAAATGAAAAAATAAACATTTTAATTTTTTCATACAATAATTTAAAACTCTTTACTCTTATAGCTGTGCATAGTATCATTATTCTCAAGTTGTTTTATTTTCGATAACACTATCTTTTATATGTTATACTATATGTAATATACTATAATGTAATATTATCATGTAGTAGCGATAGTAAGTCGTAGTAGGAGTCGTAATAATAGTAGTAGTAGTAGTAGTAGTAGTAGTAGTAGTAGTAGTAGTAGTAATAGTAGTAGTAGTAGTAGTACAAGTAGTAGTAGCTGTTGTAGTAGCAGTAGTAGTAGTAGTAGTAGTAGTAGTAGTAGTAGTAGTAGTAGTAGAAGTAGTAGTAGCTGTTGTAGTAGTAGTAGTAGTAGTAGAAGTAGTAGTAGTTGTAGTAGCAGTAGTAGTAGTAGGAGTAGTAGTAGTAGTAGTAGTAGTAGAAGTAGAAGTAGTAGTAGCTGTTGTAGTAGCAGTAGTAGTAGTAGTAGTGTAGTAGTTTTAGTAGTAGGAAAAATAGGAGTAGTATAATAACAGCAATAGCAGTCGCATTGGTGGTAATAATAGTAGTACGATGAGTATGCTTAAGTTATAATCAAATAATCTGTACTACATATATAACCGAAATGTATCGCCGAAATTGGCCGAAATCGAGATTTTCAAATGGGAAGGGGTTTTTTATGCAAATTTGGATTTTACATCAAAAAATAAAACTTTTGTAAAATAAGAAACTTTTTTTTTTGTAATTTTTTTTTGTTTTTGCTTTTTTTTGTTTTTAAACTTTGAGTTTTGTTTTGAAACCCAAAACTGAGATAAAAAATCGACGATTTTCGATCTTAAAAAACCGACTTGCGGTCCTTTCCGGTAGTTGGAAATTCTACCAATCGACAGAGCACCCTCGATTTAGTTAACAAATTGTTTTTTAAATTTTAAAATAACGGCTTCTTTCCCTCTTAAAAAGCTGATACGCATGCTCTGGAACACCCGGTATAATTGTGTGAAAGACTTTCGATTAGATTTAAGTAACTGTGTTCTTATTTGAGCATTTCCTCATATTTTGAAATTTATTTTGGAAACGAATACAACTGCATGACGCGGTTTTGTTTATTTGTGAGCCATCAAAAAGATGTGTGTGTTAGCCTGATGTGACATATACCCAGTCTATTCTAACAAAGGTCATATTATTTAGTTTTCGGAGTTTTCTAATTTGAATACATTCGTTTTACAATTCTTTAATTTATTTTCAGAAGGTTCATTTTGCCATGTTAAATAATAATTTTTCCAATATAATTTTCTTGCACAAGTATTTGCAGTCCTATTAACATAATTATGTGTTCAGTATTGAATGGTTCCATTGTCGTTTTTTTCGCCAATACGTCAACTTCTTCATTTCCGACAATATTCGCATGTTGAGGTAGCCAAAGAAAATCAACTACATTTGAATTTTGATGCAGTAGCTTCTGAATTAATATTATTGTGGGATGTTTGGTAGTATATGGGTATGGGATGAAATTAATATAATGTTTGTGAACATTTTTTTTTAAATTTTGTTCTAAAGTCAGTCTTAAAATTTCATTTTTCTACATTTCCTTGCCATCAAGAAAAGCATCAATAAATTGGGTTGGTACGCTTAGCGCTTCAAAACCCCTACACAAATATTTTTTAGTTTACCTTTACAAGTATTTAAAATTTTTTGAGTCATTTATAAAGTCTATTGTAAAATATAAGTTTTTTTAAACGTAGCTATGTGTATCCAAAAAGTATTTTATAAAATATCTTTTTTGTCTGATGACTTACAATCATTTTACTAAACTAGCATTAGGTCAAATGTTATTTTGCAAAATGGGATTAGGCTAACTGTCATAGACTCGTCTCAATGTGTGTCCCAAATTGTAATCAATTCTCTGACATTAATCACTAAGCTACATAAAAAATTATTTTGAGATAAATTAATATTTATTGTTGTTATTGTAATTCAACAACAATTTAATTTAATTATTTTCTAAACTATATTTTATTTTTTAAATTTATTAACACCATTTTATTTGTTCTTTTTATTTGTACTACACACACTCAAAAAACATATTAATACATGGTATTCGTATCAATAAATATTTTTTATTTAATTTATTTTGAGAAAAATTTATTTACTAATTTTCTGTAGAAATGTAAAGCGATCGGTGTATAATCGCAAAAATAATTGTAAATACGAGTACTATAGTAGAAGAATATATTGAGATAGTTGAATTGAATCAAATTAATTATTAATATTTAGAGTAGACTTGAAAATTCATATTAATTTACAATGATATGTTTTAATACAAATTAAAGAAAAATTAAACAACAAAGTTTAGTTATTATCTTAGTAATTCTAGAATTAATGTTGTTAATCAAATAAAGGATTTAGGAGCTATATACTTCATAGTAAGCTTACTTTGAATCCTCATATTGATTTTATAACCCAAAAGATTTACTGATCCATACACATTTAAACATTTAAATATAGCATTAGTTCGTCCACATCTTGAATACGCTTCTCCTATTTCGATGTCATCTTATACTAAACATGTTGAAATAATTGAATTCGTACAAAGAACATGATAGGATTTTGTTTTGAAAATTTAACTGGGGGGTCTCATACCACCGGTTAAATTGCTTAATTTTTCTTCTTTATTTTTAAACAGTTTCAAGTTAACCACACCTACACTGCTAAGGTGCTTCTTTTTAATCTGCTCGCTAAAGGTATGCATAAAAGATTCTGCGCTAAATAGTTTAGATGGTTTGACAATCTGACACCTTAGTTCCTGGTGTTTGGAGTTAATCTCAGACTATAGGTATTTGCCGATCATTATGTATGTTGCAATTTTTTACGTACTAAGGAGCTTTGGTAATGATTCTTAATATTTTTGATTGTAGTGTTTGTATAATTTCTACTTTAATTACTTTTTAGATGTATTTTTCCATAATTGACAGCCATATGACTATATAGATTTTAAGATTGAATTGTATAAAAGTACTTTAGTCAATATCAAGAGAAGAGTTTTTGCCAATTAACCAGTTACTTACTATTTATTTTTAGCTTCAATTATTCTCGTTTCGTTTCTATATGCTTTTTTCAAGTGAGCCTTCTATCGAGATGGACTCCAAGATAATTTATTTTTTTTCGCCTGTGAGATAGTAATTTCATTTGTTTTTACTGGATGACATGTTTTTATTTAGAGTAAAGGGGACATGAACAGTTTTATATTCCATTTATTAAGCCAAATTTTTAATTAAGTTGAAAATGGTCCTGGAAATGTTTAAAAGCAACATGAGCCTTTATGTGTAAGATCAAGATAGCCGTATCAAATGCAAATGTGGATGTTAGTGTTTGGCTACTAGTGGAGGATCCTCGTCTCACCCAACTTCTATTTGTACCCAACTTCTATCAGAAATAGACCAAAAGCTTGGGCTTGGAACTGCAATTTCAAACAACCAACAAACAGAGATCTGAAAAGGTCACGACACGATCTGAACCAAACGGTGGAAATACCCATAGTCTCAATAAAAAAAAACAAGTGGACCGTTACACGCTTAATAAATACAATTAATCATTATTTATGTTGGCCTAAAAAAATGTGTTCAAACATCAATTATAAAAAGGACCTTTAATTAATTTTTGAAAAATATTGATAATGACGTTTAAAAATTTTATAAATACATTTTATTTTCAACCATACCAACTCTACATAAACAAACAAATTTCTTTGAAGTTATATACAAGTTCTTAATAAAGAAAAACTCATCACATTAATCATACCTACAAATTAAAATTTCAAATACCGTTGTTTTATAGAAGATCGCTGTGCGGTCAATACAAAGTTAGTGAAAATTTAAGTTTATGGATCCCTGTTATAAATTATTTAACTAAATTAACTTGAACATAGTTTAACTACTGCGTTTTACTATGGAAAGTCATATATGGGTGTTGACATTATTGGTACACATAAACTACTCGTGTATACTATCAAGGCTGCTTATTCTATTTATATTCCAAACTAGCATGGAGATCAGAACAACAGTACAGTTTTAATTTGTTAATAAAACATGATACTATTTCTATATATCAATGGGTA
Organism: Argyra leucocephala; assembly: GCA_963942445.1. Taxonomy (NCBI): domain Eukaryota; kingdom Metazoa; phylum Arthropoda; class Insecta; order Diptera; family Dolichopodidae; genus Argyra; species Argyra leucocephala. The sequence goes on from OZ012678.1 coordinate 112,788,287, forward strand.
ACCAATGAGAATTTAAAGACTGGATTTCAGAATAAAATATAAAAATAGTTTTACAATCAAAATTTTCTTATGAGTGCAGATTGAAAAAAATTTAAAAGGACAAAAAAAAACAGATTTTGTTTTTTTTTATGTTAATTATTTCTTTTGTTTCTAGAACTGAACAATGCCATCACATTATGAGCAATTAATTATGACTTTGTTCTTTTATAAAATATTTTAAATTTCCTTCCCTTTTTTAGTAATTCTGAACTTTCTAAACAAAAAAAAAAAAACAAAAAGAAAAACAATAACTATTTTTCTTGAAAGCTTGTTTTTCATTATAACACATTCCAATAGAATTTATGTATGTGTATGTATGTATGTATGTACATATCAAAAATATTGATTTTCTGTACTGTACTCATAACTGGAATTAATAGAGTCATAACAGAGAAACTTTCATTTTCTTTATTTCTTGTTTTCCCACATTCGTTTTGTAATGGATGGCTATTTATGTTTGCATTGTTGTTGTATTGTTGTCCAGCTTAAACGTATTGAATAATAACAAAGGACCTTGTCTTTGTTAGAAGAAAGTAGATGTCAAGGAATGAATGTTCATGAATTTTCTTACTTATTTTTGGAATTTCAAATACATATTGTTTTCAAAGAATTAAAGGAGTCCATTTAATGTAATGTACGTACACATTTTGTATAAATTTTAAAGAAAATTAAAATAATTGCACATACTGCACATTCTACACGAATGTTTATTTTATTTAAAGTCATTTAAGGTTGATTTTATATTTAAAAAAATTTTAAAACTTTAAGTAGAATAGAAATAAATATTTAAGATGTTAAATTCTGGAATTATACAGACTGTTGAATAACTATAAAGACTGTACTTTAATGAAAGTAGTATTCTCTAAAAAAAAGGACGAAATGTTTGAGGAATATAGTGTGAGATAAAAATTATTGGAATAATAGTTAAAATATACATTTTCGAGTAATTTTAACAGTAATTTTAAGAATCATTCCAATATGCTTTGCCCGACACTGTATACACTGTATATATTTGCATAAACTTAACTTGTAAAGATCTACTAACGTAAGCCATATTTATTTATTTATTTCATTTAATCTATTGGAAATACCCATTACAGATTTCAAACTAAAACTAAGCAATAATAAAAATTAAACTGTGAAGCTATAACTACTTCATATAAATATTCCATATGTATATAAAGTGACATCATATTAAATTAATTAACTAATAAGAAAAAAAATTAGCGTTATTTCTTCTAAAAATATGTCTCTTGTGAAGGAATTCAATTATTGAATAACAACCATTAAATAACCTCTGCGAATGAACTATAGGTCCTGTAAACTGTAGTTATAGTTCTATATGGTAGTTAAGATACAAAAATCTCAAAGCACGTACGTCACGTATTGGTACATACAAATTATATAAATTTAAGATAGAAGGACAACTAATATTAGCTGATAGAACATGAAGTCAACATTTAGCAATATAACCGGTATCATGGACCTCCCAGTTAAATCTGCATAGGCAAAATTTTATCATACTCTTTTATACGAAACGAATTCAATTCTTTAAACATATTTCGTATAAGATGGCATTCAAATAGAAGAAGCGTATTCATGTGAACATGGATGTGGACGAACTAATGCAGATCAACGGAAAAGCTCAACGGATATGACAAAATTAATGGAAAAATGTTTAAGGAATTACCTGGTACAGATTTCATTCATATTACTCAAATTTTCAATACTATCTTCAAAAAATTCTATCCATTCCCACCTCATTATGGAAGCTTTCAAACATCACAATGATTCCTAAACTAGGTACAGACTTAACAAGAATTGATATATACCTGTTAGTCTTTTACCAACGCTAACTGAAGTATTTGAAAAATTCCTAAAAAATAAAAATGTTATTCCACTACATCAATTTGGATTTCGAGCTGAAAATAGTACAATATAGAGCAGGTGTACAAAATAGCTGTCAAATCAAAATAACTGTCAAAGAAATCAAAGAGTCGAAAGAGGAGAAAGTTTAAGAGAAGAAAGTTTACTCTCTATATCGCACACGCTTTTGATGAAGTCTGGCATGATGGTTTAAACTTTAAAATTCAAACTAAGGGACCGTTTGAATTTCATCAAATGATTAAATCGTACCTAACTGATAGGCGATTTAAAGTAAAATATAATGATTATATAACTGAAGAACTACAATGGGTAGCACAAGATAGTATGCTCGGGCTGCTTTTATATTTATTTGCCTATCACAACATTCATTTTGTTTTTTCACTTCATTTTGCACCCGTCTGAGGAATAAATCGGTATCGCAAGTTTTACTTATTATACAAGAAACCATGTTGAGTCGAGTTAGTTTTGAGTAGAGTAAGAAATTATGTTAATATAAATTTGCTAACTCTTTTATTCCAGTATGTTAAATATTATAAATATTGCTAGTTTTTAACATTATTGAGTAAAGTTCTTATATTTCTATGTTTTAGTAAAAGTAAAAAAGTGGAAAAAAAATAATCCGGATGAATTCTATCCGGCTCATTTTTTGAAGTGAATAACATACTAAATTTGCAAGAAAATTTTTTTGGTGTTGTTTGGTGTTTTAAACAAAGTGGAAAAAGATAGTTAAAAAATATATTAAAATTATTATCTGATATAGAAAAATTACATAAATAAAAACAGTTAAAATTTACTTTTACCTACATATGTATGTCAACATTAATTTCTATACCGCCAATCTACCTGATATCAGTTTTAATATTAAATTATGAAATCGTTGAAATATTTCACTATTAGAATTGCTTACAACTGGATTTCACTTTAGGCTAATTTGATAAATTAACAATTTGCTAACAATTGTCTTGTGTCAAAGAGAATTGTATCCAATAAAATTTACTTAGTTTCAAGCCTAGTGGTTTTCTTTTACTACGGATATGATTTTATCATGTAAATTGCTAATATAATTGCATGCCTATGTACTTTTTAATTTAGCTCATACTTGTTTATGGATTTATATTTTGAAGCATATAAAACAACAAAATATAATGGAATAAAATTTAATGAAATATCTCTCAAAATGTTAGTTTCAGAAAATATTTGCACTATAAACCGAATCAAGACATTGTCATCTAGCTTTGTATCAAATTGTTTGATGCCACCATGTATTTAAATTAGAGTTAACAGAATCAAAGGTTTGACATCGTTTTAAAAAATAGAAAATTTTCAATTTCGAGAACCATGTCTTAGGACAGCTGATTGAGGCAGAAAAATTACTTGTTTGTTTTTGTTCTAATTTTAACATGAAGCCATCTTTTATTATACCTTGATGGCGTTACCATGCCATGCCGATAACGATGACAGATGATAATGCCTTGTATAGCAGAAGATCGCTCTACTATGCTAACTAATACATGTAAAAAAATAACAAGTTTTTTGCTTATAAATTTTTGCGAAAGGTTTAGTAAAACTGTAAAAGTATACAAGTATCTGGCAATATGTCAAAAAAAAAAAATTTAATTTGGAAAAAAAATTATTTCTAATAATGTACAGTTTTTCTAATTTTGTCATTTCTGTTGTTTAAAACAAAAATATTTCTGATATTCGTTGAAGTTCCCAAAAAACCCGTGAAAATGACAAAAACCGCGAACAACTTTTTAATATAAATTTATGTTGTAAAAATTAATGGTTTGCTTCTTAATTTTTTTTTTTTGGTTTTGTTTTTGATTGGATGATAATATTAGTGACGTGTTGCGATTTAAATTGAAAAAAATTAAAATGGTTATACAGACTGAAACACTCATTACTTATATGAAAATGCAAAATGAAAACGCGAATAATTAAATCAGCGAATGAAAAACTGATGCAGGAGAACTGTATTTTACTACATATATTTTGTAAAGCGGTCCATGGAAACAATCAACTTTTATATTTTACAGTAAACTGTCTTGGAATCCTCAGGCTACATGAATAAAAAAAACTTAACAGAGCATTATTTGCATATAGCGTATTTAGCAAAACGTGGTGGTTATCTCCATAAATAAAAGTAGGACTTTACAAGTTTATAATAAGACCATTAATATCGTATGCCACCTTTGTATGTTGGCCAAAAATAGAATAGGTTAAAGAACAGGTACTGCCAAGATCACTAAAATACAAAGTGATCTTTGTGCGTCTTTGGGAACTTAGATAAGTAATAACTTGATCTGATGATGAATGATGATCCTAGAATGAACTAAAACTATAAAACTATAAAACTAAGCAATTGCGATGTCTAACTACATAACAAAAACAATTGATTGCCGCAGGAAATGTACTTATACTTATAGAAGAAAAGATATCTCACCTCCGAAAGCTTAAGCATGGTATACTGATGGCTCAAAAATTGAGGGCTTGTTTTTCAATTCAAAACCTATGCTAGATATCTACATTTAAATGCATTAAGAGAGTACAATTGTCGTAGCATATAACAAGTGCGATTAATCAATTCTTAAGACCATTGGCTAGCATTGCACGCTTGAGCTTCTTTCTACAAAAGAATTGTTTCCAATTGGGAAATTAAAGTAACTAATACCGTATGGATCAGCTGCCAAAGATTATTGCATTCTAAAACATTTTTTAAATTTAAAATCAATCGATTAAATCAGGTAATCACAAAACACTGACACAGCTTATTACAGGTTCATTTCTATTCAAAATTGCTAAGTGAAAATTCTGTTTTCGGCAGCACCATGTTCCGTAAATAGCAATATTTCATATTGAGATCTAAAGATCAAAACCAGAAAGGAGGAAATCAGAAATGCAAGTTGTACATATGAAACAAGATTAGTTTCTCACCCGATTATTTTAGCAAATGATTGGTTTGTTTCAAATGACATTAGTCTTAAGTATTATAACATTCTGAAATGTCCGAACGTTATTAGTTAACACAATCAACTTACAACGGTTTAGCAATACGATAGATCGTTCTGAATTAACTTACCTTTAGGTTATTTGATTTTTCACCCACTAGCCATGTTGAGCTTTTATACAAAATCAGTCATACTTATTATTGAATGTCTCCATTAAAGACTGATTGTACAGTTTCATAGACAAATTAAAAAAAAAAAAAAATATTTTTATTTTTTTAGATAGTTCTATGAACATTTTTGTATATTTTGAATTGTAGGTGGGATGCACGTCTCGCTAAAAAAATATTTACAAAAATATGAATAAATATACCTTGTGTTTAAATGTTAAAAAAAAAATTATAATTAATGTACTGTGAACCTTTCTTTTAACAATTTAATTTGAAATATTATCCAATACCATTTTTGTTTATTTTGTTTTTTTATTTTATTCTATCTCGGCTCAAAGAGCTATTAGAGCTATATCTTGCATTAACAATGTTTGTGTATTTAAATGAATTTAAAATTTAAATATTTCTTAGTTTTCATGATAAAAACAGAGAACTATCAAAAATGTTTGGTAAAGCTTGACGTTCGATTTGTATACTTTAGTTATGTGGAATTAAAAAAGTATTTCTGATGACTCTGAATTCCTGTAAAGGTCAATTGCAATGATGACTACTTATTTCATAATGAAAAACTATATAGCCTGTTGAGTCCCAGTCTTCCCTCAAATAAATTCTGGAATAATGCCTCGAAATCAGGCTTGAATAAAACAAGAGTTAGTGGTGATATTGGGGATTTTGATGTTAATGAGCTACATAACAATTTTTTAGTTACTTTACCTGTAGACCACATAACTGCTCCAAATATTAACGTGATCTAAATGACAGTAATTTTGCTTTTAGAAACATTTCTCCTGATGAAGTATACAATTCAATTCACCACATTAAATCTAATGCCATAGGTAAGATAAGGACCTAAAATTCCCCTAAAATTTATTAAACTGCTACTGCCCGTTGTCCTACCATACATAACCCATATCTTCAATTCTGTTTTAATTTCGTCTCTTTATCCAAAAGCATGGAAATTGACTAAAATTATTCCTGCACCTAAGAAACCTAATTGTGAAATCTCCGATCTCAGGCCTATTAGTATTCTAAGTAGCCTTCCTAAGACATTTGAATTTCTTGTACATAATTTCTGGTTTTCCACAAGGAACTCATATGGGGCCACTATTATTTTTATTGTTTATGAACGATATCGACTTTGATATTAAGTCTTTGATCTTATCATTTGCTGACGATACTAAACTTTTTGCGATTATTAAGTCGGACGAAGATTGCCATCTGCTACAGCAGGATCTTGACAAATTCTACTCTTGGTGTAACATTAATGCCCTTACCATTAATATTAATAAATGCAGTTACATGTCATTTTCTAGGAAGCAAACTCTAATTGAATCTTATTATAATATCAACGGTTCTATTATTGAACATGTCTGTGAAACAAAAGACCTGGGTATCATTCTCGATAATAAATTAACTTTTAATGCTCATATAGATCGAATTATTTCTAAAGCTTTTTCCATGTTAGGTTTCATTAAGCGTAACTCACAGCAATTTTCTGATCCTTATACATTCAAAAATTTATATATTGCACTTGTTCGTCCTCACCTCGAATATGCTTGTCCGATCTGGATGCCTTATTATGATAAGCATATTAAGAGAATAGAGTCTGTTCAAAAGAATATGATTAGGTTTTGCCTACGTAAATTCAACTGGCAACCTTATATTACTGGATATTTAGCTAAATGCCAACTTATTAAGCTTTCTACTCTTGAGGCTAGGCGAAATGCTGCATCCGTGATGTTTTCCTATGATATCTTATCTGGCAGAATAAAATGTCCATCTATTGTTCGCCTTTATAATATCTATGCTCCAGTGCGCGATTTCAGAAGCCAAAGATTTTTATATCTTCAAAGTCATAGAACGAACTATGGTTTTTTCGAACCTATAGCAAATTCTCAGCGCTTATTTAATAACAGTTTTTCAGTAATTGATTTCAACTACAGTAGATTCGTTTTTAGGAGAAAAATAATAACATTTTTTGATACATTATAATAATTCTTCTAATTTTAATTAATTATAATTTTATTCTACAAATTTATTAAAATTATTCTATATCATAATTTGCCTACCTTTATAATTACTATTGCTATTACTATTAATATTTATCTATACTACTTAAGTCTGAATTTTTCTTTTTTTTAACTTCTTTTCTTGAATTAATGTTATTTTTAACTTGAAATTGTTAATGCATCTTATTATTAATGTTATTTTATATTTGAAATTATTTTTATATTTACAATTTTTGTTTTCTATTTCTTGTTTTATTTTATTTTAGCTTTTAATATTTTATAAGCAAAATCTGTAAGGGACTACCCAGTAGATTGAAATAAATAAATAAATAATCAGGCTTCTCTGTATATTGAAGATCATGGCCTATTCTTTGAATTTCAGTCTGAATTCAGGAGGAACCACAGTCCATCAAAAACTACTCTACTTGAAATTGTTGACACTATATCTTGCGCAGTTGATAAAAAATATGCTATCATTCTGTTGGTATTGGATTTTTCTAAGGCTTTTGACTCTGTCGATCATCATCTATTATGTAGCAACCTATCACTGTATTTTGGATTTCATTCACCTGCTGTTAGCTTGATTAAAAACTATCTGTTTAGTTGCTCTCAATTTGTGTGTCTCAATTAATCTACTTCCTATCAGCTTCTATTCTGTGTATTTATCAATAATATTCCAGGCTGCTTAACTGAAGCTCATTGCCGTCTTTATGCTGATGATGTACAGATTTATATTAGTTGTCCCATTACTCAGCTTACAAATTATATAGCCAAATTGAATGTTTGCTAATCAACTCATGATAAATAATTTCCCACCTCTGATACTGACTAATAAAAATATTCCATTTGATGATCTTGCTAAAAATTTGAGTGTTGTATTTCATAAAACATTATGTTGGTCCAATCACATTACTCTTGAATTGCAAACCGAGTGTATCCAATATTACGAAAGCTTTGAAAATTTTCTACTCTTATTCCATTGGGAACTGCGTGCAGATTAGTTAAGTCTCTCATCTTGTCATACTTTTTGTATTTGGATGTAGTTTACTCTTCGATGAGTGCTAACGATGTAGCTAAACTTAATATTATTTTCAATTCATGTACCAGGTATGTCACAAATCGTCGCAAATATGATAGGATCTCCGATGTCTCTAAGTCAAGTGGAATTCTCTTTCCATTGCTATAAGGCGTGCTCCAACGCATCGATTATCTAGTAGACCATATGCTTCTAGTATTTTAAGAGTTTATAGATATTGAAACCATCTAAAATTTGTTTTGACATGTTGAATTTCATCTCTCATAGTTAAGTATTTAGCATTTTATTTTAGTTGTACTTTTATTATAATTTGTAAATTTAGTTTGTTTTACTTTTATTTTTCAATTTTATTAGTTTTAGTATTGTTGTTATATTCTATACACTTATTTAGATTATACAAAATGTTGAGACTAATCGTTTCATTGTATATCGAACACATACAGTATAAATAAATAAATAAATAAATTGCCAGTACACCAAAATGTGCCGCATAAATTGCTAAATTTAATTTCTTCTTAATCTTATACCGGCCCGAGACATCCAATTTGCAACTACAAAAGTTTGTTTTGTATTTAAATCATGTTAACACATAATATGGGTAAATGCAAAAAAATAAATTATAGCCAATTTTGCATTTTAGAGGTCACGATTGTTCAGATCGTTCTTTAATGATCAAATATGTTACCTTGATAATGACATTATCTGTAAATAATAGCCTCATCATTCTATCTTCTCTCATTCCATTATAAATCGATCATAATGATTTGCATTTTTTTTATTTTTATTTCATTTTCTTCAGTATTGATCCATGGATCGCGATTGGTCTCTAGACAGACGTTTGTAAATTAATGTTTATATAAAAAAAAATATACATATATAAAAATTTATAAAATTTACCCGTAATTTAAAAAATTCAGTGCCTACTTAAAAAAGAATATTTAAAATTCTTAAGAGAAAACTGAAGTTCATAAATAAAATAAAAAAAATAAGCTTTTATTGTAAACCTAAAAACCTAAAAATAGAATAGAATAAAAGAAAATTTTATCAAAACAAACAAAAAAATGTTTTTTCTTCCTTTATTTTATTGGCTAAACATCAAAAATTGTAAAATTTATTTTCATTGTATATATATAATATATATATATATATATATACATGCATGTATATATAATACATTTATTTATACAAATATTTAATATTTTCTTGTTTGTATTTTGATTTTCACATTCATTATGTGTATTGTATATATGTATGTATATATATAAGAAAAAATAAATAATAAGATTGTTTTTTGTTTGATTTTTGGTGCTACAATGTTATTTGGACATTTATATATATATAAGAAAATTTTTTTTTTTAATTTGTTTTATGTTTTTTCTTTAACATATTTTTTTCAAAGACATATTTTCATTTTCCCTAAATTTTTGCATTTTTTTTTTAAACTTTTTAATTTGGCTATAGATTTTACAATTATATCCATTTTTTTTAATATTAAAAAAAAAAATTTAAAATAACAAAAAAATACAAAATATATAATTTAGTAAATTATTTATTTACATAAAAAAAAAAATTGAAAAAAATTAAAAGGAGGTATATAGTTAGTTCATGTACATTTCAAAAAATACATTTATATAAAAATATTATAAAAATTATTATTAAAAAAATTGTTTATTTTTAGTTATCAGTTTAATTTTAAAAGACACTATGTTTCCAATTGTTTCTTTAAATGTTTTGTTTTGTTTTTTTTTTCACTATTATTATTATTATTATTCTTATTTTTTATTATATTATTTAATTAAAATATATAAATTTTACAACAATAAACAAGTTGATTTATTCAATATAAAGAGTAGGTATATATATGTAATTTAATAATAATAATACCAATAAAATTTGCATACTAAATTAAATTTGTAATTGCTCTAACAATACATTAATCTACATTTATATATTATAGTAAGTTATAATTATAATCAGGGTTCCGAATGGTATCAAAAATCGAACCCAAAATGTGATTAAATAATAATTTTTTGTTTTATCTTTGTCAAACTTGAATTGAATAATCCTACGTAGTATATAGTAATTATTTTTGTGATATTGTCAATTCTGTAATGATTAAAATGAATCATATTGTAAAGAATTACATTTTGAGATTACCTGGTATAAATTATTATAATTTTTTATTATTATACATGTCTTTCCAACTGTGATTTATAAATCTAATATGAAAGTCACAGCTGGAAAAACATGTGAATGATGTCGAAACTCTCTAAAAATTAAAAAATACTTAATAAATTAAAAAAACTATATAAATATGTTATGGAAATAAACGTTATTATTATCACCCATATTCTCTTAGACCCATCGTTGACGAGAAGAAAAAATTCATCTCGTCTTTTTTCCCTGAATATGCCTTTCTGTTAGACACTGTAAGCGGCACGATAGAACATTTTATTTGTTGGTAGTACTGATCATTTTTTACTTTCAACCAAAATTATTGGTATATATAAACAAAATATGGTTTATAAAATTTTTGTAAAGTATTAGTGGGGTTTAGTTTTAAAATATTTTTTAAATGAAAAATAAATATAAATATATTTATGTTTTAAATATTTTTTAGTTTAGTACATTACATAAACAGTAGTAAAACAGTAATAGTAAAGATGGTTTTTTTTTTTCAAAACAAAAACACAATTTTAATAATAATGAAAAATTGTTTATTAATCTTTACTTAACTATTTTATCTATTCAATTTATTTATTTAGTTCAATTTTTTGATAAAAAAAACACAAAATACTTTGACGAGATACTCTATCGCTTACAATTTTTGACGAGATAAAAAATGGCTATCTCGTCTCGTCAAAGGTCTAACAGAATACAAAACTATCTCGTCAGAGATATTCTCACGCGATCTCCCGAGATGAGTCTAACAGAATATGGGTGTATATAATTTCAATATTTTTAATTTTTTTTTTTTAAATCGATTCATTGGTTTCGATTCCAATAGTCTTCTCACTGGCATTTTTTGTGACAAATTTTTTCTTTATTGAGCCTAAAGTCCAATGAAAACGACCTGACTTTGCATGTCGACAAAATATATCAAATATTTTGAACAAATGTGTTTAAATGGCATCATAACAAGTAGTACGACACGACAATGTCGGTGACTAAAATTTGATCAAAATTTAAAATGTGACATTTCATTTTGACAGTTATAAATCATTAAATTAAAAATGTTTTTCTTTTTGTTTTTGAATTGTTGTTTGAAAATGAAAATGAAAATCTCGCATTAATTGGACTTACTATGCGACATTCTATGTCGACAATTTAGGACGAATTTCTACACAAAATATAGTCTACTATCAATACATCTATTCCAGCTATAAATTTTTCAAATAATTTTGCTTTATAGTACAAATTGTTAACGCGTATAGAAAATAAATTAAAACCACACTAAATTTATAAGTTATAATATTAGAAAATTTTTTAAATTGATGATTTTTTATTATGAACGATAAATTTTTAATGAGTGATTTTATTTATTTCCTAAAAATGGTATGCTACTGGTCGTAACTCAGATAGAATTACTAATTCTAGAATTTTCGTGCGTAAAGTACGGTACTGCAATTTTGACTACATACTTAATTGTGTCTAATATTTTTCAAGTAAATATATTTATTTATCAAATAACTGGCATGTCAACTGATTGTGATGTGCTCTTAGCTCTTCTGTGGCAGCACAGGACTTAACATTTTTGAATTGGTAGATATTAACAAAACAGATGATAATTTCAATATTCCGCTTAGAGTCGTCGTTTACTACACCTATCGTTTAACAATATAAATTAATTTATTCTATGCTCATAACTATTATATTATAGAGAGATACTAGTGGTTTTCATAAACAGATAATTTTTTTATAATTGGCTATATTGTCTAGTATTCTGTTCATAAACAAAATGTTACAAATGAAGTTTGTTCATAAACATTTCTAGCTTAACAGCAAATCTGCAAAATTATAGTATAGAGCATGACCAAGTTGTATTGCTGTTTTTATTTACAACACAAAACTCTATATAATTTTAACAACTCTGCCAAAAAAAAAAAATTCTGCAGTATTTTATTTTTGCAGTATGTGCTTATGAAAAGCCCTGCTGTATTATGTTACTGTATCTTTATAATCATAATTATTTATTATAGGATCATGGTAATTTTGTTTAATAAAAATTTATTTAAAAATTTAATTTTGCAATTCAAAACTTTCTCTTTCTACTTCTTATTTTTCTTAAAATTACACAAATCCGACTAAATATACTATATATACTATTAGACTTATATACTAAGTATTTAGTTATAGTGCGAAACTCTGATTATAATTATTATTAAAAAATTAAGAAGCAACAATTTTACAAAGGATTTTTTTTTATTATTATTATTTAAAAAGGCAAGACTTTTGGTCTTGAAACGTGTCCCTTATGATACAATTCTTATAAATATAATTTCTAAAATATCTTAAAAATAATATGAGTATTAAGCTTTAAATAAAATTCCTAGCTCGCATATCATTAATTACATATATATTAAAATATCAATGTTTTTCTATAAATTTTTGGTTGTAATCAAATATAACTGTTCTAAAATTCCAAGATCTTAATTTTCATTTATTTAAGAATACTTGAGAGTTTCTGATCGAGAATTTCGAAAAATACCTAATATAATAAAACGTAACAATCCTGCTGCCACTGCGCCGTAGCAACCATTGTTGCTACAATAAAATCAAATAAAAACCAAATAAAAAAAAAAACGTTAATAAAATTTTTTGCTTTTCTGCTGCGTTTGTTTATGTACCCTACCTCATTACCAAAAAATAAAAAAAAAACGTAAACAAAAATTGTTTTCTCTCAGCTGCGTTATAATCGTATATGTCTTTAGTGTGTGCGCATAAGGAAAAGATGTGACTAAAGTACATATACGATTTTTTATTGTATGTATTGTATCTGTATATTGATACAAACTGTATAAACCAAATATTTTCATTTTATTTTTACTTCATGATTCATATAAATAAGTTGATATTTTAAATAATGTATGTGATATATTTTATTCCTTTTAAGTTTTCAGTCTATGAATTGTAAACTATGGTACATGTATATTAATAAGTATATGCATATAGTTGTTATTTTATTTATTGCGTATATACTCAATCGTCAGGATGCTCCATTGTTCAGATTATATTTTTAAATATATAATCGCCTCAGTCTAATAATACATACGTCAACTTAACAAAATTAAATGATAAATTTGAAAACGAATATATCGTAACCTTATCGATAAGATTTTCGGAAAAACCAAATTGCTTAGCTAACGCTAACGATGTTTATTTTTCTTGATATTTCCAAAAGAATCAAAATAATCAAAATAGCAAAAGCACGTTGCTTATCAGGAATGACATTTGGTAAGGTGATAGTGACAAACAAAATAATCACAAATTCATTTTTCGTATTTTGTAAGGTTTTTGTTAAATTGAGATTGACAACAAATTCGTTGTTATCAGCATACAAAATAATTATTTGTTCTCTTCTTACACGTCTATAATTTGATATATTTGTCAACAATGCCTCGCTATACCACTAGCCCGACCTCTGAGAGAGCAACTTTAAAAATGGGACGTAATTTTCATATAAATGTTGTCTTTTGTATACAAGTCTAATTTTCTATATGAATAACCTGTTATTATGATTAGTAAAATTCTAATGATATCTAAATTAGTAAAATTCACAATAATCACAAAAACACTTTCATTAATACTTAATTTTCAATTTTAAAAAAAAAAATCTTATTATCCGACATGGAACCTACTTCTACACGATAATGAACATCGAAAATATAGTAATAGATACACTGGTATTTGAATAGATATACTGCTGGATACAGTAAAATTTTTAAGACGAAATTAAAATCGCATGTAAATTGTTATTATTTTTTATATCTGAACAAAGCTTTTGATGGTGTTTGTATTAAATTTTTGGTAGTAAATTTTATAGAATATTCTTGTTTGTGTTAGTTGTGTTTTTATTAAATTTTATTTGTATAAAAAGAAATTTGTACACAAAACAAAAACAAAATTTAAAACGAAATTGCAATTCGTTAAAGTCTGGAAAATTTTCCGTGTGCCTAGGCTAGAAAGAATAGAGGCATTGTTGTCATAAAATTAATTGTATTTTTATTTTTAATAATTATATGTATTAATTGAATTCTAATATAAATTTTTAGTTAATGCTTAACGTTGCTAGTTTTTAAAATGATCACCTTACAAAATACCGAAAGTTTTCAGCAATATTTCTGATCGCTTTTATTTTTAATTATCAGCTTGCGAAATTCCAATCCAGGTTATTTAAAAATTCAAAAATAGATTGTCCCTATACCTATACTGATTTACAAATAATTGTATCGAAAACTTATTCAGATTCCAGACACAAACGAAAATTATGAATCAGCATTCCAATTGCAAAGATGTGGTTCATATGACGAGCTGAAAACCCAGTCGTATAATAGAGATGAATTTTTGCTCGTTGTCTAGAGAAATCGAGTTAACTGGGAAATTGACTAATAATATAAAATCTGTTGAAAAATTTTTTTATTAATCATTTTATAAAACTAATCAATCTCTATTTACAAAATTAAACGAATTTAACTATATTCAGAATTTTTAAAAATTGTAGGAACCATCGAAGAAAACGGTTGAATGATACACGACTGTTGATGTGTTGGATTGCATATATATTTTGAAATCTTACTTTCTAAACGCAGTAAATTAAATGTATACTAAAATGTTGTATGTATGTATGATGTATGCTATACATATTAACGTATGAATTAAATCAATGTCTATTTTTTTTAAATATTTTAAAATTCTAGAAATTCTCAGCCGTAATCTCATGAAAATTTTGATTTCTTTAGTTTCGAGATTTAAAAAACCTCGAGAAAACATAAACTCTATAAATACTCATATTACTTTTCTATAATATTATTTAAAATATTTTGTAAGCCAGAATTATTAATATCAAATTATTTTTTTATTTTGAAATATTTTACTTAAATATTTTATCAGATTTTACTTCAATCAATGGATACACATTTGTTACCACTCAGCAAAATAAAATCATCTATGGTTGTATATATTTATGTACAAATTGTAACATAAAGGACATTATTTTTTTTTCTAATTTATTATTTAAAAGATAAAATTAATTCCATTTATTAAAATATAACAAATACATAAAAAAATGTTAAGGTTTATAATATCTAAAAATTAACAAAAAAAAAAAAAAAATACATAATCACAATATAATATCAGAAGAACATAATTACGAGTATGATAATTTCCATAAAAATATATTCATTTCAGTTTACATAACAATACTATTCAAAATTTCAATTTGCTACTGCAAATACAGAAGGAAATTTTTTTTAACCATTTTTAATCGATTCTAAAACCAACACTCATGAAAATCTTATTATTACAATAATTGAATTAGCATTACAAATATGTAATATAAAATAAAGTAATTACCATTAAGATAATGCCTTATTTTATTGAATTATACTTTTCAAACTTTTTGTTAACATTACTTTACATTACTTTGCATTGTTTATATCATTGCATTACTTTAACAATAATCGATTCTAAAACCAACACTGATAGAAATCAAATATAATCAAAGCAAATATTTAAAAAAATATTATGATTACAATAGCATTACAAAAAGTACAATGTAAAATAAAGTAATTACCATTGGAATTACTTTTAATATTACTTCAACATTACGATAAAAATAATGCATTATTTTATTGAATTATTTTTCAATTACAAAAGACTTTGTAATCATTACGTTATATTATTTTGCATTACTTTAACAATAATCGATTCTAAAACCAATTCTTATAGAAATTAAATGTAATCAAAACTAACAAAAAAAATATTATCATTACAGTTTTATACAAAAATGTAATTACCATTAGCATTTGACTTTGACCATTACCATTCAACATAACAATACAAATAATGCATTATTTTATTGAATTATTTTTGCATTACAAAAATATTTGCAATCATTACTTTGTATTAGTTTTGCATTACTTATTTGCATTATTCTATATTACTTTACACAATCTTAATATATCAAACTATGTACTAACACAGAAGGACTGAAAACTATTGTTTACTGAAAATATTAACGGTATACGAAAAAAAAATTGTTAGATGATTAAGCTTCAAATGGTAAAATTGTTAAAAGTAATGGTAATTGATTTATTTTGTATTATTTGTTATGACAGTAAAATTTCGGTAATGTGATACAAAAATAATGTATTATATCCAACTTTAAATGTAATTTCGTTTTCAATTTTAAAACTTCAAATTAAATATTTTTAAATTTCAAATTTATTTTTACACAAAGACGTAATTAAATGTATATCTTGCGTGTAAGTAATAATTATAAAATTATAAAATATTATTAATTTTACAACTTTTATACAGCTCTGTTGTTGGTTGTTGAACAATTAAAAAAAATGTGAACTTTAAGCTTTACAATTCTTATGTTTTTCATTATTTACTTCCGTTTGCCACTGAGGTTAAAAATGTTTTTATTTTAGAAATTTTAGAATAATCTATGAACATTTTAATTTAAACTTAATTTTGGAATTTAGAACAAAATTCGGAACATATTTTAATTTATCATAATAACTAATTTATCATAATTTAGCGCATATTTAGTTTTTTCTCTTATTACGAAAATTATATTTTTTAATTTATTTTTTAAAATTTGTTATATTTATTACATACACTGTAAATATTTATTTAAATAATTTATTTCAAAATTAACTATGTATTATATAATAATTTATAAAATATATGTAATTTATAAAATGAATATAAAATAATTTTATTTGAAAATCGTTAATTTTTTTAAATTAGCAGAACAGTTGGATTAAAACAGTTGTATTAGATTGAATATGCACATTGCACATGTTTATGACAGTCGATTGCAAATATGAACTGTGCGCAATTAAATGTTAAAAAACAAATAAACAAAAAGTGTCTACTTGTTGCAAAATTGTTCAATGTACCAATGATATAGAACAAAAATTAGTATTATTACATAACTACATATAGGTGTATTGTGCTGCATGACGAGTTTTAAATTATCTCATTGACTAGAGAAACAGTAAAGTGTATTACGGCATCTCAAGAAGAAAAAACTGATCTAAGAAAAGTCCTTATGGTAAGCGATGTACCTAATTCGAAATAATAAAAGCATAGTCAATAGGACGAAATTTCCATCGATTCCCTGACTCTTCTCACTTAAAGCTAAAAGAATTCCTTCTGGCAAGGAATGTTGAAATAATTTGAGCTCTACAACATAGTCAATCATGATAGAACTATAGCTAGGAGATAACTACAATAGAGGTTTAACTTTATTTGCAAAACTAATCATCATCAAATTATAGTCTTACGAACAGATATTCCAAATGGTAAAAAAAAAATGTACTCAGACATCTTGTCAGGACCATTAAAAAAAACAATTACATGTTTGAACATATTCCATTGTTACCTACATTTTTACCTATACTTACACAACAGGAAATAAAAATAATTTAAATTATTTAATTCGTTATTCGCCTACTCCTAATAGTCGTCCTAATTGAAATAATTGAAAATTTCCTTTATTTCCGAAATTAATAAATCTATATTCCACCACCCAGAATTTTGTTTAACACAATGATTAGATTAGAAATGTATTAAATATTTTTTTGAACTTGAGCAAATTATTTCAGGATAACTTATAATATACTTATTATTTAATTTCAAAGAATTGGGGTAATCCAAGTGACACTAAACAATTAGAAAACAAAGCATTTAGAAAAATATTTGGAATAGTCGTTGTTACTGAACCATTTTATGTGAAAATATTTTAGAATAAAAATATAAAAACCATTTCTAGCGTATTAACTAAAATAGACGAATATTGTTTTTATTATATTAATAAACCATATATTATAAGCTACACAATTAAACAAAACAAGGATAGACACATGAATAATTGTTTAAACTCTGTCGTATATTTTCATATATATTTACTCAATACGTTCACACCGATAAAAATCTCTTTCTCGAAAGCTTGAGGCTACTCGAACTCGAAGTCTTCCGATTTATATCCGAATAATGTTGTTGTATACCATTATAATAGTATTAACATGCTCAATATAGTTTCGTTGAGTTAATTTTCATTAAACTCTTCCGAAAAATTTAGAAAAATCAACATTTTTGGCCGATTGTTACAATCATATCCGCAAAAAAAAAAATCAAAACTATAAAAAAGATTTTGTGCTTTAGAACGTTCAGTGACATTTGAGCCATTCTGTATAATCGATTTTTTAAATATAACTAACTATACATAAATATGTATACAAAAAATATTTATAACAAGCAAAAAAAAAATTATTGTTATTTATATTATCATACTATTGATTATGTTATTAATGTGAGTGTGTGTATATACAGGGTTCCATAGATTATATTTTCACCTTTTAGTTAGAAATTGTGTTGAGAAATGTTTAGTTAAGAAAAAAATATATAATTTATAGAATTACTAGCAAAGTTACCCGACGTTATCCGGGTCGACCACAAAATGTATCGAATTTATTTCAATGAAGTTTGATTTATGAATCGAATTGAAAAAAATTGGGTTACCAAAAATATTCTAATATTTATATACTTTACTTATATTAAAATTATTTCTTTGTAAACAATATTTCGGTGGTCTTTTCTGATAGAGTATAAGCAAATACGTTCCTTGCTGTTGAGGTATTCTTGAAATAAAGATATGTTCACCTTATCGACAATCAATTGGAATTTGTACTTAAATGAAATGAGGATGCCTAGTTCTTATTCTTAATCTAGTACCGTAGTTTTGGCTTCTTCAAGTTTCGTAGAAGCATACTTGAAGCTACTATTTTTAATTCCAATTGATGTGGAGGAACAACTTCATTTTCATCGATAACTGTATCTATTGATTATTAGAACGAATCGTCACATTTTTGTGGCCACTTCCATAGTCATGTAAAAAATTTATACTGATTCCTAAATTCGAAAATACTTTTTCAGGACAATACATATTTGTTTATTTTTCATCGGGTACCTATGAATAAATTTTCAAGTCTGTAACACAATTTTTTTTTTGAAACATTTCTGATAGAGTATGTAAGTGTAAATTTTTATGCCTGGAACACTATTGGTTTTTGAAATATTCCTGAGACGTACGTGCTAGGAGTTGTACGGCAGCAACCCGAACCAGTTCATATTTTCGAAATCGGTAACAGTCGTATTTCTTTATTTATGAAAGAGAATCTAAATGTAAATTTTCATACCTGTTACACACATGGTTTTTAAAATATTCCGAGCCTTGCTAGGAGTAGTACGGCAGCAACCCGAACCTGTCATCTGATGGCTTTGTAAAGTATCGCGTCCGGTAGCTTATTTGACCATGAATAACTGTGCCAAATTTCAGAACTCTATTTTTAAAACTGTGGGCGTGTATAGCGAACAAACAAACAAACTTTCCCTTTTATAAGTATAGATTATAGATAGATTATGATGTAGGCTCTATATAGGCTAAATAAAAACTGAAAATTTTAGATTTGTTTCACTAATTCAATTTCGGTTATTACACCATCATCAGAAGACTGTCTACTACAAATTTAGTCTTCTGATAATGGTGTAATAACCGAAATTGATCAATATAATAGATTAAATTATAGTGAAACATTCGAGTTTTTAATTTTTATTTTTAAAACACGAAAAATTCAAATAAAACAATTGTAACAATTTTAGCCAGGCAATGTAGATTTAAGCTTAACTCACTTCTATTAAAGTATACTTTTTTGTAATATGCTTGTGTTAAGGTATAATAAAATGAAATGATACGAAATAAAAAATCTCCTCTTCATTTTTGATTCAACCAACTGAAATAAAAAAAATAAATAAAAAATAAACAGCCAATAGAAGTCTTATTAAATTATATTATTTTGCAAGGACCTTTAAAATCAATATTGCACATTCATTTGAATTTCTCACCTCAATGAATCGAATTACAAATACTAGAAATTATAAATATGGTACCACAAATTTAAAAATGCAAATAAAAAACAAAGAAAAAAAAAACCGTTTATTATCATAAACAATTTAATTTAACCTTAAATTCATTTTCAACTTAAATATTTCAAATTATTAGTAATAATTCTTTTAATAAAGTGAAATAAGAGAAACAAAATAAAAAAAAAATAAATAAAATTAACCCTAAAAAAAATATTAACATTTTTGTAAATTTTAAATTAAATTTTGTACTTAAAAACAATCAACTGATGATTCTATAAATAAAAAAAAAAAAAAAAAATATGTTATGAGCCGTAAAGAGCTTTTAGTATTTACTATAATTGGAAAATAAGTTATTTACTTAATTGAAATAAATCACATAAATCACCCCTTCCTTTACCCCATTTTTTGGCGTAAAATCTACAAGTACAAAAATATATACATTAAATAGGTATGTATATATATATATATATATATTTAGTTACATATATGATGTAAAAACAATAACAATAAGAAAATATAATGTAAGCTACCTTAATAAGGTGAAATTTATTTCGTGCTATCATCCTACATAATACAATATAAGTGAGTCATTCATTTTTTATTATAAAAATATTTATATTTAAATAAAATTTTCTATTTATTTTTACAATTGAGAAATTCTATAACTCATCATCCTGCCTGCTTCTACTCTCCATTTCAATTTATTATAATTATACATTAGTTTAATGCGAATGTACCTATCTATTTTAAGTATTGAAATTAGAAACTGCATTCAAATATTTATCAACATTGTATTTTTTAATAATTTTTTTATTTTTATTACAATTAGCTTGTATACTTACTAGACTATTCAGTATTTTGAAATTAAAAACTCTTGTTTAAAAAAAAATTCTAAACCCGTTAAATTAATTTAAGGGGTTTGCAAAAAATTTGTTTTTACTTTTATTTTGAAATTTGATGATTGATGAGTTTAAATGGAAAATGTTACATATAAAATGTAATGGTATAAAGCCGGTCGGTCTGTGCTCTGTGTTGTGTTCTACTTTTTTTCATGTACAAAAGCTAAATAATTATAGAATAATTTGAAACTGAAAAAATATTTGTTTTTATTTAACAAAACTAGTAGATAATTTGAGAAAAAAAAATTCATAACTAAAATGTATTTTTTATTTTTCACAGTAAAGTAACGGTTTACAAAACAGAATTTAATCGAGCTACATAGTTATTTTCATTTATAAAGTATGCTCTCAGACAAAGTTGTATGTCAATAGTTCTCTTTATTACCACAGTCCCAATAGATTTTCGTTTGCTTTATAACGTTACTCTAGATAATTTTAGGTTACAAATATTTCACTATATTCAAGAAAATTGGAAATTTTAACAGTAACAATATAAGTTGCCACTCTCATAAAATCGCTTTTCCTAAAACTATAATCAGTGTCACGATGTTGAGAATCAACTCAATTTAATTTAATCTTATAACTATGCTCCGTTTTCTTGCCAATGGTATAGAAAGTATAAATGTTTATCGAAACTAAGTCAGTTATTATATTTTTACAATAAATTATAGTATTAAATATTTAGAATATTCTAGAATGATGGAGCTTTCTAGAATAACGAACTTTTCCAGAATAATATTATCATCTCTAGAACATAATAGATTTCTAGATTATCAATACATATACCATATAATGGAGACCATCACTATAGCAACATTTGCAAATGACACTGCAATAATAATGGATGCATCAAATCAAAATCATGAATCAAAAGATGCTATAACTAAGCTGTAAAGCCCTAATAAGGAAATATCTGGCTTTTAAAGTTAAATGAGGTGAAATCTTTACATGTAAACTTTAGCAACAAGAACATAGAAATACCTGTTACAGTAAAAGTAAATGAAGTCGTCATACCATACAACACCTAAGTATGACACTAGATACCAAATTTTATTGGAAAGAACACGTTACGAAAAAGAAAAACGAGCTTGATTACAAATACAGAGATATACTTTGGCTGAACGATTGGAAATCGAAATTATCGATTTACAAAGTTTTCTGTATACAATCAAATATTGCAGCTAGTCTGAGCTTACCGTATCCAATTATGGGATTGTGCTAAGTAACTGCATATTCAAGGTATCCAAACATTGAAGTACAAATAAAGTACTTATTGTGTAAGATATGCTCATACCTATGCCAGGTATGCTCGCAATAATGATATTCGTAGAGATCTAAAAATTCCTTACACGGCAGCCGAAATCAAAAAATGTGCTGCCTATTATAAGATTCTGCTTTTTCAACATGTCACTATTGAAGCTATAAGTTTTATTTGATAATCGAAACTTTGTTAGGCTGCTCAAATGGACGAAACTATTCGAACTGTTGAGCTACAATGTTCCTACAAAAAACTTTGTATAGATTTTTGTTGAAATATATCTAAGTATATATATAAAAAGAAATCAATGTATGTGTGTTCGTCCTTTATTCCTATATATACATTTTTGTAAATATCAGGCAGGTTGGGGATGCTATAGGTATGGGTACAGCTAGTAAATTATAAAAATAAGATTTACAGAAAAATTACTGGTTAGTAACAAGTGTTTGACTAATTTTAAGTTTGAATTGAAAATTAGTTTGGAGCTGTTAGTGGGTTAGAATCGCACAGCATTCTAAAGGCTACCAACCTCGTAAAAGCGAGCCTCTCTATCTCTTTTGATGATTTTCTTCAAACTCGGCAAAAAAATTATATTGTAACTATAGCCTGCAAAATTTTAAAAATTAAGTAAAGATAATAAGTAAAGATCGAACTTCTTCTTGGTGTGAGAAATAAAGAATAAGTTAAATTACAATAATTGAACACACAACAATATGTTAATCTAATATGTGACTATACTTAGCACCTGTATTACACTTAAAAAATTGTAAAAAAAAGTTGATGAGCATACGAGCATATTATAAACATATTTTTTAAAAAGTAACAACACGTAGTATGGTTATGCCGTCAACCGAAAATCCGCAATATATAATAACTGAATGCCTCAATGGTTCTCAGAGTGTCGGACGTTAATTCTATTTTAATTTCAGTTAAAAGTTTTTGATATGTGATATTCTTTTTAAAAATATCTACTACATGTTATGAAATTTTAAAAAATCGAAATACAACACGTAGTTATAGCATTTTTTTTTTTTTTTAATTATACCCTCAATCTATTGTATTGATTGTACAGTTACACTTTTCATATTCTCATGATATTTATGCGATTTTTTAATTCTAAAAATTTTTATTTAAAGATTTTAAATAGTTTTTGCTTTTAATTTGAGAATTTACATTGGTTTTCTGTTATAGTATTTTGAAATTGCAGAAAAAAAAACACAAATAATAAAATTTATCAATGAAATTTTTTTTGCTTCATAAATCAAGAGATATATATTTCTTTTCTCTTGAATTTTTTCTTAAACTTTTTTTAAATAACCAAATTAAAATATAAAAATAAAATTCGTTATTATTATAACGTTTTGCATTTGAATTAAAAATAAATAAAATGGTCATGATGGCATGATTTTTCAAAAAACAATGTGGTCATAACAATTTATTTATTTTGAATTCAAGAATACAACACCGTTCATGATCTTGATGTAGTTTTTACAACAAAACAATAATAGACAACCCTGAGTAGATACCGTTATGAAAATATAATTTTCCATGTACGAGAGTAAAAGTGAAAAATAATGTTTTCACAAATTTTTGTAATTCAAAATCGGAAAAACATTTTCAACATATTTATGAGAGAAACATGAGTTATCCACCCTTGATTTTAAAAAAAATGTTGCCAACCCCTGATTAAATTAATCTATATCAAGCATCAACCAACCTTTATATTTATTTAAGCACTTTGAACTTACTGTTTAAAATCTAAGTCCCTGAAAATATGATTTATTTATATTAGTTCTCTCGTTGTTGTTGTTGTTATTGTTGCTTTTTTTCTTGTTTGATAAAAATTTATGCAAATACAAACTAAGTTTTTGGTTAAAAAAAAAACGATTTTTTTGTTTTAAATTTTTGATTTTTATGTACCGCAGAAAAAATTTTTTTACGACAAACTAAAAAAATAACAATAAAACACAACAATCAACCCCAGTGTTATTTAAAATGTGAAGAAATGGAAAAATTATTTAACAATTTTGAATTGATTTAAAAACAAAAAAAAAGTTTAATAAACCGGTTTCTAAACAAAGCTCTAAAAATTGATATAATGATGTGGATAGCGATTTATAACGTAAGTTAAGCAATTAAGCGTTCAATAAAATGAAAGTAAAAAATAAGACAAAAAATGCGAAATAGTAAATAAAAAACATCTTTTTGACCTTAGCAATTTTAGATTTAGGAAAGAAATTTAAATGAACATAAATAATGATAAAAAATAAAATAAAATGTTTTTCCATGGCGTCGTGAGTGTAAAAAAGTTTAAAAAGCAATAAAAAAAAATGGAATAAACACTGAACCATCGACTGAAAAAAAATAATTTTATTCTAGATAATTTATTTGAAAGTCTGAGAGTGATAATCGCTATTTGACCGTCAAAATTTTTATTTTAGTATTTTGTCTTTAGAAATGCAATTTGGGAGTAATTCCCACATAAAATCTCGTTATATCAAAAGTATCAAATTGTTTATCTGTGATAACTGATAATATTGTAAATTTAAAACAATGGATAGAATAATTATAACAGGTATCTTTATACTATTTAATTAACAGTTATTGTAATTACTAGTTTAATATTAAGAATATTAAGATCCATAATATTTAGGGAAAAGACAAGAAAATAATTTCAGCCCTTTGCACAGTCAACGTCAATTATTATTTCTCCTCATAAGTGCGAAAGAGAAAGAAGAATTTATTAACGGCAATTTGAAAATAATGTGAACACAAGGATTGACTGTGCAAATAGTTGAAATTACTTTCTTCCCTCTTCCCTTAAATGTTATGAATCTTAATATTAAACTAGTAATCAAAATAACTGTTAATTAATTCTATTCGTTGTTTTAAATTTACAATATTGTCACTTATCACAAACAATGAATGAATTTACACAGGGAATGAGCTTTATACATGAAATTTTGCTATCTTAAATTTTTAATGGTTTTCCACATAAATTTTTAGGTTCGAAATCACGAATGCCTGATTTATGTTGATTTAAACTAGTAGTTTCTTTTGTATACAATGAAGTTTTCTATAAATACAGTCACAAAACTGCTTTATTCAAAACACGATGATAACAAAACAAAACCATTTTTGATAATAAAATTTGTTTAAACTGTGCTAACTCAAACGAACAAAAACTTTCTAGAATAATAAATTGAAGGCTCATTATTGGGAAATTTTCAAAAACAATCATATTTCTTGAATGTTTATATCGAGAAATTACTGTATTGTACACGTATTATTAAAGTGTTCAAAATAAAGTGATGCACCTTTTTATATAAATTTTATAATAACAATTAATAGTAATCTACATAGTATATGTATATCTAAATAAATATAACATAATTCCAGATCCGGTTTGAAAAAATAAAACGTTTATTTTTTTTGTTTATTTTTGAAGCTTCATTTACTTACTACAATCACAAAATTAATTAAATTCTAATTAATTTAAAAAAAAAAATGTATATTCAAAAAAAAAAACAAGTTGTATATTTAATAACTAATTAAGTAAATATTTATGCACCTCTAAAATTTCTAAATGAGAATTTTTATTAGAAAACAATAGTCGTGATGTTCGCTTGTACGATTTGAAAGTACTTTAAGTTAATTAATTACTCATTATTAAAAAAAAAACCCTAGAAAATAGATACTTTTGTTGATCATTTTTATACCCGCAGGCTGGAATTCTTTATCAGTAGATTAGAAAAATAATTTTAAGCTTAACAAAAGTTAGGCAAATTTTAACTTAAAAAAGTTAAAAAATATTCTTTATTTGCTACAGATAAAATGGAAAAACCTAACTCTTTTAAAGTTTTTATAATGACTTAAGTTAGATATGACAAATTTATAAATTGCACAAAAGTCGTATATACCTATTTCAGAGTGATGCAATCAAGATAATTTATTATTTTGAGTTACATACTTACATAAGTATAAAATTATTCATCTATTAAATAAATTTAATGACTGAAATATGTACATATGTTATGTATGTATACGTATCTGGAATCAACTTCTTTGTTCTATCTATGTGATATTTTAAAATTTCCAATTTGAAATTATT
Organism: Argyra leucocephala; assembly: GCA_963942445.1. Classification (NCBI taxonomy): domain Eukaryota; kingdom Metazoa; phylum Arthropoda; class Insecta; order Diptera; family Dolichopodidae; genus Argyra; species Argyra leucocephala. The sequence continues at coordinate 112,814,797 of OZ012678.1, forward strand.
TTATAGAATCGATTTTTATTAAAATATTTTTGTTTTTAACTATCTAAAAGCTCTGCTAATTTATTAATTTAAAATTCAATTTGCATTGTTCAAAGATAAAACAAGATATATTATTATAACGTTAACTCATTTGAAATTTGCATACGAACGTTAAACGAGATTCATAATAATTTAAGTTCATTAGGAATTTGATGAAACGACAAAAAAATAAATTAAAAATAATTTAATTTATAAAATTTTTTTTTTTAACTTTAATAAAATATAAACCTGTTGTGTTGGTGAGTTATATTAAAAAATAAATTTGAGCTGTATATGAATCTGTTAACCAATACAAATTCGTTCGCTAGAGATTACAACTAAGACCTTTCAATATTTTTATTCGCTTATCAGATAACTTTGTATATTATTATTTGATACATAAAATCGTAAACTATTATTTTTTTAATTTTTAATTACTTTATGATATCAATCAAAATTTAAATGATTTTAATTTTTCCAATTTAATAAAAACAATTTTAAATTGATATGAATTTAAGCTTTGCTCAAACTAAACATTGGCTATTTGGTTGACCCCGGGTTCTTTTTAGTAAAATATATATAATAGATTATTAAAATTGTAAACAAAATAAATAAAAAAATAAATAAAAAAATAAATAAATTGAAAAAAAAAACTAAAAAAGCTTGAGATTTACAATAATAAACTTGAATAAAGCTTTCTAAAAATTCTAAGAAAATTTTTATTACTTATTTTAAAATATATTTTTAATTTCAATTATATATAATAAAAATTATATAACTAATATGTATATATATATAATTTTTCTCAATAATCATTGTTGTTACTATCTAGTATTAGACTAGGTTAAATTTCATCACCTTCAAATGGTTCAGTAGTTAACAACTTTAACAGTAGAGAATTGAAATGATCAGAAAAAGAAAAATATATTTTTGTTTATTATTTTCATGTGTATCTACTACTCTCTATGTATGCAAGCTCTAAAAAAGAAGAAGCTCAAGTTTTTGTCTATTTAATTCAATATAAAATAAAAGTAATAAAAAAATAAAAATATATAAAAAAAATTATATTAACAATCTTTTAATTTAATTCACTCATAACAATCACAAATTCGAGAACATTCAATATTTATCATACTCATAGTTAGTTATTTATAATTTTTAATGTTTTTTTTGTTTTTTATGTTACTTAAACTTTAATATACTTAATTAAAAAAATATGGGTACTCAATATTCATTTGAAATTTTACAGATTAATATACATATACTTAATGGTTAATCTTTTATAAATAGAGATTTGATCCTCCATCAAACAAATCATGAATACCTCTAATTAATTTTTTTTTAATTTGTTCATAAAACTTTTTTTTTTTATTTTTTGTTACTTATGACTAGTTTACATATTTTTATGTTTTACTATATAAATTTAATAAAATAGAAGCTACAAGGTTCCGTAATGCCAAATTTAAAAAAAAAACATGTATATATCCTTTTTGGTTCCGAAGAATGAATGTTATTTTCTGTACTTAATTAGTCTTTTCCTTTTAGAAGAGGAGTGATTTTAATTGCTGTGACAATGATTTACAAAACGTGTGAACAAAAAAAATTTTTTATTATGTTTTTTTTTAATTTTTTTTTTTATTTTTTGGCAAAACGAAAATTTTGTCCGAAATTAATGTTCACATCTTTATATATAACTATATTATTCCTTTTTTTTGTTTACTTGTTCTATCGATTTATTAATTATACAGTTACATATATGTTTGTAGGTATTATTATAGAAAATATTTTATTATTTTTAAGACATTAAAAGCTTACTGCATGTTATAAAAACTGCAAATGATAATGTTGACCAAAATGAAACAGGTGAATTATTAAGAGCTCCACTTTGTTTTATTTGAGCACTTTCTGCTATTGTAACTGCTGATGTCTTTTGTGTCATATTTTCTGTTGTTGATACTGATGGTTGACTATTTGTAACTTGTGTAGATTCTTGTTGTTGTTGTTGTGGTTGTTGATCAAGTGGAGCTAGTGGAGGGGTTGCAGCAGGTACTTCATAGCATGCAATTTGTTCTACTTGTGTTACTTTAGTTGGATCAGCTGGATCTGTTTGATTAACCATTATTGGATAACATGCAATACTACCAGGTGGTGGACCTTGAGCATTTGTATCATTTGACATTGCAGGTGGATTCATTGCCGGATCAGTCATTGATGCCATAGCTGCTCCCGCTGCAACTGGTGCTGCAACATTTGGTTGATTATTTACTTCTTGAGTTGAACCTGGTTGGAATGGTGCCAATGGTGTTGGTGGATCTTGTGGAGAAACTGCTGCTGGTACACCTGGAGCAGCTGCTGCTGGAGCTGCTGCATTACCATTATTATCAATAATAGTTGTACCAGCACCATTTGTAGTTGTTACTGAACCTGGTGGTCCATTATTTATTATAATAATTCTATCACTATCACTGGCTGGTGCACTTTGTGCTACTCCACTTGATGAATGTACTACTTCACGACTATGTGTTGGTGTTAAAACATGTCCTAATATAGCACCACCAATAGCTCCAGCAACCAAACCTGTTCCAAGACCTGGTCCTGATGATTTTTGTGGATAAAGTACAGCACCAGGTGGCAATTGATTAGGTGCATAATATGTTGGTGCACTATGTGGTACACCCATTGGAGGACCATATCCACCACCCCCATATCCACCTCCACCATATCCGCCACCACCATATGCTGGTGCATGATAATTTGGTTGACCTCCATGACCCATACCAGGTGGTCCAGAATACATAGTTGCACCGGCTGGTAGATGTCCAGGTTGATGGTATGTTGCTTGTCCGTATGATGGTGGAGGACCATTTTGTGCATAATTTTGTCTAGGATAACTTGATGATTGTAACGTACTGTGACCAGCTGGATTATTTGCACTGTAGGCTGGTGGAGCTTGATTTCTACTGATCGATGAAGGGTTATTTACTGCACTGTAAGCTGGTGGTGCTGAATTTTTATTCATATTTGATTGAGTATTCCAACCTGGTGCAGGTGCAGGTGCTGAATGAGTATTTCCATAAGATAATTTTGTGTTATCAGCATTTGCTGGTCTGCTAACTGGTCTACTTGTAGCAGCAGGTCGACTTGTAGCATAACTTTGTGTTCTTGTATTTGTATTTGAGTTTGTTCTTCTTGTGCTCCAACCACCTGAGCTTGAACTACTTTTACGGCTGCCACCACTTAGCGTTCTTTTACACTCAACGAAATTTTGAATGCATAGTGACACTATTAATAGAAGATAAAATATCTTCGTCATTTTTACAAAAATGTTCGTTTAGTTTATTATTCGTAATAACTTTCTTTTGTTTTTTTTTTTTTGCGAAAAAAAATTTAAAAGATTAAAAATTTTTTTTTTTTTTTCTTTCTTCTTACACAGAAAATATTGTTTCACGTTACACGATTTAAAATGAACTGCGCAAATATTCAACACTATACTAACTAAATTTAATAACAAGTTTGATATTTTATGAGAAATTGAGAATTATTTTTTAATAAAGCTAAAAAATGACATTTTACTAAATTGACGTCACTTTTTAAAAAATTTACATCAGAAATTTTGGAAATGTCAACGAGCCATGAACGAGTCGAAGTAGTTTACTGGGCAAAAATTATTAGCCGTTTTTGTATTTTTAACTGACTTATTATTCGATTTTTACTATAAAATATAAATAAGAATTAAATTGAGTTTAATTTCTCCTTTATCCACATTTAAATATATAATTTAACTAAAACATACTTAATAAAATGACAAAAAGAAAATAAAATATTTTAATTAAAGATTGTTTTACAAAATATTATTTCTTTTTTTTTTTAGTTTTCCCTTAATACAATGTACATCTATTGATGTGCAGATGTCGCTAGCTGATTAAAAATATATTAATAAAAATAACGGAATAAGGAAAGAAAGAACCACTTAAAATATAACGGTAAAAACTTAAAGGAAATTGATATTATGTGTACGATACGAATAAATATTAAAGACAACTCGGGAGTTAAAAATATTTTTTGTTAATTGTAATTAAATAAAGTTTTTAAACGTATTTATTTGTTATTTATTAAATTTAAAAATTATATTGGATCATTAAAATAATAAAAAAGAACGAATGCTTTTTAACAGAAAAAAATATTGCACAAGAATTTCTAAAAATTTATTTACCTACCAAATTATTACCGCCATTTTCGGATCGGCAATCTAATTTTTCCAGTTTTGAGTACAAAAAAATATATTAGAAAAGTACGTAATAGGTAAGTTTCAATTTTAAATTTGATATTTATTATATTTTTTTCTAAAGATTTTCATTTTAAGATTTTTTTAAGACCTTTTAGTTTTTTAATATTATTAATAACAAAAATATTTCTAATGCTACAAGAAGAAATTTTTAATATTACATATCTTCAAATTGCATCTTACATTCAGCAATTGAACAAATTCATTTTGTACTATGACAATATAATTTATGTTGATATAATTATCTCTATTGAATCTATGATTGGATCTATTTCAAATAAATTTAATTAATTATAATAATTACATTAATAATATTCTACGTAAAGTAGAAAAAAAGAAAATAAAAATTTATTTAAGAAAAAGATTTACTAAAAAACTTATTATAATATCTTTAATATAAAATCTCATAATATAACATACGATTAGGTATAAGGTATTATTCGAAAAACAATGGTGGAATTAAATCGGTTCGAAATAATTTTCAATGAAAACTTTCATTTAAATATTTTGATATAAGATGAATATCATTTACTAAACGTTTATTATTTTTCAATTTTTCGCCAAAAATGTAATTTAAATAACGAAAATTAAGATTTTGACTTATATTTTAATAATAATAGAAAAAACACTTGCTTATATTAAATTAAAAAAATTAAATTAAGTATTGTTAAAATATAAAAAAAATTAAAAATAATATAAATCAAAATTAAATAATATGTTTCATCAAGTGTTAACCAATAAATATAGCATAATTATAGTTGTAATAGAGTTATTTTAATATTTCAAAATTTGAAATAGAGTTTTCCACATTTAGTAACGAACTACACAGTATATACAGGTAATACGAGTTGTGGTGAATATTATTTGTTCGTCAAAGCTTTTAGTCGGTAATATACATATAGCGTAAAATATAGTTACACACTATACATGTGTAATATTAATATTTAAAATATTAATTTTCTATAAGTTGCAAAAGGGTACGGTTTTAATTTATTCTACTATGAAATTCTCATATAAGATTTAGAGATAAATATATGTACTTTTAAAATTCTTCCAGGCGATTATATTTCAAATTCTACGTGGATACAATCATATGAATTGTTTGTAAGATCTAAAGCTCTATTTCATTCAATAGTACAGATCATACATGTAATATTTCATAACACTCAGATGAAAGTATAAATTAGGAGTAAAAATGATGCAAAGAAAAAACAAAATCATAGAAATTGTTTGAGCAAAGACTGTTCAATAGTGCATGTATTTTGAGATAAATAATGAACCCAAATGATTTAAATATCTAATTCTTGTTGTTTTTGGTTTTTATAGTTCTTTGCGAAATATCGGAATAAATAAAAAGAAATCGCTTAAAATGGTGTATAGTTAAAATAAGAATTTAACTGTGATTAACTGTGAACTTTTACTATAATAGTCAGTGAGTTACAATTAATTTATATGCTTTTATATTAACTTGCCAGTTTCTATTTATTTATTTACTTAATTAGTTCGTTTATTTGCAGAAATTTGTTTGTACATACATAATTAATAATGTCAGAGTCTTCTTATACTTAAGTTAGAGTTTAGATCATAGTATCTTATCACCTACGATTCTTATTTTATTCTATTTTTATTTTGCATTACATTTATTGTTTTATGTACATATTATCTTCGAAATTGTTCTATGAACGAGTAATTTTTAATACAACATCTTACATATTCATTCTGTCATAATACCCGAGATATTTGAAGTTGGGTAGTTACTTACCGCTTTAATTTTTCCTATATATGTATATTATGTAATATACCAAAGTTAAAATTAAAAGATAGTCAGAAACAAAAATATATAGAGGTACAAAGATATTAGAAATTGCTAAATGAAGATTGAATATACTAAAGAGTGAAAACTTGAAAAGAAGATAATTCTGGAAGACTGATAGAATAGTAGAGTAAGAGTTACAGATGAGAAGATAGGTAATAAAGACGTAAAACAATGAAAAAATTACTACAGCAACCAATAGTTTAAGCAGTTGTTTTTTCCCTGTATTCTTTTCCCATTTGTTTCATCTCTTAAAGATAGCAATTCACTGTATATAAAGAATTTATTTCGTTGCTAATGTTGTCATTACTTATGATTTTGTCTTTTTATATGATAGAACAGAGGCCTATTAGACAAAGATTTTCTTTTATTTGAAATGATCACATTGACAAAATTGCTATTTTTGTTTTTCTGTCACACTTACCATAATTTAAAATTACAGCAAAATTTTATCTAGTATATATCAGTCAAAACATATGATAGTATATATCTGCTATTGAATAGGCACTCATAAGTCAAGAGGGAGTAATGAAGTAATTTTTTAGCATCGAAAAAATAATACACTCAGCCGTTGTTATTGAATTGTTACCAACCGCCACAAGTTCGATCAGATATATCTTTGATTGTTCATTTACAAATTAGGTGCATTTTGTATATAGTAGTAAATAAATAAGTAAACAAATAATTTTTGTATAATTTCTTTTGTATCTATGCATGTGAAACTTTCCGGTTGTAGACAACTCGTCCGCATTGCTGCCTCGTAGTATGCGGCGCTAGGATAATGATATCTCCGTATCAGATCGTTATTTACAATTGACGCTTTTGCATGGAATTTTCGAGATATTTTTCATACTTATACTACTGCATACAATGTATCCTATTTATATTAGCGGCATCATATCATCAAAGCTTTGAGACAGGGCAATAAAAAACGAAAAAAACTTATTAGACCGGCATGACGAATCGGATTATTGGAATTCAATAAAAAATTGTTTTTCGCCTTTTTAAGACCATAGAAACTCTTCTAACCATTTGTTTTCAAGATTGACGTGTCGGAAGGGGTCAGAAGCCAGTGATGAATCAGTGAAAAACCAAACAAACCGGTGATCCCCAAAGTTTCCAGTCAATCTGTCATAGCTCTTAGACGGCACAAAGAAACAAGAAACCTTTAGACTGACGTGCAGATTAACGGAATTTACCAAAAAAAAAAGTGGTATCTGTTTCTGTATATTGCTATATGCCTAATCAAAAAGTTATTCACATTAACGAATTAGTTCAGGAGCAAATTCATTAGCTAGGAGTTGTATAACACCTGTCCGAAGCAGTCAAAATTTTTAAAATGATAAAAGGCATATTTGTTTTTTTTTTTTGAGAGAGAGTTACTGTATGCAAATTTTCAGCTCTGTAGCACCTTTGAATTTTGAAAAATTTTTGGCGGGTGTTAGGAGTTGTATGACAGGTACCCGAACCAACCAAAATTTCGAAAAAAATTTGAAAGGCATATTTGTTTTTTATGGTTGTGTTTACCTTTGGTTTTTGAAATATTTGCGGGTAGTCGGAGTTGTATGGCAGATACCGGAACCAGTCAGAATTTTGGAAAACAACAGATCACGGGCTCGATCCCAAGTAACAAAAAACCATCTTGTAAAATTTGGTTGACATTGGACTATGTGTCTCGGAGGAGTTCTGACACAAATATACATACATACAAACATCGTTCTTTACATATTATAAGATAAGATAAGATCAGATAAGATAAACTTTACTGATTTATTTGAAAAATTATAAATTTATTATTTTGTAATTAAAATAATTAGGTAATAAATAAAAAAATTTACAAAAATAGATTTTCTTTATTATTTAAGGTACCTAGTGTCTTACTGCTTAGATAATTAGAAAAATTTTGTTGTTAATAATTAATTGCTTTGTTCAGTAAACTGTTCTAGAACAATCTAGCCCTTTAAGACTTCTCCCACCCATTTGTGTGGGTAATATTCAAACTACAATAAAAAGTTACCAGATGCACATATAAATATAATTTTGGTCTTGCTTTTTTTGTTACTCTTTTCCCTTTTACTTTCTCTTTCATAGCAAGTAAAAATATTGTAGTTTAGTATGGGTTAATACATGTTGAAGTGCTGTAGGATATGAGTCATTAAAAGTAATAAAGTATTTGTTTATATAATTATTTAAATATTATGTTTTTTTTAAATTTTGTGTAACTTTTAGGTAGAGAATAGTTTAAATTTAATTTTTTGCTATATTTCAAACTCCAAATTTGTACAAATAACTATTGCTATAAGTAAGTAACACGATTGTGTGGGTTGGGATTTGCTTCAATATCAATACATATTATTTGCTTATTATGTAGTCACACGATTGTGTTAGTTCGGACTTTTCATATACTTTTAAAACTATATTAAAATACGCAATTATATTAACTTCGTTCACGTTTAATTTTAAATTTTTCTAAATGAATTGTGTTTTTCTCTATATTTTTAACTGAAATATTTAAAATGTCTGATCCGAAAGATATGGAAAGCCTTTTCTGTTTGATGAATGAAAATTTTATGGTGCTTATTTGTATTTTGGTTGTATTCCTCTTCCCAAAATGAGACTTTACCGGCAACATCGGCTTAGACAAGATATGATAGCTTTATTGACATTTCCAGAAATCCTCTATTCAATTTGAGAAAGTACATACACTATATTGATGTCAATAATCCACCATCGAAAGACAGACAACAAATTATGGGAATACCAATAATAGACGATGTAGGAAATCACTGGCTTGCCTTACCTTGACATCCTACACATTATTCCATGGATGATTTCATTTACAGGGCGAAGTCCAACATCCTTGAACGATATGCGAAGAACTAACCGTGTCCTGATGGTATGGTACTCGACTTTGAAATATACCATGGAACATCAACGCCTCTGCCAGAAAAGTATTTGGATTTGGGAGCGGTATCCTATTAATATTACGTTTAAGTAAAACTATTCCCGAAAGTAGTTTTATTTATTTTTATACATATTTCACCGAAAAAGCTTGAAGCAAGGAGAATCTGTTTGCTTGTAAGGAGCTTGTAAGCTACTTGTAAGCAGCTTGTAAGGAGTGAGTATAAAATTAGTTGTAGTTGTAGTATTCACAGTTTTTGGCAAAAATCCTGAGCAACAAGTTAAACGATGTTCATAGGCAAGGTATATATGCGACCAGACGCTTGAGTACTGAGTTGTACTTAACTTGAGTACTTTAGTTGTAAGTTGTATTATTTAGAAATCCGATTTTTGTTTTCTATAGCTTTTTAAAATATTGACATTATTTTATTTTTAAGGATTTTTTTTAATTTATTTAATTGCAACTTTTTTGTTGTTGTTTTTTCTTTAAATTTTGATAGTTACATTACGAAATTTGAGTACCTTAACAAAAATTTGAACAAAAAAGTTCCAAAAACATAAAAAAAAAGTGTTCAGTAGATGTTTCTATAATCCTAAAATGTTTGACATTTAATTGTCATTACCCAAAATAATTCTGTGCGATTCTCTTCTAAATCTACTGACAAAAATTAATGCAACATTCATTTATCAAGAACAATAAAGCATTTCATTATTTTACTTTATATTCAAACTCGCTCCATAAATATTTTTTTTGATTCCATGACACATTTTACTAATATTTGTCTTTTCTAGTCGCACAATTCATTAATGACTTTTATTAACATTTCGTGTCATATACTCCATTTGGAGCATTCATCAAAAGCATTTGGAACGAACCGATTCAAAAATTATTTAACAATCATCCCTGTTTTTTCACATTTTACCTCAAATTTAATTCAATTTAATAAAAATCAATTCTTCTTTTTGTCTATGATATCCTTACTTACCTTGAATAAATATTTACATTTTTATATATGTTGTATACCTATGTAGAAATTTAGATTTTATTTGGGATTTATATAAATCTTAAGATATTTTATTATTTTACTTTTAATATCATTGTTAATTTGATTTTCTGTAAATATACAAAAAAAAATATAATAATTAATTAATATAATTATTATATCACCCATCAAAGGATTAAATTTTAACAAATAACAAAAGATTGAATCTACTTCTAAACTTCCTTTAATCCTCCTTTAAATTATTTTACGTTTATACAAAATTTTTAATCTTTCCAAATAAATTGTCCGGAATTAAAATAAAACAAGAAAAGTGAAAATAAAAAATAAAATTTTCAAATAAAATATTTAACTACAAAAAAAATAACATAGGATCATTCAAATAATCAGAAAACAATATTGGACAAGGAGTTCTAAAACTTTCAAAAAGTTTTCTTTTAAAATTTTATGTACCAGAATCAATACACATTAATAAATTTTTATAAAAAGTAAACGTTTTTCAAACTTTTAATACTGATACTTAATACTTAATAAAACGGAAGTCATTTGGAAGATTTATTTTGCTCAATTATTAATTTGCTTGATAAGACAACAAGTTGTTAAATTTTCATTTATTTATTTATTTATTATCGTCTCAAGAGTACCGGTATTAATACGGTAATAATGGTTGTAAAACTTTCCACCTCGGCGAATTAAAGTAAAAACCAGTGACAAGAACCGAAAAATTTAAATGTGAAGCTTTCTCAAAATACTATCACAAAAAAATTGACAATTAAAAAATAATAATATTTAAAAGTTCTAATTTGTACTCATCTTTCAAATAAAGTATTTATAGAAAGACATATCCAAGTTCTAAACCCATGTATAGGGAAACTATATATTTAATACAAAAATCAAATACCAAAACATCATAAAATCAATTTAATGTGAAGTTTTTCAAACTGAAAGTATTTTTTAAATTCATCAAAACAATTACAAAAAATAAAGTCTCTATTAACAATTTTTGAATTTCACTGGTTTGTGTCTTTGAATTTGCCACAGCGAAATATTTCTAATTGACAATAATGCAGACATATTTTCAAGTTCAAATGAAAGCAAAACAAATTAAAGCAAAATATTGACAAGCAAAAAAAACAACACTCCTATTGTTGCCATGGTGGTAAATCTTGCCTCGCCACTTTTAAAAATACATTAGATTTGATAAAAACATCCTTCTAATAGGAAAAACACCAGAAGCAAGATATTATTGTATATAAATGAGTTTGTAATTTTTTTTATGTGTCTAAAGGTGTAGTAGATCTTGACTCTATAGCCTCCTGAGTCAATTTAATATTAATTTACAAATATTTAACCGTTACATAAATAACTGAATTGAATATGAAAGCATTTTTAAAAGAGTTGTAATTAAATGGTTCACTCGTTTGAATCCATACATTCTTTGAATTTTAACTTGAAGATAGATTTGATTATATCAAAATAATGATATATCCTGATTAACCATCTAATTAACACCCATATTTATAATTTCCTTTTTGAGGGATCCTATTTGTCCATACACATCTTATCAGCAGCAACATTAGGCTGACTAAACTTTGAATCGAAGAGTTTTTGAATATGTGAATCAATTCATGGTTTTAACTCACACGTCAAAATTTTGATACGTTTGTGCGGGATTAGTGCTTTTTAATGCAGCAAAAAACTAATCTGTAACTGGAACCAAGCTTTGCTTTCTGAACCTTTTGACTTATTCAAAAAAAAACTTTATTCAATTCTTACGAACTAAATTTACTATGTATAATCCAGCATTTGGCCATCATCTGGATTACCTTTGCCTACACTGCTGAATTGCACTATATGCTATACTGCTTTTTCCTTTTAGTATTTTTTATTATTTTTTAAATTTTAAATTTAATATAAATTCTTTAAGTAGGAACTTACGTGTAACAAAGAATTCCAAAAATATATGTGAAAATGAAATATTTTAATAAATAATGCCGAAGTGTCTTAATGACCTAATCAGCATTAAATTTAATCTGTAAATCTGTAAAAATATCTGAACCATTTAAAAACCGATTTTCATTATTATTCTTTTAAATTTAAAAGGGGACGTAGCGAAAATAAATATTTTTTTAAACTGTATTATATTCTCAATTAGTAATGAGTGTGTAAGTATTCACATGCATATAAAAATTTTAATTTACCGAATTGCGGCCACTCCCCTCTATAGAGTTTCTTTTTTTCGCCAGAATTAAATTTAAATGTAATTTTTTTTTTTAAATTAAATTATTACACGGGCGGTTGTTGTCTAAGATAAATGATTTAAAAAAATAATATAGTGTCAAAAATAAATTGAAATGATCGAAAACAATTCATAATGCAATTTATTACGATGTTTTATCCAATTTTCCCAAATTTTGAGGAGCGGGCGCATAGTTCTATTTTAACAACCACCACTTATAAATTTAATTTACCACTTTGGGAACCTCTTTTCTTAATTTACTTAATGTCAATAACTTTTGGGTTTTGTTTCTTCTTCCAAAAGTTCTAAAAAATGACTCATTTACGTGTTGAATAAACAGCTGAAAGACATTTAAATTTGATGAATAGAAACTTTACGATGCTTTAAAGAATATAAAACGAAAAAAAAGAAAATAATAAAATTATAAAACAAAAAATAATGTTTTTCATAAAAATTATTCCATCATGAATTTAACACTATCAATAGAAAAAAATAAAAAATTCATCACACCTCAGTTTTTTAATAAAAAAAAAATTTTTTTTAAATAATTTACCCCACAGCCATAATTATTATTAATTCAATTGTGGTAACAGTTAAGGTTTTAAAATTTGTACTACTGCACTAGAGTCGGTATGCACTTACAGTATTTTTCTGTGCTTTGTATTTTACTTTACTATGAAGGGGAATATTTACCTGTTAAAAAAACTGTAAACAGAAACAAGTTGTACAGCGATGACAAAATGTCAAAACATATTTCACCATCATATACTTTTTTTTATATATAATTCCAAGTCTATCCTAACTGTTTTTACACAAACTTGTTATAGATACTTGGTATAGACTAATTTAAATGTGGAAATATATATTTACTGTAGAGTACGTCGCCTTCATAATAGCATAGTTATATTTTATTTTTAGCGATAACCAAAACTCTCTTAAATTACTTATACTTAAATTATAGTGAACATAATATGAGCCATGTCGAATTTCGTTGTCGAATTTTTGGTTGACGGCGAAATTAGTCTATTTGCTATTTTTTCTTCAACGAAAAGATGACAGCTGTTTATGACAGCAGAATAAAGTCACGGTCACAGATATTTTTTTTTTTATTTGTCAAGAAAAAATAGATTGTTGCATTGCAGCAGTTTTAGTATAAAAAAATAATTTGAAATCAAGTTGGAAAAAAATTAATAACTAGGAAAAAAATAAAGAATAATATGAGTTCCGAAGAGAAATCAATTAAAGACATTAGAAAATATGAATTCATTTAGAATTTAAAAATGCTAATTTTAAAATGAAAACAGTAAATTTAATGAAGAAACCTGAATCCTGAATTTACTTCTGTTAAAAAAATTGCTATGTTAATTAAGTAGTTAAAAATTAAAAAAGCTAACGGTCAGGACAAAATACCCAATATTATACTTAAAAATTTGTCAAAGACAAGCTATAAAATATTAAGTAAAATTTTTAACAAGTGCATGGAACTAAACTATTTGTTAGAAATATGGAAAGTAGTCTTAGTTACATATGCATTCCTAAGCAAGGGAAAGAACCATCACTGGTTGGAAGCTATCTCCAATAAGCTCACTCAATTCTTTAGGAAAAATTTTCGAAAAAATTTTAAAAATTCGATTAGAAGATTTCCTGCTAGATAAAAATATTCTGCCGCACGAACAATTTGGTTTTAGAAGTAAACATTCCAGCACACATCAAGTCTGCAGAATAAAAAATATTCTTAAAATAAGTTTAAATAATAAAAAGTCAGTGGGTTTGATAACACTTGATGCCGAAAAAGCATTCGTTTCTGTATGACATCAAGGTTTGATTCACAAAATGATTAATTACGAATTTCCAGTTTACCTTGTTAAATTAGTCCAAAGAAATAATAAATAATCTTGAAAATGGTTTTCAAATATTCAAGAATTTTATTACAAATGGAAAATCAAAATCAATGGCGAAAAAACAAACTCGATTTTCTTCACAAAAAGAAGGAAATCATGTTACTTGTCTAACAAAAAACTTATTTTTAAATAATAATGAAATAATATGGGAAAGAGATATCTTGGTATACATTTGGATAAAAAGTTACTGTTTAAAGCACATATAACTAAGACAGTCAATAAAATAGATCTATATATAAAAATATTGTATCCAATTATAAATAAAAAATCCGGGCTAACTGTAGAAAACAAACCTAATAATATTTAAAACCATTTATCGCTGTATTCTTTTATACGGGTTCCCTATATGGAAGAGCGCAGCGAAAAAAAACTTAAATGTGCTACAAAGAAAACAAAATGCAATCCTAAAATTAATCTTGGCTAAACCTTATTATTTTTCCACTAACAGATTGCATAGCATAGAAATTATTAATACTGTTTCCGAACAAATAGCTAAGATATCGCCTGCCTTTCTAAATTCAGTAAATCCGCTAATAAGAGCGATTGTAGATTAACTTTTTACCAATTAGGTTTTTTTTTTTTTTTGTATTTTGTTCGTTTTTTTTGGCCTTTTTTTTATAATTGAGTTAGTTTTTAAGTTTTTAGTCTAAAATTATATATCGATTATATAGCTTTATTTTTAAGCTTTACTAAGATTAGTGTCAAAACAAGCTACTCGATTAGCCTTACTAAACATAATTAAATCTCTTAATTTAGGTTCTACTTAGGATATTCCCAGTAATCTTCTGGTGGATAAACGTATAAACGTAAGCCACTAATCGACTTTGTTGGGAAGATTTCAGGTCTACAAAAGCAATTTATCTTCGTAAGGAGGAAGTTGAATTGGATCCAGACCATGAAAAAGCACGTAGTGCTAACCGTAAAAAGTTACGGTGAACTGCTGCAATACGTGAAATATCAACATTACGATATGGAGACCAAACTGGCGAAGCATATTTAAGTTAATTTAATTTACTTCCCTCACCCACTATTTCATAAATAATCTCTAAAATATTATCCATCCACAATTTCTAAATACTGATTAATACTGTTCAGTATTCTTTATAAAATATTAGTTTATTTTTGTTGACAGCTTAGTTAGCCATAGTTGTGTTTAATTAGACGAATTTCGTTATCATCATTAGTTCTGCCTTTTGAACCAATGAACAGCTATATAAAGCAAAAAATATATATAAAAAAAACAGGCATGGGTTCAATGAATTGCTTTACCAATGCAATGATTTTTCATTTTCAATATTAATGCAAAATAATGCATTGCATACTTTTATTTTGAATTTTGAATTTTAAATGATAATTCTGAGATCACTGCAATATTTTAAAATTTTAATTTTATAGAAAAACTGAGTATGTTGAACAGGAGTCAAAATAATCGTGATAATGAAAAATATTGCAATGATCGTCTTATCATTGAAAATAAAAAATCCAATGCAATATTTTTGTATTTCATTAGCAATAAAAATTTAAAATCAATAGTGATATTTTTTTTCATTAGCATTCAATTTTAAAATCAGAATATGTAATCGCTCATGTCTGATGGTAAAAAGCTATAATATTAGAAAATGACACTCGATTAAGTATTTAGTTCTACGATGAAATGATCCCACAATAGAATCATATCCAATCAATTATCTCAAACATAATAAAAGAAGTAATGTAGAAATCAAATTTTTATTCAACTTTAAAATATTTTTGAAGGTCTCTCAGCTAAACCCTAAAAAAATAATTGACCACAAAAGGTGAAAACAAAAATTACCTTAAAAATATTTAAAATGTCACAAAACTACCTTTAATTTTTACCAGAATCGCAGGTATACCTTTAAACCACATGAATTAAAATTTATAAATTAAAATATCACAAATTATTTCGGAGGTCTAAATCACTTATGAACTGTTACATATTTTAATCGTATATCCTTGATTAAATATTAGATAATTTTTTTAATTTTACTTCATTATCCTTAATGCCTTGACACTATTATGCAACATAATTGTTCAGCTTATTACCTACTTAAGTTACTCTGTTGACAATATCCTAATAGGTAGTATGTAGGTATATGTGCTATTTGTAAAAAAGATTTTCTAGTTATGTTGTACATATTAGTTCCGTTTTCATATAATGATTTAAAACAGGGTTAAGAAACCATTTAACTTGTATAAAAATTATATTAAAATATTATCGTGCCACTAAATTATGTTGTATTTAACAAATATAATTATTTTTACTGTTTATAATTCATAAACAGTTTTTATTGAATTTAAAAGTTATTTATAAAACCTAATTTAAACTGAATTTGGACCTAAAAAGAGAATGCTCGTAATTTTCTTTTCTTTTATATTATTAAAAACTTACAGGGTGGTGAAAATATTTTTCTAAGTTTCAGTAATATCGAAAATAACTAATTTTATAAAATTATTTTTATAATGTAATTATTAATATTAATATCAAACTTAATTTATAATTATCTGTTTGGTATGTTAAACAAATTGACTAAGTGGGATTAAAGGCCTTCTAGAAATGTGCTAATTGTATAATTTAATTTAATTTTATTATTTCAACTGCACATAAATGTACAGTCAAAATCTAGGACCCTTTTCCGGGTAGGATGTTTTTTATTACAAGTCTTATATATACTTATTTAATACTAATACAAACGATTTCAATTCAAATCTAACCTAAATCTAAAGCTTATTATGTCTTATCGTAGAATCCGAATTTGCATAAACAAGTACCTCTTCCCATTTGAAAATCTCGATTTCGTCCAATTTTGAGCTTTGAAAACCCTTTTGCGGTACTACTCGAAAGCTAAAAATGTCACCAATCGATAGAGTACCCTCGATTTAGTTAAAATAACGGCTCCTTCCCTTCTTAAAAGGCTGACACGCATGGTCTGAAACACCCGGTTACACATGTACAAATTATTAGCTTTTATTTAGGATTTTCACCTTTTCTTACTTTACGTATTTTGTTGTTTTTTTATTATTTTTAACCGGAGGAAGGCATTGAGTTCTTCTCTTCGCATATTATTTTTCAATTTTATTCTGTAAATTTTTGTATTTTTTTTGTTTGTTAGATGTTATTTCATAATATGCGGTGTGTAGTAAGTAGGCTTTTGATTATTTGTACGTTATGTCTATTTTGTTAGTTAGTTTTAGAGTTTCTGTGGTAATTTGGTTGTTACATGTGTAATGACGTATGTTGTATTGTGAAGTTTTCGTTGCGCTATCTGCATGCTGGTCTAGTTGCTTCGTCCAACAGCTACCGGTGGGTAGCTTTTGTGCAGCCCCACCGGATCCCGGTAAGCTTCACACCTAGTTATTTTCGAATTTGCGTTGTTGTATGACATTCCTCTAAATGAGTTTGATTGGTCCCTGCTTCTTGTTTTTTTTTTGTCTGGTTAAAGACTTATATATTTTTTCTGCCATATGCTTGTGGTTTTGCTGTTAGTAGTGATTTTTTAGCAGCTTGTTTTGCTTCCTTGACAACTAGTTCATTATCCTCTATTCCTGCGTGTCCCGCTATCCATATAATTTTGATTTTGCCTCCGTTTGTAATTATTATGCCCCTTATAGTCGTTATGATGTGTTCTGTTTTATCTATGTTTTTAATTGCTCGTATCGTGGTTAGGTTATTTGTGTATATCAGTGCTTGTTTTTCTGGTTTGTTAGCTAGTATTGTTGGTTCGTAAAGTGCTATCAGTTCGGCTGTGGAGATGGAACTGGTCTGGTTCATAGTTGCCGTTGTCATTTTGTCATTTTTGATCTGTAACTATATTGCAATACCTACTCCTTGTTCGTTTTTTGATGCGCCCGTGTATAATTGTGTCGCGTTATAACGTCTTTTTTGGCATTGCAAATAATTATCTTAAATATTTCGGTTTTGCACCAATATTTTTAAAATGTAGACTCTCATGATTTAGAATACTTAAGAGAGACTTTCTATAATAAAAATGAAATTCTTAATTCCTAATCAAACTTGATAAGCCCAGATTTAATAAGCCAAATTTTAATAGTGAATGAAGCTTTTATCAAATCCAACTGAATAAGCCCAATCAAACTTAATAAGCCCAATTTTAATAGGGAATGAAGCTGTCGCTTATTTAGATATAACCAATACGACAAATTAATATTCTTTCTTGTGGAACGAAAAAATATTTTTACTCAATTATATATACTCGAAAATTTTTTGAAATCTTTGTCAAGTTGCTGTAGTTGTTGCACCATCATGAATAGCTGGAAAAAGAAATGCGAACATCTTCCAAATTGCCTTTTAACTTAGCAAATTTCAAAAGTCCAATCAGTAGCAAAGTAAATTGTATTGCCAAGAAATCGAAAAAAAAAATATTATTCAACAAAAGATATTTATAGAAGATACACGATAAATTAAAGAAACAACCCAGGTTTTACACCTCTGGTGAAATGCATATGTAATAGGGGTACTCGTATATAGCATGGAATTCTTTTAATTCTGAAAATTTTTTTTTATTTTCAGGACTTAGCCATATTATAATATTTTGTGCCCATTGAAGTAAATGAAAACCACTTTTTTTCTTTTCCTACTTTTTTTTATTATTATTTTTTTCCAACTTAATTTCTTTGCAAAAAATAAAAATAAAAAGGCAAACAAACGTTGTTATTGTTGTCATTGTTGTTGTTGTTTTGGAAATTAATTCGGTTATGTATTTAAGTTAAACCTATAAAAGATGTTGCAGTCAGTTGCGGAAATAAAAACATAAACGGTAAAATTTATTATTCTTATACACATACTTATTCTATATTTTATATATATATATTTTATATATAGATAGTTAATATATGTAGGTATACATTAAAATCTGCACTACAGGTATTATTCTATTACGGAATGTTACCTACTGTATGAGGCACAGAAATTCCAGAATATTGTTTTTTTTTGTGTGTGAACATGGTGTAATATAGTGTAATAGTGCGCTCTTATACCACAAATTGTTTGTAGAAGTTAAGTTGAATATTAAAAAAAAAAGAACAGACCATCAACAGCAATTTTAAAGGATAAATAAATTAAAAAGAAAATGAGGTGATTTTAAGGATAGTGAATTAATTATACCCATCAGCAATGATAATGATTTTAATAATGTTGTCCTTCTCCTTATATTTAGTTATTTTTTTCTTTTCTTGTTTTTATTAAAATAATTGTTTTTAGAAATATTAACAATGAGAAATTTAATAAATTCTAATGTTATTTAAATATCGTTTAATTCACACGATAGTTCATTGTTTTAATGAATGCATATTTGTTAATGCCATTGTTTGAGCTTTTTCCTGATTTAGTCTCAACTTGTGATTTATTGACTTATTTACAAGTATTTTGAATCAGTTTTTATAAATCGCAATCAAAAAGAAATTCGCAAATTCACCAATCACTCATTTATTGATGTAGTTAGGACACTTTCGTGTCCGTGTTAAGGCACTATTATTCGTTAGGACACGTGTTAGGACACTATTATCATATTCTGATATTTTCAATAAAATTAATACCCTTAGGCATAAATCTTAGTACTGGCCCGGATGGTATCCGTAATTTAGTACTGAAGAGTTAAATTTATAGTTTGGCTTATCCTTACTTAATTCTCAATAAATCATTGAATCAAAGAATTTTTTTAGATGACCGGAAATATACAACCATTATTCCTATTTTTAAATCAGGGTCTAAAATTGTCGTTGAAAATTATAGACCTATCGCTAAATAAAGTTATTGTGGCAAATAAAATCTATTTCTTGGTCAAGGAGTTAAAGAGAGCAGAAAAAGCATCTCCAAAGCGCTTTTCTTCATTAAATCCAATTGATAAAAAGACTATCAAGTAGATACGATACTGATAGTCTGATATTTCTAATGCTTTTGACAAGGTAGGCCACTCTTTACTACTCTCTAAACTTTAAATTCTTGGTTCATAGTACTTTCCTTTTATACTTTTCATAGCACTTATATATTATTCATAGTACTTTCTTTCAATCTTATTTGATTGGTCGTAAACTGTCTGTTAAAATATTTAATAGCAATTTATTTACCTTAGAGGCTGGTTTTCTACAAAGAACTCATATCCGACCATTTTTTATGAACGATATCGATTTCAATATCAAGTTTTCGATCTTATCATTTGCTCACGATAATAAACTATTTGCGCAGTTATTAAGTCGGCTGAAGACTGCCATTTACTGTAGGAAGATCTCGATAAATTTTACTCTAAGGTCTTACCATAAATGTTATATGTCAAGTGCAATTAATTATATGCCATTTTCTAAGAGACAAAATCCAATTAAATTGTATTATAATATTAATAGTTCTATTATTGAGTATTATTTGTATATTATATGTATTATCCTAGATAATAAATCAATGTTTAACGCTCATATTTATCGCATTATTTAGAAAGCTTTTCCATCTTAGGTTAGATCATAAACTGAGACTCGCACAAACTTTCTGATTCCTATACATTCAAAAATTAATATACTGCCCTCTTGCGTCTACACCTCGAATATACTTGTCCAATTTGAATGCCTTATTATACTAAACATATTAACAGAATAGAGTACGTTCAAAAGAATATGATTAGTTTTGTCTACGTAAGTTCAACTGGTAACCTTATGTCGCTAGCTTATCCAACGTAACAATTTTATTGCTATAAGACTCTTACGCACTCTGATAACACTATTATAAGCACCCTTATAGCAGTATTAGTGTTAATTTGAGTGATCCGCAATTTTTGTGAAAGGTTATAAATATGTTATAGCACTAAAATGAAGAATCCTATAAGGCACCTTAGCAAGGGCTGTAATATTGTTATAGGATTAGTATGCATATATTAGTGTATATTGTTTTATTTTGAAATGATATTCATTTGAATTAATTTATATCATGTGTGACAAAGGTATTATTTTTTATTTTAAAATAATAATTTTATGGAGTTTATATTTATTTCATTAGAAATGGAGATAGATATTAATAACATATTTTTATATTTGCATGTAAATGATTTATATCAAATATAAAAAATGTCTTACTAATAAATAATATTTTGCGGTTAAAAATATTTGTATTAATATTTATAATTATTGTGACCAAAATGCAAAATTTGGTTGGGAATGAAATTTCATTGACATTTATTATAAGAATACTTCGAAAAAATACATTGCCCTTCAAAAATAATCAATTTTTAAATAAATAAAAGAAAACAAATGTTTTTAAATTGCACTTATAAAATGTTATATAATGTACGTTAATTAATGCATAACATCACATTTGATATTTAAATAATTATTCTTTTAAGTAAAAATGATATTTTTACGAAAAGAATTCAAAATAAAGCTTTTCAGTTTTTGTTTGTTTGAAAAAAATTTACCATGTTTGTAGAAAATAATGGCCGTCGCAAAATATTTATTCAAAAGCTACAGTAAGTTTTTTAGTAACATTATAGGAATACAGTAAAATAATAACACCACTACTGCTATTTTAGCAATTCTATTCTTATAATAACATTTTAACTCTTGATATAGGATGACACACTTTTAGACTTATAACAAAATTGCTGTATCACTTGCTGAAAATCCCATTATTACAACTTCCGCAATTGCTATAAGAGCATTCTTATAGCTATATTAATCACATTATTCGCATAAAAACATCATGGTGTAATAACCTTTAGTACTTATCAGGAGACATATAGAAGTCTTTTAGCACTAATTTTGTTTTTATAACAGTAAAATGTTATGTAGCTAAATGTCAACCTATTAAGTTATCTACTCTTGAGGTGAAATAAAATTCTGCTTTCGTGATGTTTTTCTATGATATCTTATTTGGCAAAATAAATTGTTCATCATTCAATTTATAATATTTATGAGTCAGTGCGCGATTTCAGAGGCCAAAGAGTTATATCTCATATAGTCATAAAACAAACTATAACTTTTCTGAATCTATAGCAAATTCTTAACGATTGTCTAACAACAGTTTCTCACTAAATGGATTCAACACAAAAATTCTCCTAAATTTTATGCTACAAGTATTTATTTTCTGTTATTATTTGAATTTACAGCCATTACTATTATTATTTATTTATTTTCACTTATGAATTTGATTAGAACTTCTTTTCTTAGTTAATGTTATTTTCGCTTTTTTTTTCTTGCGTGAATTGGTGGGAATCTTTATAGACACTATGAGCCCCATTGCTTCCATTGTGTGTCAGATTTTTACTGACTAAGCCACACTCCCATTAAAACTAGTCCGACGGTCTAACCATTAATTTATTTCTAATTTTTTATTTGTAAAATTTTCATGTACCGATTTTAACTTATTGAGTTTAATTTTCCATTTCTTTGTCCAGAGGTATACCTTGTCGCTGGCTCTTTGCCATTTATTTGTAGCCTCGTCAATATTTGATCCTACTGCCATCAACGCAGTATCGTCAGCGAATGTAGCTACAGTTATATTTTCCATTTGTGGTAAATCATTGATGTAGAGCAAATACAGTATGGGGCCCAGAATACTACCTGTGTGCCTAAAACCCGTTTTAATATCTGTGTAGAATACTCTTCGTCTTGTTTTATTCTGAATAGTCTGTTTTCTAGATATGATGAGAGTATATCTACGTATTGTTTAGGTAACATATTATTTAGTTTATTTATTAAGCCTTCGATGTCATACTTTATCAAAAGCTTGGGCTACATCTACAAATATGGTAGAACATACTTGCTTTTCTTCTACAGCTTTTTCTATTATGTCTGTTATCCTATGTATTTTCGATTTGAAATTATTGTAATTTTTAAAAATTTTTCTTTTCTCTTTCTTTTTCAACTTTTTTATTGTAATTTTTTTCGTTTAATCAAAATTTGGAATTGGCTTTCTGCACCCTTTAAATAATAGTTTGTGATTAAATCTAGACGCCTTTTAGAATATGGTATAAAATAAAAAATTTTTTTTTCGAAAGATAGAAAGTAATTTCAGAAGGACATTAAGAGCCGAATTGTGGAAATTGAACCCACTAAAGCCAATTCTTCTTTTCCATTATAACCAATCGATATGAAGGGAATAGTCATAAATACAATCTTTTTTCCCAAGATAAATTTATGACATAATGATTTCCGCAAAGGAAGCGATTAGTGTAGAATTCTCCTTTTTAGATATGGACTAGCTCGTTTTCGGAGTTAGAAGCTTAATTCTCTTGAGTTGATGGACACTGTCTGGCTTTTTAACTTATATTATTATTTCATATTATGTAATATGGCCCAAGACTAAAAGACATTCCACCTTACCGTATTGCAGTTGAAAGTTGTTATTTCTTCAAATAGTCCGTTTCTAACGAGTAATTCTGGTTTTTGTATTCTAGTTTAACACTTTTTTGGTTTTCATATGATTTTTTACTGCATTTTGAACATGTTTTTTAGTCATAATATGTTGAACAAATATTAGTTCAGTCGTGATGAATCCTTAAAAATTAAAAAAAAAACAAACAATCAAAGAAAATTAAATATGTACAGTTCGTATGAAAATTTTTCAGTTGAAATCGCTACTAAAAAATAATTAAGGATTATTAAAGAAATTCTGTTGAAAGTTAAGTTAAAAAAAAAATACCATAAAAAATAAAAACAAAGACAGTGAGTGATATCTCAATTGTGACAATAAGTATTAAATTTCTCAGAAATTATTTCTCATTCCATTCAATTTAATATAAGCTATATTTTCTCAGAACTTCTTCACACCTCATTTTGTAAACATTCACCTACATTACAATAAATAATAATAAAAAAAAAAAAAAAACAAAAATCAAATTTCTTTCTTTTCCCACAAAGTAAGTAATTAAAAACGCAACTGTCACCAAAAGCGATTTTGTTTTTCATTGTGATAACAAAAAAACAAACAATTAGAAAAGAATGATGAAAAAAGAAATATAATAATTGTAACGGTATAAAAGAATTTTATTTCAGGATTTCGTTGGAAATTTATTTAAAAAAAAAAAAACTGTAAGCAAAAAATTCCCTCAGGTTATTTCAGGTTGAATTTCAATTGATTTCGCAAATAAAATTTCTCTTTTAACGAAATAAGAAAACAGGATAATAACACTTACGAAATAAATGTGAAGACAATATACACTTCTTTGTATTTTATTTTCAACAAATTTAACAAAAATAGAATACAAAAATAGAAAGTCTAAAAAGTAATTAAAAAAATCAGAAAATAATAAAATTATTTTTAAATAAACGTCAAATTAATCTGGATTAAAATTACATGGTTACAATTTTGTCAGAATATTTATTATTATTTCCATAAAAAATTCATATACAGGGTATTTGTACCACACTATTATTTATGAGTATATGTAAGATATAGCAGTAAACAACGTTTTTTCTAATTGTTACGGTCTAAACTTAATAGTTTAGGTGGTAGGGATGGAGACTTTTCCGATTTTTACTGTTTCATTTAGATTGCAATATCTTTATTACAACATGCATCACAACGATTGTGTTAGAAATAAATGAAGCAGAAATTTATCTTTAGAAATTAATTTTTAATAATAATTATTACTTTTTTATATCACATATAATTTCTGTTTACCATCCGTAATGAAGAAACACCCTGTTTAATTCGAAAACAATTTACTGGTGAAAAAGTGCAACCAAAACAAAGTATGTATTTTATAATTTGGTACACTGTTGTATTTATGTTAATACATATTCATTACTATTACGATTAAATTAAGCATCCAATAAGAATTATAAATCTTAAATTTTTAATATATTGTATTCATATTGAAGGGGAACTGAGTTATTTATATCCTTAAAATTCATCATTTGCAAATGGGTGATGTGGATGCCCTAAAACATTTGTCAATTGTTGCAGCTATCAATTGTTGACATGTCAACATCAAAATTGGATGCTATTCTATTTTTATTAACACATTTTGGTATAACAATGTTACCACGTCGAATTTGACAACGAACCAAAACTTGGGCTGGTGTTTTCTTATGCTTTTCAGCAATTGTGAGAAGTTTTGGATCCTCTATTAGTACATCAGGTTCATTTTTTTGAGCCCGAAGACGATATGGACTACGTAAAGGACTATAAGCAGTAATTGATATATTTTTTATCTTGCAGAATTCCATTAGTTTTGTTTGAGTAAAATATGGATGGCATTCAACTTAATCAGTTGTATGGTTAATTTTAGCCTTTTCTAAAACTCTTTCAATTTGTTTTTTATTAAATTTGGAAATACCAATTGATTTACAAAGATCATCTATAAACCAAATAAGATCTTTGGTGGGACCATGCCCTTCAAATTTTTACACAAAAGCTTATCATCAGAGATAAAAATGTGTACCAATTTTGAATAAAATTAGCCCGGTAGTTTCTGAGATATAATTTTTGGTCCAAATAAGGTCTTTTGTGGTGACCAGGCCTTCCAAATTTTTACAAAAGATGTTATCATCGGAGACCAAAATGTATACCAAATTTAAATCAAATAAGCACAATAACTTTAGAGATATGAATTTTTGTCTAACAATTTAAAAAAGCAAACAAACTACCGAAGCGAATCAATAAAAACGTATTAAATAAAAAAACGTGAAATTTTAAAATAAAATTTCAAACAATGATCAAAAACCATAATAACAAAACAAATATAAGAATATAATTATATTTGCCTTAATTAACTTGCCTTGGACTTTATATGTTTGTTTCAATTTGCTTCAATTCAACAAAATACCCATTTCAATAACCAGTTAACCAAAGTATATCCATAAAAAGAGTATGAACTCATGTATGTATTCATTTGTTTGCACACAAATTCATATGCAAATTTGACAAACATTGTCAGAAATAGACGACAATAAGAATTTTACGTGTAAGAAAAAGAAAAAATATAGTAAACAAAAGAGAGTAACAAAAAAAATTGGCTGAAATTAAATAAATAAAGTTTATAATTTTGAAAAAAATTTTCGACAAAAATTTCGTTGAAATATTTAACAATATTATTTTCTAAATTGTATCAACTATGCACAAGATTTTTAGGAGACCTAACTAAAACAGCGTTATCACATTCTTTAAATTCTGTGATTTGTAAATAGATGTTGTCCTCAGTATTATTTTATAATCGTATACCAATATAATAAATATTTAGGTTTACTGGTATAACTAATAAAAAATAATAATGTTTGTAACTCCAAATTATTACTGACAAAATTATTAATAATATTTTATATTATTGTAATGTAATTATAATTTAATATTTTTAATAGGTATATACGAAAATAATAATACTTAAAACGAAAATATTAAAATAATAAAAGATCAGAATTAATCCTCGTATAAGGGAACAAACTAAATTAGAACTAACATTTTTTGCCACCCTGTCTCATATAAATAATGGGAGGAAACGTAAACAAATCCAAAGGAGAATAATGAGAACGCAAAATTACTTAACAATATAAAGCAAAAGGCAAACATCTGTTTTGTACCTTTTCTCTCTCATAGTAAATTTGGTATACGATAAGTAAATGTAAATTTTACCTCTTATAACTAATGATATTATGCTCGGTTTGATATTTCTTAAAAATTAGGTTTACGTAAAATGGGAGTGTATATTCTTGTTAATATAGATTATAGATATTCTTTGCATTCAACTAAGGTGAAATTTACATATGTGTGTTAACTAATAATGGAATAAGGATATTTGGTTTCTCTTTAAATTCACTATATTTATTGACATTTCTATGGTGTAAAGAAGCAAAAAAAAAAAAACAAAAACGGAATACAAAATAAATGTGTGCAATACAAATCATTATATTTCAATAATTTTCTATTATTATTCAATTTCAATTATTATCATCATTTTCATTATATTTTTTTTGTGTTTTTAATTTGTTTTCTTTTATTAATCTCTTTCTTTTATTATTTCTCTTTCTCTCACTAAGTATACATATATAAATGTACGTGCATGTGTCATATAGGGCTTGCATTTGTTACATTCATACTCATATGGCTTAGTTTAATTGAGAATAAAATGCAAACATTATTTATGGAAGAAAACAAAATTTGAACCTATCAAGTATCTATCACTCAGTTACAAATTACTCTTCTCGCATGTAAAAAAAGTTCAATTTCGATTTATGCATGTGTATATTATACTTTTATATGCCAATTTATGCTTAGGCAGCGTTTACACGTCGGACAAAATCGAATTTTATCGTAGATAAAGTCGGATGAGTGTTTACATTTCCGACTTTTTCTTAGATTTAACCTACGATTTTACGTCAAATATTTTTTGTATTTAACAGGGTTTATTTTTATAAAGTGCGTAATTTTTTATTGGTGAAAATTTTTTAATACGTAAATTAAAAAATTCAAAGGTATCTAATCAAAACTCTCCAAAACTTTTTTAAAAATATACATATTTTTATAAACTTTGTTACAGTAATATAAAATATAATTACACATTTGAAGTATGAGCAATAATAACCAAATTGCGTTAGAGTGAATTTTAGTGCCATTTGATTAGATGTGTTGTTCTTTGAAAATATATTATTTTTCATTAAAAAAATATTTTCACTAAAAAGTCGAAAATAAAATAAGGAAAAAAAATTTTTTTTTAGAAATATTTGCTTTCAATTTAAGCGTACTAAAACTACAAAAATAAACTTCAGAATCGCAGCTTGATATAATGTTTTCATAGCAAGTTATGATTCTAATTACGGAAAAGGCAAATTAGCCGAAATTCTAGGAAGTCTTGAGATGAGATTAAGAGATTTGGTAAAAAGTTCGGCTAATTTGCTTTTTCCGTAATTACAATCATAACTTGCTATGAAAACATTATATCAAGCTGCGATTCTGAAGTTTATTTTTGTAGTTTTAGTACGCTTAAATTGAAGGCAAATATTTCTAAAAAAAAATTTTTTTTCCTTATTTTATTTAAAATTAAATTTAAACTTACCTTATTATACTATCCGACAAACTTGATGGCAGTGACGGCATGACACTTTCAAAGTTCACAAGCAACTACTGATCATTTAATCACAAATTTCTCTAAACAAACACATGAATAAAATTGTATATCCATAGAGCATACAGTACGCATGCAATTGTATAGGGCAAAACAATATTTAAGATACAAAATTTTAAAACTACATATAAGGCAAAACAATACTAATAAAATTGTAACCAATGATTTGAATGAATATTTTGCCTTTATTTCACACGTATACATAGATACGCGATTATTGCCTAAGGAAATAATTACGGAAAATTATTATTGAAACTATTAAATACTAGTTTTGTAACCCGCCATAAATGACGGAAGCAAAATAAATTCTAGCATTTCTTCTTTCATTAGAATTTTCATTTCAAGTTTAAGAAAAATATGTATTTGCTTACTAATTTATCAATATCATACCTTTATTAGAATGCTCTTATTACCATATAAATAGAATATTTGTAGTAAGGTGCAAAATCTTAAATTCCTTAAGGGTTATTTACTCGATCATTTTAACGACATCTTATTAGCCATCATTGGAAATTTAAACATATATTATCCTAAGACCTCAATAATTCTAAATAATCAATATTCTTAGACATTCTATTGTATTCAATTAATTATAATATAAGTTAGTCAAAAAGATAATTTCAATAGTAATTAATATAGAAATACTAAATTCAAATAATATTTTTAATGAAAACAAAATCTAACTATATAATATTAACTTACAATAATTTTATATTTTTACAATCATAGCAGCGTTCTACTGTAAAATTTTTTTTTTTTTTTTTTTTTTTTTTTTTTTTTGCGTGGATTGGTGGGAATCTTCATAGACACAATGAGCCCCGTAGCTTCCATTGTGTGCCAGATTTTTACTGACTAAACCAGACCCCTCCCATTAATACTAGTCCAACGGACTAACCATTAATTTATTGCTATTTTGATTTTCTTAAAGAAAAAGTTTACGAAATTCGTATTAAATCTAGTGGCTTAGTTCTTTTAAGCCTTCTGACATCATTTTGATTATATAGCAGTTGAGTGGCCTCAACGTTAACATGTCCCTCCAGACGAGCTATATGCTTTGTTGCATATCTTTTTATTTCATTTTCTATGCAAGGAATTTTTAGATCTCTGTGCAAATCACTGTTGCGAACATACCAGGGGGCATTTACCATGTTGCGCAAGACTTTATTTTGGAATTTTTGTATACAAAGTACATGTGTTTGTTTGGCACATCCCCATTTTTGTATGCCGTATAACCATATCGGTTTGAGTATCTGATTATATAATTAAGACATAATAAAAGTAAAAAGTTCTATGGCGCCATCTAAATTTAACATTTGAAGGACATGACAATCATTATGAAATTATGGGCAAATGACACATATAACAAATGACAGATGACAAATGACAAATGACAGATGGCAGATGACAGATGACAAATGACAGACGGCATATATAAGCAATAAAAAACAGATACTATGTTTATGACAATTACATGATGTTACAATTTGTATATATATTGTAATTTGTATATGTGTTGGAGCATTCCGTCGAACTTACAAACATCCAGATAAATGCAGAAAATTATACCAGGTGTTCCAGACCATGCGTATCAGGTGTATCACCATGCGATAAAAAATATGATAACATGAAAAGAAAATTAATTTATAAAAATGATTATCATTAATTTTAGTTTACCAAAGGAAAATATTGAGCATTTTTGTTTTATTGTTATTAATTTTGAAGAAAAATAATAAGAAAACAAAAAAAAAATCATTTAACATAATTTCCTTATTTTTTGTCGTAGAATCTGAATTTGCGTTAAAAAACACCCCTTCCCATTTAAAAATCTCGATTTCGGCCAATTTCGCCGATTTTTGATCTTAAAAAACCATTTTTCGGTCCTTTCCGAAAATTGAAAATACCACCAATCGATAGAGCATCCTCGATTTAGTTAACAAACTTTTTTCTAAATTTTAAAATAACGGCTCCTTCCCCTCTTAAATAGCTGATACGCATGGTCTGGAACATCCGGTATATATAATTATAAAATTATTATTATAAAATCAAATTAAGGAAATTTACCTCATATAAATTTCAGTTATTATCTCATTTACCTAAATTAGGTATACCTAGGCAGTAAGTCCATAGCTGGCGCTTATAACAACACTGATCGTAAGAATTGGTGTCGGAAGCGTTTTCATCAAATAAAATCAATGACGGTAAAATAATTGTTAGCATTGTTTTTGATAATCAGATTTGTTTTTAGTGATATATTTAGATTTATGGAATAAAAGTCGAGTTTCCTTTCACTAATCATTTGTATTTATTTTGCAAATATCGATACGGAGCACAGTTACGGAGCACAGTTGTAAATATTGTAAATAAATGAAATTTCATAGATGATGATTTAAAGCCCCGGAAATAAATTTACCAGCAACCGTTTCAAGACAAAAAGATTGCATCCTATGGAATATCAATTTCTACGCCTGATGCAGGATATTTAAAACATGAGTTAAAACCTTTGCGTACAACCATTAGCTTGTTCATTTCGAGTGAGCAGAAAAACTAAACTACAATAATTACAGAAAAATTTTCCCTCGAAGTCACTGTTTTGACAGTATAGTCATATATTCTTCGGCCAAATTGTTTCTTTTTTAACTGAGAGTGTTCAGATCAGAGTACGAAATGTTCAGTTTACTCTTACTCCATTTTATTCTCTACACTGCTGTGCTCACTAATAAAGAAAAATTCCAAATATAGTATTTGTGAGGCGACTAAAAAGAACTAAACCTAACGAATTCATTTAGGATTTAAAATATAAGCTTCTGTAATATTCTGCTTTTGTTATATAAATGAATTGCTTGTTAATCTATTAAAATAAGTTGTAATAAAAACAAAAACAATTAATTGAAGTTTGCATAATTCCATTCTATTTAAGGTTAATATATATATTTATGTAAATTATAGTCTGGCATGTTACATCGATTGATTAATATTCTAAAATTAAATTGTGTTCAATTGATTTTAAAATGTAAATATAATATAATTAAATTAAATTATAATATCACATAATTTAAGATATCTTGGATTTTACTGTGTAAATGTGTATGTATATCATCATTAATCAACAAAATTAATTTTTTAATTTTAATTTTCGTATTGGTACTGAATAACTTTGTTCATTTAAAAAACCTTTAACATTATCTAATCGTTTATCTAAGAATGAAATTGATTTCAATTTTAATTTTTTATTTTGCTTTTTATTAATAATTGATCTCAAATCAAATTCATTATCACCAAAAATCTCTTTTTCTTGTTCTAAAAGTGCCTGTTGTTCATCATATTGATTTGCAAAACGATTATAATAATCACTCATTGGATCATAGACTTTTTTAGCTAATTCAGCTGCTTCTTTCCATTTTTTTAAATGTTCTTCTCTAGCTGCTTTTACAGCTGGCTCTTCTGTTACTGGTACTAAATCAATTTTTGGTAAATTATTTTCAGAATGAAAACCTAAATCATCAGCCCAATAATTAACTAAATATTCTTTATCATCATTTAATTTATATTTATATCGTCCTCTTATTTCACCTCTATTATTTCTAGCTTCCATTCTTGCTTGATTCCAATCGCTATATGAAAAAAAATATCCACCAATACCATCTTGACCATGTTTATAATCAATTTTATATGTTTCTAAATTATTTATATCAGTTTTATTCAATTTATTTAAATCAGTAGAATATTCAGTATTGATTGGTTTAGCTTCATTTTCGGATGAAATTTTCAATCCATAGCGTAAGTCAAGATTTTGATTAAGAATTAATTCTTGAGCTTCATTTGGTTTAATATTTAAATGAAATATTTTTTCACCTCTTATTTGAATCTGAAATTTAAAATGATAAATATGTATTAATAGAAATTTATATATATATAATTCAGATATGTAGAACGTAAATAGAACGAAATCCAGTTACCAAAGTTGAAGTTTAGAAAGCCTAGAAAGTAAAAGGAAATAATTTTATGAAAATTTTTTTATAAAAGTTTAATAAAAAAAATTTAGTTTAAAAGACAACTTAATCAATATTCAATAGAACCTGTTACAAACCTAAAAATTATAAGATACTTTTGAAAATAGTTAGAAATTTTAAATATTTTTTGATAGAAAGTTTAAAGCAGCTCAATTATGAACTATATTGTTTGAACAATTTAGTTTACAAAAGGTTTTTATTAATTTTTTTTACCGGAATGCAACCGCAAATTACCGAAACTTGTCTTTTTTACTATTCGTTTGTATAATTTATTATTTTCAAATTTATTATTTTTTTTTTTATAAGTTTATTGACAAAATTACAACATTACTTTACTTTGGTTAAAGTTTTTTTTACTGACCAACCTAAATTAGAGTATCCCCCGCAATTAAGGTTGTTGCAATAATATCAAATCTTACTAAAAATTAAATAAGCAGTTAAAAATTACAAGTAGCTTGGTAGGTATATCACTTAAACATAAATAAACAAAAAAATGTCATGAAAACAAAAATTTGATCCTCAAAATTGAAAATTCCAAGATACAGCGTATCGATGTAACACACTTCAAACACCTTCATATAAAATGCATTATCATGAGCTAATTTTTACACTCGTCGTATGCCATACGCTCTAATTTAGGTTGGGCTAAACTTTTCTAAAGCAATAAAAGAAAAAAAAATATTTTTGGATTCAGTTTGTCTTTAGGTGGTGAGGTCGAATTAAATTTTATTTATTTTTTAATAAGATTTTCTGTATAGGAAAATAAAGTTATGTATTTTTTTTATATATATATATTTTTTTTTTTATTTATTTATTATGCTTCATAAATTGTACAATTAATTCTTTTAAAACTATTTACTTAGATACAGATATTATCTTTACTACAGATTTGTATTGTTTTTTTTATTTTTATTTAGATATTTTTAAGTTTAGATACGAGTAAACATTTAAAGGAAAATTGGAGAAGATAAACCTTTTTGAATTTTGTTTTGTAAAACTTAACACTAACTTAAACAATAAAACCTACGAACTAAACTAGTCTAATTTTTTTTTTTTAACTTAATTTGAATTTCTGATCAGAGGATTTTCTGACATGAACAGTTCCGAGTGGAACCTTACAGTTAAATAACTTATTTTTTCTTGAAATTGTATTCATGTTGGCTTTATCATTTTTGGTTGAATACCAACATCTGGAAAGATTGAATACAAGTTTCAAAAGTTTATTTTGCGCAATTTGCAATTTATTAATATAACTAGCTGAACAATCTCCCCAGACTGGTGCCGCATATAACATTATTGGCTGAAAATTAGTATTAATTTACCTTAATTAGTATTAATTTGTTTTCTGTGGACAAGATTGATTTTCTGTTAATAAGAGGATACAACATGCGAGTACATTTGTTAACTTTATATCAATAGTGACAGAAGTTTGTTTTTGAAAGGTTAGCCTTTTATCTAAGATAATGCCTAGGTATTTAATAGTATCGGCCCAGTTAATTTCATTATTTTGCAGTTTTAATGGTATAGAAGGTAAAAGAGAGGCTTTCCATTTTTCGTAAAATAAATAGATACTGTTTTTGAAGCATTAACTTTTACTCTCCATTTTGCATAATAACTAGAGAGCTTATTGAGTGAATTTTATAGGTTTGTTAATATGTAATTGGGATTAGTGCCAGCAGAGTAAATTGCAGTGTCATCAGCAAATACTGATATTTTTGTAAACCTAGGGATATCTGCAGTGTAAGTGTTGTGCAAAATTGGTCCAAGTAATGAGCCTTGTCGAACTCCTGCTTTAATTTAATACAAATTAGAGGATATATTATTCAAAATTACGCGAAATACTCTTTGATGAAGAAAGTTTTGTATGATTTTAATTAAATAGGTAATTTAGACACTTCTAATTTATGTAGTGAGCCAGAGTGCCACACAGTGTCAAAGGCGGAGTTTATGTCAAGCACTACTAGGCCTATAGTTTTGCGTTCTTCTAACTTGGATTTAACATAATTTTTGACACGTAAAAGGAGGTGAATGGTACTGTGCTTTACCCTAAATCCAAACTGCTCGTTTGGAAGATTTTCTTTTAGGTGAAATAAACTTTTCCAGTCTGGTTTTTATGAGTTTTTCAAATATTTTTGAGAAGTTACATAGTAAGCTGATAGGCCGAAAACTACTTAACTCCTCCATCGGTTTTCCAGGCTTAAGAATCGGAATAATATGAGCTTCTTTCCATATATTCGGGAAGTAACTTACTTTTAAGCAAGAATTGTAAATCAGAATTAGATATGTTTTTGCGTTTACTGGTAATTTTTTGATACACAGATTAGATATGTGATCTGAACCTGCAGATTTTTCAGTTTTTAATTGGGCAAATATTTCATTGACATTTTAAATATTTTAAATTTATAAAATATTTCTGATAACAAATAAGATTCTTCGATTTGAAATATTCCCATGAGGTTTGCACACAAATAAGGTACAATTCGAAAGCTACTCTCCGAGTAAGAAGGCCTTTAAGTAAACTGCGTTGATCGAATTCATTGCAAGCTATTTATTTTATTTGCTACCGAACGCTTACTATTAAATTTATATCGATTTATAATTTCAATTATTTCGCTACACAAAATGTCTCTCAAACATCTTAGTGTACAAAAGCAAAGTTGTCCAATTCCTCAGATTCTTTAATAAACATGACATAAGAATTTAAACATACAGGATACAATATTCATAAAATAGACAATAATACAATATTCATAAAAAAGATTCACTGTTCTTTGATTTGTGCAAACTAAGTAATAAGTAACAAGTTTTGATTTACAACTATTTAAAAAAAGCACCTAATGAATACAGTTGTTTAAGTAAACCCAAGAGTTAATATAATGCAAAAGTTAGCTGCCACTACTTGGAATGTAACTACAAAATTTTTAAAAATCTCAATACTAAGCTCAGTATATTCAACAGTCGAATATACTGCTCCAGTTTTGCAAAACTTATGGGCTCTCAACTAAATTTTTGTATGTGTATTTAAGAAAATGAAATGCCTAAAGTGAACTAATACCGTGACTTCCAAAATCTAGTTAAATCGTAAAATTTACAATATAGCATTTTCTAAAATGTATATCAAACTCTCTTGACTTTTTATACTATTCCAAAATGTTGAAAAAACATAGTGGAAACGATAAATAACAGTGGAGTGTTTAGCGAAAAAATGTAAAGTACATTTTGTATACATACATGCCATAGATAAAATTACCAAAATTAATTAACTTATAGGTTAGTATATATTTTCGGCAGAAAAATCAATTTATTTCCAAATTGTTGCAAAAAATATGTTAATAAAAAATATTTTTCCGTAGAAAATATTATCAGATCTAAAATAATTTTCATGTAGCGAAAGATAAACCAAAAAGTCAGATTATTACTGACAATTGTAATTTAAAAGTCAAATTGTATATTATGTGCATTTATATTGTCAAAATGTATTCCCAAATAAATTTCAAAATGTATCAAAAGTTTTTTTATTATATATTTTACAATGAAGTGATTAAAAAGTTTTAAACGGTAGTAGAACTAATATTTAAACTGTATTAAAACTGTTTATACCGCATTTTGGAAGTAATCTATAACTTAAAATGACCTTTGTAATCAAAGGGTTAGGGTGCATAAAGTCTGGGAAGCAAATTAGGGTGCATAAAGTCTGAATTGCATGCACATTCATTCGAACTTTCTAAAAGCAAATGATTAAGCACTTGATATTTTCAAAAGAAAATTTTTTTGTCAAATTTATGACCCTGTGTCTGACGAATGGGTTTCTGGAAGAAAATTTAACGCCGAATTATGTCAGATGTTTAACGACATAAACCTAGCCAAAGAATTCAAACTATGACGCTTTATAGACTAGGCCAAGTGGAGCAAATCGTAGAAAATGCCTCGCTTACTTTAGCTTCAGAAGTAATATTATGTTTTTATATACTTAATACTAGAAGAAATCCCCGGGTACATACCTGGCCGAGCAAAAGAAAGGAATTTTTCAACAATATATAGAATAGTAATATTAATTTAATAAATTTTAAGTTAATATTAATTTTAAAATAAAACCACAAAACTATCAGATAGAATTTAACTTTTTTTGTAAGATTTAATTTGTTTTTATTATTTTTTTATTTCTCGAGGGAAGGTGAAAGCCTCGAAAAATACTAAGCAGGCCGCGCATGTAGGTTACTGAGCTATATGAAACGCTAACCCACTAAAACCACCGAAACCCTTTACCATAATTGATATTATTAACCGATTAATTGATTGTCGCGTTAATTGGGAAAACGTGTGTCGGAACGTTATTAAAAAATAGTTTCCGATAATTTTATTAAACCATTAATCATACCTATGGGTTAGTACCGATTCTCAATTATTATGAATTTATAACTTTTAAAATTCATCATATAGGAAAGAATTGGATAAAATGAAATATTCTAGACCTTGTATGCAACATTGTCATATGGTCAACCTCCTGGTATGCAAAATAGTAGCTTTTCCCTGTCTTGGCTAGAATTTTAATTTTTAGAGCAATGGATTGTGTAGAGCTGACCATGGGTGAAGGTAGGTTGAGGGAGATAAATTTCGACTCTCTGAAATGTTTGACCTTGCGATTTATTGATTAATATTGCATATGCAATGAAAATTGATGTCTAATAAATCCTTATAAAATAACTTTCATTCTATATCTGATATTTTTTTTATTTTATAAATAAAAGAGTTAATTTTATAAAGATTAACTTAAAACTTTGAGCAATTTTTATTTTTTTGTGGTTTGCTATTAATATTATTATTCTATACATTGTTTTCAGATACTTTAAACATGTCAAATGTTCAAAATTTTCTTGACTTGACTATTCAGGTGCTCAAATTAAAAAAAAATATGCCTAAAAAATTTTTGCACAAAAGATTCGGAACAAAACAGATCAATTTAAAACTATTTTAAGCAATCTACTCAAATGATCAGAGCACTTTTGGGCAAAAAAGTTAAATTAACGGAAACTACTGAACACAACAAATCTTTTTATTCTAGATCGGTCTAGATCGTTCTAGAACAGTTTATTGAATAAACCTAATATTTTACTGAAATATTAACAATTTAGCGAATGAATATATTTTATTTTTTTATTGAGGTACCTTAAATTTTAGTTTGCTATTTGCCGACAGATAGATTTTTATGTAGATTTGAATAAATATTATAATTTTGTTCTTATAAAAAAAATAATTGTCACAAAATAATTGTTTTCAAAAAATTCAATCATTCCATTTTCGAAGTATGTACTTCAAATTACTTCTAAATAATTTTAAATTGAAAAAGGAATACAACTAATGAAATCATAATACAGCTATACCTCAGATTTGCTATACGGTTTAATGGAAAATCAGGGGTGGCAGCACGTAACTTGTTACAAACGCGTTTTTTGTAACAAAATACCAGCGTCACAAAATTTTTTCGGCAACATGTACTTTAAAACGCTACTTTGGGTTTGAAACAAAAAAAAATTTACGAATCCTTTTTTGCAATTTCTTTTTTTAACACACTTCAACTATTTATACCTGAAATTTTCATTTGAGGCGTACAGTAAAAATGGGTGTTTCAAATGTTACGTGCTGCCAAAAGCAGCGAAACAAAATTAAAATTGGCGAACAATTTTACGTGCTACCGTTTTTCAAAAATAGCATGACAACATGTTTGTAACAAGTTACGTGCTGCCACCCCAGCTTCATTATGAATTGTATCCATCATTTCAATTTATCCTTGGTAGATAAATACTATATTTTATTTTTGAATTGATTCTACTTACAAAAGAACCGTATACGTAAATAATAATATAATTGAAAAAAAAAAAATTTTTTAGTTAGGTTAAAATGTCTTACGTGGGGTGAAATTTTAAATTGAAATTTCTAATTAAAAATTAAAAAAATAAAAACAAAATATAGAATATTGCTTAGTCTTTTAAATATCTATCATTTTAAAAAATAAGAATGAACATCGGTCGTTAGATGGTTCAGATTTGAACCGTACTTTTCCAATCTATAAATTAAACATACTTAAATTATGTATTTTCAAATGACTATGTCATTACAGAAATTATTCAACGCATGAACTATCTGGAACGGTTACTGAATAGACCTAATATTTTACTATTTTCAATTGAAGTATGTACTTCAAATTTTCTTATGCTTATTGGCCGGCAGATGGTTTTTTGTTTAGATTTTAATAAATATATAATTTTGCTCCTAGTTTTTTTTTTCAATAAATTGTCAGTTTTATCATAAAGTTATAATAATATTCATATACAATGTATGATGTAAGATATTTTAATAACTTTTCCAAGAATTTTTAAATTTAAAAAATAAAAATTTTAGTCATAAATTAAGATATGTTTCGTTTTTATTAAAAGAAAATATTATAAAATCTGTAAAATAAATTTTAACAATAAAATTTTAACATAGGTTCGATATACATAACATTTCACAAATATACTAATAAGACTTTCTAACCAAAATACAGTACAAATTATATTATATTTATTGAAACTATATTTTAGCTGTTTGAGTATGCATATATAGGTAGGATAAATGATTGAATGAAAAAAAACCTAAGCACACGAAAAACCACGAAAGTGTGCCTTCAAAATCGTGCTCTTGTGTATTATAATATAGATATTGTTCAGAAATTATTTATATATACATACCTAATAATTTAACCACAAGTCCATATTTAAATTAGTGTACACATTTTTTATTTAATTTTATTTATTGTTAAAAATAAAGATAAAAATTATTTTATTAATCCTAAGTTATATAAATAAAATACATTTATGACAGCCTTAATAAATGGTACAATAGCCTTCTCACAGCCTTACAAACATGTTTTCTAAAATTAAAGCTAATCTTGATTTGTCAATTACCATAATTTTTATTCCAAATCAACAACATTAAAATACCCAATCAGACAATATCATCAAGAGATCGCAAATGTTAATATTAAAATTGATTTTTGACACCTCCATTTTTTTAAATAAATATTTTCGAAAAGAAAATTTCAATTATTTGTTATGTAATAAAATTATAAAAAAAAGAAAACCTATAAAAAAATAATAAAAAAATGTACTCGATATTGACTCTTGAGTATTAGCATATTCTCGATGGATTAATCAATTCAATGAAATGAATAAAAAAAAACACTCAATCAATTTAGCCGTGCAATATGAAGCATACCAATACATTTATACAATGTAAGTCCATGTACATATTTATATGTATATGCGTACGATATTATGTATAGTTTAATCAATGTGTTTTAAAAGCTTTTGATGCAAATGTAGTGGTCATTTCTGATATCATCTCTGTGTAATTATTTTCAGGATAATAATTCATCATCATCATTATCACTATTAGTACATGATCATCATTTTCTGATGATGAAAATATTTATGGTATGAATAATATTTTGAAGCCCTCCTGAAATAAAGTGAGATATCCAATGGAAATTATTTTGTATTTTCCAGGATTTTATTTATTATTATTATTTTTTTTTTTAAATTTTATGTGACTATTATAACACATTTTTTAAATAAAATATATTTAAAAAGTTAACAGTAGTAGGCAAAGCATGTAGTAGGTAGGTAGGTAGGTAGGTAAATAATTGATTGAAAGTTTAATTTTTGGTAAATTTAATTTTATAAAGGGATGCAATTTTTTGGTAAATGAAATCTCTTTTGCGGAAAATTTTGCAGTTATAGTGTAAACAACTGTGTTGTGTTGAGCCAAAACGGCAGTTATGTACAAAGTCTATAAGTGATGTGTTAAATTTTATTTTATGTTAGGGATTATAAAACTTATATACTAAAACAAAAATAAAAACAAATTTTTTGTTTAATTTGTTTTTTTTTTTTGTTTTACTTAAATTGTATAAAAAATAAGCTTTAATTTTTGTTTTTTTTTGTTCGATATAACTTTCAAATAATAAATAATAATGACAATAACACTGCGAAAATATATTTTGAATTTGAGTAATTTAATCAAATATCACAAAAAAGTCTATAGTGAAAAATATTTTTAACGGAATTGCCCATTAAAATTGAACTTTAGTCAAAAAAGAAATTAAAAGTCATGAAAAGCGAAGTAAATTTGAGTGAAGTAGGCATCAACGTTCTAAGAAATCATGAAGAGTTCGAAAAAGGAAATTTTGGGAAAATCGAAAAATAACGGTTTCTTGTAACTTTAATTAATTTGTAAATTTTATCTGAAGATATGTCAAATTTTTTTTCAAACATACAAACATAAGACCTACTCAGATCTCAGGCTGAAGCATAAATATAAGCGTTAAAATTTTATACCTTAAATTGAATAAGACGATTGTTTCAGGCTAGTTTTCAATACAATAAATTTAAGCTTAATACCGATGCGGTTTTCCTTCTTGAGATATGAGGCTCAGATTAAAGTACATGTAGGTCCTGGGCCTATCACATCAACGTCCACCATTTGTCAGTCATGAATCAGGAGTAGCTTCTTTCCACTTGAAGATACGAAATTGTTTCATATCTGCCGATATTTCGCCTCTCCAACGAAGGTTGGTCTACTCCGACGTTCTACGACGACGAATTATCTATTATTTATTTAATTATCTATTTTCATATATGCGGTTAGAACAAAGAGATTCGTTGTGGTATCACTGAATATAAAACTTTATTCGCGTAGTAGACTAGCGGTAGATGTCCTTAATAGTTCGATCTCTAAATTAACTATATGAAAATGAAGTCTTACATGAATTTGTCTTTTATAATATTATAGTTTCTATATTATAAAAGACAAATTCATGTAAGACTTCATTTTTTATAATTTATTACCAGTCTTCTGATGATTGTCTAATAATAAAAGAAATCGAAAATTAAGACTAAATATCTTAATTTACAATTAATGAAACATATTTCATTAGTGAAAAGATGTTGGATGGTTTCCTCCATTTTCATGACTCTACAGCTCTTCAAAATTTATTTAAAAGGAGCCTTCATGTCGTGGTTACCAATGAATCAGTGCCCTATTATAAACCCTTAGCTTTCTAGTCTTTTTAACAAAAGTTTGTTAAGAAAGCGTTTATTGCTAATATGAGTCAGATATGCTTATTTACATTGCAATAAGGTCTATTGTACTATTTGCGATTGGGGTTTTTTTTCGAAAGAAATGTCAGTAATTGGTTTGGTACAGTAATAGTAAGAAACCATCACCAAATCAAAACTTGAAGTCGCCATCTTATTCATGTCAATACAAAAATAACACGCTCGGTAGCGCACTAAGTATAGCAGCTGCCTTTCAACCGAAGGGTCCCAGGTTCGATTCCCGACGAAGGTAAAAAATGATTTCTGGTTTTTTCCACATGGTCCAGTACTCTTTATCATTGGGATAAAATAAATGATAACTAGTTGAGAGTTTTTGTTATCACTAAAAATAAAATGGGACTATGCTATTATGAAGGCAAAATACTCTAAAGTATGATCCAGTTTTCCACATTTAAATTAGTCTATACCATATAAATTTTACAGTAAAAGCCATTGTGTGTGATTGTCTATTCCAAATCTCTGTGTAAAAGCAGTTAGGGTGTTCATTCCATAGACTTGGAATTTTATAAATGAATAAAAACTACGCAGTCTAGAACATCAACAAAAATGCATATTTCAATTAATCTCTACAACAAACTTCAATTTAACTTTTACCTACTTACCAACTACAAATTAATAAAATAGAATTAATTCAATCATTTATAATTATAAATGAATATAGATTCACGTTTAATAAATTAATCTTTTTTTATTAAACCATAAATTTTATCTTAATTTTCGATTAACCAATTTTCGATGTTAATTCTATTTTACTTGCACTTGCTTAAATAAAATGAATTCTAAGGCATTTTATTTTTGAAATCAATTAAGAATTAATTAATATACAGAACCATCTTCTGCCCAACAGAATTATATGAATTGAATTATAGAGGATTATTCGTTGTGTTCAGACATGAGCCCAATGCATCGAGTTAATGGTAAATGGCATCGGTAATAAAATGCAATGCAAATAAAAAAAATCTTGCATTGATTTTGAATTTTCAATGATAGCGATAAATAAAAAACAATAATTGATTTTAAAATTTGATTTAAAATTTTTATTAATTTTGAAGTAATTGTAGGACGTAGCAACTCACTATAAGAGTTGGTAGAAGTCAGTTCTTGTGTTTTTTAATCACCAGCAAAAAAAAAATGCCCTAAACTAAAGGTAATGATGATAGTGGGGTATTGATGAGTAAATAAACATTTTTATACAACACGATAACGTGCGAGATACATCATTAATCTCGAAAATCATTGCAAATAAATTTTTGAGAGAACTGAAACATCTTTTTCAACGATAATGTCCATATCTTGTGTTTTTTTATGATCTTGACAGTAACTTAGATAGAATCACCTTTTCGTGTTTAATTAGGTACGGTACTGCAATTTTACACTACAATATCTACAATAATTCGAGCATTTAACAAATTACGGTCTTATCTACTCATTAAATGTGGAAAACTACTACGATTGTCAGGAACTAAGCCTTCTTAAAATGAATAGTTTCATTTTATTTAATTTGTTACCAGATTAACTCTCAATTATCTTTTTGTCATTTATTATATCCCAATGACAAAGGGTACTAGACCAGCTCGAAAAACCAATGAAGCATTTTTTTTTTTGCTTCATCGGAAATCGAACCCGGGACCTTTCGTTTGAAAGACACGCGCTTTACCTACTGCGCCACCCAGAGTGTTGTAGTGTATTCTTTTATAATATGCCAAATACTTTGATCAATGACAACTACCTCATCTAGTAAATCTGGTTACATAAGACAAAATTACATAGGATAGGACAAAATTACACAAGACAAAATTACATATGGATAAAATTTCATAATACAAAACTACATATGTACAAAATTATTAGAGACCACATCACATATGGACAAAATTTCAGTTTTTATTTGACTGGATAATGGATATGATAAATATTCATAATAAAAGTTGCAGCATGCAGCAAGTTTTTATCAATCAACCAGTAACAGAACCTCTAAATCTTCTAGGTTGTGACTGGTGGAAAATGCCAATTTCAAAGCTACTACAAATCTCATTTACCGCTATTCATTTATTGGAACCCTGTTTTTACCGACGGCAGGTAAACGCATACGGCACAGTAATTTTTTTAAATATAAAATTTTGTACATATGTAATTTTGTCCATATGTGATTTTGTCTCAATGTAATTTTGTCCATATGTGATTTTGTCTTATGAAATTTTGTCCTACGTGATTGTTTGTCCTGAGATTTGTCCCGACATCAGTATATCTGTATACTATATTGTAGTGTAGATATCTTTTCATATTTCGTAGAAGAAAATACCATTTAAGATTTCTCAACAGATAATAAAGCAGAAAAAATTTAGAAAAAAAAGTATTTAGTAGAACAGTAGCAGCTTCAAATAAAAGGAAATTTAACATCAAGCATCACTGGTTATAGACCAGAAGAAACTGAAAATGAAGAACATGCTGAACAGCTATCAGCCAAACATATAAAAAATATAACCTTTTGCCACTCTGCAAAACAATGTTCCGAAAAAATTTAATTTACACAAAGAAGTAAAAATTTTAATGAATTCGTTAGCATGTTTCAATGCTAAATACAAAATTTTAGTTGATTTTCTCATTGATTTTACATACGAAAATATAAAATTGTTCAAACTAAAAATGATGTAAATCAGTTTACATGATTTTTATATTGACGGTTCAAAAAAAATATATATAAAGAAATTAATTTAGTGCAATATGAAAAAAATTTATTGATTTTTTCGTTCGAAATTAAATAAAAATTTAAAAGTAAAATAATGCATATTAAATTTTAATATTTTGTCAAGCTTATTCAATATTAACGGTTAAGTTTTTCTTACAATATTAAGCAGGCCAAGTACAAACGCTTAGACTTCAAAACAACCAAAACTGAGTTACACGATTTTCACTTTGCACGGCAGCTTTAAGTAATCACAAAATAAGACAGTGTAATGTGAAATCGAAAAATATTAACATCCCATTTTACTTATCTGCACAAATATTGTAGTTAAGCTGATTAAACAGGATTGTTTCACATCACAGAGTACACTGCTATATGCCATTGTTCAGACTTTTATTATTTGGTTAATTTTGTGATCGTAATTTGATTTATGCTTCTAATATAATCTTCATTTTCCAAAATTATTGCAATCAATATACATACTCAGTATCTTATATTTTAATATACAAAACAATATTTTTACCGAACTACTAAATACACCATTTCAAAAAAAAAAAATAACAACAACAATGAAATACAATTATTTAGAATAATTGTCAAATTTTCTTAATTTTTTTTGAGTAAAATTAAAAACTGTCGAAATATAAAATAAAAATAAAATAAAAACGAAAACAAGTTAAAACTTGGTTGTATTCAGATTGGAAAAAATGTTCACTACATAAGGCTTTAGTTAGATTTGGATTTGCCTCCCAAATAAGAAATCAAATTCACCACGATACTATTTTAGCTATTTTTCTGTTGTTAATCTTTAAACGACAAAACAAA
The DNA here is from genome assembly GCA_963942445.1 of Argyra leucocephala. Taxonomy (NCBI): domain Eukaryota; kingdom Metazoa; phylum Arthropoda; class Insecta; order Diptera; family Dolichopodidae; genus Argyra; species Argyra leucocephala. The sequence continues at coordinate 112,859,712 of OZ012678.1, forward strand.
AATATTTTTGAATAAGAATTCTAATTTTTTGAAAAAAAAATTAAACAACGTCATAATTCGTTATTGTACTTCAAATTTTTTTTTTTTTTTTTTTTTTGAATTCATCACTTGATTTCGTCATTCCAATGAAATCAATTAAAAAACCAATTCAACAAGAATTCTCTGAAATTCAGTCAAAATTTTTTTTATTAATTCCTTACAACAATTTAAAGTTTCTAATTTCATTATTAATTCTATGTAAATAGAATGTGACACGAGATTCAGATTGAAATCCATGTAAAAAAAAAAGAAACAAACAAAAAAAAACAAAAGCAGAAAACAAAAAAATATTTTTGTATTATCCTCCTGAATAGCAACCTTGAAGCAAAATTAAAATAACTTTTCCCATATAATAATAAATAATAGGAAATTTTATATTGTTTTGGGGGTGGGGAGGTGTAATAATTTTGAAAATAAATTACAATATAAATTTAAAATGTAAATATAGATTACATTTATAATATATATTCATTTTTAGATACACATTCATTTCATACATATATACATAGTACATACATAAGTATATTTGTCTATAAATATTAGTTTAAGGGATGAGAAGTGGTGAAATTTAGTTGATTCGAAGAATTGGATTTTAATTTAATGAAATGATTCAGAGGTTTAACAAAATATATTTTAACAAACTTATTTTATAAAACTATTTTTTATTTATTTTTCTAATAATTAATTGTTTATAATTAATTAATTTTAATTTAATTACTATTTAAACAGTTTTGTTTTCTATTTTTTTCCCAAATAATTAAAAAAAAAGATAAAGCAAAAACAAAAAGTAGCAAATTCGACTGTGATGATGCATTCTAAAGTAGGTTTAATTCTAACACCAGATGGTCTATTAAACTGGATCCCATTACTGATATTGGTCAGATTCAAATCTCTGAAGACGATATTTTAATTGCTATTGAAAAGCTTGATAATAAATCTACTCCTGATATGGGCAATATTTCGTAACCTCTTATTGAAAAAATGTAAGTCTTTATCTGTTCCGTTAAATCATATCTTTAACTTATCTTTGCATATGACTTATTTCTGGATAGGTGGAAAATTTTCTGAAAAGTCTGGTCAGAAGCATCTAATTCAAAATTACCATAATTACAAGAATACCAAAATTATTGCTTACTCCACAACTTTTTGAATCAATAATACAGAAGAAAATTTGTTTTAAAATCAAAAATGCAATCAGTCCATTCCAACATGGATTTACTACTGATAGATCTATAACAACTAATCTTGCTAATTTTTCTAACTATGTTATGCAATGAGATAGAAAATGGTTTTCAAGTTGATTCCGTATATTTGAACTTGTACAAAGCATTTGATAGGGTTAGTGTGAAATTATTATGCTATAAATTAAATGCTAACAAATTTATATTTTAGTTTAGTTAGGTCAGTCTTAGAATACTGTTACGTCATTTGGGATCCCGATTATTATTCTTACATCATCCGGTTTGAGAGAGTCCAACGTTCTTTCTCGAAGTTCGCTTTGTACAAACTCAATTTACTTCATTCACCAGTCTCATACAATGTTAGATGTAAACTTTTGGGCATTGAAACATTAGTAAATAGACGTAATACTGCTTGCATAATGTTCGTATTTGACCTATTGTCAAATCGTATTACTTGTTCTGAACTATTGTATTGTTTTCCTTTACATATCCCACAAAGATTATTACATGCACAAACTTTCGATTAAAATATATTTCAAACGAATGAAAAGCTTCAGATGTTACCTGGTAAATCACCAAACAGGATAAACCGGTATATGTACATATCCTTTGTTACTAATACTATCGAAAGTTTATTAACTTTAAAAACACAAAGATTATTACATTACATGCAATTAATACGCTCAGAGTTCCATATCAACGTACTAATTATGCTAGAAATGAGCAAATTACGAAATGTAGCATTAAGTTCAATGCAATTCAAATAATGTTTGATTATCACATAACAAGAAATGTATTTAAAAGAGCAATAATATTTTACTTTTATTTTCCAAATAATAACTAAGAGTGTTCTTTTGATTTTTTAGGTTTTTTTTCCTTGAAATGTTTAAAAAAAATTCTATATTTAAATTATTACCGTTCAATTACGGTGTATTATCTTTGTTGTTTGCTTAGTAATTGCTAAAATATTTAATTATATATAATTTTTTATATATTTCTTTTATAGTTTTAGATTACACTTATCTGTAGAATTTTTTTCGTAGACGAATAAATAAATAAATAAATAGATAAAAATAAATTATGTAAGAATATTTTTTTTTAAATTTTGACGTCACGCAGTCGTGAAAGCAAAACAAATGTCAAAAAAGTTAATTCTCGTGATGTTAAGAACCAAAAATCAATACTCCTGAATAATCAGAATTGTTAAGCCGAAAGCATCCTGCATACAGCCTGCTTATAATTTGTATTGGAATGTATATAGTTCTAATAATTAGTCAATAATAATAATAATAATATGTAATAATAATATTAATAATTATAATAATAATAATAATAATTATAATTATATATAATGTTAGTTAATTGGTAGAGTTATTAAATATTTGCATTATTTTATATTGCACATATACTAGTGAATCCCCAGTCCAATTGCACAGAAGCAGTTCTTTCAAGTTCGGATTTTATATAAAAAGAAATATTTATTTTGGTATAAGTAGTTGTTTTCTCAATCGCGTGATTCTTGAATATATATACTTTACAATGAAATTAAAGTACAATACCTTATGACGAAATTAATACTAATTTCAATATAACTTAACACAATAAAATCACATTACTCTCAACGTAGTAGATCGATGTATTTTCAATCGTTTATAGTCAAAAAGGTTTGTATTCACAATTCTGTTATAGCAAGAGTCAACAATTTGGTTGAAAGAAAGTAATAAACTTCATAAGTTCATACAATTGATATCGTTTATAAGTCATATTAAAATATAACCATAATTTTTTCAATAAAACAAAAAAATAAGTCAAAAGTGAATTATTTTATTAAACTGATTTATATATTATTGTATTTTTCTGTTCTTTATTACAAATATGTATATTTTGTGATTACATAACAGAATAATTGCTATTTATGAATAAAATAAAGTTTAAAGTTGTTATACGAAAGATATTTTATTGAATTTGATTTTCTTTATATATAGATGCAATTTTTTTTTGACTACGCCTATAGTCACAAAACGGTTATAGTCAGAAATATTACTGAAATTTAGCGAATGACTATAACCGTGTTTTACTGTATATATTTTGTTTTAATAATAGCAAAAGCTAACATTTACTATATCATTTTTGAAGAGTATGATTTGATCTGATTTTTGTTTTTCTGTTCTGCCCGTGATTGAAATTTCTCTTAGAGTATAGATGTCGCTCAATTTGGAAATAACCGTAATTTATTTGATGTAACTATTTGAAATATTTTAAGCATTCAGCACCAAGAACTTGTTAAAATTTTAATATTTTTGTGGTGTAATTTACTATTCAATTATTCTTGCTTTTTTACTCACCACGTCATTCATCTTGTATATTATATATACACATAAACTATTACACTTAACTTATGAACTGGTTCTTAAATTTTTATTCCAATACTATCACTGAGTCTTAGTATAGTATTATCTACATTAATTTAATGGCAAGAGAAAAAAAAAATATTGATGTGATATGCAAAGATGTTAAGATATTTAATGTCAGAGAGTAGGATCTTCTTCCATGCTCAAAAAACTCATGCTGATCACAATATTATTGAAATAATTTTAAAACTTTTAATTTTTCTTTTATTTTCATTATGTTTTCAATTTTACATAAAGTTTTCCTCCCTATGACATATCTATTGATGTATATGTATATGCACTTGTATGTATTTGAAAAACTGTTGCTGCAATCTTAAAATTTATTTTTGTTGCTTTTTTTCTTTTTGTTTTTGTTTTTTATTAACTTCTTGCATAAATAAGCTTCAAGGTTAGGAAAATTTACCTTTTGTTTTATATAAAATGAGAGTTTTGAAGGTTAGAAAATATTTTCTTTTTTACTGTTATTCTTCTTTTGTTAACTTAACTAAATTTATTAACTCTGTCTGTATGTATTCGTATGTATGCTGCACATGAATGTATATAGAATATATTATGAAATTTTAAGAATTCTTTGTTACATGTATATATAGATATATATATATATATAGATATATATATGTTTGTAAAGATTAAGAAATTAATTAGAGGTTTATTTAAATTTTTGTTTGAATTATTTTGTTAAAAAATTCCTTAAGATTGAAAATAGAAATTTTAAAATTTTAAAGTTAAAAAAATATTAGAAGTTAAAGTTTAAAAGTTATTTAAATGTATTGAGTTTGGCTAATCAATCGACTAAAATGATTTAATTAAAAATTTAATGATTGAAAAATATATTGGTATTAATAATTTTCAAATTTGTTTACTCAAGAAATCAATAACAAAAAATTTTGTGAATTTCTCCTGGACAATTCTGGTTTTCTCTATATATATTGATTTGTATTGCTTTATTAACTTGCTTATAAAATTTATCGAAATGCACCGACTTGTTTGAATTTTTTTAATACACTATTTGGTTTTTCACTCATAAATTTCATTTATTATCAACTTGCAGGTTGCTTGATGATTGATCTGTATTTTGTAGACCTACCTTCACAAAGTAAAATATTTTTTCAACTTTCAACTAATTTCAGTTCTTGACTTCAGTCGCAGGTGATAACAGTCAAGAGCTGAAATTAGTAGATGACAGAAGTAAATATACGAACAATAAAAATTTAGCGTTTAATTCAGCAAATATTTAGAACTACTATTTTCGTATGTAAAAGGACAGAGAACACTGTCATGTCATCTTCTGCGATGGTGTCAATGCAAAAGTGGCCAAACTGATGATTTGGGAAAAAATAATTTCTATATATTATGTCTTTAAATAGAAGTTTTTAAAGCTAATAAACTTTCGATAGTATTAGTAACAAAGGATATGTACATATACCGTTTTATCCTGTTTGGTGATTTACCAGGTAACACCTGTAGCTTTCCATTCGTTTGAAAAATATTTTAATCGAAAGTTTGTGCTTATTATATTTGTTTTTTTCATTATTGCCATTTTAGGTTACTCCCAAGAGTCACTTATTATGTAATCGTGTCCAAGAGCCTTTCTGAGAGCAATGTTTTCTCTAATTTCTCTCTGAACTTTTTCTGCTATGATTCTGTTTACATTTTCTTGTTCTTTATTTACCTCATTTTCATTTGACAAATCCTATTTTTCATTTACAAGGTTTTCTCAAGATATTTCACAAAAGATTTTGCTTTTTATTCATTCGACCTCGCCCAGTTTCCATCTTCTTTTTTAAATTGGTATGGCACATGTGTTATTTCACATATACATTTTTTTGTAGCTTTCCAGAGTTAAAAATTATGTGAAACTGTTTATAAACATCAAAAATTTGGTCTTCCTTGTCCATATCAGATATGACATTCTTCATAAAGATTTACATTTCAAGTCTATGGAATGAACACCGTAACTGATTTTACACATTGCTTTTGAAATACATACAATAGTTTTTTCTTTAGAATTCTGATGTTTAATCTACTAATTTAAATGTGGAAAACTATATTTATTGCACAGTAAGACCTTCATAATAGCATAGCTCCATTTTACTTTATCATTTATTTTATACCAATGACAAAGAGTACTGAACCTGTTCGAAAAACCCAAAAAAAATTGGTTTTTGCCTTTGTTGGGAATCGAACTTGTAAACTTCCGACTGAATGGCTGCCGCTGTACCTAATACAGCGTGTACTAAACCAACAGTCATCCAGCGTGTATGAAACCAAATAACAAATCATTGTGTTGAAGTTTTGCAGATTTTGCGTAGGAACAACTAAAAAAAGATTGGCATTATTTCATCGAAAATCGTTTTCTGCGATGAAGCATCATTTCTGTTTAAATGGCTTCGTAAATAATCAAAGTGTCCGTATTTAGAGTGAATTAAATCCACATGCTGTTTATAAAACTTATTTGCATCTATAAAAATTAATAGTGTGCCTTTAGGTGTAATTGGTGTATGGTCTTTAGGTGTAATTGGACCGTACTTTTCTTAAAAAAGAAAATTGCTTTAGGCATTGCAGTAATTGTTAATGGAAAGCGCTACAAAAATATGATAATTAATTTTTTGTGACTTGGATTACATGATTTCCACTATATGTGATTTCAACAAGATTGTGCAACATGCCATACATCTCATGATACAATCAATTTATTGAGATATCGTGTACACTATCACCAAGATCATGGGATATGAATCCATTGAATTTTTTTTTTTTTGGTTATTATTAAGTCATTTTGTTTACCCCAATAAACCACAAAAATTTTATGACCTTAAATCCAGTATTATTCGTCTTATAAGAACAGATTTATCGTCTTATATAAGAACAGATTTATAAGAACATATTTATATAGATAGATATATTTAGATTCGTTTTATAAGGATAGAAGAACAGATCTAGAATTAAATTTTAAAATCATCCAAATGAAAATTGAGAATTGGTAGGTAAGTTAAAAACGAGCCCAAGTTGAAAACAGGTCTGCATTTGAAAATAAAATATCTAAAAATTTGAGAATTACATACCCCTGTATAGATTCTACCTTGAAATCGTAGAGTTGAGACAGGTTGGTCTCTTTTACAAAAGATCGGACACTTTTAGATTTTTGACATATTGAGCTCAACTCTGTTTGCGCTACCGCAATCAACTATTTTTGCCAGATTATTGTTAAGTGAGCTAGTCATAATGTTTCTCTTCAAGCTGATTACAGTTGAGATGGCGTTAGAGTTCATTAAGAAAATGCTACCACTCACCAATTCTAAAAAGTTCTATTGTCTAAATAGAAAATAATATCATATGTCATAGTTTCTCCCGTTTCTTGATGCTATAAGGAACTTATTTTCGAATATCATATTAATTATTAACCTAATTGGGCTTTGTGGAAAATTCAGATTTATCAGTCAGATACTATTGAAAGCTTTTTTTAGATCGATAATGTATACACAAACATATTCGTTTTTATTAATGTATACCAACTTGTATCTGATGTTAATTTACTGATAGCATGGATTGTCCCGTATTTATACCGAATTGATTTTCAGGTAATAATTAGTTATCGCTGTCAAAGCTGTTACTTTGATCATTTATAATTGTTTCATAAACTTCATTAGTTGTATAATAGTAAACTTATGGGCTTACAGTTATTAGGATCTGTTGGGTCTTAACCCGGTGGCGAAATAGTGTTGGAACTCCTTAAGAAGTTGGAGGATGTTATCAAAGTGCGGTTGTAGTCTTATTTCAGATTAAAAATATATACCACTTATTTGATCACCGCTTAAAAGCATTAAAATTTAATTTATTTACTTTTAAATTTTCATCAAACGATAAAAAAAAATGTATTTATTTTATTTTTCATAAAATAATATTGATGTAGTGAAAGTTCTTTTTTTTTACTATTAAAGTTAAATAAAATAAATAAAAAATAAACAATTTGTAAATGAGAAACAATCGTGATTTACAAATACGTTTAGATCCAGACATTAATATAACAAAAATGGAATAACAAAGGTATAAGTAAATAATTTTAACTTTGAAAATCTTTAATAACAAAGATCTTTAATCGCAAAACGATTTACTCTAATTCTTTTCGTAATTGACATTAACACCTTTCAATTTCAATATATTCGAACAAAATTCTACAATTTAAATAAAAAAACATTTATTTTTTAACCGCATTAAAATGAACACGTTTATCCTTATTTCCCACTCCCCTTTCACCCCCTTTTTGAATTGTTATTAATTTTCTATTCATTTTTACTATATGTATATTTCAGATTGCATAAAAATATCAAACATTACTATACTACTTTACATAAAACCAAATTTCTTTAAAACTTACACACACACATACACAAATACACCCAGTTAGATATTTGCATATAAATTACTTTAAAATTCACCTCTATATTCCAACTGGTTCTTCCGTCAAAATATTTAAAAAAAAACACACAGTAACAAAAAAAATGTACCACTATAATAATAGTAATAATAATAATAAGAATAATAAAAATAATAATAATAGTTACAATAAAAAGATAAGAAATAAAATTGGGTGGGTGTAGACAGAGATATTCAAAAGTATTAATTTAAATATCTATTTTCAATATCGGTAAAATACGTGATTTATTTTTTTAAAGAAAATAAAAAAAAAAAAAAAAATGCTATGAAAATTCTTATTTTTTGTTATTTTATTGTTTTTCTTTTTCTTATATCCTTAATTCGAGTCAGTCGAGACTTTAAACTCACATTTTGTTTTTTGTAAAGTTTATGACAAAGAAAAAATAAAAAAAATTACTTTCATATCTTTCATATATACGACATCCTGCTATATGTGCCTTTCACAGTAAGGAAGTAAGAATAAATTCGACAGTCAGTTTACCGCATATACAACAATATAATAACAAACCATACAACACATATACATACACATGGGTGCATACCGGTTACATATTAAATTGTAGTGGTAAATTGCTGGGATTAATGAAAAGTTATGCTGCGGTAATAAAAAGGGAAATCATAATGTGTGTAGTGTACGGCAATAGGGGGTAAAAAATAAAGTAAGAAATCAGAAAAAAAAAAATTGTCCGGTTAAAATTTTACAGGAAAAGGATTTTTCCTAGGATTTTTTTTTTTTTATTTTAAAAATCTTTTATAACCATTTTAATACAATTTTTAATATATTAATTTTTTAAAGGTGTAGTTTTTGAACCTAAAGTCAAAAAATTCGACATTAGCTTAGACAAGATAATACTAAATAGAGCAAAATAAAGTTGGGAGGAGATATTTGTTTTTCATATATGCTTTAACTTGTTTAGACTTTTTTAAAAGTCAATCAAAAAATATCGTTTATTTTTATATGATGTGGAGGACGTGTAAATAAAAAGTATTTACTTACCAACAGTAATAAAATTTTATTTAAAAATGATTTTTAACAATCTTTAAATTATGTATATATATAAATGTGAATTGAGTAGTTCTATATGAAAATAAAATGAAATTTTTACTATTTTTAAAGGATTCGAGGGAGAATTTTTATTATAAATATTATAAAATTCTAGAATTTATTTGGGATTATTTTTACTTTAATAACTTTAAGATGAGATAGTCCTAAATTTTATTTAATTTTAACAGATATTTTTGTAATTTTTTTATAATATATTTTAAATATTTTTGTAACTAGATTATAATAATAGTTTAAGTCTAAGTCTTTTTTATTTATTTATTTATTTATGAACCGGCGGTAATAACCCTTAATGATTTTATCTTAGAGGTTAATAATTAATCTTTTCAAATAATTAATTAAATATTACTAAAAACGAAAATTAAAAAAAAATTAAAATTAATAAATTGAAGGAACAAAAATTGGCAGACATGTACGGCTGTATCAAAAATTGTCCAAAAACTATAGATTAAAAATGAACCAAAATTTTTCAGTCGCAATTCATTATGAAAAATAACTAAAAGAAATAAAAAATTACCCAAACAACTCCTATAGGTCTTCCCTACACAAGTTCATTCGCGCTTTCCATGAAGACATGTGAGCTGTTGCCTCTACTACTAACCCACGCATGGTACCGGGGCCGTGAACACGCGTGTTTGGCCGCACAGACACAGAAGCACCAGTCCTCTAAGCTTTATATCCTTCTGCCAGGCGATACGCCTTTTCTGTATATGTATTTATAAAAATTTAAGTTTTATAGTCGGTTCCAAAATCGAAATTATAGATTTACATATTCAGAAAAAAGACCTTGAAATCGCTCATATTCTATTTTATGCATACTCTGGTCTGATAAAAAATCTGATAATACCCTAATTTTTTAACCAATTATAGAATTCTTCCGAATTAAGAATGTATTATAATTTACATTTATAAAATTAACTTACATTTTATAAATTAGGTTCACGATAGGCTTTCGTAGTAAACCTGCTTCTTTCAGAATATTTTTTTAACGTTGGGAAATTTAATAGCGGTACAGCTCATCATTGATTGTCAAATATAATGTAATTTAATAATTATTGTATTGTAAGACATTGCTCACTGGCTATATACAGCAGTTGTCATGCCTGTACTAATGTATGGTGTCGTGGTGTGGTGGACAGCACTCAACATTGGTACAAACCTCAACCTCCTAGTTCAAAGATCAGTATCCATTTGCATAAGCGGAGCACTTAGAACAACTCCTTCCGCGGAACTGGATACGCTATTTCATCTCTTACCATTAGATATCCATGGCAAGTCCAGAACTGCAATCAGGCTAAAAGACAATTCCTAGTGGAAACCACAATTAAATAGCCACACTTCTATTATGGAATACAAGAAATTTATTCCACAAAACCTAGATCTGACTCTTACAGGGCACTTCTCTGAGAGATCATATCAAACCGATATTCCGTCTAGGGAAAGTTGAAAGAGTTCTAGACAAGGAACGCGTACATCTTTACACTGAATGATAGAGTGTGGGGTGGGATCTACTCGGAAAACCTAAATATAAGTCTATCCTTCAGTCTACCAAAACATTTTAGTGTGTTCAGGCGGATGGCAATAAAATAAGCCTCAGACTGGCTGAGATCCAGCGTATTATCTGTTAGAAATATCTGTATACTCACAGACAGTCAGGCCGCAATTCAAGCACTGGAGTCGCACTTCTTTGGACGAACTAGCGGATAGGTTCAACATATTGTTACGATGGGTATCAGGACAAAGTGATATTCCGGGTAATAGCATGGCAGATCAACTTGCTAGAGAGGATACTATCTTAGAAATTCTTCCGGAAAAGAGCAATCTATGTGCACCTCTAGCTATCTGTAATTTATTGCTCCGTAAAGGTGCAATAAGAAAACTTCAGATGGTCAGCTAGACCAGACTGAAACATCACCAAGTAAATCTGTTATGCTGAACCTGAAGCGATCCCTTAACCTACTAACTCTGGAAGGGTGTGACATTAGCACCATAGTATGGGTCATTACGGGTCATGGTGTGATTGGTAAACATGCCAGAAGACTGGGATTCCTCTCAAACGACTTTTGCAGAACATGTAGAAAGGAGGAAGAGAATGAAACTGTCCAACACCTACTCTGTTCCTGCCTTGGCCTCTACCATTAAAGAAAAACCCTTCTAAGAACCTTCTTTCTGGACTCGCTGGGTGACCTTGAAAGCACTAATATCAAAAACCTCCACCGCTTCGTTAGAAGCTCAAATTTGTTCAACGAGTAGAGAAACCTATAAAATAAAAACGGGTTACAATGTTATTTGAAGATTTTTTTTTTGTTTTCATCATCATTTTTCATTTTCAAATACATTATACAAAATATTTCCAAATCAACTTGAAGTCTACAACAATTAGTTATCGTTAGTTATTAAAAAAATAACAAAAAAAATAAAGATATGAAATCCATATGTGTTCTTTAAGGAAAGACCGATGTTGCTTGAAATGAATAAGATTCAGCATTTATAGCAGATAATTTATCTATAGGATGATAATTATCAACAACATATTTTAACCTTGATTTAAAAACTGGAAAAATATTTGACTAAAATATCAATTCATCTAAAAAAATGGCTTCATAAAGGGATCTATTAAACTTCAACAACTATGAACCTGTACCGATATCAAATTAATACGTTTTATTAGAAATAAATTTAGTATACCATCTTGGGATCTTAACTTTTTTTATTTTTGTTATTTTTTAAATATTAAGTTTTAACATTAGGATCAACGATACCTTTGTAATATACAAATCCATAGCTTTGAATAATTGAGGATTGGGAAAAGAAAAATGTCGCTTTGATCAGTAGGCGGGCGATACGATGCATTTTGAATAAACTTGTTAATATTACTCTTGAACTTTTGTAGTTTATATTCAAGAAAATTTGACTACAAGCGAATTTTCATAACCAATTTTGAGCAACCTAGGATTTTTCTTTCGAAATATACTACTAAAGCGCTATCGTGTGGAAAACTATGGATAGGACTGAAAGTTGATTGAAGAAGATCATTGATAAATATCAAAAACAGAATAGAGAGAATTAATGCCTGTTGAACGCCAGCGTTAATACGATATTTGCCGGATATGAATCCACCAATTAAGGTACGAATCGAACAATTCAAGAGGAAATTTTCAATATATTTTATGAATGAGAAAGTAGTATTATAGCTTGGCACTTGCATAAAAGAGCCCTAGGCCAAACTCGATCAAAGTCTTTTGAAATACCCAGCGCTACAGCGGTAGATTCACCAGAGTTGTATATGTGATAATTGAACTTCTCGCTATGGCAAGCCATTAGATCGTCAGTGGGGCGCTGGAACATAAAACCATATTGCTTATCGCTAATGACACCTCTTTACATTCAAAATACCGCATAAGCGTTTTATTGATAATAATCTCCATTACTTTGGAGAGGATCGACGTAATTGCTATAGATCTGTAAATTGAGGGATTGCTTTTGTCATCTTTTTTGGGAATAGGACTAACATTTGCACTTTTTCATTTAATGGATATTTATCAGTGGAGTATGATAAATGAAAGAGATTGCGTAGCGGTTTTGAAATGGCGAGGCGATATCCATTTTTACGACTTTGTTTTGAAATTTTTGAATTGCGTCAGATGCTAGATTTACCATCATTACACCAGAGTTGAATAATTCGCGGAAGTTTATTTACAAATACTTTCAAAGTGACAGTAAATAATAAATAAAATCAGTTCAAGATGGTCAATTTTAAAAATTCTTTCTAAAAATTCAAAATCGATTGAAGTTAAATGAATAGTTTTCAAATTATAATATATGTCTACAACAGAGGTATCCAGAAAATAATATACAATCAACAATTCTATGTACACAACTTCATAATTTATTCACCTTTTTCCTAATACTTAATATTTTATGCATTCTGAATCCTTCTCTTTTTCTTTCTTCCTATCTTTTTCAATCTGTTATTCAAAAATTACCAATACTTCTCTTACAGTAAAATACATCGAGTTTCGTTCATAAATAAAAATTGTCATGATTATAAATCCAATTGCACTAAACCAACCACAAATCTACAATCGACCACATCAGATAATACTGATTTGCATCATTATTAAAATTTTACATGGTGGCTCCAAAAGGAAATTTTAAATTAAAAATTTTGCATGGGAAATTATAGTTACAGAAAAAATTGAATGTTGGAACAAACGAATTGAATAAATTGAAAATTATTACCTTAAAGGTTTTTTCTAATTAAATTCAAATGAAAAACTACAGAATTTGTAATGAAACTTTAAGATTCTAATAAAAAGCAAAAAATTGAATTTTCTTTTTTTGTGTTTTATACTTTAATTCACAATATTTTTTTATAAAATACTGATAGCAAATTACAGTTTTGTTATATGGTTTCCGCGAATAAAAACTAACCCAAAAAAAAAAGATGAAATAAATAAAAAATACAAAACAACAACAACAAAAAAATAAAACTTTTGAAAATTCTAAATTTTGGTTAACTGAAAATATTCACCTTCATTTGTAACTCATACATATATGTTTTGTATGTGTTTACTAAACTGATGTATATGGTGCACCAGTATTACAAGGGCAAAAGTATTTGTATACATCACTTAAACATTTTTCTTTAATAATCGATCATATCGCAGAGAACAACAACAAAACAAAAACAAATTAACAAATTTCATATTGGTTAATTGGAAATAGTTCAGCGTAACTTCCATGTCCGATTTTCTTGAAATTTAGAAACAAAGATACTGTGTAGGATATAATTAACATTTGTAGGGTATCCCATAAGTGAATTTTGTATTGACGGGTTCAAATTCCCCTTCAATCTTTTGAAATTTTAAAAATTTAGTTTGATTCTAACCAACTTGTACATATTGGACATATCAAAGGAAAATTATTTTAATTTTATGTCTTATTCTAAATATTCTCAGTATTGCAATATTTAACATCAAATTCAAATCCAATATGAATCTAATTGCAAATCATAATATTCACAGTTACAATATAAAAAACTCTAATCAATTATGAAGTTTCTTTGAAATGATTTTAATAGAAGCGTAACAGAACATCGTCTCTTTAATTGTTGCTATTTCAAAATCCAGAATTCCAGTTTTAATTCCACAATACTTATCATAATTAGATTTTTGCATAGCCGAGCTGTTAGAAACAAAAACAGGGTATTTCCTCTTTCCAGAACTTTTATAAAATATAAGAAAAAGCTAGTTTTTGAAAAACAATATTTTGAGAAGGTAGGCTTTGATCAAACGGCATTTTGACTTACATCACCCTATTTTGAATGATAATAATAATTTTTTAATTTATTTCATTTATTTGCTGATATTTCGAATACATAACATTCGTTGGCATAATTTATTTCAATTTGTTAGAAACGTAGACATGTCTTTACAACTATTTCATTATTTAAGTACGAAATTTGACAGAATTCCTTAAATATGGATTTCGTAAAAGGCACATTCCTGGTTTTATATAGGAAAATCGTAAAAAAAAAAACAATGTTTTTTAGTAAAAGCTTATATCTTCTAAACTATTCGTCGTAGACATAAAAAATGCATGTGGAAGTTATAGAAAAAAATAATACCTTTCTAACAGTATATAAATGTTAGGGTAGTTTTATAGTAAAATCTTTATAGTTATTTTGTTTTTCAAGAAAGAAAATAAAGATTATTTTTTTTCAAAATTTTCTACCTTTAACTACAATATCACCATAACGGCAGCACCAATCATCATCAAATAAATGCTAAAATATGTTCCGTTATCTTTCTAGAATATATAAATATATTTAATAGATCAACAGATATAACGGTTTTTATACAAAAACATCAAAGCATCAAGGATACTTTCAAATGTCCTTTTCGTCCTTAACGGATAAGATGCGCCACTAAAGACATATATTTTTGGAAAGCTTGAAGCTCCAGCAGACCTAGGGATGTGGTCATTAGATCCTACGCCGATACAACATCTCCCTCAGAATCCCCAAAATTTTTACTCTAAACTTGATAACATCGCTTGATAAAATCTTGGATATAGAAAGTGAATCTGCAGATGGTGAAGATATCGTCGAATCAAGCAATATTCCGTCTATAACAGCAAGTGATACTATGAACAATTTGAATAAAGTTCTTTTGTATGTTTCTGAGCAGCAGCCACAATTAACTGAAGAAGTTCGTAATATGAAAATCAAAATAGAACAACATTTAGGCAAAAAAACATTTTCAAAAAACGTCATTTAGAATTTTATTTTATTAAGTAAAAATAACATTGAATTCAATCGGATTGAATTCAATGTTATTTTTACTTCAATGAGTTCTTGAAGTTTGATAAATTCTAATCCTGAGAAACCCAATTTTGAATTAATAAAGTATGAACATACATACATATTACATATAATAAATGGTTAATAACTTAATTGCCTTTTGTTTCCTTTTAAAAAAATTTTGTTTTTAAATTTTCTTACAAGTTGGCCAATTGTAAATGTTGGCCACAAATTTTCGAACCGTTGGTGCCCAATTTAAAAAAACGTTTAAAAAAACGTTGTATTCAATTTTCACAAATAGAAAAACTGAAGCAGTTGCTAGTTAGTCTTTAATTCTTTTTTTATTCCAATAACTATTTGAATGGACTCATTTCCGTCCACATCAATTGCAATTTAGAACTTAACAAAGAAAAATATTTCAAATGAAATATCAGAATATTTTTTTTCTTATATTTGTTGTTTCGTTGGTTGATTGGTATTAGTTATAAATTTTAACTATCGCAAATTGTAATTTATGCACAGTTATGTAATTTTATTTAAAATATTTGTCTATTTTTATATTAATAAGTTTTATAAAAATATTGCATTGTTCAGTGGATATTAATTTTTGTACATAAGTGTAGATAATATAATTTTTTATGGAAAATTCAAACTTCAATTTAAAAATTATGAAAATGTTATGTGCTGCTAACTATAAGACTATTTCTCTATTTTAAATCTTATTTTGAGTGGGATTTTCAAAATCAAAGTTATTAATTTTTATGCCGAATGTTTTAGATTGAAATTTCAAAGTTCTCAAAATCAAACTAAAAAATTTTGAATTACAAACTATGTTATGAGATATTTGTGGTGGAAGAATTTGGGAAAAATCAATTTTCAAAAAAGAATTTAAATGCCTATTATTGAAAACGGGTTTTCAATCGCGGCTCGGATATTCCTTCGGTTTTGTAAAATTGGTATTATTAAAAACGCGCGTTTCGAAAATGATTCGGGAAAGTTTACTGGTATTTTTGAAAACGTAGAAACGACCTTCATACAAATTATAGCATTTCATATACGCCATTAATTTAGCGCGTTTTATAAAATGGATATAAAAAAGCTAAGTTAAATATATTAAATATTTGTTTATTTATTTTTGTTTTATATCAAAATTATTTAGAAATATCGAATGTTTGTTTTTTTTTATTTAAAGTGAAGTTTTATATTTTTAAATGAATAACAATTTCGAGTAATGGTAGAGGATTTTATTAAAATCAAATTCTATTTCTTTTAAACCATATTTAAACGAATTTTTCAAAAAATAGTTTTAAACCTAAAAGTTAAATAGCTTTAATCATATTATACTTATTTGGTTAATACATCTTTTATAAAATAAATTTTAAATATTTTGTTCAAAAAATTGTTTTTACTACTTTTCATTACTTAAAGACAAGTGAACTCTAACTGACATGATACTAGATATTCCAAATTTCCAAGGAGATTCAGATTAATAGAAGAATGCTTAGGATGATAATGGAAAAATCAAAAAAAATTGGAAGTATATGTCAATGGTATTTGTTAAAAGTCCTAATATAACTTTAAATTTTTACATGATTATATTAAATTTATACAACTGAAGACGTGAACGTGAACTTGTTCAAATGGATATAAAAAAAGTTCAAATTAGAAAAAAAATAATTATAATACATATAACTGAAACCACTATTAGTGACTTATCATTAAAATTGTAATTTTGGGTTTAATTAAATTAATTTAATTTGTTTTATTTCATCATTATATCTTCTGCTTCACCCTCATAGTCCATAAAACAAATTCCATTTCTGAACTCAACATTTACTTCACTTAATATAGTTCGATAACTTCTGCTAGTCCATGCTTTCTGTCTGCCGTCTTCTTTGCCTAATCAATATATCGATTTCCACAAATGTTGCATATTCCAGCAATTTTTTATTGGCAATTTTTGTGATCAAAATATGCTGCATCTCAGATATTAAACACTTAAAAGACTTAGATGTTTTGCTCTGTCATTTTCCATGTTTCGAATTATATTACAGAGTAACTGAGTGTGTGATTTAGGGAATTGAAATTTCAGATTAAGAGAAATTAAAAATAATAATTCTGAAAAATAATTTTAAAAAATTCAAGCTGATGATTTCTGGTCCACAAGGTATTATAAGTAGCTAAAACACTGAAAAAATATATCCAATCTAGTGTATAGTACACAATCACACATTGTTTAATACACACAATTAAAAAAAAGAAACTAGTATCAATTAACGACAACTAAGATTGCAAGTTAAACTTGAGAATAAAGTTACAACTTATAGTCGAAATGTAAGAGCCATCATTCTGTTTTATAAATATTTGTTGGGGGTAGATATATAAATATCAACTGTTATGTCGAAATTGAAAGTGTAATACACGCAAAACCATTCCTTAATATAAAATTGTAATCGAACCACTTCGAACCAGAAAAAGTGAAAGTTTGATATTGAACTTGTTACTCCATTGAAGTTATGATCGAAAATACCGGTGACAGATATCGACTCAAATCTGATTTAGTTATCTACTGAAGAATAAGATATAACTACGCATTGTCTCAACTGTGATAACAAGGTAATAACTCTACATTATAAGGTAATAAACCCTATAAAATAACATATAACGAACTCTAAATTATAATATAATATAACAGACTTCAATGAACGGAGTATTTGAAACTAATAACTAGTACTTTCCGAAAAAGTATATTGTAACCTAGCCTTAAATGAAGATGTACTTAATATAACACATGGATAAGTAGGTAGTATAGTAGTACAGAAGCATTGACAATCAACATAGATCAAGTTAAATAATTTATTTTGTGTCAGGTTTCCTTTCACTAATAATTTTTTTAATATTTGATTGATTTGGTTTTACTGTCAGTTAGTCACAAGCACTGATGAAGGAAGTATGCTTCTATCGATATTTACAATCAAATATTAAAAAATTATTAGTGAAAGGAAACCTGACACAAAATAAATTATTTAATTTAAATTATCACTAAAAATAAAAAAAAATCCGATTAAAAAATAAAAAATAAAATAGATCAAATCATGGCTTATATTGGACTTTATCCTCATCAGAAGAAAAATAATTGTTATTTGATCCTTATTCGAATACAACCACTCCTACGCAATATTATTTAAGCCCTTTATGCATTCTATATAAAGTAAAATATTTCTTTGTAACGTTATTTGTACAAAAAATCAAAATATACCAGAATTTCAAAACCTCAAACCTGCATTGTAAGGTCAATCAATCTATACAACCACAAATTTTTTAAGACATTATTAATCTTTTGAAGAAATAAATAATAACAACCGAATACCGTACATCGTAAGGATATAGATTTGGTATTTTTCATTTTTTATTTCATGAACAACATTTGAAGTTTAACTTTTAAAAAATATTAAAAGTGAAAAACAAAAAACAAAAAAATTTTTCCCTTCACGAAAAGTTTACAACAAACAACAAAAACAAAACAAAACAAATTTACACCGACCGCATTTTGTAACCGATAAAAACTAAAAATCAAAAATAAAACTACGAAAAAAAACAAACAAAAAACACAAAAAATTAATATGAACATTTTTTTTAATCCACCCGAAACCACCTATGTTATTAACTTTGCTATTACAGTGCTGCTATGTACTTTCTACAAATATTCCTTTTACATACTTATTCGCTTTAAAGAGTTGTTCCTTCTAATACCGATGTGTAGCAGATATTATGGTCTCTTATATAAAAACAAAAACAAAACAAAAAAAAACATTTCTCAATTTATTTTTTTTTTTTGTCTTTTTTTGTTTTTTATTCCACTACCATATTAGAATACATACTATTACTATACACTACCTATCCTTTAAGTTTTAATTAAATGAGAATAAAAGAAAATTGTGGATGTTAGCGCCACCACAAGAAAAATACTATGTAACAAAAAGAAAAACAAAAAAATTACCATAAACTAAAGAAAAATTAGTGAAGAGAAAAAGCGAGAGAGAGAGAGATACGATATAAATAAAAAAAAGAAAAGACGAAAAATAAAAAAAAAATAAAAAAAAAATAGAAAAAAATGCAAAAATTTATTGCTTGCTTTGGTGAGAATATTATGTTCCATGCATAAAACTAGGTAGTACACATTACATCAGTATGAATGTGTGTAATATGTGAAATAACGGTATGCAACTAAACCGTTATTATTTTTCCATGAAATTGTACAATTTTTTTTTTCTTTCGAAACTGCATATTAACAACTACATATACAAATTCAGATTGCATTCACAGCTACTATATGTGAATTTATAAATATTTATGTAGGTACACAATGCGAAGAATGCATTAAATGACTTTCTTATAGAGCTTATATAGAACTTTCTATGAACATCATTTTGTTTTATATGAATTTGTATATATGTACATAACCATATACATTTATATTTTGAATAAAATTGTATGCCTTGCTGTGGTTTTAAAATCTTCTTGACTTCTTAGCTTTTATTTTTGATTTTTGTTCTTATTTTTGTTTTTCGTATGGTTTTATTGTTATGTGATTTTTTTTCGTATAAACAGAGAAAAATGAAGATTTTCTTATTAATTTTCTTATTTTTAGGAATTTGTTAGTGAATATTTTCTGATGTCTTTTTGTACCTACCTACCTATATATATATATATATATATTTTTATTATTTGAATTTTTTGTTCAGAAATGATCACTAGCATTCTGTGATAAATATGTTGTATACAAACATTTGTACTAGTATGAATATCGTTATGTTGAAACTAAAAATATAAATCCATATATGTATGTATATGTATTTAGTATGTTTTAAATGTAAATTAAAATATATATACAGTATGTCTCCATGATTCAATGTCTAATACTTGAGGAAGTTAAGTTAACGATGCTTGTGTTATAGTTTTGCGTGATTGGATTTTTAAGAAACTAAAAAGAGCTCTCTAGTAGCCTATTTTACAATTATAGGACTTTCTAGTCATACATCACTAGTTTTTATTAATTATTTTCTAGATTTTAAAAATTTTTTAGCATTATAGAAATATTGATAAACAATTCTATACTGAAACCCATCTGGTCATACGATTTCCAGCTATAGCGAAGTACTTTTAACTGTAATGTGGAGTTAACACAATAAAAGCAATAAGCAAAAATTTTAAGAGTTATAACTAAATGTCCAATGGTAAATGAAAGATTAACTTAACTTTAAAGAGAAACTTAAACATATAGTATCTCTTAGAAAAGAGAGATATAAATTCAAATTAAATAACATGCGACAGAAAATACATTATTGAGGTATACCAAACGACAACTTTAACGAGCAATCTTAATTACCTCTTTTAAATTAATCTTTTTTTAATTTTCATCAATGATCTACTTCAACCAACTTTCAATCCACTTCATAGTTTTGGTCGAATAAATACAGAAGTTAGCAATAGAAGACAAAATAATGAACCATATTAACCATGATTTAATAAAAATTTCCAACTGGGAAAAAACTCAAAACTGCTAAAATTTTAACCAAATCTCTCTTTCTATGGTGTTACTTGACTTGTAAATACTTCTAGATTTTTTACATCGTGAAAGGAGTATGAAAGTGTTTGGAATCATGTAATTGTATAAAACTTTTTTTTTACCTTTGGAACTTCTTTGTATGTATAAATCATTTATACGACCGAAGATGAAACACAACTTACATATTTGGGCTGTCGCTTCCCTTTCAGCCTCAGCCTGCTTCGACCACGTTCAAAATTGCGAAATTCGTCTAATTGGCGAACCAACTGTAACTTCGTCCTTAACTTTGCTTGAATATTGTCATATAGTATGGAGCTTTCTCTGTTTAATATATACTTTGTAAATGGGGACACATGATCATTAGAGAGAGCCTCTTCTCTCCTCGTTAACACAAAATAATAATAATTATGTTCCAAAATTATTTTCATAAATTTTAGGTTAGTTAAAGACGGGAAATATTCAAATATACAAATCAAAGAACTACTTCCTCCTCTTACACACTTCCAACGCCAAACAAAAGGTGCCGCAAATGCCCATCCCTACACAGTAGAAATACCTAGATGGTACAAAACAAGTTATGAGAATTCGTTTATAGTCAGTTTTTCACGAATGTGGAATCCTATCCCTTCTGATGTGTTTCCACATCCAAAAATAATTTGCAGTATTATTACAGCAATGTGCTGCTGTTGTAATTTTTAAATTAGAACTGCAAACATGAACTTAATCAATATAACTTAAGGCGTAGACTATTGCGATTATCACAAGATTGTGTTCACCAGAAATACAAATGTTGAGATAAATATGCCGTTACACACGTTGAAAGACAAAAACACAAATCAACTGAATCCAACCTAAATCTGTAACATGTGTCACATTCAAAATTCACTTCAGATCTCCAACTGGAATATTGGACGGAGATGCGCTTGACTGAATGAAAATCGTTTGATGAAAATAATAATGAATAATCAATCAAAATACTCAAATTATAAGACTATTGAAAAAATAGTATGAATACTAGACATCAGTATCACAATATTAATAAAATAATTCGGAGCCCCATAAAATAAGAAGAAAAAGAAAAGAAATTATAGAAATGATTTAACTTCCAGAAAATATGAATTCCATATCGTAAATGTATTAAAATCTAAAAGTATAAATTTAATTGTTTCCAGGTTTCCTTTCACTAATATTTTTTTAATATTTGATTACAAATATTGATATTGTAGGAAGTTAGTTGCTTCCGAAATTAGTGAAAGGAAACCTGACAATAATTAAATTATTTAATTTAAATTATCACTAAAAATAAAAAAATCCGATTAAAAAATAAAAAATAAAATTAATTGTATTATTTATAATACCTTTTCTGAAACACCCTATCATATTATATTGTTGTAAGGTAATCTATAAATTTATATTAAACTAAATTTTTTTTTAGTTTGAGTGTTCATATCGTCAATTAAATTAAATTGTAAGAAAAAACTCTTTGCTAAAAAAGAAAATAAAATTAAGTTTTTTAATTGAGTAGGCGGGCAATGAACACCTATTCTTAAATAAACCAAACATTTTAAATTTTTAGAATATTATTTTTAATATAATATCATTAATAATTGGTTGAAGTGCTGTATACACTTTGTTTTTAGTCAACCAAAGTATTACTACTATTAAATACAATTAGTACTTAAATAATAATAAGGAGTTTATCATAATGTGCTACTCATATAAGTAAATTAAATAACCCAATAATTCGAAAATTAAAATTTCCCTTTTACCAAAACTAAATTTAATTATGAACCTTTTCCAAATCAATTTTTAAAAAAATTAATCGACTTTGCATTTTTTACTGACAAATAAAATTTTCTTATTCTTAATTAAAAAAACAAAAAATGTAAACCCTTGTGTAATTAGCAGTTATACGTCACTGATTTTGAAACATTACAAAAAATAACAAAATATTTACTCGTTTGTAAGCTTCCGTTTAGTTTAATGGTATCTCTGAAAAGTAACTTCCTTATTTTTCTACATTACTATCTACATATATCTGTTTTTCTCATTTTCTATCCTTTTTATTTATACATTATGTATATGTATATTACTTCTATAATACCATAATCGGTTAATATCATGTTCATTCATTTGCGCTGCTTTCAATTTATACCTAAAACATTCATACACACACATATATACATTAATTATAATTACACACGCGGTTATTAACTGCAGTTCTTTATTCAACTATAATGGTTGCAGCTCAATAAATATTATATTGTAGTTGACATTTTTAAGCAACATTTTCAAGCCCCTTCTCTCCTCGTTAACACAAAATAATAATAATTATGTTCCAAAATTATTTTCATAAATTTTAGGTTAGTTAAAGACGGGAAATATTTTTTTTTGTTTTTGTTTTTTTTGTTTTTTGTTCAAGGCAATTTAAGGAACTCTTATAAGGTGTTAATAAACTTATCCGATTGGATATGTTTTAGTGGATGTTTGCAAAAAAAAAAAGATATTTGTTTAAATTAGTAAAATATGGTGTTAATACTTTAATAAATTAGTTGCAAAATGCATTTAGTTTCTTTCATAATAATATTAATAACATTATATGGTTGTTTGGATAAAACAGCATTCAGTAAAGTAATTTAAAAAAAAAATTGAGAATATTTTGAATGAAATAGTTTTTTGATTGAATACAAAGCTGTATTCAGTAGTCTGAAAGTTTTTAAAATGTAAAATTTTATTTAAGAAAATAGAAGATCTAAGGATAATATAAAAAGTAAAGGTGGATTTTAGCTGGCCAACATTTTAAAATTTTAAATTTTTTGTTGACTTTGAAAAGGGAGAAAACATGAAATGACATTATTTGATATGAGAACTTAATGGTTACGGCAAGAACGGTAAATATCATTTACTGGGGATATTTTCCCAAAAATTGAGGATATTTTCACCAAAATTGAGGATATTTTCAAAAAATTGGGGGCTTTGATAAAGCATATTCTAAGATATCGGGCATAGTAAAAATAAAATAATTTTTTTCAAGAATGGATTTTGACGGTTTAACATGTTCCTTTGTATATAAAATAAATTTCCTAAGAGAAATTTCGAAAAATTTTTGCAGCGATCTATTGTTTTCTTACATTAAAATTCAATAAGCTTTTCCCTCATCCCATTTTAGAGCCAACGAAATATTTAAGATTTTAAAAATTAGTCCAGCATAAAACTTTTTACTATCCAGACCCTTATTAATATTTCAACAAAAGTTCAGTTCAGTAGAAGTACTCTTCCTAAAACCTAACTGTTTCGAGCTGAAAAAATTTATTTTGTGCAAATAGTCCAGAAAACTGGAGAGGATTCAAAACCATACTAATGAAAAAATTAGAAACTTTTTCTTTCCTTCATCTTTTTTTTCAATTTGCATCCTAAAAAACAATTTCATCAATAAAATGGAATAAAAAAAAAAAAATAAATGAAATTTTAGTGTATTGTGCAAACGAAGGCTAAAAAGAGACAGTTTTCGCTTAATTTCGTAAAAAATAGTGTGCCTGTAGTAAAGTGCATTGGTTCCACTATAAGACTACTGAAGTTTATATGTATTTTAAAAATCCAAATAAATTTATCGTACGCAATAGGAATATTACTTTCTTCATAAACCTCATCCCAAAATTCATACCTGAAACTTTAATTTAATTTGACATAGTCTACTTTTGCAATATTAGGAAACGGAATGTACTTATTGCATTTGTTTTTGTGTACATTTTTAATTAGTAGTCCTGTCATACAATGATCTGAAATTTTCAAATAAATTAACGGGAATATTGATGAAACGACCCCACACATGTTGTAAATACACAGTGTTATTAATAATACATGTAATTTTTATAACATCAGCAGTAAAAAGATTGCAGTTGACAACCGGACAATATAAAATATTGAACAATCAGTGGAATTGGAAACTGAGATACCTATAAATAGCAACATTACGATTTCAGAATATACAGACGAAGGAATACCATCCATACATGAAGTAGAAGATGCAATTCTAAAAATGAAAAATAACAAAGCCCCAGGAGAAGATGGCATTGTAGCAGAAATGTTTAAAAATGCAAGTGAAATGTTCATCTCCTAGCTACATAGTTCACATTATTAAACACAGCGGACAAGACTCTCTCCAATATTATAAATAACAGATTAAGACGTATAGCCAAAAATATTCTAGGAGAATATCTAAGTGGATTTAGACCAAATAGATCTACTACCGATCAAATATTTCTACTGATTACATAGCATGCTAACACTCAGACACACCAAATGCAAGGCAGTAGTGTAAAATAAAATAACGGACGAATTTGAAATAAAAACAGGAGTCAGACAAGGTGATGCCCTGTCAACAACAATTTTCAATCTAATGCTTCACCACACAATAAAAGATTTAGACAGAGGCGGACACATATTCATAAAATCATCTATAATAAGTGCGTATGCTGACGATATTGCTATTGTAGCAACATCCTTTGACGAATTAAAAGAAATATTTCTGACTCTAGAAAAAGAAGCTGCTACTGTAGGATTAAAAATTAACGAGGCTAAGATTAAATATATGAAGATGGCGCGCACGGAAACAAGACGATCCGCCCAAAATATAACAATAAATGATTATAACTTTGAAGGAGTAAATAGTTTTATATATCTAGGTGCCTTAATAAATAATCAAAATGACATGCATCTGACAATTAATGATAGACTTCAAGCAGCACAAAAATGTTTCTACGCACACAAAGACCTTTTCAGGTCAAGAATTTTAACCAGGACAATTAAATTAAGAATGTACAAGACCATAATACAACCGGTCGTAACATACGGATGCGAAGCATGGATCATGACAATTAATGACGAAAATAAATTGAAAGTATTCGAAAGAAGAATACTGAGAAAAATATTTGGTCCCAAAATAAATGACGATGGTCAATACCAAATCAGATCAAACGAGGAGCACTAATTGAAGGACACAATATTGTTAAGTTTATTAAGGCACAAAGACTAAGATGGGCAGGTCATGTGGTGAGGATGAATGGTCAAAGAAAAGAATATTAAAACACCAAAAAGAATATTAGACTCAGTACCGTACAATACAAGAGCAAGAGGTAGACCAAGATCACGATGGCTGGACGAAGTCGAGGGCAACTGTCGAAAGATTGGAGTTAACGGATGGATGACAGTTGCACAAGATAGAGCAGAATGGAGCAAAATTGTTGAATATGGTTAAGTCTAACCCCGAGCTGTAGAACCAACAGATGATGATGATGAATCTGACAATAATAATTATTTTTTACAAAAACACCTACTCGCCTCCAGCCGCAAAAGTTTCATTAGTAGAGGCGTAAAAATTATAACCTGGTATTTCAAAATTATTTATCTCACAACAAAAATAAAATCGGGGATATTAACAAAGGCTGCAAGGTTAGAAACAAGTAAATCAAAGTTCTGTCTTAAACTGAACTGCACTGTCCTCCACCCATTAACTCCAATATAGTTATAGCTATAGTTGTCTGGTTATAGTTCATACATAATCGAATTTACAATGTGAAGTAAGCTTTTATTAAATTAAATGGGAGAGCTGTCATTTGACAGCCACGTACATTTTAAGCTAGATATTAAGAGAAACAATTCATTTTGTTTTAATTAAATTCATTTAATTTGTTTTGTTTTAATTCTGCTGTTAGAATTAAATTTATATAAATAAAGAAACTAAATAAACCAAACTTGAAAAAAAAAAATAATAATTTGATCGATGCTGATATCATTATTTCTAGAATTACTTCCAAGAGAACTAGTTATAGAACTAATGCACAAATCATTTGAATTATTATATATCGTATTTTGTTTTTAGGCACTAATTCCTTCCACAATTTTCTTTAAAAAAAGTCATGCTGTAGTTTTTGTTTTTTTTCCTCCGGCACGTGCCACTATCTTAACTATAGTATGTTATTGTTTAATTTGGAGTTGTGTAATAATCAGTATTATTTTGTTATTCCTTCTGAACAAATGAAAAATAAACTATGTAGAAAATAAATTATTCTGCAAATGTTGAGACTGGTATTTCTGATGAAAATTTCATTTAAAAAAAAGATTTAAGTATTTAAATATACCCTTTTTTCAAAATGGAAAACTTCCTTTAGAAAATATTAATATTAAAATTATTTGTCCATTTTCGCTTGGACCAATGCATTTAATAGATCTTGGTGTGATCAGAAAAATACTTGTTACAATAGTATAATTTTTCTTACTAGTTCCCAGTAATAAGGGGGTGATTAGTTCTTCCACAACAGTAAATTGCTCCTTGGACATCGTGTGTTAGATGTGAAGATAAAGCTGGATTTACATTAGGCTATAATTGAAAGCGGAACTAATGTATAACTAGTATAAAGTCCTAACGGGTTATTTATATACATAAATATATATACACAAAGAGTAAATATTTCAACGATTTGGTTATTAGGATTATTAAAATTATGGTTTCGGGAAAAATAATGTCTTTTAACTTTTTCAAGGGTGGTGATATATGGTATATACCACTAAAGTGGTTCGTTTTTTTCTTTGTTATCTTTCTATATTATCACTCATATACATTTCTACGATCAAAACCTATTTCGTTATACTTCTATCTACTGCTTATTACAAAAATAATATTAAAAAGAAGCACCTGATGTCTGTATTATGGTCAAGTTGAGACATGAAATAACGAATTTTATTTTTTTTAGAATAATTTTGTTTATCTTCGATTTTTTGTTGTTTTTTCTATTAGAATGTCTATAAATATTATTATAAACTTCATTACGAATTGTTCATTTGAACGATCAGTTGAGTTTTGGTAAAATTTAGTGGAGAAAATTGAAAGTTTTAATAGTTTGATGGTATACGATGGTATTAATTTCGTACCACCGCACATATTCGAAATAATAAATATTTTGTGTTTGAATAAAGTGGTATAAATTTTATAACGTCGCGCACATTAGAAATATTGACAGTTATTTATTTGATCAAATGTAAAGGGTAAGTAACTTTTTCTTGACAATAAAATTAAACTTATAGTGATAATATAAATAATTTTTCGAATGATATCAGCATAATGAATAAAAAATCATTGTCAGAGAAAGAAATATTGAAGTGTATATTCATGGATGATGAAGAGATCGCAGAAATACCACCTGATTTTAAATCTATTTGTTCTATTTTCAGTGATGATAAAAATAAAAAATCATTTTACAAAATTGTATAAATTTTTTACTTGACGAAGGACCAAATCCATCAGATTTGAATGCGGAGTATATGACTGGCGCACAAGCCATTCTGGGTTACTATTTTTGAAGGGGAAAGACAAAAGAGCAGTCACTGTATTGTCTCATTTTCATGATCCATCTAACCTAACGACAGTTCTGAGGCGAAAAGTTGATGGAACTCAGGAAGAGGTTACATGCCGGCAGATAATAGCTAATTATAATCAGCATATGAATAATATTGACAAATTCGATTAACTAAAAAAATATTATGAGATCGATAGGAAAAGTAGGCAATGATGGCATTTTCTTCCACTTTCTCGATGTATGTGTGGTAAATTCATACATTTTATCAAAATTTTATGACAACTGTAAACCCCTGAAAGAGTTCAAGTTAGATATAATTTGGAGTCTTATGAATACTCCATAAAATACTAAGAAAATGACTACAAAGAAAACCATCAAAATAAAAAAAGAAGCCGCATATTGAATCATCTATACGTGAAGCTAGTTCTAGTTATTTATTTATTTATTTATTTATTTACTATTTAGTTCAAACAGTTTACAAAATATAATACAATTTAATTATTAAAATTTTGAATTAACACAATGTATCGAATAAGATTTATGATTTAAAGTTTAAATTACTTTGAAATTTAATACAACATAGTTTTTATAAAAAACAAAAAACAAAATTAGATAAAATAAATTTCATCAGAAAAAAAAGAGAAGATGTAAAGTTATTAAAAGTATCAAAAGTTAATTATAACACTACAAATTAGTTAATATTAGTAGCGGAAAAACAAGATTAATTAGGAGGACTAAGGAAGCAAGTGAAACAAGGTTTTCTTTAAACTGGTTTTGTTCAAAGAAAAGTCAACACTGTTTTTGTATTGATTAACTGCCATTAACATTCTATTAATTGGCTCAAATTTACCATAATTAGTTCTATGGAAAGGAAGATTAAAAAGATGTTCTATACGAAAACGCGTACTGGTGTTAATGTACGAGTTAATCTGATCTTTTATAATTTTGGAATCAATTTCACCATTGTATACTTGGGATATGAATAAGATATCTGCAACAACCCTTCTTGATTGCAATGTGTTCATCTGAAGAAGCTTCAGACGATTTATGTATGGAGGTAGGATTATTGGGTTAGACCAGGGAAGATTACGTAGAGCATATCGCAAAAAATTTTTTTGAATAGATTCAATTCTATTAATATGAGTGGAATAGTGAGGTGACCAGACAGGGCTTGCGTACTCAAGGTGGGGGCGAACAAGAGTAGTGAATAAAGATTTAGTAATGTATGGATCATCAAATTCCTTAGACCATCTTTTAATAAAACCTAACATAGAATTTGCCTTGTTAATTATGCTATTAAAGTGAAGTTTAAATGTGAGTTTATCGTCAAAAAGTACGCCAAGGTCTTTAAAATGAGAAACTCGGTTGATTAGTTTAGAATTAAAAGTATAATCAGTTATTATTGGAATCAATCTACGAGTAAAGGAAATAACAGCGCATTTATCAATATTAAGGAGAAGATTATTATAGCCGCACCACTTAAAAAACGAATCAAGATCGATCTGTAGTACAGTACAATCATTATATGAAGATATTTTTTTATAAATTTTCATATCATCAACATATATGATCACGTTACTATTGTTAATGAGATTGTTGACATCATTAATTGAGATAATGAATAGTAAGGGACCTAGATGGCTGCCTTGTGGTACACCAGAGGTGGCAGAAAATGATTCAGAAAGAGCTGATCTAAACATTACACTATAAGATCTATTGGATAAAAATGATTTAATCCACATTATAAAAAATTTAGGAAATCCCAGTTTTTTAAGTTTTAATAAAATAACACTAGTGACCAACCAATGAAGACAAGCCTTTGTCGGTGTGGTCATTGCAGCAAAAAAGTTCATCACGTGTTGAATTCCTTTGTGCTTGAGCATGATTAAAAATTGATTTGATTATTTTCGTCAGTAAACGCATCTTTATTCTGGCGGTGGTATGATTTTTATACCACGTCCTTACACAGGATTCTTTATAAGGATATATGTATATATTTTTTATTTTTAGTTTCAAATGAATGAATGAAACAAAACACAACAACAAAATGTTTACATTTCACTTTATTTCAACCCTTGTTCCTGAAAGAGTTGAAAATAAGTAACTTCATAGTGCTCCTTATGATAATGATCAATTATACTCATTATTTTACAGATCTTTATATACAAAGAAAACATCAATCTGATATTACTGAATGGAGTTATTGTAAAATGCCATAAGTAGTAACTCTAATATTGAACTATTGAAGAAAGTGCAATCTAAAGTGTTACGGTCAATAGGAAATGGTTTGTACTGATTTAAAATATTATTATATATTTCTAAATTGAAAATACATTCAAACAGCCTCTGATGCATGCAGAAAAAATATTTTTTGTTCACATGTACATGCATGCATACCTACAGTACAATGAAAATAGCTCACCCAAGTAACACAAATTAAGCTGTGAATTTTATTTTCTTTATTAAAAATATTTTTATATTTAACATTCAGGGCCCATCTCATCTTATTAATTTACTTCTGCATAATGTCTGTGTTATATATTTTCTCTTCAGGTATGATTTTCTCATATTTGTACTTTAGTTTCCACTGTAACTCAGTTTTAGAAACTAAGTTATTTATTTTAGTTCAGGTGTTCGATAACGTTTCACCAGGCTTCAGTTAGGTGTATCCAAATTATTCAGACTTGCTCTTAGATTTTCCCTTATACAAGATAAATGAATTTTTGTCCGTTGCTTTCGCCACAAATGACAGCTTCCCTACCTCATAAACCAAGGTGCAATATTTTACCACAACCCTATCATTACCATTTTTAACATTTTCTTAACCAACTTGGTACTTTTATTTTACTGTTAGCATTTTATTTTCTATCATTCATTGGTCGATATAAAAAATTTTTTGTAACTTCTTGAGGCTTGTTTAAGTTTCTTTTTTCTTCCCTACATTTTTTTGTAACACAATCTTTATTGTATTTCGATTTTTTGAAATAATTTCAGCAATGTTCATTCGATTATTTTTTTCTGGTAGGTTGAAATAATTCATTGGAACTCTCTATATTAATAGATACAATCCAAAACTTCTAAAATTAACGTAAAGGTTTGAGCTTTCTTTTGAGTATTTCTTATATTTAGATTTTAGTCTATAAAACGTGACTTTAATAATTTTCATCTGATATGAGTGCTCTAACAAAATATTGTTGTCTCTTTATTCTATATGGTAATGTTAAACATTATGAACGAACAACCAAGTTATTCAAATGTAAATTAATCCCCACTATTTTTGGATATAAAATAATAATTAACTAAGCTCCAAGATTAATTGTCAACCCACCCCCGTCCCTCCTTAAATTACGAATTTTTGAAATTTATTTTATATGAATTAATTCCTATTAAAATAATTATCTAAAAACGAAAGAATTCAGGAGGACCAAATCTTAACAAAAGTAATGGGTGTTAGTTCATATTTTGTTTAGTTCTACAGCTCGTGGTGAGCCTCAACTTTCGTTTACAACTTTCCTTCATTCTGCTCTATTTTGGGTCACTATTCTCGAACGATAGTAATTTTTATAAAGGATATCTTACGCGGAAGTATCAATGTAACAATTGAAATTACATTTATTATGCGCCAACTTTTTAATTTAATTTAATTTAGATTTAAAAAATAATTTGTAGAAAAATTGGACAACTACAAAGAAAAGGTTTCAGAGCACTGATTTAAATATAAACAGCCAATATAGTTATGTGAAAGAGTTAAAACTATAACCATAAATGTTTAACATTATTAGAATTCATGAGTGTCTACTTATTAAACAGAAAATTATGATCGTATGGCATGTGAATAGTGATATTTTCCACGTCAAACGAAAAAATATTCTATTTTGTTATTATTTTTTTTTTTTTTTTTACTTTTCTTTTTCAGACAAGTTTTGATTTTGTCAAACATTAGTGCAGCATACTAAATAATATACAAAACTTTTATATAAAAAATAAAATGTAGTTTACAAACTATAAAGGGTTATATTTTCTTGTAATTACATATTATTATGTTTATGAAGTCATTATGTAATAATTTCAAGGATAACTGAGTATTGCTGATGAATGTTGCAATCATTTTAAATAACATAAGGAATTTAAGAATGTGTAATAGCATCAGAATATGCATAATATATATATTAATACATAGTATGTTTCCACAATCGTCTTATCAGTAATACTAAAAATAAGTAGATGAAAAGGGCTTTCTAAACGGTTGTTTCTGGAAAGACAATCAGAACTTGACATTGGAATAGTGGAGCGATTTCAGTCGAAAGCATTAAGATTCTATACCTTTGTGAATAACGATATTTTGCATCGAGATCTACACATTAACCATAAAAGAGGAATTCCAAAGTTCAAGGTGCAAATATAGAACAAGATCAGTTGCTCATTCCATTATCTTTGGAAAAAAATATGTTGGTTTCATATGGTGTCAGCCCACTAAAGCGTCACTTCATTCTACAACTACCCTACAAATATTAGTCTGCAAATTGACAAGATCCCGCAATACGATGGAGTATAACTAGATCATTATGAATGGGTATTCTCATCCGGTAGCCATTACATGTATTATAAAAACAGACATACTAACTAGTGAACTACATAGAGAAATTTAAAAAAAAAAAAGAAGAATTGTGGTTTTATGTTACTACAACTTGAGTAATCAAGTTGTTGTTACTTATTTATATATTTATTTATTTTTTGTAGTAAACTACACACACTAGTTTTGGAAAACAAATTAAAATTATAATTGGTATAACGATATTGATATTGTTACAGCACAGATTTATGCTGCAAGAGGTAATGCAAAGACATTCTCATTGTAAGCATTGTGCAATCACTCAGACTAAATATGCTTCATAAATTGAGGTGCTCTGCAGTGATATTATAGGCTTCGAAGTTATGTCCCATTTATGCAAAACATTGTTATTCTTCATGTTAAACCTACCCACATTTTTTTAACTTTTCAACTTGAAGCCTGTGATCGATTGTAACTTTCTATATCAGTTGCACTTATTTGGGATCGATTAGAAAAGTTTAGATGTTGGTCAGGATTTAACTAACACAGTGTTGAATCTATTCAGCGTAGAGTTCGAAATGAACGTTAATAAATTGAAAACAAAACTGAAATGTATAGAAATAGCGTTTCTATTAGAGCTCAAAAAGGTACAATCATCAGATACCGTTTTAATAATCTGATTGTAAATAGGTAATAATAGATTGCATCAAAGCTATTTATTTTGGAAAATTTTCTTCTTTCGTCGTACTTCCAATTTATATTGCACATCTAGCCATTCCAAAGGAGTAGATCGAATTGTGCTCAGATTTGATTCTCATAATTTTGTCAAATTATGCTTCAATATGCTTAACGTAGTTATTTTTTAGCAGTCTGAAGCACATTATTTATAGTAGTTCAGTTCATCAATAGTTTTTCATCAATATGTGGACAAATGGTCATCAGAAATCCAAGAATTACTTCCTCCTCTCAAACAGTTCCAACGGAAAATAAAAGGAGCCACAGATGTCCTACATTCTAATATCGTCGGTTGAATCTAAAAGACTCCACAAACCATTTTCACTTCTTTTGACCTAGGAACAGATTCTTGGGTTTTGCGACACGCTTTTTCTTTTGGCCCGAACCGTTTTTCGCTAGTTTCGGAGATATTTAGCTCCGGATTGACCCATATCTACCTTTGTAATACTTTGTTAATTATAAAATGACCCATACGCCAATTTTTTTGGATATGGATAATTTTTGTATGAAGTTTGACGTCAAGATTGACTTATTTCTGAAATGCCCCATATCCATATACCTGACATATATGCCCAACAAATGATCAAAACTATCTCAAAGCATTATTAAAAATAAAATAATTGTTATTAAAAACGTACGCTTTTATTATGGGGGAAATAACCATTGATGTCAAAAACGTATGGTTATTCTCGCCGTAATAGAACCAAACGTCTTCAATAGTTATAAGTTAAGGTATATATAGGTAAGATATATAATAAATAAATTTAAGTTCTTTATTTCTTTAGTAATTGAGTTGTTGTTTTAAGTTATATTGTTTTTGTTTTAGATTACAATATTGTTATAAAAGAATGTAATCTCAATGAAATAAGCCCATTTTTAATTTTGAAATTTTTTAATATGTGATGGACCATACATTTTTTTGTAAAGTTTAGTTATAAAACGACCCACATACATGTAAATTTGACCCACGTGCGTGTAATAAAATCAACTTGCTCAAAAAAGTGGATATGGGTCGTTTGGGAATCGATTTCGAAAAACAAAATATCCTATACCTTATAAACTAAAAGACGTAGGCACTTGAAATTTTGTAAGTAAAATAACAAAATAAGTACATATTAACTAATTGTGAAAGTTAGCAAAAATCGTATCGTACAGTTTTTTTTTAAGTAAAAAAATTAAAAAATCGAATATGGAGCCTTTCAGAGCTCATAATGACGAGCCGACGATATGTCAATAGATGGCTGGAAAAAGGTTAAAAAATTTCGGTCGTAGTTCGAATTTTACGAAAGTGTATTTCCATATTCCAACAATACAATAGTGTATAGATTACAAAAATTCAAGAAAAACATAAATTGACTCATTCTGCAAATTCCTGCTGATTCTTTTAGTAATTTCTTTTTTCTTCCTACACTGTCATATCACTCATATCCCAAACAAACGGTACGTAACTACTAAACGTTATATCCTAACGTTTAGTTGTCTAGAAAAAATCAGTAGTCAGACTATTGTACTAAGAGTATACTTATATAAAACTGATATTTTATATCCCCTATATTGTTTGGAAGGCTTCAATTAGCGTCTGAAGTCGATTGTGAAATGTTTAAGACAGTTCGTTACAGCTGTTGCAATGAGAATTGAAAAGAAAGCCTATATCTTCGATGTGTTCTAAGACTATATTGGCCGGTGATGTATACTGGTCGCTGTCACCCTTAATGTAAATACCAGATCTAGTTGATATTACATAACGGCAAGGTTAATAATACCATATTTTAATTTTAACCAACAAAATATTGAAATTAAACCAGTAATAGTTACACAAAAATTTGACTACTGAAAAGCTTAGACTATTATATGTTTAGTTCATATTTTTGTTTACTTATTTCTAAATATAGCTAAATGTAGCA
Source organism: Argyra leucocephala (assembly GCA_963942445.1). NCBI lineage: Eukaryota > Metazoa > Arthropoda > Insecta > Diptera > Dolichopodidae > Argyra > Argyra leucocephala. Next base: position 112,895,262 of record OZ012678.1, read on the forward strand.
TAATTATCCTATTGCTTTAAATATGAAGCATAATAAATATAATATAACATAAACAATAGCTAATCTCAAATAGAAAAAAGAAAAAAAGAATATTCAATTATTTCCTGGAAACCAAATACAAAATAAATTTTGTGATTATTAAAAAATAATTTCACAACACAATTGTACTCATTTTTTAAGACAAAATCAGACATGTAACAACTCTCTTAGATACCACTAAATTTTTCATTTTTTAATTCAAAAATTTTCTTTTCATATTTGACATTATTTTTAACGGTTTTTTTAACTAAAAATAAAACTATTTTTGGAAAAAATTTAAATTTTTCAAATTAGAATTCATCATGGAATTCAATTTCCAAGAAATTAATTCGAAAAAATTGAAAATTCAAGTTAGAAAAAATTTTCCCAACATTGAAAAATTAAATCAAATTACATCAATGAAAAAATTGAAAATGAAAATACACAAGAGAAACATCAGAAATATTATTTTTCCCCGTCAAATGAAGAAAATTATGAATCCTATCGATATTGTGAAGTGAAAAAAAAAATAAAAAAAAAAGAATTACGAAAAAAGGATATGAAAACTCAAGCTAGTAAAAATAGTAGTGAAAATTTAAATTTTGAATTTTAAACAACAAGAAATATTCTAATACGGCGTTCTGAAACACAGAGTTTGTAATTATTTCATATTAAATGAACAAAGCATTTTAATTAGATTTTGGATTGTCAATCAGCAAATATTTAATTACCAAACAAGATGATGCTTATTCCATGTACACACTTTGATGGTCTTTGAATAAGAGAGAGCAGTTTCTGAAAGATACCGTTTTTATAATGGTATTTGTCAATCAAAGGCGAACACATGCAACCGAATATGGTTACCGGATGTTGTACTACGTAGATCAACCAAGTTCCCCTTAGCACCACATGCGCCACCCGGTAGCTGGTTGTACCATACTACCATCTGTTATTTCAAGTATATTACTATATTGTTTTTATCTATATATTTTGTCGTCGGCAAAAACAGATTTTGAATAAATGAGCGGGGGTTTGGCAAACCCCCCCCCCCCCACCATAAATACAAAATTTTGTATTTTATTTATAGTTTTTACTAAATTTACGCTTTTTCGAAAGTTGGGAAAAAATTTAGATTATTATTATTGAAAAAGCATTCGTAAAAAGAAAATTTAAAAAAAAAAAAACAAATTAATAAAAAAATATGGTAAAATTTTAAACAAAAATTAGAATGTGTAATTATTTAACAACATCCAGAAATTTACCTATATTATTAAAAAATTTATTAAGACCTATATTATTTATAATTTACCTATATTATTAAGAAAACTTTAAGTACATCTGAAACCTTCCGGTTACTTGAATAATTTTATAGCCTTAAAACAATAATCTAATAGATTTAAAATTATGAGAACACAATTAAGTAATAAAGCCTTGTTGAACAAAATAAAATATAAAGTATTCTTTCTTTTATTTAGGAACAAAACAAAACCATATAAGGAATATAATTAAGAAAAAAATAAACCCAAACAAATTTTTAATTCTTGTAGACTTTTTTATCAGCTCTCATGACAATTCCAATTTAATTCATCATCACACCAAACACCAATATATTATAAGTTAGTAATCTTTATCTATTTTAGTTCCATTTTTGAACTTAATCTGATAGAACAGCAAGATTGACTTCATTAAATAGTGCATTAAGAAATGAGAACAAATTATTAAAAAATTATGGTTTAACTCATTTACATCAATTTCGGTCCCAGAATATCAATACAATCTTTTAATGTAATCCCAATCTTAGAAGCATAAAACCGAAAAGACTTCGAGGATGAGCCAGGATTAAGTACCTTAGAGAAATATAATTTTATTTTCTGCTTAATGCTGAGCTTCACTCTATTCCTTAGGCGCTTAAAGATTTATAAGGTGGTTAAAGATGAGTAAAAGAGAACATCAATAGAATTAAGTATAAAATTAAAAAGAAGAAAAATAATTTGACTTGTTCTTGTTGAATTGGCAAAAATAACCATAAAAAGCAATATAAGTATGCAGATTGAGTTAAATATAACACTTTGAAAAATTAATTCAAGCAAGGTCATTCTAGCAATATTAAAATGTCTTACCAACTTAAAAAAGTTGGTAGTAGTTTGAATCTGACAGATCATATAACTAAGAATATAGATTAAAAAAATTCGTTGCATGTCTATTCCTAGATCTTCAAAAAACATTTGACTGTGTAGATCACGATATACATCTTAATAAAATTTCATTTCTTCTCTTCGTTCTTAAAAAACCGTATGCAATAAGTACGTTGTAATTCTTCTAAAATTTGTAAGAAGGGAGTCTCACAAGATTCTATCTTAGGACAAGATCTATTCAAAATATACATTGATGATATCTTCCAACTCAATACCAAAGGGTCAATCCAATTATACGCTAACGATGCCGTTTTAAAATATGCCGAAAATTCGGAGCTGGACCTAAGAAATGCCATCGAATCTGACATCCACATTCTGCTTGAACGGCTAAGTAAGCATAGACTTTCATTGAACGTGAAAAAAACAAAATTATTGTTCTTTGATAATAAAGTGCTGTCAGACACTAGTTTTGTTATGAATGGAGTTTCTATCGATGTAGTGAAACAATTAAATTATTTAGGCTTAATCATCGACAATAAACTTAAATGGATTCTCCATATAGAATTTATTATAAAAAAAATAACGCCGTATATATTTTTAATAAAAAGACTTCGAAATTATCTAGACAAAAATGCCCTTTCACTACTTACTCATCCTATATTCTATCCAATTTGGAGCACTGCATCACGAACTTACATTAATTATTATTATTATTTTATTATGCCTTAATTTCATTTTACAATTTTCCTTATTTCTAATTTTAATAATTAAGAGCTTATACTAATGTATTTACACCTATTACTTTTAATTTACTTAGACTAACCCGAACTTTTCTATTAAGAATATATTTATTTTTTAATGAAAAATGGCAAGTAAAAACCTTTTTGATCAATTTATTTTTATCCTAAAACTGAAAAACTACCTTTATTAAAAAACAAAGACCTTTAAATAAAAATAAAATAAAAAAGTAATTAACAAAATAAAATAAAAAAAAAAACCTAATTGGTAAAAGTAGAGACTACAATAGTCTCTGGTAAAAGCTTAATCTACAATCGCTCTTATTAGCGGACTTACTGAATTTAGACAGCTCTCTAGAAGGCAGGCGATATCTTTGCTATTTGTTCGGAAACAGTATAATTATTTGCTATGCTATGCAATCTGTTGGTGAAAAAATAATAAGGTTTAGCCAAGATTAATTTTAGATTTGCATTTTGTTTTCTTTGTAGCACATTTAAGTTTGTTTTCGCAGCGCTCTTCCATATAGGTAACCCGTATAAAAGAATACTGCGAAAATGGCTTTAAATATTATTAGTTTGTTTGTTTAGTCCGGATTTTTTATTTATGATTGGATACAACATTTTTATATATAGATCTATTTTATTGACTGTCTTAGTTATGTGTGCTCTTTTTCCCATATCATTTCATTATTATTTAAAAATAAGTTTCTGTTAGGCAAGTAACATGATTTCCTTCTTTTTGTAAAGAAAATCTAGTTTGTTTTTTCGCCATTGATTTTGATTTTTCATTTGTAATAAAATTCTTGAATTATTTGGAAACCATTTGCAAGATTATTTATTATTTCGTTTGGATTATTTATTATTTCGTTTCATATGGCATTATCGTCTGCATATAAACTTGTATAGCAATTTGGAGGTTTAGGTAAATCTGCTATGAACATGTTGTATAAAATGGGAGGAAGTGATGTACCTTGTGGTACACCAGCTGTAATACTTATTTTGTTTGATTGTATTATTCCGGGAGCTTTTTCAATTTTTAACTGTTTAATTTAAATAGCAATTTCTTTAACAGAAGTAAATTCAGGATGACCTATAAATTGATATTTTAGATTTTCAACTGAATCGTTAACCGTATTAATGGTGATTGTGTCGCTATAATTATTAATCAGAGGATTTTGATTAACAAAGTGCTCTGCTATTACATTAGCCTTTTCTTTATCAGTGGACAATAAATCATTTTGCGGAAAGTATTTAAGTTTTTCTATTTTTTCTATTTTAATTGCTTTAATTTTAATTGTTAATAACTTAATAAAACACAATTTTATTTTAAATATAAGGATTAATATCCATAGGCACAATACTAGAAACAGGTCTAACTTCTATTTAAGTTTATTTAGAACCGAGCATCAGAACAATAATTGCCTGTATAATTCCCTGAAAATCTTTAATGAATTGCCAATGGAACTAAAAGAGATAAAATAGCATTGGTGTTTTTAAAAGGAAAATAAGGGAGGTGTTGATTCGATAATAATATGGTTTTTTTTAGTTTCTTATTTTTGTTTTTACTCTTTTTCATTTTGATAATCTCATTTATAGCTAAATTAAAGTTAAAGTAAAACATAACTTAAGATTACATTGATTTTTGATATTTTAAATATAATTATAGAGATAGAATAGAAATTAAATAACCAAAAAAAAAAATTATAATAAAATAAATGGAAAATAAAAATGCTTAGAAATATATTCATTATTTTACAATGTAAAAAACTTATTTTATATAATAAATTAATAAATTTGACACATATGAATGTCAAACAAAAAAAGAACAAAAAAAAACCAATTTTAAAAATTATAAGACCAGACAACCTATGCTACGGTCACACTTAAAACAAAGTTTATAACACAAATATAAATACACTAGTGGATCCCCTGTGCAATTGCATAGAAGAAGTTCTTTTAACCATAATTTTATGTAAAAAGAAATATTTGTTTTGGTATAATTGTAGTTGTTTTCTGAATCGCTTGATTATTGAATATATATATAATGAAATTAAAGTATAATAGCTAATAATTTATGACGAACACTAATTTCAATATAACTTAACACAATAAAATCTCATTACTCTCAATGTAGTAGATCGACACATTTTAGTTCGTTTATGGTCAAAAACATTTGCAGTCACAAATCTGTTAGCATTAGGTCAACAGTGAATTATTTTATTAAAACACTGATTTATATATAGTTTTTTTTTGTTCTTTATTACAAACATGTATATTTTGTGATTACATAAAAGAATTGCTATTTATGAATAAAATAAAGTTTAAAATTGTTATACGAAAGATATTTTACTGAATTTGATTTTGTTTATAAAGATGCAATTTTTTTTACTACGCCTATAGTCACATTTAAAACAAAATAATAATTTATTTTCCATCCATTTTATTTTTTATCCATTTATCTTTTTTTTCACAATTTAATTGAAAGGAAAAAATTTAACAATTTAAAAATCAAAAAATCATTTAAAAATTTAAAAATCAAAAAATCATATAAAAATAATTGAAAGGAAAAATATTTTTTTTTTAGTAAAAACAAAAAATGTCAAAAACGTCGTTTACAAACATACAACTCCGGTCTTTTATATAAATAATGACAGAATTTCTATTAAGCATTTTTAAAAATTTCCCGTAATTGAAATTTCTTTTACAGTATAGATGGCGCTTAACTTGGAAATAACCGTCACTATTTGGTGTAAATATTTGAAATTTTTTAAGTATTCAACACCAAGAACTTGCCAAAATTTTAATATTTTTGTGGTGTAAATAATTTACTATTCAATTAATCTTGCTTTTTTACTCACCATGTCGTTCATCTTATGTATTCTAATATAAGATATTCCCCCACTACCTTGTGTAATATATGTAACATTATATGCAAATATCTACATGATACATCATAGTGTCAAAACTGTCAACTGTGAATACATTCCAAGTATACATAGTTTGTATGCTTAGATTTATTTTAAACTAAACGGTTTCGTATTATGTTGAAATAATAATTAAAAATTACTTTTTTTTATTAAAAAAATCTCTTTTTTTGTTATTAATTATATTATATTATAAAAATTATTATTATAATACATAATAATAAAAAAATATTTGTTTAATAAAAAAGAAGAAATCTGAATTAATAGAGAATCGAACTCACAACAATTTGTGATATTAAAACCTATATTAATAATATTATCCTACTAATTAATTTTTTTTCCTATTAAAAGTGCAAAAAACCAAATGCGATAAATAAAAAAAAATAAAAAGAATTTGACTCAAAAGAGAATCGACAAAAAAAATTGATTGACTGAAAAAAAAAAACGAAGCACACGAAAAACCACGAAAAGTGTGCCTTCACTAATCGTGCTCTTGTGTATTATAATATAGATTTATAGAATTAAGCATTGCATTAATACTCTGAATTGTATTATTAACTTTAAAATTACAAATAAAGAAAAACAAAAAAACATCTACAGTCATAATCACAACAAGTTCACAGCCATATAAAAAATTTTTCTAAACTAAACTTTAAATTAAGCTAAACAGAATGGAAAATGGATTAAATTTTTTTAATATATCCAATCTTTTATGGCTATGATCTGTTTTTTTTTTTTGTTAATAAGTGCAACAAATTGATCCAAATGTAAGTCTTCACAAATGAAAATTTCAAGATATTTTACATAATCAGAATAGACAATGTCAATCCAACCCACATTATTCCAATCGAAGTTTTGTTTAGAAATATTTAGTATATTTTCGTACAAGGAAAAACTCGCACTTACCTGCACTAAATATTATGATCCTAAACCAGAAGAAATAGAGAGGTGATATAAATCGTTTATGTTGGTTCAAAAGTTGATATTCTAGTTAAATCGGATAATGAGCTTAATATACATATATATATATGTATACGTATTTACATTATTATTGCGAAATTTTATTTTTATCAAAAAACATATTTTTTTTTTGTTAAATAAAAACGCTATGATATTGTTAACACAATAATAAAAAGGGATACAAAGAAAATTTTAATAAAAAAGATATGAATACAATTCTAGTGCATATTTTTTTTTAAATTATGTATGTTTGTTTAAATAAATATTATATAATAGGATATAGTTGTATGTATGATGAAGATAATTTTCAATAAAAAAAAAAATTTCACTCAATTTTTATTCCACTTTATTTATATTTTTTTTTGTTTGTGTTTAAAAAAAAAAAGTTACTACAAAACTTACTTATATTCCACAAAGAGAATTTTTATTTGAGGTTTCAATGTTTCATTATTATTATATACATCCGATATATTTATTACTATCTATCTATATGTTTGAATAAAATGCACACATAAATATGCGGTATGATATATGGTAACTTTTATAATATTTTTATCATCATACCAGTGTTGTAACAGTGTTGTGGTTTAGTATATTTATACGTACATATAAATAAATATGTATAGATTTAGGTGTCTACATTTCTATAAGAACAGTTCATCCAAAAAAAAGAAAAAAAAAACACAAAAAAAATGAAAGGATAAAAACTCAAATGATATTACAGATTGTAAGTTGTCATCATATGCAAATTTAAAATCATTTATTCACACTGTGAAATTCTCAGTTGAGGGTAACTTGGGATTTTCATACAACTTTTTTTTAATTTTTTTTTTTTTTTTGGTATTTTAGATTAATGTGGTTAAAGGTATTTTAATATTCATATATATATATAACTATATATAATATACATATGGATATTATTTTATTTTTAAATTAAACCATATGCAAGGATGATATTAATATACTTAAAAAATCTGTAATATTTTAAAACATCTACATAATAATGTACTCTTGATATGTCATCATATCTTTCTTATCAAAAACAAAAAAAAAATAATAAATTTTTTTTAACAAAAATGAAGTTAAAAAAACGCAATAAAAATAAACAAAACTCACTTAAATATAATACATACACACAAATTTTTACGGAAAAGAAAGTTAGAAAACGAAAACAAAAATAAAAACTTTTTAGTTAAATAAAAAATTTTGACTTAAGATTTTCTTTAAAGTTTATATACATATACATATATGTATATATATATATATATAAAATTGTAAAAAGGATAAGTTTTTTATAAGAAATAAAAAAAAAAGTTTAAAAAAAAATTAAAAACATTTTCAAAATAAGTTACAGTATCAAGCCATGAATTTCTAATAAAAACAAAAAATACAAAACAACATCAACTAAAAAAACAAAATTTACCACACACACACAAACACATAAAAATTAATAAATGGTAAATGCAAACATAGACAAAAATGTCAGGTTATCAACAAAAAAAATGTTTCCACAAAAATTTAAGCCTTCAAAAGTTGTTCTTTCTTCATTTAAGATCTATGCGTTTCTATAGTGTATGAATGACTTTCTAATCGTTTTTGCATGCAAACCACATTCTTTATAAAATGAATAAATAAAAAACATTTTTTTAATGTTTTAAATTCTAATAATTCTCATACGATGAGCTTTATGACATTTTACAACAATGCACTAAAATAGAAAATTATTAAATCAAAAACTAGAGTTAAAAGCTTAAAATAATTGCATTGGTATTGAATTGAATAAAGTTTATTTTGAGCCACTGAGCTTTATTAGAATTTCCAGGTCATATATTTTAAAATCACTAAAATAGAAGATAACATTCTCTTCGAATAAAAAATTTCTACCTCTTGTTCTGAAACGCACTTAGGAGACTAAGTATCTTCGCAGAGAATTCCGTTCATTGGACCAGATATTCAGTTTATCAAAAAGACCAGATTCTAAATAAAATTAATAATAATTTATTATTCCGTTTTTTTTTTCAATTTTATTTTAGTTTTTGATTAATTTTTATATTACAACATATTTATTGTTATTTATTTTATTTATATAAATAGTACATAAAACGAATATTATTTTTATTACACACTTCCAATATATGTAGTTCAATTCAGTTTAATTTACTTTACACATACATAAAGTTCTAGTAAATGAAAAAATAGCAAAAAAAATTATAAAAGACAAATAAAGACTTAATAAATCAAAAACTGAAAAACAAAAATTAAAAATTAGAAGAATAAAAAACATATTAAAACAATTGTAAATAAAAAAATAAAAAACATATTAAAAAACGTAAGAATAAAAAAACAAAATTCGAAAAATAAGAACAGAAAACTTAGCAAAAATTTTAAAAACTTATAAAACTATAAATTAAAATTAAAAAATTATAGAAATTAAAAGAAAAATTAAAAAACTATTAAAAAAATAAGAAATTAAGATAAACAAAATAAAAAAATTTAGAAAAATTATTTGAATATCAATTTGATGGCTTTGTGATGGATTTTTAAATTAACATCAGTGCTCAACAAAACGTTTTTGTATTGACTGACGTAAAACGAATATAGCTCGGCATCATATTCCAAATAGCACACGAAAACAATATTTTGGCATGAAATTTAGCATAATTTTTTTTTCATAAAACAAACGTAATGAAACTTTAAAAAATGATCGAATGTTAAGCTAAGTATTGTTTCGACACTCTCATGCTTATGTCTATTTGTTACAAAACGTGTGTACATTAAATAAAATTAATAAACTCTTTTGCACTAATTCCAGAGTAAACAACATCGCAGTATAAATATGGTATCGTAAGTAAATGTTCGAATATTATAATATAATGTATAAGGGAATCGTAATCGAATTGTTGAGGTAAAACGAAAATTTACATAATGTGTCGTTGTCGACAGTTTTATGTCCGACAACTATGAAATAAAGGCTGGCGTTCCAGAAGGCCCTGCCTTATCATCTATGGTTTTCTTGATTTTCATCAACGACTTACTCTTTTCAACTCTCAATCCAATCCATAGTTTTGCTGATGGCAGCATCCTGGTGGCATCCTACGACTTTTTAAGGAAATTTAATTCAACCTCTACCGCAATCAACTTAAAGAGAAACAAATTGACTAGCTCACTTAACCATGATCTAGCAAAAATAGCCGAATCGGGTAACATAAACAGAGTTGAGTTCAACACGTCCAAAACTCAAAGCCGTTTTATCTCTTGTAAAAGAGATCAACCCGACCCAAGTCTGCGATTTCAAGGAGAAAACCTACAACGGTCCGAAAGTCTAAATATTTTAGGCATGCAGCTAAACCAAAAACTGCAGTGAAATGAGCATATTTTTGATATAGCTAAAAGGCCGTCAAATGTTTGGGTTTTCTTTCCCGATGTAAAGCCTACTTTTCTCCAAAAGATCTGTCCAATATCTATAAAGCTTACATCCGACCTAAGATGGAGTACAATTCTGGTCTAAAACTGGTTTCGAAAATTCTTTTAGTAAGAAATGCTAAAATGTGGAACATGCTTCCATCTCACGTGTTCCCCTCCGATAGAAATGCTCCGTTATACAATTTGCAACTTTTCAAAAAGAACCTCTTCAGGTTTGTCTCCAACTTACCCACCAATTTTCCTCTATATATAAAATTAGTGTTGTCTCGCCAGTTAAAATATTTATTGAATATCACCACTAGATTTTCAACAACCTTCTGAATTTATTGAATAATCGCGTCGTCATCATTTTAATTTTAGAAAAATTTTATGTATTTATATACCTCATAAATATAATCATTGCTTGTGATTTCGATACATTTAATCTTAGGTCAATATTTCTACACTGATAATTTCATGTTTTGTGTAACAATAGTATCTCTAAAATGTGTATCTAAAATGAAATAAAAAGTGTGTTATAATTAATTAATTATCAATATTGTGTGGTCAATTCAGAACATGTCAAAAATATAAAAACCTTATATAAATTATCGGAAATCGAACCTGGGACCTTTCCTCTACCTACTGCTTCACCCAGCGTGTGAATCTGTTTTTGTAAAAGGGCCCATCTGGCATTTGTCTCCAATTTGGGATTTATATGGCTTAAGCATCATTTTGAACATTGCCTTCCCATTTTCTGCTTGGTCTTCTCTTACCACGATTACTCTCGGAGTTTCAATTTAACACCAGCGCCTGTTTTTCAGTTTCAAGCATTCTAATTACGTGGCCAGCCCATTCATAAATTTCTAGTTAATGAAAAAAATTCATTGTCCAATATTTTTGGGCCGAGGATTTCCCGGAGAATTTTTCTTTGAAAAATATACGTAGGCTGTTTTTCTCGGCTAACATCATTGTCTATATTTCGTCTATATACTTTTAATCCTCCTTTTTCTTCTCGATTTCTATAGTTGCACAAATACTTCTGTCGTATATCTGTATTTTTTTGCCTATATTACTATATCATTCCCTTATGCTATTATTTGCTGTTATAGGTTGTCATAATGAAGATATTGTCTTTCTCTTCTAATTTGCTTATGGCATATGGAAGCATTAAGTTGAATATAAATGCGGATAATGCATCTTCTTGTCGTCTAGTGCATCTGTTAACAATCAATCAATTTATATTGTAAAATAAGACTACTTCGCCAGCACCTCGAAATTCGAGGAAATTTGATAAAAAAACGATTTCAATTTAATTATAAATGGTTTTCCATCCATTTCAGTTTTATTCTTGGAACTATATAATTTTTTCTTATTGATTTACCTTAGACAGCAACGACAAACGTAATCATTTATTTAAAAAATAAAAAATAAAATTTAAATTTAATTCTGACAAGTAGAAGAAGAAATCTCTGTACTTTTGTGAGTTGCGGCAATTTGACAAATTATAGTTTTATGTTAAAATCTATTTAAAAATTGGAAATCAATTGGCTAATCAATTTGGAAATTGAAAAAAGTATTTAGTGTACGTTTCATTTTAAATATCTATCAATTAAAAGAATAATAATGAAAATCGATTGTGAAATAGTATTGATATTTGTAGCTCACTTTTTCCCAAACGTAATAATGATGATTTAGTTAGTTCAACATTTCGAATAGTTAAAAATAAATTAAATAACTATATTAAATTAGCAAAATTAACAATTTTGACACTTGGATATTTTTTAACAAGAAAATACATCAATTTTACGCATTTTCCTTTAATTTTGCATCACTATATTTATTTTATACAAAACCAAATCAAAATTAATCATCCTCATAAATAGGGAAAGATTGCTTTAAATCGTTCCTGATGCTTTTCAAGAAAAAATATCTGTTAAAAAACTAGAAAAATCATTCTATTTAATCTCCATTCTGTGAAATCTATTTTTCACAGATTTTATTTTATTCAAAATGTTAGACTAAATAATTTTAACAGCCTAATCTAGACAAATTAAAATTTCGAAATAAACATTTGGAATATTTTTACATTCTTGCCTTGTCTGGCAATAATAAAAGTAAATACCAGTAGATCGAATAACTTGAAATGATAAAAAACAAAAGTAATTTCATATAAGAGATGTCCATAAAAGTACACACACTACATATACTCAACTTTTTTTTATAACTTTTTAAAAAAATAAATAAAAATTGTAATTTTTATGGAGAAAATTAAAAAAAAAGTGTTACACATTTTTTTGTTAAGTACTTTTGTGAAAAATTCGATATTATAAAAAATATATTTTTATCGTAAAATTAACCGTTGCAGCATTATCATTTTTAGAGTGCAGACATGTTATTTAAATATTACAAATATTATTCTAAAATTTCGTAAACAACTGTAATTTATATCATTATGTAAGTAAATTTTCATTTTTTCTTACTGAAGTCATGAAAAGAAACACCTTTAATAACTTTAGTAAGAAAAATAACATTCGCCACTTCTCGTCTTGATTTCAAAGCTTTCAAATGAATTAAGTTCAACCTATATTCATTGAGAGTTTTGGTTATCACTAGTACTCTATACAATAGATATAGTTTTCCACATATAAAATTGGTAGATAATCCATAAAAATGCTAAATATTGAATGTAATTGTCTATTCCAATCTCTGTGTAAAAACAGTTTGTTCATCCCATAAACTTGAAATTATACAAAAAAAAAAAAAAGAAATATGGCGAAAAATTAATGTACTTGACCATTGGAACTTTAAGAAACAAATATTAAAAAATCTTTTTGCACTGTCTCAGTCCTATTGATATATAGATAATAGAAAGTTGACCAAACTTGACTATCATACTCCAAATTTTTTCTAATAAGACTAGAATACAAAGATTTGAGAACAAAGGGATCGTTAAATTCCTTTGACCAACGTTTAACAAAACCTAGTATAGAATTAGCTTTATTGATAATATTACAAAAATGTGATTTAAAGTTAAGCTTGTCGTCAAAGTAAGCCTCTAAGTCTTTAAAAAGCTAATACCATTCAAAGAATAATTAAAACAAACCGGATTAAACCGGCGTGTGTAACACATAAGTGCACATTTAATCACATTTAAAATAAGAATATTATCTGTACACCATTTAAAGAAGTTATCTAAATCGCCTTCGAAAGATCGTCTTTTTTAAAAATATATAAAATATAAGAAAATTTAGAATTAGATACAATACTAAAATAATATAATAATTTTCAGATGATAACAATACAATAACAATAAAATGATGACTTTGCTTTCAATTATATTTTTATTGATTACATACCTCTATTGAGAGATATACCGTTAATACATTAATTCACGTTTGATTTATTACCTTCATTCATGTTAGAATTAATAATATTATCACATGTTTTTTCAAGTTAATTTGGTGAATTATCATTAATTGTCATTACACACTCTTTACTCACTATAAAATAATAAAAAATAGTTCCGTAAAGGTCTCACATGCGATTTTCTTTAAATTTATCACAAATAAATTTTATGATAGGTAATGAGCTTGTATTAATTGGATTAATTGTATTATGAATAATACAATACTTTATTTAATAACTGAATATTTATTAATGGAATACATGCCTTATTTCCATTTATGTACAGAGTGATTAAAAAGTTTGAAATATTTTTTGTTTCTATTTTCAATTTTGAATTTATCAAAAAAATTGCATATTATCTAACGGTATATTTTATAACCATACAAAACAGTGCATTTTTGTAAAATCACACACTCTTAGTTATAATAATACTAGAAGAAACTCCCGGGTACATACCCGGCCCACCAAAAGAAACTAATTTTTCTGTGGAACGACACAATAAAATGATTTTTCATAAAATTAAACATTTGACATGTTGAAAGTATCTGACAACAATATATAGAATAGTAATATTAATAGCACACCATAAAAAAATAAAAATGTTCAAAGTTCATCTTTATAAAATAAAATATCAAAACTATCAGATATTATAACTTTTTGTATAAGATTTAATTTGTTTTTATTATTTCTATTTTTCGAGGGAAGGTGAAAGCCTCGAAAAATACTAAACAAACCGCGTACGTAGCCACTTAGCCATGTGAGACTCTAACTCACTAAAGCCACCGAAACCCTTTACCATAACTGATGTCATTGACCGATTAGTTGTTTTTTAGTGTTAATTAAGAAAGTGTAATATTGTTGGAATATTATTAAAAAATAGTTTCCGTAAATTTGATTAGACCATTAATCGTAACTATGGTTTACTATCATTCATTACCGTTTCCCAATTATTATGAGCTAGTTTGAAAATTTATCATATAGAAAAAATTGGATAAAATGGAATATTCTAGCAAACCTCCTGGTGTGCAACATTGTCAGTCATACTGTCCCTGTCAGTAGTTTTCCTCTGTCTTTGTTCTGCTAGAATTTTAATTTTTAGAGCAGTGGAATTTGTTGCTCTCGACATTGCTGTTTAACTAATCGTGCTCTTGTGTATTATAATATAGACTAGGGGCCCCTGTTGAGTAATTATATTTCAAGTTGAAATCAAGTTTAAAGTTTTTAAAAAAACAGTAATTTACGTACTGACATAGACTTCGCACGATATAGCAGAAACCACTCGTGTGTAATAAAAAGTTTTGTGGTTAGTAAGTTTTATTTGGGACGCATAAATACACGTCCCTCATATACTGCTTCGTTTCCGATATATTCCCTATAGTAAGTGGCATTTAGTGGATAAAATTACTAAAAATAAAAAATTTTGTCATTTAAGATGTATGTATATATATATATATATACCTACATAACACATAATTTTAATAGAAACTATATTATTACTACAAATAACCAAAAATTAGAGACAGTTACTTAAAAAGATAAAAATGAAGAATAAGTGATTTGTTTTTTGTTGTTTTTATATTTTTTATTTTAGATGAATTTGTTTTATATCTGTTTTTTTTTTTGGCATATGGACATAGATTCATTTGCAAGTACATATGTAAATTATAATAACTGATTTGTTTGCTTTTGTTTATTATTTTCATAAGATCTCACTTATGCATAATGTATTTGCTGAATAATAAAATCATATGAGTACAAAATTTTCAACTGTGTGCGCATTTTTGTTTTATATACATCTTATATATTATATTAGAAGTTCAATAAGGAGTAGGAGAATAGAAATAAAATGAAAAGGTGTCTATTGCGCAGGTCCCTAAATACTTGTCAATTATAATTATAGATATACAAATAAATTAATGTCGGACATGACCAAATATAATGGTCATTAATACATTATATTAATAATCTGCACCAATTTGTACCATATGGTCAATGCAGAACTTTTCTTTATCATTCATCACTCATCACTGTAGTTTTCCATATAGTGTTTTCGATATAGTACTATGTCTATATGTTGGCGTAAAGTAAACTGTGCTTAAACTCTTATACGTATATTAATAATTAATTTTAAAAAGATCACTTTATAAGTAACCATCAAATTCATATGATTAAAACCTCAACCTCATTGAAGATATTTTTGCAAGAAAATTAGAATACAGTTATCATTTTCAAATAACATATTTAATAGTACATATACATACTATGTATAAAGCCTCATTTTGAATACTGTTTAACAATTTTTTTTGTAGCAAGCAATTATAAAATAAGCCTATAACAGTAATTCGTAAAGTAAGTCAATATACATCCATAAATGTTATGCTAAATGCATTAAAATAGTTAACTGTTAAAAAAATTATTATGAATATTCTGATAATCTATACTTATAAAACGGCAAGTTTGTTTGTTTGTTTGCTATACACGTCCATAGTTTTGAAGATAGAGTTCTGAAATTTTGAAAATTCTATCACCTATCAGGAATGTTTCAAAAACAGATCTGAAAATATACACTTGGACACTCTTTCACAAAAAAGGAAATACGCCTTTTACCAATTTCGAAAATTTAGACTGGTTCGGATTGGTGACATACAACTCCAAGAACTTCTCAGGAATATTTCAAAAACCAAACGTGTTACAGGCATAAAAATTTACAAGTAAATACTCTTTCAGAAATAAAGAAATACGACTGTTACCGATGTCTAAAATTTGTGCCATGGTCGAATCGGTGCCAAGCAACTCATTTCAGAAATATCAGGAAAAACTCGAAATATTGTTTACGATGAAATAATTTTCATATAAGTATAGTGTAAGTACAAATTCAACAATTATTGTTATCGTAGTGAAAACAAAATGTTAGAATATTTTTGATAAACCAATTTTTTTCAATTCGATTCATAAATCAAACTTCATTGAAGAAAATTCTATACATTTTGTGCTCGACCCGGACAACGTCAGGTAACTTTGCTAGTAGTGCATAAAATTAAAATAAATTATTTTCAAAATATTTAGCTATAATTAGACTAGTTTATTAGGAAGAGGTTTATAGCTACAATTACAATTTAAGAAATATATTCAATTTCAAGTTAAACTTGGAGACAAACGAAATTATTATAAAAATCTGATCTTGCATAATGGATTAAAAATATTTAATGCATTTTTATTAATTTTTTTATTTTTTTATGGCATTGATTTTGATTGTTTATTATTTTTATGAAAATTTATTATATTTATTTAACTTTAAGTTACATATTCTAAAAACTATATTTGATTTAGATACTCTGTACGAGTAATTCTTTTTGAAATGGACAAAAAAAATTGGAAATTGAGATTGAAAAACTGAATTACTTAATGAATTAAAAATAGAGAAAATAATTTTACTAAATTCAAAAAACAGATTGCAGAAATGAAAAATAAATTTAATTATGAGCAAATTGTTAATTTTATGTTATATAAGATAATTCTGCTAAATACTTATGATAACCAATAATAAATAAATAAATAAATAAATAAATATAATTAAAATTTATATTTATATTAAAGCTATATAAATTACTATAAAAGTGTATAAACGAAAGCAAAGTCAATAAATTTTAAATTGCTATAATAGTGACACTAAACTACTATAAAATTGAAAATTCAATCAAATAATTTGATTTATTATTAATAATCTGAAAAGTAAATTTAAAGAGAACTTCTCAATATTAAAAAAATTCGGAAATTTGTACGAATATGTTTGACCAGCATGTAGACAGGGTCCGAATAGGGCTTACACAACCTTACGAATATTATAACTTTTGGTATACTTGGTCATGTGAAACACACAAGATTAATATTACCAAAAAAACAGCATGCACATAATTAAAATAGCAGCAAATTCAAGATATTAATAAAATTTTAGCTTTCTCTAAAACTTTTTCTTATATAATATATATATCACCATTCCACAGGAAAAAGAAGTGAAGTATCTGGGAGTCCATCTCGATAGAAAGCTCGCTTAGAAAAAGCATATAGAAACGAAAAAAGAACAAATGAAGCTCAAAATAAATAGTATGAACTGGCTAATAGGCAAAAGATTTCCTCTTGATATAAGTATTCAATTCAACCTTAAAACCCACCAATTTGAATGTTTAAAACCAATCTGGTCTGGTAAACATTCAGATGTTACGTAATGCGAAAAGTAGCGAAACAAAATTAAATGTGGCGAAACAAAATTAAAATTGGCGAAACAATCTTACGTGCTACCGTTTTTCAAAAATAGCGTGACAACATGTTTGTAACAAGTTATGTGTTGCCACCCCTGGTCATATGGCTGTCAATTATGAAAAAGTAATTACGAAAAGTAATGTGGAAATTATACAAAAACTACAATCAAAAATATTGAGAATCCTTACCAAAGCTCTTTGGTACGTAAAAAATTGCTACATACTTACACAATAATCTAAGCATATTTATGGTCCGGGATGAACTCCAAAGACTAACAAAGAACATGCTGGCAGATTGTTAAACCATCAAAACTATCTACCGCGAAATCTTTTCGACTCGAACAGATTAAAAAGGAGCACCTTAGCAATGTAGGTGTGGTTAGCAATTTTCTAACTGATCAATAAGTTAGTTAAAATTTTGAAATATGAAATAAAACAAATAATATACTTTATAATTTTATTATTTTCTTTATTTATTTATGTTGTAACTTAAAAATCGGGTTTTTCCACAGTTAATTTATTTTCTTGTTTTATAATTTTTAATATTTAAATTATTCTTTTTAATGTTCTTTAATATTTTTAATATTCTTTTTTTATTAGCTTTTAGTTTATTTTAATTTTGTAAGCTTTTAAATATATAATTTGATTTAACCTTATAAATCTTTAATATTTAATTTAATTTACCTTTATGGATTTTCAATATTTGATTTGTTTTAACTTTGTAAATTTTCAATATTAAATTTATTTTAAATTTATAGATTTTTAATATTTAATTAATTTTAACTTTTTATAGATTTTTAATATTTAATTAGTTTTAACTTTTTTAAATATTAATATTTAATTTATTTTGACTTTATAGATTCTTAGTATTTAATTAGTTTTAACTTTTTTGTTTTAAATTTTTACTTTTAATTTCTTTTTGTTCCAGGTAAGTTGCAACCTGTTTTATAATTTGATTAAATCGTAGGACCTCTCCCGTGGGTATATAAAATAATAATAATTTAATTTATAATAATGATTTTCTAGTTTTCCTTTATTCTTTGTACAATTTTAAAAAGCTTTTCCTAATTTTTTTGATGCAGCGTTTTGTACGTTGCATCAATTTATTTCTGTGAGAATTTATTTTATAAAAACACAAAGCGGAATTTTACTTTTGAAATATGAGTTTTAATATTTCGGAATCGCTTTTGCATTTTTATTTGAAATTTTCAAAAGGTAAAAATTTACTTTGATTTTTATTTCGAATTTTTAACAAGTAAAAAAAATAATACTTTGATTGACCGAAAACGCTGATTGTATAAAAAAGTGTTTGTCGGTGGATTTATTAGATTTATTAGGGTTTTCTATTTTTATAGTGGTATTATGGATTTCATCCATAACAGTTAGCCTGAATTAATCTCTAATCACTGAATTATACGTCTTCAACTTTAGTATGTAGAATTTGAATAAACTTGTTCTTTTTGAATAAGTCAAAATTATTGTCAATAGAGAAAAACTTCAAAAGTATATAAATATTTCACTTCAACGATCATCAAAATATTAAAAACGTTTAAAGTGGCGATGACTGCGGCGGTTTCACGATAGCGTTACCACGAGAATTAATTAAGTTCATATTGTACTGCCCTGGTGAACTCACTTCAATTATCATAGCTACACTCGACAGGATCAAATTCTATGTGCAAATTTATAGAATCGCAAAATAATACAAATATAACAAGATTATATGAAGAAGAAAATCATTAAAACGGAAAAATCAATAGAATAAAAAAATTAAAATATATACCTACATACCTATATGTCTAAGGGGTTATTTTAATCACTTAATGTCAAATACGGTTGCTGATATTCCTATAGAAATTTTAAAATTTGAGTGCAGAAAATTAAACGCAAGAGAGAAACGCCAACAAACTCGAAAGAATATACAAAATCAAGTCAACAAGAGTAGTTTTTGCTGTTTCACTTTTAGTTTTATTTCAACTTCAAATCATCAAATTTCAACATAATTTTTTACATTATTGCATATCACATTTATTTTAATTTTTTTTTTATTTTATCAAATGCGTACGCTATCCATATTTACTTTGAAAAGTTTTCATGTCAAAGTTAAAAATAAAATAAAATTAGGATAATATAAAAAAAATGACTATAACTTATTTTTTCTTATTTTGGTAATAACAATAATAATAAATATATATACATATATGTATATATATATATATAAAAATTATATAATAAAGTAAGCGAGTACAGGATCAGGATCAAAAATTGTAACAAAAAAATAAAAAAAAAAGAATATTCTACTTAATATAAGCAAACAACTGTATACTTATCACAAACATATACATTTGTTACAAGGTATTTAAATATATAACATAAAAATTTAAAAAGTTTTTTTTTTCTGATGTTTTTGTTTTTCTTTATATAAACCATAAAGTCTCATGAGTTTCATAATAATATGATCTTCAAAGTGGATATAAATGATTCAAGGGGTTTTATACTATCATAATATTTTTATTAAGATTTTTAAAAAAAATCAAAAAAACAGAAAAAGAAAAACTTAAATAAAAAACAAAAAAAAATTTCAAAAATTTAAAACACACAAGAGCGTAAAACTTTTACAAAAAAAACTTTTCACTCATATATTGTAATATTCATATTATGACAGGTGAATGTGCACACATGCATACATACATTCAAAAATAAATAACAACATGCAATGACAATTTACCGTTTACATTTCTTTATATTATAACAATCCAAGCAGGTGGTATCGTCAAACAACACCTACTCAAGGATATTAGAGAGTAAAAAAAAAAAAAAAAATAAAAAATAAATAAATAAATATATTTATGATGACAGCTTATATAAAACATTTAGTACTTACATACGTACACATGTCAAATACAGAGTGATACTAAAATCATCGGACATTTACTTTATTTTATTTATTATATTAGTGCGAATTGGGGACGATACTGAAATGATTTTTATATGAAATAGAACCAATTATTTATATTGCCCAAATCTTGAAACGTTACATCTTACCTACTACAGAACACTCACCATCAATGTTTCGAAGTATTTTATTTGATCAATTTTGAATTTTAATGAAATTGGTAAAAAAAAAACCAAAAAAATTATATGGCTATTAATTTATAAAAAAACGCAGTCACAGAGCTGTATGTCATAATTTTCAGACAGGTTTCAAATGTAACTAACTTATTTTCCATCGATAAATTGGATTTAGATCCCGCCAACCAGTAAATTTCTTTATATTTAAAACTAAGCTCAACATTTTTCAATAATGTGTTCTTTTCACCTTAATTTGATGTCATCCGAAAATGTTGGTCGTTATTTTCGAGGAAATGGAAATGTTTATAGTAATTTGATATATGATATATTTCTGTAGTCAAGATGGCTGGACGAGGTCGAAAACAGAAAGATTGAAGTTAACGGATGCACAGTTGCACAATATAAAGCAAAATGAAATAAATTTGGACATACCTCAAGCGATTTAATAAAGTTGAACATACCGGCTTGTTATATAATCTAAAAAAAAAGATTACCATATCATTACAACTTTTTACTGAAATTTCCCCTAGACAACAGAAAAAACTTGCAATACGGTTCTCGACTTAAAATGTCGCCTTCCATAGTATTGTGCGACCCTATATTATGCCTACTATATACTGCAGACTGTTCATCACATGTAGGCTTATAACAAAAGTTTATAACACTTAGATGCAGTTTTTATTATAATACAATCCAGTTTCAATCAAACTAAAAAATGATTGAAAACTTGGAAAATCAATACTAACGAAGGAAAATCAACCCATATCACAATCACAATCAGAAGAGAAATATGTCCTTCTGTCATATTAAATAACAATACGATATCTCAAGTATGTCAACTGATAATACCGGGTGTTCCACAGCATGCGTGCCAGTTTTTTACGAGAGAAAGGAGACGTTATTTTGAAATTTAAAAAAAAAATGATTAACTAAATCGAGGGTGCTCTATCGATTGGTAAACTTCCGGGAAGGACCGGAAAAGGATTTTCGAAGCCCAAAAATCGCTGAAATTGATCGAAATCGAGATTTTCAAATGGGAAGGGTTATTTTTTTTTTGAAAATTCGGATTCTACGACAAAAAACTAGAAAAGTAAAAAGCTGATACGCATGCTCTGGAAAACCCGGTATATATAGGGTTCTATTTAAATCACAGACTCACATAGAGTACGTACAGACACATAATAATCCAAAGCAAACAATTAAGAGGAAAATTCAGCAAAATGTATTAGACAATTGGGCGACAACTCACAACTGCCCCTTAGAAATGAAGTAGTACCATATATGAAACAATTGTATAGATTACTTACATTTATCATATCAAGCTGGAGGAACATTAAGATTATCAAGCATTGAAACTTTACAAGAACTCTAAATAAAAGTTCTGAGATCAGGAACAGTGTCACGATCTGAAGATTAATTGTGTTTGCACCTTAAAGAGATAATACCCATGTTAAGTAAAAAAATCGTGCGAAAATTAGATATCATCAAAAACAAAGACCTTTCAACTTATTTAAAGTAAGCGAACATAAGAGACTGAAACGAATTCAGACCTTCCGAGTTATAAACAAAATGTTTAACAGAATAAATCGGTAATTTTAAGATTTAATTATAACACCTAATGAAGAACATAATAAGATTTTATTTGAACAGTTATGTACAGTTCAAATCCAAAAAAAAATGTTGAATATCTATAACAGTTTGAAACAACGAGCTTGTACCGGTTAATTTAATCATTTATTTATTTATTTCTTCATTACCTACAAGGTATTGGAAAAAAATACATAATGATTGTACTAATAAAATAATTATTATTATGACTACATTATATACAAAAAATACATAATAAAATATTTTTGGTAACTCTTACTTTTGTTTTAAATTATAACATTAGTTTAAATATGCGAGTACTTAAGATATAAATATATTATTTTTATTAATTTTAATTATTTGGATTTTTTGCATTTGATTTTTGTTATTTGAGTATTATCACAGACTAAATAACTATAGTTGTTTAGTCTGTGGTAATGTGAGAAAAACCATAATTTAGTTATTGTTGTTTATATTTATTTATTTATTTAATTTATCAAAAAAAGCTAACGTAAAAAGCTGGTATATAGAGTGTTTTCAATTCGTTTTAAAGTGCTTAGTAAAGTTTATACAAATTCAAGTAATATAAATATACATATAATGTAAAAAATATCACAAAATTAAGAAAGAAAAGAAAAAAAAATATTACATGTCATGTGAATAATTTAATGTACATTAGTGAAAATTGGATTAAATGAAAAACAAATTAATTACAAAGTAATATTTCAATTTTGTGAAATTAGCATTTTTTTACATTTACTCTTAAATATATTAGGAATACAAAAGTAAATAAACAATCAACTGACATTCAGATTACTAAAACGAATATTAATGAAATAAAAACACAGTTAATAACAGACAGATATACATAGGATTGACGTTTCATCAAATGTTGCCGATGTTATTTATAAAAATGTAGATAGTAAAAAAACTAAATGATTTAAAACAAAAAAATATTCCTTTTTGACAGTTTAACTTTTAATGGGAAACTATTAAACATTTTGATAAACTCGTCATTACTTTCTCTAATCCAAATAGATTTGTAGTAGCTGAATAATGCGTAGATGAGCTGCATTTCTTTTTACATATTCGCGTATTTGACCTCCGATCATTATTTCAGTATTTGTTTTAATATGATTATTCTGTATGTTGTGTATGTGGGTCATTTGTGTCAAAGAATTATGAAATCATTGAGTTTTAATATTTGCAGGTTTTTCTGGATTTCATTTGTCGCAGATCTTTTTTCAAGCCCCAAGAGATTTGTAATAGCATTGTTTTGTATTCTTTGTAAATTACCAAAAAAATTTTCAAAAGTGTAAACCCATATTCCAATTCCGTATGTTAAGGTACTATTGAAAAGACTATAAAATATTACAATTTTTGTTTTTGGGTATACGTTTTCCTATTATATTAAATATTCTTGCTATTTTATTGATTTTTGACTTAACTTCCAAGGCATACAGATTATAATTCATATTTTCATCGATTATGACTCCTAAATACTTATACTTACTGACTTTTTCTATGTTACAATATTATTATATACCATTTTAAAGTTTTCGTTTTCAGACGAAAGCATTGTAGTTAAATAAGCATGGACTTATTTTCGTATTTACAGTTAGTTTATGCAAAATCAACCAGCTGTGTATCATTTTCATGTCAGAATTTATTATGTTTTGCAGTTCTGTAGTATTTCTTTCTGCATAAACAACAATCAAATAATCGGCATAAGGATAAGTTTTTCCTTTTAGTGCTATATGGTAGAAAAGTCACTTATATATTATGTGAACAGTGTTGGGCCAAGTGAGCTTCCTTGAATTACAAAAAAAATTCTTTCTTCAAAATACCTCTTAAACCATAAATGTTTCTCCACACTCGTACAGAATTCTAAGTAGTATTTTGCGATCAACTGAATCAAATGCCTTGGTTAAATCAAACAAAATTTTTATAAATAACATCGGCAACATTTGATGAAACGTCAACTCTATGTATATGTCATTAACTGAGTAACCTGTCATTAGCTGTTTTGAAATTTTTATTTCATTAATATTCGTTTTAATAATCTGAATGTCAGTTGGTGGTTTATTTACCTTTGTATAAAAATTTTGTTTCTATAAAAAAAATATTGTGACCAGATATATTTGTTTCCAGCATATTGATCTTAATTTTTTTTGTTAGATCGTTTATAAGATATATTTTGATATCATTATCTATGATTTTTTTAGAATCAGCTGAACGGATTAAATAGTAGAGATGCAAGACCTATTGAAGGATTCATTTTTATCATATTCAGATGTATATGTAGGAATTATTAAAGACTTAGTTTATCTTATAGCATTGACTCTGACATCATCTTTGAGCCCGATTTTTAATTTAACAAGGTCAACATCGACCTTATTGACTAAGACATCGAATATGAAGCAATTACGAAGTAAGATTCTACGGAAGTTAAACTCAGTAAATTGATAGAATGAGTAAAAAAAAAGTGGGATTAAGCTCACGAAAGAGCAGAATATTGTTAAATTTGTTTGCACTTCTTTTGATGAAACTTAGCATTTTGTTATCATTTGAACTCATTATTTCATAGTGAAAATTAAGGCTTAATTTACTATGCAATAATATACCCAAATCATTAAAATATATAGCTCATTCTAATTTTCAATTATGTAAAGAGTAATCAATTATAGATTAGTAGATATTTTACGTGTGAAGCTCATGGCTTAACACTTACTAAATGTTGAAAACTAGTCGTGGCTTCGGTAGCCGAGCGGTAAAGCATTCGAGTATAGGAATGTAACTAGCATTTTTTCCGGTCAACATTTTTCTAACACTTTGTTTAAGGCTGAAGTATATTTTGAGATCATTAGTGTAGGAGTTCAAATATCAATTAAAAAGAGATATATTGACTGATTGGATGGAATTCTACTGTCTCGACATATAACAACGTTTTAAAAAAATAAATAAATAACAACGTTTTAATAAATAGTCAAATATTGAAGCCAGTATGGGCATACGGTAATCAAATATGGAGATGTGCTAATCAAATCCATATTTAAATTGGGTAGGTAATATGCAGCATAGTCAATGCTCCATAATAAATTCGCAAGGATGAGGAGGGTCTTATTTATAAAAGTACAATTTCAAAGCTTCTAACTTAATTGATAAACAAAATTTTGTTACGCGACTTAGGAGAACAAGCCCACTTGAGTTAACTTAAAACTCTTGAACTATCAAGATATTATAGGTTTTGGCATATCAATGGTTTCTTTAGTTCCTTTGATTAGAAAGTAAATTAATGGTTACACTGTGAGACTAGTTTTAATGTCACAATAATTATAGGAATTTTTAGTGCGTTATGGTCACGTAGTGTCTTAAACTGCTCTAAACGGTCAGAAGGTCCCAAATCAAAAATTTAGTGCTATCAAAAAAAGAAAATTGACAATATGTGATATACCTTATAAGCAATTCCGGCCCGAAGTAGCTACCTTGCGGAACACTAGAGTAGACAGAAAATGCCATTTAGATGTGATACCTTGAAATTTTCTACAAATTAAACTCTTTTGGTAATACATATAAGATTTTATCCAATTAAAGATGCCATTTCTAATTTACTTGGTCAAATTCCTTGCTTAAGTTTGTGAATGTGTATATTACTTGTAGTCTTTTTTCCATAAAAGATAGTGTATCAGATGTAAATAACATAAGATTAGTCTTGGTAGAACAACCTTTTCTCCAAGCTAATGTTGTTCCGAATTAAGAGTTGTATTTTTTATAAGTGTTATTTGATCCGGTACAAATTTTTTCAAAAAACTTGAGGGAAAATTGACTGTATTACAATGCCTCTATAATTTTCGACATCAGATTACAAGATGTAATAGAAATAATTTACCGTAAATTTTCGTTTTTGCTTTATTAAAAAAAAATAATTTCTAAATTATAAGAAATAATTTTTGATGCCACTATGTTTGAACAAACATTTGACAGGAATGTATTTACGACAATTACGTATAATAAACTGTCATCTGTACTGTTGTATGTGTGTACAAAAAATACCTAACAAAAGGATTCATTTTCTAGATTATTTGTTGTTGTTTTTATTGTTATTTTTTTTCTTCTTTTGATTTTTGTTTTTTTTTTCATTTTTAATTGAGCTTTGAGATTTGAGTTTGTTTGTTTAGCATTTTGTTTTTCTTGTTTTTAAATAATGAATTGAATGACATTAGTGAAATTTATGAATATATGACTATGAGTCAATTAAAATAATTTTTCTTATTTTCTTTTATTTTCTTTTTAACTATTTTTATGTAAATTTAAGAAAATGTAAAAAATATATTGTTTTAGTATTCGATTGATTCGATTCGATTGAAACAATTAAAATAAATTTAAACAATTAAAAAAATTATTTATATGGAATATTTGAAATATAGGAACTATTGATATACTCGTGAATATGGAAAAATTGCTAATCATGAGGAATATCGAAATTGAAACTATACTGTTTTTGTATTTATTTGACTACTTTTCTGTTTCCAATTTTGAATATTAAATTTAAATAAAAAGTTTTTAATTTATTTTGAATAAAGTATGATGAAATATATACATATACATTACATACATTTTTTATTTTATTATAAGGATAACCAAAGTTATTGGCTACAATTTTATTTATATAGAAATATTGTTATAACTATGTGTAACCAGACAATCTTGAATGTGTTAGAATTTTATTTGAATAGAATACATTACAATTCTTAATTTGAAATAAAAACAAAGTATGTAGTCATGTACTTTTATTGATCGAATTCAATTAATGTGAAAATGTCGTGTATATCTTTGTATGTCTCTTAATTAAAACTTAAGTGAAATACAAAATACTGTTAATAATAATTTAATCACAATATAAAAATCATATCATAACATCATGGTTTCATTTAATTTAAAATGCGTGTAAAATTAGAAGAGTTGTTAATGAGCAAAAAAAAAACTCATAAATTTTTTTTAGAGGGCCATTTAGATTTCATAAGAGTAAATGTGCGATTTTCCATTTTATTTCAGTCCAAGCTCCATCATATTAATTTATTTCACGTGTTAACATCTTTTTTACTTATGGTTCCAGTCTATAGATTGTCCGACCGGCGAGAGTTTCTAGTTCTCCTTGAAGTATGTACCCCTTTAATTTACAACCATTTTTAAGTATAGCTGTGTGCAGCGGCGTAGCTATGCAATGCAAAATTTGTAATTGATGGCCCAGAGGTAATGCAAAATATTAGGGTCCATCAGTAACTTGCAAAACAGAGAGGGCCCAAAAAAATTTGAACAAATTCATATTTATATGAAATGGAATAAATTTTTATTCTTAAGCTTTATAAAGGATATATTTTAATGCACATATTTTAATGCATCTTCGAAGTCTAACATATTTATTTAAATTTTTACTGCTATTGATATAATTGATATTATCGATAATGCCATTACTATGGAAATTTGTTTGCAAAATTTCCAAAATTTTCCATGCTATATTTTGTCAGTGGTTTTTTTAAAATATTAAAAAAAATCTAATAATTTATTTTTTTTATTTTATTTATATTTTTATTTTTATTTCATTGTTTAATTAATATATTATAATAACTATTTTATAGACAAGAGATTTTTAATATATGTAAAAACATACATAAAATAATTAAAGTGATATTTAAAAAAAATTAAGAGAATAAATAAAAAAAAATACAAATTTACATATTTTATATATTAAACAATTAACAAAACTAACAAATATAAGTAAGTAATTGTTTCAATATAATTATAAGAAAGACAGAAGAATAAAAAGAAACTTATAAAATTGTATTCAAGAATAAAATTAAAGATTAAAATATCAATTAAATGATATACATATTAAGAATTATAAAATAACAAAAAAAGCAAAGTGTTCTACAAAACTGAGGCAAAAGATATTATATACAAAATTAAGCAAACAATAAAAATAAAAGACACAAAAAAAAAACACTATGCAAAAATCATGCAGTAGCGAGTGTTACAAAAAAAAAATATTTGACCAAAATAAAAGATAGAACAATAACAACGAATAAAATCCGAAAATAAGAGCTTTAACCTATTTAAAATAACTAAAAATAAAAATCAATATCTTATTAAACAAAAACAATTAAGTTTAATCAAATACAAAAATTTACGTAACTATGTGTACTAAGTAATTTACTTGATCATGATTGAAATTAAAAAGCCAGAGTTCAACTAAACTGAGTAATTTAGAACCATAACAATTGTTAGTTAAAGGTGGAGGTAGTAAATTATAAAGCCGAGGTGCAATTGCTAGAAATGAGCGTAAAAAATGTTGTACATTATGAGGGGATATGATAGCTAATCTTCTGTTGTTGATTCTCAGATTATACCGGCTGTTCCAGACCATGCGTATCAGCTTTTTAAGAGGGGACGGAGCCGTTATTTTAAAATTAAAAATTTTATTATCTAAATCAAGGGTGCTCTATCGATTGGTGATATTTTCATATTTTCAACTTCCGGGAAGGAAGGAAAATCGGTTTTTTCAGACCAAAAATCGCCGAAATTGGCCGAAATCGAGATTTTTTTTTTTGTTGCTTAAACTTTGTATGAACCCAAAACTGAGATAAAAAATAGGATAACATGAAAAACAAATTAATTCATAAAAATTATTATCATTAATTCTAGTTTATCAAACGAAAATATTGAGCATTTTTGTTTTATTGTTATTAATTTTAAAGAAAAATACTAAGAAAACGATAAAAAAATCATTTAACATAACTTTTTTACTTTTTATCGTAGAATCCGAATTTGCATTAAAAGGTACCCATTCCCATTTGAAAATCTCGATTTCGGCCAGTTTCGGCGATTTTTAGTTCAAGGAAGTTCAAAATACCACCAATCGATAGAGCACCCTCGATTTAGCTATTTTTTAAAGAATACTTTAAGGTAAGAATATTCAAACATTGAAATAAAACTGCTTTCCCTATGATGCTTTTTTAAAATTAGTCTGGTAACACATTTTTGTTGTATTAACAAAGGTTTAAGATAATTATTAAAAGTACCACCCCAATTAACAATTCCATATTGTAATTTAGAATTAAATAAACGATAGTATACAGTCGTAAGCAGTTTGGAAGAACAGAACTGCTTAAGGTGATAAAACTGTCTAACAACTAAATGAAAATACTTATTTAAAATTCGTGTATGAATTGACCAATCTAACTTAGAATCTATTGTAACACCTTAATATTTGAAGTAATCAACACAATCAACTTTAAAACAATCTGCGGAACAATTATACATTTCGTTAAAATTACATAATTTTGTACATTTAGCACAGTGATACAAAATATTATCACACATAGGAATAGAGCTACCTAAACTGAAAAACATAATTTTAGTTTTATCACTTAATAATAATTTGTAATAGCAAAACCAGTGACGTAATAAGTCCAAGTCATAATTAATATTACACACATTTTCAAATAATGACTTATTATTATAGGATAGACCAACATCGTCAGCAAAGGCAGTTGAACAACCCTTAAATTTTTGAAGAAGAACAGAATTAAAGAAAATTAAAAATAATGTAGGACCCAGAACAAATCCTTGAGATACACCCATAGAAATACATTTAAGGTCACGGTGTCATCAATTTTAACTTTCTGAGTTCGACCCGTTAAATACGAAGAAAGTAAATCAAAAAAATTACCTCGAAAGCCAGCTTTATACAATTTGCTAATAGGATTTTATGATCCACAGTATCAAATGCTTTTTTTAATATCAATAAATAACGCAGCAGTTCTTAGTTTATTATTAAGAGCTTCATAAATACGGGAACGAAAAATTGGAAGTGGATCTTCAGTAGATCGGCCACTAGGAAAACCAAATTGCTTACAACTTAAAAAGTTAGTACGATCTAAAAATTGCATCATTCTATTTTTTATCACTCTTTCAAATATTTTAGAGAGAGAATTTAACATAGAAATAGGATGATACTTATCTGAGCAATTTTTATCTCCTTTCTTGAAAATTACCTCAGCAATTTTGAGAGTATTAGGAAAAAATCCAATTTCTACACAGCAATTAAAAATATGAATTAGAACATCAACTATATTAAGACTAATTTTTTTTAAAACAAAATTTGGAATACCTAGCTGAATAAACTAGCTTTGTGACCCGCCATAAATGACGGAAGCAAATTAAATTCTAGCATTTCTTTCCTTCATTAGAGTTTTCATTTCAAGTTTAAGAAAAATACATATTTGTTTACTAATTTATTATACCTTTATTTTTTTATTAGAACGCTTTTAAATACCATATAAACAGAATATTTGTAGTAAGGTGAAAATTTGTATATTCCCTACAAGATATTGGATCTCGATGAAGCAGCTACGGTATTAAATCGAGTTTTCAAAGAAATATGTGAATTAAGAAATTCATTTCAACAAATAAAGTCTATAGCTGAAGAACAAGCTAAGAAATGGGGGATTGTAACTAGTTTCCAATCAACGTCAGAAGATTGTTAAAAGACATTTTGATGAATTATCAATGGACCATGTATTTGAGAATAGAGAGTCCCATTTTAAAATTAATGTTTTCAATTATGTTATTGACCAAATGAGCTCTCAAATAAGAACCAGTTTTACTGGAATACAATTAGTAAACAATTGTTTCGAATTGTCACTGCCTAAACTGACTTCTGATAATGATAGAAGCTAACATTTTAAATGAATTTAGTAAAAAAAATATGAAGAAGTAATATCTCCAAGTTTTCCTAACCAATTTATATATATTTGGTTTCAATCGTTTTTGATCAAGCAATTCAATTGATGTTAGAAAAGAAATGTTAATAAGAAACTTTTTAGATTTACTGCTTGAAAAGTATAGTTAGTTGTCTAGAAAGCGAATTGACTGAAATATATACTGTTTTTATATTAGTTTTTACGCTGCCAGTACCAGTTGCTACAGTTGTTGAGCGTACTTTAAGTAAACTGAAAATAATAAAAGAATATAAAAGAAATTAAGTTGATCAAAACAGGCTTACAGATCTTGCTATTGAGTCAAAAGAAGCAGCAAAAATTGATGTTAGTGATTTTAATTCACAATTTTGCTAATGCAAAAGCAAAAAAAAAAGTTTTTTAAATTCTGTTTATTTTTACACTTATTTTAATTGAAAAGAATAAATGCTATTAAAATTTTAAAAAAATCTGTTGGTTGTCATGCGTTGCCCAAAAGTCGTAACTACGCCACTGGCTGTGTGTCCTTGGTTCGTAACCAGTCAAAATTCTGTTTTCTGTATTGGATCTTATCTGTATTTAATTATATAAATAAATACTTATACCTACTTATAGAGTTAACCTATAAAAATTTTTGAATTATTTAATAATGTGATGACTTATATAAATTTTTAACAATAATCAGAATCGATATTGTCAGAAAACTGTAACTTATAATTAAAATTAAATTCAAATGTAAATTCTTATTATCTATCATTTTCATGTTGATTTTTTGATGAAGTTTAGTGGTAGAATAGTAAGAAAATTGATTACAAATTAATTTCAATTTTATTTTTGAATTTTTTATTTGAATTGATAAGTGGATGTTAGCGTTATTCATTTTTGCACAGTCACTCCAAACAGGTGCTCCGAGAAACCCCGTTTTCATTAGACAATTTTGAGTTTCGATTAATGAAGGGGTAAAGTGCTTTGATGGTCTTTTTGGTTTTATCAATAGTGTTTCTAACCTGATTTTTAATTGTTAATTTGTTGTAAAATGTTATACCATGATATTTGATCGTAGGTAGGTAGGTAGTTAGAAGTGGCCATTCCAGTATCTTCTAGAAAATTAGCACTTAATTGTGCCTTTTTGATACCACGCCTCAAGTGACCTATTTGTTGTTGTTAGGTGCTTTAGGGAGCCTCCCTCCCACGAAACCAAGTACTAGAGCCACCCTGTCCGATTGAGAAAGTTAATCAGATCGTCATTTTCTTTTTCTGCAATAATAGCTATATTGTTAAAGAAAGCCTAAAGTCCAGAGTCTGACTCTAGCTAATACTCTGTCTCATTTTTATCCACAATGAGGGTTGAACGGAAGCTTGACAGCGTGGCTACCTATCGGCCAGTGACTAGTAATGATGGCTTTTTACTTTCGATATATCAATACAAGACCTAGCTAAGAGTTTTTTGATTTTGTGGATGTTGTCAGATAACAGTCCAATTGGCGACTGAACGTTCTCCTCAAGAGACCTGTCAAGATTATGGAGCCGTGCTTGAATTATATTAGCTAATTTTAACAGACCTAGAATGAAAACATATAAATCTATTTGACGATATCAACCCAGTTAATTACTGTATGATTAATTAGTAAATTGCTTTGCGGCTTGAAACCTTGATTCAACTTCAAGGATGCCTGAAGTAATAATTTTTGTATCATTTGCGAATGCTAACAACAAATAATTTTACACATTGATTTTTTTTTGTTATTTTAGTGTATTTATTTAACTTTATCTTTAACTTTATCTATCTTGTTTCTATCTAATAATAGTATGTCACTATTAGACGATATTAAGTAATTTTTTTAGGCTTCTTTTATTTAACAGGTGGTGAGTGAGCCCATTGGCACATCTCCGAAGTTTTTTATTTCTGGTCAAGCTAGTAGGGATTTCTGGTTTGACTATTCACAAATCTGCTGCTTAGATCTATCGGATGAAACCTTTTCAGCCTTCGCACATGTTAGTCTGTACACTGTAGTTTTGATGCGAGATCATTGGGATGTATAATACTATACTGTATCATCAGCAAAGGTTGCAGTAACTGTGTTGACAAATCTCCGGTATATATTAAGTATAAGGTAGGTCCTAGCACACTACACTGAGGGACTCCTATTTCTATTATTTTTTCTGATATGCGTTCTTGTTGTTGTTTTATTACAAATTTACGACTGTCTAGGTATGATCTTATGAGTAGATATAATTCATGAGGTAGCCTTTGTTTCAATTTATATAGAAGTCCCTCATGCCACACCTTGTCGAACGCCCGTGCAATATCTAGGAACGCTGCCGAGCAGTATATTTTTCTTTCCAAAGTGTCATTCATTACATTTACTACTCTGTGGACTTGTTGAATCGTTGAATAATTTTCCCTAAACCCAAAACGGTGGCTTGGTATTAGGTTTTATGTTATCAATTATGGCTTTAATCTCGTCATCAACAACTTTTCAAATACCTTTGACAATATAGGTAGTAAACTGATCGGTCTGTATGAAGTCACGGCACTTGGATCCTTACCCGGTTTTGGTAAAATGATAATTTGGGCTTTCTTCTATTAATCCGGAAAACAGCTTAACCTTAGGGTTTTACCTATTTCTACATTCATAATTTTACATTTTTGCATATGTCATTTACTACGTATGCATGATAGCTTGAGAGCATTTGACTTGAAATTTTAACTCAAACTCAAGAAATTATCGTATACATGATCTAAAGCTATCATGTATACGCGGTAATTAACTACATTTAAGTTTATTTCATTTCCAGCTATACTATATTTAACTTTACATTTATACTAGTGGTTCCCCTATGCAATCGCACAGAAGTGGTTTTACAAAGTTCTAATAAGCTTAGTTTTTATTTTGTACTAATTGTTGCTATCTTGGTTCTCTTCTTTTTAAATTTTTCTTAAATTTGTCATAAACTCTGAGTATGTTATGCACACTGTTTTATAATTTATGGAAGTGTTGAAAAGATTGGTATTTTTCATATTGTCATTTTATACGACGGTCACCATTTTAACTATTCGTAGATTGCTATTATTTTTTTTTATTTATTAATTTTTAATTTGGAAGTTGATTATGTCGAGTGACATCACTAATTTGTGAAACATTCACCTTGGAGGATTTAACTTGATTTCCAGTCAAATACTAAAGCAACTTGGTAAAAAAGCATTGACCAACCTAATCAATTTGATAAATGCGTCCCACAATTATGGAAAGTAGCTGAAGTAATAATGATTCCTAAACCAGGAAAACCGACACCTCAAGTACATCATATAGACCGATCTCACTATTAAAAATTCTGTCTAAATTATTCGAAAAACTTCTATTAAAAAGAATAAAACCCATCATAGAAGAAAAACATCTGATACCGGATCATCAATTTGAACTTCGAAATCAGCATTCTACAATTGATCAAGTTTACAGAATTACCAATATTATAGAAAAAGCATTAAAAGAAAAAAAAGTTTGTTCAGCAATATTTTTAGATGTTGCACAGGCTTTTCATAAAGTCTGGCATGAAGGTATAAACTACAAACTAAACTTACTTCTTCCTGCTCAATTCTCAAAAATATTAAAATAATATCTATCAGAACGTTACTTCAGAATAAAGCAAGAAGATACTGAATTAAAGAAAATTCAAGCAGGAGTTCCACAAGGTAGTGTATTAGAACCAATCCTTTATCTCCTATATACTAGTGACCTGCCTACATTTGAAGAAAATATAGTTGCCACATTTGCTGGTGATATAGCAATTTTAACCATTTGCGATAGTAACATCGAGACAACACCAAAGTTCCAAGCAGCTATTAATAAGGTTCAATACTGGACCTTCCGATGGCGTGTTAAATTGAATGAAGCGAAATCAGTACATATTGATTTCATCAACAAGCATATAAAACATGAACTTGTTTATATTAAGGATCAAATTGTTAAATATGAAAACACAGCCAAATATCAAGGTATTACACTTGATGTAAAACTCAAATGGAAACCACGCCCAAGTAACACCAAATAACTATTAAGTTAAATATCTCCATACCAACGTCGTTATAACGTCGTAAATTTAAAAAAAATAACTTTATAGTGAAAAATGTAAAAGTTATAATTTATCCGTCATTACGACTACAATACGACGTTTTATTCTATCAGTTGTCACAAAGTTATTTTATATCTACTTCACAACTTTTTTTACATTTTATAACTATGACGCAACTATTAAAACTTAAAAGTGTCCGAAATAACGTTATACCGACGACTTGCTTATAACGTCGTAATAACTTATATTTTATAACCATTATCCGACTACTCTACTCAACCGGCTATAAATTGACTAAATTAGAATAAAAGAGATAGGTAGATTATATTTTAACAATAATGTTGTCCTTTTTTCTCTCACTATAATTAAATTATAAATATGCTAATGTATTATAATTTTATAAATATGAATTTATTATTGTAAATTATAATTATTGGAAATATTTTCACGAAAATTGAGCAATATATGACATCTGTTTGCAAACGAACAAAGATTTTTCGCGAAAATAAACATTTTATTGAACTAAAAATTTATGGGCCTTAAAATTTGTTTAAATTTAAAAATTTTTAAGATTATAAGAAATATATTTTTTCTTATTATTATTTATTATTTGCTCAGATCCATTTAAAATTTTGTTTAAAACAATCCCTTTATTAAAATAATAAAAGCAATTTACTCGCATTAGTATTAAATTTGGAATTAAAGGTCGATTTAAGGACCCAGTTTACATCTCTGTATTTGACATACGTTTTTATATAATGTAGTTTTCTGTTCATAACTTTTTGGTTATTTCTTGGTCATTTTTAGGATATTTATAACTTCACCATTTTATATATGGCGAAAATTATTATTGCAAAATATATTTTGTATGAGAAAATAAAAAAAAAATTTTTAGCTTTTAATTCCAAATTTAATACTAATGCGAGTAAATTGCTTTTATTATTTTAATAAAGGGATTGTTTTAAACAAAATTTTAAATGGATCTGAGCAGATAATAAATAATAATAAGATAAATAATATTTTTTTTAATTCTAAATTTTTTTAAATTTAAACAAATTTTAAGGCCCATAAATTTTTAGTTCAATAAAATGTTTATTTTCACGAAAAATCTTCATTCGTTTGCAAAAAGATGTCATATACTGCACAATTTTAATGAAAATATTTACAATAATTATAATTTATAATAATATATTCATATTTATAAAGTTATTGTAACTTAACATATTTATAACTTAATTATAGTGAGAGAAAACAGGACAACATTATTGTTAAAATATTTTAGAAATAAAAGTTTTTTTTTCGTTAAAAAATAAATACATACACTGTATATAATAATCTATCTATCTCTTTTATTCTAATTTGGTCGTTTCATAGTCGGTTGAGTAGTCGGATAATAGTTATTTTCACTACGGTACGACTCAATAATCATTCCCCAATAACGTAATAATGACGTTATCTGAAAGTTATTTCAACGTCATGTAGCCGACCAGTAGTTATTTAGCCAACGATAGCACGACGTTGTTACAACCTATTTGTGTTACTTGGGACATGTGAAGAAAAAACGGGAAGAACTAAATCTAAAGTACAAAAAATGCTAGGTAGACACTCTGTGGTATCAACTAACAGCTCCTAGTTATACCAACCTAATAAGCTCCTGTTATACCAACAAGTTCTGAAACCCATTTGGACTTATGAAATTCAACTCTAAGATTGTACCAGTCAAAGCAATAGTTTCCAAAACAAAGTACTACGTAGTATTGTAAATGCCACGTGGTACATACGCAATAATAATCTACATAAAGATTTGGGAGTAGAAATGATAGACAGCGTTATCAAAACAATCGCGCAAAGACTAAGAAAAAAAGAAACTGTCATTTGTATTCTAAAAACGTAGCCAATTAAAATTTAAAGAAAAATAGTTTATTAGTATGTATTTCAATTACTAGATTACTATCAATAAATTCACCATTAGGTGTTTTTAAAAAAAAAAAAAAATTAACCTTGGAGATATTTAGTTGGAATGCTATAATATTAATTTAGTTCCTGGAAAACTATATTAGCGTTAAAGTGAAATTTGGTACAATGGTTGAATATTTTACTTTTAATTTTACTGTTTATTTTTATCATACTGATACGTTTCTATTTCATCTATTATTTGCACACTTCTTCAGCGTTTTGTGTTTCGGCTATATTAATCTAATTTTCTCAACTGTTTGGTTTAACATTTCCTATATGCAATCAATATTATCATTATTTAAATTTTTTGCTGGTAACTCTATCTATGACCTAATCATTTCTACTTATCGCAAGATGTATCAGTTTACCAATGGTATTATAATATTTAATTTAATTTTAAATTTATATATTTACACCCTGAATGTATTTTGTTTTTGTTTTTTTTTATTGTTTTGTTTATAATTTAACAAATTATATTTACTTTTCATTTTTTGTTCGTTTTTCTATGTATACATATTTTCATTGTTCAGGTAAATAATAATAAGAAAGGTAAATGTTTTTTCTTATAAAATTTTTTTTTTTTTTTTTAAATCAAATACCCAGAACTTGTATACAATATCGGAATTACATATATATATATATATATGTGTATATATACATATAAATATCCGATTTATGTAAATACCAGTATTCAAAATTGAATCCTTAATACTATATATCCTTAATATAAGTTATTTTTGACATCATATTGTATTATAAAAATTTTTGTTTATTTTATTTTGTTTTTTTTTTTTTGTAAATTGTTTAACTTTTTAACAATGGAAAAAGAAAATAATTTCCGGTGAATTAATCTAACGATGTCAACAAATTTTTTTTTAGTACAACAACAACACCATTGATGACAAAAAATATAAACTATAAGAGACAAACACCAACCATTGTTTTTAGATTTTATACCCAAAAATTTTAAAATTGGAGTAAACACTTGGATTGGATTTTGTTATTTTATTCAAAATCACAAAAATATACCAAATAAATGCAAAAGAAATATAATTTCAAATTGAGCAACTGATCACACAAAACTTCCACAATGACAAATAAAAAATAAAATGATTGTCAAGTACTTGCGTCAAATTGAAAACAAATTGAAATAATAAGAAATAAAATGGAATGAAAATAGCCGTAAGGTACATCATCTGTGTTTATTTCAATTTAAAATATATTTTTTGTTAAATTTCATGGAAATTCAGAAACAAAACATGTAGTATAGATCTTACATGTACATATATATGTAGGTACATATAACTTTCTTACAAAATAAAAACAAAATTTTTGTGGTGACTCAAATGATGACCAGAATAGAATTGAGCTCTTGTATTCTATTTTTAGTAAATCTCAACTAATTTAAAGTTTTTTCTCCAACATTATTTATAACATTTATAAATGATCTCCTATCCATGAGTATTATGTAGGACATGATTCACAACTTTGCTGATGGTAGTACCCTTGATCGCTTGTATTTTTTTTTTTAAAAACTGCTGAACTCAGCCAGATTTCAGTTTATCTAGTACCAGCCTACAGTACTTAGATAAGGTAAAAAATGAAGCCATCAAAATTATGATTGATGCTGATCTTACCTAACATCATAAAGTTATTGCAGTAATGTAGGAGTAGTCACCCTGGAACCGATAGTCCAAAAGTGTACAGTTTATAGTCGCTAATATCTAACACGATTCAAAATTAAGACCAATAACTAAATGACTAAATAATATTGAAAGCTATGTCTCTACAATTATCAAAGTGGTGTCGTCAATGCTAGAAATATGAGACTTATATTTATAACAATAAATTTGAAAATAAAAACAAATTTTCAAATTATCAAATCTCACTTCGATTTACAATGTGAGCAAGTAAAATCTTTACTTGGTCCTGGACTTTTGTACATCCTTAATTTAATAGTTACTTGGACAATTTAAATGTTTTTTTGTGACTTGACAGAGCGATCAAATAAAATTTTCAATATAATGACATTTTTCTAGAAGATTGTATAACCCAATTGCATTTTCTATCTGGGCAGCACTTTTTGAATTTAAAATCAAAACCTATAAAACTTTTTTTTTAAAAAATTCAAATTCGATTTAAAATTTTTAGATAAACTTTTAAATACATAGTAAAAATCTACCAAACCATTGACACCAACTTTAATTTTTGAAAAAAAAAAGTTATTTTATCTATTAAAAATATCCAAAATTCAAAATCCACATTTTAAGATTTTATTGAATT
This sequence comes from Argyra leucocephala, assembly GCA_963942445.1. NCBI lineage: Eukaryota > Metazoa > Arthropoda > Insecta > Diptera > Dolichopodidae > Argyra > Argyra leucocephala. The sequence continues at coordinate 112,934,833 of OZ012678.1, forward strand.
TTAATTAAGCAAAAATCATTTGAATTTTCACCTAAAAAAACAACAAAAAAAAAGAACAACGACATTATCTAGAATAGAAAAGTATTAAAAACATCCTTTTCTTCCTTATGATCTGCATGTGACAAAACAAAAAAATTAAGAGACCATAACAGATAGAAAAACTTTAATTTTACTTTCTTTTTTTAATTTGAATTGTCATCTACCTTTTGTGCAGCAAATTAATAGTTAAAAATTAAAATTTTCATTCATCGAATTGAGGTTTTGGTTTTTTTTGGTGAAATGAAATAAGACCATTGGAAATAAATAATATGTTACTAATATATTATACAGCTCTCGTTGTTCTAGGAGTACTAAGACATACTCAATTTGAATCTGAAAATTTATACTGTTACATTAATTTTCAGAGCAAGCATATCAGACGTTTATTACTAGACGAAAGCTTGCATACATTTGATTGTGCATTTGTGCAATATATCATCATCCAGTATAGGATTAATAAAACACCGACACCTTTGATTGGAAAAATTTTTAAAACAAAGTAACCGTGAATCGTGATACATTCTCTTACTAGAGAAGTAAAAGTATGTATTTGTATTATTATTGACAAATATGTTAACACTTAAATTTAAAAAAAATTGCCATTAATAACAGAATACCGATCAATCAGTATCCATTAATACTACTGCCACCTTCGATCTTATATTTGTAAAATTACACACAGGTCATCATTATACCTATATAGATGTGGTTTACTTTTCCCCCAATTCAGACGAGTCCTCTTACAATAAGTTTTATGAGATATGTAACTCAATAAAATCTTCTATTAGTAAGGATATTTCTTTCTGGAGATTTTAATCGTTCCTCCATATTCTGATAACCAATTATTACCAGTAAATTTTATGGATGAAATTGATTTTAATCTCATTACTACCTTTTATGGCAATGATATGCAACAAAAAAGCCGGAGCCTCAATAACAATGGAAGATGGCTCGACTTAGCGTTTTCCAATGCTTAGGATAAAGTGGTATTTAGACTTGCCAATGATTAAAAAACATTTTTGTAAACTCGATCCACCACAACGCTTTCGTTTTAGAATTATCCACTGCCAATCACCGGTTATCCCATCTATATCTATATTTCCGATCTTTCTTAATGTTTGACAGGAATCTCTCACCTTGCCTATGCTGATGATCTAAAAATGTATCATGTAATAAAAACTATATCAGATTTCACTTTTCTTCAATCTAAATTACATAATTTAGAAATGTGTTGCATTGAAAACAAGCTTGATCTTAACGTTTAAAAATGTTATGTCATAAGTTTCATCCGTAAAAGATCTACAAATGTCCATAACTATTTCTTAAAAAACTCTGTTTTGGAACGTGTAAATCATATAACAGATTTAGGAGTTATCTTAGATTGTAAATTGAATTTTTATCTTCAATATGACACGATGATCTCTAAAGCTAATAAAATGCTAGGTTTTATAAAAAGAAGAGCAAAAAATTTCAACAATATCTGGGTAACTAAAACCTTATTCTGTCTTCCTGACAAAAATTGTTAATCTATTGTGGACTTAATTTCCATAGTTCTTGTTTCAATATTCGTGTATGTTTTTCAGAATGTATATTTTTTATTCTTAGAATTTTGTGACGATAAAATACTTCCTAAACATCTGGGATGAATTTTCGGAATATTTAATTATGAGTATTTCTTGAATGTTCATTCAGTAGTTATTTTCTAGTAATCCTAAATCGTTTAATTGTGAATCATTTTTTAGTTTTACCAAAGCTTTAAAAAATATGTGAATAAAGAAAATGGGAATAATTTGGGCATTCATAAATTTTCCATTTTTAGAATATTGCTCCTCCTGATTGGACTTCTTCTCAAAATAAATTGTCAATGTACCTACAAACCTTATTAATCGTATATATGACCATACGCGCTTAAATTAGGACACATAGTTCCATTTGGTTTGTGAACCAGCATCTAAAAAGGTGAATTGACTGTACAAAACAAAAAATTGTTTCACAATTCTATTTTCCATTGCTTAGTCAAAGGCTCATTTTGAGTTTATAGCATTATAGAGAAAATTATTTTCTATAAAATACGTTATGATTAGTTAAAAAATGATGTTTATTAAAGTTTTGAAACGAGCAAGTGATTTAACAATCACAGTCCTACTTCTCTAGATATTGGGGTTGTTGTCACAGCTCTTACTTATTTTTTTGACTTATTCAGCTGAGATAAAAGTTAGTATCGCAGTAGTCACCTAGCAATTTTTTATTTCTTTTGTTCTAATAAATTGAATAAAGACGGTTCTATATTTTGAATGCAAATTTAATGTTTTCTGATTTCATCCTTCTCTGCAGTACAGAAATTATTAATAAAAAAATTAATTCTTTTTTTTTACACACTACCCAAACTTGTGTAAGATGTTAGGATTCCTTTATACAAAATTATTGTTGATTTAGATAAAGTGGACAGAATTGGGTGGGGAGATATAAAGAGACAGTGAGACCTACATGGGTTCGTTTTCAAAAATTACAAATTATAAAATGAACTTTTTCTATCTGAGGGGAACACATTAAACAAAAGCATATTCCACATTTTAGCAGTTCTCATATAATGAATGACTTTTTCCGAGTTCAGTTTGGGACCAGTATAACCGAGATTAAAAAATGAGCTCTTGGACTGTGTTAAGCAAAAATCTTTTATCTCTTAATAATTTTTAATATGGGATTTTGTTTGATCAAAGATTAAAAAAGCAATGGATTTGAGAAACTAAATACGTACCAAGAAACCAAATAACACACACAGACGAATAAAATAGTGTGAATTTTTATCGTAATTAACTTATTTAATATAATTTTAAGGCAACGTCTGAAAATATTTTTTTTTCTGGAAAATTAAGCTGTTAAGATTTTGGATTTGGAATTACAAAATGAAAGGACTTGGGCTGAAGGAAAAATTAAAAATGTTACTTAAGTAACAGGTATCAATTTTTTAAGTTAAATTGTCCTTCACTTTAACAATCCTAAATATTTTTGAGATATTTGCAACCTGCCTTCACTTCACATCACATCCTGTTTATATTAAAATTAAATTAAAATATCCATTTTTTTTTTTTAATTTTCAAGGGGACACATATTTTTTTTTATTTTTATTTTATTTTTAAAAACTATAACAAATAAATATTTTTTTAAAATAAAAAAATTGGATTTATAAAATTGGCCTAAAAAAAAAATAACAAAAAACAAAACTAAAAATTAAACAAAAATATTTCTTTTTTTTTTTGTTAATTATTTCTTAAACCAAAAAAAAAGAAATTATTTTTTATTTTTCTTTGACTTCTTTGTAAATCCTCTTTTTTCAATAATTTTCAAATTAACAGCCATCCAAATAGCACTAAATACACCACCAACTTCAATTGCACCAATTGCCATACAACCTAATATCAATTCGCTCCATTTCAATTCCCACCATTCATGATATTTTATTTTACAACCATCCTTATACAGAGTAGCTTCAGAGCATGTACTTTCATCGAATTGTTTATCACAACATGTCTTTGGAAAATAACCATAATGAGCTGAAATTTTATAGTCAATTGGACCTTTAACACCGCAACAATTATACTGAAATTATTGAAAAAAAAACATATTTTTATTAAAAAAAATTAATAATATTTCTATTTTATTTTATATAATTAATTATTTTAAGATTAAGATTACAATAACTTAATTATTAAATGTATCAGAAGCCCAAATTTTTGTTCTTCTCAAAATTTAATAATTCGAAATTAATTTTAATAAAAAAAAAATATACTCTGACACAAAAAAAATAAAAACCCAATTTAAAATATTTATGGGTATTTCAAGGGAAACGTGGAGAGCATTGATTCAGATTAGTGATTCTATCAAATAATGATTGGTCCTAATATATATATATATATATATACATTTACAGCCTTCAGATACTTTAAATTTCATGTAATTTAAATTGAACCTTAGTAAAAACAAAACTGTATCAATAAATTTTTCCGTTTTTCAGAATTAAATTTTTTTTTCCAAAAATAGAAAATAATTTAACGTAAATTGAATAAAAAAAAAAAAAAATTAATTTACAAAACGAAAAAAAAAAATTCAAATAATATTAATATTTAATCTCATTTTAATTCTTCATCCAGAAAACAAAAACCTATTAAAACATTATTAAACGTTATTAAATATTTCTTTGAAATTACATAAATAATAAAATACTACTCAATTTACACTCACTGATTTTTTAGCAATATTAAAAAAATCAATTATTAAAAAAAAATACACCACTAAACTAATATCGTTTTTAAATACGTTTTAATTCCTATTAAAATTATATTAAAATATTTAAATCTAATTTATATTATTCCCTATTCAAAATTAATATCTAAAATTATTATAATGGTTATATTTAAAAACAACAACAATAAAATAAAAACAAATATATATATACATAGCTATATAATATAAAATTTTGGTAATGTTTGAAACAATGATGGCTGAACCAATTAAATATGATTTAAAAATCAAAAGTTAATTATATTCAAATTTAATTAAATCATTTTTACTCATTATAGATATATATATATATATATACAATATATACCTTTGGTTCTTTGTGAGTCTAAATATTTATTAAAAGGATTATTAAAAAAGAGAAAAAAAAAAAAAAAACTAAAAAGGATTATTAAAAAACAAAATTGTTTTTTTTTTATCTTTTTTTTGTTGTTTTGTTTTTTTTTTAAACTAAAATTTTGCAACTCCTATTTCCTGTTATCAAAATCTAATTTATATTTTTAGGATATAATTTTCGATACGATACAAAATAACTGGTTATAAAAATTCACATTTAAATGATAATAATTTTTATTCAAAGGATTATATACACATATACACAAGCATATGTACATATATAAAATAGTTTGATTGCATTTTCTCCATTTAATTTTTCGTAAACTTTTATTCAATTAAAATCTCTATAGAGTTCGATTACGCAGTTTTGAGAAAATTTAACTTTTGAAATTCAATTAAAAGTCGGAAAAAAATGTTTATGTTTATTTTTGTTTTTATTTTTGAATTTGTATATTAGCAAATATATTTTATAAATTTTTTTATTCTCTAATATGATATAATTTTGTTATGTTAAAATTACCATGTATTATATTTTAATGGAAACAGAGAGTATATATACGGTGATTAGCGTAACTGAGTTTTGTTCAAAAATATGTTTGAAAAAATATATCTAAAGATCTACATTTACACCATTTGGAGTTGCTGAGATTTTTTTAAATATGATTCTTAAATTTTTTCTGGTAATTTTTTTATTATATACGATTAAAATTGATGGTTCCATGTAAGTTCATTTATTATTTAATAACTTTTATATAAAAAGATATCACTGTTAAAGAATGTTTTGCTTGTATATTACAATTTAACCGTTTTTAATAGATGTACATATTATTACTGATAAGCTTTTTTTTTCCTACTTTCCTACATCTATAAATCTTTTAAACATGTTCGGGTTTTCACCAAAAAAATGTAAAGCAGTTACATTTTGTATTTTTTTACATTTATATATTTTTTTATTATATATATTTACATTTATATTTGTTGATTTTTAAATAATCTCATTTTTGTTTTAATTTTCTTTAATTATTTTCTTATGACTATAGATATATATTTTCTATATGTCTATAGACAATATATACTATAGACCGCCAACTTAAAACAAAATGCGGCTATTAATTATTAATGATTTTATAGTCATTGAATTGTGACGATCGAAATTGTCAAATTCAAATTAAAACATAGGGGCAACGAAAGCGACGTACAACACATTCTGTTATACTGTTTAAACGGTTATATATTATTGTTACAGAATTGTAAATTCTAAACTTTTAATTGTTTTTTTTTTTTTACACTCTACAGTAACTTAGGTAGAATCACCTTTTCGTGCTTAATTAAGTACGGTACTGCAATTTTACAACAATCTACAATATTTCGAGTATTTATTTAACAAATTACTGGCTGATCAACTCATTAAATGTGGAAAACTACTGCTATTGTCAGGAACTAAGCCTTCTTAAATAGAATAGTTTCATTTTTATTTAATTTGTTACCAATTTATACTCTCAATTATTTTGTGCCATTCATTATATCCCAATGACAAAGGGTACTGGACCAGGTCGAAAAATCCATAAAGTATTTTTTTTTTTTTGCTTCATCGGGAATCGAACCTGGGACCTTTCGGTTGAAAAGCACGCGCTCTACCTACTGCGCCACTCAGCGTATTATTTATTGATATAAGTATATTTGGTGTCGGGACAAAATTGCACAAGACACAATAACATAGGACAAAATTACATATGGACCAAATTTCATATATAAAAAAATTACTGTGCAGTATGCGTTTACCTGCCGTCGGCAAAAACAGGGTTCCAATAAATGAGTAGCAGAAGTTTGGGGGCGGCGTATCCGAAATTTTTTTTAAAATTATTTATAATAATTATTAATAACTTTTTCCAAAATATAATTTAAACACTTGATATAGAGTTTCGGTCCCAATTCCTTGGACCCCGGACCTATTGTCTTCATCACATTTAAGTGATATTGACTGATGCCAAACAAAAAATGCAAGGTCTTCGATTCCGACACTTGGGACGCCGGACCTCTTGTTTTTATAAACGCATACGGCACAGTAATTTTTTTAAATATGAAATTTTGTCAATGTGTAATTTTGTCATCTAACCGTTTATTTATATATCTGAACAAATTCAAAAATATAACAGTCCTACAATAATCCAACAGATACCAACAAACACAATATAGGCCGAAGTAACAATACTATAATTTATTACATAAGTAATTAATAATTACTAATACAAAAATAATTACAAAATATTGTAAGAAAGTTTTAAGGGCGTAACACTTTGCAAAACTCAGAGGAAAAACATCTCTTTCGCCTAAGTTTACTTATCAAGAAACTCATAATGCAAAAACTCAATTAGATAATTTCTCACTTAACAAATTATTAAAATAGGTTTTACTTAAGTGTAAATCAAGCAAACAAAGAGTATCAATAAATGAGTAGCGGAGATTGGGGGCTGTATTTTTATGCCGCTGTTGAATACAAAAAAGAAAATTTCTCCTTTATTCAGAGTTGAAAAAAAAATATTTTATTTGCCTGCCCCGCTGTTGGATGCAAAAAAAAAAGAAATATCTCCTTTATTAAGAGTTGGGACCCGAATATTTATATATATGGCAGATTCCGAATTTGGAAAAATTTTAGAGTTGGATACAAAATAAAAATTATACACCTTTTATAGAATATTTATATATGTATATATTTTATTTTTGTTATTTGATGTTATCCAAAACTATCAGTCCATAGTATTAGGATTGAATCTATCCAAAAGCAATATTTGTTATTTCTTTTAAGGAATCTCTACAAGCCAAGAGATTTTCATAATCTCCCATCATATAATGATAGACTACAGAATATTAATATGCTTAGCTTAGCATCCCACAGAATTATGATATCATCATCCTGTTTCACATTTGATGTTTTAACTAGTAATATCGATGTGCATTACATTAAAGACAATATTAAAATTAATAATGAAACCAGACCAACAAGACAAACCAAATTTTTGGTTGAATATAGCCACAGAACAGAATACGGTAGGAATGAACCTATCAATAGATGCAGTATTTAATCAATTTAGCCACCGCTATTCATACACAACTTCACTCTACATGACCTTAATAAACAGAAACAGTAACCTTGATAATTTTAGGAAATTACAATAAATAAAAATGAATAATATTAATTGTAAAAATGATAACAAGTTTCTAAAAATAATTTTTTTTCATTATACTTTTTTCTATTATTTTTTGTATATTTTTAATTTTTTGTACATAGTTTTGTACAAATGCCTTGTTTGGCTAAATAAATAAAATCTCCCAAGCAGATGTTTTTCCAAGTAAAAATGTTGAAATCTACTCTTTTTGACAAATGCGTTTTTGCGAAACTAGTGTTTTGCCCATTTTTTTTTTTGCAATAGTAAAGTTTAGTAGAGCTTAGGTCAACTGCGCTACATCCCAAAAATGTTAACATGAACATGAACTTTCACAAATAATTTAAAATTGCTCAACAATACAATCTAACAAAAATATACCAACCCGTGAATCCAAAAATAAATTGTGTTACGTTTATTCTAATTAATAACGGTAATTTTTTTAGTTTTTATGTTTTATCGAAATAATTAAGTTTTTCATTGTCCTACAAAATTTTATTTTTGAGACATACAAAGGAATACCTAACTAATAAGTAATAGCAATATGTAAACAAAATAAAGCCATTGTGCAATAAATAATTGATAAGAAATATTTTAAATAAAAAGCGCTAAGAAATATTTTAAATAATTTCATCAAAAGGTGGAAAAATCTTGAATCTCGATGTTCACATCGCAAGTTTTTAAAAATTTATTGAAAATCATTTATCAAAATCATTTGCAAGTAGCAAAGTTGAAATAATAATAAAGTTTCCTTTCAAACATTTTAATCTTATAATGGGCCGGAAGAGATTAGAAAAAAGGACTATCATTCATATTTTAATATTTATAACAATTTATTTAACTGTCAGTAAATTATCAAATTATCAACAAGTTTAGATATGTATTACAAACTATGTGATTACCAAGAGTAAACATCGACCTGTCAATATACCCATTTTTATCCTGATAATTTTTCTAATAAATGAAAGTAATTTCCCTTTATAAACTTTAAGCCGTAACTCTCTGGAAGACCGGGATTTTACAAGACCAAATATGCCATTCAGAGTTTACCTGTCTTCTAGTAACAGGTGTCAATATGGCAATAAACTTCTTTTTATAGGTATATAAATGGTTAATCCGCTGAGCTGAAATGGATTTTAGCCCACTACTCCATTAACTCTTACGCCCAGGGTCCAACAGAGCTTTATTCGTCTGAGATTCTTATGTCTCAAGATTCCTGAAATTGTCTACCAAGTGCGACATGGTATAACAAATTTCGAAAATCCTTCCAATCCAATATTAAAATACCGTATACCCAGACTGTTTTCAATATTTGATTATACATTAAAATTAATTTTATTATAGGTCTAGACCGTAGAACTATCAGCCAATATAGATCTGTACATTTGAACTGCAATTCTTGTTTTTTAATTTTAACATGATCTTTCCATTTTAGCTTTGCATCCTAGGTCATCCAAACTGTTTGGTTTTATTCTTGTATGAAATTACTACGTCGTTGATTTTAACTGAGAAAGGCAGAGGAGTGACTTTTCTTATGAGTGAAATTTACATGACTAGATTTTAATTTAAATTTTTATTTTTTGCCCCAGTTGGAAATTTTGTCATTAGCTCATCTACAAAGGTTTGCTATTTTTATATTTTCTACTTCAGGTATATCGGTACATAGTAAATATAAAATTGGACCCAGTATACCTAACTATATTTATTATACTCCAGCTTTTACACATCTTAAACAAGAGTACACATTCGTGATTCGAAAAACTTAAATTTGACAGATATGATGAATATATTTCAACATAGCTTTTAGTAAGCAAATGACTTACTTTCACAAGGAGAGTCCTTCAATCCAAACTTTATCAACAGCTTAGGCTACATATAGAAGTACTGACGCGCAAACTTGTTTATTTGCCAGTGCTCTTTCTATCATACCTGTAAGTCTATGTACTTGAAAGTTTAGTGTTTTCAACTGACCTCGAATTGGTGGCTGGATAATATATTACTATTTTTTATGAGGAATTGTTGAATCATTTTTAGTAGTAATTTTTCAAACAACTTTGATATTGTAGGTGTAATGATACTTCCGTACGATTCCCATAATTATTATTAGTATAATAATATTATTATTTTTAGTATTATAATATTAATACTGTAAACAGTTGATTGTATGTAAATATATTAAACATGGAGATTGACATCAGTCAGTTAATAAAGAGCTCTTTATGAGACATAAAAAATCAAATATTACAGTAGGGAACAAAGATAAGCCTGTAGGATTTGATATTGTTAGCAGGTTTCCCTGTTTTTGGAATTATGATTATTTTTGCAACTGTTCATTAACTGGGTACGTGTTTAAGCTTGATAGCAGCCTGAAGAGAATTATTGTATTAAAGGATTCAAAGCAAATAAGTAATTAAGTAACATGAAAACTAAAAAATAAATTAAAGGAGTTAAATACAATAAAGTCAACGTTGACAAATATTAAATTTTTATAAATTGGTTACCCACATTTTATTACAATTTTATAAATAATTTGACAATTTCAAATAATTTCAATTTCTTTTGAAAAATATATAAAACACACTTCCAAAAAAGAAACCAAAATAAAAATTGTTTATATTCAAATATTTATTTACATTATGTTATTAAAACTTTCTAAAAATAATCTTCAATTAAAGTCACCCTCAATTTTTAACCCATTAGATATAATTCTCTATTTATTATAATAATATTATTTAAATAATTTTTTCTATTTATAAACTCAAAGATACCCAAAATATTGTAAAATCTAAAATTATATTAATAAAACAATTTAAAATTGAATATTTAACAAAACCAATTGTCATATCCTCACATTATGATCCTTTTAAAATAAATTAAAGTTTCTATATAATACACGAGTATTTCTATTAACCTTATAAAAATGATTTTTAATCCTTTTTGTGAAGAAAATTCTATAAATATGATAGTTTTATATGAAATTAGATTTTCGAAATTTAATTTTTGTATACTTATATAAGTATGTATATGTAATATAATATGTATGTATGTTTAAAGATTATTTAGAAGTAATTTACACTATTTGTACACTTACTATTAGAATAAATGTCAACTAACATAACCTGAGTTGAATCCAAATTTCTATTTTAAATTATCTTTTTTATAAAAATAAGGATAACGGAATAAGGATATTTTCAAACTGTATCTATCAGACGCGTATGTTTTTTTTTCTTTTTTTAATAAACTAGTTAACTGGTCTACATAAATTTTTTTTTTTTCATCTTAATTTATGTAGAAATTCCATTGGTCTACAAAATCTACAATTAATACGATAGATATATTATACTATAGATTTAGTGACCAGAGGTTCAATTATAACCAACCGCTTATACCCTTTATATTTACAACTTATCATTTTGGTACATTTACGAGTCTACATTTATTACGAGTACTATACAAATGCTTCAGATGGAATGAATCCCGAATCGAGTGTATTTAATATGTATTGATCTGATTCATACCATGGGTGACTTATTAGTGGATTTTCTATTGATGTAACACTTCTTTGAATGTGATTACGTATGAGACGAATAGTAAAATTATCGATTCTTATTATTTTTCGCATTTTCGTAAATTTTTTTGTTGGAGAAATAATGCATGTAGTTAGATGTTGATTTTCTATTCAGGCACTTCCGTTCAAATAGCCTTAGGTTTTCTATAGTAGAAGTACATATTATGTTAAACCATGTAGGACAACCATATGTTAATATTGGCTTAATTAAGGACTTGTAGCAAAGTAACTTGGCTTTGCTACACATGATTTTAGAGAAAAATAACCTTTTCAGAGTCATTAAGGATTTTTTCGCTTTTGACATTTGGTATTTAACATGCCCGTTGAATTTGAATAAATTGGTGTATGAAACTCCTAAATAATTAAATTTGTTGGAATTCGGTATTTTAGTTCCATTCGGGGCTTTCAGGTAGAACTTTCTCCAGTTTCTTTTTATTGTTCTATTTAACTTATTTATTGTGTTTCTAAGCAAGACAGTTTCACATTTTTTATAGTTAATTTTTAGATACCAGCGTGTACTATATGCAACTATTTTATTGAATGACTGCTGTAGGTTATACTGTGTAACTTTCAAATTGAAATTTGCCGTATAAATTGTTAAATTGTCCGAAAATGCAATGCTGAGATTATGCTCTGAGCTTTTGCTAAGAGAACCAAGCAAGTCACTGACATATATATTGAATAGTATTTTCGAACTAACTGTGTCTTGCTGCAGGCCATTAGTCAATTGGAATTCTTTAAAATTCTTGTTGCGTAACATATTGTTGATTAAGTATACTAGATGTGGAGGATATTTATATTTGAGTAGCTTGTATATAATACCATCAAGCCAAATAATTCGATACTATTTCTTTCTTGCCTTTTCAAAATTTACAAAACAAGTTGCTACACATTGACCATTATTACCTGACAATAATTTGGTCATAGCATTTATAGTGTTGTGTTTGTGGAGAAATCCGAATTGGTTGTCTGGTATTATATTTTTTTTTTTAATGTTTCTGCTATTAAAGCTTTATTAATTAATATTTCATAAATCTTACTGATGTTCGGTAATAGGCTGATAGGTCTGTAGCTACAGGGGTCGGTGGGGGTTTTGCCTGGTTTTTTTTTATTGTTATGACAATTGCTTTCTTCCAAAGTTTTGGAAAGTAGCTTAGATTTAGACAACTGTTTATACAATATTTTTCGATTATTGTGTCTGGGAAGTGTTTCAGCACAATATTAGGTATTTTATCGGAGCCTCATTAGGTTTTATTTTTTAAGTTTTTAAATATTTCTTTCACTGAAATTGTTGATGTAAAATAATTGTTAAGGGTTTGAGGACTTAGTAGATGGTTAGAGCGCACTGTTTCACTAAATGTGGTTATAGAATTTTTTTGTTCATTTTGCTTGTTTAATGCCGCATTAAAATGTAACATTGTTGTATTTATGACTCCATTAATAGGCCATATATTTTGTGAAGTTTGGTTGTGTACTTGAAATAGATAAGCACCATGCGTGTTTGCTATATCATTCTTGTTTTCAACAATGAATTCGTTATACATCTGCCTTAATATACTGCACCTAATAAATTTCCTTACATTTTTGGTAGAGTATACACCTATCTAATCTATACATTCATTATTCTATAGTAATTATTTCTTAAATTAATTTACATGTTTTATGTAAATATATGTTCGTTTTAGTTTTTTTTAAACTTAACATCTATTTATTAAATCATGTACCCTGTATATTTTCAGGCATATATTTCTTATTCTTTCTTGTTCTAGCAGAGTGTTAATTTCATTGCTAGAATGGCTCAATATCTTTTGTTGATAACTTGATAAACTTGTTTTTTAATTTCTTCATTTATTGTCAGTACATATTTTCAAAAAATCATAATTTTTCACATACCATTCGGCTCTCACTACCATTCCAAATATTTTTGATTGTGCTTTTGTATTAAATCAATGTTGATATTCTTTTTATAAATTTTTATTACTGTTTGAAGCACTCAATTATCGTCCTATTGCTAAATTATCATCGGTTCCTAAAGTTCTCTAATTAACTGTTCTTAATTCTGTTTATAGTCATTGTACTTCTTTTCTCATTCATAGTCAACGTGGATTCATAAAAAATAAATCTGTGGTAACAAATCTTGTTAAATCAACTTCAACATTTATTAATAATATGGACGAAGGCTTACAAACAAACGTAGCATACAGAAACACGGATTTTAGTAAAACTTTTGACATTTTACCACATAGTGTAATATTGCTTAAACTACGAAAATTAGGTTTTCCGTTAATTTTTCTAATATGGATCAACTCATATTTAGCCAATAGAGTCCATAATGTCTTGTTCAGGTCATCTATTTTAACATAATTTATGACCAATTCAGGTGTTCCACAAAGTAGTCACTTGGGGCCTTTTTTGTTTATAATTTCTATTAATGATGTTGACTCAGTAATCAAAAATAGCAGTTGATAACAAATTTACGCAGATGATATGAACATTTTTAAAGAAATTAAGTCCCAAAGTGACATGGTGTTACTTCAAAATGACCTCGATAATTTTTTTCTTTGGTATACAAATAACAACTTACTTCTCAACATTCTCAACATTAAAAAGTGCGCATTAATGAGTTATAATCGCCGTTCTAATCTATTAGCTTATAATTATTATTTAAATGGTAAATCTATACTTATAAAAGGGAAAGTTTGTTCGTTTGTTTCTTTGTTCGCTATACACGCCCACAGTTTTAAAGAATTTCTGAAATTTTGCACAGTTATTCGAATATTTCACATATTTAGTGTTACAGGCATGAAAATTTACGCTGAGATACTCTTTCACAAATAAAGAATCCCGACTGTGACCGATTTCGAAAAATTGGTTTGGTTCGGTTTGCTGACGTACAACTGCTAGCACATGTCAGGAGTATTAAAAAAACGAATTGTGTTACAGGCACTTACACAAATTTACACTTACATACTCTATCAGAAATGTTTAAAAAAAAAATTGTGTTACAGACTTGAAAATGTATTCATAGGTACTCTTTGAAAAATAAAAAAACATGTATTGTCCTGATTTTCGAATTTAGGAATCAGTATAAAATTTTTACATGACTATGTGAAGTGGCTATGTGAATTAGCCACAAAAATGTGACGATTCGTTAGTCAGAAAATAGACGTTCATTAATCAGAAAATACTGCAGAGTGCTCCAGGGGGTCCATGTGTACAAATCGATAGATACAGTTATCGATGAAAATGAAGTTGTTCCTCCTCATCAATTGGAATTAAAAGTAGTAGCTTCAATATTGCTTCTACGAAACTTGAAGAAGCCAAAACTACGGTACTAGATTAAGAATAAGAATTTGGCATCCTCATTTCATTTAAGCACAAATTGTGGAAAAGGCATAAACATATCTTTATTTCAAGAATACCTCAACCGGTAGGAACGTATTTGCTTATACTTCATGAGAAAACACCACCGAAATATTGTTTACAAAGAAATAATTTTAATATAAGTATAGTTTAAGTTGTAGTATTGTTGATATTTTGTTATCGTAGTGAAAAAAAATATTAGAATATTTTTGATAAACCAATTTTTTTCAATTCGATTCATAAATCAAACTTTATTGAAATAAATTCGATTCATTTTGTGGTCGACCCGGACAACGTCGGGTAGCTTTGCTAGTTATTACTAAAAGTTAATTCTATTAAAGAGTGATAAATAAACATTTAAATTACATTACAATCACATTATAAATAAATCAAAGGAATTTTCTGATCCTTATATTTTAGAGACCCTTTATACAACATTGCTCCGACCTAATTGGGAATATTCCAGCTAAGTATGGTCTCTGTTTTATGATGTCAATATTCAAAGAATTGAAGCTATTCAAAGAAATTTTTTAAGATTTGCCCATCGTAATCTTTTTTGGGAAGATCCTATTCGTATAAGGAGGTAATTATGAACATCGATTAAACCTAATTCATATGGTGATTTACTCTACAGAAAAGGAGGGAAATTGCTGATATAACTTTTATTGTTGAAATTATTGTTAAACGCAATGTTATCTCTCCACCAATTTCTAATAAAATTGTTATTAACACCAATTTTCGACTTCGATCGGTTAATCTTTTTACTGTGTCACACCATAGAACTAACTACGGTAGATTTGAACCCATTAACAGAATGTTAGTATTGGGAAATAAATATAAGACCTTAATTGACTTCTCCCTCTCGAAGTCTATTTAAAAAAAACAACTACACCAATTAAACTAATTACACACTTAAGTACTCATAACATTCCTCCGTATTTAGAACTTTAAGTTTATAGCTATATAAAAAAATGTAATTGTATTTTGTATTGTTTTTAATTTTTTTTCTCAAATGTCAATTTTATGGATGTAAGCAATTTGTAACTGCTTGATTTAAGCTTGAAATAAATAAATATGTAAATAAATAAATTACTGTCAGATTATTGATTAGAGCAAGCACATCAGATGCCTATTGCTAGACGAAAATTTGCTGCATTTGATTTTCTCAACATTCAGTAGGATTAGTAAAACACCACCACCTTTGATTAAAAAATGTTTAACTAAACTAAGCTAGATACATGCTGTTAATAGGAAAATGAAAATCATACTTGCAGTATAATTGAAGGGGTTAGACGAAGACGGTGTTAAATGAAATTTTTTTGAAAATCAATGTTTTTGCAGTTTTAAAAGTGTTATTGTGTTAAGTCATATTATATACATATAAAATTCCATTTTGTCTATATTAAGGTTGATTTCTATTTTGGTGGGTGTTGGTGTATGAAAGTGTTAAGTGCAACAGCATTATACTTTTCATAGTGTAAGAAGGTGTTAAAATCCCTTAGCACTAAATCGTAAATATTTCGCTAAAAAGTACAGCAAAATGTTGGTGCATGAAAGTGCTAAGTGCGCACTTAACACATTCACACAATTATTAAAAGTCACAAAAAAGTAAAAATATTTTTGGTTTATGGAACAAAAACAAAAAACTTTTAATAGTCTGCGTTAAAAAAGTTAACACCGTTAGAATTCTCTATTTTTCTTACGTTTGTTTATTTTAAATTATGGGGAATTCCCAATTTATATCTCTAACTTGGAACGTAATTTATTTTGCATCCTATTTTGTATTTTTTATATAATAAATTCAGGTTTTTCCAGAATTGAAAAACTATTTTATTTTAAACCCGAAAAATTATTATTTATGTATGTTGAACAATAAAATTTCTTTACAACTTACGTATTGTATTTAACATGCTAGCTTGTTACCTTTTTACAGCATAAGTCAGGCTTTGGAGAGCACTTTATATTTAATTGTAATGTTAGAATATAAATAACAATTTACTAAATATAAATTATTATGACTGAAAGTGTTATCCTTTACAAAATTTTTATTTTTATGTATTCTGTCCAGTGTTGGAATTTTACGTGTAAACTAACGTTTTTTATGATTCTTTACATATTTGACGTAAAGAAGTGTAAAATACAAGCAAACGACTGTAAATAACTGTCAACAACTATAAACAACTGTAAACAACTGTAAATAACGGTAAACAACTGTAAATCACTGTAAATTTATTTGTTTTTGACAGTTCAACAAAATTTTTCTAATCTAATCTATTATAAAAAGTTCTAATCTAGTTCTAATGGATTCTAAAATGAAAACGGGGCTCAATGGTGGACCTGATAACATATTCATCGGCTGAAAATTAATTAATACTAGCTATTCCCGGCGTAACATTCGCCGGTCTAGCATTAGCATTTTAAATGAAACAATTTATTTTATTTATTTATTTTCTTTATTTTCTTAAAAAAAATCAATGTTTTAAATATTTTTTTATTACATAATAAATAAGTTAAATTGAAAAATTTAAAACTATAATTGTAAAACATTGATTTTAAAAAATACAGAAAATGTGTATTAAATATTATTATTATTTATCAATACAAATACTTAGAATAATTGATTTACTATTTAAATATTTATATTTCATAAATGTTCTGAAATTACACAGTATATATTTGTTTATAAGTATTTATTATTAGTACTCGTAACGCATATTCGTATCTTCGTATTTTGCAAGCTTAGAAAGTGGATTTTGCATGAAGAAATATAGTACACTTTGCAACTATATTTGTTTATCTTTGAGATATGTAATTAAAACTTTTGAAATAAACTTTGATGTAATTGCAATAAAATTTGTAAATGTAATAAAAATAAGTAAAACAAAACCTTCATGAAACAAAATTTGATGTCTAAACGCTCCTTAACAAATACTATTAATAGAGACGTACATTTGAACAAAATGTGGCGAACAGAGATGTCGCTGGCAGTATAGATATGAAATTAAATGCATTTAAACTTAAATGCATAAATACCTACCACACTCACATTAAAAACACAATAGTCATAGAAACCGTTTTTGTGTTTTTTTATTATCATAATAGCCCTAACTATTTCAAAACTCAAAATAAAAAAACAAAACATTTATTTATAGAATTTATATTTTTATTTCACTTTTAAATTTTGGTTTTGACGTTTTGGTATGATTAGGTATGACCATTATAGTAAAGATTATGATTGGTTACGACTTTGTTAAAACATATCGAATCATATAAGCCATTTAACGAAGTATTATATGACATCATATGACGCCTTATGACTATTATAGTTACGGGTAAAGCCAATAATTATGCGTTTTCTCTTATTCTTCAGTTTTTATTGTTATTTTGTTATCCCGCTAGGGTCTCTGATGTAGGTAAGGGTAGTCTGTGATTTTTATTTTTAAAGTTTTTTTAATTTTTATGTGTACTAAATTTGCCGACTTGATAATAATGTCATAACATATTTTGTTTTTCTTGTTCTTACCAGATCGTAAATTTCGGTTTATGATTCTCCATGTAAAATATTATATTTACTCAATGCTACTGCGTATTTCAATTTATACTTTTGAATTATTTGTTAATAAAATAAATAAATTTCTATTATTGGAATTTCTGAACATGGGTGAGGTAAAAAATATATTTACTAAATTTACTATTTGTTTTACCGGTAAGTTTTTTTGCTGTAATATCGTAATATCGCAATATCGTAATATCGTATATACAAAGCTATTTTATCGATGTAATAATTATATTCTGATAATTCGGTTTTTGTCTTTGCTACTTTGTTTTTTTTTTAAATTAATTCATATAATCAGATATAATCAATGCTATTGCTCAATAGGTGAATTGTTTTTAGGTTAATTTTAATTTGTTTTTGGTTTTACGTTTTGTGGTTTTTTACGTTTAAATAAAATTTTTCACACTATCGTAATTCTTAATAGTTCTAATAAAGTTGTCTAATCTAGTTGAAAAAAGCATTGTGTTGTAAAAGCTTTGTTAAAAGTTTAACAGACGTTTAAGTGTATTAATATATAAGATTTCGTTAATACAATGAATTTTTTTATTATATTTACGTAGTAATTTTTTTAAGTGACTCTACTCCCATCTTTTTTCATTTGTTCAGTTTCTGTGTCATCTACATAAGTTTTAATTTCTTCACTTATTTTTTTATAGTATTGTATTCCAACATTTCCAAATCTTTTAGTAGACCTTCTTCGAATTCAACGTTAGCTGGATTTAATATTCATTTAAATGCTTGTTAATAATATTGATTTAAAAGAGCAACTGATTTAAAACAATAAAAATTAAAATTATCTAAACGTAATCTTCAGAAAATATGTAGAGACTGATTTCAAATTTCGCAAAACATATGCCCATTTTTGGCTGAAAATAGCATAATGATTAATATGTTAATGTATTAGAGAGAAAGAGAAAGCTATACCAAGCTGCCAATCTATATTTATTATATCTATGCGCCATACCAAAAATGCTATAAATGTTTTGTCAATGATTGATGTATATATAATATAGATTGTAAGGTTAGATAGCTAAATGTAAGGTAGGTTCTCAGCAAATTGTGATTTTAATTATTTTTTGAACACAATCACTTCATATTCGTAAGTGTAGATTTATTGACATACAAATGTTGCAGCCAAATTATCTATTTTGAGAGTTTACGTTATTTACATTTTTTACACACTTACAACCAGAAAATTACTAAATTCTTTACATGTAAACAACTGTATAAAAAACTAGACTGATTCTGTCCAGAATTTTTGATTTTGAATTAAATATTTTATTATTTTGTGTACTTTGGTCTTAATTTTGAAACTATTTTGGTTAGAATCGAACATTGGAAATAAAAAGTTTTAGTTTTAATTTAACTTTTAATATAACTTTTTTTTGACGCTCTCATATATTAAAATAATATTAAATAAACCAAAATAAACGTGTTCAAATATCGAAAAATAGGCAAATTTTGAACTATAACAAATAAATTAAACTTTGACAATATGAGTTTTTTCGGATTGTAATTTTGCAAAATTTTGTATATCAACATTGTTATCCATGGCAAATTAGATTTAATATAGCAAGTTTTTGATATATTTCAAACATATTTTTTTATTTATTTTATTTTATATTTATTAAATTTATTATTTTGAAACTTTTGACAATTTTCACGTTGTTATGATAATTTAATTATATTTTATTTATTTTTATTTCATTTTCCATTACTTTTTGGTTCGTTTTCCTTTCATTTTATCTATTTAGTTTTTAGCTAAATAAAAATATATTTAAATAATAAAAGTTTTTCTTTATAATAATTTTTATAATTTTTGTAAATGTAATTGATTTGTACAGAGTATTTTTTTTTAATTATTTTCATTTTACACATAAAAATTTATTAATAATGTTGACTTTATAAAAAGTTTGCTACGAGTAACATAAAAAACTTTTAAGTTTTTATAAAAG
This sequence comes from Argyra leucocephala, assembly GCA_963942445.1. Lineage (NCBI taxonomy): Eukaryota > Metazoa > Arthropoda > Insecta > Diptera > Dolichopodidae > Argyra > Argyra leucocephala. The sequence continues at coordinate 112,955,113 of OZ012678.1, forward strand.
ATATACGTTATAAGAGAAAATTCAAATATAAATAAATATCTTATGAGTATAATATGACAAAAAAGTATATATACATACATACATTACATACATACATTTTTATTTTTGGCAAGTAAAGTGTAGTGTAGTACGAGTATGTTGAAAAAATACAAATAAAAACACATGCAAATTTATATTGAAATAAATCCCTTTCAAAGGATTAACTTTTAAATTAAGAACAAATATTTATTTTAAAATCTTAAAGGTACAAAATAAAAATATTCAAATATTATTAAGAAAAAAAACTAAATTTTAAATTAAAGACGCAACAGAATAAAATGGGTATGTATAATTACTGAAGAATAATGCGATGGGGGTGTAGATACAAACCAAATTGATAAAAATATAAATTATTAATCCCAAATAATTAAAATTATTTAAAATTAAACATCTATCAGCTTAATTTAAAGTCTTTTATTTTCAGTTTAAAAAATGTTTATTTATTGTACATTATATTCTGTTAGTCGAATTGGTCTCGCTCTTTTTAAGGAAATTATTGAACCAGCTTCTTTTTCCAATAATTTTTAATTATGTGTTGCTAACTCAAAAATCTATAGATTTTGTTTTTGTTATGTTATTACTAAATATAACTAATTTAATCATAGTATAGTATGATTTATTTTCTGTTGGGCACACACAAAATAAATGCAATTTCAAGTTTTATAGTTTTCTGATAATTTAACGAATTTTCAATTTAATGCTTTCTATCCCCCCAAATAATTCGAATTTGCAAAAACAAGTACCCCTTGCCATTTGAAAATCTCGATTTTGGCCAATTTCGGCGAATTTTGAGCTCAAAAGCCCCTTTTACGGTCTTTCCCGGAAGTTGAAAATATCACCAATCGATAGAGCATCCTTGATTTATATAATATTTTTTTTTTTAATTTTGAAATAACGGCCCCTTCACCTCTTAAAAAGCTGATAAGCATGCTCTGGAATACCCGGTATAATCAAGTATAAAAAAAAACAAAAAAATATTTATGGAATAAAAGTCGAGTTTCCTTTCACTAATCATTTGTATTTATTCTCTCGAACTATTCTACTCTTCAAAGAGTCGCAAAGCACTGATGAAATATCGATATTTGCAAAATAAATACAAATGATTAGTGAAAGGAAACTCGACTTTTATTCCATAAATCTAAACATATCACTAAAAACAAATCTGATTATCAAAAACAAAAAAAATATTGTTTTGCATCAAATTTTTTTAAATTTTATAGCAGTTAAAATAGCAATATTCAATGACATTCCGATTATTCAAAATTCCCGTATTCCTACCTAACCCTAAAGAAATTTTTGATCGAATTTAAAGAAAATAAATAGAAATTAGCTATTACAGACCATACAATTCATACATGTCGGGACATAAATGCGGATTAACAAAATACAACCACAAAAGATAAAAATACCATATATTAAGCTAAAAGCAACAATCTTCCGAAAATGTACACAATTCCTCGATCTATTTATCAATCTGCCAGGATAGTGATTGACCGATTTGAATGAGTTTAAATTATGCACTGGAAATCTTTTACGACTCTTACACCATTACACCTAAATTTAGAATCCTTGCCTTTTTTTACCTACTTACTACAATTATGCGAAAGCAGTTAAGGTGTTTATCCCATTATTTTGTGGTGATAATAAAAAACACTCCAATTTGGTAAAATAACATCTCAAAATAAATGAAACTGGATATACACCAATTTCTGTTACTATACTTAATAACTACTATAAATTAACATTGAGATGCAATAAAATTTAAATTTATTTTATATTGAGTTTTTTGCGAAAAAAAATGTATAAAAAATACATAAATTTAAAAAAGAATCACAATAAAAAAAAAAATATATATATAAATATATATACGTATATATATATATACACTTTGTAAATTTTACTAATTGTTTAAATTAAATTTATTGGAAAATTTGTTTTTCTTTTCGTTTTTTTTTTTGTTTTTTTTTTTTTTTTAAATACATATTATTTTGTAAATGAAACCCCTAAATTTAATTTAAATTCACAAATTTCATCAAATTATAAATGAATGCACGTTATTGAGGTAGGTATATTTTAATTAATTTAAAATTTTTTATATTCTTTTGTCGTGTTGTCCCAAAATTTCACCTATAGTGGATTTCATGATATGATCCTTAAATAATATACATATATGTATATATATTATTGCACATATATTACACATTATGATATTTGTTACTTCAACTAATTTAAATTATAATCAACCTATTTAATTTTAAAATAGCAATAAAAAGTAGAAATTTAATATTCGAATAGTGACCAGCACCTAGTATATTGGATATAGATTCACTAAGTAAAGAGAACCTATTTATAATTTAACAATTTTCATAATCAAATTCAAATATTATATCAACCTAGGATGAAATTTGTTATAAAATAAATAAAAACTACCAAAAGGTCAAATTTTCACTGTACAAAATATTTAACTGTTTTAATTACTGAAAAAAACAAGAACAAGAAAATAATTATATTGGTGTAAAGTGGTTTTGTGGTAGTAAATGGTATTCATAAAAAAATAAAAATAAAAAATAAAAAAAAACAAAAGCATGTTTCCATAATACACTGCTTAATTTTTTCTGTTTTATATTTTGAGGTTTTACAGTCTATAAATTGAAATTAGGTCTGTATACATGGTGATGGTATTTAAGTATGTAAGTTTAAATTATTTCAATTTGTATAATTTTTTATTTTAACTCTATTTTAATTTTATTTCTTATTTTATTGTATTATAATTAAAAATTTTATATTTGAATATAAATTCCGTTATAATTAAATAAAATCAGGATAATAACTATGTGTCTTATATTGTATCTTATTTATTTATTTAGTTGCATAACAGTGGATCTGCAGAAAAATCTGCAGGTCAACTACAGGTCTCTTTCCATTTCGGAATGTGAGCCCTTATATAGTAATAATTTGGTATATATTTTGTATATTGTATATTATATACTAGGGGCCCCTGTTGACTAATTATAATTCAAGTTGAAGCCAAATTTGAAGTTTTTAAAAGGACAATGATTTACTTACTGGCACAGACTTTTCACTATTAAGCACAAACCACTCATATTTAATAAAAATTTTTGAGGTTAGTAAGTTTTATTTTGGACACATATATACACCTTCCTCATATACTGATTCGTTTCTGATATATTCCCTATAATAAATGGCAGGAGGCAATTATAATTCAAGTTGAAGCCAAATTTGAAGTTTTTAAAAGGACAATGATTTACTTACTGGCACAGACTTTTCACTATTAAGCACAAACCACTCATATTTAATAAAAAGTTTTGAGGTTAGTAAGTTTTATTTTGGACACATATATACACCTTCCTCATATACTAATTCGTTTCTGATATATTCCCTATAATAAATGGCATGAGTGGATAAATGAAAAAAATCTTGGTCAACAACCGGATCAGATCCAGCTGGTGCAGAAATTAAAATCACAAGATCATTATATATGTTGTTATTGCGCCGATTGTGCTATAGAGCAGTCGCAAAATGCACCGTTTGTTGCGATATTGATCTGTCATTCTATGTATAGACCTTTCGAATATATAGAAAATTTTGATTAAAATTTAATTTTTGTTTTATTTTTTACAATTTCAAGTTCTATCAGACTTAAATAATCTCCAAATAAGTCTTGTAATTAAGCATTTTAGTTAGCTATTTAAACCACATATGACTATTAACAATTCTCTACAACACAAATTGAACCGTTATGTATTTCAGATTCAAGAAATCTTTGTTTTGAGCTAAGGGGATTCTGAGAGAGATGTTGTATCGACGTATGACCTAATGACCATATCTCAAGCATAGCTGGAATTCCTAGGTTTCCAAAAATATATATCTTTAGTGGCGCATCTTATCCTTTAAGGACGAAAAGGACATTTGAAAGTATCCTTGTTGTTTTAATGTTTTTGTATAAAAAACGTTATATCTGTTGATCTATTAATCTGGATTTTCATTGACCAATATTAAAAAAGGAGATAACATCAAATGACATTATTTTATATGAGAGCTCAATGCGTACGACAAGAACAGAAGAAATCTCATTTATCGGGGATATTTTCACAAAAATTGGGATAAAATATATTTTTAAAATATCGGGGATAGTTTCTTTATACCGGCAACACTTTTTTAACAATTTTTTGAGTAAATATATATAAAAAAAATAATTTTTTTCAACAGATGGTTTTGACGATTGAATTGTTGTTTTTTTGTGTATAAAATAAATTTCCAAATAGAATTCAGAGAATTCTTTGCAACGGTCTATTTTTTTCTTACATAAAAATTCAATAAGCTATCTTCCTTTTTAGAGCCAATAAACTGTTTAAGATTTTAAATATTGCTCAATGAAAATCCACCTATAGTATATATATATATATATTCAATTATATATTCTATAGGTCTGGAGCATATATTAACATTTATTTGAAAATTTCGATCATGATAGATAATACTTGCAACAAATAAAGAACAGGAAAAAGAAGATAAATAATAGATTTCTTTTAAAATGTGATTTTTCCAAATTTTATGTAAAATAATCAATATAATAAATAAATTATCAAAACCAGTTTAGCATGTAATCAATAGATGAAATAAAAATTTTAACTTACCAATGATTGTAATTCATCTAATTTATCTGCATAAGCAGATCTCTGTTTGAAAACTTTTTCTACGACCAGATCAATTGATTCCATAAATTCATTTTCTCCATAATGAAGTAATGCAGTTGCTCCAGCTTGAACACACATCATAATAACTAAAAATACTGCCCACTAGTTTTTTTCAAAAATAATATTTAGAAAAAATAATAATAATTAAAATTAATTGTAAGAAATTAAGAAAAAAAAATAACAAAAGAAAAATTATTTTATTTATTGCCGAAAACAAAAAAAAAATTGTTTCTAATCCTTTTTCCCTACAAAAATCTATCAAATTAATTTTACCAAAAATATAATTTCACATACGTTTATAATTTATAATTGCATATCCTTGCATTTTTCTCTTAATCTCTATAACATACAATTTATTATTTTGATTTATTACCGTAACACACATACAAAATGAATCCTTAAAATTTGCAACACATCCAAAAATTCCAACAGCAGCTACAACTGCACCCAATGCTATTAATTCCACAGAAATATTTCTCGATACATTCGATTCCTCCACAATATATGTCATATTTGTATCATCAATTATTTTCACATTAAATCCAATTAATATTAAGCCAGCACCCTTTAAATAAAAAAAAAAAAACAAAAAAGAGAAAACAAAAATAATATAATAAAAAAAATAATAAAAAATAAATTTAAATTAATTAATTTTTGTTCATAATTTTCCAAAATTAAAATATTTTTTTTTATTTTTAACGACTTAAAAAGGACAATATGGCAAAACAAAATATCAAGTTAATTAAGTTAATATTAAAATCACTCAAATATTATGGAATAAAATTTTTATTTATACTTACCGGGTTGGATCTCTATATTAAAATCCTTAAAAACAAAATCTTCAAAGACAAAATCACAACAAATATTTCTGAAAAAAAGAGATATTGGGTACACATTCAGAGGGATTTCGTGGTGGAACATAAGTCCACAAAATCCATGAATTTGTTAGTTGAACAATGTGGTAAACGTACCGATAAATGAAAATGATTTTTAAAACTTTTTATATATAAAAACAACAACAAAATTTTATATGTTGTAATAGATCTTAAAAATTATTAAGATGGGGAAAATCACTAGCAAATTTAGCAATTTGTTTTATGTGTGCGCGCTTTCATATACTAATGGAACACAAATCGGTAATCAGACAGTTGCAAAGCTAACAATTGCATGTCTTTTCGCTTTAATTTGTTTGAATCCCTTAAAAGAAAATTTGTAATTTTAATTATAAAAACTGAACTGTAAAGTAGGAACAACTAAAAACCAAAATGTCTTCCTCCGTTGTAAACGTTAGTTCCAATAATCTTTTTTAAAAATAATTGTTTTATTTTCCAATGATGCAGCTAGTATTGTCATAAATTTTTTGTGATAAACTGCGTTCAGCGAATAGATTTATGGTACATCGATTGTGTATAAGATACAAACCCATCGGTAAATGCCGCTAAACACATCCATTTTCTTTTTATGTATTCAACAATGGCTATGCAATGTGATTATTTTTCCTACCTCAATAAAATGTACAAAATTTTCGTTTTTGTACATAACAGCGGTCACACATAAATACTACTCTATTGCATTGCACAAACATGAGGCCCTTAAACTTATCACAATATAAAAAGCATAGTATTTGTAAAAGTTTTGATTTTAATTTAGTAAATTCTTAACTACTGAGACTTGTTAGCAAAATGAGAAAAAGAAATTGAGACATCATTATAACAGTACTTAAACTGATTTGAAATACAAACCACATGTGGACTAACTTTTTTGCAATAGAGTAACACATATTATGTATTTCCTTTTCCAAAATGAATTTATATAAAAATTCTGGAAAAAGCAAATATTTGTAAAACATAGTTTTTGTCAACCTTGGTTTATTTTGAGCAATAATTTTTTCAATTCATTAAATTTGTATATTTCAATTTTAATAACAGGGGATTTCAATGTCTACAAATTTTACTTTTGGGGATTTTGTTCTTCGAAGATTTAGTATTTTAGAATTTTGTTTCTGAAGATTGTTTTAATAGATTTTGTCCACCTTCTATACTTACCATGTTTCATGATTTTATTAACCAATTTAAAAAAAATGTAATTAAATTTACACAAAATATAAAACCAAAAACCAAAAATATTAACTCAAACTAAAAAACTTAAAAGTTTTTAATAATATTACTCACACAATCAAACGAACTCAAGCAATAAATATTTTATTTATTTATTTATTTGTTGTTTTTTTTATTCCAATAATTTATAAAAACTCACACACATTATTATCATATAGGATAGGATCTAAGTTCCTGTATTACTTTATGTCATATATGGTTTGAACCAGGCTTGTATTTCAAATACGTTACACAAGTCAAAAATCATAAAAATATTTAGAACACATATAAAAATTTTCACAGGTTTATAAAAAAAGTTAATATTACAGTTTGATCTTTTTGTTTAGTTTGATAGACCGATTTATATGTAGGTATCTCTTTCAAAAAAATAATTATTTGACAGACAATTAGTAGCTGTACATTGCCGTTGCCTGCGGATATGTCACATAAAATTTATTGGGCAAACAAATTTTCATAATAAAAAACAGTAATTAACAAATTAACATTTCAGATTTGGACATTTGGCAAAAGAAAATCAATATAACGGTAAATTTCTTAATTAAGATTATTTTTAACGGTAAATTTCTTAATTTATGATTTTTTAATCCAAATTTAAATAATTGATAAAAGTGCATTTGTATTTGTCAAATGTTTAATTGTTAAATGTTTTTATGAGATGTTTAGTTTGTTAACTGGAATTTGCTACAATAAAGATTTGAACAGACAACACTACAGATTCATCCAAATTCAATTGCGCATCAACTTATCGTGAAATGAAGCGTCACTTAAGTGTTGAATAAAACGTTTCAGACCATCAAATTTAACAACTAGGTTTATTTGACTTTACATATGATATGAGTTTACAATTGAATTGAAGTCAAGTTTCTAAAGAAAGATAAATTTCATTTGATCTCTCCAATATTGTAAACAATATCTTTGTAAATATAGTTAAGATAATTTTGTACAGAAATACGAAATACATTCCGGTAATTAATAATTCGAATTTTATAAAATAAAAATAGACTTCAAGTCATCCAATAGTCACTACAATTTATTGATTTAAGTATCCTCCTGGCACTGCTTGTATTGTTTCAAAGTATTTCTAACATTTTTTACTACTTTACTAACATTTAGACCTTTTTATCTCAATTTAAGAAACCTAGACCAATACAATGTGCCTTCTACCATAATTTAGTATTACTGCTTTGCGAAATTTTTATTTTATATTTTCATGGCATAAATGTTATATTTTTAATAAATTATTGTATTAGTAATTAAATTGTCGCTTAGCATAAATTTTTAATGTACCTATTTGTATAATTACACCCCAAAACAGAAATAGAACTTAATATATAAGTAAAATAAACTTTTAAAAAATTAAAATGTCATTCGATTCTATTTGTTAAATTAAATAAAGAGTGTTCCTATATTTTTGTCATTAATTATGAAATTTCGAAATTTAATGAATTCTAATTGTAAAGAGTAAAATATGAAAATTATTTCAAAATCAATAAACGAATTATAATTGGATTTTAAAATAACAGCATCAAAGCATTGCAAATCAAACAAAAAATCGAAGATATGAACTGACTAATAGGGAGACAGTTTAAACTCAGCTTGTACTCCAATTTGTATATAAAAGTATATAAAAGTATAATAAAACCTATAAGGAGCTACGTAATCAACGTGCGGATGCACAAAAAAATCTAATTTATCAATTAGACATCGCTACCAAATAAATTTCTTAGAACTACCACGAATGCATATCGCTATAATGCAAAAGAAGATATTCACATAGATCTAAAAATAAAAAAAAGATGTGACGCAATTAGTGACCATGCCATATTAAACACGAAAATGGATTGACTCAACATAGGAATCTTAAGGTGATTGAGCTATTAGACCGATCTTATGCTATAAGAAGGCTGAAAAGGCAAAACAACATATAGGAAAACAAAAATACACATTTATATAATCCCACACAAGTTCTGCTTATAAACTAATTTTAAAAGTAGTAATTAATAATTTATTTAAATAAAAAAAAATATAAGATTATACTATTTAACCTTAAAATAAAAAAATAAAAAAGTACACTGTCCTGAAAAAGTCATAAATGACGAATCTTAATATTTTCCATGACCAAAACAAAATTAGTTAACACCAGAGCATAAAAAATTAGAAACTATACCCCTCGTAAATTAAATAATTTAATTTTTTTCTCAAATTCTACTCTGCGAATCATTACTCTACAAATCAAAATTCATTCATGTGTACCCAGGAAGGTAGCTTTTTTTTATATTTTAAAGTAAAATCAAAAGACTAAGATTTTTTTTTTGTCTTCCAAATTTGGACAAAATCATCGAAATTGAAATATAGTGCTTGACCGAGGTTGTCACCTCTAGATTCTAGAATACTGTGCCATTCTAACGCACTAACGAGTTCAAACTATTACTCAATCCACAATTAAAACTGGTCAAATATGACTTACCAATAATTTTTAAGGGCCAAGTGGATTAAAAAAAACCAGACTGACAAACCAAGATTCAACATCCAGTTTTAAATCTTTTAAAAGTCAAAAATCTCATAATTTAATTGGCTGAAAAAGTTGAATTTAAAAAACAAATTTTATATTTTGAAATTAAACCAAAATTAATTAAATATACAATTCGAATTATTTATTTCATTTCTCATAGAATTCTTAATATTACAATACGAATATATAAAAACAAAATTTATATACATATATATGTATATCTTTTTATATATATATTTATATATATTTATATATATATATATATATATATATATATATATTTATATGTAACAATTCATTATATAAATATGAATATTATTTACACAAATATACACAAATGTATTAATGAATTTGTACATATATATACATATATATATTTTATATATATATATATATATATATACATATTTTTTTTTAAAACAAATACAACAATATAACAATTTATATTGTTTTAATTAAATATTTTTTTTTTATATTATAACATTGAAAATAATAAAATTAAAAATAAAAATAGAAGAAAACAACATTATTTTACAAACAACAATTTTCTTATATAAATTTTAATTTTAATTTTAATTTGAAATAATAATATTTTACTTTTTAATATAATATAATTTCCTTATTTGGAAATTTAATTTATTTAAAAATATAAAATTTACAAAAAAATTAAATATTATTACCTGGTAGTATAAAATCAAATTATAATATTTGAGTTCAAAAATTAAGCTCTGCGTACTCTAGCATTATACCAATACTGTGTCGAAATGTTTAATTAAAAGTTCAAAAGTGATTTCTGAATAAAAATGCAGAAATTAATTATACCAACTTGGAATCTTAAATGCAATCGAACAAAAACTTTAAAAATGCTTAATTCACATAAAAATAAAATTAAATAATTTGTGAGTTTTCCGGTAAACGATTTAGCATCAAAGGTTTAAAATGTGTTTTTTTTTTTCGACAACCCATATTATGTCAAACGAATGCTCATAACATTTTCGTAAAATAAATTTGTACATTATTTTTAGTACAAAGTTCCGTTAAGCTGCAAATTGATTAAAAAATGGAAAATTCAGTATAACGGTACATTTCTCAATTAGGATTATTTTCTGAAATGTGCAGTCATTTATGAAATTACCGTAACGGTTAATATTACTGATGGAATAGATAACGGAATATTTTAAAAGATCTCAAGAATCACTTTTGGCTTGAGTTTACAACCATTGGGGATAGATCATGCAATACATTGTAAATTACTATCCTACTCGGGAATGTGAATCGATCAAAAACACTTGAACAGAAGTCATTGAAATCGACTTAAAACGTAAAATATGAAAATTTAATAATTGATCGCTTATGTTACTTTTCGGAATGATAAGGTTAGATGATGAATGCGAAATACGTTAATTGAATAATTTACAAATATTGATTCTATCTACAGTTTCTGTGCGACAAATTTGATTAAAATAGGATGTATTTGAATTTTCACTATAAACGTTAATTTAACAATTTTCCATTAATATTAATTAATTTCTGAATTCTTTAAATGTTATAATTACATTAAAATTATTAATTGTATAATAAAAAAAGTTATTACAGAAAAATGAAAAACACAATTTTTTTAACATTTTCATTACTTTACAGTAATGACAAAAAAAAAATCATAAAGAAAAGTATTGTCGCAATTCGTTTAAATTTTGAACTCACATTTTCTGAACAATTTATTAGTTTTTTTTATTATTATTATTATTATTATTTAAATATCTTCGTGAAGCAGACTACAGCAGAATTTTGAATTATTATTTTTTTTTATCGAATATGATGTAGGCTCTAGGTTAAGCGTTTAATCGAAATAAAATAAAGTTAGTGAAACTTTAGGCAGTTTTTAATTTTTATTATTATTTTTTATCACAATACAGGCATTGTGATACATATACTAATAAAATACATATTAGGCGTTGGTTTGTATTGGAATTTTTTTATATTCATAATATTTGATACTTGCTTAGCAAAGATTTTTCCTGATAATTTATTATAGGCAGATCTAACATCGCAGCCTATAGTGAAATAATATGTATATATTCACTTTAATCAATATCAAATAATTTTAATTACTTTAATGTGGTGAACTTGATATCAGAAATAGTTTTACTTTCAATTAATATATTTTTTTATAAATTTTATTTTATGGAACAACATCTCTAAAAGAACAAAAATAATTCAAACTTATCAATTTGTTAACTAGCAGAATAATAAATTTGATTTAACGACAATTATACTGAATTGAGATGGGTACTAAAATGTATTATTTTCTTTAGGCGTTACATTTGCATCCAAATTTTTTGTAATAAATATTTTGTAATAAATTAAAATAATGCATTAAAATTAATTTTTGAATTGTTAATTAAAAAGGTAATGCATTAAATAAAAACATTTAAAGTAATGTATTACATATAATGCATTATTTTTAACATAATGTTTCATTAATACATTACTTTGAATAATTCAAATTAATTTTGAATTATTTTTTGTTTCTATTTTTGATAACTAAATTTGATTTTAGTAATGCATTTGAACAATTGAGCAATTAAAAAGTTTACCTATCATTGAAATTATTGTTTTTATTTTGTGATTTAGTTAAAATGAAAATAAAAACAACATTTTTGTAATAATAAAGTTGTTGATTCTAAAAACGATACCTTTTATTTATACATTTCTTTATTTTTTATTATTAATACCTTATTTATCTATTTATTTCTATAATTTCTCTTATTTTTATCAAATGTCAATTTTTAATTAGATTTTACAATAGAAAACGTTACAAATAATAAATATAATACTATACATTTAAAAATATATTGTTCATTTGAATTAGTAATTCATTGAATTGTGTAAATTAATTTTGAATTAAAAAAATAATTCACTGAATTATTTAAATTAATTTTTTTTTAAAACTTAAAAATAATTCAAATTGTAGTAGCAGTAGTTAAGTTGGATTAAATTCAAATAATTTTAATTTAACTAAGCAGAAAAGTATTATATTATTTATGTTAATAATTCAAAAGTAATTCAAAAAATTTGAACTATTCAAAATATTATATGATAAAAATATTATTTCAATGCATTACTTTCAATTAATAATTCAAATAAATATTATATGTTAAATTATTTGTAATGCATATGGATTAATGTATTATATTATGACAAATTATTTTTTTACATAATGCATTATTTCAATTCATTACATTTTTAATCAATAATTCAAAAATTAATTTTAATACATTATTAAAAAACAAAATTAATGGATTACATAAAATTAACAATTACAAAAATAATGTATTAAACAAATTATAAATTAGTTCTCATCTTCGTTTAGTATTTAGTCAAGTAAGTGTGTAAGTGTAAGTGTAAGTGAAGTGTAAACACTCAAACACTCTGTATATAAAATATTTAATAAACTTCTTACTTTATAACGATTTTTAGCGAATTTTGTATTTATATTTTTTCTAGAAATTGTGAAGTGGGACCGATCGCGATCACATAAAATTTCACAAAACTATAGGAAATTTACGATTTCTCATAATCCAGGTAATACTTAGAATTTTTAATATGAAATTAATGATGATTTTATAATAACCAGTTTTAATTCAGAACCACAAAATTTGTTAACAAAATGCATAATAAAAATAGATTTGACATTATGTAATGTAATATACTTGTAGTCTGCTTTAAAAACAAAAACAAAAAAAAAACGAAAACAATGAAAGAACACATTTTCGATGGTAGAGATAAGAAAAGAAAAAAATGTATTTTTATTTTCAAAGGACATATTTGTACATTTTATTAATTAATTAAAAAGTTTTATTAATAATAAGAATAATTACAATTTCATAAAACTTTTATTATTTATTTATTTTTGTTTTTTTTTTTTTTTTTTTTGTTATTTAATATATGTATAACTATTTGTTTTTAAATATATTTTATAAAAATTAATTGTATTTGTACTGAAAACAAAAACATAAAAATAAAACACAAAATATAAATATATCAACCTATTAGAGTGCTGCTTATTAATTTAATTACATATTTTGTAAAATAAAATAAAATGCTTTAAAGTTAATATTTTGAGAAAATTCACTGATTTTTCCTTATTGAGCTTTTTTTTTATTTCAAGCCGAAAATTACTTGTCTTAATGTTTTACAATAACAAATTATGAAAAACAAAAATTAAATAGGAAAAATCAATTACAAATATTGTAGATTGAATCAAGATTAAATATACACATACATACATACATACATGCATACTCATATTAGGTATGTATACACAAATAAATATATGAAAGTTTGGTGGGAAATTTATCAAACTTTTAGCTTGAAGAAAATTTGAGAAAGCAGCTACTTATGAGTTTCCATACTAATGACCCACAATTAAAACTAAAATTTTCTTTTTATACTCTTTTAAATGAACAAAAAAAAATGTATTTTGTTTTAAATAAAAAAAAAATATACCCTTCCTGTTAAGTGGTTGAAAAAAAAAAGTAATGAAGTGGTAACATACTTCTAAACAAATACTTTGGTCATTATTAAAGGAGTATTTTGATTAACTAACACTTTTTTAAAGCACAATATATGGTTTTGAACTCTAATTGATTCTATAACTTATATATGGATGGTGTTAACAACATCTGTGAATTATAAAAATTATAAAAATTGATTTAATGTAAAATATATTACCTAAATACAATAAAGAAATTGTTCAAATTTTTTCTGGTCTGAATATTTTAATAAATGAAATGGACTAATCCAATTTATTTATTGAAATAATACATATAAAGAGACTAGTAATCCAATTTATTTATTGAACTGATATATACTTATCAGTGACGGGGCGTGGAATTTTCAACAGGGGAAGCACTATAAAAGGAAGCATCAGTTTGCTTTGGCTTTTCTTTTTCTATTGAAATTTTTGCTAATTTCGACAGTCAAAGTTTTTACTCACATCTACTTCTCAAAGTAGTTTTAATTATGTTTAGGCAGAAAAACGATCGCTCAACTGAAGCAGTTATTATGTTATTTTAAATTTACATAGTTGGGAATATTTATTAAAAGAACTGTTTAATCCAGTTTGAATTAAAAATGTTAATATTTGCATATACTGTTTTTGTTATTTAAATTTTCATCTGAAAATATAACTTTAATTTAAGCTCTGACTTTAAGAAAGGAATGTAAAAAAGTGTGAATACGAATTTTCTATATTTATGTTGGAAAATACCACGTATACGAATTAAAAGATTTTACTGAAAAATGCTGATTACATCGTTTTATTGTTGTTGTTGTTATTAGTAGAGCAAGCACTGGTTTACCATCTTTAACAATTAATAATTTTTCCTCAAAACTTCTAACCGAAAATGATTTTTTCTTAAAATTTCAATAACACAATTACAATTATCTATTTTAATTATTTATAAATAATAAAAAAAAACATTTTAAATTTTTACATTTATTAAAAAATTGTTTCAAAACTGCATAAAACAAAATTATGGCTGAAAATAAACAATGTAGCATTCAATAACAAAAAACTATAGAATTACTTAACACAAATCAATACTACTCTCTAAAAAAAACCCAAAACTACATACATTATTTATATAAATATTAATTCTCATTTAAGTCAACAACCACAATAATGCATAAAATTAATTCATTCCCTGATACTTTTTTTATTTGTAAATTCATTTTGTGTCATGCGATATTTTGTTGTTGTTTCCCTAGATAATCTATTTTCTATCAGATATTTTCTAATTATATCAGGTAAATTTGGAATGAATATCAGTCACTCATTCAAATTCAATTTTTTTTCCTTCTAAGATTTTATTTTATTGTCGCTTCGTTTATTATTTTGTTGTTGTTGCTACGAAACTAAATAGAGACAGTGTGTATGAGTGTATGTATATTTTAAATGCGAAGAGAACTGAGGAGAATGATATTTAAGTTGTCATTATATTTTTTTACAATGTATAATTATTATAGCATATTGGTAAGAGAATAATGATTTTTAATAGGCATTATTTTCAAATATTATAAATTTGTGGTTGTTGAATATCTCTTGTTGGCTTGTATGATTGAAAGAATAATAGAAAATAATGATGTTTATATAGGCATTATTTTCTAAACATACATAATGTAGTTAATATCAATGCATATAATTTTTGCTTGAAATTTTTTTTTCATTCGTTTTGAATTTTTGTATTTAAGTAATTTTTATATTAAATTAAATATAAATTTTATATTAAGCTGTAAGAAATAATAAATAATATTTCATTTGGGGAAGCACTCATTCAACTCAATATATGGACGCTTCGTGCCTGATACTTATATATAGATATAATATTATTTCAACCCTGTATCTAATAATTATTAGGTATTCGCTTAAATAATAATTATTAAAATAGTCAATTTCATTAAAGGACTTTAAAGGAACGTTAAGTGTAATGTGTCATATAGGGGAAAAACTGGGGACTCTTTCATCGTTCATACCCGTGGTAAAACAAGGTTTTGTATTGTATCTTCTCTACTCTTAATTTTAATTCTGAATTGGGTGTTGAAGAAAGGAAATCGTGAAGCAAAATGTCGATTTTACAGATAATATCTACTTGCTCACTCACACCTTAACCGATATGGAAAACAACCTGAAGTCACGCATTTGATTAATTGAGAAGGAATTCATATTTGGAATTAACCACGCATATTTGGTAGGTATTAGAATTTTAAAACATTTATACTTCATTTTTCTATTACTGCTTGAGTTAGATGATATAAGTTCTCAGCTACAGACATTGATTGAAATTTGTTGTACAAAAAAGTGGACAATCCAAGTTGAACAAGAGTATTGTGGAGCACCTTTTAAAAAGAGCTGTTGTTGAAACATCGTCCTGTATGAATTTTACCTTTTTCGATGACGGTCTTTTCCTATTACGAGTTCTAATTTCGTCACCAAAATAAAACTCATGCAACTCAACACAGCAGTCTCGTGCAACTTACAGCTTGGTGATGAAAACGTTGGAGGAGGTAATTTTGCTATCTTGGCAGTTTTATTACTGGTGGATGATGAAAGTCGTATCCGTAGGGCACGGTCAGCATGTGGCACTTTTGAAATTTTTTTTGCAGATCTCCGGACATCTCAAATAACCTGAAACTTTTCAGATCTAATGTACTTTATGTTCTTTTATATGAATGCGAAAAATTGAAAACAATAGAGAGAATCGTCTCAAGCATCCAGATATTTGTTAACAAATGTGTATATCCAGATATTCTGGTCAGAAAAAAATTCCAAACAAGTAGTTGTGGGAACGAACAAGAATTTAACTATTTGATTTCTGAGCTGGAATATAAAATAAATATTGCACTAAAATTTTTACTGGTCGTACTGGTTCGTACCGTTACTGGTTATACTTTAAAATTACACTAGTATTAGCTAGTTATATTATGTGGTGAGCACCATGTATTTTTGTTTACTGATTAATGGTAATTTTGAGTAGAAATAAAATATACTGATACTGGTATTTGAAAATGTATGTACATCTCTGTACTGTACTTAAGCAAATGAACAACTCTGTACTCGGCATAATATTAAAATTGGCAATAATTCGGAAAAAGCTAAATTTTACAATTTTACACAAAGAATAGATTTAGAAATATTTTCTGGAGGTTCCTAGTATCTTCATAGAAGTTAATTATGTTATTACATTTCTTTATTATTATTATTTTAAGAAAATCGGATCGGTTTCAGCTTTTATGAAACATTACCATAAAATAATTAAATTTATTTAACATTCATCTTAATAAAATAGTTTAGCAGATGATTATTTTTTTAAGTGAATTTTCTCAATACACACACAGTTCATTTTTAACATTAATTTAATGAATATAAATAATTAATTTTTATTTTTTTTTATATATTATTTGAGCATCTTTTTAAAAAACATTATTTAAAAATAAAAAAAATTTGGAAATTCTGAATATTCTACTTTTATTAATAAATTTTTCATTTTTTTAATTTCTAATTATTTTTTTTTATTCCTTAATTTTCTAGTATTAAGTTAGCTTTTTTGTTTTATATATGATTTTTCTATTTGATATTTAATAATAGTTTTTAATATTAAAAAAACAACATAAAATAAAATTTTTTATTTCTGAAAATTATTAATTATAGTATATTATTTTATTATAATAGTAAATTTCTCAGAACTAAAATGAAAAATTTCTAAAATCTATTTGAGCGAAAATATTGAAAATTTTGAGATTTTTTTTTAATTTTTTTTTTGTTTGTTTTTCTTTTTTTTTTTTAATTAAACAAAAAACTATTAAATTAACAATTTCATCGAAGATGAGCTCTTTAAGAATATAAGACACATTTTCTTCTTAAATTTTTTTAAATTTTATTTTATTTTTATCTTTTTTTTTATTTCATGTAATTTTGAACTTTTTTTTTTGATCGAAATACGTATTTATGTAATGAACATGTGTTTGCGCTTTTGTAATAGTTGTTGTGAGATTTTAGGAGTTGTTTTAATTTTTTTTTTTCTTTTTTGTGTATTGGTCTTAATAAGCAGATCGTCTTTTATCATTACGAATGTTGACAACTAAACAACATGCACTTAAAATTCCAGCCAACTGTAAGGTTTCAAAATAAATTAATTTTTTTTTATAAAAATAAAAACAAAAAAAAATGTTTTTATCAACTTTGAAATTAGAAAATTTTTATTTTTTTTTTCACTGGCAACATTTGAAAAATTTGTTTTTTTTTGTTAATTCCTAAGTCTTAGTTCCTAAATTTAATATCTAAAAATAATGTTCGAAGATAATATTATAGATTCCATTCCGATTAGAAGCGACAACTA
Source organism: Argyra leucocephala (assembly GCA_963942445.1). Taxonomy (NCBI): domain Eukaryota; kingdom Metazoa; phylum Arthropoda; class Insecta; order Diptera; family Dolichopodidae; genus Argyra; species Argyra leucocephala. The sequence goes on from OZ012678.1 coordinate 112,973,399, forward strand.
TTTCTACGTTTTGCCGAGATACAAAAGCTCCGTATTTAAATGTTTCTAGTCTGTTTGAATATTATTTTCTAAACTATATTAAGCTTCTTGGAATATTTTACACAAAAGTTCTAATACCATGGTATTAAAACTGCTGAATTGACTAGTTTTTCTCTTAAAAATTAAAAAAAAATTAAGAATGGCATTTTAAATTTGTACAAAATGGCATTGCAAATTCATACAAATATTCTGGTAGAAGAATGGTTACTACAACAGAAAACTGGACATCAGTGGAGAGCAAAAGTAAAACAGTACGTAAAACTGATCCGGCTTTGCATGGAAGAAAATTATTTCATCTTTAAAGGGGATTTATACAAGCAATTGTGGGAGGCTCAAATGGTAAACGCCCTCTCTCCATTCATCAGTGAAATTTTTATGGCTACAGAAGCAGAATGGCAGCAGAAGAATGGTTACCAAGATTGGAAGAGATACGTAGATGATATTTTTGCTCTAATAAGGGCAAGAATATACAGTTTACTGTGGAGGTAGAAATGGAAGGTCAACTACCGTTCTTAGATTTACTGTTAACCAAAACAAGAACTTCCCTAGAACTAGAGGTTTACAGGAAGCCTACGGATGCTGACAGGGTCATCCCGAATATCTCCAAACACTCCTATCAACATAAGATGGCACCTTTCAACCACATGATCCATCAAATGTTAACACTTCCCATCTCCCAAAAAGGTTTAGTAAAAGAAACTACACATATTTGAAATCGCGAGAATTAGCGGATATCACGAAAAACCCAGCACGGACTTACTCAGTAAACGGAAAAAAATTTTACAGTGGAATTCCCTCACTAGGCTACACTCACTGATCAACAACCCAAAAGAAGAGTAGCATTGGATTTTAACAAGATTTCTCTCCCACTCAGAGCGAAATTAAAAAGGGTTAGATATCGTATATAGCAGCAGAACCAACCAGCTCAAACCTATTTTAGGCTCAACTAAAGACCCAATCGAACAAATGGAAAAATCAGGTATATATAAGATAAAATTGCAACAAAATTTATATTGGGCAAACTAGGAGAAACATGCAAACACGACTCAATGAGCACCTGAAAGAAGCAGATCTGGCTAAGAAGAAGAATTCAGATCCAAAGTAGCAGAACGCATCATCCAAGAGAATCACAGTATTTCGAAAGAAAACATAGTAATGGTAAATTACATTAGAGATTCTAGGAAACTAGATTCAGCTGAAAGCATCGAAATCTACAAAACTAAAAATGACTCACTCCTAAATAAAGACCAAGGAAACAGATATTCTTCTTTATTTAAATTTTTAGTTAAATATAATAAAACGAATAACACCACCCCTACCTGTCACTCTAACGTCGGAAATATTATTTCAAACAATGAAATAAGTAATAATATTATTTCTCAACCCTCTACCTGTGATATTTCATTGGATAATACACAACCATCCAGTTGCGAAAAATGTCCAATTGCTACCTGTTCAAATAGAATAAATAAGACTATTTTAGATTTCTTTCCTCAGTCGAGTACAAAACACTGAAGAAGTCTGCAAGTGGTAGACGAAATACGCGTATCTGCATGATAAGCATAACAGTAAAATTTTCGACAATTATTTTAAATTTGTTTTATTTTTTAGTAAAATATAAGCTTTTTATGGCATCAATACTACAAATCAATTTCTGATGCTTCTCAGGTTATTACCAAAAATTAGAGATCTTATTGACATCCTCGACATTGTAGGTTGTCTTTGAAACCGAGTTTAATAAAAGGTTTACTTAAATCTAATTTAGTTAGATAGATACAATGTAGATAGTAGTGGCTATCTATATTCACCGATACACTTAGACTAATGAAGTCTATTGTTGTACCACTGGTATTTTGTTCGTACAACCCTACCCGCTGAATCATTTTAATCTTTTCATGAAACGGTTGAGGTCCTGAATTTCACCATCCAAAAAATCACTAAGTGAGTTGAAAGAAGGCTCCCAGCTGAGTTTTTTATTATCCCTAATTTATTTAACTCAATAAATTTGAGTAATGACATCAAAAAGATTTAATCTAACAAAAAAATTATCCTTTTAGAGCCCTCCTGTTACGTTTTACGTTATTAAAAATCAGTGACTTTTTAAATGATTTTTTTTCTTTCAGGAACTATTTCCATTTTTTAACGTATCAACTCACATCGCTTATATGATCTAAAAACTAGTAAGACATTTTGATACTAGTATGAAATTTTTACCCGAGTAAATTGAAATTTTTTAAGAACTAATTCAATTTAAAAAAAATAAAAGCAAGCAATAAAGTAAATTTTCTATAAACGTCTAATTACAGTCTGAAGTGCATGCAATTGAGATTTGTGTGCGAGAAAATTTAATTAGAAATTACAAAAACCTCTACATCTTTTTATATAACGAAGCAGCCATACTAGTCTTCATTCATACACCATTACAATCACAAGGTGGGTACCACAGTATTTTGGCATATCATGAAATGAAGCTACATGTGCAGCTACAGAAATGACCTGGAAAGAAAGGTATCACCTGCGCTTTTTACAAAATCCGAACAGAACTACCACATAAAAAAAATGCAAATCAAAATTTGGCTGAGCCAAAAAGCTGAACATGTTTCAACATGTGCTTTGTAAGTGCAAAACACCACTGATAAAAAAAAACTTTGCAATTTGAGAACACCGTTCCCCGAATGATGAAAGTTGCCTAGCATGCCATTGAAAATGAATAATGTTCTGAATCCAATTATCAAATCAGGTAGACCTAATAAACATTAATAATTAAAGCTCAAATAAAAAGCTCATTTGCGACTGAGGTGATATGGGAGTTAGAACCCAACCGGAAATATAATAATCTAATCTTGTCTAATAGGTCTAAATACAAAACATAAAACTTTAGATTTTTAAAAGAGTTGTGTTGATACGCAATATTACTTTTGGCAGCTTTGATTTTTATTAAACAGCAAGTAAATTAAAAAAATGCACATACCGTACTCAAAATATATAGTATAAAAAAAACAACAAGAACATGGCATTTTCATGGCATTAATCATTTAATGATAATTTTTTTAACATCGTTATGTTTAATCTGTTAATTGAAAAAAGTACGGTACAAATGTCTGAACCATTCCAAAACCGATTTTCATTATTACTCCTTTAAATGAGAGATATTTAAAAGGAGACGTAGCGAAACTAAATATTTTTTAAAAAATTTGTAATTTTCAATAACATACAAACATTTTTTTTATCAAATTGCCACAACTCACCCATATACAGAGGCTCTTTTTTTCCGAAATTAAATTTAAATTTATTTTTTGTTTTTTTAAATAAATTATTAAACACGGTTGTTGTCTAAGATTAACCAATAAAAAAACATTATATATAGTACCATGAAATTGAGTACATACAATTTTTTATCGAGTACGAGTTTTCGGCTAAATTAAAAATAATTAAAATAATTTTAAAGATCAACACATTTTTAATTAGTTTAAGTTTTATTATACATAAATTCTTAAATTTAAACAAAAATTTTATATCGAAATTCTTTAAAATGAAATTCATAAAAAATATTGTAGTTTTTTTTAATTATATTGCACCTCTTACATTTAAAAAAAATATTTCATATTTTATGTACACACACTTCCACTCCACAATGAAGAACTGTGATACCAGAAGATATTAAATATTTTTATTTTAAAGCAATAGTATATAGTTTAAGAAATAAGACAATAATCCCAATAGATTTAAGAAACAAAATAGTAGAATTTTACTTATAAAATTGTATATATACAAAATATACGAGTATATTATGAACCATATATTTAAGATATATAATTTTATTAAAAATTATTTTGATATATAATATTTAGATACTCTGAATGAATTAAATTTAAATACATAAATTACACCCATATGAATTTTATTAAATAAATTTTAGTTTTTTGACAGACGCTGTAAAGATCCCGAAAAAAATTATATAACAAAATAATTTCTTGAGTAATTAGTAATATCACATACAAACACTAAAGCTGCGAGCTAAATGAAATAATCTTTTGTATTTTTAACTTCCAAATAGTAACAGAGTCCTTGCATTAAATACAAATTTTGTTACGAAAAGCTCAACAACACACAAAATCTCAAGGGAGGTACGAGAATTTAAATTACCAAAAGTCGGTTCGAGAAAAAAAATATTATAAATAAAAGCATGTCATATTTAAAAGCGTTAAACAAATCCTAAAATTTTTAAAGCAGTTTATGCCGTACAATGAACTTCTGTGCATTGGTATTTTCATTGCCTGTTACCTTTTGCTGTTCTTTCTATCACACACTTTTCGATTCGAACATAAATATTTTGGTTGTACGTTATGGCTTATGATGTTTATGTATTGAAAACAAATTTAAAATGAAATTATTACGGAGAATACCCTATATTCGGTAATTCTGATCAATCAATTAAATTTTGATCCAACCAACCAACTGTTAAATAGACATATCCATACTTTTGGCTTCGTGGCTTCAATATTACCGAACATAAATTTTGTCATAGAGAAAGTTACCGGCATCAATTTTGCTACAGTTTGGTATAAAACTTATTTTTTGGTCAAAAAATAATGCTAACCTATAATAAATTATAAATTTATTTTTTTTTATAAGCTTCATTTTTTGACCAAAAGATAAGTTTTATGCCAAATTGTAGCAAAATATGTTAATAAAATTAATTTTTCCGCCGAAAATATAATATGCTGACCAATGGAGGTCTGGCAATATTAATTTTGATATAAGGAAATATAAAATACATATTTTAGATTCAAGTTAAGCAATAGTTATTATATTTTACATTGAAGTAATTATAAAAGCTTTAAATGGTAGTTGAACAGTATTTACACTGTATTAAAACTTTTTTTCCTGCATTTTGGAAGTCACCAATTCTCATATTTTTTGCCGTTTCTCACAACACACTACACCAGAACAATAACGATCGACTAATTATAAAATTCTTTGCTGCTTTGTATGCTCAAATTTGATTGCCGTTTTAAATAACCGAAAGCATGGCGATCGTCAATTGATCGCCTAACCGAAATCAGCGCAGTTACAGCGCAGACTACATAACCAAAAACAGGGAGAGAAATACATAAAACAACTAATCAACATTTTTATATGTGTTAGACTTTTCTATCATATTCCAGTTCCTTGGTTAAGACTCTATATCAGCTAAACTATACCCAAAAGCTAAACTATTTTCAAATTACATCATAATTTTATTGATAATCAATATGTATGGATAGAAAAACTCGAATAAAACTAATACTATAATAACAATAATTGGATTTTCTTAACTTTATTATTTTTATTCGTTCTATTTAAATATCATTAAAATAATTATGTACATTGTATATAATAAAATAAATAAACAAAAATAAATACTAAATATTAAAATAGTAAAAAAAAAATTAAAAAGGGTTGCCAGTTCAATTTTTTGTACTAAATACATACGTAGATTCATTACATATATATATACACATTTATACAAAATGTATTTACATATAAAAAAAAAAGTCAAAAAATAAAAATCTTCTTTAATAATTTCTTTAAATAAATTTTATTTAATTATTTCTCTTTTTATTTGTAATTTTTGTTATTTTTTTTTTTTTTTGTTTTTTATTAGAAATAAAAATATTTACCTCAATAATAGCAACAGCAACGGATGCCCATAACATTGTATTTAATATATTCATACAATGTTTTTGAAAATCATCATAACAACCTTTTGAATATACATATAATGATGAACATTTAAAATTTGGATCTTTTTGTTTTAATTCTGGATTACAACATGAATCTGGATAAAATCCTGTATTAGCAAATGCATGATAATCAGTTGGTCCTTCAACACCACAACATTGCATCTGTAATTATTAGATGAAAAAATTTGTTGTTTTTTTTTGTTTGTTTTTATTGTATGTAATTTATTAGTTTTTTAATTATTATATATACATAATAATTGTTATATTATTTTTAATTAAATTTTAAAAGAATTACATACATTTTATTATTATTATTATTATGTATTTTAAAATAATCTTACACTTGTTTGAATTCCATTTATTAATTCTGGATGCTCATTACGATTCTTAAATCCTTCAACAACAATTACTTTCATTGATTCAACAAAATTATCCTTTCCTAAAGCTATTACTAAGATGAATATTATTTGTAGTATGAACAAAATTCCTAATAATATCATATACTGAAATTGTAATACAAATAAAAAAAAATAAAATAATAAAAAATATAAAAACAAAAAAATAAAGATTATTTAATTATTAAATAAAAAATAATATTAAAGTTTTTACGATACACATATATCTACTATTTATTAGAGTAGAAGTGTTATAATTGTATTAATAATGTATTTAAAATTTGAAAATTTTAACCCATATTTATATTCAAAAATTATTTAATTGTAGAGATGTACAAATTAGTATAGTAGATTCCTTACTGAATTTGAAATCAAGAGTGTTCTGTTTTTGTTTTTTTTCTGAATTTATTTAAAATTGAATAATAAATACTCGTAGGTAATGAACATTGGATCATCAGTTTATGTCAAGTAGTGTAATCAATATGTAATACAATTATTTCGAAAAATTTAATAATAGGGGTTGAACATTGGATAATCAGTTTATTTGAAGAATCAATATGTAATAATAAAGAGCGAATTCGAATAATTATATTAGCACTAATATAGGGGTCGAAGTAAATTGTTCGATAGGATTTATTTTAATATAATAAATAGTACTTACAGCAGAGATAGGTTTAAGTTCAGGTGGAAGAAAAAAGTTAAAGGGAGTATAACACTTTTGTGGTACAAGTATAATAAAAAGTAGACCTACCTTAGATTAGTTCGCCAAGGTGTTTGGACGTTTGGACAATTTTATATGACCAAACGATGACAGTACAATAAATCTGAACATTCGTGTAGAACACTCCACAGATAATAGAAAAAAAAATTTATCAGTTGGTCAGAAAATCATAAATTATAACAGTATAACAGTTTAAATAAGATAAATAAATACGTATAACAGTTTTAAAAAAAAATCTGATCAAAATGTTATTTTCTATTTCTGTTTTCAAGAATTGAATTTGAAAGAAATGAATGTCGATAATATTCTAATCATTTTAAACTTTGATCACAGTACAATACCGTAATCATAACACTTTTTACAGTAAATATAAATCTAATCATTAGATTTAAACCTTACATTTTGTGATTAGCAGTGAGATTGCCCAAATAGTGTTAATATCATATCGATATACCTTAATTTTTTATTTTTTTTTCGTTGTTTAATAATTTTAATTTATTTAAGTGACCTTTACTTTACATAGGTGTATTCAAGACAGATTTTTACATTTTTTTTATTTTATCTGCCTTAATCAGCTACTTTAAGTATAAAGTGAAAAAAAATGTTTATATACTTTATTTAATAAGCAGTTTTTACTACTAGAAAATTATGTTTTTTTCGTCAGGATCAACTCACCAAATAAAATGAAAATTAAAGGAGTGTTTCGTTCACCAACACTATACTGGAACACATCGGTAAGTATAGTAATCCCACGTAACAATTTTATTACTATAAGACTCTTGCGCACTCTTATAACACTTATATAAACACTCTTATAGCAGTATTAGTGTTAATTTGAGTGCTCCACAATTGTTGCGAAACGTTATAAATACATAAGTTTATAGCACTAAAATGGAGTATCCTATTAGGCACTGTAGCAATATTTCATCTTTAAAATGTTAATTATTCTTTTAAGTAAAAAAATTAAACTTTTGCGAAAATAATGCAAAATAAAGATTTAAAGTTTTTGTTTATTTAAAAAAAACAAAAACATGTTTTACCATGTTTATAAAAAATAATGGCCGTCGCAAAATATTTATTCTAAATATTTATTCAAAAGCTAAAGTAAGCTTATTAGTACCATTATAGAAATACAGTAAAATAATAACACTATTACTACTATTCTAACAATTTTATTCTTATAACACTTTAATTCTCGTTATAGTATTACGCATTTTTAGACTTTTTAGACAACAACATTGATGTAGCACTTGCTGAAAACCCCATTATAACAACTTCCACAATTGCTATAAAAACATTCTTATAACACCTTTAGTGCTTATCGGGAGTTATATAGGAGTACCATAGCACTAATTTTGTTTTTATAACAATAAAATGTTACGTGGGACGTTAGACTATCAAAACAGTGGCTATCAAATTCGAACTTAGTAAAAATAAAATGATCTTAAGCTAATACAATATTTATTATTGATTGAGATAGTTTAAATTGTGTATTTTCATTAAAATAAAGAAATTCGACTTTAATAAAATTAAAAAAATATAAAACCTATAACAGTTATATAACAAAATATGCCTCTCACGTCATCTGTTAGATCGTAGATATGTAAAACGTTAATTTTTTTTTTTTGGAAAATTATATTCTGATTTTAATGACAAATTAAACAATTTAATCTGTAAATTAAATAATTAAAATATAACAGTTAACATGATTTGATGATACCATTTGAATAAATGAAAATTGAACATTAAAAAATATATTCAAATCCATGCAGAAGAACTAGCTGCGCTTCACTTAAAACTAAATTTAAAAAAAATTTAATAAAATATGCTCTTCTTAGAGGCCTAACAATAGTTTGTATTTAAAATGATCTTACCACCTTTGTTCTAAATTTTAAATTATAATTTTACATCCATCCATTGGAAGAGAAACGTTCTTTAGAGTTTTAACAACTCATACGAACATATTAAAAATTGAATGTTAAATTATATGAGAGGTCGTTGAACTCAATTCAGATATAATTTATTAAATGTAAAGCCAAATATCTCTTAAATAATACATTTTATTAGTATAATGGAATAAGATCTATATTCCACTACAAATATGGCAATAATTTATAAATATTTTCTTTACTAACTCACGAATCAGTTTTTGTAACAAATAAAATGAATGAAATGAAAATTCTTCGTGTAGATATTTCAATTTATTTACAATACCCACATACCCATTTAATTTATTTTCATATTCATAAACTTTCAAAATAATTAAATTCTAATTGACACACTCTGTATTTCATATTGATTTTCAAATTTTTTTTCTTATTTGAAATTACAAAGATTATTACAATTTTAAACATTTCAAAAATTCATACCAACATCATGTATATATACAACGTTATATATACATATGTATAATATAATATAATAAAAGTATGTGAACAAAATTTGAATAAAATTTATATTACTATTATTATTTTTGAACTATATATTATACTTACAGTTATAGACATGCATATTGATTCTCTAATTGCTCCACAGCATCCAAAGAATGCAACAATAGTTATTGCTGCACCTAATATAAGTAAACAAATTCCCAATACCATAGAACTTTCAGCATCCTTAATATTATATGTTTCACTTGTTTCAGCAATTATTGCTCCACTAAAAATAACAATGAGAATGCCAGCAATCTGAAATTGGTTTTATAAAAAAAAAAAAAATAACAATAATATAAACAACACAGTAATATATGTAGGTATAATAATAATAAAATCGAATATCAGTAACAATAATCTGCGAAACTTTATTGAAAATAATTAAGGATAAAAATAAAAAATTATATTAAATTTGGTTTTTTTTTTGTTTTTTCTTTTTTTGCTTTGTATAAAATTATACACTAATATACTTGTTAATGACAAAAAAAATATATATATATTTAGACCTAATGCCAAAACTTAAAAATTTGCTTAAAATAAAAATTTTTTCATATCCTGAATTTCAAATTAATAATAAATACAATTGAAAATATATATATATATATATATATTATTTTAAATAAATACATTTTATCACGACATTTATTTAACATAACATATAACATAACATTAACATTTAAAAAAAAGTTATAATAATAATAAAAAAAAACAAAATTAAACTAATTTGAATTTCTGTGATAGTATCCACATCGTTATAAAAAAATTAGACTGTTTATTAAATCGTTTTTGGTTTAAACTATAGAGTTGACACTAATTAGAAAAAAGTGTCATTTATACGAATTCAAGAAAGAGTCATTCTTTAAAATACTTTCATTAGCTATGAAGACATAATTTTTTTCTCCGAATTGATTTTTCTTTTTATGTTTAAATATTTAATATTTCACAAAAAGAGTTACGATAGATTAGTCCAGTATTTTTTTAGAATTTAAATTTTATTTAAGTTTTTATTTCAACCTTCTAAAAGTACCAAAAATATAAATTTCAAGAAAAATGGATTTTAAGAATTTATTGATATTCTGTTTAATATCCCTTGACATCGTAAATATCTCAACACAAAGTTGAATACAACGTCCACATGATCTTAAATGTTTACAAAAGCTCACAAAAGCTTGAGACATTGACTCCATAATCACAATTGCTGTTGACGATGTCTCCGCGATCGGTTTGACATTTATTTGGGCTTGATCATAAATAAATTAAAACACAATGTCTCAGAAAACTCTCACTACATAATGTTGCCAACCTAATTTACGGATAACATTGACAACTTACATTATATCAGATTTAAGTTTTTTTTTAGCGATCGTCGCCTCATATGTCGTTTAGTAGAGAAAACGACTAAATGGTTCACTAAATCTGATATGAAAGATTGGCCAAATAACCAGGACAGAAACGAAAACTAGAATATGCAAAACTTGTGTTATGCCAACCCTTCTGTATAACAACGAAACTTGGATGTCAACAAATACGATAATTCAAAAACTTCAAGTATCCGAGAAAAAATTTCCGAAAACGATTTAGTTTTTTTCAGAATATTCTGAAACAACACCATCAGTAATAGAGACTTATGGAGGTTAACAGGTAAATAACCGGCAGTGAAACGCGAATGAACCGGCAGAAATAAGCGTAAAAATTGGAAATGGATAGGTCACACTCTGTGAAACCCACCAAAAAGCATAATCAGAATGGCCATAGAATTGACCAAGGCAGTAGAAGGAGAGGAAGACCCAACCACATCTGGCATTGAGCCATAACAGTTGAATAAGTTAATTATGGACTGGAAAGAAAATTAATATCACTGCACAAAACAGAGAACAGTGGAACAGACAAAGGTAATGCCCTAAGAGAAGTAGCAGGCAAAAAAGAAAAATCAAAATTTTGTCTATATTTTATTTCACTATATACCGGATGGCTCAGAGCATGCGTATCAGATTTTTAATATGGTAAGAACTGAGTTTGTTTTTTTTTTTTACTTAAAATCCGAGTTTCTATAAAAAAAATTACCTCGACGTCAACTCATTTCCTGTTTAAAAAAACCTATTTCTGGTCCTTTTCGTTAGTTGAAAATACCACCAATCGATAGGACAAACTCGATTTAGTTAATAATTTTTATTTTTTTTATTTTGAAATAATAATTCCCCTCTTAAAAAGTTGATACGTATACTCTGGAACACCCAGTGTTACCGATGGGCTATGATTTACGAACAAAACCAACAGCCAACTGCAGCCAACTTTAACAGAGACTCACTTAAACATGTCATGGGCAATGAATGCTTTTGAAGAGGCAAATGAAAACAAAATGAAAATTTGGACACTTGCATTACAATTAACAATACTTATTACCAACTTCAGGAGTGACAAAAAACACCACGATATACGTTTAAGAATATAGCAACATTTTTTTAATAGACTAATATTAAATTAGACAATTGGAAATATGTACAAAAAGAGCTTTAGCTAGAGAAAGTTTTATACTAGAACTAATAACAAATGCGAATAAAAAAAATTTTAAACAAAAAAAAAAAAAATTTAATTGATCCGGTCTGGATCAATTAAAAAACGATTATATAGGGGAATGTTTTCTATTAGTGATAGATTCAGCAGATGTTTAACTTGCGGTTCTTTTAATAATTTTGTACAGCTTATATACTTAAATATTGCATACTATTTTCGACTGGACACAGAAATGATAAAGGAAGTTAAATCTTTATTTTTGTAATATTTTCACAGTTTTATTTTTATTTATTAAAAATATCTTTTAGATTTTTATTACAGATTTTTTGATTTTTTAAACTTTATATATTAAAAACCACAATACAGTTATGTGACAATACCCACAACAATTTAGTGCACCCATAAACTCAATTTTTTTTTTTGTTTTGCAGAAGCATCTTTTTATTAAATCCATTTGCTTTTCTTAATGTCAAAATTTAGTGTTCAGCCAATACAGTTTCATTTAGGAGAGATTTAGTAAAATCTTTGAGTACGAATAAAATAAAAAGTATAAAAATCTAATTTTATTACAACCGTAAAGGCTGTTATTGCCCATCATTGCTGTAAAGGCTATGATAGGCAATAAAAATGTTTTTTTAGGTCTTTTAAACAACAAAAAATGTATCAAAATATAACAAATGGATCGATGGAAGTTATTATAAATTTCGACAATATTGTCTATATTTAATTGGATCACTATCCTATTGGATTCACTAAAATGGAGATGTTTTTTATATTTAACAATATTATTAATTAATGTATTATTTTTCTGTTTTTGTTTTTGTTTTATTTGTCTATAGAGTATTGTAAGACAATACGATTGGGGCTCTTTATTTTTAAATTTTGTTTTTAATAATGCAACTCCGAAAATTGTTTTGGTTAGTCATACTGGATATACCGGGTTTTCCAGAGCATGCATATCAGCTATTTAAGAGGAGAAGGAGCCGTTATTTTAAAATTACAATTGATATTTTCAACTTCCGGGAAGAACTGCAAATCGGTTTTTTAAGACCAAAAAATGCCGAATTTGGCCGAAATTGAGATTTTCAAAAGCGAAGGTGTACTTTTATTTGCAAATTCGGATTCTACGTCAGAAATTAAAAAACTTTTGAAAAGTAATTTTTTTTTATTTATTTTTTATTATTATTATTTTTTTTTTTTTAGTTTAAATTTTGTAACATCCAAAACTGAAATAAAAAATATGATAACATGAAAAACAAATTTATTTATACTTTTGTTTTATTTTTATTAATTTTAACGAAAAATACTGAGAAAACAAAAAAAAATCATTTAACATAAGTTTTTTATTTTTTGTCATAGAATCCGCATTTGCATAAAAGATACCCCTTCCCAATTGAAAATCTCAATTTCGGCCAATTTCGGCAATTTAGTCGTAAAAAACCGATTTGCGGTCCTTCGCGGAAGTAGAAAATATCACCAATCGATAAAGCATCCTCGATTTAGTTAATAATTTTTTTTTAATTCTAAAATAACGGCTCCTTCTCCTCTTAAAAAGCTGATACGCATGCTATGGCACACCAGGTATATACGTGTATTATTAAAACAAAAGCAGTTTTATAAATTTCACAATCTCCTTAAAACTTTCACTAGTCAAAACCAAATATAATTCAAGGTTAGCATAAATATATCAAATTTTGTTTCATTCTCTTGTTTCTTATAATGACTCAGACTCCAAAGAGAAAATTCAACTACCACAACCCAACCACTACAATACGAGTGTTATATCGTTTCAATTCAAACAAAGAAAATTGTACAATGGAATGCAAAATAATCCCGTTAGATTTAAAAATGAAATCATTATAAAAATGGCGACGTATGTCATCTTTTTTCAATTATTGTATTGCTGAGAATTATCCAAATACGAGTACTGTGTTTGTGTATCCTTACAGAATACTACGTACCCGTATTTTGCAATTTGTTAAATCGAAAAACCAATTTTTAAGATAAGTAAAAAAAATTTTACTAAATTAATACGAATGTACAGTATTGGTTTAAGGTGAACAAACACATCTGAAAATAGTATTATTGAAATAATTAATTAGAGCAAAATTATTTCGAATATTTAATTACAGAAATAATTATTTTATAAGGGTAAAATGGATTTATAAAGTTTTACCACTAGAATACATGAATTTTTATTAATAAATTTGATCCAGGCGTTTTTACAAATATTCTACAGGCTTCTAAATAAACAATTAACATTAGGATGACACTTATTTCATGCCATAAGTCAAGTTACCCACTGGTTGTTGAACTTTTTATTGCGATGGATCTTTAGGACCGATTCAGCAGGGTTGAGGATAACAATCAGACATCTAATTTACCTTCCAGTGATATTCCCTAAATTATTTGGAAAAATTTTCAAAGTATATAATGTCAATTATTAACATAAATTAAATATCACTGAAATGATATACAATATAGAATTGACGGACGTTGCTATTAGACAGTGAAGAAATTAGGTTGGTTTGGTAAAATACTTTATAATTCTTCAAGTAAATATTTTGAAAAAATATTTTCATAGAATGGAAGTTTTCACGATGTTTCAAGAAAACGTGGTCGATCAAAACTAAATCAGAGCTGGTTATAAATTCAATAAGAACTGGATTTTTTCTACTTCGAAAACAGAAATATTGATCGGATCCATACCAACAATTCAAAAATATTTATTTTAAACCCAAAACAATATTTCTTTTTAGTTATGTTAAAGTGAAATACATCGCAAGACTAACAAAATTGAACATGCTGCAACAAATCATTAAAATCATAAAAATGATGAACAATGACAGAAGAAATAACAATCATTTTTTACGCAAATGATGCTATTATAATTTCCGAAAATTAAGAAAATTTAGATTAATTTAATAAAAAGGCCCACATTTCGAAAGGGAAAAGGACCTATAAAGTTGGCCTACAGATATTTATCTGTAGGATCAACTGTTAAAATAAATAAATAAATCACTTTTGTATAACAGTTTTGTATAACATTTCCAAAACGAAAACTAAAGTTGCGGGCGGCCAATAAACTCATAAGATGCAAACTTGCTGTGAGTACAAAACACAGTAAAACAAACAATGGAGAGATAATCCAATAGACTATAATCCAGTTTGAACTAAAATTCAATATAATCTGGTAACAAATTAAATAAAATGGAACTATTCTACATTTAATGAGTTGCATGTAATTTGATAAATAAATCCTAGAAATATTGTAGATATTATAGTATAAACTTGCAGTACCGTACTTAATTAAGACAGAAAAGATGATTCTACCTATATTACTGTCAAGAGCATAAAAAAAAACTGCAAACTAAAACCTCTCAAACATACCAGATCAAAATCAAATCAACAAGAATATGTATAAGAATACTTGACAAATTTAATTCACGAGTCTAATGACATAATATATAAAACATACATTCATTCAGTTATGAAATGCGTAGCTGAAGCCAGAGCTTTATGTACCAATAAAGCATAAGCGTTCTTTATACTACAGAAATGAAGACGTTAATAAATATTCCAGGATCCATCATTTGAGATAGTCATCACAAACAACCAAATCCAACAGAAGTGCAACACTATTGATGTGATCATTTCAATTGTAAGTAGAAGAATGATCATATGTCTATGGATGAATTATCAAAGATAATTTAAAATAACACTAATTAGATAAGAAAGGCAGTATCTTCAATATAGCAACCCAAATAATAGCATATGATGATGATACAGTAAAAATGACAAAAAACTACAAATATTATGACAGAAGTATTTAGTATAGCAACTAAAAATCGAGACAAAAAAAGAGGATTAAAAATCAATGTCAAGTAAAGAGTAAATTAGAAGTTATCATAATATAAGAATCGAAGAGTAAAACTTTGAAGTAGTTATAAACTTCACATACATCGGCATGCAGTACTGCTTTAATAACAGAATTCAGGCCGGAAACAGATGTTACTATGCAAAACATCAAGTTGCTACAATCAAAGTATATATATCAAGAAAAGCAAAGGTGACGATATATAAAATTCTAATATGACCCATAGTGACATATGAATACGAGGTATGGGCCATGAATGTAGTCGGGGAGAACAGCCTACGTATATTTGAAAGAAAAAATCTGCGAAAAATGCTTCTCCCGAAAATAATGGAGAATGGAAAATATATAATTAGAAATAACAGCGTCTTCATTTGGATGTCAACATTTTTAATAATAAAATAATTAAGAATGCAGACATTGTAAAGTTTGCTAAGACCCTTGCAGAGAAGACTAAGCCTTGGGCTTTATATACGCTAGCCACGTAATTAGAATGCATGAAACAAAAAAAACAGGAAGTGGTGTTTAATAGAAGGCTCGAGAGTAATTGTGGTATGGAAAGACCAAAAAAAAGATGGAAAGAAAATGCACAAAATGATTCCCAAGCCCTACAAATTCTAAACTGGAGACAAGCGGTGTAAGATCGACTCTTTTGGAGAAATATTGTGGTCAGACCAAAGCTCACCGAAAGCTGTAAGATAATAATGATGATCTAAAATAACACACAATAACCATTAATCAGCTAAATCACCGAAACATTGATATTGGTATGTCATATTGAAGTAGTTTGGCTTCTGTACATCCTCAACTTGCTTATTTGACTTATAATTATGGATATTAATATACTTCTGGATATTAATATAATTTTCTTCAAATGAGGAGACAGACTTTTTTAAATTTTATATAGCGCTGAGCTTCCATCCAATAACCATCATAATCTTAAAATCCCTATATATTAGGCTATTTATCACAAACCATGGAACATTGAATATTATTCGTATGATTTATTTTAAATGCGTTGAATAATTTCAGCATATTTTGTCTTTTTTTTTATTCCCCAAAATTGGTATATGTAACGGATGCCAAGCCGGTATAGCCAATTTGAAATTTCTTGCCAACTAGCCAATAAAATTATTTTCTGAACAGCATTATTTAGATGTAATTGTTGAGCAAAAATATATTTTATAGTAAAATTAATTGGTACTGCGTATCAAATTCGAAAGGAACGTCATTTAAGTTGGTAACGTAAGTTTCCGTTTTTCTAATCGTCAGTAATGTTTTTGAATATGTACTTTATATTTACTTGAAATTGTGGGTTTATTATGTTAAAAAGTATTATTTTTTATTAGCTTCCCCGAGAAGAAGAAAATACGAATGTTTAGAAGAATAAATAGCGAATGTTAAGTAGAAGATAATATTAGTTCATTTATGAAAGAAATGCGAATGTTTAGAAGAATAAAAATAGAATTTTTAGAAGAAGATAATATCTGTTCCAGGGATTTATAAACTATAGGGACTATAAAACTAATAATTTCCAATAAAATTCATCAAAATTTAATTATTAATATATATTTATTATAAATATTTAAGGTTATTTTATTTTTTTTTATACATTAAAAAATTTTGAAGTTTGTTTGAACACGTGTGTTTAAAAAATAACTGAAAATATTTTCATATACATACATATATGAAAAATAGATTCAAAATGGAGAAAACAAAAATAAGCATTCTTGTAATGAAACATAATTAATTCGCTTTTAATTCTTCCAGGCGAACATTCGCATAAAGTTCACCCGGGGGATTTATATATGTTTCTTCTTGAAGAACACGTTCTTCCTATATGGTTTGTTGGGTATTGTAATATTTAGTATAATTATATTTTGAAATAACACTTAATTTTAAAACACACAAAAGTTTTACCTCAATTCGATAACAAAAAACCATTCGAATAAAATATGTTAAAAAATATTCGAAAGTAGTATTACATGGTACGAAAATTTAAATTTGGATTTGTATATACGATTTTAACTCGAATTTCGTATTACATGTGTTGCGATTTTGTTTTATTTGATCTAATTTTCCATTTGATTAGCCATTCTGATAAAATTGCGATTAAATTGCAACGATATTACACCGAACGCGTGTAATATCGTTGCAAGCACACTCAAACGTAGAAAGAATAGGAGAAAGAAAAAATAATTTATCGCATATAAAACGCGTATTAAGTGTAAAAAGAACAAATAAAATTGTTTAAAAAAACATGACCAATAAATTAGGCAGATGTCAGCAACTTTTCTGAATATATTTTGGGCGAAGTTCAAAAACATTTGTCATAAATTTTAAAATACATTTAATTGTAACATTAAATTCTATTAAATTAACTATTTCTTAAATAAAATATAATATATTTATACAATTTTGCATGGCAAAGGCAAAATGTATATTAGCCATGATAAGTCGAAACTAAAAAAATTAACTCAAATTTAACGCTTCTAACCATTTTTTTACTATTTGAAATTTTAATACTGATGTACAAATATTTTTAATTCTGACTGTAATTACATAAAATTATTTTGTATATACATTCATATATAACTGTAACTGCATTACATATAGTTATGCACATTTTTTATGTTGTATAATTCTATAAAAATGTGTCAGTTATTTAATCAGATAATGGCAGTTAAATTTACAGCCTTTAGAACAAGCCATAGGCCTATATTAATAAGAGTAATCCGTGACAAATTCTATATGAATTCAATCATACACAAATGTACATAAATTTTACAAAATAAAAAAATTTTAATTAGAGAATTTCCAAAATAAAATGATGTGATCAATATTCTTCTTTAGTATTTCAAGTATGTATTTTCATTTACGTTATACTGCCCAGTATCAAAAGAATTGGTATAGGAGGATAGGAGGATGTGAAAAAAAATTGTATAAAGTAGAATTTATTTTGCAAGGTCCTGCTTGAGATTGATAGTATAGCATATCACCGGTCGATAGGATAGGATATCGATAGGATAGAATAGGATAGGTCGATAGGATAGCAAATCACTTATACAATAGACCAAAATTGTAAGTGCGAAAACAACCTCTCAGATTGGCAAGGTTGGCGTAAGATTAACTATCATAAAAAATTATAGTTATAAAACACTTAAGACAAGCCTCGGTTAAGGACCTACATGGTCTGTTGGCCATCTAAATAAGTAAATACTATAGTTTGATTTACTACAACTGTAGTCAACTACACACACACACATTTATATAATTTTAAATATATATATATATATATATATATTATAAGCTAGTACGAAATTTTTAAGACATGATAATGCTACAAAAAATCCAAGCCAATATTCATTTTTAAGCTGAACTTTCCTAACTCAATTCAACGAAAAATTTTCAAAATACTTTGTTAAAAAATGTTTTTAGAATTTCTGTTTTATTCAACTGAATTTGGCAATAACTTTCTTCTCATTTACAACAAAAAACTTACATAAGTGTTTCAATAATTGCAATATAAATTAGAATAGTTCTAAATTACCATTATGATCACACCCTTTTCATTACACTTTCCTGTATAGGGCTTCGGCATAATTTAGAAATTGCTGCTTGGAGGCTGTGTTTCAGTTTCAGTAATCATTATTTAACCCAAGTAGTTGATTAATCTACTGTTGCTATGCCTATTTAGCAACAGCATCGTTTTCGCCATCTATCTTCTAGTTAGTAGAAGAGATGAATTTTATGTCCCAGGACATTTGAAACCGTGCTTGCCACATCGTTAGATTACATTTTCTGCCATCCCACCAATTGAACCATAGAAATTAAGAAGTAGGATGGCAGGTGGGGTCATTGTACGATAACAAAATATATTTTGTCTGATATTTAATCACAGACAGAATTCATTTATAATATTAATTCATGAATATTGCATCAAATTATTTTATTATGATTTAAAACAAATAACGAATAAAAACGAATCCGTTCTCAAACTCTTAATTCTGATCAATTTCTATTTTTTATAAAATTTATTTAAGCGAATTCTATTGTATGCGGTTAGTAAAAATACTGAAATTATTTAATACTGGTATATGTATTCTAAAAATCATTAGAATACCATGATTATAGAAATGAAACTAAATAAAAATGTATTTATCACTATTATTTCAAATATCAGAAATTTCATTTTAAAATCAGATTCAATCAAATGTGAATTTTGCTTGCATTTCATGAGTTTGAAATTTTTAAGAAATTCTGTGAAATTTTTTTTATATAAAAAAACTCAATTAAAAAATATTTATTTATATATTTGTATGTATTTTGCTACTTGTATTTTGATATGATTTCGAAATAAATCGAATGTGATAAAATTTTTATAATTATATTTAATTTTAAATTAAAATTAATTATTTTATACATATTATTAACATTTTTTTTGTCCTCAAAAATACAAGATTTTACTCTCACAAGAAGGCAATAATCTGATTCTTCGAATAAAAAGCAAATCCCAATTATAATATCACAATAGTACAGAGTGTTTCGAAAATAGTCTTCTATTCTATTGTTCAATAAGTTCAGATTAGAGGAAACAAAAAAATGAACAGAAAAATAGTCCTATACTCAATTTCATTCGAGTGATGAGCTTTTAACAATTTTGTGTTTTCTAAGTCAGTAAAATCGAAATCACAACGCATTAAGTTGTGACACCATTTATCACCTTCATATTATCTTCGAGTGATTGAAAACGCGTGAATTAATTTATATTTGAAATTCTTCAAATTTGAATGACTGTTGACAAAAGTTATATAATTGAATTTTTTTTGTGTTGTTACTTTTGGTAAAAAACAAAGTAATGATAGTTAGGCCTGAGCAAGTGCGTTTAGGAACTCTGTTAGACAAATTGATGACTCCAGTTCTGAAATTGGAACTGGCATTTACAGTAACAAAACGCTAACATTAGACTAATATTTATTTACTACACCTGGTAACATGACAAGTATTTGATTATTTATTTGGTGAACATCAGTGAGCTCCTCTGCTGAAGAACAATATTTTTCCAAATTTTAAAGTGAATTGATAACACCTACCCAACGTAATTACAATTTATATGGATTGCAACCCATGGATTGACTACAATGAATTGCTCTATTGAGAAGCAACATTTCTATTTGTCAAGGCGTTCAGAAGGGACAACGAAATAACAAAATAAGCTCTTATAAGGGCGCCATGTCGAAATTGATTAACGAAATACAACAAAAGCCTTTTTTTTGTTTTTTTAGAACCGTCGAATCCTTCTCTAAGATTGACATAATTCTATTGCAACGAAGTTTTATGACTGACCGTAAACCAGTAAATGCTTTATGCCGTGAAACCGTTAAGGCTGGACAATGCCAAAAAAAAAACCTTTAATTAGCTCTCACAGGTTACCGAACATTTTTATATATTCATAATTAGTTGCATACAATTTAAGTTTGAATGGAAATTTGACAGAGAAGCCCAACCAGGTAGCAGTTCAAAATTTCCTGAACAAATAAAATTTCACATCAATATTGAAACAGAGATTGTGAACTATGTACAACCAACAGAAATAAAAAAATAAACGCCATCCTTATGCCATATTTTGAAATATTCAAAATGTGAAATATTTCAATTGGTTTTACAATGAAATAATAAAGATAAAATATATCCCTACTTTCGGTAATGTCGTCTGCACTGCAACTGTGAAAAAATCAACTATCATCACGCTTTCGGTTATGCCATTAATGTATATAAAAAAACTGTCGAATTTGAGCATACAAAGCAGCTAAAAATTTTATGATTAGTTGTTGCTCGTCATTTGTTTTGCTCTTGATTATGTAGTAAAAAAATGTTTGATGGTTCTACAGGTTTTTAAATATGAAAATATGTAACTTCAATCTATGGTTTATAATTTGGTACATGTCTTTATAAAAAAACGGATTAAAAAAAAATTAAATAAAAACCAGAAATAAATCACAATTCACAAGTCAAAAAATTATGTTCGGTAATATCAAAGACTCGACATCAAAAGTATGCATTTGTCGATTTGACAGTTAATCGGTCGCATCAAATGTTAATTGATTGATCGTCAATTCAGCATTACCGAAAGCAGGGTATATCTGCGGCAGTAAATAAATATCACGGTTACAATATATTCTAGGGTGGACAGGAAATGGCGAGTTTTTTTTAGATAAATATATACATTCACGGAGGTCCTTAACAAGAAATTATATTCACTCAGCTTGAAAAGCTTACCCGTTTTGTTTATTTTTTGTTTTTTTGTTCTTCAAGGAGAAAATTTCTCTCCTCCTCTTTTTTTGTATATTTGGATTCGATGAATTAAGGCATGATCCAGTAGGAAACAAAAAAGCTGAATTATCATATCTTTACAGGTAGAGATGAGCAAAAAAAAGTGATTTTGCAATCACTACAACTAACTGGCATTGTTACTTTCAAATCACAGTGAAAAATTACAGTAATTTTGTCATATTTGTGTTCTCGGTGATTCACAATTACATTTCGTTTCGGAAAATGATTTTTCGATTAAATGCGTTTAGTGAATAATATCGATATCGATGTATTCTATTGTGTCTGATACATTCAAATAAATTTGCACAATCTGTATCAATTAAATGTATCCATACCATATATTATCATTTTTGTATATTGCTTCTATTTATTATTATTATAGCGATTTATTAACGCTATAATATTATTGTAGCAAAACAATCTACGTGTGTCTTAAGTGTTTTGATTTTGCTTACAGTTATTTCAATGATGTCTATTGTATAAATTTTTGAGTATGATACTGAGATATGAAACAGTAGAAAAAAAATCGCCGTTCACCATGTGCTATTGAAATTTATTTGAATTATATTAAAATACAAAGTAGTAATCACTGTGATTATTGATATTGAGTAGCAAGCTGTGATTGCTACTTTGGAGTCAGACAAAAAGTCACTTTTATTCAAATATTGCCCCATTCCCATTTACAGGCCTTTTTAAACAAGGAAGATCTATTTTGCACAGTTATGAAGAGGAAATAATTTATTGAATAAAATGTACATATACATATACATATTTTTCCAATTAGAAAATTGCTACATCAAAACCCCTGGATTCTAAATCAGCCCAGTTAAGTGTTCAAAATTCCAACTTATACCACATCATCTCCTTCTCTTATTTTACAACCAATCTTCTATAATTGTTTTTATATATTATTTCAAAAATATTTTGTTTCATATTTTTCTGTACCAAAATACTCTGCCAATTTTCAATTATAGAAATAGAAAGAGGAAAATTATTTTCAATTTTAAAACTTTCCATTTTTTAACACATGTATTTTTAACATTTTCATAAACTCTTTTATTCTCATTCCAAAAACATATTTTTAAAATTATATTTATGTACACTTGTAGTATAGTTTATTCAATGATTTGATTTCCTCTTCATAACTCTATCTATATAATATGTCTTCCCTTGTTTAAAAGGGCCTGTAAATATATGATAATCGAAATTAAACTTCTCCAATTGGAGATTCTTATAATTTTGCTAACTCTATATAGGGGGATGTAAGTTTGATTCAATTTCCCTTGAAAATCATAAAAAACAATTTTTTTTATTTTAACTTTTATGGTAAAAATTTTCTCCCACAAAAAGTCCAATTTTTAGTAAAAAGAAAATAAAAATTTTCCTGGTTCAAAGTTTTGAGTTTTCCCTCGGAAAAACTTTCTTATTTTCAGTTTTTTATTATTTTTTTTTTTTTAAATAACTTTTAGGAATTTATGATTGAAATAATTTTCTTGATTTGTATTTTATCTCTGTTGTGTACAGTGGTTTGTCGAGAATGAAATCTTAAAAAAAAAAGTAAAATGGTTTTAACACTAGAATCTCTTTTGAATTTATAAAAGAAAAAGGAAAACAAAAAAAAAGAGAAAAAAGTAAAAGTATATGATGATATTTAATAAAAAAAAATAAATAAACGAAATAAGGTAAAATAAAAAAAAAAACTAAATACGATATTAAAAGTGCAATGTTCCAATAAAACTTTTTTATTTCATTGTTTAATAGTTACAAGGAGAGCATCGTAAAAATTAGTAAAACAAAGAAGGATAAGAAAACGGTTACAAAACAAACTTTAAGAACTTTAGAGTCGCGCGGTACAAAAATTATAAAATTTTACAAATATATTCGTAGAAAAAATAAATACAAAAAAAATAATTTCAAAAGTGACCACATATTGTTGTGACATTTTTCGTTTTTTTATTGATAACATTCAACACTTTTGTATCTAATGGATTAAATTAAGTTACAATAAAAGCACAAAAATAATCCAGATGTTATCAAATTTTATTATTTTTAAATTATAATTGAACTGAATAATGAAAAAATTCTAATACTAGAACATAATGTAATTTATTTCGAAACACGTAAGCTTCTAAAACAAAATATTAATTTAGATTTTCATTTTTTTCGCTTTATAGAAAATTTTTGTGGATTCAAAAAGAAAACCATTTTTTTTTTTAAAAGGATTCCAATAAGAATATGCATGTATAGAAAATATAGGATTGACGCAGTTTCGGTATAATTTCATGATGGCTTTAATCCCATATTCAAAATAGAAATATGCACTCATATTAAGGTACCTATTATGTATTTCGATAACGATTACGATTTGATCGAACGAAATGTCAAAATGCAAAATTGCCATTATTATTTCGATATCGTTCAGAAATTGTCGACGAAATCGATAAAGTTTATCGATGTAAAATTTTACCACGACAGAGACATCGTAAGAGAGATTTTGTACAAATTATTTCAATTTTGAATTGAAAGGATAAAATAAAAGAGATACAAATATATTTTATTTATATTGGACATTATATTATTTTATTTATATTGGACACTTGGTGTTTTGTTTTATATTTATGATATTTTTTGAAATAAAAATAAATTTAAAAGTTGAAATGAGAGTAGGCATTTTACTTTATTCTTCATAATAATTATTGATTGAAATATAAACTAATTACAATAAAGTATAAACTTATCAGAATTGCATTAATGATAAAAAATAATAGTAGAAAGCTATAACATAAATGTTGTACGTTTTGCTTCGGTGATTTAATTTGAATAACCTTTCCATCTACTGCTACAATTATTTCAGTAATTCTGCTTTAATCATAAAAATAATGTTTGCCTGACTTTTTTCTTCTAGTGCGTAATGGAATTTGATCCATTTTGCACATAATTATAAACTGCAAATACATATAAAACTTCTTTAAGAACAAAAAAAAATTAGCTGTGCTAGTCCGACATGAAAATCATTTCCTACGTTGAAAATCATTACCGCACAGAATCTTAATACACTAACCAATTTAATTATATTTGGAATCGACGTGTTACTTATTGACTATTTCAATTTTTGCCCTAATTTAATAGTTTTAATAATGTAGATAATAACTCATCAAATTCATGTTTAAATAACATACGTATAATCTTCCAAATCTAGTGGATTAGAATAATTCCGAATATATGTTCGCTTGTTTTTTAATTCTGCAATTTGATAGCGTTTTTCAGCACTATCAGAAATTAAAAAATTTAACTCTGCTCAAATCATTTTATTTATAAAAACTTATAATTTTGTAATTATATTTTATTTAAATACTTTCAACTTATTTTCAACTTAAAAATTTCAAATAGTTATAACACTATTGTTTTGTTTTTTTTTTCGTATAATAATTTGAATTTGACAGTCAAAGAATCAAACATATGTCATTTTCCTCGTATATTTGAATTTTACAATGGCAGCATTTTAAAAGACTTTCGATAAAATTTTCATCGAAATACATAATGGCACTAAACGATTACAATCGAATAACTCTAACGATAACGATGAACGATTCGATGAAAGTCGATCGAAATACATAATAGGCACCTAAGTCTCTATTAACTTTTTTAATTCGTTCAAATTTTGAATATGTGTCAGCTTTCAATGTTTCAACAGAGTTCAGTATAGTAATTTAACTATGTCAAAAATATTAATAGGATTGGAAGATATATTCAGAAGAAATTATGTTGGTCGTTCTAATATAAATTTGTATTCTATAATTTATAGAATATGCTGTAGACTAACTAGGTGAAACATTATTAAAATTTAAATGAAATTCAGTTTTCTTACGATGGTGTAATAACCGAAATCGATTAAGATATTTAATAAAAATTGTGAAACATACCTAGAGTATTGATATTAATTAAATTTTTATGTAATAAAATGAAAATAAAATAAAATAAAAAATATTCTCTTAGACGTATCATATTACTAAAGCGATATTATTTCTATTACATATGTTACTGAACGTGATAAATTTTTTCATGTGAAATGTCTAAGTCAATATGGATGATTATGTAGTAAATAAGCTATGAACAAATAGTATTAAATAAAAAGTAAACATAAATTTAAAATTATTCACAACTTATTGACAAATTGTTTTTCAAATTGTTGTGAAATTTATTCAGAAAATTATCCTTTACACTGTGA
Organism: Argyra leucocephala; assembly: GCA_963942445.1. Lineage (NCBI taxonomy): Eukaryota > Metazoa > Arthropoda > Insecta > Diptera > Dolichopodidae > Argyra > Argyra leucocephala. The sequence continues at coordinate 112,999,661 of OZ012678.1, forward strand.
CGATAAATGAGGTCCGACTTTTTATCAATAAAAATGTTCACACAATTTTGACAATTAAGCAAAATTTTTCAACATATTGGCACGTTTTTGTTGCATTTATTTGCCAAATTATAAAAAATCACTGTCAAAAAACGGAAACATAAAAATTTATCCAAGATGTAAATAGAGATTTGTATAAAAAGTTATTACGATGCGAACTCAAGTCCTGTGAAATAAGTTCAACTTACAACAACACATTTTGCTATCAACAGATAAAATTCAAAAGTAAAGCATTTCAATACATTTCCACGCATTTGAAAGCTAAGTTTTTAATTTTTATTTTTTGTAAATGTAGTGACAGCTTTTTTTTTTTGCTATTCTATTGGCGTATGTGATATCATTCTTTTCAATACCTTACGCAATACCGTAACCTTGTTTGATAGAATTAGAAAACTCTTTCAAACAAAAAAAAATCCATTCTTAAGCAATAATCCCTGCTTTCGGTAATGCTGAATTGACCATCAATCAATTAATATTTGATGCGACCGATCACCTGTCAAATCGACAAATGCATGCTTTTGACGTCGCCTCTTTGATATTATCGAACATAAATTTTTAATGGGTGATTTTTGTGTGTATTTTTGATTTTTTTTAATTTTTTTTTTAAATCCGTTTTTTATAAAGACATGTAATAAAAATTACAAACAATAGATTGAAGTTACATATTTTTATATTTGAAAACCTGTAGAACCATCAAAAAAATGTTTACTACACAATCAAAGAACAAAACAAATGACGATCAACAATACTAATCATAAAATTTTTTGCTGTTTTGTATTCTCAAATATGACTGCCATTTTACATAACTGAAAGCATTGCGATCGTCAATTATCAACAACTGCATAACCGAAAGCATGAGCGTGCGCTGCGTTTTACATTTGCAGCGCACACGACGTTACCGAAAGCAGGAAATGTGCTTAGGTTGATTCACGCGGCACCAACGAGTCGACTTTAACTAAAAGTCAACTGCTAATTAAACATTTGCAGATTTTTTTCTTATAGGTTACGTAAGGTTGAAACGCTACTTTTTTTACATTTGATACGACCAAATTTTGGTGATTGAAAAACAGTTGACGCTTTTAGGTAAATTTAAAAAAAAATAATAAATTAATACATGATTTTTATTGGAATATTTATTTTAGAAACTCACAGAAATAAAAATTCCAATAAAATGAAAAATTAAGTAAATTTATAATGATTTTCTTTCAAGAAAAAAAATTTTCAGAATAAAAAAAATAAAAAATTTTGGTATTGTTATTAGCTTCATTTACTTGTATCTAGTTGCAATTTCTTTTAGTTCCATTTTTTTTTTTAATATTATTTTCTAGCAGTAATTGTTGAAATTTTAACGAAACAAATCAAAAATGGAATTATGTAAAGAGTTTCACTGTTTTTTCGAGCGTTTCAAAATAAATTAACGTTTCAAATTATGTAATGTCATCCAAATTTTGTTTCGACCGAAATGTTTCAAACAAAGTTACATAATACCACCCCAGTAGTAAAACAATAATAGTAAAGACGGTTTTTTTTTTTCAAAAAAAAAACACAATTTTAATAATAATGCAGAAACAATAATGAAAATTTTTTTATTAATCTTTACTTAACTATTTTGTCTATTCAATTTATTTATTTAATTCAATTTTTTGATAAAAAAAAAACACAAAATAACTTTGACGAGATACTCTATCGCTTACAATTTTTGACGAGATAAAAAATGGCTATCTCGTCTCGTCAAAGGTCTAACAGAATACAAAACTATGTCGTCAGAGATATTCTCACGCGATCTCGCGAGATGGGTCTAGCAGAATATGCGTGAATAAAAAATCTATTTTATTAAGTGAGAAGCATAAATTCAACGGAACAGAATAATAATACCAATAGATTTTATATAAAAAATTAATTTAATTTGTTAAAATTTGACACTGAATTTAATTTTAATATCTTTTACCATACATTCCTAAACCTTTACATTAAAACGTTGTCTCTACCTCTGCATAAAATTGAAAATAAAATTATCATCGCTATAATTACAACCTAAGCCCTATATAAAAATAGAAAATAGTATTTTTGTTTTGGTAAAATTAGAAAAAAAAATAATTAATTTAGTCTTTACCTTAATTTTTCTGAAACAAAACAAAAAAATATTTTCTATCTATAATTTTATTCTTTGCGGTACATTTTCATAAACCAAGCGAAGGTTGTTAACTGACTCACGCCAACGTAAAATAAGCCAATTAGATTAAAAATTGAGAGAAGATAATACGAACAACACCCTTAAACCAATATAAAGGTTTTAAAAAAATTATAAATTAATTATATATTAACAAATTAATAATATATAGATGAATCACGCAGAACAAATAAATTGTTTCTATCAGAAAATAAGAATGGAATCTCAAGATTTGGCCTTTTATATGTTTTATTAATTTGTGTTTTAACTCATAATACATATACGATAAATATTCTTAAACTTATTTTTCTAAAATTCAGTTTTAAAATATTTAATAATGTTATTGCAAATTTATAATTTTAAAATTGTAAATATTTAATAGACATTAATTTATAAAAAAATTTCTATAAAAAATTATATTAATATCATAACTTACCATTTTCTAGAAATAATTAAAACATATAATTTAATTATCGATTTCAAAAATAAATTTCAAAGGTAAATAAAACTACATGAAAAAATTGTTTTTCTTCAAGCTTCGAAAACTTTATTGAAAAAAGAAATATATTATAAAGAAAGCCTTATTGTACAAACTTACATAAATTGTAATAAAATAAAAAATTAATAGAAAAGAAAAACGTAGTATTAAATAAAAATATTTTAATATTAAATATTTAAAAAAAATGCATATTTAAGTTCGCTAACTTTTTTTTTTTTAAGACTTATAATTGGAATATTTTTTTTTGAATTCTTTTCTTTGTAAGAAGCAAATTCAAATTGAAGATTTCAGTGAAAAGGAAATAAGTTTTAAAAACTAAAGAAAAATATTTTATATTTTTTTATTGGAAGTTTACATTTATACTCTTTCATATTATTTCACTGCTATCACAAGCAATTTTCACCAATATTGTTTTTAATAATTTATTTTTTCACTGAAAATCTTCAATTATTTATTAAATACACAATATTTAAATTTTTGTTTTTATTTTTAATTTTTTTTTTTTTCAATTTCAATTTTTGTTTTTACAACAACAATTATAATTATTATATCATACACAAATTTAAAAAAAAAGAAAATATTTATTATTTCATGAGAAAAGTTATGTGTATTAGAAAATTAAACAAGAAAAATATAAAATTGAAAAATTAATAAAATTCTGAAATTTAAATTTCGAAGAATTCCTTTGAATAGCAAATCTTTGTGATACTAAAAATTGAGTTTAATTTTTGATTCTAACATAAGCAATAATCATTAAATTAACATTGATATTTAAAGTTGTTTTAACAAATTTTTTCGCATATTTTGAAAACTTTAATTTTTTTTTTAAATTCTAACAAATATTATTTTTTATTTTTATATTAAAAACGTTGGAAGGCAATTAGTGAATCATTGTAGATTTTGTTGAAATTATTATTTAGAATATTGAAACACGAATTATTGAAATGTGTGTGTGTGTTGTTTAAGCAACATTTAATAACGGGCAACAAAAGTTGAGATAAGTGTTTACAAGTTATGCATTTTAATAAATTTCTACATAGAGAAAAACTCTTACAAATTACTATTCAATATAAAAGAGATTGAAAAATTATTAATTTTAAATATCAGTATTTTTTGGTTTTTTTTTATTTTTACAGAGATGATTTTATTAAAAACAAAAAAAAGACATTCATTAAGTGTATTTGTTTAAAACGATTTTTTAATAGAAAATTTCGAAATTCAATTATTTCATTTGAATTCGATTTTTAAATAATTCGATTTATTTAATATGTAAATATGTAAATCTTATTTTTTAATTTTTTTTTTCTTATATTTTTATATAAAACTAGTAAATTTTGGTCGATTTTTTAAAAAAAAAAAAAAATTAAATGTTTTTGTATTATATTTATTTGCTGGCATTTTTTCTGTACTATTCAGACTATTATTTAAATTTAAACATTTATATTTCTATTAAAGCTTGAAGTGTTAAATATACACACTTTCGTAAATGTATTTTTATACATATATATATATATATATATATATATATAAGTATATATATAATTATACATATAATTAAATATCAAAAATATTGTGTAATATTACAAATTTAAATAAATCTGAATTTCATCATTTATTGTGTGTTTGTGTTTCGGTGTGTAAATTTTGCTCATTTTTTCATTTAAATAATTAGTTTTTTAATGTTTTTTTTTTTTTTTTTTTTTTAATTATATAAGGCTTTTTTCATTTTGTTTTAGAATATTAATTTTAGAAAAAGAAAGTTTTATTTTTAAATGTTATTTGTAATATTTTTGTTTTTAAAATATTATGTGATGAATTTTGAGGTTTTTTTATATATTTTTTTTACTTTTCTTCCCTTGAATTTATCTAATTTCGGAATTTTATAATAAGCTGGAAGGGGGCTTAATAAATTAACGATTAATAGTTATATTTTAAATATTGTACTTCTGGGCTATTGTCTTTGAGATTAATTGACATAGAAAATTATAATTACACACCAAAATTGGGTGTCATTTGAATATGATTTCATTTTATTGTACAAATATAAATTTGGTTTTTTGTTTTATTAATTCTATAATTTTATGTTATTTTAAAAAATAAAATAAATATTTCATTTGATTTTTCAAAATGTAATTGCTAATATGTGAAGTATGAATAGAAAATTGAAATAACAAATAAAAAATATCATTAAAATATAACTTCATAATTTTTGTTTAATTTTTTATTATAATTTTATTTTTTTACACTATTACACTATAAATTTCGTTTTTTTTTCTTTTTGTTAATACCAAAAAATTTAATTTTGCAAAAAAAAATTCTATTACTATATAATTAAAGTTAATTTGTTTGTATATAAATTTGTAAATAACACCCACAAAAGAAGAAAAAAGAAAAGAATTATTAATTTTAAATTTTAATTATTCATTATATATATATGCATATTATAATAATATAAAAAGAAAAAGTTTCTGAACATTCATAATTTAATTATTATTATTATATTTATGTAAACAAATAAAATATTTAAAAAATTATTACATTATTAAAAATTTATAATAAAATGTTGGAAAAGTTGAGCGTTTTTCGTTTTGGTTTTTTTTTTTTTTGTAAACATTTCTTATAAATTTTTGTTGTTTTTTAGTAGTTTTATTTGTAAATATGAAGTTTATTTTTTTTGTTTAATATGCTGATCGTCTCTTATAATTACGAACGTTGTTTGCTAAGCAACAAGCAAAAACAAGTCCGACAAACTAAAATAAAAAAAAAAAATAATAAAAATTTAAAAAAATTAAGAAAAATATAAAGAAATAAATAATTATCAATACAAAATGAATGTATTTGAATTTTTGTAGTCCTATTTAATTCTAGAAAATTGATGAAAAGTGAAATATTTCAAAAATAAGAGTTAAAAAACTCGATGTGACTTTAAAATACAAAATTCTTTGTGATGATTAACCTAACTACTTTTAACGCCTTTTAACCCTTAAAACCTTGCATTTTAAGGTGATACCCACATTTCTAAGATGCAAACCTGAAAAAATACATTTATTGTAGATCAAGATGGAGATTTGACGAAAACTATACATGTGAACAGAAATCTTCATTTTTATTAGTTAGATTTCCCATCCCAGCTGACGTGTAAATTATGTATAACTAAGCCTTTATAATAGCATAGTTTCAATTTACTTGAGTTATAAGCAAATTGCATTGCTAATTAAGTTAAAGAAAAACTAAAAAAAACTAATAATACATCATGTGGAAGACTAATTAATTAACTTGAGCTTTATATTAGCTATGCTTCCAAATATTAATTTTAAACTTTCTAATGATGGTTTCGATCGACAATGATAGTTTTAATAAAAAAAAAAATTATAGTGAAAGATAAAAAGTTTAGATAAACAATTAAGTTTTATATTTTATTTAAAAAAAAAAAATATTGTTGCTCCATAAAATATAGTTCATATATTATATTGTGTATATTAGAACGAATGTCAGAAAAAGTCATGACAGCTAATGTTTATATTACCTTTAAATTTTGAAAGTAATAAAATTACTTAATGTAAAAAAAAACTGATAAAAATTAATAACACAAGGATATTCTTAATACAATAAACACAGAAGAAGAAGTAAACTCACGAAATAGTTTTCTAGATGAGAACTTTACTTAAAACAGGTTATAAACTATGATAATCCAATCCCAGTATTATAGACAATAAAACCTTATTTATCTTCATTCTCTGCAAATTCAGAAATTTGTTTAGCAATATTAATAACTACTTAATTAATATGACAACATTAAATTTACAATAAATAGTTTAATTATATTTTGCTCAAAATTGAATTTTTACTCTCATTAATATTTATTTTTTACTTAATTATTGCAAATATTGATATTTCTAAAGTAACTTAGTCCTTTTATTATCCTATTAATTATTTTGTTCTCTATAGGTATAGGCTTAAATTTTTAAAAGCAACATTTAAAGTTTAATTGTCTAATATTCACACTTCTATCTACGTGTGATTAATTTTTCTTTCAATAAATTATTTTCGAAAATATAAAAAAAATTAGAAAAAAAAACAAAAACATTCAAATGAATTGAAATAATTTAACAAAATACAAAATAAAATAAATTACCTCAACTGCTGCAATACCAATACCAACATATTTAAGAATATCCCAATTTTGTTCCCACCATCCTCTAACAGCTGATTTACAACCGGAGCTATGTGCATTAAGAGGTTGACATATTGATTCATTATTAAGATCACAACAGCTTGGTGGTAATACAAGTTGAGCATTTAATACATAATCCCTGGGACCATTTACACCACAACATTTATACTAAAAATAAAAATTAAATTAATTTTAATTATTTAACAAAAGAAAAATTATTTTCTATTAACAGGATAAAAGTTATACAGAAAAACAAAAAAATAAAACTTACTCCAACTTGTAAACTATCCATAAGAGCAGTATGTTTAGTACGTTCCTCCCATGCTCTATCGACCATTTTACCAACTTCTTTTATAAATTCATCTCTATTTATGAATGCAAATACAATTAATGCAACTTGACATACCAATAATACAAATAATAATGCAGCATACTGTAAACAAAAATAATAACAAAAAATGTTGAATAAAAAAGAAAATTTTAAGAAAAAAATTTATTTTATAAAAAATTTTAATAAAGAAAAATTCAAAATAAACGTTTAAATTACTTACGGTCATAGTCATACATGATGATTCTCTAATTGCACCACAACATCCGAAGAATGAAATAACTAATATTGCTGAACCCAATACAATTAAAGCAACTGGGAGACCTTGGGTTGCAAATGCATCACCTAAATCTTTAAAATTATGAACATCGGAAAATAACATAGCACCAAATGCTATAATTAATATGCCACATATCTGTAATTAATTAATTTATATTTATTTAATTGATTGTTTTATCTTATTTTTCTTTTATTAAATACTAGTGGAATATAAATGAAAATGTTTAATTATTTGTGTATATATATATATACACGCACATACATTAAAATAGATACATATATATTATAAAAAAGGTTTCTACATAATATTTCATTTTTTTTTTTTTGTTTTTTGATTTTTTTTAAATTTATATTTACCCCATCTCATTGAATATAGATGTAATTTATATTTTAAATTAATATTAATTTATTTAATTATTATATTATTTACTTTTTCTTTCTTTTTTGTTTTTCTTTTTTTCATTTTTGATTATTTTAAGATGCATATTTAATTTTTTCGATTTTTTTTTGTATTTGTACTATTCTTATATTTCATAATATATATACATACATACATTATATAATATTAATATTAAATTTCATTTATCACAATAACTTTACTTTGTTTTTATTTTCAATAAAAACAAAACAACTTTTAATTACGTAAATACTGAATGTTATAATATTATAAAAATGATAAAAATTCTATTCTATAACGATAACCGTTTAATATTTAAAATATTCTATAAAAGAAAGATCGATAACCTATAATTTATACACTAAATTTCCTATATTTCATAGTTAATAAAATCATATAACAATATATATACATATTAATTTATAATTTTATTCATATTTAATATTATATACAGTAAATACATATATATAATTTTTTTTTTTTGATAGTTTATCATCACTTTCACATCAACACAAACAAAGCGAAAATTGTAAAACTTCAAAAACGGAAATACATACAGACCCATACCGTTATAGACCGACCGTCAATTTATAATAATGTTATTTACTTTTCATCATTTATAATAACATATTTTCCTTAAATCGTTTGCATAAATTTTTGTCAAATGTTCCCTTAAAACTCCAAGATATGATTTTACGACTTATTCAAATATTTCAATTCTATAAATTTTTGTCAAATTTTACCTCAAACACCTCCACGAAAATCTTTTCTACGACATTTCACTTTATTCAAAAACTAACGTAAAAACACGTAAGAATTACTTTATTTATATCGTAAATACATTATATTTAATTCCCTTTTAAAATACAAATAAAAATCACCATTAATCGGACTATATTTGTTTACGATATTAAGTTTTAATAACAAATATGGGAAATACACCTTGGAATAATTTACGATAATAAATTTTATTTTAAAAACTGATTATAAGAAATATACCGTAAAAACAAAATTTCAAATTTTCTTTAAGTTTTAACTAGACATCACTGTCAAAATTTTAATCCATCAAACAAATATTTTAATTTACAGAATAAATTTGAGTTACATATACTAAAAAATTATGCAAATAAAATATTTTGATTAATTAAGCTTTTGACAGTTGCTTCATTTGACGAAAAAAAATTTGAAAATTAATTTATAATACTGCAAAACATTCATACTATATTAACTTCAACAATAAGTTAAATATTAAGCTGAATCATATTACATATTAAATTTTTACGATATTTCGAATTTAACAGATTATTTTTCAAGAATTCTGAACACAACAACAGACTTTACGGTATTTAGAAATTACGAATAAAATTGGAAAATTTAAATAAATTTCTTTATTATCAATTTATTTTTCCTTTTGAACATCAGAACAGTATTAGGAAACAATTATTAAGTAAGTACTTTATATTGTTTTAAAACGTTCGTTAAAAAAATCATAATTTTTATCACACATTCTAAATTATTATTTTAATTGTATATTACTATAGCATTCTATAATGTACTCGTAACATTGTATATCAGTTCAACATGTTATAGTAATTATTTAAATTTGTAGATTTTATATCAAAATTTAAATGTTGTTCTCTGAAATGCTTTTCTACACAATAAAAAATATTTAGAATGATTTAAGAATTTTCTCAAATTTTCTTCTATTCTATGAGTATATTATAAATAATAAAAAATGTAATTTTAAATAATTGCAAATTAGAGAAGCGCGATTAATTTAAAAAAAAAATTAAATACATTATAAATTAAGAGAGTATATTTTTTGAAATTTTTTAAGAAAATTATATCGATATATATTCTGAAAATTAAATTATTTAATTAATTTATAAATTTTCATTAAAGAAATAATAAATACATATTTTACATATACATATATATATATATATATTGTATGTGGATATATATATATATATATAAGCCAAAAAAATCACAAACATATCTAGTTTTCAATAACTGAAATAAATATTTTAGTTTAGTTTCACATTAAAAATAAAAAAAAAAATAAAAATAAGAAAAGAAAACATTGAATAAATTAAATTTTAATGACAATTATTTTTTTTTTAAATTCAAATATTAATTATATATAGGTCAAAATGTAACTTAACTAATTTTTTTTTATTTCTTTTATTGTAAATATATTATTTTCCTTTACATAACGTTTAATTTAATTATTAAGGGAACAATTTAAATATTAATTTCCCAAAATTTAATTATATCTGTTCTCATTTTGATTTTCGTTTTTGTATAGAAATTCTAAGATGTATGTAATAGGAAAATTTTAGTTTTTATTGTTTTTTAAAATTAAAGAATAGCCTAAATAAAATTTGTAGAAAATTTCATAACCGCGTAAAAAAAAATAATAATAATGAAAAGAAAAATAAAAGCGCCAAATGGATGTAATAATAATTGTATGTAAGGATGATTACCATGATTTTCAATAAATTTCGTGTGTATGTATTTTATGTTTTGTAATGATGTTTTGAATGTGTTGATGGTGTGTATGTTAACAATGAAAATTTTATGTTATATTAAATGATTTATATTCTTAAAAAAAAATATGTAATGAATTTTAAAATAATATATATATATATATATTTTACTAAGTTGCAATGCTCCTAGTAAAGTCCTAACTTTCACTTGTAATAAATAAAAAATTAATTAATTTTTCTATAATATGCATTTCATAAGTAATGTTTTGCTTTTCTTTTTTCTCGATAGATAATCAAATATGGGTTTAAATAATTTGGAATTTGACTATAGTATAGGCATTCCTTACTTAACCTTTAAAATTTGAATTGAAAAGTGAAAATAATAAATATTCAATTTTTAGGATTAATAAATATAGTTATAAATAAATAAAAATCTAATCAAATAATATATCGGTTTATGTAATACATCAGTGTATGTATTCAGAATCTACTAAAACTGATTGAATAGCCAATCAAATTATTCATATTATTTTTATTAAAAATAATAAATTGACAGTCATTGTAACTAACAGTCATATAAAATTTAAATTTTAGTTGTTTGCAAAAAAATCAAATGTAATTAAAAAATAATCATATATAACTGACAACAGTCATTTACAATTTAGATTTTAATCATTTTGCAATTCAAAATAATCGAATGCAATTCAAGAATATGCCCCAATATGTGTAAAAACAAAATTATTGCAAATTTAAATGTAACCATTTAGAGTCATTCATCTGCAGTAATGGTCAATTAAAAAAATATATATAATTTGGCAATACACTTTATCTGACTTGCATTGCAATTCATTATTCTAAATTACAATTATTGACAAAAGTGTAGTACTAGTAAATAATTTTTTCGTATCTAAATACTTAATTAAAAGTCCAGGGATATAATTATGTGTATAATCTAGTATGTATAAAGTATGTATTTGCAAACGTTTATATTTTTATATTTTTGTATACTGTGAATTACATTCACGAAAATATACGATGAAAACAAAACTATAAAATCAGTAAAAAAAAACGTATTAAGTATAAAATAATGAATTATTATTTATGATATCACTCAGTCAGCAAATACTTGAATATAAAAATTTAATAGAAAATTTAAAAATTGTATATATAATACTCCTTTCAATTTACGAAAGCTTAAATGAAACTTAAAATTAAAAGTTAAATTATAGCAATATTTCTAATTTAATACCAATTTGTCAAATATTCAATATTTTCATTTTTGATTATACGATTTGTATAGAGAAAGTGTGATATATTGATAATTAAAAATATGGTGATGGTACCATTTTATCGAAAAATTAAATTAAATTAAAAAAAAAATTATAATTAATATATTTCAATTATGTTCGATTTTATTTTTATTTTATTTTTTTTTTATATTTTTTTTTAGTTATTATTAAATTAATTAATTTTAACTATTTCACTTTTAATTAAAAAATCATTTTCGATTTAATAAAGATATAATCAAAAAAACAAAGCTGTTAAATTTTTTATTATATATATATATAAGTATATACGTATACGTATACGTATATTTATATATGTATATATGATATATATATATATATATATATATATATATATATATATATATTATTATCTTGTTGTTGTCATATAATATTGAAAACAGATAATAATTTAAATTAAATTATATATAACTTAAATTAAATTTAAAAGAAAAACAAAACTTAAAAACAAATCGAAAAAAACTTGCATCTCATTTTTAATGAAAAAAAGAAAAACTATTTTGGGGAGGAAAAAAAAATAAATTACAAAAAAAAGTAATCATTATCATGCCATCTATATTCTTACCTGTTATATCAAAATGTTAGTAAATTAAAGTTGAAAAATAAAAAAAAAATACATAATTATTTAATTTATAAAAATTAGTTATAATTTATAATATAAAAGCAAAATATACAGTTGTTATATACATATATATATATATATATATATATATATATATATATATATATATTTAAATAAATTTATTAATAAGCACTAATTTAACAAAAAAAATTGTTTTTACAAAAAGCAAATAAGGTGCAATATAATTAATATTTAATTACATATTTAAAAAAAAAAATTTCAATTAATATTTTTATAATAAATTATTTAAAAATTAAATTAGAATTTAAAAAAAAAATTAAATCTACTCGTAAATTGGATAGTTTTTTTTTTTTGAATAACACTTTTTATTTTAATAATAATAAAAAAAAATAAATATATTTATGGTTTAATTATATTAAATATAAAATATTTAATTTTTAAAATTAATTATATTACAGAAATATTGATCCTGTCATACCTTAAAATCAAATAGATAAACAAAAATTATTGAATTAATTACTTTAAATCCTGTAACATCTCCTTTTATAACATAGAGCGAAGCTAATATTTAGAAGTAATTTACAACTACATTGTAACAGTCAACAAATTGTGGCAATAGAAAATTCAATAGGGAAAATTATTGGTACGACAGTTTTATTATAAAATGGCATTTTCCAACAATAAATTCAAATAAAGCTTGTGTTCGGTTATTTATATTCAAACAAGAAATACACTAATTTTATGATGATGGTGAATACAAAATCAAAAATACTGCAAGAGTATTAGTTGAAATCAAAACATTATAAAATTTAGAAAAATAATAAAACAGGTGAATGTTGCAATAAAAAAAACACAATAATCCTGAACACAACTTTGTTAGATAGAGCAAAATAAGATACAAATAAAGCCGAAAATCTCTGATGCTATGTGCTTATAATTTAAATTGTGGTCAATTAGTAATGATAATAACAATAATAAGATACAAATATAATTTGTAAAATGTCAAGAATCAATCCGGTTAGAAGAAGTCAAGAACAAATGTTAATTAATGACGACTGGTAAATGACAGTTACCCAAGGCAGTTAGAAAAATTATTTGTTCATTATATAACCAATCAGCAGATGAATGTACTATCTTGACTTTTTCTCTTTGAATTTATGGCAGTTCTGAAGTTAATAATTGTAATCAAATATCTAACTTTACAATATGTAAAAAAAAATGGAAATATTTTAAAATGAAAAAAAAAAATCTAAAATCTTAAACAAAAATTATGACTTTCCAGTGTAATGTAAATAAAAATTAACAATTTAGAAAAAAATGCTCTTATTTTTATAGTTCTACAATTCGATATGAGTTCGTATTCATTAATAATTTAAAAATAGTTTATATTGAAATTTCTGAGTATGAGCAATGATAAAAATAGAATTTATATCATACTTATATATCAGTTTAAGTATACAATTATCAACACTGTTATCATTTACTTTTAATCAATGTGTTGCTTTAATATAAACACTTCTATTATCATCTATCAAACTTAAACACACCTTTACTCATATACTCTTTAACCCTATCTGGAAATATTGACAAATTTGATTTTATGTAAATAAAATCAAAAATCATAAAAATTTAAAATTCAAGTAAAATTTAAAATAGAATTAAAGTTTTTATCAGAATTTTAATTTAACTTCGGCCTTATAATCTATATTATAAATTTGATAAGCATTTAAATGGGCAGTACACATCTTCTCATTTCTGTTTAATTCATCTCTATTTTTTTTTTAATAAATGCTTTTTTATTAAAAAATTAATCTGATTGTTCTGTTCCGGTGTATTACAAGACTCAGTTCAAGTTCCTGTATTTTATAATATTTACGTTTATGGTTTACAAAGACATGAAAATGTTAATTTATTTATTTTTCACGATGATATCCGTATGTTTATATCAAGTGTATATGGTACCATAGCATCACAAACAGCTTACAGAATACAATCAATATTTTAACGCAATACTTCTATAAATCGAAATTTTGCAAAAATGACCAAAAAGCTAATGTTGTATTTTCATATACAAAAGCAATTCTACTCTCTTTTACCTACTACCAATATCAAACTGTATAATACTGATATATTACGAATTGATTCAGTTCAAATATCTGGGAGTCTACCTGATTAATAAAAGATGACATTTAAGACACATAATAAAAAACTATAGACAAAATAAATTAGAAAAAATTAAAATATTTTAAGACTACTATAATACGACATAATCTAAAACCAGTAAGCAATTAAAAGTAATTTTTCAGCCAACAAAGCTGTATGCGTGTACGTGTTCAAGAACCGAAATGATTTTTGATTAAATTGTGTTAAAAAATAGAAAGCTTATGGACAAGTGCCTAGTAACTGAAAATAGTGTAACAAAAAATTTATATCAATAAATTGTAAAACATAATTATTCTAAAATAAAAATAATTATTGTAAGTAGTTGTAACTATAGCTCTGTTTTATACAAGTTTTAAATTTTATCAAAACATCATATTTTTAGAGTGGTTTTTCCCATTTTCCTTTCAAAATTACAATATTCAAAAACAAAAATCATAGAACTTAGAAACAATAAATTATGTATCAATATTAATTAATAAATATTAAAACGTCTATGTATCAATATTAATTAATAAATCAAATTTGTTCTTTTTATTAAAAGTAAAATGACATGGAAATTTTAATATTTCATATTTAAAAATTTTATAATCACATACATTTATTTTACAATAAATTATATTTCAGTTGTGTAGATTAATTAATGTAAAATATGATATCAGTAAAATAAATGTATTCATGTCCAAATGCCTTCAAAGATGAAAAATATAACACAATTTTACACCTTCCACCTTACACCTGTTCCGCAATGACTCACAAAAAAAAGACCAATATTACTTTCTGAACTCTCACTAGATGATCTTCCAGGTATAAAAATTAGCAAATTAGGTATTCGTCCATCGCTTTTTATAAAAGCCTATATTTATGTACCTACTTGTACACAAATGTAATTATTTGGGTAAACAAATTAATTGAATTGAATATGAATTACACTGACAAGCCGATGTATCAGTTCATAATCCGTCCTAATCTTTTAAAAACTTTAAATGTAACTTAAAATTTTAATTTTATTTAACATAACTTTGGGTTTTGCTAGTATGTGTGTGTACTCTTTAACCATCACACGATTATTATTGCTTCTTTTTTTCCACTACAATTCATTTCAAATGGAATACATTTACTTATAATTCATTTAATTAAATTATTAATTTTTAAAACAAAGACAGTAAAAAAAATTGCATTTTCTTTTATTATAAAAATAATGAAAATTAAAATACTAAAAATAATATTGAAATTTTTATTATTAAAAAATTAATCAAAGAAAATCACTGAATATTTCATTCTTAACCCGGAGCAAAAAAAAAAAATTTGAATAATTTTATATAATTTTCCTATAATGTATATATGTGTATAAAATGTTTTTTTAAATTAATATGTAAATATTTCATTATTAATCAAAAATATTAAAAAAGTAAGAAAACAAAAAATAACATAAAAAATTTATTAAAATTAAAAATTTCATTTTAATTTTTTTCACAAAAAATTCGAGATGAATAGGATTTTTTCTATTTTTTTTTATTATTATTAAATTCAAGATGTTAACGAGGAACTTTACAGAATAAAAATCATCAGAAGATTATTCACTTATAATATTCACTCCAATACACATACATTCATTTATCCGACATAATATACATTGTTGTACTACGTATATCAGTTCGTATAGTCCTTAAAAATCTACTTCTGTAGCACAAAAGTATAGAAATAGTGAATTCAACAGCTTTTCTTTTTTTTTATGTGGCACTAATTTCACTTTGTTTATATTAATTTAATATTAAACTAACCACTACCAAAAGCAAATAACTTTTTTTTTTTTTTTCAAAACTGAAATCCTACTCCTGCTCCTGCCATTTTAAGTTTATTTATTTTTTTATTGTGTTTCTTTAAAAATTCTTTTTTCCATACTTAATTCTAAAATACTAAAGAAAACTTAATGCTCTTTTTGTTGTTGTTGTTGTTGTTGTTATTGTTTTGTGTTGTGCATTTTTTCTTTTCTTAAATGTATTGGTTTGTTTTTGTTGTTTTGTTCTTTTTTACTTTTTTTTTATAGTTTTATTTTTAAACACAATCTACTTAAACACTACAAAGTTTATATTCGACGACTATACATGGTCAAAATGAGAAAAAAAAAATATTTTTCAAATTGAATTTAATTTTTTATTTAATTAAAAAATTAGTAAAAGAATGGTAAAGGAATGGGGAAGACAAGAGAAACAAAGATTCTAATAAGTAGAAAAATTTTATTTTAAAATTATTTTAATAAAAACTTTTTTTGTTTGTTTTTAATTGAAATTTGATTCTAATTAATTCATTTAAATATTTATTATGCAACGGCTTACAAAATTAATGTACTGTGCCTATAAAAACCATTTTCCATTGTAATGTTTGTCATTTTTTTGTTTTTTGTAAATTAATTCAATAGTTTTAAGCTTGTTTGATAATAATTTTCAGTATATTTTCATTTACTATAATTGATTTTTTATTTTATTTTTACATAATTGTTAAGACAGTTCAATTATAATCAAAAATTACCACTAGTATATACGTCTAAATTTCCATTAATAATTTAAGTGCTAATATTTTTTTTGTATTAGTTTTAATATTTTTTAAGAATTTCCTAGAGTAACAACCATTTTTAATTTAATTTAATTGAAAAAACGATCTATTAATTTTCAAGAAGTTTTTAACGATCATACCGCTTTGTCTGGGATCGAAATTGGATTTTCTTATCTGTATTGAATTGTAAAAAAACATAATAACTTGCATGTTATAATCCGTCTTTACTAATACAATATAGTAGACTCCTGAAACAAGTAAATAACCGGTGTAATTCATGAATGCAAACCAACAAATTATATTTTAAATACTATATTAATGTCATTACAAATAGTGAATTTTTATAGTATAGTTCTGGTATGCATAGAATAGTATAGCTCTGGTGTGCATTTTGACAATGTTCGACTTAGTATCGATATCAGATTGAATGAAACATGTATCTATAGAATTTTATTTCTAACATACATTCACACAATATTAGATATGAAAATAAAATGTTATTTTTCAATAACAGGAATGAACTGTTTTTGTTATTTTAAAAAATTACAAAATAACTTTTACTAAAGTAACAGTTCGTGTTTTTTCAAAACCACTGAAAATGAAAAAAATTCAAACTGTTACTCAAAAAGGAAAATCAATTCTGTTTGATATTACTTGTTCTTAAAAATTCCAATTATGTTTGTTTATAGCAAGAGCGAAAATACTCAATTGCATTTTCAAGGGATCAAAAATAGCATAAAATATTATAATTTACACGCTGGGTGGCGCAATAGGATAGGGAGTCCCTGTCTTTCAACCGAAAGGTCCCAGGTTCGATTCCCGATGAAGCAAAAATTTAATTTATTGGTTTTGCGACCTGGTCAGGTACCCTTTGTCATTGGATATAATAAATGACAAAAAATAATTGAGAGTACATATATAATCGTGGAGCAATCGTAAGTGGAGCAAGTAATTTGTCAAATAAATATTCGAAATATTGTAGATAGTGTAATGTAAAATTGCAGTACCGTACTTAATTAAGCACTAAAAGCTTATTCTTAAGTTATTGTCAAGAGTGGAAAAAAAACTCAACAGTAATTTTAAAACAAAATACCATTAAATTACTCTTAAAAGAAAAATTTCTACCACACCAATACAAAAAATACCAACCTGTTATTTTATAATAGGTATGTTAATATAATTCTACTTTCGTCTGTTAAAGAGAATAAATATTTTGTTACATAGATTTATACTAACAGTGTAAGTAATTAACAAATTGACATTTTGTCATGTTATTTTTGTTTAGAAGGATTGTTTAGAAAAACTACAGTTGTTACTTTTATTTTACTATTGTGATAATTTTTGAAGAGAACTAAAATATACCAGTATCTGTTATTATGATTTTTTACTAACAACCTACTCGAATTATTGTTACTTTGAAATAACAGGTACGAGTTATCGAAATATCATGATCATGTTATATCCATGTGTGAGATGATATTATTTAGTTTTTGGGGAGTGCTATTTTTTTCTTGAATTAACTGTGTATGTAAAATATGTATTTTTTGTTTGTAGAACTGAAAAATATTCGTATGGTAGCACCTGTTATTTTGATTTTTAACTAACAGTCTAGTATTGTTACTTTAAAATAACAAGTAGTTATACATAAAGTAATTGTCACCGAAATATCATGTCATGTCCACACAACATAATTTATAATGATATCAACATATAAATTTCATTTAAATTAAAATTATTTATATCTGACTCCTCCAATTACGATTTAATTTTTAACAAGATTTTATTGTTACATATTTCTGTTATAAAAAGTGTTGCACACTAAACAAAGTTACAATAAAAGCAAAAAAAAAACAATATACTACAAAAGAAGGACAAAAAAATATCTTATACTAAAATATTCCACTTTGTTGTTTATTTTGTTTTTGTTTTTTTTTTTGTTTTTTTTTTTTAATATTTTTTAGTATGCATATAAAATTTTGATGCAAAAATAATTGCATTGGACTAAGGATTAAAATTTCTTTATAATATGTGTATGTGTGTATCTGGTTGTTAAGTTTATCAAAAAAAAAAAAAAAAAAATTAAAAATAGAATTTAACTGAGCACAAGAGAGAATATTAAAGAAAAAGAAATGATGATGAGTAATAAAAGTTTTATTTTTTTTTCTTATTATTAAGTTTTTAAATATTTTAAAAGAGAATATTTAAAAAAAAAAAAACACGAAAGGACAAATTATATTAATATTATATTATATTCTGATTATTTCATTATTAAGCTCTAAAGAAAAATAAAAATAACAAAATAAAAAAAAATTATATTCGAAATCATTACTCTTCATTTTCGAAACCAAGAAGTTTTTAAGAAGTTTATACAAACAAAAAAAAGACAAAACTAAATTAATTTAATTGTAAAATCAAAATTTGCAAAACTATTTATTTATGTGACTTGACAGAATAACCAAACACAATTTGGTAACTATATTCAAAAGCAAAAAAAAAATATTTTGTTAATTTCGAAAAAAGTGTTGCTATAAATCTGTTTTATCTAAATTTTTTATTAATATTTCAAATTCAAATACCTATATATTTACAGTAATATCAAATTTTCCTCAACCTACCCAAATGGAACAATTATTGTTTTTACTTTATAATATGAATGATGATGTCGATATCAGATTAAACAATTCAATTTTGTTATTTGTGACTCTCTAAAATATATTCAACCATTCGGAGTTATGAAGATTCCCTCTCATTATATACAAAAGGATATTGAAAATTTTTATTTGAACTTTGAATTAAATAGATTTCAATCTAAAAGTGTAAATTTATGATTTTCCACAAATCTTCGAATATAATTAGAAAATTTAATTAGAAAATTAATCGCGCCGTTGTTAATCCTCTTAATGAGATCAAAGCTTATTAAAGGATTATTCTAGATAATAATTTCACTTTTAATCCAGCAACATATAGATTTAATAGTATCTAAACGGACTCTTACTCTACATATTTATGTGCAGTTGAAATAAATAAAATAAAAGGTGAAAGTGCAAATACCAAACAATATTGGTCTCTCAGCCAATTAGCTTAGTAAAATACTTATTGTTGCTTTCAAATGGTGCTGGTTGACTTAAGAGTTACAACATTCTGT
Source organism: Argyra leucocephala (assembly GCA_963942445.1). Taxonomy (NCBI): domain Eukaryota; kingdom Metazoa; phylum Arthropoda; class Insecta; order Diptera; family Dolichopodidae; genus Argyra; species Argyra leucocephala. The sequence continues at coordinate 113,019,787 of OZ012678.1, forward strand.
ATCTGTAGCTACCCAACAGATACTAACAGAGTATAACCAAATTGTTTTGGATGATTTAACCATTGGGCTTTTTATCCGCAAGTTGTTGCTTACATATCAAAATAAAAAAATTATAAAAAACAATTGAATGAATTCCTTACGTCTTAAAAAAATGTTAATTTAGTATATTTTAGTTTATCAATAATATTTTTATGTGATATTTAATTTTATCAATTTTCATCGTTATAAAAATAGAGTAGGAGTTATTTTTAATAATTTATCTTTAAATTTATACCAAATATATTTTATGAACTTTATAGTTTTTAAGCAATATCTGCATAGGCTAATTTCCCAGTATAGTTAGATAAAATAAATTCATAATAATAATTGTTCTTTTTATTATTTCACAAAATTGTTTTTTTTTTTCTATGTATATGTATTTTTGTTGATATTTTAGAGATGTTCTATTCTTGTCATCATAGGAAATTTTACTTTGCTGATATAATAAATAATGATTTAGAAATAGCAAAAATTCTAGATTGTTCAACTTCTAAATATTTGTGTGATTTAATATTTGAATAAATTAATTTAGTCTATTTAAGTCGAAAATGCACTATTTAAATGGCGATACAAGTGAGCTCCTAACTCTAATTCATATACATAAAAAACAAAAAAAAAAAAAAAAAAAAAGAAATCCGAATTCGTATTAGGTGCAAATGAGTTCAATTTACTCCAACTTAAGAATTAATTGTTTTTCTGTAATAAATTCTTAAATAGCATATTTCTAATTGTTGTATAATTGGATACAGGGTTTAATATAACATTTCCATATAGACATATCCACTAGTTTATTTACATATTTCCATTTGAACATTTTTTAGTAATTTCAAAATCCTGTTTTCAGCCAACTTTCAAAAATAATTTTAAAAAAAATAAAAACAAGTTTTTGTCTAATTTTGTCAGTACATAATTCATTTTTTGAGTATAGACTCATGCAATAGTTTTCATACTTTCATTCATTTCTTTTTTTTCTTCAAATAACATCTTTAGTTCTACATATTTTTATCTTATTTTTTCTTTTAATTTATTGCCTTCATCATAATTATTTTGATTTGATGTTTATGTAAATATATTCTTCTATAAATCTTCTTCAACAATGTTTACATTATAACGATATTAAAAATCTACTGTTCTTCTACCTTCCAACATTTTTTTTTTTTTGTTTTTTTTTACTTTTTTATTCAAGTTAAGTAATAAAAAACCTTAAATTAAATTCCATAATTTTTATATTTATTAAAAGAATTAATTAATTTAATGACTTAAATTGAGTGAATCAACAATCTTATTTTGTATTAAAGATAAGAAACTCATTTCCATATTGGGGAAAAGAAAATCGCATTAAAAAGGACCTTTTTAATATGAAGGACATTATCATGAAGATTATTATGCTATGTATGAATGTATGTATATGTATTGTATATATAAATTTTAATTTTCTTTTCTTATGTTCTAAGTAAATAATAATGATCTGTAGGTTAATGAATGCATTTTTTTTTTTTTTTTTTTTTTTTAATGGAAATTTGTATAGGGCGACAAGAACTCATCAGAAATTTTGTAAAACAAAAAAAAATTAATACAAAATTTTAAATTTTAAATTAGTATGACTAATATAGAATAAAGAAAAATTTTAGTGAATATAAAAATATATATATATATACAGTTATATTTACAGTTATATATACAGTTATATAAACAGTTATTATTAACAGTTCAATATTAAATATTTTACTAGTTACACCGCAAAAAAAAATTATAATAAGAAAATTAAAATATAATCTTTGATAACGTTTGTTTATTAAATTTACTAGTGTGAATATAGAAGCAAATAAATAATAAATAAATAAATAAATTAGTTGACAATTCCAATTATTAGCATATAAAACAGGATCAAGTATATTGAACCAATTATAAAAAAAAAGAACCAAATTCTCCAAACTTGTAAAATTACGCAATTTATATCATGTTATGATTTAAAAATTTCGCTGTTCATCACGTGATTTACATTAATTTGAAAAATCTTAGTACAGGAGTTGAAAGTAAAATTTAAAACTTAATGTTCAATACTAAATTCAATTCTATTGACATATTGTATGTGTATGTAGTGAATATAAGTTAAAAATTCCTTTAAGACTGTACTACAACAGTCTTCAAACATTTATTCGGATTTAAAATTTCAAAGACATTTCAAAAATTGATTTTTTATATTTGTACACGTAATATAGTGTGCAAATTGAAATGAATAGACTATTTTAATTTATTTCATTATTATTTATTTATATTAACATTTATTACAATTAAAATTTCAATAAATTAATTTTTTAACCCATATACAAGATCGAACTAACAAATTATGGATATACAAATTTTTTAATCCACTATAGACTAATTTTTCAACTTTGAAAAAATAGTAAAATTTAGTATAAGTAGCTAGTAACCAAAGTCAAAAATAAAGCTTAAATTGTCGAGAATACAACAACACTTTATTGGACAGATTTCTAAAATTTTTATAATTTTATTATTAAATAATAACTATTATGTAAATGTTAAATTATATTTTACATAACATACCCATTATATATATATATATATATATATCTAACAAAAAATGTATTAAGTAATTATATAATATTATTATACACATATTTTTATATAGCATGCAATTTTTCCTTTTATGTAGCTATCAAGGGAAATTCGTTTTTATTTATTTACTCTCTCTTTTTCTCTTTTTTAATTGACTATTAAAGTTAATAGATATCGAAAACAATTTTCTAATATTATAACATGCAAATTTTCATTAATATAAAATAAAATATATATATACGATATATATATATATATGTTATATCTATCTATATAAATTAATATATATATAGATATATATTAAATAAATTACTGTGAATCTATTCACTTTGTGTATATATGTATTCTTATTATTCTAAATTAAAACAATAATAATAACAACAACAAGAAAATAGAAATAATAAAATTTGAAGGTTACAAAAAATCAGACAATTTTATAGAGTAGAGGTGTGGGTGTAATTGTATATATATTATATACATATTATAGATATATGTATATATATTTGTCAATTAAGTGCATTAAAATGTTTTATATAAAACAAAATGAACAAAAAAAATTAAATTTCTTAAAAAAGTTTAAAATAGATTTTGAGAGTATTTATTTAAAATATTTTGAATAGAAAAATACAACCATTATTTCACAAAAATTATCTACAAAATTTTAATTTTCTCATAAATTAATTAAATTTTTGTTAATTTGTTAAATTTTGTTTTAAATTCTTATCTGTAGACATATTATTAGGATATCCTATGACATCATAAATTCTATTAATTTTAATTATCTTATTTAATTCATGACAATTCAATTTGAAGAATTTTAATAACGTGTTTTAGAATTTGTGTATATATATCTTAAGTATGTACAAGGTAATTATGTCAATAAACTTGTCATCAATATGTCATTGATTTGATCTTCATTTGTATATGGAACATAAGTTCGATTTCAAAACCAAGTTATTGGGAACTTAAATAATTTTTTTTTTTTTTTTTAATATTTAAAAATTAGATCATAGCTTCATTTCAATAAGAGACAAAAAAATATATAAGAGAACCAAATAATTATTTTTTTTTTTGTTTTATATATAAAAAATTTAAAAAAAATTAATTTTTGTTTTTTAATTCATTTTTATTCTAATAAGAATATGTATATTTGAATTAAAATTGTACTTCCTTTCCCACAGTCGCAAACACTGAAGGAAAACTTTAATTTGTTATCAATGGTATAATATTATACTGTTTGAATAATACAATACTTGCGTATAAATTAGTTAGTTGACTATTCGTTACTGAGCGAATACCCTTATATACGAATACCATTTCCGAACGAATAACCAAATAAATAAACAATACCTTTCCAAAAAAATAACGAATACCCTTTCCAAAGTCAGACTCATTACCAAAAGTCTTTCGTATCTTCTATAATTAAAAATTTTACTAAATCTAACCTAATTTTTTCGCGTTTTTTTTTATAATAATCAAAATTTAAGTTAAAGAGATCTTTATACTTTCCTACATACATAGTTTAAGGTGGGAAAATTTTATTTTATTGAATTAAATTCGTTTTGCTTTTAATTAACAGGTTACTTCTATCATTTACATAATCTGAAGTACATAATGTCATAACTGCAATGTCATTTCAAGTAATCTTTGGTATGTATACAGTTCCAAATTAGCAAATATTTTGAATCAATATTATAATATAATTAATATTTTAATAAATAAAAATCAATGAAGTATGTAATTCAAGATTAAGTTAGTTGTCAATTGATAATTTTTGTAAATTAAGTCAGGTGATATGAGTAGTCATTATTTTAGATAAAAACTTTAACAGAAATAAAAATTTTATGATTATGACATCACTATAATCGATTTTCACTATCGAATGGTGGTATGGAATGAAAATTAGAATTGTAAATCAGTAAAATTATTTAAGGTAGGTTAGATAATGAATGCTGTAGAATAAGTTAAGTTATTTTTAAATTTTACATTATAATTGAAGAATTGTTGAAATATAGAAAAATTACAAAATTTAAAGAAGCGTTTCATTTATTTTTGATTAATTTTTTCCCAAATATATTATGTCTATTTGTTGTCCTTCATATTATATATACCTATTTCAATTCGTTGATAACTTTACTTTTTTCCAATCCATTCGAACGCTACCATTTTTAAATAATTCATTTATAGTCATATCTGTTATTAAAATTTTTAAGCTTGTTGATAAAGATTTTAAACTTTTGAACAATTTTATTCTAGAATTTTGATTTTTTAAATAAGCATAATAACAATGATTCAAATATTTAAATAAACATAATTTCAAATATTATGAAATTAGTTTGGAAATTTTTACACTGAAATTTATTGCATAAACAATGAAATCATTGATTTAGTGACAAAATAAATGACGTATAACAATATTCATTGATGGATGATATAAGCCATATTACATTCACATTAATTCTGAATGAGTCAAAATTATTTAATTTGAAAAAAAAAAAAAATGTTGGAAAATTTTTGTTTTAATCTACAATAATGTAGATAAATGTAGATAATAACAAATTAAACATTTTTTTAATTACACTTTAATTTCCTTTATTGTTTTTTCTCTAGATTAAATTTTTCAAATCAAATTCAAATTGAAATAATAAACAAAAATCTTATTTTTTTTTATTAAATTCAATTTTGTAGTTTAGAAGTGATTCACATACGAGTTCATAACGAATCACTTGTGATCAAGTGGTTGATATAATAAATATTATTTAATCATACTTATGCATATAAACATAAATCAGTAATAGTGATTCAATATAATTATTTGATATAAAAATAATTAAATTTTAGATTTTTATCTGTCTTGTTAAAAATTAATTAAAAAATAATTTCCAAAATATTGTATTAAAAATTTTTAACAAGATTTTATTTCACAGAAATTAGATTGAAAAAAATAAATCTGAACAACGTAATGTCGTAATCTCTCAACAACACATATCACGTCATACTGATGTTTTTTGGAAGCATTTTAAATCATATCTTTATTTTAACATTTCGTAAAATCTATGAGTTGAAGTTTACTTTTTAATAAAGTTCTAATGGAGATTTGTTGTGTCCCATTGTGATTAAAAAGAAAAAAATTATAATAAAAATTAAAAACTCTAGGTATGTCTCATTAACTTTATTTATGAATTTGACCGATTTCGGTTATTAAACTATCATCAGAAGAGAGTCTTTTTGATGAAGAAATCTATCCAGATATTAAAAAAAATTAGTAAAACATATCTAAAGTTTTTAATTTTAATTTTCTTTTAAATCACAATGGGACAACGCAAATCTCCATTAGAACCATGATAGTTAGAATATAGTTTTTAATTTCTATTTTAAAAAATATTTCAACTTCAGCCTACACCACATTTTATAAAATATATTTTTTTATTTTTTTTGTTTTGTTCGAACATGTTACAGTTCACAACAATTCTGCAAAAAGAAAATTGTTTATCTGCCAGAAGTCAAAAACTTTTATAATTATATTTTAGAAATTTAGGAAAATAAACGTAACCTTGATTAAAATTAAATCAAATTCCTATTATGAATACATTTTCATATTCAAATAAGTATTTTCAAAACAAATTTTGAAAAATTAAAAAAAATTAAAAAAACATGACATGACACCTCAAATGTTCACGTCAAATATGTAATTATCTTTTCCAAAAAAAAAAAAAAAATAATAAAAATCCGAAAAAAAAAATAATAAAAAAATTAAAATTTCTGGATTAATTTTTAGTATATCAAAAATATAGAGGATTTATGAAAAATTAATTTCCAAAATTAATTCCGCCAGTTTTTCTTCATCATCAATCTTTTATTGTTTGTGTAGCAGATATTGAAACCCTAAAAGCCCTTTTCACAGCACAAAATATTTTGCTAAATTAGAAAAGAATAAAAAATTTTCACTTTAAAATTTTTCAATGGCATCATAATTCTAAGATTTACCATATTATCTGCAGTTTATTATGAATTTTTAAGTTTTCAGAGCATTTTATTTTTGCTCTTATCATATTTCTGGATTTCAACACTCAATTTATTTCATCAATTTTTAAATCATTAAATAATTATGTTGCAATAATATAAAACCGCTTAAGTCGATATAAGCAAAAAATGAGATATTGTTACCATCGCATCTAAAACCACTTAAGTCGATATAAGCGAAAAATGAGATATTGTTACCATCGCATTCTAAGTCCAAAAACCTTATTTTCCACAAAAATCTCGAGGTTTTTATGAATTTACAAAATTGAGAAAATTGGATTAATTTATTCGCCTTAATCAAGCTAAACCATATATTGCGCATGATATAATAACTGACACCAACTTAAGTCGTTATAATATAATAAATTATTATCTACATGCCAAATATTCTATAAAAAAAATATAACAGTTTATACTATACTATGAGACATGTAATATCGATATTGTAATATTATTGATATAATGATGTCGCTGCATGTGTGTCACCTAATATCATGATATTAATAAATATTATTGCAATATAAACGTAGTATGTATAGAGATATTACAAACAAAAGCATTATATTACGAATCAAGATGGCAATTTTATTCATCAGAACAGTCTGGTGGCAAGTACATCATTAATTTTTTCATTTTTAATATGTACTAAACAGGTAAATATTTTATAAATCAAACAAAATTTAAAATAAAAAAAAACATTGTCTAGTGAAATTAAAAATAAATAAAATAAAGAGGCAATTTTTTGTTTAATTTTATCTTTCATTTTACTTGAAATAACTCTTTGAGCCCCCTCCCACGCATTTGTTTGGGTAACATTCAAAATGTTTTAAACAACCAACTTAATTTTTATTTGTTATTTTTTAATTACTAAATTGTGAATTGCAGAAAGACATCGCAATAGGATCACAGATGGTCTGGTTTGGTGACGACGACGAATTGCAGTTGATGACAAGTCTTTTAAACTAAGCTAAACTAAACTAAACTTAGTATGTATGTAATTCAATGTAAAGCTAATTTATCCAATTAGTGATGATATAAGGGACTGATTTTTTATTATACCCCGTGAATTCATTTTTCTCAAATATGCTTAAATAAAAGATGAAGCATTGAAATTAAATGAAATTCGGGTCTTAAAAGAATAATATAAAATATAAATACTACGTTTACGTCTGTCATACTATACTTTTGATATTATGATATAGTGGAATATTGATATCCATAAAAATCAATATTATGTCATGTCATACTATTTATATTAAGTTTAGCGGTTATATTAAATTATATTCAGTTACATAAATTTTCTAAAATCAGTGCAAATTTACAATAATTCAATAAATTTAAAAAAAAAAACAATATAAGTACTATTTAAAACTTTAAGTTCAATAAAAATGAATAAAAAACGAACATACACTAGACTCTTTATGTTTTCCCAATTTTTTTACAGAACAATTTGAAATAGGTTACACCGAAAAAATTTAAATTTCGACTTAAACGGTTATATCTTATTGCCACAGAATTATTTTTCCGGCTCATTTAACATAGGTTATGCCTATCTCTTCATTATTACTATGACTTAAAGCTACCGTATTTACTCCCACTTAATAAAAAAAAAAAAAAAAAAAGCTTAAGGAATAATAAAATTAATTTGCAAAAAAATTCATGATTCCATAATCAATTTCATTTCAATTAAAATTCAATGATAAAAACAAAAAAAAAAATCTCCAAATTAAAAATAATTTTCAAAAAGAAAAGTTCACCTGCATTTTTCATCTGTACACAATAAATAATTATTCGGAAAATTTTATTCAGAACATTTTCTTGTTTTTCCTTAATTATTATAGTTTTTTTGTATCGTTGTTTTTTATTTACCAAAATCTCCTACGATTATTTAATATTTCCCTTTTTGTTAAATACTTTGCGATTTAACTTTAATATTATTTTTTTTTCTTTTTTTTCTGAAAAATATACGCATTTCAACATATTTTTTTTTTGGAAATTTTTTAAAATTATTTTTCTTTTTAACTTTTTAATTTTTTGATTCTTTTGTTTTTTTTATATATATAAAAAAACAACTGACTGAAATGAGGTTAACTTTCGGAATTTTTATTCACTCTATAGACAAAAAATAAAAACCATAAAAAAAAGAACACCGAATAGTGTACATTTCCTTTGTTGTTTTCACTTATTTTACGCCTATTTATCGATTTTTTTTTTATTTATCTTAATAAAAAGCAGAGAAATTTAACAAAAAAAAAAAACATAAAATAAAAAAACAATACTACAAAAATACTACATAAAGAATGGTTAATATCGCACATCGGCCATATCTTTTAATTGTTTGTTTGTTCAACCTAAATATCTGGAAAAGAATACACTATGAATTGTGAATAGTGGCAATAAACATAACAAAAAAAAAAAATGTGAATAACAAGTCAGAAAAATAAAAAAAAAATAAAAAAACTACAATTTATAGTCTCTATTGTAATAAATTTAAAAAAAAAAAAGTGAATCGAACAACACTATAATACCACAACAATATGGTGACACATACAATTCAATTTATAAAAAAAATATATATTCAATTAAATTCTGACTCAAAATTTAACACTTCATTCATTATACTATTCTAAATAGTTATAGTTACTCTACTCCCAAGAGAACTACAAACAATAGAATAGTCAAATTTAAATACATATACAAAAAAAACAAGTTGCATAACACAAATACCGTCAAAGTTACCCTTATTAACGTTGATTTTTAATTGACAATTGACAACTTCTAATCAAAATTTATAGATTAGACTTAGAATGTTATACTTATTATAAAAAAGGAGGAAAAAAGGAAGTAATTAAAGCATTTTAACATTTAATAGAATATTATGAATATATATTATTATACACATACATAAATATAAAAAAAAATTGAATGTTATAATCAGAAAAGCTTACCGAAATAATACATTAACCTATAAATAAAACTTATTTTGTGTAATCGATAAGAATTTTTCAATACATAATTTATTACTGAATATAAGTCTACACGATACCACAAATTAAAATGATTACAAAAAGAGATAATGATATTTCTATGTATAGGTTCTAATAAATCGGCAGTATAAAAATGTGGACTTCCATTTCATGTCTTAATGTATTAACAATTTTATTTTACACTATAATGAAACAGAAGGAAATTCAGAAAATTTTATGATTTAATCTAAATGCCCGAAGGACTAACATTTTCACTATTTTGACCTTAAACTGTCCAATACAAAATATAGGACCTAAAATTAATAAAAGACATTTGAAATTTTACATACAATTAGAAAGTACGACATAAGAAAGCAATAAAACTATATGTATTCCATAGACGATCAAAAGATGACAAAAAGAATATTAAATGAAATAAGACCAAAATCAAGATGGCTGAACGAAATCTAAGACACCTGTCGAAAGATGGACGTAAACGGATAGTTGCACAAGATAGAGCAGATAGGAGTTAAGTTGTAAACGAATAGAATAAATAAATGATGATGATTATTTAACTGAAGGTTGTTGATGTTCAGTCCAAAGTTTAAAAAAAAATTATTAAAAACTTGAACTAAGAAAAATGTTTGAAGAATTTATTTTGAGTAAATTTAAAACAAGTATTTTGGGGTAAAGCTAAAAACAAACACACCGAATGAATAATAATCTGTTTAAAATACATGATAATATGTAGATTGAATGTGTTCTACTATATGTGCAAACAATGGGTCTGTTTACATGAGTATTCTTGACTACAACTTTAGCACACGTTTCGTCATACCCTTTTACTTATACAAGCACATTTTGTGGAGGTGATTTTTTGTTTTCACGTATATTTGCACACACCTTATATGCCTACCTACTACAGGCCTGGTGTGGTGTAATCTATAGTTTATGTTTGGCAAAAGTGCCGCTTTAATAGGCCTTTAGACCTCTCTTAAAAAGTGTAATTATTTAACAAGATTTGGCCACAAAGACCTGTCTCGTACAATAATACATTAAAAGACAAGTTATTAGGTGATGATAAGGACAACTTTAATGTTAAATTAAATAAAGTATTCGCTGTACTTATTTTTGTTTGAATATTTTTTTTTAGAAATAAATGAAATTTTTTATACAACACATAGATAAATAACAACATTGTAAAGAATACAAGTAGAAGTGTTGTTATGAAACAGCTGAAAGAATACTTGTGGAAACAGACCCAATGAAAGCATTATTTTAAAATTAAATAAATGTGATTATAATGTGTATTGTATACTAATAATTCAAAGTTATAATATGCAATTACTTATAATGCAACATAAATGTCAAATTGCCAACGTAGCTGACATATAAATGCTTGTCCAAACATATGTCGACACATAATGACATAAAAAACATTTCTAAGAAAAACAAGAACAAAATGAATGTCGAATTCTGAATTCTGTTTGTATGGAATTTAACATAACGATAATTTAACGAATTGTCAGTTATCGGCATATGTCAATTGTGAGAATTTATGTATATTTGCAATATACGAAATATCACATATATCATGCCATATGTATAGTTTTATGTTATTATAGTTAGTCCATTATCCTGAGTAAAAAATATAAACATATAAACATATATACATATAAAAAAAATACCCTGGCAAGTTAATATAAAAGTATATAAAATATGCCATAAGACACCCAAGATAAATAAGACTGTGTAATTCAACCTTTTTAACAGTTTATTTTTCTATATTTGTAAATGTCAATTTTACGTCATTCTTTATGCTGCCAGATTTTACAATTTTTACTGAATTTCTCTTATTTTTATTAGAATTAAAAGAACAGTCGATCACATTAAATAATTAGGTAAAAACATATCAAATTTAAAAAAAAAATTTAAATAATTTTAATTATACAAAAAGAATCAACCTAACCCATGAGTTGTAATTATTGAATTCCACACAGACTCAAATTCTAATTTTTTCCATTACATATTTTGAATTAACTAAAAACTATTGACAACTACAATTTGTATATAACTAGTATCTATGAAATTCTGTTGTATTAATTGCATTCTCTAAGGATAGTAAATAATATGCTAGCTTAATCCTACCTATATACCTAATTAAAAATAAAAATAATAATCAATCACAATACAAAATACAACCAGTAAAAGAGAATACTTTTTTTGTTATTTTAATTATGAAAAATTTATTTTGATATGATATCATATCAGTCAGTAGCACCTTAATATAAAAACAACAAAAACAAAAAAAAAATATGTCAATGGACAATGACATTATATTAATTAATTAAAGATAAAAAATTATAAAGTAATTTGCATTTTATTGGTTTCTGTACTTTTATTTACCAATGTTACTGATAAATAACTGATGATAAACTGAATGACTGACATTTTATTTATTTTACTGGTATAATAAATATACCAAAAATAAATATTGTTTTCTGAGTCACAACAGTTATGTTATGTTTTCTTGCAAATACAAGTATAAATAATAAAAATGAAATTAATAAATAAAAAAATAAATATATTTAAATAAAAAGAGAAAATATAAAGTGTAAAAAAAAAAACAAAAACAAAAAAAAACATGACGTGTAAAAAAAATAATATGTAATTGCAAAATGATCGCTTACTTTCCAGAAGTGGAAATAGCAGTAAAAGAAAAAAAAAAAAACAATTTTATTGTCGGCTAGCAAAAAATTCGGATGCAATTTATTGCGAACGAAAACTAATGTTATGGAATAAAATTTAGAGATTCTATAAGAACATTTTATTCACAACATTATTTGTAAGGTGAAAAAATAACAACAGACTTTTAACACTTAGTATTTCTGTATTTGTAATTAAAAATAAAATAATACGTAAAAATAAAATTTTCAATATATAGTTACTTTCATCGAAACAAAATTAGCACCCTAAAAAGTAGAAAGTAAAATGGATGGTGGTCAATCCTGAGGCACTACAAATTATAAAATAAATTAAACTTGCTGGAATATTGTTGACTTAAAAAAACCATGAACGTTAAAAGAACCATGCAAGGCTTTTGAGAAAAATCAAATCAAATTTGTACTATTATTAATAATCAAATCCCCAAACAATAAAATTATAGTAAAAACTATAAGGGTATTCACGAATTGGTGTAGTCTTGTACTAGGCATAGAAGTGTATTAACATTGTAAAATTTTTATATGAAAAAATATTCTACTCAAATCTATTGTGCTTTTAGTATTGTATGTACTTAAGTTGTCATTGTCCTTTTTAAGTTTGACATTTGTAAAGTCGGTACATATATTTTGAAAATGGCTGAAATAAGGACAGAAATAATTTTTTTTAAATTTTTTTCTTTTTATTTAAAATCAAAAATTTAAATTAAAACCATATTTTAATTGCCCACCGCTGTCACAATTCTACATCTAGTACAACATCAGAATTACAAGGGTGCGCTTACGAAATCATTATACAAATCATTGTAGATCTACATCTACTACACTTCTACACTTAATCATGAATATCCTTTATATATAATTTTGAAATTACATATGTGAGTTATAAAAACCAAATCAAATTTTCGCTTGGTAAAACCAGAACTAAATATTAAAATTACAGTAAAAACTATAGAAGAGGAGTGGTAGAATATAATATTATGTTGGTAGAACTGACCACTTTTTAACTATCAAAATGATTATTGGTATATATATAAACAAAACATATCTTATAGAATTTTTTGGTAAATACATTAGTGGGGAATAAGCTTAAAGCAACTTAAAGTTTTAAAATATGTGTTAAATGAAAATTATAATACATAAGAGTTGAATTATTTTGTATTTTCAAAGCAAAAACACAAAAATTCTAAAAAATAATGGCAATTTGTTTATTAATCCTTACTTAACTATTTTATACATTTATACTCAATTTATTTAATAAACAACTAAAAATAATTTAACACGATACTCCATCGATCACAATTTTTGAAAATATAAAAATATGATTATCGCATCGCATGAAAATTATTTAACAGAAATTGCTCACACTATAGTTTTTAAATTTGTTCTAGCGTCAATTTAAAACTATCACGTCTGTATCTAACAGAATACAAAAACATCGCTTCAGAAATATTTTCATACGATCACACACAATGGCGGTGTCTAGACGATCAGTGAACACTGTCCACTTGTGACATAAATGACAATTCTCAGTTTTCGCCATTTGTAATTTTTTTCATTCAAAACTGAACGTGTAGACACTTCTCAGTTTTAACTGACTGAATAACTGATCGTCTAAACACCGCCAATGAGAGTAGATTTAATTTAAAAATGTCAAGTTAATTTATTAATAGTAATTTTACTATAATTTAAATATCAAGTTTGTTTAGTTAATTCAAAATAGAATTGACACAAAATTATTATGAACAAAATTGGAACAAATCGGAAATCTAAAGGGTAGAGAAAAACAAAACACAACTGAGTTAAACTGAACCTAATTAGGTTATTGAAAAACAACTTTAATTTTGAATTTAAAATGAGCCCACTTGAATCTCATATTAATCAGTAATGTGTGAGAATTTTTTTAACAATATGAATGAATGCTTTTTTTAATTGTTATATGAACGTTCATAAATGTTGTTGCTGTTGTTGTTGCGTTATAATTTGTTTATATTTATATTGTTTATAAATATGTTTTTTTTTTATATTTCATACGAAATTCAAGATCTAGATTGTAGAAAAATTTAAAATAATAAAATAATATTTAAAATAAAATTACGAGATCATACAGATTATTGTAAAATAAAAAAATATTCGCTTTTTGTTTTGCTCTTAAAACTTTAGTTTTCTCTTAAATCTTTAGTTTTACTCTTTAAACTAATTTGAATTACGAAAATTCCAATTAAACTCAATTAACATGAAAATCGTATTTTAAAATAAGAATTTTTTTTTTAAATTAATTTTATATGGAAAATTTAATGTTTCTAAGTAACCAAAATTAAATTAATAAAATTAAATTAAGTTAAAATAATATAAGTATTAAAAATTAACTAGTTTGTTTTTTTTATTGTATACTGACTGATAAAATAATAATAAACAAATTTGTCATATTATACAACACACTTCGAAATTGGAATTTCACTAAAAAGTAATTTAATATCTACATATTCGGTTAATCAAAGATTTTCACAATCAATAAGATATCAAATTACAAAACTAATTTAATTAAAAAATAAACAAAAAAAAAACACAATTAATAATATCGTAAAGTAAATTTAGTTTTAAAAAGCATTTCAAAATCGTATTGATTTATTTCTATTTTTTTTTTGTAGCTAACAATATAGAAGTATAGTAATAAGTGTTTCTGTATAAAAAGTTCCTCTGAATAATATCGAACACAAAATAAATAAATACTTGAGAGTTGAAGAATTCTGATGATATTGAAAATTTCCTTTTGTATACAAAAAATAAATTTCCTTGAAACGATTAATAAAAGGTTCTAATCAAATTAGGTTCAACTATACTAGTAAATATTGACGACATTATACTATAAATAAAAATTTATAATAAAATTTATTTTTTTCAGAAGAGTTTAAATTTGCGCTGACAACAATAGAAAAATATAAATATTTTTTTTACAATATAAATATTATTGTTGTAGATTATTTAATGGGCATATGATACAATATAATTCTAATGAAATCTTTAAAAATTCATCATTATTTAAATAAACACACACACACACATGGTATTTATTTTTCTAAAGAATAGTGTTTTTGTTATTTGTACTTTTGTTTAATTTAAATCAACTTGAAAAACTGAAATACTGATTATTTTTGTTCATTTAATTAAAATAAATAAATTGATTTGAAAAATGCATTTTTTTTTTTTTTTTTTTTTGTAAATACTAAAAATAAATTTTTCGTTTTTATTTCTGTTTATTGAAATTTTACAAATAATTTTTATACAATGTCATTGTTTGTTATAGGTATACAGAATTAATAGCAGAGTAGAATTTAGTTCTAAACATACTAAAAATTCAATGAACTTGAATAGTTTAGAAGAAATTTTTGGCAAAAAAAAAAATGGTTATTGGTCATAATATTATCTATTATTCATACAGTATTACCACTTATAATACTATACTATACTATATGGTAAAACTATTGTGCCACGTATATGATTGTACATTTTTTGTGAATTGATATGTATTCAAAATGACAATAATAAAATTGGATTTTTTCGTTAAAACCATTTTTTTTTTTTTTTTTTTTTTATATTAAATAATTTGTATTTCATCCATATTTTTTCACGATATTACTAATTTTGGTTTTCAATTACAGTTTAAGTATATATATTTAATTTGAAATCCGAAATTAGTTTAGAAAAGTATAAAAAATACATTTCAATCAATAAAAACAAGATTTTTCATAAATTTTCAGAATCAGAATTTAACGACGTTTTTAAGTTGCGCCCAAAATTTTTGTGATTCGTGTAGTTTTAAAGTTGTGTCTTGAATATGTATTTTTACATTGCATAAGTTTTTCCGTTGTATAAAATTTATTTTTCATTTACTAGATAAGTAAAATGATTTTATTTTTACTGATAAGTAAAATTTTTATACAATACGTCGGGCTACATAAATATAAAAAAAAACGTAAAATACAAAATCTCTATACCAGATGGAGATAAAAAAGACAGTTAGAAAACACATTCAATCAGAATCAGAATCTGGTATTAAATACATATTAAGTTTAACAATTAGGTTAAGTTAGATTAAGTAGGCTTAATAATTAGATTAGATTAGCTAAGTTTAGGGTTTAATTTAACAAATAAGATATAATATTGATTTTTAAGTATATATACATACAGCACAATAATACTGAATTTATAGTCATGTTAACATACATTAATAATTATATGTGATAGTGAGCCAAAAACAAATAGTAAACAAATGACATTAACATAAAAAATTAAAATTAGTTTAAATGTTAATAGTAGTGAATTTAACTTTTTATTAAACAGGTAAAGTCAAAGATATAGTTTTAAATTTGTATTTTAAAGGCAAATAATAAAAAAAAAATGTTTATGAATATTTGTATTATCATAAGTACATAATGTTCTCATATAATGTTTGTTTTTATCTTATTATATAAATTTTTTGTTGAAATGCATTTATAATGTATAATATAATACAAATTTTGAATGTTTCAATGAAATATTTTATTCCGGTACTAATCAAGCAAAATTTATACAGGAAAAAACTATTTCGATTTGCGTTCCAAATATCTAGATTACAATCGAGATTTTGGTAAATATGAAAATTGCATTGAGAGTAAATTTTACAACTTCGAATTTAACGAATGCCATAAACATATTCAGTAGTAAATTGACACACTTGAATAACATAAAATAGTTATAGAAGATAATTTTTGCTTTTAACACTGACGTAATAAAAAATGATCACGTTATGTTTAGCTGAATATGTATTTCTGTTATGTGTTTAGACGCTGTAATTCAGGTGATAGAAAATTTTATTATGCTGACCATTTGCTACTGTCAAAAAGGATTATTGGTGTATAATCAAAAAGTACAATATAATATTTTTGGATAATATTATAGTACTATACTGCATAATAGTAAAAAATGAGTTAAATGGTAACAGTAATAGTAAAATTTAGTTATTTTCTATTCAAAACAAAAATACAATTTTTAATAAAACTATATAAATTTAACTGTTTTATCCATTATATTTAACTCTTTTAATATATATTTAACTTATTTAATAACTGAAAATAATTTGAGGAGATGCAAATTGATCCATGACAAATTTTGAAGTTATAAAAAATGGCTATCACATGGTATAAATAGTCTAGCAACAATTACACACGACAGTTTTAACATTTTATATCGCGCCAAGTTAAAAATGTCACGCCTGCGCTTAACAGAATAGAAAAATATCGCTTCAGTGATAAACACGATCTTACAGCATGCAATATATAAAATTTTTAATTCAGAATTACAATGTTTTCCACCACTGAATAATTCTAATAATTTTAATGTAATTATTTATTTAAATAAAATATTGAAACAAACCTACTTATATTGCAAAATGCAAACTGAAAGAGCGTAATATTTTAAATGGTAGGTATTAAATGTAATAAAATCGAATTTTGTAGATATATTTAAAAAAAAAAAAAAAACTTTATAAACACGTACACAAATAGAAAAATTAATTTTAATAAATTTTAGTTAATAATTTCTACCTTGCAGTATATTCAACTTGTTAGCATACAAATTAAAAAATATTTATTTTTTTCTCAAAATGATGTCATTTTTCCCAAATGAAATTACTAATTAATTAGTAATAGTACTGGTAAATAATAAACAATTCTCTCGAAAGTGTAAATTATAATTTATACTGAAATATAGTATAATTATTTTAAAATGAAAACAAAAAAATGTAATTGAAAAAGAATTGAAATACATTTTACTATTTAAATGCATTTTTGGTTATGTTCATTTAAAATTAATAACTAATTGAAAAATTACTCACGATAAAATAAAAATAAAAAAAACAATAAAATTACAATAGAAATTAAATACGTATTTTAAATAGAAATGAAATTGTAGTATTTTATTATGTGTATACATATATATATATATATATATATAAATAAATAAAGAGAAAATTATATTAAATCAAATACAAAAACAAATTAAATTAAAGTCATTAGAATTTCCAACAATAAAATCTTTAAAAATGTATGATAACAAATTGAAAAATTTCACTTTTGTTTTTCTATTTCGAAATAAATTAGCTATATTTTAATTTAAAAATAAATTAAATTAAATTGAAAGTTACTTGATTTTTTTTTGTTTTTCCATAATTTAAATTAAATTGAAAGTGAAAAAACAAATTCAATTTCAAACAAAAAAAATTCTAATAATTTTGATAAATAATTTCAAAAATTATTAAATTTTGTCCACATCACTGCTACCAGAACAATTATTATAAGATAATGAGAAGATAATGAGATTAATTTATTGAGTGAAAAAAACAAAAAATTTATATGTCAAAATTTGTTTGTTTTGAAATTTAAAAATTTTTTTTTTTTTTTAATATATTAAATACGTTTTACCCCGCAATTAAACAACTGTATTTAAACAAAGAAAAAAGTTGCTTTTAAAAGGTGCATTCGACACTAAATTTTTATAATTTAAAGAATGTACTTCTTTCTTTTTCTCAAGTTATGTATAAAATGAATTTTAGGAAATTGTTATTTAAAATAGTTAAATTAGTTTCATTTCAAATGAAACATTTCTTAATAGTTATTAAGAACAATGAAGAAAAAAAATAATAGCAATAAAAAAATAATAAAAAACAAAATTCCTAATAAATTTTTTATTTTAGCCTGAAATTCTTGAATATTAAATCATTTTTCTTTAACCAATCTGTTACTTATGCTCTATCTTGACTTAGAATGTCTAGTGAAGAAAAAAGGAAGAAAATGTAGACTGAAGAATAAAGAAAAGAAAATAAATAAATACAACATAACTAATATTCATGTTATATATCATACATACAGAAATTTTACAAAAACCATTAACGTATGGTCATTTTCAAAAAGTGACAAGCTGAGCAGAAAAAATTATGTCCCAATATTCACAAAATTAAAAAGTCAAGAATAAATAGATATTCATTCAATTTTGATGAGAGGTACAGTGTAAAATTATATATAAATTATTATATTAGTACAAATTTGGAGTTTTGAATTGGTTTTTTTTTTCATATTCAGTGACGAAACTTTATTAATGAATAGCGTGTCAAATAATCAAAAATTTTATATTAAAAAAATGTATATAGTCTGTGTAGGAATATGAATTTTTCTTTTGTATTTTATAATTAAGTATTAAAAAATTTTTAGAATTTTGGTTAGCTTTACTGGGTGAGCCCAACTAGCCTCTTAGAACGAGCCGCCGCTGTTTGAGTTACTTATAACATAGAGAATATGACATTTGGTCTCAATTAAAGTCTGAGAAAATCTAATCCCATCATCATCCCATCACCATCATCATCACAGGTAATTAAAAATTAAATGAAAAACATTACTATATCAAAGTATAGTTAAGCTCAAAAAATTCTAAACTACTAAATTCTGTAAACTATACTTGAAAAAAATTAGAAATTTTAAAAACGACGTCATGAAAAAACTCCATGTCATCAGAGGGGGTGGATGAAAGACTTATGTGTAAAAAAATTTCTGACTAGTTGTAGGTCAAATGAAAGAACAGTAAAAGTGAGCCGATAGTGTAAAAATTGATATCCAAAAGATTGATCCAAATAATCAGTGAAGAAATTCTGAAGATGAAATTGTCTGTAGAAGAATCTTGAATAAGGGCAGAGATTTGCAATGAACTGTAGCGATATATATATTCAATACCGGAAACTATTATGATCACTTCGTATTAATAGAGTTCAGTCAGTGGTCATCGTACTAAAATATAAAGAACAATTTTACACTTTAAAATATAGAGTATACTGTAATCTGATCGTTACATTAACTTTTTTAAAATGTACTTATTTAATCATATATAAGAACTGTTGGCAATTTTTTTTTTTTAAATTTATATTTTCTATAACTAATATAAGTAAATTAAGTATTTTATTTCTTTTAAAAAATCGCACCTTTAAAATAACAAAAACAAAATATAGTTTTAAATTCCACAATAACAACATCATACCCTTGACATATGTACAAAAAAAAAAATTAACACCTTATTTTAGAGATAAGTTATGTTTCACTTGATTAATTTGCTAATTTAATGAATCAGACTTCTTCAATACCACCATACAAAAAAAATAGCAACACCTGATTAAAATAAATTGAATTAGTTTTTCCCATATATTTTTTTAGTTATTGTTGTTGTTGTTGATAGTGTTATTGTAAAATATTTAACTATTGATAAACCAAAAAAAAAATGTTTGTTTTACAAATGATTATAGATATTATAGGAAATTAAGTCATAGGCGTAATATTTAATATAACATTGCGAATTCAAAATATATATATATATATATATATATATATATATATTTTCAAGTTATTAATTTCAAAATATTATCACGTCAACGAAATTTCAAAAATACAAAATAAAAAAATCCAAAAGCGGAATAATTAAAACTAAAATGAATAATAATAAATTAAAAAATTAACAATACTTAGTTAACTATTTTTTTTTTGTAATTAGATTTGAACACAGTCTATTACATTAATAATCGTAAATCATAAGACATTGGATATTTTCAAAGTCATTTTCAATTCATTTTTAGAAAATAGAAAATAGTTTAAAAAATTTTAATTATTGAAATTTATTAAAGCATTTTTGATTAAATACTTTCATTTGAATTGAAGACGAAAAATCTAAATTTTTTACATTTGTAATTAATTGACATTTCGTTAACAATATTTTGGTCGTTTTCTATGATTTTAATTTCCGTAATTGAATATTAATGCACAATATATCTATACATATATATATATAGCGACCACCAAAACAATATTTTATTTGAAATTGATAAAATATACTGCATGTCAGTGCTGTATTTTATACAAATGATTACATTAATATAACAGTGTCGTCACTTTTGTGGTAATCTCAATTGTGGTAAATTTACAAATATCTTTCAGTATATATCGCGAATGCACTACAATTTCAAATATTTTGCAATCTCACCACATTCACCACAATCAAAACGAATTATAGTACAACTTCATACTTATTACGTTTTCAATTTAAAAAAAAAAAAACATGTTACTATGTACTATTTAAGAAAAACATGTATAAAAAAATTATTTAATAAATAATATGAGAAATATTCTAATACAAATTAATAATAATATTTTTTTTAATTATGGATAACTAATTTTTTTGTTTTAGTTTAATTCATACATAGTTAAAAGTGTTAAAATTGTTTTTTTCTTTTGTTTTTGGTTTACCACAGTATTACTAAAAATTTAAAATACTGCAACAAAAGAGAAAAATGAGTTGACAACACTTGAATATGATAACTAGCTAGTTGATCAGATAGACATTAAATTACATAATAATGTACATATGTATTACAAAATATTAACAACACTGCTTTAAAATTGTACTATGTTTAATAATTATCGAGAATATTAAGAATACTCTAGAATGGAGTAAATAATACTCTATGAGTAAATTAAAAGAATACTCGAAATAAATTTACTTATAGCATTAAACACAACAACGCTATAAAATACTGTTATAAATATAAAATTAGACAGCTAAAACAGTATACAAAATACAGTTACCTCAACGAACAATTGAGCTACAAGATAAAGAAAAATTCAAACAATTTTCCATTGTGAAATTCAATTAAAAAATATTATTATTTAATTAGTATGTATATAAAATATCTATAAATTTCTCATCAACCGGCTTTATTTTATTTTAACCAAATTTTCATATCAACGACCAACATTAGAATATTTAAACGAATCCTGTTATCTGGAAATCAAATTAGGAACCAATTGTGATGTAGGGATAAATGTCATCAACAGGGTAAACAAACGATAAATCTCATTTAACATCTTAATGCCAATTTAAAAAAAACTCACAGCTCATATACATTACACAAACTTCAACATATTTAATTCGTGTGTATAAAATGACTGCTCTCTATAGAAGAAAAATCTAATTGGCTTCAAAAATAAAGCACCCAAAAACTACAGGTGTATGTAAATATCTTTCAATCAATATTATATTCTGGTCGCAAAGAATATCTAATTTGGGACAGTGAAACGGACCCTGTTTCGTTACCAAGTTAAAATATTAATATATTTAATTAACAGCGAATCTGTGCGAATGATTAAAAAAAAAATAACATTAAAATTTATTCAACTTTCATTATCAAGTATTTTCTATTCGAATTTAAAAGGTTATCATCATCATGAACTCAATTCATGTATTTATTTAACAAGATTTTTGTTTTTGTGTTTTCTAAAATTGAGTATCATCAGCTCATAAAACATGAAATCTTAAAATGCTTTAGTATCTGTATATTAAATGTCTAAATTAAATGTTTTTTTTTTTATGTAATTATTTAATTAAATATCAACTACAGGGTCACAAAAAATACAATCATTAAACAAAAAACAACAATTTGAATAATTTTTGATTAATTTTTATATTTAATTAATTATAACGATAATATAAGAAAATATATACTTTTACTTACAAAAACAAAAACAAAAAAAATGTTTACGAATATTTTATTTATACATTGGTATGCCACAAGTAATTAAATATGAAAATAATAACTAGGTATGTAAGTATAATAGTGATTTTTAATAATTATTATTAATTGAAAGTTATTTATTTTTTATAATTCTAAAACTAAAACTAACCCTTTGTCTGTCATTGGGATAAAATAAATTTTAAAACATAATTGAGAGTTTTGGTTATCCCTAAAAATAAATTGGAACATAGCATAGTTCATATGAAGGCCAAGGTACTCTACAATAGATATAATTTTCCATATCGAAATTAGTAAGATAAAAATCTTAAAGAAAATATATTTTATGTAATTGTGTACGCCAAATCTCTGTGTAAAAGCATTTAGGCTAGGTAGGTTCATACCATAGAATTACACAAAACAAAAAAAAAAATGATATTTTAAATACATACTCAAATATAAGTTTTTGTTATTAATATAACAAATTTACATTTGGGATCTATTGTCTTCATAACAACATACTTCTATTTTATTTTTCAGTCATTGAAAAGATTTTTTGTACAACATGCATGGCCCGAGACGTTCTGATTAGTATTCAAAATGACATAACCACTACAGCAGATTGAACCTACCAACTAGAACATATTGGACAAACCACTACACATAGCATACCGTTATCATATAATCATTCACTAACAACTATTATAAGAATTTAACAAAAGTATAAAGCTAGATTTTTTTATGCGAATTTGATTTAACGCGATTAAAAAAAACTAAATAAATTTTACTACAAAAATCACAGATTTTAATGAGCTTCATTGCGTAAAAGTAAAATATGGGCCTATTTGTATCTCCACCAGTTTTATTTGATTTTATGGTTTATGTAAAAATATAGTTATTTTTTTAAATTTCTTGATGGGTTTTAATATATATATAAATAGTTTATTATAATAACCAGTACCACTACTATAAAAATGAAGTTAAGTTTTTCAGTGATGAAAGTAACATTCAAGTCTCCCATAAACAAATGCGTAAAATATACACTTTAATTTTTTTATCAGCCACGTGCTAGCATAGAACATTTAATACTCCTCAGGTATGTGGATAAAAAAGGGTAAAAAGAAAAATATGAAATAAATTTAAATGAGGTTGAAGTAAAAACGATTAATGTTGTGAATTTTTGATAAATAAGAAACCATATACTTAAAAAAGTAGATGAATTAATAATTCCATAATATTTTAGTATTAAAATAAATAGTTACAAAATTTCAAAGTTAAATTTAAAATAAAATTTATATAACAATTTTACTTTTCTTAATTGTGATGTAAGTATATTTACTTAAAATTCATTTAATTTCCATTTTATCCAATGGTAATGATCAGAATAAAGATTTACCAAAAATCACCCGAATTTTCCAATTCTCATTTCTTCAATTCAATTAAATTCTATAAATTTTCTTTTTAACTTTTCCAAGAACAAAGAAAAACGTATTTGGTTAATCCAAATAACGCAATTCTTGTGTCAATCAATTTGAACAAAATTACAATTCACCAAAAACCAAAATCAAAAAGAAAATAAAATTAAAATTAATTTTGACATGAACCGAAAGCAAAAAAAAAAACCGAAGACCATAGAGAAAGATTACTTAATCTTTATTTTTTATCAAAAATTCATAAAAAAAAAACATGGTTGACAAAATAATGATAAATTACAACAACCTCTAATCAATATCAAACTCCTCAACTTTAACTAAAAATAGTAACAACAAAAATTACAAACTATATATTATAGTAATTATGTGGTGCGTAACAATTTATTAAAACAAAACATGAAAAAAAATTTCCAAATTTCACTTAGTTATGGTAGTATGGTACACTCTTCACCCCTTCTTTACCCTTCCTTACCCTATCCAGTAATAAATATTTATTCAATTTTGAGTAGTACAACTCTTATTTGTACAAAAATTACAAAAATTAATAAAAACAAAAAAAGAAAATTAAAACAAAAAAATCTTAAAATTAAAAATTCATATCATCAGATTTAATAATATTTTTTATTCATTTGTTTTCTTGTTTTTTTTTTTTTTTGTGATAAAATTACTTAATAGTTAAATTTTTCTGAAATTTATAATGATTATCCATTAATTGAAGCTATGCGGTATTCGGTCAATGATCGTTATTTTCCTATTTTCATTTATTACTACTTTACTATTACCATATTTGTACAAGACCCTTTTATAGGAAAT
Organism: Argyra leucocephala; assembly: GCA_963942445.1. Taxonomy (NCBI): domain Eukaryota; kingdom Metazoa; phylum Arthropoda; class Insecta; order Diptera; family Dolichopodidae; genus Argyra; species Argyra leucocephala. The sequence goes on from OZ012678.1 coordinate 113,044,943, forward strand.
GTACCTGCATTTATGTATATATGGCAGCATAACTGTCAAAAAACAATTTTTTTTTTCTTGATTTTGTTTTGATTTTCCGGATAAAGGCTGGCAGTAGTTTCTTACCTAATTGTTTTAACATTAACATAATTATAATTTTATTTTTTTTTGCTCTTTGGGTGTTTATTATTCCCCACCGTCATTCAATAAATGTTGGTTAACCCGTCTCCGTCTCTGTTTTATTCTTTTTATTGTTTTTTTTTTTTGGAAAATGAGTGGAATATAAAAATACATAATATAATGTACGTATAACATAATACTACTAAAAGAGTTGTTAAGGAGTACTATTCACAAACAAAAGAAAATTATACAGGGTGATAAGTACAATTATTTTGTTGAGTTAAGTTAATCAATACTGATTAGTTTTAATTGTAAATGATTAAACAGATTCAATTGTAGTTTTTGTGAAACATGGTTTTTCTAAAGTCAAAAGAAAACAAAAGTAAAAATTTTTATATTTCATTTTTTCGACGACTTTATTTAAGAGGTCTGTGCGTTTTCAAAATATACCACACTCAAAAAAAAATTTTATTTTTATTTATTTATTTAATTTTTATTTTTATTTATTTGATTTCTATTTCTATTTATTTATTTCAGTTTTTTATATAAAATATAAAAATAGAAATTAAAGGTATAATGAATCAATAGTTGCGTTTTTTTTAGCTTGCAGAAGTGCTCACAACTACTTATGAGTACATAGTTTGTAAACAAAACGAAAAGAAAACGAAAAAAAAATTAGGAGTAAAATATAACCTCAGGATTTCACTATTTAATTTCTGATGTGTAAAATTCATGTTTTTCTTTGAAAAATCAAAACTTTATTTTAAAATAATAAAGAACAAACTGAGGGGTAATTAAAAGAAATTTAAAACTTCTTCTAATTAACGTAAAAAATATTATTTATAAATATGGACGAAATATTCAACAGAAATTATAATACTACCTAACTATCAAAGCTCAATGGCCATCTATTGATTTTTTATTTTGCTAGTTTTTTTGACATAAAATTAATATAATCTTATAATTTTAAAAGAATTCCGTTAGAAGTTTTCGAAATCTCTACCGGAAATTTTTTTGTAAGTCCGCAATTTCATCTACACATTTGTATAAGCTGTGGACTTGTTTGCAGATTTAACTACTCATAAGTAGTTGTGAGCAAGTCTGCAAGCTAAAAAAAACGCAACTAATGTGTTTTGTAGTCACACATTTTTTGAGCGATTTATTATAAATTTGATAAATTTGAATGCTATAAAATTTGGACAATTGAACAATTTAATGCTTTTATTTCAAGTAACTATTAATGTATGTCATTTTAAGGTAATGTAACTAACCTTAAAAGGACATACAAAAACAATGATGATGATAATTAGCTAATTTTTATACTTCTATGTGGGAGTAAAATTTTTTGTGACATAAATATGAATTTGGAAATATTTTATTACATGTAAAATTTAAAGATAATTTTTTCCTGACATTACATAAACTTCTACATAAATTTTGTTACGAAACACCCTGTTTTATATATACGAGTATGTATATTGTGAATTTTTTTAGATTTTTTAGATTATGTAATCAAAATTTTTTTAATAATTTATGTAATAATAATAACAATTAATACTTGTAATAATAATAATAAAAATAATAATACCAATAATAATAGTAGTAATAATAATAGTTATAATAATAATACCAATAATAATAGTGGTAATAATAATAATAATAATAATAATAATAATAACAATAATATAGGAATAATAATAATAATAACAATAATAAAAATATTAGTAATAATAATAATAATACAAATAATAATAATAAAACAAAAAAATAATAATACAAATAATAATACAAATAATAATAATAATATAAATAATGATCATTATTATTATTATTATCAGGATCTAGATAACAATCTATAGAAATCTCCAGTTCAGTTAATTTTAATAATACTTCAAACGATACGAATCAGAAGACATATTTGGCAAAAATTTTGCTACAAAAGTACCAGTTTGCTCTCAAATGAATAAAAATGTCAAATGTCATTAAGTGGTGTGGCAACACATTTGAATAGGCACTTTGAAAATTTGTAAATTTATTTATTACCTCTCCACATTAACTTCACATTAATTATTTCAAAAACGCAATGTCGAATAAAGAACTTACCAGAGCAATACCGGATAATTTTGGATTTAGGTATGAATTTAGGCTGATAACATTTAATAACAACAAATGAATTGTACTATATTATAGGAGAAAAAACTTTATTATAGGAATAAACTTTAATTAAAACTTTATTATAGGAATAAACTAAAATTTATAAATTAATTTACTCTAACTATGATATAAAAAATATGATTATGAGTAAAAGAACATGAAATGAAAGTTACAGCAAACTGAATAGCAAAAATTAATGTAAAAAATTTTGGCAATGTACCGGTGGACATTTTTTTATTTAATTATATTTATCTTAATCTACCACGTAGGCATTTGTAATCGTGCACTAAAATCAAATGCACTCTACCCTACGCACCACAAATCTGATAAGCAAAAAGTGAATATTTAAAAAAAATGATTTTTTTTTTTTAAAAAAACTATAAACACAAAAAAAAAATACCATAAACGAAAATTTAATATATTACTAAAGCACTTGATTCTTTATGTATTTTCGTATATGTATGAAGTTGTTGAATGGGGTATATTGCACCTTTACAGGTAAATTTTCTTTATTTTTTTTTTCATTTTATCATTTTTATTTTTCTGTATGTAATTTCACGGTTCATGAATTCTAAAAAGAAATTTATTATTTTTTCCATATCAGGTCGTTTATATTCACGTTTATTTCTTATTTCTATTAAGAATTTTCACGTTAAAGAATTTAAATATGAGCAGTAGAGTTTTTTTTCAGTTAGACCCCCAGAAATAAAAAAATAAACTGAAAAAAAAAATTGTAAGCATATTTTTTTTTTTTTTTACCTCTTTCTTATTACAAAACCCGGTAGAAAAAATTAATTACTATGAGTTGAATTTTTATTAGGAGTTTTCCAAAGCATAAACAAAAAAACAAAAAACACGCGTAATTTTCATTTTCAATTTTAGTATTCTTTTAGGTACTACCGGTAACATAATTTACAACAGCAACAAACATTTTTATTGCGTTCGCAATTTTTCTTTTCCTATCATAGTTAGTTGTACGTGTACGTAAAGTTTGTAAGTAAAATTAAATTTGGCTTGTTGTTATTTTTGTGTTTACTATTTCTATTCACTTTTGATGGAATTTTGATGTGTACTATACAATTGAATTGAATCAAAGCTTAAAACATGATTATATGAGATTTCATTATCGGGAAATGAATGACGTTGAAAAAGAGTGGAATAATAATAAAGCACACCTGAAATGAAGTAACCGGAAAGAATGCATTTTATTGTTTATAAGAAAAAAAAAAATAATAACAACTAAAAACAAAATAAGATAGAATAAAAAGTAATTTAATATAAAAAGTTAGATTCAGTAAAACAAATATAAAGTATATAACTATATGTATGTATATCTTGCAAAAGAACTTAAATTGAAATGGTCATATTGTAATGCGGCATGGTAGAGTACAAATAATAACAACCTCACTTATATAGTTACCATCTTCAATAGCGCTTATAATAGCTCATATCTTATAGATTAAAAAATTTGTCTTGAAAAAGTCTTTAACCGAAATTATGACTATTCAAAAATAAAAAATAAAACAAATAAACTTATATATCAGTCATATTTAAATTTTGATATTTAAATCAGTGAATCAGTTACAAAGAAAACAAAATTGCAGTACATATTAATAATTAAAACTTATAAGTTTATAATAAAAAGCTCATATAGATGTTAATTACAATTATATTAAATTGGAAAAGATTATATTGTCATGTATAAATTGCCAATGATTCAATATATAAAACAGGTTAAGAATATTTAAGTACAGCATAATTAAGTGCTTAATCAATTGATATCTATAATTGATAACTACAATTGCAGTTATAAAATAATTAAATTTAAACCGTAGTCATCCTCTTAAATAATATTAGATTGCCAAAAAAAATTTAAAAAAATTATTTTATAACAATCTCTAAATTTGCGCATTATTAAAAGATATTATTTAATATATAAAGTTGCGAAATATTACTTTGAATCGTTTTTATTTACAGTAATTAACCGAAATCTATCAATCAAAACCTTTCTTAGAACAAAACTTATCTATAAAATTAATCAAAATATAATCGGAAAGCCATCACCTAATACTGCTGTCAATTCTAAAGTTTTTGAGCTTAAGTTTTCGAAATAAAATCGAAATTATGATCTATTAATATTATTTATTTATAAGCTCTTTATTGTGGCCTTATCAACCACCTGGATTTTGTCAACCTCTCATTCTTTAAGGTTTATAGCACCACCAATTTTCATAATGCTTTGGCATTAACAATTTCAAGTGGTGCTCTATAATATAAGACCAACTGGAAGATCAAGATCACGATGAATTGATAATGTTGAACCAAATACTGTAACTGTTTTTTTTTTTTTTCTTTTTTCTACACTCACACTTACTTTGTTTAAGTCATAAATTTAAAAATAAAATTGTGCAAGATCTCCAAAATAGGGTAAATATAACAAAAAAAAAAACAATTTATTCAAAACGAAATAAATGGAATACAACAATCCAAATATTATTATTTAATATACTTAAAATAATCATATAAGTTCATTGATATTATTTTGTAGAACAATCAAGTTGAATAACACCCAATTATTCTGAAATTAACCCATAGTTAAACTATAATTTATACCTATTATTTTCAATCTAAAATATATTATTACCTTAAAATTATTTTATATAACTACCTTTCAGAAATAATTTTACATACAAAATTACAATCGTTAAGCCTTTAAACTGCTCAGTTTCAATATAAAATTCAATTTTTAACATTCACGGATATTACATATATGTACACATACAACAAACCAAAAACAAAATAACACAAAAATTGTATTACAAAACTTCATCTCAATAAATATTTTGACATGAATATCAGTTAAATTTTCTACTACCATATTAGATTTATGTTACTCTAAGGTGGTTGAATAACCTCTTAGCAAAACTATCAAAAATTTCAAAAAGAAAAAATGAAAATGAAAAATTAAATCCCCTTCTTTTTCCTAGCACTTGCCCGTCAAACCAAATTCATACAGAACACTTTTTGGCTAAATGATACCTATTTGTTTTTTTTTTCTGTTTCAAGTTTTACTTTGGTCTCTTTATTCTTCAGCATAAAATTTAATAATAATGTAAAAGGGAATGAACAGGAAAAAAAATATATCTATATGTAAAAGAGGAAAATCACTAACTATAAAACTAAAATATTACAAAAAAAAAAAACAAAAACAAAAAAAAATAACGTGAAAAAAAAGTTGTAAGGGTCGAAAGAACAAACCAGCATAAATGTTAAAATTTTAATGTCAAGATAAAAACGAAAAATTGAAATTTTGAAAAATAACAAAAATATATGAATAAACATACAAACACTCATTGTTGTAATAGAAAATTTTTAAATAAAAACAAGCTAAAAAACTAAAGCATTTTTTTATTTTTTTATTTTGAAAATTATGTAATCAAAGTTACCATATAAAATCCATTTAATTTTTCCATTTTCCATTTAATATGGATAATTTTTAAATGAGATTTTCTATAGATTAACAAAAATTCAACAATAATTATATTTTTATATTAACATAATTACAATTTTTTTATTTTTTTTAAATATTAATTTTAAAAATTCGGAAAATATGAAAAAAGTAACCAACAAATATAAATGCAGTCCAAATCAAGTCTTGGCATCGAGTATGCACTACCTTTTAAAACTTTTAATTATTTTTCAGCCTAGGTTTAAAAATAATAATTCCTGTTACAGCATCAAAACTGCTAAATCTGGGTCCTCAAAGTTTCTGAAGCTTTATATATGTGCATCGACAGTTCTTGTAAGTTTGGTACTCTTCATATACCGTATTATCCAACTGTATTAGTTATACCATATTTTCCAACAATTATCTTTACAAATTGAGCCACCATAGACAATTTCGAATCTAAAACATTTCTTTCAAATATTTCAAAATACATATTCAGTTTTTTATCTGTTCTGTGAGTTAGTTTGCAATTTCATTCCCATACCTTAGAACTGAACGGATAACAAATTTTCACAAAAAATTAATTAAACACAAGAAAAAGAATCGAATTTGATGGAAATTGTATTCAAAATAAGTTAAATCATTTTTTTGTGTTATTGTTTCAATTAAACGTGAAAAACTATTTCTACTGTCACGAACTAAGCCTTCTTAAATAGAATAGTTCCATCATTCGGAGTGAAATAACATTGGAAAAGTGTATAATAAAACTAATTTTAACTTCTCCTTCTGGCACTACAGTTCATTGCGACTTTACCAAGTACAAGAACTAATCTTCGGATTCTGGCTTACAATATTCGAGCCATTTAACCATTTTTTTTAAATCTTCCTATAGCTATATCTGATAAATATTCTGTTCTGCGATCTATTATCAATTTTATGTAAAAATAAAATCATAATAGAGCTCTAATTTTAACAAAAAGATGACTATATTAAATAGTAGTGACTATATTAAATATCACTAACCCATAGAAATGTAGAATAAGAATATCACTATAGAATGTAATTGTAATATTATAAATCAGTATAATAAAGACTATCAAACGATATACATACAAAAAATTTCTGTTATAATTCTTAAGTCAAAAGCAATGGAATGAAAACTATGAGGTTAATAATATCATATTCAAGCCATGCCCATTACGAATGCATTTTGTAGTACATATACACGATCGAACGTTAAATATGATATTATTGCGCATATTGTATAAATGTCTAAACATTTACAATGTCTGAACATAAACAAACAAGCATACTTCCACTCATATTGCAAATAATTATTAATTTTATAATACAGTACAATAAACAGAAAACAGGCTTAAATTTACTTAGCAGACTACAATTACTTTTCTTGAATGCAGTTTACATTATTCCACTGAAACGAATATACTCATATAACTACTTATACCCAGAAACTTCCAAATTTTCCAAAAAAAATTACAAATAGATTTTAATAAAACAAATCAAAAAAATTTAATATCAAAAATATTTTAAACAATTTAAATTCAACAAACAAATTTCACTTCTACAAAAATTAAATTAAAAATTGCAAATTACAATTTTTAAATAAATAAATTTAAATTTTTAAAAAATTATAAATTATGAATATTGGCAGGAGAGTACAAAAATGTTCTTACTGCGGGAAATATAACTTATAAAAAAAACAAAACTTATATTACTCTTAAAAAAAAATATTTTAATTTGAACGTCCTAGACAGTAATGGGACAAAAAATATATTAAAAATTCATTAAATAAATAATTTTTATTTTTTTTTATTGTTTTTTTATCATAATAGGGTCTTCTTGAAGAATGAGATTTAAATGGAAGTTTTTTGGTTTCAGATCACTTTTGTTATGTATTACAGAAGCCCCACTACACATATTTTAATTTGTCGACATACTCATTCAATCAGTTACAAACTGTTAACAGACACCACTACTCTGTTGAATTTGCAGAAATAAACATGGAAATTCAAGTCTTTAATTACTACTATAATGAAATAAAAAAAATTAATATGCTGCCTACAGAATGAATATTTCATTTTTTTTTTTTTGCTTTTCTTGTGTTTATTTTCAAATATTTACATTTAAATTAAATCAGGTGTCCATTTGCAACAATAACAAAAAGAAAAAACAAAATTTCATCTCAGCATGACACAAATCCTTTTCTGATATGTGTCCTTTTCAAATTTTTCAAATGCATACATTCATATATGGATGTTTTGTTTTGTAGTTTTGAATCTTCTAAAATTTTGTAGATTCCAAAGAATATTATCCTTTTTTTACAGTTTTTTTTTAAAATACATGCACAAAAAAATACTTTTTTAAATTCATTTTTTTTTTTTATTTTTTTTTTTTTTTTATTTTTATTATTATTGCTTAAAAACATTCATTTGTTCTGATGTTGAAATGTCTTCAACTATAAAGATTAATTATTTTCCGTCTGTAGTATTTTATTAAAAAATTAAAAAAAAAAAAAAATAAACCACGGAACAAAAAATTTTACGCAACTACAACAAAAAGGAGGAGAATTTAAGAAAAAAAATAAAAAAAAAAAATTGAATTAAAAAGTAGAAGAAAAAAAATAATGGAAAAGATTTTCATTTAGAAAATAAAAATCTTTTAAATTAAGAAGTCGTCATCATCCTTATTGTTATTGTTGTTATTATTTTTGTATAGATGGATATTCGTCTCGTATAATAATAAACTTTGAATGTGACTTTTTTTTTATATTTATTAATATTTTTAGTAAGTATTGTACTAAAAAAAAACAGTACTTATACTGAAGAAAAAACTGTATTCAGGATAAATTCAGGATAAATAAGTATTAAGTGCATAATAGAATAATTACAAATAAAGTGAATATGTAATTTATAATATAGTTACTGAGAGAACTACAATACAAAAAAAAACATAATTCTGTAAAACTATTACTTAAATTTGAAATTGTTATATATATATATATATTGTTAAGTATATTTTAAATATGGGTCGATCCAACTTTTACTGCCTAACGTACATTATAAAGAACGTAATATTTATACTCCATTGTATTACGGTAGGTAGTGAAAGGTTAAGATAAGAATTTGTTTTTGATACCTTGCAAAGTTAAGATGGGTTTTATCTGGCCAACATTTTAAGATTTTAAATAATTTATTTGCTTTAAAAACTAAAAAGGGATACTTATTTACATGAAATAACATTATTTTATATGAGAACGACAAAAGCAGTAAATATCATTTACTGGGGATATTTTCACAAAAATTGGGAATATTTTCAAAAAATTTGGGATATTTTTTTCATACTATGTTGGGATAATATACTTTGATAAAGTATATTTTTAAAACATCGGGCATAGTTTTATTCATTTATTCATATCTCAAAGAGCTTGTTGCTCATACAGAGTGTAATTCAGTTAAATTTCTATAGATAAACTTCAAAATAATAATTAGTTTCTTTATATCGGTATCACTTTGAGTAAATGTATATAAAAATATTTTTTTCCAAAAGATGATTTTAACTGTTTAGCAATTTTTTGTTTTTGTGTATAAAATAAATTTTCCAAATGGAAATTTAGAAAATTCTCTGCAGCGATCTATTTTTGTCTTATATATAAAAATTCAATAAGCTATCTCACTTTATAGAGCGAACAAAATATTTAAAATCTTAAAATGTTGATCAACTAAAACCCACCTTTAGAATGTCATCAATGGTTAGTTTTTCCATCCACATACAACCCACATAATGTTACATATCAAATAATCAAGCAGCAATAACAACTATTGAATGTTTCCATCAAATATAGATTGTATATAGAAATTTATTGGAACCAAAAAGCACTGTTCAAAACCACGCTTCCCCCAATATCTACTATATTCGAACAATTTTCATATTAATCGATATAATTATGTTAAACAGTTATGACAAAAAGGTTGATTGTTTCAATAACTTCAAGTTTTCCAGTATACAAAAATTGTTCGTTGAGTAATAATGATAATAATGATAGTAGAATGATAATAGTATACATTAAGCTTATTTTAAAGGATTATTAAAGCTTAAAAAAAAAATTTTTATCCTAATAAAAAAAATTAATTTCGAAATACCTAATATGTATTTTTTTTTTAATTTATTTATTATTTATTAAATCACAATCAGTCTATTCACATTCACGCATATTGGAGTATATTTGGAGGTATATACAAAACATTAAATTATTTGAAGTTTTTGAACTATTATTAATTAAAAAAAAAAAAAAACAATAATTTTATTTGAAACACAGTAATCTCTTAACCAGAAGTTAAATTTTGTAGGGTGATATTGATAGTGACTGTGACAAAAATTAAAAACGATCACAAATGTAGCTGAAAATTTTCGGTATTTTGTAAAGTCATCATTTTTTTTCATTTTTAAAATTATAATTTTTGAAAATATAGAAATTCAAATTTGTTAAACTGAAATAAAAGATAGAAAAGTCTAGGAGTACAAAGCAATCAATTCTTTTGATATATTCCAACTAATTTGACGTAAATTGGAAAAGAAAATATTTGAAAGGAAACAATTGCAAGATCCTAACTAGAAGTTTTTACATTTGTATATATATTCTTCATCATCACCACTGACTTGTAATCACATCAGTGGGACATAGGGCGGAATTAATATTCTTGATCAGTCACTTTTACATATATGAATCTTAGATATTAGAAGTAAATCCTTCATTTGTCATTTAAATCATATTTTAATGTACATATGCTTAATACAAAGCCAAAAATGCAAGTACATTACCTTGAGGTGGATTAAAAATATACCAACATTTATATTATTACTACAATTATGAAATTTTTATGATCCATCTACCAACAGCAAAATATTTTCCAATATCTAATTACAGAAATTAAATTATTTTAAATTTTTAAATAAATTTAGAAAAGTTGTCAATCTTTTATTTATGTATAATATTAATTTGCAGTAATTATAAACTAACTGATTATATTTAATTATTACAAAATAAAAATGTATTAGATCGTTACATAATTCAGTAATTACTAATACACACAATATTTCTTTCTATTTGAATAAAATCATAAAATCCATAAACTGTACATTCTCACTATGTATACTACTCTATACCAAAACAAAAGTTGGTCTATATATGAACCTATCACAATTTAAAAATATTGTATATGCTATTAGCCTAATCACTACCTTTAAATGTTTTGATTTTATCTCTCATCTACTGAGAATTTATGTGTGATGTAAGAAAAAAAAAAGGGAAATCCTAATGTGGGCCAACGTTTTTGTAAATAGGGTAATATATCTTCTAATTGGTAGAATAACTGTCGTAGACACAAATTTAAAATAGATCAACTAATATGGTTAGTGAAAATAACCGATTTTCAAATTACAAATACTCAATTTAATGTTTCTGGTTACTTAAGACTGATATTTTTCATAACTAATGTATAGCGAAAGAATATTCGAATCCATGATCTGAAGGTACAAAACATCGGGACAGATCAAACATTCGTTGGAGAGACGAAATATCTACAGATATGAAACGATTTCGTACCTTCAGTTGAAGAGAAGCCTCTCGTGACCGACATTGATAAGTCAGACCCAGAACTTAGAAGGTCTGTTGGCCACCTAAGTAGTAATGTATAGCAAAATGTACTTATAACCATATACAATTTTTCATTTCTTGTGGTTACCTACTTTCCATAACAAAATTAGTTCCACATGATGTAATTAGAGAAGTAAAATTGTCTTTTAATGATAAATTTTCGATCATTGATACTATTTTTGAAAACTTATGTTCAGTCTTTTGGAAAAATTAAGCTCTTCATTACATCTTCAATTATGTAGTTGCAATATTTCATAATCAAAGTTGTATTATAGTAGAGAAGGCATTTTAACTATCCTTTTAACAAAATCATAATTTATATCGAGACTCTACTGTACACTATATACACATAATATTCTAATATTTGAATTAAACGAAACAAAAAAATTATATGGACAAAAGTTATGCCACAAAGAGGATTACTTTTGGGAATATCAAGGAACAACTGAATTATTATATACTACAATAGATGTAATATGCAAAAAAAAACTGTTCCCAGTTGCTTATATTCAAAAATAACAATAACAAAAAAAAAAATTAAAGTACCTTAAAGGAATATAAATAATAAAAAAATTTAAATTATTTTTATCATATTCATCCTAATATTACAATGACATTAATATACATACATTATACATAGCTATCCAACTATAATATAAGCATACAATACAAATCATGAGTTCATCAAAGTAACAACATTTGTGTGTATGTAACATAGGTAATATGAATGAATTTATTTTAATAAAAAAATTCAAGTATAATCAACTGCATTCTTTTTTCCGTTTTTTCGTTTTTATTTTTGTTCTTTTTTTTTTTTGTTAATGCATCATATTATTTATTATCCTTGTGGAAAAAAAAAATATATATCTTCAAAACAGGATTATATGTATATATATAATATTATTAAAATTATTATATAAAATATATTATAATTTTATTTTATTTTTATTTTATTTTTATTTTATTTTTTTATATATTTATTTGCGAAATTTTGACTTTACAATCAAATTCAAAAACAAAACAAAAACCAAAACAAAACAAGCAATCGGCTTATTTCACTATAATGAATTTGTGAACTCAATATTTTGAGTGCATTTTTTCTCTCTCTTTTGACATTTTAAATTAATGCAGTATTTAAAATATACTTAATTTATAATATTATATTGTATTGTATATGTATATGTAAGCAGATATATAATATTAAATTTATGATAATATATTGACATAATAATTATATAAAATAAAAATTAAATTAAATACGTATAAAGGAAATCGTATCATATTTTTTTTTTTTTTAATATTTTTTTGAACAATTCATTAAAACTCTATCGAAATATTTTGTTGTTTAATAATGTACTTATACCATATTGTATACTGGAAGAGTACAGTGTATACAATAAATAATAAGTATAAGAAATAGAGTAGAAAATATAATAATGAAAAGTATAGATAAATTATAAATAAGTAGTTAGTAATTGAAGCAGCTTTTATACAAAGAAGATAAAAATAAAACAAAAAAAAGTAGAAATATTCTAACGGAATAACGAATCAAATCATTCGGAAAAACCTATGAAAATTAATATTTTAATATAAAGAGTTAAAATTTGGTAAAGATTTCATAGATAATACAAAAAAAAAACAGATATACATAGGCTAATATACAAGAGAGATAAAGATATAAAAAATAGACTAAACATGGAAACGGTAAGTTATAATACCGAATAAATGAACAACATACAAGTTAATAAAAACCATTTAATGCAAGCAAATTGTATGATATATCTAAGTTAAAATTAAATAAATGTTTATAATTATAAGTACGGGGCGGGACTGTGACACTTACTGAAAAAAAGCCGCAAAACAAAAATTGATTTAAAATCTCAAAACAAAATTCCGAATTGTACAAAGTCCTGAATATATATATATCCCACAAATACTTTCGGGAATTTCTTCTAATAATTTACAAATGTAGAACTTCTGAAAAAAGCATATAATGACATTTTCCAAAGATTTTTACACATTTTTATACTTTTAATTTTTCTATAAAAAATATTTTTTTTTTTGTTCTGCATTTTCCGGAAATTCTACATAAAATTATTTTTAAAAAAATCCCGAAATTATACATTTTGATATAAATTTTTGCTTCACAGCATTTAGTAAAATTCGGGATATTTTTTCAAAATAAAATAAAAAAAATTTAAATTCGGAATTTTCGGTTTTCGGCCATTAGGTTTCGGGCTTTTTTCGTTCGATACAATAAACTGTCATAGACCTTTGCAAAATACACAAGGGAATAGAATAATGTCCTTTGCATCTGTTTGTATGTTTTTAGTCAAACAAATAAATACCTTGCAAATCATTACCTCATATAAATAGAGTGACATAATTTGCATTTGTCTGTCTCTTTTTAGTCTCAAAAATAAATACTCGTTATTATTATTTCAATTTAAGTCGATTATACTATCAATTTTAATTGATTGCAATTATCGACCTAATTTTCTCTATAGCACAATCGGTAGGATGACAGAAAAATACAATTTCCTAAGGGGTAGTTGTTAAAATTCGTCTCTTCTACTAGACAATAGCTGGAGCAAAAAACATTAAGTAGAATAACATACTAATTAATTACTTTGTGAAAATAATAACTTATATTTGTTTGTTTTATTGAGCTATACCGGTACTACCGAAGCTATGCTATCGATATTTGATCGATCATACTAATAAAAATTAATATGGAACTACTGTATTACAGTTCGATTTTTACAATGTTCAAGAGCGGTTTTAAACATACATAATTATATGCTCAAGTTAATTAAGAATATTGTCTGAACTATCACTTCTCATGCATATTGACAAAAACAAAAGTCTAAATTAACTTCAAATCCGTGAGTAATGCCATAAAATAACTTTAACAACAACAAATTGAACTCAAGCGGTGACAATAAACAGAGACAACTACAATCAACTGAAATTAACAACTACCTAAATGACTGGTGGAGTATAGTACTCAATACTCATGGATTACTCTATATTATAAGAGATAACGCTAAACTATCAGTAGTTAATCATTCGGAAACGTAAAGCTGAAGTTCTATACTTCCTCGAGAAATAATGAGCAAAAATCAAAGACAAAATAAAAATACTAAAAAACTAAAGCAAATTAAAATTTCATTTTTAATCATTTGTATTTTTTTTTATTATTATTTTTTTTTATTTTTTAATAATTTCACTCATTAAAAAGGAATAATTAATTTTCGGGTTTTTATTTTTATTCTTTACGTTTTTTTTTCTTTGTTATTTAATAACAAAGAATTACACTCAAATATAAAATATATAAAAAAAAAATAATAATAATTTTAATTGTATCATAACTTTTGATTTAATATTCAAAAAAGACATTAATTTCTACAGTTTATTTATTTTTAAATAATTTTTTTTTTTGTTCGATCATACTATAGTAGATAGATCAACTTTATACAATATACACATATAAATGTATATATATGTATATAATATAATAGTTGATGGTACAGTAATGAACTATTTGCCTAGAGTGCCTTGAATGTATGGATATACGTTGGCAAATTGGCTTTATGTTGGTTGGCTAGAGAGAAATAATTTAAATCATTAGTTTTATCTGATATTTCGTAATTTTTAATAAAGATAAAATAAATATTTAATGAGATAAAGAGTTGATTGTAAAATAAATATGATAATACATAATATACAGTGTTGCTATAAAATATTTAATTTTTGTTTTTGTAAGTAAATTACCTTTTTGTACAAACAATTTTTACTACATAAAGTGGGAACGTGTAAAATTGTTCAATCATTTATTTATTTATTAATTTTCTGATTTATTTTCTACTTAAATGCAGTAAAAATATACTACTATTGTCAGGAACTAAGCCTTGTTGAAAAGCGTAATTCTATTTTAGTCAAGTTATAACCAAATTATACTATCAATAATTTTTAAAACTTTAAAAATTTAATAAAACATTCATCATGTCGTTACCAGGTTTCGAATCGAAGACCTTTTGATTAATAGTTAGATGTCATAATTAATTCACCAAACTTCGGCAACTTTAACAGTTATTGAAACAAGAAAACTGAATAACACAGAATTAACAATTGTTATAAATAACAGAATAGTTGAGTAAAGTAATTTGATGATTATTAACTCTTTTACTGCCTACGTACAATATAAAGAACAAGGGGTTAATTTGTTTGCTTCATTGCATTACGGTAGGTAGTAAAAGGGTTAATATGAATATATGGACTGACATTGAAAGAGTTTTTTGAATAATTATTAAAATATCACTGTAAAAGACCAAAAACAAACCATGAAATAATTTAGATATCGTTGATACGAAATTGATTTATAGTTATTGAGAAAAATTTCATCACCTTCTAAAGACCAACCCAGAAATTTTTGAAATTTGAACATAAAAAGGATACACGGAAATTTAATTTGAGATACGAAATTTACAGTTAGAAAATATTTCAGATTTTGAACCACAAATGAAGAAGAGACATATGGTATCGACACCAACTTTAATATACCGAAATTTAGTTCCTGTTTTAACCTTATCAAAATTGACATTTAATTTTTTAGGAAAACTAATTCTTGAGTGTATCTGTATGATAATATATATATAAATATTAAAATATTCGACTATTTTCAACAATGAAATTTAATGTTATTTTATATGTTTAGGGCTTGTACTTGTAAAAATAATAAGTAATTGGAGTATTCCATCATAACAGGAAACTAAATAATTTTTTCTATTTTTACTAAATTCAATAACTAAAATGGACTAATTCGATTTATTTATTAAAAATTATACATTTATATACAACACTTTTAAGAATGCAGTCTAACACGTCTTATAGCGCAGCTCGACCTTCTCATATTTAATTTTAAATGTACCTACTATATGTAATAAATTACACAATAGGTATAAATGTTAAGTACTGTCAAAATTTGAAATATTAGTTTTTCCTTTCAACTGTCAAAATTAACGCAGTTTCTTTAACTTTTTTTTTTTTTTTTTTTTTTTTTTTACTAATTTATCTCACTTCACATGTGATATGCTTTGATATATGTTATATATGAATATATATATATATATATATATATATATGTGTAAAAAATTTTTAAGCAGCTTAAATATACCAACATAGAGATCATGAATGCACACAAGTCCCACAATAGACACATATAATTATTATTTTTTCTGTTTTTTGTTTTTGTTTTTTTTTATTGTCAAATTATCTAAATTTCATTTTATAGATACTACTATATAATGCAATAAAAGAGTTTATTCTGAATTCAAATAAATTATCTATATAGATACTCAGTTCTCATATTGTATGACAACAAATTTTAAGCTTTTATAACCAAAAACACAACACTTAAAATATCACAATTTTACCAGTGTTGTGTTTTTGGTTTTTGAAGTTGAAATTTTTCATTGCAACTTTTAATATTACAAAAAAAAAAAGAAGGAAATTATTTCAAAAAATATTTTGATGGTATTAAAACAAAATGTGAAATATCACGTTTGCATCAAATATAGAGTTTCAAAAGGATGTAACATTTTTTGCAACCATCATAATAAAATATTTCCAAATCAGAATTTTCATTCATTAAGAGTAGGAGTAATCGCGAAAGGAGATTTGTTTTTAAATTTATAAACAAAAACTGAAATTCAATAAATTTTGAGATTTTCTTCTATAAAAACTACTTTAATTTTTTTTTTGGTTATTTTTGTTTTTAAATGTCACAACACTGTTATTATTTTTTTATTTAAAACTATAAAAATTTGTTTGTTATACATTTATGTGTGAATAATATAGCCTGAGATTTAATTTTATTTCTTATTTACTTCGTATATAAAAATATATATATAAAAATAAATACATATATATATATATCTATCTAATAAATTTCTGATATCGAGAACATAAATCGTCAACTTAAATCCTTACAAATTTTATATATTGTATTAAAGCACATTTGACGTATTTTTCTACAAAATCTATATGTAAATATTAAAGTGTTAAAACTATTATAAGTTCGTTTGTAATGTGGAAAATAAATAAAATTAACTAAGTGTATATATACATGCTTCAGCATCAATACGTTTCCATGTAATCAATTCATATTAACATATTATAACATACAATCAAAACGTAATTATTCATACAATAGTTATGTAATATAACAATAAATAGAACATACCACAAACGAACTTCAGCTTAATTTATTTATTTATAAATCAGTACTGTGTATCAGTAACTGTATACAAATGTGCTTCACAATATGCAGCCAAACTTTAAGGTATTTTTTTCTATCGGAATGTGTCCTTATTTGGATTTTTCTATCATTTATTTTATTCCTTTTAATGACAAAGAATATTTGACCAGATCGAAAAAAATTGATAAAGCATTTTGCTTTCACTGGGAATTAAATCTCTTTAACTTTTTTTGTGAAAATAATTAAAAATTGAATAACTATATAGATGAATAACTATAAGATTGAATAACTATAAGATTACACATTTGGCTCATATTTCAAAAGGGAAAAGGAGCTATGGCTGGCAGGATGTATATCAACATACACATGTCCGCCGGCGTAAATAAATAAATAAATAAGATTACAGCAATTTTCGTTAACAAAACCCAAAGTCAAAATATTCCTTAATTTAATTTTTTAATAACATCATCAAGACACAATAATAATCTTCGGATTTCAATTCATCTCTACAATTCAATTACATTTGGTAAATTAAATTTTTTAAAGCTACGAAAATTTTTATCAAATGAATTTTAACAAAAATGTCAAATCAAATCCAAATCTTATAATCAAGTAGATCAACTATTTATTAATTTTGTTCTACATTTTACTTCGTCCTTTATGAATACTGTGTATACCAAAATATATAAACCGTAATGAATAATTCAACAATTTTTACCTATAATTCTACATATGTATTTTATAAATACTTTAGATTAGTCATATATACAAATTATATGAACAAAAATATATAATAGTAGTAGATATGTTTATTATATTTATACAAAAGTACAATATTAATACAATTAGGAAACGTGTAACAATCTATTGCTCATTTAAACGAATGTTTTTTTTTTTTTTGTTATTTTTATAAATATCCATAATACAAATAGAACTAGAAGAACCTGAATATATAGGATATTAAATACATGTAATATATTGTATTGTATTTATTATATAGAGATATTTTATATATAAAGAGGAAAATAAAGTGTAAGGCGTATAACAAAAATCATTCTATTCCATTGTCAAATGAACATTTTATGCTTTTGGTTTTGTTTTTTTATGCCTTTAGGAATTTTTGTTGGCTTTATATTCACAAAAAAACATAATATAAAATAAAAAACATATGTAGATATACTCGTATATTAATAGCGTATAACATAGGTAATCATACATACATTCAAAATATATACAAAACTTCTATATATATAATATATACATATGATGTATATTTAACTAAGTAGGAATTAAATATTCAATTGTTCAGTAAATTCTCAAAAGATATTCACAAATCAAAAAGTAAATTATATTTCTTCGTTTAAATACTATAAAATTTATTTTACTTTACATTTGTTAATTTTTTTTGTTTTTTTTAAAGTAATGACTAAAATAAAAATTCTTTGAATTTTCGAATTTAATCGAAGAAAATAAAAATAATTTTTTTCTAATTCAATAACATTGAATTAAATTCTATTGCAATTTTCACGTTCTCATTCCGATATCTAATAGATTTGATCAATCGAATTCAGTTTTGGTACATGCAACAGCTTTTAATTTTGATTAAATACGTTTTTTAAATTTACTAATGTGGAATTTAAAATGTTCGATTGTGTCTGTGCAATACAATTTTATTAATTTACTTATTATTTGGCAAAATTTTACTTTGTATGTTATTTATGTACTCGTATATGATATTATCAGCAATGTTCATATTTAAGGTTGACTTATCTCGCATATATAATCTGTAAGACTGTCTGTTTCTCAAGAATAAATATTACATTTAATTTCTCTTTTAAAGTTCTTAAAGGTATTAACAAGATTTTATAATTATTTTTATTGCAAATATATTAAACCTATTATGGTTAATAATTGTGTGTTACCCAATTGAACATGAAATGATATATTAATGAAACGCTACATTAATGACACGTCACACTATATTGCAAGTATATTCGTCTATCACAATATCACATGGTATTGTAGTTACATTGTTAGCCACTATTAACGCTAATATTGTACAATGTACTTGTATAAAAATTGGAATATGCAGGAAATTAAATTCATGGTTCTAATTCAAGCCATATCCATCGTCTTCCTATACAATATTTATATGAATTTATCTTCGTCTAAATAATTTTTTTATTTATTCTCATTTTAGTTTTTGTTTTCCTCGTGAGTCGTGATATCAAATTAAATAATATATATTTATATATTTTTTATTTTATAATATAAGAAATTTGATATTTTTGTTAAAAAAAAAAAATGTTAATTCAGAATGCCAAAATGCTTATAAAAATTGATAATTAATAAATAAAAACAAAAGTATATCACATATTTTCAAATATGGTGCACATACCCTTAGGTAAAGGTCCCTATACTATAATAAATAAACTGTTTTTAAAAAATTAACTAACTACTCAAATTCATTTTTATATATAGTTTCAAAATTTTATTTAATTAAAAACAAAAAAAAAATCAAAATATCAATAAATAAAATACATGATGATAAATTTTTGCTTCTTACATTCCTTTATTTTGATGCTGTAATTATCTTCTATCCCTCAATTAATCTAATATTACATTTAAAAATACGTTGAATATATATATGTCTAACTCCATAAGTCCTTCACGAAAGATATATCCAAAGAAAAACTAAAACATTTATTTAAAAAACCAGTCAATTTTTAACCCTATTCTTCCTTCAAACAGTTTTAAATACCTTTTTTATATTAATAATATTTTTAGAAAATAATTGATTTAATTAATTATTTATTCAAAACATATTCAACATGGTTTATAGGACAAAATCGAACTCTATTAACGAAATGTACTAATATTTATGTCAAAATAACGAAATGTCTACTCTCACATTTTTTTTTTAAAAAAAAACATACACGTTTAACAAAAAAAAAATCAAAAACAACAAAAAAAAAATCCTTGGTTTTTCATTCAATTTTATTTCAATTCAATATCAATTCAATCCTAAAAATCTAATTGACTAATCAACTGATCACAATTGAAAAATACAAAATGTACAAAAAAAGAAAAAAAAAAAAACAACAAGAATAAAAAACTTGATGAAGGTGGGCAATACATGTAACAGCAACATACCAAAAATGAAAAAACAAAACAAAAAATTATAAATTCCTTGTTCGTTGTTAATTTTTTTGTCCTTTTCTGTTTTTATTTTCTTGTTTTTTTCATTGTTTTTTTTTTTATATTACCATACAACATATGCGGAAGGAAGGAGAGAGTTATTATTGAAAAGTAAAAATTTGTAATGATTTTAGTATGAGACTAGAATTTTTTTATTGAAAATTATACGCACAACACGAATAGAAAGTAAATTAGTGGATTATATATGTATATTAGGGTTACCAACTCTTTAATATAACTAGTTTATAAAAAATTTTAATTAAATGTTTTAAAATAGTTTCGGATCTCTGGAAGTGGAGAAAGCGCTTTGTGATGGACAGAAATGAAAGGCAATGTAATAAATCAGATATAGACCCATTAATAACTCGAAAAAATTTTATAAAAAAATTGTTTGAAACAATTAGTTTCGTTCAATTAGAACTCTTACTCAATAAATTAAAGGCAAAAACAGAATTCTAAATAGTTAGAAATTGCTCAAAATACTATCAGAAATAAAAGACAAAATAACTTATAAATAAAAAAGCAATCATAGGGTTTTCAATTGATGTCAATTTTAACTTTTTATACATCAATATGTTCTGATGATGATGTCAAATTAAAATCGGGTACAATACACTTTGCAAATTTCACATTGCAAATGAACATTTAGTCTCTGGACAATTTGCAAAAAAACTTTTAATAAAATAAAAACCATCAGCGAATACATGGATATCAAATTATATAAATATTAGGCAGCGTTTACACTTCAACATTCTTCAATATTTATTGACGATTTTAGATTGAAAAGAGAGACATTTGGGTTTACACATCAATTTCTGAACAATCAAACTATTTGTCAGTTTTTTCTTATATATTCACCAAAACTAATATAAACAAAAAACTTTTTTAATCAAGAACCCTGTGAATATAAAGCAAATTTCAAACCAAAAAATATAATAAAATAAACATACGAATGTTACTAAGCATTTCATTATTTCCCATATTTTTTACTTGCGAAATATATTTTTGCTAAATGTTTATTTTACTAAAGATTTTTGGGCAAATTTTTTTTTTCTTAAATGAAATTTGCTAAATGGCTATTTGGTAAGTAAAGTTTGCTAAATTGGACAACACAATTAAAATTATATAATTTTTATATTATCATTATTAACTAATAGTGATTCTACAACTATAGTGATAAACTTTGGAATTCATATAACTATGATGCTCCTAAATGGGCGATCTTTAACTATTTACTTCCAATTTAGAACTCATAAAGTATCAGAAACCCTTTCCAAAAATGTAATTGTATTAAATGAAATCAGAATACATCTGAAACTAGTTCAGAATATTTTCAACAAAATGCATGGGAAATGAATATTCATATTTATTTGTCGGCTACCCATATCTCGTATCCCATAGGTTTTGCTGAAAATATTATAAAATAGAATTGTTAAATCAGACGTAAGTAATCTAAAAATAGTAGAAAGCAACCGAAATAAAATTAAAAGACGACGACCATGGAAAAAGTTTTAAAAAAAGTAAGACCCCGACTTTTCATTGCATTCAACATCATATTGTCAATAAAAATATTTCAATTTTGTTATATTTATACAAAAATTATAATATTACAATAATAATTGCTGGCATAAGCTAAATGAGCAGTTGGCAACTCATATGTTATATTATTACATTATTTTAAGAATGTCATTTGTTGGTAACGCTCTAATATCTGAGCATGCACACATGTACATTTTGTACTACCATTTATTATACTATATATATATGTTTATAAAATAACATTAACAATTTATAAGTATAATTCGTACATGATAAATTTACTCATTGAACATGATCAATTTGCATAAATTTTATGTTTTAATAGAAAAGAACATAAATGAAAAAAAAAATATAAATTTACGCATTTACTCCTAACTACATAGCACATCATAGTCTAACAAGAGTGTATAATATATACATGCATGATTTTATAACAGAGTATATGAGTAACAAAAATTAAATGAAAATAAATTGTAATGTCAAAAGTTCGTTGTCGATCTCTTATTTTTATTTTTGTTGTTATTTTTTATATTTAATTATTTTATAAATGATAATAGTATTAATTTTAATATTATATAGGTTACTATAATTCCATTCAATTAAAACCTCAGTTTTATTTTATTTTTTATTTTTATTATTGTGACAATATAATAGATTTTTAATGAGATCATTTGAACTTTTTATAATTATGTGCTATAGTGGAGAGATAGATATATTTAAATGTTGGAATATTCATAGTCCATATTATGATTTGTATTGTTCTTGAACAAATTTCAATCAATTCAATTGTATTGTGAATGTAATATGAATTCATGACAAATTAGATATTTTCACATAACTTTGTTTTTAATTAGTAAAATTAACAAATTTTAAATGTTGCTGATTTATTTTTATTTTATTTTTTGTTTTACTTAATATCAGTGTTTGATTTCGAATTCGTGTTCTTGCATTCTCTGTAACTATAGACAGTATATTCAACACTGTTATCAAAGTATTGCACGCAAAAAGAAACATAGATTGTATGCTGTAATGAGCCCGAGCACAAAATCAGTATGAAATGCTCTTATATTATTTTACGGTTTTATTTTAACTTATATCGTTTGCATATGCATATACACTGGTTGGCATATTTTTTTAAAAGTGATAATTAGTAGAAGATCACATAATATTCAAAGTTTAGAAAATTTCACTAATTATTTTAAAGAAGAAATATAATTTAGCAACCCAATATTTCTCCTCTACCTTCAATATTGTCCAAGGGTACTTCATCAATTCACAATTTAAAGTGGAAAAATTTTAATATATCGGACATGTAAAACTAATGTCAAAAAATAATTCTGCTGAGAAAATTTTCGATTATCAGATTAGACCTGAGAATTAATTTTTATAAATCTTCGAAATAAAAAATAGCCACATTTACAATAGTTTACTCATTTTTTTTAAAAATTAAGTAATCAAAACAGAGTAAACAATGCAATCAAATCTTATATCAGATGAAAACAATAGTCGCAATTATTAATCTTGTAATAGTGCAAAATGTATATATATATATATATATATATATATATATATATATATATATATATATATATATATATATATATATATATATATATATATATATACTATTTTCTTCGAAATTGTATAATAAATCAAGATCACATGGTCATAACTCATTTTAATGATTCACTTAAAAAAAATATTTTGGTATCAGAAATTTCATAATGGAAATAACATGACCATAACTCATTTTAGTGATTCACATGAAAAATATATCGGTATCACAAATTTCATTGGGGATATTATGTGATTAGGGTAACAAAATCGTAAAATTATTCACAAACAAAATTTTTAAAATTTCAACCTTTCTCTTTCTCTCTTCTACTTGAAAACAATCAACTACTTTAATTATTATAAATCATTCTAGTCTCGATATTGAATGCTAATGTTATTTTTAATTACTCAACAAAATAAGGACATTTAAGCTTCCTAAATATTATTATTATACAATTTTAATGTATTTGCAAGAGTTATTTTTGATATTTAACTACTACATATTAGATTTTCTATTTTTCTAATTATTTTTTGATTTTGTTTTTTTATTTTTTTTTGTTATCTTTTATTATTTAAAATATGAATTATTAAATCTGTTGATTTGATTTCGTGTCATAAAACTAACTTCAAAAATTCATAATTTTGTCAAAAATTGTTAATTAAAATTGAAATAGTAGAGAAATAAAAATAGAAAAATGAATATTTCAATTTGAAAAAATAACAATATTAAAAAAGTAAAATAACAAACAAAGTAGAAAAAAATATATACCTTCAATAAAAATAACATGAAAAATAAATTTTTAGACGAATAGTAACAAAAAAAAAAAAAGCAAAAATTAAAAAACGAAAATTCCATTTTCAATATTTATTCATTTACATTTCAATTAAATTTTCAATTTCAGTGGTTTCTCGGTCTTTTTGGAAATTAAAACAAAAAAAAATTTAACAAAGAAAAAAACATCTGTAATTTTTCAATAAAAAAAAATTGTTTTTTCAATTTTCACCTCAATTTTATGATTTTGAAAAGGTTCGAATATTCTTTTTATTGTTTTTTCATTTGTTTTGATTTCTCAATTATTTGAACTCGAAATACAATAAATTCTCAATATCAATGATACTGATGCAAATTGTAACATTAAAGAATTTCTATAAAAATTTATAGTAGATAATAAGAGTTCAAATCATTTTAATAAAAAATTTTGATTAAACTGGTAATAAAATAAAATACAAAAACAAAAATTGAATTTATATTGCCAACCTGATTTTGGTCATTATCGACTAATCACCTTAGGGCATTTCTTTAATTTATATTTTTTATTTCAGATATCATAATTCAACACAAAAATTAGCTGAACAATGAAATGTTGTGTCAATGTGAATTATTGTGGAACGCACGTTCATTTTTGTTTTATTATTGAACCTGTCTTTGCTTTCAGATCATATCATATAAGTTGAATGTCAGAAATTTAATAAAATATAAAAATCTCAGCAAAATATTATACGTAAAACGTAGTAAAAATTGCAGTACCATACTTAATAAGCATGAGAAGGTAATTCTACCTAAGTTATTGTTTAAAAAAATATAGGTCTTCAACAAATTTTTTTAACATAATACGCGATTTTGTGCAAGAGCTTCCAAATTCACTCTATATTTTTACCACTTTGCTTGCTTCCACATTAACATTTGCATATATATGTGACTTTTTATATTTTGTGCAAATAAATTTAATTTTAAAACTCAATACTAAATCTAATATGTACATTACTACTACAATAACATTATAACAACATAGAATCAACATTTTATGGTAAAATGAAAAATAGAGTTTAAAATGGTTTTCTTTTAACATTTCGAAATATCAATTAATGACAAATTATAGAATTATAATTCAAATTAAATTTAAATAAATTCATTTAAATTAAACTCAATGTTTAGCTCAAAAATGTTCTTTCGTTTAGAAATGAATGAATTGAAGCAAACATACAAATTTAATTCAAAAACGAACATACAAAATGCAAATGTAGTACGGATTCATTCTCAAAAAATTACAAAAACCAAAAATTAGTTATTTGACAACGTAAAAAAAAAATGTTTCTCTAATATCTGATTAATAAATTTCTCATAGGATATCCTAATTAAGCAACGATATTTTTTTATAACAAATAAAAAATAAATATAATTAATAATAATGAATGATTTTTTTGTAAAAAAGCAAACAAGTATTTCATTTTATTTTTTTAAAATTTAGTTAAATTATTAATTCTCCACATTTATTTTTGTCCGAAATGGGACCTCAGAATTATTAATTATGTTACGATGTACTTTAGTGTCTTAAAATCATTTATTTTTATCACAAAATAGGTCATTATTGTCATCCTAGTGTCTTACAGACCACATATTGTCTCGCTCCGATAAATGTCAATTATCTAAACTCTTGTATAAGTGTTAATTAAGACAATTAAGAAAGTCCATACTACACTAACAACCAAGGAAGGAACCAGAGATAAAATACGTTATTGATAAAATACTTGATTGATGTATATTCTAATTAAAATAGATATAATTATAATATAAACAAATATAACTATTTATATTATTAATAAATATAATAGTATCTACTGCAAAATCAATAAATTTATTTTTTATTACAATTAAAATAAATTCAATTTTTAAGCTCTAACTGCTTGGGCTATCCGGCTTACAACGAATTTAATATTCCATAAATTTACTAAAATTTTAAAATTGAAATAAAACTACATCAGTTCAATTTTACATTCAAAACTAATTTTAAAATAAAGAATTCACTGTTAATTGCAACAAAGTTAAAAAATAAATAAATCATAAAATAAAATATTTTTTTTTTAAATTTCATTTTTATATTTTTAGAGTTTCGATATTGTTTGATTGCGTCAAAAATTCGTAATTTTCTGAAAAAGTTTTTTAATTGTAAATTTGTGTTTTCTTTTCAATGTGTCCTTTAGTAAATATGTATATATGTATATTTATAAATTATTCTTTTTTTTTTTTACTTTTTTATATTTCTTTGTTTTTTACATAGAAACATCAGATGCTAATCAAATTAAATCCATCATTGTTTACAATTGATTGGCGGCTATATTGAATATCTACAATAAACAATAATTTCGAAAACAATTAAAAATACTTTTATATAGTGTACATATATGTGATATGAGTGTGTATTGATTTGAAATGGTTTTTTTTTTATTTTTGTTTTACATTTTTAGCTGCCAACCTGAGTGAGTGTGAACAATTTATAATCCAGATTTTATTGAAAAATTAATAATTAAGTTTAAAAAAAAATTTTGTTTTAAAATTTTTATTTTTTCAAATTTTCTTTTTTTTTAAGTTTAATAAATTTTCTCTTTTTTGTTTATATTCTACATAAAAGTACAATTAAAAAACTTAAGTAAATATTGATATTTAATGGTAAAAACTGTATAGGTGGTCTGAAATTGAAGGATATTTGTTACCTATACAAAATGAAATAATCAGTGAAAATTAATACTTTAATATTGAATTGAAATTTGTTAATTTAATTAATGATTTGTTAAAATCGACAAAAATAATAAATGTGTAGTTTTTTTGTTTTTGTTTTTTTTTTTGCTTATGAACAGTATTTATACTAATAGGACATCAGTACATTGCTGTACTACTTTAGATGGATTAGATTAGAAACACATTAGATTTATATAAACAGATAGATTTCTGGACCCAAATCACCGTATTAGCGAATTGGCTTCTTGTGATTGATTACTCTTACTAATGCAAATTAAGAATGTGAAACCCTAAGATTGTGATGATTTAGTAATTACACTCAGGACGTTCTGCATGTGTATCTTGAGTAGCCCGCATTAGTTTGGAAATGTTGTACCCAAATGAAGAAGTCTATTCGCATTTGCAGAACAAATTGTAAATACATTCGTCCCCTATTATCGATAAGACCAATTCAGCTACGCAGTAACCAGTAATTATCCCTGCCATGCTCTTTCTGTATCTGTTTCCTGTTGAAACTTAGAAAACTTTAGTTTTCTTTGAGCGAGGCATGAGTATTTTTGACGATTGCCCGATATATATCCGCTCAAGCTAGAACTTTGTCTAAGCTTTGACTGTGGTTCTATACTAGATGTTACCTAGTTTACTTACTCAATCTTGTTATCTAACATGCCAGAATCCCTCTATGATGCCAAAATGTTTTTAGTATTACTACAAAAACCCATACTTTACACCTAACATGTGATGGTGCATAAACTAAAACCTAAAAGGCTACTGTGCTATCTGAGAGATTGTAGAATTAACGATTTTTGTAATTTCTTTTTGAATCTTCTCGACAAAGTTGAAGTGCAAACATTTCAGCTTGGAAACTGTATTTTGTGGAATCTAGGCTTGGGTGAATATGGAATCTGAGATTTTTGTAAATCTCTGATTTAACCCCATTCATTATTTCTGAACCATCAGCATACCATACTAGTCTTCCCATATCAAGAGAAGATAGGCTGATCTCTCACGTTTCTCTGGTTGCCAATATTGCTTTGAAATATTTTTTAAATTTGGTTTCTTCTCAAACATTAGTCGTATTAAAAATATTTATTATAAATTTTATCAAAAATTAAATAAGTATGTACTTGAAAAATTGATTTCCTTATAATCACTTTGTATTTTACTACGCTACTGAAACTGACCAAACATTAACGAAAATTGATTTAATATTTCTTTCTTTAAATTTAATAAAAATTAGGGATAAGTATTGAGTTATTTTAAATTGAAACAAAAAAATTCAACAAAGCATACATGTATATATACAATATCCCCAATTCCTAACAGTTCCAAATAATCAAATTTTTTCAATGTTACAAACTCTATTTTTACATTTCCTTAAACTATGTACCGCCTCAATAATTGCAATAATTTTAATTCACTGTACATTATATTACTACGTACATACAAATATATAATATTATGTAATACCTGATTTAATTTCAATAGAATTATGTACACATATATATATATACATAATCACATATATAAACTACGTTTTGTATCGATATTTTTTTGAATGCAGAAAAATTACCAAAATAATCATAATAAATTATAACAATCCTAGTCGAAGTTCTCTTAAGAAGTAAATACATGTATATAAAAAATTTATCAAAACAAAAAACAAAAACCAAAAGCAACAAAAAAAAAAATCAGGAAGAAAAATATTTAATGGTCATTTAGTCACGTCTATGCGATATGCCTTGATTTTTCCTTTATTTTATTTTTTTATTTTGTTTTTGTTTTTGTAACTTCCCGATTTCTTTAAATGAATTTTTATTGCTTTATTTTTAACCCCCCTAGTACCCAATTCACTGATTTTTAATATGTTTTTTGATTTTCATTTATAGAAGAGTTTCTTAAAATGATATTTGAAGGTCACGACATTTTTTTTGCTAAAATTAAAATTTATGGAAAAAATTGATAAAAAAAACTTAAAATTATTAGATCTTAGGTATTATTTAATCGAATTTCAGTGTATCTAACACCAAAAAAAAACATAATGACTATAGTAAGCTGAAATAACTTCAGTTAAAAAAATAAGTAATTTACTTCATACTTCAAAAAATCAAACTAATTTTTAAAGCATATTTGACAAAATCGAAAAAGTTAGATCAAAAACGTTTGTAAATAGAAAATTGTCTGCCGTTATCGATTGTCATTAAAGTGACCGAAAATTGGAAATTTAAGTAAAGTAAAATGTTATTAGGTTTAATAAAAAGAGCTGATCAGTTTGAAAATAAAAATAATGGGGGCATGATGTCTTAAAATCCTTCTTTTTAAAAATCTCGCTTTTCCAAAATGTCGTTTTAATTTCAGAATATCAACCTTGATCATTTATGGGTAGCTGCTGTTGGCAATAAATATGATATCTCTTTTTTCAGAATTTTAATAAAATTTAAAAAAAACTAAAATTTTGCAAAACTATATTTGAAAAGCAATATTTTTATCAAACGACATTTTGAATCTCGTGATTTCGAACCCGACCCAATTAATACAAAATATTAATTATTAGGGTTCAAAGGTACAAATAATTTTGATGTTACATTTCCATAATAATTTCATACTTTTTTTTTTCTTTATTAAAATGAATTTATAACAATTATTATTTTAATCTTAATCTTAAGTAATATTTAAAGTTTTAAAATTCAGTTCACATTTATTATCAAAACTTATAATTAAATTATATTTAGCATTATAGAATTGAACATTATAATAGAAAATATTAATATTCGATTTAATAAAAAGAAAAAAACAATACGAAAAAAATAAAATTAAAATATAAAAATAGAGTTTTAAGACCTAGCCGAAGCTGTCTGGTCGAATTGAATATTATAAAACAATTTTCATTTCCCTAATACTTATTACAGCAATCACATGTGAATATTTACAAAACTATAAAACAATGCATTTTATTTACATACAATTAAAAAATGATATAACAAATTTCACTAGGTTATAAATGGGCTTAAATCAGTTTAAAATTTCTAATTTGATTGGAAAAAACAACATTTTACAACAAACTATCGCCAATGGCAAAATTGTGCGGAAATACAGAATTTATGATTTTTTTAAAAATTTAAAAACCGTATGTTCATATCCAAGGTTAAAACTCCAATGAATATCAAACTAATAAAAATTAATTTTGAAAAATGTTCTTTTGATCAAAAGCAAGTCTCATAAAAAAAGTTTAAGAACCACTGTAAACTAACGTAAATACATATTTTATAGTAAGAACAAATTTTTTTTTTTTTTTCGCATAATTCGTTTTACTGTTTATATTTACACCTGTTAAGAACTTTTTCATATCAATATGTATTTCCTTTCAATATAGGTATGTATGGAATCGCATATAGTCACATACAAACGTACACATAAATATATATATGTACGTGATTTGATTTTATATACATACTATTCAATAATAATATCAATTGATAGTTAGTTACCTGGTATATAATATCTGAAAATTTGTACTTTTTTTTTTTTTTTAATTTCTATTTTTTTGTTTTCTAAAGTACAGTGGTGAGTAGCGTAGAGAGGAATAAATGAAATGAACAAAAGACCACAAAAATTTTGAATGAATTTTCATTGCAAAAGAATTACTAGTCTTTTTACTTTTTTTTTTTGTTTTATTGTTGTCGTTGTTTTGTTATATAATATATTATACATTTTTTTTTGGTTTTTCCTTTTTCTAAATAATTGCTCATCATCATTGCGTATTTATGAATTCCGGTAGTGTAGGTGGTTTGTGAATGAATCGACAATATTTTTTCATTCTATTTTGATTTTTTGTTTTGTTTTTGTTTTTTTTTCTGTTCATGTGAATTATTAATACATTATACATATATATATAGAAAATGAATCCTTTATTAAAAATTGGTTATTTTAACTATAGGAATGTAAGTTATGAGTATTTGGAACACCTAGAGAATTACAGACTGAGAGGAAAACAAAAACAAAAAAATAATAATAATAACTGTGAGTCAACTAAAATGTAGAAATCTTAGAAGTGATATAGTATAGGTAACCAACGATTTTTAGTAATAACAAATGATAGAATTTTAATGGTATTATAGATAGATAAATATAAGTAGTTATTTTCAATAGATTACTAGAAAATAATTAGCATCATTTTGTGATATTAAAATTCGAGTTGCAAGATTGTCTGTGACAGGATATTATACGGGTGTGTAATTTCAATTTAAATTTCAATCTAATTTGGAAAATAAATTTAGTTTAAAGACTTGTTTTTTCAAAATATTCTGGAATTGATGTGAGCGTTAATATTTAATTAACATTCATTATCGAAATTAATGATAATAATTCAATCATTTGAAATTTACAAACTCGATGTCTATAATATTTTTTGTAAATAACTAATTGTGAAATTTTTTTTGTAAAGTGGTTGTGACCACTGACCACCTTAGTATTTACCAAATTCGTAGAAAAAGAATTTAATATAAATTCATACTACAAACTCAGATAAAAAAGTTGAATACTGAAATATTGAATAAAAAATAAAACAAAAACTCTACGAACACCAGTTGATTCAGCTTGATTTGTACTACATTGTATAATTCATATTATAATGATTTACAAATATAAACAGTCAAAATAAAAATTTACCGATATAATCAAAAATTTCGTGAAATATTAGATATAGTTAACTAGTTGATATAATAGTAAGTACACTTATGATTAATTGTACCTACAATCCATTCATGACTAAAGAGAAATAATTCAGAAAATATGTAAAAATTTATTAATATTTATTATAGCTATACACATTATGGACCAAATCTATGTTAAAAAAAAAAAAAAAAAATTATAGTTTTAATACTTAGCTTTGATTCAATAATTTTAAAAATTTAGAACCTAAATCTGGATTTATAGTATAAAATTTTCTTTTGAATCGAAAAAATGTCATTAATACATCAAATTGCAAATGTTTCAATGTAACTATTGTTTCAAAAAACAAACTCGAATACAATTAATTTCCCAATATTTGTCTTAGATTATATATACCTAAGTTACTGTCAAGATCATAAAAAAACAAAAAAATATAGTTCAAAAAACTTATTAAAAATATTTTTAACTTAAATTCATTTTTTTTACTTTTTACATTATAACAAAAACATTACAAACGTTCTTTAAATACATCAAATAATTCTAATTTGAAATCAATACATTAATATGATGGTATATTATAGATTTACTTACTTATTTATTATTAAACATAAACGAACAATTGAAAATCTATTTAAAGTTATAAAATATTTTGTTAAATGGAAATGATTAATGGTTACCCTATGAATTCAAACCAAAAAAATAGAAAAAAAAATAATAAAATCAGATTTCAAAATAAATTGTTTTATTTAGAGTTTTTACATTCTGTTTTTATTCACCACCATTATTTTCACAAAATAAATAATTACCAGACAATTGCAGAAATAATGAAAAAATAAATAGTTATCCAATAAAAATAACAAATTTCAATTTTCTTTTTAAATAAAAATACATCCGGTTATAATTTACATTTCGAAATTACTTCCTAAAATCAAAATACATACATAATAATATATTATGTTTATGGTGTATATAAATATTTTTTTCTTTTTAGTTTAGGTATTTTCGGTTTTTTTTTTTAATATTAAAATACTTAATTTTTAATATTATTTAATAATTTAATGTTTTAATAAAGCTATTTTAATAAAAATTATTCAATGTATTACTTTTAGCTTCCTAATTTGAAAATATTTATAGTCTTGAGTAATAAAATTGTTGTACTATAGGGTAAAATTAAATATTTTATATACATACTCGTATATTAACTTGTATATAAATAAATTAATATTTTATTAATTTAATAATTTGAATTAACAATTCAAAATTACAATAAAAATATATTTTATTTCTTTGGAATACAAATATTTTGCAATTCAAATTATTTTTTCAATTCAATTTGAGTTCAAATTGAGAGATTGTAAAATTTGATTAAAGTTTTAATCAAATTTGAGTTTGAGTGAATTGATTCTGTCATAGCAATTTATCATTTTTCAATAAAAGGAAAACCTCTTCTCAGAATACCATCAAAATCAAATCGTGTCAAAAATCATCCAACAGATATCGCCTTTGAGCTTCGCAACATAAATTTTTCGTTAGAAATCACAAAAATTGCTTCACAAAATATCACATTGACAACTGATTTAAATTGGAACATTGCATTTTGAAGAAAATATGCCTACATAAATAACACAATTCAAATCTATTTAGCTATAATAAAATTGTGTTACCAACAATTTTTAAAAATTACAATGGACCTCTAGTCAAAGTGTATCGGTTCATCTCGACTGCATCCACTACTACATTATATTGTATAACTGTTGTTACTACTACTTTGTTTAATGAAAAATTGAATATTGAACAAATTAAAAGATTAAGAAGAGCTTAGCAACGAATTTAATCTGAAGATGAAATAATAATTAACTATATTGATACGATATTAAATCCCAACATATTGAACGTTAAAACAAGTTATGAAATCAAAAATATTTTTCAGAAATTACAAAAGTTACAATTTATACTTAAATAATCTAATATTTGAATTGATTTAAATAAATAATACTGATTAAATTTCATTGTGTATATTTATCAAATAAAATATATAACAAAACTAAATTAAAATATATTCATTTAAAATTTAACCAGAATCTAAAAGAATTATTTAAAACGTTTTTAAATAATCACTTTGTTTTGTTAGTAACAAAAGAAAAACTTAACCCAAATTAATTACATACAAATAAATTATACATAAACAGTAATTCAACAAAATTACAAAAAAAAAGAAGAAAAAAATTAATTGACAAGATAAAAATTACATCATACCTTATACAAAAAAATGAAAAAAAATGGCGTTTAACCAAAATTAAAATGTCAGGTATTATTAATTTAACAAATTTAAACATAAAAGAATGAATACATTTCAGACAAGTTTTCAGGTAATATCTATTTTTGGATATTTAAACACATTTTATTTTTTCACATACTTAAATTCTAAATAATAAAATTCTTAAAAATTATTTTACTAGATCAATGTTTCATTTATAGTTATATTTTAGCATTTAATAATAATGAAAATAACAAAAAAAAAAACCTCAAAATACGTCATTTCATTATCTATTAATTTATTATAAAAAAAAAATAAAATAAAAAACATATCAAAAATAACATGGCGGTTTATAAAAATCAAAAGAAAAAAACAATAACAAAAAAAACCCAAAATAAAAAATTCATTGATTTTTAATCAGTTTTAGGCTGAATTTTCATTCTTTTTTTTTCTGTCTCTCTAAAATATCAAAAGAGTTAAGTTAACAAATTTGGTACATATATTAAAAATAAATTAAATAAACGAATTCATTCGATTTTAATTGCGATCAATAAATATTTAAAATTTTGAAAAAAAACAGGATATAAAATACAAATGAAGATTTCAAATTTAGAATTCATTTTGAACTTTTACAACCATTTTGATTTTTTTTTTTTTATCATTGACCAATTTTTCTCTGACCTCATTGTATTAGCATACTACTTACAACTAAGAATAACTACTTTTGGAACTAATTTTACGGCATTTATTTAAAATTGTTATCAAGTTCGTATCGTTCATATCGAACGTTGGATTTCTTATGTTCCTAACAGTGTTTTGTGGGTTAATAAATACATACCAACCATTTATATTTGATAAGGAGACCTTTATTTTACCTTTATATTCAACTTACTTATTATTAGATATACACCCATAAAATAAAAATATTCATTTAAACGTACCGTCTGAAAATATCTTTGAAGTGATATTTTTCTATTCTGTTAAATGTAAAATTTTAAATTGACATGATGTCAAAATGAAGTTTCCAGTACTGTCAATATAATAAAATTTACTGTCACCCGTCTTATAGCGGCTTACATAAAATATTCATCTGAACTGATTTTTTATCGCGCCATTGATGCATCTAAAGCCTGAAGTCCTATGAAAACGACCCGAATGTGTATGTCGATAAAATATGTCAAATTATGTTTTGGACAAAAGTGTTTAAATGACATTTATAACAAATAGTATGACACGACAAAGCCGATGACAAAAATTTCATTAAAATTAATTTCATTTTGACAGCTCTAAAATCATTAAATTAAAACTTTTTTGTTGTTTTTGAATTGTTGTTTGAAAATAATTCGCATTCATTGAGCTTGCTATGTCGATAGTCTAGGACAGCAATGTCGTGTCGTTTTTATTGGAGTTCAGGCTTCAGAGAATATAAGGTGATAGCTTGATATATGGGGTTCTAAATCATAAACACAAGTTATATGTATACAAAATCAAATTTAAATAATTTGATCCTGCAACTGAATGTTTAATTACGATATTAATTAAATAAAAATAAAGTGCCAACTCAAAGGTTAAAGAATTTAAGATAAGTAACAATTCAAATTTATTTAATTGTAATTATTGGCCGTTGGTTGATAACGTACAATGGTTGAAACGTAACAACTATCGTCGAGAACTTCTTAAATAGTGTAGTTCCACTTTAACTTAAATTATACTCTTAAACTCAAACAAATTATTCTCTCAACAATCTTTATATATGAAAGAAATATGAATAATGAAAGAAAAATTCAATCTATGACCTTACTGGTACTTGAACTCGAGACCTTTCGATTAGTACTAGTAGTCAGATGACGTATAAGGACTACACAATATAGGTGGACAATAAAATATATTTGATATATATTTGAATAGTATTGTATGTATATCAAATTATATCAAAATTTTATCCATATTCATATAAGAACGTAAAAAGTGAGATGAATTGTTCATACACTTAGAAGAGATCAGTTCAAAATCTTTAGACAAACAAGTGATATGATTCAAACCAACATTACAGAAAAAAAAACAGATAGCGTCTGCAGAACTTTGATTTGACAAAACAATGATGAATTTAGAGAGATGTCCAGAATTGGAATAATATGGAGAGAAACCAAAATTATTGTACACTAAACAAGAAGGATATATATATATATATATATTCAGATATATAGTAATTAATAATAGACTTACAGACGAAAAAATTTAAAATGTTAAATTGTTTTATAACTGAACTAAAAATCGAAAAAAAACGCAAAATTTAAAGATCATCTCAATTATCTTATTATTTTCAATATTTCATTTTAATTGTCTCTTCCATTGTCATAAGTTTCTCTTAAATTTTTTTCTCTTTTCTAATCCCAAAAAAAAATTCATTTTCGATAGAAAATAATTTCACATAAGAATTTTAGGTATTTCCTACCAAAAAAAAAAAATCATATTAGCCTAGTCAGAAGATCATATAACTTGATTTTGTGTATAAAGTGTTCTTAATTCACTCCACGTTTATTACCACAACCTACGCTACAACCATTCGACATTATCTGGTTTTAATACGAATTTTATTTTTTATTTTGTTGTTTATTAAAATATTTTTCTTGAATTATAGTTACACATGGAACCATATTATGAACACGATTCTTCATATTTGATATAATTCTATCAGATAAATATACACATAATACACATATATATGAAGATATATTTATCTGATAGATTTTTCGTTCTATATTTTAGTATTAATTTTTTTTTTTTTTTTGGTTTCATTTTCTTATTTTCTTTAATAGATCAACTATGAAGTACTAGAGAAAATCAATTAGTCATGAATTAAACATTCATGAAAGAAAAATAAAGTCAAACATTATTGAAATTGTGTAAAACTAATAAAAGTGAAAGAATTCCAGTTTTTAAACAATAATTCCATTATTCGAAAGTGAAATTTTGAAGTTAATATATTTTATATTATTTTAAATCGACTCCAAACTCAGTGTGACTCACAATCGACTCACACTCACAAAAAATTCGTTGGTTTTTGATATTCAATATTTTACAAAAATTTAGAAAATATTACCTGTAAAATATGAAAATAATGTACAGGTTGGATAAAATATCAAAATTTATAGTTTCTTTTAAAGGCATGAATAATTTTAAAATTTTTATATGGAATGGAATGACAATAAAAAAATAAAAATTTATTAAATTGTACTTTGCTAGAATTTTAATTTAAAAATAATTTTTTATAATAAAAAAGTGTAAAACCGATGATGTAACAAATTCATAATAACTATACATACTTAATATAAAACTAAATTTACATATACTTCCATGTTATATATAAGGAAATTTAGATTACATTAAGTTTGAAATGCATGTTTTATTCATTTATAATATGATGTATCTATGTAGGTACATAAATGTGTACATAATAATATTTTTTAGATGTTATAGATAAATTCAAAAATGCAATAAAGTGTGATGATATCACTGTCACGCATCATATTTTTTTCTACTTTTTAGTACAATTGAGTAGCGCAGCGTAAATTTACAATAAACGAAATCATCATGAAATTGTTTATATTTTATTAAGAGACATAAAGAATTTTAAGTTGCACTACATAGTCTAAAGTACATTTTATTTTTTATTAAGTAAGTAATTGTAATTTAAAATTTTTTTTTTTCCTATTTAGAATTTTCCACTTGAAAAAAAAATTTATTTATTTATATAGAACAAAATAATAAGAATATGTTTTTTTTTTGTTTCTTAAATAAACTTTCCATTTTCAAATACAACATTTTAAATATTTTTATGAGACACAAAACATATGATAAATAATAATAAAGATTGTTTTGTTTAACTTTAAATAAAATGGCATTTAAAAGTATGATAATTATAAGCCAATTTGTTGATAACTCGTAATATAAAATTGTATATTAAATAAAAATTATAATTTAAATATTTTTATTTTGTTTGTATATAGTTATTTTGGTGGCGCCCAAGATTGAAAACTATACATAAACTGTTAATGATATAACTTGTAAATTTATATGTTAACGGTTTGCTAGTCTTGTAGTATTGTTTTTTTTATTCTATTAAACACTAAATCTATTTTTCTACTGAATTTGTATGTTGATTGTTGACGATTGTTAAATCACTCACTTCTACGTCAAGAGTTTTCTTTATTTTTACAAGTTTTTCTTTGAAAACTAGACTTATATCATTGATTAAGAATATTATATAGATAAACATTTTAGAATAGAACATTTTTGGACTAAATTCACGGTCTTTTTCGGTATGCTTAATCAATGTTTATATGAAAACTCTGAGATCATTCTTACATCAATAAAATCCACTAGCATATTTTGACACTATCAAATTTAACTGAGTTGGGGATTGTTATTACTTCAATTATTTTATTTAACATATTTTTTGTTCGAATGTATTAAGCTACAATACATTATTTTAAATTGCTTTTCAAAAACACAGTGTATGTATGCATATGCATTGAATTAATCTATATTATGGAACATCCTTTGAATATATCGACCAATATGAAATTAAAGTATGTAAACTTTTTTTTTAAATATTTCGTGTCGATTTATGTAAAGACACTGGCTGGATACAAGAAATATTGCAAATATGGGACGACCATCTTAACTCCATTCACCGATTCTTCTATCGATTAAAATAATATATAAAATATATGAAAGATAGGTTCGAAAAGTAGTTACATACACGTAACAAGTTTATATATTGGAACTAAATGATGAGAATACATTAAACGGTTTTGAAAGAAAGGTCTATAGTATCCATTAGAAGTAGATTCAATGAAGAACTGTTGTTAAAATTATATTATAGTAAAAACTATATTTAATTTAAAAATTTAAAGAACTGTATATATAGTCCAACATTACTATATCTATACTGGTGAGTTCCAGTATAGTGTTGATGAACGAAACATTCCATTAATTTTTTTTTGACGAACAATTACTTTTTTTTTATACATAGCCAAAAGACTAGGTGGGGATCTTTTATACCGATTTTTACGTTTGCCTAGGGTAAGAAAGGAAAATTAAGAAAGGAGAAAGGTAGAAGGGAAGAAGGACAACTATTATGAACAATTATAAATAAGAATTTATCATGTTTTGGGAATACATAAGATGGAATTTGATTCCACATTCGGGATGTTGAGGTTATAAACGAATTTCCATAACATGTCTTTTGCCATCTAGGGATTTTAATGCTGTAGAGATGAGCACATGCTGCCCGTCGTGTTTCTCGGAGGAAGCGCTTAAGTAGAGGTAATATAGATTTAATTTCTATAAAAAGTTTGACAGCTTTTGTCAGCTTTTATTGACAATAGAACTGGCATGTATGAGAACTCAGATGATCAAAATTATTAAAACCCAAACATAGTTACAAAAAGTCCAAGGTTCGATTTCCCATAAAGTAAAAAAAATGCTTTATGGGTTTTTCGACCTGGTCCAGTAATAAATGACCAAATAATATGACGGTAACTTAAATAAAATGGAACTATTGTATTTAAGAAGGCTTAGTTCCGATATAGCAATTTCATAAATATGTTCGAAACACATGTAGAGTATAAACTTGCAACACCGTACTTAATTAAGCACGAAAAGATGATTCTAACTAAGTTACTGTCAAAAACTTAAAAAAAATATATATAACTATATATATATATAAAAATTGTCAGACACCAAACAAAAAAAAACATCATTATTGGAAATGTGATTATCGTACAGCATTTAAATTTTCAGAATTATTCCACTATCAGCGAAGAAAGTTAAATTGTTCCAATTAAAAATCATTTAATTTGCAATTTAAAAAAAAACACATTATTTTCTGTTATGGTCATAATACTTAAAAAAAAAAATATCACGATTTTACTTATTCTGATATTTAAATTTAACCAAAAATTTACTTTATTTCATTTGTTGTTCTTTTTTTTTTAATTTCTATTTAATCCAAACAATCTCTATAAATTTCAAAAATTAGCAAACATAACATAGTAAATTTATAATTAAAAATACCCAACGGATAGTTGGGATGAATTTGAAAAAAACCTTTGACATTTTTCTTTTTTTTTTCTTTTAATTTTGCCATCGTTGAAAATTTTATTTTAGGAACGGATTTCTGTTTTTTACTTTGTGTGAAATCCCTTTTTTTTTATTTTTCATATCTTAAAGCAACTTTTATGAAAGTTTTTATTTGTATAAAAACAATTCTGTCTTATAAAATTTTAAATAAAATAAACCAATGAAAAAAAAGTATGGTTTTGTGTTTTTCTTACTCAGACAGAAACCACAGAATAAATAATATTCAATATAGTATAATAACCTCAATAGACCTTGTTATCTCTAGGTTTATATATACATTCAAGTTTCAATAATGTTGCAATTTTTTTTTATATCAAGGTTAATTTTAGCAAAACAATTATTATTATTATTATTATTATATTTTATGTATTTATAATTTTTAACTGAATTTAAGAACTCTTCCAAATTAGTACTATAATAATACATTTTATTATGATATATATATACAAGTATGTATATATAGTGAATCATACACATTAATACTAATACATAAAAACGTATTTTTATTCCAAAATATACAAAATGCAATTATAAAAGTTAAATTTAACTTTTATTAAGCTATAAATATTTTGGAGAAAATAAAAAAAAATTACAACTAAATATAGTTAACTAAAAAAAAAAAAAACATGAAATCGTGGACCAAACTTTAATTACGGATGTAAAAGTTATGTTATTTTGGGATTTGAATTTTATACAGGGAGTTAAAATATTTTATTATTTTTGTTTATTGTAAATTTTTGTTTTTTAGTTAACAAAAAAAAATTTAAAATTATATTTCAAAAACAAATTTAAACTGGTTTTAAATATAATAAAGTTATCATATTACAAATTTTATGGATTAAAATTTACTTTGACTATAGTAATAAGAGAGATTAAATCCAAAGAAAATAACGAAATATTTCAATTTATTTTAAATAAAAATTATCAAAATTATTTTAATATTAAAAAAAAAAAATAAAATAAAAAGAATAATAAAAAAATGTCATTTTAATGTATAAAAATTCGAAAACAATTTCAAAAAAATTCAATAGAGTATTTTTTTGTAATTCCCAAAAGTACTGTAAATTGACATAATTATTGACGTATTTTAAATATAAATTCATTGATATACTTTTACACTTTTCCAATGATATAATATGAATGTAATCAACTGAGGATAGGCTTGCCAATTAAGTTATGTATTAACTGTTATTATAATAAAAATTATGTAAATTACATAACTCGCACGGATGACTTTTCCTCAGTCAAAATTGCTCAAAATTTTGTTTCCGCGCACAGGCAATTTGTAATCGCTCAAAATGAGTTATACTAATTTGAAAATAATTAAAAATCGAAAATTTTAATCAACGACAATTAATTTATGAAAAAAGCAATTAATAACTATAAGTAAATAATTTTTTATAAAAAAACAAATTTAAAATGTTAGTTTTGTTTAATATTTCATTTAAATTTGTATTTATTTACACGTTCGATTTAGTTGTAAAATTTAGTTGAATTGGATGAAAATTGAATTTAAATCGTATGTGTAAACACTTCTATTAAATTGTATTTTTTATCGGGAGTTCTATGTAAACGCGACCTATTCAAATCTATTATTTTAGAATTACATATCTATGTTCTTGATGAACGCTGTTATTGCTTTGATGTCAATTTCAGTTCAATTGGTCATCCAATTAAACTGAATAGTCATTTATGTAATTGAAATTTACTTTCTATGTCTATGCGAGCTAATTGAGTTTTATTGATCAAAATAAATAATAAATAATAATATTAATTTTTATACGATTAAATTTAACAAAATATGTCAAAGTATGAATTTTCCACTCAATTTCGAATGTTGTTACCTAGTTTTGATATTTCTATTCAATTTTTTTTTCATATTATGGATAGTTATTTAGGTAGAATTTCATACTTTAAGTACATTACTGCAATTTTTGTTACATAATGTTTTACTACAATTTTGGCATAACAACATTTTACAGAAAATTTGTGGCGTAACAACTCAATAAACGTGCAAAACTACTGCTATTGTTAGGAACTATGCCTTTTTAAATAGCATAGTTTCATTTGTATACCAAATTATACTCTCAACGTTTTTTTGTTATTTATTTTATCTGAATGACAAAGGGTACTGGACCAGGTCGAAAAACTCATAAAGCATTTTTTTTGTCATCATCGGGAATCAAACCAAACTGTGTATAAATTTATATAAATTGATTGAATTGTTTTTTATTTTTTTTTGTTCATTTTATTTTTCGCCACCAACCGAATAAATTTGTTCAGATTAATTTGCATTGTTTTTGTTTTGCTCACTTTAAATATTATTTTTAGTTTTATTTTAATGTTAATAAATAGCAAAATTTATTTATTTTTTTATTTATTCCATTAAATTGCAATATACAAAAAATTATTATTAAACCTAAAAAATTAAACTAATAATTGATTGAAATGTCACTCTTTGATTCAATGAATTCTGTTTGATGTGTGTGTAAACACATACCAATCTTTAACGGACAATTAGTTTCACAGCTAAGTTGGATGTATAATTGCGTTTTTATACACATTAGGAGGACTAATAGATATTCGAATAATACCTATTACTGACCACTATGTTCTTCGTAATTTGTGTATTTACAATATTAATCAAAAAATAAATTCTTCTTATCATTACTATTACCTTACCCTATTTAAGGCGTATTTGCAGTAATAAATTTTGCTGGAAATGTCTTTATTTTTGTATTTCTGATACGTACTTACGTTTATTTTAAAAAATTTTGTTTATAAATTGAATATAAAAAATTGCTTTTTTGATTGTGACAAAAAAAAAATTATAAAATTAACTCTTGGCAAATTGAAATTCAATTCACAGAACAAAAAAAAAACAAGTACACCTAATTAAATTTCGATCGATTTTAAAATTAATTTTTTTATTTTTAAAATTATGTTTGATTAAAATCTAACGACGTCGATATTTAATTTTATTATTTAATGTTTATTGACAATGAGTCTAGTTTGATTAGAGTTGTTTATAGATTTTATATAAAAAAACAATAAACAAACTTTAAGAGAGAAAATTTGAGACGCTGACTATCTTTCTTTCGCTGACTTTCTTTCATGTTTAAATTCATTTTGTTATATTTGTACAGTTGTTTTCCACAAATGTACATCTTATAACATTTTATTATTTTCCAAATATTTTTTTCAGATATTTAAAATTCTGAAGACTGAAATATTTTCTATTTTGCAATATGTATTTTATTGTCATATAACTGACATTTTTTATGTGTATTTGTGATCGTTACCAAAAGCAATTTATAAAAAAATATATAACTATATCATAATTGTATATCATCTTTGATTGTACATCATTAATTTTTTTTTTTTTACACTCTTGACAGGGACTTAGATAGAATCACATTTTCGTGCTTAATTAAGGTACACTCTAAAAAATGAAGTTTGGGTTGTGTAAATTTACAATAATAATAAGAGTAATTTTCAATGCAAATTTACAGGCAAGATGTAAAAATAAACTAATACCTGTGCAAAACTAAAAAAATTCGTTCAAAAAAGTAATTTTACGCATTTTATGTATTATTTACATCGAGAAGGGTAAATTTACATAAAATATTACACATATGTGTTTAAACTCGCAAAAAAAACTGTAATTTACCGATTATAAATGTAAACCCAAATTTGTTTTTCTTTTTTTTAGCAGGCTTGTTAAAGCGTGCTCATGTGAAATCATCATTTGTCAATAGAAAGTCATCTTATTAAGTTG
The DNA here is from genome assembly GCA_963942445.1 of Argyra leucocephala. Lineage (NCBI taxonomy): Eukaryota > Metazoa > Arthropoda > Insecta > Diptera > Dolichopodidae > Argyra > Argyra leucocephala. Next base: position 113,089,238 of record OZ012678.1, read on the forward strand.
TGTTTGATTGTGTGAAGTAAAAATTAAACTAATTATTAGTTCAAAAATTATTAATAATTAATATTATACCTAATGTTTAAATATGTTAAAAGATAAATTTTAATAATAATCGCCCTTATTATGAACATCGTAGTTGGCCGATAAACGACTAAAAATATTTATCGGATATCGTTTATTTTCATATTACGAAAAGGTATTCGATAAAATGAATACGTACGATAGAAATAAAAGCTATATAGCTTTTTTTTAAAAAAATATTTGTAATAAATGTCAAAAATAAATGTTTGTTTTTAGTTTAAAAATATTTCTATATAAAATTATAAACAAAATGTCGAGGTATTTTTTTTATTTGGATGATGAAGATGAAAATTATGAACAAAATGAAGGAATTAATATACGGAGGAGCATCAGAGATTCTTCTAATCCTTTAGAATTAGAACAAAAATGTAAATTAAAAAGAAAAAGAAATCATTCCAATTTTGACATATTTTTCTTAGATTCACACAAAACTTTAGGTTATCTAAAGAAGCATTTCGTGATTTATTAGAAGAAATCGATGATAAATTAAAAGTGATGAAAACTCAACGTGCTGTTCCTAATATAATTAAAGTTGCTGTTCTCAAATTTTGTGCACAGGGAAGTTATCAACTAAGTGTTGGAAACGATTTCCATTTAGGTTTATCGCAACCAACAGTTTCAGTTATATTTACTGAATTTTTTAATATGTAATAGAGCGGTTTGTGTGTTCAAAATGGATAAAATTTGAGTACAGTGAACAGGATGAACGAAGTGCTAAAATATATTTTTATGAAAAATCAGATAACCCTAACATTGTAGGGTGTTTAGATGGTACCCATATTAAAATTATAAAGACGAAAGAAGATATTAGACACTTGTATTACAACAGGAAAGGCTATTGTAGTTTAAATGTCTTAATAGTAAGTGTCTTAAAACATTTTAGTTAAGCATATTAAAGTAAAGTCGTTTTTTTAGGTATGTGGTCATAGAATGTATATACGGTACGTAAATGCCAAATATCTCGGTAGCTATCATGACTCACATGTTTGGAATTTATCAGCTCTAAAAGCAAAAATTTGAAAATGAGTATTACAATAGAGAAACTTATTTGCGACTTCTTGGTAGGTTTAATGTTTTGTACTCGATTTCAGTTTTAAAGAAAATACTTTAATTTTAGGAGACTAAGGATATCCCTTAACAATTTACTTATTGACTCTGTATAAAAATACCGAAGAGGGGTCTTTGCAAGCGCATTTTATTAAGAAGCATGCTCAAGGACGAAATATAATCGAAAGAACAATTGGGCTTTTAAAAAACAGATTTCGTTGCTTGCTCAGTGCCAGAGAATTACATTACAGTCCTCAAAAAGCTACACAAATAGTAAATGTCTGTGTGGCGCTACATAATATATGTATGTATCAAATACAATATTCCTATTCAGAATGAAGAAATAGATGATACCTTTTCTGAAAATGAAGAAATCAATGACAATGTTGAAAATGAAGGTAATAGATTAAATGAAGCAAGAAGAATAAGAGATAACCTGTTAAGGCTTATGTAAATATGTGTAACAACTTTTCAGTCATTTAACAAAATTTTTATTTAAAATAAAAAAGATACAAAAATTAAAATCAGAATCCATTTTTTACTAAGATAAAACAAAACGTAAACTAAATCACAATCCATTTTTTAATAAATTAAAATTAATAAGTTTTATACTAATTGAATAAATAAATATGAATTTACGAAAAATTAAAAATTGTTTTTTCTATGTACTTCCTCTTATTATTTTTATAATTCTTTAGAAATTTGAATTTTTCCTTTTTAAGTTGTAGCTCTTCATCTTTTATTATGTACATTTTCTTAGTATAATCTTGAATTTTCTCTACACCTTTTCTTATATATTTCAAATCATAACCAAAAAATTCTTTTACTTTACCAAAAAATTCGATTTTAGCTTCTACTTCTCTTTTTAGTAATTGTGTTCGTTCTGTTTCTACTACTATAGGTTTTCGTGGCGTTCTCTTATTTTGTAGGCTTTCGTCACTAATATTTTCATTCATTTCAACATCAGTATGTCTTTCGATAGGAACTTCTTCTAGTTTTGCGAAATTTGTTTCTACATAAGATCCCTCAAGACCAAAAGCAGAACTAGATCGTCAACAAAATTGAATTCGATTAAAAAATTATAAAAAACTGACAATTTATCATTTTCATAATACAGATTAAACGACTACTAATATTAAAAAAAAGCTTTTTTCGATTACGATAAAATTTAAAAATTTACGATGTTTATAATACAAAGCAAATATTTTTACGAAATATTATCGTTTATCGGCCGACTACGATGTTCATAATAAGGGCGAATAACATGAATAAAAAATACCTAGTGAAAGTTTGGAACGGCGATAGAACGATTAAGAAAACCTTTTTTGCATTGCCTGACATTGATGAGCTGCTGGAGAAAGGTAAATTTAAATTTGTAATATATATAAGATAAGTATATGTAATTGAGCTCTAAATTTAAAAAGATAAATTTATTAAGAAAATTAGTATTGATTAATATTTTTCTTTCCAATTTGAAGCAACTCTGGATGATATTGCAAATGTATACCTAATGACGTCTTCTTGGATTGCAATGTTAAGTAAGAAAACTTATAAAAAACAAAATCAAAATTTTACTATCTAAAATACCTTTTTCAGGAACATCAATGGAGAATGAGTTTACTATAAGTAAGTTAAATAGTACGAAAAATTTAAAACGAAGATTTTTTAAATTTATTACCATTGCCAACAGCATATTTTTATAATTTTAATAGTTTCCTTCCGAAAGAAATTTCACAAACCTTTGAGTTATGTTTACGTTGCAACATTATTCTAATAAACTTAGAGAAAAAACAAACATCAATAATTTATCAAAAATTAACACTTTAATAAACAAATTAAATAAGGACAAAAAAACAATAAATTATATGTTTTAGCATTATTTTTATAAGTTTAAATAAAAATTTAAAATGTAATAAAAAAATTTTATTTGTTTAATTTATAACAATTTGCTGTAATTTTGCAATTATATAGCTTTATAAAAAGTTGTGTACTTATGCCGGTGTTAATTATAAAAATTATCTCAATAAAAATATCTAGGAAAATTTAAATTTATTGATTAATTTTACATATTGAAATAAATTTCACAGGAAAATGTAAAAAAAATTTACTTGGATGAAAATCATAATAAAACCTACAAATTACTAATTTTCAATATGTATTTTGAAATGAATAATATATTACTTAGACTCATTTTCATAATAATTATTGGCATATGTTCACATGTATGTATATATATTAACCACAAAATCCTGAATCTGGAGTACATACTTATTATTATTATTATTCATATAAATATTTTGTAGAAATTGAACCTGTTGCTTACCAAAAAGCTTTAATTTATATTATAAGGACATATATATAATAAATTATTTATATATATATAAATGTATATATATAATATTTTCTTATATGATTTTGTTTACCTTTGGCCATACCTCTTCTCATATACATAAGTATGTACAAAACTAGAATAGAACAATACAAATAAGCTTGTACATTTTTATTTTTTAGTTCTACGTTGTGGTAAGCATTAAGCGAACAGGTGGTTTAAAAAAAAAGTAAGTAAAATAATAAAAAATGGTTAAGTTATTTTTTTTTTATTTTCTTGGCTTTACTTTTTTTTCAAATTTCAAAATTAAAAAAAAAAAAAAATGCAAGGTAAAATACATTACGAGCAAAATTCAAGGCAAACAAGTAGATGATGGTGATGGTGTTAAGAGTATATATATGACATACTCAACTTATTTTTTTTGGTTAAATGGTACTATACAATATGGAAATTATGTTTATTTTAAAATAGAAAAATGTTGATATAGAAAATAAAAAAAAATATAAAGTGGAGTGAGGGAGGATAAAACAAGAGACATAGACTACACACGTATATAAAGCAAAAGATTCAATCACAATATGATGATGAAAACATTTTTTAAATGTAAATTTAGAAACAAAAATGTATGTAATATTTAGAAGTAAATTAACATGTTATACAGAGTGTTTCAGAAGAAATGTAAATTGATTCGAATTATTAAAATTATTTTCGAATCCATATTGATGAATGAACTAAATATTCGTTTTTAGTGGCCTCAGTAGCCGAGTGATAAAGCATTCCAGTGAAGTAATGTAACGACCGAAGGAGCACGGGTTCAAACCTCGTGAGAACTGAAAAATTTTTCAAATGGTGAAAATTACTGAAAAAAGTAATTTTCAATACAACCACATCGGTTCAAATATAATTTAATAATTAATAAAGATATAATTTAACTAATAAAACAAAATAATATAGATATGTAATACACAAATATATACCAAATAATTAATATAATTTAATAAAAAAGCCCACATTTCGAAAGGGAAAAGGACCTATAAAGTTGGCATACAGATTTATCTGTAGGATCAACTGTTAAAATAAATAAATAAATATTCGTTAAATTTTCATACTAAAATGTTACTAACTGTCATTTATATTTAAGAACTAACCATAATGTCAAAACTAACAAAAAGCCAACTAAAGTTTTGTAATAAGCTGACTTAAGTGATTTTGACATTTATGAATTGTAAATATAAATCAATTATCATCATTGTCCTGTAACCTCATCCGGGGTGGAAAATGGGCGGAAAATGTAAATAAATATTTGTAGATAAACAAAAATTTTATTAAATATAAATTATATTTTTTTGTTATTTTGAATTATGTTTTTCATTCTGATTTTGTTATTTATATGCTTATGTATTTTAATTTTTATTATTAAACGGATTTTATGATATTTTAATTAGTGTTTTTTTTTTATTTTTTCTCTTTTTATTATTATTGCGTATAATTAATTAGTTATGAAATATTCAAATAATTAAATAATTAAATTATTTATATGATTATATTATATTAAACATTTTAATAAGTAATAGCAGTTCCTAAATAAAAATGTCAAATTATAATTACAATAATAATGTAATTTATTTTTGTGGTTGTTTTTCTAAGAAATATTTCTTATGACATTATGGGTCGATATATTCTTTGACAAATATCAATGTTACCTTCGTTCGGCAATTTGAGATTTACATGCGAATATGTAGTTCAATGTCATTCTAGTTACCGCATTAATGTGAACACAGAGGGAATTAGAAACATTTAAATTTAGTTAATCCAAGACGCAAGCCAGGCAAATTTTTAATTAGTCTATTCCAATTTTAAATTCTAATTTATTGATGAAATATGATGAAAACATGTTAGAATTATAATTTAGTCATCTCATTAGGAACAACACACTCTTAGAACATTATTATTAATTTGTTTCAAATTCACAATTATTAGTAAAATGGGAAAAATATAATTTTATTAAATTTTCTTTTGCTTTCCAGTTTCAGTAAAATCTAATTATCAAAATACTATTAACGTATTAACATTGATAGTTTTTATATTGAAAAACAACAAAAAAAAATTATTTTCTCTTAAAAATAGAACACACTACATTTTTTGAATTTTTTAAAAAAATTTTTTTAAAGATTTATAGCTTAAAAACAATTAGAAAAAAAACAAAAAAAAAATTTAAAAAAAAATTCTAAATATTTAATTAAAAACTGGAAATTTATTTATTAATCTCTAAAATATCATCTCTTCTCTATCTAAAATCTTAACAAAAGAAAAATTCGACACTCTTATAGAATCTTTAAATTTTATGTGTATGTGTATTTTTTGTTTTTTTTTGTAACTTAATTAAACCAATACCAAAATCATAAATACTAAAATACAAAAAATACTAAATAACTATACATAGTTAGTTATATTGAATCGAATTTTGTAGATATATTGTGATTGCCTGAATTGCTTTAGAATCAAAAAAAGAACTTTGTTCGGAATTGACCTTAAAAAACATTTTTTTTTTTTGCTAATTTTGTTTTTGTTTTTACTTTTGTTTTTTTTTTTTTTTTGTAGACATAATTCTATTGATGATATCATCAAAATTTAAATTTGATGGTTTGCCAAAAAATATTTTAAAAAATAAGAAAATAATACATAAATATTGGGAAGTGTAAATAATATAGAAAAAAAATTTGATTAAAAACAAGAGAAGCGAAAATCATGAAATAAATTTTCTGACATTGGCATCTATTGACAGTTAAAAAAAAAATAAATATTATTATTACACCTTTTAGGAAATAAAAATTAAATTCGAATTATTGAAAAATTATTATTCACCTGTAATTCTTATAGTAACAAAAAAACAAAAAAAATTTCATTAAATTTTCAATGTTGATGCTAAATACAATGATAATAACCATATTTTTGGATAATAATAATTAATGATGTTATTTTTTTATTATTTTCATTGAAAATAAAAAAGTAGGAACTTCAATTTCGGAAATTGATTTAAGAAATATGATTTTTGGTTTAATTATAAATATGTAAGTATATAATATTAATCGGTTGAGTATAATTGAATTTTATTAAATTGAAATAAAAAAGAACAATATTAAAAATTATAAAAAAAAGATGGTTCAAATTACTATACTCTATGACGTAGCATTTTTTTAAGGTCATCAAAATTCTAATAGTTCATAATATTGTACGTGTGTTTAAGTTTATTACTAATCGATACTTTAATCAAATAAATTGTTTAACTATCAGTATTTAAATCAAATAAATCGATTGTGCCACCTAATATTTTTATACTCCTAATTATTTACATTAATAAAAAATTGTTCATTTCCATTATTACATTTAGGGACTAACGTCTAACATAGTGTATATATTATGATATTTTGTTGTTGTTTAAAGATGGATTTCCCTATTCATGTCCGAAAATTCATACAACATTTTTAGCCAATTATTTGTTTTATTTTTATGACACATAAGATCTCCGAACAATTTCCTCCATTCAATTTCTTAGTTAAATTTTTAGCTGAAGACTAAAGAAAAAGACGAAGATAGATATATAATTTATTATTAAATACCGATAAATATTTATTTCGTATCATTTACAATCATATTCGCATATGAATTTCGAATGTTTTTTATTTTAGTCATATCATGTTTTGTTTATTGAGAAAATTTCTGTGCGTTGAAAGGAAAGCAAAAAATATTCTTTCAATGTAACAGTCTAATCCAATTCAAAAATTTTCCGCAAAATTGAACTTTATGAAATATTTTGTACCCAAACACATTTAGTGAATTAACCACAGTTTGCAACTATTTATTATGCAAACATTGTTATGCTTACTTATTCAGTGTCTTAGTCAGTTTTTAAGTTGAAAAACTTAAAATAAGGTGAATAAAAACATATTCAAACGATTAAACTTTGTTTGACTTATTTCGACTGTTGTGAGATTTTAGAAATGTTAAAAAATGTGTATGTTAAAACTAATAGTATAACCAAACCATCGTGAAGTTTTTCAATGCTGAAACAGAGACTGAATAAATGAACATCCCTGGCGCACTGCGCTCATCAATTTAATACAATTGTAATTCTAATTGTTCGAATGCGTGTATTTTTTATAATATACTGTTCCTAAAATCAATTTAACCTAATGCATTCATTGATGAGTTCATTATTTAACTCATCTAATGGCTGATCAATATTTTTCAGTTCGTACACAAATTCATAAATGTTGTCTCGGTTTGATTCATATCGGTTTGTTTTATTTTTTTATGTATCATTCATTAATGAGTACAATGCATCGACTCATTATATAACTCATTAGTACATTTATTAAATATTAGCGGACGCACTGCTCAGACAATGGCTCATTATATATACAATCAAAATATACAGATGAGTTCAGTACCATTGTCAGAACAAAATCCATCACTAGTTTCATCTAATCGCTTATTAACTAAAACCAATAAAGTCATCAATGAGCTCTTGATGAGTGTTACAAGGGATGTAATTAGCGTCACTATAGTCAGTCAATGGTAATATTATACAGTACCTATATGAGTGCATAATATTTACATAATTTCCCCTTCTTTTTTCTTACTTTTTGAAATGAAAAATTATCTTTCGAAAAAAACTCATAAAGGAAAAAACGTGATAAAAATGGGGAAACTACAATTTTTTACCATAATATTACTGTACTAGGTCTGTTTTCCCCTCTGTTTTACGCGACACAGGATGTAAATTTTGTTTCATGTATGTATGTATGTAAGTATGTTTAAGAAAAATCAGTTTTATAGTTTACATTATTTTTGAAATTTTTACAGCATGTAAACTCTAAATTAGTAATTAAAAAGTCAATTGTTTTTAATTTTTAAAAATTATGTTCAAGAAAAAATCCAAAATTTCAAAATATTTGAACAAATCTAAAGGGATTTCAAAAGAATAACATCCGATATGATCACCATGATCACGTAATTATTCTTAATATACATATTATATATTATATAATATATATTATAATATAGTATGTATATATATAGAGGGAAAGATTAATACAATATATACAATAGTACGTATATATAACATATACATTTGTAAACTCTCGATTTCTTATACATAGCATACAAAATTAATTTCCTGTCTAAGTTTTGTTTTTTTTTTTTGTACAAAAAGAAAATGATTTTTTTTATTTTGAATATTTTTAAGGCAAGCATACAAATATTAAATAAAACATGTTCATTTAGAATTTTTTTTTTTTTATTATGATTATTATTATTATAATATTATTAATAGGTATTCTGAATTCTATGATTATGATTATTATTGTTATTACTATTATTAGAGACTATTATAATATTTTATAAAGAATTTATCGATTTTACAAGAACAATAATTATAATCAATATGTAAATAAATTAATAAATTTACAAATTACATGAAATACTATAACTAGATAAATTAAGTTTGTAAAAGAATTATGTTTTTATAAAATATTTTATTTATTTTATATTAATTATAATGGTAGATTACAAAATAATTATTATGAATACTTACTTTTTTAAATTTTTAATAATTAAATAAAAATATTTAACATATTATAACTATTGAATTAGGTATATAAAAATTATTAAAAACATTCAAATTTCAAATTTAATATGCATAATTAAATTTTTCTACTTAGGTAAAAATAGGTAAATTGTTATAACTTATAACCTATAAATATGCAAATAAATACTAATTTTAATTTTTTTTATTGTAAATTTAATAAGTAAAAATTAATTATTTTTAATTAAAAGTAATATGAAAATTAATTGTACTTAATAACTTCTATATAGTGAATGTTTGGACTACAAAGTTGATATTATACTCAAAACCGAAGGGAAAAAAAATAAAAAGCACAAACCAAACAAAAAGTTATATGTATCATAAATTAAAAATGCAAACAGTGTAAAAATTGTAATAAAAATATCAACTTCAAAAACGCGATGGTTTGTCTTAATAATGAAATTGATAAAATAGATATGTATACGTATACAATATATAGTTATATACTACATTTTGTTTTGAAGACATTGAATTGACTTTAAATGATATTTTGTTAATAAGAATTCAGAATTATTTAATTTTAGAGTTCTTTGCCTTCCGATCGAGACCTATGACAATGCTTGATAATGAATTTTGAATAAATCAATTTAAAAAAATATTAGTTACAAATTTATTCGATCAAATCTGGTTATTATTATTGTTAGGCAAAAAACTAAATCGAAATATATTATAGACAGTAAACAAATCTTGGAATGCAAATGGGAAAATTCAAAATTTTCATAAAAATTTTCATAAAAATCAAACGAAACAAAAAATCATCTTTTTTTTTATAAATAACATTAGGAAAACGTTTTAAGTGCAATCGTAAAAATTGCAATAAAAAAATTACCGTCAAAATCGCTACGCGAAAATTGATTGCATATGCTTCATTGGGACATTTCCCTCTATAGAGTTAAAACAGATTTCGCTAGAATTCGATATCTGGCTTTGATGATATTATTTATTAATATGATGATATGTAAATAATAAATTTTTAATTGGCTAGTCTTTCAACTGTGTCACAAACACTAGAAAGATATTCCAGGCAAGCAAAATGAAATAAAAATAATTTTTTAAATAACAATTTAAGCTGATTAAGTTAGTCCATTACTAAAATTATCCAATTAATCAATAAGTATAAATATTATTGAAAATTAATGAATGAAAATAAAACACTAATGAAGACTGCAACTATGTATGTATGTTACACATTCATATTGGGGTATCTGAAGTGAACTGAAACAAAATTCTGACTGAATTAACGAACATAAAAATCAAAGCCGGAACACTTTTATAGAATAGCATATTTTGAATTTCAGTAAATATCATTTTAGTTTTGCTATTTATTATTTTTTCTTGCATTAAAATGCTAATAGAAGTACAAAATGATTAACTGAATTCACTATCACACAAGTCAAAGTAAATAAAAATCAACAAAATCAATTCAAGAAATCTACTAAGAAATTATCAGTTGCATTTTAATATAGATAGATACACATCAACGTAAGTCTATTATATTTGGACCTTGACTTAAAACAACAAAAATTTCAACAATCCAATATTATTTTTTCTTAAATCAACACTGCTGAAATAATTTTTTTTAATTATTATTATTCTATAAAAGCCAACAGGGTATTAAATTATACATATGCAAATAACACATATATCTATATATAATTTATTGCATATATGAGAATATTGATATATATATATATATATATAAAAATATTTTCTTCATTTTTCTTTCAAGGATTTAACTTTCAAAATAAAAAAAAGAATAATAATAAAAGAAATATATTTTTAATAATAATAGAATTTAAATTGAATAAATTCAAAAATAATTCATTAAAATCTATTTATATAAAAAATATAGATAAAATACCATGTATAATAAATATACATTTAACAATATCATATCATATAAACACATATATATACACAACTATATTAAAATAAAAAAAAAATTAAATTAAATTAAAAAAAAAAGTTTAAATTATGATATTTCAGGATGTATCGACGAATCCATAATTTTTGAGTAAATCAAATTCATATCACACAACATAAATTTATGCACACGTATATAATACAAATAAAAAAAAAATAAAAAAATATTTGATCATATGTTGTTAAGAACATTCCTTTGACTTTTCCATAAAGTTTTCTAATTTCAAATTGCATTCGATAAAAGAAAAAAAGTTTGAAAAATTTTCTTTACTGATTTTTTTTTTTTTTTTTTTTGTTCAAAATTATAGAAAAAAAAATATTTTTTAAAGAATTCCTTCTATACAAAAAGAAAATATTTATACAAAAAATCAGGACGCAGATGAATTGTATACAAATATTCAATTATACAACTTAGAATTGTCATACTTCTTATAGTTGAGTTTATTATAGTTAGTTTTCTACTTATTTCAAATTGAAAAAAAAAGGAAGGAGATTTATTAGAAATAAAGTATTTAATACCCTAGATATAATGATTTTAAAGCCATTAGAGAAATTAAATTTTAATGAGAATAAAAGTTAGACTAGTTAAATATATGTAGCAAATAAGAGTTAGGTTAAATCATGTAAAACCTTTAGCTAGATCTTACTAAAATTAAAAGAACACTCTTAAGTTAAACTGCAGTTAAATAGCGATACATAAAATCAATACCTAAACATTTTTTGTGTCAATTTTATTGCGTTTGGCTTCTTTCTTTACCTAGAATAAGCTTCTAGAGGCTAGAATCTATCCATACAAAACTGACTTCGGGAAAAAAAGAATCAAAATTAATTAGCCCAAATCTCGATATTTTTTGATCAACCCATAAAGAAAGTGGTCCTCCCGTTCAATTCAACAACAGAGAATTGGTACACTGTTAATCGGTAAAGTACTTAGGTATTCATTTGGGCCAACTTGTAAATTAGCAGTATAGAAAACTATCATCAAGCTATCATCTAGAGTGAAGCAACCTCTAGTAACTCCAAAATTTAAAAATAATTGAACATATTCAGTCCAAGAAACTGAAATCCGTCTTCAATGCCCAGGAACGTTCGCAGTGACAGAATAAGGTTGAATTTAATATGACAAAATAAGGCTGAATTTAAATATTTCATCTGTTAACATTTAACAACATAGATATTAAAAAAGGAACTTGGCTAAAATCAAAATTATAAACTTTAAGACGAAAAAACTTAATTTGAAATTGGACAAAAAAAGTAAATCAAAAATCTAAATTTAAGACAAAATTATGTAAAAAAAAAAATAATAATGAAATAAGCTAAAGATAGTTATGTAAAAAACTTTAAAGAATGAGGGCTTGATAAAACTCACGTGGTTGATAAGAACATAATAAAGATCTTATAAATAAATAAATATTAAAAAAGAAAGTTTAAATATTCATACTTACCGCCTAGAGACATTAAGCCAAATCATTTGTGTCTCTATTAATATATAACAAAATATCGAGCAAGTGTATGGACTGAAACATTTCAAGCCACTAAATTTAAAACCAGATTTACTTAAATATCCATAAATATCAAAATGGAATTAATGGTAAGAGTGTTTGAACTTTTCCGTAAATTTGTTGCCCTTCATAAATAATATACAACGGAACAGATTTTAGTTCTTAGTGAAATAAATACTCTAAAACAAAATATATATATATATACATATACATACATATAACTATTTTTAAAAGGTCAAAAATTTAATTTATTTATTTATTTATTTCTTAATGTTTGCATACATTAGATTATGAGTCTTTTAAAGTTTATTACAAGTAACAATTATTATATTTCGTAATATTTTTATAACTACGCCATTAATAAATTTTCTAATAAACAAAAAATTACTTAAATATAGAAATATAAATACATAGATACATGTATACCTACATATTATTAGTTGACATAAAAAACAAGGATATTAAATTAATAAATGTTGTTTTTTTTTATGCGATCAAATTACTTCTATATTATAATCAGATATCAAATTAAATAACATAAAAACAAAAAAAATAATTCTTGCATTAAAATGTTTTTTTTTTTTTATTATTATAAGTACAGCAATAATAATTAAATTATCGAGCCACCAATCGAACAGTCTACCACCAATTTTTATTTTAATGAAAATTTAATTAAACACCCTTAAAATGAGTAAAATAAACCACATATTTATTTAATTTTTCATTTTATTATTACAAAAGTAAATTACTTGTTAATTAATTAATTTCGTTCATAATATAAAATATTTTATATATTATAAGTATGATAAATAAATTATTTTCTGTAGAAAACACCTGAACATTCAATAAATTGAATTTGATTTTTGATGAATTACATAACTATAACTATTATGCCTGTATTAAATGTAGATATGTGTGAATGTGTTTTAAATATAAAAAAAAAATATAAATATATATATGTATATTTTTTTTACTATAATGACTAATTACCTTTTCTATTATGTAATTAAATCTAATAGTATTTTTATTGTACACAAGTAAATATATATTTAGGTATAACTAATTAACACATACACTGAGAGTTAAAAATTAATAAATAAATAATATATGTAGATACTTCGTTATGATTTAATATTTTTATTTTTAATATACAATATTAAAAGTTTAATTAATTAAAAAGCACTAGTTATTATAGTGATATAAATCAGCTTCCTGTTTCTAAAGTTCTGGCTGGTGAAATTTTGAATTAAGTTATTTTGTTTTTTTTTATTGTTATGTAAAAATAATTCATAAATTTAATATTTTAATTTTTAATTTATTTAACTTGTGTTTGGTCGAAGTTATAATTTACTGTTAAAACTTATCAAAGATTAATCCAGCTAGAATTGGAAATATAGTAACATATCAACATGTTTCGAAATTATTTGAATTTAAAATTTGATTGAACATAAATTTTCATATTATCAACGGGTTTTAGTGTCGTGACAGCAAATGATCGGTGTGACTGCTATCAGCTTTTAAAGTAAGCTAAAGTAAACGATTTTAGATATTAATACAAATGAATACATTCATTTCAAAATTTTAATATTTATTGAAATAGGCAAAACATAAATTGGAGATAAATCAATTATTATTCAAAAATTGAGTTTTTTTATTTGCACATCTGAATTTCAAAAATAAATCTTTAATCAAAATGGTGTCTTTCAGATGAAGTTTTAAGAAATTTTAAAAAAATATACATCTAGTCACAACCAGCTCTGAATCAATTTGCAGAATTATTTCAACAAAAATTAACCAATATACCTTTTTATATATTGGACAAAGTTAAAAAAAATATTATTTATAATCGTATTTGCATTTAGCAATACATTTAGTTGTCTTTTAAATCAAATGTATTTAATGTTTTTTTTTTTTTGTAAATTAAATTTATTTGAGATAAGAATAACATTATGCAAATTTAATTGATAATTTTTGTACTCTGTGGTGTAGAGCTTATGAATTTATTGAATTAATTATATTCACCTTGATTGCGTCATGAGAACATAAAAAATGATATTTTAGATTCTGGTAATACTTTTAAAATGCTTTCTTTGGTGAGGTGATAGATTAATTAAAAAAAACCAAATATCAACCCATTAACAACTTACAAAAATTATACTTCAACATGTACATAATCTTAATGAGGATATCAAAAACAAGAGTGAATGAGTGAATCATAATGTGCATATTAAAATGTTGATTATACAGATTTTCTTTTATTTGTTTTGTTTAATTAGTCAAACAAAATTTCTATTAAAATTGTCATTTAAAAATTTATTTATTTTTGTTTCTCTCTGTGCATAACAAAATGAACATACATAAATGTGTTAAAATGTTTTAAAACAAAAATAGTAATTTCAAAAACCAATTTATTATTTTATTTAATTATTTATTTATTTTGTATTTGTGTATTATAAATATGGAGCTAATTTAATAGAAAATTACAGAACTTAATTTTTTTATATATATTTTTTAAATATATTAACTGAATTGAAAATAATATTTTTGTATAAGCATTCATTTGTTTTATTTTTTATAATCAAGTACCATTATTTAGTTGGTTGATTACCTAATTAAATTTTAACAAAAACAAAAAAAAAAATTATGTATGTACGTATATAAAATTGACTTATTATTATTTTACAATATTTTTTCATTATTTTCTATATTTGAACATTGAAAGGACAACAAAAAATTAACGAATTGAATGAATTATTTTTTAATTACTAGTTAGTAATAGTTATTAAAAACAATCAAATAAAACAAAAAAAAAATCTAAGCGTATCAAATTTCCAAAAAATAAACACAAAATCGCTTTGAAAATTTTATTTGATTTTTATATAAAAAAAAAATTGTTTATTGAATTTTAGGAAATTATTTTTAAAATAAAATGATTGTATATTCATTTTACAATTCAATAAATTCAATAACCGAGTACTAAGTGTAATTAACTAATCAATACAAAGTATAATAATGTATATAGAATTCTTCTCTTGTATTTGATAATTAATAATTATTTTTATTTATAATTTATTTGATTAAAAACAGATTAATTTAATATAAAATTATAATAATCTAGTATAAAACTAATATTGTTTTCAAATTAATATTCATAATTGATATATAAATAAAATATAAATAAATATATAAAACTAATAAAATAAAAAACTTAAATTAATTAATTTATAATAACTCGAAATTCAAAATTCCAAATACAAAGCCTCAAAATGCCAGAACTCCAAATTCCAAAATCATTTAGTCATTTTTCGAATTCAATCATTTTGTTTGTATCCAACAGCAGTATGCATAAAAATGATTTAAATAAATATTCTCTAAAAGGCGTAGAGCTTTTATTTTGAATCCAACTATAAAATTTCTCCTAACTCAGAATCTCGCATATAATATTCATTATACAAACATATATAATATTATCTTAATATATTCAATACAGGTAAATGAAATACAGGCATATGACACGATTCCGTAGAAATTTTTTTAATTTTTTAATTTGCATCCTACTCGATTACTATAGCTGCTGTTTCCTAGATAATGTCTAATTTAAGTTTTGATCTGTTTATACTGTCTAAGTAGAATGTTGGCCTACTGTAGAAGACCACTTTGATAACTCTATTTGAGTCTACGTTGTAGGACGACTTCATATTTCTGCAAGATGCCGATGCGATTTTATCCATCCCCTACGTTTAAGATGCCTGACGTTACTATGTTTACTGGGTAGGATACGTCATGTCACTTTTGTTGTTAGATGTTGTTGACAATTGTGTAATTTATTATTATTTGGGTTTTTTTAGTTATATTTTTTTATACCCCTCACGGGAAACGAACACATCATAATTGAAACACATTTCTGTGCTCCAACCGATTAGGCCACGAAAAGGATCAGACATTACAAGGTAGCAGACATTGCATCTATAAAATACAGTAAAGTCATGATAAATTAGATTACTTTAACATTACTTTTTACATAAGACGACAACTGAACTTAATTTTTTACGGTTTTTTTTACGGTTGTCAAAATTAATGGGATGAACAAATAGTTGCTTGACATCAGTTTTGACGTATTAATAATCTCACAAAATAATTTAAATTTCGAAAGTGAAAAGGACCTGAAGTGTGCCTGTACACCTGTACAGTTGGCCTGTAAACCTGTAGTTGGCCTTATCAATAAATAAATTAGTAATTTTCGTTTTTGAATTTTTTAGTATCAACCAATTTAAGTATAAATAGGAAAAAAAAAATCTATATTGTAGAGTAATTCTACCTTCTTAATAACATTGTTCTATTTGATTTAAACGATAGAAAACGTGTATTCTCAGTTGATTTCAAAAAATAATGAAAAATAAAATTTGTTATGCATGTTATTCGAGCTTAGGACCTCGTAATTAAGAAAAAAAAAAAATTAATCTATTCTAATATTTATGAGAACTCTGCGACTACCGAAATTGTTCCTGTTAATCTGTTATTATTATTTTAAAAAATCTTAAATTATTAGTCAAAAGATATTCGAATTTTATTTATTAAAAAATAATCTTTAACAATTTATAATTATTCAATCAGAAGAACTATATTCACTGAAAAAGTGATTGAAAATTATTTAAAGAAATTTAATTAAAAATATAGTATTATCATATAGATTTAAATTTAGATTTCATTTATTTTCATCTCAAGGGAGCCCAAAATCGTTAAATAAAACAAACCTTACATATTTCTGAGACATTCATTTTTGTTAAAAAAACAACGAATAAGTTTTACAAAAACTAGAAATCTTTTTATAAAATTCAAGAATATATAACTTAGTCTTAAATTATTTAATTATAAAATTATAGTTAATTTCATTGTATCATTAAAAACAAAAAAAGAAAAACATAATCAGGGAAAATAAATAATATTTAACCCCAATCCTACTACGATTTTATTGTGACATTTGTCACACAAAATATCACGACGAAATTGTGTCCGATATTTAAATAAAGTAAATAAGTAGATTTTAAAAAGAAAGTTTTATAAATATAATTTGGCTATACGATTGTGTTATTTTTTCGTAGATGGAATCAAAATGAGTAACGACCGTTTTAACATTTAAAGGTTTGCTAGTTTTTATGATTTTGTATTATTTGGAATTTTTGCTGAAATTACAATAGTAAGTACCATAGTATTTTTGATGCAATTGATATTTTAGCTTTTGTAATTATCAAGATAAGAGACTCATTATAGTAATTTAAAGAAAACATCAATACAGCCCTCCTGTCCTAATAAACCACATTTGTTTTTAGTTGTATGCGTTAAAAAATGGAATATAGTTATTTATTTAATAAAACTTGAAAATATTATATCAAAATTTTTATAAAATATTAAAAAAATAGTCCAAGGAAGTGATCGTGATAGTATGAAGGTTAAAATATATATTTTTTTGTATACTATTTATTTCTTAGAAGGACTTTATTTATTTGAAGAAAAAAATCATGTATTGAAAAGAAAATAAATTCCAATGAAATTTAATTAATTTTAAATACATATTTTACATAATATTCATGAAGTATGTAATCAAATTAGTATATTTAAAACTAAATAACGTAAACAAAATGTACTTTAAAATTTTGTTTTGTTTATAGAATCTATTACAGTATATTGCAATATGTTATCAATATGTTAGCAATATGTTGAAAATCAATCGAAATTATATTTTTAAACCTTATTTATTATATAAACATTAAAAGAACTTTATTTTTGCTTTATTTTAAAATTTTTATGTATTCAATCTATGTTGTATGAAAAAATAGAAATAAAAGATAAAAAAAAACTAAAATAAAAAATTGTATATTATTAATTGTACATCAAATTAAAAATATTAAATATAAAATTATTAAAAATTATGAATAGTTATTGTTGAAATTAATTAATAACGAACATTACAATATCGTACATCGTTAACTTTTCACTAAGTGTAGGAATTTATAACAAAAATTTAAATTAGGTACAAAAAATAAATGCAGTTATTTATTATTATTGGAACAAATTTGTTTTTGGAAATAACTCACTGGTTAAGCAAATATTGACCGAATAATTATTGTGCTTTCATTATAATAATAATAATAATAATTCTTGATTTCATTAAAAACTTAAGCTAACTTACATACTAAATTTACAAAATTATAAGTATAACAAATTAGTTCAGATTTGTTAGCCTAGTATTTTAAGATATAGCTAGGTTCAATCTGTTATCCAAAGTATAAGTCATATAATTGAATTGTCATAATAATTTATTAATGTCATGTCATACTGTCAAAATATCAATTGTTTGTTGTTGTTAAGTTTAATGTCATGTCACACTGTTAAATATAAATTGTTTGCTGCGGTTAAGTTAACTGTTTAAAATTTAAAAGTTTAAAATTCGGTTTGTTTCGTTGTAAATCTAGATGTGAATTCGATATGAGTATTAACTCTTAATTAATTAATATGTTAATCTTAACATAAAAAATAATAAATTTATATTTTATTTTAAATCTTGTTTTATGTGTTTTGTTATATATGAATTGTTATTTTTTTGTTTTTGTTTTATGTGATATATATACGTATATAGTTTTTTCCATTCAAATTCAACATTTTATCAAACAATTTGTTTGAAAAAATGTTGAATTTGATTAAAAAACTGTTGAATTTATTTGAAAAAATGTTGAAGTTGAATGAAAAAAGTATATATGATATATGATAAGTGTTATGTGTTACCAGTTACTTATTTAACTACATAAATAAAATAACTAGATATTGGCAAGTTAATATAAAAGTATACAAAACAAATTAATTTCAAAATCAGTTTATTTTTTTTTATAACCAAAATTTTCTTTCATAACTACTATATTCAAATATTTTGGTTTGTTTTTTCGCAAATTGACTGAATTTTTATTTAATTGGTTCTTAAAGTTTTGTATGAATGGCAATGCTGGTTGTAAATAATTACCTACAAATCTATAGGAATGTAATATTTCTGCTGTAGTTATTCTAATTATTCTGTAACAGTTACTAATAAATTTATATTCTAATTATTAGGATTCTTATTAGAAATTTATATTTTATTAGAATTCTTATAAGATCTAATTACTAAAGTTCTATTACATAAGGATTTCTAGTAAAAATAGAATAAATTCATACAAAATATTTTACAATTTATATTAAAATATTTTTTGCAATTTTGCAGCTTAAAAAAAAAAATTAATTTAGAAAAGAACATTATAAAATAAAAAAAAAATTATCGAAGAGCATTTCAATACATATTTAAATACGACAATTAGGTAGATAGGTGAAAATTACTAATTCAGTTGCCTTTGGAAAACTAATTTGCACTGAATTGTTTTAATGCCATGGCTCGAATAGCCTAATTATTTGTTATTTTTGGTTGTTGTTGGTTATTTTAGGTGATCATTTGATAACTACTATATAGTAACTCAATGTTTTTTAATTCAAAATTAGTCGACCCATAAGACGAATACGACTGCACATAACAATTATGAGGTGAATGGCATTAATTTTGCTCTTTATCAAAAAATGCACTCATACACAAATCTGACAATTAATAACAGTATGTATGTATATATACAAATTATTATTTCATTATACATAATATTCAGCAACCTTACATATAAAATTATAACACGTTTAATTTTTTTTAAATCCCCAGCGCAAAATATTAATTTAAAACAAAAAAAAAAATAAACTTTTTGACTTCATGTAATAAAAATAAAACAAAACACTAAAAAAATAAAAACTTTTTGTAATTTACAATTAATTATATATAGCAGAAGTAGTAAACTACAAAATCCCTTCCTCATTAATTGCATCACCTTTACAAGGATATTAAAATGAAAATCAAAGGGTTTCTTTTAATTTCTTTTTGCACTTAAATTCATTTTATTTTATTTACTTCCCTTTTTTTCAGTCATAATACTTATATGTACATATAAAAAAAAACTTAAAATAAACAACAACAACAACAAATAATATAACTATGTATTATTAAATAATAATATAAGTTTGTTGCATATATTTCAATAATCCTTTAATTTCTTTTTTTATTGTTTTGTTTTTGTTTTTCTTGCATTTTATAATAGACATAAAGAAAAAAAAAACTATAAATTAAATTATGGCATAATTTGAGCATTAAATAAACAACAAAACTAAAAATTAAATTACAGTACCACGAGCAGTCAACATTCTGTTACATACAGCAGCACAGTAGTACCCACTAAAAAGGACTAATTTATAATATAACATGAGTCGCAACAAAGAATCAAAAAGTGAGAACTAATTTATTAAATAAGTAAAAAAAAAAAACTAACAAAAAAATATATTTTAATGTTTAACATGCTTTGAAATAAACCCATTCGTACGTATTTTTATACATATAGTATTTAAAAGTTCATGTAAAAATTCAAAAATTAATTCTAAGTATAGCACAAAAACAAAAATGGGGATGAAAAGAGCAGTAAATGGGTTTATTTGTTTTTTGTTTATTATTATTTTAAAATTACCTCAGTTAAAAACAAAAAACAAAAACAAAAACTTATTATTATTATTTCTGTTGAAGTCCTTCTACAACACTTAACATAAAAATTAATATATATGTACAATCTATATACTTACATATACGAATATGTTTACAGCATTACACAAAAAAATATCAACAACAATTTTGAATATTAAAATCTTGAAGAAAATCTTATCATTTTAAAAAGTCATGTCACCATGGCTTGAATAGGGTAATTGAAAGGAAAATAAGATGACAACCAAATCTTGCTATTTACAACAAACAATTAATTAAGTATGTATTTGTAATTGTTACATTCAAATAAATAAAAAATATAATAATGTAAAAAAAGGAATATTATTAATTTTAACGGTCATTTAAAAGTGCATATTTTGTTAGTTTTAATTGGCAATAACTACTTAGGTAGTTTTGTAACATGGCATTCCAATTTGATTTACAGAATAGAAAATACTTTACACACAAACAGTCTTCTAATTATAACATATAATTCGAAATGAAAAAAAAATAATAATCAGATAATAGAACTGTGTTTTTGTATATCTAATATAGAATTGATTCTGTTGTATGCGATATGAGAAACATATAGAAATTGATTTCTCCAAACATTATTAAAAACCTTCAAGTGTACATAGATTGTGCCGAAGTATAGTTATTTTAATACAGATTTATTTACAGATAAAAATAAATAAATAAATAAATAAAAATTTATGATAATTTATTAGTTAGAAATATCTTATAGAATTTTGGTATTGCCAGGAAATAAGAATAACAGCCAAAAAAAAATAGTTATATATTTTTTAATTAATCTGTTTAACGTAAAATTAACCCGAAAATAACTTAAAAAAATACAAAAAATATATTACAAAACTGAAATCACAATAAGGCAAAGTAAACAAAACAATTTTTGATGAATAAAAGTTGCAATAAACAATTAAAATTTCCCATAATTATATCTAGTTATACCTAATTAACAAAATTAAAAATCAATTTTAAGCGATATGAAAAAAAATTCAGATGAAGAAAAATCAGTCATATCAATCTGAGAGTAGTTAGTATAAAACAACAGTCTTTGATCAAAATAATCTAAGAAAAATAAAAGGAAAACAGTTTTAGACCACTTTGATTGATCAGAATACACCTATATTAGTTAATTGAAATATTAAATGTGAATGTTATATATGGAATGGATAGATCTATCTCATAAAATTATATTAAAAATTTATAAAAATTATATAAGTATATTAAATAATTTAATTTTAATAATTTTTATTAAACAAAAACAAATTGCTACTAATTTTATGTACAGTACTGTAAATAATTATTTAAAAAAATAAAATATTTTACAACGTTACTTTACTATTATAATTGGTATATGAATCCTTGTAATTGAATATAAAAAAAAGCATTTCTAGTTATAAAAAAGGAAAATGATTACCTACTTGAAAGACAATGTTGTATCATATACACATATTATAAATACATTAAATATATATGTATATTTGTCTATACAATGTCTTTTTTTTACATCAAGATATTTTAATTTTAATACCTTTAAACTAATTCAAAGTTTATATTTTAAAAATATATTATTATTTTTTATTTTTGTGCTCTTTTTTTCATTTTTGTTTTAAATTTAATTGTAAAATGGTTTTCTCATTTGTTTTTTTTTTAATATATTTTATTTAGGGATCTATATATCTTTCCCTTTCTTTCTAATTACTTAAGTATAAGAAAAAAAAAATATATATAACTAAGTAGATATATTATATATATATATATATATATTTTTATGGGGAAATGATATAAATGTTTACAGCAATTTTTAATAGTGATCCATTTTTTATCCTTGTTCTCATTTAATGGAGTCCTTCAATTATTATTTAATATAGAAAATAAAAACAAAACAAATAGTAAAATTATTATCGAGTCAGCAAAATATATAAGTCTCACATACGTACATGTTTACTTATAGTGTAAAATAAAACTACTTACATAATATTATAATATTAAATATATTATTTTATAATAGTTACATTGTATGTCACTGTATATATTTGTGTCCTTTTTGTTTTTTTCTGTTTATTTTTTTGTTATCTTTGAAAGTTTTATGTGTTATTTATGCTAAATAAATAATTGAATAGTAAAAAAAAAAAATGTTAATTATAATTATTATTATTTTTTTTTTTTTTTTTGTAAGTAACTAAGTATCTACCTATAACCAAAACATTTCCGAAAACATAGAAATATTCTATAGTTATAAGAAATTTGATAATCAATCTTTAAATTGTCGTATAATTGTCATAAAAGAAAACTGTTTTAAGTCAAAAAATAAGCATTAAACGATATTTGAAAACTATTTCGTTAATTATAAAAAGGTTTATTAGGGTTACCATACTAAATGAATTATTTTCAGATTTCTATCAATGTTTTATGATTTTAAATGGTAGTTTTTCATTCTCATCTTTTTCATGTTCTGTATTTCAAAACAGGATATTTAAAATTTATTTACTTAATTTCACAGCAAAACACAATTCATACAATTTGATATCATCTCAATAAAACGAATTTCAATTTTTGTTTTTTATCTGGATTACGACTTAAAATTTAATTTACCACTCGTATACTTCTTAACGTTTATAGGTTTATGACAGTTAGCTTAATCTCACTTTGCAAAAGAGACATTTAACCTAATGTCACTTGACAAAAGACATAAAATTAAGTCATTTCACAAAAAGCTTTTTAGCAAAAAGGAACATTTAGCAAAAAATCATATAACAAAATTTTTGTTTTAATTTATTATATATTCTCTCACAAGTCACACTGACCCCATTCGTTCGTATTGGAGTGTATTTAAAAAAAAACGAATAACTATTTAACATTAAGATTTGCTCCTGCTCCACGGCATTGAAAGCCGTCTTTTATGTGTTAATTCTGCTTACAACAGAAGAATACAAACGAAAGGCTCTTAAGACCGACTTTATAAAAATAAATTAGAAAATAAAAATTATTTGACAAACATTTTTTGTTTGGTTTTAGCGAAATGTCTTATTAATATTTAAATGAACGTTTGCTAAAACAAATTTCTTTGTTAAAATAAACAATTTCCAAAAGTATGATATTATACGAAATAGCTTTTAATTGAATTAATATCAGTTGGTTAAATAGAGTTTGGCATCTGGGTTGCCCTCATCTGGGTTGTAATGATATCTTCTTAATAATAATAATAATAATGTCCCAACGACCAATTACCCCTCCCGTGCCACGCACGCGAGGAGTCACCATTCTCATTATTATTATCATTTAGCATATGACTAGAAGTGTCGTATACAAGGTCATCACAGTGCTTGGAAGAATAAAACTCTTCGTATTAAAAGCATAGAAAGATTCCAATAAATTAAGTTATTCAGTATGTAATACTGTGACGAGCATACTCACAATGGACTTTCATTAATTAAACTTTAATATTATATTTTAATTATATTCAAAAAGAATACAAGCACGTGATAACCCTTAATGAAGAATGTGTTAGTAAGGAGAGAATTGGGTCAGGAAATGCTTAAAACAAGCATGCAAAACAAAAAATAAACAAAAAAAGGGGGAAATTAGTAAACACGATTAAGGAAATTAGTAATTAGTAATAAATTGATAGAATACTAAAAACAAACAAAAATAAAATCCATAAAAGGTAAAAACAATTAAAAATCTAGTAACTTTGATTTGCCTTCCAACATGTCAAGGCAAATCAAAGAACAAAAATCAATAAGCAATATGCTCACAAGTCAAAAGTTGAAGCAATTTAAAATCTCCAATCAAAAAAAAATAAAAATTATATCATAGTTTTAGACTATCTTCCAACATGTCAAGATAGGCTAAATCAAAATTTCGCGATTTTAAATTATGCCGAAGAAGCATTAGTCAATTTATTTAATTATAAACTAAAGAAATTTAAAAAAAAAGAAAAAATAATAAAAATAAATACTTATATAAAAATACAACACATGCAAAACGCAATTAGTCAAAGACACAAAAATAAAAAGAATAATAATAAAAATTAACAAAAATTAACATAATTTATTCACACTTATGTATACATGTTAAAAGTATGAAGTACTACTGATTCAGCGTGAACAACTACATATACTACATGTATTACATGTCCTTCAAAAACTTATTACCTGTTTGAATAAAGCAGATTCTTTAGTTTGGACTTACTAATGTGAAAATCGAAGACATTAGAGTTATTGTTTACGTTACGCAACATTCTTGTAATTGGCTCATTCTTTCCATAATCCGTGCGATGAAACTTTAAACGAAAGAGGGCAGAATGCCTAAGAGAACGAAAGTTAATATTGAAGTTAATGTGTTCTAAAATACCAACCGAGTCAACTGCACCTGAGAGAATTTGGTGTACAAATATAATATCAGCTACTTCACGACGATTAAAGAGACTTTGTAGACCTAGAAGTTTAAGGCGGTCTCTGTAAGGGGGTAAGTTATATGGATCTGTCCATGAAAGACCACGAAGAGCGAAACGAACGAATCTACGTTTAACAGATTCAATCCTGTCTATGTGAACTTGATGAAAAGGTGACCATACCTGAGACGCGTATTCGAGTAATGGTCTTACCATAGTCAAATATAAAGCTCTGGTGACATATGGGTCGGAAAATTCTTTTGACCATCTTTTGATAAACCCAAGAGCTGAATTAGCTCTACTGACAATATTATCTACATGAGATCTGAAATTTAGCTCGGTGTCTAATAGAATACCTAAGTCTTTAGTGGATGTGACATTAGAGACAATAACGCCGTTAATACTATAATAACGCGCTGATATTGCCGTTTTACGGGAAAAGGTGATACTTTGGCATTTGCTAGCGTTGAGTGCTAGGTTATTATTACAACACCAAATAGCGAAATTATTAACGTCACTCTGAAGAAGATGTAACTACTAAAACTATATACTATATATACTATATTGGGAAAGGAATTTATAATAAATTAATGTTAAGTACCTAGCTATCTAAATATATCTAAATATTACATAAAAAGATGTACTTACCACCAGAAAGTTAGTGTTTAGTTAACATTTAATGTAAGTAAACTAAAAAAAAAATGTATTTACTCATTCAACATATTCGATAACAATTGAATTATTAGCCACTATACTCAAGAATATAAAATGTGAGAGTACGATAAACGATAACCCATAGAGAAATCTATTTAAAATGTCTACGTTTGAGAAGATATTTAACAAAGCAAAAACCACAATTGTAATAATTATACTTTAACTCTCTTAAATTTACAGTAAGTATTTGATAGATTCTTGTTTACGAAAAACCAGATCAGACTAAAATTAATAGTATAGAAGTAAAAAAAAATAAATCTTCAACATTAAGGTAGTGTAGGTCAATAAATTTTTAATGTTCAGGATAATCTAAAAAAAATAAGCAATTAGAAATCGCTTGAAATATGTCAAAAGACAATTTGTTAATTGTCAATGCAATTTTTAATATCTGACAAAAAACAGCAAAAAAAAATTAATACTTAAGACAAAAGTTTTTTATTTTTAACGTAGAATTTGTATAAAAACTACTTCTTCTCATTTGAAAAT
Organism: Argyra leucocephala; assembly: GCA_963942445.1. NCBI lineage: Eukaryota > Metazoa > Arthropoda > Insecta > Diptera > Dolichopodidae > Argyra > Argyra leucocephala. The sequence goes on from OZ012678.1 coordinate 113,115,977, forward strand.
TTGGATTTCGTCGAATTTCGGATTTAAAAAACCTTTTTTCGGTTCTTTACGGAAGTTCAAAATATCGCCAATCGATAGAGCATCCTCAAGTTAGTTAATAAATATTTCGGCTTCTCCCCTCTTTTTAAAAATCTGATTGATACGCATGCCCGGTATATTTTATTATGACTCATTGTGGACAAGTAAAAATTGCTTGTCCTTTAAAAATTATTTAGAAGTTATATTTTTTTTTATAAATCAAGTACTTATATATCAAGACTCTAGTTAAAACAGTTAGTATCCTGTTGTTTTGATAACTCTACAAATCATTTATATCCGACCCAAGACCAAGGATATATTCTCACATATGAGTTGGTGCATTTCAAAATTCACTAGGTTACCTTTATATAAAATCCAAAATCGGGCTCTTTATTTGTAACCTTGATTTCTTTTAACATATCTTGAAACGTCGGATTTTTCTCTTTTATAGATATACTCTCAGCTCTCTCTTATCGTTGGAAATGACACTTGTTCATAATGAAATATGTTTTGAATGAGTCGATGTTTTCAGAACTATCTGATTTACGTTCAATATTCGTACGAATGTAATAGTCGTGTAAATAGGCCCATTTCTGCACATTTTTATTTGCTGAGTGGTACCGTCAACAAATTTTTTGTATACCAATCCTGATAGTCAGTATACTTTTTATATGTATAAACAAAAAATAACGCTTCAACTTTAGTAAGTAATAAAATTAATTTATCTTTTTAGAAAATTGAAAATCAATAAGTAATGCCACTCTTCAAAACAATTTCAGCGTAACTAATTAAAGTAACTATTATTAAGTATTCAAACTTTTTGTATATTATTCAATTGTATTTTTATTCAATACCAAAAACAATAACAGTTTTTTATTTATTTTAAATAAAGTAAAACATGTCAAACTTAAGAACAAACTCATAATAACTACTTATTTTTTTTTTTTGTTTTTTCATAAAATTTATTTTTATTAAAACTTATTTATTAAAAACAAAAAATAAAAACTTAAATAATAATAAAGAGTTTTTCTCTCTGTGTCTCTTTCTTGTCTGTATGATGTCTCGATGGTATTTTTTTTTATGTTTACGAATACACATTTACATTTTTTTTTGTTCATTTTTATAATACGTTCATTATATTGTTTTTTTTTTTTTGTTTTGTTTAACATTTTTATAAACAGGGGGAACTCTGGGAACTCTGGAAAATTTTAATTCCTATCCAAATACAAAATAACTATTATAAATGGTGAGCTCATTCTTACCATTTTCCATACACATTATAATATTATTTTGTTTCATACAATCACTCGTACATATAATTTTACATTCATATAAATATAAGAATGGTAGTAACAGCGGTAGTATTAGTAGTGATGGTATTATTATGAGAATAGTCAATTGCAGAGTTACAACTTTAGACATATATGGCAATTATGGCAAAGTCTTAAAAAGGAAAATTCAAACTTTGATACAAATGCACATTTTTTTGTCAAATGGCACACATTTACCATAATTTTTACAAATGTGAAAAATTGTATTTACATTTTTATAAATACATCCATTAAAAAAAAAAGAATTCTTCAACTGAAAATTCAATTTCTTCTAAACACGGATACATTGCTTCTTCTTGCTAGATTTTCTAATGTTACTTGTGACAGGGATTTAGAAATTTTAAGCTGGTAGTGAAGATTAATAAAATTTTACCAAAAAAAATAAAAACTTTTCAATTCAGAATATTGAAGATGTTTGGAATCAATTAAATATGTTTTGAATTAGTCGATCTTTTCAGAATTATCTGCATTTACGTTCAGTATTCGTACAGTTCTACAGCGGTTGAAAGAAAGTTTCAAAATTTAATTTGATTGATTTGATTAGATTTAGGAGCAGATTTCCAATATACTGTCGGAATAATGGCTGAACATAAAATCTCTCCAAGAAGGAACTGATACTGTTGGGTATAGGAGAAAATATTTTTATACATACTTAATTTATTCACAAATTTAAAAATTATTAGGTCAAGAAAAATGAATTGCTATTTTTATGTTTTATTATTTAATGTGATTTATATTTGATACTGTAAGTAAGTACAGAAATCGTTGTTTTAGTTTATGACTTGTAGCACATTGAGTCTATTTCCATCAGTATTATTCATTGCAGCTTTAGCATACGTTTCGTACTCTCTCACCAACAAACACATTTGTGAAGAGGAATTTCTGCATTCCTTCATTGATGAGATAGTATAACATAAGCAGTAGATAGGTATAACAGTAGAATTAATATTTTAGGGCTGTCATCACAAATACTCGTGTAAACAAGTTCACTTCGGCACATTTTCATTTACTGAATGGTGATAACTACTGTCAACAAATTTTTTGTACACCAACCCTGACAGTCAGTATATTTTTTATATTTATAAAAATTAACGCTTCAACTTTAGCAATAAAATAAATTTTTCTTTTTAGAAAATTAGAAATTCCCCCTCATTATAATAGCTGAGAGAATTATTTTATTAAAAAATCAAAAAAAAAAAAAAAAAAAAATGGTAATAATATAAATAAAGTAAATAAAAATAACTTTTGCACATACATATTATACATACTTTGTATATATATGTATTGTGTGTATATATATAAAAAAAAATCTATATTATCATATCGCATTCATAAAAATTATAATATGTCATACCCATATATAAATTAATGAGTAAATTAATCTGTAAACAACAAAATATAAGTTGGCAAAAAAAATAAAAAAAAAAAAACAAACAATACAAATAACTCAAAAACATGAAAATCAACTTGTATCTGAACAAATCAAGAATTGGATGGAATTTATATTCTTCTAAAAAAACAGAAGAAAATATAAAAAATATTGAATCGAGAAGGAACTCCAATAAACTGCTGTTAATTTGTGTATTATTTACTATATTTCTATATTATTACCACCTTTTAAATGTGTATATACACCTAAATATTATAAATATATCTATATATATCCATTCCATATCTATACTATATATTAAGAATGATCTTGAAACTAAAGAAATATATATATATATATATATATATTGTATAGAAAAATGCTAAAAAAGTAAATAAAAAAGAAACTATAATATAAAAAACAAAAACTAGTTTAACTTGACAATACAAAATACAAACATATGGGAAAAGCAACAAAAAAAAGAAAATATATATAAGACGACAGAAATGAAAGCAAATACACCACGGTTTCCACATTTTGGAATACCACAATCCGAAAAAAAACAAAAATACAAAAATTCACAAAAAAAGTAAAAAAATAAAAAACGATGTATAAACAGTCAATTCAATTCTAGTGGTACAATCCGCGCGATATTTTCAATTTGTTTTTTTTTCTCTTTTTCTACTACTACACGAATATGTATGTATGTACATATTTTGTTACGTTTTGTTAAATCGGTTAAATAAAAAGAAAAAATATGATAATACTTAAGTATAGTTTAGGAAATTCATAGAATACTTACAAAATATTTTTATTAGAATTTATTTATTTATTTAACTTTTCTTTCGGATTATGTGTAAATAATTTTATCAGTGGGTTAGAGCAAAATTCTATTAGTAGTGTTATAATTCTTATTATACATATGTTATTTTTAAGAAATTTCATTTAACTATGTTGTCAATCTAATTAATGATGTTTATAGTTACTATGTAATAAGCATAGCACTAATTTCGAAGATAAAAGAAATCTGTCATTCAATACATTCATATACCTACTTATTGATATTTATACATCCTTAGCAATTATTCATATAAGAAATCAATATTGATCAGTTGCAGCTGTTATTTTTGTCTTGTTTTTTTTTTTTTCAAAATGCATTTCTTTAAATTTCTTACATTTTTATAAAAAAAAAAAATACATAATAGCAAATAAAAATATCTACATTTTTCATAAATATGATTTAGGTACTATATTCAGCTGTTTATAACAAAAAAAAAAACATTTTAAAAATTATCAAAAATCTGAAACCGACAGGATTGTATGTAGTCAACCGATATGCAATATTAATTACGTCATCTGACTACTAATCAGAAAATTTCAGTTCTAATATCACTCAGAACATGAATTTTTAAGTTTTTCTATTTTCTTCATTAGTCCTGAAATAATGAAATTTCATAATAATAATGGTTTGGGAATAAAATTTTATAATCACTCAAATAAAGTGAAACTGATCTAATTGAATAAAGTGCAACTGATCTAAAGTGCATTTGATCTAATTCATAACAAAATATTTATGTATATACATAATTTTGATTTTTTATGTATAACTAATTAAGTAAGTAACTATAGAAATGACGAAAATTACCGTTTGAAGTTACATATGAATAAGTAGCTTCTATAATTTTTTTTATACTATAGGTAGGCCTAAATAATATTAAAATTTTAAGTACTTAGGATACACAAAAAATAAAACTTCACTACAAAATTTCATCTTAATAAATCAATAAATCAGAATTAATTTTTAATAATTAAAGTCTTTTTTTAATAATTTTTAAAATTATTTCACAATTAATTGATAACTATATATAAAATAATTATCTATGTATGTATATTTAAACAAAATTATTTTATTTCCACGCACGTTACTAGTTAAACTCGTTATACCTTCCTTTGCAATCCTATGTTTCGTAACACATTATGATCAATATTCTAATAGCCTGATCTCATCACAGAATCTCATTTCATATATATACTTAGATGTATATTAATATACATAAGTAAGTACATAAATATTCATGAAATGCCTTTACTATTTGACCCCACAAGCATCACACTATCGAAAATTCGCAAAAAAAATTATATAGCTTGCAAATATCTTACTTTACGTATATCAGAATTTAAAAAAAATACTGTAAACAAAAGTGCATAAAAATTCGTGAACTATTGATTTTAGACCTTCGATAGCGAATTATTTTCGATTATTTTATTATATCGATTAATTACTAATTATCGATAAGTACTAAAATAAACACAAAAAAAATGAAAATAAAAATAAAATGTTCTATTTTAACAATATTTTGTTATTAATTTAATTGCAGCACGTACGATTCGCTAATAGTTCGCTTTGACCAATGGTTATCAAATTGTAAAAACGATTCATTCAAATTTCGCTTTTACAAATTGTTATCAAATCGTAAAAAACAATTTAAAAAAAATTCGATAGTGAAAATAAAATTTACAAAAACTAATCTACTAACTACGTACCTATATATCGAAATATATTGTTAACTGGGATATTACCTTAAACGATTTCCCAGTAAAATTCAAATACCACAGGGATTTGTGAATTTTACATATCGTGTATTATAATAAACACAAAAAAAATTAAAAAACAACAACAACATGAAAACAGGACAGCGAAAAAATAACAAAAAATTTCAACTTTCAATATGAACAATGTTAAAAATATTACGATAGAATCGAACAAATAAAAACAAAACTAAAGTGATTTTTGCCTTTTTTTTTAATTCTATAAAAATACAACATGACGTTATTCGATAAAAATTAAGTTTTACCAATAGATTCACATTCAAGATTGTCTATAAGGTCGACTTAGTTTAAATGTACCTACTACATAAGTAAATATCTACATATTTGGAAAATCACATATGAACATATTATAAATACGTATGTATACATTTATTGTGTCATTTAGATTTTAGATATGTTATTTATACACACATGTTTATATATGCATATTATGTACATATATATATATATATATATATATATATATATATATATATATATATATGTACATAATATATACACCTAATTCGGATAAAATTGAATAAAGATACTGAGATGTCAAGAATGTATTATGTATAGTTGGTTATATACATAATATGTTTGTACATACTTATTGAGTTAGATATTATTATATTATGAAGGTATATTATTGATAATAATACTAATAATAATAATAATAACCATAATAACAATACAATGATGATTCTAAGAAAATTTTTAATTTTGATGTCTCTTATGAAAACTCGTTTATTATATTGTTGAGCTTTTTAAAATGAGCAACATCACCACATCATATAAACTGGATCTAAATTTATTTCATTGTATATTTTATCATCTTTGATCTGTTTTTTTTTTTTTGTTTTTTTCTTAAATTTTCATTCATTTCTCATTTTTTATTTAATTTGACATTAACACTTTAAGGTTAATAATTTAATAAATATTTTTAAACTTTCTAGTATACTACATATTAATGTATACTAGCTCATCATCAATGGAATCACATGAGTAGCTTTTCATAAAAATTACACATTTAAAAAAAAAAAAAAAAACAAAAAAAAACAATGGAAATAGAAAATTAAATAATACGAGTATATCGGCAGTAATAAACGATATTTTGGAAACACTTATTTCACATTTTTTAATAAGTATATTACTGTGCGTTCAATGGCACAAAATACCTAGTTTTTTTGCAGTTATAATATCATACCATCTCATAAGTTAAACAAATTTGTTTTTTCATTGAAGATTAGTAATTGATTGGCAATAAAAAACGAGCCAATCAATGAATCATTATCTTTGAATTTCATTTACATACACGTACATATTAATTTATATATTAATTATAAATCTAATAATTTGTTAATTTATTAATTATAAGTACTACATTATGTAAATAATATTTGAAATAAATGGATTATTTTAATAATAATAAAAATAATAATATAAATTAAAATATCTGATATGAGTCTCTATATAATTAATTGTATACAATTCATATCAATTTCACCTAATCTCATAATATAATCGTGATTCACTATAATTGTAACCTTAGAAAGTTGATTTAATAATTATCTTTGAAAAAATCGATCAATATGCATTAATATAGAACTGACTTTTTAAAATATTTAATTAATATTATAGATACACAGTTATTATGTAAATGATATACTTATTTTATTGATAATATAAATACATTATTGGTTGGTGTTAAATTTCTCACTCTCAATAAGAAAATCTTTGAACATAATTATTATTAGAAAATAATTATCCAAAAAAAATAATTATAATTTAGAAAATTACTAGTTATGGAGACTCTAGAAACATTTGTTATGTTCAATTATAAACCAAAACTATACAAATTACTATTATTTAACAACAATAGTACATTTTGTTGTAAACTTATTCTTAAATTAAAGTAAAATTTTAAATTTTATATTTTATGTTTTACAAATTTTTTTTTTATTTATAAAATAATGTTCTGACCCGACAGATTTCGTCTTTTTAGAGCATTTCCAAGGACTGATCAATATACAATATAAAAATTCAGAATTATCTTCAATGTATTGTAGTATCATTCTATACATTGTACTTAAATCGAAAATTTGCAATGGTTGTAATAGTAAAATAACAACAATTTCATGGGAAATAAATTTTACATTACATTTCAAAATATCATACATATAAATACAACAACAAATTCACATTAAGTAAATGTCATTTTGCCCAAATCAAACAAACTACGATGATCGATATTTAAAGTATGATAAGTATATCCGAAACAACGCAAAATTTTATGTACATATACATGCTAAAATATAGACTTAGAGTTGTCAAACATACAATATACACCTTATAAATAAAACGCTACATTATTATTGTAAACCTCATAAGATTGATAGTACAACAATGAAATCATGATAATTAAATCATATTTTCATAACTAACAAAGAAATATTTATATTGAAGGCATATAAGCCGACACAATGAATGAATATGTATATATAATCGACAATAAGTTTAATTGTTAATTTATTATCAAAAATAGCAATCATTTAATTTAATTTTATTTAATTTTTTCTTCATGTAAATATGGAGGCAAAAATTTGTCTCTTGCGGTGATAGCCATTATTTCGTCAATTTTGCAATCGATTTTCCATCAACACATCATAAAATTAATTTTTTTATTATTTTTAATTGATTTTTATAGTAAGCAAATATTTTTTATACACATTGTGTATTACAGAATACATTGTTACAAATTTTAGTTACAAAGCCAATTTTATTTAGAACAGTTATAGTTAAATATATAAATTTTAAACAATTATGTAAATAATAATTATTAAAAAGTTGAGTTTTTATTTATTTTTGACAAATAAATAAATGTTGGTTTCTAATTAAAGCATTATTCAAACAGACACCACCTCATTTGTGTTTTTCTCTTATTTATTGTTTTTTTGTTAAAATTGTATTTAAGTATTTACCTAATTCGTTTGGGTATTATATATATTTTGTCAAATATATATATAAGTGTAGTTACTTACTAGTAAACAGTTTTTTAATTAAGAAAAAATCTCCAAACATTTAGTAAAACTTTCTTGATTATAAATAATAAATTATATAGTTAAATAACAGTTATAAATATATTTTATATAATCGAAAGTTTTATAGTATTATTTTTAATTATTTTCTTTTTATTAAATTAATAATATTTTAACTTAAAAAAAAACCTAAATTAAATAAACTAAAACTATCCAATTTTTTTTTATAAATAAATAATATTAAAATTTAAATAAGATTTTATAAACTAATAAAGCATTAAGTAGTTAACTAGTTATTATAATTATATATAATTAAAATAGTTAATATTAATATACTTAATTACAGTACTTTCCAAAATTCATAAACGTATGTAGAAGTAAATTATATTAATAAATTAATTTAAATTTTATTTTAATTTCATATTTCCAAACAAAAAAAAAACTAAGTTTATTAATATTATTAATAAATTACAAAAAAAAAAAATGATAATAATTAAAAATAATAATTCATTGATATTCATGAGAGAGCAATTTTAGTTAAGTCAGTAATTAAAAAAAAAATTAAACCTATACAAAATGTAGTTTGACAATGGTGACAAAAATGTTTTTGTCTCAATTGCATTGTAAAAGTGATTTCTACAAATACTTAGTTTGGTTTTTAACATTTGACATTATCGCAATATATTTAATCAATTAACTACAGTTCCATTTTACAAATTTTATTTTATGTTTATGTTTATTTTACATGTTTCACATGTTCATTAAATTACAAGTTTAAGACATACAAATGATATGATATTTTGGATTAGATGATTTTTGTTTCATTAAAACATCGATTACACTGCAAAAATAGTAATCTAAAATTGACATTAAAAAACACATGACTTAAATCAAATTTCTACTCAATCGATTAGACTGCAAATACATTTGACTCTAGTTTGACATTTCCGATTAACCCTAAAATGAACTACAAGTAGTTACTTACTTAATAATGAAAATATTTTAAACACCTATAAAATATTTTTGAAAATAAGTACATATTAAAGTTTAAGTAAGTATGTACGTACTTGAAATTATATAGCAATAATCATACATTTATTGAATTAATAATATAATGTTGTATTAAAGAAATTTTTGATTAATAACTACTTACTTAAATCAAAAATCAAGTAACTAACTACTTATACTTACTTACGTTAAGTAAGTATTTCATATAATTTGTTTTCGAATGTAGTTGAACTTGATTTTTAAAATGGAATAACCCCTATATTTCGTGCGAATGATTCATTTAAATTCTGTTTTAATACAACAAGTAAGTAATATCAAGGGGATTTTTTTTAAATAAGTAAGTACAGTCATTGATACTGTACTGATTGTTATTATGTACGTAATATCATATGTATATGTATTGGAGGTTAAGAAAATTTTATATTATAATTTTTGTAACTTTTATTAGATGACTTAAGAATAACGAAATTAAACATTAAACTATATTTTATGATCACGTTTATTACTTATTATTCATTTGTTTATCCTTAAAAAATATTTTTTTATTTAAATTTTAAATAACGTAATCAATTATATTTTAAATTATGAATCATACATTTACAAGGTAATTAATTATTACTTAATTTATTTTAACAATTTATGCCTAAAGATAAATTTGGCTATATAATGTATATGATATATACAGACTATATTTTATATATTAATTATAATATTAGTTATCAAAAAAATTTTTTTTAATGTTATTGCAAATAAATTTTTTGAAGGTAGCACAGGTAATTTGATAAAAAAAAAATTGTTTTTTTACCGAGGTACGGTCACATTATACGTAGTGATCAGCAACACATGAACGTATTAAAAACGATGACGAAGTGGACAACTAAAACTACCTGTTTGAACATAATCAAAAAAAAAACTTCAAAAAGGACCACCTTCAAAACATAGCATTTCAGAATCCTGACGCTGTAGAATAGCGAAAAATGACATCAAATAATGATAATGAGTAATGACCAAGATAAAAATTAATGACGCGAATTAAATTTCAGATTGATAATCTTAAATATTTATTAAATAAATAAATATTTTGACTATCGAAATACTTATTTGATTTTTAATTTTTTTATTCTTCATCATATCAGTTTGAAAACTGATATTAACTATTTATAATAATTGTAATTTTTAATGGAATATATAAGTATTTCCCAATTATATGATAATTAAAAATTGCAAGTGGAATTTTATAAAATTAAGTACTTACTATGCTTATAGTTTGATTTTAGATAAATCAAATATGAAATTTCAAAATAAAATTTTTTTAATTTTTTTAAGTGAATTTTATGAAATTAAATAAATAAATATAATTAAAAAAATTATTTTCACGTAACATTGACTTTCAATTCATAATTATATAAATAAAACCTTCTAGTTAGTTATTATTAGTTTTAAGTAATACATATACATACAAATTAGGTGGTATTTTTTTTACAATCTTTAAAAAAATATACAATAAAGAACATTACTACTATTTATATATCTACATACTTCAATATTGGTGAAATGAAAATCATAATATTGTATATGAAAAAGTTAATATCATAATAAAAATAATAATAAAAAAATAAATAAAATAGAAAACTAACTAGCAATAACAAACGAATAAAATTAATTATAAAATATTTAGTAGTTAAGGAGATAAAACAATCACATAAATTGAAATATAGTGAGTAAATATAAATTTTGTTCACGATTATTTATAATATTATTTATGACTTCATTCATTTGATTTATTTATTTTCTTCTTTATTTATTTATTTTATATATAGTTACATATATATATATATATATATTACTAACTATATGTAATTATATTTGTTTATTTTTTAAGTAACTAACATTTTGACATGAAAATTAAATTATATAAAGTTTTTAGAAATGTTGTAACAATAATATAAAAAAAAATATTTAAACTAACTAAAATATAGTTTTAGCAGAGATAATATCAAAATGTAAACATCAATGGGGAAAATATAATGGAAAACTTTTTGCATGTTGATTTGAATTTTAATATTAAGTACTTAGTTAGTTATTTGAATATAATAACTAATACGTACTTTAAAATATTAATATCGTTAAATTTGTTAACTAAATTCAAATTAAATTTTTTAAATTTAAATTTGAATTTTTAATTAATTTATTTTAAATTATTTACTAATTACTTAAATCAAGCTTATATTTTTTTTACCTAGTACTAGTACTTATATCAAAGGGAAAAATGCATACTTAGAGGTGGAAAGAAGACTTAAGAGATAGGTTTAATTATTAATAAATTGGATTTAAATGTTTTATAAAAAGATTTAATTCTATATAACTACCTTTAAAAAGATAATAATATAAATAAACATATATATATATATATGTTTATTTATATTATTATCTTTTTAATATATATATATATATATATATAGGTAGTAGGTATTTTTCAATAACTTAAATAATACAGTTATAATATGTACATAACTAATTAACTACTTTCATATGAAATATCAATGAATTAACTATCAATGTTTTGTTTAATTTAGAGTAGATTTTGATAATAGATATATATATATATAAAACATAATCTAATAAATTATTTAATGAAAATATAAATTAAGTTTTAATTTATTGATTAACTAAATATGTATTTATAATAAATACAAAATAATTTAATAATTTAATTAAACTATTATTTTTTAAATCAATTTGTTAAAAAATTTATAAGAAGTTATTTTTATAATTCAAATCTTAATAAAATTAATGCCGTTTTAGAAAAATTAGAATTTAAATTAAGAAATTCAAAACCTACATTTTATTAAAGAATTTGTGCAATTTACGTAAAGGTAAACATAGACTTATTATTTTTATAAGCAAAATAAAAATACATAATGAATAAGTATGGCAGTTCACACTAGACTTTAAGAATATGTACATCATAATCATACGGATTATACTTCATTTTGACTTGTACCCCTTTACCAAGAAGATGGTAAATTTTAGGTGGAGATTATTTTTGATTCGCCAGCGAAAATTTTCAACAAATTTTTTTTAATTTTTCAATAATTCAAAAAATTATTCAACTATTCCCAGTAAGCACAAACTTTAGCATTTTAGTAGAACTAACTAATTATGTTTCTAATATTAATTTTAATCTGTATATAAGATACTGTATAATCGGTGACATAAAATAGTTAACTTATGTCAAATAAAAATGTAATTATAACAAAAACAACTATTTTCGAGTTGTTATATATTTTTAAATTTTAGTTTTATTATTTTAATTAACTATTCAAAATAATAATATATATTTAAATAATAACAATACTTATGTATGTGAAATGTATACATATTTTGGTGAAATGTATACATATATATACGTATACTACTAACATTGTAGTACAAAAGAAAATACTTAAAACAGAACATGTTAATTTTGATATCATTCGGAACAAATTAATAAAAAATTAATACTTCACTATAAAAAAAACGATAATTTTGTCCTTAGAATAGCCAATTCCATGTAGGTTAGGTACTTCTATTCTACTTTCTAGATTCTCATTATCTTTTACATTAAATAGTTTGTTCGACTTAAAAAAAAATGTAAAAATTTCAAATTTAAAAGATTAAGTTAAAGTTGAAAGTAAGTACTTTACACACAAAAAATATAATTATTTTAAGTAAGAAGGTATGTAAACAGTTTTTCTACAGAAATGGTACTTAAATGTTGAAAAATTTACATTAAAAAACAATAGTACCAAACTTTTGACGTTTCATTTCTAAATAAAAACAAAAAAAAATTTGAAATAAAATGAAAACATTTTTACTAGGCCTTAGTTATAAATATTTGGTATTCATTAATTTGCTAATTTTTTGTAAAAGGAACTCAAAATCAAACTATTATCAAATTTCCAAAAATTTCTCGTATCTACCGGAACAAGCCAATAATTTTATACGTTTATGTATATTTATCACCCTACATCTACGTTTACGTTAATTGCCTAAATCCCCTATTAATAAAAATCTTAAAAGAGTTTTGTTTTATTTGTTTTATTTTTAAAGTACATACATACATACATACATATAATAGATATGCATGTATGTATTTTGTTGTTTTTAAAATAAAAAGTACTGCAATTAAAAAATAGATTTTTTTTAAATTTAAAACCATACAAACAATATATAAATTTTTAATATATTAAAATGTAATTAGTTAATTAATTAAAAATAGCATTAGATCACATGAATTAAGAAATTATAGAAATAAAAAAAATATTTATAAGTATAAATAGTTCTACAAATTTATATTATTGTGATATATATATGTTTTAGTTTATCCATAGGTAATAATATGTATTTAAAAAATATAATTATCACATATTTCAATAAAATAAAAATATTACGTAGAAACTCTTTTAAATATAAATAATACAAAATAAATAGAAATAATAATTTTTAATTACAAAACACCAAAAAAGTTTAATATATATATAAAATAAAAAATAAACTTACCGCGCATAATAAATTGAAGAGGAATAAAATATATTTAACCATTGACATTCCACAACCCATTTTGATAGGATTTTCTTTATTATGTTTTTATTTTAAATAAATAAATTTCAAAAACTGAAATTTTATAATATAAAAATTATAATATTTTTAAGTTTAATTTATTTTTGTTGAGAATATTGTTAAAAATTTATTTTTTAATTGATTGCAGCAATATTATGAAATATTATTATTATATAGCCTATAAAATATGAATTTTTTTTAACTTTTTATTTTTCTACCTATTTAAATTTAAAACAAAAAAATTTCAATAAATATTTGCGATCATTACTAATCAACTAAAGGTAAACACTAAATACTACTGCGCAGAATCCAATGGATGATTCATTTTTATCACACATCACCAAAAAAAGCTTCGTAATGTTTTTATTTTTTATTACAATCGGTCTACACGAGTAATTTTCTTTAATTTATTTTTTTAAGGCTAATAGTGTGATACATTCATTTTCTTTATTGAAAAACATGAAATTGTTTTGTTTTTTTTTTTTTTGTATATGGGACATGGGTACGATCGATGGGTACGATGGGCTTTTCTGACTAAATTAAAAAAAAATTTTTTGGTCGTTTTTATTTTTAAATAGAAAATATAGAATATATAATCAATAGCTACTCGTATATCTCATCAAATCATAGTTTACCCGTAACGAACCCTCTAGTTTTTAGGTATAACTAAATAAAGCAAAAAAAAAGGTTTATTTGTTTAAAACAACTCCATTTATATTATCTTGTCGGTGTCTATTTATATATAGGAATTTTGATTATTTTAATCTTATCTAATTATCTAACCACATTTGGTAGGTACGCTTTAAATTATTAGATTAATATGTTTCGGAAGCGTTCAAATTATTATTTGTTATATTTAAGTTGATATATAATTTTATATATATAACTACATTTATACCACAATAATTTATATGCAATAAATAATCAAAACACTAAGATAGATAACATGAATTTTTATTGCATAACTAACTACTTAGTTATAAACTTATAATAATTCGATTGCAAATTCATAGTTTTATAGTTTTCACCCAGTTATTATCTTATATGAATGCGGACATAAAAATGCTAATGAGTATGGAAATATTCCTTTTCATAATGGAACGATAAATATATGTCTTATGTTAACTTAGCTTAAACATAATGCTTGAACTAATAATTTCTTGGAAAATATTAAGGTTTTGAATTCCATTGTCATGTATCCCATTGATAAAATTTTAGGAAAATGATGAGGTGGTAGCTTTTATATATATTCAAAAAGTATAATAGTGAAAATAATAAACAAAAAAAATGATAAATAAAATAAAATTTAAATAATTTCAAAATAACTTAAATTTTTATGGTAATAATTTATGTAAATAAAGCTTAGATCGTAGTGTCATAACACAAATGTTATTACAATCGTACCAAAAAATTAAAAAACTATAATATGGAAGTAGATCGTACCATAATATTACAGGAGTAGCCGCCTAAACATGAATATTCGTATGCAACTTTACGAATCATAAAAGTATAGATAACAATTACAATCTAACGGTAGTTTTTAATATTTGATTTTTTTTTTGTAATTTTCAAAATTGTTAAACATTTTCTAAGTACCTAATATTTGAAAAATCAAAAATTTAAATGTTGAATTGCTTAGCTATATATTAAAAATTAAACTGAACTAAACTAATTTATCGGACAATAAGGTTTTTTTTTATCTATTTTTGCTGTGAAAATTATTATTTGTAAAGCAAAACAGCTGGTTTTGAAATTTATTTTGTTTGTAATATTTGAAATTTGAATATACATACATAGGTATAAGTACAAATGCACATGTTGCAACGAAAATGGAAAACAAAAATATATTATTTAAATTAATAGTTAATATGAAGCAGAATAACAATGTTTCAAAGGTAATTATTAAGGTTGTTTGAAAAAACTGTATGAAAGAAAATTATGACTAATAATTTACTCTTGTCGATTTCAAAATTATTTTATTTTTATTTTTATTATATACACGGACATCATACATAGTATGAAATTTATTTTTTATTTTTGTAACAGCTGCCCGTTGTAAAATGAAAATAATTAAATTAAATTTTAATTTCATTATTTGAAAACTAAACCTGGGATTTATAATTTTTAAATAATTGCATTATATTTAATCGGTTATTTTATACCACATATTTTTAAAAAATGTGACAAAATTTAATTTGATTATGTTGTTTTTGCAATTCTCTAATTGGTCGAGAATGCTACTCACAAATTCTTATAAACGATTAAACGAAAGGAATAAGACATCACTTGATTCTTAAAAATAATATAGAGTTAAGTTTAATTTTTATCTCATAAAGATACCTAACTATATCTAACTATTATTTACTAAAATACATACATAATAGATAAATTTTTAGTTAAGTCGAGGGAAGAATTAAGAATAAGAAATAGTTAGGTATTGTAATGTAAAATAAAATTGTTTTAGAAAAACTTCAACAATTGATTTTGTGAATTGACAAATTGAGCCGAATGACTACCTAAGTACATTCTTAAATTAAGTACCTAGTTAACTATGTGGAAAAATATAAAAACGAAATTT
The DNA here is from genome assembly GCA_963942445.1 of Argyra leucocephala. Lineage (NCBI taxonomy): Eukaryota > Metazoa > Arthropoda > Insecta > Diptera > Dolichopodidae > Argyra > Argyra leucocephala. The sequence continues at coordinate 113,132,510 of OZ012678.1, forward strand.
AACTATTTGAATTTAAAATATGCATTTGTAGTTAACTAAAAACAGTTTTAATGAAAACAATGTAATAACATATTAAATATGATCGAACAAATAGTTAAATCTTGTATAAATATTGGTGCCTGCAATAGTGCAATGTGATTGGTGTTATTCACAGCATTTTACCCTTACAACTAATCTATTTAGAGATAATATACAATCATCAATAATATTACAAATTAATTTAATAACTTATTATAAAATTGTAAATTAAATATATATTAATTTAATAGCATTTTAAAAATCGTATATCTAATATTATAAATTCATATTAAAGAGAATTTCCCGCGTAATCTCTAGTGTAGAGGTTATGTTATTAATGAACGCAAATTTTTCAAAGAAAATTTTTTCTTTAAATATGATTAATTTATAGATTGGTTTTTTTTTATATATAATAATTATTTTAAATAAAATATGTAGGTATTATGAAAAATATTATTTATAATCCTGATCGGTTGTTAAAATATTTATTTAATCTTTATTTTATTATGTATCAAACAATATATGAATATTATTATTAAATGCACACAAATTAAACATTTTTCTTTTTCATTTTCTAATATTATGTACGTATTTTAAAAAATTATTTATTCACAATTCTTTTTTTTTTAAATAACACATCTAAAACAATATGGTTTTTTTTTTAAATTTATTTATTATTCTTATTATTCTAACAAAACTATTTTTTCTTTTTTATCGTTATATTTATACCACTACACTAATTTGTTAAAAACAAAAAAAAAAAATTTATAAAATTAAAAATAACCTTATTTTTTTAACACGAATATTTTATTTTAAGAACAAATAATTTTTATTTTAAAAAATATATTTTACGTTCAAACTGACGGACGGCTACTTCTATACTAACATAACAGTAACTAAAAATAATTTTCTTTACTTTGCTTTCGTGAATATTTGATTCTAGTTTCATACTTCTCTACTCTACTCTATACATTCACAATATTTCTTTTCGAAGCATGTCATGCATTTCAAAAACGAAAACAATGTGGTGAAGTTGAATTTCTAATGGATATCGAAATGAAATGAATAGGAATATAAAAAAAAACAAAATTAAACAAGGTAAAATAATACACACACACTACTTTCAGTAGCCAGTAGCCACATTAAAATATATTAAACTTTTATATAAAAACGTAAAAACTTCTGACAAAATGGTGAAAAGCTTTTAAAATTGTGAGTTTGAAATTTATTGAAGTAGTTGTAAAATGGTAAATCCATTCTATATACAAATATTATATTTTTATCAACAATTTTTTCACATTAAAAATATAATATAAAAAAAAAATAAACAATAAAAAAAAGTAAAAATTTTAAAATTGACATCATCGAACATCATATTTAAATTTAACTGTCATCCATTCATATATAATACATACACACCAACAAACTAATTTTGCAAAATTTTAAAAGAAAATCAACCGTTGGAATAATTTAATATTCCCGCGAAAATCAGGATTAGAATTGAAAGTTTACCAAACTACTTAAATTCAATTTACATAATTACTATGCTATATACATATATGTAAGTATGTAAATAAGCGTATATTTAAGTAAAAATGTGTAAAAGAGTAGATAAGATAATTAAAATGAAAAATGTGTTTAAAGAAAAACATTAAAAATATATTTATATTTAGAGTAGGTAATAGATATCTACAAATGTATTTTGTTTTGTTAATTTGGAAATTTCAATATTTATCAACTCTAAACGAAATTGACATAAATCTTTAATTTCATGCATATTTACATTATTAATGTAAATTATGTTGACATACATAAATCTCATATCATACCAAGGGCCTACTAAACCACATTTTGAAATAACCCTTAATGTTCCTTTGTTCTTATTTTTGTTACCTACCTACATTACATGTACCTACTTACCTACTGAAAGTAAATTTTTTTTGTACTGGATTTCCAAAAATAGGTTTTTTATTTAACAATTAGGTATTAAACACCACTACAAAATACAAAATTAAACTATTTTAGAGTAATATTATTTTACAATGGTACCTATATGGATTTTATAAGAATTGAGACAAAGTCGAAAAAAAACTCATTTGACTACTGGCGACTCTACTCTACTTAACCTATTTAGGTAAGAAGGTAAATAGATACCAACTAACCAACCTAAATAATGTAAAATTGAAAAAGTTTAAGCGAAAGCTAAGGAAAAACCAGATAGGTTATAATAATCACTTCAATTTTAGATACCATTAAAAAATAGTTTAACAAACTGCCAATGAATGACACATCAACAAGAAATTACATTCGTAGAATTTGTAGAACAATGAAAATTTTACAAAATTCGTTGCTAATCGGATAAATTTAAATGAAAAATTTTTAATTTGTAATTTGTCATTTTATAAATAAATATTTTAGTTTAATTGGTTTAATATTAAAAGTTGTTAACTTTAATTTTATAATTTTAAATAAATATATATGCATAAGTAAATACATATTATACAAACATAATATATATATAAATTTGATTTCATTTATTTCCACCACCAAAATAATATTTATATAAAACAAAATAATAAATTCGAAATCACATTTTCGAAATTAATAAAAGAGCGAAAGCTTTGCCATGGTGAATTTAATTCAAATAAAATTTACGTTTACTATATTTTGTCAATGTGTTTTAAAAATTATAATAACAATTTTTATACGTATGTATGCATAAAAGGGTCAAAATTGTATATGCATTTTGTTTTGTTGTGAAGTCATCTCCCATAGTCCCATCCCGTCCATCCCATCGTCCATCGTTTTGAATAAGGGCTTATTGGTTTATTAGTTCACCCAGAGCCATAAGATCATTCATAAAAAGTTTATATGGAAAAACATATATGCATGTATATACATACATCATACATGTATATGAACAAATAAAAGTCATCTCAATCTTCAATATGCTTGTATAATTTATTGCGCTACAATGCTACATGTAATTTGAAAAGTTGCATGTTGAATGTTGAATGTTGATATAATGTATTTTCAAAACCCAAGGTAATTCATTTCGTCATCATTTTTGTACATTAAATTACTTTTATTTTCACTTTATTATTTTTCAATGCATACCTTTCTCATGTCACCATGTTCAATATTGAATATTGTGAATTAGGTATATTGAATTGATTCAATCGTATATTTTTTTTTAATTGCACCGTCCAAAACTGTGAAAATCCAATTCAAAAGCTTGATTCACATTTTATTTAGTAAAATGAGTGTAGTGAAGTTACAAGGAAGATTGTTTATGCGAATTCTGTTAATTAAATTTTATAAACATAAATCAAAATAAACTTTATTTTTTTGGATGTATAAATGTGTGCATGCATGTGAAAATAAACGTGAATATAGAATAGTGTATATAATACAACGAAATCCTATCATATCACCCAACTCTATTATGAATATCGATGTGTGTATATATTATATAAGCATATGAATGTGTATATGAAGAAAGAAAGCATTGTCGGCATGATGTCATCTTAACTGTGGTGAAAATTAGTTTTTAACTTTTGAAGACGGAATTTAAAATATTTTTGAATAATACAAAATGCCAATGGATACCTTACATAGGTGATAGGTAAATAAATTTATTTTGCAATTTATAAAAAATATAAATATATTTATCTGTATTATATACATATGTACATGTTTCATATTGATATTACCTACAATAATGTAAGCATTATTAGTAAAAATTATTATTATTAATGTAAGCATGTAATACAATAGGTATAATGTAAATAAGAATGCATTATTTTATTATTATAAGTATTACTTTTGCATTACTTTACACTGTAAGCACTATATATCTATGGTATCCACAGACGTACAGCAAGGACGTACAGTACAGTGTAATGTACGCAAGGATGTAGGTTGTATATCCATACATACATTATGTACCTACATACCTACTTTAAAATAGGTTTTAAAAAAATAATTTGTAATATGAATGATTAAAATGTGATGAATGACGTGTGTAGGCACACACATAATATGTACATATGTACAATATAAATGTAGCTAGTTAAAGAACAGTATGTTGTACATTATTTATAAAAAATTGGAAGATTTGTCTAACAATTATCTAATATACTATCCTTACAAATAAATTGGTACCAACAAATGTAGTATAAACATGGTTTGGAGTTGGTTGTACCTACAGATGTAAGTTAAATATAATATGATGACGATGTACGCACTTACCTTTATACATAATAATATGTAATAGCAAAGAGTAGGTATATAAATATTTTAAAATTAATTTATATATTCTTTGGTAATAGGTATCTTAATAAAAGTTAATTTAATTAAGTTCAATGCAAATGCAATCAATTTGAACCTAATTGTCCTAATTCGGATTGAGGAAGTATCAAATCAAGTAAAATAGTATTTTGAAATGGATCAACATATTATAATTTTACCAGTTTTCATCATATAAAACATCATTTCCAAAAAACAACTATTTATAAATAAGTATGTATGTATGTATGTATGTATGCATGGATACTTAGGGCAAAAATGTGTTATTTCTACATATTAAATATTTACATTAGATCCACATTATTTCTATCAACGCCTAATGGGTTAAGCAAAGAGGGAATGCATTTATGGGGTTTGTTTACATGACTTCAATTTCAAACCAGACCTCAATTACTACATAAAATAAAGTAAATAAAGTGGGAACTAGTTATGTAGGTACCTAAATAAAAAAAAAATAAAAAAACTCGATTGTAATTCTACTTTGTACATGCAAAGTGTTTCAGGTATAATCTGCCATACCTTGAAATATGATTGGAACCATTGGAAAGCTTGTAACAAACAAATAATAGAGCTTAAAAAAATGTATTTAAATTTTTAAAGGATTTTTTTTCATATTTATGTCTACGAAGTCGCAATCATATAAATTATAACAAAAATCAAAATTAGGTCTTCAAGCTTACTTCAGACACCTTCTAATGTTCTATATAGTTGAAAATTATTACCTTCTAAAATTCAAATATTATTAGATTTTTTTACTAACAACTCTAAATGTAATTTAAAAGCATCATCAAAAAAATAACGGTATTAATATATTATGTACTTGCAATTTTTTTAGCGTAATAAATTTCAAGTGATATTTGGTTGATAGCACAATATTGTTGAATGGCACAAAAACAAAACAGATCCGATCATCTTGAATCAACAACTATCCGAAATAAAAATATTAGAATACAAATTGGGAAGATAGTATACACAGACGGCTCGAAGACCTTCTCATCCACAGCCTTTGGTGTGGTCAATGAAAATCAGGAGCTTTATCAATTAATTGCTCCTACCTCATACGCCTCAGTATCTTCCGAAGAAGAAAAATGGGTATTATTAAAAATCGATTCAATAACAAAACGCAAACTGCATAGATTAATTTTGTTTTTAAACATAGCCAAAACACTAGGTGAAGACCGTTTCTATTGGTTGGTGTATTTAGCTATAGGGAGAGAAAAGAAAGTTAAGTATAAGGAGGTCATTTAAGAAAGAAGGTTTTAACTTTCACGAAGGTTTATTTTTTCACAATGAATTGATTTAGCTAGATCATAAATATAGAGTTGATCATGTTTGGAGAACACATAAAATAGAATTAGGTTCAAGAAATTGCTTAAATGAAGATAAAAAAAAAGTAATTTCCACCGATCATGTACCGGTACTTATGAGATATCTACAAAAAAGGGAAGTAGCTCCAACTATACAACGATGACCGAAAGGAGAAAGATGAACAATGACATTTGAGTCATTGAAAACACGAATAATCCGTTTTTGAACTTTATCCAAATGTTTTAACGCATTATTAGAAGTGCCAGAAAATATGTCAGAATTATACTCCGATTTGGGATCGTGTGCAAGCTTTATAGATTTTCAAGAGGGTACAGGAGAAGAAGTAGACCTTAAAGCGACTAAGAAAACATTTCATCTCGTAAAAAAATTGATAAGATTTTTGCTGCTGGATATGCGGCAGTGTTTCTTAGTATACCTATGTGACTGAGAAAAGTATTCAAAAGAGTTTTTTAAGTGGTTTTATTTTTAAGTGTTCTTTTATTTTGGGGTTGTGATGTGAGGTCACTGTTGTTAATATTTTGCATGGCGTTTATTGGGGATAATATGAATTTTTGATTCTGATATTTCATTTCAGGATAATAAACTTCAGCGGCTTGAAAGCTTAAACATATTAGGTAAGCATTTAAATCGAAAAATAATCTAGAATGACCATATATTCGATGTTACAAAAAACGTAGTCAATTGTTTGGGCTATGTCTATGAGTATTACTGAACAACATTGAAATATTTTACTTATGTTGATTACTATTCGCTATAATTGGTCCGTCACGCTATGTTTCTCTCTAAAATTAAATTGGTTTAATAAAATTATAAAATTATAATATAATATAATAAAATTTATAATACAAGAGGCATATTTGCAGAAGGTATTGGCATTAATTTATATTTCAAAATTTTCTCAAATAGTTTATAAAGAATTGCTAACAAAGCTTATTGGCCTGTACAATGACACTTTTGTTGTGATCTTGACCCTCACTATGATATGTAATAACTTCCAGTCAGGTTTCTATTTAGACTAAAAATCGCGTTAAATATATTCTTCAGTTGGGATACAGCAATACGATGTAATTCAATTATATAACAATCTGATTTGATCGTAATCTGGTGCCATTTTTAGATCTAGATTGTTTTTTCTAATAATTTCTGTCATTTCATTCAACTTTAATTTGTTAGTCGAAAGTTGACTCGACTATAAGATTAATGCTGGAGATTGTCATTGGAGATTGGTTGTGTGATAATACATTTTGTGGGTGATTGGAGAGCGCAATATCTTTCTCGATGTTTATCTCCCAGTTTCTATTAAAAAATCGAATGGGGTTGGTACAATTGAGTTTACATTTAATTCGATAAAAAAAATTTCTCGGTATTATTTCCAATTTAATTGATCTATAATTATAAAGATATATAGTGATAGTAATACCTATATACCATTAGTCATTTCAGGCGCCTCATAACCTTTCTCAGTTTAAAATTCAATAATTGCTAATTGACTTACATATACAATAATATTGAATTATAAATAATCGATTCAGGAATTATTCATATTCTCATTATATTGACTGTTTTACTATACGTACTTGCTTGTTACACAATTATAATAAAAAATGATTCATTACTTTTATTTACAATATGTTTGAAGTCTACCTATCTACTTATCTACCTTATAATTTTTTTTACTCAAAATTATTCTGATAAGATTATAATTATTATCATTTTTCTAGCAAATGCTTACTAATAATATCTGCATTTGTTCTTTTTGATTTTTTTTTAAAATAAATTTTTATACTACAAAAAAAACCACAATATTCTAAAAAAACAACAAATGATTAATTTTTTTTAAATCTAAATTTTAATTTAATTTATTTTATTTTGGAAATGAGTAATATTAGGGCAAGATGTTTCGTAATGTTGAATAATAAATAAATAAAATGTTTGTTATTTTCTCGTAGTAAATTTAACCGCCCCATTTTATCTTATCTTGCCTATTACCCTACACTATATGTATAAAAATTAGATTAAAGATTACAGTTAATTATAACGGAGTTGGGTAGGAGGAAGAGAATATTAAAATAAAAATTTATCAGTGTTTAAAGTAAAAATTTAGGAATTTTTTTTTTCAATAATATGCAAATATTTGAAAATTCTATCTATAAAACTAGTAATATAAGACTGTCATCAATAATACATAAATATTGTTTTTCATAGAATTTTAAGATCATTAGAATAACTTCCTAACTGGTATAAGAAATGTGCAATTTATTGCTAATTGTGTTTTAAAAATTCAGTACGTAGTTATCAAAGTATTTATGCTTTACATGGTAAGAAAAGTAGATTAATCATAATTAACCCTATAGCGCTAATTAAGCCTCACATCTCGTTATACATCTTCTTAGCGGTTTCACTTCTGGTTCTCCCCAGACGAGATAATGTCATAGTTAAAAAAAAATAAAAAAATCCAAAGTAAAAATTCCACGAACATAAATTGTATTTACCATTATTTTTAGGCTAAGCTAGGCATGTAATTTTTAGCTTTGCACACATAAGCAACCAAACTAATTGATAGCAATTAAACACTTGTATTTCGTTTAGTTTGAAAATGCATATTGTAAAATTAGCACGCATTTGTGCTCTTGAAATTAAAAGGAGAAAGAAATTAATGAAAAGACGATATTGGATTCACCTTTTATTAAGCCAGAGGCAATAACCCCTCATTGAGCCAGAGATTAACAAAAGGACAATTTCATGAAATTTATGAAAATCTGAGGTGTTGCACTGACATTTTTTTTGGATATTATAGAATTAGTATTACTTCTTTCGATAATCTTCTGTATTTAGTTGGACCTTCAATTTCATATCACAATACAAAGTGTAGGAATGCCATTTCACCAGAAGAAAGATTGTCAGTTACTTTAAGATACGTATTTAACCATAATATTATCCTCGGATAAAATTTCGCCCATTTTCAATTTGATGCCTCTTTATATTCCATAATTTCAAAGCTTTTTCTTATTCCTTTTAATGATTTGTCAAAAATGGTTAATTTGCACACTTTTTGGAAAATTTGAAAAAATGTAGGACCTATGCAACTTACTACGCGAGCGACCCCCGGGGGAAAATTCACCCAATATGTAAATTTTCTTCGGGTAAAATTTTACCCATTTAAATTTTTATACGCTTTAATGCATAAATTGACCAAAATTTAATCACAATTTCAACAGACAAATCCGTTGTATTGTCAGCACAACCTCTAGTATTAAGTGTTTTTCAACTTTCCATTAGAAAATGTAATGAAAGATCGACTTGGAATTATTTCTTATGTTGCCGCCAGAGTTCACAGTATCAAAAATTCATTTGAGTTGTGCTTTAACTCGTCTATGATAAAGATTGTGGTGTGGTGTGGTGGGAAAAGTGAAATAACGTTGATGATGTAACTATAGAAAGTTTTATTGGATTACTCATTTTAGCAAGTATGATCAAACTGCTTTTCAAACTTTTCCAAAACCTTGCAACTGTTGAACTATATACTTTTTTTTATAGGTGTATATAAATCAAGTAATAAATCTATTATGAATTTATGGAGTGATAAATTTGGTCAACCAATATTTCGTGCAGCAATATCGGTTAAATCTTTCTTAAAAAGTAATTGGGTAATTCAATTTGACGACAAACACGATCGAGCACAATGCCGAGCTAAGGACAAAATTGTTTCAATTAGAGAGCTATGGGATAAATGGGTAAACAATGTTCCATATTTATGTACTCCTTATGAAAATGTTACGGTTAATGAGCAACTTGTTGCTTTCCGGGGTCGAATTAACGATAACTTCTGGAGAAACATCTGTTGAAAAGGTAAAAAAAACGTAAAATTGCATCAGGTGTTCATTGTCAAATTTGCATAGAAAAGCAAACGCGGAGTGCGAAGTGTGTAAAAAAAAATTGTGTGCAGAACATAAATATCTATTTTTTTCTGTGCTCCGTATCACAATAACCGTCAAATAATCAATTACTGTCCAATAAATTTTTACCGCCATTTTTTTACCAATAAAATAGAGTGCAGAAATAAAGGTTTTTTTGTTATAAAATATCTTCTTAAATTTACAGAAATAATATTTTCATGTTGGATAAAATATCACCCAAAGAAAGTTTACATACTGGGTAAAAATTCACCCGAGGAGTGTTTTTTAACTCTTTTTGAGGATAATATGAGGGTTAAGATTTCATTAAACTTATTTCTTAAGTCACATTTCCATAGAAATAAAAATATAAATAAATTAAATTGATTAAATTCAGTTGCAAAAATATTAAATAAAATTTTTTATAAGTTGAAAAATTCGAAGAACACGTTTTCTCAGATTGTAGCCTTGTTAGCCAACTCTGTATAGAAATTTCAGAATAGATAGGAGTGTTAAAAACTGATGGTTGCGTTCTTTCTTGAAATATAATATTTTTTTGTCGTCAGAAATTTACACAGAGGACGTTTCTTCATCCAAAAGAGTTGAATCAGTCTCGCTTACCGTTTCCGTATTCGTATTGGATAATGTAGGCAGACAAAATAAAAGTTAGTCAAAATAAATCTATTTTCAACGTTTTACGGTTGCTTGACCAGATTTTCCATTTTTCTATTTGCTTAGTTCTCTTTGAAAACAAATGTTCTTAAATTACGCCATTTTTTCTGAATTTCTTTACCTAAAAATAATAATAATTCCATAAAACATCCCATAAAACAACTACTATTTCGCAGGCTTACGCCTACAAGGTTGACATCACATTTCTACTTGAACTTTCTTTTAATATTTTATTGTAAATTTTAGGCCTTGCCTCAACAGTTTCAATTAATTTTTCAGTTATATAAGGCATTATATTTAGGAATAATTTTACAAAATATAGAAAGAATAAACAATAATATAGTAAGTTTAAACAAAAGTCATAAATAAAAATGTACCATCATTTTCAACGGACATCGAATCGTGTATTATATTCAAAATTTCAAACAGCGGTACACAACGAGAAATAAATTGCAACTGGTTTTAATTTCAAGTGCGTCCAGTTACATTAAAACACGTAATTTAAAAATTGGTTGCTTCAACTAAAAGTTGCTATCAATTTGCCATTTCATATGAGCCATTCATAATGTGAAATCAAACAGTTTCAAAACTAAAAAATTGCATGTCTGCACCTAACCTTAATTATTTTTATAGTATTCGTAGCCGCTTTCGTATACTTTGTAGCACACTTATATAACAGACCTACCGCAAAGCAAAAGCAAACATAAGTACATATTATAACATTCTATTTTTAAACATAACACATTTTTTTAGCATAAAAAATTGTTACTATTTTTTGTTGTTTAAATACTGAGCATCAAATTACTATCTCGTGTCAGTATTATTTGTTGTTGCAATATTATGGTTTGTTTTTAAGTGAATCATTTATTTTAGGTTTGTTATATGAATGTCACTAACCTTCATAAATAACGATAGTTTATGTGACGTAATTTTACGAATTTTTGAACGTTGTAAAATGATAACATTAGAATATTAGGAATGCATTTTTGTAAATTGACTTTACATTTTTTTATATAGAGTTTAAATGCATTCCATTTTTTTAAAAGTTTTTTTTTATATAGAGTTAAAATGGAGTCCATGCATAATAATCAGTGTAAAATTATTGTATAAATAAAGTAAAAAATGTTTTAATATGCACAGTTATTTTTGGTCATTATAGATGACCACTACACCAAGATAATAAGTCTTTTGTTATTTAATTATTGTACGAGAACAGGCATTTGTTGCCAAGTCTTGTTAAATAAAACTACATATTCTAAGAGCGGCCTAAAGGGTTATAAAAGCACCACACCAGCACAGTAGGTGTCATATGTATATATATAAACATATGGTGTGATTTTTTTTTTTATATAATTCCAAGTTTTCCAGGATGAACACCCTAACTGCTTTTAGACAGAAATTGTAATATACACAATCACATACAATAGCTTTCTCTTTATAATTTTTTATTCTATATCTACAAATTTAAATGTGGAAAACTATATCTACTGTCGGCTACATAATAGAATAGTTCTATTTTGATGACCAAAACTCTCAACTATTTATCATTTATTTTATCTCAATCATAAAGGGTACTGGACCAGGTCGAAAAAGCCAGAAAACATTTTTTTGCCTTCGTCGGGAATCGGACCTGGAACCTTTCGGTTCACCCAGCGTGTGTTATTAATTAAATAACTTAATTTAAAACAAATAGACAAAAGTTATAACAACCTAGTTTTGTCGGTCACGGGTGCCTTCTCTCCAGCTGAAAATACGATATTGTTTTATATCTGCCAATACTTCGTCTCTTCAATGAAGTTTTGGCTTACCCGACGTGTTTGGAATCGAAAAATTTCTTTACTGGAGCATTTTCGTTCATCCGCTTTAAATGTCCGAGCTACTGTAGTCTCTTGAATTTAAATTTAATAATGTCCACTTCATTATACAGCATTATATCTTCTTTTACAGACCCCATCATCGTTTTGAGGACCATATATCCGGAGAAGAATTTTTTTCTTGAAGACACTAAGTACATGTGCTCACTTGCCTTGTGCAGTGTCCATTATTCAGAATCAGGAGTATGAGCGGTTTGTAGATTTGAACTTTGGTGCTTCTTGTGAAATTTATTTTATTCGAATTTCGTACCCAACCTTCTCCAGATTCTTGTAGACTTCAATCTACTTGTAAATCACTATTGTGTATAATTTAAATTGTATTCAATAAAAAATAATAATAATAAATTATGGAAAGTATTGGTATAAGCACATAAATATAGCTTAGTATCGCTGAGAAAACAGAATCTTTTGTTGCAAACTGTTCAAATCCTCAAGTTTGTTTTATTTCTGTTTTTTTTTTTTTGCTAATGTGGTATAAATTTAAATAATTCGATATGTTCGTTAATTAGTTATTTATTAGTAAGTTTTAATATAAAAATATTATTAAATAAAATGTTTTTGAAAATTTTATTATAAATTTGTAAAGAATAAAAAACTAAATGAAAATGCAAAATAACAAATAATTAAATATTTCAATATATATAGATAATGACATAGACAATGACACAGTGTATATACATAGATGTCAGTATGCAGATATATAAACTCTGTATAATTTGTGAAGAAACTCAAATGAATTTTGAATAATTATAATTTGAAATACCCTAAAAGTTGAAGTATATTTTTCCGGTATAATCTTCCAGAATTCTTGCTCTGCTTGTGCTTGTGCATTGAGCAAATACAAAGTACACTTCTTCTCGACTTACAGTACAAAGTTTGAGCTTTATTAATTTTTTACTATCTCTAACTACTGCTAGATATATATACTTAAATATAATTTTTTATATGATGTGTATGTATACAATAATTACAAGCCCTGTGGAGAGAAAATATAAGGTGGGAAGAGGTTTATAAAGCTCTTAATAACTTCAAAAATATATATTTGTAAACCTTGATTGGCTGGTTGATGGTTGGTTGATTACGTAGTTGTTTTCCCATACAAATTTGCTGAAAATCATAAACAACCAGCTAGGTGTTTATATCATAATCATCTTCAAAAACATGTAACCCATCCATGAAATTTCGATTGTTTTGTCGATTTTAAAATTTTTTTTGCATGACCCTGGATTTTTTGTCTTAAATTCATTTTGTCTTTTGTCAAATTATTAATTGTAATAATTTTCTTTTTATTAATAATAGCTTAATTAAAGACTCAAAGACATTAAATTTGTTTCTCTGATATTATTATTTTTTTTAAATCCTCTATATTTTTTTTATATTTTATTTATTAATCGTATGACCAATTATCTAATTAAAATAGCTTAAGTTCTACTCAAAGATAATACAAAAAATTTGATCTTAGTTTGACATTTTCGACAACACCTTTAGTGAGACAAAAATCATTTAACCTACGAAAATTTCCGTCATTGCATATTTTGAACTTTCGATTAAATCAAGCAAAATATTTAAATGCATGAAATCCAGAAAACTACATGTTGTAGATCATTATAAAGTAAATTTTCAAATTTGATCTTAGTTTGACACTACCATCATAAATATTTTATTACAAAATGTTGAATGTTATGATCAAATATAGCATAATTAACAAAATGTTCTGAATATTAACATACAAAGATTAGGGAGGGATTATTTAAATATATATATTAATTTTTCTCAAATGAACAAAAAAATAATCATTTAGATGAGGCTATTATGGTAGAGTATTCCATTTTAGATAGTGACCAGCCCGATGGAGTTTGGTTCTCTTGTGTCAACAGATATTGTTTTTGACATAAAAAAAACTGCAATTTCCGAGTTCAAATGAGTTTACAGTCGTTGGTTGCATTTTATTTTATGTTTCTTGATTTCATCATTGACTGTTTAAATGTGCAAGGCACAGTGTAGATCTTTGTTACTTATACGTACCATGGTGCACTTTATTTTGAAACTTTTGTAGCATTTCGATGTTGATTTTCTTTGCAAAGGCTAATAATTAGATACCGTGCGTCTACAACAGGTTTTAATATCTGCTTATATCTTAGAATTTTATTTTCTACTGATAATTACGTTCAAGTAACAAGTAAAATTTTTTGTATCTGAACTGTGTTAGAACTAAACATATTATTTTATTTTTCTAATAATAAATTTACATGTTGAATAGAATTGAAAAGTGAAATATTATATAGGTACCCTTATGTGACATTTTGGACTACCGACAGCGTTGATGAATTTGTTTTTGAGTTTTTATAAACCTAGCCGAAAATAAAAATAAATTTGATAATTTAATTTTAATAAAAACAAGAAAAACAAAAAATTCAAATATTGGTTCTGATACAAATTAAAATTAAATTTTAGACATCACGTGGCCTAATCATTATTGATTTTCTCATCTTCATCATCCAATTATCTCCAATATAGTCAAAATTGCTTCCTCACTAAATTATTTTCAACTTAAATTTTAAAATTTAATTTTATAAATAGTTTTTTTATAAATTTTACTACTACGAGTATAGTATTAGAATTTTTATTTATTTCAATTGAAAGTTTCATAAATTTAACCACCAAAATATCTTAAATTTTCCTAATTTTGTTTTTTTTTTTTTATAGTTACTGAATTGACATAGTGTTATTTCATTTATCCTTTTTTTATCATTTTTTGTTTTTTGTAAATTAAGACTTTTGATATTAGTTTAAAAAAAATTTTTTTTTGTATTCTTCTGATACGTGCTTTTTAATGTTTTCAAAATGATTAAATGAAATCAACACTTTTTATAGTATTAGGAAATGGAGGAAACGAGTAAAAGAAGTAAATGATGAGATGATAGACCATTTTCTATTCTTTCAATAATTAAATTTGAACATAACAAAATAAAAAAAAATAAAAAATTGTTTTTTTTTAATGTTTCTAAACTCACGTATTGCAATATACAAATACTCGTTTACATTGATATACACAAGTATGTATGTATGTATATACAAATGAATCGATATGAGTCGATTACCCATCAAATTGTATTGCGTGGTGTTAGGAGATCCTTTTTATTGAATAGAGAATATGTTTTTTTTTGTGTTCTCTAAATCGCCTAGTTTGTCATGTCAACAGACCATCACAATTGAAAACCCGTCAACCTAAAATTGAAATACTAAAATTGAATTAAATGAAGTCAGCAATTCTTATGGTATCCTTTGGGATTGAATTGTATTATGTTTTGTTTTTTATTTGTTTTTTTTTCTGTTTTTTTTTTTAGAAAAGCATTTTTTTTTTATGCTGCTGTTGTTTTAAGTGCGATATATCTTTTTAATAAGTTATAAATTCCGATTGCTATAAGTTAGTTAGTTAATTTTATTTGTATTGTAAAAATTTATTATACTTATTTTTGATAAATTTCTTGAGCTGGTGTCAATTTTAACATTTCGTTCCTAAAAAGGCACTTTGATGTCCATAAATTAAATACAAAAATTTAACTTAGTCACATAATTATGTTTTGGATATTTGTTTCGTAATAAATGCACAGCCTTTACAAGTAGACAACAGCTATTTTAAATTGCATACTTTTTATCAAAATATTTACGATTGGATTGGATTGGATTGAAAAATATCAAAAACAACCAAAATAGATACTTTTTTTTTTAAAAATACACTTTGTCAAATTGACCAGTAACAAACTTTGATTTCAAGTCAATTTCTATTCATTAAGCGAAATCTGTATGATGGGCTTTTCAGTTGAAACATATTTACATAAAATTGAAGAAACTAGTGTCGGTTGTACTGAAAAAAAATTTGTTCTTTTTTTATTTCTAAATTTTGAATAAATTTTTTGTTGTTTTTTTTTATTTTTTTTTTTTAAACAAATAAATTTGAGAGTAAACTAGAACAAAAAAGTATAAAAAAGGTCGAAAAAAGTGTTCAGTAGATTTTTCTGTTCTAATTAAATCCTAAAGGGTTTGGCATAAAATTGTCATTGTCCAAAACAGTTCTGTCCGATTCTGTTCTAAATATACTGAACAAACTTATTGTTAAACAATTAAATATCATAAAATATAATCTAATAAATAAAAATAAAATCTAAGAACTTTAGGTTTCTCATCAGTCTCTGATGATGGTGTAAAAACTGAAATCGATCAATATGTTTATAATAAAATTAGTAAAACATCCCTTTATAGAGGTTTTAATCTTTAATTTAAAAACTTTACACATAAAGTCTACATCATATACTATAAAATATATTAAATAAAAATAACTTTTCTAAAATAATAATTTATTTGTTTTTATATTTAGTTTTAAGTTTCATTACACTCTAAACCCATTTAGCTAATTTGTTAATAAATATTTTTAAAATTTAGATCAATTCTAAACTTAAGGGCAATTTTATAATGCATTTTTTATTTAAATATCAATTTTACTAATTTAATTTAAAAGGAAAATATAATATAACTAAACTAATTGATATTTTGTCCAGAACATTTATTCATACATATATACATATTATTATTAAATATATATATATACTAAATACTAAACGGGTTTTTAACTGTGAACTGATATCAATGTACGATTACAAAGGGATGATTTTATTTAATTGAGCTAAATAATCGATCGATATACTATCGATATGTTATTTATGTATGTACAATGTACATATATACATACATAATATTAAACTAGAAAATTTCATTTAATTTTTTATTTTATAAAATGAAATAACGTGAAATTTGATGTTATTTGGTTAGTTCGGTACTCTTATTTTAGAGAAAATGAGATACCAACCAAAATATAACCAAAACTAGAAAATTCAAAAAAAAAAAAAATAACGAACATTTTTTTCTATGTCAATTTAAATGCACGCAAACATCATACATAATAATAGAGGTATGCATGTATATACATAGTATATTTACAGTTAAGAAATATAATAAAAATTATATCTTAATATAATGGTATACTATTGAATCTTTAAAGTTTAAAGTGTCAATGTATACCAAACAAAAATGAAAAATTTCTATTTAAATTTGAAGTTTTTCATATTTGTTCTCTCTAGACAAAATTTAAGATTGAAAATAAAAATTCCATAACTGTTATTATTACATACTATCTACTATCTACTACTATGTAATATAGTATATTCTTTACAGAAACTTATAATCGTTTCCACAAAGCATTTATATGGCAGCAATATACATATGTATATACCATACATAATATATGAACATTATATTCATAAATGGTTTGTATGTAGCAAAATTTTCCAACAAAAAAACAAAAAACATCAAATGAAAAAAAAAAATTCTGATATTTGATAGTCTGGATGACTGGCGCCAATTTAAGAAAATATTGGAGGAATTGTTAATCTGGGGTACAAACTACAAAATAATCTAAAACCGAAAAAAAAACATAAAAACATAAAAACTTTTCATATTTGAAATTGTTAATGTATGTGGGTGGGTGGTTGGTGTGATGGGTGAAATGGGATTTTCTCTTTTTCTAAAAAAAACAAAAAAAAATATATTTTCATTTTTTTTTTTTGTAATTGATGTCAAAATAACTAGGAAGGTTTTTTTTTCGAAATTGGAAGGGTAAAAATAAAATAAAAACAATGGAATGACTTTACATCCTTTACTTATACATATGTATATACAAAACGTAAAATATTTTTTTGTGCATAAGAAAGGATAATCGAGAAGAACAAATTTTCGTTAATGTATTAAAGTTATTTCAATAGTATTAAAAAAAACAAAACAAGCCACGTGAGTAAAAAAATTAAATCCTTTACTACAGTGTACCATCATCATCATCACTTAATTCATAATAATTGTTAATATTTAAATAAAAAATAAATAGTTTTATTTATTTTTTATTTTAAACAGTTCAAATCAAATTACCAAGTTATTGTGACTGCAAGCACGATAAGAATAGAGATAGAGATAATGATAAGAATAGAGATATTTTCAAGAGATTAAGGAACAATATTGACTTAAAAATCACCACAAGCAATGCAAAAAGGAACATTTCAATACATCCTCCAGTCTTCTAGCTCCACTAAAACTTTCTGGAATAAATTTGCTAAATTAGGAATAGGAAAAGAAAATAAAGTAGATCTGTTGTGCTTAAACTATGGTATACGCGTACCACTACTGGTACGTTGAACTGTATCAAGTGGAACGGGAACATAAGACAAATATTTTCTAATTTAAACAATTTACAGAAAAGAATATTTATTGAAAATTTTTTATTATTATTGAATATTCATTTTAGCATAGACCCTGAATTTGAAAAATATTCAATTTTATTAAAGCACGACAACTAAATTCTCGAACGATTTTGTGCAATGAAATGGGTAAGTGATCATAATAAGCTCCTTTTACACAGTGAAGTCCGATGGTTGTTAAGAGGCTTACGTTTAGTTCGCCTGTTTGAGTTGCGTTAGGCAGTACAAATTTTTCTTTAGTTGATTGTTTTTTGGATGAATTATGGTTAGAAAAATTGGGATATTTAGCAGATATTTTCGGAAAATTAAGTGAACTTAATTCAAGTTTACAGGGCAGCAATGTTAGTGCTTTTATAGTCATTGATAAAATAAATGCATAAATTGTAAAAAAGAAATAAATTTATAACTAAAGATATAGAAAACAAAAGAATTGATGCTTTTCCAACATTAGAAAACTTTACTGCAGAGAATACACTACAATTAAAGAATGAATTAAGCTTATGTATAAAGCATATTGCTCTCAACTAATCATGAATTTTCGTTTTTTTTTCCTTAATGTTCCTAATATAGTTTTATTAAAAATATGGTAATCAAATGAATTATCCCTATTTATAATTTATAAAATGTTAAAAAAATGACTTAAGTTTTTTTAATTTATAGCAATAACAAATACATAAAATTAGAATCCTGTTTATTTTTCATTAAGTATAATAAAATGGTTCTTGTGGTACACAAAACTTTAAAAATTTTACCAAGTGGTACAAAAGTTGAAAAGCTTAAGAACCGCTGAAGTAGATGATATTATGATCGACTTTGATGTCAATGAGTTTAACGATATATTTTTAACTTCTTCACTATATTTTCAGATATATTTCCTCTAACAATTCATTTGTTATCTGTTGAAGATAATACTTTACTACTTTCAGACTTCTTTGCATTGCCAAGTTAATTTTAAATAACCAAAAAGTCTAAACCTCAATAAATGATTGCAGACCAATTATAGCATAAAGTCTGTCTAAAGTTTTAGAATACATACGCCTCTAATACATATTAGACACAACTAAATTAGTAAGTATGTTGATAAAAGAATAAGCTTCTAAATAAATTTCACTCCGGATTAAAGAAAGCAACATAACACATCGACACATATGCATATGTTGCTTGAAACTACTGACAACATGTATGTATGTTGAAATTGTAAAAAAAACAGTCATAATTTTACTATTTTTAGATTTTTTTAATTGTGTCAATCATCAACTCCCCTTCGATTTAATTTCGACATGTCTGCTATTTCCTTTCTACACAATCACTCAACTGGCAGGAACCAGTTATTATTTCTTGTTATATATTTGTTGTTCGTTTCTTTTTTTATATTTTTTGACTATATCTATTTGTTTGTTTCGCGATTACTTGCTGTTTATTTACTGTTAACTACTAGATGTTGCTCCATATTTGAAAGTGGTTAAGCAGATTTTTTACCATATTGAGGCTGTTAGAATCGTTGTTTGATAATACTTGGATAGCGGAAATTCTTATATTGGGTTGCCAATCTGTCTCTGCACATTTCAAGAATATGTGTTTGAATGTGGGGGTTTCGTTGCAGAATGTTGGTTCTTTTGTTCCATTAAAAGAGATAAAAAAAATTATATTATTTTTTATATGCTATACTCTGAAGCTTCTCTTTTGTTATACAATGTAGAGATGCTGTGGAGCTGATGAATTATCTGGTCAAAAGAAGCCAATTTGTTTACCAATTTGTAAGCTGGATGAGTTCGGATCTCGCTGAATTAAAATATAGTACATCGCAAACAATGATCGTTGATACTAAGAAAATTAACACATAATAATTGTTAATATCTAAAATTAAATTGTATATACATCGGCAATTCAATATGTCTGCAAACTAAAAAATCTAAACTTGGAATTACCCCATATATTGACCGGACATCTAAAAATTGAAAAGGTATACGATGTCTTGAGAAAACTAAATAAAAGTATTATTTTTTTTTAAATTAATGGACTAAACGTAAACTTGTGCTTGCATAACTAATTCCAGATGATATGACGGAATGTCTTCTTATTATCTAATCTAATCATTTGTAATTTATCTTTAGTTGTTGTACTCGTTTTGTTGTAATAAAAACAATCGTGATCACATCGTTGTTGTCTGACAAAGTGATTTTTGGTAGATCATTGAGACGTATGTAATACGCGAAACCATCGCGACGGTTCATTTTGATTGGTTGTCTATCAAAAGCGACAGTGACGGTAAATTGGCACATGTTGAAATCTATCTTAAATCTTAAATATACAACCTAAGAAATTCGAATACAAATAAGAGATATGGACCGGTGTTAAATTTTCATCTTCCCTTGTAACATTTGAAAATCATCGAATTGTGCACTTGCCTAATTTTAATAGGTAATAATGAGCAGGTAATAACCATCTCAACTGACAAGAGTAAATAAAAGCTATTTTGTTCAGCTATGAAATGTTTCTATATAGAAGTAAGGCAATATTATTCTATTTCATCAATCATGGCCATACAGTATAGGAAAAACTTTTTGTATTAATGCTGAAAAATATCAAAATATTTTAACAAAAAATCTGATTCCATTAAAATGGAAAAAAAAATTAATTGAGTGTTGAAGTGGTATTTAAGGAAGACTGAACATTATTATACTTAAGAAATGGTTATACCTGCAAATAAAATGGTTATATCAAGTTTGGGTCTGAAACCGATACCGATAGACATTAAAATCAATTTTTGAAATTTATTTTATCTCTTTAGGTGGATAGATGGATGAACTAAATTTTTCATAATATTATTAATGAAAAATAATGAGGCTTAGTTATTGCGAGGGATAAAGATTCATCCCACCCATCTAACCAAACAGCCAATGAAAATTAAGTTTTAAAAATTTAAATTTAGTTAAGTTGAACTTGGTATCTATTAATTAGATCCCAAATGTTTGTTAATTCTAAAATAAAAGTTTTTTTTTAAATTTTATAAAATAATTTTGTTAACTATTATTTTTAAAGTGAGTATGAGTATATTAAAAAAAAAATATCTTTAAGTCTTCTTCTTGATTAACTAAAATCATTTACCTTTCAAAAAAGAAAAAAAACAACAATCATCATTCTTCCTGTAATCATTTTTACAACTTACCACATATGTGACCTATAAATTTCCTTAAATTTAACAATATCTATCTATCTATATTGTAATTGTACAAACTTGTAGTATACATCCAAATGATGTTTTTTTATATAAAGATAACTACACCTGATATAAATTTAATCTTTTCATACTAATTTATCAGTAAAATCCTCAAAATAAAAAAGTTACAATTGCTAAAAAGCTGACGGTCAATATAATATTACATTCACTGATTTTATCTGATTTGTTCACCCGCGATGCCCTCAAATTCAATTCAATATCTACAATACATACTATATTACAATATAGTGATATAAACAATTTCTAGGATTAAAATAATTTCTAGTTTCCTTATTCTATATACAAAGTGTCGTAAAATTTATTTTTAACTTTTTTTGTTTCTAAGGTCAAGAAAATACACAGACATTAGCTTTTCTTTCTTGAAGTATGCCATATGTGCTTATATTATATACAATATTACTACTCCATAACTAAATAGAGGGTAATCATATAAATGAAAATTTGATCCTGTAAAAATTATTCAACTTCAACGCCAATTTTTTTTTTTTAATGTTGATATGAGTATGAAATTTGTGTACATTTTTTGTACAAGGTGTATCGTTTATTCGCAATTATTTTTCATAGGGTTAATTTAGCAAAATTAAATTAAATTTTATGAATTAGTTATCAATTAACCGACATAACATAAAAATAATGTTGTGGTGTAACATAGACTGGTGATAGGGTTGTCAGAAGTGGAAAGTTTAAAAAGAGAGCTTTTTCGGAAAACCAAGAGGCAAAAAGAGAAGCGTATAATATAAAATTAAAATAGATATTATGTATACAAAAAATATATACCAAATAATTAATATAATTTAATAAAAAAAGGCCCACATTTCGAAAGGGAAGACCTATAAAGCTGACCTGAAATATTTCATATAAATTAATTATGTTTTATATTAATACTAGGGGCTCCTGTTGAGTAATTATAATTCAAGTTGAAGTCAAATTTAAAGTTTTTAAACAAACAGTAATTTACGTACTGCCATAGACTTCGCACGATATAGCAGAAATCACTCGTGTTTAATAAAAAGTTTTGTGGTTAGTAAGTTTTATTTAGGACATATATACACGCCCCTCATACACTGTTTCGTTTCCAATATATTCATTATATATTTCCGATTAGTAAGTAGCATTTAGTGGATAAAATTACTAAAAATAAAAAATTTTGTGATTAAAGAGGTACATACCTACATATACATAATATTAATAAAAACTATATTATTACTACAAATAACCAATATGAAGTGATTTGTGTTTTTTGTTGTTTTTGTATATTTTTTTTTAGATGTATGTTTTGTTTTTTGTTTTTATTTTATAGATGTACATAATTTCAGATGAATTTTTTTGTTTTGTTTTTATTTGACATATGTAAATTGTACATTACATTCAATGCAAGTAATTATAATAACTTATTTGTTTGTTTCTGTTTTTTATTTTAATAAGAACTCACATATATACATAATGTATTTGCTGAATAATAAAATCATATGAGTAAAAAATTTTCAACTGTGTGCGCATTATTGCTTTATATAAAACTTATTTATTATATTAGGAGTTCATTAAAGAGAAGTGAAATAAAATGTAAAGGTGTCTACTGCGCAGCGCAGGTCCTTAAATGCTTGTCAATTATAATTATAGATAATATACTTTATATTAAACATAATATAAATTTATTTCAGCAACAAATCACAATATGTATTTCAATTTTACAAGCCTCTGTTTCATAATTTGTCGTTTGATTTGAGTTCATTACTTCTATTAAAAATGTATTACCACATTTTATTTCATTGTAAAATTATTTGCAGTTTGTATATTTATACATACATAATTGCATGTGACGATCTAACACTGTCTATATTTAGACGAATTCTACATTTTTGCCTTTGAAATATTTAATCTATTTCAGATTTAAAATTTTTCCCTTAAATTCATCGGAGGAAATATTTTTTTCAACGAAGATTTTTGACACTTTTGCTAATTTTCTTTGCAAAAATAAGATAAATTCAGTTTAAGAAAAAAAGAGAGCAAAAAGAGATACAAAAGATCCGAACGAAGAAAGAGAGTGAACAAAAAGATCGTGTTCAAAAAAGACTACATGTTCTCTTTAAAAGAGATATTCTGACAACCCGTCTGGTGATATTAGTTGGTTGTTTGTTTAGATGGGTGGTATAAGCTATAAGTGGTTATCCCTCGCACTTAAGCCTCACAGCCTGTTTTCAACGATTTCACTTCTGATAATCACCAGACTCTGTCTCTGTCTCTGTCTAGTGCTGAATTATAATTACTTTTTTAACTCATCCTGTATATTCCTGTGGCCTTTTTCATTCCATCCATATATTTATATACACAGAATTGACTAAGAGTTAAATTAGAAGCAAAAAAAATTTTTTTTCGGAATGGTCAACATTTTTGTATATTCCTAGCTGTTTGAAATATGTATATTATCCAATTCTTCATGCTAATTTCGGTCCTCTATATTATCTACACACTATAGAAAATAATATCGTGTGAAGGAAACACAGTGTACTTATTTTAACTTACAATATGAAAGCTGAACATTTTTTATATTTAAATCATATTCATATGTACATAGATATATACATACATACATGACGATGAACTTTAATATTGTGGGTTGGATTTTTTTGTTTTTAAAATTCGTAAAAATAATAGACAACTTTTAGATATTAGCAAAGATAGACTTAACAATAAATGTTGTATTAGATAAAGTTTTGAAGCTTCTGAGAAAAAGCATACATTTTTCTTCTTCTTGCCCCCCGGTTATAAAAATACCCCCTAAATGTATTTTTAACGACTTTTTGATTTTCAGATGAAATAAAACAAAAAAATTTTGTTAACAATTTCTTATTTTTTTTTATTGAAATAAAACATTTTTATTAACATTTTAA
Organism: Argyra leucocephala; assembly: GCA_963942445.1. NCBI lineage: Eukaryota > Metazoa > Arthropoda > Insecta > Diptera > Dolichopodidae > Argyra > Argyra leucocephala. Next base: position 113,157,041 of record OZ012678.1, read on the forward strand.
AAAATTTCTTTAATATAAATTAACCATGACAATTTTGATTTTAAGGGGTTGTAACATAATCCAGAAGGTACAAAATCCGGAAAATCAAAACACGGAAATAAAAATTCGGAAATTGAAAACCCGAAAAAACAGAATCCGGAATATCGAAATCCAGAAGTTCTTAGATGGTTATGCTGAAGTCCGAAGCGGAATTTCTCCGAAAAAAAATTCCGATCCGAATACGAAAAAATCGGTATGCTGAAGTCCCTTCGACTGCAAAGTCTGTGCAGAAATCAAAATCATTGTTTCGGAAGATTTTTTTTTTTGTTTTCATATTCATTTCAAACATTTTTATTTTCAATTTTTTTTTATTTATTTTGTAAAAATTTTTTAATAGATAATGTATATGACATAATGTATATATACAATATGCATACATAAATTAAAAGTAAAAGTTACAACTTTCTTAATTATATATGTAGTATGTATATATATACAAATGAAAATAATAGTAATTTTTTGTTACATCAGAGAAAATTTAAAATTCTCTAAAGAATGTAAAATATATATGTATCGTTTTTAATATATATACATATTATGTTATAATATTAAAAACAATAAAATATATTATTCTTTTGAAGCGCTTTTTTATTCCTAAATAAAAAAAATATTTTTCATAAATGAAAAAAAAATTTAAAAAAAAACTATTATTACATTTTCTACTTCTTCTAATATTCTAAATACAAAAATTGTATGCTTTATAATTCATTTCCGAACCATTCTAATACTTCCGAATGAGAAATTCCGGCGTACAATTTTCAAATAATTTTCCGTTCCGATGAACTTCAGCATACATAAATTTTAAAATTTCGGATAAATAATGACATTTGCAGACTGCGGAATACTTACGGACTTCAGCATACCAAATGCGGAATGTTATCGGAATTTCACATTCCGACGAACTTCAGCATAACCACCTTATAGTTGAATCAAGGAATTTATTTTGATAGCGTCTATCACTAATTTTTTCTCTTTTTATTGTTTGTGTAAACACGTAGAAAAGCGAATTTTATTGCGAATTTTAATAGAAAGGATACAAAATTTGAATACAAAATTTCCTTTGAAGTGTATTGACTAATTTTATTAATACCATAAAAAGTATAATATAGAAGTTTAGAAACTAATTTACTAATACAATTTTGGCCTCGATTTATTTAAAATAAAAAATCCACAATAAGAGAAATGAGACATAGGCATATCATGAAAAAATAAACTTCCAGGTTAAAAATAGGTTTTTAACAAATTTAGCTGTTTCACTTAATGCTTGTAAATATTTCAATTTTAATTAGTAAATATTTCAATTTTTTTTACTTATATGTATATCTTAAAAGAATTTTTTTTTATTTTTGTTTTTATTATTTGTATTATATAATTTATTTTATTATAAAATTAAAAAAAAAACGGAATAAAGTTTTGTTTTATTGAGAAATTTTTTTTTTTATTATAATACCCTATTTTTAATAGTTAGAGCTGGGTTAGTAAACTAAATGGAGTCTACGTATTTTAAAAGTTTCATCTCTGTGTATGATTGAGATTAAATAATAATTAACAAATTTTTTGAGGAAAATTAGATAAATAAAAAAAGAAATAAAATAAAAAGAAGATACGAACAAATTTTTAATTTCCAGGTTTGGTATTTTCGGTGTTTAGACTTTCCGTATTTTGTATCTTTCATTGTTTCCAACCCAAAAGTTTTTATTTTTTTAAATTATATAAACGAATTGTAAACATAAGTGATAAATTTTGATCCTTGTTATGTTTTTCAAATATTTGTATTGTATTTGAATTGAAAAATTTCAAATATAAACGAATTGTAAGCATAAGTGATAAATTTTGATCCTTTTAATATTTTTTAAATATTTGTATAGTATTTGAATTGAAAAATTTCAAATAGTGTAACTCCAATTTTCACAAACTATTTTTTTTTAAATTGTTTCTCTTGTTTTTTTTCTATAAAAAAAAAAACAAATTTATTAATCAAACTATATCAAAATTTAAAAAAATAAAACAAAAATCTTCTGAGATAAAGATTTAAAGGGTGGTTTTAAGGTATTTAAAGATCTTAAATTATCTTTGAAAAAAGAAAAAAAAAAAATTTTCTAACTCGTTTTTCTATAAAAAGAGTTTTTTGATTAATTCTTACTCATTATTTTCCAAAAAATTTTCCATTTACATTTTTGTTCTATCTATTGTGACTGTAACGAACTATTCCAGTTAATATCAATAAAATCGCATCATTGACATTAAAACCTCCTAGATTTGATCGTAACAAAAACCTTAATAAACAATTAAACAATATAAATCAAATGCAAAAAACTGGTATCTGAAAAATGTTCAGTTCAATTTTGTTCAGTTTTATGACTAAAAATAAAGTAAATAAATAAACTTCATATGAAACAGAAAATATATTTTTTGGCCTTTATTTGAAACATTTTTTTTTTATTACTTTTCATTTCTTAAAGACTTTAATTTTTTAAATTAAATAATTATTAACACAAATAATATACATAGTTTTCTACATATTTTCATATATATATATTATATATATATTTTTTAATAACAAATAAAAATGTTTTGTATAATTTAATTTATATAAAGTTCTTTTTTTTTTTTGAACTTTTTTATTTTTAAATAATCTACACTTTATTTTAAATAAGAATTTTTTAATCGCAATATTCTTTTAAATAAAAAAAACTATTCGTACTTACATTAATATACATATATATGTATGTTTAAACATTATTTTTTTTTTTAATTTTTATTTTTACTTTTTTTTTTTTCAAAAATAAATTGTTCGAAATAAAATTCATCTTTGATGAATTATAACTTTTAATAATATTCGTTTTTATTTGTTATACATATTTTTGTTTGCGTTTCGACAAAAATTTTGTTTTTAATAATTTTTATCATAGTTATTACTAATTTATGATTGTACTATGTGTTTATAAAATTCTAAAATAATTTACAATTCTATCAATTAATTTATTTACTCTTTTATACAATCGTAGAATAATCGTTTTCTTTTTTGTTTGTAATATTAATAATATATAATTATTAATATTGATATTTAATAAAAATTTTCAACATACTTTATGAAATTTTACTAATTTTTTTTTTTTAAGTTTAATAAATTTAAATTTTTCTTTTTACTTAACTAACAAATTTATTTACTATAGTACCTATAAAATATGTTGCGAATGTTGAGTTTCAATGTTATTTAATTTTTTTTTAAAATTATTTTTCAAATATTCAGGTGGTCAAATTGTAAAAATAAAAAAAAAAACAAAAACTTATAATTTAATAATATGCATATAATATGTATATGGAGTTTTAAAATTTAAACAAATAAAACAAAAACAAAATATATAAATTAATTGTCATCGAGGAATATTAATATGTATATAATTGTAAATATTCATATACATCTCCTCGTTTTACTACAATAAATTTAAATAAATAAATAAAAGAGATATTATTTATACTACACTGTACACACATATATATATATATATATGTATATATATAAATTATATGGTTGTCCTTAAAATTTTAATTCTTTGGTGAAACAGTTATAAGTTTATGAGGTGTAACAGGGGATATCTAAAAATAAAACTAATTTAATATTATAAAAACTTAATTTAATATTTTTCTTACCCATAAAGATCGACTACCCAAATATGTATCATCATCTTCCATTATATTATGATGTCCATTCTGTTGATCAATATATATTAATGTATCCTTACTACATGTGTTAGAAGAATTTCTCAACATTGTTAAAGCTGCAGCAGATGTTGATGTTGGATCACATTCTCTTAATTTATAATTTGAACTTGTTGAAAACGAATGTCGTAAATTAACACTTGCACTAACTAAATCATTACCACTGCTATAATTACTTTTTAAGCTAGTCGACAGCATATGTTCTTTAATATAAACACCACTAGCTGATCGTTGTGTACCATGTGTTGGAACTGAACCGACATTATGCATTGGAATTGAGTGTGATGATATTGATTCAGAACTTGGTGAATTTTTTTTACGAATTGGCCAACAAATACCTTTTGATGATTCAGTTAATGATAAATCAGACTTATTTGGTATTTTTATTTCATCAGAAATTGATTTAATTTCATCGGTAATGTCTTTATGATGCCCATTCATTAATTTTTTAGTTGTTGTTGATGTTTCATTACTAGAACTATTACTGCTTGAACTGTTACTACTGGCACTACTTGTAATACTATTACAATTACTATTATTACTTGTAATACTTGTACTATCAGTCATTGTATATGAAGTTTTTGGCAATTCTTGCAAAGTTTTTATGCTTATATTACTAGGTTCAGTTTGTGGTTTCTCAATTTTGTTTTCAGTTTCTGTTTTACATTCAACATCATTCACAAAAACATCTTTTTCAACAACATTTGCATCGTTATCAGCAAATTCTAAGCTTTCAATATCAACTGTTCTTATTTCATCTGTTTTTTCAACAACAATCACTTCAAGGGGTTTATTTTCATTTATAATTTCGATAGGTTTTTGTATTATAGGTGTTGGAATAATTTCAGTTATTGCTGATGACATTATTTTAGTTTCTTGTAATTTTGATGTTTTTGGCGAATCTTTTAATTTAACTTCTGGTTTATCTTCTGGTATTATTTCTATTACGGAACTGGTTGCATTTTTTGATGTTTCAATAATTGGTGTAATTACACTATTTTCTGATGGTGTAATTTGAACAGGTAAAGATACTGGTCCAGCTGATGCCGCTATTCTAGATACCCAATGATCAGATGAATTTGTCGAGCTTGTTCCAGAATATTCTGTATTATCTATATTTCGTCGTTGATAAAATAACATATAAGCTTCATTATTAACTATTTCGTCTTGAATATTATCTGATGGTACATGTGTTACCCTTTGGTCATCAAATTTGTACCTTAAATATAAATTTTAAATAAAATAATTATTTATATTAATAACTTTAACTATTATTGACACTTACCATTGACGATCATAAGGATTTTTACAGGCTGCTGTATAATGTCCCGTTTCAAGTGTATCTCCTTGATGATAACATACAGCATATAAATCATATCGATTATCCTTTATTTCTTTTTCTTTTGTTGCTTTATTAAAATAATCTCTAGATCTACGCCATGGGCTACCGAATGTTAAATTTCGATTTTGTTCAGCATTACTACTTAATGTAGAATTATTTGAATCTCCATTATCTGAAGAATTATTGTAGTTACAACGCGCTAAATGAGGTGACATATCAAAGTTATTTAATGGAAATTTGACAGTTGTGGTTAATTTAGCTGAATCTGGTCCTTTTTCATGTTGTTGACGAAAACGTTTAAAATGTATAACTAAAATATCAGGTAAAGACCATAAGCCTAGAGTTTTAACTACTGGTAAATACTGTTGGCAATTCGGGCAACGCCATGCATCTTCAGCACTTAATGTTTCTGCTTTTGTATAATGTTCCAGACATTGTTCTAATGTTAAAGCACCTTCATTCACATTTTTCTCTTTTAATGAGGTAACACTTTCATGTTCAACAATTGGATCTGTTAAATCTGAAAAAAAAGTTTCTGGTTCTTTCCATTCTAATAACAGTTTTATATGTTGTGGTCCAGCATCATTTGATAAAACTGATAATGAAATATCAATTATTTCCATAAATAATGGATGCTCAACTTGTTCTAAATATGTATCTGGATCCGCTGATGGATCTTGTAATCGTATTTGAAACATTTCACTTAATGGTGTTGTATAACAAAATGTTTCAGGTTTAATAATTGACGACATTTCTTTTAAAAGCTTTTTTTGTAATTCAACATAAGAACAATCACGATTTACTTGAATACAGAATGGAGTACCTAAAGTATTAATTATTATTTAATATAATTCATCAAAATAGTTATAATTAATTAGTTACTCACCAAATTTTTCAACAGTACCATCACTAAGTTTTTTAACATTTGCTATTAAAAGCATTAAATCTGTAGAAGTTTCATCTTTAATTTCTGGTATTTCAACACAATATATTGTATTTATTCCATCTAAAGTAGCAATTGGTTGTGAATCACAGAATACTCTTGAAAATCCTGTTTTATTAATATCAGCTAATACCATTCGATTCATTGCGATACCAGTATCCGTATGTAATTGTTCACGTAATGCTACTATTGGTGATCCACATGGTACTGTTAGGCCTAATTTTACTTGCCGTGGATGTTGTTTTATATAAAGCACTGTAACGAATATCATTTGTTGTGATAATTGTGGTAATTGAACTGAAACACAATGAAATGGATCGAAGGTATTGCTTTGTTTTTTACAACGTGGGCATGTTAATGATGATCTAAATTGTGCCTGAAATACAGCTTGTACAAACGAATTATTGCAACGTATATGGTTCGCTAATGTTTCAGCTGCTATAATTTCATCAGGCCGTCCATAATTATTCTAAAAATATACATAAAGAGATATTATAATAATTCTTAAAATATTTATAATATTACCTTTACAGATTTATAACGTCTTTTGGAAGCAGTATTTAAATCTTCATGAACTTTATCTAATAACCAAAATAAAAATTCTTGCGCATCCTGCTGGGTTGAACTTCGAAATTGAGTACCATATCTATCTACAACTGCCTAAAATATGAAAACAAAAAAAATATTTTACAAAAATTCAAATTATAATAAATTGACAGCCATAGTAGCTAGGTGCGTTTTATTAAATAGCATAATTAATAATAATTAATAGATATACTTTAAATAAATAAATTTAAGAAGTTAATATAAAATTACCTTAAATCCTGTACTATGATCAGGATCATTTTTACATAACCATAAAGCTTTTAATACATTCGCCAATTGTTCAGTTAGTTCTCCTTTGGTACCAAATTTTCTCGAATTAATTTTATTTCGTCTTTTCAAATCAACCTAAATCAAAAAAAGAATTCATCAATAAATTTTATTAAAAGTTTTTATTAAACGATAAATGTAATTGCACTTGACCAATTAGTACTATTGTTTTTGTTATTTTTGTGTTTATCTTTTTAGATTTTTAAATTAACTATTGAAATTAAATTAAGCTTTATAAACAAGATAATAATATTGAAACTACGTAAAATATTCATTTTAAATGAACGCTAATTTCATATACACGTTCAAAATTCATTATCAAAGCTTTATACACAAAATTGAAAAAAAGAAACAAAAAAATAAAACATTATAAACCTAAATAGGCTACGTTTTATATTGCAAAAAATTCCACATTGTATAAACAAGATAACATATAGTTCTTACGCAACAGGTGTTAATAAAAAAAAATTATTTACAAAAATTATGTAGAAATGTTGTTTAAACAAATAAATTCAAACACACACCTGGTAGAAGTGTGATTCAAATTTTTATAATTTTTTTTTTTTTATAACAGATATTTTCGGTACTCTATTCACCTTATGTACATACATTAGAAAAGGAGTATTCAACATAGAATAATGTTTGAGAATTAAAAAGCCCATTATTGTTATGTATTTAAAAGAAAATTTAACAATCTTATAGGAAATGTTTAATTACTAATTCTATTTAGTTCTAGTCTGAGATAAATTGATAAATGGAAAATTATACATAAATTATTTTGATTAATTTTTTGGTTGCTTATTTATTAACAAATACATATTATAATGAATATGTAATGTCACACATATATAAATTTAAATAAATTGCTTATTATTTTATCTAGCTCATTACTTTAAACTACAATAATCATAGCAATGTCGTGTTGTATAGTTTCGTAAATTATTAATAAATTTGTATTTTATTTTTTTATTTCTGTGTTATCAAATATACAATTCTTTGTGACTCATGAAGCAAAGAAAAATTAATATATTGAATATGTAGATACATAATGTTCATAATACATTATTACATTATAATACAGTATATACTGGTATATACATAGATACAATTTTCTTACACATTTCTCTAGTGTTTAAATATAAAATATTAAAATAATAAACTTTAATTAATTAGGTTATAAAACTTAATTTGAGTTCAATAATTAAATTAGATAAATTTAAAAAGAAATAACTAGGTACTTACTTTATATTGATCTAGAACAAAATATTCAGCTAAAATATCTGTGTGACTTAAACATTGCAATACAGCATTCATGAAACAGGTATTGCCATGATTTTTAAGACCAGTAACACCAGGAGTTTGATCTGCAGGCCATTGATAACCTTCAATAGGTGGTACACGATCAATTGAAGACACTGTATTACGACCATCAGTTCGATTTGATTTTTCTTTATTTGTCTAAAATAAAAAAAAAATAAAAAATTAAAGAATAAAATAATGACAAAAACCATAGATTACTTAATAATAATAATAATATATATGTAATGTACATGTATTATATATACATATATGTATACAAAAATATTTTATAATTATTTATTTTCAAATTAATTTGTCGTCTAATCTGAGTTATCATAAAAACTCAAATTTTCCATTTTATATTCATTCGTAATAATATGTAAAACTTATATTGTGTACCAACATTTTCATCTATTTATTATCATTTGCTTATTATTTATATTTTCTATCAGGTATTTACTAATTAATGAATTTTCATTAAGAATCAAAATGAAAATAATTTTAGAGACACTAAACAAATCTGTAAACTATTTTTTTTATTTAACTATTTTTATTTAACTTCTACTTAAATATCCAGAATATCCAGGATTATTCCAGTTCTGTAAAAAAAAATAATACATGTAATATATGTATAGGAAAAAAATAGCGTAACATCTATATTAACATCTAGTCAATTGAAAAAAAAAAAAAAAAAAAAAACAATTTTTATGAAAATTAATTCAATAAGAAAAAATCATTCATTGCAACTATACGGGAATTTTAATAAAAAGGCCATATAATTTAACCTTGCTTACGCATATAAAATTTTTACTTACACTGAGTAATTAAAGTATTAAATAACATGTTAGAATATAACAATTGAATGAACAACTACTTTTCGACTAGATTAGAGAAATATTAGATGAATTAAATATTTATATATAATTTAAATAATGCTCAATTGAATATTATGAAATAAGATCGAGTTTTATTTAAATAATAAACTTAGTATATTTTGTAAACAATTAAAATCTAGTCAAGGATTTTCTCTAGACATTATCGTCTCTTTTAAGAAGTTATAGAAAATCGAAAAAAAAATATAATAATATAAAATAAAAATTAATAAAAAAAAAAACTTATATACGTTATTTTTTAAATTCATTTCCTACATAAAAACAAAACATGAATTTCAACACGTGCATAATATTAGATTTATTTATTATTATTTTAATTTCTTTTTAAGGTTTCTTCCTTCTTTAAATAAACATAAAAAATAATAATAGTAAAATAAAAACATAAATAAAGATTCAGTAAATAATAAAAATATTACACCTAGTCAAGTGTTGAGTTAAAAAATATTCAAACACTATTGAAATATTTTAAACAAATTAATAATTTTATGTAATATTTTTTTGCCTTCTCTTCTATTATAATATATATATATAATATACTATATTATATACTATAAGCTCATCTCACCTAAATATATTTAAATGAGTTAATAAAACATTTTGAAAATTATTTGTAGGGTGGGTAAGTAGGTTATAATAACTTTTCTCAAGGATACTTGGACCAATTTATACGTAATTTCGCTGTAATTGTCCAACATAATAAAATAAATAATTTAATATTTTCTAGCAAATTTGTTTTTTAAATGAAACTCAAATTTATAAAAAGGAAAATTTAAATATTAATATCTACTGACAAATTATTTGTTTTGAAACTAAGTTATTTTTTAAAGGAAGATGAGTTGAGACTTATTTTAATTAACTTATTTGTTCCTTGAACTAAATCAAAATTTCTCAATTTAAAAATTTTGTGAGACAATGACAATTTATATAATAAATTAAAATTAATTATTTTAACTAATAAACTTTCTATAAATAAATTTTAATCATAAATTAACCAGGATATTTATATTTGGATACAAAAATATTTTGTAATTAATAAAATAAGAACTTTATTTCGTTTTCAATACGCCAAAAACAAATGTTAGAAAAATTACAATTAACAAAAAAGTTATTTTTCATTTAAATTTTTTTTGTCGTCTAATTTTCTGGTAACAAAGTATTTATTCTATTTAGAAAATAACGTTGTTTTTATGGTTTTTATAAAATTAATATATCATTCTTCAGTTTGTTGCTTGCAAAACGGATACCAGAACTAAAAAAATAAAAAAAAAATAAAATATCTTATCTAAGTACATATTGGTTGGTATTATTATATACCATACAAGTATGTGAATTGTTCTTTGAAAATTAAATAAATCATCTCAATTAGAAGTAGGTACTCTTATGAATGAATTCATATCACTACTTAAATAGAAATTGTAAAAGTATATACATATATATCTCTATATACATATATATACATATTATTTTATTTAAATTTATTTCGTCTACACATTGAACTAAGATAATTATAGTAAGAAAATATTCGGCGTATGATATTTCAAATTTCTGAAACTAAAATTTAAAAGATATAATGTACATAATAAACTATATTACCTGAAGGTTAAATGAATAAAATATTATTCCAGCTTATCATTTAAATAAATTTAAATAAATTTGAATAAGTAAGTACATATATGTATATAGAAATTTTGAAATTTACATTAAGAAATATTTTTTATGATATTGAATAAATCAGTATAAGTCTTAAGAAAACATTTATAAAAAATTCTGATGAAATAATGGTTATAGATTAACAGAAATTTTAAACAGACATAGTAACTACAATATCTATAAAATTACTATAAAATTTGCTAATAGACATTTATTTGATTTTGCATAAATAAATTCAAGTGATACCTATGTTGTAATACAACAGAAACTAATATAGTGTTTTTTAATAAGTATAATTTATAGTATTCTTATGAATATTTATATACTTAATATAAATTTTGGTAAATTTAAAATTATTTTATATCTAAAAAATATACATATATAATAAAATCAATTTTATAACAATATTCATTATAAATACAAACAACTTCAAGCAAGATTTATACATATACAAGACATCTAGTCTTTATATTAATATTTTTTTTTGTTACTACAGAAGATGTTTGACAAAAACTTTCAAACTTCTACAGTATTAAGAACGTGTTTCATCATTTTATTGAAGACTAAATTAAGTTTCTTCTAAATTTTGAAATGCTTCCTACAATTATTCAGCTCACAAGCTATTGTAAATAATTTTCCTACAAAAATTTTTAAAAAAAATTTAAGCTTAAAATAACACAAATTAAATTAAGAATAAAAATAAGTAAATACATCAGATATTTTGATAGTTTGTTTGAAAGTAAAATTAAATTCATACATTCAACTAGAAAAATTATGATTGAATGACATCAGAAATTACAAAAACAAAAAAAAACATTTCTAAAACTAAGTCATTTATTCTACATAACAGTGAAATAATATTGTTAAATTATAAAAATTTATTATGCAAACGAATATGCCGCTCTCATATTCCCAAATTAATAATAATTGTATATATTCAAATGTATATTATGGTGTGTATTGCATACCTATGTGTATATGAATGAAAATTTAAAAATAGTATTTACAATTTCCTATTAAAACATCACACGATTATTTTATAAATTAATTCAGTATCTACTTAACTTAGTGTTTTGTTTCTTTTTATTATTATTATTTTAAATAAAGCTCTATGTTAACGTATGTATATATACATACCTATTATGTAGATTTATATTTTATGTATTGTCCAATATATAAGTATATGATATAAAATATGTAGTTATATATTTATTTATTATATCCAATAATGAAATTAAATTATATAAAAAAAAATGTATAAAACAGTAACTAGCAGTAATAAGTAAATAAATAAAATAGTTAAACTGTTTACTTTAAAAACCACCACTTCATAAATGGGTTTTTTAAAAAATATTATTTTATGACTGTTTTTTACTATCATCTCTATATACAGTGTTGAATAAGCGGTATAATTTTTTAAATAAATAAATTATGTTCATCATATAGAATTAAGATGTAATCAGAATTTCAGTAAATCTTTCCATAATTTTCAAATTTGGTTGAATAGTAAGAAATAAACTAGAATAAAATTATTGCATCATATTTGAAAGTTGATCTTAACAATTTTCTAACCATAATTTGAAAATCTAAAATAAAAATCTTTTTAAAAAACATTAAAAAAAAATTATATAAAATAAAAACATAGATCTATCTATATATCTATTTAAAATTATGTAAATACATTAACAAGGGTTTCTATGCAGATTTTTCTACTACTAGTGGATTTGCATTTTGTGAAAAAAAATTTTTTTTATCTGTTTGTAAATAAATATTTTTATATAAAAGATAATTCTCTTTCAAGGTAAAACTAATTTAAATCAATTGACCACAAATTTAAAATAAAAAAAATGATAAAAATTCATTATTTTTTTTTTTGTCTTTCTTTCTGAACACCTCTATACCTTTTTTATTACAATCACATTTAATAAAAAAAGTTATCTGCTGATATAAAAAAGAAAAAAAAACCTCAATAGGCAACATACACAAACATCTAGGTATATACAAACTATATTATAATTATGTACACTTATTCGAATGGGGATAATATTCTTCCATTAATGTCCAATAACAAAAATTAATAAATTCTAAAATTTAATTTTAGAGTTTTTAAATATATAATGATTAAAATATTAATATTTTAAAAGACTTACACCAAAATTAATTGAATTGACATGGTGTGCAATTCTTGATAAAAATTTTCTAAATGATGAACGTCTAAATACACGATTTGCTGTTGACATAAAATTATTATCATCCTTTGGGCGGGATTGATTTTTATTATTTTTGGTTTCATCGATGTTATTTGATAAATTTATTATATTTAATTCTGCTGTTGTTTTTGTTGTTGTTTCAATTGATGATGATGTTGGTAATATATTATCATTTTTAGTTTTGTATTTTCTTGCCCAAGGAAATATATTCCTAGGCATTGAAAATGCTCTACGTAATTTTTTTTCACTTTCTTTTTGTATATGTTTACTCTCTTCAGTCATTTCTACTAAACTGTATAATTTTAATATATATTTTCATTAAATATTTTGGTAGAATGAATCAAATTGATCAAATAAAAACCAAATATTATTATTAATTTTCTTTCTAGTTGAAATTTTAGTTTATTTTTTCATTGAATTGATTGATAGAATGAAAGAAAGTATTTTTTTTTTCTAAATTTTACCACCACCACCACCGGTTATGAAAATATTTAATTTGTATAATGTTGATTTATTACTAAATTAACTTAAATAATATAACATTATTTTAATATTACTTTAATTAAATTAATTAGTAAAATTATAAAAATTTTATGTGTATGTTGATTAGAATAGAAACAAAATAAAATTTGAGCAGATAATTTCTGACGACAAATTACCACGATTAACTTCACAATAAAAAAAAAACCAACTATTTCACATACTTTTTCTGACTTAAGCTTGGAGAGAGCTGCCATTGTAAATAAACTTGTATAACAATCGTTCTTTTTCTTTTTTTTATTAGGAAAGAAAAGAGAGAAATATTCCTTTGTAATATGGGTTCGTTATCGTTTGCTTTGCTTTGCGTTTGTCATTTGTATCGTATTTGTGAATTTTTTGTAAACTCTGTCTGTCAGGGATATTGCGTTTTTTGTTATTAAAATCAAATCTATTAAAAACAATAAAAAATAATATTATATTAATTTTAAAGTTTAAGAAAATCATTTGTTAAAAGAAAATATGAACATAAATACTATTTTTAAAAAATTTATATATATACATATATATTTTTAATATGTTTGAAAAAATTGTCAAAATTAATTTGAATTTTGTAAATATGATGGCATAATGTTAATTGTCATAAATAAATAACGAAGCCATCGACATCTGTGTTAAAATAGAAAAAGTTTTTAATACTATCGGTACTAACTTTTTGTGGAATTCAAACCGTTGTATTTTTTTAAAAAATGTACTTTGAAAATTAATTATATTTATTTTTTTTTCAAATATATTTTTGAAACCTTATCAACTTGATACAAGTGATGTTTACAGTTTAATTTTGCAAGTAAAAAGTTAAAAAAAGGTTAAGATTCCAGCGTTACTAATTTATATAAAAAAAATTCTATATTGCATTAATTATTATCTAAAGTGTCGTAATGTACAAAAATTTATTAAGATAAAAAAATATTAAAGATTAAAGGGAATGTATAGAATAAATTTCAGCAAAAAATTAACTTAATATGAATTCATATTCATACAAAACATTAGATGTATGATGTATCATAAAATATGTATGTGGAGAAAAATTTTCCATGTAAAACTTTCAAGTAAATAAATAAAATGAAAAAATTAAAATTGTAAGATTACCACATACTTAATTAAATCATTATTATAAATATGAGCATTTATCGCACAAATAATGACTCACATGTTTTTATAAAAACATTTGTTGTTGTTGATGGTAAATTGAATTCAAATTTTAAGAGCTAATTATCTATCTATATAAAGTATCTATCTATATAAAGTTTATTTAAATATTAAACTAGTTGTATTCAAATTTATAATAGGGAATAGGCAAAGATTATGAAATCGTATTCTATAATCTACGTATACTACAGCCTTAATTTTTATGTCGTATATTAATACTCGTATTCTCATAGTTAATGTCTGTATCTGATATAATTTAATTCCCTTTTTATGTGTTTAATTACATTATCATATCTGATATAATTTAATTACATTTTTATTTACTATTTAATTTACTTTTGCTAAATTCATTTTTACTTATGCATACAAACTAATGTACAATTATGTTAAATAAGTTTTTATAGTCAAGTTGTTATAATAGCATCTCAGAAGTAATGTATGTAGATATATATATATATATTTCTTTTTTTAATCAGTAATCACTAATGAAAATGATATCGACAGACTGATACGAACATGACCCATCTATATCATACTGTTTTTGGTTTCTCCACAGTGATCATATCATATCTGTATTTATTTTTTATTCCTGTGTATTATCAAATTTTCTTAAATTCTTCATAACGCTATCAATTATTATTTTCTTTGATTTCCTCTTATTGTCTATTTTTATTGGTATAATACGTATAACAGTATTCGAGTCAAAGATATTCTTTGGATTTGGATATATAACTAAGTAGTTTACAATTGCAAAATAAATTTATATTTTTTTGTATGTAGTCAAAATATAAAATGGAATACTTTTATACCGGAACACATATAAAATGGAGTTAGGTTTGACAGTTTTAAACAATTAAAAGAATTTTCCTAGCCTTTCTTTTGTCATCCAGCAATTGCAAAATGATGCAGGGTTGAGCCGAAACTTCTATATTTCCCGAGAGAATCACTTGAGGGGAGATAATTCAAATTTAATTTTCATATTGAACATATGTACCCATGTCTAAGAGATATCTGATGTAAAATAGGAAGTGAAGTCATCAATAAACTTTTCAGTCGTTGTAGTTTATTTTCAAAGTTTTTTAAACATACATTTTTCTAGAAATAATACAGTTCTGATTTTGAGTAATATCAAACCAAATAATATACATATATAATAATTAACTATATGTTCTTTGATTAAACGCAATTCTATTAGTTAAGTCAGACTTAATTATTGCAACCAAATATTTTCATTAATATACCCGATGAAGACGGTAGGAGTAACAGCAACAAGGCTGCGTCTAACAAATACGCTCAAACACAAAAGACCAGGACACAGTATCTGCCTGCAGAAAAATAAACTAGGAACTTAAACAATTTTTTTCCAATTTTTAATCAAACTAATAATAAGCTATTGATGAGGTCAATGGTTTTGGTTATACAGTTAGTTTGTGCAACAAATATGCTATATTAATAGGTCTTCTAATAATTTGTTTGGCTATTATTCAATTTTTTTTATAAGTAAATTACGTCATCATATAATTTCAAAATTTTCATATTATTTTTCGCATTTTCAATATTTTTCTGTTTTTGGGAAAATACCGATATATATCTTTCAGATGCCCCTATACTATAGAAAATTATATTTTATTATTGTGCTTTTTTTTGGTTATTTTATCACTTATATGTAGTATCAAAAATAATTTCACCATATATGTAATTTCTATACTACACATGCAGTAATAAACTCTTAATGAACTATAAAAATACTTTAAGATGAATAATTGATCTTGTATGACAGAGTAGAGTATAAAATTAACGAATTGTATAAAGGAAAAGAATATTATAAGTTGTACAAAATTTAGGTACGAGTATATTTAAAAACATTCATTCTGGAGTTCTACAAGTTCAAATCAAAGTAAATTTTTTAATCAGGTATTTAGAATTGCAAATAGAATACAATTCATCTTCAATTTAACTCAAGAGTTTTTATTGAATTTTAAAGTACATCGTATCTTTTATTTTACTAAAAACTAACATTTTTATTATTCGTTAATTAATCACGAGTTCGTACTTAAAGCCTAAAAATAAATAAAATTAAACGATAAAGTATATGAAAGTAAGTATGTTCTTTTCTGAAACAAAATATTGACTCAGATTGTATTTGCTTTTGAGGTAACATTTTTTCCTTTCTAGGGTGGAAAAAAAATGTTTTAATTGAGTCGTTTCTGGAAACGATTGAGGGCAGAACTCGTTCAAGTTTTAGTTTTTCTTTTAATATAAACGGGATAACAAAATGAGTTTTTTTTTTCTTCAGAACGACAACAATAAATATATAATTGCATAGCCAGTGACACTGTCTTACAAATGGTAAATAATCGGTTGGAAATCTTATTTTTTTTCTTTTAATTTTATAAAAATTCTGATATCTCCTAGTTTTTTATATCCATTAAAAATAATTAAGGTAAATATTCTGGAAAAAGCTGATATTTTCAAAAAAACACATTTTGAAAAAGCCAGATTTTGTAAAAGTGAGATTTTGAAAAGCAGGTTTTAGGAGAAAAGATTTCGTCACGCTCCGATTTCTGAGCTGTTTTATAAAAATAATCAAAAAAATAATGGAAATCTACATTCCTTATGATTAGTAATTATTAAATACAGTAATTCCCCGATTTACGAAGGCTCGTTTTACGAAATTTCAAAGTTACGAACATCATTCGTAAAGTACAAAATTCGTTATTAGAATGAAAAATTCGCTATTACGAACAAAACTGTGAAAATTAATTTTGCTATAAAAATCTCTCGTAAACTAATAGGAACTACGATTCAAGATTGCATTGGAGGTAAAGCTTGATGTTTTACAACGTCTCGAGGCAAGTGAGAAAAATAACGAAATAGGAAAAACTTTAGGTCTCGCCACTTCAACTGCTTGTGCAATCAAGAACAATCAAGATAAAATAGGAAGAAGTAGAATCTATTTCAGGTGCTAGTTCAGATGAACTATCATCTACCGGCTGAGACGAGAGCTCATACAACACATCAGATTAAATATAACATTTATAATTAATATTTGTTTCTTAATATGTAATATCAAATTTTCGTTTTTAATGAATAATGTAATTTTTCTTTTATTTTCTAATCACACTGTTTTAAATGTTTCTGAAAATAGGGTTTCGTATAACGAACATTTTGGGTATGCATCTATGTATTTTTAATACAAATTTATACTAGTAATATGGATCTCGTTTTACAAATACTTTCAATCTCTGGAACGTATCTATTTATTTTCAATAGAATGTCATTCTAATATTTGGCTCGCTATTCGATATACGTACACTTTCACAGAACGCAACCTGTTCGTAAATCGGAGGGATTACTGTATGTATATTTAAAGGATTAAATTGACACGATTTCTAATATTGATGTGTAGTGTTTCACAAAATATTTTTTTATCGAAGTTACGATAAGTTAAATTAAATACAATATTAAATCCTATAAAAACTTAACATCTCTAATTCTATCACTGCATTCATAATTTTGTTGACCCTATTTTTTCTAGAAATCGTGATATCGATTAGTTGCCGAAAATTAAGATCCTGCCGCATTATTTTTTTAACGTCAATTAAATGAGTTGTCTATTGTCTAATCTCATAGTTGTTGATATAGAAAAAAAATTAAAATTACTGTTTGTTTGAATCCTCTAAGCTTTGACGGCACCGATTATAAATAAGGATAGTTTTTAAAAAGTATATAAATTAGCAAAAGTAAAAATTTTTTAGTGTACTTATTTAAAAAAACATTCTACAAAAAACTGTCATAAATTAGGAATTAGCTTTGTCTCAGTCGACTTAACATCACTGGTTTTATTTTTTTATCACTGCATTTATAACTTTGTTGACCTCACTTTCTTTAGAAATTCTATTACCGATTAGTATAGTCTAAAATTAAAACTACTAACAATATAATTCAACCAAAAATTGTGTGAGTTGCTTGTAAAAAAGATTTAACCTGGATATTTGGCTTTTGTGACGAATTTTTTCATGTATTTAAATGAGAGTTAATAGAATCAAGGCTTTAAGTTGTTTTTTTTAACAACAAAATATGCCATTGTTCTATTTTAGTGACAAGGCATTTATGATATGTAAAAAATTGTTTTATAATAAATATTTAACTCAAGATGTCAAATTAACTGCATATAAGTCTTTAATAAGACCAATATTAACATATGGATCACCAATTTGATTTAATATAAGTTTCACCAACATGGAGAAGCTTCGTAAATTTGAAAGAACGTGTATAAGAGCATGCATAAGTAAATGAAGAAACCCTAGGCATAATTATTAATATTACTTCTCAAACAAATACATCTACAACATAGCTAAAATTGGAAGAATAGACAACTTTATTATAAAAATAAATAGAAACCACTTAAATAAAATTCCTTTAACTCTCACACCTACTATCCGAATGATCAGTACTTTTACTTTCAAAACTGTATTATAACTGGATATTTACCTCCAGAAAGTTTTATATATTTGGATATGATAAATCTAATACAGGACAGGACGCAAATTGTGTACCTGTGTTATATTACACTAACAGAAGAGTAACAGATAGCACTATAAAAGAAAACTCATATGAAACTGAACACTTAAAATTTGATCAAAATATACCCATACAGGATAACAAAATTTTTGAGAAATATATAAAAAATGTATGGTGGAAAAATATAAAAGTAAGATAGAGTATATTAAAACTTTTACTTATTAATTTGTTCTTTTTTATTTTATTTTTCATTTTGTTTCATCTCTTTATTTTTTTATTTTTTGATGTTGAATTCATTTTAAGTTTTATTTATTTAGTATTAAAGATTAGGTTAGAGAAAAAAAAAAAAAAAAAAAATGAAAATTTGTTTTTTGAAATTTTTTTTGCAAATATTATGAAAATTAACAAAAAATTTATAATTATAAATATAATGAAAATTCAAAAGATAACAAGATTTAAAAACCAATATAAATTGTTATAAACTAAGAAATATAATACACTAAAGAGCTCCATAGATGGGCCGTTAGTATAGATTAAAACATGTTACTTAATCCTAGACTATATTAGGTTAAGCAATATGTAGAAAAGCAAAATATATATTTTTTTTTTTCCAGATAGTAGTAAATCATCGAAAGAGGCTTCAGGGACTACCTATTACCGGGGAAGGCAGTTTGAAGGACTGTGGAACTTTAACCCACTAAAAACTCCTATCATTATTGCAACATTAAAACTAGTCTTATAGACTAACCATTAATTTACATTTAACTCAAAGAAACTAAGATACCTTTGATCTACCAAAATCCAATAAGGTTTTAATAGATAAAAGGTTTTAACCTAACTCAAGTGGTCTTGTTCGTTTTAGTCGCTTCACAAAGTTTTGATTGTCAATTAAGCTAGAAGCTTCGGTATTGACATGTTGGATAAGACGAGTTTTATGCCGTGCAGCGCATTTCATTATTTCGTCTTTTATAGATGAGATCTTCAGATCTCGATGA
The DNA here is from genome assembly GCA_963942445.1 of Argyra leucocephala. Lineage (NCBI taxonomy): Eukaryota > Metazoa > Arthropoda > Insecta > Diptera > Dolichopodidae > Argyra > Argyra leucocephala. The sequence continues at coordinate 113,177,218 of OZ012678.1, forward strand.
ATATCGGCATTGCGAACATACCATGGAGCATTGACTATGTTGCGCAGTACCTTATTTAGTTAAAGAACTAAACATTAAAGGACTAAAATTTCAAATACAAAAATGTAAACAATATGATCAAAATTTTACCGTTATAAGGCCAGCAAGCAACATATTTTACCTATTTTAATATCTTTATAGGAAATTTAAAGACAAAAATAGTGGAGATATGTTAAAATATTTTATATACCTTGTAAATATCTTGTAGATATCTTGTTTTGATGCTGTAGAGTGTGACAGGACTTCCTGGAAATGTTCTAAATGTCCATCCGATATAAATAAATCGAGAGTAATTTTCTAAGAAAGTAATTTTCCGATATGGGATAAAAATATAGTACTGAAAACCAACTAAACTCATTGGATCTAATGAAAAGAATGGCTAACTATTTGAAACACATTGGGATCAGTCGTTCTAGAAATTAAAATATCACATACTTGACTATCGATTCAGATGGATGACATCGTAAAAAAAATAACAATACTATCCAAGAATATATTATGAACTTTGAAAAAAGTTTACACGTTGCGCCAAAAACAAATTACACGTTGAATAAAAAATTTCTTTTGAATCTACCTTTAATGAGGTACAACAAAATGTAAGAATAAGAGCAACATAATAATCGCTGGCCTATCACCAGGAATTAAAATTTGTAAGGATGCTGTAATAGCAAAGGTAATTAATGTGAATATTTAGGTGAATGATATATGAAAATTCAATGAATTCAATGAACATACAAGGCTAAAATCCTTTAACTCTAACTCTAATGTCGAGTTAGTCTCCGAAAACACAAAAACTGAATTAATGTAAAAAAAAACAAGCTATATAGAAATATTCTTACGGTTGGAAAAAATTTAACATCCCAGAAAAATAAATAATGTAAACAATAATTCATGAAACTCAAATTCCAGTTCAGTCTTTGTTCATAATTAGAAATCCATACCTAATATTCCAGATTTAGTTCTAATAATCTAATGTAATACTTTCGTTTACAATTTTCGAGAAAATTTTACTTTTTTTCTTCATTAAAAAAAACCACCCGACAATATTTTTTCCCATCGTACAATATGTAAAATATATTTTATATAATATACATAATAATTTAAATATATGTGTACAAAGATTATGATTTTGAAATTTTACTAGACTTTTATTCATTTTTCATATCATTATTTTTTACGCTTGTTTTTTTTTTTTTTTTTATAAAACGTACAAAAGTACATGAGCTTTAATAAATTCTCACAGAATATTAAAAACACTTGTAGCATTAACAGCACGAATAAAATAAAATAAAATAAAAATAATTTAATTTTAAAAATAAATTCTATATACATAATAATATATATATATATATATACTGTGTCATATTATGAAATATAAAATAAACAAAAAACAAAAAAGCAAATATTTTTTAATGTAAAATATTAGTGAGACAATAAAATAATAACGATAATATTATTAAAAATTTTTATAGTGTTATAAATCATAATTTAAAAAATTAAATTTAAAAAATCGATTTTGCGAAATTAAAAAATCATTGAAAAAAATACTTAAACACAAAATTCAAATTTAAGATAAACTCATACAACTTAATTATAAAAAAAAAAAATAAGCGCAGGCACAATAAAAGTGAATAAAATAATAAATACCAATTGTAAGTAACTGTTTTTTATCAAATATTCAATTATATATATATAAAAAAGAAACTTAATTAAATATAATTCAATAAAATAAATAAAAAAGAAAATAGGTATATGTATATATTTATGTAAATATTGGCTTAGAGATACCATTATTTTGCAAATAAAAAGAAGGACATTAAAAATTTGTAAATTCAGATACCCCAAATTTTATATGTACAAGTATATCCAAAGAAAAAAATGAAATCGTAAGCTAATTTAAATATTGAGGTTCAAATTTGAGGGTGTTTTGTTCAAAATTTAATTTTTCAATTCAATTCATTTATTTCCCTCAATATATTTTTTTTTCTTTTAAATATACACATACACATTATTTTTTACAGAGTTTAAAGATATTATTCTCTTTACAGCTGAAACATTTTAAACTTTTAATAGTACGTTCTGATTAATATTAAGTTTCTAAGAGATAGTAAGAACCTTATCCAATTTTTTTTTTTTTTTTAAATTTAATTTTTAGTGTTATATTTTTTCAATGTTTATGCACAGTTCAATCAGCCAAATGAAACTAGAAAACCCTTTCCGTAAGTTCCCGCTTGAGTCTTAAAATTAACCAACTAGATATATTTGTGTTTGATGACAAGGTCGTCAATTCTAATTGAAAAAAAAAATATAAATCAAATATAAAAATTTATTAATTAAAATTGACAAAAAATTATATTCATTTGGTGTCTAGGCAATTAGAATTAGTTTTTCATAAGGCCCACACCATAATTATTTCAAGGTAAATAAATTTTAGGTAAAGTTAGTTTTGTTAAAACACTTATTTTATTATAAAATAAATTTATGTAATTATAAATTTTGTTAAATGTGAAATATTAAAATTTCCATGTCATTTTACTTTTAATAAAAAGAACAAGCTCGATTTATTAATTAATATTGATACATAGACATTATATGTCACCATTGTATCTATTATTATTATTCGTGTTAACAAACAAAATTATATTAAATTAAATTATTTTATTATATTAAATTAAATTCAGGCTAATTTTTAATATTATTGCCATCCATTTTTATACACATTGGTGGTGCAGTAAGTAAAGCGCTGTCTTTCAACCGAAGGCTACTAAGCTCGAACCCCGATGAAAGCAAAATGCTTTATAGGTTTTTTTGGCCTGTTCCAGTACTCTCTATGTCATTGGAATAAAACAAATGATAAAAAAAAATATAGGCACACACCTGAAAAGGGTAAAATCCCGTTGAAAATTTGGTTACATACATATGCAGATGTTAACTGATATATATATATATATATATATATATATATATGTATTTAACTAAAAAAACTCATTGTATTTACATGATTGTATTTTGTTGAGTGATGAAACTATGATTAATGAAGGTTCCTTCTCGAGAGATATATCGTCATCATTGATTTATATTGTTCAGATAATAATAATTAATCCTAAAATTAATAAACAATTTAGTCATGGCGTTTTTTTTTTGGCTGAGCAAACTACTCATAAGTAGTTCTGTGCAGTTTATCAACAAAATGAAAAAAAAAATGAATTTTGACATATTTTCGTTTTATTTTTAATATGAACAAAGTATTTTGTTTTAAAAATTTACTATAAAAGTTAAAATTGAATTTAAAAATAATAAAAAACAAATTGAGCGAGCGGTAATTAAAAAATATTTCATTACAAACTGATTATGAAATATATTTTTTTTTTATCTTTCTGATTATTTTTTTTTCTAAAACTAATTTTATTGTTTTTTTTCCAAAATTTGTGTTCTCATTTAATTTTTTACATTTTTTACAAATTTTTCACTTTTAATTCTTAATTTTTTCATTTTCCGGGATTCTCAAGAAAAATTAAATTAAATTTTTCAATTTCCGGGAAAAAAAATAATTCTAGAAATTGAACTCACTAAATTGAACAATTTAAATAAATAAAATTTTAAATATTTTTAATCAAAGCTATTTTCAACATTTCATAATATTATGATAGTTTTTTGGAATTGACGCCATTGTCTATAGACCTTCACTAATAATTTTTTTTTGCATAGCTTCGGTTCAATTTCGAAAGTTGTCCATGCACATATGTTAGGATTTTTTTATTTGTTTGTGGCTCTTCTAAAAGTTGTTATAATTTGAATTGATATTATTGGCAGGGTTTATTGCGGTCTCTTATTAAATTAGGTTTGAATCGCAACTTCGTTCCAAGAATAAATTAGGCTTAGTTTACGTGATTTGAAAGAGCAGGAGTGGCAGCACGTAACTTGTTCAGGTTCGTCAAAAAGACGTATTAGCACTTTTGGTAGCATGTAAGCAACGTTGACGTTGATTTAATTCCGAAAACGTAAAGTATACATTTTTTCGGTAGCATGTAAGCAAGTTGACGTTCATTGATTTCAACGTATACGTTTATTTTTAAACGTCAATGATTTTCTTAACGTGTACTAAAATTTATACGGGAAAGATAGTTTTTTTTAATAATTTTGTTAATATAATAATAAAAATTAATAATAATAATAATTTATTAAAATAATAATAAAAATATAAAATTTAAATATTTATAATAAAATTTGAAATCTTAAGAACATTAAATTTTATAGTTTTTAATAATTATAGTAATGTAATTTTTAATTTCTTTTGATAACATTTTATTAAGTATTTTTGTTTGCAATAAAAAAATTATTTTATTTCTGTGATATATCAAGCATTTTTTATGTGATAATAAAATAATTTTTTTTAAAATTTCTTAATAATTGAGTGTTTTAATTTATTTGGTTAAAATACTATATGTATTAGTTCATTGTAAATATTCTAATTCATTGAAAATATCATATTAAATATCAACTGAATTGGTTTGTTTACATTTATTTTATTTATTTTTTTTTTTGATTTTAGTCTATTATAAATTCTATATCTATTGAAACGGGCACATCATTTTTATTATTTTTGCGATTTTTATATAACAATTTTGTTCTTCAAAACTGAAAATAATAAGGCGAAATACAAGAATTAAAAAAAAAAAGTCTAAAAAAATTAAATTCATTTCTTTTTATTTCAAACCTCCATTAAATTTGAAAAACATATGTTTTTTGAAGTTTTAAATATGTTAGTTTGATTGTCAAAATAATTTTCGAACATTCGGAATATTTTTTCGAGTTTTCGGAATAAATTTTCAACGTGATGTTTTACATGCTACCAAAAAAAATCTTTGACGTTAAAATATTTCACGTTGATTTTTGAACGTAAACGTTTTACGTGCTGCCAGATTAATATCTTATGAATGAAGGTTAAATAAACTTTTTTATCATTTTTAGTTTTTCAGTTATGAGGCAAACTATATTTTATATATATGTATATACTGTTTTTGTCTGAAGCCTTTTATAACAACAACAATAATATTGAAAAAAAGTTCATTATAAATAAAAGAATGAGAATTGAGAAAATAAATGAATCTTTTTTTAATTGTAAGTATAGAAGTAGGTTTATGTGGAAGTAAAAAATGTAGTGAGAAAATAATATTAATGCATTATGATGGGAGATGATATATGTATATTTACTTTACATTGTTGTTGGTATTTTGAGTTGTAATGTGCACACTTTTTTAAGTTACACCTAAATTTTACTAGATTAGCAGTGGCATTATACTGATATTATTATTATTTTTGGTACCAAATAATATTACATCGCAAATCCTTATTTAATTCTTATACTTAATTGAACAGCTTGGACTATCAGAAAATCAAAGAAAAAAGTAGGGATATTTCGTATGGACTGAGAAGACTTAAAAGTTTCCAATTTTTTATTCATATTTTTTTTTTGTTTAGTAACACCATTTTTTCTAGTCATCAAACATGCCAGCAAGTTTTTAATATTAAAAATCTAAAAGATTCAACTTTCGTTTTTTTATGTATCAAAACCATATATTTTTTATTTTTATATGTGTCGTAACCGATTTAAAAGCAATGCAAAGAATTTAATCACAGAGAAAAATTATTTTCAATAAAAGAAATAATAATTTGCTCATTTCTCATTTTTTTTCTTCGAGCAGAAATTAAATTATTTGAATTCTAAATTAAAATTTATTTAATTCTATATTATAAGTATAATTAAAAGACAAGCCAGCCATCATACACTTACATTGTAGTGTAGTGTTTTTCGAAATAGAAAATATGTAAGAAAATTAAAGTATTAGACATAAAAAATGATTATAATTACGTATTTTAAAATATAAACATTTTTAGGAAATAATTTAATAAAATGTATATATATCAGGAAAATTAATATATATAGATAGCTATAGTTGAATGGTGTAATAAAATTAGCAAACCAGATTTAATTTTTGTCTTGAAATTAATCATCAAACTTTATTTACTTAAAACCGCATACAGCTTCTAATTTCATAAAACTTTCAAACTGAATAAAAACTTATGAACCAAAATCTGCCTCTATGAATAAAAAATAATGCAGAAAAAATTCCTATTCGCCTGCGCAAGTTTTTTGTTCATAAATGTCAAGTAATGCACGACGCTGATGCATCTTTTTCTGCAACCATGCATTTTTTTCTGCACGAGCTTTTAGTGTTGAATAATAAATTTGTTGTAATCCTTTTTATATTGAATAACATTCGAAATTGAATCAAAAATTTTATCTACTAATGAAGATCTCTAAACAATTGCATAAAATAGTGCATTATGATATCACCCTGTATATTATACATATCTGTACTATTGCAGTATGATTGGTGTAACAATCTTAGCGTTTCATTCACTAACTACACCAAACTATTACTAACTATCCTAAATAATTCAAAGGATCGCTAACAACACGAAATATGATTTCATAATTTCAATGTTTAAATTTTAATACTTAACAGAATTGATTATTGATTATGTTGTTAATAACGGATTTGTTACGCATAAAACTATAGACTAATGGAATCTTTAAATTAATTACAATAACAATTTATTTAAAAATACATATGTTTTTATCCATTTTACATATGCAATAGTAAAATCAAAATATTAAGTGAATGATCTATGAATTGGATCATCAGCAAGCACACATCAGCCTTTTTATTTTAATTTTTAATATTTATTTACATATTATTATTTATTTATTTTTTAAGTTCATGGTAATTTTCAACTTCATTGTTTTCATTTTATTATTATGAATTTTATACACATATATTTTTTTTTGAAGTATATAATATAATATTTAAAAATTGTTGTATTTTTTGTAAATTGTTAATACAGACGGAAGTAAGATTTATAGCATCACAAAAACAATAAAAAAAAAATATACACACATTATACAGATTCAGTGTGTATTATAGCGTGCGAGTTAAATTTAATTAAATGTTAATGTTTCGTTCACCTGACCAACACTATACTGGGCTGGATCTCATCAGTATAGGTATAGTAATAATAGCTACATATACAAATAATAGTTTGAAATTCAAAAATTTCTAAAACTCATAATACAGATTTCATATTAGGAACTGAAATGTGAGTTATAAAAATCAAATTCCCACTAGATAAAACCAAAACTAGAATATATTTTGCAGCTACATATTTCGGTAGGATATACCAATATATATCTATATTTCCCTAATAATCTATAGATTATTATACTGTTTGATCTGCTCTACTTGGAGTGAAGTGTCAAAGAAATTTAGTATTTCTTCGTTATCCTGTTATAGGGCCGGCAAATTGAAAAGACTTCATTGCAAGATGTTCTACAAGAGTTTCGATTTTTCATAATTGATATACATACAATCCCACTCTCACTGTTAATTAAATGTTCGAATTTCGATCGATTTTGCTTGTTTGACTGACTTGACTTTTTCGTCGCTTACTATAATGAAGTTAGTCATATGATTGGTAGGGTGTTATACTTTGTATACGTATTCTTGTATAAATATATATAATACATTTGTTATGTACATATATATATGTAATGTATATTTACCAATTATTCATACATATATTATATACTTAAATTAAGTCTAGATTATATTGGAATACAATCGAACTTTTCATTTTTAATAATAATTTAGTCACGCTCCAATTAAAAAAAAAAAATAAAAAGAAAAAAAAATATTATCTGATAAGATAAACAAAAAAGTAGTAAGTATATTTTCTTTATTTGGGTTTTGATTGTAGTTTTTGTTTTCTATTAATTGTGGGACTTTCAAATTGCTGTCTCTGGGAATTTACGTGTACGATTTTTTATTTGTACTATGGTGCTTAATTAAACGCAGTCAAATGGACTACTTTTATATTCCATAATCAGACTCTAGATAAATATTTTGTATAAAAATACTTGTTTTCAGATACCTCGACCTAGCAAAGTACGTAATCACAGATAGTCAAAAAATTAAAATTTCGTAATTTTTTTGCCGTCATAAAATTTAATATGTATATAATTTAATTACATATGTACAATGTACATATATTTGTATCTACACCTAATCAGAACAAAAAAAAAATTATTTTGTTTTTTATCAAAAAACATAGCACTCGTATTCCATTAAAACAAAATATTTTTGTAATTAAGGTTATTAACTTTTTTTCTTGTATATTGACGAATGTTTTAGCTGGTTTTAGATTAAATAAAATTTATTTTATAAATTTTGTTTTGAATTTTACAAAAAAAAAAAAAATAACTCAAATCAAAATTTTTGAATTATTTTTTTTTTGATTAGATTTATTTAGATAACAGCCATCTTCTTAAATCTATTCTATTCTATTGTGTTAATGTTTTTATTTCCGCGTAATTGTCTAGAAAACAACGATCTTTATTTACATGTTTTTAAAGGAGTTTATTTCAAAGTACAATCAAAAATTTTTTTTAAAAAATTTCCAAAAATCGAAAAAAATCATTTTTTTCTAATCGGGTGTGTTTTTCTAATGATATACCGGGTGTCCCAGAGCTGGCAAATCAGCTTTTTAAGAAGGGAAGAAGCCGTTATTTTGAAATTAAAAAAAAAAATTATCAACTAAATTGAGGGTGCTTTATCGATTGGTGAATATTTTCAACTTCCAGGAAGGACCGCAAATCGGTTTTTTTAGGCTCAAAATACGCCGAAATTGGCCGAAATCGAGATTTTGTTAATATAACTAAAAAAATATAATTTATTTCGAGAAGAAATTAAAATTTAAATAGTAAAAAAAAAAATATTATATACTTTAATGTTTTATTCTAGAAAAATTGATTTAAAAAAGACCTTGCCATTTAAAAGAAAAATATTTACACCTATCAAAAGAGAGTAAAAATTTACTACACTACTGGAAATAAATTTTGTATCTGTTTTTAATATCATTTTCTTTTAAAAATTGTATGCCAGAATATTTTCATGCACTATACATGTATTACTACCTCAAAACACATAACAAATTATTTCTAATCAACATAATTTGTTTTTACTATTTTTCTTTAACCAACAATTTGTTAAATTTTAAAATATATATTTTATGTAATATTTTTTTATATAATTAAAGTACAAATTCTAAACTTTGTTTTGATATTAAATTTATATTGTTTTATTTATATTAATGCTCTAGTAAGACTTTGTTTAAACATAAAAATTTTTGCCTAAATTTATAAAGTTAGTTCACAGCGCGCTCAAATTGGTTGAAAACAAAAACAAAAAAAAAAAGAACAAAATTGAAAATCTTAGGCAAATATCAATTTTTATTCTCATTTATTTGTAATTTATTATTTTATTTTAATGAATATTATCTTATTTTTGTCTCTTTTTTCCCGCATACAGTCTCTGTAAGAGAATGTCACGCACGCACGATCACCGCTTTGAATAAATGTAGACTTATTTCAAGAGATAAACTTCATCGGCCATAATGTGCAACCAAAATATTTTTCTTGCCCTTTTGTATTTATATGTATGCAATATGCATGTAAAAACTTGATGATTATGAAAAACAATGTAAAAACTGCCCGAGAAAAGCAAAAAATTTTTTATTTTTTTTAGTAACACGTCTTACTTCAAAAAAGCTCTTAAATGTTTGTAGATCGAAATGTGTGTGAGGGTAGGAATAAGACTGACACTAATTAACAGACACTCGAAGAGGAAGCTCAATAGTAGGCCTGTTTTTTTTTTTTTAAATACACGCAGTCTTATGGGAAAAATTATTGGACCACTTACAAATCGGATTATAACTCGAAAACTATTAATTTTATTAGCTTTTGTCCGATGGGGTTAAAATTCCATCTTTTTTACATATTTTGGAGTATTGAGATTTTAAAAAATTAAATAGTTTAATTTGTAAATATGTGTTTAAAAAAAGGTCTTTCATCAATTTTCATACTAAAAAAAATTGCACTATTAAAAGCTTATAAAATATAAAATGGTACTGCACCAACACATTGAAGCAATTTTGTGTCTCAGCCTGTTAATTAGCATTAGTATTGGAACATCAACAGGCAGTGAAAATACCAATGTAAAGAGGCCCAATCATAATTATCAATATGGGTGGTTTTAGTTTTGAACTCCTCTAAATACATTCTAATCCAAATTATTTATTGTAGGATTTTGGATTTTTAAAATTATTTATTTGCTACTCGTTTCGCTCACCACCAATTTATTTTGGTTTATTTGTTTCAGTTTTTTGTGTTTTTTATCAATGCAAAAGGGAGTTTACATTTATTATTATAATTTTTCGATAATAAGAAATAATATTTTAAATTTCTAAGAAAACGAGATTTTTAAATGGCCTCTAACGGATCAAAAATTAAATATTTGACGTCAAGAAATTTTTTTCGAATATTTCATCAAAAATTACTGATAATATTTTATTTTAATTTTTTTTTTTATATTTTATAAATGAAACTAGTTCATTAAATGATTATTCTTTTTTATTCAAGGTAGCATATTAGTGTTGGTTGGCGGTGAGGGTAGAGAAAAAATTGATATAAGATGAAATTTTGAGATTTTAATGTTATAAGTATGCTAAGGAAAACACAAAAGAGATAGTCTCTGGTTATGAAATCATCAGGAATTAGGGGTGTAGCATCTTCTCGTCCATCCAACACTACTGAACTGGAACTCATCAAAAGCTAATAGTAAATAGTATAGTCTTGGACAACTTCTGATTTTGAATTATAAGTGAAAGTGATCTTATTACTTAGATATAAATGTTAAAAACCCATCTGTGTGTTATAAGAACCAATGAAAGTTATAATTGTCTACAACATTCCGTCAAATTTTTTTTTTTTTTCTTTATTTATTTTTGTTATATACCATTCATTTACAATTTGATTACATATTTCGAAATTAATTTACAAATCAATTCAATAAGTGTATAGATAGATAATTTTAAAACTTGTATTTGGAAGATACAATTTTTGGGTAGAATATAATTTTGTATCCAATTTTTTAATTAAATAAATTTTTATTTATTAAAAATCAAAATAGTAAATCCGAAATACAAGAGGAAAATTAGATTATTTATAAATTAACCTATATAATTGTTAAATAAATCTATACTGTAGACCAGGAAACTGGGTGAACAAAAGTGTATATGCATTTTGTATTCCTCATTTTATTTTTTGTCATTAAATTATTTTCTATTATTAATGTCCATTGCCAAGCTTTTTCCAAACAAATTTTTGAATTTAATTTTATTTTTTTTTAACAAAATTTTCCTAGTATCTATATCTCTCTAAAGCCAGTTAGAGCTTTAGTCCATTCAATCCGATGTTATATGTTAAGCATAAGACTGTTAGAAAACAACTCTTTTCTAACTTAACTAATAACTTACCGTTATACGGTTTTTGTACAATATGGTGTATATGTATTATAAAATCATTTAAAATCGATTCTCTTAACTTAATTACATAACGTATCTTAACTCAAGATACATTATAATCAAGTCCCATCTTTTTATTTAAATATTTTTTCTTCAACGATTGCCTGTCTACACAAGCCCGGCTCAAGATACAGGCGAGAAAATCCCTTGCCTGGGCCTCCAAAATTACTGCCATTACCTACCCAATGATCGTTTGAATTCAAATTTGTCTTGGGTGAAGAGATATTTGTATCAGCATCATGCACAAAGTTATCAAAGTTTAATACTCAAAAATTCGAAATTAATATATAAAAATATCACTAATGGTGCCACAATTTAAATACCAACTAAAAATAATTAGAAATAGTTCAACATTAACTTTTGTTTACACACAAAAAAGTTTTCAAGTTTCAAGACCCATTTGGACCATACTAGTTGAGCGCATATGGTATATCTGTGTCACTGTGTGTCTGTTAAGGGTAATTTAGTATTTTTTTTTATATATTGCCAAACATTGATAATTAAATTATTATATATATATATACATGTATGGTTTGATAATAAAATTATAATTTATATAATTAAATAATATAAAAGAAATAAATTGATAATAAAAAAAACATGGCTTTGTCAAAAAAATAGGTAATTATTTTGATTTTCCGAGATATTGATTAACGGTTAATCGGAGCAAACCCAACGTTTATGCTATGATTTTCACTCAATTCATTTATAGAAAGCGGTAGTAAAAAACGACGTAAGTTCTTTCGAGTTTATTTTTGAGAACGCTAAAAAAATTCGGCAAGCATTTCGTATATTAAAAGAAAAATCCATTAATGCGCCTACTGTCTTGAAAAAATCAAATAAATTTAGAAAAAGAGGAAAATTAAACTTTTAAGACAAAATATGAATAACTTTAGAATAATTATTCATGTACTTTTTATTTTTAATCAATGATCATACACGATACACATCATCAATGTCATGATTTCATTCGATTAAATTTAAACATAATTAATAAGACAATAATTATATATAGACATATGTATATATGTAGTATGTACATTTATACAATATATATGTATAATTGTATGTAAAAGATTAATTCACAGACAATATTGTGTCCTTATATAATTTTATAATCATGAACTTTAAAATGTATGAACTTTAAATATTGAAGTTGTTTTAACCCTTAAGTTATTGTCCATAATAGGTTTTATCTCCTAGTAAACTTTAGATAAATAATTTTGTTATTGAAATGAAAATTGAAGGCCAAAAAAAAAAGGAATTTTAATTTTTATTTAATTAAATGCGTAAAATTTTTTTTTTACCTTTATTGTTTGAATATAAAAAATATTTGAAAAGCTTATATTACAGCCCGCGACAATTATTTAGAACTACTTTTTCTCATCTGTACCAATATGATTTCTGTTTTCGTAGAGGGAGTGAGAGTTTAATGTGTTCTAAATATAATTTTAGGCTCGGGTTAAATATATCGTTATAGTTTTATTCAATAAAATCAATTTTTACTCCGATATCTAGAAGTAAAAAAATTTGTGACATTAATTATTTAGAGCCACTCTCACAAATATTGATAAAAATACTTGAAACAACATACACTTGATGATGCTCATTGTCTATATAGTTCTGAAAGATGCAGCAAATTCGCTTAAAACCGTGATTTTATCGGCACAGTTGACACTATTGGAGGCTGAACTGAATGACCACTTAAACGTGGTTACTTAAATCACATGAAGGGCATTGTTCATGTCTATTTCTTCATAGTTTTCTGGATTTTCAAATATTGATTGACTATACAATAATTAACTTCTGTTAATTTCTTTGGTAATTTTATGACGACGACCAGAGTAGTTAGAATTCAGTTCTTCAATATTTTTAGCCATGTTTAATAATCTCGCATCAAAAACTAATTAAGTTAAAAATCTACATACAAATTATAAAAATAAATTGACATTTTTAACTTTAAATCTTATAACCTGTTGGTTTTAAAGCTCCAGGTGCATCGTCTGGTGACTGCTGAGCTTTAACCTCTTTTATAACTTTCCTCCATTTTGCTCGTACAACTACGTTTTACTTGTACAACTTCATGTCTCCTCCAGTTGTCCTCGACATTAAGTTCAGCCATCTTGATCTTGGTCTGCCCCTTGCTCTAGTATTGTATTTGTCTCTTGCCCTGATATTTGCGTCTATATATTTTCTTTTATATTTCCTTTGATAATTCGTCTTCATTACATGTTCTGTCCATCTTAGGCTTTGCGCCTTAATAAATTTTACAATATTATGTTCACAAATTATTGTTTCTACCTTCTCCTTTAATCTTATTTAATATTCACCGTCATCATTTATATATTTTGGGACCAAATATTTTTTTCTCAGTATTCTTCTTTCGAATATTTGCGAATTTATTTTTGTCACTAATTGTCAATGTCTAGATTTTTCAGCTATAAGTTAAGTCCGATTGTATTATTGTATTGTATATTCTTAATTTAATTGTTCTGTTTAAAATTTTAGATTTTAAAAGGGGATTTGTGTGCGTAGAAGCTTTTTAGCTTTAAATTCTCTGTTTTTTTAAACTTATTTTAGGGTTACAAATTATTTTATTCAATTACAATTAACGGTGTATTTCTAACGTAAATGTCAATAAGTAAATTGTTAATAAAATAGATTAAATTCCCAACCTACGGGCTACGTTACAGGATACTATACTCAATGTTAAATCTTGGTCAAAAAACTTAAAAACAATCAAAAGAAAAATTAACTCTATAAATAACTGTCGTGGACTGTATAGTTTACAAATTTTAACTAAACTTAATGAATTGTTTACTGTCTTATTATTTTTTAATTCAATTGAAGAGAATTGTTTACAAATTATTTTTTTTCTATTTCTAGAAAAAAAAAAAATTTAAATTAAATTAGGTGTAAATAATATAATAATAAATTTCCTTTCACAATCTTATCAAAACTTATACTCACAGTCAAGTCATTTATATTTATTTTCCGGTTCCTATTTGATACTGGTTCTATTTTTATGTTAACTATTTATTTTTTAATTAAAATATTTTTTGGTGTATGAAAACAAAATAAATCGTTTTTACAACACTATTTTATTATTAAATAGTTGGTAAACACTTTTTTTTTTTTAAATAAAATTATATTAATAAAATCCCCCATTAATTAAGATTAAAAAGTGTAATATTTTTCGTATAGAAACTGCTGTATCATAATAATTTCATAATGTATATACTTATATTATTCAAAATAATTAAATATAATATAAATTGATAACATTTTAACATTTTTATAATTATTAGAAAAATATTATACAGCAAAATATATAATACAAGAAAACAAAAAAAAAAAATCAATCTGGAATTGAAATCATTTTTCAATCCGGTTCGATTTAGTTTTGCTCATAAGAAGGAGGCAAAATTCTATTCCAATTTATTTTATTTTAAAAATAATAAAAAAAAAATAATTAATTGCATATCATCCATCTACTAGATTTAATTTTAACACAAAAAAATAAAAAAAAAATAAAAGGTCTCTGAGAGGTCGAATGACCTTATTTCTATATTAATTTCATTTATTTTCGTCAACGTATACAAGTTGTATATATGTAAACGAAACGCATCCACACATGAATATATTAAATTTTAATTAAATTTAATATAATTTCTTTATAGAAAACATTTAAATTATTGTCAGAGATTATAAATAAATAATAAATAAAACAATAAAAGTAGATCCAGTTTAAAGCTGATACTTACAAGAGAAACGTCCCCATAATCATAATCATTATAAAATAAATTAATAAAAGTTTAATAGGGTCATGATTGAAAAACTCAATATGTATACAAAAATAAAAACTAAAAAATAGAAAGAAAACACTGTTTATATATATATATATATATATATATATATATATATATATATATATATATACATATAAAATTTTAGACTTTAGAATATTGTTTAATTAATTTAAAATAAATCAAAGAAAAAATTATTAAATAACTTTTTTTGTTATATTTAATCAAAATCTTAAAACCGGATTAAGGTCGGATTGAAATTTGTTTATTTTGAAAGTTTAAATGTCTATAATAGATAAAGATAGCTAGCTCTTAAAGATAAGAAAATTATTTTTAATATTTTTTTTTCATACATATTTAAATTCTTTAAATTAAAGTCAAAAAATATTGTGAATGAACTTTTAAATGCATCCACATGAAATAATAAATATTAAAATATATAATATAAATTTGTTTTTATATTTTAATTTAGGGTTTACAATTCGGATAAAC
The DNA here is from genome assembly GCA_963942445.1 of Argyra leucocephala. Taxonomy (NCBI): domain Eukaryota; kingdom Metazoa; phylum Arthropoda; class Insecta; order Diptera; family Dolichopodidae; genus Argyra; species Argyra leucocephala. The sequence goes on from OZ012678.1 coordinate 113,193,036, forward strand.
GAAAATCCGGATTATCATACCAATTTGAACTATTCAATATATTCGGATAATTTTTATTCAATATCTGGATTATCCGATCAATTGTGACAATTGCATAATCCGGATAATTTTTATTGAATAGATTATCCAACCAATTTTTACTATTCGATAATCCGGATATTTTTTGAACAAATAAAATATTGTTTTTTTTTCAACATTTTTTTCAATTTGTTATTGGTTTAATTGGATGATTTGTAAGGTGACTTAAAGAAAAACGAAAACAGTTAATTTATCCAGCGCACTTAAGCCTTATGACCCGTTATACACACATTCAACGATATCATTTCCACCTCTCAGCAGACTTTATCGTCAAGCCAACTAATTCTTTTAATAAATCTAATAATGTCAATTTACCTGGTACTTTTTTTATACCTTTTCGCCGTTACAAGAGTTTCTTTAAATTACATGATGAATAATATTATGTAAACAAACCAAAATATGCAAGTAAGCAATTTTTAATGAATTAAAGCTTTCATTGTGTTAATCAATCTATTTTTGAATCTAGTTGTGACAATATCATTATGACGTGAAGGTAGTAGTTGAATAAATCGCAAGTGAAAATGTGTTTCAAAGTCATTACGGCATAAATTTTTTACAGCAAGAACTAAAGCCACAATTTCTTCCATTACCAAGGTTGGAGAGCCGGGCAACGTTATTACTACGTTGAGAAAAAAATTTATGATTTTAATAAACACTAGAACAATTAACAGATAATTTAAATATGCTATTTAATTCACTTCTTACAATAAAACTAACTTTAACCTTGTTAGATCAACTTTTGTTCCTTTAGAGAAAAAAATTTTCTGAATATTTTTGAAAATTGAGAGAATTCAAATTTTCCTTCATACAAAAAATATCTGTGCGCATATTGTGTTCGGAAGAAATGTTCCGAAGCAGTGAATCAGATCAGGCATAAGAGTATGTCATTTAATTTATTTCTTTAATAAAAAAATTTTGAATTTGTAAAACAATTTAGGTTAATCGTACTAAATCGATTAAAGTCGTGTAAAACGAAATTGAATTTATTTATTTGCAAATCGTGTTAAAACAAACCTGTATATGAATAACAAATATGTGTAAAAATAGTTTGGTGCATATGTTTTGTAATTTGTATTATATGTTACAGTGTAACAGTTACACATATTTCGTAGATTCAAATTTTATTATGGACTATGGAGTGTACGTGTATAAATTTATAAATTTTAAACATTCTACATTATATATTTCACTTATTTTCAAACTTCAACTCCAATCTAAAAAAAAAAAAACTGAAATTTCAGAAAGTTTATGAAATGAGTTTTAAAAAATGTTGTAAAACTCCTCGTATGCAACCAATTTAATTACCAATTATTACAATTATATACAAACTAATTAAATTATGTGTCTAATTGTGTCTAAGCATACATAATATTTTTATTTTATTTTATTTATCATATTCGACGTCATTTTTAAATTTGAAAAATGACCGGTAATAATTTCTATATTTTGTGTTTACTTCAAAATTTTACCGATCCACCATCTGGGTGGAATATTTTTGTGTTACTCTTATAAATTAGATGACGATACGGATACACAATGCACATACTATATTTTCTATGCTACACACACTACACAACAGTACTTTACGTTACGTATGGTCATGGTGAAGCGAACTTGACCCTGCGCTTGATGTTCATGTCAATGTCCTATTGTCATTCTTATAAGAGCAATTACAGTTTACATTTTTACAGGTATCTGCATAGCATTATGTACATATGGATTTATTACCTGTGCTTGTATTAAAACATATTTGATTATGATGTAATTTTTCAAATTGGAATTTTAAGTTAATATTTAGCTGAATTTTATATATTAAAACCATCTGGTAATAATGTTACCTTTATTGGGTCGGGTTCACCTAAACAGACACATCTCTTCCGGGCACATGCGTAAGCATATGTAAACAAAAGTATATAGGTAGATTTTGTTTGTCAGATTCTACAATTATAAAAGATTTTCAAAAACAGATAAAAACAGCTGATTTTAAATATTTGGAAAATAAATAACTATTTTGATTTTGAAATCGTTTTTAAATTTTTATTTGTATGAATGTGTAAAAAATTGAAGAAAAAAGTCAGAATTCTTATTACTGCATACAAAATTATTTAAATAATAACTAAATTTTTTAACGATTTTGCTTGCATACAGACAGAAGTATGTGTACGTACATACTACATACATTATAAATGTTATCTTGAAATTGAAATTCCAAATTTTATTTTCATAGTGCTTATTTATTTATGTTATCAGAACTAAATAATTTATTTACATTTTATTAATTATATGTTAAATAATACTAAAATAAAAAAAAATGTAATTTGTTCTTTCAGATTATTACTAAACCGGAATGCTCCAACTTTATCTAATTTTAAAATAAAAATATTTGTTTACAAGAATAAAATATTATCATGCCCAGTGAACAACCAGTTATTGTAGGTCCTAATGGAGGCTGGGGTTGGATAGTTGTTATTGCAGTATGTTTTATAAATGTATGTACATATATAATTATTATTTATAAAATCAATATAATATAAAAAAATTATTTTTGAATTATTAGATGTTCAATCAAGCTTTAATGTCTGTATTTGGTCTATTATTTGGTGATTTACTTCATAGTTTAGGACAACAGACAACTGGAGCAGCTTTGGTCACAAATTTAAATTGTGTTGCATTGAATTTTTCCGGTCTCTTTATTGGACCGGCAATTAAAAATTTTTCACCAAGACGCGTTGCATTTATTGGTTGTATTCTAACATCATCTGGTTTAATATTATGTGCTCTTTCAACAAAATTATGGCATGTTATTCTTGGATATAGTGTTATGGTAAGTTATTTTTTAATTCTATTAATGTTTGAAATTACAAAAATATTTTTTTCTTATTTTAGTTTGGAATTGGATTAGGATTAATAGCTCCGTCAACTTTCATTGCAATCAATTCGTATTTTACCACTAAGCGTGGTATCGCTGTTGGAGTTTCATTAGCTGGTACTGGTTTGGGTCAAATGTTAATGCCACATATTGTTAGAGTATTATTAGATTATTATGGATTTCAATATACTGTTTTAGTAATGGGATGTTTAGCTTTAAGTGGGGTTAGTTACTTTTTTGTTATATTTAATTTAGAAAATTGATGTACATAGCAATATGAATATAACTTTAATATATTTATTTTTTGTAATAGGTTATTGGTGCGATGAGTTTTCGACCACTAGAAAATAAACCAAAACATAATAATATGAAGGAAATAAAATTGTTATTAGATTTAAAAAATAAACCTGATTTTGAGGTGAAAGTGGTTAAGAGTGAGGATATTAAAAGCGAAGCGGAATTAATTGAAAATAAATCTAAATCAGAACCGAGTCGCTATAAATTTTACCAAAAGTTTGTTGAAGCAATGGATTTGGAACTTCTGAAAGATCCAATTTTTTTAAGCATTATTTTAGGAATGAGTTTAATTTATACAGCTACTCAAAATTTTGCAATGTTATATCCATATTTTTTACAGGTAATATTATAATTTAATAAAATACTTAATAAAAAATTATAAATAAATAATAATTTTTTAGTATTCAGCGGATTTATCACGAAAGGAAACCGCAATGTGTATGTCAGTTTTAGCTTTTGCTGATATCACAGGCCGTTTATTAATACCAATTATTACTGATAAACTTCGTATTTCTTATCGAATGGTATTTTTCACAGGAACGGTTGGCTTATTCATTAGTAGAGCTATAATTGCAGAGTCACATCAAATATCAAGTATAATGATAGCAGGTGCTTTTTATGGAATGATGAAGGCATCAACTGTGTTAACAAATAATTTAACAATATCTGATTACTGTAACCAAGAAAAATTACCCGGCGCTTTGGGATTAAATATGATATTTAAAGGTGTAGTTGTAATTTCATTAGGACAACTGCTTGGATGGATTAGAGATCATACAAGTAGCTATTCTGTGTGCCTTCATGCTCAAAATATTTTACTAGCTATAACAATACTATTTTGGTTACCAGAATTTATATATAAGTATATTAAAAACTATAGAAATAATAAACATAACGAAATAATAAGTAATAGTTTTAGTTAAGTCAATTAATTTATTATAAAAATTGTACCTATAAATGAATACCAGTATTTTATTTAAGTTAAATGTGATACGTAAGTGTAAATGATTTATTACTGAATGTAATAAAAAAATATTATTAAGAGTTTGAAACTTTTTAAGACTGCATATTTTTTTAGATAATTATTCTTTGCTAGAATTATGACGAATTTGTAATAAACCTTTTCAATATGAAACATTGTAAACTAATAATTTTTAAAATACTAATACCGTATTAAAGAATGTAATTTAAATATTAAAAACAAAATTTTTATAAAATAAAATATTTAAAATAAAAATCATAGAATTTTAGTTTTTACAATTTCTGTAAAAATTGATATTGAATTATGGTCGAATAAAGTTGCTATTAATTATTAAAAAATCTGTTTTTGAATTTCTGATGAAAAATTTTATTTGACAAAATTAACAATTACATTAAGATGTTTGTTGCGGTAATCCATGTTTTGTCTGATAAAATATTTGTTTTTCAATTCCATCTTTTGTTATAGTACCAATTCTACAAACACCCCCGGAACTGCCATCATAGTACATTGCATGGAATACAGCTGTTTGATAAAATATATTTAAATATGAACTTATAACATTAACTTATGAACTTACATTTTTTTACAAGTTCTATACATTCCTCCTTGGTCATATCGGGTCTATAATATTCTTTTGTAAAACCATAAATGTAACTACTTCCAGAGCCTCCAATAGTTATGGGTTGACGTATTAACATTCCACCTAATGGAATAGAATAAACCTGCCCGCCAAGTTTTTTATCCCAACCAGCAACAATTATTCCAGCTACTAACGAATCACGATAATTGAAACAATAATTACGAAATTCGGCTGCAGCTTCTGATACCAAAGGCTCTTCACCGGTAATATTTCTTTAAGGAAATTAATAATTAAAAAGAAAGGTTAAGATTTGTAAAATTACTTATGAGCATTTACTTACTCATGATAATTTAAAGAATAAGAAACTATATCTGCTATTGCTTGTGTATCAGCAGCAGATCCACTTCTACAACAATAAATTTTGTCAGATATTTGTGTCAACTTCTCTGTAACACGATTTGCAACATAAGTGCCAGTACTTGTACGAGAATCAGCTCCAATAACAACACCACCATTAAATTCGACAGCCATTATGGTAGTCTAAAATTGAATATTAAATTCATTACTTTTTCTTTTAATTAAAACTTAAAAAAGAAACTTACACCAGTACTTTCTGCAGCGTTCATCCAATCATCTCCAAAAACCATTTTGAATTTTATTAATTTATTTTTTATCAACTAGAATTACAAGCAAAAATGAAAACTTTTTCTAACCAAATAAATCTTCCTTCAATTTTTGTTTAGTCGCTGACTGATTCCGAATGACAAAGCCATAATTTGACAGTTGAGAATTTACTTAAATTGTCAAATTTATTTGCAGGGTTGAATTGAAGTATTAATTAAAAAGTGACAATACTTATATTAATATAATATCTGAATACAACAAGGCATCCAAAATCTTTAAATAGTGGAGAGAGGTCATGAGGAAAAATATTCTATATGAATATAATTATGTACTGACTGAGTCACTGAGGATATGAGGTGCTGCACTCACCACTGTTCTGTTGCGCAATAACATTACTTTACAAATCAACTACACAATCTTGTGTAATCATGAAACATGGAATTACTCCACAGATGTAAATTCGATTTTAGTAGGTATGTATCGTATCGGTATGTATCATGATACAATTGGTATGCATGGTATCAGGGTGTGATGTGATGACATTTCAAAATTTGAAATGAAGTTTGAATGTCATAATAATTTCCATGTTTTTGCCAGTGTCACATTTTTATTTCTGTTGTGGAGGGCGGTGTAAACAAAATTTATTTTGGATTAAAAATAAAGTTTTTAAAATATGGCTAATATTAAATTAAGCGATGCAGAGAAAACATTTATTCTTCATGGAGTAGAGGTACATTAATTTAATTGCTACTTAATCACTACAGATCACGGAATATTTTAATATAATTAATTTATTTTAACTTAGAATGATTTAAGAATTGATGGGAGGTCGTGCCGAGATTATAGACCAATGGAATTGGAAACGGATATTGTAAGTCATGCTAGTGGGTCAGCTCGACTAAGATTAGCAAATACCGATGTTTTAGCAGCTGTTAAGACAGAAATAGATACCCCTAATCTAGATACGCCAAATTGTGGGAAAATAGAATTTTTTGTTGATTGGTAAAAATTTATACATACTTCATTAATCTGTATTTATATATATATATACAAAAATAATAGTTCAGCAAATGCAACTCCTGCTTTTGAAGGACGCGGTGGTGAGGAACTTGCCATTGAATTAGCAGATACCTTAGCAAAAGCATATGAATCACCTTTAGCATTTGATTTGGCAGATTTATGTATTCTTAAGGGACAACAGTGTTGGAAACTTTACGTTGATATACTAGTAATTTAAATTGAATATTTATTTTAAACTTAAGTAAATGAAAAGAATGTTAGATTTTAGAATGTGGTGGAAATTTATTCGATGCTGTTTCCTTAGCTGTAAAATCAGCTTTGTATAATACGAAAATTCCAAAAGTGACAGCGGCTTTAATGGATGGTGGCACTTGTGACCTTAAATTATCAGATGATCCTTATGATTGCACTAGACTTAATACCGAACATATACCAATTCTAGTAACTATTTGCAAAATTGGCGATGCATGTGTTATTGATCCATCGGCTGAAGAGGCAGAATGCAGTTCAGTTAGTGTGGTGATATCAGTTTCTCAACGAAACGAAGAAAGTTTTATAACATGTACCCATATGGTTGGTGTTGGTTCATTATCTCCCAATACCTTAAATAATTGTATGGAATTAGGAATAAATGGTTCAAAGTATTTGGATAGTGTGTTAATGAAAACTTTAAAACTCGAAGAAGAAAGGGTTGAACGAACAGGAAAGAAAGAAATTGCCGGTTTTCTTAAGTGAATTTTAGTATGTAGTACCTAAACATTTATTTAAGAAAATATCTTTAATGTTATAAAAGAAATATTAAGTCAAAAATTTGTTAAACAAAAAAAGTGAAATAAATGATTTGTAATCAATTTAAATCTTTAATTTATTGATCAAAATTTCATATAAATGATTGCTACGGTTTTTTGAGACTATTAACCAATAGACGAACTTTATTTACAATTCAAGCAAGTTGGCTGTTATTCTTTTATTCTATTGAATATCTTAAGCAAAATTTATAAATGATAAATATGCTTGTACAATAGTAATTTTAATTTTCCAATTAGTATTTTGTGGCACGGGGTACCTATGTAATATAAATCATAAACATAAAATTTTTTAATTCAAATATGCATGAATTAAAATGTAATAAAACACATTATTTATTCTGCAATTAACACATCAATCACATTCATAATTTTATTTTAAAACAATGAGGAAAATATCTATAACAATTAATAGTTGCATTAGTTTTTATACCTATTTTGTTTAATCATTAAGAAAATTATAACAAATTCATTTTCATTTAAATAATTTAATTTTCAATTTTTACCAAATAATATTAGTAATGAAAACTAACTAATATTTTGTTTAATAAAATTATTTTACCTAAAAAAACTGATTTAAATTTGAATTTATCTTTACTTTTTCCTAAATTTTGTATTATTCATTTAATATTAATTTCTTTTTTTCGATTGTTTTGTTGAAACAGAGCTTTTCTTATCTTTTTCTTGTTTTGGAGGTGAACCAAAAAATGATGTCAACATTTCACTTATTTCTGGCATATCATTTGTCATCTGGAATTCAAAAGAAAAATGTAGTGATATATAAAATATATTAAAATGTTTAATAACTAAAAAACAAAAAATAATTATGGAAAACTTACTTTAGGGAAATTGATATTTTCCATTTCCTTTTTAGTTTCTGGATCACTCATCATTTTAGGTAAAATCAACATAAGCAATAATGGCAAAATCATCATTAATACCATTGGACTGAATAAAAAGTCAGTTATTTTCCATTGTTCACGTTGTTGAAAATACCTATATCTTGTAAGAGCTTTCAATTTCAATGGATATGGAATTTGAATAACTTGAGATGGTTGAATATAATTAACTCTTCTAGCTCTGAATTTTCCCTTTGGATTAATTTCAACTCGAACCTAAGCACACAATTTTAATTGTAATTTTTTTTGTTTTTTCATGAAATTTTTGGAACATTTATTTTTACTTACTGGTTCATAGAAATAATCTGGATTGTTTATTTCTAAAACATAACTTCCAGATGGTACACCACTTATTAAAAATGTACCATCGTCTTTCAGAAAACCTTTGTAATCACCACCATTTATTGTTATTGATGTATTTTGTTGCCAATAGGAATCTGCAGTATATAATTCTGGTGGATAAACTCTTCCTTCAATAATATATAAATTTGTATTTTCTTCAAATTCATCCGACTGATTTAATATTTGATCACATTTTATAAATTGAAAAATAAAACTAAATGCAAGTAAAGCAACAAAAAACTTCATTTTAATGATTTGTACTTAAATCAATTTTTATTTAAATAATTATAAATAGCTTTTCTTTTAACAATTTCTTATTCCAAATCCAATCCAAATATAATAACTACAGACAATCTTTCAATATTTTTTTCTACAAATCTAAATCGAATGACAATTTTTTTTTGACTTTTGTCATGTCTTGTCAAAAGTCTTGTGAAATTTATGTCAAGGATGTCCATGCAAAGGTGATGATTTATCTAAATCGATTTATTAATTAAGTACGATTATTAAAAATTGACTTATAAATGGTATTTTTACACTAGTCTTCCAGTTGTCTTCTGCTGCAGTGCACTTTGTAGTTCGTGGGCAAAAGAGTTGAGACGAAAAGAAAAAAAAATCCTGCCTTTTTGAATATCAAATTAAGCAAATCGATTCTATTTCTGATAGTTTTTTTTACAAATACATACATACATCTAAATTCGTCAACATTTTAAGTTCGGAAATGAAAATAAATAATGTGGCATTCTAATTCGCTTCGTTTCAACCAAAACCTACGAAACATTAAAATTGAGAATTTTTTCAGTTTCAAGTATTTTTTATTCCGCAGATGAATTTATTATTATTTTGAATTTTTTCTTGGCTACGCAATTTAGGTTAACAAAAAAATAGAATACAATATTTAGGTATTGATTTTAGTTCTTTGACGACGGATAATATAGTATCTCTCATAAATTAAGTAATTGTGAAAACACATGACCCTTTTACAGCACTTAATGTATTTCCTATAGAATTATGTATTAATTTTTTAAAATTTTCCATATTATTACATTAACATTATACATATATGTACATTGTACATAATGGGGGTTTTTAGACGAGTATTATTTTTATGCTGTATTCTTTTTTAAATTCTCTCCGTTACAACAGCTTGACTTTCATACGGGTATTCTTTTGAATACAATATTTTGAGTGTGTGTTAGTGTATATTAGATTTTGTCAAAAAAAAAAACCAAATTAAATTTTTATATTTATAATTATTTTAAAATTTAAATTTTTTTAATCTAGTATGTATATGATTATATGATTTTGACAAATATTTTTAAGGAAAATTAAAATATATGGATAAAACCAACGAATTAGAATTAATTCTAATTCGTTGGATAAAACTATATTATACATATATAACCATGTCAATGTATTAGTTTAACAACAGCGAGAAACACTTTAGTTTTTGATGAAAAATAAGTCTACAAAAAGAATACGAGTGTAGAGTTTTCCCTTACGTCTATTACCTAAAACCAAAAAGAATACAGCAGAAAAATAATACTCGTGTAAAAATCCCCAATCAATATAACAAAAACAAATCAATCATTCCACGTACTTGATTTTGAAAAATGCTTGTGATGAACACTTGACGTTTACTAGATTTTAATTTGTACAATAACGTTAACGAACGACTCGATGTTCAAATATGTATATGAAATGAACGAGTAGTTGTACCATAGATAATATATATACTTCGTATACTATTGTTGTACTATTTGTAGAAAAGCTGATTTTTTAATATCGTTCGATAATGGTAGTTTGTATTTTGTAATTATTTGAAATTTGATTTTATGAATTTCGAAGTAAAAATGGATAAAAATATTAAAAATACTAATATGAAGCAGGAAAAACATATAACTAAAAAATGGACAAAAGAAGAAGAAAAAATCTTAAATTATCTAAAAAATGCGGTAAGAGAAAATAATTCTAAGGTAAGTTCAAGCTTACATAATATTTAAAAATATTGGATTCATTAAAAATTATTAATTAAAAGAAATCTCCTGGTGCTGTTTTTTTTGTCAATAGATGAATAGCTTTTTGAACCTTACAGTAAATGGGACCGAGTTAAAAATAAAGACTACACTTTATAGATAATATTTCTTTTTAGTGTGAACAAGAGCCAAAAACCCGATCAACATTCACATCTAGCGAAATAGAAGATTCTTCATTTTCAATGCTAAGTTTCCGAGAGGCTCAAAATAAAAGAATCGAAATAGAAAAGTTGAAGATAAATCGGGAATTAAATTTAGCAGAGGAGAAATTTAATTTTGAAAAAAGTAAATTCCAAAGAGAAATGGATTTTAAAAATGAAGAATTAAAGTTCAAAAAAGAAAAAATTAAAAGTAATGAGAAGCTGAAGTTATTACAATTTGAAAAGGAAGAAAGGATGGAACGGTTAAAATTGGAATTAAAATTTAAATTAGATAAGGAAAAAGCCATAAATAAACCTTTAATATAAGATTTAATTATGCCAATATAAATATTTTTTGAACATTTACTATATAAGTTATTTTTATTGTAAACTCTGTAAGTTCTTGTTCGCATCCTTGTTCATTCTTGATTTGTGATAGGGAGATGTGGTGCACAATCTACTGAACTAAAAATCGACTTAAACGAACTCGTGCTAGTATAGTTACGATATCTTCAAAAGGTTATATGCTTACAATGGGCCCTATTATGAATATCACTATCATTCATTTTTTAGTAAATGTATCATTCACTTTTGGTGTCATGATCCAAAAATGATACTTATGGATTTTTATATGAAAATTGCTCCGATGTTATCATTCTGGCCTTTGAAAAACAAAAGAAAACGGATAGTAAGAGAGAAAAAAAATAGAAAGAATTAAGGAAAAGGTTTGGCGGAGAGTTGCAAATGTTATTGATGTTAACTTTGAAGTTTTGTAAATCAAACAAATAAAATCTATAGTCCCCCTTCTTGGAAATGCTTGTAGTGGAATGCGATTCCACATTCTAGAAGTTCTGACGATAAACGAATTTCCATAACCAGTCTTGAATCATCTTGGTATTGGTAACCATCCACAATGTAGTGGTGGGCATTTGTAGCCTCTCGCGTTCCTCGACGGAATTGCTTAATTTTTTTGTTGTGATTTTAGTTCTACCTCCCACTCCCACGAAATATTTATAAAATAGAGTTAATGCTCCAGTTGTAATATACATAGTTGTTTATTATTCACTATCAGTGAGATAGGAAGGATTTTTTTTTTTGAAAATTTAAATATTATGATAAATAAAATAGAAAAGTATTTTTTTTTTAAATTTGGAACTTGAATAAAAATAAGTTCATATGTAAATAAAAAATTCAAAATTTAAAAAATGAAGGTAGACTTTTATTTTAGTGAAAGTGGCAGTAGTAATGAGGATAAAAATATGTGAAATAATATAAGTAAACTTTTTTCTATGTTATTGTTTAACTTTGAAAAATTTAACTGATAACAATAATACAACCATAAATGACCAATTCATGACACTCATGATTTGTCTCTATCACTCATTTTCACTTAATGGTAACAGGTGCCAATGTTACATGCGTTAATGCGTATACATAAACGTTTTTATGTGTTAAGACTAGTTCAATCAAAAAAAAATTGAAACTAAAAATGTAAGGCTTGTAAGATTCATTCATTCTAGTTTCGAGCCCCCAAAAAATCATTAAAATTCATGATTAAAAAAAATGTATGGACACATGTCTATATTAATTATAATTTCAGCAAAAAAAGGTCAATGCCTAAATTTAGAAAATATGATAAAAGTCTAATTCAGTTGGCAGTCGCTGAAATTAAGGAAGGATTGTCAATACACAGTGCAGCAAGAAAATATAACATTCCAAAACCTACGTTGCAAAACTATATGTTGACCAAATTCAAAAGCAATAACTGATGCTAACTATAGTATCGAAACAAAATATTCGAAGGTGGTTTACACAAATTCAAAATTACTTAGAAAAAAAAAACATTTAATTCCGAAATTTAAGTGATTGAATGGGTCACGATGAAACTTACGGGAGATGAAACTAATTTCATGATGTGTCCGAAGGGTGGAAAAGTATTGGCTCCTAAAGGTATTGCTTAGTATTTTTTTCCATCACTCTTTTTTTATTTCTAAAAATAATTTGTATAGGAACTAGAAATGTATATGAAACTGATTGTGGGCAAGCCAAAGAAAACTTAACAGTAATGTTTAGCTTTTATGCGGTAGGTTATTATGCATGCCACCCCTAATAATATTTCCATACAAACGTGTTCAACTGATTTATCACAAAATGCACCGCAAGGTATCAAATGGATGAAATCAGACTCCAGATGGACGACCAAAGAAGTTTTTTATAAATACATAAAGTATATTTTTTATCCAAGCGTTATTAAAGAAAATGTGATCTTTCCAATTATACTTTATGTAGACGGTCATAGAACTCATTTGACTTATGAATTGTCGAAGTTGTGGGAAATTTCAAAAATAATACTTATTTGTTTGTATCCAAAATCCACCTACTGCAACCAGTCGATGCATCTATTTTTTAGCCACTCAAAACCGGTTGTCAAATGGCTGTTTGACGGTGGTAAAACAATAATGCTAATCGAATACTTCCAAAGTTCAGCTTTGGTTTTTTTTTACACTCTTGACAGGGACTTAGTAGAATCACCTTTTCGTGCTTAATTTTAGTACGGTACTGCAATTTTACACATATCTACAATATTTCGAGTATTTCTTTAACAAATATAAATAAAATAAAAAGTGGCTTATCTACACTCATTAAATGTGGAAAGCCACTGCTATTGTCAGGAACTGAACTAAGCCTTCTTAAATAGAATAGTTTCATTTTATTTAATTTGTTACCAGATGGTTACCAGATTATAATATACTCTCCATTATTTTTTGTCATTTATGATATCCCAATGACGAAGCGTACTACAACGTACCTGGAACCTTTCGATTGAAAGGTAGGCGCTCTACCTACTACGCCACCCAGCGTGTAATGGTTCTATTTTGTAAAGATTTTGTAGACAATTGCATAACCCCACAAAGCATTAAAAACGGTTTTGGTACTAAATATCAATAACAATAATATTATCATCGATAAAAATTCAAGTTTTTTTAAATTATTTTTATTGAATTAATTTTTAATTATTTTATAATATATAAGCTATTCGTACGATTTTTGAAATTATATTAATGTAAGTCATTTTATTTTCCTAAGATATTTTTTTATATACCTTTAATATATAAAAAAAAATTATAATGAAGTTTGGTATAAATTTCTTGTTATTCTTATTTCTTAATTGAAATTAACGTAATTTAAAAAAGATTTTTTTAATTTTACTAATATTTAATCAAATTTTGGTAATAGCACCTTAAATATAAGGCTGCATTTTAAATAGTATTTCCGTGAAAAAGGGGGCTCATTACTGGCAAAATTATGGAGCGCGTTACTGGAATTTCGGGGGCTCGTTACTGTCAAAAGCGCATTTTTTCATTGGAGTTATACCCTATATTACTGTTAGATATTGCTTAGAGCAAACAAATCAGACGTCTATTATAGACGAAAGCTTGCATCATGTTGCTAAGGGGTGAGATCATCATCCAGTGGGTTAGTTTCCATCACCGTTAGTAACTAATGTTAGTAAGAGATAAAAATGAATAAACATGCTATAGTTAGAAGAAAAATAAATAGCTAAGATGCTATAGTTAGTAGAATGTTAAAAATATAAAAAAAAAACAAATACAAAAAGAAAATAGAAAAAGACCAAAAATCAATTCCATAACTATTTATCGATTATACAGCTTTAATTTTAAGCTTCTTTTACTAAGGTAAGTATCAAAACAAGCTGCTCTCGAATTAGATTCACGTAACATTCTAGATACAGGCTCAAATTTACCGTAGTCAGTACTGTAAGGATATTCCCAGCAATAATTTGGTGGATAAACGTAACATCAGCCACCAATCGACGTTGTTGGAGAGATTTCAGGTCAATAAAAAGCAACCTATCTTCGTAAGGAGGAAGTTCAAAACGGTCACACCATGAAAAAGCACGTAGTGCAAAGCGTAAAAAATTACGCTGAACTGCTTCAATACGTGAAATATTAACATTACGATATGGAGACCAAACTTGCGAAGTGATATTCAAGTGTCGGTCTAATATATGTGATATATAAATGTTTGGTAATGTACGGATCTGTAAACTCTTTGGCCCAGCGCATTATAAATCCTAGCATAGAATTAGCTTTATTAATAATGGAATTGAAATGTGCTTTGAAATTGAGCTTGTGTTAACTGAGTTAACTCAGAACGGATTAAAGTTTGATTCCCAAGATGGTAATTAAATTCAATAATTGAATTTTGAGCCTTTCTACTAAAACTAACAACCTGGTATTTCGATGCATTTAATTCAAGGTTGTTGGTGGAGCACCATTCGGAAAAATTGTTAAGATCAATTGTTAAGTAGAGTACAATCATCTCAGATATAATGGGTATATAATGGGTAGGGTATCTTCAACAGATATAATGGCTTTACTAATTTTGGAGGCATCAGCAAAACAACTTTACTTAGCTGATACCGTAAATAGTGAGGCATCATTGGTTGCAATAATAAAGAAAATTGGACCCAAGTGGCTTCCCTGGGGTACCCCATATGAGGCAACAAAGGGGTGAGAAAGTGAAGAACGGAAACAGAGGTGGCATTGTGTAATTTGAAACGTCGTTTTGTTTCGACTATTTTAAAAAAGTGGCATTGACCATTTTTATTTTGTTTCAATCTTTTCAAAATTGGTACGACATGTTTTGGTATTGCGTAAGGTTGAAACGCTACTTTTTTTACATTTGATACGACCAAATTTTGGCGATTGAAAAATAGTTGACGCTTTTAGGTAAATTTTTAAAAAAATAATAAATTAATACATGATTTTTATTGGGTTATTTATTTTAGAAACGCACAGAAATAAAAATTCCAATAAAATGGAAAATTAAATAAATTTATAATGGTTTTCTGTAAAGAAAAAAAATTTTCAGAATAAAAAAAAAAAAATTTTTTGTATTATTATTAGCTTTTTTTACTTGTATCCAGTTGCAATTTCTTTTAGTTCCATTTTTTTTTATTTTAATATTATTTTCTAGCAGTAATTGTTGAAATTTTAACGAAACAAATCAAAAATGGAATTATGTAAAGTGTTTCACTGTTTTTTTCACGCGTTTCAAAATAAATTAACGTTTCAAATTAATCCAAATTTTGTTTCGACCGAAATGTTTGAAACAAAGTTACACAATGCCACCCCAGACCTGATATTCCCTATTAGATAAATATAACCCCATCCATTTAAGACTGTGATCAGAATAACCTATAGCTTTATGCTTGATTAGTATTAAATCATGAGAAATTTTGTCAAATGCCTTGTTAATATCTGTAAATAGGACGTCAACTTGTTGCCCATATTTCATAGCATTAAGAGTTTTAGAATCGATTTCTATTAAATTGGTAACAGTTGACCTTCCTTTCTGAAAAACGTGTTGGTCTATAGAAATGAATGATTTTGAATAAGAATAAAAATGATTAATTAGATTGCATTCAAGAAGCTTTGGAATGCAAGAAATTTTAGCAATGGGTCTATAATTGGAAACCTCAGAACGTGACCTCTTTTTATAAACTGGAATAATATAAGATTTTTCCAAAACTCAGGGAAGACACCAGTTTGCAAAGACAGGTTGAATATTTTTTGAAGCAGATATGCTAGGCTATGGGCGAAATTGCGCCAAGCTATGGGAGGAATCCCGCCAGGCCCACAGGAATAATCCTCTTTGAGAGATAATTACTGTGATAAAACTCAATCAAAGTCAATTAATATTTCATTAATTTTGAAACTAGGGGGATAGGAGTATAACGAATTAATGTAAGAGTTGTTGATAGAAAAATTACTATTGCTAACAAATGAGCGAAAAAAGTAGGAAGCAAATAAGTTGGATATTGTAGATGGGTCATTAGAAACCAAGCTTTAAAACAGGTGGTGTTCAATAGTTGTGCTCAGTAGATTTAGAACAGAATCGGACAGAATAGTTTTGGACGATGGCAGTTAACTGTCAAACACTTTAAAACCACTTAGAACAGAAAAATCTACCGAACATCTTTTTTGACCTTTTTTGAACTTTTTTGTTCAAATTTTTGATTACTCTCAAATTTCTTTGTTTAACTGTCAAAATTTACAGAAAAACAACAATTGTTGTCCAAAATTGTTCTAAAAAAAATTCAGAAGATCAATTTAGAACAGTTTCGCACAATCTAATGAACATAGAACAGAACACTTTCGGACAAAAAACAACAAGTAACGGAAACTAATGAAAACAAAAACATGTTCTTTTTTACTCTAGAACGTTTTAGAACGTCCTAGAACAGTTTACTGAACACAAAAAATTTGTAAGCGAATAAATGAAATGACAATTTTCGACCAAAATGCTTATATTAAAATAATATTAAAGATGAAAACAGGCAAAGGACAATAAATCCAAAATAATAATAAAAATAAAATACAAACTACAATATTCTTTTAAAAGTACATAATGTACTTGAAACATATTATTTTTTTTTATTTATATATATACATTTTTTCTTTTCTTAAACTTAGCCTAATTTTCATTTCTTTACATTCAACAATTAGGTAACACAGCATATAAAATACTAAGCTTAAAAATATTATTTTCTTTTTTATTTTTAAATATAAATATTAATATTATATTTTAATGAACAATATTTAAAAAAAAAAAATAAAAATATTTGTCTTAATTTTTACAATTAAGAAAATATTCATTTTGGTATATAAAAAATATATTTATATATATGTATGTATGTATGTGTATAGTATATTAGGAAGTTTCAAATAAAAATTATTAAGTTTCTGACTTCAATTATTTATATTATATATTATGTATTATAGTACATATACAGTACTATGGATGTGCATCCAAAAATAATAAAAAAAAAAAATCAATCTTTATAATTATACACACAATATAGAAAATTAAATCATCAAAATTTTCAATCAATTTAATTTTTTTATTTCTTTTAAAAGTATCTATAACTTTGTATTATTTAATTATTATTATATTAATTAATATGTATAATGTATATAAGTATATATTATTTACTAAAAATAAAATATTAAAAAAAAAAAAAAATTATTTAAAAATTATGATGAATTAATATGAGCAATACTTTAATAATTGAATTAAAAATTAATAAATAAATTAATATGTATATGTAAATTCAAATATTTTTTTTTTAAAATTAAATTTTTCTTTGGAACCTGTTCATTAAGTTATAAATAAATAAGTATATCAATTATTAAAGCATTGCTATTCTTATTTATAAGTTCTTTATTTTGGGTTTATCAACCACCTGGGTTTTTCTTTTATTTTAAATTTAATATTAAAATAGTCTCAACGTATTTTATAATATTAATAGATAATTAATTCATTTGATATTAAAAAGGCACAACTTAGTGCTAATTTTCTTTTCAAAAGCAATTGGAATAATAACTCTTATGCTTACCTAAAAATTATAGTTATTTAATTTAATTTTATTTTTGATTTCATATTAATAATATATTTGAAAAAAAAAAAAAAAAATTTATGTAAAAAAGTTATAAAAATTCAAAATATTTTTATTAATTACATTAAAATTAATTAATTCAAATTGTAATATTCGGTAGATTCTTCATTTATTTAAGCAAAGTGTTGAGTTCTATTTCAATATAAATTTTAAAGTCTTTTTTTTATTTATTTTTAATCAGTTTGAACTATTTTATGTATATTGTGCGTTAATTATAATTATTAATACACTTTATATTATTTATGTTTAAAATATAACCTTTAATTACGAAAAGTTTGTTTTTATTTTGTCTCATTTTTTTGTGTTTTATTATTTAAAGTTAAAAAATTGTTTTTTTTTTTTGTAATTATTTTGATATAATTGTGAACAAATTAATTCTTTTAAATATTGAATTATTTTAATATAATATAATGTAATATTTATATACCTATATTGTATATATGTTTATATATATAAATATATAAATATATACATATAATATATAAATATTAATTATATAAGTACTTGTATTTAATATCCATATTAATAATAGTAATAATAATAATAATAATAATAATCATGAATTTTTTATTAATATTAGTCAGTATTCAAATTTTTACCAAATTTCTATTGTCCTTTAATTTAGGCATGTTGAAAAAAACAAAAACAAAAAAAAAAAAAACAAAAATCAAAAAAAATATTTCACTTCTTAATTTTTAATTTTTTTTATGATTTTTTAGTTTTTTATGTAATTTAGTTTAATTTTATACCAATTGTCATTAAATCTCTTATTTAATTAGAGTTATTATTAAAGTTATCTAATAATTTTAAAAATTGTTTAAATTGAATATATATATTTTTAATTTTTATAAATATACATATATATATATATATATATATATATATATATAAGAATATATATGTATATATATATTATACAAAAAAGACTGGAGGAAAGTGTTTCCAAAGGCAAAAAATTAATGGTATCTTTTAAATAGTTAGGTATTTAGTTATTTCTTTTTTCACATTTAAATATTTTGTTACTATAATTAATAATAACAAATACAATTAAAGAAAAAAAAAAAAAATTGGTAAAATTTGTTCGTTAACCCTAAATTACTAAGTTTATTTATTTATTAATTTCTTTTTTTATTAATTTTTTATGTTTTTTTTGTAACTAATTCAGTTTATTACATTCAATTTCCAGTATAATGTGGATTATATGGCGACTGCTTGTTATAGGGTGCTGTTACTGGTCCTGTTGAACCAACCACTTGATCATATGATGGTGGTAATACATCTTGTGGATTCTGTGCTGGAGGATATGGAGCTTGATATCTAAAAAATACAAAAACAAAAAAAAAATAATTAAATCAATAAAATTTATTATTATTATTTTTTATTGAATATAATTGAAATTATACACAAAAGCAATTTACAAGTACTAACTGTAAGGGCTATCGATTTAATAAAAATTATTAATTGGAGGTAGATACAAAATAAGATTGAAATGTTAAATAATGATGATAAATGAGGTTTAAAGACTTCTTTTTGCAGTTATAGCGATTATTGAAATAAATACGTAAAATTTTTGTTTTAAATTTTACGAAATTTTTATTTAAAATATAGGAGTTGTAAAACATGTTCTAAAAATCAAACAATTTAACACTTTAAACTTAATATTTCAAATAAAGTCAATTTAATAATTTTACTTATTTTATTTATTTTTCTGAAGAAAACTAAAAAATATTTAACAAAATTAAACAAAATTGTTTTTACTGAAGTATATTTCTTATAGGCCTCCCTCCATACACGATTAAATCTGTTTAAAAACTTGTTTCGAAACTAATTTCTCAATTCGCCACACACTAAGAAATTTTTGATTAAACAAGCAGAGAAACTTCACTATATTTATAATTAAAGCTAAGTATGCTATTAAAAATTTTTGCCTGTCAAAAAATGAATGCAAAAACTACTTAAAAATCGGTACAAAATTTTATCAGAAATTCGTTTAATCAATAACAGGTGACATTACTTGGTCATTAAACAATCAACAACGTGAAAATAAAATCTAACTATTTAAACTAAAAAAACTATCTGTTAAACTATTTAAACTAACTATAATAATAAAAATGGAACCTTTTGAGGAACACATCGAAGAAGAAATGGAAGAAAATTTTCCTCCAAATTTCGTTTGTAGTTCAGCAATCAGGGAAGGTTAAAACCAAATTCATTATTTTATATTTATTTAATATTATTATCTCTTATTTTTAAGTTTATGTTTTATTTTTTAAGTTATTATATTTTATTTTATTAAATAATACTTTTTAAGATTTACTTTAATAAGCAATATGGCATGATCACCAAACATTAATTTTCTAATGTCAAAATTTTGCCGAGCAAAAAAAAATTTTATATACCCGGGTATATAAATGAGGACAAAAATTTTGAAGTTTAATACCTGGAGGTCAAAAGAAGAACCTCATTTTTTTTGCTTAGCATACTGACAGCGTACTACAAAGCAAAATTTTTGTTACCATTTTTGTACAACAACAAATTGCAATGTCAAATTTTTGCACAGCGTATTAACAGCATACCTAGCTTAAGTCAAGACAATATATAATTACAAAAAATTACGGGTAAAATTACCGCATTAATAATAACTAGAAAATTAAAAAAACAAAAAGGAAATGATTAAAAGATTGGTTACAAATACATATTATGAAAAATATAAGCTACTTCTAACAAAAAACCAACTGATTTTATTTGCATTTTGGTTTAAAAACTACACCATACACATTTAAACATATTCAGAAACTTATGACCCCGCCCATTATAAATCAAAAAATTTTGATTTTTGAAACTGTTTAAGAAATTGTTTCGAAACAGCCCCGCACCACACACGATTAAATTTTACAAATTTCGAAACAAGTTTTTAAACAGATTTAAACGTGTATGGGGTGGGACCTACGAATTTCACTATTTCATTTGATCATTTGTATTTTACTAAAGTTATTCCATTTTTCCGCTATTTCATATGATCAGAAAAATGAATTCAAAACCGTAACAGTAACTTTAATTTTAATTATTAGATGTTGAAAATTTATTTGTACACTACTAATAAATAATTGATTTATCTTATACGAGTACAGTTAATTTTGCAACACTTATAATATTGTACAATCATGATAAAAATACATTTTAATTTATAACTTACCCAATTGGTTGTTGTGGTGGATAGCCAGGATGTTGTGGCATAGGCATACTAAAAATAAAAAAAAAATAAAAATTTAATAAATTTAATATTATTATTATAATAGCATATAGATATATTGTAGTTTAGTTAATTTTAAATTTATCATAATTTAAATATATGTAGATACATACCCAGCATTATTTGTTGGATAAGGAGCAGTAGTATGAACAGGGGCCGGTTGTGGCATTGGATAAGGAGATTGAATATATGGCGCTTGAGTTGCTTGATAACTTCTTACAGGCTCATCGACTGGATAATTTAAACCAGCTGGTGTATGTGTTGATGATGTAACTACAACTGGCGCTAAAATAAAATAAAATAAATATGAAAAAATTATAATATGTTCATACATATCTATATATATTAAATATTATAAATCTATTGTATATTATCTAAAAACGAGAGAAATCTCTTAATATAACATATTATTATTTTCGAATTAAATAAATGAAATATTAATTGAAAAGTTTATATACATATAACATATTATAAAATAAATGTATTCACAATATTATATGAAGTAGTTTTAAATGATTTAAGAACTTTTTCTTGTATTATTGTCATTAGAAATGCTATAAATTACACTAGTAGCAAAAAAATATTACTTATATACTTGTAAGACCAAATTACATAATCATGTGGTATAGAAGACGAGGATAAAAAAAAATTACATACTAAATATTGAAATACTACAATATTTTCAAAACAAAATTTTGCTAGGTTTAGTAAATTCACATTAGTTTGTACTAAATTGTGAAATTCAAAATTATCTTCAAATATGAACAATCCAAAATGAAATTTTTCGACATTATGTCAAATATATCGAAAAATATTGGGTAAGTACCAATCCAAAGAAATGTATGAATATTTTATTGATAGATATACTTATGAATTTAAACGATTTTGATCGATCCTAACAATTTGAAGAAGTTTTTTAGTATTTGCTGGATATTACTGTGCGGACAGTACCCAACTTGCCCATATGAACGAGCCCATATATACTACACTAAAGTCAAATAGCATAGTGCATTATTATGTGTAAATATTTATTAACATTAATTGCAGCTGGAAAAACTATAGTCACCTTGATATCGTAAATGTATCAACACAAAGTTGAATACAACGTCCATATGATCTTAATACAAAAGCTAACAAAAGCTTGAGATATTGTGTACATGATCACAATTGTTGTTGATACATTTACATGTTTTATCACAGGTTGTTCGTCAATCAATTTAATTCACCAATTTTGTCATTTTTGAATTATTATACAAATTATGAATAAAAAAAAATAGTCACAAATACTGACGAAGGAAGTAGTTATACTGTTTCAAAATAAAGATATTTGCAATCAAATATAAAAATATTAGTGCAAAAAAAATTGTCAACTTTTAAATTATTTATTTAAAATATCACTCACTCGAAACAAAATTCGGTTGATGAATAAAAAAAAAAACTTGAGTAGAATTATTTACATATACCAGGTGTTCCAGAGCATGCGTATCAGCTATTTAAGAGGGGAAGGAGCCGTTATTTTCAAATTAAAAAAAATGATTGCTCTAAAAAAAAGGAGGGTGCTCTAAAAAAAAGGAGGGAAAAGGGTGTTTTAAGCTCAAAATTTGCCGAAATTCGCCGAAATCGAGATTTTTAAAAAGAAAGAGGCACTTTTTTTTTGCAAATTCGGATTCTACGACAAAAAATAAAAAATTTATAGTAGAACACCCGGTATAATTTATTCAACTTATAGTTGAATTAACTAATTTTTTTAATGTGAATAAGTAAAAATAATTTTTTATTATCTAAGTAAAAATGCTTTTCCTCAATTGCGTTCGAGCGTTCAGAACACACCAATCCCCCAACACAAAACAATTTGTATGATAGATTTTAATATCTTTATGGTAAGCATATTTAGTAAAATTAAATATTTAGTTATACTATTTTCAACAATTTGTACGAACAATTTTGTTCATTACATTTTTGAGATAAATATTTTTTCACTTTTTTGTTTGAAGTCCGAAATAAAAAAAGATAACTGATATACAATTTATTAATTTTGTAATTTACATTCGAAACGTTCGATATTTAAGAGAAAAACATGATATTTATTTTATATTAAATTTAAATTATATTTGTTCAGAATACTCGAACTAGAGAGGAAAAGCAACTTAAACTTTTTTAATAACAACTTCCACTTTTATGTTTAGTATACAAGCACTAATTTTTTTATTATTACTCATTTACAGAATAATGAAAAACAACAAAATATTATACATGTATATATGATTGACTACATGATTGTATAATAATTTGTGATTGTTATTTAAATTTGTGAGTATTTAAATTTAGAAATACTTCGAAATATATATATATAATATAGATATATTATAAATATATATATAAACTACGTAATTAAATTTTTCTTTACCATGATAAAGTGGCTTTTGATTAACACTTCCCATTTCACTTTTTTAACTTTACAAAATAAATCTAAAATTTGAATCTAGTAATTCTAATTAGAATTTTATATTACAGTAATTCTTATTAGATATGAAGAATTATTAAAACAAAATAAATTAAAAATATATAAAAATTAATAAGTCGCAGATATATTAATTTTATATTACTTTAATAATGAAGATTCAAGTTGTTACTGAAGGGGGTGTTTATCAAAACATTGCTTTTATAAAGTTGATTATAAAATTGCAAATATATGAGATTAGATAACACAATTCAATTTATTATGATGATTCATTTAATTTTTTTTTTTTTATGTTTTAATTATATTACTGGAATTTCTAATTTTCTTTTTTGAAATTATTTAATATTAAATTTTCAATACCTATTTTATTTTTAGAAATTGGAAATACATCAATATCTATACATAATGTAAATGTAAATAGTAAATATATTAATTTTTAATTTGAAATTAATTAAAAATATTCCTAAATAAGCTTAGTATATTAGGTATGCACTTAAATCGGAAAATGTTTTGGAATGGTCATATATTCGATGTTGCAAAAAACACAGCCAAATGTTTACATTTTCTTAGCCGCTGTATAAGGCTTACTTCCCCTCCTGTGACCTCTTGAAAACCTATAAATCTTTCATACCACCCAAAATGGAGTACAATTCTTACATATGGACTGGTGCTTCTAGTAATGGGTTGAAACATTTGAATAAAGTTCAAAAATGGACTATTCGTCTTATCGATCCAAAAGTTACTCTTCAATTTGGTTCTCTTGGACATCGTAGTCGTAGAGTTAGAGCCCTTTCCTTTACTTTTTTTATAGATATCTCGGGCACAGAAAATAAATTATGGAAATTCGTTTATAAACTTAACATCCCGAATGTCAAACCAAATCCCATCTTATGTGTTCCCAAAATATGCTCAATTCCATATTTATGACTAACATACATTCAAGAGGAACATTAACACCTTTGTTCGTAATTGTCCCCCTTTCCTTCTACCCTTTCTTCCCACTCTAACTTTCCTTTTCCACGTTAGTCAAATGTACCAATCGATATAAAATCGGTATAAAGATCCCACCTAGTGCTTTGGCTATGTAAAAAAAAAAAATAAAAAATTATAGTCAAAACGTAAGTTAGATGTAAAAACCTATATACTTTTGTATTATGGTTAGTAAAATGGAAATGCGGGGAAGAGATTTAGATTATTTTAGTTACAAAAAATATAATATCTAGGTATTAGTGTTCCAAAATAACTGTCAGCATCTTCAAATTACTTAAGTAGATAATAATATGTACAAAAATTGTGAATTATTAATCTCAACTTAATTATTAATCGCAAATGAATCATAATTTTTACAATTTAATTGATAATTCTTAAAAAAAAAAAAAATAAAACAATTAAAATATATTTGACCTTGTATATCCAATGGAAAATTGTTACAAGTCAAAAAACATTTATTTTGAAGTTATTATTATAAATTTGTTTTTTTTTGTAGTTTAATTTTTTTTACATACATATTTTTAGTTGTTGAATTCGTTATAACTATTTATTTACTTTGTAAATGAAATGGTTATGCACATATTATGTATGTTCATATATTTTCCTGGAATTTCACTTTTGTTACTATACTTGCTCTTACTTTTTTTTTTCTTTTTTTTCAACCAAATTTGTATAGATTTAGTAGGAATATATATATCTCTACATGGTATACTCGTACATATAATTATGCTTGTCTTATGTTATGTATAATATCATATTTCATACGATTGCTATAATTTTGTGATATTGAATTAGATTCAGTGGAGCATAATTTTAAAATATTGAAAATTTACATTTATTTTTTAATCCTGTTTAGTATTACTAATTTGGATGACAACTTATGAGCAGGGTTCTACAACCCAAATATTATTTTCTGTTAGTTCCATGGTAATTATTTAGTTAATTAGTTAAAAAGGAGGAGTGAGCCGTCACAAAAATATATCGACACAATTAGGCAAAATGTGGACATGTAACGATCATCACATTACAAGTACGAACTGAACCATTACCTAATCTTTGAGCAGACCCGTAGCTTTGACGAAACTGTAAATATGTTAAAAAAAAACATTTGAGATTTCCACCAGGTTATCAAACACGAATCTAGTTTTCGTCAGATCTGAGAAGATATTGCTTGCGCAACAGCAAATTTCCCTTGACATCGTTAATGTGTCAACACAAAGTTGAATATAACGTCCACATGATCTTAAATGTCTAAAAAAAGCTCACATAAGCTTGAGACCTTGTTTACATGATTAGAATTGTGGTGGACCATATCTCCGCGACCGGTTGGATAGGTATTTGGATTTACAAAAATTTTTAAAACCCAAATACTGTACAGTGTTATCAAAAACTGCCAGTCCATTTTGCTTGATCACAAATGAATTAAAACACAATGTCCCAGAAAGCTCTCATTACACAATGTTGCCAACTTATTTTCCGGATAAAATTGACAACTTACATTTTTTTTACATTGTATCAGATTGAAGTTTTTTTTGAAGACATTTACGATGTCACCGTTCATTGATGCCTTCCTGAGTGTCAATACCCTATCAGAGTCAACAACCAGTATTGAGAAGTCCTAGTCACGTGGCAATGATTATACCTATACTCTCTTCAAGCTAAGAACGATTTGTTCTATTTAAATGTGTTCCAAAGCATTTTCTCTCAACGGCTGCAGATAACTAAAAATAATAAATTCAGGCCTATCAGATTTTGAAAACAGAGATTTTCTAAACATTTTCGATTGAATAAATTTAATTCCAAAAATTTTTGAAGTAAATTTTTCTTTTTTATATTTAATTAGAATATTTTATCACAGAGTGTCAATACCCTATATAAAATACCCTATATAAATTAATTAGTTAGTTATTTGATTTTAATTTGAAATAACACTATACAACATTAGTGGATCTCCACTACTGTATAGTTATTCGCAATTTACATTACTATATAAATCAGTTGTATTAAGTTAAGAAAAATTGTATTAGTAAATTGACAAAAAAAAAAAAATAAAAAAAAAAAAAATTAATTTCCATTCTGAGCGGAAAATAATTTTCCGAAGTCCCTTTTAGATATTGTGATATTGCAAAATTTGGTTAAATAATTAAACAATATTCGTGTTAGAAGAAATGGAATTTTCAAGGTGAAGAATGAAAAGATTTTTTATTTTTTTATTTATTGTCAAAATAGAAATTAATAACCAACAAAGAGCTAGCTTTTAATGCTGTAGGCAGGGCCGGTCCTTCTATAGGTACAAGTTTTACAATTGCGCACAGGGCGGTTGATAAATAAAATATTAATATTTCATTATACAAAATAACTTTATCTAACAGAAAAAACCATTTGTCGGTCTTTGTTGACATACTTAATTTATAAAAATGCGGTTTATTGTTTCTGTTGTTGTATATTCTTTAAAAAGGCAATGCGCAACCTTCGTCTAATTTTGGAAGCTAATATTGGAGTCATGTTGTGTACATTTTTAAAATTAAAACTTCGCAAAATTAAGAGTCGGAAGCACTGATGAAGAAAGTAAGTTGCTTCCGAAATATCGATATATTTGCAAAATGAATATATAACTGATTAGTGAAAGAAAACTCGATTTTTATTTTATAATTTAATTAAAACCTCATTAAAATAGCTTACCTTATGATAACAGAGGACTTATTAATTTTTACTTAGAATAATTTTGTTAAAACTGAACGGGGCTATTTGCTAAGAGTAATATTTTATTTATTTTTGAGTTTCTAAAATTGTTCTCAGTTCATAATGTACAAATAATGTTTAGCTACAATCAGAATGTTTTTGAGCAATTGCTTGAAGCTCGCTCGAAATGGCATATTTCAATTTATAGTACTTTATACTCCAAAGAAATTAATTTTTGCAATCAAGTTATACGATGAGATGGTTAAAACATGTCAGAATGGATAGTGTAATCCTATGTGTAAAATTTTTCATAATCAACTGCAAAGTATGGCTCAATAATATTAAGATTGATATTTAGAAGCTAGGTGTAAGTGTGGAAGATGTGGACTGAAGACCAAGTTATTTGCAATTTTGAAGGAGATCAAAGATTTTGATAAGCTTTAGCGCCATGAATTAAAAATTTTAAAGTTTTTTTTTGCTCTAGATCTCTTTTAAATAAAATTTATAAATTCATGGAGGTCAAGAAGGTTTTTTTGAAAAACGATTTTAAGCGATTATATAAATTCAATGGTAAATCAAAACAATCAATAAAATTTTTTTAAAATAAAATCAAGTTGTATTATGTACAATTATTAAATTACACTAGTATTTCGATTTCAGTATGTATGTACATAGTAAATATTTTACACAAACCTAACCTATAATAATAAGTTTTAAATTAACGAATGAATGGCGTGTAAAAGTTCAATACAAGTCAAAAAAGATTTTTTTTTGTTTTGTGTTTTTTTTTTTTTATAGAAAAAAAGGTAAATATTCATGAAGTATATAATATAACCAAAAAAGTTTCTATATAATAAATTAAATACTATGTGTATATAAAAATATTTTGTATATAAAAGTACAAATAGAAGAATACACATGTATAAATATTTATATTTATTTTAATTATTTTATAATGATATATAGAGTGGAGTGGGAACACAACTCTCATCACTTGCTTTACGAGTATTTCACAGCACGTGTTTTTATTTAAATGATATGAATATATAATATATTTTTATAGTAAATAATGTTTATATAAATAATAAAATAAATAATGTAGAATAGACAAGTTATCATAAGTCCATCGCCACCGAATATATTGAGGTTCTTTAATGTTATATTATGCAATTTGGTGTACATATATTTAAATTATTGCCTTAATTGTTCTAAATAGAAAAAATATAATATTGTGATATCTGTCAAATACAAACTAGCTGTATCATAATAGAACAATAATAATGTCATTCACATATCGACATTAAAAAAATAAATGCCCCAAATACGATAATTAAAATTAGAAGAAGGTTGGTTGTCTGAAAATTTTCAATTTGAAAAATTAATTTATGAACCGAGAGATCGGTCAAATCAAATTTAATAGAATATCCATTCGATCAATTAATTACAACTGTAGCAGAAATTAACAGAAATGAGAATACATTCATATTAAAATTGCAGGATTCGCTATCATAGATCGACTCCTAAACATTAAAAATACATAAAAACTTTTTAAATAGTTAATGTGAATAAAAAGTAATGAAATTTGATCTGAAACACTTTAAAACAACCGTTAACTAGATGGACTAGGTATTAAAGTTGAAGAAACAGATGTACTTGTACGTCACTATCATAATGCAAGAGTTCTTTCTACGGTATTAAAGTTCAAATTTTATATTTCATACACGCATATACAGTTCTCAACACATACAAAACAAAACTATAACAAACATTTTGTAGTTTTCGTTATTCAATATTATTGAGAAAGTTTTATTTATTGAAAATTAGTTCACCATTGCCATATGAAGAAAAAAAGAAAATATAAATAAAAGCGATAGTATCATATAAGATACATATTATATATATATGTACAGGGTGTCTCTACACTTTACAGTCGATAATAATGACTGTTGAAATGAATACAAAATCGTTAAAAATTATAATATCAGTTTTTTATAAGTTTTCAATTTCGAAATGCGTCTGTCTTACAACATTACAATTATTATTAATTTAACTGTTTCAATTAATTAGAATATTATAATTAGTTTTTATTATAGATATCTTGTATTTTTTTTTTTTTGCTTTATTGAATTCATATTTATTTACCTTATAACTTAACAATGTTACCTTATTTACAATGTAACTGTATATAACAAATAAATATTGACCCCATTAAGTCTATGAAACCAATTTAGTATTTTTCAATTAATTTAGAAAATATCCTACCTGATACCTAATTATCAAAAAGGTGATAAAAATTATAGAAGTTAAAAATAAAATAACATCTAACTACTTATAATAAATTCAATATCTTAATCAGAAAGAAAACACGGTTTTAGAGTTGTTCTACCATCACTAATATGTTATTTACAACTGATACACTATCTTTTATGGAAAAATTAATACAAGTATATATAGACGAAATATAACATAATTTAGCAAGATATTTGATATAATGAATCATGACATTGAAACTGGTAAAACTAAATATTAGTGACTTTGTGTTCAATTTGTAGTAAATTTCAATGTATTTCTAAAACCATTTCTGTTTACTTCGACGTTCCGGATGTCTATATGATGATGATTTCAAAATACACAACCTATAATATAGATAATCTAGATAATTATAGTGGAGACAATCACTTTTCTTTTAGTCTAAACTAAAGTGATTAGAAAAATGATACGCGGAAAATATGCTAGATCTCATATGTTAGTAAAGCATTGGGTGATGAGCTATAGGTATTGAGCTAGTAAGATCAATGTTTACCTTATTAAATCAGAGTTATGTCAGACCTACAAGACACCCTGAATTTTTGAAACAACACATAGAAATATTGGAAAAATGAACCCATCAATTGCAGTACCGTACTTAATTAAGCACGAAAAGGTGATTCTACCTAAGTTACTGTAGAGTGTAAAAAAAAAAAAAAAAAAAAAAAAAAAAATCAACAGGTTTTGCATACATTTAATCAGTTCAGTTAGTTTTCTGTGACACACTTTGAACGAATGCCGTCAAATCTGAATTACATAACATTCTCAAACAATTGTAGATAATGATATCAACTTAATTTCAATATAAATATAGTAATAATTAAATAAAAAATTTTCTCATAATATTTAAATAACCAAAATAAAATGTAATTATCTTGTCTAAGTATTTAAAAAAAAAAATCCAAATAAATAAAATATAAAAATAATCTATAAAATGTCTTAAGTACTCGTAAATTTAATTTGATTTAAAAATAATTTATTATTTATTTATTGTATGTATATAATGTATATCATGTTATTAAGTATTAGTATAATTACTATGTATTTTTTTTCAATATACCTTGTATAAATAAAAAAATAAATAAATAAAATAGGATAAAAATAAAAATCTTATTTTAAATATTTTTTAAACATATTTTATGCATTTCTACCCATAAAATTGATTGATCCGGTCTCTTTGATCGGAAATTATGGATGCTCAAAATATGATAAAATATGCCTTGTAAACGGATTTAAAACGAAATCCCTAATTTAAAAATCCAAATCACAAAATCCATATCGACAAAAGCCAAATTTGAAAATTCCAAGCTCGCAAAATTACTTTTTATTTAATTTTTTTTTTTTAATTTGATATGAATTTTTTTTAGTTTAATTTATTGTTTAAGATTTTCTAATTGATATTACTTTATAATTTCAGAAATATGTTAACTAACATATAATTACAACATATATATAATAACATATATTACTTTAGAAATATGTAAAACTCTATACGAGCTTATCAGCTCTTTTGAGTACTGCATAAATGAATAAATGAATAAATGAAAAAAAAGCCAAATTTTCAAAATCACAAACCGACAAAATCCAAACCGCTAAAATTCAAACATTAAAAACGGTCCCGTTAATAGTAGAATATTTTTTTAATAATAATGCCAATTTGATTTTAAAGTACCGCTACTGATTTATTGAAACCCTGTTTTCGCAGATAGCAGGTAAACGCGGTCGCAAGCTTTTAGTAAAACATATAAAAAAAAAAAACAAAATTTATTTTTAAAGTCAGAGCCTGGCGCCTCCATGATAATTTACTATTTACAAAGTACTCAAAGTGAGGCAATAATGATATTTTCATTCGGATTTTTTCATGTTAACTGAACGTTTTAGCTCTGTTATTAAGCATTATTTTTTTTACATTATTAAAAGGGCAAAACCCCAATGTTACTGCGTTACTTTATTTTTTTTTGTTCTTTAAGTTAGAGCTGCCGCTTGTGGTGTTTATTCTTTTTAGTATAAAAAATTGGCATTTGGACTTTTTTTAAAATAAGGATTTGAAAAATTTTGATGTTGTCGATTTGGGATTTTTAAAAAAGTTGGGCCTTTTAAAAATAAGAAAAAGTAAATCCCACCATTGTAAACAATATTGTTTTATAGGCCCGTGCTACTGACAATTCCTTAATTCCTACATTAATTTAGTAGCACATTAGTTGCAAGTTATGGCTTTTAATGTTGATTTTAAAATTATACTTTTTAGTAGTTACAAAAATTTTTAAATAAATTTCGTTTATGGTCCAATTACATGAGCATACGAAATATATGCATGCATCACGCAAAAATAATTTGGAACATATGTGTTTATGTGTTACTAATTACATGTAATTATGCACTCTATGCATATCACGCAAGTAGTGTCCAAACCTAATTTTGTTACGTGTGATCGTACCATTACACAAAATAAACAGTTTCGGTAACTTAAATTAGCAAATCGGCATCTTAACTTGTCATAATAATTAATGAAGTAGATATACTTGAGTTTGGTATAGTTTTAAAAAAGTATTTGAGCTAAATTATTATTAAAATTATTAAAAATTTAAATATTTGAAAATTTCTGGATTAATTATAAAGTTTGTTTAGACAATCAAGTAAGTTACATAATATTTTTTTAATGACTTAGTAAAAGGTCATTGGTACGACCCAGAGTTATTTTATTATAAAATTAACGATTGTTTTTGATAATCAGATTTTTTTTAGTGATATATTTAGATTAATGGAATAAAAGTCGAGTTTCCTTTCACTAATCATTTGTATTTATTTTGCAAATATCGATATTTTGGAAGCAACTTATTTCCTTCATCAGTGCTTTGCGACTAATCTATATCGATATTTGCAAAATAAATACAAATGATTAGTGAAAGGAAACTCGACTTTTATTCCATAAATCAAAATTAACGATGTTTAAATAAAATTAGAGTAATTTATAAAGCTAAATTTGTTTTAAGATCTTAACTTATGTAGCTGTTTGATCAAATCGGATAGATATCATATATACATATATGTATACTTAATACAATATAATATTATAATACACTTATTTAATAATAAAATTAGACAGCTTTTGTACATAGCTAAAAAGATATATATGTATATGGTAAAAATATATATATATTTTAAATAAATATTTTGTTTAGTGTTGTTCATTATAAAAATTCCTATTGCCAAGTACAACAAACACTACTGTATCGCAGTACAACATGTATGTATCATGTATGTACTATTTACTTATATTGAAAAAATTTTCCCTTATGATTAAAATCATAAAATTTTTGCATATATCGAGGTTCTCCTGTATTTGAATTTCAAAAATTACTATACACATAATGAAACGTCGATTTAGAATATCTAATGTAATAAATATTTAATTAATTATTTAAAATGAAAATTTGTTTTACATATTTACTATGCCATCATTACGTATTTAGCATTTAAAAACATATTTAACAGAAAACAAAATTATTAACTATATTGTGTTATTAATTTATTTTATATGCCTAATATAAAATTTATTTTAGCAGGTGTGGCTCTAAAATAGGAGATACCATATATTCTCAAAAGAAAAGCAAAAAAAAAAAACAAAAATTGTAATGACGTTTTGTTCTAAAAATTTCAATTTTAATTTACATATTCGAATTTTTTTAAAGGTAGATTATTGTAATTTAATTGAAATTTTAATAAAATCAAAAAGTTTGTTTTGTATTACAATATACAATATTACAATTTGAATAAAGCGGAATATAAATATGTATAGAAATAGAGAAAGAGAGAGGATTGGGAAATTTTACAAATTCCATATAAAAATGTTAATAACAA
This sequence comes from Argyra leucocephala, assembly GCA_963942445.1. Classification (NCBI taxonomy): domain Eukaryota; kingdom Metazoa; phylum Arthropoda; class Insecta; order Diptera; family Dolichopodidae; genus Argyra; species Argyra leucocephala. The sequence continues at coordinate 113,226,746 of OZ012678.1, forward strand.
TTATCGTTATATGCATATGTAGATTCAGGTATGTGTAAAGGTACTTAGTATGTACAAATCTGGAATGTGATTCGTGACAATCATATTTAATTTAATTTCTATATGATTTATTTCAATTAAATTCTTGTAATTATAATTAATATAATACGGCAACTATAAATTATAATTCTTTAAATCAGTGGCTCCTAATCTTTTGATAATCACAACCCATCAATAACTATGACTAATGTATTTTTCGTAAAGCCTTCTTATTTTGAACGTTAGGTGACAAATTTTATATGTTTTATTTTTAATATCAAAGAGTTGAAGACTCACAATTGTAATGCAGTATCGCTATCATATTCATATTGCATTTCAGAATTAATTTTGTCTATTGTTTCAGTTTGAGGTGTGGAACAAAATTTTACCAACAAATCTTGTACGTGGGGTTTTATATGGTCTATAGATCAAATAAAATGCTTTAATTCCTTACCTCAGAGTCATTTACATTTTATAGAGGTAAACGGATAATTTCAGATCAGTTGTTTGACTCGGTCAATTTATATAATTCGAATATTTTATAAGTGATATCCTGTTAGTTCATGATCTGTACCGAATTAGGTTCAAACTACCCGTGATTATGTGTTAAGATGAAATGAGTGAGAAAAATTGGTAGATCATCATTATGTTTTTTTTTGGTTACATTAAATTTATTATGAAATTTTGTCCAAACAGACAAACTTATATATAGACAAAATTTCATAATTTTAAGACAAAATTACATAGAGACAAAATTTTATAACACAAAATTACATATGGACAAAATTTTATCCATATGAAATTTTGCTCTATGTAATTTTGTCCGGACACCGTTTTATTTAAATGGCCCAAATAATTAGACCGTAATTGTTTTCAGAGTTGTCAGAGTCCTGAGACTATATGAAAAAAATAAATAAGCAAAATAAAGAAAATAAGAAAAGAATGAAAAAAAAAATGAAAATAATTAGTATAAAAATTTACTGACAGCTTTTAATAGATATTTATTTACTCGTCTCTTGAAAATATCCAACGCATTTTTTTGGGGGAACACATAAGATGGCAAAGTGTTTCATAGTTTACAGTTTCGATTAATGAAAAAATATTTACATTTCAGTTCAGTTCTGATTGGCTGTACTACAAATAATTTATGATAAAGGACTACTGCGAAAATAATACTGCTCTGCTAGTATTACATTGGAATGGTTGTATTTTAGGTAGAATACTTTTAAATTTCGAAAAAGCATACACAACAAATATTTTATAAAACATAGTGACTGCTTCTACATTGTGACGGTGACTTAATGATGTGTAACATAGTGTAACATAGAAGTGATAATAGTATGCAATGCTGTATTCATAATAGAATTCAGGCCGGAAGTAGATGCTACTATGCAAACAGAAAGTTGCTTAATCAAAATTAATATCAAGAAAGGCCAAAATGACGATATATAAAACTCTCATACGACCCATAGTGACGTATGAATGTGAGGTATGGACTATGAACGTGGCCGAGGAGAATAGCCTGCGCATATTTGAAAGAAAAATTATCCGAAAAATACTCGGCCCAAATAGATTACAGAATGGAGAATATGTAATCAGAAGCAACAGCGAGCTCAATAGTATGATTGATAGTGAGGACAATTGTGCAGTTTGCAAAGGCCCAAAGACTAAGGTGGAACAAAAGCCGAAAGAACAGAACAGAAAGCCCGGTAGCAGTCGTGGTAGAAGAAGACCAAGAAGCAGAGGGGCAGACAACGTGAAAAACGATGTTCAAACCCTACAAATCCCAAATTGGAGACAAGCGGCACAAGATTGACCTTTTTGGAGGAGCATAGTGATGAAGGCCAAAGCTCACCCAGAGCTGTAGCGCTATAAGATGATGATGATGAAAGTGTAACATAGATATCCTTCATTATTAATTGTGATGCCTCGATTTTGCGTTTATACTCCAGTATATACTCGAGTTTATACCCCTATATACTCGAGGATACTGTTGTGTGCATTATCCCAAATGCTTGAATTACATTAAAGTTTTGGTCGAACTTGTACATTCAGAGAAGTTTTGATAATACAATGTATTGTTTTTATTTTCTTTAACAATTCAAAAGACTTCACAACATCTTTTACAACACTGTAAAAATGTGGTTAAAAAAGAGCGTGGTTTGTACACCAGACAAACAATGAAACATCTGCCTATATTAATTGGTATCATTTTTATTAAACGGTCATATCCAGAACATCTTGAAAAATGTTCTTATATAAAATAATGTGTGGTTAGGGATAATATAATAATGATGATGATGATGATGATGATGATAAACTGTTAACCACAACATTCTCAGCACGAGTTTATTTTTACATAAATCACCCTGTATATTCACTTATGTAAATGTGTATAAAATTGTGATATTATATTCTTATTTTTTTTTTTTTTGGAATTCAATAACACCACCTACATAACGCAATGACGTCACTGAAAAGGAGCTATTACGAAAAATTTTTTTTTAAATGTTCTTATTGTTGTATTTTAAACTAAATCTACTCGAGTATTGTTGATTTTTAACATAAATCCATACACACATATTATATGTACATGTAGATCTGTGTTGTATTTAGTAAATTTGGAAAACACATTCATAACCATAAAATTGCGTAAATAACTTTGATTCTTTTTATAGTTTTTCTTTCGCTTTTTTTTTTGTTAATTAATATAAACACAAAATGTTACTATAATATATATATCATGTGTGTATGTTTGTACTAAATATTATCATAATATCGGTGAAATATATTAATAAAAGTATATAATTAATATACTTATGATTATATTTAACTAATATTAATTCATTAAATAAACTTTATTCTGATTATATTAAAATTTTATTTATTGCTATCCAAATAAGTACGTGTACTAAGTACTTATAACTAAAATTAATTAATTTCACAAAAAGAGTACTACCTACATACATAACATACATATAATATAATTTAGTAATTTGAATTGTTTATTATTTGTTGTTGTTGTTTTATTTTTTATTGATTATTAATTAATCAAAAAAAAACTTTTACAATTACATACCATATGAATTTGAATTTAAATGTGATTGATTTCTTTTTGAATTTTTTCTACATATACATAATAACCAACATATTATAAATATCATAATTGTACCGAATACATAGAAAGTAGTGTATAATGTTTTTGTTTCAGCTGATTTTCTTATATTATTTTCAAGGTTATGATAATAAATATCATTATTATTGGGATTTTTTTCTAATGCCATATTATTTAATGGTAAATATTTATCATACGAATTTTTAAACACACTATCGGATAATGATGTTGGTACTGGTGGTGGTGGTAATGGTGAATTTTCATCGAAATTATTTAATTTTCCAAAATTTTGTTTCATATTTAATTCATTATTATCTAAATATTTATTAAATTCTTTTGTTGATATTAATCTATCAAATTTATCTGTATCGGACATTTTTTAATTAATTTTTTAAAATTTTTTTTTAAAAACACATTTTAAATTAATATAAATATTATAAATTAAAATAATTTAGTTTTAAAAACGTTTTCTACGTCTAATAACGTCACTGTTATATTTTGTACTAAAATCTAAAAAATTTAATATTTTATTTAAAAAAAAGGTTATTTAAATTTGAGAGAAAGCTTCTTTTAAACAGTAACTATGTTTAATTCGCCGTGGATTTTTTTTTTAACATTTTCGATAACATTTTCGTATTATTTGAAAAACAAAAATAGCTTTTTTCAATTAAAAATACTTCTATCTTCTATCGAAAATAATTTGTATGTGTTTATATAGATTAATTTATATATTATGTATGTATTTAAAAACAAAAAAAATTATAAAGCTTCGTGGCGCCAAATATTCTATAAAAATGTAAGATTTCTTGGGTCACTGCAAAATTTGAATTTTTGAATTTTTGGTGAAATTTGAAAACAAAAAATGTAGTATCTAAGTATCTAATAAAAATTTTAAAAATCTTCTATAAAAAAATTTAAAATTACAAAATTGAAAGGTCAAAAATTAAACTATACAATAATGTTAGCAAGATGTATTTACCGAAAAAATATATACAGTTATACATATAACAATAAACAGACATTCAATTACAAGTATATATACACACATATAGTCATTAATATAACTCTAAGTTGTAAGATTTAAATCGTAGGTTGATAGTTGGTAGTAGTTGCCAGAAAATAGACACAGTTAAACCAAAAAGAGGTCAATAATTGTAATACCATGGAATTAAAAATTTTCTCTGCAGATATCTTACTTGCTAAACGATTTTGAGCTTTGGACAACATTACCCAGGTCACCAAGGGTGAAATTAAAAAATAAACACTGCGTCAGTATAACAGTGAAAATAGTCGAATATTTTCCTTTTAATTTTACTGATATGCTTATCATACAGATACGCGTATTTCGTCTACTACTTGCAGACTTCTTCAGTGTTTTGTACTAGTCGAGTAAAATTAAAAGGAAAATATTCGACTATTTTCACTGTTATACCAAAATTTTACTCTAACGCTGGAAAACAGGTTTTTATAAAAACTGCGTCAGTGTTTAATTTATATTTTCTATTATATTCAGCTTATAATTAGCTAATGCTGAATTGTTAAACATAATTCACGCAGTGCTTATTTTTTTATTTCACTTCAAGCACCAACAAGATCACCCATTAAATTTAGAAAGTAGATTCCTAAATGGGTTCTTAGATCCCTAGAACAGGGCAGGTGGAGGAGAGAAAAAAAAAATAGTTTAATTTTCTCATTTAGCTATGGAAAATCATTTGTGGAGAATTCAAGCCTTCTACCATGTTATATGCATAATAAACAACTTACTATATCAATCAATATTTAAATATTGCAATAAATGATTAAATTGCGGTTATGTTAATTTAAATAATCATAAAAAAAACAAGGTCAAGTAGGGAAAATAAAATGTTTGAATAAGATTGGTGTTTTTTTTTGTATAAACTGTCAAGCGTTAGGATGTAATGTTTAGTACTTACGTAGCGTTTGATTGGGATTGGACAAGATAGGACAGAAGGGTGTCCACCATATACAATCGTGACGTTGAATGGTTGAATGTGGAAACAACAGAAGGATGCCTCGTGCAGTTAAATGTATGAATTTGAATGTAGAAACACACCAGAAGAGTGTCTGGACACATTCGTTAAGTCCGAACTATGAACGAATTTTCGTAACCTGTTCCATGCCATCTAGGTATTTCTTAGCTGTATAGGTGTTTAATTGAAATGATGGTTAATACAAACTAAATATATGAGATAATAAATTAATCTAATGGCATGAAAAAATTGTGATATTAGAAAATTGTGCAATTTTAATCAAAATGAGTTATACAAGGTAAAAGAAGGTAAATAACGAAAATATTTGAATAAATATAATCATTTCTAAATGCAGGAAAATTTTTAACATATTATTTTAACGTTAATAAAACAATAAAAGAACTATGAACTTTAAAAAGTGAAAACTTCAGTCAACACTACTGAAACTCATCAGTAAGGTATTGTAGTATTAGACTACGACGTATACAACTCCTAATTTATTCCATAACTTGTATCAGATCAGAATATTATAAAAATATCTGTGAGTTATAAAAATCATTCAAAAAGTAACACTACTTAAGAAAATTGATTTGTTTTTCTTACTCTAAAAAAGTGTTGATAAATTTAATATGTAATTTCAGATAGAGAAAATAGATTTTTGATACATATTCTAAAATTAATTAGTAACTATGTATATAATTGATTCAAGAAGTACAAACGGTTTGTTTTTCATACTCTAAAACTAGTATCAATTACAAAGAGGCACAGATATGTAAAAGCGAAAAGTTGAAGTGCAAATTATTACACATTTATCAATTAATACTATTAGACCTTATTTTTTATTAACAGGTAGAAAAAAAATAAACATTAAAAAATAATTAGAAACACCCAAGATCTATAGAGAATTTATATCGCTAGGCAATAATTAATTTTAATGTTGATAATAATATAAATATATACATATATGTCTGTCTATATACCTATTTTACACGACTTTTTAACATCACAATTTGTAAATTAATTTTAAGATAATTTTAATAAACAAAATATTTACAAAATAAAATGTGAAAAGCTTTTGTATTTTTTTATTTTTTCTATTTTTTAAATATATTTTTTGAAAGTTCACAAATGCAGTCAATAACACTTTTTTCATGTGTACGTTTATATTTGGGGATTTATTGGTAATAAAAAATATAAAACAATTTTGTAAGATAAGCTTAAATTGTTTTGAAATTAATTTACATTTTATTTTATTAATAGTAGAGCTTAAGTAGGAGCTTACATTACAGTACCGAAATTCTTTCATTGAGTGTAGTAAGTACTGGAATTTATTACATAAAATGGAACGAGTAATTTTTTTCGAGTATTTATTTATTTATTAATTTTCAAGTGATATCTGCAAATTAAATATGGTAATCTATTACTATTTTCAGGAACTAGTTCCAAGTCATGGTTCCAATAATTTTTTTTTTTCGTTTATTTCATTATTACTAAAATACTAACCAAAAAATGGGTTAAACAAAAAAGGTTTGATTGCATTTCCATGCCTTGTGTTCATATTTATATATGTAATTATTACTGTACATATCTATGTATATTTTCAAAATTAAGTTAATTTTAATTTTTTTTGATTCCTTGAAAGATTTCACAAAACTAATTTAATTAGTAAATGGAAATATATGCGTTCTAAACATGATAATATCAAATTGTATGTATTGTGTATTGATTTTGAATGTGTACAAATTATTATGTGTAATATTTATATAATGTTACACATAACAATAATATAACACAAACAATAAATATGTAACATATTATTACTATAATTACATAATATAAAAAAATGATGAGAATCGATAAATGCTTTATTCTGCACACTTGTATTCTTTCCAGGTTTATATTTTTAATATTTATTACACACAGGAGTATTTTCAAAAAAAAAAATTAAACCATTGCACTGATCAGTAATTCTCGGGCGTATTATTATGGTAAGTAAATAAAATTATTATAGACTTAAGTGACTAATATTTTCAATTGTTTAATTTAGATGTATTACTTCAACAGAGCTTGTTTTGTATGAATGAAGAGAAATTCAATTAGCCAAAAATTTATGAATATAAAATATTTAGGCGTACCGAAATAAATTGAGAATTAAGTGTTTTATTGTTTTAATATTTTCTCTGTTGTATGCATTACGAATAATCAAAAATAAATATTTTTATAAAAACATTTGGTGGATAAAAATAATTTTCTTTTTGTTTACAAAATTTTTTTAAAAATAATTTTAATATTTTTTTTTAATTTTAATATTTTTATTTAATTTTAATGGAAACCCAATTTTCAGTTTTTGTTTTATTTTTTTTTTATATGAAGTCTACACTATTTGTATTCTATTCTATCCGTTCATACCAAGGGGTCTTCACATAAAGTAGGATCGTATGAAAATAAAATCTGAACCGTTTATATTACGTGAACGACCGATTAGAAAATATAAATTACAAAGTAATGCACTAACTATAATGATATAGAACTACATTGATATAGAACTACAAAAATAAATTTCATATTGTTGAATTCGGTTTGGATGGAATTTAATTTAAGAATTCTATGTTTAACGAAAATTTAACGAAATAAAATTCAACTTAATTGTCGCATATCTTAATTGGTAGCGTTCAGTGAAATTAACCGATGGATTTGTTCACTGAACCGTGTGATAAATGTATCCGGTTAATGTATCGCGGTTAATGAAAATGGATCTGAAAAAATTCTATATACATTTCATATATCTGACTTTTTGTGTGTAAAAACAACAACAACAATTTTTATTTTGAGTGTTGGGACATCTACTGTAAGAAAAATTAAATGTTTATATTTTTTTATGAAAGTTGTTAAATTTAAATCGCTATTATTTTTTGAATTAGTGTGAAAATTTAAATTCTTAAGGTATATTTATGTAAAAAATACTTAAATTAAGAGTTATAAAAAATAAAGTATATATATGATAATAAATATTATTTCAATCAAATTTAATTTATTTTTAAAAGTACTTATTGTATTTTCCGTTAGTATTGCAGTATTGCTAGTATTGCGGTAGTGATGGCGCTAGTATTGCTGTAAATTTTTGTGGTGAATTGCTTTCAGTGGCCAGATATATTGTGCATGGATCCAAAATGGATTCCAAATCTACCGGTTAATGATACTGAACCCACCCATTGGGGGCATTTACATGTATTTTCATATGCGGAATATGACTTATGTCATAACATATATAGTTTTATGTAAATATAGTTAGCACATAAAACATTCCAACAAAAAATAAAATTAATAAAAACAAAAGCAGAAATAAACAAAAAAAAAACATAAAAAAAATGTAAAAAACAAATAAAAACAAATTTCAAAAATATGTTCTTAAGGTCTAGAATTTTTTTTATCTCGGATATTCTAGTCTAGGAAAGACTTTTATATATAAAAACAACGGCAGTTTTAGTCAAAATTATCTTACGATCCTAGACCAATTTTATATTTTACCTATTATCCTTCAATATTATCAATTCTTACTTATGCGAAAATATTTACAAGAAATACAGGAGACATGCTCCCATTTTAATATGTACTTAATATTTATTTAAAAAAAAAATGGAATACATTTTGTAACTAAAAGTTATTGTTTAATGCACTATTAAAAAGAAATATTACTGTAAATAAATTATACGCTCATATCGAAATCAACTTTATTAAAATTACAATTTTCTATAGAGTCACTATGTTAACCTTGCTTTGTAATCAATATGTTAAATACTTTGATATAGAATAGAATATAATATTTCAACTTAAATAACTATATAGATCTAAGACAATCGACTATGTCAACGTTATACTATTACTGTTACTAAGACACTATTGCTATTACTGGTACTATTATAATTGCCCGTTTTTAAGATGTCTTCACCTAAATTTGTTACCTGGATCAAAGTTAATTTAGCAACAATGTATTATAATGGATAAGACAAAATTATGTAATGAAAAACCTTACTATAGAGTATAGAGTATATATGCATAGTAAAATAGTATTGCCAAAGCAAACAATATGTGAAAGAATTAAAGCTTTCAGTGCTATGAATTGAATTTGATTTAAAAAATTTCTGGAAGTACAATATTATAGATTAGAATACATACATACTTAGTTAGAATATATTATAAAAAATACAAAGCTCTTCTGAAAATCTTATAATTATTTTTATTTATGTTACTAGCAGATCGACGAACATTACAAATGGAAAATTCTAATTAATAAATTATAATTAAATTATATTTGATTAATTGATAAAAATCCGATTACACTGCTGTTGTAGTTTTTATTTCGAACCAATCCTGCTTTGCAAAAAATTATTTTCTTAAACATAAAGCCGCCAAATGGTGTATCAACGTTTTCTTCGCTTGAATAATTAGAAATGACGCAAATCAAAGTAAATTTTCAAAAATTATTACTGTACTGCTTTTCTTCTATTTCTTTTTATTATTTTGTTTTCAACTTACAAATCGAATTTAAAATATCCAGTTTACTAGTTTGTAATTAAGTTGATGATTCCACAAAAAAGCAAATAAACAAAAAATTGCTTTTTTTAAAAATATGTACCTACTTAATTATAAATAACTAATTTATTATTAGTTTTTTTTTTCATAAGTATATAACAACTTATATACTATTGTACAAATATACATATTATGTCGCTTTCTATAAATATTATGTATATGTATGACAATATAATAAGAAAATTAATTTACGTCATTGAATCGTTTTATACTTGACTGCTTATTTATTTTTTTTTCTTTTTTTTAATATGATGAAAATTGATATACATAAGTTGAAAATTTGTAGTTTCAATGAGTCATCAAATTAAAAAGAAAAACAAAGAAAAACATATTTTGGTTTAAAGCAAAAAAATAAATAAATAAATGTAAACAAAAAATAAAAATTACATAAAATTTTTTGCATAAGCAAAAAAAAAAAACTTAGTTAAATAAATAGAAAATATCTTATAGAATTAAATAGGAGTTTTATTTGAAATTTAACAAACTTTATAATAAAGTATGTTTCGATCTATCTACTATCTACTGATTAACAACCAAAAAAATGACCTGTATTGGAGTATTGGGATTTATTCAGATTTTCCTCCCACTCAGAACGAAGCTTAAAAAAAACACGAATCAACTAAAGACCATTCTAAGATCAATTAAAGATCTAATTGATCGAATGGAAAAATCGGACAAAGATCGGATATTGGACAAAGTAGAAACATGGAAACAGGGCTCAAGGAACACTCAGAAGAAGCAAAACTGACTAAGAAGTAACTGTATTTACATCTAAAAGTAGCAGGAATATGATCCAAGAGTGTCATAGGCCCTTATTACGATGTTCAGTTTTCAGTCGACTGATAACTGAGAAATTTTGTCAATTGAGATTTTATTTATAGTATTGTGAAGAATACTGACAAAATTTTGTTCTATTGGGTATACTGAGAAAATTAAAGTTTTTTGACAATAAAAATTTTAAATTTGTAGTTTGTTTTAAAGTTTTTTAGTAAAAAAAAAAATATTTAAATTAACAGTTAAAAATTTTTTTTCTTTAATTAACACAATATATTTTGTCATACTAAAATTTACAGCTTCAAAAAATTGCTTTAAAATGTCGGAAAAGCTGACGCATATTGACATTCACAATACCAATCAGTAGTTTGCTTACAACTGATAATCAAAATACAGGTTTTGAATATCTGCTGCCACTTCTCAGACATTTGCTAAAAACTGGCACTTCATAATAAAAGCCATAGCTGTATTTCCAAATAAGGCATAATAATGGTAAATTACATAAAAGATTTGAGGATTCTTTGTTTTAAGTTATACACTCTGTACGAACTTACTAATAGCTAAAATAAATAAATAAATAAAAATAAATAAATAAAATAATAAAGACTCAGCTAAAAACATCAAAGTATATAAAACTAAGAATGACTCACTCCTGAATAAAGACCAAGGCGGTGGATATTTTGCATTATTTAAATTTATAGTGTAACATAATAGACCCAATAGAACCAACACTACCACCCCGTTACTTCTAACTTTAGAAATTATGTTTTAATTATTCAACTCTCTACCTCAGCTATTTCATTGAAAAGTAAGCAACCAACTAGCTGCAAAAATAGTAAAATTATTACTTGTCCAGTAAAGGAGACGAATTTTAGATTCCTTTCCTCAGCTGAGTACAAAATTTTGAAGAAGTCTGCAAGTACTAAACGTATCAGTATATGATAAACATATTTAGAAATATTAAAAGGAAAATATTCGACTATTTTCAACAACTACTCGTATATACAAATGTTACTCTAACGCTAAGGAATAAATTTTTCTAAATACTAAGTATGTATCTATGCATTTTGGTATTTTTGATATTATTTGTTTACAAATAACAATTTATAAAAAAAAAAAATGAATTTTAATTATTTACTATTTTAGTTTTAATCATAAATTAAAAAAAAACACGACACGATAATGGTATTTATTCTCTATACACAAAACCACCTATGTAACATTTATTTCAATATTATACAGATACTATTAAATATATATGTATACAAAGAAACTATAACCAAATATGACTAGTCGATGTTTTGAAAAAAGTTTGGTAAATCCAAAATTTATTTTCAATTCCAATTACATTTCATTATCATTGTTTGATATTTAGTCATTCAACCAGACAATCATGTATCATCATATCAATCAAAAGCTAGAATTTATAATTGAGTTCTGAATTATGTATGGTATTGTTATGTCTGGTTACTGCTTGTTTTTAATTATAGGGATTATTTGAATTATTTAGAATGAAGAGATAGAATCAAAGACAAATTCAATTTAAAAAAAATATTTACAAATTTATGTCTAGTAAGACGCTGAACAAGAATATCTAAATATTTGAAATGGTTTGTCTGGCTTATAGAATCAAAGACAATTTGTAATTTTATGTCTATAAAAAGACGTTAGCCAAGAATATCTAAATATTCGAAACTATTCGTCTGGCTTATTATTGTTAATTAATCTCGATAGAGTGTACAACGGGCAGTAAAATCTAAAGTCAGTAGAATAAAATTAACTGATCTCGTTTCTTTTATTCATCCAATACGCCAACCAAACAACCAATCCCGATTAATTTCCCGATACATTAGTTCTAATCAAACAAATTGGTTGGTTAATTCTTTTAATAGAGATTTATTTAATTTCAATTTATTAAATTTGTACACTAAACATTAATATATTATTAATACCAAAAATTTAATAATATCCACTGTTTCTTCACTTAAATTAAACTAGTATACATTATACACCAATTGTTACAATGTGTGAAACGTTGAAAGTTATAGGAAAAATTTATTTTCGCTTATAAATTTTTGTAAAAAAAATTTATTGGCGACTATATTTTGTATTTTTTAGCCGGTATGATTTTTATTAAAGAATTGATTGAGTAGACATCATCACACAAATAATATATATAGATTGGAACTGTGAAAGTGAAAGAAATGTGGAATCTAGCTTTATTATCGTAATAATGTATTTGAAATTTGCTGTTGTAACACTGTGTATACACTTTTGAAGTGTACATAGTGTATTTTTTTTATGAGAATATGACCTTTAATATTTATAATATCATAGATAGAAAGATACACGATATGTTTATTGGAAATTAGATGGAATTTTGTGTACTGGAATTATAAAATTTGGAATGACATATACAAATACAACTAATAAGGCAATGTAAAGTCTAGTAAAATGTCATAAGTTAATTTGTCTATAGCAAATTGAAAACTTTCAATATATTTCCTGTAACAAAAAAATGCTGGAATGGAATTGAAAAAAAAAAATGTTTGTATACATAGAATGAAATGATCCAGAATATTTATATATTTTTTTTATATATTTACTACATATAGGATCATAAAATATAAATTGTAAAAATGTAATGTTCCAGATTCCAAATTAGATTTATAACATAATAATAATTATATTTATTTTGTAAGATAATCAAGAACTGATATTTCCAAAAAATTTTAATTTATAATATGTTTGTTATTCCATAAATAACACTATTAAGTACAATAATATACAATTAGTAAAACTTTTTCTGATATACAAGCACAACTACAATGTATAATAAATTGTTATTCAAGTTATTTTAAAAAATAAAATATAAATTCAAATGATAAAATACGGACATACTTGAAACCTAAAAAACGACAAACATGAATGACAAATAATGAATTTATGTTAAATTATAATTTTTCGTTCCAATACTCACACATACTTATATAAATGAAATCATCAAACAGATTGTCAATCTTTCATAAAATCATGTGCATGTCAATTATTTTGAAATAAATTTTTTGATAATTTGACGATAACTTTTGTCAATTGTAAAAATTAATTTAATATTAATTATATGCATACATGATATCTTGTTTGACCAATTGACAATTTTGTCCAATATGACAAATAAAAGTAAAAACTCACAAATTTACACATTATTGTCAAATTATATTTTTAAACACATTCAATATGAATTTACAAGATACAGTGAGATTACAAAATACAATGTTACAGTAAAAAATTCGTTTAAATAATAGCTATTATAAAGTATAGATTTAGTGTAAATAAACTTTTAAAGATATGCTAGTTTGCCATTGAGGGGACAATAAGTTGTGAAATAATTTCAAAATGATAAAATTTTTACAATGGAAAGAAAATTGAAGAACTTCCTACAGATTATACAATCTATTATTTATTTATTTACTTAAAATTATCAATTATTATAAGTTAAATTATCAGTTAGTAAAGAGTTTTACCTCCTATCAGTGTAGATTACAACTTAATTGAGAAATGGAAAAGAGATAGATAATAAAAATTAATATGAAAAAATTAACTTAAGAATTGGATTTGGAATTGGAATTGGTAGAAAATCTTGTAAATGTTTATTGTGCCCCAATAGTAAGCTATTTTGACAAAGATTATAAAAATATTCACAATAGACTTCAATATTTGTACTTCTCATTAGACAAAATATTAAAGGAATAATTCCAGTGCCTATTTTGTAATAGAAAAAAAGTTGTCTTATTGTTTATATATGCATGAGTGCATATGCTGCAAAATTATAATCTTATTGTTTCAAAAACTATTTTTCCACAATAGAAATAACTGTCCCTCAAAATATTCTTCAAATTCTTTAATTGTCATTGTGTTTCCTTTATTGGAATGAGCTTGTTTGATTTTTTATTGCTTTTGAGCCAATTTATACGGAAAATTAAGTTTCATAATGTTTTAGAAATATTTGTTATTTATTTCAAGTCATTAAAAATCATAAAAAAATTTCTATATAAAAAATATTTGAGGTGATGGTAAAAACGCTCGATTTTTTATCATCACCTCACATAATTTTTATGGTTTTTATTTTATTTATTTTGGTTTATTTCCTCTAAAAAAGCTTATATATCGTATATACAATATTTTGTAATATATCTAGTCTTTTGTAAAACAGTATTTTATAAAATAGTATTTTAATGACAGTAGATATTTTGTGGTACAGTATTTTGTACCCAACCCTGTTCAATTATAACGATAATATTATAAAACATTAAAGTTATATAACTAAAATATGAATCTCATATTTATCATTGGTTATATTCATCATATATTTACCATATATATGTATATAGCATTGGTTATATTTATCATTATTTATTTTATTATCAAAAAAGAAATTTTAAATACCCAATCTTGTTTTTTAGACAGAGAGAGGGAGAGGTGAACTAGTTTAATACCGGGGAATAACATTTAAAAATATTTTTTTTTACCTTAAGAAATTTTTATAAAATTTAAAAATTTGCAAAGTATTGAAGCAATAGTTATAATATAACATTATTGATATGATAATTCAACAACTAATCGTTTAAATAAATAACAGTAATTTATTTTTTATGACAATATAGTTTTCTATTTACATAATTCATTTCATTAAACTGGTATTAATTAGTTTTTAAACAAATTAATAAAATCGATTGAAATTAAACTTGTGGGCAAATATCATTTACGCAATTTATAGACTACTATTAATACGCGTTTACTGTTATCAATCGAAAAACAATCTTTAATATTATTATCAGTATAAATATTACTGTCATCAAATGTCAATCAATTGACAATCAGATTAATAGATGATTTTTAAATAAAAATATCACTGTCAAGGATCAAATTATTGAAAATTTATTTGTTCTATGAATGATACACAATGTAAGGTTAAATTAAACATACACACATACTAAAGGAAATGTCACAATAATATTGTTTATAATAAAAATTAACAATAATTGAATTTTATAGAAATTTCACTAAATTTTCCCCAAATTTTACAGTGACTTTTATTTGAAGAGTTATTATATCAAAAATAATCGAAATTTATATATGTACCTATATTTGTTTTAAATTAAATTTTGTAAATATGTACTTTAGTTAATACAGACTTTTTTATGTACATATAAAATGTACATAATAATATACTGTTAAAATTATTAAATGGAAATTTATTAACTTGAATAAAATGTGGTTGAACAACAAAACGTACAGCAAAAGACAAGTACGTTTTTATATGGTTATTATTATTAATATTAATAATTGTAAGTACAGTACTAATGTGGACTTTTTTTACATCAAATTTAACTACTAAGTATTTCATAAGTTGCTTGAGACTAAGCACTGACGATTGAAGTAAATGGTTTCCGATATTTGCACAATAAAATTTGCACAATATCGATATTTGCACAATAAAAATAAATTATTAGTGTAAGGAAATTTGACTTTTAATTAATAAATGAACTACTAAGGTTTAATCATAAACCAAGAAGTAATCAATTACTAGATCTTTAATACTAAATAAATATATACCAATTATTAATAAAATTAATTATAAAAGTAAGTTATTTTCATGTATTTGCTAATTGCCCTGATGAGATTACTAAATTAAGCTATTTTGAAAATATATATATTTTTTTATATATATATATTTTAGTAATCAGTACGATGGCATATTGATCTATCAAGGTTATAGTCATATTGAAATATAATAAAATAGAACAAATAAAGAGCTATACTTTGAAATCTTGTTAATATTTTTTCAATAACTTTCAATAAGTACGGTCATTCACCAGATAGATTATAAATGTTTTTGCCATCCCGACCTAAGATTAGAAATGAAAACTGAAAATAAAATCAAACTATTTTTTTATAATATTTATTTACTTTTTTTCAACTATATTAACCTATACCTGACCTACAAGGTCATATAATCTAATTTGAATTAATTATTAGAAACATGGAAATTAAAAATAATTTATATACATTATTTATACACATTATTTTCAATGTCCATCTCTTAAGATCTAATCTATATTATATATCCTAATAATAATTAATGAAAATATAAAAAAAAATGAGTTAATTTTCTATTATTTATTTAAATATTACTGGATAATTTGTCTCAATATTATTGAGAACAAACTGACAAAAAATTAATCTAATACTTTTTTTTCTTTATCTCCAGATCAAATTACATAATTAGTTTGGAACTATTCTGTATGCCTTTTTTTTTGTTATTGTGTTCGATAATTATATACATCAAATTTTTTTTTTAAATATATTAATTTAATTTTTTTTTTTTTGTTTTATGGACTTGAGCCACTTTTGATTTTCACATCAATATGCATACATATGTATGAGTGTGATGATACGATGTATTTCAGCGATTCATTTTATTTACATACAATTAAAATTTACGTTTAGCAGGCAATTGACATAGTTCATAGCAAATGAAAAAAAAATAAAAACAAACAAAACAAAATAATGCAAAAAAACCAAAATGGTTTTTTTTTTTCAAATAAGGTAAGGTATTATAATTAATGCGCTTAGTTTATCGCATTTTGGTTGCAGTAAATTTGTTTCTAATTAGGAATTCACAATTTTTGAGATAAAAAATAAAATTAAATAAAGGGTAACTAGGTATAATTAAAGCAAGGTTTTGTTTTTAACAACAATTTTTTTTCAAATGTTTAAATTGTTTTTATCATATTAAATTATTTTTAAATATTTTCATATAAATTGAAATTTTATCAAAATTTATATATTTTATACATACCATATTGAGTTCGATTTACTTGTGAATTTTGTTTTGTTTTTTTACAACAAATGCATAAAATCCATACTAATATAAAGAATATAACGGTACCCAATATGAAAAAGCTAATATACAATGGTTCTACACGACGATAATTTTTTGTTGAAGTTTGAGAATAAATATTATCATTATTATTATAATTACTATTACTCGTATAAATTTTATTATTATTATTATAATTATTATCATTACTATTATAATTGTAATCATTTATACTGGATGTTTTGAATTTATTTTCATAATTATTGGGTGGTAAATATAAATCAAGTTTTGAATTCAAATCTTTACGCCAACTATCAATTATTTTTAATTTTTCATCTGCTGTTAAGGTATTATTATTAATAAGATCAATATAAGGTTTCATAATATTATGTACACTCATTTTGAATTATTAGTTTAGGATTAAAAAAAAAATAACAAATTAAAAAAAAAATAATTTATATTTTTTTTATTATTAATTGAATTCAAACACTGAACAAAAAGTAACAAAAATAACCATTTATATTATATAATAAAAAATAAAAATAAATTGTTTAATATTTTTTTTTGAATAATTTGTTTCTATAATTTGTTTTTTTTTTTATTTTTATTTAAAAAGAAAATAAAAATTAATAAAAAAAATTTCTCTTTAATAAATTAAATACGTCTTACTTATTTTCTGTTAAATGTTAAACTAAAACATATTGGTGATTTAAGATATATAAAAGCTTTATTGCAAAAAAAAAAAAAATAAATATAAAAAACAACCGAATTGGCAACTCATCAAACACGAAATATGAAAAGACAAAATAAAAAAGCTCTTAAACTTAAATTATAAAAAAGTTTATAAAAACAAAAAATATTGTTATTTTGCTGTTACAGTTGCGAAATTTTCTTTTAACTTTTTCCATTTGAAATAAAATTGAATAAAACATATAAAAAAAGCTTTTTTGGAATATTTATCTATAATTTTTTTTGGATAATGTTGAAAATACAGTATCTACTCTGCGGGGTTAATGAATTTCAATGACATAAAAAAATTATGTATCTATAAATTAATCTAGTTTAAATTTTAACAAAATTTTTTTATTTTTTAAATTGTGAATAAACTGAATTCATAATACATATCTAACTTTTTAATTTTGTTTATTTGAAAATATTTACATTAGAACATTTTAATTTTCGATAAGGTAGAATAATAATAATAAAAAATTGTTGTTTTAAGATGCATATGCAACAATGCATAAATTAAATTTTTTAAAATGCAACATTAAAAAAGATTCTGTAAGTTTTTTTGTATACCTAGCATAAGTTTTTGTTTACATTTTATTTCTAATACAACATAAAAACAACATAAAAAGGCAAAAAAAAATTGATTTTAAGCAATCTGAAAATCAGAAACAGTTTCAAACGAAAATTATCTAGTTATTAGTTTAGAATAGTAAATTTTTTAGTTCAAATGTCTGGCAAAATTACAGCGATATGATAATAGTAATGTGATAGTGATCGTTTATATGTTTTTGTTACCACACTTCTTTGAGAATCAAGTTTAAAAGTTGATTTAGTAGTTGTATTCTATATAGAAAAATTGAACAAGATTCTACGTAAACTCTCACAGAATCCACTAATTTAAAAAAAAAAATATTTGGTCTTTCAAATTAACAAATTTTTAGAAATTATTGCCTGCGTCTGTTGAATCGCTTACCGCTTACATACTTTAGAGGTCACATCACATTATTAGATTGTGAAAATATTATATGTATATTGTAAATAAGGTAAGATCTATCTGCCGAAGCAATGATTGCGATACTCGGGTGAAAATTCACGCAATATGTAAATTTTCTTCGGGTGAAATTTTACCCATTTAAATTTTTATACGTTAATGCATAAATTGACCAAAATTTAATCACAATTTCAAAAGATAAACCCGTTGAATAGTCAGCACAACCTCCAGTATTAAGTGTTTTTCCACTTTCCAATAGAAAATGTAATCAAAGATCGACTTGGAATTACTTTTTATGTTGTTGCCAAAATGCATTTGAGTTGTGTTTTAATTCCGCTATGATAAAGATTGTGATTGTCATGTATAATACGAAATTGTGTCTCTTAGATACACAAATATTAAAAATTATACAAATGAAAAATATATATGAAAAAAATGGACTCTGTAGAAAATTAAAATAGTTAATAGAAATTATAGAATGTTATGTAGTATACATACATAGTAAGAAATAATAACAACATTAAAAATTAATTATAAAAATAAAATTTACTATTTTTGGTAAAACATTGAAAAATCGATTTAAAAAATTTTGTTTTTTGTAATTCAAAGTGAAGGATTTCAAAATTAAAATAACATTTTAATTCTGAAACGGAAAATCAGGTTTTTTTTGTTAATTGAAAATACTTTAAGTTTATCAATTATTTAATATATGTAAAATAAAAGTTTTCTAATTACAAAATAATTTGTAATTAACAATTTTTGAGTTTAAAATTAATGTGAAAAATGAAACAAAAATTGATTTAGTTGTGTGTACAATTATCAGACAACACATGTGAACTCCAGACAGATTTAAAATTATTTTTGTTTCTTTTTAAGTTGTAGTTTTTAGATTTTAAATTTAATCTAATTATTTTTTTTAGATTAAAATTATAAATTTTGGTTAAATGAAAAAAAAACCAAAATATTATAAATAATTTTCTGAATTTAAATCATTACTTTTTAAGGAATTAATTAAAATATATTTTTCATTTATTTATGAAAATTTTTCATTCATAAAGGAATATTTTGTAAAATTGTGTACATGGAAAGGTCCCAGGTTCATTTCCAATGAAAGCAAAATGCTTTTAGATTTTTCAAACTAGTCCAGTACTCTGTGTCATTGAGATAAAATAAATGACAATAAAAAATAAAAGGCCCACGTCTCTGAAAAGAAAAGAGCCTGAAAGTCTGGCTGGATATTAATCTTCAGGTAAACTGATATATAAATAACAAAACAAATTATCTTTACCTTGCAAGTTATCTTCTTATCTTTTTAGTTAATAATTAAAAAAACAGTATTAATTGTCGTATATATTGAGATATCTTAGTGTATTGTATTATCTAACTTATTGTGAAGAATTGAATAACATCCCATGTATCTAAAAATAAGCTCGATTCAAACTTAAATACGATCTATTAGGCTCATTGGGTTACTTGAATATAAATAAATAAAATAAATTAAACTGGGAACGATTAACTGATTGCTAATTTCTTATATGCTTTCAACTGAAGAGAGTACGCGATCGAAATTTGAAAAAGTAATTTACGTAAGACTATAAAATCGTAATATTTTGCAGCAACATATAAAGTTTCTAAGACAACCTATGCAAATTGTAAATTTAAAATGTTAAATTTACAATAAATTCAAAAATTACAAAATATGTAGCAGCAATGCAATAACAGTGTTAATTTTATAGTAATGCAATTTTATCCAAAAAAAGTTTTTTTTTTTAAATTTCGTAATGGATACATTGTAAAGAAAGACTGTTGTATACAATTGTACAACTGCAATTAGTTTGCGTTTCCAAGTTAATTAGTAACAACTAACAGACAGTAGTAATGGTACCAATTTTTTTTTAAAATCAAAATACTTTTTTTGATGAACTACAATTAGGTACCTATTATGTATTTCGATAACGATTACGATTTGATCGAACGAAATGTCAAAATGGAAAATTGCCATTATGTATTTCGATATCGTTCAGAAATTGTCGACGAAATCAATAAAATTTATCGATGTAAAATTTTATCACGAAAGAGAGATTTTGAAATTATTTCAATTTTGAATTGAAAAGATAAAATAAAAGAGTGACGCTTGGACACCTGGTGCTTGTAATATATTTGCGATATTTTTTGGAATAAAAATAATTTTAAAAGTTGAAATGTTAGTAGGTATTTTTCATCATATTTTATTCTTCATAATTATTTTGTATTGAAATAAATTTTAATAGGAATGAAAGGCCAGTTTCAAATAAACTGCAATATGAAAGATAGTGTATATAAATAATTTCAGTAATTCTACTTTAATCATAAAAATAACTTTTACAATCTGCTTGTTTAACTCTGCAATTTGATAGCGTTTTTCAGCACTATCAGAAACTGAAAAATTTAACTCAGCTAAAATAATTTTATTTATAAAAACTTTTAATTTAATAACTTTTATTTTATTTAAACACTTTTAATTTCAACTTAAAAATTTCAAATAGTTATATATAACACTATTGTTTTGTTTTTTTTTCGTATAATAATTTGAATTTGACAGTCAAAGAATCAAACATATATCATTTTCATCGTAGATTTGAATTTTACAATAGGCAGCCTTTTAAAACACTTTCGATCAAATTTTCAGCTAAATACATAATGGCACTAACGATTACAATCGAATAACTTTAACGATAACGATGAACGATTCGATGAAAGTCGATCGAAATACATAATAGGCACCTAAATCTCAATGAACGAAAGGGAAACACTTTCGACTTAGAAAAAAATATAAAAATTATTTTCATCATAACCAAACAGTATTCGGTTTCCGTTTAACAAAATTCTTAACTTTGACCTTTTTTTAACTAGACTCATACTCTCTTTGTAATTTTTGTTTCCAAATTCTATTTATTTTTCTTAATAATATTATCAATATACATATAAGAAAAATAAAATAAATAAATAAATATACTACACGTGTAATTAAATTATAAAACAAGTAAACATTTTTCTATAAATTTATTATAGAAAAACACCAAAGTTCAACCCTCATGAAATCCCTAAACTACAAATTATTCTATATAATCATCAGCCTTAGTCCATACCACTAAAAGCTTTTATTTATCGTTTTAACATTTTCAAAATATATTTGGGGATATGTTTTTTTGTTATTGTTATTTTTTTATTTTTTTTATGATTTAATAATAATTTTTATAATTTTTATCTAGGTCAAAACTCTACTTTAATAATATTTTTGTCTTAATATTTTAATAATTGTGACTTTCAGACTTCAGTAAATATTTTGACAATAGTTCCGAAAAATCCCACGCTTGATTTTTATCAAATGATTTACACAAAAAACTATTATTGATATAATAAAGTTTTGTGATCAAGTTAGATTAAATAAAAACCCCCCCTTAAGCTATTTAAGTTCTTCAAATTCTTCTATTATTAGTTGATAAGAAAGTTAAAAAAATTCAAATATTTCAAATATTTTATGTACAACGTGTTTCATTTAAGTATATACAATGACTAAAATTGTAAACATTTTGTTTGAAAATAACTGTAGCTCTAGCAATTTAATTTAAATTTAAACATAAATAACTGTAATTGAAAAATATACCGTTATATTAAATATTTTAAACAAAATCGAAGTTAGAAAAAACTTCACTAGTTTACAAGATTTTTTAATTTAAATGGACGTATTTACATAATTTGCATTAAAAAGGTATATTTATTGTTAATCTTTCAATGTCAAATGCATTAAACGAAACTTCAATAAAAGTTTTTAAATATTAATATTATCCTGCGGCTTATTTCGGACTATAACCAATTTTTTATTGAAAGCTTATATTGACAAATGTATTAAATATTAGGAAATTTCATACAAAAAATATGTACACAAATTCAAACACGTGTAACAATTCAAAAAAAAAAAAAAAAAAAAAAACAGGAACAAAAAAAGTTTCAATAGGAAATTGAGAAATTGTGTTAGGTTATGTAAATATATTTTTGGCGCCATTTTTGTAATAATCGAATATATTCAAAGAACATGAGAAAATGCCCCCCTTTTTTGTTTACAGAAAAAAATAAATGTATTTAGTACAAAAGTATCAAATTTGTTAAGTATATGCTTTAAATAAGTATTTAACATATTTTGTAATCCGAAATTATTCCATTTACGAATTAAAAACTTTTTTCGAAGTAAATAAGAAAATGGTTTCTACAAAAATTCAATATCCCAAGAAAACTTAGAATTTTTCATTTGAGAAAAAAATTTAAATATTTAATTTGAATGTATTTTCTCTAACAGAATATTTAATGATGTCATATTGTTTTGCCATGTTCTTTAATGATGGTACACATACAATTGGGCATGGTTAAGGTACAATTTTTATGAATCAAAAAGCAGTGACAAATACTTTTCTGGATCTAATTTGTTGGATTTCTTTCCCTAATCAAGCTCTATTAGTGGTTTAAAACACCTCCCTAGCCCTAGCTCCTAGTTCGAGCTTTGAAACCTAATCGCGAATTTTATATACGTAGTACGAAAATGTGTTAATATACAGTTTTTAAATTATTTTCGCATTACATCGATGCTAATTTCGCCATACAGAATACGAAATGTTAATATGCGAAAATAATTTTTCGAAAATAACAATACGCGAAGGCCCTGGTCATAGGTTTGAATTAAAGTTTGGTTTTTCTTTCGTTATTCTTAAATAATGGAATCCTTTAAGGGTTCCAATTTGAGATAACGATATTAAAAACTTAAATAAGGTCTTTGAAAATTTTTGGAAGCAAGTTACTGAAAGGGCAGTAACATTGTGAAGCTATTTAAACATGAATCGACTTAAATGAAAATTTTGAAAATTAGATTAGATATTTACTAATAGAAATACCTATAGAATACTATAAAATATAGCATTACGAATAAAATTTTATCAAAAATTTTTTTTTTTTGTTATTAATATTAATGTTTTATCTCGATTGTATCTAAACATCTGAAACCTGCAACTAATATGAATTTTACACATAGAATTAAATATAAATATGTATATGGTGCCAGTTGCCGTAATATTAAATTCCTAAAATATTGAAAGCGATTTTGTATTTCATTCTTTTTCTAATAATATATACAATATCCCATACATATATACGTATATAACAGGTGTATGTAATATGAAAATTATATTGAAAAAAATATTCAAAACATATGTACCGTACCTATTTATGTTCCGTTATTCTACTCATTGTTTATTAAAGTATTTTTTTTTTGTTTATAACAAATTTCTTAAATTAGAATATTTTTTGATTTTGAATTCCAATATCTTCTTAGTCAAATAAGTAAACTAAATTAAATTGAATTTTTAATCCAAATAAACTGAATTTTTTTTTTTTATAGAGATCACAACATTTTTGTTAAAAAGTGCCTGTTCGCTAAGATTACGTTTATAATATTTTGGTTTTCGAAACATGTGGTAAATGAAAATGGGTGTGAAAAATTCCAGGTACAGTTCATGGATCTGACTTTTTATATGTAAAAACAACAACAACAATTGTTATGTTGAATGTTGTGACATCTACTGTAAGTAAAATCAAAAGCTTATATTTTTTTATGAAAGTCATCAAAAAAATTGGAATTTTTTTTTAATTGTGAAGAAGTCTAGTGTGAAACTGGAAAGTCTCAAGGAGAAATTTATGTAAATGAAACTGCAATTAATAGTAATAAAATTAAATTTTTTGTGTAATAATAAATATTTTTTTATTAAAATTTAATTTATTTTTAAAAGTACTTATTATTATATTTTCCGGTGGTGGCGCTATTGTATTGTTCTAAATTTTTGTGGTGAATTGGGTTTAGCGAAAGGATCTGTGAAACATGAGTCCACTATTAATTTCAGATCCACCAGGTAATGGTGGTGAATTCACCCAATCAACATTTATAAATCATTAAAAAGAGAGAATAAAACAATTAGTACCGAATGAAGTTGCCGTCAAAATTTTCGTGTTCTCTGGCCTTCTTATATTAGCTCACATTAAACATTTTCCATTTAATTTTTCTTTGAAGAATTTTAATTATTGAAATTTAACATTTAATAATATATATAGGGCGGAGAGGTAAAGCACTCGAGTGTAGTAATGTAACGACCGAAGGAGCACGGGTTGAAACCCCGTGAGAACCGAAAATTTTTGCAAATGGTGAAAATTACTGAAAATGTAATTTTCTATACAACCACATCGGTTCAAATATAATTTAATAATTAATAAAGATATAGATATAATATAACTAATAAAAAAAAATAATATAAATATAATATACAAAAATATATACCAAATAATTAATATAATTTAATAAAAAAGGTCCACATTTCGAAAGGGAAAAGGACCTATAAAGTTGGCCTACAGATTTATCTGTAGGATCTACTGTTAAAATAAATAAATAGTAATATATATAGGTAGAATCTTCTTTTGTCAGTTTACTCTTCATTTTGGTTGATTTTAAGGTTATATATAAATTTAAATTTAATCAGTTATTACATCTTTAGAAACATATAAAATAACAAAACAATTTAAAATGTAAGTTTATAATGACGAAACGTTAAAAAAACTTGAACAAACAAAAAAAGGCTATGCACATATTTTCAGACAACTTTTTTAATTTTTTTGACGTTTCTCTATCTCAAATTTGAAAATTGTAACGTAAATGTCAACAAAATGATTACAAATTCAATGCAAAATTGAGGGTACAGGAACAGTTTTTGTCTAATAAATTGGTTTTAGTTAAGTTTTATTTACTAAAAAATTAGTAAAATGTAGAATTTATAACTTGAGCGAAATTAGTTTATAATTTCTAAAAATATGTTCAACAAAGAGCTTTTACCTATTAAAATTTTTCTTTAATTTTTATAACTCACATATGAATTTATTTCAAATCTAAGCCGTTATTCGTGGATGCTGGTGCTTGTAAATCACTTTTGTGTATAATTTAAATTTATATTCAATTAAAAATAATAATAATAATAATATTTTAAAATTATATATAAGTTATATAACATTAAATTATCAATTGTCTAGGTGGTCCAACACTACAAGACTTACTAATGAGTTTCATTAGTGTTTGTGAACAAAAGACTCCTTTAATTAAAATTAATTAAAGTGACAAAATTTTCACAAATATACAATATAATCCTATAGTTTATTGGAATAGAGACGAAGGACCGACGAAAATTATGAAAATACTACCAATAAATTTTTTTTTTACATTTTCACATGCGTAAGCCTAAGCCCTTTAAATTTTCATATTTTATGTTATTTTTCAATCATCCGCACATGTCACATAAATATAAAATTTTGTATTTGTGTTAAATTTTGTGTTTTTTTTTTATAACAGAATTTTTAATATTGAGGTATTTGTAAGAGCGAGAGAAAATTTTTCCATGTGAAATTTTTCCTTCCAAATTTTTGCAAACTTCAAAAAATAAGTTTCTATTGTTTACAAATCAACATGTTTTTGTCTATACTAGTAGTTAATGTATTTTAAAAGAAAATTGTTTTTTTTTTGTGATTTTAATTAAATTACAAAAAAATCGTAATAACATTTTATGACGTCATTAAATTTGTTTTTAACTGATTTTTTCGAAATGATCCTAGCAAATAGTAGTACTAGTATACAAGTATATTACTGTAAAACTTAAAAAACAAATTGTGAGGTTAAAACCATATTAAAATGTAAGAATTTCTTTTAAATAAAATGTATTTTTAATCAAATAATTTTATTTATTTGGAATTTTAAGAATGTACATAATATGTTTGTATCTACATACATATATATAACATATTTTCAGATGATATTATTAATTTATGAAAATTTGTATATTGTATACATACCATATTGATTTTGATTTACTGAGTAGTTAGATTTTGATTTCTTTTTTTTACAACAAATATACAAAAATATAATAAAGTATATAAAAACTATAAAAACGATCGTGTATAATGGTGGTTCACGATTAAAATTTTTTGTTGGAGTTTCAGAATAAATAGTATTATTATTTATATTATTTGTGTAAATTTTATTATTAATATTATAATTATTATTATTTATATTAAATGTTTTGAATTGTTTTTCATAATTATTGGATGGTAATGGTGAATCAAAAACTGAATTCAGATCCTTACGATCAGCAAATATTTTTAATTTTTCATCCGATGTTGAAATTTTATTAGAAAAATTGTAATTATAAATTTTCATAATTTTTTCCACACTTTATTTTGGTATTATTAATCCAGATTTAAATACAACGCACAAATTTTAAAAAATAAATAAAATAATATTATAAAGTAAATAGCCTATGTTCCATGGATAGGGCTACACTCAGCTACAGGATAGGACAAAACAAAAAAAAATAAAAATTATATGTATATAAAAAATAAAAAAAACTATAACTTATTTTTTTTGAAAAAAAAAACACCAAAAATATTTTAAGAAAATTCTGTTTTTTGCTAATTTAAAACGTCTCACTTACTTTCTTTTAAATATTAAACTAAAGCATGATGGTGGTTAAAAATATGTAAAGATTTAAACAAAAAACAAAAACAAAATTGGGAAATAAAAAGCTTTTAAAGTTAAAAATATAACAGTGCAGTACTGCAGTATATATCACTTCAGCAGACACATTCTTATTCAGAGAGTAGTTTTAAAAATATATCTTATTTGTGTAGAAACCTTATTGGAATATTTAAAATCAAGCGAAGGATCTTATTTGTTAGCAGAGATATTTTAAATAAGAATAATATATAATTTGAGGGTACAGAACATTTGGCAAATTCCATTTCGCAAATGTGCATTGGTTGAAAATATCACAAAAAAAATATTTGACAAACAAACATTAGTAAAAATGGACATTTAGCTAAAAGTAAAATTTGTTTATTTGACCACTTTTATTTACGTATACAGTGTACCATATATAATCTCATAGGCTTTGACATTAAAATTGAATATGAATTAAGATTTGTGTGGAAGTAACTAAATGGCAAAGCGTAAAAATCAAGCAAAGTACGAAGTTTGTTTATTTTGGATATTTGCACCCTTTTGACATTAAAGAAACATAGCACCAAAAAAAAATTTGTTTCAAGGTTTAATTTGAAATTTAATCTTTGGGCTTGAATTGAATTTTAGAATGTTAGATTTTGTTTTACTGTATCTTTTATCTTAATATACAAAAACGTTGGTCTTTTACCTTTTTATCAAATTCTGATTGTTCAAACATTGTCTGTTATGTTCAGTGTTTCATTAAATTTCAAGTGCTGATAAAATTCAAGTATATCATCTCATTTGTGGCACAAAATTTAAATTTGATCATTGTCAAATGAACAAAGCTTTTTTTGAAATATTTAAATATACAATGCTGAAATCTCTCGCAAATGAACTAAATTAATTACAGTGGGCCTTTGAGAATGTATTTTTATGCATAATGCAACATATTATGTAGTTTATATGCAATTTGTAAGTAAGTATTTTATTTATTTATTTTTTTTATGAGAAGGTAGTAGATAATAATGTAATAGTAATAAATTCAATTCGTATTGAAAGAAAAGGAAACCCTTTTGACTAGAAAAAAATATAAAAATTGTTTTTATCATAACCGTAAACAATTTTCTGTTTCAGTTTAATAAAATTTTTAGCTCTGACCTTTTTTTAACTAGTTAGACGTATTTATAAAATTTTCATTAAAAAGGTATGTTAATTGTTCGTCTTTCAAGGTCAAATGCATTAAACGAGACTTAATAAAAGTTTTGAAATATTAATTATCCTGCGGTTTATTTCGGAACTATTTCCAATTTTTTATTGAAAACTTATATTGACTACTCCTGTTTCAAATATTAGAAAATTTCATACAAAAAATATGTACACAAATTCAAACACGTGTAACAATTCAAAAAAAAAAAAGTTCCAATAGGGAATTGAGAAATTGTGTTAGGTTATGTAAATATATTTTTGGCGCCATTTTTGTAATAATCGGATATATTCAAAGAACATGAGAAAAAGCCCCCTTTTTTTGCTTACAAAAAAAATGTATTTAGTATAAAAGTATCAAATTTGTTAAGTATAGGCTTTAAATAAGTATTTAACATATTTCGTAATCCGAAATTATTCCATTTACGAATTAAAAACTTTTTTCGAAATAAATAAAAAAATAGTTTCTAGAAAAATACATTTCAAGAAAAATTGGATTTTTGAGACATTGGTAAATATTCGTAAAACATTACTTTTTCCAATTTATGTAACAAATGGTAGGTAATACGATTCTTAATGTGCGAAAAAGTAAATTCTACTTAAATTGCTGCCAATATGATACAAAAATATGTATATTTTGGGACACTATTTCAAATATTGAAACCTATCTATGTTCCATACGAAGCTCTTGTCAACTAATGAAGGTTTGGTATTGGTATATATCAATGCACTTTCATAGAAAACAACCTATGCATGTATCTTAGACGATTCAAGTTTGAGGCCATGTTCGTTTTAATCAAGTTAGAAGTTGTAGGTCGCGGTTCAAGCGCTGTAATGAAACCTAAAATTTTGTTTGTTTACATATTTGGTTTTTTGTCTGTTCAACTACAAGCTATGACATCCAAAAATCTTTCAATACATTCATACAAAGTGTCAATGTATTTTCGTAGAAAGCTGATTTTTCTGACTATTCTTAAAATTTTTTTTCTAAATTTGTACCCATTTTAATTTAAAGTTTTTGTTATGAAATATTCGTCTAAATGTGCAGAAATTCTAGTAAAACTAAATTTGAAATATTTTCTGTCACATTCACATAGTAAAATTTTAGGCTTCAATTCGAAAATTTTCCATAAAATATATTTTCTCAGTTTCATGAGCCATTTCCTATAGCTTAGCAGCCATATTAAAGCTTTCAAAAAAGAATGAGAGAAAAAAGTTTATAAAGCTTATTTTCTAGTATTTTTCAACTAGAAAGTTGAGTTGAAAGAAGTTGGAAGACTTTTTTTTTAAAATGCGTATTTAAGAATGAAAAAATTAAATTTAAAAAAATATCGTTTACTAAATGATGTAAAAAAGATAGCTTAAAACTCTCCTCCTTTGAACAAAATTGATAAAAATCTGTATTTTTTGCGGTATTTAAAGACTTGTAGTGCTACCACTATATTTTCCAATAAAACTGCTTGTAAAAAAATCTTCTCCCGAGTGGTAGTATGTTTACCTTTTTTTTTGTTTGAAAGTCATGGCTATTTATAATGTAGGCTGAGGTTCAATATTTGTTTTTATTATTTGTTTAAAATGAATTCCAAAATGTTTTGTAAATTTCATTAATATTTCATAAATTTTGAAATATATTAAAACTTATTAATAAATTAAATTTTATTGACGCTATTAATTTGTAAGTAACAGATATAATTTGTTTTTGTATTAAATTTATTTAGTACTGTTTCGGAAATATAATAAAACTAAATAATAAATTTTATTAGTTAAAAAACTGACAATTAAAAACAAAGCAACTAATCAGAAAAACCAAAGTTAATCAAGTTGCCATTGTGCCATTACTCATTAGGTGTGATCTACATCAAATACAGGGCATTTACAAAAACGTGTCATATTATGATGTGCAATAGTCAAAATCGAGTGCTCACAAATCAATATCAAATTGTACTGCAATTGTCATATGTTCAAAAATTCATTGATCAGTCAAAAATTTGACTAAAGTTGAGTCAAATACGCAGTATATAAAAGTATCTTGCTTTTAGTTTATATTTAATTATTTTTATATAAATTTAAAAAATAAGATAAGTTAAAATTAAAATGTTTTTTTTATTTAAAAGTAAAAATAAATAAATTCGGATTGAAAATTAAGACAAAGTTAATATAAGAAATAGAAATTATTATATAAGTATATAGAAATTGTTTTGAAAAACTGACTATTCAAGAAATAAAGGCTGTACTACTGCTTTATTTTTTGATTTCATAGCTTTTATATCAATTTTTTCTCATTTAGGTAAAACAAAATTTTTGCAGATTCAATAAAATTCTTGTTTAATAAATATCCCTAAAACACAATGACTGCTATAAACTCGATTTTTGGACGTAATATGACTGTTTTTGAAAAGGTCCACATTTTGACAAATTTGGCAACTAGGTTAATCGTGGTTTTAGCCACAATTATTTTAGCAAAATTTTCACAATGTTAAGTTGAAATAACAACCAACTTTACTAAAACAATTACACTGATTACTATATAATCGTCTCACAATAAAAACAAAATATTTTTTCATTTTTACTTAATATTCATTTTACTGATCGCTATAACCGCAGCCATATATTTAAGTTTTCTAATGATGGTGCAATAATCATAATCATTAATTCATATATCATAATAAAATGTATGTGAAAATAACCTGTGTTTTTGTTTTATTTATATTTAAATAAATAATGATTTATTCAAAAACACTGTTTTGATAACGTTGTTGTAATATTTAGAAGTTTTATTTTATCGCTATTAAAAAAAATAAATAAAAATTAAAGTATTACATAAACAAAGTTCTTTTTTCTTTTGTTTATAAACAAAAATTTTTCTTATAACTGTAAAAGCAATTTCTATTCTGTAGAATGTTCGCATTATTTTTTTTTCAATGGATTAACAAAGAAAATAGAAACAAAATTGTCAAAAGAAAGACTAAATCTAATTTAATCTATTAATATAATCAGTTAAATCTATTAATTAAATTAAATAAAAAATATTTTTACAAAATAAATATTTCGGATAAGGTTTTTACTATCGTGTTTTGACTTAAAGACCATTTATTTAAAATTTAAAATGTTTCATTTTAACTGTAAAAAAAAATATTTCTAAACTCTGTATAAAAAACAATCAGCAATGTATGTTGAAGGAAATAAATGAATTGACTTGAATAGAAAATAGGTAGACAGTTATTTATGTTGATATGAACATTTTTGTGAATAAAAAAAAACAAAATAATATACAGGAAATCAAAATCTGCATCAAGGATAATCTAAAATTAAATTGAACAAGGTTAATGTGATATATTACACCCGGGTTAGAAGAAGGAAGATTGCTTCTGCTTTTTTTTTTTTACTAAAAACTGTAATTAACCGTTACAAAAAAATAAAAACAAAAGTTCTTTAATACAAATTTTACTTTGAATCTTATTTAATAATGGTACAAATATGTGTGATTAGTTTTATTTACATATATAGGTACATATACATATTTGTTTACATTTTGATATAAAACAATAAAAACAATAAAAAGTTTTCACGAACAAAATTTTTTCAATTTACTTTAAAATTTTGATTCAAAAAAGTTGCGGTATGCGGAATTGCAATAACCAAAAAAGCTTTTTTTTTTTTGTAATGATGCCAACTGATTTTATATACAACTAAATAATTTTATGCAAATGGATATATGTACATATACATAATTTTTATGGATATGTATTTATGCATTCGTAATTTTTAAAAATCAATATCGCTGCATTTATGTGCAGATATTAGAATAATTTTTATACTTAAGTATACTATGAATTTCACATTTATGTGTAACTATAAGGAAGTATAGTATATATACATACTACAAATACATAAAGAGTATATAAAAGATTTAAGAAAATATTTTTAAATTGCAAATACTAAAATAAATATTTTAAATTATTGATAAAAATCGTGGAAAAATTAATTTGATTTTTATTTTTGTATAATGTAAAAATAAATTACATAGAATTTTTTGTTATAAAATTTGAAAATTTAATTTAAAAGTAAAAATTAAAGATTAAAATCTAAAGATTTCAAAGTTCTATAATAAAATATTTTGTACAAAATAAAATGAATGTCACATGAATATTAGGTAGTTTTGGGAATTTACGTAGATATAGTGTTGTCGAATCATATGTAGCCATCAAAATTAACATGTTCTTTTCTACATTTATATAGGCATAATTGTTTTGGATTATAAAGAGATCGGTTTAAGAAAATTTGTGTTTCAAAGTAGAGGATTATAGATAATCATAGTATAATAATATGTAATAATTATAAAATTTTATATTTACTGTAATTGAGTAGAATTGAAATTTTCAATTATTTACTTGACATTTTATTTTCAGTTTTGATAATGTAAATAAAATTTAAATTTTTTGCGAATTATTGCGAAATCTATAATGTAAGCAAATATAAAGGCAATGTGAGTTTACTTTTAATTAAATTTATATATTATTGAATATGGTGTAAATTATGGTTAAAACAATTTTGTATAAATCAATATTTATATAATAAATAGAACATATTAGGTGTATTTCACAATTAAGGTTTATTATATTCACTCTATTTACCGGATATATAAACACTTTTAATCAGTTTCGGATATTAAACGATATATTCATTTATAATTTATTAGTTATATACAAATTTTGTATATCTATCTATATATATATATATATATATATATATACACATGAGACTAACTAACAACTTTTATTTTTTAATTTTGTTACTTACTATAGTTTGGCTTAGCCTATTAGTTTGGTTGGTTATAATCAATCACTAACAAATATATTTACTTGTGATTTTTGCTTCTCTATCCCAAACCAACAGGATGTACATTATTATCTTGCTTGGTTTTTTTTTTACTAACATTTCTTTCTCATTAACGGTTTTACTAATTTTACAACTAGATGATGATATATTGCACACTTAATTGTATTGTAAACTTTCCTTTAGTAATAAACATCCGATGTGCTTGTACTAAGCATTAATCTGACAGTATTAATATTTATTTTTATATACAAAATTATTGTACATATTTTGTTTTGGTGTTTTTTTAAATATTTAATTAAATGCAACTAAAAGTCAGACATATAATTCCTACTGGATCATTATATAGTGATTATCACATTTCAAAAAAGAAAAAAACAAAAACCTATCTTTACCACTTTTGTTTTAATACTGATACTGTGTAAAATGGCAGTTCTACAATAAAGTGTATATAAAGTAGGATAAAAATTTTCCTTAAACGTAAATTTTTCTTAATATTTAAATTTCTTTACTTTGCATCACAAATTGTGATTCTGAGAGTATACTTTCAGTTTTCAGTCATAATCTCGAGACGAATATTAACACTTTAATTCGTAACTGACCCTCTTTCCTAATTTTCCTTTCCCAACCTAGTCAAACACACCAATCGATATAAAAGGACACACAGTGTTTTGGCTGTATAAAAATAAAATAAAAATACATATTTTCATAAAGTAGTTACTAATAATTATTCTACTTAGTGTCACAGGAATTTCATCTCCTAGGGTAGATTAACCCGTGCTTGCCAAATCGTTATACTATACATTTTTCTGCTATTCGACTAGACTTTAGATTTTTTTATATACAATTTTTAATGTTTTCCCTCCTTTTTATTTTAATAGCTTATATTATTTTATATTTCTAATGTACATTAATGTGTATAAAATTATTTTTTTTTTTATTATTGTCAATACAATGAAATGAAAATATGAAATGCTTGCGCAGATTCGTGGCATTCAATAAACAGAATTATGCATGTTAATACACAAGTTCTCGAATAAATTGAATTTAATATTGAAAAAAAAATGTTCGCCACGTTTAAAAAAACCTTTTTAATAAAAATCAGTTTTGTTCTGTTTTTGCAATTGTCCTAGCTTTGAACATCTATTTTATTTATTCAGTAATTCCATCAAAAAATACTTTATCAAATTTTTACCCCTACATAAAAATTTGAAAACTGTATTTTATGTCTAATTATTGTAAAATATAAATATTTTTTTTCTAATTGTACAAAACAAAACTTTCCATAACATTATATAGAAAACTTGAAAACTGTACATATTATGATTGCACATAATTTAAATTTTTTTTTTTATTTTTGTAATACTCGAAAAGATATTCAATAAGCGCATATTCGAATACTACTAACTAATACAATGTTATGTCATTCGAAAATAAATTTAAACTATATTTATATTTCAACAAAAAAAAAAAAACGTGTAATAAATAAAATAGTAACAACATACCTGATTCAAAATGTTCTTGTAATGAACGTATATAATTTAATTTTGATTTTTTTTCTTTTTTTAAACTATAACTTAATGATATTAATATTAGAATGCCTAAAAATGCTATTATTCCAGCAATATAATATTGAATTGTTATGGCACGTTCTATTAAATTAAAATTTTCTGAATTTATAATTAAACCATCATCATTTTCTGAATATGGAAATGATAATTCATATGCCTCCACCATTTGACTGTTGTATGCTGATGATGATGATGAAGATGATATGTTAGATAATTCTAATTTATTTGGAAATTTATTATTTATAAATTTCGTTGTAGAAATATTTTCCATATTTTATTTTTAGGTCAATTTATTCAATTTAATTTAATTTAATTTAATTAATGTTTTTTTTTTTATTTCTATTTGAAACTTAAATACAATTTTTGTTTTTTGTTTCTTATTTTTATGAATAAATTTCTCGTTAATAAATTAAATTTAACTCTAACTTATATATTTATTTTACATCTGATGTTTTCCATTCAAATTTTAAATTATATCTGAGAGCTTCTGTAAATTGCATCATAAGGTTTCTGTATATCAGTATTATATACATACTATATACATATAAAAAAAAACCGCAAAAAAATAACAAAACAACAAAAGAAAAAAGCATCGCAAGTCACGGTCAAGTTTAAATATCTGTAAACTAAATTTTTCAATATTTATTTAGTGTCTGTATTTGTAAGCAGAGCTGCATGTAATTTGAAATTTGTTTTTTTTTTAGCTTTTTACAAAAAAAAAATAAAACGTTGCTAGATAAATTTTTTAAGTAAGTGAAGCTAGAATAGAATTTTGTGTATTAAAAGTAAAAACAAAACAATGTGCACTATAATTGTTGTTTGGAGTTATTTTGTTTTAATGTAGTAGATGTGTCCAACAATACATTCGTATATATAGAAAGTACAATATCGATTTCCAAAGAAAATTATATTTTCTAGATATTTTTAGAATTACCTATTATTGCTAATACGTAATTTTATTAATGCAATTTCATAATATTTGTATTTTATAAAATTTTAATGAATTCAAAATATAATACACAATTTGTATACGCATGTAATTTCAATTAACTTTGATTGAATAAATTGAATATAATATTTCAATAAATCTAAATCAGAATAAAAATGAATTTAAAAAAAAAAAATGTTTGTTTATAATTTTCCCAAAGACAATCAAATGTATTTAATTTTCTATTATGTATTTTTATTTTCACATATTATTATATATTAAATGTTAATAAAATTGCCTATCTATATCCTTAGTAGCAAGTGATGTTGTTTGTTATTATTTTAAAAATTTTAACTAACTACTTATATTAATAAATAAAATATAGCAAATAAACTAAATTACCTTCATAGAGAGCATTTTCTGGATCATATTTTTTGCATTTTCTAATACATCTTACAATTAATATAAATAATATGGCAAAAACTGTTGTTACAACACCAGCTAAATAAAGATGATATCCAATACCACTTCTTGCATTATATGATTCAATTTTATTATCATATTCATTATAATTAATTATTTTTAAATCATCATCACTATTATGATTATATTTATAATTATTATCTATATTATAAAAATTTTTATAATCATTTGGTGGTTTTAAATCAAAAAGAAAATCATCTTCAAGTTTAATTGCATTTAATTTTTCTTCAAGTGAAAGTGACTCATTTTTTAATATATTAATAAATTTATCAAAATGTGTATTCATTATGAATAAAAACAAAAATAAACGTATATAAAAATAATTTCAAATAATTTATATTAAAAATTTTCAATTTATTAAATATGAAAATTTAATAATATTTTTCCTTTTTCTTTTCAATTATTTATCACTAACATAAAAAATAAAAATATAAATACAAAATACGTAGATATTGCAATTCACTTCGTGTTCTATAATAACACCTACAATACTAAAATTCTATGCAAAAAGAGCAGTCTTTTTAAAGCTTTAGAAGTAGAATTAAATATTATTATGTATTGTTGTTATTTTTTATTTACATTTTAAAGCTTTTTAAATTTTACAGAATGTAAAATTACCTGTTAATGTGTCTAGAATGTTATTTTTATTTTCATACTGCATGTGTAAATTAAAAGTAGGTGGTGGTGCTTGTTTTTTTTTTGTTTTATAGTAGACAACAAAAAATCTAGGATACAATTTTTTTTAAAATTATTATTTCAAAATAAAAATAAAATAAATTTATAATTTATATATTTATAATCTTTAATATTACGGTTAATCTCATTCGGACGCAAAACTATTCAATTGGAAATTTAAATTAACTTATTAAAAATATACAAGGTGTCTTGAAAATAACAACATTTCGTATAGTTTAGGAAGATAATAATTGATATGAAAAAAACATACAGATTTTTTTACATTTGAAGTCGGAAATTGTAATATTGTAAACACACATTATTGTACATTAAAAACACGTTCGTAAAAGACTTACATAAAAAATGCAGTTGAATTAAAATGTTCGCTTTCCTTTTCATCAGTGTTTATCAACCTATTATCTAATGTTCAATGCAATAGAAAATATATTTTTGAAAATTAAGAAAGTGAGAAGCTCGAACAATCAATTGAACATAATTTAATTTTTGAATTACGTAAAAATACTAGAAATTCATTAGATTGCAGCAATGCAGGATTGCAATATCTTTATGATGAATAATGAAGTTAAACCAGCATCAATTTTTTAGAGCATCAATGCCACAAGCGAAAAAAAATCGAATTTAAAACCTGTTCAGATGACATAAACACAATTTTTAACGACATTATTTTCAAATGGAAAATTTTAAATTTGGTTTGAAAAAATTCCAATTTAAAATAGAAATGTTGCAGTTTAACAATATATAATATACAAACTATTCACTGTACCGCTGAAAGAGAATTTAAAATATGCCGTTGTTAATAATAACAGAATAAGTTGGTTTTAATTTCGAAATGAAGAAAAAGAAATACAAACTTGTAATTATTGAAA
The DNA here is from genome assembly GCA_963942445.1 of Argyra leucocephala. Classification (NCBI taxonomy): domain Eukaryota; kingdom Metazoa; phylum Arthropoda; class Insecta; order Diptera; family Dolichopodidae; genus Argyra; species Argyra leucocephala. The sequence continues at coordinate 113,264,983 of OZ012678.1, forward strand.
ATTAATCGCAGCTACAGGAAGTAAATTGCTTCCGATCGATATCAATATTTGCAAAATAAAAATTAATTTATTATTGAAAGAAAATCATTATATTTAATCTATAAATTGTAAAAAGTACGGTACAAATATCTGAACCATTTTACAACCGGGTTTTCATTATTATTCTTTTAAATGATAGATATTTAAAAGAAGACGTGGCGATATTTTTCAAAATTTTTTAATTTTTAATTAAATAATTTATTTTAACATACAACTAAAATTTATTTATTAAATTGCCGCAACTAAGCTCTAGAATTAAATTTAAATTTAATTTTTTTTTAAATAAATAATTGCGGTTGTTGTCTAAGATAAATCAATAAAAAAAAAACAAAATATAGTACAACGAAGGCTAAATTGAAATGATAGAAAATAATTTTTACGTTGAAATAAAATTAATTCTATGAAATTGGAATCCAATAAGTTTCTTACTATTGACAGATACATTTCTATTATTGAAACATCCTTTACATTACGCTTAAATAAATAAGAAAATGTATTTTTAGTTCAAATAATTGATAAGAAATGAAATTTCGGAAAATTTTTCAATATAAAAATTTTTAATAATATTGCAAACTGGTTTTTAATACAATTAATTGATTTTGATTGTAATATAAGTATATTTATTTATAATCAAAATTGAAATCAATCAACCATGGTAATAATATTATCTAATCACTAATCAGTTGGTTGTGGGTTCAAATTCCACTTTTTTCTATTGAAATTTGTTTTGTGGTAAAAGAAAAGTGAAACTGGAAAAGTTCTGGTCACCAAAAATAGTTAATAGTTTGTTGTAAATAGTTTTTCATATGAAAATTAGTTGAATAAAGAAATTTACATAAATATATGTTCGATATTTTTTCTGATATACAAAATTTTTAAATGAAAATTTAAAAAATCAATTTTGATCAATTTTTAATTTATTTATTTTATTTATAAATTATCTCATTGTAGAGCTTGTCATCAATACGTTTGGGTTTATTAATCCCATTCATTTTTTAATTGATCATAACAGAATAAATAACAGTCGAAATGATGAAATGATGTTCAATTTAAGATCAAGTTTATATTATCAAATTTCCATTTCGCTTTAAGTTTCCAGTATTTTATTTGCGTAATTGGAAATAATATTTTAAAAAGCTTTTTTTAATTTATTTTTAATGTTATGTAATTTAATTGTGTGAATTTCTATTGAAGTTTTTTTTAAAAATATTTTAATTAAAGTAAATAAAATTGTCATAATATGTGTATATATATAGTAATATAATAATTTAAAATAAAATTTTATACTTAGTAAATAAATTGATTTTAGTTCAATTTTAATAATAGATATATTTAACAATATTGTATTGCAATTATTGTATTTGTGAATATTGTACATAAATATATTTAAATAATAATTAAAAGTTTAATAATCGTTATCCGTAGTAGAAGATTGATAGAAGTTTTGTATTATATTGAAAATCGATTTTGCGTGCTTCTAGAAAACAATTAATATAAATAAGAAGCTGGGTCTAATTTTGATACTAAAATTTTCTGATTTTAAATATAATTCTTAAATGTGATTAGCTAAGTTGAAATTTGTATTGTAATATATTCAATAGAAATATGATTTCAACTAAACAAAAATTTTAAAGCCCCGATATAACATTATTTAAATTTCATATAAAAAGCTGTTACAGTTACATCTTTATTTCTTTTATGTACTTTTTATATTTAAAAATAAATTATTTTAATGTACAGGATCAGTTTCAGGATTATTAACATCAAATAACTTGAATTGAATTGCAACTGGAAATACTTTCTAACATTTTATTTAAATGTTTCCTATTATTTTCTTTGTAATAATTTAACAAACAAAAGTTAGAAAAAAATATAAACATAACAAGTAAAACAAAAATTTCATATTTTCATTATTTGTAAAAATATTTATCGTATCACAATTATTTACACTTTGTGTAGTTGAAGCTATTAAAATTTAAGATTAACGTTTTAGTAAAAGATAGGTTTGTTAACATGTATTTATAATTGCTTCAAAATGAAATAGAAATTTTTGTAATTATTTGGAACTTGTTTTTGATGGAACTGAAATAATTATAAAGAATAATTTAGAAAGTAGGTTTGGAAACCTGTTTAAAAATTTTTGATTACTACGTACTAAAAAAGGTTCTTGGACGCCTACATTATTTTTTTAAAACATTATTTTTAATAATTATTAATTATATACAATGCATTAAAATAATTATTTAAAATTTATATTTTTTGAGCCAATTCATTAAAATATTAAATATTTTAAAATATTAAAAAAAGAATGCATTACATATAATGCATTAACAAAAATAATTTGAATTATTTGAATTACTTTCGATTTATTTGAATTAATTTTGAATTAAAAAAGTAATTAAAAAATAATTCAAGTATGTAATTCAATGAATTACTTTTTTAATTCAAAATAATTTCAAATAGTTCAATGAATTATTTATTTTATTCAGAAATATTTTTCACAAGGAGAGAACAGTACGTATTATACAGGCTATTTGCTACCAACACTGACTACAATACGTTGGTTGAACGTTTTTTTTAACTCAAAAATAATTCAAATAATTTGAATTATTTTTGGTACAGCACTATATGTAATGCATTACTTTTGAATATATTATTTTAATACATTACTTTTAACTAATAATTCAAAAAATTAATTTTAATGTATATTAAAAATAATGAATTATTTTAATTTAATACATTATAATCTTAATGTAGTAAACGTAATGCATTATGAATATAATAGATTAGTTTCCATCTTTGCAAAACGGAAATAGATATTCCATTCAATGTTTGTGACAATGTTTGAATATAATAAAGTATAAAATAGTTTTTGAATAAATCTTACACAATTTTAAACCTTATATTCAACTAAAATTTGAAATAACAAAAACTGTAACTAATAATAATCATCGCAACCTTACTTCAATTAACCTGTGACTTATCAAAAAATTTAATAAAAAAAAAAAAAACTTTGAAGATTTTTTACTTTTACACTCTGTAAAAAATTTAATTTTAATAATTTAATGAACATTCACGCACGTCAAAGTTTATCCTCACTTTTCACTTCAATTAATAATCTAACCGTTTTGTTTTTATTGGAATAATTACTTTATTACTTGAATATATTAAAACAAAAAATGTATCGTTTCAGTCGCATATCAACAGCTGCTGATGATGTTGTTTTTGTAATACCAAACGAAATGCATACAAAATTTAAATAATATTAAAAAGCAATAAAGGTACATTTACATTTTTCATTAATTTTTGTCAAAAAGTAAATATTTATTGGCATTTCTCTTTGGACAGTCATCAATTTAATTATCCATACCAAGTGTTTTTGTTTTTAACATAAGTTAATTGTTATAATATACATATTAGAAAATTATGTAATAGTAATGCTTATGGTTGTTGTTCCTGCTAACATTACGCAGTCTCTCTTTCTCCTATTCAATTTTCTTACTCTGAAATCAAGGTGGTTGATATTGTTAATTTAAGTAATCTTATGATGTAAAGAATTGTGTAACCAATCCCAGTCTGATAAGATTGGTTGAGAACAAATGAAAGTTGCACATCTATATATGCATTATATCGTGCTAGTTTTGTTTTTAGATGCTTATCTTCTCTATATCAGGTGGTATTTAAATAATTAATAAATAATGTTTTTAGAACTGTGATAATATATGTGAAATTTCATTTGACATTTTAGTGACATTGCGTAATAAGATAAATTCGGCATTCGCACCGCTGAAGACTGTCACATTTCAAAATTTCAATCAACTTTGTATGGAAATAGGAAAACTGTATAGTATTTTTGTATATGACATTTTTGCCACAAAGCACATTTATCCTTTATGGTTTTATTTATCCGAAATAACATAGTTTTATCATAATTATAAAACCATTTTGTGATAAAATTATGGTATTAATTTATTATAAAGTTAATAAATTGGCTGATTGGAAACAATTTTTATATGAGATTAAACAAGAAACTTTTATTTATAAAGCTTTTCCTAAAGCCTATAGGAACTTATAGAACCCAATTTATTGGGAGAGACCAGTAATTCGAATATTGAAATACTATAACGATTTCAGTCGAAAGCATTCAATTTGATAACAGAAGCACCATAACGTTATTTTATATCTACAGAGGAAAATCCATGGAAAACCAAGGAGGAAATGAGAAGTGCAACCTGCAAATACCAAACAAGATTAGTTTCTCACCTAAGGAGCTTGGTAAAATTATTATATATTTATTGGTTTCAGATCATGATTTCAGCCGGATTAAGCATCACATCATTCTACAACTACCCAACAGATAGCTATTAGTCAACAAATTAACAAAGGTACCACAACACGATAGAGTATAACTAGATCATTATGGATGGCTTACCATGGGGTTTTTTCATCCGCTGGGCATTATATGTTTCTGCTATATAACAGTCATACTAAATACAGATTATTTCCATTCGAGATAGATTGCACTATTTCATAGGGAAATAATAAAATAAAAAAACTGATTTAATTTCTTAATAATCGCAGATTTTAGCTGGCACATTTTAAATTAAGACTTTTACGTATAACTACGTAGTTATATACTTAATTTTAAAATATCAAAGCGACAAAAATTTAAGAAAGTAGAGTTTATTTCTTAAAATCTGGTTCCTGTTTCAGACACAAAAATCATAAATATTAAATATTAAATTAAATATTTTGTAATAATACACTCTATGAGCGATTACGCCCCATTTGAGAATTGAATAAACATAAAAATTAATAAAAACAAAATAATTATAATGAAAATAAACACAAGTGAGCCAGTTTTATATTTCCACCACAAATCTCTATACAAAAAATAGATTGATAAAAATTTATGTACAATCGGGAATTTTTCAAATTATATTTATACTCCAGTACACTAAAATTTAGATAATAAAACCACGATAACTTACTTTTTAAATTTTTTGACATATGACAATATTCTTCTGGTGATTGCGAATTGTAATAACTTTCTATTTTTATATTGAAATATAAACGATTGTATTACATATAAGCTGTTAAGATGATAAACAACGAAATAATAAATTAATATTTTTATATTATTTTAAATTCGAAACTGTAAACAATAACGTTATTATTGTATAGGTTATTGTTTACTATTCATTATTGGATTCAAATGACTCTTTTTTCATAGTAATAATAATTAATTAATTACATAAAAAGTAGTAGACCATCAAAAAACTTGTAACATCACAATAAATTAAATCAAATTGCGAGATGAATGTTGAACAGCAGACAAATATGAAACAGTCGACAACCTAGACACGTTCAATTTTTCCTTCAATATTTTTGATGTTTCAAAAATTCAAAATATTTATGTACTCACATTAAATAATTTTTCGTTAAATTTTACTTTCAAGAATTTTGACAGATAACGAAATTTAACATATAATAACATATTTTGCTGAGCTTCTTTTGTTGATTTAGTCCTTATAATAAATAAGGTAGATAATTTTAAGTATATATAATGACAAAACGTCAAAAAAATTGATTGAAAAATTAAAATGTCAAAAAACTATGTGACATATTTTTGACGGTTATTTTTTTTTATCTTTTTATTTCAAATAAATGTCAAAAATCTTGAATTTAGAAATGTTGGACGGATATCCGATCCACGAAATCAAATCCGATTATCAAAACTTATCTACAAACAGTTATGTTTCCAATACTAAATTATTAATGTAATGAGCTGTAAAAATAAAACTGATATATATTTTTAATTAAAAATGACGACATTACGGCAGCATTTTAAATTCAGAAAGTGTGTTAGATATTACTTCCACTTAAATGATGATCATTGTAGAATAAAGAACGTTTGAAACGTCGGTTTCATTTTATGTCACTTTGATATCATCTTACTTATTGAAAAATCCGATACTTTCAAAAATTCTCGCATTTAATCGTAAATATCTTTAATTTTTATGCAAAAAAAAATAAATAAAAACAAATTTCAAAAGATATTCAATCAAAAATATTTTCTTTTTTAAAAGAAAATAAAGAAAATTTCATTAAATCCTATTGGTATTTTTATTTTTAAATAGATTTCCATATATGTATGTAGTGTGAAAAAAATTATTTTTCCAGCACGATATTCAATTTTTATTCAATATACTTGACATGAAATTATAATTTTTTTATAACAGATTTATTTGAATTATAAGTATTATGCGTACTACATATATACATATACATATGTGTAGTTATATGACATTTCTATGAAAATTCATAAATATTTAAGATTGTGATGGCAAATGAATCATTTCATATAGGTTTACATATATACATATTGTCTTGTTGAAGTGCATATACCGTCTTATATATACCAAACTTATGCACGTATATACATTAACGTGATCTTTCTTTTTTTCATATTTAAGTACTTATTTATATTTATGTTCAAACATTTGCATTCAACATAAAAGCTATTCTATTAAAAAAAAAAATTTATAAAAAAAATAAATATAGAAAAAATAGGAAAAAAAATTAATTTAGTAATTTTTATTCTAACAATGCCATCATCAATTTTTAAGGGTGCGTTTGAAATTTTTAATATATTGCAGTTTCTCTTGAAGTTTTTTTGACATTTTTGATAATACAAAATTGATTTAGGGAAGACATCATTTAGAAAAATTAAATTTTTTTTTTTCATCAGTTATTTTGTATACTTTTAAAATTAATTTATATTTTAATTTATGTTTTTTGTCACTAGCTTAGATTGAATTAACTTTTCCTATATTAATTAGAACGTGTAATGTATCTCGAGTATTTATTATTTTTTGGTGTAAAGCTTTTTTATAAATAGCATAGTTCAATTTTCCGTAAGTTATTACCGAATTATACTGTATAATTATGATAATTATAATGTTAAAATTATACTGCCAAATGATAGAAACATTTAATTAAAAAATCATGCCCTAAGCGGGGTTCAGACCCGAAATTTAGTCAAATGAAATAATTACTACACCATAGCCGATAGTCGATAATTAAAATCCCGATCTGATTTTTAATTTTACCTTCCTCAGTTTGTACATTCTATATGAATTTAATTTGTGTGTTTTTATAAATAAAAAAATAAAAAAAATATTTTTTGTATTAATTAAAAATACAAATAAAAAATTAAATTAATTTTTTTTTTGTCCATTGGTAGAAGTTGTTGATTTTAATGTTAGTTTTTGAATAACAATTAGCACTATACGTAATGTGTCATTTTAATACTCTAATTCAAATTTTAAACATAATGGCGGAATTATAAGTTTACGATGTTAATTTGAGATTAAGAATTTTTGTTTTTTTTTAAATTACGCTTTAAATTTTTTAGTTAGTTTCTAAACAGTAGCATATCTATATTTTTATTTAGTAAAATATTGAAACCTAAAATGTATTATTACATAGTCTGCAAACAAATTTCCAATTTTCAATAAACTGGTTTATAAAAAATTATTGATATTTGAAGTTAGACTCTTAGAACATCCTATAAGAGATCGAAACATAGGTTAATAATTTTCTTTATATATATAATTTCAAGTATATGAGATGAACACCTTAGGATATTAGTTCATTATTATTATTATTTTATTTATTGCCTTAATGTATGTGTACAATATGTTATTTCCTTATATTTTAATTCTATATTTCAAGAGTATATATTACTAGAATATTTACACCTTTGACTTGTGATTATTTAGACTAACCTGACTTAAATATTTCGAATAAATTTAATTTGCAAAGGACAAAATGGCAGGTAATAACCTTTAATTAATTATTTTATGCTAAAATAAAACCTAATGAATATTAGTTCATATTGCTTTTGAATTTGTATGTTTTTTAAGGGAGTGTATATGGGAGTGTAATATGACTTTATTTTGGAAAAAAAGAATACCGAATTTACATTTTGTATAAAATTGGTCACAAAAAATTAAAAGACTTTATTTCTGAAAAGAATCATTCGAGATTTTGTTTTTCGGAATATAGTCAAATACTATTTTTTTGTCACATTTAAATTATTGTATATCCACTTTTATTGACTTTCAATTCTAAGTCGAAATAAATAAAATTTCAAGACCATAATATGGGGTCAATAAGGGATGAACATAGACTTTACCTTCGCATACATTTGTCTATTTAGTTTAGACCTATTAAATTACAACTCTTTGATAAGTTATTCCCATCAGTTAACTATCTCTATTATGTTTTCATGGCACTTTATCTGGCAGAACTAATTGTTCATATACGAATATTCTTAGTTTTTGTAATATTTAGCACCAGTGCGGGTTTTCAGAAGCCAAAAATATTTAATATCGTCATAGTGATAGAACAAATTATTGTTTTCTTGAATCTATATCAAAATCTACGCGAATATTTAACTCTCCAATTCACTTAAATTATATCAGTTATGTTTTAGGAGAATAATCATCATATTCTCTTAATTTTAATCAATTTTAATTTTAGAATACAATTACATACAATGTTATTATTTGAATTTTGTACTACATAATATTCCTCAATTACTAATATACTATTACTGTTATCTTACTATTGCTTTACTGTTATTGTTAGAGTTACTATTAAACTATATTTCTTTATTATAAATTTTATTTGAGCTTCGTAATGAAATTTTCTATTTGAAGTTATTTTTATATTTATGTACTAGCTTTGTAACCCGTCATAAATGACGGAAGCAAAATAAATCCTAGTTTCTTTTTTTCTTTCATTAGATTCTTTATTCCGAAATTACAGTACTTATGTTTATATCACTTTTTAATTTTCTAAAACACATAAAAGAAATATGTTTTTTGTAGTCAAAACTTTGCCAATTTTTTTTTTTTTTTGTATTTTTCGTAGGCTAGTGGGGATCTTCAGAAAGATACAATGTAGCTTGACACTGTATGTAGAATTCTTACCTATTAAACCACACCCTTCCTTAAAAAAATAATTTTTTTTGAGTGAAGTTAGTTACGCACACAATAATGACAAAAATAAAAGGTATAAGCAGGTATAAGTAGTATAATGTATAATATTATACAATGCAAATATACTGATACACATGTATATTATTAATAGATGAATATATTCGTTCAATATATTTTCTGTCTTTTTGAAAATTTCATATATTCATATATTACAAACTACTGCTACATTTTTAATATTTCAGTAACATGAATAATTATTGTTTTTTTTTTTCAAATAATTTAACAACAATACTTTTATGTGTAATAATAGAATACGGTAATAAAGTAAAAGAAAGTTTAAATTGAAAAAACATTGTTATTTTTATTAAGATTATATTTTGATACCTTTTATTTTATTCATACACAAAGATTTTACTAATTTTCTATTTAAAAAAACTATATTGGCCTACCACTAATCTTTTTTTTTTTATATAACAGAAAAAGAAGTACCATACCAACAAATTTGTATAAAATGTTTGTATTTTTGTATGATATACTCGTACTCACTTCCATTTAGTTATAATTCTAATTCATATATTAGTTATAATATCTTAATTGATAAAATTTACAAAAAATACAAAAATATTTTCATCAATAATTTTCAATTTAAAAAAAACAATGTTTTATTATCCGACGTAGAAGTAGAGTTTATTATCCTACTCTACTTCTATCAAGTTCCATTGATTGAACAGTGAACCTGAACAGTGAAGTGAAAAGTGAACACTTAACACTGAAAATAAAATAATATTTTTGGAATGGAGCATACAGAACACACAGAATACATATACAGCAAATAATAAAAAAAAACAAAAAAAAAACAAAAATAATTTTTTTTGAGTGAAGTGAATTACGCACACAATAATGACAAAAATAAAAGGTATAAGCAGGTATAAGTAGTATAATGTATAATATTATACAATGCAAATATGCTGATACACATGCATATTATTGTGTATAATTTTAAGTAATAAGAATAACCTTTGAGTGAATTATGTTTTTTTTTTGTGTTAAATGCTGTTTGCCTTTTGGTTATTATACCATATTAAACTATTGATTAAATTTCTATTAGTCCTTATTATTATAAATCAAAAAAATTGTTTGTTTTATTTATATTATTATTATTATTTATTATTTTTCCTTATTATTTGCGAAGAAGACTAACATTAAATTAAAAAAATATAGTTCATGCAATCAATTTTCCCTGCAAAGGTTCAGCATGGTAGACAGGGGTTAAAAAAAATCACCGAAGCAATTTGTATATATATGCATTTGTATACATATGCAATTTGTATATGTGTTGGAGCGTTCCATCGAACTTACAAGCATCCAGATAAATGCAGAATAATATATATATAATATATTTTTTTAAATTAATAAGCAAAATCTGTAAGTGACTACAGATTGGTACCCAACAGATTAAAATGAATAAATAAATATTAATGAAAGATGTGAAATAAACAATAAGTTTTAATATAAGCTAGGTAAAATTTTGATGAATATCAAATATTGTTAAAGTAACAACTCAGAACTTTAAAGGGTAATCTGTAGAAAATTTTGATTTAGTTAATATACCAATATAACTATAATTTTATCTATAAAATAATTTATTAATATAAATAAAGACATTTAATTATTATTGCTTATAAAATGCATACACCACTTAACAATTATCATTAAAAATATAATACCCTTCACTAATAAAATATTTTCAATATAAATTTTAAAATATTTTACTAAATGAATAATTAATTATTTAAATTAACGCATATAATATTTAAGTCTTTCACATTATACAAACATCAACTTTTATTAAATAGATATACCTATACTTTGGAGATGTGAAATAAAGTCCAAGGAATTGTAGTACATGTATTCCCACATTTTAGGAACTAAAATCCATGTAATTAAATACTATTTCAAAGTGTTAGGATTTATTTCTGTCTAATAATAAATGTTAAATTAAATAAAATTAAATAAAATCAAATAAAGAAAATAATTAAATTTATCGACAATGAATATTGGCTTACAATTTATTTATTTTTCTCAAAACCTTGACATTTACTCGCATTTACTCGGATTTAAGGTTGTGTTAAAGAAATTTTTTTTAGCAAACTGAAGCACGGGGCATTCACATTTGTTATTAAAAGTCTTTAGTGGCCATTAGTTTGAGTCACATTATATTGATATAAGCGATTTTGTAATCTCCGAGTTTTTAAAGTGTAGTGAGTCCAAATGTCAAAATTAGTAACTCATAAAAATTTATGTGACGTCATAAAATCTCTTTGTGCAGTATGCCAAATCAATTATGATAGCCTTTAAATATGTACATTATATGCGAAATTCCGTTTCGTTATTTAACTGGATTTTAGTAAATACATTTTCAACAATCCATGGACTTTAATTCACGTCACCATACATTTTTATTTTCTATTAGATGTCTTATAGATTATTATTGTATTATAATATTATATGTTTACTTGAATTAGTTAAGTATAATAATCTCAAAGACCATAAAATAATAAAATATTAAAATGTTAATTATAATAATAATTAATAATAAATAAGGTAAGTATACCTGGTATTTTTCCTTTAATCATTGTTAAGATGCAAAAATTATAATAATCTTGTATATTAAAGATTAAAAGGTCTTTTGAGAACAAATTAAAATATACACGTATGTATACCTATATCTAAATTTATATATCTGCATATAATGTAATATAATTTTATAAAAAAAAATTTCTGTGGAAAATTGTATAATAAATTGTGGGGAAAACTAAATTTTTTTAAATATTAATTTTATTATTAGGTAAATAACATTTATAATAATTTTTAAAGTTGAACTTGTTCTCCTTTCTCTGTCTGAGAACTTATTATTTAAAATTGTAAAAATGAAAAAAACTTGTATATACCTGTAATTTTTAATTATATCCAGTTATATAGTTTAATATAATTTGTTATTGTTGTGAAATTTAATTTTGTAATTTATATACATACTTTTATTCTGAGTGTAGTTGTTATTATTCTGTTTGAAAGTGTTTAACGAAAGAAACAAAACAAAAACAAATTAAGTAGATGTTTTTTTACTGTTAATTACATTTACAGCGAAAAAAGATGTTTATATTTTGTTTTCTGAATGATTAAATTTTGTAGTTTTTTTTTAACGACGCTATTATATACCAAATATAATATTAATTAGTCTAAATTTGACATAAATTAACAAAATTAACAAAAATATAATATAAAATAAGGTCCGATTATTAATAAAAATACGAAACTATGATACTATTTTAAGTATCTTAGGCATATTGGCCTCTGTTATCATTGTTTTTATGATTAATTTTTTTTATGAATGCATCATTTATGTCATTGATGTGTTGTTGAATGTGTTTATGTCATTAATGTGTAATATCATTTATGCCATCAGTGCTGTCATTAAAAAATTAAACGTCAAAAGATATTGCGATTGTGTATTGTAGTTTTTTATTCACTTATTTTTTTTAAAGCTTGTTTCAGTGCGTGTTGACAGTGATTTTTTTTAAACAATTAGAAGCAATAAGTGCTAAAAGTAAAAATATTTAATTAAAATAAAAATTAAAAAAATGAGTCTGCACTTTTATTTTACTGGAAGTGGCAGTAGTTCCACCAATTTGTTAAATTTATTTCTATTGCTAATTTTTCTCCTAAACATACATTTATAACAAAAATCTTTTTCATATTTATTTAATTTACTCAAAAAAAAAAAACACAAACTTTTATAAATACTGACAACAAAAATGACAATTCGTTTATTCATAATTTATAATAAACGAAAGGTTCATTATCACAAATGATATTCATAACATCCGAATTGTCCCTTTCATTTATTTTTGCTTTCATTCACAATTTAGTGACAACGATAACAGGGCCCATTATTAAACCTGAATAATTTTCGGAAATCAACTACAACTTTTAAATTTTGAACTGTATAATCAGCACAAAATAGATCTAATTGGCAAAAACGTTAGTAAAAAAGCTTCATCATATGATAGTGTTACTATATACGCCCTGAATATTAAAAGTGAAACGATATATAAGAAGAATTATTTTTAAATTCTGGTATGAAATAAAAATCAAATTTGCTTTTGTTAATAAAATTTTAGTTTTTGTTTTGTTTGCAAATATTGATATTTCAGAAGCAACTTACTTCTTTCGGCACTATTTTCAACGTTTTCGTAATCATTTATTGGCAAAACTATGGGTGTGCAAAAATATAACAAAAATTTGATTATGTGTATTGAATTCAAATTTTATTTAATATAATATCAAGTCAACATCTACATCATTGTTCTGTAACATGTTCAGTAAGAATTGATTGGATGTTTAATATCAAACATACATTACTAAAATCAGAATCGATTATATCAACAAAATAATACTTAAATCGAATTATCGATTATCAACACATATTCTTCGCAATATCGGCCAGAGCTATGTAATTATAAGTAAAAAATAATTAATATTCACCCACTGCTCGAAATTCGAGGATGTTTGATAAAAAATTGTGCTCAGTTTCATTAGCTTTTATTGATTTATCTTAGACAACAACCGCATGCGTAATGATATCGAATTCTGGCGATAAGTGAGTTGATAAATTAAAATTTTTGTATATTAAAATTAATTATACATGGGATGAAACTGTTAACTGAAGATTATAAAAAATTAAAAAAAGATTTGATTTCGCTACGTTTCCTTTTAAATATTTATGATTTAAAAGAATAATAATGCAAATCGGTTGCGAAATAGTTCAAATATTTGTACCGTACTTTTTTCAATTTATGGATTAAATATAATGATAAATAATAACTCTTTTAAAAATTACTATTTAAGTAATATCTACATTACCTAGCACAAATTTTAAATCGGTAACAAAACATTCGTTTTAATAGAATTAATAAAATATCAAAATACAATTCAAACACTAAAAACTATTACGTTACAAAGGCGAATGAAAAGAATCAGAAAAATATTTTTCTACTTTTATACCTTTTACAATTATTCAGGTATAAAAGCTGTTATAAATCTTATAAATCGTTAACTGTTTGTGTAAAATTAATTTTGCAAATCAATCAAATTTTTGTTAATTTTTCCTAACTAGTCCATTTAATTTTTATATTTATATAACCGTAATAAATTATAATTACATTTATTAAAACATTTTGTACTTTTTTTTTATCAAATATATATGAATACACTTTCAATTTTAAAATTGAAATTGCTTTCAATTTACATTCAATTTGAAGTAAAATTATGTAAAAAAAAACTGATTGTATTCTACTGTTTTATAGCATTTATTGCTTAATTTGCAAATAAAGGTTATCCCAAGGTCTTGTTTTTTTACCATAAAGTACACAATTAAATTGCTAAAATAATAAATATGAGCATGATTAGTGAAAAACTAATAAATAATAAGCCCCTACATTTAAATTAATAATTATATATAATTGTACCAAATAATTATATAATACCACGTTCACAAACTCCGATATTGATTATTAAGTACAATATTAAGTAAAATGTCAAGTGTTCTCAAACGAATTTTACATAATATTGAAATGTTAAGTTAAATGTAATTGCTAATTGCCATATTATTTATTTTGTTGTTGGTATGGTTAATGGTTTGACTTACGAAAATTACTTATTTTTCAAATTGAATAAAAACAATATGGAGCATAAAATGAAAAGTGACAAGAACAAAGTAAGGAATACGTAAAATTTAATTATTTGTCAAATGTAATATTCATAAAGTAGCGTGTTTGATCATACGCTCTATCTGTTATAGACATCTGATCCACCAACAGCGCAAGAAGTGGAAGTATAGCAATTTTCATATATGACACTGAGATTCAAATTTAGTCCCTTATTTAGTCCCTACAAATATATCAATGCAATGGAGGTTGAAAGTGATAGAATTAAAAAACCAGAAACAACACTATAACGTTCATAATTGTTAAAAATACCATGGTTGTATAAGTATAATATTAAAACAAACGAATTTAAATGTAAACATATAAATTTTATGTTTAGGATAACTACATGTCATCATCCTCCAGTTAACGTAAATAATAATATTGTAAATAAAAATAAATTGAATTCGAATACTTAGGGCTGCAATCAGACAACCGTGTAAGTTGACTTTAAAGTATATATAAATTAAAAGAAAATAACATGAGTATGAGTGATTAATTGGTAAACAATGTACCTATATTAGTTCATAAGAAGTTAAGTGTAGTTCATAAGAAGTCAATGTTAAAACCTATCTAAATTTACGATATCCCATGATGAGCAGCCAAAAAATTCAGTGATTTTAGAATCAAATTATAAGATCTATGAACAAATGGTTCGTATAGTTCTATTTAAATTTTAATCTCTTCATTTGATAATACATAAAATAATTTTATTTAGTATATGGTTCTAGTAACAACTAATATACATTTAACATAAGATAAATTAACATCCATTAATAAGAATCACGCAAATTTAATTAATGAGCTTAAAATTCATAGATTTTATTGTTGGTTGATAAAATAAAATTTATATTTAATACGTTTACAGTACACATTGAAAGTTGTAGTGGAATTTCATAGCTTTTAAATTTGTTACAATTTACATAGTAACAAATTTACAAATTTAATGAAATAACAAAATATAAAAGTGTTTAGAAAATACAGTCGACTACAAAACATTGAACAAATCAGCAAAGTATAATAAAAGAAATAAGCGTATCTGTGTGATAAACTAATTAAATAAAATTAATACAAATTTTAACATAATTATATATAAAGTTCAATAATTACCGAGAGTAAAGTATTCAAAAAGTCAAATTTAGATTATGAATTCATAAACTAAATATTAGGAGACTCAAAAGAAGAGTACTAGAAGATGAATCAATTTTAAAGCCTATACAAAAATATTTTCTTATTGTATATTAAGTTAAAAACATAAAATTAATTTCAAATCGAAATTTAAGTAAATAAATTTAAAAAAAAAAAATTATTTATTCATTCATTATTCATTCCATTGTAAATAATTTTTACAATTTATTAATTTTATTAAATATTTATTTTACATACCTAAAAATAAATACCGTGCATTTTTTCTTCTTTTTTTACATGCAATAATTAAACAACAAATAATTATTATTATTAAACACCAAAAAACAATTATTTCAGCAATATGTTTTGCAATGGTATATTTTTTATTAACATCTAATTCTAATTCTGTTGTTTCATTTAAATAATTTTTATAAATACTATTATTGTTATTATTATCATCATTAATATTTGGATTTAATATAAAACCAAAATTTGAGTTTTTTTCATAATTTAAAATATCATTTATATTATTATCTTTTAATGAATTCACTTTATTTTCTATATATATCGCCATTTTTTTTTTTAATTTAATTTAATTTATTTAATAATTATTATTAATATTTATTTATTTTAGCAATTTTGTCCGCAGTCAACAACTTTATGAGATCGGTAAAAAAATTTATCTAAAATTCAAAAAATTAAATAAAAATTTATGTTAAACAAAAAAAAGCTTTAACCGTATTTTAGAGTATAAATGTATACTTAAATAATTAGTAAACATCAAAATAAAATGTTCGTATATTCATAGATGATCAATGTTGAATCCATTTTATCATATAAGAATTCAAGAAAAAAAACAACAAAAAAAAAACGAAAAAAATTTAATAGTGTAAAATTAGCAAATTTTGTATTCAAATTTGATGAATAGTGACAAAAAAAAAAATAAAGTAAACAAATTTAAATAATATGTTTGTTTGTATTATTATATGTATATGTATTTGTGAATATATTTACTTATGTATGAAAAATATATAGTTAAATAATTATATTTAATTCAACAATTACAAAAACAAATTTAATTTTTTTTTTTTCAATTTATGTACATTTTAACTATTTATTATTAGGCTTATTAAATCAATTTTATTTATTTTTTAGAAAATTTCTATTTACAACGAAAAAGACGAGCTTTTAACCAATCTGTTGTAATATTTTTAGTAAAACGTTTGAATAAATAATTATTTCAGGGTTCCCATCATTAAATCAGTATAAGAATAAAAAAGTAATAATTTACATATTAAATTTGAAATTTAATTTTTGTAATTGAATTTAAACTTTTATTAAATTAAAATTAATTAAGTTTGGAAAAATGAGAAAAAACGAAACAAATGTACACATACTCAAAATGTTTTAGAATCTGTATAAAATCAACTTCAATCTGTAAATTTATTCATTGATTTAGTTTTGATGATAAGAATAGACTATTGTTGACGTATAAATTTTTTCAAGGAATAAAAGTTGAAATTTTTTGTGAACAGTACGAATTTTAAAGCATTACAAAAAAATATATTGGAACAAAACTGGAACAGAATTTAAATAAAAACGAGAAGTGATATTTAATTGCTTTAGAAATTTATTTTTATTTTCTGTCTCGGTTCGGCTCTAATTCAAAAATTCAAATTTGTATAAAAACAATTCCTGGGGGATAAATGGTGCATTTTTGAACTCGTTTTTATACTTCACACATACTTTTTTCTAAATTTTGGGATAAAGTATAAAACTTGTTCAAGGTTAGTTGGTGGAAGATGTTTAGGCAATCTTCAACATTACAGCCTACTGATAAATATAGTAGTGTTGAAAAGATGTAACAATCCTGTATACATTTTTGAATATCCGAATATACACTGTATATATATAATATATATATGTAATTTGTATATACATATATATATTTAAGCCACCACCGTTAAATATAATTGTATTTATTTTTAATAATTTTTTTTTACCAAGATGATTTGGTGTATGTATTACAAAATACATGCATGCAATTTGTCATTTTCAAAAAAGTTAAGATTGGATGCCCAAAAAAATAAAAAGCATACAAATTAAATAAAAAGCAATAAAAAAACAAAGAAAAATAAACATTTTAAAAAAATTTCGTCCTGTTAAAAAATAAATCATAGAAATGTTTCAACTTAAATGATGCTTTTGCAAAATCCATAATTTTAACAATTTTTTATTACACCCACGACAAAATAGGATAAGTTGAAAATATTTAATTTGTTTAATTTTTGGATTTTATCATCCTATTTTATAAAAATAAATGAAAAATTTCTCTCAAACAAAAAGAAGAAAATTTGTTATTCGACAAACGATGATTGTGCCTATCACAACATTCACTTTGTTTTTTCACTTCATTTTTCACCCGTCTGTGGAATAAATCGGTATCATAAATTTCACTTACTGTACAAGAAACAATGTTGAGCCACATTTAAAAAATGTTGCTTAGTTTTGAGTAGTTGCCTCTTTTTTTCTTATGTTATTGATGAGAAATGATGTCAATATAAATTTTCTAACTCTTTTATTCCAGTATGTTAAATTTAAATATTGCTAGTTTTTAACATTATTGAGTATAGTTCTGATATTTACCATAAGAAAGCGTGTTAAAAGATTTTCTAACTCTTTTGCTCTAGTAAAAATAAAAAAGTGAAAACAAATCATCCGAGTGAATACAATCCGGCTCATTTTTTGAAGTGTATAACATACAAAAGTGGAAATTTGCAAGAAAAATTTGGTGTTGTTTGGTGATTTGTACAAATAGGAAAAATAAAGGTAAAGAATATGTTAAAATTATTATCTAATATAATAGTAAATTTAACTATTATTAATAAGAGCTTAGTAGCTTAATAGTGTTTATAAAAAAATTACATAAATAGAAACAGTTAAAATATATTTTTACCTACATATGTATGTCAACATTAATTTTTCACTTTATTCACTTTACACTCTTTTTTTGAGTTGGAAAGTGAATGCTGCAATACCGAAATTGTCATCCGGACGGAAAAAGAGTGAAGTGAATGAAAAAGTGAAGGTTGCGATAGGCACAGATATGTCTGTATTTATTCCGTTTTGTAGCTCGCAAAATAAGTTTTAAATAAATTTACATCAATTTGTCAACCTAAAAAAGACAATTTTTATTTTAATACCAAAGTTAACCAAAATTGCTAAATTTACTGACATTTAGGTATGACTTTACCTAAGAAACGACTAGTTTTGTATGGTGAAAATGTAAAGGTTCAGTGCCTCAAAACAATTAATTAGAAAAATGTTAGCGAAATGTTCCGAGATAATTAACAAATGTTCTGAAAAATTTCAGTTTTTTCTAAAAAAAATTTTAAGTTTGGGGAATAATCTATATTAAAATAATTTAATCTTGGACTCCTATCATCCTGTATAAATCAGACTGGAGCAAGTAAATTGGTTGCGAACATCCAATGAATTATAGATAAAGAAGAATTAGCAAATTCACTGAAGCAAAAAAAAAATGCTTTATGGGTTTTTCGAACTGGTCTAGTACCCGTTGTCATTGGGATATAAATGACAAAAAATAATTGAGAGTATAATCTGGTAACAAATAAAATAAAATTGAGCTATTTATTAGTCATCATCATTGTCCTGCCAATTCCATCTGTGGAATTTCTTAGTGAAAACTGTAAATTAGAACGACCACTCAATCTTACTCGTTAATTATAAGAAATGTTATCATATGACATGAAATCAATAACAGACAAAAATAGCAGATCAATAACTTCTGACAACTACTATAATTGTTGACAATTCGCATACAATTTTTTAACCATTATAAATCATATTTAATTTATTTTATATTACTTGAAATATTTCCAACTAATTAAAATTATAATTGATAGCACGGAAAAATATTTTCACTTACTTGAATCGTTAGAAACGCTTATTTTTTTTTTTTTTTGGAATAAATATTTTTTTCTTAATGTACATATGATTTTTTTAACTACAGGATGCCACATTCATTGTAACTTACCTAAAAATAAACAAAAAATAAAAAAATTAAAATTAGTTTTTGAAAATAATAAAAGAAAAATTATTTAAAAAATAAATACTGTAAAAAAAATAAAATGTTGTAAAATTATTTTTTTTTCTCAATATGGATATTTTAAAAGATATTTCCACGAGTGGGTGGTGGAAGCACATTGTTGGACTCATGTGAGTCATGTGATATAAATTTAGGATATTTTTTTTCTTTTTTTTTGGTTTTTTAATATTTATTTTTATATTAAAAAAAAAATTTACCTTTGGATTAAAGTTTTCAACTTTTTTAAACTTGAAGTTTGTAAAAGTTTTTTTTTATTTTTTTTTTTATTATTTTTAGTCTTTAAATTAATTTTATTATGTATGCTGTGGTTCATAATTTTTAATAAATTCTAATAAAGAGAATATTTATTTTATGTATATTTATCGAGATAAAATATTATTCGCAGTTTATTTATTTACTTCTTTTTATTATTAAAAGTATATAAAATCCTTCCGGTGGGGTTAATATTTTCAGTATACAAAAGGAATTACATCAGGTATGTATAAGAATGTGTGTATGTATACTGTGTAGGTTTTATTTTATTAAATGAAAATCTACTGGTCACCACTTGTTTATTTTATAAATATGTAAATAAGTGGTGTCGAGTATAACTGCAATGGATATTTTAAAGTAATATTAGATTACATAAGATCCTAGCAAAATCATTCATCGTTGTCCGGGTACAAAATGTATAAATTTTACTTCAATAAAGTTTTATTTATTTTGCTGATTAAAATCTCGTAGAAACATAATTGGAATTTCTACTTTTAGTTCTGGCTGGTGAGAAAGAAATGTCACAAACCTTATCAAATTCAACAAATTTAGAAATTCATTTGAGACGGCACCGCTAATTCAGTTTTACCATTTAACCTATAATAAGTTCGAAACTAATATATATGATACTTACTTTCACTACAATATCTTTTGAGACAGCCAGTTAGAATTTTGGCAAATGATAAAGGACGTGTGAATTTATTTTTGAGAGAATACCTAATTGCAATTATGGTTCAGGTCTATAACATCTTTGATTTTTGAAATATTTTTGACAGGTGTTAAAAGTTGTATAACAGCTATCCGAACCATTCCTAAGTTTGATGGTTGATAACCTGAATTAAAACCTAAACTTATTTCTTAATAATATATGTTAGAAGTTGGATCACATTTACTCAAATAGCTTTTCTTTAACAGAGTTCTTAACAAACGATTTTATATTAAGATAAAAGGAATACATAGTACATATAGGTACTGTTGAGATTCTGTTTGATGAAAATGCCAATATTTGAACATCGCAAAAACAATCAATGAATCCTTCACACCGGTTAAAAAGGAAGTGGAAAATAAATCTTCTAATAAAAGAGATTTTTTTAGTTCATTTCATTTATTGTGTCTGTATCAAATTAACATTTCAGATATCGTTTTTTATAATTATATTTAAAAGTACTTATTTATGTCTGTATAAGCTATAAAATTGAGTCCGATACCACTGCAAATTTGTGATTCCAATTTTTGAAAGATTTTTGTTATTTTTATTCTAAATATTTGCATTTTATATTTTCGCACTTGCACCCGATGCTTTTTTCTTTTTTAGTATTATAAGTATTTAAAAGTATTTGACTTGATTTTTTCAAATACAAGTAAATACTAATTAGTTAGATAAGTAATAATTTTAAATTAAATCTAGTATATATGATTCTGAATTTATACTAATCTTAATTTATTTTTAAAATTTTTTATTTAGTTTAATTATTTTATAACTGTTTTCTACTGTAATATTTACAATGTAATTAAATTTTACGATACGATATTGTTAATTATAAAGAATTTTTTGTAGATCGTATGGCTTTGGATAAGATCGAAATAGAATTATTTTTTTATTATCTGATTTTGATTCTGAATTAATAAGAAAAAAAAATTTAACAAAATTCGCTTGTGTCAACCGAAAGTAGTATATTAATTTTTTTTCTGTTAGTGTAACTTAAATGTACTAGACCGGCGTTCTTTAACCTTTCGTGGCTGCCGGAACCCTTCTAACTAACAATAATATTTTAGGAATCTTACTTTTAGAAACTCTTCAGCAAGTAAAAACACAAATTTATATAACTAAATGTTATTTTATTTATACAAAAAGTTGGATCTGGGTGCTAATTCCATCCGACGCGGGGAATTAACACCCAGACCCAAAAGTTTAATATTAAAAACAAATAATAAAATATTTAAATGAAATTTCTCTCTTAATGACTAGACTGGGCTTGTTTTTTATTACAAATTATATTAAAGTCCGGTACAATTTAATAATAAAATCATACCTAAATATTACTTAATTCATATATTTATATAGGGACACTTTTTATAATACAGAAACTTATTGTTATACACCTTTCGCAAAACAAAATTATTTAAATAAACTGTTCTAACTCTTTCAATTTTCGACACCTATTGAGATTTTTTGATGTTTTGACTCTTGAAAATTCTAAATTTGCGCGATAACGTTTTATCAACGGCTATTGAGATTATTGTTTAGTTTTATAAATTTAAATTACTTTTTTTTTTAATTATTTTTATTTTTTCTCAGAAATTTTTTTTTGTTGCTTTTTCAGTATAAAAATTGATAATATTTTCAAAACATAAAATGTTTTCAGGGACCCCTAAATTTTTTGGCGGAACACAGGTTAAAGAACACTGTACTAGACTGTTCTTTTTTTACTAATTAGGTACCGTAGCGCAATTTTTTTTATTACATTAAGTGAAATGTATTAATTCTAATTTATAAAATTTCATTATTTAAATTAAAAAATTTTACGTGAATAGAGAAATGTGCTTAAGTTTAAATAAAAATATTTAAAATAAAGAACATGTTGACAGTTGACATTTCAATGACACTCGTTCACAGTTTACTAAATATTAACAAATTTGGACAACACCGTTTAAGAAAATCAAACAAGTATTAGATTGAAATGGTATGCGGCGCCTTTAAAAACGCAAAAACAGTAAAATATTTTTATTAAATAAATTTCAAATTCCAATAACAGCTCACATAAATTAATATTCTAATAAATAATAATTTTATTAACAAAATTGAAAAAAATATTTCAGTTTTAAATATTATTTAAGTAAACATTAATATTCCATAATAGAAAAATAATTAATTCATTTCTAAATAATTGCACTTTATAGAATAATTAAATTTTACTATGACTCATAATTATACGTAGGTACTTATAGTGAAAATAAACTTTTGAAATACGAATTAAAATTTATTATAAAAAATTATATACTTACTATATATATATATATATATATTATATGTATATATATATATATATATTATATGTATATATATATATATATATATATATATATAAATATATATATAAAGAAAAAAATTAAATAAAAAATTCAATTAATAATTATTTTATTTAAATTTAAAATAATAAGGAAATAAAAATACAAAATGAATATTTTCCAGTAAAAGTATTTTTGATATGATGTAGAGTAGTAAAAGACAGCGAGACTACCCACATATTATGCATAAAAATTTGTAAATGTTTTACTATTCTAATTTAAAAAATTTGATTATAGAAAATTTTATGGTTAGTCTTTAAGATTATACTTTTTTAAAGTATATTTAAATTTTACTTTACTTTAGACTGTGTTTCTTAAAAATCACTAAATAGAACTGTTTCAAAAGGTAAAAAAAAAAAAAAAAAATTCCAAACAAAAACAAATTTGTCAAATGTAGCAACAGTTACGAAAATTTGTACAAAAAAGAGATAATATAATAATTAAATTAATTTAATCGTTTATACTTATGTAAAGTCATTAATTTAACCTAAATGGACATAAGTTAATGTAAAATATTTGTTTTGTTTGTATGACTGATTGCCATTTTGTTATTCTTCATTTTGTTTTAAAAAACAGTTGAAATTTATAGAGTGTATGTGTATGTAAAATATATTATTCGTAAATTGGTGAAGCGGTCCTGAATCAAAAATAGTGACATATTTAAAAATTTAATAAAAAAAAATTGTAGGATTATGAATTTTTTATTGCTATGAAACTCTCCCTAAACTCTAAAATGTTTCTAGAAAGCGGGATTTGGAAGAAAAAAAGACATTAATACATTTATCGCAGAAATCACTTTTAGAGTTACTATACATTTTCTTTTTTTAATAATTCAAAAAGTGACTACCTCGATTACTATTATAACAGCGACCAGACGAAACAGTAACTATCTTGACATTTTGTAAATATAATATGAAACGTCAAATCACTATAGACTGTGTGATGTAGATAGCAATATTTTATTATTAAGACAGCTTATAATATTGAATTTCTTCTCCATATTATTTGTTTACATTATACTTCACAACCAGTAAATGTTTATATGTAATAAATTGTTAGAAATATATTAAGAAAGTAAAACAGTCTACATCAATTTTTTTGCAAATAAAAACACCCAACTGATGGAGTGGAAGCATACCAGTTTGTAAAATCTATATTTAATAATCGGATGTTCGATTTAAAGCTTTTTCGTATATAATATTTTGCAAATATTCTGTAACAGAAGACCTTATTATTCAATTTCAATTATATTAATAGTACATTTAGCAAAAAAACGAGATCCGTTCGGTACCTTACCACAAAATAATGTTTCCAATTAAATTTCCGTGCGTTAGAAGACCAAGAATAAAGTAGAGGATAATATTCTTAGACGAAGCAAACAATAGACAGTTCGCAGATTGAACACGATAGCAAAACTTTATTTCCACCACTGATGAGGTTGCAGGACAATTATGAACATGATGATAAATATATATAAAAACTGATTGAAAAAAATTTAATTTTCAAGTGTAATTTACATTTTCTGCAAATGTTACCAGGACATCTTTTTGTCATGAATCCTGATTTTAAGTGTCAGTGAGAGTAAAAAAAGGAAAAATATCATAATAAAAAATGTGAAGAAATAATAATATTAACATACTAGCTATTCCAGGCGTAACATTCCCGATGTTTACCATTAAACAAATATTTATTTCCTGTTCATTTAAATATTTAACTCAAAAACTTTTCTATTACCGCAACACAATTAATTTGTCTTAGCATATCGTCCAATTGAAGCATAATATTTTTGTTACATAATACTTTTGCAAACAATGCTGGAGGCACCAGATGAAGATGAAAAAGATGGTAGTTTTGTAATTTCCGCCCCAATAGTCAATTTTGCCCTTGATATGTTCTCTATAATGTCTTGCTTCTGATGTATTCCCTATAAGAAGAATTTTTAGCAAATCTAAGGAATTTTTAAAGGTGGCGAAGCAAAATTTACCACCACGACAACAACGGGAATATTTTTTTTCTGCTTGTCAATATTTTACTTTACGTTATTTTGTATTTGTTTCAACTTGAAGATGTGAAGATGTATAACATTTTTTATTTTGGAACGCGATTTTGTATTCCAGGTTATAATATAGAAAAACATTCCGAGGTGAATGTTTTATTCATGCAAACTTTCCAAGCAAATCTATTCTATTATAGGACAATTTGACTACACAAAAAACTACAAAAAAAAAACCGGTTTTTGTTAAAATTTATTTTGAAGAGTTAAGTAGTATTATCTACACGTGAACGTATATATTTCTATTTGGATTAAAAATTTTCAAAAATAAACTTAAAACTAGATTTCATATTTTGCGACAGGTTTGTGTTAACGAGAAATTTATTGTTGTTTAAATTCTTAAATTTGGTGTTTACAGAGTATAAAAAAACTAATTTAAACTACAACAGAGGTATTTTAATCACAAATTTCTATAAGTTGTTTTACAATAGTTACTAGTTTGAAATAACTAAGTTTTTTTTTTTGTCTTGAGAGTAGCTTAGGTAAGACTATCTTTTCGTTCTTAAATTAAGTACGGTACTTAGTTTATCTTCAACATAAAAATTCACAAAATTTATGTTGTAAAATAAAGCGTAAATTGAGTGCAAAAAAATCACAGTTTGTACATCATATTGTGAATATCCCTAGTTAATTATAATATTTTAATTGTAAAAATTAAAAGAATCTCGATTTTAATTGAAATTTTTTTTTTTTTTTGTTTATACGATCATTGATTGAAACCATATGCATATTGAATACATAAATAATAAAAAAAAACTATCTTTTTTTTTTGCTGTAAGAATAAATTAAATACTTTTTATTCCACTGTCGTAATTTCCTTTTTTGTTTTTTTTTGTCAAGAAATTTTTAAAAAGAAATTAAATATTTTTCAATGTTCATTGCAAAGTGTTTGATTATTCAAAAATATTATTAAATGCAAAATAAACGAATTATATGGGTTTTGATATATGGTATTTTACTAATAGGGGTGAACAACAAATTGAAGATAAAATTTTTTTTTGTCAGTAATAAGAAGTGGAGTTTAGTTACAATGCATAAATTATAAATGATTTTTAGAAATTGTATTGCACAATGTGAACTAAAATACAATTTTTATAATGATGACCGCCATAATGAACTTTTACGCCAGAGATTTGGCATACAATAAATAGCTTTATTTTTGTTTCCAATTTACAGGGTTTTAAAAGAACTAACTCAAATACCAATAACAATTTCACTAAAATGAGCTAATAGCTTGTAAATTGAACTTATAGTGTTTAGCTCAACTGTGAGGTAGTTGACAACGTGAGTTCAGATTTTAGTTTGGTTTAAATTTGAGCTTTTTACAACCCTACAAATTTAAATGTGGAAAACTATAGCTATTTGGTGGAGTAATTTAATTAAACCTTAATCATGGCATAGATCCGTTTTATTTTAAGTTATAATTAAATAATTGTATTTCAAATTAGTTTCAAGGAATAATTGAAAAAACTTTTTACAACATTCAAACACTCAGCGGATTTCAAACTCGAGATCGCAATATCGAGATCGGTCATGAAACTTAATGATCCTAACAATCCTACAAATTAATAAATACATGCTAATACAGATTTAAAGTAATATAAGTATGATCAGTTTTTATGAAACTAAAATTAATATATATATTGAAAGAAGGAAAATATTTTTTATGCTTTGCTTAAATAGCTAAACATTAAGAGATCTTATATCTATAAGTTCATCTAGAATAAGATTTTGTGGACATAATTTTATATATAACCAAAATATTAAAATATTACACATAAATTACCGAAATATTTAAAAAAGTTAGATATTAAGGCATTCAAAATGAAAATGAATAATTATTATTTTAATAATCCTACTTTCGATAATGCTGAATTGACGATCAATCAATCAATCAACTGCCAAATAGACATATGCATACTTTCGATATTACCAAACATGTGAATTGAGATTTATTGTCCGTATTTTTGGTTTTTATTTAATTTTTATAAATATATGTAATACAATATACAAACAGTATAGATTATAGTTACATATTGCCATGCTTTTTGCCGTTCCCCACAACACACTAACACAGAACAATAACGATCAGCAACATCAACAACTTATTATAAATTTTTGTTACAGAGCTTTCTATGTTCAAATTTGATTGCCATTTTACATAACCGAAGGTATGACGATCGTCAATTGTCGCCAACTGCATAACTGAAAGCATGATGAGAGTTGATGCCCAGACGACATGAAAGCAGGGTAAATTGTAATTATTTTTAAATACATAGAAACTAAGTATTTTAAAATATTGAAATTAAATTTAGAAGTGTAAGAGAAGTATTTTGAAATCAGATTAATTCTATTTAATATTTCGTAAGTCTACTCTTTTTAATCTGAAAATAAAATTTATACAATATGCCATGAAAGCGTTGAATGAATTATTTTATGTTCGATACTTTTTGTAATTTAAATTTTTTCGTTTTACTCTGTATTCATTTATAGTTGTTATTTTGCAATTAAAATTTACTTTGTATGTACTTTATACAAGCTAATAGCTCTTTGATACTATATAAGCTAATAGCTCATGATAGCTCTCAAATACATAAATAAAAATGAATAAAATAAAAATATTATATAAGAATGTATAATTTTGAATACAATAGTGGTAGGGATAGAAATATGAAGTAAGAACAATTTGTTATTATTACTTTAGAATATTTGAAGTCGTACTGGGTTACAATTGTGCAGTTTTTTTTTGTTTTAATTTGATAATTAAGAATATACTATGTATATATATTTAAAATGGCTAGATCATATTACCAGATGGAAGAAAATACTCCAGCTATAAAACTCTTTCAGTTCAAACGTTAGAGAACACATCGATGACCTTTGTTGTGGACATGAAGTATGGGCAGATATGAAAAAAACTTCATTTTTTGAACTGGGCAGAATCTGCTCATAGCCACAATTTGTGGACAACAATATTGTAGCAGAACCTTCGAGGTCTGTAGCGCTCAGAAAAATTATGTCGTAAATTAAACTCAAGATTAAAAATATAATATGTTGAATTAAAGATAAAATATCTCAACAAAATAAGGCAAATTAATAAGATACCGCTAAATAAAGTTTTATTAATCACAATCCTTATAAAAACAAAAAAAATCTGGAAAAAGGTGAAAAAATGACGGAATTTTTAATTCGCAAGGTTTTAATTAGCAAATAATAAAATGTATTTTTTTGTCAGGATACCGTACGTTGAGTTATACCGTAACTAATATTATTTAGGTTTAATTGTGGTGTATACCCTTCTACTGATGGGGTTGCAAAACAGTGATAATGGTGATTGTTAGATTGTATAGTTAATGCTCTTCCTTGTTTTCATAAATGTAAACCTGCAGTCAATCTGCATATTCTGAATTTATGAATACACTTGTCAGATTTTCTGAAGGCTGTTCATAAATGCAGTTTCAAAGTCTACTGGGCGTCAACTTGGCAGAATAAATTTTTAGTATGCATAAAATTTTTTGAAGTAGTTTTCTTTGTTGTTTTGAGTATTTTAGTTTTTGTTTTGTTATTTAAAAAAAAATGTTATTTTCAAAATGTCAGTATTAATGAACAGAAACTTTGCAGAATTGTCAATTAAAGGTAAAATATAGGTAGAATTTGTATTCATTATTGCAAAGTACGCCAACTGGTGGCAAACTAGTTGTCAGTTTGCAGCATTTATAAATACACCCTTTCTCACTTCTCATTAATACACAAAACTCTTCTAATTCATTCTAATTTATTTTGTTATACTATTTTCTTTAGTTCGTTTAGAATATTGTAATACACTGAAAAAATGTAGTAAATAACAAAAAATTTCTAATTCGAGGCACTTGAACACAGTTAAGGTAAAAAAAAAAAGTGTATCCGATCGAAGTGATTTCAATCGTATATCATATAGAATTGAAAATATCGATTGTCAATAAATAGAAATTTAAAAAAAACAATCGTACGTAAAGCTAAAGACAGTTCTAAAATTATATTAGAATATTATGCTGCATGACTACGATTGAAATATTTTGATTATACAGTTTACAATGTACACGTACTTCACGATCTTTAATTTTTTATATTTAAATATAATATTTTTTTTTTTTTAAGATAACACCGGAAATGAGTTGGAGACAATAATATATAGACACAAGTCTGATGTATAAATTTATTTAAATTTTAATTATACGTTGCTCTGAAGTTATATGTTGAAGATTGTATGTATAATATGTATGTGACTAATACATTTTATTATTTTTTATTTTTTATTAATTAAGTGTTATAATGAATACTGAATAAATCATAAAAATAAAATAATTATACTGACAGTTCTATTTTATTAATTTACAATTTCTAATTTGTATATCGTATAAAAAATTAAAACTTAATCAAGGTGCTTGTTTTTGTTTTTTTCATAAAAAAATATTGTATGAATTAATTATTATTAATTATTATTAATTATTATTAATTGTTTACATACAACAGTGTTTGATAGTGTTTTTATAGAGTTTAGATCAAGCTATGTCTTTTCATCTGAAATTAGAAGTTTTGTTTTTAATTTTTGAATTTAAAATATAAAATTTTTAAAACTAGTGAAATATCTGATCATATGAATTTCTAATATACTGTTATATTTATAATTATATACGAAGTTTAATATGATTTAAATTGAAATGTAAAGAAATGTTAACTATTGAATTTATTACCAATTGCTTGTTTTTATTTCATTGAAATTTCCGAATCACTAAATAATAAATGTAAAAAAAACATCAGACTAGCATACGTTGAGATACATTTTAAACCAAAGTAGTTGATATTTAAAATTTTTGAAAATAACTAAAATATATTTATAAAATATATAACATTCACATGACAAATCTAAAATTAATAAATAAATAAAAAAAAAAAAACAAAAATACAAAAAATATAAACTTAAGAAAAATTTTTTATTGACAGGTAATAATTCTACAATTAAATTTGTTAAATTTTCTGTATCACTCTGTATTTGAGATTTAAACATATACTTTTTAACATATTTGTTGTAACGGCGGTGAAAAATTATTACACCAAACATTCTGGTTTACATTCTGAATTTATTTGAATTTTCATTAAAGCATTTAAACATTAAATTTACACTTTATTCCGGACTTTTGTTTTCATTGCATTCATAAAACAAAATGCCCTTTCTACAACAGCGTTATTTACTGGTAGTAATTGTACAAATGAAAACTTAAATATTTTTGTACAACATATGTAGTCCAATCTAGCCCAAAATTAATAAGAAACGGAATTAATAAGAATTTTGGTAGTTAAATCAAGAGAAATGTAGCCCAATTGGCTATTTTTTGCAACCCTGCAAACAAGTTATAAAACTTCTAAGAAATATATGGGACTAAATAATATGTCAAATGGTCAAAATAATGAAGATTAGTAAAAATACATTAAATTTGACAGATTTACCTTGTTGGCTTTTAATTGAAAATAACAAAAAAAAAACATAAAATAAAAAGCTGATAACAAGTAAATAGTTAATTAAAATGTACGAAGAATGTAAACAAATTTTTGATAATATTGCGTAATTACAAATCTCGATTTAAAAAAATAAATTATGTGAAAAAGAACTAACAACATATTAAGATTTAGCATGAACGTTAAAGAAACGCTGTAGAACACTGTATGTAATACAAAATCATGGAAATTTTCATGTTACAATACGAGAATATCTAAAAGCCGGCGGTGACACTAAAGGACCAATTATCAGTTAAGAGAAATTTGCTGAGAAATGTCGTTCAAATTTCTAAATTATAATTATACTTGTAATCCAATTGTTATTAATCCTATTAACACATTATATTTACTTAGTAGAGTAGTATTTACTAGAAAGAGTAATTTAAAAAAAAAACTATGTATATGGTTTTATCTATATGGATAAAAATATTTATGAATTCGTAAACAAGGCACAAATTGGCTGATTTCATATACGTGTAGTTCACTTATTAACAATGAATATCAATTAACAATCTAATCTAACAATTTTGGTGTCGGGAACGTTTGAAATCCAAATATATATTGTTAATGTAGGTCATTCATATTTATTTTAGTATATAGTGGCCACGCCGGTAAAAACAAAGTATTCTTTTAAATGACATTATTTTTAAAACATTATCTCTATCACAAGAAAAATAAAATTATAAAAATTATTTTCTATTTTTAATAGTTTCTGGAATAACGGTATTTTAATTTCTTTGAATAAAATATTTAAAAAAAACCTGATAAGTACAATTTATATATTTCAATTTAATTTTATTTAATTCAAAAAAATTGATTATACAGGGTGTTTTGAAAATAGGTGATTGGATGAGAAGATCAAAATTAACAAAAAATTGAATGAGGACGAATAATATATTATCAATTTTCTAGAAGTTATTAGACCTAAATGATTTGTTCATTGTCGAAATACTTTGGTTTAGTTTTTTAAAATTCATAAAAAATAATCAAATTAAGTAGATTGTAATATTCAATTATTACTTCAAATTTTTTTTTAAATATTAAAAAAAAGTTTGTGTGTATGTACAAAACTATACTCGTAAGTCGTATGTATTTATGTAAATAGCTTTATGTCTGGATTAGATATGCGAATTTCACACTGCGTTGCCACATTATATCTCTAATTTTAATTTTGCCGCGCGTTATCTCGCATCCGTGCTGCCATTACACAAAATTCAAATTTAGCAATTTAACAAGAAAAAAATATGTTGTAATCATAATGATGCTTCATAACTACACTTCACGTCTCCACTTGTATTCTTTGCAATGATGTTATTTATTTAGGTGTGTGTAAAAATTTCAGTGATTTCTAAATAAAAATTATTCAAACAAGAATAAATACATCAAATTTTTCTAACCCTTCTCAAAATTTTTCATTTTTAATGGAGTTAATTGTGCTTATTTTGGTTTTAAAGCAAAACAAAAAAGCAAACAAAGTATGTAGTTAAAATTAAAGTTAATTTCTTATCTTATGATTTTGTGAATTTTTTGTTAACTGTTAACTCTTTGAAAATAACTGAATAACAATTTGTACTTTAAACATGTTATGACGTTGTAAACATTAAATTTTAAAATTATAAGATCACACAGCTGTAAAGCTAAGATAAAAATAAAAATGATTTGTTACATTTACATTTATTTTTAGTTTAATTGTATTTGTATAAAAATTGAATAAATGCCATAGAACACAATATGTTTTTAATGTAGTTCCAATTTTTTAAAATCATTTAATAAATTTTTTGTAAATACTAACAAAAATCTGTTTACTTATTGTTTTAACATTGTCATTAAACGACTATACCGCCACATGCTAAATTCGCACATCTAATCCAGGCATTAATGTTAAATAATTTACTTTTATTTTATTTAATTTGGTTGTGATTTTATATGCAAAAAGCTAAGCCAAGGTACCTATTTCGGCATTGATCATGTCTTTAAGGTCTCATAATTCTCAAAAGGTCTAAAAAAAATCTTTAACTACACCTCCGTAAATATACTTATAATTTTTTTTTGGTTTGATCAACTCTAACTCTATGATTCAATTTTCTCAAAACACCCTGTATTTTCAATTAAATATTAAATTTAGGAAAAACCGCAATTTAATTGTTATTTTATTTAATTTAATTTTATAGATTTATAAATTATATTTTAACATACCAGAATAAGTATAGTTATTTCTTGTTTTTTTCTTTTTCTTTTCACAAAACATTACAATTCCAATGAATGTTATAACAATTATAATAATTGTTAAAATAATAATTCCAGTTGTGAATTGTGGACCACGTCTTGCTACTTTATTATAATTTGTATTTGTATATGTATTTGTATTATCAAATGTATCATCATATTTTATATTTGTTTTAATATGATCATTATTAAATGGAAAACTTTTAACAAAATCATCATAATTATCCTTTAAAATCGATGATTCTTTTTTATCAAACATTTTATTATCAAAATTATTATCATTATTATTATTAAAAAGATTATTTTTATTAAATTGTAATTCATTTATTCTTTGTTCAATACTTTTTATCCATTCATCGTCATTAAATGGGGTAGGTTCACTTGATTTTTTATTATTATTATTAAGATGGATATCATCAAATGATGGATATTGATTAGTATTCCAAGCCGGTACATCCATTTTAAATTTATTTTTTATTAAATATTATATATAATACACCTAATAAATATATATAATTTTTTTTTCTTTTCGTTTTTATTAAAAATTTAATGAACAAAAAAATTTAAAACAGAGAGACACCACTACAACAAATTTATTTCGTAATTTCGTTTCAAAATTCAACAATCAAATACTGAACAATTGAATAAAATACTTAAATTTATTAACACTGACAATGCGTAATACATTTTGCTGCTACGATACTATACAACAGACAGTTCCCCAATTCCCCACTATAAAAAACAAAAAGAAAAATATTCTCATTTTAAATCGTTGTTTTTAAAATTTAATTCCTCTTCTAACTGTTTTAATTTCTATTTATTTAAATATTATTTTTCTCTTAAAAAAAATTTAAAAGAGTAAATGAAAATACGGAAAATTAAGAGAGTTATTTTTGATTATAATAAAATAACAGAACATAAGTCATAATAACATCCACATCACATTCAATTCACGTTATCGTAAATATTTGCTTATTTTATTTATTTTGATTAAAAAAATATATACAAATACAAAACAATATAAATTTGCTAGAGAATGTTTATAAATATTTAATGTAATTTTGTAAATAATATTTCTGTCACATTTCCATATTTATTACAGACAACAGTTTTTATGTTATTGTTATTATTATTAATGAAAATTCTTACTGTTTATGCAATATCGAATATTAGACATCTTAAAAAAAAATTAAGAGCATAATTGGTGTAGGTGTAGGTGATCGTGTGAAATTATAATTAAATGATAAAAATCAATTAATAAAGTAATAAATAAAGATTTATAGAATTAATATAGTACAGTAAAGACATGCTATTTCGAAATAATTGTTAAAATTTTTAAAATCGATTTAAATGCTTTTCTTAAAATTATGTTTTAGTGTTCGACCAATACAGTATGTATGATTTTAAGATATATGCTTGATTAAATAAGGACAATCAAGTCAAATATGATATTTTATCAATTATTGGGAAATAATATCAATTTAGTGGTGGAAATTTTAAATATCAAACAATCAAATTGTGAAGTTAAAGCGCTCAAAATTTGTTGATCTTGTATCAAAATTCTGTCAACAATAATTTAATATTAAATATTTTGAATATATTGCGATAGATTTTTTTCTACAATTCTTATCTAAACTTTATTGAGCACAATCGCAGAAGTCTAGTGGGTGTAGAAACATTTTCTATTAATAAATTTTTAAAGTCGACGACATTTTTTTGATAGGCTTTGATGAGAATTTTTAAAATGGAGAATAATTATTTTTTATTAATTCATTATTAGTGTATAGAGTTTTATGGTGGTTCCATCAGCTTCCTGGGTCTTGCCGGGCCCACAATATGTTTACATTTAATTTTTTTTTAAATCAACGCTAATTAACTCTTAATACTTAAAACTAGTTTAACAAAATTTAATAATTAATTTTCTATTTTTATCAATTACCAAAATTAGTATTGCCTTATTCTATGTTAATAACTATAATCTAAAAGAAAAAGGAGGATTTGATCAAAAAGCTCCCTTGTGCTATATTTGATCGATGATTTTATTTCTGCGCAAGAATTCAATGACTTAACCTGCTGTTTCTAATTTCAGAATTTCCAAGTCCGATTCTTACATTGTTGTAGAAAGAACAAGTCTCAAGAAGATCCTGTGGAACAACTACATGTAGGTTAGTTTATTTGTGGACCATCAAAGAGGTAACTATGTGTTAGTTTGCTGTGACCTATGGACAGCCTAGTTATTATGACAGAGTTTTTACGGTTTAATTTATTTTTATTTTATATGAAAATAATATAGAAATTGGCTGGAATTGGAATTGAGTTTTTATATGTCATAACACATAACTAAAACTTATCGAACTTCAGAATCAGTAACTAAATTAGTAACTATCTATATTCAGTATCATATTAATTCTCATCAGAAATTTCAGAATTGATTCAATAGTAAAAATTATTCAGTTACTAACTATCGATAGTCAAAATCTTTCGATATGGTTCATCAGTATATCATGCCCTCCAATACAACTAAAACTTATTATAAATTGGCGAAGGAAGTTCTTATTGAATATTCAAAATATTCAAAACTGCAGAATTTTAATTTTTGACAGCAATTATTTTGAACTACATTTAGCAACCCTTTTGATAACTCAATTAGTTTCAATGAATTTCCGCGATACTAAAAAAATTTTTTGATAGACTTTTATAAAGTCAATTCTATTGAATATCATTCCGTGTTTGACTCCATGATGTAATTTATAAATATCAATTATATATATCCAAATATTAAAAAATGAAAATTACAATTCTTATAAAAAAAATTGAAAAGAATTTACTAATCAATTTCTAAAATAAAAAAATACTGAAAATTTTAAAATAAGCTAATTTTTGACATAAAATTGTGGTGTACGTTAATTTTTTCTTGCAAATAAAATTATTTTCACTGGGCTTTTTATGAAAAATTTTATGAAAAAATGTTTACAAAAGTAAATACAAAGTTGTAATACTAGACATTCTAGACGTTAATTATAGATATTGCTTTTAAGAATAATTTGACACTAATTTCTCTAATGTATTTCGGTCTAACATCCAGTATTATAAAGCAACTCTAGAATATAGTAGTGTGCAATAAAATCAGGACAGTTTGAATTCCTAGAAAATTCTTATCTTACAGATAGTATTTTTAGCTTCTTCACCGATTTTTAGTTGTCTTATGCAACTCAGGTAATTATGCAACTATAAACTGCTTAGTTTTGAGGATAAATTGTTCATTAGTGATATATAATTCAACAAGTGTAGATAAAAACCAAGAAGCGTACAAAAAATGTCAAATCAACTGATTTTTTTTTTTTTTTCAGATAGAAATCATTAAAAAAGGGGGGGACGAAGTGAAGGACTATGTCGACTTCAACGCACTAAAAACTACTATCCTTTTGTTTATATTAAAACTAGTCTTTTATTATATTAAAACTAGTCCATATCTCCATATTTCAATACCGTATACCCAGACTGGCTTTAATATTTGATTGTAAATCAAAACTTTGTTATATGTTGAAAGTGAAGATGTTCGCCCTTACGTTCGCGTTACAATCGCTTTATGGAGAGAAGGGCTGTCAACACGTGAATAGAATGTAAAAAAAGTAATATTAATTTTTTGTTTAACTATTTAAAAAAATTTAATAAAATTCAAGTTAAAAATGTTTTCGATTCCATTAAGTCTGGTTTTATTTCTACTTGTACTTAAGTGATACACACCATATGAAATGACTCCCTTATAGTCCACATCTTAATTCTATTGAAAATATTTGCGGTATTATGAATAAAAAAGTCCGACTAAGCAATTCAGATACAATAGAAGTTCTAAAAAAACAAATTCAGAGAGTTTGGAAGAGAAAATTTTATTAACTTCATGACCAATAGGCGTGATATTATAATAAAGGCGAATGGCGGTCACACTAAATATTAAGTATTAGGCTTAGATTATAATATAAAATTGCTTTTCTTAATTTAATTTCGATATTTATAAAATTTAGTTGCAATTTTTTTTTGTAGTTAAAAAAACACGTTTAAAACAAAAATAATGCAATTTTTCTTCATTTTCTTCTTCCTTTTCCCTATTTTGCAAAATTCGTATAATTGAAGCGAAAATATTGTGTTAAGTCACTAAAGGTTTCTTACACGCTGGGTGGCGCAGTAGGTAGAGCGCCTGCCTTTCAACCGAAAGGTCCCGGGTTCGATTCCCGATGAAGCAAAAAAAAAAATGCTTCATTGGTTTTTCGAGCTGGTCTAGTACCCTTTGTCATTGGGATATAATAAATGACAAAAAATAATTGAGAGTACATATATATAATCTGGTAACAAATTAAATAAAATGAAACTATTCTATTTAAGAAGGCTTAGTTCCTGACAATAGTAGTAGTTTTCCACATTTAATGAGTAGATAAGCCAGTAATTTGTTAAATTATTGCAGATATTGTAGTGTAAAATTGCAGTACTAAGTAAAAGGTGATTCTACCCAAGTTACTGTCAAGATCATAAAAAAAAAAAATCATAAAAAGGTCCGCTGTTTAATAAATAAATAAATAAATAATACCACAAATAAATAATGAATAGAAATCACTCTCTAAAATCATTTATTTAAACAAATTTTAGTTGTCCGGATTTTATTGCACATTACTGTATTGGGTAATGTAGTTATATGAAGTGTCAGAACTCAGAACAGAACCAATATTGAATTTGATTTTCTTTTTGAATAATTTCTGATAATTTACAAAAAAGAGGTATTGTTTTTAATTTTTATCAAGGTCCCATTTTTATAAATCAGTTAACTGCCCATTATTATAGATCATTTAACTATTTGCTCTTTGAGTCAAAATAAAATAAATAAAATATAAAAAAAATAAATATGATTTTAGTTTCTGCTATAATTCACAAAACAGTAGGTACCTACATTTTTAGAATTTTTTTTGAATGTCCAATACATTTTTTTACTCTACTGAAATATTCATTAAAAGAAATTTTTTAAATATGTAATTTTCTCTTAAGTCTTTTATATTAAAATGAAAATAGGTATTCAAATTTTTTATCTTGAATTTTCCAACAAAAAATGTAAAAATTACAATTCCAAAAAAAAAAAAAAAACATCAATTTCAAAATCTAAAATTACATTTTATTCCAAAATTCCATGATATCAGGGTTGATCTTTTTTCGTATTTCAGAAAAATGGAATATCGTACCTAACCCTTTTGCATCATTACATTTACAAAAATATTTAAATTAATTAGAATTGCAATGTGTTAAGTCAACATTAATATATGGCAGTGAAACATGGCTCACTTCGGTCAGAATCAAACAGAAGCTACAAGTATTCATCAACAAGTGCTTGAGAATTATATGCAGAATATTCTGGCCGGCAAGAATTAGCAACGAGGATTTATGGATGATAACTGGAGAAGAACCTATCAACAGACAGATAAATAGGAAAAAATGGAAATGGATAGGTCATACACTAAGGAAATCAGAAAGTGATATAGCAAGAAGAGCTCTAGAGTGGAATCCACAAGGACAAAGGAGACCCGGCAGACCATACAACACATGGAGACGCACAATCGATCAAGAATTAACAGTCAACAATTATACCTGGGACGATATTAAGGAAGTAGTACTCAACAGAGAGGAATGGAGGTTCACTATCGAAGCCCTATGCTACCACGCGGAGTAATAGGAGAAAAAAAAAAAAAAAAAAAGAATTCAGAAAAATTTTTCAGAAATATGACTGGCTATTACTGGTATATCGGGTCACTATATATTAACAATATCAAGGTGAAAATTCAAAATAGATATTATATAGGTCAAAACAATCGTAAAAAATAATATTTTTAAATTATTACTAATTTACTGTAATTAACTTTAAAATCTATTGTTAAATTACTATGTTCATGGTAGCAACACGTTTAATTTATTTATGATTATATTAAAAAAAAAAATAAAAAAATAAAAATAAAATGTAAACAAGTATATTTTATAATAAAAATAGATACCAGATAATACAGAGTTTGATAGATTAAAATCAATTCAAGGTTTTTCAAGTTTATTTTTGTTTTAAAATAATTCAGGAACTGTAATATTATTTTTAGAATTTCTATGTAATAAAATAATTAAAAAATTTAATTAATTAAAAGAAAAATATAACAAAAAATATTTTTAATCTTTAAATAATGTAAAAAATTATTTAAAAAAAATAAAAAATCCAAAATTAATTCTTTATTTTTATTATACAAAATTCTATGATCGTATGATGTTGTGATCATAATTAGCGAAGCGAACGTAATATGTTCGGAAATTTGTTGAGTGAAAAAACATTAGTTGAAAAAAAAATTGTTTTATATTTGTGATTTTACGAGTGAAAATGGTGGAGATGGATATTATGAATACTATTATTTACAGGTTTTAAGAAATCCAGCAAAATATAGTTTTATAAACTGGTGTAATTGTGATAGACCAGTAGTGGTAGAATAGTAATGTTATTTGTGCAATTGTAATAGACCAGAACTGGTGTTTTGTGAAAGAATTGTGATAGACAAACTGGTGCAATTGGTATAATTCAGAAGAGTAATGTTATTTGTGGGTTACAACAAATTTGATTGCAATAAAGTACAATTAAGAGTGTAGTGAGTTTGATCTGGAACGGTATTAAATGCTATAAGGACTTTGCAAAGCAAAGTTTGAAAAGTTGAATACATTTTTTTGAGTTGTAGTTTAATTCCCTTGTTAAACATCTAAATTCAAAACATTAAATTTTTAGCGTTTTTTAATGGTTGGAATGAATGTTATATTTAGATTCCAGACTTTTCCCTTATGCATTCGAAAAAGTAGTCACTAGGAATGGATAGAGAGGATATTTTGAATCACTTAAAATGTTATAATATATATGTACATACTACATACATATAAAAAAATTTAATTGTATTTTATATTATTTTTTTTTCTCAAATGTTAATTTGTAAAGATGTATATATAATTGGTAACTGCTTAATTTAAGCTTGAAATAAATAAATAAATAATATTTATTTATATAGTTTTATACCATTTCATAATATTATTTTTTGTATAAATATCACGAATTTCTAATAACAATCGACATTTGATAATTCTAGCATGTTTCAGTTGACTCTGTAATATTCCTTTGGATTCTATTTGAATGTGTTCGATTTCCGGTTTCTTTGTCACTTATACTACTATATCGATCAATGGATGGGAATGACTTGATAATGGATGAAATTACAATAAAGATCCTAACTTGTATTAATTTTTTTTATGTCTTAAAATTTTAATTAGCAAAATATTGATAAAATTTCTCAATTTACCAGCTCAAATTAGCAACGAATTTTCCACGACGAACAAATTTATTCGAAAATGATGATCATATTTAGACGAATGTTTGACTAGCAGAAATTCGTGACGTTCAATTCAACTCAATATTTTATTTTATTCAATTCCATCTATAGTATATCAATAAATATAAAATATGTTGTACATTACAAACAGTTATAATAAAAAATAAAAATTCAAATATATAAAAAAAGATTTAAAATGCAACTTTAAAAACTATAAAATATGAAGATAGTTGAACTCCAGATTTATATGCAGGCGCCAATGTTATAATTGTATATAAATAAATAAATAAAATTATAACATAGCTTTATAAAATTTTTAATAAAAATAAATAATTAAAAATCACAGTTTTAATTATACAGAAAGTGAAGCTATTGATGTTAAGAGTAACGAATGTAATAGTTAAAAACCATTTGGTTTGATTACGATACATTCTAAAAAAAATAATTTTGTGGATAATTAACATAATTTTAATTTTGAATAAATAAGCTAGCACATTTTTTAAAAAAATTATTAACAAAATTATACTTATATATTCTCGTAGCATCAACCTGTGTATATTAATAATCAAATTGTTAAATATGAAAATACACCCAAATATGTAGGTATGACACTTGATGTAAAACTCAAGTGGAAACCCCATGTGAAGAAAAAATGAGAAGAATTAAACTTAAAGTACAGAAAAATGTACTGGTTACTAGGCAGACACTCTGAGCTATCAACTAAAAACAATCTTCTGTTGTATCAACAAGCTCTGACTAGACAATACAAACATAATACAACGTTTCCAAAACAAAGTAATATATACATATGTAGTACAGTAAATGACCGTGGTACATACGCAATAATAATCTACATAAGAATTTGGGTGTAGAAATGATGGACATTGTCATCAAAACAATCGCTCAAAGTTATTAAAAAAGACTACCAAGGCTATCCAACTCTTGGACAATGATGATACAACACGAAGACTAAAACGAATAAACCCGTTTGAATTGTGGCAAAATTAAAATTTTAATACACATACATATATAAATTTTTTAAAAAAAAAAAATTGTCATAAGATAAAACTTTGTATTCTGAAATCGTAGTCAATTAAGATTTAAATAATTTATTAGTATGTACTTTAATTACTAGATTACTATCAATAACTTCACCATTAAATGTTTTTTATATATAAAAAAAATATATATATAATCTTGTATGTAGAAGTACATACTTCGAAATACGAATAAAATATTAAAGAATTATTTTGTCCAGACGCCAAAAAAAACAATGTGTAATCAAGCAAAACAAATTGATGTAAGTTTGGACTTTTTAATGTATTTTACATTTTTTTTATTGATTTTTGGTGTTATTTTAGACCAAATATATACAGATATATTGTAGATATAACCAAACTACAGGTTAGTAACCTTTATACATAAATTTATGGTTAGTTGGGACTAAAAAAAAATTGGAGATGGGATAATATTATATATTTTTTTTTATGTAGTATTAAGTAAGTATTCTATATAAATTTTTTATAATTTCAAAAAATGAAGAAAATGTAGTTCCAGCTCATTTGGTTCATAATCTCTATACAAAAAATTTAGCAATAGTCCGAATGAACAAGTGGTAATTATTTCAAAGCACAGGCTAAAAAAAACAGGTTTGTATTCTGATTCCGATTCTGTTTGATACTTATACGAAGAGACCAACTAACGGTAAAAACATTAACATTTTTATTTTCACTACGCTTTGAA
This sequence comes from Argyra leucocephala, assembly GCA_963942445.1. Taxonomy (NCBI): domain Eukaryota; kingdom Metazoa; phylum Arthropoda; class Insecta; order Diptera; family Dolichopodidae; genus Argyra; species Argyra leucocephala. The sequence continues at coordinate 113,307,318 of OZ012678.1, forward strand.
CATAGTCACCAGAAGGAGAGGATGTGAAAAATTAATAATAAAAAATAAATAAAATAAAAATATTTTTTTGTTTGATAAACTCTAAATCCTTTTTATTTTTGTTCCAACTGGTTTAGTCCTCTTATGATATCTTCAAAGAATGACCTTGAAATGTTCAAATGAGGTAACATTTTAATTATTATTATTAATATGTATTTGGGTTAACATTTAAAAAATAATGTTTATCATTTTTATAGAAAAAAGATAAATATAGAAGAAGATATAATGAGGAATTATATGAGCTGACGAATGGCAAATGCCTGGAGGACAAGAGGTAGAGTCAGACCGAGAAATAAATGGAAAGACAATATTAAGGGAGACGCGGGAAATCTGGCAATACTAAATTGGAAGACAACTGCAAGAGAAAGAGATGTGTAATGCTATATGATGATGATGTGCATGTCAGATTGTGCATTACGAGGAATTTAAAGTTAGTTTAAAAATCAGAACTATGCGCCTTTTATAGAATATTTATAGATAAGAATATGCGAGATCCTGAATTAGAAGGGATTTTATAGTGCGATTTAAAATCAGGATGTTCAAAATATTTGGTGATCAAACCCGGGAGCTAAAGGAACAAATAGCCATAATATGTATGTATCATATGCACATTGATAATTATTTTTGTTTGAAAAAAAAAAATTGCTTCTATTTCAACAAGTAAAATTATATTTTTAGGAAGGAAGTAAAACTATACCCGAAAAATGTGCGATATGGCTTTATTTCTCATTTAAAAGCGTAATAAGAACATCTTAACTTTATTGGCGTTATTTCACAGCGCTCTAATATCAACCGTTAAGAAATTATGTCGAAATACTTTCATAAGTTATCTTTCTAAGAAGTGACTGATAAAATGAAAGCTTTTTTTTCCAACTAATTTTATTATCTATACGTTCTCGTAGTTTGAGAAATAAATACCCCAATAAAAATGCATATTAATCAATTATTATCAACAACAAAATATTATTTAAATACAGCTAATTAAAAAAATACGTTAATAATTTAATTTTATTATTTAATATTTCGGTTTCACACATTTTGAGTATAGTATAATTTTTATAGTTTACAAATTAAAAATTTAGATAATTCAAACACTTTCGAAAAATTTCAATTTTTTAACTTCCAAAAGACTGATAACATATTTATATATTTTACAAAATATTTTATCGGCTCTAAGTGAACCATTTTTAATAATAACGATTAAATCAGGAGACTGATTATGGTGTAATAACCAAAATCGCACAAGTTATTAACTAAAATTAATGAAACATACCTGGAGTCTTTAATTTGTATCATTAAAATATTTTTGTTATATTTATTTATTTATTTCAAAACTGAAATTAGCTTTCACCTGGTATAGAGTGTATATAACATATTATTTTTTTTTGTTTTAGTAACTTATGACTTAGTGGTATTTTAAACTTAACAAAAAAGTGCAAAGATTTCATAACAGTTCATTTAAAAATATGATTCATACAAATATCTACATTTTTTTATGTATATAAGATAAATATTAATACCATAAGTAACTTACCAAGAATAATAGAAGACAAAAAATAATTAAATTCATATGGGTAAAAGCAGCTAAAGTTTTTGTGAGTGAAGATGACAACACCAAAATAATTAAAATTTTATAAGAAAATCATCTATAACGGTAGTAAATAATTATGAAATTGACAGTAATACTTTACCGTTCTCATCTATGTACAAAATATTTCAAATATGTAAAAAATGAAATTAACAAAAAATACTCTTTAACAATTACCCTGCGCATCACTTTTTATAATCAGTTTGTGACAACCTGAACAATAATCTCTTAAGATATTGAAAAATCTTCCTAAAACATACTGTATATATATATATAACCGTTATAAATGTAATATTTATTTCTACCTTAACCGTAAAATCATATATATATATAATATATATATAAATATATTTATTATATATAAACTCTGATTTGTTTTTATTTCACTGAAATAGCATAGGGCGCCAACCACCCAAACAGATAAACAAATTATTTTTGTCTTTGAAATCAAATTTTACCAGCCCACAATTTTCTCTACTAGTACTTTATCATTAATAATTTATAATTCAATTCATAATTAATATAAAATAAATGGATAAAATTCTAGAAATGAATATACCTGGATGAATAATAAAAATAGATAAAATTAATTGAGAACAAAAATCAAGGACATATGTATTTTATTTTATTTGATCCTTTTGCTTTGACTTTAACTGTTAATTACACATTTATAACGTTTAAATAATAATTGTTAAATTACTCGTAAATATAACAATAATTATTTAACCGTTATGAATGTAATATTTATTTACTACTTTAACTGTATTTAATAAGTACTCATAAAACAAAGTATCTTTCAAGTTTGAATTGAAAGTATAAATTCATCCTTCTCCTATCTGGGTCACAAAAGACATCCACCCTTCTAATAACTGTGTATAATGTTTTTATTTAAAAAAAAAATTCATTCAAGTTAATAAATTTTTACTTTTAGTAAGTTATCTGCGAAAACTAATGGATACATACACTGTCTTAAATTAAATTAAATTTTAAATTTAAATTTTTACTTAATTCTATATATACATAATTTAATGAAGTCAATATTGTGAATCATATAACAAAATGCAACATAACAAAAATTCACTCACAGATTTCATACATCATACCACTCACAGCTTATAACATCTTTATTTAAGTAATAGAATCAATCAAAGTTAAAAACGAGGAGTTGTGTAACACTAGTGTAACCACTGAATACTTCCAATAGTGTTAGATAAACGATACACACCGTTAACAGTTATTGAATTACGTTAAGTATGTATAATAATTATTAGATGCAATGGCTGGTATCGTGACAATCTATTTTGATTTGGCTTGTAACTAAATTCGAAATATTTCAGTTTTCATTGTCGTGTAATTATATCAATTTTTTTTATTTTGAAATATAACTACATACATTTTTTTTAGTTGAATTTTGGATTCCTTTGCGGCAAATTTGATTTATTTGTTTGGAAAATATAAAAATAAATAAATTAGAAATAAGGTAAGAAAATTTGTAAAAAGTTTTTCAAAGTTTCATTTATTAAATGTTTATTTCTTTATTTTATTTGTATAAATATTATTTACAGAAACATTTGTTTTATAGCAATAAAAGCCCTTTCGTTAATCAAAAATTATTTATTTAGATATACAGTAGTTAAAACAAACATAAATCTCCGATAATATGTACATGGAACTGGATAAAAAAATGAAATTGCTGTTCTATGGAAAAAAATTAGGCAGTCATTTGGCTCTGGCTTATCAGATACTAGCAAAGTTACCCGATGTTGTCCGGGTCGATCACAAAATGTGTCGAATTTATTTCAATGAAGTTTGATTTATGAATCGAATTGAAAAAAAAATTGGTTTATCAATAATATTCTAATATTTTTTTTTCACTACGATAACAAAACCAACAACACTACAACTTTAACTCAACTTATATGAAAATTATTTCATTGTAAACAATATTTCGAGTTTTTCCTGATATTTATGAAATGAGTTACTCCAAATTTTCGACATCGATAACAGTCGCATTTCTTTATATTTGAAATATTATCTAATTGTAAATTTTTATGCCTGTAACACAATTTGTTTTAGAAATATTCCTGAGAAGTTGTAGGAGTTGTATGGCATCAACCCGAACCAGTCCAAATTTTTTAAATCGGTGACAGTCGTATCCTTTATTTTTTAAAGATTACCTAAGTGTAAATTTTCAGATCTGTAGTATCTTTGGTTTTTGAAACATTCCTGATAGGTGCTAGGAGTTGTATGGTAGCTACCCGAACCTGTCCTTTGATAGCTTTGTAAAGTACCACGTTCGATTTATTTTTTGATCATGATGAACTGTCAAAAATTTCAGAACTCTATCCTTTAAACTGTGGCCGTGTATAGAGAACAAACAAACAAATTTTCCCTTTTATAAGTATAGATCAATTTGTTTATTTGAATGAAATAAAATCGGATATAGTTGAGCTAAAATGTGGTGTACCTTATACCCCTACTGTTAGTTTGTGTGTTAATGACGTGTTATGTTTGTCTGAGTCAAAATTCAGATTGTGTGCTGATGATACCCAATTATTTATTAGTAGACCTTTTACTAATATCATTACAATAAAATTGACGATGATCTTGATGCTATATTATTTTGGACTAAAAATAATGGATTAAAGTTGAATGCATCTAAATCGCAAACAATAATTGTTTATTTTAGGGAAGTTGATGGTACATCTATATTACTCCAAATCAAAATGAATAAGTTATCAAATTGAATACTAAATATAAAACTATAAGTTTAGGAGTTATTTTTAATAATACCCTTACGTTGAATGACCACATTGATAAATTGATAGAATATTACAAATGTCTATTTTATTTTAAGAAAATGTGGAAATTTTCTTATGTTCTAACTGATGATTAAAACATAAACTAGCTTGCGTCCTAGCTTTATTGATTCCACATTTCTTATACTGTGATACTGTGTACTGTGATGTCTGATATTGAATTTCACCGACTGCAACTAACTTTTACCCACTTGTATTCATTTTGTCACAAACCCTCGTAAACAAGATCGCATTAATGATATTTCTAACTCAAGATTGTTCATAATTGACTTAGACTATATAATGCATGCGTAAAATCAACAATATTGTATGGCAGCTAATAACATGGCTGATAAATAAGAAATGTAAAAGGAAAATTCAGTCTTCGTTAACAAATGTCTGCAAATATTATGCAAAAAATTCTGGCCCAGAATATTCTAATTAGAAATAACGAATTCTGGAAAATTGCCAAATAAGAACAAAAAGGCATTCAAATAAAGAAGAGAAGTGGATGGGCCACACTCTCAGATGACCTATATACAAACAATATCGCAAAGCAAGCATTAGATTGAAATCCGCAGTGCAAAAGTGCAACTTCATTAAAAATAATGTGAACCTTCATGTAGCTGTCATCTTTTGTTAAACTAAACTTAATTAAAATTAAAATTTTTTTTTTACTATTCGTTCATTTTTGCATACATACGTGAGACGACAAGTCTTTAAAATTTTTAATATAAAATAAGATGAATATAGAAAATATAACAAAACAAACACTCTTAAATTATAATAAATGAAGTTTTAAATATTTAATAATTCAGTATCAATTTTAATTATAATAATTTCATAAAATATAAATCTAATTGAAAATAAATAAAAAAAATACAAATATACAAATAAAATACAAATTTAAATTGAAAATTTAATAATATGTATCTCATTTGTTTTCAACTATTTTACTTTACAACCGAATTTCAATGGCTTAGCTCTTCCTTAAAGCGCACCAATCAAAACAGAACTCTGAAATATTTAGACAAACAAAATTCGGCATCAGATAGCATTCGGCAGAGAATTGGAATTATTTTCAGAAATGATACCAAGAGTAACGAATAACTTAATTACCTTTGGTTCGCTTATACGACGACATTCTAAAGAACATAAATGTTTGAAGATAGAAACCACAAGCCTAACAAATCATAAAAATTATAAATGTCTTAATCGTATTCAGAGTGATGTGGAATAATTAAATTTACATTTCTAGATGATCTTCCAAATCCTTGTATACTAAACAAGTACAAAGTTATATTTTTACATAAAATATTTATTAAAAAACACATATTCTTATAACTCAGATAATTTGAAATATATACCATCAAGTACAGATTTAGAAACATCATTAACACTATCAAGGCTATGACAATTAGTTACAATTACAAAATGCGTACAAGCATTGAAAATAATTTTTAATCTGAATGATGCACATATACTCATTCCAGCATACGTCATATACTACATCAGAGTACAGGAAATGTGGGAAGATTAAGTAAAAAAATTAATTTCTATTTTATCAATTTATTTTTACACTGATGATGTTTTCAGAGCATTCACAAAGTTTATAGAAAATATTTTTCGAAATTATACAATAATATGTGAAATGTACACATTAGAGTTATGTGAGAATAACATACAAATTTATTTTTACTATTTTTTAATATTTTATTTTATTTCAACTGCAATTAAAAATCGAATTTCCACGAAAAATAGCATTTTACAAAATAAAAAATTAATTTATTAATGAAAATAATTTGAATTTTTAATTCCTAAATTTAAACGTTAAACATAAAAAAAAAAGTATAAGTACACAAATAAATATTTGAAGACGTTTACAATTTAATAAATAAAAACAATTTTACTTATCTATAAGTAAAACTTTCTACCAAGAAGTAAACAGTAAAAAATAGTATTCGCAATATAAATTTCATACTGTTTTTTAATACTTAAATCTGCAATCGCCAATAATCCTAATAGACGCATAAAATTAGTTTTTTTTTTATTTTATTTTTCATTTAAAAATATTTTATCAACTTAAATTTGAGATAAAAAACACAAAAAAAAATTGTTTATAATTAAAAAGTAGAGATTATATATAACTAACTATACATAATAAATTGATATAATAATTAAGTGAATAAGAGTTATTTTTAGATTATTTATGAAGTTATTATTATTAAATTAAAATTAAATAAAATTTAATATGTTGTTTTATATTATTTTATTTCAATTTAACATGCGAGTTGTTTTTTAATTAAAAAAAAATAAAAAATTTATATTTATAAATATTAAATATATATTTTATTCTATACATATAGATATATATATGTGTTATTCGTATACATGTAAAATTATTTAATCTCAGCTCTAAATTGATATAAATCAATGTCAGCATATGTAAACTATATTTTGAAATGAATAACAAATTAAATTAAAATATTTATTCGTACATAATATTATTATTCTCTGGGTATTTATTCTCTTTTATTCCGTACTAAATATATATAATTAAATAAATAAATAATATATAAATCAAATTTTAAATATTAATCAAATACCTGATATATATATATATATATATATATGTATGTTTTTTTTATTTTGGTGGTTTTTGTGGTTTCATTATTATTACTAGATATTGTTAAAATCGATTCTAAAAATTCGTTTGATCCCCAATCGTAATTAATTAATTAAATTTGATTAATAAATAATTTAATTTATGGTATTTTCATTCCAGATATTGTTTGTATTGGCTCATATGGTATATTTGTTTCATTATAATTTCGCAAATTTTTACGTTTTTTTATTATATTATATATGGCAAACATAATTCGTATAAATATTATAATAAATAAAATTAAAATTAATATTATTAAACGAAAACTTTCATCAATTAACTTTTGATCAGTTATTACTTGTGAATGAAAATTAAAAAAATTTACAATTTTTATTTTAAATATTTCAAATGCATTTTTTATATACTGTTTAGAATACATAAATTCTTCTTCATCATCATCAATCATATTTATAATTTTAAATATATAAATATTTAAATTTGAAAATAAATAAATATTTAAATTATTTTTAAATTAATTTTTTTTTTTCAAATTCAAACGATTCAAATTTTTCCAAGAGATTATTTTTTTTTTTTTAAACTTTAAGATATCGTCACCGTTAACCAAATTAGAAAGAACTATTATCCTTTACAATACAAATTCTATACTGAGATTCATTAAATTTATCTAAAAGTTATATGAAAGCTTCTCCCCAAAATATGATGAGATAAAGAAAAACAAAATAAAAAATTTTCATTTTCATTTATATTCATATATACATAAAAATACACATACATTTTCATAATATATTTATATGTGTAATATATATGTATTGTATAAAGAAATTGTATAAAGAAAATGTGATGCTGAATAATATTATTTTGGTGATGCAATGATTTTTCATTTGTATATAATTTTTTTTTGATAGTTACTTGTTGTGTTGAAAATAAATTCATGTCGCCGGCGTTCATAAAAATTCAGTCCTGTCTTACCCACACATTTTTAAATTTATAATAAAATAAAGATAAAACAAAAAAAATAAAAATAACAAAAACAAAAACGGAAAAGAAAAGAAAAATGAAAACTAAAAACATTTTCTTCTCTACTAAATTATAGCTGAGGCTAGAAAATATTATAAAAAACAAAAATAAAACAAAAATGTGTTTTTTTTTTGTTTTTTCCCTGAAGAGTTCTTACAGATCTTTCTTTGGGACACGTGAAGTGGAAGAAGAAAAAAAAGTTAAATTTTATGAAGTGTTAATATTTTTCACGAGATTTCACAATATGTAAAGGGGTGTTTAGATTAGAACAAAAAACCTAAAACTATTAATTTACATGATGCTACCTTGTAATACTTTTAAATTTGATTTTATATTTAAAAAAAAGAAGAAAAACAAAAAAAAAATACTATGTGATCTTGAAAAAATGAAAAAGAAAATTGTATGTATAGATATGTATACATATAAATACAGTAGGTATAAAAAATTAATATACTTTGATTTTTGTACATATGTTATTCCTATTTTAGAACATAAAAGGTTTAGATTTTGTCTACAATTTCCATACTTGAAAATGTCCTTGTTAATGCGTTATTCGTTATATATGTAATAAGCCTGTTTTTATATACATACATTCCAAGATATTCTTTGCAATTATCCGACAAACACAAATTAACCACAAATTAACCGAGCCCCGGACAAAAGAAATTTTTCATGCAATTATTTGAGGCCCGGATAAATACAGAAATTAGTGAATTTATTCGTGGTTCAAGTCAGTAATTTGACAACTATACATACACATACACATTTCAATGATATTTACAATGTTAGCAAGCTGTAGTCAACAGATTGTTTAGTAATAATTTATTGGTATTTTAGCAACATTTCTTTGGTATTCATTGTGCATGAATTTGATGTTATTTTATAGATGTTTTTTTTTTCATTTACCAGATATGCATTGAAATGAGTTGGACTGTATATACTTATTACCAGTAACACCTGAAATAGTATTAAATAAACCACATGTGATATGTCTTAAGCATACAGTGTCAATCATCTATCAATGATATTAGCTTTGTTTTGTATATAAAAAATTTCAAAAACTTTTATAGGCGATGTTGAGGTAATTTATTAAACTTTTATAATTTCAAGTTAATTTATAAGCTTTCTTCTGAGTTATGGGTGGTGTTATGTCGTACTGGATCAAGAAAAAGGATATCTATTTGCAGATTAAAATAAGTTTTGCCATTGGTATTGTACAATCTTACTAAACTGTTTGCAGTCGTTATTTGTTTGTAAAATTTGTAAATTCGATTGTTTGGTATATTTACACAGTATTATGTTGCTACACGTGACAGGTGATGATTTTCAATAATATTATTACTTATACACACCTATAGGTTTTGGGAGGGTTCTCTCTAAATCATGATATAATCATTTACACTTATTTCTATATATGATCGAAACATTTTTAAACCAACTCTCTAATAGGATTGAACAATTTCATTAAAATCATTGTGAATGATTTTTTGTAGAACCAACCAACAGTGTATTTTTGTAAATTATTTTCTATTAGATTTGCTCGAATTCATAAGTCCAATCGAATTCAGGTGGCGACATAAACGTAGCTACATACATATATATTTTGTATGATTAAAAACCAATATATGACTTGAATTGACACTACAAGATGTACAAAAATTATTGATTCTAATTGTATGTTTGTACACATATCAATAATTGTTTTAAAATGTTTTAAAGAAAACACATAAAAACAAATAAAAAAAAACATTTTCTAAAATTTGAAATTAATTATTAAAAAATCTATTTTAATTTAGAAGGTTATCAAATATTAATGTAGAAACTACAAAATAAAAAAAAATGCTGTATACATACATACATATTTTAAATTTAATATTAAACTATATGTACATAATTATGATATCAGAATATTATAAAAATAATTATGCAAAATACGAGATGTGAAGTAGAGAAAACATCTTAAAAGTTGTTGTAAATATGATCCAGTGTGGTTCTTATTAAAATAATTTAAGTAGTTTAACTTAAGCAAATACTTTATATACCTAATTAGTAGTAGTGAAAGCATCATTGAACAAATTGAAGTACGATTTAGCATTCATTGTCTTTTAGAATGTTTTTATAATTAAGTAGAATTCAACAGATGGCAATGTTAAATGTAAATAAAAATTTTGTATAACAATTAGAACGTTGTTCTAAAAAAAAAAATGTGGAGTAGCTAGCAGATTTTTACAATAAAAAAAAATAATTATTCATTATTACGTTGGTGATGATTCATTTATGGCGTTCACATAAAGATGAGAAGGAAATATTGAAATGTTTTAAAATATATTTGATTGATATAAAATTCAGAAATAAATTATTTAAATTATTGGAAAATGATAAAAAAAGAATAAAAATTTAAATTATTGGAAAATGTTAATATTTATGAGTTTCGTACTAAAATGCTATAATTTGATATCGGATTGTGTGATTACATTATTATTCAAAAAGTTTACCATACTGTTTTCAATTTTCAATTTTAAACTAACACTAAAATCTCACTTGATAAGGCCTGCATATTTTTCTGAGAGCATTTCAAAAATAATTTTTTTTTTTACTTGCAATATTTATTGTTCGAAATAATTAAAAGTAGGTAATAACTTCAAGTAGGATTAAAATTTAAATTTATATTTGAACAGTCATTTGGAGCCTTCTTTAACATATTTTTGTATTTTGTGATTACATTTGTATTTTTGGAAAATAACTTCTTTTTCGGTTTGAGAGTTTAACCTATCCATATTTTAAAAACAATTTGACTGTTGAAATAGTTTTATTAAATTTTATATATTTATACTCCTAAAATAGGCCTATAGAGTTTGTAAAGAATAAAGCGGTCTACTGATATACATATGTATACGATTATGTTTAAAAATTAATCTAAACCATTGTTCAAAGAGTTTTAAAATACATAGAGCTATTTTTGTAAAGCATAGTTCTGTTATTTGCTCATACTTTATCCCATATTCCAGTATTTTCCTATAGTTATATGTCACTGTTATTTTTTATGCAACAGAAATTTTTCGATTTTAATGATCGTAAAAAATTACGATAATCATAATATAAATAAACAAGTCGATTTCTATACTCACATTTTATGAGTACACTGGAAAAATGTCAAATTATTGTCATTTTGAAATTATTAAATGTAAGTTTGTTTTGGTTATAAAATATTTAAATAAATAAAATACGATATATATAAAATAATGGATTCAATGAATTATTTTATATATACCATATTTTAAAATAATTTTTAAAATAATTCAAAATTGATATAACATATATAAAATATGGATTCAATAAATTCATTTGGATACTTGTTCTATAGAAAACAAAAGAAAAATAAATAGTTTTTATTTATTTTATATTTTATTTTATATTTATTAACATTTTATCTAATACTTTTCAACCTGTAAAATGTTTATACCTTTCTATTGCAAAATAGTTGACCCCATGTATTTTAATTCCGTTTCAGTACTGGCATAATGATTTCTCATTTTTTTTTCATATAAAAAAACCGTAGTAGATGTGATATAAAATCAAATTTTTTATAAATAGTAAAGTTATCTATGCAACATTTTGTATTGTGATGATAAGTTTAAAGATGGGCCAAGTTTTTTCCAATAGAGTAGTATCATGTTATATACTAATTTTGTTTTGCTGTCTGAAGCCTTAGTTACCAATTATTATGCAGGTGATAAAAATATACATTAAAGAATATCAACTAACACAATTATAAGAAGAATAATAATAATGAAAAGTTCATTATGAATGAAAGATTGAGAATTGAGAAAGTAAACCAAATTTTTTTTTAATGGATTATGAAAGTATGCGTATAGTGTATATGATGTAGCATTATGATGGTATATTTACTTTACATTGTTGTTGGTATTTTGAGTTATATTGTGGGATATAATTAAGAGATGAGGAAAAATTACTCTCAAGCTACCTGCAGACGGAGATAAAATTCACAAACAATATTAAAATTTTCTTGAGTTGTCTTCAAAGTGTATACACAGTTCGTCTGTAGTGAAAAGACACAATACAGGCACTTGGTGTCCGTAAAATCAAAAATTTTTGATTTTTCGTTGGTGTCTCTTGAAGTTGTCTATAAAATATTTACGTGTGTGATGATGTGTAGACACATTTTGGATACTTCAGTTCAAATTTTTTTTTGAGACGTAAACATTTAACAGAAAATGTACGCTTATTTCATATCATTTTTTTCTATTCTTTTTATTATTTTTTATTATTATCTACATTGTTTTTCTTAATGTTAATTAGGTTTTTTTTTGTTAATTATTTTATTTTTACATACAAATTCAATTTAAATTATGGTTTAATAATAATAAAAAGTATAACACAATCTTATAAATTATGATTTTAATTTGTTCTTCATTTAAAAAATTTCTAGTTTGTTTTCTTGGTAAATTTTTTAAAAACTCTTTTACAAGCAAAATAAGTTTTAAAAAACAAAACCAAACAAAATTTTACAAACAAATTGAATACTCATACATTTTTATCCTTTGACCGTTGCTCATTCCATATTAATTTTTTTTTTAAGATGAGGTAGCCGCTCTTGTGTACAAAAATGTTGCTGCGTGTATAGGCAAGTGCCGGATTAAGTAGAAAGAATGTGGCGACACCAAGTGCCTCCGTCTGTAGTTAGCTTTAGATTATATATATAACTTTTTGTTTCATAGTATAATAGTAGAATCTTCTCTTTCTGCAAATTAGCATTTGCATTATGCTAGTGTTTGACTGTATTATTTTGCATACCGACAGATATCTACTTTAATTTATTTACTAATTCAAATGTCCTTTAACTAAACAAAAAATATTTAAAACACATCAACTTCATGTATTGTTGATTATTTTAATATTAAAAAAAAAAACAAAATATGAGAGAATAATGAAGTGCTGGCAATGAATTAGACACAATAAAATACAATTTTTTGCCGCTATCGAGATTAGTTATTTTTAAGAGATTACTACCTAAATACGGACCAATTATTTAACTATGAGATAAGATAAGAATTATCAAAATAATAAAAATAAAAATAAAAAAAAACCAAAAACGGAAATAACAAGAAATAGAGTACTATAAAATATTTTTTGTAAATTTTGATTACATATTAAAATAATGTTTGTTTATTATAATCTCACAACTTTAATAATATTATTTAGGTTGTATCCCTTCACTGACACTGACACTGAGTTTTCATTTGACACTGATGATATTAATAACAATTTTTAATTCATTTTCTCTTACATTATCTTTAATACAATGTCCGTTATCTCAGATATCTTTAATACAATGTCAAGTAGATTTTTTTTAATCTAAATTAAATACGAAATCATTAATAAAATCATATTTAAAAAAAAACAAACAAAAAAGTATTAAGCAGGACATGGTATCATTTTAGAATTGAAAAATTTATTTATTTAAAATTAATTAAAATTAAAAATGTAAATATTGAACAATATCTACTCTGAATTTATTTATTATAAATATTTTCTTTATTTCAAATAAAAAAAAAGAAATGATGACTTGGTATCAAAAAAATCATTAAAAAAAAAAAAACAAACAAAAACAAAAAGTAGGTGTGCTATGCTTGCATACAATATTTTTGTTCCAATTTTAATTAAATAAATATTATTTTTACACTTATTAAGCTCGAATTATTTGTGACCTCATAAAATTCAATAAAAAAAGAAAAATGTATAAATTATATTTAAAATATTTTTTATTTTTGTTTTTTTTTTTCCTTATTTTTTTTTTTATTTTTAATAATTAAATACAATAACAATAATGTTAGATTTAAGATACTATACATTTGATTTCACGTGACTTGACATGACTGACTTGTCTTTGAAGTCGTTTTCAATGAATTTTTGTTCGTTATATTTATTATGATAATTAAATAATATTTTCGATCATATTTCATTAATAAATATTCAATAAATTTTTTTTATTTAATTTTAAATAAATTAAAATCAATATTGTGGTTTTTATAAAACAATGAACATTATATATACACACACACCCTTAAATGAAAGATCACGTAAATTTCTACGAAAAATTAAAAAGTTTTTGTTGTTGCAAAATGTTATATTTGTTACTATAGACAATATAGACGATAAATTTAATTTAATGATCTAAGAATTTTGTTCATAAAAAACTGTTGAAAATTGAATTGGGTATTTTTGGATTCTGTACCACGACGAGAATTGTTTCAGGTTTTGTTTTATAATAAGCAGTTTTTAATTTGAATTTTCTGATTGTGATACAAGAACCATTTTAAAGAGTAAGCCTAGCTTTTTGAAGTTATATAAAACCTCAGCAAGCTTATTTTGTTTTTTTTTTATGTTCATTAACTTAGGTAGAATCTCAGTACATATAAAATTATTGTTATCAAGGTTTACGAGTACATACGAGTGTCATTGCCATAACGCCGTATTAAACATACAATTTCTGAATTATTTTTTATTTTGATTGCTTACAGCTGTTCGACAACAACAAAATATTAATTTTTGCGAATATTTTGCGTCACAATTTTGTGGTAAAAAATGATATGTCAGAAATTGGTAAGTTTATATTGGCCATCAAAAATTATATTTTTGCAGATTAATTTATTTATCATTTTTTTAAATTAACTATAGGACTATAGCAATAGCTAGGAGGTAATACCTAAGAGATCTACAATTCAATTGCACTTATGTATCTACGTATCTGTGTATGTATCGTATTATGCTATGTAATATGACTTGTGATGTAACATTCTATAAACTAAACTAACAGTGTTATAGGTAAATTAAATTAACAGTATTCTGAAAGATATGTCTTCTTAAATGACCTTTTTAGACCTCCTTAACATAAAGTATATTTTCAACAATTTTTAATAAAATCTAATTGTTTTAGGAAATGATAATGAAAGAATAAAATTCAATTACTACAAAAACTACAAACTCTGAGAACTCCTGATTAGTAGTCGAATAACAGAAAATTAATTTGGGATTATTCAACATTTACTTATCCAATGTTAATTCAATTTATTTATTTATGTTATTTATTTTTTTTTTAATTATTGTAGGTTCGGGTAAAGAGAAAATTATTAGGAGGGAAATAGGATGATAAAGAGAATTAGAGAAATATATAAGTTGGAGATGAACCTGACCAGGTTCTTTTGAAACTTTACAAATTGTAACAATTAAATGTAGCAATTTCTATCGGAGCAGAACACATGAGATGGCAGCGTGTTCCACATTTTGGTAGTTAGTAAAATAAATGAATTTCCGAAACCAGTTTTGGATCACTTGGGTATTTTAATGTTGTAAAATTAATCATTTGAATCGTTCCTAATGTCATTTCTAGCGTTACGTTGAAATTGTTCGAAGGCAGACATTTTTGATTTTATTTCAATTATATTATAATTTAATTATAACAAGGGGCAAGTTTTAATTTAAATATTGACCGATGTATAATTTCTGACTACTTGTCCTATGCCTATGCCTACAAGTACCCAATAAATTTTAAATTGAAGTCCTTTTTTCATTCGTTTCTCAATAGATATGAGAAAATTCTTGGTAACTATTATTTCTTATTTCCTTATTTTTTTACATATGTAGAGTGTGTAGTGTAGTGACAGTGTTACCCTATACTTAAATAAATATTAAAATTCTAGGTATGATTCACTAATTTTATTAAATGTTTTAATCGATTTCGGTTATTAAACTATCAGAAGACTGATTAAGGTGTTTAATAAAATTAGTGAAAAAGATCTAGAGTTTTAAAATTTATTTAACTTTAACAATGGTTGACCTAGAGCCTACAGCATATTCTATAAAATATATAACTCTATACTGTTTAATAATTTCAGTTAGTTATACTATTCATTTACTTTTAATAATTATTCACTTTAAAATTTTTTATTACTTTTTGTTTTAAAAATAAAAAAAAAATGATGAGTGACGTGAAATAATAACAAATAATTGTATTTTATTTTGACTTAAGCATATTTCCTTGTTTTTTAAATTTTAATGCTTCTTTCAAAATATTTTTTTAAATTTAAAAATCAATATTATTGTACTTATTGTGCTTATTTATAATTCAGATTATATTTTTTATTAATGTTAAAAAATAAACAAACAAAAATACAAAAATAGCATATTGTTTATATAGAATGATATTGTATATACAAGAATTAATATATACCTTAACCGGTTTGATAAACTTGACTGAACTGATAATTTGTTAATATAAAATAAAATTTATGTAATTATAAATTTAAACTAGGGGCCCCTGTTGAGTAATTATAATTCAAGTTGAAGCCAAATTTAAAGTTTTTAAAAGAACAGTCATTTACGTACTGACATAGACTTCCCACGATAAAGTAGAAACCACTTATGTTTTCATAAAAATTTGGAGGTTAGCATAACTTTGATTTAAGAAACATAAATACTGCTCCTCCATATAGTGTTTCGTTTCGACATATAGTAAATGGCATTTAATGGATAAAATTACTAAAAATAAAATATTTTGGTAGTTAAAGAGGTGTACTCTAACTCTACTATACTGTTTTTTTTTGTTTTTGTTGTTTTTATATTTTTTATTTCAGATGAATTTGTTTTTATGTTATTATTTTACATAATATGTTGTAAATAGGTTCATTTGCAAGTAATAAAATAATAATAACTGATTGAAAGTAGACTAACACCAGTCTGATACCTACTGATAAATGCAAGTAGTGTTGTTATGATGAACGAAGCAACTCCTAAAAATAATTTGTTATGATAAAATATTACTACTCATTAGTTTTATAAGTATGATACACTAAATTTAAATTATTTATTTTAATTCGATGGTGTTATGAACGGATTATGTTTACTTTTGGAAAACAGTATAAGTAAAGTAACTTATTAGGTCAAATATTGTAAAGAAAAAAAATAAAATTAATAAATATGTTATTTATTTTATTAAACATTTTATTTCATTTATTTCAAAAACGAAAAATAAAAAATGTATATAAGACATTGCCACCACCTTCTGGTATAAGATTAAAACTTTAGTTGATATTACATTCGCCAAAAATGTAGGCGCCGCAAATATAGGAAAATGACTTCAAGTTACCCATGTAAATGTATGCATGCATTATATGTGATTGACAAGTGTGTCATGTGATGATTTGTCTGTAATTTTAAAAAAATTCAAAATATTTGGACTTTAACTGACAAACAAATAAAAGCTGACAAACACAATTGATAGATTATGCATTATTTTTGTTCTATAATTCCATATGATGAAGTGATCCAATAGATTAAATAAATTAAAATCAATTCTTATTAAAATTTAAATTATTTCTATTCTATGTAGATATTATATTTTATTTTACCAAGATTTATCTGTTTCATTTTTTAAATCATTTTCAAATTAATATTAAATATTATGATTATTAAAGCTCTAGAAGTGACCCACTTGGCATGAGGATGTTTTAACCATTTTTTTTTTGTTATATAACAATATTTCAATTATTTAATTTCTAAATCTAGAAAAAAATGGCTAGATACCGTCGAAAGTGATGCTGCAAAAATTATACTAGCCAGACATTGTTTAACAATTGTTCTTGGTAAAAAAAAACCAAGTTTAGCGAAGAGGTCTATAGGTGACAATGAGCTGCAACGACGCGACAAGAAAATTAAACTTCTATAAAGATGTACGTGAGAAAAATTTAGTTAAACAAAAAGCAATGGAACTTAACAAACAAATTATTGTCGAGAAAATTGTTTTTCCGAAATAAATCTGAACGAAACCTTCTGAGCTATTGAGACAAATATTTAAAATGAATATCCTGAACTTGTATTAAACTTTCTGGAACATTTTTTATTTTTTTTTTTGTTTAATTTGACGAATCTCTCTCTTACATTCTATTTGGTTGTAACGTCATAGCTCACAAGACATTCATATTCCTACCAATATATTATATATTCTGAAATTGACACTAAAGCAATAATAGCATTCACGAAAAACATAATAGATGATAGACCTGCAGTTTTAAAATAACAAACAAGGAAGTAAAATAGATTTGAAAGGGGCCCCATCGAAAAAAAATAAACTGTTTAATTTTGAAATGTGGAATCTATATTTCATTTGTGATTTTTTAATTTATAATTATAATAATAATTTTTTTTTTTTAATACATATTTAATGAAGTATATAAAAATAAAAAAGGAAGTATATATATAGAGCAGCTTTTTTTTGTATTATCCATTTTTTTCATTTTCATCTTTCCAACATTAAAAATCCTACTAAAAAAAAAAATTGTGTAAATGCAAAAATACAACCGTTTTGAACTAAATGTGCGTGTTTGTGTGCTACTGCAACTATGCTTTACTATCAACTATGTTTTACTTCAATCATGCAGACCCCAAGTCAATCTATCACTACTTTAAATCATTGCATTTTATTTTTATTTTATTTTTTTTATTCTAAATTTAGCTACAGTTTCAATTTTATATGTATAGATATTCTGTTGTTACTATAGTATATATAACATCTATTATCTATATTTATGTTTATGTATTCACCTGAATATAATTTTCAAGTATCATTTCATTTATCATTAGAATAGAACAACTATATCTATCTATCTTTTTTTATGTAAATTAAAACTTAACATTGTTTCAATTTTTTTTTTATTTCTATCATTTTAATGAACAGTGTCGCACATTCATCTGAATAATAAAAGGGAAGTGAAAGCTTCATTTATTAAAATTCAGAAATACATAAAAATATATACATATATATTTACAGATAAAAAACTGTATATATATAAATATATTGATACATATTTAGTAACAGAAATTCAATTTATTGACTCGATTCTTTCATTTTCTTCTAATAAAAAACAAAACAAAAAAAAGATATATTTTTACTTTTGAGGTTAAATAAAAAACGAGGGATTCCTTCATCCATCTTCAATAGTCATTGATAATTTAAAATTTCATTTTTTTGGTATAAGTTTTTCTATTTTCAAAATTTCCATTTTGATTTAATTTTTTGTTTTTATTTTAAGTTATTAAATTCTTGTATTTGAACTTTGTTCTAAAAATCTAAAAGATCGTATGATTTTTAGTTTATATAAAAAAAAAAAACAAAACATAAAAATATAGAAATGAAAATTAATAAAAAATAATCTACAAATAAAAATAAAAAATATAAAAGGAAAAATTCCGTTAAAAATGTTTTACTAAAAGTGATGAAATCGTTTTGAAATAAATGGAAAATTATTCATATTTGTTATCGTAATGTTAGTACATGATTTTTGATGACAGAATTAGTTCTAAAAATAAAGTTCAAGGACTATTTTACTATAAATTTAATACCTATTGTCTGTTTACTGGTTTTTAAGTAAGTATTAAGGGTATTCAGTGACTATTTTTAATTCTAATTTTTCTATAAGAAGAATTTCTATTTCATGTATGAAATTGCATTTCAATTTGATCGTAGCAGAATTTGTCTTTTGTTAAAACATCTGACGAAATAAAATATAACAAAAACTCTGATCGGTGAATTTTTATTATATTATATTATTTATTATGCTAAGTTACAATACTTACATATAATAAATCATATTTTGTATCTTTCATTTAAAATGCTTAGATATTTCAATTATTCATTTGTGGTGTTATGATAAGTTATTCTAATAATAGTTATGTAATATAATAATAAATACGAATAGAGATTTTTCTTGATTTCATGAGTTTGCTCAATTTATAAAATAGCAATTTATCAGTACCATTTTGTGATACAAATTATTTTTAAGACTGATCAGCTATTTTATTAATTATATTCTACTTATAAATAAATTTATTTAATATCTTGAATTTATGCTCCCGTTTTTATTTTTAATCAAATTTTCGGTAATATTCCGTTTAATTTATACGATATTTGATGTAAATAACATTATGTTTTAAATAAATTGGTGTAATAATTTGAATTTACATTATTATTAACCATTAACATTTTTACTTGTAATCAATTTTTCGGTAAATTTCCGTTTAATTTTTACGATATCTGACGTGCATAATATTATGTTTTAAATGAATTAAAAAAATGTTAGTAACTTTTTTTAAACTATTTTAATTGTAAATTATTTCTTGATAAGCATTTCTTTTTTTTTGTTCTTTATTAATTTAAAAAACAAGAATATTGGTAATTACAATTATTGACAAAAAAAAATATTACTAATATGCAAAAAATAAAAAAATCGATTTTAGCCTAAACTGTACAATATTTAAAATATTCTGTTGAAAATTAAAAATTTTTAAAGTCTAAATTAAAATTAACAATATTTTTTTTTAACAAAATTTAATTTCAATTATCGAAATTATATAAAAATTATTAAAACCTTTAAAAATAAAAATCAAATAATTCAAATTGTATTAGAAGGGTAAATAATTAATTTTAAAACACAACAAAAAATTGATTAACATAGTTCTTTAAATTAATTACAATTATGAACGTTTTGTTTAAAAATTTTTTTTATAGTATTAAAAAAAAAAAAAAAAAAAAAATGATCAATACTACACATATTCAACTTTAAAAAAAAAAAAAAAAACTTACCCTTAACAGTTTCATCTTTAAATTTACGACGAATATGTCTACATATAAATCTACAAGCCAATAGAAGAGCTAATATACCCAGAAATGACATTAAAAAAAATATTATAACTGCCAAAATATGTAAAAATTCAAATTCTTCTGATGATTCCAAATTAGGACTATTAGTTTTAGTTCCATTTTCAGAACTACTATCAAAATAAAATAAATGATTCCAATTAATTGGAAATACATCTGGAGCGTTTTCATATTTTTCTATTCATATTTTCTAAATTATGTTTTTTTTTTTATTAATATATTACTAGTATTACAATTAATACAAACACCACGCGTTACTTATTAATTTCAAAAACGTTTAACGCGAATTCTATTCAATTTTATTTATTTTTATTTTAAACTTTATCACACCGCGTTAATTACCTGACTAAATAATTTTTTAAATAAAAAATAAAAATAAGAAAAATAAACAACAACAATTTATTGTCCAAATTTGGCTTTTTTTCTTAGATTTATTTTATTTGTATTATTATTATGTCTCTTAAAGTCATCTCTTTGAAGTAAATAATTAGAGTTGCCATATATTTCAAATTGAATTTCAAAAAAGAAATGTATGGTTAATGATTTCTGAAAACTTGTTTTTTTTTTGTTGTTGTTTGTTTTTGTTTTAATATATTAACAAAATTACAACTTATTTCATTCAATTATTTTACTATTTTGTTGAAATAAGCAAGCCATACAAGTAAAATAGGTGCTCTCAATTTTAATAATATACTCACAGTTTGATTATATTATTAAGTGTTTAAAAAGATATTTGCAAGTCAGTAAATATAAGTCAGGGTTTACGCAGTGTGATCAGTTTTAAAGTGCGGTTTTTTAGTCAGATTTGACTGGAAAAAATTTAGTTAAAAAAATAAGTCGATTAAGAAATTTCAGTAAACAAATAAGGTAATTTATTTCTGGTTAAAACATTCTAGTCAGAATTATTTTCATCGATCTTCATTCATATTTATTTAATATATTATGTGTATTGTATATAAAGGCACGTATAACAATTAAAAAACAATTAGTAAAGTTTATAGAAAATACAAATATATTGAGTTCTTTAAAAAATACAATATTTCTTACAATACAAAGGGTTATATTCAAACAAAAATAGTATTTTTAAAATAGAAGCTTTGTGCTATATTTGAAGAATTGTTTTGTCATTCCAACTGCCTACCTAGATAACTCCTAGGTCACTTCCATGTAACAGAAACGTATCGCAAAAATGTTCGCATTTGATTTGCGATTCGTAGATTAATTGATGGTACGAAATAATAAAAACGTATCTCAAAACTGTGCTGCCATTGCTGAAAATATTTAAAATTGACGCCATGACAATGTTTTTCTATCTAAAATTTTTGAAATTGACATTTAGACATTTGTTTTGGTTTGTAAAATCGTAAAGAAATAATAAATAACAAAATTTAAAAGATATGAATTATTACATTGCTAATATGAACATTTTTTTTTTTTGAAACAAAGTGTAGTTAAAGTAGTTTGTTGCTAAAACATAGAACTTTAATTATCATAAGTTCAATATTTTTCTTTTACTTGAACATTGAATGATTGTTTTATCTTTTAATCTATACTAGTATTAATAAATTTTCATATTTAATAAATCTATTGATATATCCATTTATATACTCAACTCCTCTTTTTTGTCAATTTTTGTCTTGAACTCTGATTGATTCTTTAACTGATATATAAAAATCTTAAAAAAGCATTAACGAATTATAAGAACATAATTTTTATGAAATAACTACATTATTTTATTTTTATTCCATCGTTTGAGTTTGATACCTACCTATCAATAAACTTCTAAGCTTATAAGCCTCCCTGTCAACACAAAAATTAAACCGCGAGTATTTTCAAATTTAAAGAAAGTTTTATGAATTTTTTATTTACATGTTTCTACAAAATTAGTTAAAATTTTAAGTAAAAATAACAGCCGCCAAAGACATTGCAATCCACTCAGATCTGACTCGAAACTAGTCAAAATATTTAGTCAATATTGAATTAATTAATTTATAAATTTAAATTAATAGAAAATAATTTCAAAAATATTATATACGGCATTGCTTTTAATTACCAAATTTTGCTCATACCTAGTATTGTATAACTATAAATATATGTGAAAAAGGCATATTTTATGGGAAAATGGCAACCCTACAATGTTATTGATCATGACTTTGTTACTTTACTTGAAATTTGATATCAAGAGAGAATTTATGATTTTTCTGGAGTAAAGAAGAGAAAACAAAAAGAAAAAAAAGAAAATTAACTGAAACGAGAGAAACAACAATAAGTTGATATTCTAGATTAAGAAAGAAAAGCTTAAAAATTTCAAAGCTTATTATTTTAAGTTTGTTCATAGCTTGTCGCTCACCTGTTTTGATTACTTCCTTTGTTTTGTTTGTTTTTTTTTTTAGATTTGATATTATGAATACAATATTCATGTGTTGTATAGTTAAATTTATTTAGGTGTATGAAATGTATATGCATATATTTTTGTTTATACATACTTACATACTTACTAGTAAAAATATATCAACTATTCAACTTGTTTGTTTACAAAATAAAAAGAAAAAAAATAAGTGGAATTCATCAATAATATTGAGAGATCATTTTATTCAATATGTATGTATGTATATATCTATATTTTAATGTAAGTATGGATGTAATAACTTTGAAGTGTAATTTTTAGGGGGAGGGGATAATCTTTAAGTTCCTTAATTATATTTGAAATACTTAAAGTAGAATGAAACTTTGGTATTAAAATTTTTTTTATTACTTCTTCTCGTAAGTAAATAACTTCGATTTGATGTTTTTATTGTAAAAGTTTTGTTGTAGAAAAATGGTGGATTTCCTTAACTGCCGTTTTTTAAATACGTAGGTATGTATTTTAAAGATATTATGTGGAATATTGTTTCATTTGACCTTAGTTAAAACGTTAAACATAATGAAATTGAAACATAATTATGTATGTTTGTATATGAATTTTGAATACATTATGGCTGGTAAATTTTTTTTTCGCATGACGTAATGTGGTAAACAGACCCATAAATTTGGTGGAAGATTTTTTTCTTCGAATGTATGTTTTATTTTAGGTTAGATGGTTAAATTAGTTTAGGAGGACTATTCAATGAAAAAAATTTAAATCAAAATTGTGATAAAAAAGTTCTAAATAATTTGATAGATTTTAATTAAATTTAACGTATATTATACAGGGTGGTCCATTTTAAGTGTAAAATGAAAAAGGAAAAATTTTGTTTTTTTAATATAAGGGGGTCTATTTTTATAATAAGATTGGAAAAATATAATAAGATTGGAAAAATAGTATCTAATGAAAATTCACTACAGCTGAGAAGGTGTTCAAGCTAGAGCAATACTAGAACAATGCTGAATTAAGGTGGATTTCCTCTTCATGTCCGAAAATCCACACAACTTTTTTAACCACTCAAAAGTTGTTATTTAATTAATAAATACACAAAATAAATTGTATGGAATTTTATTTCTTCATCCCACAACTGAGTTAAAATTTTTTGAACTTTTGGCTGAATTAAAAGAAAAGTAAAGCCATATAATTTAGAAAACAGTATAATATACGTATCTCGCTTATGCTTATGTTACAAATGCAATGACAATTAAATGTCAAAATATATCGTGTCATAAAGTGTTATTTAAAACAATTGCGTAGAAAATTAATTATAATTTTATAATTAAAAAGAATAAAATGAAAACTGAAGGTTTTCAATAATAAAATCCATTCATTTTAAATTAATTTTTAAATAAACACCAATTTTCAAAAAAATTTATTAAAAAAATATATTTTTAAAAGCTTTTCAAAAATGGATTAATAACAAATTTTTTTTTAATGTCAAATAGTAAATGTTGGTCTTCAGTCCTTAGAGCTTTAAGAGGAAATCATAAAAAAAAATGTTTAGTTAGTTGTAAAAAGATTATAGTGTAAAAATGATTTTGTCCGTAATATCGGACATCAAGAGGAAATCAATCAATAATGTACCTAACTTGCATTTTTTCATTGGCATGCATTAGACTGTTTTTGAGTAATAACAGCCCAAACTTAAAAATTTGGTAACAACAAATTTTTGTGAATCACGTTAATTATGTCGGAAAAATGTGCTGAAATTTTTTACCTTTTATTAAATATTTTAATGAATTTAACAATTCTAGTACATCCTAGTACAGGATGTACATTTTCAGCACATAACTTTCATGTTAGAATTTTCATTTTCAGATGAAATCAGGAGTGATATGTTATTATAATATGTGTTGCTTGAATATTAATATACATTTTTAGATGTTCCTAATTGTTGCTATATAGTTTTAAAATGATCACATTACAAAATACCGAAAATTTTCAGCAACAGTTCTGATTGCTTTTATTTTTAGTTAGTCATTATTAATTATCACCTTACAAAATTCCAGTCCTGGTATGGAATTACCTAGCACCACAGACGCGATGGCAAATTTCAAAACAGTCTCGTGAGTCATTCCTGTTAGACCTTTGACGAGACGCGATAGCCATTTTTTATCTCGTCAAAAATTGTAAGCGATAGAGTATCTCGTCAAAGTATTTTGTGCTTTTTTATCAAAAAATTTAATTAATAAATAAATTGAATAGGTAAAATAGTTAAGTAAAGATTAATAAACAATTTTTCATTATTTTTTTGCATTATTTTTAAAATTGTGTTGTTTTGAAAAAAAAAAACATCTTTACTATTACTGTTTTGCTTCTATGTATGTACTAAACTAAGAAATATTTAAAACATGAATATATTTATATTTATTTTTTATTAAAAAAATATTTTAAAACTAAACCCCACGCATACTTTCAAACATTGTATAAACCATATTTTGTTTATGTACCAATAATTTTGGTTGACAGTAAAAAATGATCTGTACTACCAACAATTAAAATGTTCTATCGCGCCGCTTACAGTGTCTAACAGAAATGCATATTCAGTTAGACGAGACGAGATCAATTTTTTCTTCTAGTCAACAATGGGTCTAAGAGAATATGGGTGATTATTTTCCCAATTTGAATTTATTTAACCCCCTGTAACTATAATAAACCAATTAAAAAATATATTCAGAGTAATCGTCTAATACGAATAAAAATTGTGGACATCACTTATTTATTAAAAAATACAATTTAGTACAAATTTTTAAATGCCAATTTCTCTATTCAGTATTATTTTATTTACATTTTGAATTGGAATTTTTTAAAATCAAGTTAATAAAATTAAAACATTAAAAAGTGAAATAAGATAAAAATATTTAACAACACCTACATCATTGTATTTATTTATTTATAAAGGTTCAAGTTTTATAATTTTTAAAATTTTATTAACAAACAACAATTTTAGTATTTTAATTTTTATTTACAAAACTTTATGACAATTTACTTCTAATAATACTTCTATTTTTTAAAACTAGCACAAAATCATTTAAAAATTTTAACTGTCGCCTAATAATTGAACGCGATTGAAAATATGATAATTTTCTTATGTTATATCAACATTTTCGTACTAGATTTTTGACCAAATAGTTGTATTTACCGCTGGCATAGACCTAAACTGGCATAGACCAACTGCCATAGACATAAACTGGCATAGACCAAAATGTTTTATTTGCCACATACGACAACCGTCATTGTTTTAGTCTCTATTATGATAGAGATGATAATTTCAACAAAACCAATCAGGAAGAAAATAAAATATACGGCTATGGTGATGGTTTCTCAAAACTTGATCAGATCTAAACTGTCGAATGAAGTCTTTCAATGAAGCTCAGACATCTTAATGTGGAAATAACTAACTACATTTAATAAAATAAGAGGCGAAAATGCAAACAGATAAAGCTTCTTCATAATAACACAAGCACGTACAAAACAAAAAGTACATTAGCACCGTCCACAAGATTAACACTCTATAAAACAACATTATTTGTCCTATTATTTATTTATTTATTTTCAGCCACGAAATGCATAAATAAATTTCTCTTATTTTAGGGGTTTATTAAAAAAAAATATTTTTTGTTTTATCTCGGTAAATGTTATAACCTATAATTTTTCTATTAATAGCTTAATTATAATTGATTTAATTTAACTTAATTTTAATTAATTTAATTTAATTTAATTCTCCGGAAAACATATAATATCAACAATGTAGTTTTATATAGTTGTAAAAGAATTAACAAAAACAGATCCCTGAAAAAGCTTATAAATTACCAAACAAACAAACGAACGGAAAAACGTAATGCATGGAGTACACAACACAAATAGGTTCAGCCATAACTCTACAATAGTGCAAAACTATGATAATGATAGTGTAAATGAGATAGTAAGTAGTAAGTGAGATAGAGTAAATAGGGTGATGAGTGAGTGTAAAATAACTGTACATTAATTTTATAACATTTTAGAACGAATAACGATATAGTAAGGTTTGGAGTTGGGATGAAATTTTTAGAATATTTTTGAAAAACAATATATTATTAAGATGGATGATATTAAGGTAGAATTTGCAGTAAAAATTACTGAGCCATTAAAAATTTACTGATGGAGTTAAAAATGCTCTAGAAAATATTGGAAAAATAGAAATAGGATGTTGATTTAGGACGAGTAAGCGTAAATACAACAGTACCTTAATTCAAAAAAAAAAAAAAAACTGGTAGAAGGGCTGTTCTATGTGTTTTTATGTGTTTTTGGGGAACAATTAGCAGTTGTAATGTGGAGCAAAAAATACAGCAAGTTTTATTCAACGCGTCTTTATTTCATTCAGAGAGTTACAAGAACTGATTTTAAAGTTTTGACAAAGTAAGCAAACAAGAACTAATATTAAAGTGAGACCATATACAGTTAGTTTTAAAGTTAAGAAATATAAATACAGGGTGAACTACTTAATTATTAATTAAACTGAAAACAATTCAATTTCAGCATGTAATAATAAACAACAACAAGCGAAACATAAAAGGTGTAGTTAGGTTTTTGTCTATTAAAACCAATTCAGTTGGATGTGTTGTGATGGTGTTATTGATGGTTAGAGTCCTAGTTTATTTGGTATTCGTGTTCATAAACGTGGAGATTCATCAAAAGGTTGCCAATCTAGTCAAGATAATTTATCAGATGATAGACATGCTGACGAAACAAGTCGATCAACATTTTGCTTTATTGATCAAGTTTTGCAAGTGTGGGAAATTATAGGTAGTTATTTCAGAAAATGCAGATGATATTGGAAAAGAGGGAAACAATAGAAGTAAAATTGATGGAAATTCTGTTGAAAGATTGGCCTGTGGTATAATAACACGTTCAGCGCCAATTATAAAAAAAATATGTGCTTGTGATGGAGTTACTTCATGAGATGAACGAGATAAACCTTTGGCTGGAAAAAATAGAAGCAACTTAAGCATTAGTGCTAATTAAAACAAATTATTAGTTTTATTTTGTTTTTGTATTTACTTCAAAAAATATTCTACACATGGGACATGGAACTATTAAACTAAATAAATAAAAATATAATTTACAAATATGTATTTTAATTCTTAGAAATTAATTCAATTTGTAATAAAAAAAAATAATTTAAGAAAACAAAAATTTTCCATTCAAATACTATAAAATAAAAAAAAAACAATATATTTTTATTTATTCTAAGATAAAAGTCATTGACTTTTTCATAAATGTTAAAAATAAATTACAAAAATGAATTTGTTCTATTTTGATATCCGAATGCAAAAATGAAATAATTTTATTATATTTAAGAAAATTAAATTTTATTTATAATAATTTTTTGCTTCTCTTTTTTATATTGAAACATAACAATATTTTAATATTCAAAGGTAAAATTAAAAATTCAATTAAAGTTTGGAAAGACCTTGTAAAATATCTTTGAACCCTATAAATAAATAAACTACGATTCTATAAGTACTTACAGTTGATGCAATAACATTTTTATAAATTGTTTTTTTATCGATTTATTCGAATCAAGAAAAATTTATTCTAGAATTTAAGATCTGATATAGGTCCAATAGTATGGGGGTAGTGAAATTTATACTTTGAACATTTTTATTACCTTGAACTTATTTTATACAAATTACAACTTTACTAAGGCACAAAAATTCATATAATTTACATTTAAGTTTGTTCCGGGTCGTAATCATTTTATCCACTAAAATTTATACCCATAGTGGACAGTGGCTAGTTCTCTTATGACCAGTTTTCTTTATTTTGTAACATAAATTAACAAAAAAACAATTTTAAGTTTAATATTAGGTCATTTACAGTTGAACGTCATTTCCGGTTTTATCACAAACAAATTCTTATGATGTTCATAAAAAAGTTCTTATTAAATTCAACAAAATTTTGTAACATCATGCTTACACAATGTCAAGTACATATTTTAGGATAAAATATATGTATTTCACCCTTTTTAGAAGTTAACTCATATATGAGTAATCCTACCTGTAGCTATACTACTATACTATACTACTAAATTGATGATGATGATGTGATCATTAGTTTATTTGTAAGATATTTTGTTTTTTTTTTATAATTTTTGGCACAGAGTTCATATTGATTTTCGAAGTAGTGTTTAGTCTAGCATTTCTGGGTTGAAAAAAATCAGATTATTTGCAAACAAAACAATTTTTTTAAAAAAAATTTTTGGTTCACATCCAATTTGACTTTTTGTGGAAATGCTTTTTTTTTGCAAATCGTTTTTTTTTATTGTTTTTTGTTTTTGCTTTTTTTTTTTAAATAGAGATGTTTTAGTATGAAATTTATTAGATACGATGATTATTTAATAGACTTATTTTTTTTGCTATTGATGATTGTTTTTATTAATTTTTTATTATTGTTTTTTTTTACAATAAATAAATGAACCGAATATAATAAATATTTCGTTCTAGTCAAACAGTTTTTTATTTTTATAAAATGTTACAATTGTGTATTTTTGAAATTGTATCATAAAATTTTGCTACAAAATTTAGCATACTAAATTTATTCTATCTTTTAAAAATAAATCATTGATGCTATTGTTTTTTTATACATTAGATAATTAACATTAAAAATATATATAAGATATATATATATATTTGTTAATTTATTCATTATTTTATAGTACATATGCATAATTAATTTTTAATCGAATTTAATTTGAATAAGGGAAAATTGGTATTAAAACAATTAAAATTTGTCATAAAGTTTTAAATTTTTTTTACAAGCTTTAATTTCACTTAAGTCATGTTAAATATTTAATTGAGTTAAGCTGAAGTATTTGTCTTGTAATCAACTAAAATATACACCCATATTCACTTAGACGTTTTGTATGAAAATATCACTGAAGTAATATTTTTCTATTCTGTTAAGTGCAGACGTGACAGTTTTAAATTGACATGATGACAAAAAGTCTTCCCAGTATTAGTAATTTTAAACCAAGTGATTGATAATTGTAGAAGTGTTGAAGAATTTAAATTTAATTAAATTATTTAAATTATTAAAACACGAAAAGAAAGGCGATATGTTATGTATACTCAAGTTACCAAAAATAAAATGAAGGAAAGTAAAAAACGAAGAAAAATACCAACAAAAAATTAAAAATTATTCTGTGGATACCATTTTTGCATGTCTTGAAAAACATTCAAGATAAATTTTATGGTGAAATACTTTATATGCCATATTTAAATTTTTAAAGAATAGAAAACATACTGAACAAGCTTTTGATCTTCTAAATAGCAAACTAAGAATTTTATATACCATGTAGATTTCCAGAATATTAAACTTATATAAATATAGCATGGCTCGAATTATTTTACATAATTTTAGAATTGACGATGAACAACTCGTATATATTTTTCATGTTTTTTTAAATTTGGTTTTAATCACAACGTAGCTCATTCCTTTATCTCTTACACAAAAAAGAAACAACTTCACTATTCACTATTCAAAACTTCATATAAAAAAAAATTGGGTTTTTAAAATTTTTTACATACTCAAATACCTGTCAAACCGGTCGCGAAGACATCGTCAACAAAAATTTTCATCATGAAACAATGTCTTAAGTTTTTGTTAGCTTTTGTTGATATTTTGGAGATCATGCAGACGATATCAAGGAGTCTTTAATAATTCTGCTTATATTTTTAATATAATACTAGAATGTAAATATTTAAAAGAAAATGTTTAACAAAAATTGTAAATAGATAGAGATTAGAGACTTACTATTTTCAATGTTCAATTTTAGAAGTTAAGTCTCAAATGAATTTTTTAAACTGATGCTGATACTGTAGGAATGAATGTGACGCTATAGTAAATTTACCACTTGAGATTTCAACAGTATTTACTACACAAGTTAAAAGAGAGGAGAGGTGAATACAGAAGAACTTCAATAATTCAATAAAATATTACATTCCATATACACTAATTACATATACAATAGAGAAGAACTTAAGTAATTTACCATGACTTAAATTATTAAAATTAATTAAAATATGTAACACAATAATTGTTATAAATACAAATAGAATCATTAATAGTGTTATTATTGCTAATAATATTCTATTTAATTCAAATTGTATATCTGATTCAGTATCAGAATAAATTTCTGATTGTATTAAATCAATATTGCCATTATCATCGTTTATATTCTCATGATTATCGTTGTTATTATTGTTATTATTATTATTGTTACTATTTAGATTATTCATATAATATTTTAAAGATTTATGTAAATATAAAACACTATATTGAATAATAATTTAAATCACTTATAATTACTAAAATAGCTTAAAATTAATTAATTTAATTTCTAATTATTATTAAATATAGAAAATAAAAAATATTTATTTATACATAAATAATTTTTCTGTTTTTGTTTTAATAAAAAAAATTTCAACTGAAAAGAATATTGTAAATGCGACGCAAAGAGATATTAAAACTTATTTTTGTTAAAACGAAAAAGCTTTTTGTTAAAACGAAAAAGCTTTTTGTTTTCGCTTTCTTTTGCCAACATTAGAACAAAACAAAAATAATAATAAAAAATATAAATAAACAATAATATTAAACTTGTCAGTTCTACAATATTTGTAATATTTAATAGTAAATGGTAAAATAGTCAAAAAATAGTGAAAAATTCTAAATATATTTTACCACAAAGTAAATTTGTAGTTCTAATTATTGTCGTTTTAAAATAAATTTGACTGTCAAGCATTTAAATAATATTAAAAGCTTTCTATCAAGTTTTTTTCGAAAACTGTATGTACTGTACTGGGATGGTTAGATTGCTGAAATTATAAATATATAACGACCATGTATGATTTCTGATCGTTACGAAAAAGAAACCGAAAAGAGTAACTTTTCGGTAAATCTTACAATTCTTTCTTATATATGAATATGTGAAATCGCGACTATTGATTGTTAACTATGTATATTTTCATAACTGAAATAAAAATCTAAGCAACATCTTCATCATATATATGTGGAAGATTGTATCTCAACTAAATAAGTCTTAAAAAATTGGTTTTAAATTTTTAATTTCCGACACAGGTTGTATAAAGCACTGAATCACAACTATCTGTCAATATTACCTTTTACTGAAGCGAATTTCAGAAATTCTTCAATTATTTTTAAGCCCCAACAGATTACTACAATTACATTTTGTTAAAACCAAAATTATTTTTTTGTTAACTTTGTCTAAATTGTTACTGTATTTAACTAATATTATACTGTATGTTCCTGTGAAGCAGAAAGCCTTAAACAAAACTTTTTCTACGATATTTTGAAAATGAATTTAAAGTATGTTTGTATATTCAAATTTTTTAGTATGTAATTTGATTTAAATTTTATAGTATGTTGTGTCCAGACGTTCATGTCCAGTTTCAAAATGTTCACCATAAAAAAAAAATTGTGTGTTAAAGCAGGGATTATGCCCACCTGTTGGTACAAATGGGATAACTATTCCGCAAGCTTACGAGCTTAAATATCTATGAGTATATCTAGACAAAAGACTAACTTGGAATAAACAAAAGAAGCAATAAAAACTTAAAAGGAATAGCATTAATTGGTTTATGGGGAAAAATAATACACTATAGATCTGAAAATACAAAGCGCTGCTATACAAAGCCATTCTGAAACCAATAACTATTTGTAATAGTAACATCAAAACAATTGAAAGTATGCAATTAAAAATTTAATGTATCATAATCAAGGTGACTTGATACCTTAGTAATAAATATTAATCTACATAAAGATTTGAATATACGCTTATAGTTACAGAATAATTTGAAAAAGTATAAAAACAGATATACAACCAGACTTATCTAAAACTCTAACCCTTTGGCAACAAAAGTTTACAAAACATTCGTATAACTAACAGACTAAAAATAAAGTCGTTAAGACAGAACATCGGATTGGAATCAGTTAGAAAGATTCAATAAATACAGTTAAGAGGGGAAAAAAACGAAAAAAAAAATCAAATTTAATTCAAAACATTTCAATGATGTTCCAACTACATTTCAATTACAACTGTCGTCTGTTTCTATTCATTTATACTCACACACTATCTCTTGAATAAACTAGGATGTTTTATTTATTTATATATAACAGATAAATCTGCAGTCCAACTACAGGTCCTTTTCTTGTTCGAAAAGTGGGCCTTTTATATATGTAAAAATTGTAGGACTAGGATTTTTTTAAAAATTTTTTTTTGAAATAATCAAGAAAGAGTCAAAATACTTATACATTATGTATAATGAGCAATATAAAAATTTCTGTTTATCAAAATTTAATTTAAAACAAAATTTATTTCATACAAAAAAATATGATTCGCTTATATACTCATATCTGAATGTTTATCTCTTAAAAACAATTTTAAAAAATTAAAAATATAAATTTCTTTGCACACATTCAAAATTGCAACTGTTGCAAAAAATATTTTGAGCTTTTGTTTTTACACTTGTAAAGAATACAGTGCAGTGCACATAACACTTTTAAATAAATTTGTTAATTTGTTATTTTGAAATTGTACAAGACAAGAGCTTTTTTGTTTTATTATTCAGTGATGACTTCATCCTTTTATTAATAATTAGAACAAGAAAGAAAACAAAAGAAAAGTTTGTACTAAAAATTTCTCTCCATGATGAATTCGCTTTAAAAGTTTATTTTATCTAAAAATATTTTTGTTTCTGTCAGAATACACCAGGGTGGAAGGGTTTTTCATTTCTTTTAGTACCTCTGTATATTTGTAAAATTTTCAAAATTTCCGTTATTTCGTTATTCCGTTATTCTATATTTTATATAACAGTTAATATGAAACTAAAATCATAATTTATTCAAGTTTTTTTTGTTTTCAACAACGCAATTTTGTTTTTTTTTCACATTATTTGCATATTTTTTGGAGCGGAATAAATTTTAAAATTGATTTTGGAATTGATGGAAAAAGTTTTGTAGGTACTGTAAAGGTGAGATGTTGATTTGCAAACTATTTCAATTAAATAATAAAATAAACTGTAATGACAATTATAATTGATAATTCCAACAAATTGT
The DNA here is from genome assembly GCA_963942445.1 of Argyra leucocephala. Taxonomy (NCBI): domain Eukaryota; kingdom Metazoa; phylum Arthropoda; class Insecta; order Diptera; family Dolichopodidae; genus Argyra; species Argyra leucocephala. The sequence continues at coordinate 113,341,638 of OZ012678.1, forward strand.
AATTTTAGGATAATTTTTCAATGTTTAGACATGCTTAAAATGAGTAGGTAAATATAAGAATATTAAGTAAAACATAGTCCAATACATAATTGGCGAATTGTTTGAAGGCCGTTCAAAGGAGTACAAGTAAAAAAAATCAACTTTTCAGGAGGAAGAAAAAACTAAATTCATTTATTTATTAATTTAAATTACTTTCTATTGTGTAGGAAGTATAAGTCAACTTATACAGGGTGGGCCAAAATTTTAATTTATATATATATATTTTTAAATTTATTTTCAGATTATATGAATAAGATGTGAAACAAAAATGATGGAGAGATTCTCAGCTGAAAAAAGAACCAGATTAATAGAGTTTTATTAATTAAATCAGCGATCACTTATTTTAACGAAAAGAGTATTTCATCGTCATTTCAACGTCAGATTTTCATCCTTTGAAAAAATGATTTGTTGCTTAGTTGATTTTTACCACCAATTAATATGGCTTACCCAGGAATGTTTAGTACGTCTCTGCGACGCATTTTGAAAAAGGATTTACTCTTTTTGTTCCCACTTAAAGTGCAATTGGTGGAAAAATTAAAATCCAGTTTTGTCGACAACGTATAAATTTTAGATTTTCATGAATTGGCCTGAAATTAAAATAAGTTTATTTCAAGTATAATTATAATATGGGGTTTTTGAAAATCCAAAATCCATTCATCAATGCGATTAGGTGTACCGTATGGTGTGGGCCACAAAATATGACTTTATGGTCAGGTAGTTAGGTCATCTTGTAGTTACATACCAAATTATTTTTTTGAATTGAATATCACTAAATTCATTGTTAAAAGTACTTTAGAAATATTATAAAATGTACTTATTTTATAATTCTCGTTTGGAGCATAAATCGAATTTTGCAAAATCGATTTACGCTTTTTATGGAAGACATTTGTGTGTCGTAGAAGTACGGAGGCATTTTCTTGCTAAAGGAAGACGGGTGGCAAGTCTAGGTGTGGCATTACATTTGAACAAATTTTTTTTTTTTTTACAGAAAATTGAGCTTAAATATTTTTGTTGGCAAAACAAAACCAACTTACACTCCTTTGCCCGTCCATCTTTTGCCCGAAGTGTTTTTTTATGTTCTGTATAGGTTAAATAACACTTCAAGTGTTCTTTATTTTATTTTTAATTATAACAAATCAAGAAGTAATCAAAATAGATTAAATTTGAAGTGACGGTGGTTTACAAAAACATTAATTATTAATAATAATAATGATTGATAATTGATTTTGACTATTGATAATGGTGTATTTAATTTGTTTTAAATAATAATCGAATTTAGACATACCATCGACATTTGCAAAAAAATAAAATTATTGAAGTTGAAACGGGCTCGACAAACCCAGGAGGTTGATGAGCCCAACATGTTAATTTCTATAAATTAAATTAAACCTAAAAATATAGGTAAGGCAGTTTATAATATGTAAAATGTAAGCTATAGTACTGTTAGATCAATATTAAGAAAATTCGGTTGTTTAATTTTGTTTCGAATTGTAAATAATATTCATATACATATATTTTTATTTTCATATAAAAAGAATAAATAAAAACTAGATAAAATTTGATTTTTATTTAACACAAAACAATAACTATTTGAATTGAAAAAAAAAATTGCACCAAAATTTTATATAGTGAATATCTAACTTTATTATTAACTTATTGCGCCATTTATTTAATTTTAATAATTAATAGGGTATATTTTTAAGAATTATAAAATTTTGAGAAAATCGATTAAAAAATAAAGTAAACATACAAATATATATTATGCTTTCGGTGTAATCTACGATGAGACATCAAATTGCATATATGTATATGTGTATTTGCATATTTTAATGAAAACAAAATATAAACATTTTTATGTCAAAGTTATTAAATTTCGTGAGTTTTGCCAAAAAAAAAAAAAATAAAAAAATAAATAAATAAAAATACATCCTCTTTTTCAATATATTATATTATATACATTTTAATATGCTTGATATAAAGCCAGACGATTTCTTTAAAAATTTATTTTATGTAGGTTAAATACACATATTTCACTTATATTATTAGTAATTTTATCTATTAGTTATATTTTTCTATATCTAATAGATACAATATGTATATAGAAAATTTTTGCATGTGCTTTTAATGTTTCAATTTTTGTAAATTTTTTTTCAATTAAAAAAAAAAGTAAATAAATATATATTTTCTCTCTGTTTGTTTTCCCCTTTATTCATTATTATTTCTATTTCATATTAATTTACTTTAAAAATAACAAATTAAAATTTATAATTAATAATTTTAAAGATAATTTTATTAAAAAAATAAATAAAAAATATGCAGGGTGATTCAAAATTTTTGTATTTTATTAAGCGTATGTACTTTGAAACTATTCGTGATTAGATAAACAAAATAGAATTGGAAGAGATAAGTAAATAAATTTTGTATTAATTTTGTGTACTGACCACTGACAAATTCTCTCTATTTAATATTAAGTATATTGAAAAAACAAAAAAAAATAAACATCAGGTTCAACACACAATGCATTTATATTTTCTAATTGAATAGAGTTTTTCATGTGAGCAAATATTCTCAATGTATTATAACAGGGTGTTTTTAAAACATTGATCCTGGTATCTTCATAATTGTGAGTAAACTAACACACTATATTAGACTTAAATGAACCTGAATTGATTAAAGTTTCAAAAACATTTAATATAGAGGCTGTGTTACATATGTGTGCGTCGATAAAAATTTTAAAAAACTGAAATTCACAAACTATATTTATTATTGTACTAGATTCAACATTTATCTATTATTCTACAATCGATTTTATTATTGTATATCTTAAACGTGAAAAAGCAAATGTTTTTCTGTACAATCTGACCTACCCATATTTAATAATAATATAATAATAATAAGTCTTTATTTCATTAACAACTTAAGCTAAGTTACATACTAAATTTACAAAATTATATCTGTGACAAATGTTAGTGAGATGTAAAAATCTGTATGTAATATAGTCTGTGGTATTAAAATTTAGGTTCATTGTGATACCATTCGATTTTATTTATTTTTTATAAATAGAATCGATATACGTATCGCATTAATAGACATTTACATTACACTACAGCTGTTATGTTATCCTTTCATACATTTATTTCTTGGGTGTCTAGTTTGAATTGTAGTAGATGAATTTTTATGCCAAAAAATATAAGTACTCGAATAACATCGTAAATCTTTTCCCATATGTAATTAAAAATTGCAGTATCGTACTGAATGTACGAAAAGATATTTATAACTCAAATTACTGTGAAGAACATAAAAAAATATATATCAGTTAGCCAGTCTATTATAATTTTGTACTTGTTTCTAACCTAAATTTGCCTGTATTTCTATTTTTCTATTCTGTGTTTTTATTTTTACATCTCCCTGTAGCATTCAAAATTACTTCTTTAACACTGACTGACTGTATAATGCACAATTATAATACATTTCTTAAATTAATATTATCAAAATAGAAGAAAGAGAAAGAAATATATTTTTTGTTAGTTTTATATTTCAAATTAAAAAAAAAAAAAGCAAAGAAAACTATTTTCATAAATTGTCTCTGTTAAGAAAAAAAAAACAAAACAATTTCTTTTCGTTTGATATTTTCTTAGAAATATTACCAGACACGTACGAGTATATACAACGAGAAACAAAAATAATTGTACAAAAATGTATGCAATAATATTATAGTAGTGGATCTTATATAGCTGTCATAGACAACGTTTTTTGAGTCACAATGCTTTAGTTTAGGAAAATACAGGTAATGATTGAAAATTGTGGGCTGGGATTGATTATATTTTGACTGATTGAGTTGACTGATCAATCGAAATGATATAAAATGTAAAAACATCAAATGAAATTTGAAACAATAAAGAATAATTATAGAATCACAAAATAAAACGTGAAAAACCATCAATAATAATTTACACAAAAAAAAATTTGTCTATTGGGTTTTAAGTAATACTTTATTCTATTTAAGCTAGAGTACCAATAATCGTATTTGATTGCAATATAATTAATATCTTAGAGACAACATACTTCATTCTGTATTGGTTGCAACCAATTAATTCAGGTCTATCGTGGTTGTCAGTAGTCAGAAATCTGATAACTGAAAGAATTTATCAGAAAGTGAATCGTAAAATGATACTGATAAATTTTCTGACAAAATTTTGTTATTGTGAATTCTGATAGTTTGACATTTCAAAAATTACCTGATTCATTGAATGAAAGTTTAAATTAATTTTGTTTTTTAGTTTTGTGAAATAAAATAAAAGTGTAAATTTACATTAAATAAAATAAAAAAAAAGTTTAAACTAAAATATATTCATATAAAAGACAAAAATATAAGTGAAATAAAATAAGTTTGAAAACTTTTTTTTTAGTAAACAAAAAGAGGTTTTGTGAATTAAAAGATAAATGTAAATAAAATTTAATAAAAAAGGTCCACACTTCGAAAGGAAAGGAGACCTATAAAGTTGGCTTTCTGATTCATATGTAGGATCCACTGTTAAAATATATGTAAATCAAATCACCGCTAATAAATGTAAATTAAATTAAAAAAAATTTAATTAAATATTGCGGTTAAATCAAACTAACAGTATTTTATTTACTACATCGAAAACGTATATATATAAAATATAAAATTAATTCATATTACAAAAAAAAAAAACAAAGCTAATTAAAAATTAATTCACCTTTTTTTTATTCTAAAATTATACTTAAAGTTTTGTTTAAATTAAATTAATTTTTTTTGATAATTTTAAAATTATGTCTAATATGAATTTTGCTTTAAATTTATTTTTATCACTTAAAAAATTTTAACTAATACAGAATATAAAAAAATATCAGAAAATATGACAAATTTTAAGCTTCACGATACCAATTTATGACGTATCAGAATTTCTGAAACTGGTCATAAATACTGTTGAACAATACTGATAACTGGCAACTACGATTGACCTGATTATAATATAACCCTATATGGTGTAACCACTACACATGCCATGTGAATATATAATAATCAGAAGGTATCGGGTACGAATCCCACTCAGGGCATAGATGTATTTTTCAATTATTCTTTGGAATTCATTTGGAACATAATTTGGTTTAAAATAAAATGGAACTATGCTTTATTATGAATGCAAATTTATTCTACAATAGTGTAGTTTTTCATATAAAAATTATACATAAAAAATTTCATAAAAAAAAAAATACTATATATGACTGTGTATGCCAAGTCTTTGCGTAAAGGTAGTTACGTAAAGGTAGTTGTTTATCCCATAGTCTGGGAATAGAAAAAAATAAAATAAAATTTGTTTTAAATTACTTATTCATTTACTTTTAACACTCACTGTACACGCAAGATGTATATATATATAATATAGATTAAATACCAATATAAACCTAAGTAATTGGCGGTTATGGTACATTTTTCCGGAAGTTATATGTAAATATTTACCGTTAAAAAAAAAATTAAAAATTAAAAAAAAGCTAAAATTGAATAAAGAAAATTACTCGTGTTAAAATTTTCAATATGATTTTTTTTTTAATTAATATGGATTAAAAATTTTGTTTAAATTTCAAAATTTCATTTTTCTTTTCTTTTGCCCATATGATAGTTTAAAAAAAAAAAACAATAAAAAAAAGCAAAAATATAAAAAAAAAATTATATTACAAATTTTTTGTTTATGGGAATGGTTTTTGTTAATTTATTTTATTTTATTTACGACGAAAACAGCAGTCTATATATTATTATTATATATAATGATCATTATATACTTATTTATATATATATATATATATATTATATTCTATAAAATAAAATCATTTTTATTTTTTAATGGCTTTTTTTTGAAAATTTGCAAATAAAATTTAAAAGAATTCAAATTAATTATGAATTTGACACGGGGTAATTTTATATAGGGTTGTTTTTAAAATAGCTTTTCTATTTCCTTTTCAGGGACGCTTTGTTTATACCAAATCGAATTGTCTATCGTCTTATTATATAGAATATGTTTATTTTCCATTATGTATTTTTAATTTAACATGAATTTTCATTAAAATGACTTTTGTTTTTGTAATTTGGATAATTTGGTGAAAGGATGGACCATACGAATACGGAATAGAGTGCCTTTTAACGTTAACTAAGAATCAACTATAGTAAGTGTGAAGTTGTATTATTCTGCAAATATATTAAACTGCAAATACATATGGAATTTCCTTAAGCACAACAGAAAAAGTTAGCTGTGCTAGTCCGACATGAAAATCATTTGCTATACTACAAATCATTTCCTGGGTACAAACCACACAAATCTTAATACACTGGCCAATTTAGTTACATTCGTAATCGAAGTGTTACTTATTATTGACTATTTCAATTTTTGAAAAATTTAACTCTGCTGAAATCATTTTATTTATAAAAACTTATAATTTTATTATTTCTATTTTATTTAAGTTCCTGTAAAGTTCCTGTAAGTTCAAATCATGTATGGAGTTATTGAGCAAGTTTGAAAGAAAGTGTATAATGTAATAAACGGAAACAGACTACAAACACTATATAACGAACAATACGTTCTATAAGGCTAGCAAAATAAATAAAACCGATCAATTCATAATTAATTTAGTAAGAAATGATTTTTCTAGGGTAGAATTTGTGCCAGAAAATAGTCTGATTGCTAACTCAATATATATCCAAATGATGGATATATTGAGATGACAATGAGCATACGCCACCAGAAGGATTGACTTATACCTATTTAAAAATAAGTATATCAAAAATTATGATAAATTACTGAAAATACACTATTTGTAAACTATATGAATTTTTTAGGAGAGCTACAAATAAAAAAATAGAATACAAACAAAATTTGAAGACCGAAGACAATAGGGAAATGTTAATGTACGACATTGTACATAACAAATAAAGACTGTTAAGCACTGTATTGGTGGTACATAAGTATTGGTGGCCAGAACAGAATAATGAATAAACTAATAAAAAACATAGTACATATTATATTATAGATATAGTTGCGGTAAATATTAGGAAGATTGGGATAATTGTCAATTATAGTTATAATTAGATGATAGGTTTGAATAACTAGTGTAGGACTTTATAAAAGCAAAATACAAACTAAAAATTGACTTTTATTATGAAAAATTACAAATTAAATTATACAAAGAAAGAATATACTTGTATGAGGTCGGCATTAATAAAATAATAATAAATAGCTAAAACTGACCAAATAAATTAACAAATTTAAAAAATACTAAATTTTAATACAAATGGTCATTAAGTTTGGAAATTAGAAAAAAGATAATTTGGTTTGAGTGCAAATATTTATTTTGTACAAATTATAAGAAAAAATAAAAAAATGAATATAAATAAAATAATACAAAAAACAGCAAAAACAAAAAAACAAAAATGCCTTTTAACGTAGAATGTTGCACTCAAAAAATCTTGAAGGTAAAGTAGGGTTCAGTTTTAAAGAAATATCAATAATGATTTGAAGAGTCATAACCAGACTAAGGTGTAAATGATCATGTGAAGCAATGTATTAATAATGAATCAACTGATATGGCACACCCATCAAAATGAAAATATTTTTCAGAAAAAAGGAAAAATAGATTTAAAAATTATTTTTAATTAATATTATTAAATTAAAAAAATCGTTCAGATTTTTAATGCAAATTAGAAGTAAAAATAAATGAAAAGAATAAGGAATATTTTAATGATAGCAAAAAATTTTAATGAGTACTTCATAAACAGCATTAAGGAAATAAATGAAAGCATTCCGAAAATTGAATTTAATAACAGAGTAATAATAAATGATTCTCAAATGGACAATTTGGATGCTTATGATTATATTGGCGATGTTTTAGTAAATTTTGTAAATGAATCATTAAGAACGGGAGTATATCCTGATAAGTGGAAAATATCAACAGTGATTCCAGTAGAAAAAGTTAAAAACACTAGATTATGTTCAGAATTTAGAACAGTTAACATGATTCTAATAGAAGCAAAAATTATTGAAAAGGTGGTATATTTACAGTTCGAAGAATTTTTAAATAAATAAATAAGCAAACATCATAGTTGTGAAACGTTGTTAAACTAGTTATCTCGAACTGGAAAGTTGCAATAAGTGAAAAGAAAATTGTATTGACGCCATTCTTGGACTTAAAGAGAGCATTTGAAACTGTGATCGTGACATTTTAATGAAAAAACTAAAAAATTATGGTATTCGGAGTTTGGAGGTAAACTGGTTTCATAACATAATGTCGAATAGTAAACAAGCCCCATTAAGAGTACCACTATTCTTGGAGTTTTGTTATTTACGTTATATATAAATGATATGATCAGTATCTTTCAATATGTAAAACTAATTCTTTTTGCCGATGATGCTTTATTATATATGGTGGGAGAGTCTAGTCTGATAAATGGATGAATGTGTTAGTAGAATGAATTACGATTTAACAAACCTAAGTTACTGGTTCTAGCAAAATAGGCTAATGTTAAATGTGGAAAAATCAAAAGTAATGACAATAAATGGAGTATTGGATAGCTCTGTTGTGATTGACAACATGATACTGGAAAGTGTGAATGAAATTAAATATTTAGGCCTTAAGATAGACAATAAATTAAATTATAAAAGCCATATTGACGGTATATGTAAAAAAATAGCAAAAAAAATAAATTTTTTGTATAGAATACGTGATAAATTGTCTATATCAAGTGCGATTAGGATTTATAATACTACAGTAAAACCTCATTTTGAGTATTGCTCCACAGTGTTTGCTTTTACAACAAATGAATTAATCAATAGATTACAACGATTACAGAATTGGGGAATGAGAGTAATTTTGAAGTGTAGTAGATATGCATCAGTCAGCGGCATGTTGTCTACATTTATTTAAAATGAAAAATAGGATACTCCCTGAATATTTGAGTAACAAACTTGTTTATGTAGTAGATGTGCAGCATTATTATTTAAGAAATATTTTTAATTTTAGACTAAATTTTTTTTCGAATGTTATGTATAATGGGTTGAAAATGTTTAAGGAATTACCTGATCAAATTAAAAATGAATTAAATATTAATATTTTTAAAAGGAAAATAATTGAATATATAAGAATAAACTGTTAATGAACGTTTTTAAATTGTAATGAATTATATGCTTAAGTTTTAATTTAATTTTAATATATAAATATTATTTTTTAATGAAATAATCGGAAAAATGGAGTGTGGCATAAAAAAGAGTAGTTCGTCAGACTCTACATTCTTTAACTGTTACATAAACAGTTTTTCCGAACAAATCTACAACGACAGCATTTTCTATACCTAGATGATTTTGTAGTTGTAGATTGCGCTAATATATATATGTATTAATTTGGAAACAAGCATGAATTATGACCTAATAAATGGATGTACAAACACAAATTGATTATAAATATTAAAAAAACAAAGTATATATATATATATATTGTTGTCAAACAAAGTATATATATATAATTGAGTCTAAACATTTCGATGCCTTAAATATGCTATACTTGAACACATGAAAATTAACAAAAAATTACGAATATAAATATTTAGGAGTCGTTGTAGTAGAAACTGAATTGAATATTCAGAAAAACAGTACACAAGATACCACTTCAATATAGAAGAGAACCCTGTTAGCGTATTCCATAGTTCAATTGTATTTGCGGTATGATAATGAATTCTGTTATGAATTAGTTTTTAAGATTTGATTATTTTTTATTATTAATCGTTAGATTCATGTTGCGAATAATATAATATGTTAAATACAGAATGATATGATTCTAATATAAGAACAAAAAATTTTTCCAAGTATCTCCTAAACACATTTTTATCTCGTTTATTGAGTATACTTATAACACCGACATTTTTTTAGGTTTATTATCAGATTTTATTTTAAGGGAGTAGATTTCATATCAAGCCCTTAAATAGCCATTAAAGTATCATATGGGGTAATTTGATTTGTATCTGATCAATATCGGTTATGGGATGAAGATTGATAGGATGATGATTTGAAACTATATGAGATCGACGAATTAGAAGCCAAGTAAACGTTTATACATTTTTTTAAAATCAACAGTAGATTGCATATCAGATGAAGAAAACTCTGAAATGAATTCCAATTTGAACTGGATAGGCAGTGGTTTTTTGTAATTTTGTTAATATGAATACAGAACCAGTAGTAGCATTTTGTAAGGTGATAATGACAAAACAAATTCTTTCTTGGCATTTTGTAAGGTTTTTTTTATTGTGATAATGACAATTTTTGTTCAATTGAGAGTGACAACATACTCGTTGTCATCACCATGCAACATATTGTTGTCACAGTCACTATGAATATCATATTACAAAATTCCACTTCAGGATCTTTCCGAATATTTTCCTCTACACTATACATATATTGTTTGTAAAGACATCTATGAAAATACTCAACTCACTCGTGACTCTTGAGTTGTAATAATTTTCATTTTTTAGTCAAGTTCCCAAGCCGTCATATAAACAAGTTATGGGAAACCAATGATATGGTAGAACCAACGTTCCAATTAAAGCTGCATTGAGTTCACAAAAATTACTTATTATATGCATTTCCTTTTATATAACTGTCATACACATAATATAACTAATTTTTAAGTAGACAAACAGATTTAAGTAATTTTTTAAAGTAAGTTAATTATTAGTAAATTAGCATTAAATTAAAACAAAAATTTTTGTTAAAAATACATCAAAAACATTTATTTATTTTTTTTTTTATTTCATTTTTTTTTTTTTTATTTATTTGTTTTTTTTTTTTATATATTAATACATATAACATAATTATATATAGTTAAGCTTAACAGTATTATTAGACTTTAAAAACGAAATATTTTAATTTTTATTACATATATATTATAAATATAAAAAATTTAAAAAAATTAAATAAAAACAAATATCTAGATTTGTATATTATTTTAATGGAACATTAATATAATTTTTTAGTTTTTTTATTATCATATAGTTACATATAATATCTTATATTATTAATAATATTGATAAATTGATTCGTTCGACTAGAATTAGAATATTAATGATATATTTATATAAAATTTAAATAATTTTATTTAATTTGAATTTTACAAATTTTAACAAAACAAAATTGATTGATTGATTGTCAAAAAATGATGAAATATAATTTATATAATATGTATGTATGTATATAGAAGCAAAAATTATTTATATATATGATAAAATAAAATATTATTTATATATAACAATAAAACAGTATATTAAATAAATTTTTCATAATGTGTATTAACGTTGAGGTCTAACGTTGTTGTGATGAGATTAATTCATATTTATTTATATTAAAATTGTTTTTTGTATTCCAAAATAATTATTTACTTAGCTTCAAAACTAAAATAAAATGTTAATACATATATATAATATATTTTAAATAATTATAAAATTAATTTAAAATAAAAGTAGAATAAACTATAAAAAAAAAATACTATAATATTACAAAATGTACCTAAGTCATAAAATATGAAAATTAATTAAGGAAGAGTAAAAAAAATAAATTAATAAACAAATTTATTTATTTATATGTATTGATCAGCATACCTGCAGATAAATCTGCAAGCAAAGTTCCGGGTTTTTTTCCCTTTTAGGATTAGGGCCTTTAATTATTCATATTTACAGAAGTTTCTAAATTTTGAACCATAGCGTTATTTTCACTGTACCGAAAAAATGAATATGAAATGAATATGTTTTTTTAACAGTTAAAATAAAATCGATTAATAAAAAACGAAAAAAAATTTCAATCTTCTAAATTCCTATCCAATCATAAAATTTGTTTTCAAATTATTATGTTACAATCTGATTATTGGTTGGTGTACCTGAGAAAAGCGCCTTAAAAAAAGGGTTTACAATAAAAAATGTCATTGCAAAAAAAAAAATATTTAACTTCCTTGAGCTGGCGTGTACCTGAGATTAAAAAAATGGTAAAGATCAGGGAAAATTCATAGTAAAGGTATAACGTAGAACCCTCAATAATAAATATCTATGTATAGAATATATGTATAGAACATTAATTTAGAGCTCCAAACTGATTTTATAATTTTCAATCACGCCTTTACATGACTTGATGATAGAGTATCATAACTTTACTATGTTTAATTATCATGACTTTACTGTATTTTAATATTCAAAACATATTTTGTAAACTACTTATTGAATTTTTATATATTGTACATCTACACATATGTATATATTATTATTTTATGTAGACAATTGTTGATAAAGTCAGTCTGAAAATATAATCTAAATGGTGCATATGAATACACTACAGTATAAAGGTTAAACAACTTTTTTTTTGAATCTACATCTCTACTTTACAAATTATTACAAATATTATATCGTGATATATAATTTTGTAGAACTCTGTCGTATGTTTTTGATCTTGCTAATTAACATTTTTTTCATAACAACAATGTAACTAAATGTTCGTCTTCTAATATAGACTATTGAAATATGCTCTTAAAAATGATTGAAAATCAAACTTTAAATTGAATTTGAAGTAATTTTTGTAATTTTTTAAAATAAATTTTTCATTTTATACTGAAAGTGAGAATAATATAAATGAAATTTCAATTTATAAAATATTAATAAAAAATTTTAATTAATTTTTATATGCCCTCTGTATTACAGTAACCTCTGTATTACAGTAATGTAAAACAAAAATGAATTTTTGGTGAAGTCAATCACCCACCCATTTAAATATAAATTCTATCCCAATGTATTCAAATTATGCTATATATGATATGAAATGGAAATTTTCAAACAAAACAAAATTCTGTGTAATTGCACAAGGGATCTACTAGTATGTAATATATATTTATATATTATAAAATGAAATTACACAGAAATTCAATAAATTGAATTAAATACTACAAAAAATCCACCTTATAACGATATCACATCATTAAACCTTATTCAGTTTCTTTAATTAATAAATATTTATTTTGAATAGATGTTTTTTTGCAAATTTTTTTTTGTAAATTTAGCATCTTTAAAAATAATATCACAATATCGAAATATTTATTTTTTCGTTTTTATTTACAACTAGACATCTAAAATTTACATCAGATAATTTTCAATATAAAATTAAAATAAAATATTTTTCCTCTTGTCAATTAATTAAATTAATATCCTTTATATACGTATATATATACCTGTTAATTTTATATGTATATATATGTATATATATATTTTTAATTAAATAAATGTCTAATATTGTACAATTATAATGTAGATAGATAATATACATATATAATTAATACAAGTTAATAGGAACATATGTAAAAATTTATTTACGAATTCAAAATATTGCAAAATACATTCAGATATACAAGTATGTATATATATACAACTACATAATCGTATGCTATTAAAGTATATTTTCAACATTATTATTGCAAAGAAATGTTGAAGAAAACTATTTATTTATTTTTTTAATTTAAATTTTTTATTTTCTAAAGTGCAATATTCTTTAAAAATTATTCATTTTATTCTATTAAACTAGTATATATAAATGTATATACATATAAATATATATATACATATATGATATTAGAGAGTAGCGAGAGTATAAAGTTCAATCAAACATCATCATAAATTTATCATGTTATTGATGTTGATATGAACAATGATGATTATGATGATGATGATGATGATGATGGTGATGGCGATGACAATTTCATAGTTTATAATATTGTGTTGTGGGGGGGCTCTGATTCTAAAAAAAGAATTTTGATTTTTACAAAAAAAAAACAAAATATAATAAATAAGTAAATTTCACTCAAGTTAATTATCAACGTTTCATCCTCCGAAGCAGGCCACCAGCCACCTTTAATTATAGAAATTATTTTGGTTGTTGTTATTTTTTTATTTTGTTTACTTTAGAATTTTAATGTTTTTGGCTTTTCTTTTTTGGAAAATTGTGAAAAATAAATGATGCTTCTCCCTTTTATTTCAAATTTATAATTCAAAAAAATATATTTTACAAAAAAGTACCAAAAATAATTTTTAATTTTTTGGGTTATTTCTACTTGATATAAATCATGAATACAGAAATAATATTATTATATTGAAAATAAATAAAAATATTATATACATATAATATGATGTATATAATATTGTATATATAAGTTTGCATATTAATCGCCATACATGCGCTTTTGAGTTCAATGAACTTAATATACCTATATATTAGAAATGTAAATACATACTTTGTATATACAAAAAACAACAGATAAAATTTTTTCCTAATTTAAAAATAAAAATTAAATATTTTAAAAATTTGAATGAATTTTGAAATATTTTCATTTAATTGTAACAATTAATTTTTCATACCCAAATTATTTTAAAAATAATATTTAGACAAAATCTAACATTAAAAAAAAAAATATTTTGAGACAAAATAAAATAAAAAAAAATTTTCTTTCATGTCCTTGAATCAGTCAAACATCCAAGAAGACACAAGCAGACCGGCAGACCAAAGAATATAAATTTATAAAGTTCAACATTGTAATAATTTTGCAAAAAAAAATTTACTAATGACATACATATATATTATATATATATATATATATTTAAAGTGTTTATGTATATGCTGTGTATGTTCAGTTGTCACGAAATGTCATGTCAAACATTCATTATTAATTATTATAGAATTAAAATTTTCACCAGATTATATATCTTTCAATTTTATTTATTACTCAAAGATATTTACTTACAAACGTACGAAATATGCCAAAAAAAAAAAAAAAAAAATATTGTTTTTGTTTATATCCCATATTTTACGACTTATTTTCATTACAAATAAAAATTAATAAAAATTAATTAATAAAATATTGAATAAAACTAAAAATAATTAATTTTAAACTATAAAAGTAAGACGGAATAGTAAAAAAAAATAAAATAAAACCAAATAACTCAACTCACCAATCTTACTTGAACACGACGGCACGCTTGTGTTTTACGTGTTAGGAATATTGATAAAAAGAATGCAACAAATATAATAAATAAAATTCCTAAAATTATCGCAATATTTGGCATTTCATTCATTTCAATATTGTCTATTGTTGTTGCATTTAATGTTTCATTAAATAAATTTGTTATTGTTGTCATCTCCATAATGGTATTATTTTTTAATAATTGTAATTTATGATCCTCCATTTTGTGTATATATTTATTTAAAGAATTTCACAATAATTATTATAAACAGTTATTTTTTTTCCCTTTTTTTTGTTTTTTTTTCCTGTTTTTGATTTACTATAAAAATTTACGCTTATTTGTTTTTATTATTTACTATTATATAAAACAAAACTGTGATATGCTATTTATATATATACTTATATATATATATATACATAAATTTGTATATATATATATATATATGTAATATAAAAACTTATTAAAATTTTTCAAGTTATAGGCTTAGAAAAAAAAACAAAATTATATTTTTCGTTGAAATAAGAAAACACGCAACCAATATTGAAGAAATCTTTAAAGACACTAAACTAAACATTGTTAAATTCTGTTGGGGCTAAACAAAAAAAGAAAAAACAAAAAAAACCGTTGTTGTTGTTGTTGTTTATAAGAAAATACAGAAAAAAGCTTTTCTTTTATTTTTCATTTTTCTTTTTTTCTTTTATATCGTCTTAATTCTTGTCCATAAAGAATTTACTTATGTATCATTTATTTCAACCAAATATATATATATATATACATATGTGTGTATGTAAATATTATTAATTGCACGTATCTAAATAAAATATATCTATATAGATAAATTAAATGTGTATATATAGAAGAAATAAATAAATAGAAATTTTACTGTCGATATTATCTGTGTAACACAATGTTGCCACATTAAAAGAAATTTTTTTTGATTAAATTTAGATAAAATTTACCAAAAAAAAATAATTAAATTGAAAATTATAAAAAATTTAGGGGTCAATCGCCGAAGTCTATTCAATAGAATCGATTTTATAAAAGTCTATAAAAAAAAAATTACAATCCATAGTGAAATATTAAACTAAGCTTTTCGCTAAAACGAAGTTTAAATTGGCTTAACTTCTTTTAAACTTAAATCAAAAATCACATGTGCATGCAAAAAAATGCTTTATTAAAAAAAGCTAAAACTGGATCAAAAATATGTGCCAAACAATATTTTAGGAACATAAATAGAATCAATAGAGGATTTTTGACGGCATCTGCAAGAAATTTTCCAAAAAATAATTTTTCAACATTGTTACCAGCACACAAAATTATTGAAATGCACTTAAGGTTATACTTAAAATTTGAAACTGTGAAATTTATTTTTAATATTTTTGAGCTTTAATTTCAACCGATGCTTATTTAGCAGAGAATATAGTGTAGATTAGAGAGATAATGGTGTTATAAAATAATAAAAACAATAAGAAGAAATATGAAAAGTAAATTAGGAAGCATTAGAAAGTGATTTTGTTTTGAATATTTTTTTTTGCAAATTAAAGTTGACCGATAATAGAAAAAAATAATTTAAAAAATTATTGTATACATATAAATATTATATTAGTCACAAAATATGTCTTAGTAGTATAAGATCTATTAGTAGAACATGCACGAAATATTAAAGACTCACTTCTAGACATTACACCACAATAAATTTATAAAACTGGTTGTGTCAAAATTAAATTACAATATACAATAAGTTTGGTTGTAATACTTAGACGAAATTATGATACATAGCGAGGTTTAGTTAATAATATAGTATGGGCAAAGTAATTAACATTAAAAGGGCCAGCACGAAATGACGTCAAATTTATGTTTAACACATTCCTAGTTTGGAAATTGAGTTTTGTTTACAATAATATTGGAAAGCATATCCTTAGACCATTTGAATTATGTTTTGATAGAAAATTTGGGTTTGAGCCTATTGAAAGACGTATATTAAAAAAACATCGTAAAGCGTGATTCTCTGTTGGATTGCTTTATTTATTTCCTAGCATTTTTTGTTTTGCTACATTTTTTTAATTTTTCATTTGACGTCTACACTCTTGCCTACTGTGATTAAATCATTCCGAATTTGGTATAGTTGTTGTATGTATTTCCTATTATGTGCGTTATAGCTAAAATACCATTTTATGTTTTTTGTATGTATTGCAATTTTCGTGAAAATATATTTTGTTTTAAGATATCGACAGTAGAGTACTGTCGTGTAATATTCAATTTTAAATTTGTTTTTTAATTTGATAACTAAAATATATATGGACATTAATCAGGTCTTTATAGTTAGAAAAATTATTTTATTTTATAAAATGTGTAGTTAATCTATTTATGTGTTAATTAAAGCTTTTAACAATCACCAGGATTGTCAAAGTTCAAATTTCACATCAACTCAAAGTTTAGTTAACAGACAATTTGAGTTAACCCATAGCTTGTGATAGTTTAATTTCTCACATTGTTCATAGCTCATAGATTGAGGCCATAATGCTTAGCTCAATTTCACCCAAGCTTAAAATTTGAGTTGAGTTTTAGTTGAATTTGGACACTTAAATTACCTCAAATTCTGTTAATTCACATTTTGAATTAGCTTGTAGCTTAGTAGTGTTTAACTCAATTGCGTGTTTAGCTCAAAATTTGAGTTGAGCCTCAAGTTAGATTTTTTACAATCCTGACAAAATTTTCAAATTATGTATATGGAACTAAAAATTACTAATTTTAACTTAAGCTTTTTCTAATTAACTGTAATAACTATCTTATTTCTATAAATTTAAATTAAGTGAACTATTCTGGATTTGATTACTTATCTGACCGGTATTTTATTTTGTTTTATTTATTTACTTTGGAATAAATACAAATACTTATACCCTATGTGTAACACTGTAAAACCCTTTTTTACCAATTATGAGACTGTAAGATAAATAATAAGCAATTCAAACAAATATTACAATGTTACGGCTTATGAAAACTAACGGTATATGGAATTTGATTCTCTCGATTGTTACATTCTATAATCGAATATTTTGACAACTCGACCATTCGAGGCCACCATTTGACTATATGTTATCTTTTTCTTATCACGATGGACCTCATTTATCTAATTGTGTCGGCGTATTGCCGGCAGCCACTACTATACCTATCCATTTCTTAAATTTGATAATGTATTATTGTAATTCTTTTATTTTAGGGGAGGGGGTTTAAATGCAATGCACGTTCTTAGAACAAGCTATACATAATGATATACATGATGTATTTCTATATTTAGATGTAAATATATATATTATACATAATATTAAGATTATGTCATGGAATTATATTTTAACATAAAAATTTTTATTAATGGTATAGATAATATTTTAACCCACATCACTGAGAATCTAGTTTTAAAGTAGATTTAACAACGAATTTTTCATTTTGATTTGGAATTTCGTAAATAATTCAATGAAGCCTAATTTGAATTCATAGAGTGAATGACTGGATTTAGTATGTATATAAAATTAAATAGGAAAGAAGCGAAATGTATGATTATTGTAATTTGGTAGTATGTGTAGTAAAAATAGTAAAAAAACAAAATTGTAACTATATGCTTGTAATAGTTATTATGCAAATAATTTTGAAAATGTATAAGGAGAAATTTGGATCGGTTATTATGTTATTACCAAGTTAATAATATGAAATTTGTTATTTAATTGATAGAGAATATAAAAAAAATTATTTAAATTTAAGTCACATTCGTGCTCTTCATCATTTTATAGTAGTAAAACTTTGAGTAAGATTTGGCCTTCATCATTATGCTCCTCCAAAAACGTTCGTCACTTGCTTTCAATTTGGGATTTCTAGGGTGTGAATATAATTTTTAACGATGCATGTCGATTTGCTTGTTATTTTGCTTCTACCACGATTACTATCAGGCTTTCTATTTAGGCATTTGATTTATGTAGCCAGCCAACCCATTGTAGTTTTTAGGACTGTTGTGTATAATTACATATCTTCATTCTCTAATCTTTTTGTATAGAGTATTTTTTAGAGAAATTTCTTTTCGCACCGCCACGTCACTATGAGTCTGACTTTTATATATGTATTGAGTTATGTATGAGTATAAGAGTTTTATATATGTATTCTTATTTTAATTTTTCATGATAATAACTTTGATTGCAGCTAATTTCTGTTCAGCATCTATTTTTGGCCTAAATTCTGTTATGAATGCTATGATCGCTTCTTATTGTGGCCGCAAAGTATGTAAAACTTGTAATTCCTTCATAATTTTACTCTCCGATTATTATTTTCTAAGTTTTTCTTATTTGCTCATTTCTCTTGATATTTTTAGGTATTTTGTTTTGTCTTCGTTGATTTTTAAGCAAATTTTTTTTTTATCACAAAATTATTTTTATCATAAAATATTAAATAATAGTCTTACCAAAATCTTTTTGCTTAAATGTGATAAAAATTGCATAATCATTTTTTTTATATTTCTTACGAGCAATCAGACTGTTTTATGTAAATTGGGATGCGATTATTGTATATGAGATAGGATTATTGATAATTAATTGGTGATTATTGAATGCGATATGAATATAAGTATATAGGTGGCTTTTGAATATTACTATAGCTATTATGAACCACTTTGATACAAAATATGCGTAGCTGTATTATTAATTTCTGTGACAATACGCACTTGTATTGTAGGTGAATACAATTCTTTGAATTTCCAAATTGTAAACGATTGAGTAATTTTTAATAATAATTAAATTGCGCACATTTTAAAAATTATTTATTTTTTTTTTTTTTTTTAATTTATCTACAGTACATAATAATATTTAAAGTAGAATAATTTTTCAAAATCTATATATATATACAATATAGCAGTAAAATTATGATGTGTAATAAAAAATTGGTATTAATCATGTGATTTTGAATTTCATAACTATAATTAAATGCGAAATATTTTTTTGATAATAAAGTTATTAAGGTAATTGTATAGAGTATAATATTTTCATTTATTTTCAAATTTTATATTCAGTCTATAGTAAAAAATAATCTATTATTCTACCTTAACATATGTATCTTATCGTAACAAATAAAGTACATAGAATAGAAATATAATTTATTTAATTTTTTATTTATTTATTTCAACTATATGTGTCCCTAACAAGATTTTTCTCTATATAAGGCTTTATACTAGAATATTTATATATTTATTTAATTATTTCTATGTTTTATGGTTGCAGTGTAACAAGTGCAAAATTCAACAAAAGTAAAGATTTAAAAAAAAATATGTAAAAAATTTATTTAAAAATATTTACTAGTTATTTACTATGGAATATATGAATAGAATTACTATTTTGAAAATTTTAAGTTTGTTATTTAAAATGTTTAATTTTATTTTGCGTATATAAATTTAGAATTATTATCGTAGTTATTTAGTTATTTTTTTTAAATTCTATTAGTTAGTTTATTATAGTATTAACTGTTTTTAGTTTATTATCTAGTTTAATATTTAACTTAGCTGCTACATGCAGGGTTGTTAAAGTGCTGAAATGTGCTGTTCTTTTTTTTATTTAGATAAACTAAATATTTTTTCTGGTATTAATTTGGTATTTATCTTTACATTCAATTATATTCGTTTATGTATGCCTTGTAGATTATTATTATTATTTTATTTATTGCCTTAATGTATTAGTACAATATGTTATTTTCATATATTTTAATTCTATATTTCAAGAGTTTATATTACTAGAATATTAACACCTTTTGATTTGTAATTATTTAGATTTAAATATTTAGAATAAATTTAATTTGCCAGTGACAAAATGGCAAGTAGAAACCTTTTTTATGCTAATATAAAACCTAATGTAAACTTAACCTAAATCTTAACTAATGTCTATTTTGCATTGTAGACGTTTCTATATTGTGAAGAAATAATTTTCGAGAGCTATTCCGATCCACAACAGCATTTAGTTGAGTTGTCTCTTAGACATCTCAACCCAATCGACAACACGACAGAATTTTGTTATTATGAATAAAAAATTTTAGTTGTTGTATAGAGATTGTATGTCATAACAGTGTTGCCATTGAAAAGTTAAAATTTTAATACAAACAAGTAAAAAATAAAAAGTAAAAATTAAAAATATAAAAAATTAAAATTTTTTGCGATTCTAGGATTTGTTATAAAGGAATATGATGATGGGGAGATCGTAAATTTTTTTTTTCAAATAATAAAATATTTTTTCATATTTCTCGTTTTCCATATTTTCAAAAAAAAATTGTTACATTTTTTTAAATTTCTATAATAACACCACTTTTTACTTAAACACAACTAGTCCTAACCAGTTGTAGCATTTTAGTTGGCTCAGACAACTTAAACATAAGCTGTTGTTAATCATAATAGCTATAATCATATTTTAGTTTTAGCTGCTCAAGCACTTTGTATCCAAACTCATTGCCAAACTCTTTTGAGTTAAATATAAAGAAATATAAAAAATAATTTGTTGAGATGTAGTAATCATTTTATAGATCTATACTTGTAAAATCTCTTATATGTAATCACATGTTTTTATGTAATCTAATATATTAATACGCTAATAATGTCCGAAATTGAATACTAAAACCATTAAAACCATAAAACCAAATAATATATTTAATACAAGAACCAAATAAAATAATGAAATAATAGTCAGCCAGATTATCAAAAAATATATGAAGTCGCAAAGCACTGATGAAGGAAGTAAATTGCTTCCGAAATATCGATATTTGCAAAATAAATACAAATGATTAGTGAAAGGAAACTCGACTTTTATTCCATAAATTTAAACATATCACTAAAAACAAATCTGATTATCAAAAACAAAAAAAATATATATTTAAAACTTTAAACTAGAAGTATTTTTTTAAAGTCATCAAACAATTCATTAACATTACCGATTAAAACACTTTAAATTTAAAGAAAAAATAATTTTATACGTTCACAGCCAATGATAGTGTTGAGATTTAATTTCATTTACAAGCAAAACTAAAATAGCCATACAAATTACATTTTTAATATTTTATAAAAAAATAAAAAGTACTTTTTATGGCGCCAGCAGTTAACGGAAAATTTTGGAAATTTAATATTAAGAAATTTTAAAAAGTAAACTGTCAAATAATAGCTATGTTTTTAGGCAGCGTTTATAAATCAGATTTTGTTTAATCAAAGGTTTAATGTTTACACTAATTTTATTTCATTTATAAATTTTATTACAAATACATCAAATTTTGTTTCAAAAGTTTTAATTACATTATGTCAAAGGTGTAAATAATTAGGTAAAAAAAATATTAACATTGCGTCAAAATATGCGCACCCGAGAAAATAAACAGAAGCTTGCGAAATGGCTACTGAATATTGGTAATGAAATAACCGGCAACACGGTAACATTACTTCTACAAAGCTTTCCAGAAAATCAGGAACCAGTTGCACAACTATACGATGACATAAATTTAGCTACAGTATAGATTCGAAAAGTATTAATGATTCGAAAAGTAACCAATGAAATGACAACTCATTGGAAATAAATATTAAAGTATTGCAACGTTTAGATGGTACAGAAATAGTTTTTAAAAATGTCGATACAGTGGTCACTAATGATTGGAATGATCAACTAGCATATCCAAAAGAATTTTTGAATAGCCTCACTCCAATTGTAATGCCTTCACATATATGTATTGAAATTAAAAATAGAAGCTGTCATTATGCTTCTCAGAAACCTTATGCCATTACGACTATCATTACAAGTATTAGAAATCACTATAGCCAATTTAAATAGTAATAACTAAGATACAGTTTTTATTCCACACATTCCTTTAATTCCGTCCGATACAAACCTTTCCTTTATTTTCAAACGGGAACAATTTCCAATTCGACTAGCATATTCAATGACAATTAATATGTCACAAGGCCAAACTTTTGACAAAATATGTCTCTCTCTTCTTAAGCCGGTGTTTACTCATTTACATATGTTACCTTTGCCTAGAGTAAGATCTTTTGATAGTCTTACTGTCGTCTCAAAAAGAAGAGAAATAGAAAACTGTGATTCAGGAAAGTATTTTAATGAAAATTATTTCTTTAATGCTAAACCGGCGAATGTTACGGCGGGAATAGCTAGTATTTGTTTATATATGATAATGGTATTAATGTTGCATTTATTGTGAAAGATTTAATGTTCCATTTATTATTACAATTTTCTAAACATAAGTTAAATCTCAACAATAATTATTACAGGAGTGGTTTCGTTCATTATAAAACTAGACTAGAACTCATCAGTAGGTATTCATAGTGTTAGGACTATAGCTGTACAGTTTTTAATTCTTACACTAAGAGAAATAATATGTTTATCCAATGGTTACGAGAAATATATTATGGTTACTTTAAACTTATTATGTTAGATATAGTTGAAACAAACTTTTGATATGTTAATGAGGAATATAACCAGGGTTGATAGAAACATATTATATTTGTGTTAAAAATATTATAGTTAATCGAAATATATACCTACGTTGTAATAAATTATGGTTGCTACAACTATATTTAAAAAAATGTAAATCAACTATAAATTATACTAGGGGCCCCTGTTGAGTAATTATATTTGAAGTTGAAGTCAAATTTAAAGTTTTTAAAAAAAACAGTAATTTACGTACTGACATAGACTTCGCACGATATAGCAGAAACCACTCGTGTTTAATAAAAAGAACTTACTACACTCGTGGTTAGTAAGTTTTATTTAGGACACATAAGTACACGTCCCTCATATACGTCCTCATATAGTAAGTGGAATTTAGTGATAAAATTACTAAAAATGAAAAATTTTGTCATTAAAGAGGTATGTATATAATATATACCTACATAATACATAATTTTAATAAAAACTATATTATTACTACAAATAACCAAAATTTAGAAACAGTTACTTAAAAAGATAAAAATGAAGAATTCAAATGATTTGTTTTTTTGTTGTTTTTATATTTTTTATTTTAACTAAATTCGTTTTTTTGTTTTTTTTTTTTTTGGCATATGTACATAGATTCATTTCCAAGTACATAATGTAAATCATAATAACTGATTTGCTTGCTTTTGTTTATTATTTTCATAAGATCTCACTTATGCATAATGTATTTGCTGAATAATAAAATCTTATGAGTACAAAATTTTCAACTGTGTGCGCATTTTTGTTTTATATATAATCTTATATATTATATATATTAGAAGTTCATTAAGGAGTAGGAGAATCGAAATAAAATAAAAAGGTGTCTACTGCGCAGGACCTTAAATGCTTGTCAATTATAATTATAGATTTATAAACCGATGGGCTGGTAGCTAGTGTTTACTTTTATTATAATTTTAATTGTAGTAAATAATGATATAATAATAAAAAATATTTATAAAAAATACTATAAACAATAGTTGTAGTGAAAATAATTAAGAAAAAAAAAAAAATAAATGGTAAATTTCAAAAACCAATTAAAATTATAATTATTACGGTATATTATTTATCTACTAAAATATGTATCTGGTAATACTATTGCGAATAATAAATTTAAGGTAGATATGTTATGAAAAGAGACTAATATATATTTTGGCATTGCAAAACCAATGTATATAATATATATACATATATATATATACATATATAATAAAAAGTAAAATTTTCATCTCATTTTTGATGTGCATAAGTTAATTAAAAAGTTAACGTAAGGAGCGTACGTGTAGTATTGTATATTTTAAAAATTTAAATTCAAATTTAAATTTTATTGTCTAGGTTCAATTTTATTTTAAGATGTTGTTGATAAAAGAAAATTCTTTAATAAATTTTTTTCCAAAATTAAATTTTATTAAAATGTTCTGAGAATTAAAAATTGATGAAAAAAATGTAATTAAAAATAATTTTCAAAGTAATTTACATTATTTTATATGTATAATAAAAGAAAAGAAGGAAGAAAACAAATATTTAGGTTACAGAATAAAATATGAAATAAAAATAAAACTTTTAAATAAAATGTTGTTTTTTTTGTTTTTGTTTTTTTAAATTTGAGAATCAACACTATACAATGTATTTCACACATATTTTGATTTCAAAATTTTAATTATCATCACTGATTTTATTTTCTATTTATTTTTATTTTTTTCAATAACAAAAACATAGAAATTTATCCGTCAACAACAATGATGTCACATGTTTTCAATTGTTAGAAGCTAGACAATTTTTATATTGGCACATGTTTTAAAATGTATTCGAGCTTTTATGTACACGAGAAATAATAATTTTATTTTTTTTTTAATAATAATTTTTTGTTAATTTATTTTAATAATTTTCTTATTTTTTTTTTTTTAAATAATAAAAGTACTCACGATTAGTCTACTGTACTTTTATAACATTATAAAAGAGAATATTAAGTTTTGTAGCAAGATCGTAAATGCTTCAATGTTGTGTAGAGTTGATGTTAAAATAACAAATTTGTCAGGACAACGTGCATAGTTTTTCGTTTTCATTTTTATTCGTTTTCACCGAAATTTGACATTGAATATTACACGATTACACCCAATTATTAGTATAACAACAACAATTGTATATTGATGTGTATAACATCAATAAATGGATATCACTTGTTTGTGGATATTTAATTTTAAATGTTGGTTAGTATGGATTTTGGTTAGGTTATGATATACCTTTTTCGGAGGAAAACTCGAATTTACAAGACATCGGACCAGACAAAATCAACTAAATGAAATATTAAAAGAAATTTTCAAACAATTTAAGATGTCGAACCGATGATGGTCGGCAGAAATATATAAGTCAGGTGCAGGAGTAATATGATTTTTAGAGTTAAATTATAGATGTAGCTTAAGTAATTTAGGTTAGTTCTAAGGTTTTTAATAAAATAAATTTAAACAAGTTTTGGTGTTTTTTTTTTTTTTTTTTTTTATGATTTTTAGCATTGATCAAGAAAGTACATAATAATTAAGTACCTTTGTAATCTATGATCTATTTTACATTAAGATTAACAGGACCAATGATAGTATGTACATACCTTTTATATATGTATGTATATTTTATTTGGGACAATTTCTTTCACGATTTATTAAATTTGATTTTTTAAACGTGAGAAATTTATTAAATTTATTTTTGAGAATTAAAAATTATTGATTTCAAATTTTTCTGCATGTTAGTATATATTTTTTGATGTACATATTAAAAATTTATATTGTTCCAACTATATGTAAAGTAAGATTTGTAGCTATAATTAAATTAATATCAATAGATTAGGATTATTTCTATTAACTTTGAAAACTTGAATTGAAATATTTTGATTCTATTTTCCTTCTTATCCGAATATTGAACCCAATTCAAATACGTACTTGAGTTTGATTTTATTCTGATTTATATGTATTCTAATTTAAAAATCAATTTTCTCTATTTAATTGACAAACCTTCAACTCTACTAACGACCAGTAATGCCGGGAGACCTTGTATAAGTTTGTATAAGTTATAAATGATTTCAAACTATGGTTTTTTTTTTTGCTTTCTTTTAATCCAATTAAAATTTACATTGTTTATAGGTTAGGAAAAAAATCTCATTTCTAAAGAAAAATATATTATGACCGTTAAATATACCGTTAATTATCATTTTTGAAAATTAAATAAATTCTAAATAATTTAAATCTAAATAAATGAAATAATTGTTAGTTCGATATTTTTGGTATATTTTGCAAAGTTTGTATTTTAAATTAAAGTATTTAACAACATTAAAATATTTTAAGGTATAATTTTAGAAAAAATTGTTTTTGATAGGGAGACTATTTTTATTTATACTAATTTTTCTCCTAAAATATACTCTATGACCCAATTTCAAAATTAAAGCTTAAACTAAGATTTTCGCTTAAAAGAGGTTTAAACTGAAAAATCAGTTTCACAGTTTATACTTAAATATATATAATTTTTGGTGCTAGTCATTAAAAATAAAATTTTTTGTAGTTTTTGTGAAATAAAATATTTAGTTACAATAAATTCGAAAAATGAATTTTACCATTGTTATCAAGATAATATTATTAAAACTGATATGATAACTACTTAAGCTTACTGAAAATTTCAACTGCGAAACTCATTTTAAAATTTTTTGAGCTTAAGCTTCCATCGGTGCTAATCTTATCCTACATTGAAGCCAACACTGTTAAACTGGTCCTATGTTTTAACCACTTAAAGGATTTTAAGGTCGGAGCGAACCACCCTTGTTAATTATGAATAATTATAATATCACTTTATATTGTCAAAAAATTCAAAAAAGACGATATTAAAGTAGTATTAATGACTTTAATCGAATTAGACGAGAAGTTCTAAGCTGAATGAATTTAGATTAAAATTAATTTATTGTGTAAAAATTTATTTTAATTTTTGGGAGCACCTTTAAATAACCTAAATTCAAAATCTACAAAAAAAATTAAGAAAAAAATTCAAAAATGAGTGGCAACACACATTGAAGTACACATCAAATTTTTGTAAATCCAAATTTAGTGTGTAAATTTAGTGTTTAGCTTAATTGTAACTTAATGTAAAAACGAAGGGTTACCCCTGAAATTCTCAATAACAAAATTTTTCAATAAACGAGTAGTGGGATTTTGAAGGTACCCCGGACTTTAAAAATAGTATGTTTTGTTTTATTTTTTACACGCTCGTTTACCTTCCATTCACCTGCCATCAACAAAATTTGGATTTAGGTGCCTATTATGTATTTCGATAGAAATTAATCGAATCGTTCATCGTTATCGTTAAAGTTATTCGATTGTGATCGTTAGTGTCATTATGTATTTCGATGAAAATTTGATCGAAAGTGTTTAAATATGCTGCCATTGTAAAATTCAAATCTACGATGAAAATGACATATGTTTCATTCTTTAACTGTCAAATTCAAATTATTATACGAAAAAAAAACAAAACAATGTTATATTTAAAATTTTTAAGTTGAGAATAAGTTGAAGTGTTTAAATAAAATATAATTATAATATTATAAGTTTTTATAAATAAAATGATTTGAGCAGAGTTAAATTTTTCAATTTCTGATAGTGCTGGAAAACGCTATCAAATTGCAGAATTAAAAAACAAGCGAACATATATTCGGGATTATTCTAATCCACTAGATTTGGAAGATTATACGTATATAATAATACATGAAATTGAGGACTTATTATCTACATTGTGAAAACTATTAAATTAAGGCAAAAATTGAAATAGCCAATAAGTAATACGTCGATTCCAAATATAATTAAATTGGTTAGTGTATTAAGATCCTGTGCGGTTTGTACCAAGCAAATGATTTTCAACGTAGGAAATGATTTTCATGTCGGACTAGCACAGCTAATTTTTTTTTGTTCTTAAAGAAGTGTTATATGTATTTGCAGCTTATAATTATATGCAAAATGGATCAAATTCCATTACGCACTAGAAGAAAAAAGTCAGGCAAACATTATTTTTATGATTTTTTGAGCAGAATTACTGAAATAATTGGAGCAGTAGATGGAAAGCTTATTCAAATTAAATCACCGAAGCAAAACGTACAACATTTATGTTATAGTTGAAAGGGAGTTTGTAGCATTAATGCAATTCTGATAAGTTTATACTTTATTGTAATTAGTTTACATTATTATAACAGTTTTTGTTTTTAGGTATGTGATCATAATCAGGTATTTGGTTTTGTGAGTGCAAGATATCCTGGTACCTCTTTTGAAAATTTATAATGGTGTCTCATTATTTACACTATAACTTTTCATATTGCAGTCTATTTGTAACAGGTCTTTCATTCCTATTAAAATTTATTTCAATAAAAAATTATTATGTAGAATAAAGTAAAATACCTACTTTCATTTCAACTTTTAAATTTATTTTTATTTCAAAAAATATCATAAATATAAAACAAAACACCAAGTGTCCAATATAAATAAAATAATATAATGTCCAATATAAATAAAATATATTTGTATCTCTTTTGTTTTATCCTTTCAATTCAAAATTGAAATAATTTGTACAAAATCTCTCTTTCGATGTCTCTTTCGTGGTAAAATTTTACATCGATAAACTTTATCGATTTCGTCGACAATTTCTGAACGATATCGTAATACGTAATGGCAATTTTGCATTTTGACATTTAGTTCGATCAAATCGTAATCGTTATCGAAATACATAATAGGCACCTTAAAAACTTTTATGTGATCTTAAATGTATGGTTCCACTGATTTTCAGATTATGAACTGAATGAAAACTATAATAAATAGGTAAACGTCTACAAATTCGAATCAAATTTTCAAAAAATTAGACTAAAATCGAAATTAAATTATGTTAAATCGATATTATCGAATGTTTATTTAATTAATGTATATATACGCTTAATACTAAACGTTCTTGTACTACTTAAATTTGTGGACCAAAAATTTTTATTTTATTCAAGTTCATCATCTTAGATCATAGTGTTATGTAAAAGAAAATAAAGATTTAATTTGAAAGTTTTTTCAACTCAGTTGTTAAGTACACCATAATTTTTAGACAATTTTTTTCAACAATGATGTTGGTGTTATTTTATTTAAGTTAAATAATTTCATAAAGCATTAATATAAATAAATTATAAAAAAAATATTTATGGCTGAATTAAGTGTATTAAATAGAACCACCACAATTCCTTATACAATATAAATGCAAAATTAAATTGATATCACCGTCTAGTGAAGATACAACAGACTTAAAGATACTTTGCAATAACATTTAAATACTAAAATTACATATTTCTATGTTATTTGATATATGAACCACATAATTGGATTCAAATTATGCATTTTACTTCAATTCTATTTAAATGATTCTTCCAGTATTTATTATCACATTTAAATGTAATATACTTAAAGGGTTCAATTCACCTTAAATGAAAATTACCTATTAACAATATATTTTTTCGTAATATTTAGTTACATCGAATAATCTCACTACAAATACTTTCGCATTGATTTTAAAGAAATTTTCTCAATTTTTTTTTTCATATTATTTTTGTGTTATTTCGTATATGACGTGTTGAAATTTTGATTTTTTTTTATTTATTTTTTATTTGATTTTCAAAAAAGCTTTGTTCTAAAAAATTTTCATTCAATTTGTTATATAAAATATGTAGTACTAAAATTGCATACTTTACGGAGTGAGCTTATTTTATGTTATACAACTACATACATAAAATACACCACACACCTGATGTAAATACATAAGAGATATTATTATGTAAATTGAATATTGAAAACTTCAGGTGTTTTATTTATTTTTGTTATATACCTTGATTGAGACAACATTGAATAGTTTTATTTTAATACTTGACCCGAATAGTAAATAATGAAAATTTGTTCTAAAAATGTAATTAAAATTTTGTTTAGATTATAAATCGTATAGGATAGGTAAGAGGTGATAAAGTGGAACTGGATATTCCATTAGGTTTCTGGAAAATATAATTATAGTTTTATAATTATGTTTGATATCATAAAGTGTGATTTATTGATTATGATATGAAATTTTTTGTTATTTGATGAATTGAAATTTGGAATTCATGCTTTGAAATATTCTACGAGATTATACAGTTCGATTTCGTAAAATGTTTATGGAGTACTTCTCTTGTAAATAAAATAATTTTAATGTATTTCAAAAAGTATTTTTTTTTTAAAATAAATATGTCAATTTCATTTATATGTATATACATATACAAAATTTTAGTATAAATTCTTAAAGTTATAAATTATAAAGCTGATAGTCCTGATAGCTATATTTACAAGAACTACGTCAATATAGTCTATAATTTACTTTAAATTATTATTCAATAAAAAATAGTAATAATAATAATATAAATTGTATTTAACGAAATTAGGACATAATTAATAAATTATATTAATATTATTAATAATAAATAAATATATATATATATATATATATATATATTTTGTAATGAGAATAAATTTTTTCAAATAAATTTAATTTTATTAGAAAATGTTACCTTATTTGGTGATGAGAGAAATAAAGAGAATAGTTAATTTATTTCACTTACCTGTAAAGAAAAAAGAAATATGTTTTTAAATTATAAATTTATATTAATTAATTTTTTTTTTTAAATAATATTAAATAGAATAATTAATAGTAATATTAATAGAATTAATTAATTAAATATTGTTCGTGGAGTTACCATACTACGTTAAGTTAATTTGTAAAACTGTAAAATACTGTACAAATACTGCAAATACTTGCACAGAATACTTTCAACAGGTTTGCTGATAATTTTAATGTTTTGAAATGTGAACAAGGGTTTATATTAATTTAGAGTGTATTTTCAATCTATACATATGATTTCTATATTTGTTTTTTATTTAATTTAATTATAATTTATTTTATTATATTAATTTATTATATTAATTTAATATAATTATTTCTGCACTAAAATCGAGTTCACATACACTGGTTATTTTCAAAATCCATTTTTAAGCATGATTCGTTTAATTACGTTTCTTAACTATGGTTGAACAAAAGTGTTCACATTATACTTAATCATAGTTATGTTTGACGTTTTGTTTTTCCTTTGTTTTCGCTGTCACAACATAAAGTGAAAAGTAAA
Organism: Argyra leucocephala; assembly: GCA_963942445.1. Lineage (NCBI taxonomy): Eukaryota > Metazoa > Arthropoda > Insecta > Diptera > Dolichopodidae > Argyra > Argyra leucocephala. The sequence goes on from OZ012678.1 coordinate 113,373,412, forward strand.
TAACCATATGAATCTAAAAATTAATAAATGAATAAATTTAGAATCATTTTTGAATTAAAAAATCATTTTTGATTGTGTAAATGTCATATCAATATTTTGTTTAGGTAGATACGAACTTATTAAATAAATTTTGTTTACAATTTTGATTTTTCCAAAATTACGATAAAAATTAAGATATAACATAAAACCATAGTGTTGTGAACGTAAATTCAACATAATTTAAGTGTAATTTATTTTTAACCAGGAATACAAGTATGATTAGTTTTATATAAAAAAATAAATAAATTACCCTTAAGTTAGGGACTATGATTAGGGACTATGATTAGGGACTAAATGCGAACATACCATTAGATTTGAGTAGAAAACAAAACATTAATTCGAATGAGAAATTCCAGTCAACAAATAAAATAGTTTATTTCAAGTCAAAATCCCAGTCAGATTTATTTTCAATGAATTTCATTCATATTTATTTATTATATACGTATTAAATAAAACAAAACGCTTATAATAATTAATCAAAAATTAAAATATATATATTCAGTACTTTATAAAATATACTAGAGTTATATATACGTGTGTATATGACAAAGGGGTTATATTCAACCAAAACTTTGTAAAATAGAAGTTTTATTCTAAGTTGTGTTTCGTTGTTATAATGTTACTGGAACTCATCAGTAGGTACTGTACAAATTGTACATTTACAATATTGTACTTGACCCCCGACTGAGACAACTCCAGACTTTAAAATCAGATTGAATCATTAACTTTTATGAAGATGTTAAACAGCCATATGTGACGTATACGAACATTATTTTTTGCTAAAAAACTAAAAGATTAGTTTTATTTACTATGTTTACATTTTTTGTTTACTAGTTTTACGGAGTAATAACATAAACCTGTAAATTTTTACAACCTTTCCTAAATAAAACTAATTTTCAGAAAACTATTTTGAGAAAGTTTTATGATTTTTTTTTCTACATTTTGCAGAAAATTAGTTAAAATTTTTGAAACATTGCAAATGGAGACAATGAAAATAACACAACAATTCAAATGGTTAGCTCTTCTTTTTGAGGATCCATTGAAAATTTGACTGACAATATTATTTTCAATGCAATTTTACTATTCTATCGGATGCTGGCCCGTATATATGATAAAAGTAAATATGCTACAATTAAATTATTTTACCAAAAAATTATATAATAATAACAATAATATTATATAATATAAAATTAACCCGAATTAGCCCTGTGTTGCCATATGGGTATTTTTGCTTTATTAAAATAAAAACCGTTATTTTAATAAAAGTAGTATTGCATTTTTTTTTACCTATTTATATGTACTTACTCATATTAGGCTTTGAAATTAAAATGACATAAATTGAAATAGTGCAGTATATAGGTTTAGTTTAGTGAAAAATGGATGACATGAAAAAATAAGTTGCATTATTTTTCTAAATATTAAACCGTAATTATTAAATTTTATTTTTGGATCATTTAATTTCTTATACTAAATGTAGTTATTTGTTAAGTGAAAACATTCCAGTTCAAAAAGTATCTTATACAAATTTTTTTCATTAGTATTTGTCTGTTGCCATCTTATGGCAACGCTGGGTTAATCTATTATAGAAAATATTTGTTCACAGTATATTATTGTATGTGATTTATTTTTGTGATTTTATAGAAAATTAACTGTAAAAAAAGCATTAGATTATTTAAGTACAAATTAGGAAGTACAAATATTAAATTATAAGTAAAAAGTACTGCCGTAAAAGTATTGAAGAAGTTATTGAAATAATATAAAAAAAGAAGTAAATAAATAAAAGGATGAATGGCCTCGTCACGCTAGATCTAACACTCGATAATACCCTTTGTCATTGGGATCAAATAAATGACAAAAAATAATTGAGGGTATACAATCTGGTAACAAATAAAATAAAATGAAACTATTCTATTTAATAGGGCTTAGTTCCTGACAATAGCAGTAGCTTTCCGCATTTAATGAGTTGATTTCTGCTAAATTTATTAAATAAATACTTGAAAAATAGTTGAAGGATGTAATCAAAATTGCAGTACCGTTTGAAAAGGTGATTCAACCTAAGTTACTGTCAAGAGTGGAAAAAAAATACTTTATGATAACTGAGGAATTGAAGGTACAAATCTCACGGATCGCGATTAATTTTTGTAAGGATAGCAAATTAGTCAAGTTTACAGTTTATAATAATAAGTAAAAAAGTAATTCTTTATATACATACTTAAGTTCGTATAGTACGCAACTATTTTATTTTATTTCTTAAATTACAGACTCAAGTTGTGAGCGAAACAAGTATTTACAAATCAGACAAGTATTCATACTTATTCCGATATATTAATTATAAAATAAAATAAAATAATTAAATAAAAATATATGAAAAATTAGAAACTGTGTATATGAGATTTTATTCTATACTAGAATTTTATTTATTTATTTCCGAAGAGAATATTAATAATCAAAAAAAAAAAAAAACAATAATTTTCTAAAAATTCCATTCTAAAATTTTTAATAAATAAACATATTTTAGTCTAGTTAATATTTTTAATTAGTTTTAATTACCTTGATTTTTTTTTTCAGAAAATTGAAAAAAAAAAAAAATTTCACAAATCACTAACCAAAAAAAAAAAAAAACAAATCTCCCAGTTCTAGATTACTGGTAAATATTTAATAAATTTACTCAGTAGAAATATTTTTCATTTTGTTCCCCAAATATTTTTCCTCTCGTTAATAATTTTTCATTTTCAGGGTTGAAAGCATTAAAAATTTTTAGTAAACAAAAGAAAGAAAAGCAAAATATTTCTGTCCAATTATAGGAAACCAGAATCGGTAAAATTGTGTAGCTGATTTATTTTTCATATTATATGCATTAAAATGCAACCCCAAAATTCTCCCTCAAACAGAAAAACTCATATTCACACTAACTAAGTCATCACACTTAGACCAAGCAGGTCCATTGGGATACCACATAATCTTGATTCCACCGCGGCGATCTTACCCGTCAGAACCACTTTAAATCTGTTACAAATCGATGGATGCATCTAATTTTTATAACTGCAAAATCACCCAGGGAACCCGAAAGTAAACTGCGAGATTATTATTTCTTCTGTGAGATGCGGGCCAGGTGGAAAGAAGGTATAGAACTGTCTCATCCAACTCTTCGTCTTTTTAGGCTCCGCAGAAATCTTTTGACTGTAGCGCTAACTTCTGACATGGTTGTCTACAAGACATCGTCCTCTGATGACCACCTCTATAGTACTGATATCTAATCTTGTAGTGATAGTAGATGTTTATGGTGTAGTATTGGCCAGATAAAGTTTGCCTACATTGCAGTCAGGTTCCATATTGGAAGCTCTATCCTGATTGAAGTTTTTGTGAAATAGAAGATTACAGATAGCTGGAGGTGTTAATTATAGTAGATACAGAATTATAATACAATGGAAGAGACTCTCCATACAAAAAAGTGTCCAATGTTGGATAAAATATTTGTATTTTGTATGGGATAGTTAGGCTCTTCCATTATATTCTAATCGCTTCGGAAATATATCGTTTGTTTATATTATATAATGATGGTTGGGCCTATTTCCACGAGTATGTCTGATGTTAGTTTTGACGTTTCATACCCTCTGACAACCAAACAAATTTTGCGGACGAAATTTTCTGTATTCGTTTGTCAATGACAGGGTAATTTTTTTTTGTTTTTTTTTTTCTTAAACTAAGCTAAACATCAGGTTTTAAGAAATATCTTTATACACGAATGCACAGCTTGGACTAATTGAAGATTGGGGAATGAAAAATGTTCGGTTGAATTTTTGAATAAATTTGTTAATATTACTCTTGGATTTTTGTATATTGTATTAGGGTATATTTTGGGGAATATTCTTTGTTGGAATATTGTTTCACATTCGACAAAATTTTACCACAAACGAATTTTCAAAGCCAATTTTGAAATTTTACTACAAACAATAATTTTCATAGCTAATTTCGAAACACCTAGGAATTTGCACTGCGTAGTGGTGGGTTCTTGATGCTTCTCTTGTTCCTAAAGCAGAAATATTCTAAGGGTGGCATTACAGCTTTTATTTCGTCTGAACACGTGTCTAAAGCTACAAGACATCTATACAATAGGAAAAGTGCTGCAACAATAAGACGATTTTCAACTGGTGCAAACGAAGACATCACATTAGTATTGTTGATAAGACGAATTTTGAACACTTTTGAATTTTTTCAAGAAAATGTATACTAAAGATGTCATCATGAATACTCGTGAAAACAGGCCCATTAAAACCAAATGAAAATGTCATCAACGGATGTTCGTCAAATTGTTGAAACTTTAGAAAAGTATCTCAATGTTAAAATGTTATTTTACAACCTGGTAATATTTTAATTTGTAGTAAAAATTGATGTTGTTTTCTTTTTGTGGATGCGCAATAATTCGAATTGAACTTGAATCTTTTAAATACAACTTCAATTACACATAACTCATACTGCCAGTGTTTAAACAACTATTCATGCATCATAACAAGCATGGCCAACCTTAACTTATGCATCCGCAGTTTGGTGGAAAAAACGTACGCAAAACACAGCTCAAAACAAACTACAGCAGCTGAATGCTTGTTGATAACTGAAGCCATGCGGACAACATCCACTGCATCATTAGAGACTCTGCTTCATCTCTTTATACAAAAAGAAGCAATGGTTCATACCTAAAAATGTATTACTGGTGATGATCCACAAATTAAAAACGTGATACACCCAGAACTACTTCATGTACTCCAGAAGGACGATACGCTTTCGATAGCATCCGACCACAACTTACCAAGAAATAATTTTGAGAAACCTTTCAATATAATTATGCCAAGCAGAGAAACGTTGGAAACCTGTCCAACCTCTTTCGACAAAAGATCATTAGTATGGTATACTGACGGTTTCAAGAAAATAAATGGAGTAGGATCGGAAGTATATGGAAAAAGCCTCAAACCTATACTCTAAAAACACAGTTTTCCAGGCTGAGGTACATGCTATAGAACTCTGTGTGCGAGAGAATTTAAGAAATTACATAAAATGTAAAATCTACATTCTCTCGAATAGTAAAGCAGCCATACTAGCTATTAATTCATATACCATCACATCAAAGCTAGTATGGGGTTGCTTAGATATATTCAAAACCCTGACAAAAACAAATAAAGTCACAGTAACGTGGGTAGCAGATTATCTATCTAGAAAAGCATCGGACACGCCTTTTATACGGTCAAGTCCGTTCTGCGGAATTCCTCTGAGCACAGCTAAGATGCAATTAAGAGTTTGGGTAGAACAAAAAGCTGAGGATTTCTGGGTCAAAGTTCCTGGAAATCGTCAAACAAAAATGTTCATGCCTGAACGCTCGCTCAAGAAAACCAAAACACTTCTATGTTTCAACAGGAAACAGGTACGTATCTTGGCAGCGATAATAACAGGCCACTGCCTAATAACGAAGCACCTCTATAAAATGGGTCTAACCGAAAATAATCTGTGCAGAATATGTGAAATAGAGGAAGAATGTATTGAACATCTATTCTGTTTATGCGAGCCCGTAACAGACTTCGCCACTTGGGAGCAGCGTTCGCCGAAAAATGGGAGCTATCCAGCATATACCATTGAAGAATATCCTGAGTGTAATCACAAAATCAGGTATCCTTAAGGACTCAAAGACTTAATAAAAAAACCTGGTCATAAATTTTACTCTTAAGATATTATAAACGTATTATGAAACTGTGAAACGGTCGCTCAATTTAATTGAACGTAAAAATTACATTTATTTTTTTTAAAGGTAGAGAATGAAATGAGTTGAAGTAATACTCGTATTCTAATGCTAGAAGAAAGAAATAAAAAGATTTTCATCTTCGGTTTCTTTACAGCATATCAACGTGTTTTTTTTCCTTTGGCAGAAATACATATGTATATATATATATATGGATTATGGATATATATAATATTATATAATACATATGTATGTGGATCTAGATATGTAATATATATTATATCTATACATATTATATACTTTCTTATGTAGTAAATCATTTTCAGGAATGTTGGCAACAATAAAAATTGTCAATTTGTATATTTTGGTGACATTTTTATACAATTGAAGAGTATATGTGACTGACATTGTTCTTGAATTTTGATTAATTTTTAATTTATTTTTAGTTTTTGTTTTGGCTTTTTTTTTTTTTTTTTTATATATATATATAAATTTAAATTCTAGTTTTAAATTCTAAATTAAGTTTTTTAACTTTTAAAGAATAAAAAAAAAATGTAAATGTAAAATTTTCATTTTCATTAAAATGTAAAAACTTCTACAAATTTATCGAAATTTTGTTGTGGTAAATGAAATTAATTAGATACAGACAGAGGGGTATGATAAAGAATAAGATTTTGTATATATATACAAATAAAATTATTTTAGAGTTAGGACTTGCATAAACTGAAAACAAAAAATTTTTTTTTCATCAGTCTTTTTTTTTTTTTATTAAAATTAGTTGCAAGGAACTGGCGATTGAAGTAAATTCCTTTTGAAATATTGACATTTGAAGAAAATTTTACAAATAAATGGAGTGTTTTTATATTTTATTACATTAAATTATAATTTACAATTTTGAAAATCATTAAAGTTTGGTTAAAACGAATAAAAATAAAAATAGATTTGGATTGCAACATCGATTTTATTTGCAGCAAAATTGTGACTAAGACTAAAGTCTAATCAACTAAGACTATAGCTAAAGCCTCCTAGTTTTTGCTGAAGAAAGATTTAAATTTGATTAAAAACTACATATTTCAATTAGTATTAACCGTTTTGATAAAACAACTATTTTTTTTATGAAATAAACTAGGCTTGAAAAAGAATTTAGTCTAATCTACACTACCGGCTGCATACACAACGATGCTTCTCCAATTTGCAAGTTGTGAGTAATTAAACGTTTTCTGTTGTTTAATTTTATAATTTTTACAAAGAATTCTAAAAATTCAATTTAATACAAATTTTGTAAAGCTAAATAAAAACATACCGACATCTTTTTCATGTTAAAAGTTAAAATGAACAAATATTTTTTTTGCTAAGCAATTTTTGGTTATTTTAATTTAAATTTTATTCAATATAACTTTTACATTTACATTTGAGTTTTATTACATTTATATACAGAGTTCAGATGTACTTACATCTACACAACTGAAATATTACATTATGGTAATTGTTTTACATTTTTGTTTAATTCACTAATATTTACAAGTTCATAAGGAAACTTTAAAAAACCTTATATTTGATTTTATTTTTTATTAAAACTTATACCTAATTAGTAACTAACCTAGTCTAACTATTAACTAACCAACTTAACTAAACTACTTAGCCTAAATCTGCCATATTAGAAAAACTATATAATACAAACGAACTTATTTGTCAGGCTCCTTATAATTGAATTTTCTGAAAATGAGCATTTTGTAACAAAAGATTCTGTTTTCTGTGATATTAATAGCGATATCAAGCTCATATTTGCTTTATAATGGAGTTTTTTAGTTGAATAAAAAGAGGGAGTTTGAACATTAATTTCGAAATTTTATTTTGACCCACTTGAAGATTGTGAATGTGAGTTTTGGTAATATCATGGCAGACTGGACATGCATATATGTATTATGATCGGTAGAAATATAACTTTCATTATTATTAATTTATTTTCTATGTTGATAGATAAGATTTTCTATTGATAAATGGATATAGGTTCCTTGTGGTTTTATTTAACTTTTCTATTGTCTTAGTGATATGAGTTTTAAATGTTAATCGTTTATCTAATTTTACGCCTAGGTACTTTACGCTATCTACCCAATGAATATTTAAATTTTGCAGTTGTAACTTTGTTGTTGGTATTAGTTCTAATTTTCTTTGTTTTGTGAAGTATATGGCATTTGTTTTTGAATATTAATCGAAATTTTCCATTTATAAAAATAGTTAGCCAGTGAGCTTAATGCATTTTTCAGGTTGCTTATTATGTCGGCACTGATGTGTTTAACGAAGTATCGTCGACAAAAATTGATAAAAGAACATTTTCCGTTCTGGAAAAGTCATATGTATAGATATTATACAAAATTGGGCCTAGGACAGAGCCTTGAGGTACTCCGGCTGGTATGAAATAAGTAGTTGAATCAGTTTTACCAATAAACACTTTAAATTTTCTTTCTTGCAAAAAACTAGGAACGATTTTAATTAAGTAGTTATCTAAGTTCATTCTCTGTAGTTTATAAATTATACCTCTATGCCAAACTATGTTAAAGGCTGAGTTTATATCAAGGTCTACAATACCAACAAATTTCTTTTCATTTAGTGTTTTTTAAGCGTACTAACGGGTGAATAGTTGAATGTTCAGATCTGAAACCAAACCGTTCTCCAGGTAATATATTATTTTTGTGCCTGTTTTGGTAGATTCTTTACACATACATTAGGTATTTCATCAATACCTGGTGCTTACTTCAGCTCGAGACTTCTCGACTTTTAATTTTATTTTGTGAGAGCAAAGTTATTTCCGCACTTTCAAAAGCTTCTAAACATTCGTTAACTCTAGTTTCGATACTATTGTCATTTTAATTTGCTGTAATTTAAAAACTGCTTTAAATTTTTTGGACAAAATTCAAAACTGCGCCATTCGTCTTATAGGCGACATAAATGTGACCTCATCCCTTATACCACTTGGTCATCGTCGTATTGTTGGAGCACTTTCTCTATTTTATAGATATATACTTGGTGTTGGCACTTGTTCCGAGGAATTAAAGTCACTTCTTCCTCCTCTCAAGCAATTCCGTCGAATAACACAAGAGGCATCAAGTGCACACCCCTTCACAGTGGAAATTTCGAGATCGTTTAAGTACGGTTATGGAAATTCTTTTATAGTAAGAACATCTCGATTGTGGAATCGCGTTCCAATCGAAGCATTCCCAATGAGAGAAGGATTTTTTATTTATGATTTACAGAGATTTAAGACGAATATTAACAACATTGTTCGCTCTTTCCCACAAAACTTTTCTACTTCCTTTTTCTTTCCTTTCCTTTAACTATCCTTTCCTTTTTCAAATGGTCAACGGTACGCAAGTACTAAAAGGTTCACAACCTAAATTTTGTCTATAATATAAAAAAAAAAAAATTTGACGTTTGTTATAAAATGTATTTCCTAGAATATTACCTTTTTCTTATAGATAAATAAAATCATGTAATTAATTTTTATAGGAAAATCATGTAATTATTTTATAAATCTGTTAACAACTCTTAGATTTTGATCTCATTAGATTAACAGCTCTTATGTTTTGCGGATGATATAATTAGAACGAACCGTCAACAAAAACTTTACACAGATTGAGGAAGAAGTGAAAAACGTTGTCTTCTTATGAATGAGACAAGGGCTAAGCAATATGCTCTCTACAATTAAATAGTCCACGCAAAACATAACGACATTACTTTCGACCCATTAAATTTTGAGGTATTTCAGTGGTTTGTTTTGCCTTGATACTAACATGAACATAACTAGGGTGTTGGAATAATAAGACGAAGGAACAACGTTTGCAAGCCACTGTTACTTCAGTTTGTCTAAACAGCTACTACATCGATAAACCACGGTCAAAACGCTCATCCTTCCGGTTACAATAAAATTAAAACACTCATCTTTCTGGTACTGCTATATGATTCTGAATATATGATTCTAACGAAGAGATTTGAAGCAGAAGATATACCATCGAATTATATCAGCTGCGTAACGACATGAACTTAATTAAAAAAAGTATAACCAAGGCGGCTTAACTGGATAAGTCATGTAAAGCGAATGGAACAAAGTGCTACAGATAAAAAACTTTCTACAGAAAATACGTATTTGCTTACCAATTTATCATACATTTTATTTCTTTATTAGAACGCTTTGATTCATACTCATAATCGTCTGAAATAGATGATATCAATTCACGACAGTGGTTTGACTTTTTATGTCCGAAAAATTTTATTTGTTTTTGTTTTTTTAATTTTTATTATTTTTTTTATATGAACACCTGAGGTACTGAAATATATTTCTTTTATAGTAAAAAAATAGACCAAAGCAATTTGTATATGTATTGGAGCGTTCCGTCAGACATCCAGATAAATGCAGGAAACTATATATAATATATTTATTAGTTTACCAGCATATTAAAATAATTTCAAGGCAATTTACCATTCCGAGATATGGGCATATTATTTTTTATTGTCATTTATTTTATACCAATGTGACACAAGGTACTGAACCAGGTCGAAAATCTATAAAACATTTTATTTTCATCGGGAAATCGAATCGAAAGTCGAATCGGTTGAAAGGCAGGCATTTTACCTACTGCGACCCCCAACGTGTTCCATTGCTTATTTGAATTCATGGAAATTTATTTTTATATCTGAATAATAAATAATAACATGTAAAGCTCAGGTTCGATTCACGATAAACCAAAAAAAATGCTTTATGAGTTTTTCGATCTGGTCCAATATCCGTTGTCATCGGGATAAAAGAAATGACAAAAAAAAATTGGGAGTATAATCTGGTAACAAATTAAATAAAATAAAGCTATTCTATTTAAGAAGGCTTAGTCCTGACAGTAGCAGTAGTTTTATACATTGAATGAGTAGATAAGCCAGTAATTTGTTAAATAAATACTCGAAATATTGTAGATATTGTAGTGTTAAATTGCAGTACCGTACTTAATTAAGAACGAAAAGATAATTCTACCTAAGTAACTGTCTAGAGTATAAAAAAAAAAATTTTTAAATTTTAATTCACTCCTAAAATACTAAAATCACACATTCCAAGTTGTTATCAACATTAATTAGAACAAATTGATTTGAAGTGATATGAAAATGAAAGTAAATCCAAATTAATGCAAATCAAAAAAATGTTCGAAAAAGCTACAATTCTACATTTTCAAAATTAACCAAAACAATCGTTTGTATAATATAAATCGATTCTATGGATGCGAAATGAAAAAATGTCGTAAATCCATATTAATACCTGTCGTTTGCATCGTTTTATACTAGTTAACGATAATATTGAGACTGTTAGGAAGAGAAGCTACACATGGTGGTGGGGCTAGTACAAAAAAAATAGATTTTGTGCTGAGAAATGAAATTATTTTATTTATAGCAAATAAATGGTACTAATATGACAAATAAAAATCTTGAAATGGTACGTACTTGTATCTCGATTTTACTTTTTGGTGTTTACTTTATTTTTTCTTAAAACGGTAGGTAGTATATACAAAATGTATAGGTATATATTTTTACATTTTTCATTGTTTTCAAAATATCATTTGCGATGAAAGTTTTCCTTGTCAATATTAAAAATATCAAAAATACATAATTATATAATTTAATTAGCTTAATTAAGTTCGAAAACACTTACATTATTTAATTTTCAGCTCTTTACGTTCGAAAATAAAATCAATCAAATGCTTGTAAAGAAATATTACTTATATAAAATTTTAGCAAAATATATCTTCGAATAATAAAATGTTTGAAAATATATCATGTCAATTTGTTATTTATAGTCTGATGAATAGATATTAACACAATAAAGACATAATAAAGACTTAATTAAGCCGCAACAGGCTATTGAATTATTATTTTTGAATGGTATTAGTATATTTATCATGTGTGATAATATTTTGAAGTAATTTAGATATTTCAAATTTTATCTTCTTTAAATGACAAGTGACATTTTACTACTTAAATTACAAAATGAATTTTCAAAAGATTAGTAACATAATATTGAATTGAATTTGAAATTTTACTCATAAATTTTACTCAATTTTTAGAGTTTAAGAGTAATCAATACAAAAATATGGTAAAATTTCAATAAATTGTTATGTCAGCTGACAATTATTGTATTCTTAAGTTGTTATATAATTTTAATTATTATTTGTATATCAAAATATTCTACAAGGTCTTTATTCACCTTGGTATTATTTTTTACAGCTCAGTAAATGGGATTGAATTGAACAAAAGAAATTAATATTAAACCCTATACCCAATAATCTTTGAGGTTAGATTAATGTTTTGAATTATTAGTCTTATTTTGAAAATAATTTAAATTTATATATATATATATTTTTATATATATATATATATATTGTTATGTAAGAAAAACAACAGAAGATTTATTTCCTAATTAAATTTTCATATGTATTCATTGATTTCAATTATTACAACATCATCAGAATTTTTTTCACAATTAAGAGAATTATTCAGAATATTTAAATAAATATTATTTTATAATATAAATATATTAAATATTTAAGAATATTTAAAAAAGAATTATTAATATTACAATTAAAAGATTTATTCGGAATTAAGAGTAATTACCATTGTTCTGAACCAGCGTTATTATGTTGTATATTTTTGCAATTTACATACGTAACTGTAATAACGCATGATCAAATGTAACTAATAAGTTGTGTTAGAACCCATACAGTCAGTTATAATTTGCAATTTGAAATAAATGAAAGTGTAACACAATTGTTTTGAATTTGGAAGTAAAAACCTTATAAGATCTATAAATAGCTGAATATAGACAAACAAAATTTAGAATATGTATATGTTAAACTAATGAGTGGACGATGACAACTGATTATAACTACTTGTGATAAAAAATTGCAAAATACATTTCTGGTACAACGTTTATAATTTTTATAAGACGAAATAGTATAGAGTTAAACAACCAAATACAAAATTAAATAAAATTACAAAATAAAATTAAAATTTCGATCTTTATTTTCAGTTTGCTTCGATAAGCCGGAAATTTAGTTAGACTATATGAAGATGGAGTTTTGAAAGTTATAAAATGGAAAATAGTGGTATAAAATTTGTATAGAAAGTCAATTTTACACAAAACTGGAGCAATAAGAAAAAAATTAATAATAAAGAGGATTTGCGAATTAGCTTTACTGCCTTAAATTTTTATTTTAAACATATTGTAGTGCATTTGTAAGCATAAGATCCTAAACGATATATGTACAAAAATTCCAAACGGGACACATTTTCAAACCAAAACATATTATTATTATTTATAAATTAAATTAAATTAAATATCGCATGAAGCATGAAGCATATGTCTGAAGCCCTATTGTGACGCTGTTATTGTCAGCTACCAGTGCGGCTTTCACCCTGAAAAATCAACAAGGGACCAGATGTTCGCACTTAGACAAATCCTGGAGAAGACCCATGAGTTTCAAATCGATACACACCACCTATTTATCGATTTCAAGTCTGCGTATGATTGCATATACCGCAGCGAGCTGTATGCTGCTATGTCGGAATTCGGTGTACCAGCCAAGCTCATCCGATTATCAAAAATGACACTGGAAAACACAAGACGTGCTGTGGTGATTGGAAATAACACTTCTGACTACTTCCAGACGTTCAGCGGATTTCGACAAGGAGATGCACTATCATGCGACTTTTTCAATCTAGTACTGGAACGTATAGTGCGACGAGCGGAAATAAACACCGCCGGTACTATATTTTCAGATCTGTTTAACTACTAGGGTATGCCGACGACATTGACATCATCGCCAGATCACAACGGGCGGTCGTCAAGGCATTTACCCAGATTGAAGAAAAAGTGAAACGAATGGGTCTCAAAGTAAATGAGGATAAGACAAAATATATGTTGTCGACAAATAAGAAGACCTCTCAACATCATATTGGTCAAAACATCACTGTCGGCATATATAATTTCGAGGTAGTTCAGGAGTTTATCTACTCAAGGGTTATTCAGGAGTTTACCTACCTTGGAACCAGTGTTAATCCCACAAACGACATCAATGTGGAGGTACGGCGAAGAATAACCCTTGCAAGCCGCTGCTGCTTCGGTTTGTCAAAACATCTCGGGTCAAAGCTCCTCTCTCGAAACACCAAAGTACAAATCTACAAAACGCTCATACTCCCGGTTTTGCTTAACGGATCAGAATCATGGACACTGCCTAAGGCAAGGGAGCATGCACTTGGTGTCTTCGAGAAGACAATTCTTCGTCGGATATATGATCCTGAAAACGACGATGTGGTCTGGAGGAGAAGATATAATGGCGAACTCTATGAGCTGTACAATGAGGTGGACGTAGTCACGAAAATTAAAGTCAAGAGACTACAGTGGCTCGGACACCTAGAGCGGATAGACAAAAATGCTCCAACCAAGAGAATCTTCGAATCCAGACCCGAAGGTACAAGACGGCGGGGCAGACCAAACCTTCGTTGGAGAGACGAAATATCGGCGGATTTAAAGCGATTTCGAATCTTCAACTGGAGAGAATCCGCCCGTGACCGGCAAAAATGGGTGATGTTGATGAGTTGATGTTGATGAGTCAGGCCCAGGACCTAGATGGTCTGTTGGCCACCTAAGTAAGTAAATGAAAAATTAAATACAATGTTTTATATTTAATTTAGAAATTAATTTATAAATAACATTTAATTTTTGTTTTACCAAATTGAATTTTGATTTGCTTTATATAACTCACATATTGGTTTCTATGAAATCTATATATGAGTTTTTAATTTTTTTTTTTTTATTTTTTTCAACTATTACTTAAAAACTAACTAAGAACATGCTTTATATTAAATTATTTAAATAAAAAAGATTTTAACAAATTTCTAATGTAATAATTAACATATTTAAAAATTAAGACCTAGCAAAAAGCTGTCTGGTCGTATAGAGAAAATTTAATATTCACATGGTCTTTTCAAACTAGGTGCTGTAGTACAATACTACTATACCTATTAATGATTTCGAGTACTGATGGTGAACAAAACATTCCTTTAATTTTAATTTTATGAATAAACCTAAGAAAGTTTAGTTGTTAACATTTTTTAAAAATTATATTACTGTTACATGACACTATATCATTAATGCTGAAATATGTTGTCTCATGTTAATAATTCATAAAAAAAAATATGATTATTTTTTAGAATTGTATATGTATTAAATATGTATTAATATTGAATAGATTTGATAATTAGAATTATTTTCTTAATTATTTTTTTAATAATTATTTTTTAAAGATGAGCATTTATTATTTTTTAATACTAAACGAATATTTTTCAATGAAAATAATAATATATTGGGATTGGTAGACATCAAATATCAATAATTTTTGTATAAGAAAATTTTTAAATAAAATCAATTATAAACTTGTACTAAAAGAGATCATTTAATTTTCTAATTCAAAAATACTTCGGCAACAAACCATTTACATTAAATAAATATAAATGATGATATAGTGATACATATATTCTGCCTTATATGAGTATAATAAATATCATTTGTTAGAGATCAGCATATGATTCCTTCCAAATTGGCAATTAACTTTGTCCTTCCAATTTTATTAGACTCATTAGATATTTCACAGGATAACATCGAAATTAAGTCAAAGCAAAAATACGTATCACACGATAGGTTCATGTAATACCTCAGACTCAGCAGAGAGGTCATTTTAAATTTACCTATGGCCCACTGTATATTCAGTAAAACATAATTTTTTTTATTGCATATTGATTGTTTAATACAAGAATGTATATACAATTTTAATTAATATTCACAAGTACAACACATGTTATTCATAAATTTTTATTTAAATTCAATAATATTTATTTTAAAGAATTTCATTTCACTCAAAATTAAATAAGAAGCAGTCCATAACAGCTCATGGCTACGATCATAAAAAAAAATTAATTATACAAAGTAAATATTTAAGAATATAATTATCATAAAATTATATTGTAGAATTAATATTAATGAGTTATTTAATATAAAATTTCATATTAAAAACAAAAAAGGAAGTATAGTTGTTGAATTTAGTAGAAATAAAATGTATTTGATTCCAATCCATGTGTTCACACTATGCAGCAATCATCGTCAACAAATTATTTTTGCTCTTTCGCAATTATGCGTTTTCGAATTCATTTTAAAGCTTTTTTCCAGGAGAAACGTATAAGTGCGAAACAGAAAGAAGAATTTATTGATTGCAATTGCAATTTAGGGTGACTTCCAAAATGCAGTATTAAAAGTTTTAATACAGTACAACATATTGACTTCCATGATCACCGGTGAACATAAAAATTAACTTACATTGAGTCCCAATATGTCAGCGGTAAACTTTTTTAAAAGTTTTCAAAAGCCAGCATAGCTAAGGAACGGTAAAAGATAATTAATTTTTCAAAGCTAAAAAAATAACATTTTTTACATTATTCACTTATACAAAGTAATTTTATTTTTACATTTTTTTCAACACAAAAATAAAAGAAACATAAAAAATTAAATTTTTTTACATAACAGAACTAAATAGTAAACAATTAAGCAATATTCACTGGTGATACACCTGGAACTGAAGCAAGTTTATTTTTATGTTCACTGGTGAACACGGAATTTTAAGTACGATTGTGTGATATTCACCGGTATTGCACCGGGAATATCCGGGAACCTCAACTATTACCATTTAAAACTTTTATAACCATTCATTGTAAAATATATCATAAACATTTTAGAATATAATTTTTGCAATATACACACATACATTTAAATTATAATTTTGTGTTTTTGTAATATAAATCGGTAATAATTTGACTTTTGGTTTATCTTTCATTACATGAAAATTAATATTATCAGATCTTCATACGTCAGCACATATTTTTAACAAAAAAAAAACCAAAAAAAATCGACAACCATAAACCATTTTGTGTGTTTAAGTATTGTATTTGGATATGGTTTGTTTTCGAAACACGATTTATGTAAATGCAGCCACTCACAATAGTATTTTTTTTATTTCACCAAAATTATTAATGCAGTAAAAACTTTTGACGCTAATGTTTATAATACGCCATAACTAAAATTACTCACCCATCAATAAGAAATAAAAAAAATAATAAAATTTTCAAAAATTACGAATTAATATACAAATTACAAATATCAGAATATATAATAAAATATAGAATATAATAATATAATTCATAATATCACAAATATCCAATTCAAATTATTTTAATCAACTGTGATAAAAAACAAAAAAAACGTATTTATATTAACTTTATTACGAAAACTAAAATTCAATTACATGATAATATATATATCTTTACAATAAACTTGTCAATAAAAATTTATTTTTAATTATATTTTTATTTAAAAAAAAAAAACACTTAAAAAATCACTTTTAATCAAAATTAAATCGAAAATGAAAACAAAAACAATAATAATGTAATGTAACGCATACCATTACGATTTGTCATAGATAATTCATCAAATATATTATACGGTAAATTTCTTTGAGATTTTCTTATATAACGGTACATTAAATAACAACAAATAATCGTAAGAAATAATAATATTAAATATGAACTAATTTTTAATAAAACATTTAATACTGAATGACTAAAACGCGTTTGTTCAATTGCATGGAAATTTGTATTGTTGTAATTTAATGACGCCATTTTTTTTTTATTTTTTTTTTTTTTGTAATATTTGTCTTTCAATTCATGCAATTTAATTTTCAATTAATTAAATTTCAATTTTAATATTTTATTTTGTAAATCATCATCTACATTCTAAAAATAAACTAGGACTAAAAAAGAGAATTTCTGAAGTTTAAAATAAAAAATAATAAAAAATATAAGAGTTTTTCTTTAGTAGGTATTATAAAATTCAATTGTATATTTATAATGTTTTTAAATTTATACATGAATAGAGATAATGATAAAAATAGAAATGGAATAAATTATAGATATAAAAAAATTTAATCTAAGATTCTGGAATTTAAAATTAAATTTAATGTGAAGTTAAGAGAAGAGAATTATAGACAGTGTCGATGAACCTTGTAGAATTTTTGGAATATAAAAAGGATAAATAAAAGTAACCTTATGAAGGACAATAATTCTTACATTTTTTTTATCCTTTTTGATTCTTTTATTCTCTTTTTTTGTTTGGCTATATCAATCAATCAATTTCACGTTCTTCATTAACATTTTTTTTTTTTAAGTTATTCTAAGAAATGTCTTTTCAACATGCTGAAGAGAAAAAAAAAATATTTTTTTAGTCTTTATTGTTGTTTTTTTTTTATCTACTAATCTTAAAATAGGGTGCGGGATCCGATTCGTAGGAATTGTATTTAGAGAATATAAATAAAAAACATTCTAATCCTATTAAATTAGGATATTAAAAATACAGCGTTTTCTTTTGTTATAAAAAAAAAAATAAAATTAAAAATACCAAAATAAAAGAAAAAAGTTTACAATAGAAAAAGAAAATCGAATCAGTGTTGTGCAGGAATTTTATATAGACAAATTTTCATATTAAATAATCTATATATATAGTAATTGAGTAATTTTGTATATTGAATTGATTAATTATTGTAATTTTTCATTTAATATTCCATTTAATTAAGTTGTGCAATATTCAATTAAACAAATTTCACATAAACAATAACAGTTTGTTTAATAGTTTTTCAAAATATTTATTTGAATTCATTAATGGTGAGGTGAGCATAATAGAATAAATATGATGACGTAATAAAATAGAAAATCAAATTGATGAAAATGAGAAAATTATATTTGACTTTGAATTTATCAATGAGTTTTAAATTTTAGGAAATATTAGAGTTTAATCTCTCTTAATCATCTATTGGATGGTTGCAACTTAATCTCAGGTTGATTGAATTAATTTAATTTTCAGTCTTTTAAAAGAAAATTTTCAGCTGCTTATAATTATCAAAATAAATGTGCAGGCTTTACGAGTAGCGCAGTTATATATATTTTAGGTTTTGGTTTATTTGCTTATTTTTATCAAATTATTTAAATTTTCTTATTAAATTTAATTTAATTTAACTTTATTCACTTATTAAACGTAGTGGATTGGGCATATTTGGGCATATGTGATGGGATGGAATAATAAACAATAACTGAATATAAATAAAATTATCTAATCCACTCAATTCAATGTCATGACTATGAAAGACATTGAGCTATTCTATTTAAGAAGGCTTAGTTCCTGACAATAGCAGCAGTTTTCCACATTTAATGAGTTGATAAGCCAGTAATTTGATAAATAAAAACTCGAAATATTGAAAAATCGATCTATCATAGTTTCAGTTGACGGTAGTTTTTCCGACCAACTTCAAATCAATGCTGGTGTTCCACAAGGCTCCGTCCTTTCACCCACCCTATTTCTCATTTTCATTAATGACCTTCTCAAATTAACTTTCAATCCAATCCATAGTTTTGCTGATGACAGCACTCTAGTAGCATTATATGATTTTCTTAAAACAAATAATGCTACAACTTCAGCAGTCAACTCCAAAAGAACAATGATGGCTGGTGCACTCAATCACGACCTAGCCAAAATTGTCGACTGGGGTAGAGCAAACAGAGTCGAGTTTAACACTTCAAAAACTCAAAGCTGTCTTGTTAGTAACAAGCTAACAACATTCGAACCAATTCTCCGACTCCAAAATGAAGTTATTCAGCGACTCAAAGACTTGAACATTCTCGGGATGCGAGTGAATCAAAATATGCACTGGAATGAGCATATTTTCGATATTGCGAAAAGCGCCGCCAAATGTTTGGGCTTTTTAAGTCGCTGCAAAGCTTATTTTTCATCTCCAGACCTCTTAAAAATCTATAAAGCATATATACGACCCAAGCTCGAGTATAACTCACATTTATGGGCAGGTGCACCAAAAGCTGCTTTAAATTTTTTGGACAAAGTTCAAAACCGCGCCATTCGTCTTATAGGCGACATAAACGTGACCTCATCCCTTATACCACTTGGTCATCGTCGTATTGTTGGAGCACTTTCTCTATTTTATAGATATCTACTTGGTGTTGGCACTTGTTCCGAGGAACTAAAGTCACTTCTTCCTCCTCTCAAGCAATTCTGTCGCATAACACGAGAGGCATCAAGTGCACACCCCTTCACAGTGGAAATTTCGAGATCGTTTAAGTACGGTTATGGAAATTCTTTTATAGTAAGAACATCTCGATTGTGGAATCGCGTCCCAATCGAAGCATTCCCAATGAGAGAAGGATTTTTTATTTATGATTTACAGAAATTTAAGACGAATATTAACAACATTGTTCGCTCTTTCCCACAAAACTATTCTTCTTCCTTTTTCTTTCCTTTCCTTTAGCTGTCCTTTCCTTTTTCAAATGGTCAACGGTACGCAAGTACTAAAAGGTTCAAAACCTAAGTTTTGGCTATAATATAAAAAAAAAAAAAAAAAATTGTAGATATTGTAGTGTAAAATTGCAGTACCGTACTTAATTAACCCATTACTACCTATTGGGTATTTAAATACCCAAAAACCTTAGTGCATTAAAATAACTATATCTGTGGTGGGTAATAGATATTGAGCTAGTTTTGATTTTATTATAGAGAAAAAAGGAGGGACCATAATTCGTTCTCAGTGAGCTAATAAAAATTCTCAAAAACTGCCGTTGTTAGTGGGATTCAAGAACTAAGGATTTTTTAAGCCCCGAAAATTTCCATAAAAAGTGATTTTTGGGAAATTGGAAAATTCGAGAAGTCAGGAAAATTTCTAAAGATCACTTAGCCTAAAACTTTATCAATCTAATAAAAAAATTTTTTGGATTGGAGTACTTATCTCGTCTCTAGAGATGATTGGTATTTAAATACCCAACCGTCTAAAGAATGAAAAAATTCTTATAAAAATTAGTAGTGCAAAAACAATTTATATTTTTATGAAAGTAAGGCACAATTCACAGTGTTTTATTGAATAAATCTAAAAAAGTAAAGTACAGGTTTAAATAATAATATTGTAAAATTAAATTTTAGCATCATTATGATAGTAAAAAAGCATTTGGGATGCAAAGTAATCGAACACTTTTTGCAACCAAATTGTGTTTTAATACCGCATTGTCTACAACGACTGCACTTAGGCATTTTTTCCACTATATGGTCGACACAATCTGTGCCTTTTGCCATTTGTTGGGCATTAACAAGTACACGCCCACATGAACGGCTGACTACTTATAGTAGTGTTACTAGTGCTTCCACCACATTTAATTTAATCAAATATAACCATAGAAGTCACACCTTCATACCTTGCGCAGAAAACATGAAACTTCCACGCATTCACCATTGCGGCATCAAATGCATTTGTGAGCAATGGCCAATACCATTTTCTACCACGAATTTTAATTCGATAATTGTTCATAGCAATATCAAACAGATCAACAGCATCCATTCGTTTATTATACTCACGAATGACCAGTGGCTGGTCAATTGTTATCTTACGATTTTTTCGGTTGTATCGCTTTGTATGGAACATTGAGCCATGTCTCAAAAAGTTGAACATTATAGTAATTTAAACAGAATTAGAATCAGTAGAAATAATCTACATGAAATAAAAAATCCATCTGATTTCTATTTTAATACATTATTTCGTATTAATACATTACAAGAGTATAGATAACTCCGTTCTGGTTAATCCGATATCTTCAGAACATTGATTACTACTACAGAGTTATTGAAACTAGGTTTTAAAATTTAAAAAAAATTTTAAATGGAAAATTCTATCAATCGTGGATGACTCTACCCTAAAATGTGACGATGAATACAAGATTGAATTGATTTTATTTAATAGCAACCAAATTTAATCGGTGATAAATATAAATCTTTCGTAATAATTGTAAAATAAAAATTCCATAAGGTGTAAATTAGCTATAAATAAGGAATCAATTGACCTTGTATAATGACATTTAAATATTAGAGAGTACATAAAAATTTGATCTAAACAAATTCAAAAATCGGAAGATAGGAACCAAATTAACAAAGATAGCGTCATCTCTGCATACCGTAATTCCGTGTATCTCTGAAATAAAGCTATATTGCTAAAATGTTCACATTTGACCTTGTACTGTTCTTCATGAGTTTATAATTTCGTATATCGTTATATTAAATTTTGATTAGTTTGGTTCCGGATACATTTATAGCCCTTATTTTAAATATTCATGCGAAATAATACCATGTACACCATATCGTGTAAATATCGCAATTGTATGCGAGTTAAAGCCATACGTGAACATTTTTGTGATATGACTTTAATTCCGAATGGAATACGAAATAAAGTGATTATGGCTTTATTTTAAAGGTCTATATTTCACGGCATAACTCAAATCAAATGATACGATGCAAAAACAAACCCATAGAACGTAGTAGGAAAATAAAAGTATATAAAACACGTGTTAACATCAAACCAGAAATCGTAAGTAAAAGCCTTTTCACAAATTATTCTTGGGTTTTTCAGCTTTCATGTAGTCGAAAAAGTTTTCAGAAAAATTTCCTCGGGCTCCACATAAAGAATACCACTTCAAGCACAAAAATAAAAAAAAAACATGTTCAATATGTTACCAGATAAGTTAGAGCTAGGAGGCGATTCTGGAATGAACAGTGTAAAATACAAAGCAACCACATTAAAAAAAATACAAGAGAAGACAAATTAAACAGAAAGAGATCTCCAAACCGATTTCCATAAATATGAGCAACATTCGATGAACAACAATTTCGTAAACAATGCGTTAATTTATTAGATTTAAATTATATTGGATTAGATTAAATTTTTATTTGATCAATTAACTTCGTTGGGTTTTTAAGCTGCATTCTATATAATACAAATTTAAAAACTAAAGGCTAGCATTTCAAATCTACAATAACAAAATTAGTGTCATATGAACAAAAGAATAAATGAAAATTTTTAAATTACGAAATCAAACAAATAGAAAAAGAAAAAATTGAAAAGGTAAAATAAATAAAGGTAAAAAAAAAATAGATATTGATGAATTTATATCTGATGGATTTATATATAATGTGGTCCAGTGCTTCCTCAGTATCTTCTCCGAGAATACTCAAACCTTTGATTTATCAACCCATGTATTTATTTTCTTTCTGTAGCACAAGCAGACCTCAAAAAGATATTTAATACTTATTGGTGTCTGACCATCGCAGGGACATATAGGTACACTTTTGAATAAGCGAAGAATAAGAAGGGAAGGTAATTAAAATATTACTTCACAGTGAACTGAATTAAATTCATCTGGAATTGCAAGCAATAAAACTCAATCCCAAAGTTTTATTATTTTGTTAATTCATTTGTTAAAATTCGACCAACTGTAAAATCATTTTTTATATGAATAATGTGATCTCATTAATTGCTATTTGACTAATTAACCGCTCCATGCCCCATTTTCTACACGTTCGAATACCACAGATCGCAATTAATTTTTATTAAAAATTTAAAAATACAATTAAAGTATCTGAAGTTGATAAAATAAAGTAAAATTTTAAAGAAAATATTTAAGACTACAATTTAATAAAATGTCTTTTTTTGCCGCATTTCAGTCTTATACATTTCAAAATATACTCATATATTTTATTTGCCTCGATATAAACTAGCTTTACTTACAATAAAAAATTTATAACTCTATTAAGAATTAATTAAAAAATATATGTCAACATTGGTATGTCTAACCAACAAAAAAAATATAGATAGTAGAAAATTTAGACCTTTATTTCATTTAGATCCTAATCATCTTGAAAAACAAAAAGAGAAAAAAAAACTGATGACTTTCTAAAATATAAAATTCATCAGTATTAAAAAAAAAAAAAATTCTTTTCAAAAAGTTTTCCTTCAAAAAATTTTCCTTTTTCTAACGGGGTTATAAATCTATTTTCTTTTATACTTACTCACAAATTTTAACACTGAAATTTAAATAATTATTATTATTTTTTTTTTGATTTTTATTTTATTTAAATAATGAGAGATTTACATAAATTTATTCACTCAATAATTTTAAACTTGAGTTTTTTTTTGTTTACTAACAATTAAACAATTTTGTTGTTGTTGTTGTTTTTTACGTTTTTGTTTTAACAATGAAATGTTTTTTAATGGATAATTTTCCTCTTATAACAGCTAACACAATATTGAAATGATATTGTTGTATTCAGTATAAGGACCGAAATTAAATGGAACAAAAAAAAAAAAAAAAAAAAAGTGTATACCTCATGACAAACCAACCTTAATTTGATATTCATTGAAATTTAAAAAATTCATTTTTATTTCATTCAGTACTAAAATACTAATTAACATAAATAATTTAATTTTTTTTAACATTTTGAAATTTTAAGTAGTACTAATTTTCTAATGGCAACAAAATAAACAAAAACACAAAAAGGAAACCAACACACCTAACAACAAAAGGAGAATAGAATAAACTACAGTGATGACAAAAATTTTGCGTACAGTAATTATTTATTACTATTGGCTAACCATATAAATGTTGAAAACCGTGTAGGAGCGATTGAATACATCTCGGGGAAACATGGTGCTACCAGATTTACAAATATATATATATCTTTAATAACTTCCCACGTCACATTTTATTGCTATAACAACAAAATTAGTGCTGTAAGACTTCTATATGACTCCCGATAAACACTAAAGGTGTCAAAATGATGTTGTTAAGGAAATAATATGATTAGTATTGTTATAAGAATGTTCAATTGCGGGAGTTGTTATGATGGGATTTTCAGCGAGTGTCACAGTAATTTTGTTATAAGTCTAAAAGCGTAATCTTATAATAAGAGTTAAAGTGTTGTTATAAGAATAGAATTGCTAGAATAGTACTAATAAACTTACTGTAGCTTTTAAATAAATATTTAGAACAAATTTTTTCAACGATCGTTATTTTATATAAACATGGTAAACAATTTTTTTTAAATGAAAAAAAATTGAAAAGCTTTATTTTGCATTCTTTTCGCAAAAATATCATTTTTACTTAAAAGAATAATTATTTAAATATCAAATGTGATGTTATGCATTAATTAACGTACATCATTTAACATTTTAAAGAAGTATTAAAGAATATATTTTCTTTTATTTATTTAAAAATTGGTTATTTTTGAAGGGCAATGTATTTTTTCGAAGTAGTATTATAACAACTGTCAATGATATTTCTTTTCCAGCCAAATTTTGTCTTTTGGTCACAATAGTTTAGATCACAAATATATTATTTATTAGTAAGACATTTTTTACATACAAATATTAAAATATGTAATTAATATCTATCATGAAATATCAGTCATCAAATAAAAATTCCAAAAAATTATTATTTTAAAATTAAAAATAATACCTTTCTCACTCTCGCATAGCATAAATTATTTCAAATTAATTTCATTTCAAATTAAAAACATATACATTAATCCATATGTATACTAATCCTATAACAATATTTCAGCTATTGCTCCGGTTCCATATAGGATTCCCCATTTTAGTGCTATAACGTATTTATAACGTTTCACAACATTTGCGGAGCACTCAAATCAACACTAATACTGCTATAAGAGTGTTTATAATAGTCTTATAAGAGTGCGCAACCGTTTTTCAAAATTCTAAAGATATTAAAAATGTTTATTCAGAGATATATTTAAAATAAATTATTTTTATATTTATTATAATTATTATCAAATTTATACCTGATTTCTATTTATATGTATATTTAAAAAAGCAACACTCAAACAAAAATGTGTCCCAATTATATGGAAAATTCGTTTTTGACAAAGTATAGCATAAAGAACTTATTTACAAACGAAACACAATGTCGAACTGATCTTATCATATTTATCGAATTGAGTATTTCAAATTTAGGAAGGAGAATATTACTCTGCTCTACTGAATATGCAAGAAGGAGTATCACAAGAGAGTATTCTGGGCCCCATAATATATTTACTATCAACTAGTATGATATTGGAATATACCAAAGATAGAAGATCTGACGATAGCTACTTTTGCAGATGATACGACTATATCACGGCAGTTTGTAAATACATAAATGAAGCTACAAATAAATTGAATGAAGAAAAATAACTTACGAATAAAAATTCCATTCCAAAATATATACCATATTCAAACTAAAACTAAACGCTTTATAACAACATATAACAAGGCTTTGATCTACAATAAAATATTGAAGCCAGTCTGGGCATACGATATTCAAATATGGTAAACATATTTGAATATATATGTTTAACGGTTGTGTTAAACATATTCAAACTATACAAATGTTCCAAAACAAAGTATTTCGAAAAATAGTTAATGCCCCCTGCTTTGTTCGCAATACTAATATTCATAGAGACCCCAGGATCTCTTTTATAAAAGTCGAAAACATGTTAAATGAACGAAACCGTTTGAACTGTGTTAAGTTAAAATTTTTATTTATCAAAAGTTCCTAATGGGATTTTGTTTGATCAAAGATATCTTAAAGACTAATTTTAATTTTAACAAAAGGATGGGGGAATTTTCAGTGAGTTGAAGACGACACAAACTTTCAGTTCGTTCTTCTTCGGTATGTAGAACAGAAGCTTAAGACTCTCTTGATGATTTTCATCTATTTGAAAAAAAAATAAAGCTTATGAATAACCGAAGAGAAACAGACTTTTCTAATGGGATAAAAATATAGTAAAGTGTTTCCTTAGCAAAATATCGACATAACTGGTTTATAAGAAAAGGTAGGAAAGATTGTCTGTTTTTTGTCAACAATTCTTAATTGTTATATAAAATGAACTTTAATATCTCCACAATGGCAACACTCGTCGTTATCAAATAAACGTTGATCACAGACAAAACCCGAATTATCAGAATATAATTATTATATCGATAAAATAGCTTTGTTAAAATATTACGATATTACAGCAAAAAAAACTTACCGGTAAAACAAATAGTAAATTTAGAAAATATATTTTTTATCTCACCCAGACCATGTTCACAAATTCCAACAATTGAAATATATTTATTGTATTAACAAATAATTCAAAAGTATAAATTCAAATGCGCAGTAGCATTGAGTAAATATAATATTGTACATGGAGAATCATAAACCGAAATTTACGATCTGCTAAGAACAAGAAAAACAAAATATGTTATGACATTATTATCAAGTTCCAATTCAATACACGGCAAATTTAGTACACATAAAAATTAAAAAAACTTTAAAAAGAAATATCACAGATTACCCTTACCTACATCAGAGACCCTAGCGGGATAACAATATAACAATAAAAACTGAAGACTAAGAGAAAAAGCATAATTATTGGCTTTACCTTTAACTATAATAGTCATAAGGCGTCAATAAAAACTGAGCAATAAGAGAAAAGGCATAATTATTGGCTTTACCCCTAACTATAATAGTCATAAGACGTCATATGATACTTCGTTAAATGGCCTATATGTTTCGATATGATTTAACAAAGCCCCAACCAATCATAACCCTCACAATAATGGTCATACCTAATCATACCAAAACGTCAAAATTTAAAAGAAGTGAAAAAAAAATATAAATTCTATAAATAAATGTTTTTGTTTTTTTATTTTGAGTTTTGATTATTGAATAGTTAGGGCTATTATGATAATAAAAAAAAAACACAAAAAACGTGTCTATGACTATTTTAATGTGTTTTTAATGTGAGTTTGGTATGTATTTAGTTTAAATGCATTTAATTTCATATCTATACTGCCAGCGATATCTCTGTTCGCCACATTTTGTTGAAATCTACGTCTCTATTAATAGTATTGCTAGGGAGCATTTAGACATCAGATTTTATTTCATGAGAGTTTTGTTTTACTTATTTTTATTACATTTACAAATTTTATTACAATTACATCAAATTTTATTTCAAAAGTTTTAATTACATATCTCAAAGATAAACAAAAATAGTTGCAAAGTATACTATATTTCTTCATGCAAAATTCACTTTCTAAACTTGCAAAATACGAAGATACGAATATGCGTGACGAGTACTAATAAGAAACACTTATAAACAAATATAAATATTCAGTGTAATTTCAGAACATTAATGATATATTATATAAAATAAAAATTTAAATAGTAAATCAATTATTCTAAGTATTTGTATTGATAAATAATAATAATATTTAATACACATTTTTTATATTTTTTAATGTATATCTTTCAATATATTGGCATAACACAATTAGGAGTTTATAAATATCTTTTCTCGCAAAATCACGTTTTCAACTTGCGAAATACGAAAATGTGTGTCGAGCACTATTATTTATTTAAAAATTTTAGTAATTTTATTAAATATTAATTTTATTTAAAAAAAAAAATTTATGATATTCTATAACAAAGTTGGATGTCAAACTTTAATGAACGATGTTTGAATACGTATTAATATGTTAAACTATTTTTAAGATATTAAATAAAGTGAATTATAGTTTTAAGTTTTTCAATTTAACTTATTTATTATGTAATAAAAAAATATGTAAAACATTGATTTTTTTTTAAGACAATAAAGAAAATAAATAAATAAAATAAATTGTTTCATTTATAATGCTAATGCTAGACCGGCGAATGTTACGCCGGCAATAGCTAGTAACTATATAATATAAGTACAACATAAAAATTGTTAGTTTTTGATTTTTGTTGTTTTTTTTTTGTAAATATCAATTTGTAAACTGAAATTTTGTTTTGTAGTTAGAATTGTCAATATATAAATTTAAATTCAACTTTAATATTACTGTGTACACATAATTTTTCGACATAGTGTATCTAGTGTATCCAAAACAAAACAAAACATTCTGCTCATTAAAATAAGCTATAAAATTATTTTGTATCATTATGTGATTTTAGCGAAAAACAACATTTCATCCTGGAATTCTACATAAGTAGTACCATCGTGAAGGTTCTTAACCTAAAAAAAAATATTTTTTTTATAGACGTGAAAATTCTCCTAATTGGTATGTGTCATAATTAGGAAAAAAAAGAAAATATAATAACATAAATAACAAGATTTATATATACATAATATTTTTGTATTCAATACATACAACGAACGACAGTGGTGGCAATTTAAACAATAAACTTACAAATATCATTATCAGTACCTATACATAGTAATGTAGGTTATGTATCATGATTTGCCAAGTTTTAGAGTACTTAGTAGAATATCTTAGAGTACATCGTAAAACAAGAAAAAGAGTAAAGGGATGATGTAACATAAGATTCATATTGGTCATATATAAACAATCAAACATTCAATAGATTTTTAATTCTACAAAAAAGGTAGGCACTTCATAGGTTTTTAGTTAAATAAAAAAATTTTAAATTAAGCCTTTTTTGCTAAAAAAAATTTGCCTAACTCATAAATATGTTATAATAAACATATGTCTGAAATATATGTAGAAATAAACAAAACAAACTCTCAGTAAAATAAAAATAAAATGTTCTTAGCTGTAATGACTTACTTTAGGATCTATATCTTATTATTAAGTTAAAAAAAATGTTAAATCATGATTTTAATAAAACATTGCTACAATTAAAAATATATTACAATAAAATAAATTCAAATTCAAGGTAGAGAGAAACATAGTACCACGCAAACAAGTTCACCGAATAGTAACTTACATAAGGAAAGCATTTGAAGAAAAACAAAACTGTTCACCCATTTTCATAGACATAGACAAAGTCTCTAACAAGGTTTGGCATGAGGGCTTAATCTTCAAGATAAAATCATTTCTGCCTAAAAATGTTCATTAACTTCTAGAGTATAAATTTTACATCACGTACACAAAATACCCAAATTGAACGCTGGGTGGCGCAGTAGGTATAGAGTACCTTCCTTTCAACCGAAAGGTCCCAGGTTCGATTCCCGACGAAAGCATAAATTGCTTTCTGGATTTTGCGACCTGGTCCAGTACCCTTTATCATTGGGACAAAATTAGTGATAAATAGTTGAGAGTTTTGGTCACTAAAAATAAAATTGAGACTATGCTATTAAGAAGCCAAAGTACTCTACAGTAGATACAGTTTTCCACATTTAAATTAGTCTATAATTCCAAGTCTCTGTGTAAAAGCAGTTAGGGTGTTCATCCCATAGACTTGGAGTTATATATAAAAAGAAAAAACTGATGTTGTCCAAGGAAGTGTGTTGGGCCAAATTTTGTATTGGTTGTACACATCTGACATGCCTTTCAACAGTCAAATTTTAACATCTACATTCGCTGATGAAACAACAATACTACCAAGGAGCCATTCTAACCCTAAAACACCTACTAAATATCTACAGAATCACTTAAAACTAGTTGAAAGCTGATGGCTAGATTACTGGAAGATTAAAGTTAACGAATCTAAATGTGTTCAAGAAACATTTGCACTAAGAAAAGGAACGAACCCAATCTTAAAAATTAATAATCTCAGAGCAACGAGGTTTAATAAAATGTTCTTAGCTGTATTCACTTAGATCGCAGATTGACATGGAGTAAGCATATCGTAACAAAAGTAACTCAAATAAAACATAAAGCAAACAATATGCATTAGTTACTTAATAAATATACTCCAAACTGAACTAGAATACAAAACAGTACATTATACCGATATTGAATTATGGTATTCAATTATGGGACAATAAAAATAAAATAAAGTTTAAAATTGTTATACGGAAGATATTTTCCAATGTAGAAAAACTACAAAAACCTCAAACAAAAGTTCACAGGATGATTAAAGGATCGGTTCACTAAAAATGCAAACATCCAGAGATTTAAAAATTTCAATGGTCAGTGAGCAACTCGTCAGATATAGTTGAAAATATCTACGAAAACTGGCAGATCATCCAAACCCATTAGCAAAAAAACTAACCACGAATAGTGGTCATATAAGACTTAAAAAAAATGACACAAAAGATCTAATATCAATCTATAATGTTAATTACTTTTATTATTTTTATCTTTTTTTATTTTTCACTTATAAATTAGCTTACCGGAAAAATCAATGCAATGACAGGTGTTCCAATTCTTTAGGTTAAGATTTGATATAATTATTGTTTCTAGATTAGAAAGATTCAATGAAAAATACGCAAACAAAAATAAAATTATTTTTAGCAAATTGTTTCGTTCATCATAACACTATTAGAACTAATCAGTAGGTATTTATATAGTGTTAGACTACATATACATTATACAACTCCTATTTTAATTTTGATTGATTTTGTAACTTACTAGAAGATGTCAATAAGGCATTTGTGAGTTATAAAAATTGACCGAAATTTCAATGTAAAATGTTAGTTTTGTAAAATAAATTAATGTAATTATAAATTTTTTTAAGTGTGAAATATTAAAATTTTCATGTCATTTTACTATTAACATCTTCTAATAAGTTATAAAATCAATTAAAATGAAAACAGGCGTTGTATAGGTAGTCTAACATTATAAAATACCTACTGATGAGTTCTAATAGGGTTATAATCAACGAAACAATTTCCTAAAAATATTTTTGTTTGTTAACACAAATAATAATAATAATAATAATAATATTTAATATATAATATTATACATAAAATGTCTATGTATCAATATTAATTAATAAATCGAACTTGCGCTTTTTATTAAAAGTAAAATGACATGGAAATTTTAATATTTCACACTTAAAAAAATTTATAATTACATAAATTTATTTTACAAAAATAAAAATAAAATGCAAAGTATTTGAAATTTTATTACTATTCATTTCAATTTCTCCATATCCTGATTTTATTTAGCCAGGATTTGAATATGTATACTTAACAAAGAAAAATAAAAAAATAATAGAGCTCAAATAAATTTTGTCACCACTGTACATATATACATACATATATAAAAAAAAATTCATATTTATTCACATTTTATGTAAAATGAAAATAAATGGAATGCGTTAAATATGTATTAATAAATAAAATAGACAAAAAATAACAAAAAATAAGAGAAAATATAGACAACAATGAAAATGAGATAAAAAATATATAAATAAAATATGATCACTTTAGGAGAGTGTTAAAAAAGTTATTTTATTTTATTTTTCTTATTAACAGTAAAAATTATTTTCATTAAATTACGTTTAATTATTTTATTTAATTTTGAAAGAAAATTATTTTAATATTATGTACGTAATATTTTCACAAATTAATTTGGAGATTTTAGAAATACAAAAACATAATTATGATAAAAAAGAAAATTGAAATGTTGAACAAAACTTTAAAATCAATTTAAAATAAAAAACAAAAAGAAGTTAATTTCAGCACTGATATAAGAATAAAAAAAAAGTTCTCAATCATCTTGTTATATTGAAATTGTTTGTCAATATTTATTATCAAAATTTGACAAACTGTCAATTATCATTCAGAGACAAATTGTCACGAAATATTTGTAATAAAAATTGTTGGATGCTTTGACATAATTGAAAAGAAAAACAAAGAATTTGAAAAAAAAAAAAAAATTAAATCCAATAATCTTAAAAATGTCATGGGAATTATTAAAATGTAATTTTAGAAATTCTATCAGATTAATCTTTTTCTCTTAAAATGTCAGAAATATTTATAAAATGTTGTCTTCATCATTCATTAATAAATTGTCAAGAGAATATTCATTGTCAAGTGCAAGGGTGAACAAAGTGCACTAAGTCAAAGTGAATCTAGTGTTACTTAATGAAGTGTCCTCTAATCCATACTGCACCTCATTTTCACATAAGACCTTTCAATATCATAATGTGCTTTCACCATTACTTCTGCTGAGGAGCACAGCAGCCCTGGCGTCACACTCCGACCAACATTTAGCTTCCAAAAAGAATAACCTGTTGGACAAACAAAACTGAGTAAGAACTTAAAGAATCAAATCCAATAACTTCAAAAGTCTAATTATTAATTTTACCAATTGTGAAGGAAATTGTCCTATCGTTCCATTCATCAAGAGTTTGCACACTGTGAGGCGGTAAAATACTTAAGTATGCACTTAGACAGACACCTCCCTTGGAGATCTCATATTATTAGCAAAAACGAGGAGTTAAGAATAAAGTTCAATCAACTTTACTAAATAGAACGCTACTCCAATGTGATTTTAGAGGTAAATTACCAGCATGAAAAGCTATTTTCAGGCCAATCTAGAGTGAATCAAACT
This sequence comes from Argyra leucocephala, assembly GCA_963942445.1. NCBI lineage: Eukaryota > Metazoa > Arthropoda > Insecta > Diptera > Dolichopodidae > Argyra > Argyra leucocephala. Next base: position 113,406,457 of record OZ012678.1, read on the forward strand.
CTAGTAACTCTAACATTGTTAATAATACAATAAAAAAAAAGCTCAAAAATATTCATATCACCCAGAGATTAACCCAAATTCATTTGCGCCAAATAATATCAAATAATATATAACGAAGCCTCAAGCGAAAGTAGGGTTCAACGTTTCAGACCATTAAATTTAAGATATACTTGACTATAAAGATTTACTTGAGTCTCTATAAATATCAAAATTGAATTGAGACTAAGAATCATTGAACTTTTCCCATACATATATACATATCAACTATATCGTGATAGATATACATATCAACTACTCTCAAATATTGTGTTCAACATTTTTGTATAATAATGTCCAATTACCCCTCCCGTGCCGCGCACGTGGGAAGTCACTATTCTCATTATTATTATCATTTAGCATATAACAAGGAGTGTCGTATACAAAGGTCATCACAGTGCTTGGAAGAATAAAACTCTTCGTATTATAAGTATAGAAATAATTTAATAAATTAAGTTATTCAGTATATAATACTGTAACGAGCATACACTCAATGAACTTTCATTAATTAAACTTTAATATTTATTATTATATTTTAATTTTATTTAAAAAAGACACGTGATAACCCTCAATGAAGAATGTGTTAGTAAATGATGGTTAAGATTGGTTGTACAGAATAAAGACACAAAAATTAAAAAATAAATAAAACAATAATGCACATCCGAAAGGATAACAGTCGGTCACACAACACCCAATATGTTACAAGTGATTGTTATAAAAATAAATAAATAAACTGATTAAATAATTGGTCGGCATGGCATTAATTTTATTTTGTAATTTTTTTATACCAACCGTAGTTTCATATTTATTTTCTATATTTATTTATTTATTTAACATATCTCAAAGAGGGAGCTCGTACAGAGTTTATAATTTGCAAATAAGTTTATTTTAGCAAAAAATTCAAAATAAAACAACAGAAAAAGAATTTGAAATTCATTTCAAGATTAATAATAAACAAAAACAACAATAAATAAAAACAATTAAAATTTAAAATAAAATATTCATGATTTTTTGTATACGGAGGTTAACATCCCCCAGTAATCTGAGTTCAGGTGTTACTAAGTCAAATAAAATATAGTATATATAGTGATTTTATACTGTAAAACTATTTAAAAAAAAAATAATAATAAAAAAGACTTTAAGCCCTAACGGTTATTGATTCGGACACTGCAAATATTAAAAAACCGAAACATAGAAATCCGAAACCTGTTCCATACATGCTCAGGAACATATTATTATATTTTTAAATAAGTATAATAACTTGCATTGAAACAATCGGTACGTATGTTAAAATATTCGATCTAAATTAAAAAATTTCAAAATTAGCAGTGTCCGAATTATTATTGGTTAGGGTTGTAATGTAAATTCTAAAATGTTATTGGATGTATTTGAAATAATAACACACAATTTGATTAATGTTATGGAAATGGTTGACTACATACGGGAATTAATCCAGAATCATGGAAGGAAAGAGTAGTAACGTCAATAGTTAGAAACTCAAAAAACTACAGCGAAATCCGTCCAATTAACATGACCAGCATGTAGAGTCAAAAATTACTGAGAAATTTGTATATATTCAACTAGAAAAGTTTTTGAATGAGAACAATTTAATATCCAAATTCCAGTTAGATTTTATGAAAAATCACAGCTGTGAAACAGTTTTGAATTTGATTGTAATAAATTGGAAGCAGGTTTTAAATGAAAAGCTAATAATAGTACCTAGCGGCCATTCTTGACTTTAAAAAAACATTAGAAACAGTTGATATAAATATTTTATTATCAAAATTTTGAAACATTAGGGGATTGAAAATATACAATTAAATTGGTTCAAGTTCAATTTAAGCAGTCGAAGTGAAAAAAATAAAGTCAACGGTGTAGTTGGGAGCATTAGGAGTGGAAAATATAGAATTGAATTGGTTCAAGTTCAATTTAAGCGGTCGAAGTGAAAAAAATAAAGTCAACGGTGTAGTTGGAAGCATTAGGAATTGTAAAAATATAGAATTAAATTGGTTCAAGTTCAATTTAAGCAATCGAAGTGAATAAATTAAAATCAACGGTGTAGTTGGAACCGTTAGGAGTTGAAAATATAGAATTAAATTGGTTCAAGGCCAATTTAAGCAGTCGAAGTGAAAAAAATAAAGTCAATGTTATAGTCCCACAGGCAATTGATAGATATAATTTAGGTGATTGCTATAATTTTTTAGTATAGCTTTAATCTTGTTTGCTGATGATTAACTTTTCTTTGTTGCAGTAAGATCAACTAATGATTGCATATAGAAAAAATAAATATGGATTTGGGAAGAATCAACAATTGGGTGAATGAAGAATGAATAAATTGAAACTAAATATACATATACCTAATTAAATTAAATTACATATGATAACAAATGGTAGATCAGAATATCAAGTAAAAATCGAAAATTAATCTGTTGAAAAAATAATTGAAATTTAAGTATTTAGAGTTAATAGACGAACAATTGGAATTCCAAAGAAGGAGTATAAGAAAATGCAAATGGGCTATTGTGTTTTTTTTTATGTTCTTGACAAAAACTTTAGGTAGAACCACTATTTCGTGCTTATTTAAGTACGGTACTGCAAGTTTATACCACAATATCAATATGTGTTAAGAAAATTTCATATTTTGATTGTCTTTAATTACATATCCAGATTTTAATGTTTTGTTATTTAAAAAATAAAAAAAAAATTATGTAAAATACCAAGAATAATTCAAAAACGAAAATAAATTACGAGAATGTCAACTAAACTCTTAATTTTTATTTAAACTATTAAAAACTCTAATGAAATACGATATGTGACATACAAAAACTAAAAATATAAAAAAAAATACAACGTGATTTAAAAAAATTAAATTTAAATATGAAACAAAATAGTAGAAATACATATTTACAAAAAATTGTTGTTTTCTTTTTTTATTTTTAATTTTACATTTACACTCTCTCATTAAGTTAACAAACATTGATTTCATGTCATTCAACTTTATTTAATAATAATAATAATAATAATAAAAATAAAATCAAATTTATACTTAAAGTGATAAAAATTTAAAAAATTGGCATTTTGAATGTGTGACATTATAAATGTCAAAATAGGCTGTCATTTTGATAAACAATGAGTCTAAAAAAAAAAAAACCAGTTTACGTTTTTGCACTGACAAAAATGCTGAATAAAAATTTCAATATTTTTTGCAGCCCTACAGAATTTCAACCACAAATATTTTGACGTTTCCTAACACATACATATTTTACAAATTTACTTGAAAAATTTCATTCACATAAAATAATGTTTATGAATTGTTATTGTGAATTCATTTTTTTTTGGATCTTTTAAAACCTTGAAAACTTTTTTTTTTGGTCTCATAAAATTCTTTAGAGTAAAGTTTTATTTTTTGACTCAAAATTAAGACATATTTTAAATGATTAAAATATATACAAAACTGTTTACTAATTGAATACATTTTGTATTTAAATTATTTTATGAATCAGTCTGTAAGTGAGTGAAATTACAAATAAAGAACTGAGAATAAAGAAATAATAATAATATATATATATATAAATAAATATTCATATATTTTATTTGTCACCATGTTTAGAATCATGACATCTTAATGAAACATTTTTAAATAAATTGTTGTAATAAAAATTTCAGCAACATTAAATTTTTTTTTTGTATGTTAAATTATGTTATGTTATGTTTAAGATGTATAGATATTTTTAATCATTAAGATTCAAATGAGAGATTGTATTGTTGCTGTCATTCAGTTTTAGATTCAATAAAAATTTTCAGTAAAAATTTTGAATTGATTCAATTTTTATCACTTGTCAAATTTGATGAAATCAAAACTTACCATTATAAATTGGTGGTGTACGTTTACGTAGTGTTAAATTTTTTCTAAATATAAAATATAAAATTACTATAAATAGAATAAATAAACCTACTATAAAATAAGGTATTATTTTTTCATTCATCTTGTAACCAAAGTTATTAAAAAATTATTTTAGTATAGGAACTTTCACTTTTATTAAATTTTAAATTTAAAATAAAAATTTTTTTTTTGTTTTTTTTTTTTTAATAATTAAAAATAAAATTTTTTTTTTTTGTTTCTATTCTTAATTTTTTTTTATGTCTATACTCGATTATTTTTCTCTTAAAAATTCAAACTTAAGAATATAGTAACGTTAAATATATTTATGTTGTTGTAATATTTCACGGCATTTGACAATATGCTACTTTTTCGAAAGTTTGTACGATACTACTTCATACTAAAAGTAATAAAAATTCGAAAAAATAAACTGAGAAAATTGGTGTTATATTTTTTATAGTATAAGAATCATTTTCGTCGTCTCTCATATGACTATGGATAAAAATAATGTTGATTGCGAGTAAATTCCATTAAACTTGAAATTTTCTATTATATTTTTATTATTGTTTTTTCTTACAGAGTACCAAAAAAATTTCAAAATTCGAAATTTCAAATAAATTGGGAAGGTTAAATAAACATAATAATTTCGAAATAATCTTTGAATTTAGAATATGAATTCTATTAATTGGAATATTTGAATTAAAAATAAAATTAGAATTGAAAAATAGTTGATCTCAAAAATAAAAGTTACGACTAGAAGTAGACTAATTAATTAACCCTCTCATGGCCAAACTATGATGCCAAAGGGTTAAAAAATGTTGCCTTTATTTTCATAACTATTAGCCACAACTTATATATTAAATATTAATTTTATACTATCCAAAGGTTAAGGGCTTGTTTTTGGAGATTGGGTTATATAGATATGTTTTCATGGCGGGAAATATGAAATGAAAAATTTCAAATTTTGCAATAATTTTAATGGGATGTTCTAATAATTCCTCACCTAAAATTTCCTTTTCATTTGGACAAAATTTATGATATTCAATGTTATCATCTAACAAATTGTTCAAATATATCATTATCACTAACTAAATCTTCATCTTCTTCGTTTGAAATTTCTAATATTTCCAAAGCATTAAAAGGTTTTGACACCATTTTTAAAAATTATTTGCAATCAAATAATAGTTGTATTTGTTGGTGGAAGACTGAGCAACTGATAAAAAAGGGCTTTTATAATAATATGAATGTTAACTTTTTTTCAATGGAGTGCCTGCTTATTGGTCTAATATTAGTTTGCTATATAATATATATAAAAAATTAGAACATTTTCAAACATAATATTTCAAAAACAAAATAGTATCAGACACAAACCCTACTTTTAACTCCACTAAAATTTTAATAACTGATAATAAAATAGAAATTTTTAAGCCATTTGAGCATATACAACAGTTTCATTTGCACATATGTTTATACTATCTGATAAAGTTGTCGTTGTTTTGCAAATGTAATCATTAAGTGCGAGAGGGTTTTAAGTCGATACAATGTAGTAGCTATTTCAACTGAATACTATTCAAAAAGTCCCGGATTCGAGTTCGGCTTCTTATTAAATGTTTTTTTTCATTAATTTTTTTAATTAATTACTAATACAACTTGGTTATCACTAAAATAAAATGGAACTGAATGTAGAAGAATGTAGCTGTAAAGGCGAAATCAATTAAATTAAATAGATTTGATCCCCGTTGATGTACTAAAAATTAAGTAAAGTAGTTAGGATATTTATCCCAGTCTTGGAAATTAAAATAAAAAATTAAAAAAAAAAAAAAAATTCGATTTAAAAAAGTTAATTGATAAGCTATGTTCCACTGAAGAGTAAAATAAATAAGTTAAGTTAAATAGTGTTGTGCACTGTACTGGCAAGAAGATGAATGTTCTATGACAACACTTTAATACTTTTTATATAATATTACAGATCGCATTAAACTTTACGTTTAAATCTCCTAGGATCTAGGGCCCTCATAAGATTATTTACCAGAATGTTTGGATGCATTTCCAATTTACTTCTGTACTCTGTGTAATACTTTGATATTTCTTCTTCATTTCACACTGAAGAAACCTGCAAGTTCTTTTGAATTAAATTATTTGGCATAAACCACGGAGTATCCAGCACCATTCTTAGGACTCTGAAACTTTTGAATTACGTCATTCTTAGAGCGCCCCAGAGTGAGATCCCATTCACCATATAGATTTAAGTTTTAAGTGTAGCTTTGTACAGCAGGAGCTCTTTTGGCAAAGTAGGCTTTTCCGCTTTCAGCTTTTATTGAGAATTTTATTGAGACCCATAATGGATCGATTTTTGAATCCATATTTGCTATGTCATTAATCGACAAGTAATTTCATAAATTACTTTTTTGTATCATGAAATTTCCGATTTTTTCCCCTTTAGATTTAAGGATACACACAACTGTCAAATTTTTAACCAACAAACATTTATTTCTTTCTTCAAATGCAAATTTCTTAAAGCGAATCGATTCGCAAAGTAAGTAATCGAAGTAGACGTAGCTGTCAAATTTTTAACCAATGCAAAACTTTTGTTTTGTTTCAAATCAAAATTTCTTAAATCGCACCGATTCGCAAAGTAAGTAATCGAAGTAAACACAACTGTCCAATTTTAACAAATGCAAAACTTTTGTTTTGCTTCAAATCTAAATTTCTTAAATCGGATGAAATCACGATGTAAGTAATCGAAGCAGACATAGCTGTTAAATCAATGCAAAACTTTTGTTTTGCTTCAAATCCAAATTTCTTAAATTTAATCGATTCGCAAAGTAGGTAATCGAAGTAGACGCAGCTGTCAAATTTTTAACCAATGCAAAACTTTTGCTTTGCTTCAAATCTAAATTTCTTAAATCGAACCGATTCGCAAAGTAAGTAATCGAAATAAACACAACTGTCAACTTTTAACAAATGCAAAACCTTTGTTTTGTTTCAAATATAAATTTCTTAAATCGAATCGAATCGCGATGTAAGTAATCGAAGTAGACACAACTGTCAAATCAATGCAAAACTTTTGTTTTGCTTCAAATGCAAATTTTTTAAATGGAATCGAATCGCGATGTAAGTAATCGAAGTAGACAAATCAAAATTTGCTTCAAATCAAAATTTCTTAAATCGAATCGATTCGCAAAGTAAGTAATCAAAGTAGACACAGATGTCAAATTTTTAACCAATCAAATGTTTTTTGTTAAAAATTTCTTATATCGAATCGCATCGAAAACAAGCAAATCATTCGAATAAAATTATAAAAATTCAAATATTTGAATATTATTTTTAATTCGATTCCTAAAAATATGCTAAAATTAAAATTATACTTATAATAAGTAAACTTTAAAAAATTATAAACACAAAAACATTTTAAAATAAAGTAAATAATTTTCTTTCTTTAAAATTATTAAACAATTTACAAAAAAAAAATAAACAATAATTATTTTCTACAATGACCAATGCTTAATAATTTAAATTTTTGAAAAAAAGAAAAGTTTTGAAAATTATTTGTTTATGTTTATTTAAGAATTAAACTTATTTTGTTTGTTTGTTTTTTTTTGTTTTTTTTTCAAAATTAATTATCTAGTAGATGAGCGAGTAACTCGAAAAACGAACGATTGACTTATTAGGAGAAAAAACGTTTCATTGATATTTTCGTAAATTAAAAAAAAAAAAATTATAACGTTTTCTTCTATTTTACAGTAGTGAACTCTAATAGAAAAGGTCTGCTGAAGCATAGAGGATGCAACGAATACTAGAAAATGCTGATCGGGTCGAACTTAAAATAAATGCACAGAATATTAAATTAATGACGGTTAAAATCAAATGCTACATTATATAACACGAGGGTTAAAGAAGTTGGCATTACTCGTTACCTTGGTAACACAATTAAAAAGCCAGTAGCTAATGTGGCACCAGACTAGATGATTACCAGACAAGTCTTAGGAATATTCTAACGAATTCTAAAAAATTCTAACAAGTTCGAATCAACTAAATTGAAGATAGAAATATTCAGATCCAATATCAATAGTATTTTTTTTACCTTTCATACTGCTTCAATACTGTTTTTTAAAATCGGTTAACTTTCAGAAAGCAGATAACTATCACTATTTATTGTCATTCATAATATTTATCATCTACTAAGAACAGAGGATTTTTATGTTTCACAGGTGTTGAACTTAAACTTGTCCAATTACATTTGTTTCTATTCTCATACCGTTTAGACTTCAGAGAGATGTGACAGTTGTATTACAGTCTGTCAAATATGGGAAGTGAAATGTATGATAAATACAATAAATCACACACAAGCGTTTGTAAATAAATGCTTACGGCAAATACTAAAAATATTTTGGCCACATACCATATTATTTATTTACAAATGCTGAACTGTATAATTTTATCAAAGAGAGAAAACAGTCTGAATAGTCTAAACATTGGGAAAAAATATTCAACACATAACGGCTTTTTATTATTGCACATTATGCAAAATTTGAAAATGCGTGGTGTTTACCCAACTGTTCATATAATTGTCAGATGTTCACGCAGATGTTAAAAAAATTGCATGAAAATGACAATATTTTTTCTATATTTTGCATTACCAAAATTTCTTATGAAAATGTCATTCGTGTGTTTTGTTTGTGTTCATGTTTTGTGTTCATGTCATGTTTGTGTTCATGACATGTAAAAGCATTTATAAAACCGCTGCAAATGCGCATTTTTATGCAAGATATTAAATTTTTGCTTTGGCATAACTACAATAATGAAAGCATTATATTTAGAACCACTCTTGACTGATATCTATAAGGTAGCAGAACTAAGTAGATATAAACTGTAAAAATTTAAAAAACCAAATTCACCTTGAACAATAAGGACTGAAGATGGGTGTTCTATTGACCATTGATCCGAAGTGATCATATAAAAATAGTAGATTTGTTTAATAGTATATAACAGATTTTGTTTGACTCATTTACAAAAAAAAATACAGTGACCTAAAATATTATCATTATGCCCTTAATAGAGTATATGAAGGGAGTAGAGATGATATAATTTGACGTGATCATATAATGTGATTCATATGTGATGGTCATACATATTTAAACAACAAAATATATCTTAGAAAACATTATGATTTAATTAAATAAAGCTCAAATTAAAAGTTCATATTGAGTTTGACCTATTTCTATGATCATCACTGTACTAAATGTGTTTAGTATTTATATACAATAAACATAATATGTATTTGAAATTGTATACATATAAATATTTATACTAAACATACAAAATTTTCAGTTTACTTTTTACTTATGAAATTTTTTTTTTTTTTTTTTTTCAAAATATCTAAAAATAAATATCTTAAATTCAATAGATTGTGATCCAAAAAACTGATTCATCGTGAAAAAAATCCGAAAATAAAAAAAAAAAACAAATTGTCATAGAATGGGTGATTCCAAAATCATAGTACAAAAAAAAAAAAAAAAAAATAGAAAGAAATCAAATTTTAAAAATAATTACAAAGAGTTGACGCATTGAAAAAGCAACTCACAATAGAGACTAAAATTTTTATTGATAAAACGCTGTTTACACTACGCAACAGTCATCGTCATCAATTTTTATTTTTCACACATGTGCGTTTTTGTTTTTAGTAAAGGAGACTTTCACTAAGCTTTTGATGATAAAATGTTGAAATTGATAATCATGCCTGATGATTAGTAAAAAATAGAGATGCGCTTTTAAAACCAAATAACATTTAGAGAAAAAAATTACCTAGTAACAATTTTAATACATGTTAATATTTGTTTAATTCAATTTTATTAAATTAAAAAACAAATAAACTCATTAATAGAAATAAATTAAAAAGTATAGAATAATAAAGAAAATATGGAAATACAATATAAATAAATATATAAAAAAAGAAAATATAAAATACACAAAGGCTAGGAGCAGCAGACATGCAATTTTTAATTTTGCAACTGTTTTTGAATGCACATTATTGTGTTCCATTAATTTATATGAAAGCGTGTAAACATAAAACCAGTTGCAGGTTTTTTAGCTTTACCATGCAATTTTTAGTTTCACAACTATTTGATTGGGCGAATGGCTTATATTAGTTTATATGACAGCATATACTCATGACTTGCAACTGTGTGTAGTTTCATTTAATTATAAACCATCAAACGGTTTATTATTTTTCTTAAATTTATTGGAATTATATGATTTTGCAATCGTTTGTATGTATTTTGTTTTACTCGTGTTTAATATTTAATTTAATTTTTTGTTATGTATTAATAATCGTATATATTCGGGTGTTCCAGAGCATGCGTATCAGCTTTTAAGAAGGAGAAGGAGTCATTATTTTTAAATTTAAATAAAATTTTATTAACTAAATCGAGGGTGCTCTATCAATTTTCAATTTTCGGGAAGGACGGAAAATCGGTTTTTTAAGCCCACAAATTGTCGGAATTGACCGAAATCAAGATTTTCGATTCTAAGTTAAAAAATAAAAAAAAAACTTGTTAAGCAATTTTTTTTTTGGTTTTCTCAGTGTTTTGCTTTAAAATTAATAAAAATAAAACAAAAAATCTCCATATTTTCCTTTGGTAAACTAAAATTAATAATGATCGTTTTTATAAATAAATTTGTTTTTCATATTTTTTTCATCTCAGTTTTGGGTACTTAACCTACAAAGTTTAACCTAAAAAAAAAACAAAAAAAATTACTTTACAAAAATTTTTTATCTATTGACGTAAAATCCGAATTTGCATAAAAAAGTACCTCTTATAATTTCAAAATCTGGGTTTCGGCGAATTTGAGGCTTAGAAAATGTTAAAAAATCACCAATCGATAGAACACCCCACCCCGATTTAGTGAATATTTTTTGGAAAGAACTCTAATACCACGGCTACTTGTCTATCATTTACTCATTTTATATCCAAAAACATGGTCAATGGCAAGTGCACGACATGTGTCTTATTAAATTTGCAAAAGTTTTTGATTGTTGGGCCATAAAATTTTATTTCCAAGTTGCAACTCTTTGAGGATCAATTGCGGTTTTTTAAATCATATTTATTCAATAGATTGTTAAGGGCCCACATTAATGAACTATGTATTGAAACGTTAACCAATGTAGGGGTTGTCTCAAGGCTCAATTTGGGGTCCCGTCCCGATTTATTCACAATCTATATAAACGACATTGCATACCTTAACCTAAATTCAACTTTATGCAGACGATGTAGTTTCAAAATACTCAACAAATTCTGAAGTTGAATTATTAAATAAGATAAGGGGAGGTCGGATTTGGATTGACGAATGGCTTAACAAGAACAGATTATAATTGAATAGTAAAAAAAGAAAGATTCTCAATTTTTCAAAGATTTAGAATTTTATGCACTTCTACGTAGAAATTTTCAGGTTTTTCAAGCCATCGGTTTTTGATAAAATCTTGATGAGTTCTAGAACTTGTATGATAGTTAACCGAACTAATCCGAATATTGACAAAAAACGGTTGAAAACAGTTTTGCTTATTATTTGAGGAAGTACCTGTGTACCAATTTAAATTTTGCAAAACTATTAGTTTTTGATGAGTGCTAGGAATTGTATGGCGGCTACCCAAAAAATGTATGACAGAAACCTTCTCAAAGTTTCATGGTGATTGGATGAATGTGTTGTAATGCATAAAGGGCAAACAGACATACATTGATTTATATATATAGCTGTAATTTCACTTTAATTTTTCTTTATTATTATTTTATTGGGCTGTATTGTATTATGTTTGAAATAAGCATGAATATGTAAATAAACTCAAAATAAAAAAATCAAAATTTTTTTATAATAACAAATTTTATAATATTAAGAAAATAATTTTAATAAATAAATAAAATAATTACTATGAAATGCTCAAATTTGATAAATAAATAAAACTCGTAAAACATTATTCAATTCACTTTATGTAAATAATAAAATGCAGTACCATACTTAATTTTACGAAAAGGTATACCTAAGTTCCTGACAATAACATTAAAAAAATCATGAAAATTAATATAAACGTTAAACTCTGAATGTCCTTAACAAGATTTTTATTCATTTTGATATTTATTTTTTATAATCCTATAAAAATTCTTTGCAAAAAAATCAAAGAAATGAAATAAACCATCATCATTTCAATTGACATATTTCAGTTAAATTAAAATTGGGGTTAACCACAAAAAAAAAAAAAAAAAAACAGAAAAAAAACATAATAATATAAAATACACTTTTAAATTGTTCTTAAATAATTGAAAATATTAAAATTGGATTTAGTTTTGCTTACTTTTTTGTTTTAATATTTTAAAAAGGATATCTCATGAAAGTTGTATCCTTTTTTTGTTTATTTTTTAAATAAAAAAAATTATTTTTGTTTGTGTTGTTTTTCCTTATTTTGATTATATTTTCCTAGATGTTGATAAAAATGTGGTTATTTTGAAATCCATGATTCGATCAATAATAATATATGTAATATTCAGAATATGTAAAAACAAAAAAAAAAACTACAAAAAAAATGAGTAGGGTAATAGGGTCGAAAATCACATGTAATCACAACAATAATCATTAATCGTTTTGATAAATTGAATAAAAATGAAACATAAATATTAAATAAAAAACAGTTATGGATGCAAACTATCGGATTTTCTTATTAAAAAAAATTCAAATTGCTAAGATGAGATCCTAGACAGGTAGACTTACATTTAATATTTGTCTGTTTTTTTATGTAGTGTTAGTGTTTTTTTTTTGTAAAAATATGTTTATAAGGTTTGAAAAATATTAGCTTTCACACAAAAAAACAAATTGAATGTTTAAAAAAAAAAAAACAAAATTAAATTATATAAAACAGTTCGAATACAATTTGCAGTATGAATTTTAATGCAATCATATATTTTAATTATAGACTGATTTACATACTAGGTGACGTAAGAGACAGTTCGCCTACTTTTCAACTCAAAGGTTCGATTACCGATGAAGACAAAATATACTTTATGGGTTTCTTTTCGAGCTGGCCCAGAACCCGTTGTTATTGTGATAAAATTAATGAACAAAATAATTGAGAGTATGAAAACAATTTGGTAACAGCTTCAATAAGAAATCTTAGTTCCTGATAATAGTAGTATAGTTTTCCACATTCAATGAGTTTATTTCTGCCAAATTTAATAAATAAATACTTGAAAAATAGTAGAAGGGTGTAATCAAAATTGCAGTACCGTACGTAATGTACGAAGAGGTAACCTAAGTTCTACCTAAGTTACTATCAAGGACATAACAAAACAAGCATAAATAAAAAATTGACTAAGAGGTGTACATTCAGAGTGAGAACTTCGTTCAATATTTTTTAACATATTAACGAACTACCTTGGTGCCAAAACAAGGTAAAGGAGCCCACAAATGTTAAATCATATAGACCGATTAGCTTGCTGCCAATTATGCCGAAAATTTTTGAAAAATTTTTTGTCAGAAGACTGAATGATACAATAGCCGAACTTAATATCATACCAAGCTACCAATTCGGGTTCCGGCAAAAGCATTCGGCTATAGAACAAATTCAATAAAATATAAATGAAACATTTGAATGTAAAAAATATTGTTCTGCAGCATTTCTCGACATCACTCAGGCCTTCGATAAAGTCTGGCACGAAGGGCTATTATTTAAATTGAAAAAGCTGCTGCCTCACCATTATCATCAATTTTTCAAATCATACCTTAGCAATCGAAAATTTGTAGTAAAGTACAAAAGCGATATTACAGATATTAGACAAATACAATCACACATGTGTTTTAGGACCAGTGCTTTATGTCATTTACACAACCGATCTCCAAATATCACAAAAAATTATTGCAGCTACTTTTGCTGATGATACTACTATTATGGCATTCCATACAAATCCGATAATAGGGTCTAAAATATTGCAAGAAAACCTTTTTAAAATTAAAAATTGGCTTATGAAATGAGGCAAACACATCAAAATTTTTGCACATTACGTTTACATATTGTAAAGGTATCTGTCCTGCAGTAAAATTAAACGATTCACTACTACTACAGGTGAATTCAGTAAAGTACTTGCGTACGCATTTATACCGCCGACTTACTTGGAGAACTCATATTGTCAGAAAGAACAGACAACTCAGAATAAAGTTCCACCTACTACCTAATGGATTTTAAGGCGTTATTCGAAGCTATCAAATCATAGCAAATGAATGATATACAAATCAATATTGAAACCAATATGGACATACATACGGTCTAGAGCTATGGGGTACTACAAGTAACTCAAACCTTGAAATAATTGAACGTTTTCAGTCTAAAAGTATTGCGATCCATTGTAAACGCCCCTTTGTTTGTAAGAAACGACAGAATACGAGAAGATTCCAAGATTCAATCTGTAATCATATCACTCAAGACTTTAAAATCACCCAAACGCGCTAATTCCACATCTTTTCAAACAACTAGCCAAATAAACTAAGTTTGTAGAAGAAGAAATCATTGGATTTTCTCTCTTCCACAAGCCTTCATTCAAATCAAAATTTTTACTTGATATCTTGTATTTTATTTATAATCAAATTATTAATATAGTTGTAATGAAAATAACAAAAATTAACGAACTACCTAATTGTCGCTTTCCAATTGGACTTGCTCTATGATACTGATAAGTAATGACATTTAATTGGTTAAAAATTATAAGAATGAACTTGAACAAAATATATGGAAGTCGACTCTTTTAAAACCAAAAGTTACTCATAAATATCAATAAAACCGAAGACATGTTTCTACAACGGTAATAACAAATTTAAGCTTATATTTAGCTTAATCGGTACAGTAGCGGTACAATCTAAGGGAAAATTTTTTTTGTTCGCTGTCAGAAAAAACGATAAATATATTACTATAGAAAAAGGTAGTGAAAGATGGCGAATGACAAAAATTAAATATATAACTAACGTAAAATTCAAGTAAATTAATTTTATTTATATATATATATTTTATATATATTTGTATTTAAAAATAATTATTAAATATTATTTTACAATTTTAATTAAAGAAAAGTTACAAATTGTTTGAGGCAGTTTGAATGTTTGTTGGTTCAATGATTTTTACATGTGTTCCAATCCTGGAAATCCAAATTTATTATAAAATTCCAATTTGATAGATTATTTTTCTTTTTCGGTTTCAGGAAATTTTATATACCTACTCTCGACACAATTCCGTCTCTAATATTGACAATGTTTCGGCTAATATTTTAGAAACAGTTGATTGAGCTAAACCTACCAAAAAATTGTTCCGTTAACGCCTACGTTAAAATAGGTAAGTCTAATGGATTCGATTAGTCCCTTCTATTTTATTCTAAGTAAATGCGTCTATTCCTCCTCATCAGACTATGTTTCGCAATATAAATGAAAAATATTTTTTAATAGCTATAAAGTTTTAATTTAACTTTAGAAAGAGTGATTTGCTTCTTAGAATAAGGCTGAATATGAAATTCATCTTTACTGCGACACAATAAGTGGGATATATATAGGAACAGATATTTTTGTAAAAATAATGATTACCGAAGCACAACCAGCTATACCGAAGTCCTATTTTCCCAAATGAAGTTAAAATGAAGAATAACTATGAACGAAACAAGACAGTTTCTGTTCTGCCGTTACCAATGAAAAATTAATTTACTTAGTGTCAGTCCTAACAATAAATGAAATAGTAAGTGAAGATGTTAGCCATAGTATATATAAAGCGACATTTGTTAAATGAGGAAAACTAAAGTATTAACCTAATAAATTGGCTGGTATTAAATTAAGATATTTTTGAAATGCGAGTGCTATGGTTTGATATCTCGAATCACGCTAAAATTTGCCACAATTACATTAGAACTAGTCTAATTGCGCAAATAACTGAAAATTTAAAAGGAAATAAAAAATTTAGATATTTTTGAAAGGCAAAAACACACCTGAAGCGAGTCGACACATTTACATATAAGCTAATCATTAATACAATTTTGGTTCTTTCCTTTAGATATCTTTGCTCAAACAAAATTCCATTAGGAATAATGGAAAGATAAAACATTTTTTTCTAACACAGTTCAAAAACGGCTTCGTCCGTTTAAGTCAAAGTTTCGACTGTCAGCTAGGACTTTATTATGAATATATTGAGAAAGATTAATTTTGTGTCGTACTGTTAGTTTTCTTATTACGTCCTTTATTATAGGGATTTTTAAATCTCTATCAATATCAGGATTGCGAACATACCACGGATCATTGACAATCTTTCGCAACACTTTGTTTTGGAACGTTTGGATAATTTGAATATGAAGCTGTTTGCTGCTAAAATTTTATTGTAAATCAAAACTATGTTATACGTCGAATGCGTAGATCCGTTCGCCATATTAACCAATACAACTGAATGTATTTTAGTTCTAACTTTTGTTTTTTTTTTCTTATCATGTTCTTTCCATCCGAGCTTTGAATCGAGTGTCATACCAAGTCATACCAAGATATTTTGCAGAATTTTGATATAGTATTGACGTTGTTTGTTGTGATTGGAATGGGCGACTCTATTTTTTATTTATAAAAATTAACATGTGTGGATTTGGACTCGTTTAGTTTAATTCTACAGCTTTTGCATCATAAGAAGATATTGATGTTTGCTTGCTACAATTTATTTGTTGCTTCGCTTATATTATTACCAACCGCTAAGAAGGAAATAAATTAAGATGATGTTATTATGTTTCGCAAAGAGATTAAACTTTATCGTTATTAAAACTGTACAAAAACAAAAGTCAACTATAAAAGACGGGAAATACCAAGACCTACTTGGATCTACTCAATAAGTACAAAGAGATCTAAGGAAAATCAATTTACAAAATTTTCATTTAGAGGATCCCAGAGATACTTGTAGCTTCAAATTATGAGGCGAAAGGCTAGGAAAAATAAGTAGAATACGTAAACAGAGTAAGAAAATTTAAGACATAATTCGTGAACAATATTGAAAACAATTTCATGATATTCTGTGCTTATTTCAATATTTTGATTGAATATAGACTTGTGTTAAGTATATAAAAAAATTATGTAGTATTAAACCTTGGATCGCATGTTAAGATACAACTAAAACTCTGCAAATCTATTCAATACTCCATTTGAGGATAATCATTTATAATTCAATTTTTTTTTTTTGCAGATAACATCAATAACAATCAGGAAATTTATTAAATGATATTCAAAACAAAAATATAGATGAAAAAAAAATGTAGGTGTTGAAATATTATCATTTCTAAATTTGAAATAATTTATATCCAAAACAAGAACTCTTGATATGAACAAAATATGACCAAAAAACTTCAATCAATCATTTTTATTTAAGAAGTTTACAGATTTTATTTCAATGATTTTATTTTTATCATAATTTTTTTAATTTAATTTTATATATTATTTTAAAGAGGATAACGTCATTTAAAAATTATTACAGAAAAAAAAAATTTAGGATGAACAATCTTTTAGGATATACACTTAATATTAAATTCAATTTAGTTAAAGAGTTTCCTTCAATTCCCATGTGTCTGACCCAAAATTAATTTAGTTAAAAAAGATTTTTATTTTTTATTTTTTATTTTTTTCCTTTTGATACTTCTTGTGTTATTAGAATTTGTTATTTATTAATAAATATGATAATTATGTATTATGGAAGAGTCTCAATGGTCCAGTGGGTTGACGCAATGGAAATAAATAACACCAAAGGGTTTTTGTTGGTAAAAATTCAGCACAATACGAAAAAAAAAATATTTCTACAGAAAACATGATTTTCCGTAGAAAGAACAAACACAAATTTTACATGCGACTGAACATGTCAACAATAACAACAACTACAGTTGTAGACCTATCATCTACTGAATAAGAAAAAAAAAAAAATAGAAAATAGAAAATAAATTATTAAAAAACATGAAATGAAAAATGTCCAAAATTAATGTGAGTTTAAAGGAAATCTTATGACATAAAGATGAGTGA
This sequence comes from Argyra leucocephala, assembly GCA_963942445.1. NCBI lineage: Eukaryota > Metazoa > Arthropoda > Insecta > Diptera > Dolichopodidae > Argyra > Argyra leucocephala. The sequence continues at coordinate 113,424,428 of OZ012678.1, forward strand.
CCAAGGAAATAGAAAATTGTAATAAATTAAATATGAGAGAAAGAGAGAGATAGAAACGAACGGAGTGTATGTTTGTAAATTAAAGGGGAAATTGAAACTTTGGACCTGTTTCAGCAAGTATTCATGATGACAGCTTTAGTATCTATACGTCGTACCCTCTCATCAACAAATCCTCCTCTTCATACTCTTTTTCATAGCCTCTTATCAACGAACGAATTTTTTGGAAGCGGTTCTTTTGTATTCGTTTGTTGATTAGATGGTATGCTCTTACTTAACTTTTTAATAGTATCTTACTCATCTTACTGAGCTGGGATTACAATATTTCAACCATACAACATACTATCTATATATATAAAGTTAAATTTTTTTGGTGTTTTTGTTGAGTCAACAAGTATCGTAGTTTTTGAAAATATCAAACAAACACTTAACACATTAAAGGCGGCTCATAGATCCCGTCGTACAATCATTATGAAATTTTCTACCAGCCACTGCTCATACATGCGAGCATAATAGTGTTGATTGTTTGGCAATGCTATGAACAATTATCGACTCAAAGTTCGTGGTAAAAAATGGTATTGGTCATTGCTCACAAATGCATTTGATGTCGCAATGGTGAATACATTGAAGTTGCATGTTTTCTGCGCAAGGTATAAAGGTGTGACTCCTATGGGAATATTTGATTTCAAAGTGTCAAAACAATTTGGTTGCAAAAAGTGTTCGATTACTTTGCATCCCAAATAGCTTTTGTGACTACCATAATGATGTACCAAGAAACAAAATAAAAATTAAGAAAGCGAAATAATTTACAAAATAGTTTTTAAAATTTAATTTTACAATATTACTATTTAAATACTTTACTTTTTTTAGATTTATTTAATAAAACACAATGGTGCCTTACTTTCACAAAAATATTAATTGGTTTTTCACTAATTTTCATAAGAATTTTTTCATGCTTTAGATTTAGACGGGTGGGTATTCAAATACCCAAAAAGGTAAATCATCTCTAGAGACGAGGTAAGTATTCCAATGTAGAAAAAAAAATATTTTGTTAGATTGAGAAATTTTTAGGCTAAATGATCTTTGGGAATTTTCCTGACTTTTCCATTTTCTCCAAAACAGCTTTTTATGGAAATTTTTGGGGTTTAAAAAATCCTTAGTTTTGGACTCCCACTAACAACGATATTTCTTGAGAATTTTGATTAGCTCACTAAGAACGAATTATGGTCCCGCCTTTTTTCTCTCTAGTAGAATCAAAACTATTATCAATATCTATTACCTAACGGCAGATATGGCTATTTTTATACACATGGGTTTTTGGGTATTTAAATACTCAATAGGCAGTAATGGGTTAAGATAATATTAAGGGAAACTAAAGTAATGTGAAAATCAATATTGATATTCCAGAAAAAAGAATTAAGTATAATTATCAATGCACAGTTGGTTATGTTTCATCAGATTACAGCAAGTGATTTTATCTTATATTCAATGTGGAGATTTAAGATTCAACATAATAACTTCATTGTAGTCCATAATGTTAAATGAAAGATGAAATAGGTTAAAAACAACTTGTGACAAGTGATCCATTGAATTTATAGATTATTATAAGACTCCAATTTTTAGATTATTTTTTCGGTATTAATGTATAAAGTGCTTTAAGATTTAAGATTCAAAAAACCTCTCGAGTATACTAACATTATCTCTAAACACATTTATTTTATTGCAAAGGGTACTGAGACAGTTCGAGAAGTATTTTTTATACATCTGGAATTGAATATAAGACAATTCGATTGAAACGCAGGCAAGTTACTGTGCCACGCAGCGTTTTACTTATTTGGCATACATCGGGAGTCGAATCTGAGACCGTAGCGCTACGCAACATTTTATTAAAAAAAAAATTCGAACTAAACGACCTATCTTAACTTAAAAAAATAAATTGCAATGTTAATCCATACGTTGAGCATACTAAAAATATTACTTACTTGCTTTACCCCGGTCGACAATGTTGGCTAGGTCGTTATTGAACGCGCCGGCCATCATTGCTCTTTTGGAGGTGACTGCGGTAGCTCTAGCATTAGTTTGTTTTAGAAAATCATATGATGCTACTAGAGTGCTGTCATCAGCAAAACTATGGATTGGATTGAAAGTTAATTTGGGAAAGTCATTAATGAAAATGAGAAATAGGGTGGGGGAAAAGACAGAGCCTTGTGGAATACCGGCATTGATTTGAAGTTGGTCGGCAAAATAACCGTCAACTGAAACTATGATAGATCGATTTAAAAGAAAACTTTCAATCAATTTAGCAAAGGCCTATAGCGTTGCATTTTGCTATAAGAGCAGAATGCCAAGCTCGATCAAAAGCCTTAGAAATATCCAGAGCTACTACAGTACCTTCTCCAGATTGATGAAGGCTGGTGTTGAGCTTCTCGCAGAGGCATGTTATAAGATCACCGGTGGAACGTTGAGCTCGAAAGCCGTATTGACTATCATGAATTATACCTCTACTATCAAGATATTTCTTCAATTTTTGATTGATTAAGATTTCCATCGTTTTTGAAATAAAGGAAATAATAGCTATGGGACTATAGTTTGAAGAACATATATATATACAGCTAGTATATATATATATATTTATATAAGTTATGTATATACTAGGGGCCCCTATTGAGTAATCATATTTCAAGTTGAAGTAAAATTTAAAGTTTTAAAAAAAACAGTAATTTACGTACTGACATAGACTTCGCATGATATAGCAGAAACCAGTCGTGTTTAATAAAAAGTTTTGTGGTTAGTAAGTTTTATTTAGGACACATAAATACACGTCTCTCATATACTGCTTCGTTTCCGATATATTCCCTATAGTAAGTGGCATTTAGTGGATTAAATTACTAAAAATAAAAAATTTTGTGATTAAAGAGGTATGTATATATATACCTACATAATACATAATTTTAATAAAAACTTTATTATTACTACAAATAACCAAAATTTAGAAACAGTTACTTAAAAAGATAAAAATGAAGAATTCAAGTGATTTGTTTTTTTGTTGTTTTTATATTTTTTTATTTTAGATGTATGTATTTGTTTTTTTTGTTTTTATTTGACATATGTACAATGTACATTATATTCACTGCAAGTAATTATAATAACTGATTTGTTTGCTTTTGTTTATTATTTTGATAAGAACTCACATATATACATAATGTATTTGCTGAATAATAAAATCATATGAGTAAAAAATTTTCAACTGTGTGCGCATTTTTGTTTTATATGCAACTTATTTATATATTACGAGTTCATTAAGGAGTAGGAGAATCGAAATAAAATGAAAAGGTGTCTACTGCTATAGATTTATATAACGAAATTTGTTTTAATAGATCTTCCAAAACTATAATTATAACTATTCCTAAAAATTTATCCACTCTCCTCTTCCAACTTGTTTATAAATTTAACCTTTATTAAAGTCTGAGTTAGACAAAAGGATTCTTGTAGAGCATATCTTGTCTAAAAAGCAGTTTCAACTAACTTATGTGAATCCAAAATCTTACAATTTATCTTAGAACATTCTATGAAGTTAAATAGATTATCTTCTATGTCTTAAATAGATTAGTCTTCTATGAAGTTAAATAGATTTAAAAAAATTCTAATTTCAAAAACATCATTGTAGCTAACTAATAAGTATCTTAAGCTCCAATTATCAAGATTAAGAAATTAGAAAGAAAAATAATTAAATATTATTCTAACTTAATTTAAATTTTCGAATGATTTTCCGTAATGGGTGTGGAATTTTAAATAGACATAGGTTCAAAAAAAAAAAAAAAAAAAAACTGAAAATAAATTAACTTTAATTCAGTCACATGAATAATTTTTTCTAATTTTTGTTTTTATTTCTTTTTTTTTTAAATAATTTCTAGGTATACCTAGTACCTTAAATAAATGTAGGTATATACGTATGATGATGATGAAAATAAAATTAGGATACTTTAATTTCTAATGAGAAAAGGATCCTTTTTTTAAATGTTTTTTATTGGATTTTTATTTGTTTGTTTTTTATTTTTGTTATTTTTTTTTGTTTTCTGTTCTGAACAAATCCCTATATAAAAATTTTATTCGTTTCCTCATTGTGGTGTTCTTTAATCTTATTTTTCTTATTTATTTATTTATTATTCTCTTTTTATTTCCTTACTTTATTTAATAATAACTTTTCTTTTTCGGTTCGGTATTTTTTATTTTTATTTTTTTTTCTTATTTTTCTTTTCATGATGAAAATCATTTTTATCCTTATATCACCTGAAGGATATTTTAGGATTCTGTTTATTTTTTTTTTGTATTGTAATTTTTTTATTTAACTTTCATAGTAACTTTTTTTTTTTTGTAGTAAGTAACTTGGGCTTTGCTCTATTTTTTTTGTTGTTGCTTGTTTCGTTTGTGTGCTTTAATGGTATAATTGTTCTCCAATATAAAAAAAATCTTGCTATATTGTGAAAGTATATTTAGGGAATAGGAATATAGAATAAATAGATCAAAAGCGTGTGTGTGTGTGTATGAATAGAAGAATTATGGGTATTATTCAATTTTTAAGGTAGCTTTATTTATTTTTGTTCTTTTTTGTTTGTTTTTTTTTTTTTTTTTTGTAGTAATTCACTTAATTCGTTTCTCTTTTATTTTAACTCAATAAAATTTAAATTATGAAACTTTGTTTTCGTTTTTTGTATTAAAATCCATTATCCGTGTATTGTTCTGGTGTATCGGAATTTTTAATATTGTACTATGCAATAGAAAATGTAATTATTTGTGACAAATAATTATGAGAGGTTATAGAATTTAGTATTAAGTGTGTATGCTATACTAACTACAATGCTTTTATTTATGTGATCCTGAAATTTAATAATCTTTATTATGTACATTTGTAATTTTTAATTGACATCAAATATTAGAAAAACTTTGAAAAAGTTTATTGTCAAGTATCATGGATAAAAATTTGAATACTGACAAAATTATTATTAAAAAATTTGTTCATTTGTTTTGGAAGCTCATAGAATGGAGATGGAGATGGTAAATTTTTAATTGAATTCACAAAAATGGAAAATTTATATACCTAATAAATAAATATTAAATTTGTACATATTTATTTAGTATTTAATTTATATACGTCAATATTGGAACTATAATAGAAGAATCTCTAGCATTTTGTGCTGCAACTGTAAAAAAAAAATAACTGTCAATATGCATTTGGTTATACATGTTGACGACAATTGACGATAGTCATGATTTGGGTTATTTAAAATGTTAGTCAAATTTGAGCATATTTTGAGTTTATTGTCATTGTTCTGACGTGTTAGGGTGTTAAAGTGACTGTGCGAAATGAAAAAAAACATGAGAGTATGTAACTAAAATCTATAATAATAATAATAATAATAAAAAAACTTTATTTCATCAAAACCAAAAGCTAACTTACATTAAATATTTAAGACTTAACTTAAAAATTTATAAAAACAAAAAATATTAAATATAGTAAAATAAAATTTAAAACTAGCCTAGTTGATTAAATGAAAAAGTTAGGTTCGATCTGTTATCCAAAGATAAGTGACGAAAGAACCTATTGTTTGTAATTTTTATTACTTGTTTTTGTAAAAATTTAATTTAAAAAAAAATAAATGAAAATCAAAAATACACACAATTTTTATTGTGTTTCACAATTCACAAATCAAAAATTTATAATCGGATTAATATCGAAGAGAGGACGTCAAAAATATGCATATGTGTATTTGAGAGTTGATTGGTTCAATCACAATTTAATTGATTGATCGTTAATTCAGAATTACTGAAAGCAAGGTAAATATGATTCTCATCTTCCTTATTTGTAACTTTTAGAGTTAGTCAAACGCTTTAAAAACATTGATTATGTTATATTATGGTGTGCTTGGTGTATTCTTATACATAGCCAAAACATAGACGTTTACATACTGTTTATAACCTTTGGTACGTTGGCTAGGTTAGGAAAAGAAAAGTTAGTGAAGGAGAAGGGTAAAAGGAAGGGAAGGAGGACACTTACGAACGAAGATATATTCTTTTATACCCTTGACAGACTATACTTCATTATGAAGTTAAACTTAATTATGAAGTAAAGTTTAATGAAGTAGTGACAGATTAGTTATTTAATTATTGGTTTTTTTTTGTTGACATTTATGGAAAATTATATGGAATAAATATGGAAAATTAAAAAATTATTTCGAATTTTAGCTTGTTAAGTTATTTAAGATTATTTCAACGATACAAAAAAAAATAAAATTAAACTAAAGAGAAAACAGATTTATCATTTATTAAGAATTATTTTGTTGCAGAATAATTTTTTTGGGAAATATTCTTCGTCTGACAAAGCCCAATAGAAGGGAAATATGGAAAAAAGTAAAAAAAAAAAATTGAAATGCTCTATACGTTGGTTGGTTTAATACGTGGTCGTTGAAATCAACTTTCTAAACACTTACGCCTCTCTGATGAATAATTAGGCCCTGATAAGATTATTTTCCATCAGGCTTATAACTCAAAATAATGTAATGATGTTTTTTTTTAAAATGGATTATTCTTTTGGAAATTAGATGTTGCCCAAATGGCCTTTAGGAAAGTTATTATGAAAGTTTACTTATTTTTTTTTTCAAAAATCCCCTTAACCGGTTATAGTACCTTTTCAAGTTCATGTTTATGGCTAAACATGGTGTTTACGATAACCTGGTTGATTACGTAGTTGTTTTCCCATTAGAATTTGCTGAAAACCATAAACAACTAGCTAGGTGTTTATATCATAACCATCTTCAAAAACATGTAACCCATCTATGAAATTTCCATTGTTTTATCGATTTTAAAAGTTTTTTTTGCATCATCCTTGATTTTTTTGTCATAAATTCATTTTGTCATTTGTCAAAAAAAAAGACAAAAACAAAAACAAATCAAAAAGAAGGTGTTCAAGAAAAATCAAAAATAGATCTTCTTCAATAAAAAAACTTTTTCTAGTCTAAAAATTTAATTTACTTAATTAAATTTAATTAATTTAATTTTAGAAACAGACATTTACCTTTTTCGAAGTCGTCTTATCTTGTGTAAAATCTACAACAAGTCTATTGATTAACACTATATGATTTGCTATTATTAATTGTAATAATTTTCTTTTTATTAATAATAGCTTAAGTAAAGACTCAAAGACATTAAATTTGTTTCTCTGATATTATTCTTTATTTTATTTATTTATCGTATGACCAATTAAAACAGCGTAAGTTCTACTCAAAGAAATAAGAAAAAAAAATTTTTTTATATAAATAATAAATATGTGAAATTAACATCTAGTGATTTTCAAAAAAAGCTTGTGAACACATCACATTTGACTGGTTTATGAGCTAGTTGTTTAGCCATAAACATGAGCTTGAAAACATACTAGTAACCAAAACAAAATATAAAAATAATAATTCGAAGTGTCATTTTGAAATATTTAGACTTTCATTGACAATTTAGTTTTAAAATTTCCAACAGATGGCTTTTAAATGAAGTAGATTTATTAATAAACTTCATTATGATGCAAATTTTCTTAATAGAAGTATTTTAGTCTAATGAAGTATATTCTGTCAAGGGTTTAATGTTAGTTTTCAATTTATGTGAATATTTTGCCCTTAAATTCTAATATTTTCATTCAATTTTAGTACTTAGAACCATCAAAAAGCTTAAAATAATTATTTATTATCTTCTGATTATATATTATTTAGGTCATGGATAAGACGTATAGCTTATCTTTACATTTCATCCAAATATTTTAAAGCATTATTAGAAGCAGCATTCCATAAATGAGAATTGTACTCCTTAAGTTGTATCAAAGATTTATAGATCGTCAAGGGGGGCACAGGAGGGCTAAAAAAAACTCAATAATTTCACAATTATATTTTCACAAATAATTTTCCGATTTAATTGTATTCTTTATTTGCAACAAGTTTACCTTCATTTCAAAATATTTTTTTGTATCTTCAGATTTGCTCCCGTAAACAATTATTTATCAAAATATTTTCTACGAAATAATCATCCGTCTAATGAAAAGAAAACATATATCTGTCTATATATACTACCACTACATATTTTGTTTAAAGAAATGATTATTGAAGAATAATGATGTTTCGACAATAATTATATGAAAATCAAAAATTAAAATAATATTTTCTTATAATTAACAAAAGAACATCGTATTATATTGTACTTAAGTTATTGAATTGTATTTCTATAGATAAGACAATAAGAATGTATTTACAGCATCCTACATATTATGTATACACACAGGGTGTATTAAGATAACAAATATATAACCTTTTTTGTATAACAAATAACCAAAAAAGATATTTTAATTAAAGTTTTATTTAACAAAGCTAGTGTACTGCATTGAGTAAAATATTGTTTTTGGTATCTAATAGTATAAAGTGGTTTCGACCTAGAAGTTGGTACAATTGTATTGATTAAAAAAATTTGTTTTGAAGATAATTAAAACTACTAACCAAATTAATAAATATTAATAAAGAGATACAATACAATTTAGAGAAAAAAATAGAGAACAAAAAATCTTATTAATTACTTTAACTGTAATAATTAGACATTATTACACAAATAATTTCAATAAATTGTAAATTAAATTTTAATGTAAATTATAAGACCGCTATATGCAAAGGTCGTGAATAAAATAAAATAAAAATAAATATATAATAATATATATTAATAATTTTTTGTCTTTAAATATACATTATTAATAATTAAAGAGTTAAAACCTGAACAAAATAATACCATATAATTGAACCACTCTGTATATATATATTTATCTACAACTATTTAAAAAATTTGCTTTAATAAATTTCAATATCTATTTTATGTTATTATGCTTTCTTCTTTTTTTTTTTTTAAATAACATACTTAAAAAATGATGAAAAACTTTTAATGAAATAAATAATATACACTTATCTATTTTATATATACATATTTACTATTCTTCTATTATAGCTATAAAAAAATATCTCCTTAAAATATACGAGTATATTACATTTAAGTAGAAGAAGAGTAGATACAAAAACATATTATATACATATTGAAAAGAAAACTTAATTTTAATATCCTCTCTTGATTCCAACTATATATTATTTTTACACTTAAAATATATATGTATCTACGATATGGATATGGTAAGTATAGTATTAATAAATATGAAGTGTATACTATAAATTTATAAATTATTTATTATAAAACTTCTTGATATCAGTGATGAGGCGTAAATAGTTTAGGGTTAGATGCACCATCGTCATTTGATTACGCAATTACAATACGTCACTAATAATAGTTCAGTAAAAAAGGTGTAGGAAACAAAATATTGTAAGTCAAGACATAGTAAATATGAAACCGATTACGTAATTACAATAAATACTTACTAATTAGTTCAGCAAAAGTGGTGTACAAATCAAAACATTTTAAGCCGAGATATTGTAAATATTTTACGTGGAAAATATTATTAAAAAAACAACAATAAAAAAAGAAATATGGAAACAATCAGGAAGTAAACATGCTTAACTAAAAAAAAATTTTAATTTTAAAAAACTTTATTAAAACTATCAAAAAAATTAAAAATTAAATTTACATTGGAAATGTATAAAATTGGTAAGACTGTAAAATAATATAATTGAAATCATAATATATAGTTTTTGTAATATATTTAGTATTCACATACATATCGTACAATATATTATGTACCTAATTTACTCCTACTATAAGCTAAGCAAATATTGCTGATCGAAGATTTTTGGAACTAAAAAAGTAAAAATCGTTATATCGATACAGTTGAAATCGAGACATCATAATTAATGGAATGAAATGGTTAAATTATACATAATTAGTTAATTAATTTTACTTCAACTCTATTCATAAAAAACAAAAAAAAAAGTAAAATTGAAATATACAAAAAATATAAAATTCAATAGTGACAGTAAAATAAAACAAAAAATAAATACAAAAACAATAAATCGATTTAGCATTTAATAAAAATGTGGTTGAATATCATTTTAAAATTTAAATCTATCTTGATATAAACAAAAAATAAATAGAATTATATTAATTATTAGAAACCAATTCCTTTAAGACGTAGTTCGGATGAAAAGGAACATAAAACAAATTAGTACATTTTACATTTCTTTGAGGCACATTTAAAGAGTAAATATTGAATGATTCTGTATATCGTATACAACCCAATTAATAAATTAAAAACAAACATCATTTAATATCAGTGCTGATATTCATCCTGTTCAAGACAAATTTAGTAAAGGATGTTTGTACTCTCTAATTTCTATTAATTAATATGAATGTGATAGCTTAGATCCCATAAATCAGAACAATTATCTCCCACCAATCTATGACAATAAATTCTGCGGTGTAATAGGGGCCAGATTCCCTCCGGAAATTACATAATCTAATATATATATTAATTAACCATTTGTTTTATAAATAAGTGATAATTGTAAAACTTAAGTAATAAATAATTTTGTGTAATCGTTAATTTTAACTTAATTTAGTATAAATTGTAAAAAAAAAAAAAAAAATTAATCTTTGTACAAAATACAAAAAAAAATATAAATTTTTATTTAGATTAAGAACATATAATAACAGTTTGAATTAAACATGAAATAAATAAATAAATAATCTAATATACCACCAATCTAACAAAATTAAAAAAAACACTCTTAAGAGTTGATATGTAATAGTGTTTTCACAAATAAGGTGCATAGAAAATGAAAACTTACTTACTATCAATAATTACAATAAAATCTTTTTTATCAACACGTAGAAGATTAATACAATTCAATCCAGTTTAGATAAGACTGAAATCATTTCTTGAACACCAACATAGAATATAAGTAATATCTCTTGCACCTAAATACTATCGTGTATAGTTTTTTATTTTATAAAACAACTTGAAATAACCAACAAACAACAAAACATCACAGATAATTTCATAACAAGTGATAAATCGTTAAAAAAAATAGTCAACGTCCAAGTCGACTACTACTCTGTGGTACTTCAGAATGAGTTATAAACAGTCTGAATTTTATTCTGTGGTACTTCATAATAAATTCTAAACAGTTTGAATTTAAAATTATAAGTTTTTACAAATTGTCATCTATTGCTTACATACCAGTTGAGTCAACTTGATTAAAATAGGTGAATAATAGACTTCTTGCATAATCACCATCCCTTAGGTATCGTATGAAAATATCAATAAAGTGATATTTTTCTGTTCTGTTAAGTTCAAACTTGACAGTTTTAAATTGAATTGACATGATGACTCAAAAAGTGGCCAGTATCACAGAAATAGTAAAATTTTCGATAATATACATTCAGCTAAACTAATTTTTCATTGCGTCAGTGATGTGTCTAAGAGAATGTGGGTGATTTATTATTGTGGTAAAGTTCTTTTAGAGTTATAAAACTGTGATTTAACTTTTTGATGTGAAAAAATGCTACAATGGTTAAAAGTTGATCGCACAGAAAATTAATTCTACCTTTAATTTTATATTACGCTTCACCACTGCTACATAATAAATGTAAATAAATGAAAAGATTTTAATTATATAAAATATATTTAAAACAAAGCAAAATATCCATAAGAATGTTTTTTTTATATAGACTAGGCTGCTGATGGTGAATTTTGAATTTTATCAGTTTCTACATATTATAGAAATGGTCTAAGTGAAACTTTATAAGTTCTTTGCCACAATTAAATAAAAGTTCTTTATTAAATAAACCGAAGTATACAAGAAATTTTCAGAAATTTGTGAAGATGCAAAATTATTATTACTCTGGTTTTATTCACAGTTTCTGTCATTTTTAACGGAGAAAATTATTTAAATTCGTGTGGGAAAAAAAATTAAATTACAGCATATGAGATGTAGAATATAAGTTTTTTCATTGATCGAAAATTTCGAATTTTTTAATTAATTATTTAATTGAATAAAGAAAATTTTGTTGGTTAAACATAATTAACGGTAATAACATAAATTAAAATTTAACTCATCATTAAATATTTTAATTTTTTTTCAAAAATATCTATTATCACAAAATGAAAAATTTAATACTTACACGGTTTTGATTATATACGGTCATAATCACACACGAAGATCTGAATGTACGTAAATTACACAAACTAAAATTTGTTGTTGGTACAAAGAAAGCTAAACTTTTTTTTTTAATTTGTAAACATTTTTTTTTTCATAATAAATAATTTACATATAATAATTAACAAGTTTTTATGTTAATTATGATAATTAAAATTTATTTAAATATTTAAGAAATTATGTTCAAAAAAAGCAAATAAAGAGAGTACATAATAATAAATTGTTCTATGTCCTAAGGAGATGGAGAAAAATATATTGTATGTACATATTTTCAAGAGTATTGCATTTTCGATTTTCTGTTTATAATATTCTTAAATAAAATCGTAATCGATTACGTTACATAACGCAAAAAAATTATAAGGATAGGAAAATTTAATTGATAGAAAATGTCTCCTTTACACATTTTTTTTTCATGTAGTTTTTCATGTTGTATTTAATGCTATGGCAAGTTATATTTGTATCTGATATAATATTTTTGAATTGTTATAAATTTGTACGAGCAACTGAGTTGTCTTGAGATAATGAAATGAAATAATTGAACAAAATAATTATAAACCTATGATACGTAGTGTTCATATAATTACATAAAAAACGGGTAAATTTATAGCCAAGTCGGATTGTAGTAGAAAAAGATTAGATCACAGTCTCGTAAAAATAATATTGGTTGTATATTTATTATTATTTTCTTGTATTACTAGTCAATTTTTTTATTTAAAAGAAAATCTGGGACTTTTATTTTTTGACAATAACAAGCCATACACACAGATGTTTATTCGTAAGCAAATCTCTACGTGAAAGTGTGAAATTGTTCCTGCAACATTGTTTGACATGTTGTAAAATTGAATATTCTTCCATACGGATGAAATTAATAACACAATTACAAAAGTATAAAATCAAAATAAATCCACCGAAAAACACTTTTTTGCACAATAAGACCTTTTCGTCAATCTAAACATTTTTTAATTTTTAGATTTTTAAACGAAACTTAAGAGTTATTTTTTCATCATCACTCTTCACAATCATCTTAGATAATATTTATTTATTTATTTAAATGATTTATTCCTAAAGAGATAATTCTCATAGGAAGGCTGTTTGCTCAAAATATAGAAAAATAATTTGCCATTTTACACAATAACTTGAAAACCTTGACTACGCACATGATATCTGTTTTGCGACATGCAGAACAAATTAGAACCTTTGGAACAACTTGCCAAACATAGAAATAAACTTGGAAAAAACGAAAGTTATGAGATTAAATAATACCAGCATAGAAGATCTAAGATTGCAAGAAAAACAAAATTTGTAAGTAACTCTTGTTACATGCGACATGCAACATGCAACTAAACTTAAAATATTCCGGTTTTGTATAAAATCATCCGTGATATACGGCAGTGAGATTTGGTTAACATGAAACACTCTCAACCAAAAGTTACAAGTAGTCATTAATAAATGTTCTAAGGAATATGCCGAATATTTTTAGGCAGCAAGAATCTCTAAATACTTGCCGGCAAAGAACCCATATCGAAACAAATCAGAAGTAAGAAATGAATAGGCCAAAAATTCGAAAAACCATAAAACAACATCGCGCGAATGGTCCTAAAATACAAGAAGACCTGGTCGTCCAAAGAACACTTGGTGGGAAAATAAAAGCTGAAAAAAACGTCCATAACATGGGAACAAACGAATACAGCAACTACCAATCGAGTACGATGGCATCGTCAAGTAGAAATCCTATGCTAAATAAAAAAAATAGTAATTTTACAAATATGATTCATGCAACGTCCATCAGACGTGTACAAAATTGAAGCGTCACTTTTAAAAAATCATTATTATTCTACATACTCACGAAGTAGGTCCAACGAGAAAAATTATTATAAAAGTAGTGTAACCATGTTTTGAACTTACCTGAAACAAAAAATTAAAATTATTGAAATTAGTAAAATTTATGTGAAGCTTAGATATAAATAATATTAACAAAAGATTTAAATAAAAATTGTAGAAACAAATAAAACAAATAAAATTAAACATTACCAACATTAAAAAAAAATTACAAAACTCAACTTTGATAAACAAAAATTAAATAATTCTATACGTGATTGAACACGAGTAAAACTGTGTATGGTAGTAAAACTGTGAAGTTTTACGAACAGATTACGATTACACAATTTTCTCCATATCACACAGAACATTTAATTACACAGAAATGTCCTCAAGCATTAGGAATATACAAGTTTACTCGCCTTCAAGCAGTGGCGGACATGGCTTACTAATGTAACTTTGTTTAATTTTTCATATTTTTAGTTATGAAGTTATAAGCAAAATAATAATAATCATAAATATTTTAGAAAAGGGGTCTACTGCAAAAACCGATCTATCTGTTCAGTAAAAATCCTGTTTTTTTTTAAAATCCCGTCGCTTTTTTATTTATTTTTTGATCAGATATAGACCGCTGACTACACTAGTAGTAAATTTTCTGCTAGTAAACTTTAATTTTATAAATTTTTGGAAAAAAAGTTGATAACACCTCTTTTGTAGTCAAACTCTGGCTATATACTGTAAAGCTTTGGGTGCAGCACCAATTTTGTAACGATCTTGAAAGAAATTAAATAAAAAGGGAAAAAAGGGAGTTTTTAGCAAAGGTATGAAGATTTTAAAAAATCAGATTTTGATAAAATTCCGGTAGACCGAAAAAATTCAATTTTTAAATAAATGCTGTCTCAGCGTTTTCGCTATATTTGTTAAAGAATAGATAATTTTCGAAAACTGACTACTGGTAGTTATCGATTCGTTTAAATTATCTTTCGATTCGATATCCTTGTGATGAAAAGATAACGGTTATCCATAGTATATTAAACTTTAAGGTTTTCTAAAACTTTATTGTTACTTAACCTGCCTTCGTCAAAATGCATTTTAATTAACTGTGTATAATTAAATTATACTATACTAATTAAAAATATTTAAAATATACAAAAAATATTTATATAATCTCCTAACTATCCTAGAATTATGAGTTGAGAGTATCGTAAGCTCACCACAAATCAATGGTGCATTTGTAAATTTGTTATGAAAGACTAATTCTGATTTTAATTCCTTAGACACCAAATTGCCAATTTTTCTCTTTGATTTATATGATGTTTTCAATTAGAACTGAGCTGTGATCAATTAGAAGTATTTCAAGTTGGTTAGTTCCAAGACACAAGCCAGGCAAATTTCAAATTAATCAATTATAGTTCAAATTCTAATTTTTATATTTTTCTTTCACAATTAGAATTAGTCATCTCATTAGGCATACACCCTTAGTTAGTATTAAACTTGAAACTTGCATTTAAAGAAGTGAGTGATTTGTGATTTACGATATTATAAATTTCTTCTAGCCTATAACGGCTAATTTTAGAAATTTCCCAATTTGATAGAATAAATTAATAAACTCAAATTTGTTACTTAATTAATTTGAAAACCTTATAACAGTGTAAATTTTCAGAATTCATTAAAAAATAAAAAATGTATACCTAACACAATAAAATTAAAATCTTTCATCACAGGAGTCAGAAATCCTAGAGTTAGAAAATAATTTTCTAATTAAATATTGCGGTTAGAAAAAAAGTTTTCCACTGACAAAATCTGATACTGAAAATATGAAAATAGAAATTTCGGTACGCAATCAAAGATTTAAAAATAAAAATATTAAATTAAGTATTTTGTAAATGAAATATCAATAAAAATAAATTTAAGAGTTTTATTATTAAGTTTTCCTTCCATGTAGTTATAAATAATCTAGGATATCGTTCCAAAAACAAAAAACAAAAATAAAAACAAAAACAAAAAATATTTTATTACCATCATTAAGTTTTATTTCTTTCTCACCCCATTTTCCGAATGCCCAATTCCATGATAGATTTATAAATTTAATTTAATAAGTTTAATATTTTATGGGGCGGAACGGGGAAACAAGGCTCTAAGTGATTTAAAAATTTATCCTTAATGAATTCAACGTTCCAATGAATTAAAAATATACCAACAAACACCAACAAAGAATTTAAATTTTGATTTGAAAATATTTTCGAATATATTTTTTGGACAAATTAGAATCACGTGTCTACAATATTAAATTTTGTTAAATGTATTGAAAAAATTGTTTGAAAATTTAACAACGTTTTTTTTTTTTTAATTAAGAAAGCCTAATTTTGATTTTGTTAACTTGATGGATGATAGACTAAAATGAAATACACTCAATAAAATTGGAAAATGCCATATTGGAAATTGGGTGGGTTCATAAACGAAAATATGCAGTCAATCTGTCAGTTTGCAATTAAAATAACAATTAACTTAATAAACGTCAAATTTAGTTAGAAATTGCAGATTTAATTTTTAGTGTGTACTGTTGGCAAAATGAAAGTTTTTCAAATGTGTGTGTATGAATTTATTTCGAAAAAGATAAAATTATTATATATAATCCGTAAATTGAAAAAACTATCTATGGTACAAATAATCGGAACCATGTCATTAGCGATTTTCATTATTAATCATTTAAATGATGGATATTTATATAAAAAGAGACCAAGCGAAACTAAATATTTTTGCAAACATTTTTAATTTTCAATTAAAAAATTCATTTTAAAATTTCACCCCATGTATATATATGTACATCTTAATAATTTTCGATATTCATTTCCATCGAAATTAAATTTAAATTTGATATTTTTTTATTACTAACGCGGCTATTGTCTAAGATAAATCAATAAAAAATGTTTGTAGTGCCAAGAATAAATTGAAATGATGGAAAGCAATTTATATAAAGAAATTGCGGACGACTATATTTTCAGAAGCGTTTAGAAGATTACAGCTAACCAAATTACTGAAAATTATAGTAGATATTTAGAAGACCCTGCATAAAGCAGCCCTGCATACACTAAGTACGAAATACAAAATTCATTAAGAGAAAGAGAATTCAATAGATCACCTATGAAACTGTAGTATAAAATACTCATTTAATTTACTTGTGTGATTTATCCGTTACAGCGGTCAGTTACAATAATACCAAGTTTCGCTTGTATCAACTGCAGCTTGAAGTAAATATTTTTTTGTTCAAAATAATCCTTTGAATTTTACTAAATATTCTTAACACCGATTTCGTTTACTATACTAATTGCAAACTTCTTCAGTGTTTTGTACTCAACTTTAGAGATTTTATGGTTTAATTGTTTTCTTAAACCAAAGGACGTACATTTTTCAACCACAATATCCCTCTTCTTCCAGTTGCCTCTATTTACTTCTATTTTGCTTTGGACAATTATTTTAAGTACTTAATATCTTTCTGGATGTCGAGTTATATACTCGAAAAATTCAAATCGGTTCTTTTTTCGGTTTCGAATCTAAATAGAGCGGTTGATCTATTGATGGTGAATTTTTAATATTGAGAAAATCTATAAGTAGTTTAAGTTTTTTTATTTATTGAAGACATTGAATTTGATGGTGAATACAGTTTTAAATTAAATTATTGGTTGATCCTATAAAAGAGAATCTATATTGATATAATTATATTTCAGTATTCATTATTGAAAACAGTAAAACATAGTGTGATTTAATCGATTTCGAAAATACACAGTTTAATTTACATTGAAATATATTTTCATCTCATTATATACAAACAAACAATAACAAACAATAATTTTTTAACCCTAAACATAGTAACATTTATATTGATAAAAATTTAACTAATAAACAATAGTGTATTAATTTTAAATTTAACAACTTTCTAAATTTAACAATTAAAGTACATAACTAGTTTCTCTAATTTTTACAATTAAAATCATAAATTCAACAATTACACAAACACTTTGTTTACATTTTTTTTAAAAACTAAAAATTAAAATTTGTTGAAATTAGTTTATCATCACATTTGTGTACAATATTTTGTTTATGTCTGTTGATGTTTAGAAGTATCGTATAAGAATAATTACATTGTATTAGTTATAAGAATTGAATGTATGCTGTACTTGAATTATTTCTTTTCTTATTCTTTCTTCTTAATAAAACTTGTAAACTGAACGGACGTGGTTTTAATTTAATAATTCAATAAAATTGACAAGTGACAAGTTAAGTCAACTCGTCAATCAAAATAATTAATATTCAGCAACCAGTATTCCCAGTTTAATTGAAGCAAGCGGTATTGCCTATGAGGTTAATTGGTATATTTACATAAAACTACACTAGCGCCTATCAACGGTGAAAATTAAAAACTGGAGTCAAAAATAGATAACGACTGTTAGAGTGTAGCCATTGCAGAAGCCAGATACGGGGTGAATTCGGAATTAGGTGTTCAGGAGTATGCGGTAAAAAATACAACACTACGTTTAAATGTTCAGGGTTGGATCAATCACTATCTAAGTCGTTAGAAACAAATATGAGATTCCAAAATGTAGAATATACCCAAAATGTAGATTTGGTATTAAATGACATTCGTGAATCGGTCATCAGAAACAGTGATTACTTAAAAGAATATAAAAGAGAAATCGATGAGTCAATGCTTAAAAACGAAAAGGAAATAAAAGAATTATTAGAGGCTTTTGAAACCAGATATGTAAACAGGCTAAATGCAATAAATGTACATCAAGAAGCTTAAACTAAAAAAAAATGAGTAGTTTAATAGTAAAGTTCATGATAATCCGAAAGCATGGAAAGTGGCAAAAGTAATAATGCTAAAAAAACCGGGCAAAGATCCTACTAAGCCCAACAGTTATAGACCCATAAGTTTGCTACCAAACATTAGCAAACTGTATGAAACTATAATTAACGATAAAGTGATACAATTTGTGAACGATAAAGAATTACTACCTGAAAACCAATTTGGCTTCAGGTATAAGTATAGTACAGTTCATGCTATCAACAAACTAACTTCGGATGTTTGTTGGTACATAAATAAAAAAGATTGTGTTGGGGCTTGTCTTATCGACCTTGAAAAAGCTTTCAATAGTGTTTGGGTAGATGGCCTGATCTATAAATTAATAGAATTAAAATTCCCCATTATATTAATCAGGTTAATATTAGACATGATTACAGAAAATAAATTTTTAATTTCTAACGAATCAAATACCGAGAAAATATTCAAAATTAATAGTGGTTTGCAACAAGGAACAGTAAATTCTCCAATACTATTTTCCCTTTACACAATGGATCTCTTAAATATGCTAAATAGCATCAAGGGCGATAACTATGCAATTGCTTTTTCTGACGATCTTATAGTATATTCAGCCGCAAACAACATAAAAGAGGTACAAAAGAATGTTCAAAAACAATTTAACCTTACTGCAGATTTCTGTAAGGTCTGGTTACTAAAAATGAACATAGATAAATGCGAAACGATACTATTCCGTGATACTGTAGATAAAGTTAACAATAACATAAAAACGCATTGGAAGGAATTCGAAATTAAATCTTCATCTCATATAAAAATTAATAAAAGTAAGGTAGTTAAATATTTGGGTGTATATTTGCACCAAAATCTTAATTTTACCTCCCAGGTCCAAAAAACATTAGAAAAAGGAACAAAAGCTTTCATGGCATGTCACAAATTGTTTTACAACAAAACGCTTAATGAAAGAGTAAAAATTTTAGCCTACCAGTGCTTAATTAGACCAACAATTTCATATGCGGGACCTATTTGGTTCAACATTAGCGCAAGCCAAATGGAGAAAATTAGGAAATTTGAACGTAAATGTATAAGAGCCTGCGTAAACCTACATAGGAAAGCAGAAACGGATTACAAGCATTTTTATTCCAATAAATGCTTGTACCGCAAAGCAAATATAATAAGATTCGATAATTTTTTAATAAAAATTATTCGCAATCATTTTGAAAGATCTCTAAACACAAATGAAAATGGTTTAATATCCAAAATATATTACCATAATGAAGAGTATATTAAAAACAGTTTAAAATCGGGGTTTATTGCTCCAGAACATTTTATCTACCTAGATTCCAAAGGGTTTATTCAAAATCACGGTCATGTCCCTCTATTATATCACTATAATAGAAGGGCTACATGCAAGTGTATAGAATATAACCCTAATAGTATTGAGGCTACTTTGCTAAAGTATGATATGTTTATTCCTGAAAAGGATAAACGATTAAGAAATAATTATTGGTGGCTAAATAATTCGTAATGTAATTAAAACCAGATACGGTTAGTAACTCTAGATTAAGTTAGATTAGGTTTAGATTTAGATTAAGTTAGTTAAGCTTAGATTAGAGTTAATTAATTTAGGATTAGAGTAGGTGTAAATTAGATTTTAAATAGTATAAGTTTTTTTAAAAAAAATAACAATAAATACATTTTGGTTTTGTTATATTTTTCCAAAATTTTGCGAATAAAAAATAAAATGAATGTTCAACTCAAAATATCATAACAGAGTAGTAATATTAATTTCATCCGACCAAAACTAAATAAATAAAATATAGTTTTAAGATATTTAGTTAAGTAGTGAAGAATCAATATTAGTTTTGTAAAACTTTTTTGCTAATTGTAATACATATAAAACGAAATAAAATAAAAAAAAAAGTTATTAAAAAACAAAAAAAAAAAAGTTCATGATAATAAATGGTAGTTCAGAATACCAAATAAAAATCGATGATGAACCTGGTGAAAAAGTAAGCGAAATTAAGTACTTAGGGTTAATACTAGATGAACAATTAAAATTTCATAAGCATCTTGATTATACATACAAAAAAAATTTCGAAAAAAACATACTTCTTTAACAAAATCAGGAATAAAATGTCTCAAAAATGTGCAATTATTAAGTCTAATTTTGAACTGTATTCGAATTTAACAGCATTCTTAAATAATGAACAAATAAGTCGATTGTAAATGCTACAAAATAAAAAATGAGAAGTATTTTGAAATGTAGATTAACACATATAGACAATATGTTGAAATCATTAAATTGGCTAAATATTAAACAAAGATTAATATTTAATACACTTGTGCGCATTTTCAAAATTAAGCCGAAATATTTATCAAAGAAGTTAACCTATGTAGATGACGTTCAACAATCAATAGTTTATAAAACATCTCTAACTTTAGATTACAGTTTTTTAGAATGGATATGGCTCAAAAGAATTTAATGTATAAAGGGTTAAAGCTATTTAATAATTTAGCTCCGAAAATAAAAACTGAAACTAATATTGAAATGCATAAAAAAAAACTTATTAAAAGTATAAAAACATCTTATTTATTCAATTAAAATGAATATAAAAAATATTGTAAGTAGTATTGTAATAGTTTATATATTTATATATTTTAAATCTAATCCAATTTTGCTGAATTCCATAATGTTTACAAATATTTCTTTCTTTTTCATTATTTGCAGTTTTCATTTGTTATTATCCTCTTTGTCCAACTGATTTTCAGCATTCTCCGGTACTACCACACTTCCGAGGCCTCTAATTTTTACAGATAGTCTTCCAAAAGTATCCGAGCTTCCCTTAAATAAGTAGCGCAATTGAGCATATGTAGCATTCTAGATCTTTGGTTTGCAGTGTCAAATTTTAGTTGTTGAAATACTAATTAATTAAACTCAATACAAATTTATTTCAGATACCAAAACAATACATACATACTTGCATAAACATGAACATACATGCATATTATTAAAAATGAATAAAAATAAAAAATGCATTATTGCATTGATTATGAAAAACCGTGAAATATGACTATGGATTTTAGCGGCTAATTTATTTATTCCGAGCTTAAATTTCAAAAGCAAATTTATAAATTGGTTAGTGTTAATTGTCTAAGGTCAGTAAATTGGAAAAATACTGATGTAAATTGATTTTAAATGTTTACGGATTGTTATTAATATTTTCCATTTAAAAACAAGCCAAAATTTAAAAACAAAATCTACTATATCTAGTTAAGTAAGAACTTGTTATAATTTAGTGTGCATAATAGTTTGAACGAGGCATGACAAACATATATGTAGATAGCAATGAAAAATATCTTAATTAATTAACAATAATTCAATGAATAAATTTAATTATGATCAGTTAAAAATTTTATTTCTGTGAAAAAAGTTCATGCACCATAAAAAAATTTAATTTTAAAGCTTTCCAGCATTAAATTAAAATGAATCATCATTTTTTTTATGCTGACTAGACATTTGGTATTTCCAATAATAACCATCGTAACGTAAATATGACGAATTAAAATTAAAATAAATTTTAAAATTAAAATTTTCAAATTGATTTGCTTATGAAATTTGATGTAATATCATGATTATTAATTTAATTGATCAATAGTGAATAAAAAAGCGAGATTATAAAAAAATACGATTACAAAATTCATTAGAATAATTTTACAAGATTTTTTCCTATAATAACTTTTTTCTCAAATATAATTAAATCTACGTCATTAAATCTAATGACATCAGCTTTAAAATGTATATTTATAAAATGAGTAGAATTCTACTCTTTACTATTTTTGGTTTTTCTTAAAAACAATTGATTGAATCCGATTTACTTATAAAGCATTTTTTTTTTTGATAAAATAATAAGAAAAATGTTATTTTGAATTTAATATGAACTAACGTAAGTTACGAACGACTATATAATATAATTCTGAGAAATTAAGAAAAGTAAAAATCACTCTCCAGTTATAAAAAAAAATAGAAAAAAAATTAATTTTACCTTTGGTTCACAGTTCATTTAACTCATTAGTTCATTTCAGCATGATGAACTTTTATGATTATGTGTAAGTTAAATTAATTAAATATGGGGAAGTAAGTACTAAAATAATTCAGAACACGTGTTTATGAAATAATTGTGAATACACAGTAATAAAGAAATAAAAGAAAATTTACTTAAATTTTTATAAATTAAATTTTTTTTTATTAAATTTAAATTTTTTTTTATTAAATTCAAACATAAATTATATTATTTAACTTACATTTAATCTACATCTATATCAGTCTTAAGCACAAAAAAAAAAAACAAAAAAATAATCAATTTAATAAAAATTGTTGTGATTCATTGATTCTATCAATTCTATTCCAATTTCCAATTATTATAATCAAATAGATTTATCAAATTGATAAAAATCTGTGTGATTGATTGATTGAACAATCCAACAAAAATAAGCCTGATTGAATATCCATAATAAAATTTTATTGATTTGATTAAACTTGTTCGAATAAATACAAAATATATAGATTTAATGGTTGTTTCAACTAAATGACACTCTCGTCTTTAATTTTACTTTAATTTATGTATCTACATTTACAAAGACTTAAAGTATCTCTTATTCTCTTTTGTTTTGGTTGTACAACATTAAATTATTTTATCATACAAAATTTAATATTTACGAGTTTATTTTTTTAATGGGAAAAAATTAATTTATTCTGTCTTTTAATATATTAATTTGAACATTCAGCGATTTTTGATAAGGAGAGCAGCATTTATTTCATTTTAAAATTTTTTAATCATAATTTAAAGTTTTTAATTATTATTTTTTTATCTTTTTTTTATTTTAATTTAAATTTTTAATTTTTATTATCGTCATTTTACCACTAACAAAAAATCTTTTTATTAAATTTGTTATTTTTTTGTTATTTCACCACACCGACAAATCTACCACATTTTCTGTTATGTCATGTGTACGAATATACGAGTCGTATTTTAAATAAATAAAACTTTAAATTGATTTTATATTTTTGATTTACTTTTTGGGAACTGAGAATCTTGAAAAGGCTATAATATTGTCCTTATAAGTGTATTACGAGAAGTTTCTGTGCAGTTGAACATCTGGACTTATATCCGTCGATATTGCATCTATAAAACGAAGGTGAGCAGTTTTATTTGTTCTTTATATTTTTGGCTGGTGTATCTTTTACCAGTTGCACATCGTCTTAACAGTATGTTTCAATTTGAAATAAAATAACAAATGAATTTGACATTATTTTAGCTTGGTTAATGTCATTAAAGAGCTGAATTTAGTATATTTTTTATTTTGCAATCTTATGTTTAAAGAAATTTTGTCTGGGGTTTGATGATGTGAATTGGAGTTAGTGGATTAAGAAAAATGTAATTGCATGATTCAAGTGTATTTTGTATCTCGTTCAAAATATTTTTTTGTTTAGAGAAGGCGGCTCTATAGATAGATTTCCTTAGTGTAAATAAAATAATGTAACATTATAAAAACTAGCCAAATCATCGGCGGGAAACATTTATGGCCCGGAACAGGCAGTTGGTATATCTATTGGTAATATCAAACTATCGATAGAAAACACCCGGAAGAGGGAAACAAACATTCTTTGGGAGCGTATTGAAGGCACAGAGTCTTCAAAATATATGTACCAAGAACAAAAACTAAAATAACTAACTTCCTATTAACTCTCAATAGAGTGACTTACTGTCACCTCCATGAAAGAGAAAAAAAAAACATTATAAGATTAACTTCATATAATTTCCCATTACAAAGAGTGTAGAGAACGTACAGATTAGGCAAAAACAAGCAGGACTTATGTCGTTGATTGAATCATTAAAACGAAAATTCAAATTGATGGAGACATATTATTTATGTCTTAAACAATAAAATAAGTAGAATATTTTATAAATTAACGGTTGCATTAACCGTTATCAGCCGCATTAACCGCATAAATTAACATTAAAACTTATTATTTGTCGTATTTGATGTATTTTGATTTTATTATTATTTCCTTATGAAATGGAACAATCTGTCTGTAATGAAAATATTCAGTATAGTTAGTATGTCTGTTTTTAGATGAAAGCGACGCATAATACAGACGTAGATATATATAAACACCCACCAGAGGGTAAGTCATTCATCACGACCTAGTTTTCCTAGTCACTCATTTCACGACCATTATATTGCGAGACTTTTACCAATTTGTCCAAATAATGTTTGTTGGGTAGTTGCAGAATATTTAAGTGGACCAACATGATTGGAAAACCAACAAGCCTTTTGTTGAACTATTTGGATTAATATTATTGTTTGGTATTTGCACTTCTGATTATCCCCTTTATGGTTTTCATCTGCAGGTCTCGGTGTAAAATATTGTTATTCACGAACCATGGTGCTGTTGTTGTTAGCTTTAATATTTTCGACTGCTAGCCCATAGCTGGATACCATAAATTCATGTCGACTTTATGACAGCTTTATAAATTAAAGTATAATATTTATAATGAAATAAATTTTGTGCCGATGTGGGTTTACCTTTAAAATTTCATCAAATCGAAATGCCCAATTATAGCAAATTCTAAAATACAAAGTTTATATGGAAAAGGCGTATTATATGTACCTGTTTTGGCCAACAGCATGCAAGTACAGATGGTAAGATATAAAACTTATATTAAATAAAACAAATAGTATTTATAAAGTCGCGAACTGCAACCTGGAACCCCTGCCACTAATTCCAGTAAAGAAAATTGTTTAATACTGTAAAACCAACTATATAGGGATATAATTCAATTTCAAGAAGACTCGAACTCATTTTCGGATTGATGCAAACAAAATTATCTTTTACTCAATATTAAAAAGTGTGCACAGGTTAGCTTTACCTGGCATTTTTCTAATATACTTAGTAAGTACACTTTTAAAGCTAATAAAAAGTTATAAAAAAATAGCTCCTCTTTTTAAGAATTCAGGGGTATTGTTTAATGAGAAACTTTCATTTAAACACCGTTATCAACAACAAAGCTAATTTCTATACTAGATTTAATAAAAAGATTTTGCAAAGAGAGATGATAAATACTTATGTCATTAAAGTCTTATATTCCTTGTCTGTCCAAATATGGAATATGTAAATCCAGTTTGTTTGTCATTTTATCGTAATCTAATATCGATAGACTTGAAGCAATCCAAAACAAATTTCTTGGGTTTGCCCTCCGTACAACTGACCATCTATTTCTTTCTCCTTATACAGATCGGCTAAAACTACTATAATTATATCGTTAGAATCACGTAGAGCGGTTTCTGATATTGTATTTTTAACGCAAATTCTAAATGGGGATGATTCACAGCCTATTAAGCAGCTGTTCGACACCCATTTAAATACAAGTATTTATTTCCGCTCGGAAAATCTCTTTAATTTGGTATTTCACCAAACTAACTATTAGAAATATGAACCATCAGTTAATAGAATGTTTATGACTGTTCATATAATTTTTTTTGTGATTTTTTCCTAAATAAATTCAAATTTAAAAAAAAAAATGTATTTACATCTACCATAATAATATAATGTGATATAATATAACATACTATAATGTTCTTTTAGTAATATAATTTGAATTGCTTTTTCTAAATTTTAATTTTTTTATTAGATTAAGATATTCACCAATATTCTTGAAGACTCATCACTAACGCGATGAAAAATTGATCCATTTCCACGTCTAAATAAATTTATGTTTATATATGTATATGGAAGACTTGTGAAAAATTTGTTGGGGGTCTGGAAGGTATATTAGCGTCAGTGATAAATCATCAAGAATATAGGTGATTGTAATTGTATATGATTTTTAAAACCTTGTGAATTTTGTAATTGAAATTTTGATTTTCTGAATTTAGAAACGCTGCTTCGATATAGTTTAAATTTTTTAATATAAATTTTTTAATCAATTTCACTAACCGGATTACATAAAATTGAATTTGAGCGTAAAAATATTGAAAGTTGAATTACAATAAAATAGTATTGAAGTTGTAATACTATGTATCGCTAACACCAAATCGTCTAATCCTAAGTCCAAAATAAAAACCAAATTTATTGTCTGGGTATTTCTATTTTAAAAGGATTCTATTCAAAGGCTTGTATGGTTTATAATAGCGTAGGTATGGTTTATAATAGCATAGGTATGGCGTATCTGCCTATGTAGAATGTATTGTATTGTAACAAATTTATAAAAATTTAGTGGCTTTAATATTTATCATAATTCTAAGAAACAAAAAAAAAAAAACGAACACAATGAAATTCTTTTAATCACGTCCTCATAAATTTATATATATATATATATATACAAAAACAAAAATTAAATAAAATAAAAAAATATGTGACTAGAATTAAGACACTTTTAATTCTTTTCTTAACAAAAAAAAAAAAACAAAAAAACAAAAAAAAAAATGAAAAAAACTTTCTCGTGAGTTTTCTTGAATTTTCCTTTAATAATTTGAAATTTTTATTTCACCACAAAATACAAAGGGAAAACAAAAAATATTTAGTCATGAAATTTATTTGACACACTAAAAAAAAAACAACAACAAAAAAACAAAGAAAAAAACAAAATCATTTTGTTTCTTTTTTAATTTTTGTTTTTGTTTCTAACAATAATATGACAAAAACTTTTTTTTTTTTTTTGTTATTAACGCACTGATAAACATATACAAATTGACACTACAAAAATTTTTTTTTATAACAACAATAAATAATAATACACAGGTAACGTTACAGAATTTTACAGTGTGAAATATTTTTCTTTTCTTATAATTTTTTTTGCTTTTTTTTTTCAGAAAATTGGAAATCCAGTAGGCATATCTAAAAAGTAAAACTTTTGAATTTAAAGTTTAAGTTAAATAATTTTTTTAATTGAACATATCCGAAAACATTGAATTCTATTAGATGCCATGTCAAACATACCGTTATAACAACTCATAAAACTAATCAATTTTAATACGATACAATTAGATACTTTCCTAACTGGTAAATTAGGTTAGGTTAGGATAAGCTACATTAATTTTTATATTCTTTTATATGACATCATCAAATTCTAGATATTAGAATTATTTAACCAGAGACTATCCATTATAAATAAATAAAAATAGTTATTCACTGTTAAAATTCTTTACATAAACGCGAAAAAAATATAACGGTTATTTAATTTTACTGCTGCTAATTGATAAATATTGTGTTAAAAATTAAATAATTTTTGAATGGTGTGTGAGTTGTGACCTTGGTGGGTAATTGAGTTGGTATACATTGTATACAAATAATATAAATTTTGGATAGAATTCATATCGGTAATCGGTTTGAAATGGTTTTAAATCGTGGATAGTTTATTTTTGTTATATAATAATTATTATTTTATGAATGCAATTTACCATATTTCCCTTTTTGCATCATAAGCGGCTACGCATAAAAATAATTAGCATAAATTTTTTTTTTTTTTTTTGGATATTATGTCTCGGAATTTTGGTTTTGGGGCTTTTTAAAAATCTGAAGATTTTAATTTTTGGGGGTGACTCCAATTTGAATTGTCCTATATTATTCGAAATCTGCTATTAGATTCCAATAATTAGAGACCAAGTTCTGAGATTGCTAACATCATCTTTGATTGTTCATTTAAGTTTTTATATATTACTCGTATGTGTATTTAGAAAAAATATTATGTACTAATAAATATTATATAACTTTAAATTTGCCAGATCACTCAGATGTCTAACTCAACCCAAATATAATGGTCAGCTCAGACATTTTTCATTTTATTTTGAACATTTGAAATTTTTTACCAGTCTCAACCAGAAGTATAGATTCAATAACTAAATTTTGTAACCTTTCTAATATTTTTTTTTTCAATACAGGCTTTTGCTGTGCAATTAGGTACTATTAAAATAGTAGTAGCGTCTTCAAAGCGGAAATTTCTTACTACTGATAACCTTACTAGATATATTAGTGTAATATATTTAAGTTATGCCATATCCCCATATCGTTCGGGTAGTACATAATGATCCAGTTCAGACAAAAAATCTTGGTAGAGGAAAGAAGCTTATCCAGATCGATAAAAGGACGCCCCAAAACAATAAATATTTTAAAAGTAAATTGTTATGACTTACACGCAATAGAGCATTAAGATATAAGTTAGATAATAAAATGACTTTTACGTCGGCAGCTTAACGTTTGGAAAAGCCTACTATAGTTTACAATAAAAAATTATGAGAAAAAAGTATTTGCTAATGAAATTACTGTCGGTCAAGGACCTACATGGTCTGTTGAACATCTAAGTAAATGAAATTAATTCAATACAAATTTTTTCTTTATAACCAAATTAAAATTCTTGATCAGAATTTTAAATTCGTACTACTACTTTTAATTAAAATTTTTGCATTTAACCTAAGTTAATAAGAATTTTTTAATTAAAAAAAAAATGTACACATGAGACAAAAAATACTTTTTTTATATTTCCAGTTAAAAAGTAAAACATCTCAAAATATTCTTAAACTATTTTGTAAAAATATACTGTTCAGTACCAAACGTTTTTTTTTTTTTTGTTTGTTTCGATGATCTTATAACAAGTCTAAAATGACCCACTACATGTGTACCTGAACCTACAATAATTTTGTATAAATGAACTTTTTCCTAGTGTTTGGGTAAAATATCAAAATTGAATCAAGATATGAAATGAGTCCTATAATAGGACATAATATGTAAAGATAATTTTATTTTGTTACGAGACCGAAAATTAAATTTTCTTGAAAAACAAAACTATAATAATTAATTTCCATTATTTACTAAAATAAAAGAGTCTCTCTATTTTCATAAAAAGCTGTGTCAGAAAAGTCTGAAGATTTGAAAATTTTATTTTTCTTATTATTTTTTATATACTAGAGGGAAGCCAAAAGCAAAGCTTGCAGCAATTCAATTTCGAATTTTTTTTTGTTATTATTTTTTTGTTTTTCTCTTGTTAAAAGAAAATTCATTTTTTGACATTTTCTAATTACCCTAAAGAGAAATAAAGCACCTTATATTGTTTCTTAAAGCTAAATATAAGATTTAGATTAACAACAAAGTATAATATAAACAATTGGAACATTGATTTATGAAATTGATATCATGGTTTTTAATTAAGGTTTATAATACGTTTAGAAATTTTTTGAAACTGAAATTATTCTTTGATGAACGAAATATACTGCTTGACATTACTAAACTGACAGTCTAAAAATTCTGTAACAATTTAAAAATAGGTTAATATTTTAAACTATGTATGTTAGAGAAATAAACGTTATTATTATTGCTATGTATAATTTTGGATATGTTAATGCATTTCAGAATTTATCCTATATTCATGTGATTTTAAATTAAATTAGTTTATTTTGAAAATCACTTTAGACTAGGATTCGTTCATTATCATGCAATGTTATTTAATTTCATCTTTTAGGTTTAAATCATTTTCACTCTAAATTTTGATGACAACAATTGATTGAGTAAAATATTTTTCGTCATGCATGGGAAAAGTTTGACAACTTACTGTTCAGTATATGTGTTAGATAAATTTCAGACTATTTGAATGTTTTTTAAGCAAAAAAGCGATTCATCAGTGCACATATTACTGTGCTATAATCATGTTTTTGCAATTTTTATCACTCTTCGAAACGAAACTTTTCGAAACCATAGAACAAGTACATCGTCTTATAAAAGAGATAAATAAAGCTTTTAAAAACAAAGTAAAAATCTCAACTTTTTCCGATGATACCGCTTTTATGGTTCAACAATAGGACTCTAAATTGCATCATTCAAATTACATGCAAACTTAAAATATATTCAATTATGGCTACAAAAATTCAACGTAAAAGTAAATGAATCGAAGTCAACACATATCACTTTTATTTTAAATTAAGGTTCTCAAGTAATTTTAAAAATAATAAAATCATCCCACAAAAAAATGAGGTAAAGTATTTAGGAATACACTTAGAAAAAAGGCTATGCTCGCGTAAACATATTACCAGTAAAAGGAAATAGCTTGATATTAAATTTTGAAGTATGTAGTATAGCAGCTAATGGGAAAGAACACACATTTATCAATAATAAATAACATATTAATTAAAAAAGTTATAATAAAACCTATTTTGACTTATGGAATCCAACTTTGGGGTTCCGCAGCGAAAACCAACATCTTCATCATACAAAGATAACCTTTGTAATACAAGGTGTTAAGGTCAACCGTATAAATTCCACCTGGTTTGTGCCAAATATAGTCCTCGAACTAAATATAGTAAAAAATATAAATATATAATATAGTAAATATATAGTACTAGCTAAATATAGCACCAGCTACAGACTCAAACTACAAATTCATTCAAATAATTTAGCCCGCTACCTAATAACAACTGAAAATATAATTCAAGTTCTTGGGTAACTATGTTGACCGACTTAACGAAAAATCATACAAACTGAAACGACAAAAAAAATACAAACCTCATTTATGTCTACAAAATTTAATAGAATGTGTGGTTAACATTTCTCGTCGCAAGATCCCTCCCAAGTTTAAGCCTTCTGCAAACTTACCCACATAGTATTTAATCGGTATTATTATCATCTATGCCACTTTATACAAATTGCTAGTGGGCATAAATGCTACAAGAGTTAATTTCACAAAGTTTAGCGTATATTGTATAGAACATCACTGTGTGTCCAACACATTGCGATACAACATATTGCACAAGATCAATAATTAATAATTTATATTTTGTTATGTGAATTTTCACTGTTAACAAATTTAATAAAATTAATGGATTAATAAAACTGGATCATTTTATGACCCGAAGATAACTGGTGTAATTTTTTTTCAGGGAAATAGAAGGGTTTGTAGATGGTTTAAACATGGAACACTTTTTATGTTTTTTTCTAAATGTGCAACCTTGCACTTCTAAACTTAATATAATTTTAATACATATTGACACATTGTAATTTGTGAAACAACCAGTTACAATAAAGCATTGAACGAGTAAAGTCGTCACAAGACGTAACCGGGTTAAATAAAGTTAGTGAAGCATATAGTTACCTAAAGTTTTTCATTTTTACTTAAGAAAATGTTTTATCTAGAGCCTACAGCATATTCTATAAAAATATAAGTCTAACGCTTATAACAATTCGCTTATAAATTTCGGCTATTGGTCAATCACATTTAATTCTGTGTCTGTAATCATGTAACTAATTTTGTTTTACAAGTTTACTGTATACTTTTATTTGTTTCAGCTTTCACTACCGTATTCATATTCAATACTGTATCAAAAGTTCTTATAACTTTTATTAACTATATAATATATACATATATTGTATACATATACATTGGTTCATTTTCTCTTTGTTTATTACTACCATTCTCTTTGTATAAATTCTTAGTATTAATTCTATATAGTACCAACTTTCTGTACTGATACTTCTAAAGTTTCTAAATAATTTATTTAAGTAATCTTTTAAAATATTTGGAATTTTTCAAGATCAAATAAATAATTTGAGCTACTTAAATTCATTTTTTAAAGTTAAAAAAAAAAAAAAATAACACAAATATTAAAAAACAAAAATGTTGTTTTTTTTTGTTCTTTAAATTACGTGATCTAAACAAGAATTTTTCAAAGTTGCCGTAGGTATATCTAAATTATGTGTTTATTTGGATATACCCTACAGTTTACCCTCAAAAATAATAATAATAAAAAAAAAATCGAAAAGATTTAAATTATCCTTGAAATTCAATACTATTTAGAGGAGTCTGAACGAAAATTCTTCAATTCGTTAAGTTTCATTTTCTTGTTTTTAGATTGGTTCATTAATTTAAGAAAAAGTTTTTTTAAATTTGTATGTATGTATATATGTATGTATTCCTTTTTATTTTTAAAGGAAAAAAATACAAAAAAAAAAATTAAGCAAAAAAAAAAACAGAAAAAAAACCAAATTGTAAAAAAATTTTACAGGACACTGATTTTAATGCTAATCATACCTTTATAGAACTAAAAATAAAAATACAACAAAAAAAAACATAATACAAAAAACTAAAATAAGAAAACAAAAAAAAAAAGATTTTCCAAATTGTTATCCTGCTTAACCAGTTTTTCTACATGGATTTATTTATACAGTTTAAGGATATTTTTAGTGTCTGTTTTTGTTTTTTTGTTTTTTGTTTTTTACACTTTACACGTTTCCTGATATTTTAGCGTATTTATTCGATAGAAAATTAAACCTTTTTTTGTTTTGTTTTTGTTTTTTTTTATTATAAAACATTTCAAACGGTATTAAAAACTCCATCCTCCATTTAGGAATATTTTCATTTGCAGTTCGTACATCAAAAATGAATAAAGCAACTGGAAGACAAATTATACATGATTAATTTAGAACAAAAATTTTCTCACACCATTAACGAAATGAACCATCCAGCGTGGAAAATCAGAATAACCTAATGAATTTTTAAAAATTAAATTATATTAAATCAATACAAGGTCTGCCTGAGTGATGGTACTATTTTTGCAGTTAGCTATACGTTATGTCATACTAAACGTATATATAGTTTTGGATATAGTTTAAAGTCTATATTTAATAATTTAAGTGGTGAATTAATTCATTGTAATTTTTATTGTTTTGGACTTGATTCATTCATAATATGATACCGTAAGCATAAAGTGAAAATATATCTTGTATTCCGAATGTCCTTATTGTTTCATCTTCTTTTTAAAACTCCTACTAAAAATATACCTATTTTGGTATCAACTATGCTTAATCTAATAATTTAATTGTCGTCCAGTTTCCATGTACTAATAATTATTTTAATATTTAATTACCCCTAAGCCAAAATCCTCTGCAGTATTGGTTATAAAATGGGCCATAATTTAAATTATGATCAATTCCATAATAATAATAACATTTAATTGCAAATATCGATATTTCCGAAGCCTAAAATAATTATTAATGAATCGAAACCTGACAACAATTAAATTATTTAAATTAAAAATTATCACTAAAAATAAAAAAGCATTCATTTAAAAATATGCTTAATCTATTTGCCTTATTCACTATACTACATTAGATACTAAATTAATACGTATTTCGACTTATTCGACGATGAATTTATATAGTCGTGGAACTTATTGTTGTTAAACGGATATAATTTATGATTATTATTGTTATGTTATTACACCACAAGTACGATATCTATCATTTGAAAACTGAAATGAAGCTGAAATTTTAGGCACCATACTTTGAGTACTTTCAAATTACAAGCTTTGAAATTTACTTTATTTTGTTTTTCGAAAAAATTGTTATTTATAGATTTTAATATGTCATTGTTAAAATACGGGGGACTTATAACTCTTAATTTTTTTCTGTCTTCAGTTACATATTAAAAGTTCAAACCTTTCTTTTCAGATATGTACATACAATAACAAAGATTTTATAATTTAAGTGAACCAAATTTTTTAACCGCTAGATCAAAGTTAGAACAAATGTTGGGGTAACTAATTAGAATGAGCAAATCATTTTTTTCGACAAATTTATTTCACTTAAATAACATTGTTGGATCGGCGGAAGTATTAACGAAAAATAAAATTTTAATATATAAGCGAATAATAATCTAATGCTACTAACAGACATGTAATATCAATATTGTAATATTGTTGATATCATGATACCGCTACGTATGTGTGTCACCTAATATGATATTAATCAATAATATGGTAATATAAATGTCGTATTGATATTACCAATTAAGACATAATATTACGATGCGAATCAACATGACAATGTTGTTCATAAGAGCAGTTTGCTGGCAAGGAGATCAATTGTTTTTTTTGTTTCAATTTTTATTACAAAAAAACAGTTAATTTGACATATTTTAAAAATTAAATAAAATTTGTTAAAAAAAAAACATTGTGAAGTCAAATTAAAAATGAATAAATAATGAGCCAACCATAATGACCTTAAGTTGGCTTAAGCTAATTTCAAAACTAAACCAAAATCCAGTTAAAGTTTTGTAATTTGCTTGTAATTTGCTAAAGTCTATTGACTTTAGCTAACTTAAGTAATTTTGACTATTGTTAAATTATAAATGTAAATAAAAATACGTAGATAAACAGAAGTTTTGTTAAATATAAATTATATTTTGTTTTTAATTTTTTTTTTCATATGTATATATTTTAAATGAATGTTTTATTATTTTGTTATTATTATTTTATATTATTAAGGTTTTTCCTTTTATTATTATTATGTATAATTAATTTGTTATGAAGTATGTAAATTATTAAATAATTAAATTATTTTATTATATCACAAGTTTTCAATAACTAATAACAACTCCTAAATTAAATGTCAAATTTCCGTATGTGCAAATGAAATCGCACTTTCCTTAAGCCAGCTAAATTTAACGAAAACTTGACGTAATTATCTGATATTCCTATTATGGTTGCATAATACAATTTACATGTAATCGTACATTTCCTTAAGTTGGCTTAAGCCAGCTAAAATTAATTATGGTTGGGCCTTATAATATAAAAATAAAATTGAAAATTGTAAATAATATAAACATTTTTTTTTAT
Source organism: Argyra leucocephala (assembly GCA_963942445.1). Lineage (NCBI taxonomy): Eukaryota > Metazoa > Arthropoda > Insecta > Diptera > Dolichopodidae > Argyra > Argyra leucocephala. The sequence continues at coordinate 113,459,900 of OZ012678.1, forward strand.
AAAACATAAATAAACAAATTATTTCACATCGATATGGCATTGACAATATTTTTTCGGCTACTATTGTTAAAACAATAAGACTATAATCGAAAAAATCTATCTAAAGTTCAAAGACAACCCTTTATTTTTTCGTTTTGTCCCGGAAAACATGTTAAGTATATTTGACAATGTCATTTACATACAAAATTTCTAGTTATAACATCTTGCATAATTAGTTAATCGCTGCTACCATGTTAAAGAGCGTAGTGTGAACATTATATTAGAATATTGATCATAATATCGACATTAAATGTCTGTAAATAGTATAATATGGACACATAACAACCAATTGCAATATTGTGCAAGTAAAAGTATTGAATAAAAATATTGAATAAAAATTTTATTACAAAACGCGATTATAAAATACAACATCATAATAATATTGAAACTCTGAAATAGCTGAATAATTGAAATCTGGTCATATACAGATTATATTTTTGGAATTTGTCTAAAAAAAAAAATTCTAAACGAACAACGATTGATATTGAAATTTAATTGCCCAAGAACATTTTCTGAATGCGGTATATTAAAATATACTATAGTGAATTCCCAGCGCAATTGCACAGAAGTAGTTCTTTCAGACACAATTATATATTAAAAAAAAATGTGTTGTAGTATAATTGTTGTTGTTTTCTGAATCGCTTGATACTTGAATATTTATATGTACTTTATAATGAAATTAAAGTATTATACCTAATAATTTATGACGAAATTAATACTAATTTCAATATAACTTAACACAATAAAATTACTCTCAGCGTAGTAGATCGATTGTATTTTAATTCGTTTATAGTCAAAAACGATTGTAGTCACAATTCTGTTATAGTCAAAAAAATTTTTGAAAGAAAGTAATAAACTTCATAAGTTCATACAATCGATGTCGTTTATAGTCACATTAAAATATAACGCCAACTTTTTCAATAAAACAAAAAAATAAGTAAAAAGTGAATTATTTGATTAAAAAACTGATTTATATATTGTCTTTTTCTGTTCTATATTATAAATATGTATATTTTGTGATTACATAACAGAATTGTTGTTTATGAATAAAATAAAGTTTAAAATTGTCATGGGTACGAAAGATATTTTATTAAATTTGATTTTGTTTATAAAGATGGAATTTTTTTTTGACTACGTCTATAGTCAGAAATATTACTAAAATTTAGCGACTAAAACCTAAAATACGGTATATATTATTTAAATAGAAGAAGCAAATGAACTAACATTTATTATATCATTTTTGAAGAGTATGGTCTGATCTGATTTTTGTTTTTCTGTTTTGTTTTCAATTTTTGTTTGTATTTTTGTGTTCTTTTTTCTATAAGTTTGTGTGTCTATTTAAAATGACAGAATTTTTATGAAGCCTTTTTAAAAATTGTCCGTGATTGAAATTTATTTTAGAGTATAGATGTCGCTCAACTTGGAAATAACCGTCACTATGTTTTAAGTATTCAGCACCAGTAAAATTTGAGTATTTTTGTGGTGTAATTAATTTTGTATTCAATTATTCTTACTTTCTTAGTTACCAGGTCGTTCATCTTGTGTATTATACATAAGATACTAATATTGAAAATTCTAAAAATTTATAATGTTATAATAATATTATATATTCTAAATATTAAACTTTACTATCCTATAGTTTTAGAAACAAATCCAATTTGAGAATTAAATATTTCCCAATTCATAAATTATCCTTAAATTATAACAAAAAAAAAGGGTATAACAAAAACAGATTTGCATTTGCAAAACAAACAAAAAAAAAAAAAATAAAAAAAAGTTGATTATTTCAAATTGGTTTGATTAAAACTGATAAGTTTTTTTTTTAAACCTAATATTTAAAATTAAAATTTTTATATGTATTTCAGAAAAAAAAAAATTAAATTTCAATAATTTTTTAAAATTAATTAAAATTTTGCATTAATTAGGTACCATCTTTGATAAACAATTTTTTGTTTGCTCTCAAATTTCTTCCAATAATTTAACAAAGAGCACTAGAGGAGTAATAAAGTCAATAACACCATATTAAAGTAAATTAAAAGGTTTAAAAAGGAAAATGGTAAATGATATTGAAAAAAAAAAAATAATTGTACATAGAAACCATATTTTAAAATGACATTGTGTGACTTCTTTTCATATAAAAAATAAATTTGAATTTATTTGTATATATATACAATACGATTTCATCAAACAGCTATATATAGGCTAAGATCTCCAAACAAATTTTTGCGAATTTCAAATTATGTTAATTTTATTTAAACAAAGTAAAAATAAAAATTAATAGTTAAATTCTTAATTTTGAAATAAATTTTGACTCAAGGATTTAGTTCTAGGAAACTAGAAACATAGAAAACCATTTTCTTTAACTAACAATTTTGTCTAATTGGATAAGAATCGATATTTCAAAGGCCTATTGCCTCTATATATAACTATATATATTTACTTCGACTTATCGATTAAGAGATAAAAAGGTATTTCTACCTCACAACTGACAATACCTTTTTATGTTGTCTATATAACTATGATATGTAATCTAAATCGTTCCTTGACAATAAAAATAAATCGTGTAAATAAAAACATAAAATAATTTTTTTTTTTAATTTTCAAAATTATTTGAAATTTAAATTCGTGTTTCACAACGTGTTATCAAAATAATAATTTAAAAAAATAGAAGTTAAAATATTTTTTTGTAGAATTAAAATATTGTGTAATACTAGAGGATTAACAGCCACTCAATTTCTCGTGTCAAAATTCTCAAAAACAAATTTTTTTTTTTAATTCTATCTGATGTTGTTCAATTCTGAGTTTACAAATTGTTGAGTTACGAAATTCTAAATTTTTTTTATATTAAATTTTTATCTTTCTCCAGGAAATTCAAAAATTAGAATTCTGTAAGTCAGAATTTTGTAAATCTAATTTTATAATGTAGAATTTTGTTATTCACAAATAAACAGCCTAATACCCACTTTAAAAATATATTTAATTAGAAATGCCTATTATTTATTATTTACTTTATTTATTATAATTAAAATTATAATTGTGAGGGTATCGAATAGAAATTTAATTATTGTAAATGGAGTACTAATCTTTTGTTATTGACATATTTTTTTTCTGTTTATCAAAACATTGGCACAAATGACTTACTTACACAATATAAAGAATAATCAGATTAAAACAAATACTGGAATAACAATCGAAACTCAAATACACGAATATGCAACAAGAAATGGACCTCATCTAATTTATTCTGCTAAAACAAATCTATTTGAAACTAATAAACTCGTCTATCAACATATTTAATAGCCTCCCATTAAATGTTAAATTATAATTTCACAATATTGAAATATTACCTACACTTTGTAATTAATTTGTTTTTCATTCAATCATATTTTTACCAACTTACATTAAATTATTCGCATAATCATCACTTCTTTTCCATTACATGTAGGTAATCATTTTTTTTCTTCATTTTTTGATATTTTTTACATTCCCGAGCATATTTTATACTATTTGAATTTATATAAACTTGACTAAGGCACTTTGAAATATTGAATTAAAAAAATAAAAAATAATTATAAAATTTTTAAATTTAAATCCATTTTTTTTTAACCGATCCAATAATTTAGTGATAAAAAAGAATTTTCTTACCTTTATCTTGATTTAATTTCCTTTTGTTAATATATTTTTTAATCATTACCCATAGCCATATCAGAAGTGCAATTAAAATTGCTATACCAAATATCGTTGCAAAAATACTTATTCTAATATTAGTTCTTGTAGTTGGATACCCTCTTGTAGAGTGTAATTTATTTTCTTTAAATGAATCCATCATTCTTCGTAGTGGTTCCATGTCAAGAGGATCTTTAATTACTGGATTTAATGAAGGTAAATTTAATGGTCTAAGCCTCGGTAGATTCCATGGCCTTGACATATTAAATGGTGGAATTAAAATTGGGTTAGGAGTAGAAAAGCTTTTTACCGATATATTCAGTGGCGTTGGATTCCACAACGTTTGCATGGTAAATGGTGAAATCGAAATTGGTTTTGGTGTAGGAAAACCAGCGAAATTCGGTAAATTTAATGGTTTAAGAGTCGGTGGATTCCACGGTGTTACCATCTTAAATGTTGGAAAATTCAAATTTGGTAAAATCGGTCTTATTGTGACTGAATTAACTCGTGGAAGACTCGCTGGCAATACATTTGGTTGAAAGTTGCGTACTGTAACACTATTAAACCGTTTCATTTTAAATTGAAATATTTATTTACTAAATTATTTTTATTTTTTATACTTGTATATGTTATTGTTTTAAGACCGATCAAAAAATAAAATCACAATCGAAAGAAATAAAAAAGTTTTACAAAATAAAATTAAATCTACAAACCAAGGAATTAAAATAACGACTGAAGTGATTGAAATCTATTGAAGTATAAATTAGACATTTCAAAGCTTATATGAAGCTTATTATTGATCCCGATCAGGTGCAACTGTTAGAAAATTTAAATATAATATAAAATATTCAAAACAGTCTATTATAATTATTCGACCTAATTATGGTCGAGTCCAGTGACGTCACTGCGCGAAAATCTAATATATTATATAGTATTTAAATTTGATATTCAATCACAATGCATGTATGAATTCATTTTAGTAGGGTGAACTGAGAATAGTTATTGAGAAACATATATGTACATACTTTCATAAACATTTTTACAATATTGTACATTGTAAAAACTATAATAAATAAACATATTTAGCCGCACCGGTATTAACTCGATATAAAATTGTATAATATTGTAGTCCATTCAAAATATTACATATTATGCTGATGTGTACTTTTTTTTTTTGAATTTTAAATTATTTCATTTTGTTAATTTTTATTTGATAAATAATTAAATTTTACACATTCCATTTTAATTTTGATATTTAAATTTGCCGTACTAAATTTGATATACGATTTCAGTAAATACAATTTTTCTGATTTATACGCAAATTAAGATGGCACAGTAGGTACAGATACTAAAATAAAATAAATTACAATTAAAAGTACATTTTTGGTAACAATTTAAATAAAATGTAGTTATTCTATTTAAGAATGCTTAGTTCCTGACACAAGTGGTAGTTTTCCACATTTAATGAGCCAATAATTTGATAATTAAATACTCGAAAAACATTTACGTATAATTTGTGGTAAAAAATTGCAGTACTTAGGTGTGGTATGGTATGTTAAGGACGAAAATTTAGTTCTACATAAGTTACTGTCAAAACAAACAAAAAAAAACAATATTACCTGTGAGGAAAATTTACAAAAAACTGTTAAGTTATAAAAAGTTGAAGTTTAGTGTTAATCAAATTAATTAAAACTTATATTAAAAAAAAAAAAAATATTTTAAATCTAACTGACTGAGTGGCCTCGGTAGCCGAGTGGTAAAACACTCGAGTGTAGTAATGTAACGACCGAAGGAGCACGGGTTCAAACCCCGTGAGAACCGAAAAATTTTTCAAATGGTGAAAATTACTGAAAAAAGTAATTTTCAATACAACCACATCGGTTCAAATATAATTTAATAATTAATAAAGATATAATATAACTAATAAAAAAATAATATAAATATGTAATATACAAAAATATATACCAAATAATTAATACAATTTAATAAAAAGGCCCGCATTTCGAAAGGGAAAAGGACCTATAAAGTTGGCCTACAGATATTTATCTGTAGGATCAACTGTTAAAATAAATAAATAAATCTAACTGACTGGCCAGACAAGACAGTACAAATATTTAAAAATTTTCATTAATCCAATTTGACTGTTTTGTTCAATGTCCTCACTAATTTTAGCTAACACTTTCGTATAGTAATTTGTCATTTCGTGTAGTTGCAACGACGACTATTTAAAAAAACTTGGGGAAGGCTATTTGATTATGAAAAAATTATTGGACATGGAGAAAAAATTACATATAGTAAACTGTCTTAACAATAAAAATTCAACCTACGCCAGCCAGTGATTTGACATTTCGTATTATATTTACAAACAGACAAGACAGTGACTATTTCGTGCAGCCACTGTGTAATTGTTAACCTTCTAAAACAAAAATTTTAACAAAAAAATATTTCAACATTTAAACAAAGAACTTTAACTAGCATTATATAGTAAATAATAACCAACATCCAAACATTATATTTTACTCAATTTCTTTATTTAACTACGTCATAATTTTATTATTGTTCTATATTGATTGTATTGTGGTACTCCTGACAAGGGCACATGCAGGAGTACCACAAGGGAGCATTCTGGGTCCCATTTTATATTTACTTTACACCAGTGATATACCAGAACTAGAAGATGCAACGATGGCAACTTTTGCAGATGATACTGCAGTATTAGCGGTTGGTAATAATATAAACGAAGCAACAAATAAATTGCAATAAGCAAACAACAAAATCTCCTTATGGTGCAAAAGGTGGAGAATAAAATTAACTTGATGCAAAGCTCAGATGGAAAGAATATGTCAAGATAAAAGACAAGAGGTAGAACTGAAATATAACCAGCTGTATTGGCTAATTGGGCGGAAATCTTCGCTTTCAACATATAACAAAGTTTTGATTTGCAATCAAATCTTAAAGTCAGTCTTGGCAAACGGTATTTAAATATGGGGTTGTGCTAAACAACTTCATATTCAAACTATCCAAACGTTCCAAAACAAAATGTTGCGAAACATTGTCAATGCTCCCTGATATGTTCGCAATGCTGACATTCATAGAAATCTTAAAATCCCTATCATAAAAGACTTCATAAAAAACTTTGTTAGACGTTTTAAACGGACGAAACCGTTCGAACTGTGTTAGGAAAAAATCTTTTATCTCTCAATAATTCCTAATGGGATTTTGATTGATCAAAGATATCTGAAGTAATAGAGCCAAAACTGTATTAATGGTTAGTCTAAAAGACTAACTTTAATATAAACAAAATGATAGTAGTTTTTAGTGCGTTAAAGTCGAAACAGTCACTTCGTTCCTCCCGGAAAATAGAACGATAAATGAAGAATCTTTTGATGACTTTCTTCTATCTGGAAAAAGAAAAAAAAATATATTGATTGTATATTCAAGATCAATCATCTTAAATAAAATTCTCCAAGAGAATCAAGTTCCATATTTACAAGAAGCACTTTTGCTAACTAAATTAATCACTAAAGTTAGTCGTCTAATTACTATACTGAGTTAGAATTCTGAAGCAACAAAATAAAAAATTAATCACAAGTGACAAATTATTGAGGCATTTTTGAAATAAGTATGAAATGAAAATATTTCATAATTAGGGAAGTAAATATTGAACAAATTTAATATTAGCAATCAATTTCAACATTTCCTGCAAAAACATATCTAATAGGGTCAGTTAAATCATAAAATGTTTCCAACCATTTCTTGGTCACCGGTATCGATTCATACCTACCCAAATTGTACGATGCAATCTCATCAATTTTATTTCTAATATAATGTAAATTAAAGCAAAACTGAAACGTAGAACATGCTGCATAACATTATGTGCTATAGATAGTAACTAAATAAAATATAGTTAAGCAACAATATCAGTGTGGATTATTTTAGCATACACGTTTGTTTTAAGGAATAAAAACGTTTAGAATATTAAAATAAACAATGAAATTATAGTATAATTGCCGAAAATAATCGAATATTTTCTTTTTAGTTTTACTTATATGTTTATCATACGGATACGCGTATTTCGTCTACTACTTGCAGACTTCTTCAGTGTTTTGTACTCGACTTATTAATTAATTGTGAAACCGTAATAAATATTAAATATTCACCCATATTATTTTAGACGCATCGAATATGTATTTCTGCTAGACAATGTAACCCAAGTGATTGAATATTTTTTACTGTCAAAAAAGATTATTGGTATATAAACAAAATATACAGGTCCACTTAAGAGCACCTCGCTTAAAAGCATAAACCCTTTTAAGTGCATTATATTTCGACAGCAAATTTTTTGCTTGATTTTTTCATATAATTCAATTCGTTTAACAGCAAAATATCTTTAAATGCAAAAATTTCTGTATAATATTTTATATATTTGCATAGTTTTTGCGTTGTTTAATAGCACATCACGCCAAATTTTGTTAATGTGTTGAGACAACACAACATAATGCGGGCAGCTTTAGAATTAATAAAAATACAGACAGTTTAGTAATTTTCGCAGTGTTGGATATCATACATACTATGTAAAACTACATAGCCACAAAAATTCAAATATAAAGATCTATGATAAGTCTATTAGGAATTCATCACGCGATATTTTTGACATTTATCATCGCGCCAATTTAAAACAACCGCTTTGTCTAACATAATACAAAACTATCGCTTCAGCAATATATTCACACTATCACGCGTGATGGGTCTAAGACAATATGTAATAATACACTCTATGTGAGCGAATACGCTATTAATATCACTTTAATTTAAAATATTTAATTATGAATTCCCTTACCTTTTTCTTCATTTAATTTCCTTTTTTTAATATACCTTTTAACCATTATCCATAGAAATACAAGAAGTGCAATTAAAAGTCCTACACCAAAAATCGTTGCAAATATACTTAATTTAATATTCCTTCTGCTATTTGAACCTAAGTTGAATGAGGTATCAGCATGTGAATGGTTTGGGACTGATTGAAAACTGATTGGTTTTCTGGTTACTGAATTTGTCAAAGGAAATACATTATGCGTATCAAAATCATTAAATTTTGACCAATCCAATGGCCTATAAGTTGGTGGCATCTTAAATTGTGGAATATGTAATGGTGGAATTGGTTTAATTTCAGGAAAATTAAAATGTGATTCAAATGGTCGTATCGTAACTGAATCAACTTGTGGATGAAAGTTGTGCATTCTTAAAACATTAAATCCATGCATTTTTAAAATTATTAAATATTTATTCACTATTAATTGTGTTTTTTTGTTTTGTTATTGTTTTAAGACCGATAAAAAAATTCGACGAAACACTCGAAAACACTCGAAAGAAACACTTTTTTAGCACAATAAAATTAAAAACACACAAACACAAAAATAAATGAAAAATAAATGAATTAATATTAAAAATTAAAATAACGACTGATCTTGTTGAAATCACAAAAATAAATGAAAATTTAAAGCTTACATAAAGCTTTTTTTGATTTTGATCAGGTATAACTGTTAAAAAATCAAATAACAATAACTGTTAATGTAGTTGTAATATTCCGAACAAAAATTAAATTTTAAAAGAAATCGAAAAAAATAAGCAAAAGCTGAAAAACCGAATCACGAGGAAATTATTTTGGAATTTCTAAGCATCATCATCATCACCTCACCACCATTAATGATTCATACACGATCAAATTTGTACAGAAATTCCCTAGATGATAATCAGTAAAACAAAGAATTTACCGCGATTCTAACAATATACAATTGTGTAGGTTAATGACAGTTAATAAGTGGTGCGAAGCTAACAAAAAATAAATTTTTTTTTTGGTTTTTAAAGATTAGTTGTTAATGGCACATAAATTGATGTTCGCAAAAAAATAAAACAAAAATAGAACATTAAAAATAAAAAATAATTTCTTATTTACCTGTTAAAGAATTTTAATTGTATTTGTAAGAGTACAAACATGAATTATAATAGAATTTAAATTACTAGAGGGTTATAACCCAACATTTAACTTTTTCTCGACGGCTAATCGTTTTTAATTAAAAAAAATGTTTAAGTAAGATTTAAAATCTTGTATAGCTTTTGTTTTAATTTAAGTACTTTTTTTAAATTAGTTAAACATTTCTTTAACAATGTCTGGTGTATCGACTACACAACTTTTTAGGGTAATTGAAAGTATATAATTAACAAACAAAATACATAACTATCATTATGAGTCAATTTGTGACTAGTTTAAGACAGAAATATAGACATACTTTTATAACAGAGACGGATAGAAAGTGGTGGTTAAATAATCTCATTTTGTATGTTTAAGATATATTTTTTTTCCAATCACCATCTGTTGGTTTTACAGTTCTTTACAGTAGTGAGCCTTAACCTTGTTAACCTCATTTAAATATTTTTCTCAGTATTCATCTTTCGAATACTTTTAATTTATTTTCGTCATTAATTGTCATTTTCCAGGAAAGCTTAAAACCAATTATATTCTGATATTATCATTATATTTAATCTGTAAATTAAATAAAGTAGTATATATAAAAAGAGACGTGGCGAATTCAAATATTTTTAATTTCCAATTATAAGTTTCAATTTAAAATTTCACCCCAATATATAAATCTCAAATGAAAATTTCAATTTATCATCACAATGACACCCCCGATTAAAAATTTATTTTTTTAAATAAATTAATACGTATAAGGTTGTTGTTTAAGAATAATCAACTGAAAAACATTGTGTCCACGATAAATTGAAATGATGGAAAACAATTCAAAACAAAATATTGAATACGATTTTTTATCAAACTTCCTCGAATTCCGAAAAGCAAGCAAATATTAATATATTATTAATTTAGATGTTCTGCTTACAAATTTTACGATTCAAAATGGCTTTCGCGCGCGGAGAAACATTTTTGTACTGCTCTATTATTAATTGTCAAATGCATATGTAATTTTTATTTAAATTTAACAAAAAATTTTAAGCTGCTCTCCAGCCATCAATATCCCCCATACTAATCATAATTGTTAATAAAGTGTACCAACGTAATGGGTGGAGTTCATGCTCAGACACTTTCAAACTATACCTAAGATCGTGGGGACTTTTCCAGATCGCCAGGTATTATCTTTTATAGTTCAATAAAAATAAATATCGAAATCATGAACTGGTCGTTACTGATAACATTGGTCACTATTCAAATAAGTCAGAGAAAAGCGTGTTAGGTTTGTTATTTGCCATAAAAGAGGTATTTGGAAGTGCGAAAAATGCGAAAAAATTATATATCCTGTTTCATATTTTAATTCTATACGAAATTCATCGAGATCGAACAAAGTTGTTTTAAAAAATGCCATGCTTGAAATTCCATTTTTGGGAAAATCCCTATAAAAAACAAATACAAATAATTTTGGGTCTAATTCTTCAGGTTGTACTTTTTTCAGACATAAGCTTAATTTTTTTCATAAAAAAAAACTTTAGCTTCAATAGATGGAATCTAATGTGTTAAGGCACCCAAATTCGAACTCATTTCTATGGACTGCTTTCAATAACGATATTCGGATAAAATGTTTAAAATTAAAAAATATTTGTTAAAAAAAATTGTTCATACAATTTTTTTCACACTCTATTGAAATATTAAGTGGAAATTTTATTTTCAATACACTCTGTACTTATAATTTAGTTAATAGAAATTTTTCTTATTCAAAATATTTAGTTTTCGCACAAATCAATAATCTCGATATTAGAAACAAAAAATCATAACATTTCAGTTGTGTAGATTAATTATAGTCTAAGATCTGATCCCTGTAAAACTAAATTTACCTGTATATAAATGTGAATATTTGGGTAAAAGTGACTTCAGTTATAAAACAATAATTTTTAATTTTTAGGAAATTATTTCGTCATCATAACACTATTAGAATTCATCAGTAGGTATTTAAAGTGTTATAGTACCTATACAACTCCTACTTTCATTTTGATTAATTTTATATCTATTAGATGTCAATAGTACATCTGTGAGTTATGAAAATCGACCAAAATTTCAATGTAAAATGTTATTTTTATAAAATCAATATTAATTAATAAATCTAACTTGTTCTTTTTATTAAAAGTAAAATGGCATGGAAATTTTAATATTTCACATTTAAAAAAATTTATAATTACATAAAATTATTTCATAATAATTTTTAATGACCAGTTCGGTCTTTAAATAGTCATAGTCATATTTATTTATTATTGATCGAATTTATTTTTAGTGATATTTTAATTATATTTTTCTATCTTGCTTAAAATATAAATTTTTTGATGTTTCGAAAGCTACAATTAATTCTGGCAATAAAATACAACTACGCAAAAACAATTATTTTACATTATTTTTACTCAAAGTAACGGAATGAAATGTACTGATTGGGTCCATCACCTTGTTAAAACATAAATATTTGCTAAAAATCTATAATTGTAAATGAAAAATTGTCACTGAAATTCTTTAATTTAAAAACTCATTAGAAACAATGAAATTCTTTGTTTTGGATTTTTCTAGTTTAAGTGAGATTATGTGAAATTTTTTTTTATTTTTATAATTTTTTATTATTTTTTATTTGTAAATATCGCAAAAAAGAAAAAAAATATTGAAAAAAGTGAAATTTTCTAAAGAAAACAAATTAAGAAAATTAACAGAATTCCAAAGTAAAAAATTATTTATTACAAGGTGGAAGAGAACTTTCTTAAATTTACAATGTAGAGTTAATAATATCCGGTGTACATTTGTTATTATGTATATATATATACATTTCGGTAACAGTTATTGCGTAATATTTTTTGAAATTTAAATCACATAAAGAACCTGATTCATTGCTTAATTTTTTGTTATTTTTATGGTATATAAAAAGAGGTGAGGTGAAAATAATTATAAATTTTGATTAATTAATTTAGTTTTATAAACTTTTTTTTTTCTTACTACTTTTGGGAGCATAGGGCTTCCACTTGACATTTTCATCGTACTCGATTTCTATCATTTCTATTTTCAAGGCAATGTCTAATTTCATTTTTTTAATCTGTTTGTACTGTCTAAGTAGGGGATTGACCTACTGTAGAAGACCACTTTGATAACTTTATGTAGGCCTACGTGGTAAGACGACGACATTTTTTTTGCAAGTTGTTGTTGTGATTTTATCCATCTTTGACGTTAAGATGACTGACGTTACTATGTTTTACTGGGTACGTCATGTCACATACTTTTTGTCAATTGTTGACAAATTGTGTAATTATTATTATTAGTGTTTGTCCAATATTTATTTATTTTGTTTTTTGGTTATTGTGTTGTATGAGATATATGAGTATTGATATAGATATAGATATAGGTAATATTTTTTTTGTTATAAAGTATTAATTATATTAATTATTTTTTATTGATTTAAATTTTATATAATATTTTGCTATTTTTCGGGGATTGAACCCGTGACTACCACGTCATAATTGAAACACATTTCTGTGCTCCAACCGATTAGGCCACGGAAGGATTAATTTACTGATATTTTAAATTTGTAATTTTTAAATTTTTCTATTTAATGAACATTTGTTCTGCATTCTCTTGCACGTCCAGTTATGATCTAACAAGTTGTTAAAAAATGTTTCAATACTGCTTTTCATTTTATAAGTTTTGATAATTTTGTTTGTTTAATTTGAGAATAAACAGATATAAAAATGGCAAATACAGTATTAGCAGCGAAAAGTATTGCAGCTGACAAATGGTAGGTAGGTAGGTACAAGTGGCCATTCCAGTTACTTCTGGAAAACCAATTAGCACCTAATTGTGCCTTTTTGATACCACGACTCGAGTGACCTATTTCGTGTTGTCGGTTGTTATAGGTGGTCGTTCTCTCATCTTTACTCTACCCAGGGACTCAGTATTAGAGCCACCCTGTGAGATTAAGAAGGTTGATCAGATCTCATATTTTGCTTTCCGCGATAAAACCTATATTCCTGGGGAAAGGCTCATCTAAAGTCCGGATTCTGACTCTAGCTAATGCTGGGCAGCTGCAAAGGAAGTGTTGAAGAGTTTCTGTTTCATTCTCATCTTTGCAACTGCGACAGTGAGGATTGAATGGAATACCTAGCTTGGCAGCGTGGCTTCCTATTGGCCAATGACAAATAGCTGATAAATAGTGCATCCAATTTTTAAAGAAGAACCAATTTTACCTAAAGGATATCCACCTCTACCAATGGGACATATACATTTTCATTATAAAACAAAAGAACCTCCACCAGAATGCATCAGAGAAACCCGAAATAGTAGTGTCAGAATGTTCGGTTTAGCACGATAAAAAAATATAAATCCATTGAATATGATAACAGCAGATAAGCAAAAACCATCTCTGGGACAACCAACCGCTGGAACAATTTCGAGTATACTAAAAGTAACTGAAGATAGTTCAATATTGGCAATATCCTAATAAGAAAATATTTTGGAATGCTACTGCTTTACGTAACAAAGTTGGCGTTGGAAAGATGAAGATGTAAAACAAAATATATGTCTGATATTATTTATCAAATTTTTACCAGACCATGTATTAATTACTTAAATCAGTGGGATAAAACTTTTAGAAATGTAGAACAAATTGTTCCATGTTGGGACAATGTTGAAAGTTCTTTATCTAAATAAATTTAGGAATCATTTAAAAATAAATAATGAAATTTAGTCGGTGAAGTGAACTTCATTAAAAATTTTATAAAAATTGAAAATAAAAGAATGTGAAGTAAAAAATATATCAGTGGACATCTTGTCAGTTGTCCTGTATTTTCATTTTTCAAAAATCGTCGCCGAAGGTATAATAGATAAAAACTGAATTTCAAAAGTCATGTGGAATATATTTGTAAAAAAAAAACATTGGCGATTTTTAAAAATCATTTGTCTCCTACATACGTGTAATAAACGTGTATAATTCAATTATTAAGCCACATTTTGAATATTACTTAACAATTATACACAACTGGCCATTTGAAATTTATGCTTGAATTTCATGTAATAAATGCTATTATTCCGAAATTTATAAACAGGTTGACTTTTTTGTTCTTCAGGTTTGTTTATCTATTCAATTTCTATCTGTATTGGGTATTTAGAGGACCAAAATTTTAAATGATTAGTTTTGAATATAAAATGTGAAGCGTAGAACTAATTAAATAATAATGGATCAAATATGTAACAAGTTAAAGAGCAACATGCAATCACGAGAAAATTTGTCAACAACGCAAATTGCTGAAAGATTGTGTTTGAAAATTGAAGTCTAAATCTGGTGAATTCATAGGACTAAAGGACCCGGACAACCTTGTATCAACGCAGTTCGAGAACCACTTCATAAAAAACTGTTCAAAAACGGTTACAGATTATCGAAACGCTCTGTATAGTGCAATCGTAACCACGATTTCATCCAGTTTGGTATTATATAAACTATTTAACGAATGTGATTAAATTCACATTGCCCACTCAAGAAGCCTGAGTTGAAGTCAATACATTTGCACAAATTGCCAATACATAAACTGGGGCAAAAGAACACATCTCTTAGAAAATCCAATTATAAACTGCGCGACACTGATGGCAGGCAGACAGTTGATTCACCGAAGAAATTTTTTAATCAAAATCTGAAGGTGTGTAATGGCATGGGAATGTTTCTCCGATCCAAAAATAGGAAGATTATGCTTTGTTTCCTCAAAAATGAATGCGGATGTTCACATAAACATTTTGGAAAATGAATTTTTCTATTCAAATGCTCTTTGGAGACACTTGCGATTTCATTTTTCAACAAGACATTGTCTTGTAGGTAGCTACACTGTTAGAAAGGTAAGGATAACTTTTTGTTTACGTTTCTAAAGTTGGTTAGATATTGCACTTTTATCTCTGAATATTTTTGTTTGTTATAACATTGCTAGTTTTTTTTTTAAACTTTATTTTCAGGTACAAGAATACAAGATCACACGAAAAAACAAAAATATCACAGTAATAGAATGATCTCCATCTAGCCTAAATCAAAAATATTTGGTCAATATAAATGCTACAGGTTGCAAAGCATCGTCCGAAACAACGAACAACCCCAAATCTTAATTTGAGCCTAATTGAGCTCAATACAAATTTCAATATTGGAAAACTTGTCCGACTCCATAAAAATAAGATGTGAAGCAGTATATTTGCCACTAATGGAATACCTATAAACTATATTAATATTTTTATAAATATTTTGAATCAATTCTGATAATAAAAAAAAATTAAAAAAAATATATTAGTTGGTTTTTACAATAAAATTTTGTATGATAATAGAATAGTGTTTTTTAATTATTATTTTTTTTCTATTATACCCAATTTTTAATGGTATAGCGAATTGGCGTTCCAGTATTTTCTAACGAAACTAAAATTACTCAAAATTTAAATGGAAAATTAATTTTAGTCTTATAATTGTTAACTTTTTCTAGATATGGAAATAAATAATTAAAAAAATAGCATATTTGTAAAAATTTAGAACTGCCCAATTGTTTTTCACAGCAATGTAGCAGAATCAGTATGGAGCGGAACGCTTCAAAACACAGTATGAAGCGGAGGATCTACAAAAACTCCAAAATTGAGTGATGAGAATTATAGTAAACAAAATGTAGCAGGTTCACGTCGGTAGCAGTTATGTTAAACTGCTTCAATTGGATGAAAATATAAGTTAGAATTGAATGTACTAATATTTATATTTAATTTGCGAAAATGAAGATTTCCATAATATTTAACGGAAAAAATAAGTTTGGTGTAAAACGAACAACATAATGCGTATGTTTATTTTCGATAGAAACAGTATCTAAGAACAATGGGGCAGAACTCATTAGTATACAAATGATTTAAAAAATTTAATGATCTTCGACGAGAAGTTAAATTCGAAAAAAAATTCAAATTATTTAAGGAATATCGTATTACAGATATTAAAAATAGATCTTAAAATTTGTGATGAATTTATAATATATTAATTGTATATTCAAAGTATTACTAATAAAATTACTACTACTACTTTTTATTTTAACTTAGTTGGCATGTTTTAACTTTATTCTGCATAATAAACCATGCAACACAACCTAAGTGTATTCTGACGACAGTTACACCCATCCTTACTATAAACATTAAACATTACTCTTCTGAACAGCCACTTTAATTGAAATCGACTTCAAGCAGTACGCAAAGAGTAACTGTCTAGGTATTTTTTAATAAAAATATTGAAAAATAAAATAATACAAAATATTTTGCATTATTGATCATAAAAATATTTAAAAATTAAATATTTGGTAATCATTATTACAATAAAATTTTTCATATCAAACGAATTAATTTTAAAAGCTTGGAAATTACTACAAGCTTTTATATAGTTATACGGTTTTACACTTTATAAAACATCATGTTTGTTTTTTGTATTTTGTAGATTTTTTTATCTTTTTTTTGTTTCAAAATAATTTCATTAATAAAAATGTAAATATACATAAATTTATATGCATACATAATATACATTTATCTTATGTATATGTATATATAAATATATGTATTCAAAAGAATAAAAAATATTCTTAATTAATTTCTCATTCCCAATAATTAGAAAAAATTAAATGTAATGTTAGAAAAAAACAAAAGAAAATCATAAAATTAATTTTTTATTACTTTTCCTACAATCCCCCCTCCCCAACCATTTTCCTAACTAAAAAACACTAAACCAACATTTTTTTAATTTCTCTTTAAAATACCAGCACTTAAAATAATATATATATATATATGAATTTATGTATATATTTATTTTGTGTTATGTTGTTATTTTATTTGTATTTAACAAAATTTCATAAATATTCTAATAAAGAACAAAAAAAAAAATAAGAAAAAATTATGTCTAAAAATTTTGGTTTTGGTGTTTTTTATTGAAAAATTTCATCCAACAACAAATTTTATTCTTTCCCTAAAGAAATAGAAAATAAAAGAAAAAAAAACATTTTTTTGTTTTGTTTTAAAAATTTAATTTTATTTCATAACTCTGAAAAGCTACAACTTTAACATTATATCCTTCTTTTGATCCTTGGTAAATATTGAAACAAAATAACGACAAAAAAACAAAAATAGAAAATATAAAAACAAGTTAATATTCAAATCAATGGTTTGTTAAAAGTACAATTTTTCCTTTAAAACTTTATTTAATTATCCGTCAAAGTCGAAACTTGTTCTTAGAAGATGAAAAATTGTATTTTGTAACACTGATGTTTACATTATGAAAAAAAAGAAAACTTTTCTTTTTTTTTGTTTTCTTTTTAGAATAAATTCTTGAATACACACGCAGTGTTTGTCTCTTTTATATAAGTTTTAAATCAGAACATTGTTCATAAGTGAATTCACTGTTAAAATTGTCAATTAAATGTAATTTAAAATGTTAATAGGGAAATATTATTTGTTCTGAATTAATTTGAAAATTTTAGAAAATCATAAAACACTCATAACCCAACGAATTATTCGTATAGTGGTCTTTGGGAGCAAAAAAATTCACAACATTCTAATTGCATGGTTTATAGATGATTTCACACAAAATTGAATTTAAGGTCATTTTATACCTGCCTTTACGATTTTAGCTGTCTTTAGCGTGCAACGGAATACCCCATAAGATAATTACTATAATAAGGGCCATACACGGAGACACAGAAACCAAAATCTTTCAATGGCTACACGAGATTAATGCTAAATTACAATAAATTCTAATATTTAATGAAATATAATAAAAAAATTAAAATAATTGTAAATAATAAAATTATGTAATAAAAAGAAGGAATTTGAGGAATTTTTTTAATCAAATAAAAGGACACTTCGCAACGCAACTAATTATATTATAACAAAATCAGCAATACTACAACTTAAACTATACTTATATGAAAATTATTTCTTTGTAAATATTTCGGTGTTTTTCTGATGGAGTATAAGCAAATAGGTTTCTTTCTATTGCGGTATTCTTGAAATAAAGATATGTTCGCCATTTCCACAATCAATTTGAATTTTTTTTTTTTTTTTTTTTATGATCTTGACAGTAGCTTAGGTAGAATCACCTTTTCGTGCTTAATTCTACAATTATTGTCTATTATACAAATTATTGGCTTATCTACTCATTAAATGTGGAAAACTACTACTATTGTCAGGAACTAAGCCTTCTTAAATAGAATAATTTCATTTTATTTAATTTGTTACCGGATTATATATACATACTCTCAATTATTTTTTGTCATTTATTATATCCCAATGACAAAGGGTACTAGACCAGCTCGAAAAACCAATGAAGCATTTTTTTTTTGTTTCATCGGGAATCGAACCCGGGACCTTTCGGTTGAAAGACAGGCACTCTACCTACCACCCAGCGGGCTTAAATGAAATGAGGATGCAAAGTTCTTATTTTTAGTCTAGTACCATAGTTTTGGCTGCTTCAAGTTTCGTAGAAGCAATATTGAAGCTACTACTCTTAATTCTAATCGATGAAGAGGAAACCGTGTCAAATCCAACGAATAAAGAAATTCTGTTCGGTAGTTAACAGGCTCATTTTCATTGATAACTGTCTCTATTGATTTGTATACATGGACCCATACATACATGGATTAATAAAACGAATTGTCATATTAATTCACATAGCCATTTCACATAGCCATGTAAAAATTTCATACTGATTCTTAAAATTCGAAAATGCTTTTTCAGGACAATACATGTTTTTTTATTTTTCATAGAGTACTTATGAATAAATTTTCAAGTCTGTACCACAATTTTTTTTTAAAACATTCGTGATAGAGTATATAAGTGTAAAATTTTATGCCTGTAAGACAATTTATTTTTAAAACACTCTTGAGACGGGCTAGGAGTTGTACGGCAGCCACCCGAACCAATCCAAATTTTTTAAATCGGTGGAAGTCGTATTTCTTTATTTGTGAAAGAGTATCTAAGTGTAAATTTTCATACCTGTAACACTATTGGTTTTTGAAATATTCTTGAGACGTGCTAGGAGTTGTACGGCAGCAACCTGAACCAGTCCAAATTTTTGAAATCGGTGGAAGTCGTATTTCTCTATTTCTGAAAGAGTATTTAAATGTAAATTTTCATGCTTGTAACACTTTTGGTTTTTGAAATATTCCTGAGACGGGCTAGGAGTTGTACGGCAGCCACCCGAACCAATCCAAATTTTTTAAATCGGTGGAAATCTTATATTTTTATTTGTGAAAGAGTATCTAAGTGTAAATTTTCATGCCTGTAAGACAATTTGTTTTAAAAATATTCCTGAGACGGACTAGGAGTTGTACGGCAGCCATCCGAACCAATCCAAATTTTTTAAATCGGTGGAAGTCGTATTTCTTTATTTGTGAAAGAGTATCTAAGTGTAAATTTTCATACCTGTAACACTATTGGTTTTTGAAATATTCTTGAGACGTGCTAGGAGTTGTACGGCAGCCACCCGAACCAATCCAAATTTTTTAAATCGGTGGAAGTCGTATTTCTTTATTTGTGAAAGAGTATCTAAGTGTAAATTTTCATACCTGTAACACTATTGGTTTTTGAAATATTCTTGAGACGTGCTAGGAGTTGTACGGCAGCAACCTGAACCAGTCCAAATTTTTGAAATCGGTGGAAGTCGTATTTCTCTATTTCTGAAAGAGTATTTAAATGTAAATTTTCATGCTTGTAACACTATTGGTTTTTGAAATATTCTTGAGACGTGCTAGGAGTTGTACGGCAGCAACCTGAACCAGTCCAAATTTTTGAAATCGGTGGAAGTCGTATTTCTCTATTTCTGAAAGAGTATTTAAATGTAAATTTTCATGCTTGTAACACTATTGGTTTTTGAAATATTCTTCAGACGTGCTAGGAGTTGTACGGCAGCAACTCGAAACAGTCCAAATTTTTTAAATCGGTGGTAGTCGTATTTCTTTATTTGTGAAAGGGTATCGAAGTGTAAATTTTCATATCTGTAACCCTATTGGTTTTTGAAATATTCTTGAGACGTGCTAGGAGTTGTACGGCAGCAACCCGAACCAGTCTAAAATTTTTAAATCGGTGGAAGTCGTATTTCTTTATTTGTGAAAGAGTATCTAAGTGTAAATTTTTATGCCTGTAACACTATTGGTTTTTGAAATATTCCTGAGACGTGCTAGGAGTTGTGCGGCAGCAACCCGGACCAATCCAAATTTTTTAAATCGGTGGGAGTCGTATTTCTTTATTTGTGAAAGAGTATCTAAGTGTAAATTTTCATGCCTGTAAGACAATTTGTTTTAAAAATATTCCTGAGACGGACTAGGAGTTGTACGGCAGCCATCCGAACCAATCCAAATTTTTTAAATCGGTGGAAGTCGTATTTCTTTATTTGTGAAATAGTATCTAAATGTAAATGTTCATGCCTGTAACACTTTTGGTTTTCGAAATATTCTTGAGACTTGCTAGGAGTTGTACGGCAGGAATCCGAACCTGTCCTTTGATGGCTTTGTAAAGTACCGCGTCAGGTTCCTTTTTTGACCATAAATAACTTTGCAAAATTTCAGACAAATACAAAATTGTCTATCTTCAAAACTGTGGGCGTGTATAGCGAACAAACAAACAAACATTTCCCTTTTATAAGTATAGATATATATATATATGTATCTATATTAAAATAATTTTGGAAATTGGGTATATTATGCTTCTTCCAAAATATATTTTTAATAAACATCTCTTTACGAAGTGTCTGATAATGGTCAAAAAGCCAATAGAAATATAATTAATTATTATTATGCCACATATAAAGTTGTTGAATATCTCGATTTCGCCAAAGAACATTAGACGAAATGACGTTATGCAATTTGAAATTCGGTTAATTGTACCCAAACGTAATAAAATCCACTACATTTACTGTACTAAATTCTTTGGTAGAAAATGCAAGTTCCGGAACTTTCATGCTATTGGTTGCCAATACACCATATAGGAAAATAATATATTGATCAAAGAAATGTAGCAAGCTTCCGTCTAGTAGATGTCTAATATGTTTCTCTTGATTATATTTTATTTTATTTGTATTTGTCTTTACAACTATAACATCCCTATAGACTATAGAATATATCCTATAACACTATATAGACTATATCATTTAATTTTACACATAAAATTACAAATTAAATATTTAGTATGAATAAAAAGGACATCAAAGAAGAATACTGCTATTCTTTACCGTAGACATGTTTTAAATTATTTTTCAATTTTATTCGTGTCTTATGAACTTTCATAGTAAGTCTGATCCTGATGATTTATATACCTTTTTTAATATTATTTGTCTCTCATCCACATTAAACAATGCCAATCTAATCTTAAATTTATCAGTTCAAACAATTCAATGTTAAAAACAATATTGAGATTGTTATTAAATATTAAAAAAAAAAAAAAAAATTTGCTTAAGTTGCTTTAAAATAAAATATCTTTGCAACTTAATCAAAGTCATTGCAAATGATTTAATGATGTTATATTATTCTCATTGTTGATTCGGTCAACTTTTGTGTTTTATTCTAGTACAGCTTTAATATATAACTTTAATATTCCGATTATTATCCAACTTGTGTTTACTTTGAATGTTCAGAGAAGGTGGAATTATTTAAAATATTTTTTTTATTTTTGCTTATTAATCGAAATAATAGGATATTTTTGAAATATGATATGTTTGACGATAACAAATTAGCATTACTACTGGTCGTTTTGAATTTTGTGAATTTCAAAGGAAAAAACAAAATATATATTTGATATAAAAAATATACGGAAATAAAATATAACAAATTATAAACAAACGTAAAAGTGTGATTGTTAATAATAATTGTATCAGAATAATGCTCAAAATATCATGTGACTCAAAAACACATATTAACAATCAGAATTTGTGAAAATGAATAGAAGCAAAAATATTTTTGAATAACTTTAAGTTACAAATATATTTTTTAAACGACAGTTATTTTATAAACCATTTATAACAACTTTCAACGAACAAACTAAATCATAACATTAACATAATAATCAATTTGATAATTTAAAACAAAAATATATGTTCGAACATATATTTAGTCACATTTAAGCTTTAAGTAACTGTTGTTCTTTTTTGTAAGATATGACTTTTACAGTTTAAGAGCTTGTCTCGATGCATACCTATCATCGCAATATATTATGACAATCGAATATTACTGTTGTACTATTTTTGTTGAATTTTAAAATATTTTTTTAAACTATGTAATGGAAAAATAACTTTAAATACTATTTAGTATTACACTCACAATATACATATACTATAAATAACAAATATTTATTAAAGATAGCGACAGATTTATCTGCAATTTGTGGCTAAATAAAATACACATATGTGTTCACATACTGTGCACTAAAATTAAAGGCTTCGAATCAAATATAAAATCCGTTATTTTTTAAAGAGAATAATATCAACAATCAAATATAACATTGTTACAAACGCATATATTAATATATACTTCTAGCGCATTTTAGAGATTCTTTGAACACAAATCATTATCAAAAGAACTTTGCGGTAGAAAACAAATTATACAAAAATAATTAACGTTGAAATCCAAAATTGGATCAAACATAATCTGAGCAATCAGCATAACAAAACATTATTCCGAATGGAATTGTAAAGATAAACGTGGCGTAAAAAGTCACGTAGCGAAGTCGAATAGACAAATAAAGAACTTAGAGCTATGGAAGTTGCAGATAGTACTTAGATGTTGGAAATTGTTTATACTCCCCCATCAGTGTACTATGTATAGTCTAAGTACTATGTATATCTACAACTTCTATTGCGATTAGTTCTTTATTTGTTTATTTCAAGTTAATTATGATGATTGATGATGAATGAACTTCATCATATAAACATTTTTTATTATTTCGTTTCACTTCAAGTATAAATTGGAATAAAATTATAAATTGTATCACCAAAAATTACCAAAAATCACAATTAACGGAATGTTGTAAAAACTATACTGTTACAAACGTTTATTAAGAAAGCGGAAATACAAAATTTCGTTGTTATTATGCAGAATGTTGTAATAAACTTTATGAAGAATTTCTACTGTACGTACCTAGTATTTCTATATTTCATAACCCAGAATGTGAGTACACTGTTGATGAAGCAATTCAATTTTTTTTTTTAAATTGATTTTGTTTTTTAGACTTTGCGTTTACTACAAAATGATATTCACCAAGTATTTCAGGATGAATGTTACTTACGTTTGTAGTAAATCTCATTTAAAAACTAAATAACTTTTCATGAATACGATAACGTTTTTTTTTTTTTTTTGCAATGTCACTTTTATAGAATAAAATGACAAGTGGTTTTTTATAAAAAAAATAAATGGGAGAAAAATATGTTGGAAGTTGTTTAAATTTTTATAAAATTATGATTGAAAATTTTATTATAAAGCATTTTAAAATTTTTTACTGAAATTAAATTTCTATAAAGTTAATTTTACTTTTAATTTGAACTGGAGTTTAAAAGGTAATAAATATAATTTATATATGGTACATGTTATACCACATATTGTTTTAATATAATGAAATAAATATATACAAATTTTATATACTTAACTAATGTAAAAAATATAGATTTAACAAAATGTTCGTAAAAATGGATATATGACAACAAATATAGTTTTGCATAACTTATTAGATACATTTTCCGGACCAAAAAGAAACTTTGTATAAAAATTATTAAAATAAAATTAAAATTAAGAAAAACAATAACGCTTTGCATAATTATTAAAACAAAAAAAAGAATCAAAAAAAGATCAATTACAAAAGTTTGCATAAATAAAAGAACATTCAAAATGTTTTAACTACACGTTTTACTTTTCTCTGCGTTTCAAAAACCCATTTAATACAATTCGGAATTCGTGACATTGTAAAATATTTGTTACATACAATATGTAAGACATTGTAAAATAATTTAGTTTTTTCTACAATACGAACTCCGACATGTAAGTCAGCCTAGACTCTAGGTCATATTCAAATATGGTGTTGTGCCAAGCAACTTCATATTCAAACTATCTAATCGTTGCCCAAAACATTGTCAATGCTTTCCATTTGTTCGCAATGTTAATATTCATAGAGTTAAAATCTGTGTCAGCAAAAACATAAAAAACAAATTGTAATTAACCGAGATCGTTATTTCAATATGTGTTTTCTGGTTCGTTTCACTGAAAATAAAAGCTTTTCAGACAACTTAAGCGAACGAAATCGTTCGAACAGTGTTGTACTAAATCTTTATTTAATAATTCGTAACTGTATTTCGGTTTGATCAAAGATATCTGAAGGGACAAAATTGTTGTAATTTACTGCTATTTATTTATCAAATTTTCTGATTTATATGGAATAATTAAATGTGAAAAACTACAATTTTTATCAGAAACTAAGCTTTTCAAATATCAAACTTCAAATTTTTTTTTAAAGCTATTACCGAATACTATTACCGAATTATACTCTGATCAAATATTATTATTTATATATGTTA
Organism: Argyra leucocephala; assembly: GCA_963942445.1. Classification (NCBI taxonomy): domain Eukaryota; kingdom Metazoa; phylum Arthropoda; class Insecta; order Diptera; family Dolichopodidae; genus Argyra; species Argyra leucocephala. Next base: position 113,485,177 of record OZ012678.1, read on the forward strand.
TTTACAAAATTATAACATACAAAATTTTATATTATTAAACAATAGAACATATGCTTTTTTCTCGGTAGATCAGTCATTGGTATTCGGTAGATATATATCATTTATGCACTAAATAAGACCATTTTTTGCTTATTATATTGAACCTTTATTTAACATTAGTTAAACTTTAGGTTTGGTTTTAATTAAACTTTATATTAGCATACAAAAAATTAATTTATTGGTATTTGCCATTTTTTCTTTTAAAAATTAAATTTATTTTTAATAATTAAGTTAGGTTAGTCTAAATAAGTACAAATCAAAGGCAATATTTTAGTACAACCTCTTAAAATGTCATTGTATTCTTTTTATTTAATAAAAATAATAAAAATATGAATATTGATAAAACTATTAACAACTGAGAAATTAAATTATTAACTTCTAAATATATTATATAGTATTATATACATACTAGTGAGTCCCCTGTGCAATTGCACAGAAGCAGTTCTTTCAGGCACGATATTATATAAAAAGAAATATTTGTTTTGGTTTATTGTAGTTGTTTTCTGAATCGCTTGATTCTTTCATATATATATAATGAATTCAAAGTATAATACCTATTCTTTATAACGGAATGAACACTAATTTCAATATAGCTTAACACAATAAAGTCCCATTACTCTCAACGTAGTAGATTGATAAATAGTGTTTTCGCATGAGATATTAAAATGGGTCTTAGGATTTTATTGTAGAATAGATTCTGAAGCGTATTTAAACCATTAATTCATCAGATTTGGTTCTTTACATAATTAAAAAATATTCGGCATTAAAGACAGCCATTAGTTTAGACGGAAGATATTTTGTTGTATTATGTTGATAGCATAACCACAAAAGGATAATTTCGAGTTCGAATCCCGCTTATGTCATGAATGTATGTACATACAAAGTTTTTCAATTATTCTTCGTTGTCATTTAAAATAAAAAGTAACTTTGCTATTATGAAGGCAAAGTCTTACTTTACACCAGATGTAGTTTTCCACATTTAAATTGACTGCTATACCAACATAGTGTTATTGTCCATGCCATATCTTGTAGATATTATTGCAATTACCAAACAGTTGAAGCAGTTAGTATGCTTATCCTTTAGTCTAAAAATAAACCATCTGATTATTTTAATGTGATTGTATTTTATTTATCCCATCATTTTTTTTAACTCTTTAGTGAGCAAATTTATTTGCACTTTTGTATTACCTATGTACCACAGAGAGTTAACAATTCATTTTTAAATATTTGACAACCCCATGATTCAATGCCGGACAAATTGTATATGAGTTATTACTTTTATTTTTAATTTTTGGTTTATTTGTATTTAATTTTAAATGTTTCCAGTGTTCACCACCGTTTTGCATATTTTTATTTTTGGCTTAAGAACTGAATACTTATTTTACAAGTAGTAAATCTTTCGAAAATTTACCACGAATATTTTAGCTATGAAATGAAAAAGAAAGGTATTAAATTCAAATTAAATGACCTCGAACTATTATAGTCTTTTGTCCAAAAATCTAAACCCTGATTTTTAATCAATTCATCAACTTAATAGTTATGGTGGATTTCCTTGTAATGGGCGAACATTCGGACAATTTTTTTAACCAATCAGAAAATTTTATTTAACAACACATACACAAAAAATCCTCTCCGGACAATTCACTTCATCCAATTTCTCAGTTAAAATAATTTTAACTTTAGGTTGAAGGCTGAAGTAAAAGAAAAGGATAGATATATAATTAGTTGATAAATATTTATTGCTATCTCGATTTATGTATGAACGCATTCACATATATAATTTCAATTGTTTTTTATGAAAAACACATGAAGTGTAATTTTTTTGAAACACAAATGTAGCGAAACGAAAAATAAAAATGAAAATAAACAAAACAGGAAATCAAATGGCGGAATTTCAAAATGAAAATATCATTTTGATTAATTTATTAATTTATTTATAATAGCATCATCAGATCCAAATACATCGTAATAAAAAAATAAATAAGTATAAATTATAGAACATATAAAACTTTTAAAAAAAAACAACAATAATATTCTAATATCAGATTTTAGAATAATTGTTTTGTTTTTATTTTTTGATGTTTTTGATGTTTTAAAAAGGGTGTCAGAAATGTCAAATCCTACAGCGAAATACCAGCGAAACTGTGATTGAGCGATTCAAACTCAAACACTACCAGCGATGTGGTTGAGCGATTGCAGTTGCAATTGTGAGCATATACATAAGAGCGTATGTATTTTAATTTTTTCGTCGCGAATATTTCGTCGGTAGTTCTAATTGTGTTAATCGTTTTGAATGCTACTGTAGACGATCAGAATACTTTATTGAATATTTTATATTCGTCGTTTCAAACATACAAAAAAACAAATTAAAATTTTAAATAAACAGACGACCAGACATAATAGTTCTATGATACAATTTCTGTATATATTTTTTTTTACAAATTTTTGAAATCTCTTGTTTTTGTTTTTTATTTTTTAAAATATGCGTAAAATATAAAGTTTATTTGGTTCTTACACATTATAATAATAAAAAAAAAATAATAATAATAATAATACATATATAATACATATATAATGACTAAACATGGGTAGAAAGTAAGAAATTCCTGAATAGAAATAGGTTTTATCTTACAGGTATTAAATTTATGAAGAAGTATGATTTTTCTTTGAAAATTGATATTCACACAAACATGTATGCACAAAACAAAATAAACTAATTTTCTTTTCCTTTTATTTTTCCAAAATTTAAAATAACTAGAGGGTAAAATATAATTTTTAAATTTATTAAAAATTGTTTTTCAAATTAACATTTTTTTTGTATATACCTACCACAAGGAAAGAAATTCACTTACTCTTATTATATTTCATTCATTAAAATTCTTTCTTAGATTACAGCTGTAATACAATATATGTACTTAAATACATATATATACATACATTATATAATATCTACATAAATTTCTATATTGATGTTAAATTTGTATACATATTTCTAATATATATACAATAAAATAGATATATATACACATAAATATTTTAAAACACTCCCAGTTTATTTATTTCATTTAGAAATTACCCAAAACTTAAATGAGAAATTCTACTTAAACTGTTATACAATGTATTTCTGCTATACGGTGTAGGTTCTATAATAATTTATTATTTTCAAGGAATAATAGACCTATTTTTGTTAATTTAATTAATAAGTTAGTCAAAACTCGCATTTAACACATGAAGTACGATTCTACAATTTCATGACTATATAAAATGGGACGCCAAGCTGCCATAAAAACTGTCTCGAAAATCCAAGGTCTCCAAATATGTGGCATAACACTGCCACAAATTTTCGTAAGCAAATTTTTTTATGAATTACATTTTTATTTTCAAACGATTTCGATATGTACAATAAAGTATATAAGGACTTTAAAAAAAATCCAAGCCTTCGTGGCTTCGTGTAGTTATTTAAATTTTAGATAAGATTTATTTAATACTATTTATTCAAATTGCTTTCAAAAAGATAATGGAGCGGCCGTTTGGGGGCGGCAGCCCCTACAAAAATAAAAAAATGGATTAATATTTAAATTTTACAACTTAATAACAATAAAACTGAACTTTCTCTAAAACTAAACTGTATCACTGTGTAATAACTGTACGCAATGTTTAAAAATAAATAAAATTTTTAGCATACATTTTGTACATACATTTTTGTTAAATTAAAAAAAAAAATATTAAAATCATAAATTTATGTATTGAAAGTTTTGTTATTATTTTTTATTAAAACTTTAAGTTACAATAAATAATAATTTTTTTAATGGAAAAGTCGTACATATTTAGTTTGAATTTTTCAAGAGTTCTGACTGTAGAATTTTAAATTAACAGCAATGGTTTTTGTTCTGAATACGTTACAGGCATCGAAATTTTTTACCCTCCTTAATTATTTATAAAAAATCAAATAGGGTCTGATTTGCCTTACTACAGCAAGGGCTTACTACAGCAGGTGCAGCTACATTGCGATGTAGAAGGCGCAAAGGTGCCGCAGGTCTCTAGTAATAATATATTATGAAAATAGTTAATTGAAAGACTATTCGAGGAAACAGGCCAGGCCTACTTATATATTTTGCACTTTCAAATAAATTAAACTCATTTTGTAAAAAAAAATAATATTTTAATTCAAAACAATTTTTTTTTAAATGTGCTTACACTAATTTAATTATACATAATGTAAAATTGTAAATGAGTTTAAGGCAAATAATTTTGATTTTAGATGATTGGAAATTAGAATGTATTTTGAATTTTGGAATTGTATATAATTTTTACTCAATAAGATAAGCTTATAGAAAAAATTGAAGAGTTTTGACTTCTGGTGGGAAAAAAATTTCATTATTTCAATGTTAAAACTTTATCAAAACATAGTGCTATAAATTGCCACAATGCTGAAATGGCCCCAAATTCCATTAAAAATGCTGCAATTACAGCAAAATGACAGTAACTAATGAAATGAATAATATTTTTACAAGTACATAATGTATTAAGATAGTTACATTAAGATGACCATATCTTTGACATTGCTAAAAATGCCGCGAGATGTTTGAACTTTTTGAGTCGCTGCAAAATTTATTTTTCTCCCCAGGCTAAATTTCTATAAATCATATATACGGTCCAATTTGAGATACAATTCGCATATTTGGGCATAATTTTCCACAAATGTTTCCAATGGACTATTTTTCGTGTAAGCATTTGTTTTTGCGAGTATTTTTCTCTTGTCTTGTGGGCAAATGCTCCGCGTTAACAATTTCCCATGTGTCCATATCTTTCTTAGAACTGACAATAATGAAGCAATTTTGAGAGTCTATTATTAAAAGGTATTGTTTTTAAGTTAGTAAGTTTAAAAATTTGAATAATGTATAGTTCAAATGGACCTTATTTACTTAAGCATATCACGACCTACTTTCAGTAAATTACATAAAAAGAAGAAATAAAGAGTTTTCCAATAGGGATGATATGATTTTGAAGTGACGTTTCGGTCATTTGTAATATGTCATGATCTCTCATTTTCATTGAATTCAGTAATGTTTACAATTTGGGTTTTTTCAATTTTTTACGTCGTTAATTGGCTGATTTTGGCTTGGAACAACTTGAAAACGATAATGATTTTTTTAAGAAAATCATCTTCTTCGATGAGGCTTATTTTCATCTGAGTGGTGCGGTAAATAAACAACTGTCGATTCTGGTGCAAAGAAAATCGGCAAATTATTCATGAAAAACCATTACATTCACCTAAATTGACAGTTTGGTGTAGTTTTGGGTCTGGTGGAATCATAGGTTCGTGCTTCTTTCGAAATGAAGCTGGTAACACGGTTACTGTTAATGGAGAGCGGTATAGATCGATGATAACCAACTCTTTATGGCCGAAATTGGAAGAAATTGATCTTGACAACATTTGGTTCCAACAAGACGGGACTACATGCCACACAGCAAGTGCAACAATTGAATTATTGCGAGAAAAGTTTGGAGATTCGATTATTTCAAGAAATTGTGATATTGAATGGCCTCCCAGAAGTTGTGATTTAACGCCATTAGACTATTTCTTGTGGATTTATTTGAATTCATTGCTTTACAAGTCAATATTGAACATGCTATTCATGACATACGACTGGATTTAGTCGAAAAAGTGCTCGAAAATTGGGTTCCTCGAATTCGTTCTTGCAGAAGAAGTCGTGGAGGCCATTTGAATGGCGTTTTATTCAGAACTTAATTGTATCGATTTTACTTCACATTAAATGAAAAATATTTGAATTTCCTTAACAATTAGTTGGTTTTTTTTTAAATGAAATCATATCACTCTTATTGGAAAACACTATAGTTATGAAATCAAATTGAAAATTTGAATTCGAAATCGAATTGCAAATTTGATTTATAGACGCTGCTAAAATGTTGATAATACTCTCGTATGACAATCCAATTTAGTGACTTTTGATCGATTTCGAATATTTTAAACCATCATCAGAAAACTTAATACCTGAAAACACCCTTGGGGTATTTAACTCTTAATCCTGATTTTTTGCTACATTTCTGATAAAGTCAAATTTATTTTAAATACCAAATTGTTGCTATGTAATATCATCTGAAACAGTTTTTTACCAAGGTGAAGTAAAATTTCTTTGAAACTGATTGCAATAGTGTTTCAGTATTGAAACAAAAGAATAATAAATATAAATAATAAAAAATACATACAGTAGTAATTTTTACGGTGTTAAATTTACATACTTTATACAAGTTACAGAAATTCAAATGCCAAATACAAATGACATATTAAATTTTATATACAAAATATAACCACACAAATTTATCTGCTATATTTGATATGCTGTTTAGCGAGTTTGACTTATCTTCTTTTTTAATAAAACTTTATTATTTTACCAAAAACATTTTTAGAAAATCGTCCGACAATATTAAATTTTATATTTTAACAACATAATTCAAATGCAAGCCAGTTCGTAATAATAATTTTAGAATACCCATGAAAATTTTATATATTCTAAACCATAGTACATATTATGTACTTTACTTATATACTTTCTACCTTCAGCGTATTGTAAACTGATTTTTCAACACATTCATTGTACTAAATTGAAAAAAAAACAAACAAAAATAAAAAAAGAGAAAAAAAGATGAATGGGAGAGGAGATACAAATGACAAAGGAAAGAAAATGAGGAACCAAATCCCGGAAAGAAAAATCAATTACATAGCTGCTTCCTTTTAAGGCAAAAAAATCAATATGGAGGGAAAAAATATTTAGAAAGGATACGAAACATTTTAATTTTTGTATAAAGGGTGTCCTGGGAGCATTGAATGATAGAATCACAGGTGATTTTGAAAGTCGAAACAAACAAACACGTAAAGTTTTTTATTTTAATTTAACCAATTACCAATTTTTAATACAAATTGATGAAATTGTAAAAAAAGTTAAAAAAAAAAAACAAATCAGACGAAGTCAATTTTATCATTTTACTGATCAGGTTTTATTTTTCTGAACGGATGAAAGAAAATTGCTTTATTGAATTATGTTTCATATTTTAACTGTTTGATTTGTTCATTTGTATTTTACTGAAGTTAAAGTTTAATTTTTTCATTGTTTCATTTGATGACAAAAATCAATTCTGCAATTTAAACAAAATAACAATCAACTTTTCTGATCCCTATAAGTGTCATCTCCAAGTAAGAAACAAAAAAAAAAAATTTGTTAACTGTTTCATTTTTGCGTATTCACTTTATTGATCGCTGTAGACTGCCAACCTAACACTATATTTTTTCATTCCCGATTAATCCATTTTATTTTAATATGAGTACATTTGGAAATATCGGAACAATAAATTATGTCTAAAAGAAATGCTGTAACACAATTGTAGAGGCTATGCGTCTTATGTATATTAAAATTTGAATAAGTATTTGTATAAATATGTATATACAAATTGCATAAATTATACAAATTTATATACAAATTTCAATAAATTTGTATAAACAAATTGCATTAATTATACATATGTATATATACAAATTGCAATAAATATGTATATACAAATTTGTAACTACAAATTGAAATTAAAATATTAGATTTGAAGTTCAAAAATCATTGAAGCTATAAGTACAAAAACTAAAATAATTAAGGATTAAATTACCAATAGAGGATCCAAACAAATATTTAGGGTTACACTTGGACCAAATATTAACCTGGAGGAAGCATATTGAAGCAATTTATCCTGGTTAATTGGCAAAAATTCACAACTTTTTCTAGAAAGCAATGTCCTAAGGTCCAATGTCCAATGTCTATAAGAGTATAGTGAAGCTATGGATTTATGGTATCGTATGAAGCTGTGGGGCACGGCAAACAATTCAAACACAGAAATCATTCAACGTTTTCAAGCAAAGCTACTTAGACTAGTTTTACCACTTAATGTTGTCATATATAATGTAAATCCTAGAAGTATATGTGTTGAAATGTACGCGTGATAGCCATTATACTATTCAAAATTTTATACATTGTCATGAATTTTTTAAAAATAATATGTGTGATAGATTGTAAATAAAAGTAGAGGTAAAGTTTTTACAACTATTTATTTCTAGACTTTTGGTAAAAATACCGTTCATTTTAAATAAATTTAATTGAAACATTTACACGCTGGGTGGTGCAGTATGCAAAACGCTTTAAATCGACTTCAAATTATATTTTGTTAATAAAATTTTAATATTAGCTATCAGCGTCATATAGCTCTCAACAAAAGATCCAGAATTTTTTGTTTATTTAAACTTCTACAATCATTTCTGACTCTACAAACTCTCTTCCGAGTATATCAATCGGAACACCCTGTACAAATGAGTATTTAAATAAAAATATACTTATATTTAATCCTATAGTACTTGTATTAATGACGCAAAAAAAAATAAAAAAAAAAATATCATTTTGTATTTGAATGCTTGTACAATTGTGTAGGCAAAACTGTTTCTATTTATTTAATTCTGTTTTTCTTTTTTATTTTTCAAATTTTGTGAAATCAATCGGAAATGATAGTACGATCTTCTATTATGATTTTTGTTTTTGTAATTGAATATAAAAATCCATTGAATCAGAAAATTTTAATAATTAAAATTACGCGAACCATAAATTAGTAAAATTGAAAATTGCTGCTGCTTTAATGAATTAAAGTTTTATATTTTGAAAGACGAAAATTACTTTTTGTTTTGTTTTGCATTTTTTTTTTTTAATTAATTAAAAATCTTTTGTTTCAGATTTATTGTTTTAAATTTGGACTAATTTTAATGAAATATTTAAATACAATTCAGTTCATTAATTTCAATTACAATATTTGAATTTCATACCGAATTGTGTAACGGTATATTTGTATGGAAAACATGAGTATATATATTTTACAAAATTTGTTATCTTTTAATTATCTTCATATTATCAACTTCAAGAAATCTAGGTATTGGATTCAAAGAGAGAGAGTTATTCAAGTCTTGACTATCTTAGTTAGTAAGTTAGTATTTAAATACTGAAGAAAATAAAGCCTATGCCCTAATCGGGATTCGAAAATAGGACCTTCTGATTAGTAGTCCAATAACATGACAACTAAACTATGTAGGCCGGCAAGTAAGTAAATAAGTAATTGGGTAAGTAAGTAAGTAAACTTATAAGCAGGATAATGTAATTCATTAACTAATGAAACACAATAATAATTTCCAATAGTAGATAAACAAAAATGTGTACAAATATACACAATTGTACATACCAATACAAAGTAGATAAATAGAAATGCTTTTTTAAGAGCACAATTATTTAGCTCAACACATCCAATTTTAAGTTTGAAACATAAATCAATGACTGAGAACTACACTACACCATATTGAGCCTAAAAAATAAATCTATTAACAAAAATACATCGAAAATCATTCAGTTTGGGGAACAGGTGTGTAAATCTATATCTCGTTAACAAATCACAAATATTATTCACTATTTAATCTACTAAATCTGGCCTTTAATATAACTAGAATACCATTCATTTCTTTTTACAGTGTCATCGATAGGAGTGCAAAAAAAAATGTGATTCGAAAATTGTTTCTATTCAAATTCCGTAAAAGATAAAATTTGCCTCTTCTATTGATGCTGATAGATGCTGTGAACAACACTAATTATAATAGCAACAGTATAGGTTTAATCAACTATTTTGTGAAAGATTTAATAATTACCGGCAACTGAAGCACAACCTCAGAATAAAACTGAATGTGAGCTTACCCAAATCCATCATGTATCATACTTTTCACATACATTGTTGTTAAAAATCATAAAAAATCTTTGCAATATATTTGGATTTAGGATTATATTTAGGATTCATCGAATGTTAACACTTCCCATCTTGAGACTAAATGGATGTCCAGCCAAAACCGCACCACTAACTTACTCAGCAAACGCAGGAGCAGGAGTTCTCACCAAACTGCTCACTGATCAACAGCCGAAAAGAAGAGTAGCATTGGATTTTAATGAGATTTTCTCTCCGTCTCAAAGCGAAATTTAAGAAAACCTCACTCTCAGGGCGAAAAATCCAAGTTAGACACGGCACATAGAATAAAGCAGAATCAATCAAATGAAAAATCTTATAAGATCAACTAAGAACCAAATTGATCAAATAGAAAAATCGGAAATATACAAGATCCATGTAATAGTACAAATGAGGAGAAACATGGAAACACGACTCAAGGAATACCTGAAAGAATCAAAACCAGCTAAGTAGAAAAATTTAATCGAATTCTTATCAAAAATAGCAGAATACATCATCCAAGAGAGTTATAGTATGTATTTTCAAAAAAAACATATTAGTAATGGTAAATTACATAAGAGAATTTACGAAAATATACTCGAAATACATAAAATCAAGAATGATTCACTCCTGAATAAAGACCAAGACTTTTTACTTTTCATTGTTTAAATTTCTCGAATATTATACAAGTAGTGACGCTTACTACAGATTGATACTGTGAAGTATATAACTAATAAAACAACCCCTACTGCTCCCTACTCTTACGCTGGATATTACGTTGTAAGTAATAATAACCATATAATAATTTCAGTGGATCGGAGTGGTAAAGCAACCCAGTATAATAATCACAACTGGAGAGCACGGATTTAAACTCCGTGAGAATCGAAATTTTTTTAAGATGATGAAAATTACTGGAAGTACAACCACATCATTTCTAATTAATAATTAAAAAATAATAAAAATAATATTAATAAACAATATACAAAATACTAGGGGCCCCTGTTGAGTAATTATAATTCAAGTTGAAGCCAAATTTAAAGTTTTTAAAAAAACTGTAATTTACGTACTGACATAGACTTCTCACGATATAGCAGAAGCCACTAGAGTTTATTTTGTAGTTATTAAGTTTTATTTAGGACATATAAATACACGTCCTTCATACACTGTTTCGTTGCCGATATATTCCCTATAGTAAGTGGCATTTAGTGAATAAAATTACTAAAAATAAAAAATTTTGTGATTAAAGAGGTACATATATACCTACTTATACATAATATTAATAAAAACTATATTATTACTACAAATAACCAAAATTTAGAAACAGTTACTTAAAAAAATAAAAAATTAAGAATTCAAGTGATTTGTTTTTTTTTTTTTGTTGCTTTTATATTTTTATTTTAGATGTATATATTTGTTTTTTTGTTATTATTTTACATATGTACAATGTACATAGGTTTCATGGAAGTAATAATAATAACTGATTTGTTTGCTTTTGTTTTTTATTTTAATAATAACCCACATATGCAGAATTTATTTGCTGAATAATAAAACCATATGTGTAAAAAATTTTGAACTGTGTGCGCATTATTGTTTTATATGCAACTTATTTATATATTAGGAGTTCATAAGAGAAGCGACATAAAATGAAAAGGTGTCTACTGCTCAGGTCCTTAAATGCTTGTCAATTATAATTATAGATGTCCCAAATAACTACTATTCACACATAACAAAAAAAAAACCCGCATTATGAAAGAGACAAGGACCTACAGTTGTAAAATCTGCAAATCCACTGCAACATAAATAAACAAAAATAATAATTCAACACTCTACTTGTGCTATTTCATAAGAAAGTAGAGCGAACAACAAACTAGCTGCGAAAAAAGATCAAATTACTTCCTGCTGGTAAAGATAAATAGGACAATTTTAGATTTCTTTATTCAGGCGATTAAAAAAATACTGAAGAAATCTGCAAGTAGTATAGATGAATTATCTGTATATGACAAGGATATTTAGTAAAATTGAAAGGTGATTTATTTTAAAAATTATGTTTTATATTGTAGAGGACGATGGGAATGAATTATTGCGAAATATTTTGGGCTTTTATGAATTTCCCGATCTTTGTTTTTCATATATACCTTTCTACTCTATATTGAAACCGTTATATTCGTAGTGAATATGTTTTGCAGAATATGTAGTCATATTTTATGTATTTTTTTTCAAAATCAATGCTATAAATAGTGTATTTTTGTTTTTAATATGTACATACCTTATTTTGGTATTTGAAATAAAATTAGGTGTAAAAGAGAAACCTTATAAAATATAAATAAGTTTTGCTAATTCCTTCTATACATCAAAAGCGACAGATTAAGTTACAGTAATAAGGACAAAATTCTATTTTAGATTTTTACTTTCACGTTTTTTTCTTTTTTTTTTTTTGTTTAACACCACCACATCAAATGTATCGTACTCCCCGATCCGAATGTTGTCATATATTTCATAAAATGTTATTAATTGGTTGACTCTTTGACATTTTGTAAGATATGAGTGATAAAACTATTAGCTCAAATTTGACAGGTACACCCGTCTCTTGGATGGTCAGATTCGTCTTCTACAAGAATCTTTCTGGAAGATGGGAAGGGTTAACATTCGATAGAACATAAACATATGAAGTTTAAATATATTGCAACGTTGTTAATAATTTTTGACCTCAATGCATGATAATATATGATACAGGCTCATTGTGAGGACACTGATGGGGTTACAGGACAATGATGAACACAAATAAAAAATATTTTTTAAAATAAAATGATTTGTATGACGTCTAGGACATACTTTCCAAATCCCTTCTTTTTAAATTTTTTCAAGAAATTCTCTAATTATTCTCAGTTTGATAAGTTTGACCTTCTTTTAATATACAAAATTTGGGAGAATTAGGAATCAGATTTTGAAAATGACTTAATGAATGTGTGAATAGATTTGAGTCCATCACCATTATATCAATCTTTTTTTTTTTTTGTATAATTATGAATTGATCATTAACTCATATATATATATATATATATATATATAATATATAATTTTATTAAAATAATAAAAATCTTTATCTTATATTTGTTTTTACTAATAATTCGAATATTCTTTCTCTTAATTATACTAAAATATATAAATATGTATATTTTAACACAATCCAATAGATACAACTCATTCCATCAATTCATAATGAATTACCATCACGTTTTTATTAATAATATTTAAGATTTTGTTTTTATTTGTTTTTATTTTTCATTTAAAAAATCACCACCTTTATATAATTGTATTTACATATTTACATTGATAAGAAAATGGAAAGCGAATTTTGTATGTATATATATGTATATTTATTTCAGTTTTTCTTTTCATTCAATAATGAAAGTTAACATTTCCTAATTCGGATCTAATTTCCTATGACTGAAAAATTTATCATCATATAACATCACATGTGTGCATGTGTGTGTTAAAGTGTGGGCAGCAGAAGTTTATAAGCAATAATATACCATCAGTATACAAATATATACCATATGTATATACGAATAGTATAGAGACCGACTTCATCAATCCCAATGATCAATAATGAACACAATAAAAATGAAAAGAAAAATGTGTTTTTATTTTTGTATTCCCTCTTATTTAGATTAGGGTTTTGGAATTTTTTTTTTCTTTTTGCATATTTATCACAAATTTACCCAGTGGGATATTCTAGAACAATTAAGATAAATAGTTGGTGTTCTGTCTTCTTTTTTTGCCTCAGTTCTTTTCAGTATTCAATCTTCTATTCTTTCAATATATTTCCGTATGTATATATACAATATATAATATATATATTTATATATATATATATATATATATATATATGAATATGTGTTTTCAACAATAAATATATAAAGAAAAAGAAGATATCTCAAAGGAGTCAAAGAGTCATCAGAAGAAAGAGAAATAAATTGGCTTAAATTATACATAAAAAAAAAAAATGAAATAAATGTGGAGTTGTTCTTGATTATCATCATCTCAGCATCATCATTTTTAGCTGTTATAAGATTTCGGTTATATAGAATTTTAAAATGACAGATTTTTCGAGAGAGAAAGGACGATATACCGCTGTTATAAATACATTTGAAAGGAAGAAAAAACGCACAAGATATGTATTTGACAGATTGTATAATGGCTTTCTCCATCTGCTTCTAGTCAAACCTACTGTAACTTCAGGGATGTATAATTCATGTACAATTTGTATCTAAATAAGCATTAGTACTAACATGTTCGCTTCTTCTGCCTTATTTTATTTTACTTAAATTTTTTATATAAAAACTATTGGTTTGATGATAAATATTGCACAAAAATATGGCAAGCTTTTTTCTCTAACAGATGTCTGATGTGCTTGGTAACATCTCAATAAGTATGAAAAAGTAAAAATATGCATTTGAAAATTGTGTAGATTTGACTAATTAAATAGCTTTATTTTTTTATTATCAAATAATTAGCTTCCCACCTAGACGGTGTATACAATTTAGCAATATTGATTTGAAGAAAATGATGTTTTGGTTTACCACTTCTAATTTCCACGTATGGAGACTCGGCAAGTGAAAATCCAAGTTCACGTAAAATGTCAGTTAGGATTCTTCGATAATCATAAACGAATTCAAAGCGGATATATTAAATATATTCCAATTTTATTAAAAATATAGCTGTCGGCCACCTATTTGTTTTCATTTTAAAACTGGCAGGTAGGAAAAGACTTTGTCAACAGTTTTGTCTACCCCAAATAAGAATTCTTATTAAAAAATATTGATTGTAATTTGTAACAAAAATGAACAACCCTATTGTTCTATTAAAATATTTCACAACTGCTGGTATTTCTTTCCGCTAGATCCAATTTCAATAGAGTTATTGCATTGTACATTGTACTTTGGACGAGGTAGAAAATTTAACATTATTTATTTTTATATCTATTTCAATAATACTGCGCAATAAAAGTATAAAATAGTTAGATCAGGTTAGATAATAACAGAAAATAACAGCTTTTGTGAGAGCAAGGGAGAGAAATAGTTAAATGTTAATATTTTTTTTATTTATTGCCCACATTTTATAAATTACAAATTAAAAATTAATTGTAAATAAACGGTAATTAAAGGTTAATGTTAATCATATGTTTGTACGAAGAACTATACTGTTTAATGAAAACCCAATATTTCCACATAGAATAACTGAATAGCTTTGAGCCTGTAAACTCTTACTGTAAATACACTTAATTTCACGTATTTGTAAAGAAATAGATTCCCACAAGTTATTATGTTGGATTTGAGGAGTTATTGTGTTGGAAGAAGCTCAATATAAAACCCATATAAAATCTACTCTAATAAATATCAATTATAAATTAAAAAGTATAAAATAATATACATTCAGTTTTGATCATTTGTCTTTAATGATCTTAATTATATTATATAATCCATTCAATGATAAAATTATATCTTTACTCTCTGGTGGTTCTTTAAAATGCCAAATTTGACAATTACAGTTGTACTATTTAAAGTAATTTAAATAATCTAATCGAACGTGACCAACTTGAGTTATTTCTATTCAAATAAGATCGTTAACATCGTTAAAAATCACAATATTTAAATAATCAAGCACAACTGCTATGAAAATGTTATAATGATGTCCTTAAACGACAACTGCGTCACTTAGGCATTTTAAATAAATATTAAACTATTTAATTAATTTTTATAAGATTATTAGAGATGAATTATTATGTGAAACTATCCTATTTAGATTATTATAAAGGAAATTATGGATTGTTCGACCTGGTTCAGTACCCTTTGTCATTGGGATATAATAAATGGCAAAAAATAATTGAGAGAATAATCTGGTAACAAATTAAATAAAATGAAACTATTCTATTTAAGAAGGCTTAGTTCCTGACAATAGCAGTAGTTTTCCACATTTAATGAGTTGATAAGCCAGTAATTTGTTAAATACTCGAAATATTGTAGATTGTAGTGTAAAATTGCAGTACCGTACTTAATTAAGCACGAAAAGGTGATTCTACCTAAGTTACTGTAGAGTGTAAAAAAAAAAAAATAGTATAGAGTAAACAAGTTTCGTGTATAAAGTCCATTATAATATTTTTCAATATACCTGCAAATAATAAAATTTACTAAATTCGTTGTCGTGAGAATCAATTTTGAATTGACTTTCAATCAAAATCGACTTAATTTAATCGTCGATGTCGCGAGAATCAATTATTTGATTTTTTTTTCGATTTTTTTTTTACTCTCAAAAATCAATTACATTTTGTTAGTTGACTTTTGGTTTCAAACAGTGAATTTTTTATATTTGATTTGATTAATATTTTCAAATGGATAATTATGGAAAAAAATGGATAATTTTGAAATAAGGTAAGAAAAGTTATAAATATTTTCTAGAACTTTAATTTTATTTGAATATTTTAATATTATTTTAGAAGCTGACGAGAAATAGAAATTGTTGCCTTTCAACGAAAACGTATGGACAAATGGGCAAAAGTGAGTTTTTGATATAAAAAATAAACAAAAATAAAAAAGTTTATGCTAATATTTAGGTTTTTTCCTTGGAGACTGAAATCTAATGGTTTTTTGTATATTTTATTATGTGTAGAAGATCCATAATGATTATTAAGTTTTGAAATCAATTGGCCAACCTATATGGCGTAGTGATATCATCTGACTACCGTACTTAGTGTACAAAGAAGTCCCACCTAAGGTACTGGCAAACATATATAACAAATTTAGAAATTAGTTTTAAGGAAAATACCAATGCTGAAAAATAAAAATATAGTAATTTGAAGTAATAATATATTATCTATTTAATAAAATGAACTTATTTATTTTATTTTAGTTTTTATTTATTATTTTTCAGGAATGAGCCCAATCGCTTGTATTGAGTTTATATGTTAATAACTTTTTAAAAATAAAAAAAACTCTAACTGATATTTTAGGTATATCTCAAAATTTTTGAATTGAAATGTCAAAAATTTCAAGTTGAAACAAATTGAATTAACTAATTGAAAATAAGTCAGCTAGTTAAAAATCGATACTCGCGACACCGTGATTTTTTTTTTGTTGATTTGAAATAAGTTAAATCAATTAAATTTATTTTAGTGTACATTATAAATAGTTTAAGAAATATAAAAAAAAATATACATATATCAGTGCAAAAAATTAAATTAATTCAATATATAGAGAATAAAAAAAAAAAAAAAAAAAAAAAAAATATTTAAATCAGAAAAAAAAACACAAAAGTAAGATAAAACAAAAGAAAAATAATAAAAAATTAAGTAAAAATAAAAAGAGATTTAAAAAGATTGGTATGAAATTAAGCCCAATATTCATCAATGATATTTGTTTTTCTGATGCTTTTAAATTTAATTATATTCAGATTTTTTATGTCATATGGCAACATATTGTAGGAACTGATAGCAGTATTCATGACAGGTACCAAGCTATTTAGATTTCCACTAGCCGAGAAGCGCATATGAGTTGCCGTTCTTGTGTTTCGTTGATGTACATCACTATTGTGATAATTATTGTGTTTGATTTAATGCAGTTTTTTGTTCCAGTTTTACTAAATTATCTTCACTATGAACCAAATCATCTACATAAAAAAAGTTTTTCCGCTTAGTCTGACCTTGAAAAACTGTTTATGTAACATCCAAATAGTATGGGCCCTTGGATTACTTGTTGTACTTCGAATCGGTTCGGATTTTGAATATTACTTTCTGTTACTAAGATAGTTTTTTAACCAATCGTACTCAATTGACGAGACCCCACGTTCAAACAGAATTCGTAGCAAAATTTTCCTGTCTACAGAGTTAAATGTTTTGCTTAAGTAACAAAAAACACAAGACATGCCTTATTCAATTTACCGACTTCGCTCTGGATATAACTTACTACATCAAATAGTGCAGCCATTGTATTCGATTGTCTCGTGAAATCATATTGTAGGTGGCAAATTAATTCTAGGATCTCTAAGATATTTGGAAAATTGATTACAAACATATTCAATTATTTTCCAAAAGGGTTGACGATATCAAAATTGGCCTACAGTTGTTCAAGTCTTTTTTATCACCAGATTTCTTATAAATAGGTATTACTTTATTTATTTGTAGAGTGTCTGGCATGATACCTTGTTTCAAAGACACATTAATTAATTTCATAATTGATTCAGCTAATTCTTTAGAGCAATATTTTATAATTGTGGTTGGTACCTCGTCTGCACCAGAGCTCAATTTTGAGCTTTAAATTGAGTTGATTCTCGCGACATCGACTTAAGTTTAATTAATATCTTGGTCGATTTTGATTAATAATACCATCATCAGAAAACTCTTGACGGTGCAACAGAAGATCTGTAAATATTGTAATAATTTGAAGTTAAATATAGACTCGGTAATCAAATACAGAAAATATTTACATAAAAAATGATTTACTTATACAATAAACTTTAAAGTACGTATTATATGTATAACATAAGTTATTCATAATTGATCAGCTAACCTACATGCCTAATGGCGCAGGGCTTTTAGAATTAAGTTTTTATATTTATGTAACAGTTTAATAAATAAATAAATCAATCAAATCATAAATGAAAAAATATTTAGAGCTTGGTGAAATCAAATACTCGAGCCTTTTATTAGTAATATTCAAAATTATTAAACATTTCTAGATACTGATTGTAACCTTCAAATTTTAAACTTCAATGAGTTAATACAATTCAACGAAGAATAATTTTTAACATATCTGTTCTTACGCTGCTGTTTTTATTAACTTACTGAAGAATCTAAGTTTAAAATTTGAAGCCGATAATCATTTCTACAGATGTTGGTTGTATAATCTTGAACCTGATAGACTGGTGGACTAGATGGCTTCAAATAATAAACTTAGATAATTTGATAAGTTAGTAAAAACAGCAATGGTTTATGTTAAGAATAATTCTTCGTTAAATTTTCATACTCATGTTACTCGTTTCAAGGCAAACTCAATGTAAAAACAATTTAATAATACCTTTCAAAAATGAATCCTCCATTGATAATACATATGTATATGAAAAAAAAGAATGATAATAACTGTCGGATGTAAATATTCATATAGAAAATATATGAGATGAAAAGAAAATCAAAATTTAGTGATATGCAAAAAAAAAAATGTTTTAGTTTTTTATTTTATTTTTTTCTTAACATAACAAATTTAATTTGACAAGCACACTGCCAGAGGTGTCATTTTAATTTTACATATTCCTTTAAATCCCTACTACATTCTTAAATTTCCATAATTTAAGGATGTAATAGTGATTTAAAGATCAATAATTACCCAAAAGTAGAAACAATTAATTATATTGTATGTATATATATATATATATATATATATATATATATATATATAGTAGTAACATTATATTGTATAAATTAAAATGTCGGAATTAATTTGCTTCAGCTGTGGGAGATTGGTAAAAGAAAGAAGTTAAATATTCAAATTAAGAAACGTATTGATAAGAATACAAAAAATAAATAAAGATTTGTGATTTATGGAGAAAATAATCAATTTCGCGATATTCATAAAAATTATGAATATAAGATAAATAATAATTGGAATATTTAACTAATAGAATGTAGCCTTAATTAAATTGGAATCTTTAGCTTTTCGAAACAATTCGAATTCAATTATATGAATTAGAGTGAATGAATAGAAATTATAGTAGAAACTAGGGGCTCGTATTGATTAATTTTAATTCAAGTTAAAGCCAAATTTAACGTTTTTAACAGAACATGGATTTACATGGACTGATATAGACTGTTCATTATCTCACTATCAATCAGTAAACACTGATGTTTTAATAAAAAGCTTTGAAATTGGTATGTATTGAAAAAACACAATTCTTTGTAAATAGACTAAATATTTTTTTAATTTGTTTATTTTTTATTATTTTTTAGTGAATAAATTTCTTATTGTAAAATGCTTAAAAGAGTGGTGAATTGTTGATAAATAAGTGTTGTTATATTAATAGTAGGAAAAGTAAAAATAACAAAATGTAAGCATCGAATTTACGAATAAAAAGTTTCAAGTTAGCTTTAATTGGAGGAAATCTATATTAAGAAATAGATTAGTTAAGGTGATAAAAATCAAAATTAAAAGTAAAATTAGAAAAGATAAATAGTTTCAGTTACGTATTTATTAATTTATTTAAAAAAGACAATTGCACTGTAAATTTACGATTTACTGATCTAAGCGGTAGCATCTAAGTTCTTGGACTGTCTTGTAAGTTTTGAACAATTTAAGATTTACAGATTATTATTATTTACACAAAATAATACATTTACAATTGAATACACAAGATTATTATAGTACATACTTGGATTTATTATTGTTCTTATTTTTTACTAACTAAAATATATTAAGTTTTACTAATAAAATTAAAAATCTGCTGATATTTTTAATGGAGATATTATACTTAGGAACGTTGCTAATGCTGAAATATTAAGGCGAACTCGCATGTTGTTAATTTCTGGACACTCTTATTTTATGAAGGACATTGAGCAGGTGCATGTTAAAATTCCAGTTAAATAATTTAATTAACTCATGAATTAATAGGCACTTCATAAGATCCTGAAGACAGACAATATTGATGATATCTGTCTCTTCTCGAACGAGTTTAATAAGAAGCAAAGCAAAAAGCAAAGCAAAAAGCTTCAGCTTGGGCAGCTAAATAATATTCAATTCAATAACAAAAGTTCAAGAAAGAAACTTGATGTGTGATTAAATAGTATGTCAAAGTATGCACAAGATATAAAAAAACCATTATATGTTATTCCGTAAGTGCCTAATATTCACAATTAACTGTTTTTTTTTATAAACTGCTATATACAACTGAGCTAAGCATACTTAATACCAAGGGAGTTGTATTACTTCTACTTACTTCTGTTTAATTGCAAGAAATATTTTTCTATATACTCATGTACATATATATATATATATATACTTTTTTTGTGTATTTATGTAGGAAAACAAATTTTAGTCTTAAATAACGCTTTTATCAGTTATTTTAATTCATTTCAAAACGTTACATAAGTTACCAAATTCCTATTCGTTCAACGACTCAATTAGTTTTTGAATTAAAAAATACAATTAATTAATTTGACACACACACACACTACATTACTACATTCTTATATTCTACAAACTTCTACATTTATTCAATTCAAATCCGAAATCTGAATCCATTTAATTTCTTTTTTTATTTTAAAATTTACTTTATTAATATATTTTGCTTTTCTACATAATGCTTAACCTAATAAAGTCTAGGATTAAGTACCCATTTTTAATCTATACTAACGGCCCATCTATGGAGCTCTCTAGTGTATTATATTTCTTAGTTTATAACAATTTATATTGGTTTTTAAATCTTGTTATCTTTTCAATTTTCATTATATTTATAATTATAAATTTTTTTGTTAATTTACATAATATTTGCAAAATCTGAATCCAATTCATTTTTTACAATTATAAATTTTTTTGTTAATTTTCACTTATTTGCTCATAAAAATATATAACTAGTTATAAAATTGTACCTCCGCCCTATGCCCCACGGATGGGGTTGCAGGACAATGATGATAATTGTAATATTAGATGGTTCAAGCAGTGAATGGTGGTAGTATTCACCGCGTCGTTCACATGGAACTTTATTGATCCATGTAATACTACATTCGGTAACCACATCCGCCATTGTATGTTAAAAGCACCATTATATAAAGGATATTTCTGGCAAGAATCTTTGCACACATTCATAAAATAACTGACAACAGTTATAATACATATGCTAAAAAACAAAATAGTTGTTGTATTATTTTATTACTAACAAATCATAAAAATATAATTTGTATCTCCTTCTATCTATTTTAGTACTCATTTTCTTATAGTTAGTACAATTTTATTCAAAATTAGTACATTTTCGTACTCATTTTCTTTCAACTAACAAATTTACATCTTTATTTTATGTTTATGTATTTTTATTACCGTTATTGTAATCAGTTATTATTTTACTAAATTGTTTATTCAATTTGAGAATGTGTTGAATTCAAACCAGGGAAAATGTGGTCTCTGGAAGTTCACAAACAACATATATGCTGAAGCTGCTTTTCCAATATGCGAGCAATGCCGATGACATTTAAAGTTCACCAAAAAAATAAATACAAAGCTTCAATATTAAATCAAATTGTAATATGTATATTGCATTCAGATCGGACTTATAAGAATCTGATTTGAGAATACAAATTGGCTAAAAAAAAAAAAAAAAAAAACCTTCCGACAATGAATACCAGAGTTTTTTTTAAAGTAATTCAAAAAATTCTGTAAATTTTACTTAAAAAATTAAAATCAATTTTAGTTAAAAATATTCACATACGTATCGTATGTGTCTGTGTAAACAACCTTGAAAACAAAAATTTTTGATACCGTTATAATAGAGAAAAAAAAACTTTTGACGTTTGTTTTGCCGTTGTATTAAGGTTTCTTTGATGATAAAGTTTACATATTTAATTTAATTTAAAATAAAAAAAACTTAAAAAAAACTTTCTTTAAAACTTTTATTTTAAATTTCAAGATAGACTTTCATAATTGATTGAGATTTTTCCACATAACTGTTCATTATCAGATAATTTCCGTATCTGATTTTTCTTTTACAATATAAGAAAATTTTAACTACCTATAGATATACTTTCGAATAGTTTAACTACTATCAAATTCGAATTTATACATTTGTAATTTAATATTTTTGTACCTGTTTATTTCGAATTTAAGGACTCATAATTTATTGTAATCCTTAATATTAATTATAAAAATTAAACAAAATATAAACTTTTTTTTTGTATTTAAATTATTTTAATTTAAATAATTAAATTTTTTACTTCTTTAGTATTTTTTTAATTAATTAGAGAAATTGTTCTTGATTTTTAAACAACCTGCAAAAAAGTATAGCTAATTTATGTACACTGATGGAAATTCAATTAAAACCACCTGAATAATTGTTTTTTTTTATTTATTTTTATTAATTTTTTTTTTTTTATAGATACTTGTACAAAAAAACATTTAAACCGAATTATTCTATTTATTTCTTAATGACCTACTAAGAAAAGTACTCTAAGATTTTAAATTTATTAAATTTATTAATTTATTTAATCAGCTGTTAGTTATCTATTATTTTTTGATTCCTTCGTACTGAATAATTTTGTTTTCAGGGTGTTTTTTTACATCAGTGCATTGCCATATGTCACATTCGCTAACATCGTAAATGCCTTAAAAAAACTTCAACCTGATATAATAAAAAATATAATATAAAAAAAACTAAGTTGTCAATTTTATCCGAAAAATAAATTGGCAACATTGTGTAATAAGAACTTTCTGAGACATTGTGTTTTAATTCATTAGTGATCAATCAAAATGAACATACAGTTTTTATTAACACTGTACAAAGTACAACATTGGGTTTTTAAAAATTTTTGTAAACCCAAATACCTATCAAACCGGTCTCGGAGACATCGTCAACAACAATTGTGACAATGTAGACAATGTCCCAAGCTTTTTGGAGCTTTTGTATACATTTAAGATCATGTGGGCGTTGTATTCAACTTTGTGTTGAGACATTTAGGATGCCAAGGATTGTCACTATTTAGACCGTCAAATAGTAAAATCTTAAAATAGTTTTTATCTTCTTTAAAAGTTTGGCTATAGACGTAGGACATAATGATCATATTCAAATGGATAGCTGGAATTCCTAGCTTTCCAAAACTATATTCCTATAGTGGCGCATCTTATCCTTTGAGGATGAAAAGGACATTTTAAAGTATCCTTGTTGTTTTGATATTTTTGTATAAAAACCGTTATGTCTGTTGATCTGTTAAATATATGAGTATATTCTAGAAAGATAACGGTCTGGAGCACTTTTTAACATTTATTTAATGATGGTTGGTGCTGCCGTTATGGAGATATTGTAGTTTAAAGTTGAATATTTTGAAAAAAAAGGAATCTTTATTTTCTTTCTTGAAAAACCAAATACCTCAAGATTTTATCATTAAATATAATGTTAGAAAGGTTTCTTTTTTTACTTTAAGCTATACTTTATGTCTACGTCGAATAGTTTAGAAGATATAAACATTTATTAAATTGTTTTTTTTTATTCTATTTCTATATAAAAGTAAGAATGTGTATTTCACGATATAACAATCTTTTGAAGTACACAAGCTTGTGACCAAATCACTGTATCTCGATAAGAATTGATGTTGCCGACTTTTAATATGTGCATTTAGTATTTTAAATACAAAAATTACATTTAGCAACATGCTTTTTGTTTTAGGTTTTTGTTTATAGGAAACGTTTAATATTTTTATCAAATAGAAGAATATGTTTCTCTTCGGCTATATATAAGCTTTATTTGAAAAAAAATTGTCTATTTTATAGTGCTTTTATATAAAAAAAATAATGTTGCGCCTTTTACAAAGTAATGTAATAAGCTGGCATTTAGCATTTACTCTTCAGAAGATTGTTATTTCGTAAAAGGAACATTCCTAGTTTTATACAGAAAAAGAGTAAAAAAGCACAATTTTTTTTAATAAATGCTATTCGACGTAGACACAAAGTATGTATGTATGAGTTATAGAAAAAAAAGAGAGCTTTCTAACAGTACATTAATACTGGGGGGATTTAATATTAAAATCTTGAGGTATTTGGTTTTTCAAGAAAGAAAATAAAGATTTTTTTTTTTTTCAAAATGTTCTACTTTGAACGACAATATCTACATAACGGAAGCACCAATCACCATAAAGTATTATTATATACAAATTTTAAAATGCGCTCCAAACCGTTATCTTTCTAGAATATATAACTGAGTATATATATATCTAATAGACCAACAGATATAACGGTTTTTATACAGAAACATCAGAACAACAAATATACTTTCAAGTGTCCTTTTCGTCCTTAAAGGATAAGATGCGCCACTAAAGATATATATTTTTGGAAAACTAGCAATTCCAGCTTTCCTTTTGATATGGTCATTAAGTCGATACAACATCTCCCTCAGAATCCCCGAAAGTTTTTGTAAATTGAACCACAATTTCGTTTCAAGAACCATCTTAGGTTCTCCAATTAGAGGAGACCTTTAAACTAAGAATTTTTCAACTCGATATAATTTCAATATAGTTTCTATAAATTTTCAATATTGAAAATGTGTTTTAGAATCGATTTTGATTTGGATTTGTCAGAATATAGTGTAAAATGTTCTGGTTTGAAAATACAAAGGACTAATTACACAAATATTATTTTGTCCACTACATTTACTTACTTGGGTTGCCAACAACCAATATAGATTTTGAGCCTGACTCATTAGCGTTCTCTATTTTTGTCAACCCCGGACGGCTTATCTACAGTTTGAAGATACAAAACTATTTCAAATATGTGGCTACTACAATTGTTTTTTACTTACTTAGGTATAGTCACCACACCATGTTGATTTGAACGGGACCTGGACTAGACTTTAACCTGACTTATGAGCCTTATTTTTGGCGGTCAAGGACGGCTTCTCTCCAGTTGAAACAATACGGATTCATTAATCAATTTTTTTTATACAAAATGTGTTTCAACTTTAAAGTTTTTAATCCGGGAAATGTTTATAAAACGTAGCCTTTCCATAATTAATATCTTCCATAATTAATATCTTAATAATTAATAACCATAATTAATAATTTTATTTTCAGTAAGGTTAAGAGGCGTCTCCATTTTATCGTATACATCAATATAAAAGTTGTTTTATAAATTTTAAATATTAAAAAAATTATAAATCGTCACTATGTTCGATCATTAGAAAAAATATCGATATTTCAAAAATAAATTAATAAGACATTGAAGAGTGTAAGCCCCATCTAACTGTATAAAAACTAAGTTATAATATATAGTATAAGTTGTATCAACTCACATTCTAAAAAATTTTCTCTTTCAAATTATGATTCATTTTGTTTGTTTTTCTTCTTTTTTTAGAACGAGGTTATGACTTACTTAATTATACTTAATTTAAGTCTCCTAATCGAACATCGTACGAATTTAAACCTCAATCTCTTGGAAATTGTATGAGTTCGAACCTTAATTTCTTTTTGAATATCAATGTCTTGAACATCGTACGAGTTATAAAAAGTTTTATTTGCTAATGAAGGTTTAAAAAATTTAAAACTTAGCAATGCGCTGATGTGGGGAAACAACCCGTTTACAATTAAATCTCCGATTTATATGTTATTGAATATTATGCCGTCTGTTATCTATATTTGTAACTTCAGAAATTAATATAGAAAATGACCTTCGCTGATGATACGACAATAAAGTGAACTGATCTTTTCAATTCAAAAATGCAGTAGGTAGGTCGGTTGCGACCATATCTTGCAATTATTGTGGATCAAATAATAACGATATTAATTTTAACGAATAAATTTGAAATGAAAAATAAATATTCTTATATACAGATCCCATCTTTCAATCCTTGCATCTTATGTTCTACCTTTATTTATGATTATTAAATTATTTTTAGCATTTTTTCTAGCATTTTTACTATTCAGTGCATTTCTGTACAATTCAGTTCTATACAATAGTCGTTTTAATTAGAAAATTAGAACTTCATTAAGTATGCCTCACAACAAAACTTATTTTGAGATCATTATTGGCATCACTTAAAGTATTGTGATCGTAAACAAATAGCCGAAATCGAATTTTAGAACGGTAACAAAAAAAAAATATTAACAAAAAATTATGCAAATTTTTTATCCAAAATTCTATTATCAAAAATTAGTTTAATCAAAGCTCAATTATACTCCATTAGCAAATTAAAAATAAGAACAGAATTATTAATTTAATAACCAATTTTTTTTGTTTTTGTTTTCTTTTGTCAAATTAGTAAATGTCTTTAATTAAATTTCTAAGAGTGTAAGTATATAAATAAATAATAATATACTCGCATACAATACATGTGTTATCATTATATTTTGTCCTTGAAATCTGTACTTACTTATATTTAAAAAGGATTCATATAATGTATGTAATTAAATTAGTTTTTGTGATGATAAAAAAAAAGCGTATGAATAATTAATTATAATTACATAATTTATATCATATTATGAAAGTGAGAATATTGTTAAAGTTATTTTATATAATCATTTTTTGTTTTAAAATCTAATTTTTGAAGTTGTTTACTTTCATTGAATTTAATGAGTCTACTTACTTGACTTTAATGGCTTCAAAATATTAATATTATGTTATATTTTCATCAAATTCAAGAATGATGTTGACGAATCTAGGAATCTGAAGGGAAATAGTAAAGAGAGATAAAAGCTCATCCAGAGCTGTATAGAAGAATGCAATTCAGAAATTCAATTTTACAGTAGCATTTTCGTGTAAATTTATACTTAACTTAATATTTATATCTAAGATTTAATTTACAATAGTTTTGTAATTAGTGCTAAGTATTCTACGGTTTGAATTTGAGTATATTTTTTTAGTGAAAAATTGATATGTTGCAGTTGCGGTTCTGAAGGTTATGTTGCTGATAGAGGTAGTAAGCTAATTCCGAAATATCAGTATTTGATAAATACAAATTTACTAGTAGTCGAATAAGTAAAACAAAAACAGAAAATAAGAAGAACATTGATGTTTGCAATATGCAAGTAAAAATTAACAAATTGTATGAAAGACGAAAAGGCTCTATTTCAATATGCTGCGCACAATAAGAATTCTGAAGAAATTTTGCAAAAAGAAATTTCAACTAAAATGTATAACGATTATGAAATTTTTAGGCCTAAATTACAAAATCCTAAAATTTTAATCTGCGGTATGGATGAACAGCTGAGTGAAGAAAGAATTGTTAATGCCATTAAAATACCAAAATAGAATTACTGCGATGAAATTAAATATATAAAAGTTTATCCGTCATTCAAAAATAAATCTGTTTATAATGTAATAATAGAAGTTGATGGAAAAGCGTTTAAACAAATAATTGATTTAAAAAGATTTTAATTTTTGATTTAAAGAGGTTTTAATCATAAATCGAGTGTATGTAATGATAAAGGACGCTGTCATAAATGTGGAAGTAGTGAACATAATAGAGAAAAATGTACTGAAGTATCAAATAAATGTATAAATTGTATAAGGGTTAAAGAAATCTTAAAACTGTCCGATGATGAATGTGATATTTATCATAGTACTTTTAGTTCAAACTGTAAAGTATATTTAAAGAAACTTAGAATGCAAACTGAAAAAAATGATTATTAGCAACCAAGGTTAATACATTGCCTATATTTAAATATTCAAGGCTTAATAAACAATTTTGTAGAACTTCAAACTATTGTATCAGAAGAAATTGACTTTTTGTGCCTGTCTGAAACACATTTAGTAAGTGATGATGATGATTTACTAGTCAAATAATAGCTATTCTAGACATACCGGACGTTTCACATTTTATATAAAAAATACATGGAATTATGAAATAATTAAAAGTGATTGTTTGGATAATGAATGCTGATTTATTATTTTAAAAGTATATAATGGTAAAAATATATTTGTTTTGGTTGGTTTATATGGATCATCCAAATATTTAAGTATAAATTTTAGTTTTTTGAATCATTTTAAAAATATGATGGAACAATTAAGTGAATTAAATGAGACTATTATAATCATTGGTGATTTTAATATAAATTGGCTAATTAATAATAATATTAAAAAAATTATTGAGCAAATAATAATTGATAATGCTTTTAGACAGTTAATAAATGTAGAATATTATAAAATACTAGAGTTACTATAATAGTTCAAAAACACTTATAGACTAGGTATTAACTAATAAGTACAGTGACATTTTAGCTTATATTGATCAAAATTCAAAAATCAAGTGATCATGAAACTATTAGAATTGATATTAAAACAAAAGATGAAATCAAAAGTAAAAATAAAACAATAAAAGTATATTAAATATAATAAACAAAAATTTTTATATAATATAACAAGAAATTATATTATCACCGTGTATTATACCGATGTTAATAGCAAGGCAAATGGTTTTAGTTTTAACTTAAAAGAATTAATAAAAAATTACATAGTAGAAAATAACATAAAATTCCCAAAAGTAAAATAGTTTAAAAATGAACATAGGGTGTTAAAAAATAAAAAAATTTATCAATATGAACTTGCAAAATGGACAAATACTATAAGTGAGTGGCATAAATACAAAAAATTGAGAAATAAATATAAAAATCAAATTAATAAAGCTAAAAATTCTTATATATAAGTAAAAAAATTGAAGAATTTATATAATGATCAAAAAATTATGTGAAAAAACATTGAAAAATTTGTTTTGAACAAAAGTTTTACTGAAATATCTGAAATAATTTTTGATAATGAAATAGTGAATGATAATATAACTATAGCCAATAAATTTAATAAATTTTTTATCGAAAGCATTCAACAAATTAATAGAAGCATTAGATGTGAAACATATATGTAAATTATATTGAAAGTAAACCATGCATATTCTAATTTACAACAATAACAATTGATTATTTATTAAAAGAAACATTAAAATTGCTAAATAACAAGCGCGATATAAATTTTGTCTGTGCAGGTTTATTGTTAGAGACCTATGAGTTTATCGGTGAAAATCTATTATCTATAATTAACCAATCTCTAGTATCTGGAATGTTCCCTAACGTGTGGAAAGAATCGATTGTGGTTCCAATAGAAAAAGTTAAAACCACAAAAAATGCAAATGAATTCAGACCATCAGTAAATACCATATTAATAGAAGCTAGCTTTTAGAGAAAATAATTGAAGAATATTTGGAAAAAATGGACTAATATCGGAATATCAATCCGGATTCAGAAGAGGACATAACTGTGAGACATTAATATATCTAGTTATCACAAATTGGAAAACTTCAGTACATGATAACAAGGTAATTGTGGCCGTATTTTTAGATTTAAGGCGGGCTTTCAAAACTGTTCATCGTGATATTTTATTCTGTAAACTTGAGGAATATGATATTTGTGATATAGAACTAGAATGGTTTAAATCTTATTTAAAGAATGAAAGAACTCAAAGAACAAAAATCAATGGTTGCTTGTCAGATCCAATTGAGGTGTCATATGGTGTGCCTCAAGGAAGTGTCTTGGGTGTGTTATTGTTTCTGATTTTTATAAATGATATGGAGAAGGCGGTGAATTATGGTAAATTGATACTATTTGCGGATGATGCATTGTTATATATTACAGTGGAGAATGTGTAAGTGAATGTGTTGATAAAATAAATGTTGATTTAAATAGTTTAGGTAAGTGGCTAAATATGAATAAAGTTAAATTAAATATAGATAAAATTAAATGTTTAAATATTAATGGAAGGGAAAATGAAAATCATAATGTTATAATGTTATAATAAATAATAAAAACATTGAAAGAAAGAATCGAAGAGATATAGTACTTAGGAGTAAAAATAGATTGAAAATTAAATTTTAAAAGTCATTTTATGACTTGTCATAAAATTAAGTCATGCCTAGCGTTTAAAAAATTAATAATGAAAATCGATTATAAAATGGTTCAGATATTTTTACCGTACTTTTTTCAATTTATAGATAAAATATAATGATGATTTATTAAGGAAAGGAAAATTAACTTTTAATTGCAAAATTTAGTATTCGGTGTTATTTGAATGTACCCTATAAAATAATTCTTTTATCCTATATATATATCCATTTACTTATCTGAGTCTGAAAATTAATCAATATGGTTTTGTTTTGGCACATTGTCTTGTGCTAAGCTTTTTATTTCGATATATGTATGTATTATGCATTTTATAAATAAAATCAGGACGAAAAAAATATTTGAAATCATTGGAAAAAGTGAATACGGCAAACGGCAAATGCACACACCATACATGTGTGTGAGTACATGTATAGACACTAATATATATATTTAGTTGAATGCACTAAAACTGTACAGTTAATACAGTCAGATTAAGCTTAGAGCAAGAATATTAGACCGTCTGTTACTAGACGAAAGCTTGCTACAATTGACTGTGCAATATATGTATCATGTATCATCATTCCATAGCCTTAGTAAATATCGCCACCGTTAATTAGAAAACTTCGAGTAAAATAAACTAAATCAAAATTTACATATTGTTAGTAAAGAAGTAAAAATCATGAGTAAATATGTTTATTAATAATATTTAAATCAAAATACTCAGAAAAACTAGATCAAAACTAGCAAGTAACAAGATTAAAAAAAACTAAAATCAATAGTTAGACCATTGATTAAGAAGCTTAGTATTCTTATATACTTACTCAGCTATATGTGCATTATTATGCAATCTGGTTTTGAATGTTTTGATAGTTAAAATACTTTTAAGAGTTGATTTATATTGTATATTGAGGAAGGGAATGTAAAACAATTCAATGGTTCTGAGATAATTTCGAGTAATTCTTTCAACCAAAAAAAATTTAAATTTCAGAACAACGTATTGCCTGAAAGGCCATGGTGAATAAAAGAAATATCTACAATTACTGACGATTAGACAATGGCCGTAAGTCGATAAGTTTAAAACGGTGGAAATGATGTGGAAGTAGTATCGCTGAACCGATTCGATTAATGTCAATAAAATATTTGGACCATACTTGGCTAAATTGTTTATTATTATTTTATTATAATATAGCTTGAAAATAAGGTTTAGGTCAAGTGTAATCCATCTGTAGTAGAATTTACTTCTTTTGAATGCGAACAGTCATTTAATTGGTAATTGAACCAAACTGGTCAAGCAGGATTCCTCATATCAACGATGTTCCAAATATGTTCAGAAATTTTAATACATACAAACAACATTTTATAAAGGGCTAATCAGTTCTCACATTTTTCCACATTAGCTAATTTTTCTCTATAACTCATATAAGATCATATTTGCACATTTTGAAATGTTAAGAAATTAAAAAAAAATTAAAATTACAGTTAATATTTACTTAATATTTATAAAATAACTTATTTATATGTTTATAAATACAACAGTGGATCTGCAGATAAATCTACAGGTCTACTTACAGAGTTTTTTCCTTTTCGGAATGTGGTTATGTTTTTTTTTTTGTACTTTCGAGTTTATTCAATATAACAATATTACAACCGATGGACATCTACTTGATTCCATTCTTGTGATATGATCTATACAATAACATTTCACCTTTCTTTCTCAAGAGCAAGTATGCATTACAAATAACAACTCGTATATAACAATGTATATAGTCTATAAGAAATATAGTATAAATATCGCAGATATTTCAAATGTCACAATTCTGAAACTATATTTCATGTTTTAGTTGCAATTAGCTTTGGAAATTTCATTTTAATTGTTCCAAATAGAAATTCCATTGCTTCCATGTCAATCTTGTACTCTAATCTGGGGTTCATTATACTCATCATTATGATATTGCGTTCTCAATGTTCATGTGATGTAGGCACACAGAAACAAAGTAGATTTGATTTTCAAGCTTGTTATTTCGGCATTAAAGTTATATTATAAATTATTGTCTACATACGCATATCAAGTCTGTTATTTTGGTGATTGTTATGGTATTTTATTCTGGCATCAAGGTATTTGAATTAAATTATTTTTTCATAGACTTTTCATTCAGACGACCCAAGGGCATCCCACCAGTATTTTCTTTGTAGATAGACATTTTATTTTTCTTTAAAAAATATTTATAAACATTTCAGAATTTCGTTACATTTTGTATATTTTGTAAATAAATCAGTTCAAGGTCAAATTGATTATCCGACTGTAAATCTTGAACCATTTGACTGTACAAAAAAGAAAATCGACACCTGTATTTAGAAATTCAAAAAATATCACTTCATACTCCAACTACTTTCTAAAGAATCTAAAGAAGTAATGAATAATTAATATTTAAAATTTTATTTTTAATTTCAGATAATTTGATACAAAGTGACTCCAAATTATTAACACCATTTCAATATTATAAATATTGTGGTAAAAATTGTTCATTGTAAAAAAATAAAAAAAAAAAATAAAAAAAGATAAAAAAACATATGTCAAACAAAAAACCAAAAGCAACTAAAAAAAGTTTCAAAAACTGCTGTCACATGTTATTTGCATAAATATATATATGTATGTATATGTGTATGTAATATGTATATATATATACATAAATTTTCATTTTTCTTATCAGCTTAAATATGTGTCACATTTACTTTGGAAATGTCATCATTTTGAATAAAATAAGATAAAATGCCGCTTAAAATAAAAAAAGAAATATTCTGATAAACTTAGAACAAAAGCAAATAAAAAGAAAATAAGTAGCAAACAAAAGTCCATATATATTTACATATGTATAGATGAATGTTATACTAAATAAATATACATAATATATATTTCTAGAAATTCTGAATACAACACAAACAAAACAAAAAAAAAAGTCCTTATGTCTTTAATTCATCTTTCATCCTAGGTGGGATGAATGCCATGATAATACATTTTTATTTTTGATGAATTTCAAAACAAAAAAAAAAAATGTGAAAAAAACATAGTTGGGTTTGATCGTTTGTTGTTTATACCCCAATTTTTATTTATTTTAGATTTAATAAAATTGATTAAGGTCTAGAAAATTATTGAAATAAATAATTTTTGGTTAATCTAAATTTAAAATTAATTTAAATTTTATATTGTTTGCCATTTAACGATACCCAAAATATATTAAGTTGGATTTCAAATATATATGTATGTCTGTATCATGTATGTATATCAACTTTAAATTAATTCTGTCGAATAATTTTTCCTCCCTCTTGGATTGATATTTTTTATAATTATAACTAAATTGATTCCAAATTTACTATAATTCATTATTAAACTCAAAATCAGCTAAGAAGTTTTGAACAGCAAAACTTCTTTGCATCTTAGAAGCTGAAATTAAAAATTTATAAATCAAAATTCCAAATTAAAAAAAAAAAAATGAATTGTTCAACATTTGAAATCATATTTACAGAATCAGCTTTAATATCTAGCACTTTAATGTATGACACGAAATTAGATTAATAATTTCAGTCTATATTGCCCAGCCATATGATACAGATATTAACTTTAGGTATGTTTTAATGTTCTGGGTTTGCAATTGATTTTGTAATAACATATTTATATTATATCGTTCGTGTCTCATGCAATAATTCCAATCAGCTTTCGTGAATTGATTTTCGTGAAATTTTGCACAAAAAAAATACTATTAACGATATAATGAACACCTAGGTAGGTGTTATTATTAAGCTATTTACAATTTTAATTAATTCTAAATATAGAAACTTTTAATCTAATTAAGTTTGCAAAATTTTTATAAGCTTAAGAAAAAATTTTTTAATAGGATAAATAATAAAATTTTAATAAAATTAATAATTAAAATTAAATATATAAGAATATAAAAAATTTTAATAAATAAATGTATTCAATATAACCAAAATGTACAAATTATATAGATATATTTTCAGATCCCAGATTATTTTTTAAAAAATTCTATCCTGTTTAAAATTGTTAACTTTTAAGGCAAAAGCTTTGTTCTTATAAATTATTCACAAAATTTGTAAAGTATTTGATTATTTTTATTGATAAAAATTGAATACAATGACAAAGTAACTTGTAATTTTGTCAATTTTATTTGAAAATACAAATTTGGACATTTTTCAATTTGTAAATCAAATTTTATCAATTCTATAATGAAATACAAATTTGACATTTTGTCAATTTATTTATTTATTTATTTATTTATTTTAACAGTTGATCCTACAGATAAATATCAATTTATATTTCATAGTTTTATCTTGATATAGTGATTTTGTATTTGTCGATTTGTAATTTAAAAAATTATCATCGGTCAACTTTTT
Organism: Argyra leucocephala; assembly: GCA_963942445.1. Classification (NCBI taxonomy): domain Eukaryota; kingdom Metazoa; phylum Arthropoda; class Insecta; order Diptera; family Dolichopodidae; genus Argyra; species Argyra leucocephala. Next base: position 113,520,038 of record OZ012678.1, read on the forward strand.
ATTAAATAGGGTTCCAGCCTATTTGGCCCGTACCAATTTAAGTCGTTAATAACAACTTAATGTTCTAATTTTAAATATGTATGTATGTACAAATTTATAATAATATACAAAAAGGAAAAATTAAATAGTAAAGGTAAATAGTAAATCGTTTTTTTTTTTAAGGTATTAGCTTTTGAAATCACAAGACAAACAAAACACTGTTCGAATTTAAAAAGTAAACCAAATCTATTTTTTTCCTATTAAAATTACTGAATTTATTTTAGTAACAACTATAAAGTGTCATTGGTACCAAATTTTAAAGTCAACATTAAAAGCCGTAACTTACAACTAATCTGTTACTAATTTAATGTCGGAATTAAGGAATTGTCATTGGTACGGGCCTTTATGTTATTTTTTCCAAGTGAAAAACTCCAAAATTCATAGAACAATTTCATTATGTAAATTTTCGAAAAAATCGAAAGCGGGAGGTATGCGGAAAAAACTTTTGATTCTGGTATTTATTAAATTTTTATTAAATACAAAAAAAGCCTTCCGATCACACTTTTTGTAAGTATTTTACAAAGTGTTTAAGCTGTAACAGTTAATTTAATAATTTGTTTGAATGCGAATATCAAAACTGACATATCTGACATATGTTAAATTTGTGTTTCAAGATAAGGTTGATAAAATTGTGAATTACAAATTGACAAATGTCAAGTGGAGCAAGTCGGGAAAACTCAAGATTTGTCAAATCTTGTTTCAAAAAACAATTGTGCAATCAACAAAGCTTGTCCAAAATCTGTGAACTGCCAAAATATTCCACTGTATTTCAACGAATTTGTCAATATTTTACAACGTTAAACATTTAAATTTTAATTATAATTTTAATTATAAGCTTTCTTATCTGGTCACTGATAAGTAACTAAAAATCTACTCAAATTAGTTGAATCGATTACCAATATTCGATTTTCATTGATTCATGTACATGTTAGATCGTATTGGTTAATTTTTAATTGGTTAAAAGTGATTTGTGGCAAATAAAGCTAAAAAAAGCATTGAGTTTTGAAAAAAACAAGAAAAAATTATAAGCAACTGGTAAATAGTTAAAATTTTTTACATAGATTTTCATCAGAACAATAAAAAATTGAATAATTGAATTTTCATTTTCATTTTCATGCTTTGTCATTTTCTCTCCTACATAATATTATTTTTATACTTTTGTCTAATAATTTTTTTTTTTTTTTTTTAGATAGAGAGTTGTTATTATAAATTTGATTAGTTGTTTGTAATTTAATAACAGTATAGGAATATTGTTTTTTAATCCTTTATGAAAAATGTTATATATATAATATTCTCCTATCTTAGTCTATCAGTACAGAGTACTACTAAAATTATGATCAATTTTAAGAGTTAGAAATTTGAAAATATATATCGTGAAAAAAACCCAAGTAAAACTAAGCTTTCTGTTAAAAGTAAGCCATGTGGTATGCCAACCAATCCGTCTTCACAGAAAATTAATTACAGAGATAGAACAGTTTATCTATATATATACTTGAAAGTAAATTTACTCTAAAACTGGATGTTGAAAAACAAACTAACAAACTTCGTTCTGTTTTTAAGCTTAAATCAAGCTTTAATCAAGCTACACATATTATTACATATCAAGTGTTAAAATTTGGAAGCAATGTAAAATTGTTTTTATTTTTTCCTGGTGAAACTTAGAAAATTACCGTAACAGTCACCAAAAAACTGCAGACATATATTATGTACATAATATATATATAAAATTGCAGAATTTAGTTATTTGTTTTGTCAAACAATTCAAAATACAGTAGAAGACGTAATCCAAAAACTAAAATAATGGTGGACATATCTATAGAAAAGAAAATTATAATATTGTAAAGCAAAACTTTGAATGGAACCATCAGTAAACCCTCTAGGAACATATTGTTTAAGAGGTTTATTAGTAAACAAAAATTCAGAAGATCATGGTAAACATTATACATTAAACCAAAATTAGATCAGTTAAGACTACACAGATGACATTTTAAACAATCCAAAAAGAATAATAACAAAACTAAGTATCATTTCACATTTCAATAATTAACTATAGCTAATAAATTAAAAACACTAGCTATTTAGTTGTGCAATTTTTAATAATTTTTTCACCAAATCTAAATGAGAATATTTTTTTTTGTTTTTTTATCATAACTTAAAAAAATAATTGTATCATTCAATTCAATAAAACATAACAAAATTTTAACAGAATATAATAAAGAGAGTGGATAAATACTTACTAACTTAAACTAATTTTTAAAAAATTAATTATTTATTATCAATCGCTTTTTGTTTTCATAATTAAGGCAGTTGTTACACTAAAAATGTTAATAGTAGCTTACTGCTAGAAGTAATTGGACTGGTAAACACATTCAGTGCCAGAATTGAAAATTTCCGTACAAGTTGTATTGAATGGTTTTATATCCCAACAATTCAATATCAATGATTGTGTCCTTGAAGGCTCAGTTCTTTTTCCAATATTAATTATAATATTTATAAATCATCCCCTATCCACAACTTCAAAACAGATTCACAACTTTGATAGTACCCTTCATTCCTAGTATTCCATTGAAAAAGCTGCTGAATTGACACAAACTTCAGTTCATAGTTATTGTTTACTAAACAGCTCCCTTCAAAAAATCCAACACTGGAGAAGTGTAAATAGAGTAAAATTTAATGCTTCAAAAACCCAAAGCTGCTTCATATCAACAAAGTCCATCAATACCAAATATTCTATTCGAAAATTCAAATATTGAAAACTTTGAAACTCTAAGAATTTTTGGAATGGAAATAAACAGCAAACTTTGGTACGATCATATTTTTTTTTATGCGAAAGATGCCGCAAAATGTTTAGAATTCTGAAGCAAAAGTAGGAAATACTTTACATTTTCCAACCTCCTATTAATTGTATATTAACACACATTCCGCCATGGTGTGAAAACAACTCGCATATCTAAATAATGTTACTCACATAACAGCGAATAGTATTTAGATAAAGTACCATCAAAATTCAATCATTGAGATGTTACATTACACCTAATATCATTAAGTCATCTCCGTAAAGTAGTAACGACAATTCTATTTTGTAAATATTCGTTGGGTAATTGGTGTGTCGAAATAAAAAGTATTATGTCCAAAATACAACCATTCCAGCGTAATACTCGAAGGGCAGACCTTTCACACAAATTTATAGTAGAGACTGTTCGAACAAGAACTGTGAAATATAATTTTTTTTTTTCGTTAAACGAACTTTTAAGCTATGTTAACACCCTAACATCTGTTTTTCCACACATATACAACTTAGAAGTTTTTAAGAGACGGCTAAATAATTATTTTTTAAACTGTTCTATTGCATTCTACTCCGTTCTATTCTATTTCTTTTATATTCTAGTTAAAAGATTGTTTATTATTTTTTTACTATCCCTCTTTTTTCGGTCTTTTAAATTTCTTTAATTCTGTGAAGTTTATCCCATTATTTTGGCCTCAATTACAAAACAAAAAATAAAAAAATAAAACCTGCACAGAAACCATTGTAATGCTTTCTAAAAAAAAAAAGTATCAAAACAATGTCGTAATCAGATTTACAGCTTCGGTTAAAGTTATTCTAGAAATAAGAATTTCTTTATCTTCATTACTTGAAATGTCGTTGTAAGAATGTGATGGTTGAATTAATATATTCAATATTTCTATGTTGGCAGGACTAGCAAAAGTATGTGCAGTCTTATCAAAACCCTATCAATAATCTGTTCAACATTGAAGTATTCGTTAACATCTCCAATGTTCATTAAAATGCAGTTTAACAATAAAAAAACAAATAGAATACAAAAATTTATATAAGTTAGAGTTAAACCTTAATTAAAAAGACTTGAAAATTGTCCTGATTTGATTAAATTCCGGATTATCGAGTTTCAACAACTTATAAAATCATGTTTAATAGTTCGAAGATGTTCTTTCATTTTAAGGTAATATAAAATTATATTGAGGTATGTATTTTAACTTGTCGAATTCATAACAACAACGCAAAATTGAAATTTTAGAGCGTTAATGAAACTCGTAAGACTGCTCGTAATACTGCATGAATCCACCAAGTGGAATTGTTAATTTTCTTCGAAACGAAATACTTATGTAATATCAAAAATAAAAAACTTTCCAAAAATTTACTTTAAATTTGTTACATGTTTTTTTGTTTTATTTTAAACGTGTCTACGACGCACATCGAGATATTATGAGCCCATCCATACTATATTCAAAATTTCATAACATCCAAGAGTTATCAGGATACACAAAAAAAAAGAAAATTATTTCATTCATGATTTCTTTTTAGTATTGTTTTTGTTGTTTTCTTTTCTTCTTATTTTTCTTTTTAATATATATTTAAATATTTATTTTTATATTTTGTATTTATATTTTATATCCTGTATTTGTTTTTATTGTTTTGTTTTTTAAATGGGGGAGAAAAAATAGTAGTCATTTTATTTTTTTTATTTTTCTTAATTTTTAGTTTTTATTTCAGTATTTTTTTATATTATTTTTTTTTATTTATATTTTTTTTTTTTTTTTTTAGTTTTGTTGTTGTTTTGTGTGCCACAAAGTATGTAAATAACAGTTCTTTCGTCGTTAAAAAAATAAAACTTATATAAAACATTTGTATTTTTTTTTGGTTTTTGTTTTGTTTTAGTTCAACTACTTAATATAGATAATACAAAGGGTTTTGTTTTGTTTTTTGTTTTTTTTTTTTCTGTTTTGTTTCATGCATGTATAATATTTAATACATATTTTAATATACATTATTATTACATATTATTATTATTATTATGATATACATATTCATAAATTTATAAATATATGAACATATAATATACAAGTAACTGTAGTACATATATATATATATATATATATGTAATAGAATTTTCGATTTGAATTTTAATACATTATATAAAATTAATATACATGCACATATATGTATACAGATTTGCATAACTTTGCAAATAAATATATATGAATATACATATATTATAACGTTTGGAATTTAGAATCATAAAAGCTTTACACATACATTATTTCTTAGAAATTATACAAAGTTGGTTTTTTTTTTTTATTTTCTTTATTTTTTATTTTTTTATTTAAGTTGTTAACACTAACTTGGTTTTTATTATTTCATATTGTGATATACATTTATAATATAAATATCTACATAGGTATATTTTATATGTAATAAATTTGTTTATATTACAATATAATAAAAGATTAACATAAAATTCTCTTTTTTTATTAATACCTAACATATTTTCTTAACTTTTCTTTTAATTTAATTTGATTTTGTTTTTTTTTTTTTTTTTTTACAGATAATTTTTCTTTTTTGCTTTTAATAATTTACCGAATATTAATGTTTTTCTCGATAAATTAATAATCCAAAAATATTTTTGTATACACTATATATTTAAATATTATGTATATATTTTATATTATATATATAAATATATTTTATCCATATATATATATAAAATTAACATAGTAATAACGAATTTTTTGGAAATTTAACAACTTATTGACTTTTATTAATACATCATATATGCATGTATTTACATAGGTATATATATGTACCTATTTATATATTAATAACGGAAACCATAAATCCAAGCATGTGATTCTAATAAAATTTGAAAGGATTACATTTTTTTTTTGCAAATTTTCGTGGTTGTCACATTGCCACAATTTAGATTTTTAGATTATTCAATTTAAAATAAAAATAAATTTTTTAAATTTGATTTTTAAAAATTATATTATAGTACATGTATTCTATTTTTTATTTTTAAATTTTATATCGTGTTTACGTGTTAGGTTATAATAAACAGCATCCAAATTTTGTTGCCGTTTCTTTTCTGGTTTTATAAAAATAATTGAATAAAAATATATTTTTTATTTATATTTTTTTATTTGAATTGAATTGCAAAAAAAAAATGTTATGATATTAAATAGAAATTAGATAAGCTTTCAAAATTTAGAAAAATGGAAGACGTGGGGATCAATAAAAAATTCAAAAAAATATTTTTAAAATACTTGTTAATTTTAAAATAGTAAAGGGTAATCTTTAAGAAATAAAAGAAGTTAATTGCAACGTTAATTAAATAGATTAACACATTTCGAGCTTAAAGAAGAATTTATTATAGAAACATATTTTGAGTAAATATGTTTCTAAGTATATTCAAAATCATTTAAAACTACTAAAAAATGGTTAGACAAAATCAAAGTAAATGAACTCAAATATTTTCAAGTAAAATTTATATTATCAATCACCTTTATATATTTTGACATCTTTCATCACCTCTTACATTTTTTATCACATCAAAGAGACAGTTGATAAAGAGGTAAAAATAGTTTTTCGTAAACCACTCAGAACAATTTGTCCTAATACTCAATGGAATAACTAACAAGAGTAGAGTTAATATCCAAACGAAAACAAACATTTAAGTAAAACACAAGATTAAAAATATAAGAATAAAAAAAAATATTAAAAAATAAAAAACTAACAAAATAGTGAAAACAATAGAAAAATAATATTTGTACTTTACACGCTGGGTAACGCAGTAGGTAGAGCACCTGCCTTTCAACCGAAAGGTCCCGGGTTCGATTCACGATGAAGCAAAAAAAAAATGCTTCATTGGTTTTTCGAACTGGTCTAGTACCCTTTGTCATTGGGAAATAATAAATGACAAAAAATAATTGAGAGTATGTATATATAATCCGGTAACAAATTAAATAAAATGAAACTATTCTATTTAAGAAGGCTTAGTTCCTAACAATAGTAGTAGTTTTCCACATTTAGTGAGTAGATAAGCCAGTAATTTGTTAAAATAAATACTCAAATTATTGTAGATATTGTAGTGTAAAATTGCAGTACCGTACTTAATTAAGCACGAAAAGGTGATTCTACCTAAGTTACTGTCAAGATCATAAAAAAAAAAAAAAAAAAAAAAATGCGAAAAACAATATTTCTGTGGTTTTACAACGAAAGATGATAAATGCAATTTTGTCGAATTTTAGTTATGAATGCCACTTTATATAAAATTTTAAGCTCTTTCAAATTGAAAAAAAAATTAATAATATTCAGTAATTTATGAATTCAAGACTGAATAACTAACAACTGCCGTTGTTAATTTTTCTAACATAAGCATATAACTTGACTTATGCAGTTATTAAGGCAACACTTACCAAAAAGTTCAAAATAAAAAAAATGATATGTTAAGATATATACAGTTTTGCATTTCAATGTATCTTGAAAAATTTTACGGAGTATTATACATTTTTGTTTTTTTTGTATGAACTGAATAACTGAAGTTATCATGTTCTTGAACAAAAACTTTGATCTAACAAAAATGAATAAGTTATTTAAAATTTAAAAAAAAAGGTAGATATTTTACGAGAAAAAAAAAATTATTGAAATGATTTCAAAGATCATATGTTTTTAAAGATTTTCATTAAAAATCAAAAATAACTCGAAAAGTATAGCAAATTCTATACTAAATTTTATTCACTTGCGATATAATCTTTCGTCGTAAATCCACAGATTTGTACTTAATATAATGATGGTACGCGAGATTCATAGAGATTTTGAATGATCCAATAGCCAGCCAGCAACAGTTAATCAATCAACAGGTAACATAAGGCTGGAAAACCATCCAAACATTAAGGATAGAAAAACATTATTTAATCGATTTTTATAACTCACAGATGTATGAATAACATATTGTAACAAGTTACAAAATCAACCAAAACAAATATCAGGAGTTGTATAGGTTGTCTAGCACTATAAATACGTACTGGTGAGTTCAAATATTGTTATAATGAGCTCTCAAGACTCCTAAAAAATATTTATTGTTATTATCAACTACTTACGATAAAAAAAGTAATAATTATTATAGATACAATGTTGGCATAATCACTATAACTATGTACTTATCATCAGTGTAAATACATAAATCGGACTTGTCTTTTTTATTTATTAAATTGTAAAATACATACGATTTTTTTAAAAATAATTTCTAAATAAATTTATAATTAAATTTGTTTGTATATAGTTTATAGTTGAATCGCTTTTAAAAAAATTGATGAATCGAAGAAAATATCAATACAAAGACTTGATTATAGGTTAACTATTGAACAATTATTATTCCTTTTTTTTATTTAAATTTATTTTATAAATAAATAAAACAATAGCAAAAAGTTTGCAAAAATTAATGAAAATTTTGGAAGAAAAGTATGGCTAATGTAAAATGAAAAAATTGAAACGAAATTCAAGCTATGATAGTATATAGAAGTTAAGTCATAATAATATTAGTGAAATACAATTGAGTGTAATCAAAAAAGTTTTTATTGTAAGATCAACAAAGTAAAAAGAGTATACAAGACTGTCTGAAATAAGTAAAAGAATAAATAAAGGATAATGGCAGTGAATTATGCTTAATGAAGCAACTGCACTTCGAGTCATATAAATAAATATAACATGAAATTCAGTTTGACTTTAAAGTTTTGTTAAAATATATTGGATTTTCTGAAAATTAACAAAAATATATACATCAGTATATATATCGGGAATAACATGCTACAATTTCAATTACAGAAGTAAATAGAAAGCTTATAAATAAATAAAAAAAAATTTTTTTATTTGTTAGAGTGGTCCTACATGTTCAATTTTTCATTAAATTTTTTTGATGTTTCAACACGTAAAAAAAATGTATTCTTCCTTTTTTATTAAATTTTTTTTTTTTGTTAATAAATTTTCATTTAATAATATTTTCAGAGCTTCTTTTGTCCATTTATTCGTTATTGTATAGTTAAAGCTTTTATCTATATTTTCGTCAAAAAATGTTGAAAATGCGAATATTATTATTATTAGTGCTTGTATTGAAAACGGCGATGTTATTGAGTAAAACCGTGTTCGATTCGATCGAATGATAATTTGGTATTTCTGAAAATGTCGATTGCTCAAGTGAGCGGTAAAATTTTACTGTCAGCGGCAAATATTTTTTTGTTGTATTGTTGTACGCAATAAATATTTAGTAAGAATAAAATATTTCAAAACTGATGGATTTGATTACTAATACATCATGAATAAATTGAAGAAATGATAAAAGAAGAAATGTAAAGAACATTGCAAAGGGTATTTTTAATTTAATTAATGAAGAGTATAGTAAAAGCAATTGTTTGAAAAAAATATTTAAAATTTATTTTATTTATGTACTAACAAAATATGTATATAATATGATTAAAAATTATTTAACTGTTAGGTTTATAAATATTTTTTAACTAAACAAAAAATTCGTTTAAATGGTTATGTTTTAAAAGAAATAGAATTTGATTTTCAGAAGATCCTCTACCATTACTCGAAATTGTCATTCATTTAAAAATATAAAACTTCACTTTAAATAAATAAAAAAAAAAAACATTCGATATATTTAAATAATTTTGAGATAAAACAAAAATAAATAAACAAATATTTAATATATTTAACTTAGTTTTTTTATATCCATTTTATAAAACGCGCTAAATTAATGGCGGATATGAAATGCTATAATTTGTATGAAACTCGTTTCTACAACGTTTTCAAAAATACCAATAAACTTTACCGATTCATTTTAAAAAGAACGTTTTCAAAAATACCAACTTTACAAAATCGAATTAATATCTGAGCCGCGATTGAAACACCGTTTTCAATAATAGGCACAAATGTTATTTTTGTTATTAATTGACTACAATTTAAATTATTGCGAAATATCTTATAACTTACACTATCAGCAAAGCTTTCGGCTTAAAAATGTGAATAAAAAATAACGAAACGTCCAAAAAATTGCATGAAAAGATGAACGCAGAAAGGCCTGACTAGCCGTACTAAAGTTAACATTATACTTTTCGTTAAATTTACGTCAAAACTACTTAGGTTGGTTGACCAATTTGAATTTTAGTTATAATGGTTTTTATCTACAATTCGAATGAATTGCATTCAAACGTCATTTAACTAGAGTTACCTACGAACTGAATCATACCAGCTTAAGTTGAATGAAAATAATTTTTTTAATGAAACTGAAACTTAAGTTAATCAAAGTACGGCTAGTTGATTATATGCAAAACCATAAGAGCGTACATGAGTTTGACATTTACTTAAGTTTATGTTTAATCCATTTTTTGACGTTAACTTTGAATTTCATTTTTTTCTTTTCAATATCGTTTCAACGCATCACTTTTTATTTCAAATGGAAAACTAAGATGAAAACATGTAAGAAAATTGAATGCATGAAAAATGGGATGGTATATGAGGAGCACTCTTAGAACGTCCACTAATCACTCCTAAAGATTTAACATGTTATTCCAGACACAATCTATATTTCTCTATTTTTTTTTTTTAATAACTATGTGGGATAACAGAAGACGATTTGATTTTAAATACGACATCTATGTACAATGTTTTTTTTTATTTAATATTTTATACAATTTTATATTTTATCAATTTTTATTTACGTTTTTATTTTATTTTAGTTCCTATTATCTATATTAAATTTTATTCTCAACTTCTTATCTTATATTGATTTTTGTGCATTTTAAATTGTAAATTTTATTTTTTTTTTGTTTTTTCTTTTAGATAAATTTATTTATTGAAAAAAGTAAATTTAAAGAAATTTGATTGTTATACACAATTATTCGAATTGGTTTGGTATTTTGATTTCGAATTTAATAGAATTTTCAATGATACAAGTAGGTATGTATGTATGTGTACATTTTGTTACAGAAAACAAATATGCAAATAAATTACATGAGATTGAAATCCGGTGTTTGTAAAATTTTTCAAAAAAGTTTAAACGTTTTGGTAAAATTCTCAAAAAAATTCTTGTTTTCGGAATTGTTCGAATGCATTTAGAAAAAATTTGTTTAAAAGAACATTTTTTTTTATAATTATTATTTTCATTTATTTTTCAAACTCATAGTATTGAAAATGAAAAGAAGATTCTTAATAAATTATGTAAAGTTAAAATTTTAAATGGCAAAATATTGGAATGCCATTTTTGGAAAAACAAGTAGTTAAGTATGATTATTTATTTAAAGTCGTAATTCTGAAATTCTGAAATTTTCCAAACCCCCTATAAGTATGCAATCTAATTTTTTTTATAGAACATTTTAAATTACCTACCATGATTATTTTATGTGTTTTTTTATATTAATTTAAGACATAATGTATATATATATTTTATTAGTACATATTAATTTTAATATTTTGGTGTGTTTCTGGTTTTAATTTTATTTTAGTTACTAAACAATATACACATCCATATATATTTTTAAAAATTTGCAAAACAACAATTATGCAATACTCAAAATTAAAGTTTGGAGAAAAATTGACATTACGGTTTTTTTAATGTCATAAGTCAGTTTTAAAACTTCAAAATTAAACATTGTATCTCATTATTTTGAGAAGATGTATAGAAAAAATTTGCATATTACATTAGAGTAAAGTCGGGTATTGTTGTATAGGAAGGTAATGTGGTAACTTATCTACCTAATATAATTATTAATTGGAATATTTAAATATTTTTTCTGTAGACCCTGATTTTTGTGTAAAAATGTTATTATTGTTGAATAGTGTTAAATTTTAAAGTTATCTTGAATTTCTATGAACTTTTGTGTTTACTGTGAATAGTTGACCTTTGTGGTGTTTAATTTAACAAATTTACATTTCCCAGAGTTCTCATTGCATGTGAATAGCGCTTGCTGAATTTTGTCAACAATTTAATAAATTTAAATATTTGTGGTGAGGTACAAACTTTTTTCGGCTTTTTATTTTTCAAATTAAAATTTATAGTATAACAACCTTATACCCTTAAATAGGGTAAAGTGATATACTGAAAGCAGGGTATTGTGCTATTGCATATAAAGTACTATTTCATATTCATATTAACCTGTATTTAAACTTAATTTTTATTAATTCGATATTTAGATATCTTCTATTAAAAATGCCAAAAATAGGAATTGAAGTAAGAATAAAATGGAACAAAAGTAAAATCTTAAAGCAATTATGTCTGTTAGGAATAATGACATGAGAATCCAATTATTCTCAAGAACTGAAGAAATTATAAGACTGTTTATAATGCATTTTTCTTGTTCGACTAGGACTTAAGCCGGATTTGATGGAAAAACTGCTTATAAAATATTTGCAAGAAATGAAAAGTCATTTCTGAGAGCTTACTAGATATGATGTGCGATCTTTAGCATTTCAGATAGCCCGAAAAAATAGTATACCTAATAGCTTTTCACAACTTCATAAATCTGCTGATAAAAATTGACTTTATAGTTTTATAAAGACACAGTAAGTCTGAAATAAGCTCCCGTCAGCAACCTGGAACATTAATTGATCGTGCAAAAGGTTTTATTACATTAGAAAACGTTAAACATTTTAGTTTTTCTAATTTGTTTTACCAAATAGTATACTGTATATTAATAAAGTGTTTTAACGATAAAATATTTGTTAAACTATTTATTATTGTTACAAAATTATTTAGTTCTGGTAATGTCTAGACTAGAGAGTATGATGGAAATACTAATGGAGAGTATGACAAGCATCACTCGCCAATTTTTCGATTCGGCCATTTCTGAGTTTTGTTGAATTTTTAATTTTAGCTTTCTAATTTAAAATAAGCTTAATAATTTTGTAATAAAACTTAATTGAAAAGAATTGCACAAACAATAAAAGCAGTTGTTGAGCATCAAATTAGGTCTAATTTCGGAAATATCATCAAAAATTAAATAGGTAAGTATATCACAACACTCAACTTTACTCTATTCTTTAAAAAATAATTTAAGTTATTTGGCATTCAGCAATTCAAAATTGCACATATTGCAAATTGTTTTTTTTTACTATACTCTACGATATCTTTTTTTGCTTGAATGTATCTGCGTAATTTTTAATGTGAGTTTAATAAAACAAAATAATTATACAAACTTTTTTTTTATTTTATTAATTTATATTATATGTATTTGTAATATATATCCTACATGTTATAATGTAACTGGAAACTAAAAATTGTATGATTGTCAATGCTATTTTTTAATAGGTTTTGTATTAGTTTGCAATTTATAAATATGTAAAAAAAATACATCGAATTTGTCAAATGAGATCGGCTTTTTGTAATATACCATTTACATATCACACAAAATCTACGATTAAATCTAAAATCAAGCATGATGTCTGTAAACATTTCATATTATTTTTTGTTAAATTAATGTCAAATAATTCATGCATATTTCAATTATCACTGTTTATTAAAATAATAATTTAATATAAATAAAATTAATAAATTATACATAAAAAAAAAAAATATTAAAGTCAGTTTTCACCATATTGTATTAGTCACCATGATCTAGGCGAAATGTGAAAAAAGTTAAATAATTTTTAATTTGTTCCATCGTACAAAATCTGATGCCAGTACTATATTTTATAAAACTGTACAAGTCGACAAAGGACCAAATTACAAATTTTGTCAATGACAAGTCGATAATTTACAATTTTTTGTTTAATAAAAATGTACATGATAAGAGACAATTTATCTGACCATTCTAAAACAATGTTCTTATGAACTATTTGAAAAGTTACAAATTTGGTCCAATATATTAATTTACAATGTAAATTAAGTTTAAGATACGATATTGTTAATTTTCAAGAATTTTTGGCCTTGACTAAGATCCAAATAGAATAATAAAAAAAAAACTGAATCAATAAAAAAAAAAAACTTTAGCTTTATTGGATTGAAGTGAAAGTGCAATAAAGTGAAAATGAAATGAAAATGCAAAACTGCTCTAGGTGTCATTGAATTTTTGAAGAATGAATCAATTGAGTTAAATTTAGTTAAATTTAGATTTTATAGAAAAATCCGCATAAGTAAACAAAACTCCTGTTTAAGTAAAATTGGACGATGTGAAATTTGTTGACCGATCGAATATGCAAATCTCGACATGTTGATTGTATTACTGTTAATGCAGTCATAAAAATTGATGTACTAACTGAAAATAAATCAATTTATGTATATCGTTGGAACAATCATTCTCTGGACGCAAAGTTTGTTTGTGGTTCATATTTGAATTTCACGTTGCTCAAACTCTGCTCAAGCTCTCATTATTCAAGTATTTTATCACATAATATGCAATATATTTAATACCATTTTGTGTGTAAGGTGAAATGAATGTTGTAGGCCCTTACTAGACACTGTTCAAATTTTAGGAAATAATGGTAGAAACTAATATCCTAATATCTTATTATAATACTAATTCTGCGCACGATTTATGAATCTATGTTACACTTTCAACTTGTAATACATTTTTTCGTATTTTTGTAAAACTGCCATACTTGCCGAATTTTATGAACCAGGTGCTCAAATCGAGTTTACAATTAGTTTACATCTTAATCAAATTCAAATTTAATCGTAAATTTTGTCTGATGTGTGAAGGGTACCGCTATATTAATATTTATATCAAATTATTTGAAAAACCAAATGTTAAAGGATATTTAATGGTTTTTTTTTTATTAATGAAATTACTTTAATAATAAAAATAGTAATTAATTAAAATCATGTTTTCGAAAGCAATAGGAACATAAATTACAATTATATTATTTATTAATATTATTGTAAATTAATTAATAATTTTATATTAATAATTTATTTTTTAAATTATTTAAATTAAATTTTTAGTTTCATAAATTTTTTTTCCATTCATTAAAAAAATTTCATTTACAAAATAAATTTAACCCTTTAAAATTTTCTCAATCAATTTAATTTTTTTATTTTTATTTATTTAGTAAATATGTACAAAAAATATGATGATAACATATTAAATTTACTTTTTGTTTTGATTCTTTAAACAGCTTAATTTTTTAATACCAAGATATAAATTGGAAATCATAACATCATCAATAACTTTATTTAAAAATATACTAACATTTTCTTATATTTTACGGTACCTATTCATTATTAACCTACTGACCTATTTTTAATTAGATCAATAAGCTAAACAAAATTTTAGGTACATACATGTTTTTGTTTTTAGTTACTTATATACCAAAATCTAAATTTCATATTTAAATTTCACAAAATCAATCGAAAAAACAAAACAAACGCAAAAATTGTAGGTGGGATTGAGAAGTTTTTATTAAATTTCATTAAAAACTTGTTATGTAAACAAAAATATTGTTGGGCAAATATTTTTTTTATGAATATTATTTCCAAAAAATTTAAAAATTTATTTTTCCTATACATATATATAAAATGATAATCCTAGTAGTTAGTGCTTATTTCATTATAATTTTAATTATGTATATTAAATAAAATAGTAATACTTTCTCCATATCCATATTTAAAGTATAGTAAACATAAATTTTAATCCAAATCATATTTTATATTTTGTGTAATCAAGTGTAGTGATGTGATTGTAATGAATTTTTGAAGTTGAAAACAAACAAAATGTCAAAAATATTTCAAAATATTGTATTCGCACAAAAACAATTATTTATTCATTTATTTTTACGTATTTGTTTTGCCCTCAAAATAAAAATAAAAAGTTATATATGGTTAATACCTTATTCCACTATCATAATATGAACTTGACATAGTAAAATAACAAATATCACATATGTACAGTTAGTTGTTAGCAGCTGTGATATATGCACTAAATGTTTATGAATATAATCTACTATAGTAGTTAAAGAGTAGCTGTGAAGATTGGAACAAACAAAAAATAAATGTATAATTCTACTCTGTTCCACAGACATTATTCAGCTTAAAATATATGAACAAAAACTTAAAATAACTTATAATATTAAGTATTAGTTGATATGGATTTCTTTATAAGTGATTTTAAATTTTATATAAATTTATGTCACAAATCACAAAAACTACAATGTAGAAATTTTTAAATTTGATATAGTTAGTTACTTTGAAATTTATATTTTATTTCAAGTCTTCTATGTGTCAATGTGATTTTTAAATTTCCCTAAACAAAATGCACTCATTCATTATCTTGTACATTTTTTGGTTTATTACAACATTTCAAATCATTATATTACCTTTTGAACCTGTAAAGTACTGAATTAATTTTTCTGCAATCTTGTGTTCATTAAAAATTAGATGACAATATTTTGAATAAAAATATTTTTGAGTTTATATAATAATAATATGGCATTGCATATATATAATGTTTGACAATAATTCAGTATACGATCATTCATCAAAAACATATTATTAAAGAATTAAGAAATTATAAGTTAAAACCATTAAATTCCACATTTCAGCTATTCTATTCAACTATCTCTTTATAAATTTACATTACTTATTATTCGATAGATAACTCTAGTGTTCGCCCACTGCTCCCAGTTTAATTAAAAATCGTACTCAATTTCTTTATGAATTTTTTCCATCATTTCAATTTATTCTTTGCACAATATAATTTTTTTTATTGATTTATCTTAGATAACAACCGCATCTGTAATAAGTTATTTAAAACAAAAATTAAAGTAAAATTTAAAAACTGGCTTTTTTTTTATTTGAAATTTCTAGTCATTATATTCTTAATCTGTAAAATAAAAAAAGAACGCTACAAAAATCTGAACCAGTTAAAAATCAATTTTCATTATTACTTATTCTGTTAAATGATAGATATTTAAAAGGAGACGTGGCGAATTCAAATATTTTTTTTTTATTTTCACTTTAATGATATGTAAGCGATAGCGAATAAAAATTCATTAAAAAATAATTGTTGTAAATTGTATATTTATTTCAGACCCAAAAAAATATTTCACTTCGATTGGTTTTACCCAACTGAAATTTAATATGTATGACGTTGGACTGAAAATTTTTTTAAACAACACTTCTGGATTTTAAATTTTAAATATTTATTGGAAATATTGTTATTATATAACAATTAATATTCAATACATATATAGAATCACTTCATTACTGAAAAGGTAATATAGGGTCTGAAAGGGTAATATATATTGTTCAGACTATAATTTTGTAATAAATCAAATAAAATGTAACTATACTATGTTTAATAATGGTAATAGTCTTCGACATTTAAATAATTCATATACCAGAAAATTTATAAATAAATCGAAAATCGTGCTATTTTTTAATGGATATGGCCCACGTGACAAATAGCGGAGAACTTATAAGATTAATTTATTTTATATTTTATTTATATGTATATTTAAATTTACTACAATTAAAATTATAATAAATTTATTTTTAAATCTCTATCTGTTCTTTGGTCATCGCAGCTTCAGGATTAATTTAAATTACATTAAATTAATAAACAAATCATTTACTATTAAATATTTTTTACCTTTAAAAACATTCTTATTTTTTTTTTTGCGTTATTTTGATTATTTCAATTGCTTTGTGCTGCTCATATACTTTTGGCTCTATTATCAAGTTTGAAAGATTAATTTTCTACAAACAAAAAATAAATACAAATGATGTGTAGTGTCATCAAAAAAGCTCAATTAAATGCAAAATATATATATATGTACCTAATTTCCACTCGAAAAGCCAAAACCATATTTTTTAAATAATTTTATTTTAATCGGATTAACAATAAATATTTAATTTTAGTCCGGTAAAAATAATAAACATATTTAAAGTGACTTGACTACATAATTTTTTCACTTTTTTTCTATAATTGTATCCTCTAACATTATAATAATTAATTTTATAAATGAAAAAAAAAATAATTTAAAAATTTTTAATTGATTTTTTTCTTTATATTAATAAATTTTTTAATAATTAATATGAAATTTTAAAGAAAGTGATTAATTTGAATTTAAAAGAATTAATTAATTCAAAATTAAAGAAATTAATGAATTAATTCAGCAATTTGAAAAATATTTTAAATATAAAAGATATATATAAATATATATATATATTATATACACATATATATATATATATATATATATATATATATATATATATTAACTAACAAATTAAATCATTTAAAATTTAAAAGATAAATAATTAATATGAAATTTCATATTCTTATAAATTTATATAACATTAATATTATTAAAATTTTATTTGAAAATATTTTTCATTAATTAATTAAAAACAAAAAACAAAAACTTTTAAAAAATTAAATATTTAAAACAAAAAGTTTAAATTTTTCTTAAATTTTCGCTTTTATGATTTTAAAAATTCCATAACGAAGAATCTCAAATTTTAATATTTTTTTCTATTTGTTAGTTTTTATTTTTCTTTTAAAATTATTTTTTAATATTTTATAAAAATAAAACCGATTTTTTTTTTATACATTATAAATTTGTTATTTTTTTTTTTTGTTTTGTTTCTGTGATAATTTTTTTCTTAATAATTTACTAGAATTTTAATTTAATTATATTATGTATATAAATATTTTCTAAATTATTTACTATTTATATTTACTTAAAAATTACAAAAAAATAATTAAATATATACTATATTTACTATAATTTTTATAATTAAATTAATTAATTGTGTATTGTATATATATTGTATATAATCATATAATTGATATATTGGCAAGTGCATTTATTGGTTGTAAATAATCGGTGGCTAAATATGCTTTATTATTTTCGGATAACGTACTATCGTTGTTAGACGGTGGGGTATCAGGTGGAATATATGAACCTTTTTTTTTATAAACAAAAAACAAATAAATAGAAATTAAATAAATTTTCACTTCATATTAATTATTTAGAAATGAATAGGGTAAAACGGTATAAATAATTCATACCTTCCTCTTTTGTTGATTTTTTACGAAAACAGCATAACCATAAAAATGTACAAAAAACGAAACCAATTACTATGGACACCATTACAACAAGAAATTTAAATGGTGAAATCATTTTTTTTGTTTATTTATTTTTTTAATTTATTTTAATTCAATTTAATTAATTTTAACTAATTATTTTGTTGTATATTATATATTTTTATTACATAAATTTGATTTATATCATGTATTTTTCATTTATTATTATTATCCTTATTTTTGTATATAATATGTATTTTGTTATTTATAACTATTTACTATTCTTTTATTTTTCTGATTATTAAAATTAATAACTATATTTATTTTAATTTAATTAATTTATTCATTCATTTATTCATTCATTTATTTATTCATTTTATTTGTGTGAATTTAATAAATCCTTTGTAGTCAGTCCTTCTGCTTTCGTTTTTGTTTATAAATATCCAAAATAAGCCCGTTTTTTATCTTTTATCTTTTTTTTATCTTTGTTTTTGTTGTTTTTTGTTTATTTTTTTTTAATGTTTTTTTGCTTTAAATTGTTAATATTTACGTTTATAAGTAGTTTATTAAATTTTTTTTAGTATGCCGCCCGCCGTATATACTACACATATGCACTGGTATATGTACAAAACAAAAAGACAAAAAAATAATACAAAAAAGGATGCAAATTGGGAGAGCTTTTCCTATCTTCCCTCATTAAAACTAATTTTTTGTTTTAAATTATTATTTTTTAAATTAATAATTTTTTTTGTTTTTTTTTAAATTAATTCCAATCAAAAAAAAAAAATTAAAAATTTAAATAAAAAAATTAAAATTTTTTTTTTAATTTCAATTTTTTTATTTTATTTTTTTATATGTATATTATATATATGTATATATTATAATATATTCGATTGAAAATTATTTTTAGCTTAATAACAAGAAGCAAGAAAACTCTTGAACGTTATGTGAAAAACTAAAAATGGAAAAACTGATGATGAACACTGGTTTCTTGTTGTCTTCTGGATTTTTATTCATTTAAAAATTGAAAAGATATTTTCTCCGAGTCGTCACTATAGTATAGAGAGTAAAAAGCTCCTTTTTTGTAGTTATATACATATTAGGTTTTTATACTGGTATGTATACAAATATATATTGATGTGGTAGGGATATATAGGTGTAAATATGTATAAAATTTATATAATAAAAAAAAGAAAAAAAAAGAAAAAAACGAAAATTAACAATTTCGACCGAAACAAACTTTCTTTTGAAATGTCATTTTCAGTTTTTAAATTTAAAAATTTTGTTTTCTTTTTTGACATTGTATGCATTTTAAATGCACGTGCAAATAATTTTGGCACTTTAGTTTTATCACTTTATAATTTTTTTCGTTTTTTTTTGTTAGAAAATAAATTTTTTGTAAACACGCACTAGATAGAAGGATAAAAAAAGAATTTAATCGATTTAAGTAATAAGGTAACTAAAATTTTGTTATTTTGTAGTAAAATTTTTTATATAAAGATTAAATTGACAAGGTTGTTGCCAAAAATTGTGTCACGAATTCGAAGATGCAACAAAGTTTTGATAACTAGTTATATATATTCAAATATTGTAATTAGTCTGGGCTTACGGTATTCAATTATGGAATTGTACTTAATAACAACTCCACACTCATTGTGTTCAAACATTTCAATATAAAGTATTGCATAATACAATTTACGCTCTCTGGTATGTTCGTAGTACTGCAAATGGACGAAAACATTCAAACTGCGTTAAAATACATTAAAGCTAAAATACAGGCACATCACCCACAACTGGTAAAATACACCTGCAACTGGTTGTATGTGTACCCGCTTTCTTATAAACTAATAAAACACAAATGTGCAATCAAACAGTTGCAAAACTAGTCTGCGTCTATAGCTAAATACTTTCAAAAACCTCTTTAAGTCTTTAGTGAATTAAAGATTCATCTTATAAAAATAAGGATTTCAGAAAAATTGATGGTTAATCACAGTTGACTAGGTTTAATTGTAAATTCAGTAATAGTTTAAAGTCGTTAGTTTGTTAGAGTCACATAGTATTCTAAAGATTGCCAACCTCTGTCAAACGCTTTCTCTATTTCGCTTTCTATAATTTTCTACAAATTTAGAAAAAAAAAAAACAATTCTTAGAACGATTTATTAAAAATTATTTTTACTTCACTACTTTATTTCTAAAAGAACGTAAGGCTGCATAACTATATATAGTGAAATGAAGGTGATTCTAAAATGTAACAGAAGAACTAATTTAAATTGTATGGTGGGATAAAGCAAGGATGAAAATTATTGAAAAAAAAAGTATGTTAGTTTGGTTCAATGGTTTTTCAAAAAAAATTAAAACTGTTTTGTGTTAATTGTGGTTTGATTTACGGAATACGGTTGTGATTTCTGATATTTAAAAAAAAATTCTGATTTTAGTTTGGTTTTGTTGGAAAGCTTCAAAAAAAAATTCTTAAAAGTTAAAAATAAAAAAAATAAAGTTAATAAGTTCGTGGTTTTTAGAAATTTTGTATGATTTGCATGGTTTTTTTGTTTGGTTCGAAACCGGTTCCCGTCCCTGCTTTCAAAAGAACTTCAGTTCGCCAATGAGTGAATTTTAATGTACTGGTATTTGTCTACAATCTAAGGTAAAAAATATAACATGTTCGCAGAGTATTTGTAAAATTGTGTAAAATACTTATGTTTACGAAAGAAACTTAAGATACTGCTGGATTATTTAAACTATAGCTATTTAGAAGAGTAAATAATATTTTTTATGAGTATTCAATTCAAATAATCGACCACACTTATTCAATAAATTATTTTATTTATTTATTTCATTCATATTCAAAAAGAACTATTAGTAAGCTCGTACAGAGAGTGTAGCTAAAACAAAGATATTAAAACTCATTACCAAATCTATACTAATTGAAATTTATAGCTTAAATATTTTTAAAATTAGCTTAGTCAGGTTTTATGCACAATGAATTGTAAACGAAATATAATTTGAAATAAGCAAACATTTATTTGTTATAATATTTTTTTATTATATCATCCCAAAATTCCCAAGATATATCGCCAAGGACAAAATCGCCAAAAACAAAATTGAGAAATTTACTTTTATGTATTCAAAAACTGGCTACGCAAAACAAAACTTCGGCCATTTTTTGTTTGTAATTTAGTTTTTGGGATTTTTGCTTTGTGCATTTTGGAATGGTATGATAAAAAAAATTTACTCAGTATTTCCATTTATAAGGGAATTTAACTTAATGGGATCTTAAGCTTACTGGGGATTTATTCTTTCCGTCTCTCATATTTTTTCTTCTTCTCTTTTCTTTTTATTTTTGTTTTTTAAGTATTTAATATGGATTGTAAAAATATTAATTTCACTAATATATATAAATATAATTGAAAAAAGAATGGACATATTGCACAATCAATTGTAACAAGCTTTTGTTTAGTAATAGACCTCTGATGTGCTTGCTCTAACCCTTAACCTTACAGTATATAAAACAATGATCATACTCATCACAAATTATTTTAACTAACTTCTTAATCAAAGTTATTAATTTGCAAAATATTTCATTTACACTTCATTTCCGTTTTTACTTACACTTAAAAAGTTCAAATGTAGCTTACATTAACACAATTGAAATATTAAATTATTTACTTTACATTATCCTACAATTTTTAAATAAATATAAAGCAAGCATCCAAAAATAAATTTTTATCAAAAATAATACTCTCCATAGTAAGATGTTAAATACAGATCTTAATTAAATCAAAAACAAAAACAAAAAGTTAAAAACACTTAAGTATTGTCTTAAGAAGATTAATTTTTTTATAATTTTTAAGGTGAAAATATTCCCGTTACTAATTACGTATATACATATTTATTAAATAATGAAGAATAGTACAATACAAAAATTTAATAGAAAATGGTTAAAGATATTTTTTATGTAAACAATTTATATTAGTTATACTGAAATGTACGATATTAAAATATCGTAAAAATAAACTATTAAAGAATGAAATTTTCAAATATGAATTTCAAAAAAAAAAATTCCAATTGTATAGGATTTAAGCTTTTTATAACTATTTAATGTATTTTTTGTATTTCATATTTTTCTACGTCATATTTTTATATTGATAAAACCACTTCACGTTTGCAATTATATTCTCTGCAATGATGCTATTTGTCTGTGTGTGTGTGCATTTCATTTCAAATTTGACAATAAAATTTTCGATTATTTTTTTCTTTAAATTGTTAAACAAGTGAAAAAACATAGCATGTTTCTAATCCTATTCAAAATTTATTTTTCTTTGTTATTTTATCTATGGATTGGTGTTTGAAGATCATTCAACACAAAAATGTTTGTTGAATATTCATCATTGTAGTGAAGACAGAAAATCAAGTCCACAAAATGTAATTTGTGAAACGTATGCTAAAGCTGTCATTGTTAATACTGTAGAAATAGACTCAATGTTGTTACGAAGAGGTTTTTTGTTACGTTATCAAGTATTTTTAATATTTTGGGTCTATACTACGAAAGCCGGTTCCACATTTGCTCTGTTCTATCAAAATCTTGGTTCTATCAAAATTTATTCTTGTTTCTAGCAAATAGCAATTAAAAACCGCGCATGTCCTGGGTAAATAAAAACTAGAAAGAAATAGGACTATTTACATCTTTTTCTAATTTTGAAATAGATAGAAAAATATTTTCTAATATAAAAAAAAACAAATTTTTGGATTACAAAGTTAAATTATTAACTGTTAAAATATTATACTTATTACTGCTAGTAAGTATTCAATTTATATTTTCTAAGTATGTACTCCACATTCTTTAAGGCAAGTGTTACAAGTAATAGCATTATATAGCAAGTGTAACAAGTGTATAGCAAGTGTTACAAGTAATAGCATAATACAAAAATTAACCATATTTGAATTGAAATTTAACGAACTCAAATCTAAAATGGTTTCTTAAAAACAATAACAGAGCTTAGAGATGAACGAGAGAGATAGAAAATTTTTAAAGGCCTGTGTATATTCTACCATAAATACACCACTTTTTGAATATTTACAGTTTAAATATTGGATATTTTTCCCTATACTCCTTACCCACTTTTCGCCAGCCCTATCACATTGGTATGATTACTAGATTAAGTTACTTCAACTTTAAATAAAATATTAGAGAGCGGAACGAAAGCCAGTCTACCGACCGAAATACTATTTTATCAAAATCCCAATTTTTAAAATCCACTTCTTTCGTCCTTTTTCCATTTTTTATTTTTTTTTCAAAATTGTTTATAAAGTTGGTGCTGTTTGCAGAAGCCTTAGTAAAATAATGGAACTAAAGTTTGCTTTCAGGTACACATTGGTAATAAAACAATAAAACGGATTTTAAAAACAATGATTTTGATAGAACAGGATAACGGATGAACGGCTTAGAAATATTACAAAGACTTGGTTACATAATAAAAAAAAAAAACAACTTAAATTATTGATGCGATGGGTCTTCAAGGTTATGGATGAATACGTCAAAGGAAAAGTTAGACAGACATCGCTGGATGTAGTCTACATTGAAAAATAAAATAAAGCCAAGAAAAAATTGCTCATTAGTCGTGTAGGACTAGATCGCAATATAGGAAGGATGTGGTTTAGTGGGTAAGAATCCTACACACAATGTCAAACTACGGGGCTCATTGTGTCTTTTGAAGATTCCCACTAACCTGCGTATAAAACAAAAAAAAAAATCTTAAATTATTGAACCAAGATCCTTAATTCTAACTACCCATACCCATCAAAGAAAAATAATATCGCGATGTATCAAAACGCTATACATATATAGTCAAAATAGTAAGTTCCTAATTTTTATATTGTTAAAGTTCATGTTTGTTAGTTGTAAGAAGAGAAGGTGAAATAAAATATATAAAAAGAAGTAGATAATATGGTTTAGGATAATATTAATGAATATACTTTCTAAACTAGGAATGTCCTAATAATGCAAGAAATCCTAAAACTTAATTTTTTGTCATCTCTAATGTCTCATAATAGTGATATTTAATCTGAATAATTATAACAAAACTAAATTGAAAATTCGTAATTGATTGGTTTGCAACAAAAACAATTCGTCATAAGGAGCGATAACAGAGCTTCACTTTTAATAATTTTTCACAAATTAATAAAAGAAAAAATTTTTAAATATTTTGGGAAGTAATTTTAATCAACAGTTCCACGCACCAACTCACTGCTACCTCCAAATCAATGGAGAGGTATCTGATTTCGTTGTATGGCAAAAACAAGTGAAATAAACACAATAACTGCTTTAGCAGAATTTTAGCTCAACTTTTAAAACCATTTGTATTACTTATTATACAGTTATTATTGTGCGTTATAGCCACATCGTTTTTTTCACCAACTGAAAAAGTTGAATTTTCCGAACAAAATACATAACAATAATGTATATATAACAACAAAAGTAATTTCAGTGGATCTACCCGAAATTTTGTAAAAATACTTCTATTGAAAAAATTCAAATATGGTTAGCAAGAATAAATTTCGGATAAAACTGGTCGCCCTATTTTCATAGCACAAATCATTAGATTAACTCTCAGTCAGTTCTTATTCGTTATATTTGTAACTAGATATTATTTATCATTGATCTGCCCGGATTTTATATTTCAATTATATTTTAATTAATAGACCCGCACTCTACCTCATCTTTACGACAGATATCTCAATGATACCAGATGTGAAAGTAATAACTTTTACTAAGGATACAGCAATTATAGCTTCAGACATCGTTCCATTTCTTTTGCAACGGAACTTCCATCAAATCAATCAAAGCGGACTTCATAGTTGGAAAAAAAAAATCAATTAAAATAAGTCAACCTATGTGACATTTATACTGAGAAAAGGTAACTGTCCTACAGTAATTTTGAACAGTACATTACAACCTACCTATTATTTTTTCCCAATGTGACACAGGTTACCAGAGCAGATCGAAAAATCAATAAATCATTTTACTTTCATCGGGAAAGGAATCTGGGACATTTCGGTTGAAAAGCAGGCGTTCTACCTGCGCCACCCAGCGTATACACACTAAAAAGTAGTAAGCATATTAAAATTTTTTAAGAAAATTTTCCGTGTTCAAATAATCACTCTAAACAACTTTTATTTTCATATATACAGTTATAGTTAGTACATACATAATATTTTCTCATAAATATAAATTTAGTACTTAACTCTTATGTGCATACATCCAAACATACAGACTAATAAAAATATATATTATATACTATATAATAATAATGTATAGATGATATTTGCTTTCATATAAACAACATAAATTTTGTGAACAATAGTCAATAATCCTAAAAGTACATTTGTCTCTGTGAAGTGTGACACAAGCAAAAAAAAAAACAAAAAAAAGAAACCAAAAATTTAAAAAAAAACAACGAGAGTGTATATATTCACTTTTTATTTTAATTTTTTCTCATTTTTTTTTTCCAAATTTTTCCTTGTGTTTATATGAAAATCTTGAGCTCCAAAAAAAAAAAATAAAATAATAAATAAAAAAAAGGATAGAGAAAGAGAAAGAAATTCTTTTATTTTTACCTTGTTTAAATTCATAAGATTTAAATAAACTTACAAGAAGACAGAGGTAGATTTTAAAAGATTTTTATCTTTTCTTTACGTGATGTACCAACCTACTACGAGTATACTACCTATATTTATTTACCTTACGTTACGTTGTACTTACATTGTATGTTTTTTATGCCTAATGATATTAGAACACACCTGAATTTAAAGTTAAAATTATTCTATATAAGTACGTTTGTACTGTAGAATGTATATATATATATATATATATATAAATGATATAAATATGTTTGAAGAATATATATATGTGTATATTGTAATAATATAATTATGATATAAAATTACTTGAAATTTTATTAAGGTGTGCAAATATTGGTTTTTTTGTTTTTATTTTCTCTTTTTTGTTGTTTTTGTTTTTTTTATTAGAGTGTATAATATATTTTCAAATATTATCAAAAATATTTTTTTTTATTTATTTTTCATGAATTGACTGTTTATTGAACATTAAATAACTTTTTATTTTTTGTTTTTAAATTAAAATGTTATCAAACAATATTGCTTTGATATTTAAATGGTGACTACTAAAAAAAAAAACAAAAAGAAAATTCACAAGGAAAACAAAAGAGAGAAAGAGCGAGAGATAGAGACAGCAAAATTGTGGTTTTGAAATTTAAATAATAATTTCCTGTTTATTAAATTTATATTTATTTAGTTTTTTTTAAGTACATAATATTTCTTACAGAACAGTTTCTATATAAATGAATTTAGAATATAGGTTAAGAAAAATATTATTAAAGAATTGCAATAAAATATTTTGATTGTTTTTTATATTAAAGGAAATGTTGAATTTTATATTGCGTTTACATCAGTAGAGTAAAGGTATTATACGTGTAGTTTGTTGTAGAATTTGTTATATATAATTATATTTCATATTTCCACATACAATATTTTCTTAAGAATAATTTTGTAGAAAGTTTTTTGACACAAGTTATCTCATCATCATCAAAATCATGATCCACAACAATCACATTCATCATGACATGAATATAAACTTCATAATTTTGAATAATAAAAAAATATAAATATGTAAAAACAATTTTTTTTTAAAAAATAAAATAAAATAATTTAAATAAAAAAAAAAATTAAGATTGAAATTCGCGATTAAATTAAAAGATATCAATTGGGTTTCTGAGAAAAGTGGGTTTTGGGTGGGTGATCTATTTCTTTGACACTTAAATGTTTTATGATTGACAACGAAAACTGAATTGAAATTACAGCAAGTTCAGCAGGATGATATTTTTTTTAGTTTTTTTTTAGAATTAATATTTATTTATATTTATTTAAATCAAAACAAATTACAATATTTACAATTAAAAGAATAAAAGAATAAAACAAAAAAAAAACAACAAATAAATAATAAAAATCAAAAAAAGACAGAATTTGGCCAAACCACACGAATGTGCATGCCACTTCAAAACTTCCAGTTAGCTACCGGATAGCAATTGAATAGAAAAATATTATCGTCTTCATCAGATTTCGAATGGGTCTACCTAAGCTCTTGTACGAGCAACTGATCACACCTGAACCAGCCCCACTATTATGTATCTTTTGTAACATTCATGTGCTCACGGTGTCTTATATATTGGAGTGTTTAGAAAAAAACAATATTAACATTCATCTTAACATTCCAGAATTATAGAAATGCTGCTAAGTAATAACTCTCAGATATGAAGGTTTAGGCATTGCCATTGAAAATTCAATGATAAATTTTAAATGATAAAGACAAAAATAATGCATTGAATTTTTTAATGCACTAAATTTTTTTAATTGTATTGAATTTGTTATTTTCCTATTTCATCCGCAAGACAATTTTAACGTCTCTTAAAATTTTAAAATTAGTTTCGACATTATTATTTAAAATATGAATTTAAATGCAATTAAGAAATTTAATGCATTAAAAAAATGTAATGCATTATTTTCATCATTATCATTTTAATTGAATGGATTGTTTTTATCATAACTTTGCAATACATTTGTTTCATTGGCATTGAATTTTTCAAAATCAGT
Source organism: Argyra leucocephala (assembly GCA_963942445.1). Taxonomy (NCBI): domain Eukaryota; kingdom Metazoa; phylum Arthropoda; class Insecta; order Diptera; family Dolichopodidae; genus Argyra; species Argyra leucocephala. The sequence continues at coordinate 113,548,556 of OZ012678.1, forward strand.
GCATTGCGTCAATGTGTGATAAGATTGTTTGATAAGATTATTTTGAAAACATAAACATACATAAATTTTTATTAATAAAATTTAATATATTTTAAAAAAAATTAATTAAAAGTAATTAACAAAACAAAACGTTGCTCCTTCGGTTTGCCAAGACATCTTGTGTCAAAGTTTCTATCTCGAAGCATATAAAGCTCAAATCTACAAAACGCTCACACTCCCGCTTCTCCTCTACGAATCAGAATTACGGACTCGACCCAAGGTTAGTGAGCATGCATTTGATGTCTTTGATGTCTGAGAAAGAAATTCTAGCCGGATATATGTGGCTAGAACACCTAGAGCAGATGCATAAAAATGCTGTTGTAAAGGGAACTGTCGAATGCAAACCCGAAAGTACAATACAGCGAAGCAGACCAAACCATCGTTGGAGAGAAGCTGAAGTATATACTATAAGACTTTTAAGTATTAAGTATTGTAAATAATTGTAAATAATAACAAGGTGTAGACCTTTTTTCTATTGTTTTCAACGATTAAATAAGATAGTCGAAGCCCTCAGATTATAGTGTTAAGATTAATATATGAAAAATGTAAATGTAATTGTTTTAAAAAATAAATAAATAGATATTAGATACCTAAAGATGGTTTGAGATTCGGGTTTGAGGGACAAAAATGTTAAAAGATTAGAAGCTTAATTCGTGCAAGCTTGATAAATTTCTAAAAAGGTTTTCTCCGTTTTTGAAATTGAAATGTTATAGGACTAACAAAAAATGGTTCTCAATTCAAAACCAATAGCTGCAAAGTTGAGAAGATAAGTAAGTAGAAATAATAGAAACCACAATTGAGTTCATAAAAATATTTTGATTCTGTTGCATACTAAGTCTTCTATATAATTAGAACAATTGTAGTACACTGATAAATGACAAACAATGTTCTTCTGAGGATATTTAAAAGAATAAGAACGTTGTAATAAATTAAACCAAGGAGATTCATTGTAATTTATAACTTTAGATATGAGTCATTTTGTTGACAATCAAAATAAGTAAATGGCTCAAATTTTTTTGACTCTCAACAAGAGAATAAACCACTGAAATAAATACGAACATTATTATTGATTGAATCACTCCTCATGGGTGCATAGGATATCAAAAAAACTTCTACAGCCGAACTCTGGGCAACACTTTTGAATTTGTCTTAAATTGCTTAGGTTATTACTTTTCGACCCCACGTTGTTTTTGAATACCATGGTCCAGTACAAAAGTTTTACATACTACTTAATGAAACTGTAAGCAATAGCATATGTAGCAATGTACACAGTAGATTAACACCAGATAAATATACGTATACTATACATATATTTTATTATGCATAGTTACAAATATCTGATATGACGCATTTTCTTATGTTTATAAAATAAGATAATTTTTAATAAATATTGAACCACTAACTTACTTAATCTTAGAAAAAATAAAATATAAATAAATGCACATACTTATATACATACATATGTGAACATGTATGTATATGTACATAATAATAATTATTAGAACAAGAGAAAAAGTTTAATTAAAAATTTTTTGTTAATTCTTTTTTCTGTTTTCCCAAGTATTTTATTAATGATAACTTAATTATTTTTTTTTTGTTTTTTTTTTTATTCTTTAGATAAAATTATAAAACTTAAATTTTATTCATAAATAAACATTTGTTAAGTTTTTTTTTTTATAATAACACATTATATTTATTAAGATTTTAAAAGTTAGATAAAGGAGGCGGGTGTGAGGGAAGAAAAAGTAATGTCAATCTTTGTCCAGTCACCATTTTGTTGTGGTAAATGGAAGTTGAAAAACTGAAACACACTCAAACCATCATTGACAAACAAAAAACAGATAAAGAACATCCAAATAATTCCTGTTCTCTCTTTATTTCAAAGAAAATCTAAATTAAAAAAGAGCAAAAAAAAGGTCGTCCCACAACTCTGTTAAAGTTAAAATTAATACATTATTTGTATATTGATTGGGTAAACCACTGACCACTATGTAAATTGTGTAATGAAGTAAAAAAAAAAAACAGTGCAAGACATCTTGTGTGATTGTGAACTGCGAGCAAATATTTTATAGGCCTTAAAAAAGATACCACACTTGGTTTTGGACATTTATGTAATCAGAAGAACTACTATACACAATACATTGAAAACTAGATCTATACATATCTATAAATATACATTTACAAATATGTGGGATGAATATCCTTGAGACTGCTGAGCGCTGACTTTATGCAGTGCTGATATACTAACCATCAAACAAATATTTTCAAGGCTTTTATTTAAGTCAAATCATCCGCTAATAAAAGCGATTGTAGATTAAGATTGTACCAATTAGGTTTTTTTTGTATTTTATAAGTTTTAGGATAAAAATAAATTGATCAAAAAGGGTTTTACTTGCTATTTTTCTTTAAAAAATATATATATTATTAATAGAAAAGTTCAGGTTAGTCTAAGTAAATTAAAAGTCATAGGTGTAAATACATTAGTATAAGCTCTTAATTACTAAAATTAGAAATAAGAAAAATTGTAAAATGAAATTAAGGCATAATAAAATAATAATAATAATTAAGTCAAATCAAAAAATTCAATTTATTATAAATTGATTTTGCCTTCATAATCACATATATAGTGATTACCGAATTATATTCCCAACTAATTTTAGATTGAAAAAAAATGTAGTTTCAAATCTATCATGTTCCTTCATGCTCGTAATCAGTTAACATAACAACTATGCTATGACAATCGACTAGATTAGGGATTCATAGCTATGTAGCGATGTTGCAAGAAGTCAAAAAGCCACAATGACATTGCAATTAAGGGACAAACAATAATCTAATCTAATCTAATTTAAGACATATCATTTTAATGAAAAACATTTAATTGCATAATGAAAAACAGATGTGACAAGCAATAATTGATTAGAAATCAAATTATGACTATAAATAGCCAGACCCAGACCAATATTGTAAATAATAGTTGAGTATGATAAAAAAATAGATAAAACAAAAAAATTTTAAAATGAAAGAAAAAATATAATAATAAATTCAAAGAGAATAATAAATTCGAATTACAAATATTAAAATGTATACATCTAGAAGACCCTAAATCGAAATTAAATTTGTTACAAAAAATTACTGTAGTAAATCTGTTTTTTTTTTTTTTTTTACTTTTATTTTTCCAAAATTCTACAAATAATAAAAGTGAAATTAGATCTTATGATCAATTTACAGAAGTATTACTAACAAATTATTAACTGAATATGTTTTCTAAGAATCGGGTATCCATGATCTTTGTTTATTTAAAAAAAAAAATTAAATAAAAAAGAAAAAAAAAACAAAAAGAAAATTTAAAAGTAAATACGTAAATAAATATCACTTAGAGACTCTTAAAGGAAAATAGAATCCCTACAAAACATCTTTAATGAGCAAATCAGAAATTTCCATTTTTCATTGAAGTTAATTTTTGTGTGTTGTGCTTCTTTTTTCTTTTAGATTTTCATTGGTTTAAATTTTTATTCAAAAAGCACATTCTGTTTAACAAACCATCCACTTGAAATTACAGCAGATAACTCAAAATGAAATAAAATAAATCTTTTAAATACTCAATTTTATTTTTGAATGATTTCAGAAAATAATTTGACAATTATTCATGCTGATTAAATGTTCATTCTATTTTAAGCTTTAAAAAATAATTAAAAAACAACAATTATACTCAATTAAAAATTGATACTGTAATTAATTTTTTTTTTCTTTTAATAAATTTTTAATTTAAAAAAAAAAATAAATAAAAAAAACATGAATCATAATATTTTTAGTATGACTTTATCTATTTGTTTTTTTTGTACATTAAGCAGAAAAGCGTAACTTTCAAATGACTTGAAATAATTTTTTGATAATTCCAGTATACGCAGTGTGACACCGTAATGTGTAAATATAGATAATAAAAAAATATGGCAGAAAAAATAAAAAATTCTTAGTTTTTTGATTAATCTGATACTTTTTATTATTTTTTATTAGAAAATTGTAAAATCCCTTTTAATTATTAATTAATAATTATAATTTGTCATTAAATAGACAAAATGATATAGACTTTAAATCAGCAGTGGGCGTAAGCCGGCCCGCCGTTTGATTTCAATTAGCCCGCCAAGATAAAATAATTGAATATATTAGCTGTGTTTTTTTAGCTGCGCGAAAACGAAAAAAATTAAATTTTGAGCAAATTATAACTGACGGAAATTTTATTCGGTACTAATGGTTCTCTTTTCAACGAAAATATTGAATTTTTTTTTATTTTTTTTAAATTTACTTTCTCTTTAAAAAATTTTTATTTATAAATTTAAAAATTCAAAAACTCTATTTTTTATTTTTTTAAACTTTTAGTTTACGTTTAAAATAAAATATAAATTTAAGTCAATCTATTAAATAGCCAACAACAAAGTTTTTTACTTCAATCGGATTCGGATATTGCTATAATAAAGACAGGCTATTTAATTGCACACAAAATTGCAAAATATGGTAAGTCCTTTCAAGAAGGTGAATTTGTAAAAGATTGTATGGTGGAAGCTGTAAGCATTCTTTGTCCAGATAAAAAAAAAAATATTTGAAAATGTTTCCCTTTCAAGGCGAACTATCGTACAACGAATCACTGATATTTCTGACAATTTATTATCTCAATTAAAAGCAAAAATTGCATTTTTCACATATATTTCATTGGCACTGGACAGGAGCTGTGATATTAGAGATGTAGAGCAATTGGCGATATTTGTCCGTGGTATTAATAACAAATATGAAATTTTAGAAGAGCTTGCCTATATACAACCAATGAAAGGTACTCTGACTGGCGAGAATTTGCTAAAAGAAATTAACGACTGCGTTAATAAAATAGGTTTATCCTAGAAAAAGATTGTAAGTGTTACAACTGATGGATGTCCAAGCTTAACTGGACGAAATAATGGATTATTGAGGAGGATATTTGATCAAGCTAAAGAGAAAGATGCTGATATAGAAATATTTTTTCTGCATTGTATCCTACATCAGGAAGTTCTTTGTAAAGGTGTCCTAAAACTTAATTATGCTATTGCCGTAGTAACTAAAATTGTTAATTTTATTCGAGGACGTGCACTAAATCATGGTGAATTCGTATCGCTAATGGAAGATATATAGAATCCCAGCGCGTAGATATTCCTTACTACACAGCCGTAAGATGGCTTAGTTTGGCTAAGGTCCTACGAAGAGTATGAGAATTAAGAGATGAAATTAATATGTTTTTAGAAATGAAAGAAAATATGAATTTTTCTGAATTAAAATATGAACAGTGGTTAAGTTGGTGGTATTTTGAACTTGTGGAAAGAACCGCAAATCGCTTTTTTAAGACCAAAAATCGCCGAAACTGGCCGAAATCAAGATTTTCAAATGGGAAGGGGTACTTTTTAATACAAATTCAGATTCTACGATAAAAAATAAGAAAATTATGTTAAATGATTTATTTTCTTCGTTTTTTTAGTATTTTTCTTTAAAGTCAATAACAATAAAACAAAAAGACTCAATATTTTCCTTTGATAAACTAGAATTAATAATAATAATTTTTATAAATAAATTTGTTTTTCATGTTATCATATTTTTAATCTTAGTTTTGGGTTACTACAAAGTTTAAACAAAAAAAAAAAAAAATTAAGTTACTTATTTTTTGAAGTAGAATCCGAATTTGCATAAAAAAAGTACCCCTTCCCATTTGAAAATCTCGATTTCGGCCAATTTCGGCGATTTTTGGTCTGAAAAAACCGATTTCCCTTTCTTTCCGGAATTTGAAAATATCACCAATCGATAGAGCACCCTTGATTTAGTTAATAAAATTTTTATTCAATTTCAAAATAACGGCTCCTTCCCCCCTTAAAAAGCTGATACGCATGGTCTGGAACATCCGATATATACATATGTATATAAAAATGAAATTATATCTGTCTGTCTGTCTCTATCAGTTTGTTATTTATACACTCGAAACCTACTCAATCGATATGGTTGAAATTTTCAGTGTATGTTACTGAAATAGAGCAGAAATTGAAATTTATAGGCATAACTGTTTTTTAAAATTCTGACTGGTTCGAGCACCTGTTATACAACTCCAGCACCTATCACAAAAGTTTCAAGAAGCAAAGGCGTTATAGAGCTGAAAATTTGTACTCAGATATTGTTTCAAAAATAAATAAACATATCTCTTATAGTTTTTCAAAAATTTTAATAGTACGGTAGCTGCCATACAACTCCTAACACCCTCCAAAAATATTTCAAAAACCAAAGATATTACAGAACTGAAAATTGGTACTCTATGAAAAATTAAGAAATATGTCTTTTACGGTTTTCTAATAGCTGCTACACAGCTCCCCGGGTCCATCAGGAGTATTTCAAAAACGAAAGATGTTATAAAACTGGAAATTCGAATTAGGTACTCTTTCCTACTTTTTCTATTTAATGTATCCCAATAATTTCAACTGATATGCCATTACAATTGAAAAGACTTCAATTTCCATTAAGTCTGGCTATTGTTTTATACACAAGATCAATTATTGCTATTGCTAAATAAATTTAGCTATTGCTAAATAAATCACAAGATCAATATTCAATGTAGATATTAAAAGCTAGGTGAAATTATGAATTAGATGAATTTGGACCAAAAACGCTGGTATGGTACAGCTAATATATATATATATATATATATGTATATTAAGGAAAAAATGTTCAAATCTGGCATTTCGAATTCCTTTTTTTTTATCAAAATACTTGTGATTCTTCAATTATATTATTTTTTATGAAACTTCAAATAAATACAAAGTGTGTAAATATGTATACAGTAAAACGACACATAAGGTGAGGGCGACAATATAAGGTGTTACAAAACATAATGATTATGAATGTATTTTTAAAATGCTGCTAGAAAATTATATTCAAATTTCTATTTGAAGCTAAACTACAAGATGTTCTAATAGCTAATCTATCTAATTATCACTGTTCGAATCACTGAAAAGTATTGAAAAAATTTTGCGAGCGCAAGTCAATAGCGCAAGACTTATTCAAAGTTTATCAAAAAAAATTTGGTATCGCGAAAGTCTATTGAAACTGTAATAGAGTTGTCAAATTGATTTCTTTTGATAGAGTTGTCAAATTGATCTCTTTACATTGTAAATTTTACAGTTAAACTGCATTTTGAAAGTCACGATTATTCTCCATATTTAAAATATCCGATAATCAAAAAAAATGTCATAAACTTTAAAAATTTATTACTAGAAAAAGTTCATATAGAACTCTGCGATTAAAATCCAATAGACTTTTTTTCTTTTCTACAAAAAAAAAATTTATTCCAATAAACTTTCGCGATTGACCCCATTGATAGAATTGAGAAAAAAATAAGAAACTAAATTAATGTTAATTTTCGACTAGAAGAACTGAAAATTAGTTCAGTTGATACAAAACACAAAAAACACAATGAATAAATTGTGGAAGTATAATCACTAATATATGTATGTATGTATTGTATATACTATAGTATTGTAATACTATGTATCCCTACATGACAGTAAAATGTATTTTCTGTACACTAAACCCAATTTTCACTTTTACTTGATAAAAATGCCTTAATAATCAGTAAACATTCAAATTTCCAGTACTCACAATTTCTAGCGTAAAACTGCTATAAAATTTGTTTTTGAATGTTATTATACAAAGAAAATAAATATTAAATTAAATTTAATTTTTAGTACACGAACAATTTTTCTGTGGAAATTTCATGAAATATTTTGTGCATGAAAAACTTATACTATTAATCCAATTTTCAATGTGCCTTTTAAAATTCGCATAAAATTCGTAACCGTTTTTCCTAAACATTTTCTAGTTGATGTTTAAAATATTATGTTTATGAATTCATAAATTGAAAATCATTGCATAAATATTATAGAAGAAAATCAAATCAAATCAAATTAATTTTGACATAATGTCAAATTATAAACAGAATATTCTACTGTGGAACCAAAATAAAATAATTATAAATTTAAATTGGAGTTTCCAAATTTAGAAATAAACTTAGTTCTACTTATGATGATTATTCAGTCAAAAATGTACCATAATCGGTCTTCGGATGATGGTGTAACTATAGAAATCGATCAATATATTAATTAAACTAAGTTAAACTGGTTAAACATACCTAGAAATATTTTTATGATATAACAAGAGGACATTAAACGCTAAGAAATAATAAATTTAGAAAAATAGAAAAAATACAAGATTTCAGGATGTAAATATCAACTTTCCAATACATAGTTAATAAAATTTTGATTATCATAAAATAGCTAATCATATGTCATGATGTGATTATTATTACTTTATGATATTATACATATAACGAACTACTTGTGTATTCAAGAAATGTGGAATACAACTACAAGTCTGTGACAAACTGATAAAAATTCAAAATATTCCAAAATTTAAATGGTTACACAAAGCTACAAAAAAAAACCATAATTTTTAAAGGAACTTCCCTTTAAAAAGCTTAACAGAATTGATTTATCTTTAATATTCTTATTAATATAATTTTGGAAACCAAATAATTCAATTTAATTAATATTAAGTATAAAATTTAATTTAAAAATACTTACAAAATATGTAAATTTAAAATATCAATGAAACTTACCTAGAAATAAAATAAAAAAACAAAAAATTAGAAAAATATTTTATTTTTAAATATATATAATGTTATTTTATTATACATCATATATTATAGTACCTAATAATTTTGTATATACTATTGTCAGCAATTTACTTAGGTATAACGTTTTCGTTAGTTAAGTACGATACTGCAATTTATTACAAAAAAAAGTAGAAGTAATAATGTTTTACAAGTATATGTATTTTGTCGAAAACTCTAATAAACAAGTTTTCATAAAAACTAAATGTGTATTTATTTATTTATCAATTTTATGATACATCAACTAGTTTAGAACTTATTATTATTTCATTTAAGTGATTACCAAATTTTATTTCTCAACAAATTTCTATCAAATTTTATTATTTCATAAGAATAATTAAAGAAATAATATACTCCAATTAAGCAATAATACTTTGTTCAATTATGTCAGTTATGCCTTTTTTCCGGCGAAACAGCCGGAACCTAAACCTGGGCATCTGGATTTAGACATCGTAACGTCCCATTTGGTTCATCACATAGCACCAGTTTTACTTACCAAAAGTTACCCATTAGGCTAAATATATCATAACCTAAAAGTTCATCTCAAGTAAGTTTAGGTTCTTATCCATTTGAGTGTAGTGGGGTGGATACCAGATTTTGCGCCTCTAGGTATACATTCAATTTGCGCTTCCCCAGCCACACAAATTTAAAAACAAAGGCCAATATTATTTTTTTAAATTACATTTCCAATAATAATTTTTTTAAATTTTATAATTATAAAAAAAAAATTGGAAGAGTAACGAGATCTTGCCTTATAATCTAAATTCATCCTTAACGCTTTAAAAATCGTAACATTTGAAATTCATATTGGACGAAAACAATAAAAAATAATTTCTAAAATACTAAAGGATCTGTATCTGTTAATTTCTTGCATCTAAGTACATCATTTTTTCCATTTTTCCACGAATAGTAACGTAAAGGTTTATCTTTAAAACTAAACAGTATAAATATTACTTATACTGTAAATGTCTCTTATTTCAACTCAATTTGATTTCAACGGGTCGAAATATCATTTTTTTTTAAAATGTCGTTTGATCAAAATCTTACTTTTCAAAATATCGTTTCCAAAAATCTTGCTTTTTTAATTGCTTTTCTTTAGCTTGCAATGCTGTATATTTATTTATAATAATTTTGCATTTTTTTAAATTATATTTAAAACTCCTTTAAAAGGAGATACTCCGTTTTTGTATTCAACAACGACTACGCATAAAAATAATTTGAAAAATTTTTTGGGAATAGGACGTTTGTGTATCCAACAGCGGCTAAGTGTAAAAATAATTAAGGTAAAATTTTAAAAAACGTCATTTTAAAAGACGAGGTTTCGTTATGCTCCCGATTTAAACAAATAGTTTTGCTCAATCTTAATTTTATGTCTATCTATTCTATTCCTTACAAATTAATATACTGAAAGTAATATTGTAAAGATTATCGAAATCCAGAAAACTTGAATATTTCGAATATTATTCAACTTTCTAAATTTTAGATAATTATAAGACAAAATTCAGTCATATTAATTTACTAAATTTTATATTATAACCCCATCCGTGGAGCATAGGCCGAAAAATAAAAAAAATATTTCAACCTTTGGAGTGAATAGACGTATATTATTTTGCTCTGCGAAAACTTTTTCTTTTTCTTTTTTTAATTTTTAATTTTCTATTTTCATTTCTAACAAACATAATAATATTATAAAATATATAAACTATTTGCTGAATTTCATACCATACATGAATAAATTAATACATTAATGATAAGGCATTAATTAGTGGTAAAGTGGAAAAATATTATAAAAAATAAAAATAATAAGAACAATAAAAACAACATCTTTACTTAAACTATCAAAATGCCCGCCAAAATATGTTCAACATGCAAAAAAAGCATCTCAAATAAATCAAAAGGCATTCAATGCTTTGGTAGGTGTAAAAATTTCTATCATGCAAAATGTATAGGGGTTAATGATGTCCTATTTGAGGCAGTAAGGAATGGTGGCGCATCGTGGAGTTGTAAAACATGTCCTTGGCAGCTTAATCAAACACTGGCTGAAATTGAAGTGGATGAAGAGGTTACGATATCCACAAGCCTAAATTTCCCAAACGAAGTAATCAACTTTGATCCATCTGCCTGTACGATGGAGAAAATGACACAATATCTGAAAGTATTAGGTACAGCTTTATATCAGGTGCATAGGTCATTGGAATATACCACACCACGCAGACCGATTACATCATAAAACAAAACGAAAGAGAACATTGATCTAAAACAAAAAATCTCCTTTAAAGAAGGAAAATTAAACAAGAATGATATCAAAACAAATGAATTAGAATCTTAATTAGATAGAATATCTAACATAAAAAATAAAAATAATGTTGTTCTAGCTGGTTTGCCGTCAAATCTACCTGATCCCATGACACATTAGTGAGTGTAAAATTTCACATTACCTATACTTTAGGGTGTGCTAGATTTCAATCTTTTCAAAAGCTTACACCTTAAAAACAAACAAAAAATTTTTTGTCCAGCTATGATCAGAATAATTAATCCAGAATTACATTAAAAGATAAATTTACTTTTTTCTTTTGCAATCATGTAAATTAGAAGATAATTTGACCACAAATTTTCTAAATTACATTTCTAGTAATTTATTTGTTTGTTTTTTTCATCATTTATTATTTCAAAACAACAAAAAACATATTTTCTCTCTTTCGGGGTTCTTCAAATCAAATTATATTTTATTTGTTTTTAATTAAATAACCCTATAAAGGTTGGTCCCTTCGAATAACAAATAATCTATTTTTTTTTACATATATTTTATTAAAAAATATTTTTTTGTATATCTATATACAAATATTGAAAGGTACACTACTGTTCAATTGATTGGAACCAGATAAAAAAATAAATAAAAATTTTCAAAGATATTTATTTTAAATTCTATTTTATGTTTATTGAATTCTCAAATGGAGCTTGATCGCTCATACTTGCTGAGTGTATTAATACAGTATTTAACTTAATATTTATATTTATAATTTTAGAATTTAAAGTAAGTTAAGACAAGATAAAAAATTATTGAAGAAAATATTATGCAAAGAATTGATAATACAAATAATAAAAGTAAGATAAAATTATAAAATAATTAAAAATGTTTATGAAATTATTTATAACTTTATAAGTATAGTTTTCAGTTGAATCTGAATTTCTTAAAATGTATAAAATTTGAAATTTCGAAAAAATGACTGGTATTTTACAATAGAAAATTAATGACCAATTCTACTTTCGAACAAACAGTTTTTTCCCTCAAAACGCAAAATTCTGAACTCGTTTCATTTCAAAAAGGGACACAAAAAATTGGACATTCTTTTTCTTACACTGCTTATTCACGATGACAAGTCTCTTTGTCTATAATGATAATAAAAATCTCTTCATCAGATGAAGATCGAAAAGCGATTTAATAAAATTTATCCCAACAATAATTACTGCATTATTTAACTACCATCTTTATTTACATTTTGCTCACTTGTTCACTTGAATGGTTGACATTTTTTGATATTTTCTTTGTTGATATTTTTAATATTTTTTTTTTATTATGTCGTCTATAATTGTACAGGACCAAAAAGCAGAATCGTCGAAAATGTTACATTTAGAGGCAGAATTTTTAAGAATTTATTTTCAGTTTACATTTTTTCGAGAAAAGAATACAAAAAATGTTATCTTGTTAAAAAATTCAGAATAAGGAAAAAATTTGTTTTAGAATAGAATTCATTTTTTCATTATCGACTCCTGTTTTCATTTTTATAAATAATGAACACCATAACTACTTTTTACGCATAGTTTTAGCATACACAATAACATAAAACATTTTTTCATCAAACATCATTTTTTTTTTAATTTTTATTTATATCAACTAACTTAAACGTGTCAAACTACATCTATTTTTGATTACTTCGACTTCGATAGCAGCGTATATTCATTTTATTTTAAAGGGTCTATTCCAAATTTATTTAAAAAAAACAATTGAAAAACTACAATTAAATAAAGATTGAAATTTAAATTTAATTCTATTATTAATTCAAAATACTTATCTTACCAATATAGGCAAATATTTATCGACTTATAATCACTACAAAACAAATTTAACTATATCAAAAATAAATATTTTTAACATAAAAAAAATTAAATAAAGCTATATACATATTATAAAAGCCTTCTACCAACTTTATTAAAGTTATTACAAAAACTGTTAAACCAAAAAATTGAATGTCAATTCAAAGGTTGAGCAAAATATTGCTAAAAAACTGAATTTACCAAATTTCAATTATGTCGTCATTAGAAAATAAATATGATTACAAAAAACAAATAATAATAAACATTTAAAAAATACCGCTAGTTATATATGTAATGTACAAAAATAATAATAGTATATACGAATACATATAATTTAAATTTTTCAATTTTTTCCTCCAACCGATTTTAATCTATTGCACAGCACTGTTGTATAAAAAATATAAAAAAAAAACAATATAATTAAAAACAAAGAGTAAAACTAATTGTTCTTGTCTACTATGAGATATTTTTTTTTTTTTTTCAAATACCATATTCTAATAATTAAGTACCAATATTTCAATTTTTAAAGTAATCAAGGAGATCACTGAGCTATCATGAAACTCTTCCTACTGAGAAAATGGGATCGACTCATATGAAATAACTTCAGATGATCAATCCAAGAGAATCCAAGCATGAGATCATTATTCTGGTGGGATCAAACACATTACCGATTCGCAATTATATTTAAGAAAGCTTACTTTCTGACAATAGTAGTAGTTTTCCACATTTAATGAGTTCATAAGCCCAGTAATTTGATAAATAAATGCTCAAAAACATTGTATATATTGTAGTATAAACTTGCAGTAACCTAATTAAACACGAACAGGTAATTCTACCAATCAAGTCAGTCAACAAAACAGTCAAGTCTCAAGAACATTAAAACAATTATTTATCCTGGAAGTTTTTATAACTTATAACGAAACTATTGATGATTGTGTTTAAGTAAATCTATTAATTTAGGAACGAATCATCATATTATTATAATTGTGAGGAGTCGTTGAATAATTTGTATAAAATATTTTTTTTTACAGTTGTTTTGTAGTTATATATATTTCATATATTATGTATATAATTGAATATATGAGAATGTACACGTCCAACTGTTTTGAACACTCCCAGAGATTTGTCATACATAATTATTAATTACTATATTTTGGTATTTTAACTAATTTGAATATGCAAAACTATTGTAGAGTAAATTAACTGAATTGATCAAATTTCAATAATGTCGTCATTAGAAAATAAATAAATATTATTTTAATTACACAAAAAAAATAATAATAATAATTTATTTTGGAACAAAATTAGTCTAAACTTAAAGCTATTAGTTTAAATAAACAAAAATAAAACAAATTTATAATTTAGTGTGTATGCGTAATGAAATGACTAAGTATTTCTAATTGTGACAGATGTTCATATAATAAATTAGAATTTCAATTAGAATTGACTTTATTTATTATATTGGAATTAGCCACAACATACAAACCAGAAAAATTTCAAATTAGTCAAATTTCAATATTTTCAATTTATGACAGCTCAATTTTAATTGAAAACATATAAATCAAGGAATAAAAAAATATATAACTATAGTTGCACAAATTGATTTATTAGTGCATATTTTTTAAATTAATTTATACATTTTTAATTGATAATTTCAGTTTTGTGAAGCAGGTAAAGCGGGTCTTCTCATAAATGAGAACAAAACAAAATATATGCTGTCGACAAATAAAATGTCCTCACAACATCATATAGGACACAACATCACTGTCGGCTCATATAATTTTGAGGTAGTTCAGGAGTTTATCTACCTTGGAACCAACATCAACTCCATCAATAACATCGATGTTGAAGTAAGGCGAAGAATTACCCTTGCAAACCGTTGCTACTTCGGTTTGTCGAAACAACTGGGTTCAAAGCTCCTATCCCAAAATACCAAGGCACAATTATACAAAACGCTCATCCTTCCGGTGCTGCTATATGGTTCTGAATCGTGGACATTACCAAAAGCAAGCGAGCATGCACTTGGTGTCTTTGAGAGAAAAATTCTTCGTCGCATTTATGGTCCTGTGTCTGACGAAGGGGTTTGGAGAAGAAGATACAATGCCGAACTATACCAGCTGTACAACGACATGGACCTAGCTAAAAAAGTCAGAATAAGACGGCTTCATTGGCTAGGCCATGTAGAGCGTATGGATGAAAATGCTCCGGCTAGGAAACTCTTCGAATCCAAACCCCAGGGAACGCGTCATCGAGGGAGGCCACACCTTCGTTGGAGAGATGAAGTATCGGCAGATATGAAAAAACTACAAATCACCAACTGGAGAGATTCCGCTCGTGACCAGGAACTAGTTACAAGAAATTTGAAAATATTGGTAAGATAAATTAAAATAAAAAAAACAAATTAGTGTTATAATTACAGAAAGTAAATTTTTTTTATCAATATTGTTTATTTTTATATATTTCTACAAATACATGTGACAAGTGGTACATATATATATTTACCATCAGCAGTACGTTGCACACTATATTATGTTCTATATATATTTATTCTATTACATTATACATTATAATACATACACATATATTACATTATATTACATACATATTTGTTCTATTACAGATTTTTAACAATGTTGTACCAGTCCGCCCTGATTTAGCCTCCAACTTTGTAGACATATTTTGACCAAATAAATGTATTTTAGAGTACGTACATAAGATATTCTCCAAGCACATATAATGCTAACTTTGTAATTGGAAAGCCGGGTCGAAAGGGGATTAAAATAACAACAATTAACACACACGAGTCTCCTTAACTGATATAAGTACATTTCAAGTATCACAATTCAAAAATTCATGTATTGTATACACTGCAGTCTTAGAAAATAGAAAACAAAATATTCTTGGATTAAAATAATAACGATCCAAACTCTGAGTTGATAAGTTTTAAAATAATTATTAAATTAAAAATAAAAAATTAAAAAAATAATCTCTTCAAAAAAAAAAAAAAAAAAAAACGAATAAGGACGATAAATATGGGTAATCATTAAAACAATTCAAAATTACTTCTAGGTCCGATTACAAAACTGTATCATAATAGAAGATTTTAATTCAATCAAATATTTTACAAATCTCAGTTATAAATCAGGACAGTCAAAGGAAACCATACATTTTTTATATTTATACATATATATCATAGAGATTGAAGATAAAGAAAATGAAATGAGAAAACAAAAATTTACATTATCCTTGCATTCTTAGTATTATCCTTAGTATTCTGATCATCTAGTTATAGTTAGACTTATGATAGATTTTTCATTTTCTTAGTTTATTTGTTTGTTTATTTATATTTGTTTGTATTTTATTATAAGAAATATAAATAAAAATTCATTGACATTAGAATCTTAATTCAATATCACGAGTTAAAGTTTACGAATAAATTCTCAGTAAAGTATTAAAGCTTTGTTATCAGAAAGCTTTTGCTTTTATAACAAAAGGATATTAAATATAGAAATAGGTTAAAATGTTTACTTTGTTTTGTATGTATGTATACAATTTTTTTTTTTTGTTTTTTTTTTGTTTATAGAAATAATTTTTTTTATCTCCCACATAATCATTTTTTTTAAATGAAGCGGACAGAGATTGAAACGGATAAAATATTTATTAAATTTTTGTTTTTCTTGAGAAAGTTTTTGATTGAGAATTAAAATTTTCTTTTGGAAAAGGATTATAGAGTTTATTTTTATTTATATACATATATATATAAATATATCTAAAAGAAGAACAAACAAAAAAAAAAATATTTGTCATGATACCTACACTGTTATAAACTTTAATTGGTTTTTTTTTACAAAATTTTGTAAATTTTGATGTTATCCTTTTGTTTATTGAAATTAATTAACATTTTTAAAAATTATATATGTAGTTATAATTTAATTCTAAAATATCATGTTAATAGGACAAAGTATTTTTAATAATAATTATATAGATACATGATTATAGAATTAAACAAATTATTCCAAATCAAATTTGGAAATAGTAAAGAATCCAAAAACTCGTCCCACATGCCTAGCGAAAAAGTACCTTATCATTTAACCGAGTATTTATGATCGGCCAAGTAAAATAATTAACTAAAAAAATAAATTAAACACCAAAAAAAGAAAAATTCGAATTTATTCAAAATTGTTGAAGCAGTTAACCAGAACTATCTCCCTGTTGATATCATAAAGTACATACTAAGATAAATGTTCCGAAAGCGGAACAAAATACCAAATTCGGATAAATTTTTCTTTATTTAAAAATAAGCAAGGTATACCCTAAATTTAAAAATTTAAATAATTCTTTTTAATATTTTAAACTGATTTTACAAAAATTTTATAAATTAATTTTTTCTGGGAACTGTGAAAATCACGTGATTATAACTATTTCAAGTACAGTAAGTTGTCAAACAAAATGACAAACAGCGAACATCGTTATTTTTATTGCTAAGGCAATTGACGCTTTTATTTTGGCTTTTTTTTTAGCAATATTTTCTTATTTAATTAAAAAATATAAATTTAAAATAAAATTTAGAAGTGTTTAAATGAAAGTGTTCCAATTCTGGGATAGTAATTTGATGTGTAACGTTTGTATGTCGGAACAGTTGTTCCAGTTTAGAGACGATGTAAAGTTTTTAAAAATTAGTTTAGTTTTGATTATAATATTAATATTTAAGTAAATTAATTTACGAAATTTCTTTATTACATTACTAAGAGTTTTCGGAGCAAAGTTGGAACATAGCTTTTTCCTTTTTAGTAATAAAATTAAAATTTTTTTTAAATTTTTACATTAAAAAACTTTAATTCGTTTGATAATAATTGCAAAATTTTAACCCCTTTAACTAGTTCCCATTTTGCTCAAAACCAAGGCTACTACATACCCTACAAAATTTTGCATTTTTCAGCTTCATATCGTTATGCTAAACTTGGTAAATTAAAAATGTAATAACTTTATCTGAGAACATAAACTGAACACAGTTTTCCACATTACAAACATAACTACATTAATTTTGTACATAATTGGGAACGCTCTAAAAATTTATAATTTAGAATAATTTGGTAAAAACGTAAAAATAATTTACAAAATGCAATTGATTCGATTGAATCAGGTATGGCATTAAATGCAGCTAGTAAGAAATTCAACACACCAAAAATTATACACTTCATAGAATAGTAAAAAACAAAATAGAATCAGAAATATCTTTAGGAGCACCATCTGTTTTGACAAATGAGCAAGAGGATCATCTTTGTACATGGATAAAATATTTTGGAAAAATTGGATTTGTTGTAACAAAAATCGTGTTACTTGATTGAGTAAAACTGTTAATGAATCAAATTAATATTTCTATAATAAATTTAATGATGGGAGGCCTAGAAGCTTAAAAATTCTTATAATTAAGAAATTATAAATAAAATGTTTTTTTTTTTTAAAACACGCCACAGAGTGTGAGTCAATATCTCTCAAAAACGGAAGAGTCAATCAGGAATTGGTGTTCTCAGATCAAGACATATTTGGATGAAGAAGATTTCATTGAAATTTTAAATTCCCCAGATCAAGTCTTTAACTGTGATGAAACTGCATTCGCCCTTGCTCCTAAGGAAGGAACAGTTTTAGCACAAAAAGGTCAGAAATTATTACATACTTTCACGCAGATAACGATGAGAATGAGTGCTTAAAAAGTCTTTTGATGGCGAGTGCAAATGGGTCAATTGTAACTCCAACGATTGTTATGCCTTATAAGAGAGTTCCATTCTATATTACCAAGAGCATTCCATATATGTGGGGTCTTGGTTGCAGTGATTCAGGTTGGAAACGAAACATTTTACGAATATATGGCCAACAACTTTTACAACTGGTTGAAAAATAAAAATGTTGAATTTCCTGTCATACTTTTTCTTGATAGTCATTGCTACATGGTTTTTTGGTATAATATTGTGAGTAAAAATACTAATAACATTTTCAGGTTTTTTCTTGAGTTTCCCTTTTAAATGCATGTTCCGCTTTAGGGGCTTTATTTTTAATTTATTTTAGCTTAAAAAAGCTCATATTTCGTAATTAACGTACTTTGAAAGAAAAACTTAGATTCCAACTTAGATTCCTCAAGACTCTAAATCCTTAATTAAATATTATCGTTCCGCTTTTGGGACATTTACCTTACTTACTAATAAGATCAGTAACTTTAAACAATCCATATTCTTAAAATATGAAAAAAAAACACCAAAAAACAAAGTTATAAGTTAGAAAAAAATTTTATAATGTTGTATAACGAAAATAACACTCATTCGAAATTCAAAATTAACACAATGATTACCGAAAATTTTACGATTGCAAAACTGAAACAGAAACCGTGCTAAAAACAAAATAAAACCGGTGATCGTGCTTTGTTCTGCAATGCAAGTAGATGTTACAAATCTTATAAGGCGTTATAAGGAGTAAATATTTATTTATTTATCAAATTTTTGGTACCTGAATAATATCAAATAATTAAATATGACAAACGATTAATATATTATTAGGAACTAGGTGTATTAGGAAATATGATAGTTCTACTCAAGTTATTATCAAATTATATTCTATTACTTAAATATTTCATAAAAAATTAATGAATGAAAGAAAGAAAAAAAGATCATTAAAAATCCATGCCTTGAACGGATTTCGAACCTACTGGTTAGCATTAGGTAACATAATGTAAATGTACATATCACCTATGCACCTTATTTCGTCCAAACGCCTCTTTGTTAAATACAATAAACCCGACCTTTTTATTTTGTATTTTTTTTTTTTTTTTTTTATATATTTCCAAGTCTATGGGATGAACACCCTAACTGCTTTTTACACAGAGATTTGGAATACACAATCACATACAATAGCTTTTTTCTGTAGAATTTTTTGTGGTATATCTACTAATTTAAATGTGGAAAACTATATCTATTGTAGAGTACTTCGCCTTCATAATAGCATAGTTCCATTTTATTTTTAGTGATAACCAAAACTCTCAACTATTTATCATTTATTTTATCCCAATGATAAAGGGTACTGGACCAGGTCGAAAAATTCAGAAAGCATTTTTTTTTGCCTTTGTCGGGAATCGAACCTGGGACCTTTCGGTTGAAAGGCAGGCGCTCTACCTACTGCGCCACTCAGCGTGTGAAAAAGAAATATTCTCTCCTTCTTTAATTGCAAAATAATGCCAATTTGTTTCCATTTTAATAAATTAGTTATTGATAAAAAACTAAACTAGGAAGACGTTTCATAGAAAGTTTTAGTTCAAATTACGTATAAAATATTTTTTTTTATTTATTATGTTAAGTCCATAACTAGTAATTCAACAAATAGCTTAATTTATTTATTTATTTTTTTTTTTCAAATAACTGTTAAATAAATATTATTAAATAGATGCAATTGGAAAAATTTAACTTGCAATTGAACAACCTAAACTGAACCTAATTATGCCATATTTAATTTCGCATTTACATTTTTTGATACAAACAAATTCAAACTTTTGTTAAAAATTACTATGTATATGAAAAAATGGGTCATTAATACGCGCAATGTGTCTTAATTGCGACCTAAATATTTCTAAACTATTTTAGTAAATTCATTTTATATATATCAGGTCTAATGTTTTAAAAAATCTACATTTTAATATTTATACTACTTAAATTAGTTGGTTTTTATAAATAGAAGCAATCTCTGAATTTATCTTGACATCAAAATTTTATTGAGGTAGTTAAGTATCTGAAATGAACTAACAAAAAAAATTGTAAAATTAATGACTCCAATGAAAGACGTTAAAAGAAATTTGAAATTTAGAAACTTTTTTTTTGAATTTTTGAAATTCATACTAAGTACAATAAATTTATTTGTTTTATATAAGTACTAGCAAAAAGACCCGTCATATGACGGTGGTAAATAAAAAAAAATGTTTTAAGACACTGCAAAAAAAAATTGGTATTAATAAACGTACTCAAATATTATATAAATGTTTTTGTGTAGTGCCAAACTTTACAACAAATTAAAAAAAAAACCATACATTTCCCAAAAACCGCGTACTGAAAATTGTAACAAAAAATTGATTTTTGATTATTTATCGTGTAAATTTTATAAGTAAAGATAAATAAAAAAATAAAAAATTCTTTGAACATTTTTATTATTTATTTATTTAGAGTGCGCAACTTAATTCCAAAAAGAACAATACTTGTTAAACTATAATGTTTTATCTATATAGATTAGTAATTGGATATTGCCATTTCTTTATATCCAATGCTTCTAAACCTTATACTTATAAATTTGGTTGGTATACACGTATTTTTTCAACATATTCAACAAATTTATTTGACTAAAAAACCAAAATTTTTTAAGGTATAGTTACAAAAACTATACAGTTGTTTTCTTTCTCAACTCCTATTTGTTCCAATGTCCAACCTTGTGTCCTATTTATAATAATAAAAAAGGCTAATTTAACGGGGAATAGTCAAAGTCTGAGAATAAATGACAATTCTGTGGTAGTTGGAGATAAATATATTCTGGGAATAAATTGTTTCCCTTATAGCTGTACCGATTAGGACTTCTGCGATTATTAAGTTTGATTTTAAATTTTTGACTGCTAACCGGCTTCCATTGCAGAGACCACGTTTGGTATTTAGGTTACTAAGTAATATTATTATAACTTCAACTTTCAAATTAAGTCTTATTATAGTTTTTCTAAAATGTTTAATATTTGTTCGTTAATTGTATTCGATATCAGAATTTTTAAAGCAAGGTATCTACTTGTTGAATAGGCAGCAAAACTATCTACATTCAAACTATTTCCAAAAATTTCTGGTATAATTACGCACATGTTTATTTTTTTTTTATTTTCCACATATTATCATCATATACACATATCCATGAATTGAATACCTATTTCTTAAATCAAACAGAACAAAAAAAATTGACGCAAAACAATATTTTTTTGTTATTTCTTTTCGACATTATTCGCCGTTCTCTTGAAAACAATTTTAAAATAAAAAAAAACATGAAATTTCAAAAGAGAGAGATTAATTTTATGTATACAATTTTTTCCAAATGCATGTGATGGGGGTGATTATTTTTGTGTTATGAACCCTGCTAAATAAATTCTGTTTGTTATTATTGTAATATATACTAATAAAATGCCACGCTAACGCAGCAGCAGCAGGACATTGCCTTTTATTATATAAGATAATTGAAAATAAATAAATAATTATAATTAAATATTATTTATTTATTACAAGTTGTAGTAGAATTTATGTACTTAATATGTAAGTAAGTGCTGAATTTTTATTGCATTAATTATTTTTTTATAATAATGGCCTGAAAAATCTAATAAGATTAAGCGTCCCGAAATAAATTTTATTCAATCCAATACTATTAAGCTAAATTATTTTAATAACTTAATTATTAATATCATTCTTATTCATTAGTTTAGAGGTGATCATTATTAATAAAATCGGGAATAGGTATATGTGAGTTAAGAAGACAGAATTCGGTACATTTGTTGGCGGAATTACCTCAGATTGAAATTTTTTTATTATTTATTTAGGAAAAATTGAATTGCATTTGGATTAAAATGATTTAATTTTAATTAAAAATATACTATTTAATTATTGTAATTTTAAAATTTAGAAAAAACTTCTAGTTAGTTGTCTTATTTGTTTAACCTAAGCGTACTTAAAAGAGGGGCAATAGGGTACATTTACGTTAATAACTATATTATGCAATATGGATTCGGTTAATAAATTTTAATTAAGACATATAACGCAATGGCGCCGTTCTCCATCCGCCCTCCTGATTGCGACCACTTAATAAATTCGTTGTATTTTTGGTTTTTATCGCTCAAATGAAATTTTTGAATTTTTTTTTAAATAATAATATTATTTAATGATAATAAATAATATTATTGCGCATCTCTTGTTAAAAAATTAAAATTTTACAACTAATAGTTTATTTGTAGTCCGAGATTTTATCTCAGCAGGGTTTTTTTTTTCGAAATTTTTAATGCAAAAATAGCCCAAAAGTAAAAAAATTATTTCTTTCGATTTTTAAAGAATTAGAAGGTACGGACAACTTCAATACTATTTTTCAACAAATTATATACATGTTAATTTACTACGAAAATGAACTTTCCACTCAATTTTTTAACTTTAACAATTTTTAAACTTAGATTATATTGACAATATAAAAGTGGACGGAATCAGGGAACTTTTCAATTAATGAAATGCCTGATTCCGCCCATGTTGACGGTAACAGAAATCGGCACAATATGTTTTATGTACCTGTAATATGGAAATTTCCTTCTAAACTTGTTCTTTTTAATAGTTTTTTAATCTTATTACACCTAATAAGTTACAAAAGTCTGTATACGACCTACTCTACCTGCAACAGGTTCAGCGCGTTATTCAACATAGAAAATTGAAAATTTACATGAAATTTCTTAATAAATTAACTTTTTAAGAGTGATTTTAGTCAATTACAAATCTATATGTATGTACTTCATTCTTGGAACGTTCCCTTTTATCATAATTGTGTATTATCGCACCTTCTTAATAATTGCTTAAAAATAAATACTTAAAATTTAATTCAAATATGAGAATGGTACCTACTCAAAAACAATAATGTGATCAGATATAGTATACATTTTATTATGTGATACCATTGATTAAGAATAATATATAGATGATTTATTTAGAGTAAGAGATTTTATATTCAGTATGAAACTGAATTCAAACCTTTAACAAATGATCAATGTAGTAGTGAGTCTTCAATAGTCTATTTATACCAATTGCATTTGCAATCAATTCTTTTCTCATTTATACCTTTTCTATAATAAAGAATTAAACTGAACTGTATTTGAATGGAATTACGAAAGGAATAATATAAAATTTGTTTCTTTCTTTTTCCAGTTTTGTTTTTGTTTATTTTTATTTTATTATGAATTATGATAAGATGAGCATGAGAATGATATTGTTGTTTAATTGTTTATTTCTACGATGAGTGATGACCAACTAAGAAGGTTGTGTTTGTCTGAATGCGTCGCAATTTTTTTTTTTATTTTATAATAAAAAAAATAATAAATGAGGAAGCGGTAGGGAGTTTTTCATGTATTTATTATTGTTTGTTGATTGATACCAATACCACGTACCAGATTCAGATACCATACCAAATGTGTATGCATTGCGTTGGATATATGTATATGTATTTATTTTTTAATAAATGAAAACACAACAAGCATTCAGAATTCAGACAGGTTTTTACAACAATATTATACAGTAAATATAAAATAAAATTTTAGGGCAATTTCATTATCTATTTCATTTTTAGCTAACGATAATACGGCTGTTATCGTTTGAATCAATCCATCAATACAATAAATTTTTTTAGAACTTTTAGTTTTTAATTTTTAAGATAAACTGTCATTTCCTCTAAGAACAAAAACGGGGTATTTTTTTATTTACTTTTAATGGTTGTTTGTATGTATTTTTGGTATTAAGGTTTGAAGAATTTAGTGAATCAATTAAATAATTAAGTCTTAAAACAAAGTCAGCAGTTGGACGTACTTTATCAGTCATTAAATTATAAAAACTAGGATCAGTGCTATTTGTTGCTATTATAGCTGCATATGTACTATGGCTAAATAATTGGAAAGCCAATTTGACTGACATTTTTTGAAATGTGTTGGGGTTAACATGAGTACGTCCAGTTTTTGGTAAAATTTTTGATGAACATTTTTCATCTTGGTCAACAATTTTTTTAATAATATCACAGCTAATAATTTCTTTATTACAGTTCTCAAAATCAGTTTTTATGAAAGAATTTCTTATAGATTTTATAAGATGAGGCATATCAAACATAGCATACATTTTTTTTCCATTTAAATCGTAGAAAAAAGGCTCTTCCTTACTTACAACAAGTAGCTCGTAAGTATTTCTATTTGTACTGCATTGGTCACAAACAGTTGCAAGAATTTTGAAACCAATTTGCGTTAATTCTGTAATATATTTCATTAATAACGGTTTCAAAGTTTCTCCTTTTAAATTATTTTTAGATAAATTGTAACCAAATGCGTACTTATAATTTTCATACAAACCTCGGATCATGAAGAAGTGTGCTTCAGTTGCAAATTTTTGGTTCCTATCCCCATCTAAGTCTTCCACTCCATCTATGCAGTCTCTTCTTATATTGTAACTTGG
Source organism: Argyra leucocephala (assembly GCA_963942445.1). Classification (NCBI taxonomy): domain Eukaryota; kingdom Metazoa; phylum Arthropoda; class Insecta; order Diptera; family Dolichopodidae; genus Argyra; species Argyra leucocephala. Next base: position 113,573,666 of record OZ012678.1, read on the forward strand.
GTCTTTTCTGATAGACATTTCGTCGAATAACAGAATAGCAACTTTTGACTTTTCACTCATATCACGTAATTTAATGTTCAAATTATGAATAATCTCACTATTTAATCCAGCTTCAATAAATTTTAATTTAGTCCATGATTTTATGGACGATTTACTTGGTAAAGTGATTTTTAAAGTATTTCTCATAAATTTATACAATTACAAGATAAAATTCATGCAATTACAAGATAATGATTTATCAATTAAAATAAGTTCATTTTCTATTTCAGTTTGAAAATTTATCAACGTAATTGCAGAGTTTTGGGAATTTACTTCGTGACCACCAATATTCACACCATCAATTTCAACATTAGCTTCTATTTCATTTATATTTAAAAACAAAGAAGGAATCGCAGTTTTCTTTATTGTCACAGTGGCATGATCTTCCGGAAGAAAATGAAGATCACAAACATAATACCTTAGCAAAAGAAAAACAAAAAAACAGAAGACCTCAAATAAATTTGTTTGTCATCTCAAATTAGTATAGTACCTTTTTTTTAGATAAAGATTTGGTGCACACATTTAATGCTCTAAACCATGCACTTCTTCTTTCCTCATTAGATGGCAAAGAATAAAAACTTCTGTCTATGTTATTATTTGAATTTGAAACACAATTTGTCACCATACAACTTCGGTAATTTTTATTTACCAATGCCATAATTTTTACAAATATGAAGGAATAATAATGTATATATATAAACGTAATGGAATAAAATTAAAATTGATATCAATCCACAAAAACCTAAACTCAGAGAAATCACACTATAAAATAATAACTATTTTTACTTTACACGTTTCTATTATTAATAACGGTAAAAACCATGAAAGGTACTTTTATTTTTATTTCTATAAAATAATGTTCAAATGGTTAAATTATTAATATCATTCTTATGCTCATCTTATCATAATTCATAATAAAATAAAAATAAACAAAAACAAAAACAAAACTGGAAAAAGAAAGAAACAAATTTTATATTATTCCTTTCGTAATTAATAATATTGTACCTACAACAGTGCACGAATTTTCTGATGCTTTCATATTAAAAAGTTGTTGTTTTTGTAATTTGTATACAAATTTTAAATTCAAGAATTATGGAATGGTTATATAAATATAGGAGGTGGAGGAGATATAGTAATTATGAGAAACATTCAAATACAGTTCAGTTTAATTCTTTATTATAGAAAAGGTATAAATGAGAAAAGAAATGATTGCAAATGCAATTGGTATAAATTGACTATTGAGAGACTCACTACTACATTGATCATTTGTTAGAGACTAAAATTCAGTTCATCTAAATTTTTCACGTTACTCTAAATAAATCATCTATATATTATTCTTAATCAATGGTGATACCTATATTTTACCTGAATGGTCAAATAGTACTAATCGTCAAAATGCAACATTATTAATAAATTTATTTAAAAACAACTAAGTACTGTACTGATATCTTTTATAACTTCAATAAATTCGTCATATATTAAAATTTTTCAGGTAGAATCAGGGCACTTTCAAATTAATAAATTACTTAATACTTATTGACGTGTGCTTTATAAATTTAGATTTATAATATCCTCATGACTTCTTAAGGAGTGCGTTTACTTTCCAATGGAAACCGTCAAGAAAAGCATTTATTTCTATTACCCCCCTGGTATGATCAAATTAATCAACTTCAAACCAGATTTTGTATTGATATATCAAGTGGTAGTAATTAGTTAGAGTATTATATTAGTAGTGACTAATAGTTGGTGACGCAGCCAAGTTAGGTCGTTTATCTAAGCTACAATGATATGTCATAAATTTTTTTCAAAAAATATTAATTACTTACACCCTACTTAATTATAATAAATTTAATGTTAATTTAACTAAATTGCGTTAATTAAAAAACTATGAACATATGTACTTATTGACAAAAAATTAACTTTTTAAACATACTTATAGACAATATTTTACGAGCCTTCAGCGTTAAAGGGGATTAAATTGTGTAATGTGAACATAGAGTAGAGCTTAACACCTTCAATTTTCATCAAAACTTTGAATTTTATCTAAACTAGAGTAACTGAACAAAATTTATTTGACGTGCAATTTTTACTTTATTATCACTTAGTTGAAATGTATGTAGTTACTTTACATGTTTCAATTTAAAAAATTTATAATTATTAATTATTTAATTTATTTATGAATTATTAATAATGATTCTGTAAATTAATAGGTTTTAATATTTACTAATTTATATATATACGTCACAATTATTTTTTTCGTAGCAAAATATTACCATACAATTTATGGTATCAGGGAAAATGTATTTAAGTGAACGAAATCAGGAGCCCCATCCATAACCTTTTTCCAGTAATTTCTTTATATAGCCAATTTTTTTTTCAAATAGATTATTTAGTGTTCTAAATTTTATATTAATTAAGAAAAAAAAACCCTAAACTAATTGATAAAATATTCATATTGTATTTTGCGAAATTATTAAGTTACCTTTCGAAAAGTTGGTTTTTTACTTATCTATAGGTAGGCGTTATCGGCGCCTTTGCGTTAACTAACTAAGTAACTATTGTGATTTATTCGATCTCAATGACACAAGATATTGGACCGGATCAAAAAACCAATAAAGTATTTTACTTTCATAGGGAATCGAAAAGGCAAGCGCTTTACCTACTTCGATATCCAGCTTGTGTGTACAAAGTTATTTATAAATTTTTATTTGATAAAATTTTGATCATAAAATTTTTTAAATGAAGATTATAATTAATATTGTCAAATTTAAATTAAAGCCGATATTTCGAGCAGATAGAGCTTAATAAATAAATAAATTGATAATAATTTTATCAAAAAAAAAGTTCAACAATCAGTATTTTTTTTGTTTTTTGTTTTTAGGTTAAATACACATTTATTATTACTTCGTCATACTGATTGATTATCAATAAATCATCATGATGAAATACAATTATTGAATATTTCAAATTCATCGAAGAACTTTCAATTATTATTCATAGAGTTCATTTTATATACATATATATATATATATATATATATACTTTCATTAATTGAAGTACTTCACATTTCTTATAGAATTGTCATTCTTTAGAATTCACTTATCTGATCTAACAGATTAACAATCATTACTATAATTTTATTTTATACCTCTAAGAATTTGTCCTCTCCTCCTCCTCGAACGATTCATACAAAAACATGTTACAAAAAATGTAATTGCAAAAATTACAGGTACTGTATAGAAAACCAAATCGTCCGACATTTTTTTTTAATCGGAATAGTAACTTAATTTATTCGTACTGACTTATTAAAAAAAACATAAAAGTAATTTCAACTATTAAATTCAATTTAAATTAATAATTTATTACCAAATGTGCGAAATAATAACTATATTTTAATCTGATAACGAAAAAACAAGATTAGATTACGTTTTTGTTGTTTTTTATTTTCTTTGGAAATTCCTATCATTTGATAATACTTAATTATTAATGATAAAAAAATATTAATTTCAGTTAACTACAAAATGAACATACTTAAATGAAATACAATTTTATAATACAAGTACTTAGGTACTGTATTTTGCTGCTCAAACATTTTAAATTCATTTTAGATAGTAAAATTGATGAAAATACATACATTAAAAATGGAAAATAAAAATACTCTAGGTCCGTTTCAAAAAATTTTACGGCTAAAATTTTTAATGATGGTGCAAATAACGGTATACTTATGGTGCAAATATGGTGAATTAATATTCTGATAATGGTGTAATACTTAACCAAAATTAATATGTATATATATAAAAAAAAAAGATTATGAAACAATTTTTTTTTGTTTTTTTTTTTTATAAAAATTTGTTTTTTTTTTTTTAAATTAATTTTATATTTTTATTGCTAAATTATTGAAGGACTGTTCTATAAAATTAATAAATTAATTTTTTGATTTATTAACTAAGTATTATTTTCATTATGTATTGTAGATATGTAGTTAGATAGGTTACTACATATTGAAAACTTTTATTGCCGTCTATGTAATCAACCACACATATTTTAGTCCTAAGTAAAGTTCTAGTCCTAAATAAAAAAAATAAATGTTAACAATAAGTATATTTGAATAAAATTCAGCCAGCCCCTCACGAAAAATTATATCTTTGTAAATTTGGGTCAATAAATTCTTAACTAATTTTCAAAAATTCTAATAACACTATTATTATTATATTAACTATACACTACAACTTAGGATATAATTTTATATATTCCAATTGGATTATTGTATAACAAATAGTTACTGCTAAATTATATTAAAACTTTTAGAATGAAATTATTATTTAAAATTTTAATTAACTTAAAAAAGTTTTAAGTTTTTTAAATTTAGATTTTAGTATTTATTAAAGTATTATAAATACAAATACAAAAACTTAAGTAAATAGGTACTAAGGGCTTGCACTATTTAGTATGTAGATGGGAAGTAGAAGTTTTTTTATGTATTTTTATTTTAGAAATATTATCTTACGTGGTTGATGATGTATAACATGACCTGTATTAGCGTCATTATTTTTAGCAGATTGGGCACCACAACAAAAACATGCACCAGCTAAGCATGCCAAACAACATAAATCACAATCTAAACAGTCTAAGAAATCCATTTTATAATTATTTAATTTTTAATTCAATCAATTAATTTGATAATTTTTTAAGATAATTCAAAATTTGAATTTGGAATCTCTAATTCAAAGGAATTTTTTCACAAAACTAAATTATATTTTCAAATTTTTTTTAATAACTAAACTTTTGAATAATTTTTTTTATAATTATTTTTATCATGTTGTTGTTTTTGTTTTTTGTATATAAAATAAAACCACGATAAGATTCTTTTTTATCTTAATTTAGTTTTTTTTATATAAGTTATAGGTATATTATGTATTTACCTATTTTAGGTACCTATACCTACATACTTATATGATTTTGCGGAAAAGTGATGTTAAAAGCGATACACATTCCATATACAACTGAACACTAATTATTATGCTTTATTATACTATATACATTAGTTCATAGTTTATAGGTAGGTTCTTACGGAATGATTTGGTAAATTTTTTGTTTTTAATTTACTACCTTAAATAGGTATATGTTCCTATATATTACATATTCGTACAAAAAAAAAAAAATTTTTTATAAGTAATTAAATATACAGATAAAAATTATAAATATTACTTATAAATGATATTTTTTTAATTATTAATAAATTTTTTTTTGTTTAAAAATATTTTCTTTATATGTAGTTAGGTGATGATTGTTAAAAGTTATCTACTAACTTTATATTCAGACATTATTAAAAAAAAAAATACTGAATAAATTATTTTTATTTATTTATAGATTATTTAAAATAAACAAACCTGTTGAATTTGACGTCTCTTTATTTATTCTATATCTTACATATGAATCTATAATATAATAGAATAAAAACAGTGTTATTACACAAATTGCAACAATTGGTATAATTCCAATTCCCATCTTTGTAACAATTGATTGAATAAATAACTGAAATTCAATTTTATTTTATGACAATTTTAATTTCGAGAAAAACAATGTAGGTACATATATGTATATATATATATTAATATATTTTATATAGGTATACTAAATATTATGTATTAACGATAATTATCAATTATCTTATCAGAATAGGTATTTAAGTAATTTTTGAATTACGATTTTTCTTTTTTGGAAATTTAACTATACATATATATATATATATTTATTTCTACGGTGTACATGATTATTTAGGTATATGTATGTGTATTTTATTTACTTTATACCTAATCAATATGCACATACATTTCTCTTAGTAATTTTTGTTAAATGTTTTTGAACTTTCAAAATTTCAATACATATATTTGATTACAAATTTCTTAATAATTTATTAATAAACAATTTAAATATAGAATTTTAATTCGAAAAGCAACTGCCGATTTCGTTGACCATGATTTAATGATCAATGCAAAAATTACAAAATATCGTTGTAGTACAAAAGCCTCAGGTACCTACCTACCTACCTATCCTACATTAAATTATTCAATTCTATTTTTGTAAGATTAAATTATTATTTTGCTTTTTACTGAAAATGATTCATACTTCAATTTTAAAGATGTACCTAAAATATTCTTAATTTGGCTTATAAAATTATCTCAAAACACTTGTTTGTTATGTTATTAAGATTATTATCATCACAGAAAAATAAAATCTATAAACAAAACAAAATTTAAAACCATTGTATATTTTTAAATTACAGATTTTTAAAGCAAATTACTAAGTACATATTTTTTTTTATTTCATATGGTTACTTACTTGAAAATATAGCTCCACGTTCTTTTTTCTTACATGTATAACCACAACACGAACATATTAGAAATAAACAAATGCAAATAATCATAATTGTATACCAATCCATTTTGAACAAAGATTTTTAATTCTTTTGATTACGAAAAGATTAAATTTAATTATTAATATAGCTAGCTAGTTGTAAAATTATTGTAATAAAAAGAATATTGCACTAAAGATTTTAAATTTTTTTTTTAAGAAATATAAATATACATATATATTTATTTATAACGTATAGATATTTTTTGCCACAAATTTTAATTATACAGTCTAATCACAAATTAATTTTTTGTAAATCACAAAACTTTTCTTAAACCTTAAAAAATTGACTCATCAAAACACAAAAAGATGGTACAAAAAGCTTACGATTGCTAAAACATTTCGAATTGAATTAAATTTTAAATAATCTAAAAAAAAATTGTAAATAAATCGTCGAAATGTCAAAGTAATGTCAATTGAACTGAAGCACGAGATTTGTATGCAAGCAAATTACACAAATAGATAACGTTATTTTGTAGTGTGTGTGTAAATGTCAACTAAAAACGATATATATAATATCGTAAATGACGATATTTTGTTTTTTTTGTTTTTTATTCAGTTTGAGTATGTTTTTATTGTGTATTTATGGTTTGGGAATTTTTAAAATTTTGAATAATAAAAAATATTTAAGATAAACTACTGATTTTTTTTTATAATTAAATAATGAAATTAACATTTTCAAAATTTTTATTTTAAATATATACTTAAATCAATTTTAAAATATAATATAAAATGGTTTAAGATTTCAAATTCTTTGAATTTTGCAACATTGAAGGGGTGCGTTTAAAAAATTTCTTTCAATAACGGAATTTGTACTGTTTACGGTCTCTTAAATTATAATTAGCGCAGGTTAAATTTGTCATACTTTGCGTAGTTGTTGTGTGTGTTATACTTGTTGCATTTAAATTTATTTCTTAAATATCAAAATTCATTTTTTTTCGTTCATATTAAAATTATATTTTTATATTATATTTTCTACATATCCTTTATAGATACAATTTTAAATTCATACATTAAAAATAAAAAAAAATTTGGTTAGATTTTCATTAAAAAATGTAATTCCATTTGTACATAACTTTTTTAGTTTTTATTAAAATATTGATGCTTAATCACCCCGCCTGAGTAAGCAAGATATGTATAAATAATTTAAATGGTAACAAATAAATATTGATTGTTTATATCAAGTAGGTACATAATATATGTTTATTTAATAGTAATATGTAATAGTAAATTATTAATTACTAGAAACTTATATACATTAATATTTAATTTAAATTATGTTAACTTACTTGAATATTCGCTTCGTTTCAACCAATTTTTCAAACCAAAATAACCATGCCATAATAGTATCATTGATAATATAAATACAGTATAAATAATAAAAAACATATACCATTCCATAATTAATTACTTGTATAAATAAAAATATTATTACTAATAAAAACAAATTTTAATAAATTTAATTTTTTTAAAAACTATTTGTAAATTGAATTGTATAAAGTAAATTTAAATATGATAACTTTCAAAATTTTCAAAAATATTTCACTTATGTATGTGTAATTATGATGCTGTTGTATCATTTTATTGGCGCCTTTTTGTCTCCTATTCTATTTTTTTATTATTTTATTGTATAATAATTTCTTATGTACATCATTATATACATATAATAATAATAGCTACCTCATTTGTTTATAAGCCGTTATTTAGTGACTTCGAATAAAGCTTTTTAATATTTTCAATTCAATTACTATATATACAATTTTCATGATAATTTTTCTCGTTGTTTATGTTTTAATTATTTTCGATAAATAATATTGATATTTATATTCAAATATAAATTTACAAAATACATACGCATTGATTTTATTTATTTTTAATTACGTTTATTTTAAATTATTAATAAACAACTTAAAATTCTATGTCAGCATTATGTAAACGTAGTTGATGTGAGTTGAATTTGAATAGTCAACTCATATCATGACGTCTGTCATTGTGCTTATTTAAAATTTGGCTCGATATGAATAAAGTGTTCACAAATGTCAAAAATTAGATTTTCCCTTTTTGATTTCGTTTAAAAGAATAAAAGTTTAGTGCTTAAGCTCTGATTGTTTTTACATAAATTTATAATTTAGAATCATTCGGATTTTATAATATTTTGAAAGTTTTTATATTAAAAAGAAATAATATGAGAATTCGTGGGAATGCAAGAGCTAAAAATAAAAAAAATTATTTTATTAGGAAGAGAAAATCAACAAATGTGGAAAAAAAACAATTGGAACAACTAAATAATTCTGTGGTATTTTTTTTTTGATAATTTTGAAAATAATAATGATATTTAAACTCTTTAGGTTATTAAATAAATTTTTTTATTCAGTTATATGTAATTATTGAAGACAATTATTGAAATTTGTAATTGGTAATTGAAACTAAATTTGAATTCGTATTCTAACCTTTTCTTGTTCAATATGTTTTTGTTTTGGTTTACTTTTGATTCGAAATAATATTGATAATTAATATACTTTTTAATCAATAATAATATATATTTTATATAAAAACGAAATTATTTTAAAAAATACAATCTAAAGTGATTATTATCTATATAATGTCATATGCAACTAATTTTCTTGAATTTAACAGGTAATTTTTTAATATTTCCAATTACTTAATAAATAATGTAGATGCATTTTTTTTACATAAAAACATTGCGATTATGTGTAGTAGTCTGAGCCAAATGAAAAAATTATTTATTTAACTTCATATTTTAATATTTTGAAAAACTTGTTGATAGTTTTTATATCAAGGTGGTAAATTTGACATGAACCTGAGATTGAATTTTAAATATAATTTAAAGTAAAATTGGAAAGGACGAAATATTGCGCATGTTTCTAATTTCTTTTTCCCTTTAAGTTTTACATTTAAATCTCCTACGTATACAAATAGTTACAAAAAAATGACATATCAATTCATTACAACAATTCATTAGAACTTAGAAATCATACCTAAAAATAGGACTTATTATTTTTTTTAAATAGTTAATATAAAAAAAAATTTCTTACTATGGACATTATTTGGTTAAATAGTTGTCATGATTTAAAAATTAATGAAGAAATAGCTAAAAAATGGTTTCATAAAATTGAAAATAAATTTAAAACTGAATCAAATAGATTTTTCCATACGTGGAATGAACTAATAATTAAAAAGGAAGAAAATTTAAAAAATGTAAAATCTATCATAATATTGGCGATATTTTTTCAATATTATGAATTTGATTTACAATATAATTGTACTGAAAAAAATTGTTCAGCATTTTTGGAATTTTGTAATGAAGCAAATTTTTCTGATGTAAGTAGCTTTTAAGAAAAATGAAAATTTGAAATGAAAATTTGCATATAGCTATTTAGAAATTTTTCATTGTTACATTTTTTCTAATTTTTTTTGTACATGCCCTTCAAGGAACTTATAATTAATCATGTTAGAAAATTGTTAGGTGATGATTCAATCGAAGAGTATACAGGATATCGTGATGATATTAATTTGATACAGGATATAAATTTATTAATACTCTCGTAAATATATAAAATTGCTCATACAATGTTTAATATATAAATATTTTATAAATAATTTATTTTAGATCTTCTTCAGAAGAATATGAAATATATTGTGATTTAATTAGAAAGGAATATGGTAATTTAAGTGATTCATCTTATAATACAATGCGATTAAAGGTATATAGGCATAATAGTTTTGATTTTTATTTAAGTTTGGAACAAAAAGTTCAAATTTTGCTTTGTTCTTTTAATTTCGTTAAGTATATTTTTCATCTTATTTTTTGTTTTATTAAATTGTAAAAAATTGTTCCCCTCATTTAGCTGGCTTATAAATTTTATACTTTATTTTAATTAAATATTATTAAATATCCAATTAAAGTTTTTATTTATTTTTAATGAATTCAAATAATTAATTCCTTTCTTTATTTATCATTTTCCATTTTCTTTCCAATAATTTAAATCTTTCAATAACATATAAATTTCAGATATTGGAAACGTTTTTAACCATACCAGCTATATACCAAACTTCTGAGTATTTTTTAAAATTTGAAAACAAAGCTAGAGAAAATATAAAACATGAAATTGGAAAATTGAAAACTAAATAATTTAAAATTCTAAATTTACCTACCTTGATAGATATAAATAATATACAATTATTACTAAATATATATACATAATAGATAAATAATATATATACATAATTTGGAAAAAAAAATTAATTATTTAAAATTATTTAATTGTGTAGTGTCTTGCAAATTTATAATCAAAAGAACCATTTAAATTTTGAGCTTTTCAGTGGACATATTTTGATGTACATTTACTAATATAAAAAAGTAATAAAAAAAACGTTTATTTGGCAAAACTGTATTCAAAAAGAAAATTAATAAAATTACATAAAACATACAAACATACCAACTTATACTTTAAAAATTATTTCTACATTTCCTATTTTAGTAGAGCTAATTTTTAAGATTGTTAAATATTTGTTAGTAAATTGTTAATCAGACTAATGCTTGTATTTAAGATGAGTGCAGTACCTATATTTGTTATACATAGTTTGTTTTTTCCCATTCTATTATTTTCTTATAAGTACTCATTTTATTATATTTATGTGCCAGTATTTTTCTAAAGATACTTTTTATACGTGTTTGTCTAAAGATAATTTTTGAAATTTTTTTGATTTTTTACTTTTATCTGTTTTCCTAAATAGTAGTGCTGTTATTCTTCTTGTTTTAGGATAAGTTCGTTTACATGGGAGTTCTAGTTCAGTTCAGTTCTGTATCTACTCATACCCAAAAATTATATTTTTCAGGCTTTACTATTAAAATTTTGTTTTAAAAATTAATAGGCTTTTTTAGGTCTGATTTTAATTTTTTTTTCAAGGATTTTGTTAGAAAACCCGAAATGAAAATTTTATTCAAATCAATTATTTATCCAAGAAAGCTCTACCAGATTTAAAGTTGAAGAGTTGCTTATGTAACAAGGGAATAAAGAAACTAACTAGAATAGTAGTAAATTACTTTATATTTTACGTGTTCATGCTTGTTGCAGCCTTTCACAAAAATAATTTTCTTTCATTAAGTCATTGACGTAATGTTGGAGCAGCCACCCTTGTTATATGTTCTATCTGTGCATGTACTCGAATTCCTAAGATAAGGATTTCGCTAAATTTATGTACAAAATATTGTTATGATAATTTATTAAATGTCAGTACAAAAATCCAGAAATTAAGTTGGTACGGGTGAAATGATAAAAAACAAAAGTGAAATTATTACTGGGTTTGAATAGGGATATATAAGTCTGAATTGTGCAAGCGAATCTACGAAACCATAAAACAAAATTTTTCTAAAAGATGTTTTTTAAAAACAAAATTTTTCTAAATATTTTTCTTTATATCATATAGATATGATTGTTAAACAGTTTTCTGGATATACTCCTAAATTTTGTGCTAAAATTATAATTTTTTGAAAACAGAAAAATTTGGAACAAATTAAAGGGTTTTATTTATATAATTATTTTAACTGCAATTTAGTATGTTACATAAGGTCCTATTATACAACATAATGTTTACTAGTGAATCCCCTGTGCAATTGCACAGAAACAGTTCTTTCAGGTACGATTTTATATAAAAAGAAATATTAATTCTGGTATATATAATTGTAGTTGTTTTCTGAATCGCTTGATTCTTGAATATATATACTTTATGCTGAATTCAAAGTATAATACTTATTCTTTATAACGAAATGAATACTATTTTCAATATAACTTAACACAATAAATTCCATTACTCTCAATGTAGTAGATCGATGTATTTTAATTCCTTTATAGTCGAAAACGTTTGTAGTCACAATTCTGTTGTAGCAAGAGTCAACAATTTGTTTGAAAGAAAGTAATAAACTTCATAAGTTCATACAATCGATGCCGTTTATAGTCACATTAAAACATAACGCCAATTTTTTCAATAAAACAAAAAAAATATTTTATTAAAAAACTGATTTATAGGTACACACTTATACAGTCTTTTCCTGTTCTTTATTACAAATATGTATATTTTGTGATTACATAACAGAATTTCTATTTATGAATAAAATAAAGTTTGAAATTGTTATACGAAAGATATTTTATTGAATTTGATTTTGCTTAAAAAGATTAAATTTTTTTAGTCACAAAACGGTTATAGGTAGTCAGAAATATTACTGAAATTTAGCGAATGACTATAACCGGGTTTTACAGCAGAAGCAAATGAACTAACATTTATTATATCATTTTTGAAGAATATGATCTGATCTGATTTTGGTTTTTCTCTTTTGTTTTCAATTTTGGTTTGTGTTTTTGTAATTTTTCTATAAGATTGTGTGTGTGTCTATTTAAAATGTCAGAATTTTTATGAAGCCTTTTTAAAAATTGTCCGTGATTGAAATTTCTTTTAGAGTAATAGATGTCGCCCAACTTAGAAATAACCGTGATTTATTTGGTGTAACTATTTGAAATGTTTTAAATATTCAGCACCAAGAACTTGCTAAAAATTTTATATTTTTGTGGTGTAATTAATTTTTTATTCAATTATTCCTGCTTTTACTCACCACGTCGTTCATCTTGTGTATATTATCATTGAGTAAATATATTGTGTATAGAGAGTCAAAGGTAGAACAAAAGGGTAAACCAATTTTTGCGATCGAGTTGTACTTAGAAGAATAAGAAAAACAAGACATAAAAATAATAAGAAAAAATTCACCATTCAGATTCATGGTGACAACATTTTTCTTAGCAAATTTTATACACATGCTTACTTAAATGTTTTACTTTTTGTTTTGTAGGTTTAAAAGTGTAATTTGTATAGAAATGTATCATATCAATGCAGTAAATATATTTGACATTATCACCCATATTCTGTTAGACCCATCTCGCGAGATCGCGTAAAAATATCTCTGACGAGATAATTTTGTATTCTGTTAGACACCACAGACGCTATAGCAAATTGCCGCGACGGCAAATGTCAAAACAGTCTCATGAGTAATTTCTGTTAGACCTTTGACGAGACGCGATACCCATTTTTTATCTCGTCAATAGAGCGATAGAGTATCTCGTCAAAGTATTTTGTGCTTTTTTATCAAAAAATTTAATTAATTAATAAATTGAATAGGTAAAATAGTTAAGTAAAGATTAATAAACAATTTTTCATTATTTTTTTTGCATTATTTTTAAAATTGTGTTTTTGTTTTGAAAAAAAAACCATCTTTACTATTACTGTTTTACTACTGTTTATGTACTAAACTAAAAAATATTTAAAACATAAATATATTTATATTTATTTTTCATTTAAAAAATATTTTAAAACTAAACCCCACCAATACTTTCCTAAAGTTTTATAAACCATTATATACCAATAATTTTGGTTGAGAGTAAAAAATGATCAGTACTACCAACAAATAAAATGTTCTATCTCGCCGCTTACAGTGTCTAACAGAAATGCATATTCAACGAGACGAGATGAATTTTTTCTTCTCGTCAACGATGAGTCTAAGAGAATATGGGTGTATAATACCTACCATAATATACACCCATATTCTCTTAGACCCATCGTTGACGAGAAGAAAAAATTCATCTCGTCTCGTCTTGCTGAATATGCCTTTCTGTTAATTTCTGTACTGATAATTTTTTACTGTAAAAAAAAATGATTGGTATATAAACAAAATATGGTTAATAAAATATTTGGAAAGTATTAGTGGGGTTTAGTTTTAAAATATTTTTTAAATGAAAAATAAATATAAATATATTTATGTTTTAAATATTTTTTAGTTTAGTACATAAACAGTAGTAAAACAATAATAGTAAAGATGGTTTTTTTTTCCAAAACAAAAACACAATTTTAAAAATAATGCAAAAAAAATAATGAAAAATTGTTTATTAATCTTTACTTAACTATTTTATCTATTCAATTTATTTATTAATTAAATTTTTTGATAAAAAAGCACAAAATACTTTGACGAGATACTCTATCGCTTACAATTTTTGACGAGATAAAAAGGAGTATCGCGTCTCGTCTCTAACAGAAAGGTCTAGCAGAATACAAAACTATCTCGTCAGAGATATTCTCACGCGATCTCGCGAGATGGGTCTAACAGAATATGGGTGATAATATCCATATACATATAGTTGTTATATGTATGGATATATTATATAGTCGCTATATCCAAATATATAAGGTACCTCGATTATTGGTTACATATTATCTAATTTACTATGTATAAAAAAATTATCGATACATCGCAGATCAAATTTTGTTAATTTATATTATATATTAATAATTATTATAAATTATTATTTATTTCATAAAAGCAGATAGTAACTAATAATATAATATTAAATAGCACCTAGTATAATTTCGAAAATATTACTATTATTAAAATTAATCAATGAAAATAACCTTAAATTTACTCATTCATTTATTCAATTTACGCAACCCTTTATTACGGTCAATTTTGTACATTAAAATTCATTCTTATTAAATAATGAAATTATCCAACAATGCTAAAAAAAGAAAAACAAAAATGTGCACATATTCAGATAACTCCAAATCATAAAACATCAGAAATTATTAGGCTTGTATGTTAACTCGCAAATTTATAAAATTTTGCTAACAAAAATTTTGTCACCATAATTCTGAATGGTGATTTTTTTCTTATTATTTTTATGTTTTGTTTTTCTTATTCTTCTTAGTACAATGTACAACTCGATCGCTAAAATTGGTTTACCCTTTTGTTCTACCCTTGACTCTCTATATACAATATTTTTACTCATTGGTATTACATATATATAAGATATTCTATTTTTTCTACGTATTTAAAGCAGTTTGGAAGCATTTTGAAACTATTTATATTGTACTTAGTTCGTTATGGAACATACTAGATTGACAATATCAATCACAGATAACAGAATATGCGGAATATGTAATATCAATATGTTTATTTATTTTTATATGTATTGCAAGACTAGTCGTTTTTTGAATTGATTTTAAATCTTTACAAGCTTACACCATTTTATATTTTGAAAATTGATTTGAAATCTTCTTCATAAAAACGACATTCTGACTAGTCTTGAACTTAAAGTAAATTATAAAACAATCAAATGTTTTTTCCTGTTTTGGAAATAATGATTCGGAGGTAAGTATATAACGGTAAGTATTTTGGTAAGTATTTAGATAAATTTTTTGAAATTTTATATATTTTTATGTGGAACGTAATATAACCAATATTTTCAATGGTGTGATCAATGGAAATCATTTATATGATGTGGGATTATTTAGAAATATTGTAAGACAATATATAATCGTAAGATAGCTTAAATTGACTAAAATTCATTATTGTTCACCCTTTAATCGTGCTTCGATCATACGGTATTTTTAAAATAAGATAAACTAAAAATGTTTGGAATAAAGATCTAGGCTTAGTATTTTAAGCTACTATCAACTGTATGTCGTAAAATTTTAATTGAATTCTAAAATTACATTGCACGTCCGAAATTTACTAATAATAATTCTTTTATTGTTTGTTTCGAAATGCGTTTCTGTGTTTGCTTATTTTCACAATAAAAATTTTCAATTGAAGTCGAACCGAACAAGCATTCTTTCTGTGAAAAAAGTAAATAACGTGTAATCATTGTACTCTTAGATTAGATGTGTACATATTTATTTACAATTTACTAGACGTATATGTATGTATGCACATATTTTAACTAAAACTACAGCTATACCTATAACCATTACGTCAATCCAATCCTCTCCAAAATAAAGAAGATTATCTATATTAATACGGTAATAAATGTCTATAAAACCTTCTACCTCGGTGAATTAAAGCAAAAAGCAGTAACAGAAACCTAAAAATTTAAATGTGAAGCTTTTTAAAAATATTACCGCAAAAAATTACCGATAATGAAATGAAAACAAAATTAAAAAGTAGCTACTAGTTTTTGTGCCCATTTTTCAAATAAATCATTTAAAGAAAACCATATCCAAGTTTTAAACGCATTTATGAAAACTATATGTATATTTAATAAAAGAACCAAGTAAGATCATCTGAGTGACAGCTAAACATCATAAAAACAATAAAATAAAGTACATACTTATATTTATTAAATCGTTAATTTGTTTGTGATTTTGAATTAGCCATTTGGAAATGTTTCTAATTGACCAATGCAGGCACATCTACAATTTCAATTGTTTATTTTGCAAAGAAAAATATTTACAAGCAGAAAAAAATACTCCTGTTGTTGCCATGATGGTAAATTTTGCTTTGGCACCTTTAAAAATTCACTAGATTTGCTCATAGGAAAAACATCAGAAGTAAGATATTATACACTTATACAGAACATATCAGGGACAATATTGAATATTTTTTCAATTGGTGCTGAAATTACAATATTACCATCTTCTTCATCTCTACATAGTCTCCGTTGTATTCAAAAGAAAACTTTAAACCAGATAAAATTGTACTTTTGTGACCCCACAGAGGTAACAATAAGGAGATTAAAGTAAGAATGTGTATGATAACCTACTTATGTAACAAAAATTTACACTTAAATTTGACGATATGCCAAGAAAAATTAATTGCCTTGTGACCTGATCGCCGAATTAATAGAATAGAATGCAAATGTATTGCTAGTTACAACCACTATGGATTTAGAGCACACCATTTTACAGGTGATCAAATGGTGACTCGCCTTAGCGAGAAGCTCAACATTAGCATACAGAACTCCGGAGAATCTAATATTGTAGCTCTGGGTAACTCAAAAGCTTTCTATCGATTCAAGAATATTGTTCTTTTATCCAAGTTATCTCAATTCGTTCAAATCTTGTCTAAATTGATGGATTCACATCTGCAAAGTACCATATTAACACTTGGATGTTGTTCCATAAGGATTAGTTCTCTGCCATATTCTGTTTCTGATGATTATTAATGGTATTCTCCAATAATTATGATTAGGATTTCGGAACGAAACGATATTCAAAGTTTCTTTAAATATGTGGAACAAAATATAATACGAATTTTAGTTAAAAATGGTTGATATAAAAATTGTTTTTAACTGTAAAATCTATTATGCAAACCAACCATTTATTAATGGGCGTAACAATAGTGACGAGGAAAGAAAAGTTCTCGAAAAATAGGCAAAAAGCGAAAACCTATTTGCAGAAGAGGGTAAATAATGTGTAGCTTTGTCAAATAACAAGGTACCAGAATTATAATTTTAAGGTTGATGCGTAAACAAGAAAAATTAGGTCAGTGGTGTGCCAGAACTCAGATCTGTAGTGCTTAAGTGCTTATTTAAAAAATATTTTTCTGAAAACAAGTTGGTGAAAAAAAAAAATTTGTCGAATTGTTGCAGAAGTTCGGTGTCTCAGGAGTCAAATCTCATTCCTTTTAAGCAATCATTTTTTGTTTGTTTATTGAATTTGATTTTTGTATAATGCCGTTTGAAGACAACTAAGTTCTTCGATCCCGACCCTTTGAACGTCACGTGGATATTTTTTCTTTTAAACATCCATTTAAAAAAAAAAAAAATTATTTTTTTTTAATGCTCCGCCTAACGTCATTAAAGTAAGTATGTGGTTGTAGAAAAGAAAATCTTCATGAAAACTTTATTATTTAGATTCCAATTGTAAACAACTACTAGATTTCAAATTCATTAAAAAAATTTCAATTATTTAAAAAATATTTTTTTTTTCCTATTAGAATTCTATTAATTTGTCAAGAAATTTAGGAAATTCATCAACTTCATCAACGTCAAGTTCTAATATAAATTCTTTGAATCGTTTAAATGAATGGAAATCAAATTTAGCAAAAGAGGTAAAATTTTGCGATAATTAAGTTTAATTTAAAAATCATTTATTTTTTTGATTATTTTTTAGAAATTATCTCGGAAAGTAGATATGGAGAATTTAAGTGCTCGAAGTTTTAAAAAAAGTTGTAGAGATATTATTTTAAATGATAAACAAGAAAAAGAAGAATTAAATCAAATTGAATCAACGGCTTTGGATGATTGTATTTTAATTGAAGTTCCAACTGAAATTATTGAAATTAATGATGATGATATTAAATCAAATGCAAATGATGCCAATTTGCAACAAAATAATACTGATACAATAAACAAAAATGCCGAATTAGATGAATCTAAAAATACAAATAATATTTTGTTAAAAGAGATTAGCAGCAAGGATAATATAATAATAACACCGTCATTAAATAATATAAGTACAATTACGATAAATGATACACAAATTGAATCAACAATAGCAGATATTGATAATACAGTTATTAGTAATACACTTAACTCTGTGAAATCTTCTAACGCTAATACTAATACAGAATCATTAATGGAAATTGATACATTTAAAAATAATAATAATAATAATGATAATTTGAATGTCGAAATTATGACTGATACAATAAATACAAATAATATAGTTCGTCCACCATTCTATGAATCTTTTTCAAACATTTTGGGAAGTCAACACGATTATTCAAGTGATGAACCATCTGTAATTTATAGGGCTCGAAACAGAAAACGAACTTCAATAGTTAAATTAGATAAACTTGCTTCACCAGTATCTAATATTACCACAAAAGAAAGCACTTCAACAAATAACAGCCAGCCAGATGATGATAATGAAATAGACACAATAAGAAAAGACTATAAAAAAATTAAAAAGGGGAATAAACTAAATTTTAAAAAGTATTTAGAAAATGCCAACAAACAAACACTTGCAATTTTACACAATAAAAGTACGAAAAAGAGAAATAGAAGAAGAAATAATCAAAATATTCATTCAAAATATTCGGATAATTCAATTGCTGCACAAAATGATATTATAGAAATTATTGATGATGAAGATGATTCTGTTGTATTTTGTGGAGAGGAGATGCGAAAAAAATCAATATCTGATAATCTTTGTTCAACATTAGATTTTATTCCATTAACAACTGAAAATGAGAATGCTGATTTACATTATAGAAAAAGAAAATCAAAACTAGAAGTAAGCTTTATTATTCTTTTATTAGTATCATTGATTTACTAACATTTTATCTTAAGATTCACTCAAAAGTAAAATTTTAATTGTTTTTGATAATCAGATATGTTTTTAGTGATATATTTAAATTATGGAATTGAAGTCGAGTTTTCTTTCACTAATAATTTATATTTATTTTGCAAATATCGATATTTCGGAAGCAACTTATTTCCTTCATCAATGCTTGCGACTAATTCTAGTTTTTCTAAATTAATCGCAAGCACTAATGAAGGAAATAAGTTGCTTCCGAAATATTGATATTTGTAAAATAAATATAAATGATTAGTAAAAGTAAACTCGACTTTTATTCAAAAGTTTTAATATTTTCAGAATACATATTATTTGTTTTTATATGAATTTCAATTTAACTAATTATTTTTCTGGTATTTTGATTAATTTTTTTATAGAACTTTTCACAATTACTTTTAAATCCTTTTAAAAAATTTAAAAGTAATTTGGAAGCGGGTCAAAATGTCATGAGCACACCTAAAAATCGAAAAAGAGGGAATGGTGAAATCGTTTTTACTGATTCAGAAAAAAAAAAAAATGAGAAATATAATTCAAACACATATAATCCAAATAAGGATGAAAATATAAAAAATTCTGATAAAAGAATGGTCATTATAGATGGTAGTAATGTTGCTTTTGGGTAATTTTTATTTAATGTTTTATTTTTTGTTTATACATACTTCATTACAGAAATTATAATATTTATTATAATATTTATTTCTAGACATAGTTGTTCTAATTGCTTTTCAACACGTGGTGTTGAAATTGCTTTAGATTTTTTTGAACAAAAAGGTCATGAAGTAAAAGCTGTTGTACCACAATTTCGTATTAATTATAATAGATCAACTGATACAGAGAAATTAAAGGAACTTCATCGTTCTGGAAAAATAGTTTTTACACCTGGAAAAAACTTACCTGATTTAAAAGCATCTAGTTATGATGACAGGTAACAATTGCAAATAATTAAGTTTTAATAAAATAAATTTAATTATTTTATTATTTTAGATTTATTTTACAATTAGCATTAGAATTTGATGCAGCAATTGTATCAAATGATAATTATAGAGATTTAATAAATGAAAATCCTGGTTTTAAAAAATTAATTGAAAATAGAGTTATAACATATACATGGTGTAATGATTTATTTATTATTGCTAAAGATCCATATGGGAAAAGAGGACCTTCATTAGATTTCATTTTAATTAGAAATAATAACAGCGAAAAGAATAATGATAATAATAATGATAATGGTAATAATAATGATAATAATAAAAATAATATGAATAACAATGATAATATTAATAACAATAAAAATGAAATTGTTAGTAATAAAAATACTTAATAATAATATTTAAATTAATTATTTTATATAAAATAATATAAAATAATTCCGAATTTTTTAACTGATTTTGTTTAAATTAGATTTCATTTACAATAAAAAGTAAGTTCTATTTTTGGAAAAAATTTCAAAATTCCTTATTCCATGTTATTTAATAAAATATATTTTTGTACTGAAATAAATCTTTAAATTCAAAAAGAAGTAACATACATTTTTTTTTTATTTAAATCTAAAGTATAGTATTGTATTAGAATCAAAAATTGTTTTTTCACTGAAACAAATAAAACCAGTTTTAATATACAAAATTTTCAAGTTTATCATTTTATCCACACAACTAAAATGTTACATGATTTAAATGCAATGCATTATCAGTAATTAATTTACTTTTTAACATAAATAAATCGATATACATTTTATTGAAAACTTATCAGTAATATATGAAAAAAGGAAACATCATTGAATATTTCTAAATGTTTTATATTTTTGATCCATAAAAAAGCCTATTTAAAATTAAGCTTTTATTTTTTTTTAAAGAAAGTTGAGCATAAATATATACATATATTTATGAATTTTAATTTTTCGTTAATGAAAAAATTCATTCACTTGAAAGTTTGATTTATAACGATGATGTGCAGTTAAAGTTTGATGCAATCATCACGACTTTGATCACTAAAAAAGGAGTCCTGATGACTTAAAACATTTAACAGAAGGGGGTTGAAAAAATATCTGGAAAACTATTCAGAACACTGTGGAAGAAGTTATACAAAATATTCAAAATCTTTTATGATTGCGGATTGTTTTCCTAGGAGACCATAGGATTTAATTAAAAGAGAGATCTCTTCACTGAACAGTCTCTTATCAACTTCCTTCCTATAGTGGGAATCAGAATTGAGCGGGCTGAGAGGTGGTAAAATAGATCGAAAGGTTTTAGTTTTTATTATGCACTATAGTTTTATTTTAATTTTAATTTTATTTAATTTTCAATAAATTATTTTTATATATACATGTTAAGTTTAAATATATTGCAACTTAAAAAAAAATATCGAGTTTTAATTCAAAATAGAGTCTAGGTTATATAAACATCAAAGTACAATATTTAATAATAAAATCTTAAAAACTGTAACAAAACTTTTAAATGGGTATTTACAGTGAATTAAGCTTATTAGTTTATTTTTATTCAATATTCAATTTATCATAACAAAACCACAAAACGTTTATGTCTTTTTTTATAAAGATCTTTTTGTCCTTGTATATAATATTTATTTTATTTTTTTGATTATTACCAACTAATTTAAATAAAAAAAATTCAATCGTTAAGTAGAAAAATTAAGCCGATAGCATAGGCAGCAGAGTGGGACCTAATACAATATTTCTATAATGCATTACGTTTATATTAACATTATTTTGTAATGAATTAAAATAATCTATTATTTTCACATATAATGCATTGAAAAAAAATTTTTAAATTATTTTTTTAAAAGTAATGCATTGAAGGAATTACATTTATATTCAATTGAAATTCATCACATTAAAAATAATTTACATTATTTGAATTGTTTTTGAATTATTTTTGATAATGCATTTCAATATGTAATGCATTATTTTAATGAATTAGTTTAAAAAAATAATTCAAAATAATTATTATAATGCATTATTAAAGAAATTAATGAATTATAAATTTAATCAATAATTACGATAAATAATTCATTAAAAATATAATGCGAAATTCCCATGTCTGCTTCGCAGCTAGGGCTTAAATGTTGATTATAGTTATAAAATTATAATTAGTAAAATTTATAATAATAATAATTTTTGATTATTACATAATTTCAATTAAATTAAATTAAATTAAATAATTATCTTTATATGGGTAATAATAATTATGATTTTAAAAATTTTACCATTTATTGATTAGGACCCAACTATTTGAATTATCATTACTTTGACTATTTTAATTTCCATTGTTTTGATTTATGTTATTATTACTAGGTTCTTCAATAATTCTATTGTTGACTGATGTTTTCGAGCTATTGTTTTTTATTGGATTTCTCTCTGAAATTACATCATCATAACTTGGTAAATCTTTATCACTATGTACTACGATTTCTTTTGGTGGAATTCTGAAGATTTGATTTTGATATATGGGTAGTGATGGTGATATATTATGAAATGCTGAATGTGATGTAGTTTCTATTGTTTCAATTACATAAACATTTGTTTCATCTAGAAAAAAACATAAAATTGTATAAGAATTAAGAGAACTACAAATATTAAAATAAATGTGTAATAAATGGAAACTATCGCAAAATGTATTATAACATCTTGGCATCTAAAATTACGGATTTAATGTGTTTTAGAGATAACTCGTATCAATTATGTTCCGTTGACCTTTTATGTATTGCTAAACATAGTACTGACTACGGTAAATTTGAGCTTGTATCTAGAATGTTACGTGAATCTAACTCGAGAGTAGTTTGTTCTGACACTAACTACTAATCTTAGTAAAAGAAGGTTAAATACAAAGCTATGTATATACGCACAACTGGTATTTATTCTTTTTGTATTCGAATTTATCTTTATTCTATTTTTATCTCTTACTAACATTTATATATCTAATAACCATTATGATTACAAACCACTGGGTGATCACTGGACCTCACCACTTAGCAACATGATGCAAGCTTTCTTTTATAATAGACGTATGATTCGCTTGCTCTAAGCAATATCTAATAAAAATAAATTAAAAGATATTTTTATTTTTGTTTTTATATTTATGAACCTGAAGTTATGAAGATTTTTGGTTTTAAAAAAAACTATAAAAAATGTGTTCAATGCTGAAACATTGCACTTTTACCAGAAGACCAAAAGGTCATCAGATGTGGCTTATGAGTCGTTCGTAGTGTTGTTAAACGGGTTCCTACAAAAATACAACTTGGAAGTTTTCAAGGGATGAGTAAATAATCTAGAGACTATTAATACAATATATTTCCCTGTGTGTTGGTAGGAAGCAAAGGTCATCCCTATACACAAACCTAGCTAATCCCGCGATAATCCAAACTGTTACAGACCAATCAGCTTACTCAGTCACTTTTCAAAAATGTTTGAAAGAATAATCAAGGAAAAGATGAATGATTTTATTGAATTAAATAGCATTTTACCCATGCAACAGTTTGTTTTCAGAACTGGTCATACATAATACAGCTCATCCACTTTCAAGAGCTAAGCCTTTTATCAGAATAAATTTATTGAATGACAAAGCGGTTGATGTTCCGGCAGCTTATGACTTAGTTTTGCATTAGCAATTATTTATACATATCCATACATATTTTATTTAAATGTTGTCGCATTCATTTCCTTTTCTATTAATCTTTAATATTAGTATCACCCAGTGTTTCATTATACATACTATCTATATAACACGTTTCTTTTTAGCTTCTTTCATCATAGATCATTCAAAGTACATGTATGATATGAATATGTAAATCAAACATACAATGTATTCGAACTGGTGTATCACAATGTTCGGTCTTAGCACAATTACTTTACAATGTATACACCGCTGATTTACCTTATCTTCAAGGTTGTTTAATTTCTGTCTGATAACACTTCGTTGTTTACTGCATGCTTCTCTGGCGATTAAATCATTACTGAACTTCGACTGCCCTAGAATATTCTTTCGAACTATTTTTGTGATTGGAAAATTATGATAAATCCGAAAAAGTCAGTTTCAATCTTTTTTACAAGCAAGCATAAACAATGCTTCTTGCACAACGCAAAATTATTACTAAACTCTAAGAATATTGAATGGGTTGATAATGTCAAGTATCTAGGAGTGAACTTAACGTTTGGACTACATATTAGTAAAATTGTAGATTAAATAAATAAAAGTACTAGAATCTTATATCCGCTTATAAACTGTGAAAGACATTTACGAAAATGATTTAATTATTTTTAAAACCAATTTCTTCCAGTTTTCACCTATGATGGTACTCCAATTTGGCTAATAAGAAATATTTTGATACAGATAAGAATTAAACTAAAGCACAGAGTTATAGTCTATTATACTATACCGCTATATTTATTATTTAAAATTGTACTAAATCTTGTTAAAACGGTAAATCCCGTTATTTGCATACTAACAACAATAATTTAGCGTATTGACGGTAAATATCGTCTCCCACCGCCCCCTTCACTAGATTATTATTAGTTATTATATGAACAAACACTGACACTTATTTTACTGGTAAAAATTCATTTTTACCTTAGTTATAAAAAATATGTTTCTGATTACTAATGCAAAATTGTATGTCTAATATAAAATCAAATTCCAAAAACTTTTGGAAATTTATAAATATCCGTAGAAAATCCTGTGGATTTCTTCAAGGCATTTCCTACAAGAATGAAACAGCTATACAGATTCAGTCTCAACTTGCAATTAATTCGCTAAGTATTTTGAATCAGTTTTTATAAGACCGCAATCAAGAATAAATTTGCAAAGTCACCTACAATCTTTTGTTGATTTAGGATACATGAAATTATCATATTGTGATATTTTCAATAAAATTTATACCTTAGATATAAATCTGAGTTCGGGTCCAGATGGTATCCCTAATTTAGTATTCAAGAACTGTATTTATAGTTTGACTTATCCTCTTTACTTAATTTTCAACAGATCACTAAATGCAGGAATTCTCTTAGATGACTAGAATTTTTCAAACATTATTCCTATTTGCAAATCAGGGTCTAAAATTGTCGTTGAAAATTATAGACCTATTGCTAAATTATCTTCTATTCCTAGATGTCACAGATAAAATGCATTTCTTGGTTAAAGAACACATATCTCCAAATCAGCATGGTTTTATGAATGGAACATCTACATCCACTAATTTAGCAGATTTTCTTCAATGCAATTGAAAAAGGCTATCAAGTAGATACGATATTCACTGATATTTCTAAAGCTTTTGACAAAATAGACCATTCTTTACTACTCTCTAAACTTCAGGCTCTTGGTATTCATGGTACCTTGCTTCTATGGGTTCAATCTTATTTGATTGGTTGTAAACATTCCGTTAAAACACAAAATAGCGCGTCATATACCTTAGAGACTATCACTATTATTTTTATTGTTTATGAACGATATAGACTTCGATATTAAGTCTTTGATCTTATCATTTGCTGACCTTTTTGCGGTTATTAAGTCGGACGAGGATTGCCTCTCCTGCAGCTGCATCTCGACAAATTCTACTCTTGGTGTAACAATAATGGCCTTACAATAAATATTAATAAGTGCAATTACATGTAATTTTCTAGGAGGTAAATCCTAATTGAATTTTAGTATAATATTGAATATGTCTGTGAAACAAAAGACCTGGGTATCATTCTCGATAATAATAAATTAACTTCTAAGATCGAATTATTTCTAAAGTCTTTTCCATGTTAGGTTTCATAAAGCTAAACTCATAGCAGTTTTCTGGTCCTTATACATCCAAAAATTTATATACTGTACTCGTTCGTCCACACCTCGATAATGCTTGTCCAATTTGGATGCCTTATTATGATAAACATATTCAAAAAGATAATAGAGTCTTTTCAAAAGAATATGTTTAGGTTTTGTCTACGTAAATTCAACTGGCAAGGCAACCTTATATTACTGGATATTTAGCTAAATGTCAACTTATTAAGCTTTCTACTCTTGAGGCTAAGCGAAATGCTGCTTCCGTGATTTTTTCCTATGATGTCTTATCTGGCAGAATAAAATTTCCATCTATTTTTCGTCTTTATAATATCTATGCTTCAGTGCGCGATTTCAGAAACCAAAGATTTTTATATCTTCATAGTCATAAAACGAACTATGGGTTTTCCGAACCTATAGCAAACTCTCAGCGCTTATTTGATAACAGTTTTTCACTGATTGACTTCAACTACAGTAGATTCGTTTTTAGGAGAAAAATCATCACATATTTTGATACATTACAATAACTCTTCTAATTTTAATTATGTAATTATAATTTTATTCTACAAATTTGTATTCTCTGTTATTATTTAAATGTACTACCAAAGACAGTAAATATATAAAGATACACAAAAGTAGTTTGATCGTATAAAGTTTGATCGTATTTTCTTTTAATATGAAATAGTAAGATCGTAAAAATGTCTCATCTCAACTCTGATCTTTATAACTACTATTAATATTTATTTACACTACTTAAGTATGAATTTTTCTTTTTTTTTAACTTCTTTTCTTAACTTAATGTTATTTTTAACTTGAAATTTGTTAATGCATCTTATTATTAATGTTATTTTATACTTGAAAATATTTTTAAATTTAGAATTTTTGATTTCTATTTCTAATTTTATCTTATTTTAGTTTTTAATATTTTATAAGCAAAATCTGAAAGGGACTACCCAGTAGATTGAAATAAATAATTAAATAAATAAAAAAATAATTTTTAATGTTCGTTAAAGGGTTAAATTCACACTTTTGGAAGTTTTCAACACCATACCATAGGTCCATAGTCCATAATTATTATAGTAGTTACAGAAAATAGCATGAAGATGTTGAATGCTAAATATACTACATGAGCGGTTATATCATCTGACTACTATAATTGGCTACATCTGACTACAATGGATGTTTTACTAAATTTTCATTTATTTCATTATTCTTAAAGCAATGAAATTCTGTAAAATTTGTTGATAGTGTAACTTGGAACTACGTCATTTTATAGAAAGCTAAGTTTCTGTTAATAATTGAAGTTTTCCACTTTTAATTAGTGTGCCATGTAATTGATAAATAACTGTATTCGTCAAGCAATACTCGTTCCACTTTATGTAATATACGGTATTAAATACCGTTTTTAATGTTAGAAGCCTAAGCTATTGACAAAATATATACGTTTTCGTAAATTTTCCGAACACCTTTGCTGTTACTATTTACATTAAAATTTAAAAAAAATTCATTCACCTGATGTTGATGTTTGTGATCTATTTGTACAACATATTTTTAATGACACCTGTAAATTAAATAATTTTTATTAAAAATGTTTTGTTAATATTTTGCAACATTTTTTTTTCAACTGCCACAATTTTTAGATTTAAATTACCTTGGCAATAGTTACAATTAGAAATATTGTTATGGCAAAAAGGAATATAATTATCAACATTTTTAAAGAAAAAAACAAAATTAATTAAAATAATATTTTTGCTTTATAAATAAATACTATTAGCTAATTAAAGTAAAAATTCAAATGAAATGAAAAGAACGTATTATGAATTTTGTTTTTTTGTTTTTTTTTTGTTATTTGGAGATTATCTTTTATACTTTGCGGTAATAAAGTATCGATAACGATTTTTCTACATATCTACATATAGATCCTAAATCTACATATAGCTCTATATATAATGAATTATAAGATAAAAATAATAATTATTATTTCCATATAAAAATAATTTAATTTAAAAAATTTTTTTTCTTTGTCGAGTTGTTTATGTCTGCTGTAAGAAAATTAAAGTAAAATTCTGCAAAGTCTTGGAATGACCCCAGAATTAAAAAAAGAAATATTTAGAGATTACATTTAGAACAATTTTATTTCATATGAGAAAACGGAAGTTAATTGTAGTATCCACACTGATCTATCTTGTCTACTGTGCACTATCGACAAATTTGTTATTATTATATGAAAATGTTTTTATCTATAAACAGAACCAACCAAGGGATTATCATCCAGCATTGTCGCAATTCAAAGAACAAACTCAATGAATCTGGTATAAAAGCACTAAGGATACGCTGATGTTGTAGCTATTCTTATCAAAGTCCAATATGAGTCTACAGTGATTGAATTAACTCAGCAGACACTATACATGTGGTACCCAAATGGTGCTGAGAGACTAAACTCTATAAATCCAAATAAAAGCACTATTTTTGCCTTCACAAACAAAATAATTAGGGACAAATTAAAGAAACCTATCCTAAATAGTGTAACGATTGGCTTTTTCAAAGAGGTCAAATACCTTGAAATCGTACTTTATGAACATATGAACTGGAATACTCATCTAGACAATGCTCTAAACAAAGCCAGAATTCCACTCTGGACATGTAAAAGCCTATTTGGCCACACGCTGCATGGTGCAGTAGTTAGAGCGTCTGCATTTCAAATGAAAGGTCCTAGGTTCGATTCCTGATGAAGCAAAAAATGCTTTATGGGTTTTCGACCTGGTCCAGTACTTCTCGTCATTGGGATAAAATAAATGACAAAAAATAATTGAGAGTATAATCTGGTAACAAATTAAATAAAATGGAGCTATTCTATTTAAGAAGGCTTAGTTCCTGACAATAGTAGTAGTTAAATAATAGAAATTTTGATAAATAAATCGAAATATTGTAGACATTGTAGTATAAACTTGAAGTGCCATACTTAGCTAAGCACGAAAATTGATTGTCAAGGGTATAAAAAAAAATGGTGACTAAACCCCAAAATGGCATTATGGTTATATATACCGCAATAGTGAGGCCAATCTTAACCTACGCATCCTCAGTTTGGAGGAAAAAAGGTACGCAAAACACAGCTCAAAACAAACTCAACAAACTACAGCATTCAGTTTTTATGATGATAACTGGGGCTATGCGGACAACATCTAAACATACAAAAAGAAGCACACCTACAAATGTATTTATTACTGGTTATGATCCGCAAATTAAGAAAGTTGTACACCCAGAACTAATTCGTGTACTCCAGCATCCATACTAACTATTAATTTATATGCCATCACATCAAAGCTAGTATGGGATTGTTTAGAAATACTTAAAACCCTGATAATAATGTGGGTACCAGGGCATTCTGTCATAACAGGAAACGAAATCGCAGATTATCTAGCAAGAAAACGATCGGATACGCCTTTCATTGGACTAAGTCCGTACTGTGGGATTTCTGTGCGCACAACTAAGATGCAATTAAAAGCTTGGGTAGAGCAAAAAGCTGAGTATTTGTGGGCCAACGTCCCTGGAAATCGTCATGCAAAAATGCTTAGGTCTAAACGCTCGCTCAAGAAAACTAAAACCCTTCTAGGTCTCAATAGGAAACAGGTATGTATCTTGGCAGGGATAATAACAGGCCACTGCATACTAAAAAAACACCTTTATAAAATGGGTCTAACAGAGAACAACTTCTGCAGAATATGTGAAATAGAGGGAGAATTTATTGAAAATCTGTTCTGTGAATGCGAACGGCTCAATCGGAACAATGGGACCTATCCGGTATACCATTTAAGAATATCCTGAGTGTTGCCACAAAATCAGGTACTCTTAATGGCCCACAGACTAGTTAACAAACACGGGTTATCACAATAAGCCCATTTTGCGGCTGCGGTGATATAAGGGACAGATTCCTTCTCGTAACTCATAATCCAATCCAATGTGTAAAGGCATCTTTTCTTGTTTAAAATACAACAACAACAAAAAAATTTAGTTTGTCTTTAAAAGGTATCGGCATAGAAATAGAAAATTTTCTATTTTCTGAAACATATTTATTAATTTATATTATTATTTTATTCGAATATTACATGCAGGACGACAAGTGTTTTTAATGTGTAATATACAAAAAAAAAAATGAATTATTAAATGTAATTAATAGATATAAAAAAAATGTTTAAGCTAAAACTAAAATTATATAATGAAATAATGAATATAAGTCTTATATAATGAAATCAAAAATAGCACAAGAAGAAAAAATTACCTATAAATTACTTAAAAAATGGTTAAGAATAATGGTTATAAATAGGAAAAAATGGAAATGGAAATGGATAGGTCATACACCAAGGAAATCAGAAAGTGATATAGCAAAAAGAGCTCTAGAGTGGAATTCACAAGGACAAAGGAGACCCGGCAGTACCAATTTACAAATGATTTTATACGTAAGGCCAAGTATAGTTTTAGTTACAACACTAATGCGATCATACTTTCGTCTATTTATGTGACAGTCGAGGCATGAACAATTAAAAACAAGAATCTTTAGATAGGCCGAGTCGTGTCGAGTCGAGACAGATACAAATACAATTAGAAACAAATAAGTATTTAGAGTATAGCTGTATATAAAAAACTAATTTTTCTTTCTTTTTATATAATGTTCACATTATAAAATCGATTACCATTAACATTATAAAGGTAAAATGATAAACTGAATATGTTTGGGTTTGAGTGATTTAAGAGAATCGAAAATATTGAAATAATTTAAAAAATTTATTTAAATTATCATAATTCACAGCACAATGAAAAACCTTTAATGTATATTGCATTGCATTAACTTGAATTTATTTTGGATTTTGAATTTTAAGAATTTTATTTATTGATAATTATTTTTTTATAAATGGCAGTTATATTTGCAATTTAGTTATCTTATATGTATTATTCGTGTGTTGAGAAATATCTTTTAGTCAACTATTTTAATTTTATGTAGTAATCAATTTAGTCTGACAAATTTTTATTTTAATATTATTATTTTTGTGCTATTTTATTATGTATATTTTCAAACTACAAGTATATATACATTAGTACCTACCCTACTTTATATACTTATTTATACTAATTAGCTCAAACAGCTTACAATTCACTAGTATACTGCTTTATAATAATTAAAGATTAAAGTACAATTAAATTTCCTTGGTTAGTATACAATAAAAAGCAAAACAAGATTCAAAATATAAATTATATATACATATATATTATTATGTACATATTTTTTATTAATAATTTCGTTTTAAGGTATCTGAAAAATTTATTTTATTACTAACCAACTATTAACATTCTATTAATGGGTTCATATTTCCCTTAATTTGTTCTCTGTAGTGTTAATGTAAAACGATTTGAAAGTGGTACGTGAGTATTTGTATTAATAATGATTTTATTTGTAGTTGAGGGGGAATTAATACCGACTTATTTACGATTTGGAAAATATATAAAACATCAGCTACTTAAGACGGAGAAGGCTTCTTGTGTTCATACAGAGGCAGTCCCAATTCAAACTGGTATAATACAAATCTAAGAAATTTCTTTTAAATATCTTCTATTCTTTGGATTATAAAATGGAGACCAAACCTGACATGTATAGTCAAAATGAGGTCTAACAAGGGCATGTATGTAATGATTTAAGAATGTAAAGGTTGTTAAACTGTTTGCCCAAAGTCTTATATGCCTGAACATGTTATGTAACTCGGAATGTAACTTGAATAACATTTCGGTTAAGCTATGTCACCGAGACTACTTAGATCGCATAACTTGTTATAGAACTAAGTATAGTAGAAATGAACCGGTTTCAAGGTGTTCCGTTATGCTAAATGAGTTTTTAGGAGTAAATAATAAGATTGATGTTTTTTTATTAAATAGAACTCAATTTAAAGATCTTGCGTTATATAGTGTTAATTATATTTTTGAACAATTTTAAGTACTCTTTTTTTGTTTTTTTCTTATTTTTAAATACCGGGTGTTCCAGAGCATCAGCTTTTCAAGAGGTAAAGAAGCCGTTATTTTCTAATTAAAAAAAAATTTATTATCTAAATGGAGGATGCTCTATCGATTGGTGATATTTTCAACTTACTGGAAAGACGGGAAAAGGGTTTTTCAAGCTCAAAATTCGCTGAAATTGGCCGAAACCGAGATTTTTAAATTGGAAGGCATACTTTTTTTTGCAAATTTTGATTCTACCACAAAAATTAAGAAACTTATGTTAAAAGATTTTTTTTTTGTTTTCTCAGTATTTAAAGGTTAATAATAGGTTTAAGTTTAACAAATGAAATATTTAAACCCAACCTTTTTTGTCATTGCATATACGTGTATCAGGAAGTATTGGCAATTGATTTTAGTAACTTGGACTGGAAACGCTCAATTATTTCGATGTTGGAGTTACTAGATATGCTCCCCAAACCTCCCCTCCATAACTTCAAATTGGCCTGATGATAACTTTATATACTATTAATTTACACTTTCAAAACATGTGGGACTAGAGTTCTATCAGTCAGTAAAATTGAACTTAATTCTTAACTGCTGTTATTTTGCTGATAATGTGTAGCACTGCAAGGTATGTATAGCAGTGAGAACTCTTGAGAATCTTTCATTATTTTCCTTGTGATACCAGAAGACTTTTTGGCGGAGATTGAATTTAGGATTATTTTTTTTTTTTTTTTGTTATCAGTAACTTAGGTAGAATCACCTTTTCGTGTTCAATTAAGTACGGTATTGCAAGTTTACCCTACAATATCTACAAATATTTCGAGTATTTATTTAACAAATTACTGGCTTATCAACTAATTAAATGTGGAAAACTACTAAAATTTGTCAGGAACTAAGCCTTCTTAAATAGAATAGCTTTATTTTATTTAATTTGTTACCAGATTATACTCTCAATTATTTTTATTTTTTTTATCCGAAGTTTTTTTATCGGTAAACCTAGAAAGTTTTCAATCTTGTTGTTTTCATTCGGAATTGAGATTTCTGATGGTGGATATGGTACAAACAGATTTTGTAAATTAGATGCAAATAACTCAACTTTTTCACGATTACTTTTAGCGCATAGTTCAATTTGCTTAGAGGTGGTACAATCTGTTGAAGGCCCTTAATTTTTCTAGTTGCGCTCTATGGAGAGTAGTCATTAGTATCCTTGTATGTTAGGCCTTTTAGGTACTTGAGATCTTTAATTGTGCGGTTAAATTTCACTTTTATTTTAGGAAATCTATTCTTTTGCCAGTATTTCCCAAGTTTTCTTTTTTTTTTATATATAATTTTGGCTTTTATTTCAGGTGGACAAATAACATTTTTCCTAGAGATTATTTGTTTCGGAGTTGATGATATTGCCCCTTCTATAATGGTTTTATTTAAATGATTTATAGCTACATTGATCTGCAGAAATAAAATATAACTCTTCATAAATCATAAATAACCCTTATACTTTACTTTTTAATATAACAATCTTGTTACATTAAGCATAAGCACCTACATTTCTAGACAATTTTTGTTTTTTAGTGTAAGATTAAAAAAATTTAACTGTCGACTTTCTCTCCATTCTTCTCAACAAAATTATTTTTAAATAATTATTAAATGTCTGTTTTTTTAAGTGTCATAATCTTTTTATTTTAACTGAATTGTGATAATGAAAATTTTTCCTTTTTTTTTAATAACTAGCAAAGATACTCAACGTTTTCCGGGTCCAACACAAAATTTATAAAATTTACTTGAATAAAGTTCTATTTATTAACCGTTTATTAGAAGTTGCATAGCGGGTGTTTGAACACATGGCGGTGGGTCCAATCCAAAATATGTAGTAGGCTTTGGATATTTGGTGAGGATGCAAAAGTTTTATAGTCTTGTATAGTTGTAATTGATTGAAATTTCGTAGAAGAATAATAAAAACTCATATTTTAGAACTAACGTGTGGTGAGGAGGAAATCTCAAAAACCTGGTAAAATCCAATGTTTAGTGTCAATTTTTTAGTGACTGATTCATCGCAATATAAATTTTACACTTATACAAGCTTCTTTTAATAAGCCTTAGTTAACTAAAAATATTCAATTTTATAAATTTAGAGACTCACTAAAACATTCAATAGAAAACAACAATTTTTCAAAAGGACCGTAAATTTAGTCCAAACAAATGTATTCTAAAATGTCTATCTATCTATATAATGTATTCTTAATTACTATATTCTGTGGATATATAGTTTTTTTTGTATATAGTATTCTGAATTAGTGATTAGATATAGTTTCTAATTAGCGGAGTTAAATATAGCTAGATTAAAAGTTTATATAAGGCAAATTAGTTAGATATTTATTTATTTGTTTCTTAAAAGCTTCTAATAAATCATATAATTTGGGGAAATACATAGTATTTTCCACAGTTGTAAGTTGTATTATTTTTATATATAATCATGAATATAATAATATCAATGATTGTTTAATTTTAATGTATGTATATTATTAATTAATATTTAATTTATTCATTTATTTATCAATAGAATACTTGTATTAGCCTAACTATATGATTTTTGGCTCGTCTGATTATTAATTAATGTTTAAATTTGAATTATTACTGTAAATATCACTTCTAATTCTAAAAAAATATAATTCTAAAAACTGAAAACATTTACAATGTTTTACATTCCATATTGTATGTTAAAAATATTTTACAATGTTATAAATACGAGCATATCGAGCAGTCAAAAAATTTTATATGCTTTGCGTAAACTTTTGTAATTGATTTTTTAGAAAACTTATTTTTTAGCGTTTGAGTAAAATTTGTCATTGTTAAAAATCGATATTTTTACTCGATACGTAAAATCGATATTTTACCTCGAAATAGACGAAATTGTAGATTATAGATGAAATACACGTTGCTCTATGATAAGCATATTTAGTAAAATTAAAATGAAAATGTTATTGCATTGCGATGCACCAACAAATCTATATTTTTTTTTTCTCAATTTTAATTTTATTTATTTCATTTTTATATAATTGAAGTTAATTTTTGATAACAAAATTGTGGTTAAAAATTTTTCAAAATTGAATTTGGAAACACGTTAATTTTTATGAAAATTTTATTAAATCTTTATTTTTTATATAAAACTTAAAAAAAATCATATGTATATATAAACATATTTATTATCTTTATATAAAAATCGGTATCTCCAAAACAAATGTCACTTCACTTTGGCAAAAAATTTGCATGGCAAAACAGAAAAATTTGGGCTTCAAATTATATAAAAAAAACTTTGTACTTGTATTGCAAATTGTAAGTTTAAGTTTAAAGGCGGTTTAAAAACATTTTTTTTTACAATATGGAAGTCGCCATACCTAAATTAAAACGGTATATATTTATAGTTGCACAGTATGTATCCAGATTCCAGTTGCAAAGTAAACAGTTATATTATATTATATTTTATTTATTGTTAAATTGTAGATTGTTAATTAAAAGTATATAGGTAAAGTTATTCTATACATAATTATTATATATTTAAATAATTTAACCTTTTAAAATACATTGTTTTTTATTTTTAAACGGATGAATGTATCTGAGTATTAACCATTGGTGTAGTTATTATTGTTGTTACTGTTGTATTTGTTGTTCTATTTTCTAATTCATTATTTTGATTTCGATTAATATTATTAATATTATTATTATTTATTTCATTATTTTGTTGTTGTTGTTGCTGATGTTGTTGTTGTTGATGGTGTTGTTGTGGTTGAAATTGAATTGAGTCAGGTACTGCTGATGTTTCAGCAGTTGTTGTTGTAGTTGTATTAATTATTGCTGGAGTTGTTGTTGTTGTTGTTGTTACTATATTTGATTCTTGACTTTTAAATGCCATTACATCTTCATAAGTTGGTAAATCTTTATCATTAATTATAATGATTTCTTTATCGGCATTTCTTGGAATTTGAAATTGAATATTATTTAAATTTGCTTGACTATAGTCTGGTGGTGGTGATCTATAAAAACTAATAACTGGTTCTGTTGTTCTTTCAATTGTATAAATTCTTGTTGGTACTAAAAAAAAAAAAAAAAAAACAAATTTGTTTAAAAATATTTATTAATTCTTAATTATAAAAATTAAATTAACCTGCTTGAGTTTGATGAGCTCTACATGTTCGTGTTGCTCTTGGATCAGCTGCTTCAGAAAATTTTCTAACAGCAATCTAAAAAATTAAATAAAATTTTTATTTGAATGCAATTTAAAGAAGTCAATTATTATTTACCCTTATAACAAAAACAATTAGAAATGTTGTTAAAAAAACTATTAAAAATGTTGTAAACATTTTTGTTGTTGTTGTTGTTGTTTTTTTTTAAAGAATTAAATCATAGAAAAAATATAAATGAAAATTTTTCTTTTTTTTACAAAACACTTTTCAAATTATAGTTATATCTACTACAAATTATGAAATAAGTTGAGTTGTGTAGAAAATGTTTTGGAAAATCATTTTTCAAATTAATATCAACCAACACTATCGATATCAGAAATTATTTCAAATCTATTGCCTATGATAAGATAAGAATTCATATTAGGTTATATTGTAGGTTAATTAATTTTTTTTTATTTAAATTTTAAAATAAACAAAATAAATTTATTACATCCTATATAGAGTATAGACTGTAGATTTCAATTTGATAATTAATAAGTTAAGTTCAATAGTCTTTCGTAAGTATTTGTTTTTATAAGTTCAAGATTAAAGAACAACCTCTGTTGTTGTGTTGAATAAAAATATTACAACAAGTTCAAAACAATGAATGTAATGTAGGCTGCCTTATGATGAGTAGAAATATTTTAAATATTTAGAATTTAACTCACTGACTAATGGTATTTTTTAAGTACGTACTTTAATTTAATTTCTTTTTTATGTGATCTAGGTTAGGCACCTACTCATAGAATTTTTATATAAAGGTTGATTTTTTCAGCCCAGTACACTGAAAAAAAAACACTAGGTAATATTGACAAAAAACTGGGTTAAAATGACAAAAACTAAGTAAATATAGCGTCAAAAAAAATGATGAGTCAATATGACAAAAAAATACAATTTTTTTTTACATTCTGTAAATATGACAAACAGTTGTCTTTATAACAATTTAAATATGTAGAAATGACAAAACTAAATTTCTTAATATGACGAAATGAATTTTCATTTTGCTAAAAATTTTTGTCAATGTAATAAAATAATATGTTGAAATGAAGATAATATTTTGTTGATTTGAGAAAAAAGATGTCAATTTAAATGAAGTTTTTATTAAATCAACAATTTTGTTTTGTCAAAATAACCTCTATTCAGTTGTCGAATTAACAGAATCATTTTGTCAATAGGATATGTGGCTAGTATCAGATCAACAATATTTTTTTGTCAAAATAACATCTATTTTTTTTGTCGAATTAACAGAATTATTTTGTTAATAGGGTATTGTATACATATACAAATAAATAACTTACATATTAATATATCATCAAAAAATGTTTAAACCAAAATAGGAGCTACTCCATAGAGCATTCTAACTTAAAAATAACTTGTTTCATATTTTATTATAATATTTATTACTGCTAACTAATTATAGCTATATTGTATTTGCAAAAATGCAGTTGTAACTTAACCCTACATTTCAAAAAAGGGTTATACGGACTACCTCCTATTTTTGTTTTAACATAATATTTTAATGATAAACTAATCTGTAAGTTATTTATTTGTATGCATACAGTACCCTACAAGTTAAATGTGGAACCATATCTTATATTAGCAAAACAAGACAGCCCTTATGAACACTATATAATATGTGTGCGTCTGAAAAATAAATGCATGATATTATTACAGTTAGAATAAAACAACAATAGTCTGCATATTCAACAATTAATTTATTTTATAGCAAAAATTTATTGAAAACAAAAAAAAAATTAAATTTATTATTACCTACATTTAAAAAATTTAAAATAAAGTTAAAAAAAATAAAAAAAAGTTTTATTACATTACATTTTTCAAAATTATACAAATAAAGTTCAAAATCTCTTTGATTCCATACTGTTTCTTCAAATTATTTATTTAATAAAATAGTAAAACTTATTTTTTTTCCTTCTTCAAATTATTTACTATTTTTAATAAATGTTGTAGTTGCAAAACTCAAATAAAATTAACCAAATTCAGTAATAAATTCATTAAATAATTCCCTAGTTCTATTAAAATATATAAGTAAATAAATTTGAGCTTTAAATTTTTCATATTATTTAGTTTTTTAACTTAATTCTAATATCTTTTTTAAATTTAATTTTTCAACTGTCTTTTTTTTATTTAATTCTTCACTTTTTTTTTCAATTGAACTCTTTAATAAGTAAATACAAAAACGCAACTTCACATAAAACCGCACATTTAATACTATATTTTCAACTAAAATAGAAAAAAATTTGTTTTATGAATAAAAATTGTTTGTCAACTGTTAACAAAAATTAACAGTTAATTAACAAAATTATTTTGTTAATCTGACTATGACAACATCAAATATTATAATAATAGTTTTCTTATTGACAAAATAGATTTTGTAGAATTAACAAAAATTTATTAATAGCAATGAATTGCATAGTAAAAATTTTTGTCAAATTAAGATAAATTTTGTCAAATATACAAATATTGATTTAAAACGGGTCTTTGTCAGGATAACAAAATTTTATTAACTTGGATAATTATTATTTTTTTTTTTGTCAATTTTACAAACTTAATTTTCCATTTTAGAAATTATAAATTTTGGAAAAATTTAAAAAAAATATTCACAAATTAACAAAAAATTGTTGAGCAAACAAACATTTTTGATAAAATAGAAAAAAATGTGTTGTACGTACAAATAATTTTTGTTAACAGTTTACAAAATTATTTTTTCAATCTTACTAGGAAAATTTTTTTCAGTGTAGAATTTGAAATTTTATAAAAAATTACAAAAAAAATTAAATTTTGATCAATCATTTTTATTTATTCGAAAAACCAATACATTTGATTTTGCACTAACATTTGAAAGTAATTCCGGGTATATTGTTACCGCGGTAGTTTTGACGAAACGTATTCTAGACGTCGAATTTCTGTATAGCCCCACAGGAATTAATTGAGTGCTGTCAAATTGGACGAACTTATTTGTACCAGTTTATAAATGGGCCCAGTCGGTGAAGGAACTACGTAAATGATGATGTCGTGGTTTTAATTCCTACATCAGCTGGATCTCATGCGGGTGTAGGCGAAGATTTTTGCAATCACGTAGTGGACGAATAAGCCTGTAAGTCCTGCAACCGGTGACGAATCGATAAATTTGGATTTTCTTCTACAATTTCGTTTATACCGGTGTTATTCTCTTTATACTTCTGATAATAGTTTTGATATTTGTACATTTACATTATCATCATCTGATCTTATCATTTCACGGGGGAATATATAGGCGATATAACTTTTAATTTTCGGTTGCGCAACGATTATTTTGACTTCTATTTTATATTTTCTTATTGATTCCTATTCTTATAGAATAGTCCTTTTCTTTGTGTTTCGTTGTCTCCTTCTAGCCGTGTTGTCTTGTGGGTGCCAATCAAACCCGGTTCTTGCGGTTGTTTAAATGTGTTTTACCAAACTGTGGTATATGCAGTTCCAATTCTCTCAAATGTTTGTATACTAACTCATTTGTCCAACTCCAATTACGGTATAGTTCAGTATTTGATACACTAAGCGGCCAATATATTTTTGGTATTCACCGCAAACATATGTTTAAAAAAGTGTATATCTTATTTATTACCTTTCCACGTTTCTCAGCCGTTTAATAGAACATATGTCATTGTCATTGGATGTAGGTAAGGTATTATAGTGTAGTATTGTGAATCAATTCAAAATTTTCTACATTGGAATTTGAATATTATTAACTTGAATTGAGGTTCAACTTCAATAGAAACTTAACAGCGCATTACTAAGGCTTGACTGTCCTTTAAGATTAAATGTGCCATACATTAGATTCTGCTTATGCATTTTTTAAAATTTGACTTTCAAGGTGGAAGAAGGTGGCGACTTACAAACGAAATTCGAAATATTAAAAAAAAAAATTATAAGTAAATTTTTATTCTAAGTTTGGCATGTAAAAATATAACGATTGCGTTATCTTTTAATAAATTTTACAGATAATGGGTACTAATGAGTCGATTGATTGAAAAATAAAATGCAGAAAAACAGCATATCGAATAAAAAATGTTGAATATGAAAAATATGGATTTAAAATTATTTTTTCACATTATAGCTTCATTTTTAAACAAGATGACAGCACTGTTTAGATGAGAGATGAGAACAACGTCTTGAAAATATATATTAGATTTATATAGTTTCGGAATCGGAACTATAAAGGTGGATTTTCATTGAGCAATATTTAAAATCTTGAACATTTTATTGGCTCTAAAAAGGTAGGCTTATTGAATTTTTATGTAACAAAAAAATAGACCGCAATAAAGAATTCTCTAAATTTGTATTTGGGAAATTTATTTTATACACAAAAAAACAACAATTCACCCGTCAAAACCATTATTTTTTTTTACATATATTTACTCAAAAAATTGTTAAAAAAGTGCTGCCGGTGTAAATAAACTATCCCCGATATTTTAAAAATATACTTTATCAAAGTATAATTTCTCAAATTTTTTGAAAATATCCCCAAAAGCTCTAATATAAAATAATGTCATTTCATGTTATCTCCATTTTTAGAGCCGATAAAATTTTTAAGATTTTAAATATTGGTTTTTATATATTGGCGACGCAAATTAAATATTTTTTTCCCACTTTCGAA
Source organism: Argyra leucocephala (assembly GCA_963942445.1). NCBI lineage: Eukaryota > Metazoa > Arthropoda > Insecta > Diptera > Dolichopodidae > Argyra > Argyra leucocephala. The sequence goes on from OZ012678.1 coordinate 113,614,888, forward strand.
GAAGCACATAACACACCGTTGTGCAAACAATAAAAATACAAACAATCAAAAAAATCTTCCTACTAAAAATGAAACGCGGGATTTCGGTATATTGGTATTATTTTTTTTTGGGATTCGGGTATAGGCTAATAGATTTAAAAAAAAAATTAAATTTAAGGCAAAGTCTAGGGGTAATAGACTCCGCTTCTCATTTACTGATGATGTTTTTGTCGATGAGAAGCAAATATAAACGGCAAGCCTTACGGTATTACAAGGCTGGACGCTACTACTATAATACCGCTATTATTATATTTAAAAAAGATTAAAACAAGACTTATATTTGATAAAATTTAAGAAATTTGTATCTAGTGATTTTCTATTTCGAAATTTTAAATTCAATTATTTAGAATCGCTCCCCTACAATACCTCCAAATTATATTTTTTAATTGATTTCGTATTTGATAAAAACTAATTATTTTTAACTAACTTTAAATTTAAAATATAATTTTTCAAATAATATGGAAATTTTTGGTTTTAACAATTTAAATTAGACCTGATTAGACATTCATTTTTTTCAACATTTTTTCCAATCGAAATATTTTGTTGTGACCGGTTCCTATATTTATAAATTGTTTTTATATTGTGATAAAATCTACATAACAGAATTAAGGTGTTCGTTGGTAAAGATTACCTAGTTAAAAAAAACATAAGTAAGTACAGAAATACGCCTTCCCTTCCACCTCCTGTACTTTAGTTATATGTTTGAATTTAGGTAAGGTATTATCAGTATTATTGTGTAGTATTGTGAATCAATTCAAAATTTTATCGGTTAAAAATGATTTGTTATGTATACGTAGCATATATTTAGGCGTATAGTTTGTAGTTTTTCTAATTACGATATACGATAAAAAAAATTATTATATGCGACAATATTATTATTTGAGTTAGTTAATCCAAATCAATCTGCCAGGTGTTATTTGATTTTAATCAAGTTAGATTTAAAATTTATATATTAAATTTACTATTGATGATTGAGATTTTTTTGAAATATTGTACTATTATTACAACTTATTAAATTCAGAAATTAATAATTTTTTTTAGGTTTTATTATAGTTTTTAATAATTAAAAAATCGATTGATGATTTCCAGTAGTGCTAGAAGGCTGAAACCCACCTTTAATATTGTATTACAATTTATCATAAAATTAGTGAAATCAGTTTTCAAATTTAAAACAAGTAGTTTTCATTTACAAATGATCATCGAAATTTGATATTAGAACAATATGAAATATGATATATACACTTAATATCATGTATAGTTATTAAATAATTTGTATGAATTAAAAAAAAAATAAAAATATAATTTTTTTATACAGAGGGGGTTTAATTAATAATATAACGGGTGTTTCTTTTTAGAACTTTAAATTGAAATAATGCACATTTAAATTAAGATTGAAACAAATTTGTTTTAGTTGAAAGATAGTTTTATAACATTTAGGTTTTAAAAATAATTTCTTCCATATGCTCACAACAACTAGCTCTGAGGAACCGCATTCGATCAGATTAATTTTGGACAACTTTTTCAAGTAATTCAGGCCTTATTTCAGCAATAACAAGAGTTATGTTTGCTTCCAAAGTATCTATTTCTTTCTGGGTTATCAGGATAAACTAATGTTTTGACATAATCCAAAGAAAATAATCGATGGTCTTGCGGGCCAATTAATTAAAGCATTTATCATAATAATGTTATCACCAAATCTTTGTCTTAATTGTTGCGGAGGTAGGAGGTATAGCACATCTTGTTGGAACGAAAACATTTCTGGATCTAGACCATTCAAGTTTTGAAACAAAAAATCATTGATCATCGATCTGTAACGCGAACTTTTCACTGCAATATCAGCTCCAGCATAATGTTTAAAGAAATATGTACCGTGTAAAGCACTTCATACGGTGCATTTTTTAGGATGCAATAAAACCTGCTGAATTTATAGAGGACTTTTTTCACTCTATATATACGCTCTATATTTTGCTTCTTTACGTAGCCGTTCAACCAAAAATGACCTTCATCATACGATTTTTCGATAAAAAAGTGGATCAAGCTGTTCTAGCGCCTAAACAGCAAACAAACGATATTTATTATGGTCAAATGATTTTAGTTCTTGAACCAGTTGAGTCTTGTACAGGTGTAGACAAAAATCTTAACGAAATATTTTCCATGTGGTGGTTGCACAACTTGTTGTTAACTTCGAGTCAAATTTGGGTCTTCATCAACACTAGCTCTTACGAGCACCGATATTTTCTTCTGTACGTACAGTTCTTGTTGTTGTTGCATCGAATAGTGAAAATTATGTCCAAAATCTATCGATAATTCGGCGAATAATCTGCTTTGATGAACGATTATGTAAACCATAAATTTCACAAAGTGCTCTATAAGTTTGGGAAATAGAACACTGATTTTGAAAATAAATTTCAACAATTGTTCACGTTGTTGCGGCGTGAGTCTTTCCATGATAATTTGTCAATGCTTACTGAAATGAAAAAAAAAAATTGGCTTCAATCTTAATTTAAATGTGTTTTATTACAATTTAAAGTTCTATCATTCTAAAAACAATACACGTTATTACAACTGAATTTTTGATTTGAAAGTTGTTCGTTGTTTAATAAACAAAAACCTGAATCTGAACGAGAACTAGTAGATATCTTATCTTTGAAAGACTTTTTTAAATTTTGTTTTATAAGAAGTAATTTACAGTTAATTAAGAGACTAGACTAATTTATTTGTTTTATTTATTTCGTTAGTTTCTCTCAAGTGAGCTTATAAGCTCTTACAGAGTGTTTAGTAGGTAAATATAGTAGATTATAAAGTATAATTATTATTATAAGGTACCTAATATGTTATGAATTAAGTGTAACAAAAAGAAAAAAAAAGAATTTAGAAAAGTTAAAAATTAAAAATAGTAAGAAAAACATGATTGAATTTGTCTATTAAGTAAATATTGTAGAAATTATTTGATTTTAACAAAACAAAAAAAAGAGCTTAACATACAATAAATATGAAGTTTGCTAGATATAAATATTAGAATTAATATAATTTATAACACTATAATAATATAATTATATGCATGTATATATATTTTTTATACAACCGAATAATCAATGAATTATATTCTTTTAGAAATTCATCTGTAATTATTCAAGCTAAATACCTAGGGATGCACATTGACAATAAATTGACATGGAAGAACCACATAATCCACGAACTTAATCAAATAAGGCTAAAATCCGGACAACTACAATGACTTTTGGGAAATAAATCTAAATTGACAATGAACAACAAGCTTAACGTAGCAAAACAATTATAAAACCGATATCGACATATGGTGCAGAAATCTGGGGTACCTCAAGCAATACCAACATTAATTTAATACAAAGAGCACAATCAAAAATAATTAGAACGATAGCAAGAGCCGAATGATATGTGAAAAATGATGATCTACATTGTGATCATCATTTACAGTACTGGCAATAAATGAGAAAATTAAAAAAAAGACAAGTTTAAAATATCAACAAAAAATATCAACCCGTTCCAACAATGAAATTAGCACTCTATCAGAACAAGAAATAATAAGAAATAGACGCCTGAAAAAATACAGACCACATGATTTAAAAAATAGATTTTAAGTTTAAAAAAAAAAAAAAAAAAACAAAATATAATGTAAATGAATATTAGAAAAAATTACTATAACAAAATGATTGTATAGTTGTATACTCTACCCAAAATATAAGAAAAGTTACTAGGTGTCTTATATTAAGACAAATGTAAATAAAAATGGGGTTTAAAACAAAGAAAAAAAAAAATCTGTAATTATCATTTTAAATTTATAAGTTTGTAAATCTTTGTACTTTGCTGGAAGCTGGTTATATAATAATGTAGCTGAGCTATAAACTGGATCTAGGCCGCCCATATTATGTGTCACAAAAGTTCTTAAATGACTGGTTGGCCTTGTATTGAAGCTATGAATATCAGAATCGGTGATAAGTTTAATATTAGTTTTGATTTCTTTTATGCTAATTTTATGTATGTGTAATAATTAGACAAGTTTTTTGTAATCTGATAGTTTGAGTATTCTATATTTTTTATGTATTTGATTAGTTGACGTTCTATGATCTAAATTGAATAGGTTTTTTATACATATGTTTTTTATCTATTGAACAGTATTAGTATTATTTAAATATGTATTTCTCCAAGTACAGATAACTTATTTTACTGTGAAATAGAATATGTTTAAGTTTCTCTATAATTCTAAAAGATATTTTTCTGAAAAATACCAGCTATTCTGCTAATACTTTTAATTAGATTTCCAACATGAGAATTCCAGTTTAACTCATTATCAATTATGACTCCTAAATATTTATATGTGCTAGTATTTTGAATTGCAGTATTATTGTAAATTATGTTTAATTTTATATTTTGGGTTTTGACTAACATGTACTTAGTTTTGTCTACATTTACATTGAGTTTATGGAGGCCCATATCTTTGTTAATATTTGGTTGTAAAATGTCAGTATCAGCTTCTCCGTATACTATTAATACGCAAAAAGTAGTGTGCCCAACGAACTGCCCTGCATAATCCCAAATTCATTGTTGTTTGTGTTACTTTTGATTTCATCACTTTGACTATATTGTTTCCTATTAATAAAATAGCTTTGGAACCACTTATGTTCTCTACCTTTTCTACCAAGTTCAAATAAAAAGGTACTAATAATCTAATCTAATCGGTACTACTAATATTGTTTATGTTTCTTTTACAGAGTAAGTTATTTCTTTCTATTATCGACTACTTCACTCTTTGAGAAAAAATAAATGAAAATAATAGTAAAAATTCCGTTACATTTTGTCGTGAGAGAGTTATATTCGGATTTGCATTTTAAAGCGTCTGAGCGTCTTGAGTGATTGAATCACTGTCGTTCCTGGACTTTAATTTTCGTGACTACGTCCAAATCATTTTTTGTTCTTGACAGGATAAATTTCCTTTCGTTTTTAATTAAGCACGGTACTACAAGTTTATACTACAATATCTATACAATGCTCTTCCAGCATTTATTTATCCTACAGTACTTAAATAAGGTACACAAGCGAGCCATCAAAATTATCAATGATGGAGATGATACACAACACCTAACAGCATTAAGGCTTCGCCGTAATGTAGAAGTAGCCACCCTGTTTTATAAATATCTGTTGGATGATTGCTGTGACGAAATAAAAAGTATTTTGCTTAAAATTACACAACCAATTCCAGCGTAATACTTGCAAGGCAGCCCTTTCTCATAAATTTGTAGTAGAGGCTTTTCGAATCAGAACTGTGAAATATAAAAATTCTTTCATCAACCGAATCTCTAACCTATTGAACACCTTACCATCTTTTGCGTTCCCTCAAACATATATAACATATAGAAGTTTTCAAAAGATGGGTAAATAAATTTTGTACTAACTATTCTTTTTTAATTTTTTTTCTTTTTCTTTTTTTATCTTAATATAGTTAGTGCTTATCCCATTATTTTGGCCTAATATAAAAAAAGAAAGAAAATTGAATATCGAAAACTACTGCTATTGTCAGGAACTAAGCTTTCTTAAATAGAATAGCTCCTAATTTTATTTAAATTGTTACCAGATTATACTATCAATTATTTTTTATCATTTATTTTATCCCAATGACAACGGGTACTAGACCAGGTCAAAAAACCCCATAAAGCATTTTTTTTACCTTCGTCAGGAATATCGACCCTAAGATCTTTCGTTTGAAAAGTAGCCGCTCTACCTACTGCGCAAACAAGTGTGTGAATGCGGCACTATATTTTCTCCTCTAGACCTCATTGTTGTATTCAGGATGGATTGGATTTATATCCAGATTTATCTTCTCGAAGAAGTCAAGTGCATGCTCACTTGCCTTGAGCATTTTCTATTGTTCTGATTCGTAAAGTAGAACTAGGAGTATGACTGTGTTGTAAATTTGAACTTGGATGTTTCGGGATATGACCCAATATAACCTTTGACCGATCACAAGACCCAATGTTTTGAATAAACCGAAGCAGCAATGGTTTGTAAGACGGATACTCTTCGTCGTTGCTCCAAATTGATAGCGTTTTTGGACTAATGCTATTTCCAAGGTAGCTAAATTTATGAAACATCTTCAAATTGAATGTGCCGACATTCATGTTTTAACTAATATGATATCGAAAGGTATTTTTATATGTCGACAGTATACCGGGTGTTCCAAGCATGCGTATCAGCTTTTTAAGAGGGAAAGGAGCCGTAATCTTAAAATTTAAAAAAAAGCTTGCTACTAAACTAAATCGAAGGTGCTCTATCGATTGGTGGTATTTTCAACTTCCGGAAAGGACCGCAAATCGACTTTTTAAGACCAAAAATCGCCGAAACTGGCCGAAGTCGAGATTTTCATATGGGAAGGGGTATTTTTTAAGGCAAATTCAAATTCTACGACAAAAAATAAGAAAATTATGCTAAATGATTTTTTTTTGGCTCCTTCCCCTCTTAAGAAGCTGATACGCATGCATGCTTTGGAACACCCAGTATATTTGTTTTTTCCTCATTTACTTTCAGACTAATTTTTTTTTATAAATGGTCAAAACTAGACGGAGGAGATCTTTTATACTGTTTGGTACGATTAGCTATGGAGAAAAAGAAAGCTAAGAAAGATTGAAGGTAAACGGAAAGGAGGACAATTACGAAAAAAGATGTTAATGTTAGTTTTGAATTTATGTAAGTCATTTAACTGATCGGTGTTTGGGGAACAGATAAGATGGAATTTGCTTCCACATTGGTGATAAACGAATTTTCATAACTTTGTTTTTCAACCTGTATAACAGCCTCGACCACCAAATAATTTCCAAATAACACCCTGAATTGTATATAATAGTATGTAGTTGCATAAATTCAAGTACATATTATACAAAATATAATAATTTACAACTGTAAATAATACATCCGGTAAAGTTCATTCACTTATATTTCATTCACACAAGATTAAGTAACATTTTTCTAATAATTCGATTTAATAACTGGTATAAAAATAATTTTCTATATATATGTACATCTATCTGTATTAATTACAATTCTAAGAACTCTCAAGAACAAATATTATAAAATTTAATAAAATTATTAATTAAAAATTTTCCTATAAAAAGAGAAATAATTTTCTAAAATTGATCATTAATTAAAAACAGCATCAATAAAATTAACTAAGTGTATCTTAGAAAAAAAAAAAACAACCAAACAAAAAAAAAAAATGCATTCAACAATATTTTTAACAATAATTTTCACTGTTTTTATTGCATTCAGTGATGTTGTCAATTCAGAAACAACTGATGATCTATTAGAAACACCACCAGAAAAATATAATGATTTATTTAATATCAATGAGGAAGCAAATGATGAACATGAACATTCTGAACGTCAAGTAAGACAATATTATGGAAGATATGGTTATGGTGGTTATGGTGGCTATGGTCGATATGGTGGATATGGAGGTTATGGAGGAGGATATCGTCATTTTGGAGGATATGGAGGATATAGACGTGGATTTGGTGGTTATTATGGATGAACAATTTTTTAATGTATTCATTAATTAAAATATGTTTCACTTAAAATGTGTGTAATAATAATAAAAGAAAAATAATAAAAACAAAACTAAAAAAAAAAATTTATTTTCTTTTAACCCTTTTGTGCATTTGTTTTAATTTATGTAATTTCTTTTCAAATAAATTTGATTTTATTTCTTAATAAATAGCGTAAAATAATTAGTTAACAACAATGAAATTATATTAAAAATATTTAAATTACGTACAGTTTGTTTATATTTTTTTAATACACATATACTTATACTCCAAATTGTAATCTAAATTTAATTGAGATTAAAATGATTTTAAAATCTAAAATAAAAATTTCAACATTCCAAAACGGTAGGAAAAAGCTATTCAATTGTAAGTGTAAGTAAGTAAATTATTTTATTACTAAATTTTTTCATACTAAATTAAGTAATTTATTTTTGGTCTTTAAAACAAATTACCTATTCAGGTGTTACATTTTTTTTTTTTTTTTAATTTAATATTTAAATTTTAATACTGAAATATTATTTCACCACTAAAGTTTTATTGCAAACATATTATTATCAATTGTAAGTACCTAACCAGAGATTTAAAATAGAAAAACAAAAAAAATTTTAGTAAAATTTATTGATTGATGAAGAGACTACCTATCATCTTATGTCTATAAAGAATGGTAAGCTTAAAAAATTAAAAATAAAACCAAAAATATATATATATTATTTTTAAGTGCGTGAGACCAACTTACAATTCTCAACATTGTTTGTATTTTTTTATTTAACTAATTTTTACTTTCAATTTTTTGCTATTAATTTTATGACAAAAGTTTATTTGTAATTTTTTTTTTTTTTGATATTTTGTTTCCTTTTTTGTATCGCAGGTGTGGTGTACCACAATTTATATGGTCTAAAAATGTATTATATTTAAATTTAGTTCATATTATCAATTAATTTGTGGAATTACAAAATGTAAATTTTGAATTGCGTGCATATATTTTATTTACTGAAATTTTAAATTGTATTTTAGTTTCCGCATTTAATAATGTTTATGGAAACTTTCATGTGTATTTTAATGGTGGTATTAATTCAGGTGGCATTTTGATTATAAATTATTAGGCAAGTAGTTTTTAAGCAATAGATATGTAATAATGTGACTTGAATGGTTTATACCAATCATACCTAACCGAAACAATTTTCGGAGTTCTGAGTTTTCTAAGAATACCTACATTATTTACAAAAAATAAAAACAAAAAAATAATACATTAAATCATTGTTAAATAACAAGTTTGTTCAGTAGATTTAGACAGAATTGAGCAGAACTATTTTGGACAATGATAATTAAATGTCATACACTTCAGAACTAATTAGAACAAAAAAACCTACTTAACACTTTTTTTGATCTTTCTTGAATTTATTTTTTCTACTTTTTCCGTTTAACGGTCAAACAAAAATGAAAAGAAAACAAAAATTAAAAAAAAATTAAGTACAAAAAGATCAATTTAGAACCGTTGGACAATCTGGTCAAAACACTGGTCAAATCAGTTTTTATAAATTCAAATTTTCGACAATTATAGTCAGACAGTTAGCTCTCTCTACTGATAATACAAATAACAATTTTGGTGGGTTAAACAGGCGAGGTTAAAATAATTTGCATAAAAAATTAATGCTTAGTTTGAATAAAACAATTATTGGTGGAGGATATAATGCGCACATTCTTTCAAACCCAATCAATATTGCAACATCCGTTATGAGTATTGATGTTCAAGTGATAAATAATACCACAAATATATTTACATTTTCATAGATATACTGTCCGAGTAACTATGTTACAAGAGGTTTGCGCGGAATTCGACGTGGAATACAATAAACTCATAGGATTATCAAAAGTGAGATGGCTAGCACTTACCCCAGCAATTGAACGTATAATACAATTATTTGAACCACTTCAATCGTATTTCTTAAGTATAGAAAAATGGCCAAAAATTTTAAAAGATTTTTTCGAAAATGAGATTTCTGAAACAATGTTGTTTTTTATCCATAATCATTTAGTAATGCAATAAAAAAAAATAGAAAAAACGAATATACCAATTGCTGAAGTGGTCAACATTTTGAATGATTTAAAATATATGTACATATTGAGATACAATATAAACTTTGTACCGATGGTTATCACAGCTTCAATCACATAATTGGAAGAAAGTAATCCAGGAGTAACAAAAAAAAATTCTATAGAGATGTCAACATTTTACAAAATTTGCTATGATTATATCGAGCAATGGACTTATCGATTATTCCATTTTCGTAGTTTTGTATGGACTTTGTTACGTAAAAAAATTATAAGTGTTGATGTCCAAGAAACTATAAAATTTTTTTGAAGAAAATATAAAAAATATAGAAGTAAATGACAATGAGATTTTCGACAAAATAAGAAGATGGAATACATTTCACGAACATAATCAAAAATATAGCAAATGAACAGACGATTCAATTGATGTAGATAAACGATGGACTGATTTTTTTTATATTTTAAAACAGAATGACAAAGATGTACCTTGTGTTAATTTAAAAATAATTGTTGAGGCTGCTGTGTGCCTTCCCAGCACTAATTCAAGTGTAGAACGTACATTTTCTGTTATCAACGATTTTTAGGAATGCGAAAAGTCACGATTGAGCGTAGAAACACTGTCTGCTGTAAAGTATATTTATATTATTTAAATATTATTTAAGAATAATTTGTTCATTATTTAAAAAATGTTTTTTGATTTATTTGTTTTTTTTCCACTAAGATACGTTTTTATTAGTGCGTACTCGTTTGTCCTCAGAAATATCTGGTCATCTTAGGTCAGAACACTTTTGAACATACATTGTGAATTAACAGAGACTACTATACACAAAAAATTACTTTTTTTTATTCTAGATCGTTCTAGATCCTTCTAGACAAAAAAAAACATTTCCATATTAGTCAATCCAATAGGATAGAACAGTAATCGATGGCAATCACAAGGTAAAGTAAAAAAAGGGGAAAAATATAAATAAAAACTAATAATTTAGTAGATTATATGTACATATGTATATAATCAGATTAGATTAGATTTAGATTAGATTATATTAGATTTAGATTAGATTTGGATTAGATTAGATTTAGATTGAAATTTCAATTAGTATTAAATGCAGTTGAAATATTAAAATTTAATTAAATCAAATCAATTTTCTCCTAAATTTTGTGATGTTGACGTTCAGCATTCAGAGGTCTTCCTAGTAGATATTTGATATAGATTTTACCATTCATCGACTTCAACAGATAATATCTTGAATTGCTTGAAATGCGTCCCTGATTTCGCTGCTACGTTTTTTATGTCTTGACGTGTATCCACATATTTGTCTCAAAGTTCGCATTTCTTGTTTTGATTTAGATATTTTTTGGGTTGTCTCAATTGTAGTGTACATTAGTATGGATCGAAAACAGTTTTTGTGTATTCGTGTTTTGTTCTCTATTAGTACGGTATAATTATGCACAGTAATTATGTCAGTATACCCATAAACTTCAACTTTATTCAACTTGTTTTTGATGAGCTTCTCTTTTTATTAATTCTATTTGTTTTTTTAATGTCAACAATTATTGTTAGGCCAATACAGTTTTTTAAAGAATAATTTTAGTAAGATTTTTGCATACGAATAAAATAAAAAGTATCAAAATTTCATTTGATTACAACGGATGTTGCAAAGGTTATTGTAAGAAATACAATTAAAGTATTTTTAGGGCTTTTAAAGAAAAAAGAAGAAGAATTATTGAGAGATTCAATCAAATTTTTTTCAATGAATTATGAAAGTATGTGTAGGCAGTATGTGTAGTGTAGTGTACAATAAGATTTATAATACAGTGACTTATATTTTTGAACTGCACTTAAACTTTACTACAGTTGATTAGGAGCGGCAATATACTAGTAATAATATATAAAATGAAAGGTAATAAAATACTATTATAGTAATAGTCTCAGGTGTCAGTAGAATCTATAATTATAATTGACAAGCATTTAAGTAACTGCGCAGTAGACACCTTTTCATTTTATTTCGCTTTTCTTTAATGAACTCCTAATATTTAAATAAGTTGTATATAAAACAATGTTGCGCACACAGTTGAAAAATTTGTACTCATATGGTTTTATCATTCAGCAAATACATTATGCATGCATATGTGAGTTCTTCTTATTAAAATAAAAAACAAAAACAAACAAATCAGTTATTATGATTATCCTAGTTTTGTAACCGCCATAAATGATGGAAGCAAAATAAATTCTAGCATTTCTTCCTTCATTGGTATTTGCTTACTAATTTATCAATATCATACCTTTATTTAGAATTATTAGAATGCTTTTAATTACCATATAAACAGAATACTTGTAGTAAGGTGTAAAATTTTCAATTCCCTATATTTGCCATCATTGGAAATTTAAACATATATTATCCTAAGACCTCAATAATTCTAAATAATATTCTAAGACATTCTATTGTATTCAATTATATATAATATAAGTTAGTCAAAAAGATAATTTCAATTTAAATTAATATAGAAATACTAAATTCAAATAACATTTTTAATGAAAACAAAATCCAACTATATATGAACTTACAATAATTTTATATTTTTACAATCATAGCAGCGTTCTACTCTAAAATTCAAATTGTAAAATGAAATTAATGAAGGCATAATAAAAGTAAAAAGTTCTATGGCGCCATCTAAATTTAACACTTGAATAACATGACAATCATTATGAAATGATGGGCAAATGACACATATAACAGATGACAGATGACAGATGACAGAGGACAGATGACAGATGATAGAAGACAAATGACAGATGACAGATGGCATATATAAGCAATAAAAAACAGATACTATATTTATGACAATTATTTGATGTTACAATTTGGATACATATTGTAATTTGTATACGTTTGGGAGTATTCCGTCGAACTTACAATCATCCAGATAAATGCAGAAAACTATATATATAATACTTGCATGGAACCAATGTACATTGTACAATGTATTCGAATTCTTAACACTATAGCGCCACATTTGGCACTTTTTTATTTACTGAGCACTCTTGGCACCTCTAGAGTTTGGCACTATTTCCATATTTACATTTTTTTGACAATATCAACGTAAATATGAATAAGCAAAATGTAAATGTAAAAATGTTTCGGCAACATATTTCATGAGAACTATTGATGACGACGAACCTTTTTTTTTTGATTTGGCAGTTGCTTGATTGATTTATTTTAAAATTTAAATTCGAATTCAATTGCATATTTCCAAGCAAATCTTAGCGACCAAATGTCATACCTGTAAGTTTTTAATATATTAATCAGTGTGAAAATTTATTTGTTCAAAATTTAAATATTTCAGCATTTTGAAGTATTTTAGAAAAATATTTGATACTTTTGTTAACATAACATTTTGTTTTTTATGTTTTTTTTTTTAATTTTATTTATGTTATGTTTAAAAATTAAAAAAATATTTAAAAATAATAATGAAAATTTTGTTTTGTACATTTTCAAATTTTTTTGAACGTTATGTTTGAAATACATTGTAATTTAACAAATCGAATCAGTAGTACTTCTTTTTATATTACTTTTTCCTGCTGATTATTTTAGATTTTGGCACTTTCAATTGCTTTTTGGTAGTTCTGTTTCGGACTTATAAAATGGCCGTTTTTCAAATTCTCATTTTCCAACACTAAAATAATAACAAAAAAAAAATTCATCTGAAATTATGTACATAATATATAAAATAAAAACAAAAAAACAAATACATCTAAAATAAAAAATATAAAAACAGCAAAAAAACAAATCACTTGAATTCTTCATTTTTTATTTTTTTAAGTAACTGTTTCTAAATTTTGGGTATTTGTAGTAATAATAATTATAGTTTTTATTAATATTATGTATTATGTAGATATCTCTTTAATGACAACATTTTTATTTTTAGTTATTTTATCCACTAAAGACCACTTACTATGGGGAATATATCGGAAACGAAACAGTATATGGACTTTGTTTATATGTTTGTTTCAATTTTCTCCCATTCAACAAAATAACCATTTCAATCACAATTCAACCAAAGAATATCCATAAAGAGAATATGCACTCATATATGCATTAATTTATTGTTTACGCACAAATCCATATGCAAATTTGCTAAAAATTGTAAGAAATAGACGATAATTAGAATTTTTTTTTTTTTTATGATGTTGACAGTAACTTAGGTAGAATCACCTTTTCGTGCTTAATTAAGTACGGTACTACTCATTAAATGTGGAAAACTACTACTATTAATTTAACGTGCAAGTAAAAGAAAAAATAGTAAACAAAAAAAGTTGGCTAGAAGAATAATGGGAACGCAAAATTTTTTTGCAGTATAACGCAAAAGGCAAACATCTGTTTTGTACCTTTTCTCTCTCATAATAAATTTGGTATACGATAAGTAAATGTAAATTTTACTTTTAACTTTGTCTTAGGTTGACGTAAACTGGGAGTGCATATTCTTGTTAATATATAGATTATAGATATTCTTTGCATTCAACAAAGGTGAAATTTACATATGTGTGTGTACTAATAATGGAATATGGATATTTGATAAAGTTAAAATTTGGTTTCTCTTTAAATTCACTATATTTATTGACTTTTCTATATTATTGAGCAAAAAAAAAAAACGAAAAAAGGAATATAAAATAAATGTGGGCAATACAAATCATTATTATTATATTTCAATCATTTTCAATTATTATTCAATTATACTTCAATTTCAAAATTAGCAAATTAGCCCAAATTCTATGAACTCTTGATATGATTTTGAGAGATTTTGATTAAGAGATTTGGTAAAAATTTCAGCTAATTTGCTTTTTCCGTAATTACAATCATCACTTGCTTTGATAACCTTATGTCAAGCTGCGATTCTAAAGTTTATTTTTGTAGTCTTAGTACGCTTAAATTGAAGGCAAATATTCCTAAAAAAAAATTTTTTTTCTTTATTTTATTTGGCTTCAACTTGAATTATAATTAATTAATGGGTGCCCCTAGTATTTATATATTATAGTAGAAATATATACCATATAAATTAATAATTAACCTACAATCTACAATTTTTGAATAAAATCAAAATATAAATGCTTCACAAAATTCTAAATTGAACCTACAAGAGCAGTTACAGCCTACCTACATATTGCAATATCGATTACATTTTATTCAAGAGATTATATGTTGGTATATTTATTTTGACCTCTTGCCAGTCGTATAATTTTACCAATTAGATCTTATTTTCATCTATTCAATTCAATTTCTGATTTCCCATAAAAGTTGTTTGAGTACAAAATACTTCTTTGATTGATTAATTGCAGAAGTATGCATATCTGGTTACGCAAAAGTAAACTGCTTTATTAATTGTCTGCAAGAGTTGTATTTTCGCTTATATTCTTCTAGCTAAATTTGTTAAAAAGTTGAGTAGCATAACATAGGTTAGTTGTTAGTGACAAAAGTTATATTTGCCAATCAGTCTAAAATACAATATAAAAGCCAGTCTAACTCAACAATTTTCTAACCCGATAGATTTATTATATTTGTGGTAAGACTTAAGTCAATGAGATCGATTGTGATACTAGGCGAACCTTCCCCGCATAAACTTAATTGCTAAACCAGTTTTAGGTTTTTACAAAGCGGTAGATGTCTTAGATTTTACTGCCTTTAAAAACACCGAGTGAACTTAGAATTTGAAGGAGATTTCAAATAGATTTCTTATTTGTGTTAAACATCAGGACACGTACAGATAAGATGTTGGATCGTCTTATGCTCTCTTGGATCTATACATCTTCTGTAAAAGTCAGTTGAGGAACTACAAACTTTCTGGCATGTTTGCCAATAATACAATGACCGGTAATTATCATTGTGTCAATGGTTAGAAACTATACTCTGAACTAATTTAAATTTCATTTTTAAATCTCTAAAAAATAAAAATTTAATCTTCATTTTATTAATAATAAACTTTGTATAAAGCATAACATTTTTACTTATTCGTACATACATTTAAAACATTCAAATATGGAAATTCAATTAGTTCGTATAGTGTGTAAGTAGAGTAATATTGTAAAAAACAAAAAAATTTCCGCATTTTCTCACATTTTTTTTTTTTTTTTTGTTTTTGTTTTTAATTTATAAATGTGATGAAAGATGAAAATTTTATAAGTTATTAAATTTAAAAATATAATTTGCCATATAAACAGACAATAATTGTTGGTAGATATAAATTTAAAATTTTTTATATACTAACTATAACTGAAAAATTATACCTTTTGGCGTTTAGGTAAACAAAAAAATAATAATTTAATGGTGGCGTTTTAATTAGTTACAGTCTTTAGTCAAATTGTTAGAGCTTCTTTAAGACCACATTTTAAGACTACAGATTAGTTCTCAATTGCATAATTTTTTTTTTGCTTTTACGAAAGGTAAGTGGAGACATATGAACAAATTCTACACAATTGATTGACACAACCATTTAAGATTTAAGCTTTAGAAAATGATTATGAATTGAACTAATCAAAAAAATTAGATTCATAGAAGTTTTAATTTCAAACTAAGGTTGTAGATACCAAGTATTGCTATAACATCAAGTATGTACTAAGTGAGTTGGGCTATTTAATTTCTTGTTGGATAGAATATAATAAAAATTAAACATGAATCTCGCTGTTTTGTCCACTAATCATAGAAATATGAAAGTCAAAAATTTTCAAATGTTAGAATTTTAATTTGATTTTATCCATAATTTTATTTTATAACTCAAAAAAGTATTTTTATTTTTTTTACAGATAGAAGAAAATGATCAAAAGAGTCTTCATTTATCGTTCTAATTTCCGAGGGGGGACGAAGTGAAGGACTGCGTCGACTTTAACGCACTAAAAACTGCCATCCTTTTGTTTATATTAAAACTAATCTTTTAGACTAACCATTAATATAGGTTGGGCTCTATTGCTTCAGATATCTTTGATCAATCAAAATCCCATTAGGATCTATTGAGAGATAAAAGATTTTTTCCTAACACAGTTTGAACGGTTTCGTCCGTTTAAGACGTCTAACAAAGTTTTGACTGTCAGCTAAGCGTAAAACTTCCGCATTAACATGTTGAGAAAGACGAATTTTGTAACTTTTTGCCAGTTTTTTGATTTCGTCTTTTATGATAGGATCTTAAGATCTCTATGAATGTCAGCATTGCGAACATACCAGGGAGCATTAACAATGTTTCGCAACATTTTGTTTTGGAACATTTGGGTAGTTTGAATATGAAGTTTTTTAGCACAACCCCATATTTGAATACCGTATGCCCTGACTGGCTTTAATATTTGATTGTAAATCAAAACTTTGTTATATGTTGAAGACGAATATGATCGCTCAATTAGCCAATACAGTTGGTTGTATTTCAATTCTAACTCTTGTCTTTTTTTCTTGACATGTTCTTTCCATCTAAGCTTTGCATCAAGTGTCATATCAAGATATTTTGCTGAATTAAGATGTTTTATGACGACAGTGTTTATTGTGACCGCTATGGGCGACTTTATTATTTTGTTTGTAAAATTAACATGTGTGGATTTTGATTCGTTTAATTTAATTCTCCACCTTCTGCACCACAAGGAGATTTTGTTGTTTGCTTATTGCAATTTATTTGTTGCTTCGTTTATATTATTACCAACCGCTAATACTGCAGTATCATCTGCAAAAGTTGCCATCGTTGCATCTTCTAGTTCTGGTATATCACTGGGGTAGAGTGGACTCAGAATGCTCCCTTGTGGTACTCCTGCATGTGTATTGCTTAGCATAGAGTAATCTTCCCTTAGCTTAATATGAAATACTCTATTTGCTAAGTAACATGCTATTACCTCGACATCGGCTTTGGGTAGAATACGATGTAGCTTGAAAATAAGTCCCTCGTGCCATGCTTTATCAAAGGCTTGTGAAACATCAAGGAACACTGAAGAGCAGATACATTTTTCTTCTAGTGTCTTTTCGATGACATCAGTTATTTGATAGACTTGTTCAACAGTTGAGTGTTGTTTTCTAAACCCAAATTGGTGATTTGGTATGATGTTTCTACTTTCTATTATTGGTTGCAATCTTTTAAGCAGTAATTTCTCAAATAATTTGGAGATTACTGGAAGCAGTGAAATGGGTCTATAAGACTTGGCCTCATTCGTGGATATTCCTGGCTTATGAATCATTATAATCTCTGCAACTTTCCAAGCACTCGGTACATATTTTAGTTTCAGCGTTGCATTCATTATTTTTGTTAGAACTGACAAAGCTTTTAGCGGTAGTAGTTTTAAGATAACAGCAGTTTGTAAGTGCGCTGCATAGAGACAGTTTTACAGCTTTCTCACAATAGTTTCGTATAAACTTAAAATTACTGCTGAATGATCAAAGTCTAAATCATGGTTTTCTTCGACATTAATATAGTTACCTGATATCTTTTTTGTTATGAAGAAATCTATTAGATCAGGGGTTTTATTAATATCTGTTGGTTAATATGTTGGTTTACCAGTCGAATGAAATAAGCAGTTTGCTTCTCTAATTGCCTGCCCGAGCTCTCTTCCTCTCGTCAGTGTTATTCTGGATCTCCACTCAATATGCTTAGCATTTAGATCACCTTCTAAGATAAATCTATTTCCTAATTGTTGAAACATTTCTTTCAAAACTTGTTTCTTAATGACATAATTGGGCGGACAGTATAGTGCTCCTACTTGTAGATGTTGTTTTGTAGATGTTATTTTTACCACACTAAGTTGCATTTCTTTGTTTTCTATTTTACAAAGCCCGTAATGTTGAATTTCATCTTTGATGATAATTGCGCTTCCATCTTGTGCTGGATTATTAAAAAAGTATTTAAAAACAAATTATCACAGAACAAATTATGGTAAATTTGAACCCATAAATAGAATGTTAATGGCAGTTAACCAACATAAAAATAGTATAGATTTTTCTTTTAGTAAAGTCAGGTTAAAGAAAATCCTATTCCAAATCCTTCCTTAATCCTACTAATCCTATATATATGTCGTCACTAATCCATTATATATGTAGTCACTAATTCACTAATTATACTTAATTGGTTTCTATGAATTTATTGTTTTTCCTCACACTTTTTCTTTTTTTAATCGAATTTAATTTCTTTGAGTTAGTTGTTCATCATTTTTTTTTGGTTTATATTAATTTATTTCTAAATTCATATAGTAATTGTTATCAATTCTAATAATTTCATTTTTATTGTAATTATAATTTAAAAATTAAAGTTTAATTGAAAATCTAAATAAAAAAAGAGGAAAAACCTGTTAAAAATTAAATTAAAATATATTATTAATTTAAATTGTTAATTAAACTACAATATTGTAAACCGTTTGAACTAAATGGTGAATAAATAAATAAATAAATAAATTACATCCAATGGTTTTTGCTTTAGAGTATTTATGATAAATCTAATTCTACTAATTTAAATGCTGGAAACTATATAGAGTAAAGATTTACTATTGTAGAGTAACTTCGCCTTCTTATTAGTATAGTACCATTTTATATATAGGTTATTAACAAATCCAATGGTTTATAAGAAACTATATAGGTTTTTATATTTACATAAATTTAAAAATTTAAAAATAAATATATTTACTACATTTAAAAATATTTATCGACTTTCCGTTATTTTCTTAACGTTTGTTCAAATCACTGTTCTTCAAATTCTGTATTCATACAAAATATTTCTGTTTTAAAACGGAATTTAATTTTATTTAAATATTTTCATTTATGTAACATAATTTATCGGGGAACTGTTATATACCTTATTAAATATTTTATACATAATATTTATATAGTAATAAATTGTGCAATTTGTTACCATACGTTAATAATTATTGCATGATTGCCTAAAACGATTTTCATTTAAAACCATTTTGGAAAATTTCAGTTTAAAAATGGAAGATCTTGTTAAAATAATCTTCTTCTTCTATGTATACACATAAATGTAGATCTAGGTACCTATGTTAATATATGATCTCAAATGATGGACCGAAATGATTCCCTCAAGTTAAATTTTAAACAGAAATTAAGTAAAATGTCGATTAAATGTGATTAAAGTTTACCTACCTGTCTAAAGGTTTGTTTATTTTATTTTTTAATGTTTTTTTTTTAAATTTTTCTTACGAATCTTTTCATCTGTGAAAAATTGTTCCAATTTTTTTTTGATTTTAATTATATTGAATTTTTTTTTCTATAGTTTAATATGATTCGTCGGTTATTTGATCATCTTCAACTTTATACCCTTTTCTTAAGTTAATTAAAGTAAAATAAATAAAAAAATAAAATTCTCGTAAATAAATGCGTCAACTGCTTTTCTGTTTTTAACTTTTATAAATAATGAAAGTTTAAAATTTAAGTTTCCGTAACTAACAAGAAACAAAAAAAAAATAAATAAAATTAATGAAATTATTTAATTTATGATTTTTTAAAAAGAGGATTCATTAAAAAATAATTCGTTGAATTTTTTAAATTTAAGAGAGAGATAATTAATTAAATAATTAAATTATAAAATACAAAATGAAGTTATTAGGGAAATAATATTTATTTTATTTTGTTACTTACAAGACGATTAGACCTTTAATCATGTTAGTTAGAGAACAAAAGATGACAGATGAAATTATTGGAATATTTTTGACGGAATGACTTTTATATACATCTGCATTTAATATCCATATTTTTTTATGTTTGGGACAATACCAACACTAATTATCAGGGCGAGTCGCAGAATTGTTTCATTCAAACATGTGAGAGGAAATTTAAAAAAATTGCATTAATTAAAAATGAATTTAACATAAATTTCTTATTTTTTGTTGTAGAATCTGAATTTGCCTTATAAACTACCTCTTTACATTTGAAAATCTCGATTTCGGCCAATTTCGGCAATTTTTAATCTGAAAATATCGATTTGCGGTCCTTTCCGGAAGTTGAAAATATCCCCAATCAATAGAGCACCCTCAATTTAGTTAACGAATTTTTTTTTAAATTTTGAAATAACAGCTCCCTACCCTCTTAAAAAGCTGATACGCATATTCTGAAACACCCAGTATATGTGTTTGAAAAATGGTCGTCCAATTTAAACTTTTGGACTATGCAAAAAAAAAATTAACTAATTAATGCAATTTTTTTAGTACTATACTAATACTAATTAAAGTATACAAATTAAAATATTTAATTTTTTAAAATCTGAATATTCCAAAATGATGTAAAAAAAAGGAATTTTAACGCATCCCTTTCGACGAAAGTTTTCGAGCTATAATACGATTTTTAAGAAGCCCACTGTTTCTTCCCATAGGCTGCGTGTATTTTTCAGAAACGCAGGCCCACCACATTGAGCTTTTCTATCCGAAAGACTCCGAGTGATAATAAGTGTTGGTATTGATTGGAACAATAACATACAATACTTCCAAGCTATGATATCCAAAAATTTTCAATATATTTATACAAAGTGTGCCAGAAAGCTGGCTTTTCTAACATTTCTATTACCCAAGTTTAACATCTCCAAAACCCAAAACTGCTTAGTATCGTGCAAAACTCTTCCATGTAACCGCACCTACAACCCACCCCATGACCCTTTGGAATAAAAAGGGACTTTTGGAATAAAATACACATATATGGGACTTTGCAACACGAACTGCATACAATTTTCTAAACAAAGTTCAAAAGCTTGATATTGTCTCCTTGTACCACTTGTAAATAGTCGTATTGCTGGATCACTTTTCCTATTTTATAGATATATATGTATATATATATTATGGGCTTAGTAACTTGTTCAGTCGAATAAACCCGAGAAACAAAAAAGGTATCAAATGTTCTGAGCAAAGATGAATGCATTGATGGAATTCTCACTATCAAGGACATCCTAGTCTTACAATAAAGAAGCAGTATAAAATAAAAGCATGTTAAACCTATGACAAAAAGAAGATGTTTGTAATAGCCACTTTTTATTTCTGTACAACTAGCATAATTTTTGAAAATTTGAATAATGAGTATTAAATTTGCAAAAATGGACGAATTAAGGCAAAATTACAATGAAATAATTAGTGCTATGAAACAACGAGAACCCAAATCTGTTTTCCACAGATAAATGAAAAATATTTATCAAAAATTCAAAAATTATTTTTTTAAGTTATTACCATTATTACTAAAATATCATCCTTTGTTGCCTCATTTTGTGTACCACAGGGGATCTACTTGGATCAACTTTTCTTTATTATCACAATCAATCATGCCTCACAATTTATGATATCAACTAAGTTAAGTTGTCTGTTGGTGATTGTGCTCTACTTCAAAATATTCTTAACAATTTTACCAAATGATGTTCCACTAACAAATCGAAATTAAATATCTCTAAATGTCAGGTTGTTAACTTTGATTTAACTATTTTAACTACTATTAACTTAGATTATTATCTCGGGGATCAAATTTTATACGTTCCTAGTTGACTCGTTATCTAGGTTTTCTTCTCTGGATCACAAACACAATTTCAAAGCGCATTTCAACTCCATTAGTAACAAAGCTAACTCTATGCTATGACTTGCACGTGGGAAAATAAGCTTACTGAAATTACGTTACATTACGAAATATTTATACATCACATGCGTTAGATCCGACACTTGGATATGCTTCGTAAGTTTGTTCTCCATATCGTAATATCAATAGGTATCTCACGTATTGAAGCAGTTCATGGTAGTATTTTTACGCTTTGCACTACACGGTCTGACCTTTTTCAACTTACTCCTTATGACTTTTGATAGACCTGAAATCTCTTGATCAACATCGATTGAATGCTGGCATTTAATTTATCTGCCAAATTGTTGGTGGGTCCTTTTTAGTATTGCTAACCATAGTACTGATGACAACGGTAAATTTTATCTGTGTATAAAATGTTACGTGAATCTAACGCGAGAGTTTTTTACTTTCTTTTTATATTTGATTTTTTTTTATTTTTTTAACATTCTACTAACAGGTGCATATGAGCTTTTCTTACTAACATTAGTTACAAACGGCGATGCTTTACTAACCCACTAGATGATGTTCTAATCGCTTAGCAACATGATGCAAGATTTTGTATACAATAAAAACTTGATTCGCTTGCTCTAATCAATACTAGAATATCCCCACCATAGCATGAATAAAAATTAATAATTGAAAAGCGCATCAAAATTTACCACAAAATTATCAAATTTTTGCTAATTACACTTCTATATAAATAAAAGTAATAGTAGTAATTAAAATAGAAAAATGAAAAATAAAACATATAAATATTATTATTAATATCTGTCCAAAAAATATCACATTTTGTCTTGCTAAGTGCAGTGAAATGAAGAATACCTAATTTTAAAATAACAAATTTTACAAAATTTTATTCGCTACTCTTAGACATTTTAACAACCTACCTAACTACCTACCAAATCAACCACTGAACCAATCATATTTCGATAACATTTAATAATTTTATACACGACGTGTTGCTTTTTATGTACTTTTTGGCCGCAATTCTATTTTTAAATTGTTATTTTTTCTTTTTTTAATTATTTAACCATAAAAAAAAATATCAGTCAAAGGTGATTTATCAGATTTAAACATGAAATTAGTTGTAACTTGTAACTATTTACGATTGATCTGTTGTTGTGATGTTATATATTATTATGTATATATATCTTGAACCAAAACGGATTGTAAACGAATTTTATTAATTTACAAGATTCATAGCAGGTAAAATCATTTAACACGTCATATTACTTTTACTTTTATTAATAAAAAAAAAATCATCGTTAGTTATAAAAATTATTTACGATTAGGTACATATAAAAATAAATAGTTACTAAAATCTTATGGTGACTTACTAGTAAAGTGGTGTATATCAAATCATAACAAAGTTTGTTTTGATGAATTATTATTCGTTCTCAACGATGATAAATTGAGTTTCCACTACTGTTAGAGATTTTTTTTTTTTTTACATTAACTCAGAAATTTTACCAAAGATCATTTAAGATTCTGTGAATTAAAGTAAGTAGATAAAAAATTGTTTTGCGACCAATGCAAGCAACATTTTATGTATATAATTTTTAAATGTTACCGAAAAATGATTGGTTAGGTAGTTGATGTGGTATGATAAGCAGATTTTTAGGGTTTTGAAATGTCTGAAAAGTAGCAAATTAAATTTGTACAGATTTTACGGGTTCTGCTTAAAATTTCCCCAAAACAGTTCTCTAAATCTGCTGACATTTTGCATCAATCACATTTAACAGTACTTGACAATAAATTTTATAATATTGTAAATTTAACGAAAAGGGTAAGTCTGTTGTTGTGGCATGAAACACTTAAATTTGTATCCCCAGGTGATCTATCAAATATCAATTTGGAGGTGTGGAGTGTGTGGTCGAATTTATTTTCTTCATTTAATATGTCTGACATTCAAGAAATTTGTCAATGAGCAGTCGATAATCAATTTTATAGAAACATCACTTTTTCTATCAATTCTACGACAATTGATAATAAAATGGGTACATATGTATATGCAACATTTAATCTGGACAACTTAAAAAATAACATAATTTATTGTTAATAGAACTATAGTTTTTGCTTTACTCATTCATTCATATAACACGAAAGTGTGATAAAACATACCTTAAGTTGTCATTAAACAAGCAAAAATTGAAATAAAGCTTAAGTAATTAAATTAAAGTGTAGTAATTTTGTCTTGGCTAAGCTTATCATCATGATATATGGACATAAAGTAATATTTATGCTATTTATAGCTATTTATAAGGTGTATTTAATTGAATTTCTGAATGTAATGTGCTATATACATATACTAATAAAATGCAAAGTTTGTATCCGCAGTTTTTAATATAGAGTTCTGTAATTTTGCTCTCTTATTCATAATCAAAAAATAAAATAAACGTGCTACCGTACAGCTATCAAATGATAGGCAACGCATTTGTAATGTGTTTCCTGGCACTCATCAGGAATATCTTTAGACCTAAAGATGTTATAGACCTGAAAATTTGTAGTTAGGTATACTTTTTCAAAAATAAACAAATATGTTTTTATTATTTTGCAAAATTCAAACTGGTTTGTGTCGATACCGAACAAATCTTAGCTCCCATCATAAATGTTTTAAGAACCAAAGGTAATGAAAGCCTGAATATGATACTGTAATATGATACTCACTCAGAAATAAAGAAACACGGCTTTTGACGTTTTCCTGAATTTTGATAGGTTCATGCAATTGTAAGACTACTAAGACATATGACAAATATGCTCGAAGCTAAAGATGTTATCCCAGCTAACAATAAATAAGACTAATTGGTTTTTAAAACACTTAAAGTCTTATAAAGCTCTTTTACAAGCTGTATTAGCAAAATTTTAATCTTATAACTAACAAGTATTAAAGTCTACAAGACTTATCATATCTTATAGAGCTATTTTTATAAGAGAAAAGATTTTTTTATTCCTATAAGTTAAATCGAGTAAGCGCTTAAGATACCATATTAATAAGACTTGTAGGCCTATAAAGTTATAGGATTAATTGTCTTGTAAGACTTTTATAAGATTCGTTATCGAATGTTATTGTCATTGTGGTGATGATATTTGTAAAATAAAGAAGTACAACTTTTATTTTGAAATTTAAATATTAAAAAATCGAATTTAAAATGGGTATTTCTTTATGGCGAAAATTTAAACGGAGTGGTACTTATTACAGAAATAAGACAAAATATTCTTTAAGTCTGGCTCAGTCAAGTTATAGCTAAAACCTTCAACTTATAAAAGGCGGCTCATCTACTATTGCAAATCCAATATCTCATCCAACAACTTTTAACGGTAAATCTATTTTATTTTAAATACAAAGCCAAATTTATATAGCCAAATTTAATATAACGCAGAAGAATGTATTTGGAATATTGAACTATCGGTTGATGGCATATCAGAAAATGACATAGAAAAGGCTTTTTATGGTGAGGAAAATATTCGTTATGAACTACGAGTATGGGCACTGACACATAGAATAACGCATTCAGCATTAAAATCGTTATTACTTTGTTCAAATGAAACGTCTTTATCTACAAAATTACCTTACGATCCAAGAACCTTGTTGCAAACTCCTATTAAAATAAATTATATATATAGTATGGGTGATAATAGAGGAATGTTTTGGTATCAGGGACTAAAATTTTGTATCCAACATTTTTCTCACAATATAAGCAAGTCAATAGATATCTTATTGAATATTAATATTGATGGTTTGCATCTATTTCGAAGCTCAAAATAAGAGTTTGGCCTATTTTGGCGAATATACATGAATATCCTGATTGTAAGGTTATAGTAATTGGCATTTATAGTGGTGCTGGTAAACCAACTAATGTATCAGAATACTTAAAGCCTTTTGTCGATGAAATAAAAGATGTTATGAGTATGACAAACGGTATTTTATTAAATGGGCATAAGATTCACGTTGGTATTTGTTGTTTTATTTGTGATTCACCTGCCAGATCTTTTATAAAAGGTAAGACTTACCAGTTTTTTAACATTACATCAAATTCACATTTCGAATTTTTATTTAATATTAGGAGTTGTGTATTTTAAAAGTCAATCTGGATGTCAAAAATGCACCACTATCGAGGAATATCATTACGACAGTCGATGTACCATATTCGCAAGAACGGAGTGTTTAAGAAGAACAGATTATGATCTCGTTTGAGAAAATATTATGCTTCACATCATAAATGTTATTCACCTTTAGAAGAATTACCTATTGATATGATAGAGCAATTTCTAGGAGCAGATTCACTGCATTTGTGAAAAGATTACTACACGGATGGACTGGTGGCATAACGCGATTTGCAGTCAGATGGTAGTATAAACAAATTCAGAAAATTACAGAATCATTAACATCGTATAAATTACCAAGAGAATCGTGCAGTGCATGATCTGAATGAACTGGCCAACTGGAAAGGTTTAGAATATCGTACTTTCATTTCTAAATATTTATTCGTCAAATTGTGACAAAAATTCACCTAATTTGTATGAACTCAATGTTATTAAGAGCAAAATGGTAGCTATTAAATACAAAAATGGAGAAGTCGTTTTTGTACCTTTACTGCACACATATAAAAATGAATAAAGAAAGTATCATTTATTTATAACTTAAAATGTATTTTTATTCGTTACAAAAATTCTGTTTACACTTTTAATTATTACGAGACTTTATGTATTAAATTAATGCTTAAAAAAAGAAAATAAATATGGTTGTTTGAAATTAAATTAAAGTTTTAGCTTTATTTGACAGAGCAAAAAAAATTATTTTTATTAGGTACATTAAGTAGTATTTTCCAGCACAATATTTATTAGTCTACGATCGTTACACTTATTTCTGTTTGATAAGGGGATTATATTTTGAAATTGTACCCTTTTTTAGATCGTGATTCTCTGCTGTTTTCTTTTATTTCGACTCTACGTTTACTGTTTCGTAATTGCACTCATAAAAGTATTGCACTTATAAAAGAACTGTACTAAAATTTCATATCTAAAATTATGATCATTACAATGCTATTATAATAACATTATAAGAGAATTATGTTATAATACTGTTATAAAAGCATTAAAAGAGACTAATTATAATAATGTTATAATTCGTGTCCCTAAAAAAACACAAACGTATTTATTAAAAAAAAAATAGATGAAATTTAAGAGGCGCGCTAGATTGATCCTGTAGTGGTTGGTCTTTCGTTCAATATATCACAGTTCGAGTCTCCAGGTAAGTTAATTTCAAATCATGTTAATACATTACTATATAACAAAAACAAAAATCTAATAATAAAAAATTTAATTGGTAATGTAAAAAAAAATAATAAGAAAATTATTTTTTTTTTTTAATTTTTGAACAAGTTCTATTATGTCCTTATAGTAGCATTATATAAGTCTTATTAATATTCTTATAAGACTCTTATAATTGCTTTGTAAAGATTTTGTACTAGGCTTATTACAGCTACATAATGCACTTATAAAATACGTAAAAAAGCATTAAAAGCGTTTATAAAACCTTTATACAACATGTCAAAGCTATATAATTTTCTCCAAAATAAGCTTGTAACACACTTAAAGCGGTTTTGCAGAAGCTTATAGAGCAAAATTTTCAGCTTTGAGGATTTATAAGAAGTTTTTTAAGCGCTTATTAGATCTATATTAGGTCTAAATTGCTGGCTGAGCAGGCTTGAAGCTCAAGTACTGTTTGAAAAATAAACAATTCTTTTACCGTTATATGAAATTCTGACTGTTGGATAGCTGACATACAACTCTCAGAACCTATAATAAAAATCTAAAAATTTAAAGATGTTAGAAATATGAAATTTCTGAATGGAATGTAATATAAAAAAAAGACATTATTTTCGTTTGACAAAATGAAATTTATGTAAACACTAAAAAAAATAAATAGTACATAAATAAAAATAATTAAATATAATGTCAATTTGATAATTTTGAATAGCCAAAACTAATTTTATTTAAAGCCTTCTCTCTGTAGTAATCTACAGATTCCTGGGTACCATTTTAATCTACTTTAAATACCTTAAATTTCATCAAAAATTACTTTCACTGAAAATATTTCAAAAATTTGGAATTGTTCGAAAAATTTTAAGACATTTTTTTTTATACCTATCTTGGTTTTTGAAATCATATATCTTCTCAATTATGTAATTTTTGCACATTAAACATTTTGAACCTACGACAAATTGCAAAAATCCCACATTATTAATTAATTAAAATCACAAAAAATAAAAATTTCTTATATCTTAAAACATATAAAAAAAAATAGAAATAAATATAAATAAATAAATAAAAGTATAGAGATAACAATGAGCGATGCCAAAATTATTTTAATTTAATATGCTAATTTCGAATATAAAATAAAAATAAATACTAGACATTTTTAGTACATGCCATATGCTTGTATGTGTGTATTAAAAATGTAAATCGAAAAATGATTTATATCTTAAAAAGTTAAATCCTGATTATCATTTAATGTTTGTAGTTTTTTTTTACAGATACACATTATGAACATAATATTATACAGGTGGATCGGTGTAACCGTTTTTTTATGTAAAATGTACCTAAAATCTAAATTTTAATGAACCGATTTTAAATATGAAAGTAAGTTGATTTGCTCCAACAACAATGGGAGCAAATCTGGGCAAAAATTGGATCTATAAAAACGATAATAGGATCCAGGAGACGGATTTATATTAATGGTGTGCAATATCCAACAAATATATCGATATATCGATCGATACGCATCGAAAGAAAATATTGCAAAGCTAGATGACTTCATATAAACCAGACAAGTGCACAAAAATAATAAATGCATGTGCTGCTTTGTGTTAGAATAAAATCTTTTATCTTACAACAATTCCTAATGGAATTTTGTTTGATCAAAGATATCTGAAGTAATAGAGCCAAAATAGTATTAATGTTAGTCTTAAAGACTAGTTTTAATTTTAACAAAAGGATGGGAAATCTTAGTGCGTTAAAGTCGGCACAGTTCTTCACTTCGTTCTTCCCCGGTACAAGAACAGAAGTAGAATACTCTTTTGATGATTTTCTTCTATCTGAAAAAACAAAAATGTGTTGCTCTACATAATATTTGCAATTTGAAGACGTGGTAGAAAGCAATGAGCTACCTGAAATAGGCGAAAATTGTAACGGATTCACAAATGACCAACTAAGGAGTGATGGACATCAGCAGTATATTAATAAATTCAATTCTTGAAAGATTTTTGCAAATAAAGCAAATAGAATGCAAATAAAGCTAACATTTTAAAATCAAAATTATTTATTTCAAGATTCAACAAAACAAATTCTATCAACTTGACAAGTCTATTAATAGAAAAATTTCCTATCGAATATACTTCCGATTTCCTCCACATCTATTTTGCTGTCAAAATGCCAAAAATTTTTAAAGTGTAAAATAAAATGTCTATATGTCTATAACAATCCAGTTAAATAATATCGATTTACTCAATCACTAACAAAAATACCGATTTTAAATGTCGATATCGATATAATGTAAGTAAAATATCGATATAATCTAAGTAAAATATCGATTGTAAGTAAAATATCGCACATAATGGGCCCAATACACGTTTAAATTTGTTTAAAAACGTGTTTCCATTATATATAACAAGTTTATATACTATATTGTCAAATAATGATATAATGTAAAATATTTGAAAATGAAACATAATCTATTAGATTTAGCTGAGTATTGGATTTTTACTTTCTGTATGACTGAACATTTTTGATTCTGTTTAATTTGAGTTTGTTTACCCGCTGGGTGGCGCAGTAGGTAAAACGCCTGCCTTTCAACAGAAAGGTCCCGGGTTCGATTCCCGATGAAGCAAAAAAAAAAAAATGCTTCATTGGTTTTTCGAGCTGGTCTAGTACCCTTTGTCATTGGGATATAATAAATGACAAAAAATAATTGAGAGTATATAATATAATCTGGTAACAAATTAAATAAAATAAAACTATTCTATTTAAGAAGGCTTAGTTCCTGACAATAGTGGTAGTTTTCCACATTTAATGAGTAGATAAGCCAGTAATTTGTTAAAATAAATACTCAAATTATTGTATATATTGTAGTGTACAATTGCAGTACCGTACTTAATTAAGCACGAAAAGGTGATTCTACCTAAGTTAGTGTCAAGATCATAAAAAAAAAAAAAAAATCATATTTTTTTTCATATATTTCCCAAGCGCTAATATATACCATTGTTTACTTTAACAAAAATTAATTCTACTTTAAGTGCAAGTTTTTTCTTTCAAATGTAAGTATTTTCATTTTAAGTGCAAGTTTTCAATCTTTTTAAGTGTAAAGTTTTTCTTTTAATTTCCTACGCGGATATTACAATTCGGTAACGCACGTTTGCGTTCAAAAACTAGTCCTCTACAATAGAGGTCAATATTCCAAACCCTTTAGTCCGTTCGGTATAGTTCACATTTTTTATTTCAAATTTTCCGCATTAGGTTTGGCTTATTCAATTCTTTCTCCAATTTCACATACAGACATTTTTTAATATTACACTGATATTTTTTCTTCTGATGGTTAATTTCTATATTTTCGTTAATTGAATTTGAGTTTGTGACTTTCAAACTAATGCAGATTTTACTGAGTTGCATATGCTACACTGTTATATTTACGAAAGACACTGCCTCAAAAAATTCGAAATTGAATTTATAATCTAACTTTCTTTAGTTACGTTTTATAGCTAATTTATTTTTAAATACCTAACTGTCCCGATTCTGTTGAACACCACTGCACGTGTGTAGATCAGCGCCATATTGTAACTTTTGGAAGCCCTGAGCTACTAAGCCCTGAAATACTAAGCAATTTTTTTTTTCTTAAATTTTATTGCATTCATTTTTAGTTATTTTAATTAAAAAAATAATACAAAGTAATTTGTCTAGCTCAATTGTGCTTGCAAATTCACGAATTATGTCATTGTAATCAATTGTTCTGGCTATTGGAATTTGATTTGACAGTATTGCTAATCCAGTAAATCTTTCCGTAAGCCGTAAATATGTACTTTTAAATTAATTTTAGTTTTGAAAACGATCGTAATTATTGTACTTTTAACTAATATTATAAAATAAAAACATTCAAACATTATGCTTTTACTCAGATGAATTTATTTTAAAGGAAAAACTTGCATTTAAAAAAGAAATGCTTGCACTTAACAAGGAAAACAAAATAACTAAAACCAGTTACGCTTAAAAGAACTGTAAGATTAGACAGCTTGAGCTTAAGCTATGATCAATAAAACTAAATTTACTTATCTACATGAATTCTAAATCAAAATGTATTATTTATGATAAAATAAAGAAAAAAACACTTGCATTTAAAAAAAAATGCTTACATTTAAAAAGAAAAACTAAATAGTGAAAAAATACTTCTTACAAAGCGAAAATTAATTCTTTTTGTTAGCAAAAAAAGTATAAAGCGAATTTTGAGATGACTTGTAACTTTTGATTTTAACGGCACTAATTTAATTGATTATTATTTCTCTATATTATAGCCCAATAGGCAGAATGGCAGGAAAATCCAATCTCACTATATGACAAACACGGGCACAAATACCCTGGGAGATGAAACTCATATGAAGTGAAATAGCAATGGTCTAGGAGAGGAAATTTATTTCGTCGACTAGGAGATACGTGTATGCACATTAAATGGAATAGCAACAGTGTCTAATCAACTAGTTTGTGCAAAAATAATCATAATTGAAAATTCAAGCAATTTCAGAACTAATCTGAGCTAAATGGCTAAATGGTGGATCCGTGTGCTGTTAGTAGCTATATATGTCGAATCCTGAGAACACACGGGTTCGACATAGCTCAGATGAGTTGAGTGAGAAGAAAGCATACAAAATTTTAATTTCTTTAAGGGTAGTTTGATGTGATAAATTATTTTTCTAAATCTTGGTATATAAAATAATTATAAAAAAACAAAATATTTTTAAAAACTCCTGCGTATTAAACAATTCCAAATTCGAATATTTAAATATAAATAGTCTCTAAGTCAACAAATAACAGTTGATTTGTTACAAAATATGAATTGAATCATCGTTAAACGAAATTATTTATAACGAGTGTCTTCTGTAAAATATCATTAATATATTATAGTATATTATAGTATACAATATTTTTTACAATGATTTAATATAATTTAGTGTGCCATTTTTATTTGAAATTAATTTTTATTATTTCACACACATATAGCTGCAGGTAGCTTTGACACTAATTACGTGTTGTATTATAAACTGACTTAATTTAAATCTATTATTTTTCTTTTTTAAATCTATTATTACAAAATGAGCTCTATATAACCAAAAACAAAAAAAAAAATTTTAAACACACTGCTTAAATAAGCAAGAGATGAAGCAAAGGAGGAATAACAACAACAACAACAATCCTCTAAATAGATTTATTATTTTAAAAAGATGATACTTTTTTGTTTTTATTTGGATAATCGAAAGGAAAGTGAAAGTACTCAAAATAAGTTTATTGAGTTGGTTTTGAATTTAAAGATATTTTTACTAAGATTGATTTGGTCTAAAATTTAACTAAAAATATACCTAAAAAGAAATAATAAAAAATTTTATTTCGTTTTTTATATTATGTAGTTTTATTAATTTAACGTTCTTTTGCCAACTGTTATAATATGGTAGTAAAATTCAATTAGCATATTATAATACTTAAATTTTGCAAAACTAATGTCATTTGGTCAAAAAAAAAAAAAAACAAAACAAAATAAAACAAAAAAATAGATTTTATTACTGATTGAAAATTTCAAATGTCAGACTTTGTTGCTTGCCGTCTTAATTGCAAATTTATTGCATAAATAAAAAAAATTATATAAAAAATTGAAGTTGAAGTAATAATTAGAAATAAGTAAAGGGGATTTACAAGGTTTTTTTACCCCGTTTTTAATATTTCGAAATACGTATGTATATACAATATATATATATAATGTGCATATATATAATATTAATAATTCATTTTTAGATCTATAGTCTTATCTAACTGGGTAATGTAATAATAATTTTAAACTAGTAAATTCTTATTCAGTATTAGATACAAAATACATTGTTGTGTAAGCAATTTCAGTTGATTTTAGATTAATAAATGGTGTTAATAGCTTTTTTATGTAGGTAATTAGGTAATGCATATTAATATATGATTTATTTTCGCTGTTATCATCATAATTTTTTAGTTCAGTATAGCTAAGAGTTCTTATAATAAAAATATATTCCTTAAGCTAGGGATCCTCTTCTGCTGGTACTTTAATTCCTTGTCCTTCAATTAGACTCCTTTAACATTTATACGTGTGGTAAAGTGCAAAAAGCATTGCAAGTAAAGTGGAAGTAAAGTGAAAAAAGCTAATGATGAGATTTCAACTAGTGCAAAAAATTAAAAATTAAATTAAATGAAGCTAAATCCATTCACATAAGTTTCATTTATACCATGAAACCATTCACATTCGAATCGATAATCTACCAAATAGAGAAGAAAAATGCAGAACAAATAAAATTCTCAAATATAACAAAGAATCTGTGGGAAATCAAATAATCAAATTTGTTTTTAGTGATATATTTAGATTTATGGAATAAAAGTCGAGTTTCCTTTCACTAATCATTTGTATTTATTTTGCAAATATCATATTGCGGAAGCAACTTACTTCCTTCATCAGTGTTTTGCAACTAATCAACTCTAAAAATTAGTCGCAAAGCACTGATGAAGGAAGTAAGTTGCTTCCGAAATATCAATATTTGCAAAATAAATACAAAACATTTTATTGTTCATGTAACCAAAAGGCTGATATATTTAGTGGCAGTTTAAATAGAATAATGGGGGAGTTTATTACAGAACAGAATATTAAAGGCAATTATATTAGAGGATGGTTTTCTGAGGAACTACATACTTTAAAAAAAAGCTAAAGTTCTGCAATACAAAAAGGCGTTATGGACAAATACTCAAATTAAGTGGCAACAATATAAAGAACTAAGAAACCAATATAGTAATCGTCTTAAAGAAGGGAAAAAAATTATTTAAAACACAAGATGAAAAGTGCTATTGACCAGAAAAGTATGTGGAATGTCATAAAGTCGCATGTTGTAAAAACCAACAAACACAATAATATCAAGCAAATCTTTTTTGACCAAGAAAAACCGCCAACAAATTTAATGAATATTTTATTAAAAGCATTATAGAAACTAATGAAAGCATACGCATAGAATAGAAGGCAATTTCATAATTTAGTTGAATATTCTAGCACAAGATTTAATTTTAAAAATAGTAATATTCAAGAGCTCAAAACTATCATAAAATCATGAACAATAAAAAAGACATAAATTTAGTTAATAAAAAAGTATTTTTAGATAATCTTGATTTAGTTGGGCCCTATCTAATCGATTTAATAAATCAATCGTTAGAAACGGCAGTTTTCCCTGATAAATGGAAAAAATCAACAGTCATACCAGTTCCAAAGGTTAAAAGGCACAATTAAATGCAATGAATTTCGACCAATAAATATGATTCTAACTGAAGGTAAAATTATTGAGAAGTCAGTCAACAAACAGCTAGAACATTATTTGGAAAAAAATAATCTAATATAAGAAAAAACATAGTTGTGAGTCATTCTTAAATTTAGTCATATCAAACTGGAAATTAGCAAAAAATGATAAAAAAGTAGTAGTTGCGGTATTTCTTGGCCTAAGACGAGCATTTGAAACAGTCGATCACCAAATTTTATTACAAAAAATGGAAAGTTATGGCATAAGGGGAAATGAAAAGAAGTGGTTTCAATCATATTTGCTCAACAGATTACAAAGAACTAAGGTCAACAATCAGTTCTCAAACTATAAAGATATTTCAATTGGGGTACCACAAGGTTCAGTGCTGGGTGTTTTACTTTTTTTCTTGTACATAAATGATATTAAGATGGTTGTAGACTTTGTGCAAATATCCTTGTTTGCAGATGATCTTTATAATGGATGAGTTTGTAGAAGAATGCGTTCGGAAAATCAACTCGGACCTTAAAAAATTAGCTGAATTGTTCAAAAACAACAAACTGAGCCTTAACATTACCAAAACTAAAGCCATGGTTATAAATGGTGAATGTAATTATGATATCATAATTGATCAAAATATTCTTGAAATAGTTGAGCATATCAAATATTTGGGTCCAGTAATTGTAATAGACAATAAATTAAATTTCGAAGAACACGGCGAATTTATGTGCAAGAAAATCTCAAAAAAACTTGGGTTTTTAAGTCGAATAAGAAATAAGTTGTCTATTACAGGTGTTATAAGGATCTTCAGCACCATGATCTAGCCCCTTTTTGAGTATTGTGTAACTATTACAGCATTTGTAAATAATGAAATAATAGAAAGATTACAAAAACTACAAAACCGTGGAATGAGAACCATACTCAAATGCAATAAGTATAACTTAATTGATTTTATGTTAAAAACGTTAAAATGGCTCAATATAAGTAAAGACTTCGTCTACATGTACTACTTTTTATATTTAAGATAAAAAATAGATTGTTCCCGAATTATCTTAGTTCCAAACTCATATATGTTCAAGATGTTCAAAAATCAATTAATGTATGGTGGACTAAAGATGTTTAATGAATTACCCACAGATCTGAAACTGAAAAGGAAATACAATAAATTCAAATTTAAAGTTACACAATATATTTTGTCAGCTCAAATGTAAAATTCATAGTGGTGATTTCATAAAAGAACAAAGCCAAATATCTTGGCAATGATCTTGGATGCAAGCTAAAATTGAAAAAGCATGATAAAGTTTTTAAAAAACGAGAATTGCAGTTAAAATATAGAGAGATTTATTGGCTAATTGGGTCTAATACAGTCTCGATATATAACAAAGTTTTAATGTAATAATCAAATATTGAAGCCGGCATACGGTATTCAAATATGGAAATGTGCTAAACAAACCCATCATATTCAAACCATTCAAACATTCCAATAGTCATAGATCCATATGGTATGTTCGCAATGCCCATATTCATAGAAATTTAGGGATCGTATTTATAAAAGGTAAAATAATTCGAAAATGCGTTGCACGGCATAAAACTTCTCTGACCCAACATGTCAATGCCAAAGCTTTGAGCTTAGTTGATAAAACAAAAATTTTGTTAAATAATTAAAACGAGTAAAACCCTTTGAGTTAGCTTAAAACCTTTTATTTATCAAAATTTTTTGGGATTTCGGTAAATTAAAGATATCTTAGTTTTTTTGAGTCAAAAGTAAATTAATGGTTAGTCTGTAAGACTAATTTTAACGTTGCAATAATGATATCGCACTATGCACTACGGATGGAGTTAAGGACAGTAATGATGAATAATGATAGGAATTTTTAGTAAATTAAAGCCCAGAATCATTTAAACTGCTCTCCTTGGTCTCTCCTTGGTCCGATGACTTATTCTATGAAAAAAACAGAAGAAAATTGTACTTAATTTTTTTCTTACTTTAAACTTCAAATGTCGATTTCTCTGATTTATAAGGATTTATATAAATTTATAAATCACTTCCGTGGCCTAATCGGTTAGAGCACAGAAATGTATTTGAATTACGATGGGGTAGTCACGGGTTCGATTCCCGTGGGGGTATAAAATATAACTAAAAAATAGCAAAAATATTATATATAAAATTAATAATCAATAAAAATAATTAATATAATAATTAATACTTTATATAACTAAAAAAATATTACCTATATCAATATCTATATCAATACTCATATATATCATACAACACAATAACCAAATAACATAATAAATAATATTGGACAAACACTAATAAAAAATAATTAAACAATTTGTCAACAATTGACAAAAAGTATGTGAGATGACGTACCCAGTAAACATAGTATCTAACGTCAGGCATCTTAACGTCAAAGATGGATAAAATCGCAGCAACAACTTGCAGAAAAATATGGCGTCGTCTTACCACGTAGCCGCAGATAAAGTTATCAAAGTGGTCTTCTACATCAGTAGAGCAATCCCCTACTTAGACAGTATAAACAGATTAAAAATGAAATTAGACATTACCTCGGAAATACAAGTGAAAGTAGCAGCTAGAAATCGAGTACGATGGAAATGTCAAGTGAAATACCAATGTTCCCAAGAGGAGTACGGAGAAAAAAAAAATATAAATTTATAAGTTTAAGAGAGTTTTGTTGTTTTTTAATGTGAATGCAGGTTTAATTTAATTTAATGCGTAACAAGTGTAAAAAAATAATATAATAAAAGTGTAGAACTCATATCTAGCTAATAAAATGTAAGTTAATAAAATTTGATAACAACAATATTGCAGTTGCGCTTTGTTGGGATATGACAGAATAGAACTAAAGAGAAAGTTATTGAAACGAATTAGCAGGAATTCGGAGAATGAGGTTATTTATGTTTTCCTTGAATTTCTATAAGTTATATAATATGACCGAATTTCCGTAATCTGTTTTATGCCATCTAGGTGTTTTTACTGTGTAGGGATGGGCATCAGCGACTTTGAAACTGCTGAGATGAGCATGTGTTCACACCTACGAAGTGTTCACACCTAAAATACGACGATGTTCATTTACTAATAAGAATTTTAAAATTTTAATTTAATGTTATAAAACTACTTTATATTATTGTACAGCTTTATTCCTACATAATGTGTTGTCGATGAACCAAAATGTGATGTTTTTTTTTCCTCAAGATCAAGCAAAGTTTTGTTTCTCTTTCATTTGTGAAAGAGATTTTGTGGATATGACTCTAATGCTTCTACTATATGTTTATATATAGGTTTTCCAATGCTCTATTTTGGATTATTTCAATTTCATCTACGATATTTTTGGATACTGTACCATTTATTTTATACCATAATTAATGTGGAAAGCACGTAAAATTAACATGCATGTTGTAATTGACCTGAAAAGGATTTACTTCTGTAATATTAATCAGTTTTTTAACAAGACATAAAACAATCTTAAATTGCATTTCTATTTGCCGAAGGGTAATAAGAGTGAAAGACTGTTCCGACTTTAATGCATCTCCAATGCATTTGTTATTATTGAAATTAATCTTTAAAACTAACTATTTAACAAAATTTTGTATATCTATTAAGAATTCCTTAGAGGGGAAATATTTTAGTCTACCATAATTCGAATGGTTTCATTGGTTTAAATTATCTAATAAAGCTTAGTTTGTTAGTTAAATTTGAAACTTTTGCATTGATATACTGCTAATATGCAGACTTAAAAAAGCCGAAACATAGAAAAAGATAAGCCTTAGATTAAAATAAAAATGACAAAATATAATTTTTGTTTCTTTAAAAATCATCGTCTTGTACATCTACTGCATTAGTACATCATCACTATGTTCTACTTCAACCAGCTACATAAAATTAATAAAGATTTGGAGTGCAACCGCTTACTGTTACTTTTACTTTTTAAAATTTAGTATACTTTCTAACGCGAAATTTACAGAGATTTAATCGAATACCAATTGACAACAACATAAGAGAGCGTTTCAGTCAATTGGATGCGAAATTAAGTCCCTGTAATATTTATAAATTGTTTTTAAGATTGTCCCGTTGTTTCTTAGTCAATTTCTGGCAAGTTTGGTATTTATTGAATATTGAATAAGTTGCTTTCGGCTTTCATTTCTCGAACGTTTGCTTTGACCAATTGTATATTCTCATTTTTATTTGGTAATTCATTTTTTTTGTTCTTTATGTCCATATAATTGTAATTTTCCAAAATTTTCGAATCATATTATATTTTTGATAGATATTTTATTTTAAATACTTATGATTAATACCCTTTATTACACATTTAAAATAATAACGACCTGTCCTCAGTTAATGTAAATAGTAATATTGTAATATTTTTCATTTGTATAGAATGGTATTTAAATGAATATTTTGGATAACTTCTGACCTAATCTGACATTATACAACAATGTGTATTCTATTGATATTATTATTATGTCAATAGTTTATCGAATTGCATTGACACTATTCTGTTAAATTTTTATATTTGTTTCTGATTTTAAGAATAAATTTAAAGACAACAAAAACAATTTTATTAAAAATTTGTGGTGTGTATATAGTGAATACCGTTAAATCCAGGAATTGAAGATCCCGAAAAGAAAATCCTTAAATTTGGACTCTCCGGGATTAAGTACAAAAGATCCCGGAAATAATAAATTTTTTATGTCATGTAACTTATTAAAAAAATAAATTTAAGAATTCATTGTCTATTTTAAAAATAAATTTTGTTTTTTTTTTATATTTCTTACTAAAAGCTTTCCGTCTGCAAAAATAGGGCTTCAATAAATAAGTAGCGGGGGCTTGGAGGCGGCAGTGCACTACTTTAAAAATAAACTTTGTTTTGTTTTAAATATTTTTTACTAAAACCTTGCTATTTTTCTAAAATTGGGATTTTGTCTAATTCAGATTTTAAACTAAACTTTTAAACTTTTATGGAAAAACTTTTACGGCCACTTTTATGTTTTAATTTTGCTTATTATTGCTGGATTTTAATTTCCGGGACTTACTTGTCCGGGATATCGACCCCATTCCGATTTCCTATCTCATACATAACGTCATTTACAGTTCTCAGTCCGACGTTATTTATGATCTTTAAGTTTTTCTATTCGATTTTTAGATATAATTTTTCCTTGTCAATATCATCTTTTTTTGTATAACGTCTCCAAACTAATAAATTCAATTTTCTGCTATATTTTCTAAAATTACGTAAATAATTTTCATGTTCACTGTACGTCTAAAATTTGTTTTAAACTTTTTTAAATTGAATTTAACTACATTTATATATTTCTAAAAATAATTGAAATTAACTACAACATTTCACAGTACAATAAAATACAATTATTACTGTTACAATTATTCCTGTTACTGTTATACAAATAATTGCTTAATAATATAGACAATAGTAATTATTACAAACTTGTCGTTTTTGAGTGACAATTATTTAAAAAGAGATTAAAATTAAATTAAATTTTTGTTTTTTTTTTTAAGGAAATTGAAAATGAATATGACAAAAATTAAATATTATATACGCTAATTATTTATGTGAATATGTATGTATGTATGTATAGTATATGTATGTAAATAATGTTAGATTTCATTTTGATAATGTTATATATTTAAGGTCAAAAAGTTATTAACATTAATTAAATGTTAAATATGTAATAACTTTTTTCCTTATCTTAGATTTAAATTTAATTACCATTCCATTGTGGACGTAAATGTATATATGTATGTTTATGGAATGTAGTAAAATTACTAATTGAGTATTACGGTTTTTAAGATTTTTGAGAATCATGAAGTTTAAAGAGTGATAAAAATTAAATTAGAAAGTTGAGATTATAATTAGAGAAAAAATGTTGTAGGACGATTAAATGACGATTAAAAATAGAATGTCAAAAAATATATATTTAATTTGAAATTATACAGGGTGTTTTTGAAAATGATATATATGAAAATAAAATGTATATTCTGTTGTGATAAGATAAAAAAATGTTTATAATTGCTAAAATTATAAGCCAACTTTAAGCAAATTAGAACCTTTATTTATGTAATATTATGTAACTATTTCAATAAATATTTTGTCACGATATCTGAACAATTATCATCCAATCACTTATCTAACAACTTATATTCTAATACCGAAATTGATCTCAATGGTTTGATTAGAGAAATTTTACAGACTCAAAGCTTTTTCTTTGACTTGATAACGTCTCTGGAAATACATAGACTAATTTTGGGTCTAAAAAATTCTAATTCTAGGTCAAATGAATCACTTTCCAGTAATCTTCTTAAGAATGTTTCTGTGAATGTTGTTGATGTTTTATATTATATTTTTAATACTAGTGTCTACAATGAAATTTTTTCAAATGATTTAAAAATGGTAGAAGTTATTCCTATTTTGAAAAAGGGATTTCAACTGATACAGACCCTATATCTTTATTGTCGTCCATTTCAAAAGTTTTTTAAAAGGCTATGAAATATAGAATACTGAAATTCCTTGATAAAACAAATTTCTTCAGTGATGTCCATTTTGACTTCCGGGAAAAAAAGTTCAGACATCCTTTGTTGAAGACACCGCATTCTCGTATAGTAAAATTAATAACTTGGATCTTTTGTGTGCATGGCCGCAAGGTGCATTAGGCATGGTGCATGGTGCATGGTGCATGGTGCATGGTGCATGGTGCATGGTGCATGGTGCATGGTGCATGGTGTATGGTACATGGTACATGGTACATGTGCATGGCGCATGGCGCATGGTGCATGGTGCATGGTGAATGGTGCATGGTGAATGGTGCATGGTGTATGGTGAACGTATACATATAAACATATAAAATAGATGGACACTGGCAAGTTAATATAAAAGTATATGAAATCAATAATTTAGTTCTATTAAGTTATAAAATATGTTCAAAATTTTTGAAAATAAATACTTTAGGTCTTCGGTATTGCAAGGTATGTAGTAAAAAATGATACAATATAGTTGCGTTTTTTTAGCTTGCAGAATTGCTCACAAGTACTTATGAGTAGTTAAATCTATAAACAAGTCCGCAGCTTATACAAATGTGTATCAAAATAATAAATAAAAAAATATACGCTAATTTTTCCGAAATCCGAAATCAATGTTTTTCAAAAAAATATCAGCTCTTAAAATTAAAATTTTAAGTTTCGAAAACGATAAGTGTGATTACTATTCAACAAGCATCGTTAAATATGGTATAATATATAATTTTAAAAAATATTTTTGGGAATACACTGTCCTTGAAATTTTGAATTTTTTAAAAATTATTTTCACATTTTTCCAGTACATGAAAAATTTTTAATTTGTCTGTCAAAATTTTGTAACTCGAATTTTGATAATCCAGAATTTTGAAATTCAGAATTCATAGACGTAATAATTTAGTTGGCTTATATCGTCTATAGCTGGAGTGACCATTTTTGAAAAAGTAAAATAAGAGACAAGAAACCTGATTTAAAAAAAAACATCTGTGTTATTATTGTGTAAGATTTCTATAAATTCTAAACATTCACTGTAAAGATATATTTTGTTAATTAATAAAGATCTAAATGTACTTACACTTAATTGTGAATTTTCACCTGTTCTAATACATATATTTTTTTATGGACTTAACAAAGGCTGATTTTTTAAAATTATTGCAAGGAATTTTTTGGCTGTACAAACTTTTATATGTTACCTGTACTTAACCTCTGAAACCGTATAATGGACACCGTTGCCTTTTAAGAGCTTATATACAATATCCATATAACTCTGTTACTGTTTTTCTTTTAGCACATTATGTAACTGCGCCTTTTATAACATTTTCGAAAAACATCTTAAGAACACCAAGAAGGAACAGCTTGCGCGAATGCCCAATCAAAACGCTTTATCGCACTGATTTAAGTAATTAATACAAGTTTGGTAAAAATTTGTTCAAATCAAAATCATAATGCCTGTAATTCGCGAATAATATTTTTGATGGTGGCAGTATAAATTATTTTTGGCGTTCAACAAATTTTAATTTGAATTCTAATAAAATAGAGTTCAAATAAATAGCGTTGTTTGGTATATTTAAATATTCAAATGTGATGATATTCCGAAAATTTTCAAAGTACTAAAATTATAAAAAAATAGTACTAGACAAGCTCCTAAAAGTACTAAATTTATGAAAAAGGTGAAACAGAAGAAATATTGCAATTAAAGAAAGTCAATGAAAATATAGTCATAATTTATAATTATGTTCAAAATTAATTCAATTTCATTTTCACTTTTATTTAAAATTTTAATTATTTTAAATTAAAATAAATTTAAAAACAAATCTTATGACGAATTCGTAATTATTAATTATTTGAATCTAATGCCTCTTCTTAATGTTAGCAATATTTTGAAAATTGCTTAGACCGGTATTTGATTTTATAATATTTTGTACCTTTATTATATTTATATTTATCTTCTTAATAATCCCTGAGTCGGTTAAATGAGTTTTAAGGCAAGAATTCAAATGATTCAAAGTATTGAAAGGTAGATTATGTTTTACAATGAACAAGCTCATTGCAATTTCAAATTTCTTAGCCTTGTCAAATAATTGTTTCTCTTGTTTTTACACACTTAACATTCGTTTGTGCCCCTCTGACAATTTATGTCTTTCAATGTGAGATTTTCCGCCAACAATACCTATATTACAAATAACACATTATTTACCTTGTTTCGAATTGTCTGAAATAAGCAACAAAGCCATATTTCATTTTCGCAAAATTTTTTGGGGATAAAATTTTGAATTTTTAGTTTTCGATTCATTGTCATCATTTGATTCATCGTTATTAAAATTAATTATGTACATATGTATATTCATTGTCTAAGGATGTAAATATTTATTGCAAACAATTATACTTACGAAAATGAATTTTCATTTTCACTAACAGCTGATTTTTTTCAATTGTTCAAAATATGTGCCGAACAATTACAACTTCCTATCAGCTTTTTGCCAATGAATTAAACAACTGCTGGTTATTCAACCCAATTGGCTCTATTGAAAATAGATTTGTATAATTTAGAGAGTGTTGGTAATTTATATCAGTAGTGTTACCATAGTGTTGCAATTTTATTATGTATTCGTGAAATTTTTGTTTTATATTTTAAATTGTACATTTATACACAAAATTAGAAAATAAGAGACATTGTTCTGTCCTGTATTTGAAAAAAAATTTTAAGTTATCGAACTTGTTAAAAAACAGGACAGCGTCCCTGATATATAGCAGCCGTTTTTATATGAATATTATTTTTCACGTTATTTCTTTTAGAATCAATTCAACGTTTCTTGACTTAGCCAGTATCAATTTCTTTTTTTAATATTTTTTTTTATATTTAATCAAACTCTACATAAAAATCATTGAAATGAATTTTCCTAATAATCAATTAATTTTTAATGAAAATATAATAAGTAGGTACATTATGTATACATTCATATTTACTTGAATAAATTGATTTTTATTTTATTTTATTATTATTTTTGTTGTTGTTATTAAATTTAATTTTATTTTCAA
Organism: Argyra leucocephala; assembly: GCA_963942445.1. Taxonomy (NCBI): domain Eukaryota; kingdom Metazoa; phylum Arthropoda; class Insecta; order Diptera; family Dolichopodidae; genus Argyra; species Argyra leucocephala. Next base: position 113,659,250 of record OZ012678.1, read on the forward strand.
TTTACTTAACAATTGAATTACAATTATTGTAAAATTAAAACATAATCATAATAGAAGAAAATGGCTATTTTAAATGTATATTCATTTTGGAATCAAATTCGATTCAGTATATTGAATTTGAAAGTTATAACAAAAATTTATGTTCAATGGAATGAATCAAATTATTTAAGTAATCAAGAAATTTTTATATTAATTTAATAGAAATTTTTATATTAAAAATGAATGAATTTCTATGTGTATGTAATGTTGATGACGAGACGATTTAACAAACATGATTTGAAATTGGAAGTTTACTGAGATGAACTAAGTATATTTTTTTTTTGATTTTATATGTACTATCAAAATACACAATTCTTTCCAGAGTTTTATTTCCTCTATAAAACGTATATATATATAAATCTTTTATATTAATAATAGCATAGCACGAGACTTTTATTAATCATATATGAAATCTCAAGTTGTGATTGGAAGCTGCCATACTATATATATTATGTATATATATTTGAATGGTGATTTTAGGAATTTCCATTACATATTTAATTTTTTGGTTTTGCTTTATTTTGATGACCATTTGGAGTTTGGTATAGACTAGAGGATTTGTATAGATGAGGAGAGATTATAAAAAGTAGTTAAAATAAGTAATAGTTATGTTCATCTAGGTTCCTAGGTATTGTTAAAAAAATTTATTATTGTTTTTATGTATGCATATTAAAAGTGATGTTGTTGCTTATGAAATTGAATTTGTATACACGAATTCCATTCACTTTTTATTTTTATGTAATATTTATTAATTTGAAATAAATAAATCAAAATTAAAAAAAAAATAAAAAACTAAAACACTAAGTTTGTTTTAGAATTATATTTTTGTTTTTATATTATGTATATATTTAGCTATTACACAATATACAGGATCTTGTAAGTTGTTAATTTGTCGAGAATAATTTTAGTTTGGGTGTATATATAATAATTTATGATAATATAACACTTTACACTTGATAATAAAATTAGAAATAAATTAAGCTTATGCCAATAAGTTCGTTTGTATTATATAGTTTTGCTAATATGGCAGAATTAGATTGAGTAGTTTAGTTAAGTAGGTTAGTTAATAGTTAGACTAGGTTAGTTACTAATTGGGTTAAAGTTTTAATAAAAAATAAAATCAAATATAAGGCTTTTTAAAGTTTCCTTATGAACTCGTAAATATTAGTGAATTAAACAAAAATGTAAAACAAAAACCATAATGTAATACTTCAGTTGCGTAGATGTAAGTACATCTGAACTGAACTATGTATATAAATGTAATAAGACTGAAATGTAACTATAAAAATTAAATTGAATAAAATTGAATTGAATTGAATTGAGATAAATTAATAAATCAGATTAACAGATATTTTGCAGAACTTGAACTTTTTGAAAATTTGTTGAAAAAAAATACGATTGAAACTTATGCCTTCTTATGTTTCTGGGATGCCATTCAGAAGTATGATCTAATTGTTCCTCGCCGCAGGACTTGTCTAACATTTGGTTTTTAGTTGAAGCAACTGTACAGAGGAGCTTAATGGTAAAATCTATATTGTGCAAGTCTTGAGTACCAGTAAATAACAGGGGTATTATAATAATATGAAAAGCCTAATAAAAAACATTAATACTGACACTGGTACTGGACGATAAAACTTGTAAATATAAGCAGCTTAGGTTCAACCAACAATTTACTTATTTTTAACCTACATTAACTGTAATTAAAATCATTTAAACAATTATATTTACATATCTATATTTACTTATTTTCTAAGCGCTACATATCTTGAAGGGATTGGCGCAGTATTGTCCTCCACTGACTGGGGTTGCAAGCCGATCCTTTCCAGTTGGAAATATGAAGCGTTTTCATATTCGTTGATACTTCATGTCCCCAACGAACATGTAGAACCGCTCGAAGAGCGCCCTTTTACGAGATTTTAGATTCGAGGAATTTTTTTACATGAAACATTTTCTTCCATTCGCTCTAGGTGGCCTACCCAGTGAAAGCGTCTTAGTTTTATCCTCTCCTCCAAACATTATCGCGAAACACAGGACCATAAATTTTCTTCCTAAAATACAAAGTACATTGGTAATGTCCACGATTCAGAATCATATAGGAGTACCTAGAGGATGGTCGTTTTTTACGGTTGTGATTTGGTATTTATTAATGTCATATTTATGCTTAGAGCAAGCACATTAGACGTCTATTACTAGGCTTGTTTCATTTAATTGTGCAATAAGTCATCATGCAGTAGGATTAGTAAATCACCGCCACCTTTGATTAGAAAAATCTAAAAATAAACTAAACCAGATACGCATGCTGTTAGTAGAAGAGTAAAGGTTATAAATTAATACCTATGTTATAGCTATACATTTATTAAAAATACTTCGAAAAGTTAGGCCGAAAGTATCAAAGCTAAAAAGAACAACAGTTGTTAGTTAGTCTCAGTTGAACATACATTAAAACGTAATCGTTTTTTAATAGTTAAAACACTTAGTTGCCGATCAAAAGAACTAAAGTTAGAATTTACTTCACGGAGTATTCTGGTGATTGGCTCGAATCTACCATATTCAGTAGGGTGGAAGGGAATATTTTTTTTTATACGCAGACTGGTGGGAACCTTCAAAAGACAAAGAGCCCCGTAGCTTGACATTATGTGCGGCATTCTTACCCACTAAACCACACCCTTCCTATATTGCAATCTAGTCCTACAGAACTAATGAGCAATTTTTTCTTGGCTTTATCTCATTTTTTAATGTAGACTACATCCAGCGATGTCTATCTAACTTTTCCTTTGTCGTATTCATACGCAACATTGAAGACCCATCGAATCAGGGACGAAAAACTAACCACTTCTCCGAACGAATTTGTAATTATGGAAGACTTGTGAAAAACCAGGAAGGGAATGTGGCACAAGTCAACGATTCTAAGATTATTCCGATTGGATCTTTGAACCAAATAATTTGAAATTTCAGATGCTAGCGTCTTACCCGAAAAGATCTGGTGAATAAAAGAGATATCTGCAATTATCCGACGATCAGACAATGACTGTAAGTCAATCAGTTTAAGACGGTGGGAATTAGGTGGAAGTCGCAATGGCTCATTCCACGAAAAGTTATTCCAAGCGAAGATTTGGAGATAGAAGCTTTGAGTCCAGTTGAGGAACCGAAGAAGCAGCAATTTGCAAGGTAATGTTGTATTTGATGTTAGATCTAATGTAGACAGGTAGTTTATTGTAGAGACTTTATATACTTCATACATTTATTGTTTATAAGAATACCCACGCTTCCTATATTTCTTCCTCAATCTGTATGAAGACTTCGATATGGTCGGGAAGTTCCAATGATATCGATTTATTTATCTATACTACTACTAAATTACAAATTACAAATTTTGATTGTATATTTTTTTGATAAATAACTTTGCAAGCATTAAGCATTCCATTCAATTTGTAGTAATCAGTTTTCTAATTCGATTGTGTGCGAATCAGAGTACCTACGTTAATACAAAAAACAGCAAATACAAATCGATAAAATATTACAAAGTTATTCCTATCATAATCCGATTATATAAAAAATACATTTTTTTTTTAGTTATGATACACAACTGAATTTAATAGGTAGGTATCTCTAAAAATTAAATAAAATAACTACCAAAAATTAAAAACAACATGTGAAATATTATAAAATAAAAAACAAAAAAAAATTTCTCAAATAACAAAGGTCGTACTTTGATGATGTGATCATTATTAACAAAAAAAAAAATCTTCCAAAGAAAACAAAAATAACAATAATAATAATATAAAAAAATAAAAATATAAAAAACTGCAACAATAGTAAATCAGGCGGTTTTAATTTTTCAAAATCGAACCCATCTGTATTTTCTAGTGTCACTACCTACAAAATCTGTTAAATATTATGTACGAAAAAAAAAAAAATATTAAAAAATCAAAAATTATTAGTAATACTGGTGTAATACTGTGATTTTGTGTCTTCTTATGAATTAATTAATAAATTTTTTAACTAAATAAAAAATTCAAATTGGAATTTAAAAACAAAAAAAAAAGAATGGATGACCGTAGATTTTATTGAGGATGTTTTTTTTTTGGTTTTTTTTTTTTTTAATTTTATTGAATAATTTCATAATTTAGTATAAATATTTGAATAATTTAATTTTGTTATTATTGTAAAATAATATATTAACGATGCAATAGGTATAGGTAATATAGGTATTATGATTATATCGGTGTTATTGTTTTAGTTCAATAACATTTTAAATTCAATACCCAGTATTACATTTTTGTTGTAAAATTATCGATTACGGATTTAGTTCTTGTAAAATTATAAATTTAGTGGGAAATATTTTATTCGTGTATTTCCAGCTACTTAGAAATGCCAGATAAATTTTTGGAAATCCTATAAATAAACTCTAAACAAACTTATACCATTTTAAAGAACACTTTATAGAAATAAAGTGAGGTGGAGATTCACAAAGAAAAAAATATAACCGTAAATAGGCTACGAATAACATGTCTTGTGCAAGTTCAACCTTTTCATGTAGACAACTTTAATAAAAATATTTCTGTCACATCTCATCAACGCATAACCAAATTAATATTTTTAATAACAATTTGAATAATATGTAATATGTTCGAATAGGTACACAGTTGAGCTTACATTGTGTACTACAACTTATTATTATTTTAAGTGATGTTTTCCTGACTATCTAAAATTACAGTCACAGTCTATCGAAGGTTATTTTTGACAAAGCTAATCGATTATTTATATTTTCACTTATGTGGCCATTTATTGATTACCAGCCAAATTTTTCTTCTACTTAACCTTTTTTTGGGCCAATCTAATATATTAATTTGCTAACCGCTAATAATGTCTCTAAAATTTTCCACCTCGGTGGACTAAAGCAAATGGCGGAATAAAGCATTGACAAGAACCCAAAAATTTAAGTGTAAAGTTTTTTCAAAATATTGCCGCAAAAAATTGCCGATTAACAGATAGAAAAAAATTAAAAAGTACTAATTATTGTGCTCATCTTTCAAACAAATAAAACTTATACAAAAACATATTCAAGTTCTAAACTCATAAGAAAGCTATATATTTAATATGAGAATAAAAACATCATATACAACCAATTGGATATTATGAAAATTTTTCAAATTAGAAGTATTTTTTAAAGTCATCAAAATAATTCAAATTACTGGAAAAATAAAGTACCTATTGAAAAATTATATATATCCCTGGCTTGCGTCTTTGAATTAGCCACCTCGAAATGTTTCGAATTAACAAATGCAGACACATTTTAAGTTCAAATGAGTGTTTATTTTGTAAAGCAAAATATTGACAAGCAGAAATTAAACTATTTCTATTGTTGCCATGGTAGTAAAATCTTGCGTTTCCAACTTTCAAAATTCACTAGATTTGCTAAAAATCCTCCTTATAAGAAAAAGACCCAGATGTAAGATATTATAGAGAACATAATATCAAGGGCAATATTAACTATTTCTTTAATTGGTGCTGAAATTACAAAAATATCATCTTTTTCATTTCCACATGGTGCTTCTTATATAATAATTGTACATCGGTGACCCTCCCCACGTCATAACAAAGAGATTATAGATAAAGATAAAATGTAACAAAAATATTATGCTTAAATTGGACGATTTGCTTGGAAAAAGTTTGAGTTAAATATTTAAATGAATGGGAAAGAAATATTTTTGTAATGCTTTCCCGGCGAATGTTACGCCGAGAATAGCTACTATATTATAATATTTTAATTGGTATGTGGTAGCAGAAATATATTATTAAGCATAGTAGAGATATTCTAGCTTGTTCGTGAGTTTTCAAGTACAGGACCATTGCTAGTTTTTTTATAACTAAGTCTAACATTATATTGAACAAAATTAGATACAGTGGACATCTCTATTCTACTCCATTACTTAAGGCTTTGAACGATTCAAATTTGCCTTATGTATCACTTGAATTTGTTCGTTTCTGCTTATTATAATTTTTTTAAATTGTAATTTAAGTAGCACCAGATTTTTCTACATTCAGTACGCTACTGAAAATTGTGAAAGAAAGTGTGAGAAATTATGGTTCATGAGTATAGCTTTTAATTTACAATTTCGTAATTATTCAATCTACATTCAAATACATGCGTAGCGTAAGTTAAACATTGTTTTCACTTTTTGATTATTCTGTACATACATGGGAATGGCTTACATGCAATAAATGTCTTATAAGCCATTTAAATCTCAAGAATTTTCATTCTGAAAAATTTGATTTCAAATAAACTTATTCTAAAATTATTTAAAAAAAATTTTACTTGAAAAGAAAAGCTTTAATTTGAAGAGTAAAACTTTCATTTGAAAAGAAGGTTTTTTATTTTGAGAGAAATATGTTTTATTGAAGTGAAAAGGAAGTATATGCATAATATACGAACATTTCAGAATTTGACTAATTTACCAGGGACCCAATACGTAATCTTACTTCTTTTGATCTCGATTTGTAAAACGTCTATTTTGTTAAAATCTTGCTTTTAAAAAATCACTTTTGTAAAATTTTTAGAATAATAAAAATTTATCGAGATTAAAACATTCAAATTTTTAGAAAGCGGAATTATATAAATCGATAAAACTGAGATTAAGTATGGAACTTCAAGCTTATACTACAAAATTTGGAGCATTTATTTATCAAATTAAAGGCTTATCAAATCATTAAATGTGAAAACCCGCCATTATTGTTAGGAACTAAGCCTTCTTAAATAGAATAGCTCCTTTTTATTTAGGTTGTTACCAGATTATACTCTCAATTATTTTTTTTTTCATTTATTTTATTCAAATGACCAAGGATACTGGACCAGGTCGAAAAACCCATAAAGCATTATTTTTTACTTCATCGGGAATCGAACCTGGGACCTTTCAGGTGTAGAGACAGGCCGTTTACCTACTAACCTGTAAATTATTACGATTACTGGTAGACAGAAGCGGCCAGAGACTATTTTTGACTCGAACTGAAAATCGAAACTATTGAGCTGAAAAATTGTTTAAGTACAAACGACTCAATAGACTTAAGTAACTCAAAATGCAACACTGGCTAATGTTGAATGCTTTAAATTTAATAATATAAGGATTTATATTGTATTGCGGGTGGATAATTTAATATGCACATAATATTAAAATATTTTTCACTTTTTAATAGATATAGGTTGTGTTTTTGTTTTAAAACATATTTTGTTAATAAAATGTGTTTAAAGGTCTTGATTTTGTGTCTTCTATTTATGACACAAGTATTTTATACATATATATATATATATATATATATATATTTTTTTTTAATTTTATGATACATCAAAAACTGTATAGTAACTGTAACATTATAGTAAAATTCGAAGGTTATTCTTTTTTGTTTTATTATTTATTATTTTTTTAATAAAATTATAGTGGAACATGGTTAATAATAAATAACTATAATGTTCGATCTATAATAATGATAATACTTTAATGGTTGTATTTAAATTCTTTCTGGATTGTACATGGAACAATAATAAATAAATAATCTATAAAAAAAAAACATTAACAGTAACAAAATAACAAAACAAATATAAAAAAATTATATAGCTTTATTTATTGTATAAAAAAATAGGAATTTTAATTTAAAATTTTTAAAAACAAGTTATTAATACCTAATATGTATTTTTTTTATTATCATTTAAAAAAAAAAAATATGCCTATGGGTTTAATAAAATTTTATGCAGTTAATATTTATTTAAAAGTATAATATTAAAAATATTTGAATATAAAACTCTAAAATTTAAAAAAGCAAAAAAAAAAATTTATTTTAGTAATTCAAGAAGCAATTTAATCGATAAAATATTAATATTGACACTATTATTAATAAAGACCGCATAGTGTTAATTGACACAATTCTGTCAAAATATGTATAATTAAATTTTTGAATTAATTAATAAATCATTGATTATGACTGAGTATTCATTAGAGTAAAATATTTCATATTGCAGAAATTTTATATGATTTCCTAAATTACATTGTAATGAAGATACATTGCTGCAAAATAATATTGGATATGAAATTGAATCTACACATTATTATACTTCGATTATCAATGTTATAAAATAAAAAGAAAATAATTTAAAAAAATAAAGTTTATAGATATAAATCCTGATGACTGAAGTCGATATTCAACATTTTTTGAATTCGATAAACGATCGCAACAAACTTTTTGGCTTAAATATTAATATAAGTAAAACCAAATTGATGGTTATTTCTAAGGGCCAACATATTCAACAACAATATTAACTATAATTTACACTATAATTGAACGAATCTAAAGTTTTAAATATCTAGGATGTTTTCTAAACTGGAACTTAAATATGGAAATAAAATGTGGAATAAAATCTCCGCGTAGCTGTTTTGTACAACATAAAAAGTGCTATTTAACTGTGATATTAATCTCGAAACAAAAATCTGATTCGTTAAATCTTACATGTGGTCGATATTCCTTCATGTACGGAAGACCATGAATAAGATTGAATCATTTGAAATGTGGGTATACCATAGAATATTGAAAATATTATGGGTAGATTGAACGCAAATTAGTGAGGTTCTAAGTAGAATAAGTAGTGACCTTGAATTGTTATTATAGGCAAAAAAACAACTTATCTGGGTCATACAATGCGAAATGACAAATATGTTATTTATTTATTTTTTCATACATATCTCAAAGAGCTTGTTAGCTCGCACAGAGTGTACTTCAGTTGAATTCCTATATATAAACTTCAAAATAATAATTATTTTTGTAAGTGCAGTGCTAAAAATAATAATAAGAAAAGATAAAATATTTATAGGTGCTATGTAAAATGAAATGAAAAAAAAAACAAAAACGAAACACAATTGTCAAAACTTGAATTGAAACAAACAATTTAGTTGATTTGACACAAAAAATTAAATAATTAAGTTGAAACGAAAAACACAACAATTGTTCTACAATTGATTCTGCAAGGTAAAATTGAAGACAGAAGATGTGTTGACAGAAAACAAACTTAATGGCTAAGGTTTCTTAATTGCCAGCTCTCCAAACGATGAGAGAACTAATGCACACAGCGCAGGATATAGAGAGCTTCAGAAAACTGATCGCAGACATCCAGTAGTAGATATACAGCTAAAGATTTATTTATTTATTTATTTTAACAGTTGATTCTACAGATAAATCTGTAGGACAACTTTATAGGCTTTTTTCCCTTTCGAAATGTGGGCTTTTTTATTAAATTATATTTATTCTTTGGTATTATATTTTTGTATATTACATATTTATATTTTTTTTTTTTATTAGTTATATTATATCTTTCTTAATTATTAAATTATATTTATTCTTTGGTATTATATTTTTGTATATTACATATTTATATTTTTTTTTTTTATTAGTTATATTATATCTTTCTTAATTATTAAATTATATTTGATCCGATGTGGTTGTTTTGAAAATTACTTTTTTCAGTAATTTTCACCATTTGAAAAAATTTGCGGATCTTATGGGGTTTGAACCCGTGTTCCTTCGGTCGTTACATTACTACACTCGAGTGCTTTATCACTCGGCTACCGAGGCCACTACAGCTAAAGAAGAAGAAGAAGTCGTTAAGTAGAATTATACTCTTAAGTAACAAAATAATTTTCAATTTTGGAAGTATTAAAACTCAATTCTGATGTTTGCATTATCCCAGCATCATGGTTTAGCATTTAGCCCGTCCACGTTAAAGTGAAGTAATTGTAGTATTAGAACTTCAGCACGAAATTAATGAAATCATACCATCCTATCAGAGTACTCTCATCCTCAGAACTATGAATTAGATTGAAAGCTGGAATAATGCAAACATCAGAGTTGAGTTTTAATACTTCCAAAATTGAAAATTATTTTGTTACTTGTCTCAGAACAACAATATCTAAGCTGTTCTGCTTACTTTTTTATTTATAAAAATTTTCATTGTTTTCTAGAGAATGGGAGTTGAAGCTATATAGGTGTATAATTAGAAGCATAGCTCATGTCATCATTTTTTTAAAAATAGGATAAGCTGTAGCCACTTTCTATTGAGAGGGACATATTTATTAAGCATGGGATTGACGGAATAAATTGGGCATAGTATTTGGAAATGGTTAAGGGGATATCTCAGGACAATGGAAGGGAAGGCATCAGGACCGGAAATTGTTTATATTTTTACTAATTAAACTTACTTACTTGCTGGGCGCTACAGACCTTGAAGGTCCTAGGCCTGACGGAAAATTGATAAAATAACTGTTAAATAAGTGCCCGATATTATTGCGGTCTATTCCTTAAATTGAAATCAGTTATGGTATAACAAGTTATCAGGTATAGTATAACCACAGGTTTCCTCTTTAGTTTCGTAAGTACTTGAAAAGTTATTCTTCTTCTTCAGAAATATCAATAAAACATGTATATGAAGAAAGCTGAAGAAGCTTAACTCTTCAATTCGTCTGGTGCTTCTAAACCAATTTTTATCATTTTTGTTTAGATAAAGCAAGTAAAGAAAATTAGATAAGCTCTTGAATATAGAGAAATAATAAATTAACAAAATTTACAACAATAATTTTTGAAAAATTTAAGAAGGCATCGTCATTGTCATCATTTAAAGTAAACGAATCCAAGTAAACCAGGGAATATATAACTCTTAATTTCAAAATATTTGCAATTAAGAGCTATATAGGGAGCTATAGGGAAATTTGACTGACAATGAGCACTGAAATAGGTACATATAAAATAAAACAGTAGGGAAAGATATAAAACAAATGCAAGTACGAGTACGAATACAATCGTTAAAAATAATTTAATAGATGGCAATCCGTAGGAGAATTTGAATCGGGAGTTAAATTTATTATTCTAGGTTTATTTCAAATATATCCAAAACTTTGTCAATCAAAATAAATTCCGCAACTGCAATGCAAATATTAATTTATTATAAGTTTTGATAATCTTCTATTTAGAGTCACCTTGGTATTAATTTTTAAATACAAAAAAAAAAAAAAAAACCACATTGTAATAAAAATTTTATGAGATATTTACGTCAGCTGTTTATAAAACAAAAACAAAAAAAGAATGAAATTTATAAAATTATTCACCAGTTGGGGTTGTAAATATTCTTTTTAATTAATTTTTTTTTGTGAAATCATGACATGTGACAACCATTATAGAATTAAAATCACTTCATATTCAGTGGTGGTAGTATAGTTTTCCTAACCGATATATTTTAAAAATTCAAAATTAATCGAAACTGTTTTACTTATTGATTTTTTTTTAGAACTGTTTTTTTATTAGAACTGACTTGTCATTAATAGATTATAAAATTCTATGCGTAATATTTTTTGCAAATTTCAAATCAAAATCAGACCGGTTTCAAGGTGCTAAATTCTTTTCTAACTGTAAATAATAAGATTTATGTTTTTTATTAAATTGAACCAAATTTAAATAATCTTGCGTTGCTGTTAATTATATTTGTGAATAATTTTAAGTACTTGTTTTTTGTTTTCTTCTTATTTTTATATATAGGGTTTTTGTTTTTCTTAGGTCAGAGAGTTCTTTATACTTTGGTTGGTTTTTGGAAAAGTAAAGAAAAGGGGTAGTTAGAGAAAATATAAATAGAAAGAAGTAGGAGAAATGTTTGGCGGGGTGTTGCTAACTATATTATTGATGTCCACTTTGAATTTTTGTAAATAAAACACAATAAAAACTACCCCTTCTTGGGAATGCTTGTAGTCACATTCTAGAAGTTCTGATTGTAAACGAATTTTGATTACCAGTCTTTGACCATCTAGTTATTTTCATAGTGTAGGGCTGATCATTTGTAGCCTCTCGTGTTTTTTGACGAAATAGCTTCAGAGACGGAAGTATTGGTTTTAGTTCATGACCAAGTGGAGCAAGTGTTGATGAGACATACATCGTATATAAGGCGAATGGTGTGCTTCTTTACTTTGTTAAGAAAGCTTAGTGGAGTCTTTGGCCGCCCATGGATGTGAGTTATACTCTATCTTGGGTCTTATGTAGGCTTTATAGATATTAAGTATAGATTTTTAGGTGAAAAATATGTTTTAGTTTACTGCTGTAACAGGTTGCTTGGTGGAATAAATAAGTAAGTAAATAAAAATACGCTGGATAAATTAAAAATTAAATAAATGCGAGGAAATTTTATTTACATTTTTATTTTTTAATTTAACTGAACACTTGAATTGAATTTTCCACAAATCCTCTCTAAACCATATGGGTATATTTCTTGTATGTAATTGCTTCAATTAATAGATAATGAAAACTGACATATCTGCCAGACTCTAAAATGACGACTTGCCAAAAGAACAACATTTGATGGATTTACAAAACAAAAACTGCATGAATTTTCAAGAACAGTAACGGATTGGGTAAGAGACTTTCAGACTTACTTCATCATCATTATTGTTCTGTAACCCCATCCGTGGGGCATAGGTCGGAAATAAATTCTTTCAATCAGCTCCTATCTGCGGCTAACCTCTTCAATTGTGGCCACATTCTTTGCTGCGTACTTGCTGCAGCTAGGACAGTTGTTCTCCACGTTTTTCTCGGCCTTCCGACGCGACGTGTACCTTGAGGATTCCATTCGAAACATTGTTTTGCGATGTTGTTGTCATTTTTCTTCAAAGTATGCCCGATCCAACGCCATTTCCTCTGTCGGATTACCGCGTCTATTTGTGTTTGTTTCGTTTTTTACCACCATATTCTGTTGGAAATGGTTTGTGGCCAACGAATGTTTAGGATGCGCCGGAGACATCTATTGATGTACGCTTGATTTCCTGGTGATGTTTACTGAAACTTTCCATGTTTCGCAAGCGTACAAGAGAACAGATTTTACACTTGCATTGAATATTCTTATTTTTGTGCGCATATTTTTGAATGCATCCCGAAAACAGTACGGGCTTTACTGATGCGAGCTTTAATATCCAAATCAACCCCTCCATCTGATGACACGATGCTGCCCAGGTAATTGAACGTACTCACCTCTTCGATTCGCATTTCTTCATGGAGGATCGGATGTTGTGATGTGTGAGTTGTGCGCAAGGTTTTGGTATTAGCTAAATTGGCTTTTAGTCTTTAGGTTTAGGCTCGGCGTAAACTAAGTGGCTTTTACTTACAGACTTACTCAGATGAATTCAATTGAATATGAATCGCATTAATTATCATTTTCGTCATTATCGTCATAATAGGTCAATGCGAAAAATATTATCATTTCTACATGAAAATAAAATAATATACGTGTCTTGATATTTTATAGCCATTAATGTAAAAATATACAGATAAAAATTTGAAATTAGTATTTATATTTAGTGTGTTATAAATAGCAATGTAAATGCCGGGGAGTGAATGTTGAAATTTTTCTTGAACTGCCTGAATTCAAAGTTTTTTAGTTGTTCCAAGTTAGGTCTAACAAGGCCAACGAGGGAGTTGTAAAGATATTTAAAATCGTATGCCATTAATACATTTTTTGGACTATCTTGTAATGTATCCTAACCAATAAATTGATTTATGAACAATAGCATTCATGTAATGAAAAAATAACAGTTTATTTTAAAAAATCAACTTCTGGTCCTTTAATTATTAAAATTTAAAAATTTGTTGTCAAATGTGTTCAGTGATTGATGTGCAGTGGCGAGTGAAAGAAATTACATTGCATTTTGTCTATTATATTCAGTGACTGATTGCTTGATGTGAACGTATTGCGAGCACTTGAATAGATTTCTGTATTTATAAAAGGGAAAATTTGTTAGGTTTGCTAGCTACTTATGTATATGATCTGATCAGTGCAAATAAATAAATCAGACTTGCCCTTATTATTTATTATATTGTAAAATTTATAAAAAGTTTTTAATAAAATTTAAATAAATTTATAATTAAATTTATTTTTATCTTGTTACAAATAGATTTTACGTATAAATTTTGTCCGTTTTTTATAAATCACAGATGTAATAATAATATCATCTAATAAGTTATAAAATTAACCGAAATAAATCAGGTAGTCAAGTATAGGTAGTCTAACACTATAAATACCTACTGATGAGTTCAAGTATTGTTATGATGAACTCCTACAAATAATTATTGTTGTTATATAATACCAGCTTAATTATAAAGTACAAAATTATAAAAGTATTACATACTTAGGCTATTTAAACACAAATTCAAACAAGTTTGATCTTACTACAGATTTCGGATTTGAGCCATGTTTGTAAATATATTTTATAGAATTTTTAGAATATTTTCCAGAAATATTTTTTTTTGTTAATTTAATTCATGAATAAAACTTTATTGAAGTAAATTTTATACATTTTGGGGTTGCACCCGAACAATTTCTGGTGACTTAGGTAGTATGAATTATTAAAACAAAACAATTTAATTATTGATGTGCAACTGTTTTTATTTTCAAGAACTTAATTTAAAAAACTAAGTCAAATATGGTTCTTTTATATATAGGATTATATCCATAAGCTCCCCATTCTTGAATGATAATATCACTAAAATGTTTGGCAAGAAGGAATTAAGAAATGTAAAAAAAGATGTTTAAATCCTAATACAAAAACTGAATACGTCACTGATTACAAAAATTTAAATTGTCGAAAATTTGAAATGAAATAAAAAAATAATCATTTTTTAATGGAAATATTTCAGTAAAATTACTATTATAAAATTATAAAAAGTCACTTTTATATGATAATAACGTTAAAGAAGATTAAAGAGTAAGCATTTGGTATATTTTTAAAAAATCAGAGAAATTTTTTAATTTTTTTTCCAACTTTTTTTTGTAACATAAGAGTATTTCAAGTTCAATCAACTTTAAAAATCTCGTTTTAATTTTTATTGTCGCTTCTTTTTTGTTTTTAATGAAAATCCAATCAGAATTTGAAATATAACTAATAAATATTTTAAGTTCACAATTTTAAAATTTAATGTCCTTTGAAAAAAAAACAAAATGATTCATTTTAATTTACAATTTTTTAAAAATTTAAATATCAAATTTTGGTTAAATTCAGTATAAATAGAAGATTCAAATTCAATAATTAAATTGTATTTAGAATATTCTTGGTAAACCAAGAAGTTTAAAATTTTCAAGAATTTAATCATTTTTTTTTTATAAAGAACAATGCATTCTTTGTACACGGTTTTAACAATTCTTTTGGCTGTAATTTTTATTACCAATGCATATCCAGCAAATGATGATGACGGAATAATTGGTGTGCCTGAAGATTTGAATTTTAATGTTCCAGAACATGATGCATCATTAAGAGAGACCAGACAATATTATCCACCACCGTATGGTAGCCATCGTCCACCTTATCATAATTATGGTGCATATCGACCAACTTACCGTCCACCTTATCGTCCACCAAATTATGGTTAATTTAATTTTTAAGAATTTATTGAAAATATTCGGATTGTTAAAATTTCTAAAAAAAAATTTGATTTTGGCTAAGGACGTTTTATAAATTTTAATAAAAAAATTATTTTATGAGTACGAAAAATGTATTTTTTTATATTTATTCCATTACTGGAGAATTGAATTGACACTTAGACATTATTTGGTGGCTGTTGCATTAATATTTTTTTATTTTCTGAGTATTTTCAATGTTGAGGGAAAGTTGAATTGAACAAAGAAAAATTACTTTTCGAAATTAAAATTTAAGTTGGATTAATAAGACGATGGTCCAAAGAATTCAACGACCCATACATCTTGAAATCCCTATATATTTGTCTCGTTAGGCCTCAGCTTGAATATGCCAGTCAGGTCTGGTCACCTTATTATAAAATTCATAGTAATCGAATTGAATCAATTCAAAAGAATTTCTTAAAATATGCTTTATGTCTCCTTCCTTGGTCAGACCCTTTTCTTCTTCACCTTATAATAATAGACTCAACCATATTCACCACCTAACCACTTTAAAAAATAGACGTGAGATTGCGGGTATGCTCTTAGTTATGCAAGTAGTTACCGGGAATATCGTATCGTCATTTATATCTGAATCTACTAAAATTAACACTCTTGTACCCGATTTCGTTCGTTTAATCTTTTCACCCTAGTGTTTCATCGTACTAATTATGGTATGAATGAACCTATCCATCGAATTATGATCATTGCCAATAAGTATACAAGGATGTAATTGATTTAAACCTTTCAAAAGATGCGCTAAGGATGTATTTATATATTACCAAACTAATAATTCATTTTAGTAATCAATTTATTTTTCATAACTAATCCAATTTACTGAAACTCTAACCAAGATAATCCAATTAATACCTATCCTAACCTATTAATACTAATAATACCTATTTAAGTATACTAATATCTACATAAAATGAATTTTATAAAATTTTTGAAAATTGTTAATCTTTTTGTTATGTTTTACAAATTTTAAATATTCATTGTTTTTCTTTCTTTTTTTATTTTTTATTTTTTTTATTTATTTTATTAATTTTTAAATAACTTGTAATTTTTTGATTTAAACGAAGTAAAAAAATAAAAAAATGTTGAGAATGTTGAAGAACACTTTGTGATATTTTCGTTTACATAATTTTTAAATTTTCAGGAAAGTTAAATATTTGAAGTAATGTACACCTCAGTACACATATGTAGCGTAGAGAGGACCTAGATTATTTTCAACAATAAATAAAAACAATTTTTTCTCATTAAATTTTAACTTTTAATAAATATTTACTAATCATGCATACTTATACGTGCGTATATATCTCAAAAATGACTATACTAAGAAATAAAACAACAAATCAAAAAATTATACACAGGAAGTAATTAACAGGTAATTAAAATTTATTTAAAATAGTCTTGCTTGACTTGCATTCTAAGCGATTTTAAATTATCACTAGTAAAATTAGAAAATTAAATTTGTTTAAATAAAATATCTTATAAAAATTCTTAGTTTCTTTTAGAGTTCCTTACTAAATAGTTCTTAAATTTGATTACATAATAAAGCAAAACACAAAATGTTAATTAAAAATAAATGTATTACAATGTTCCTACTATTACTAACATTAACCGTTAACACTGTTAAATCAAATTTAAATTCTGATATTGAAGAAATTCGTTCTCTAATACCAAAAGGACGTTTATTCGCAACAACTGTAAAACATTTCTTTTTGAACAAACAATTTTATGATATTCGAACATATTTAAAAAGCTCAGAATTTACAGCAGCATGGAATAAAATTATTAATAATAAATATTTAATAGATTTTATAAATTATTTAGAAAATAAAAATATTAAAATTATAAATGATATCAATAGTATTGGTAGACTTTTGGGACAAAAACGTTTCAAGAGATTAGCAATTACCGAAGAAGTTGTTAATAATGGGGAAGAGCATTCAGGATTAAATAAACTCTCTAGAGAATATATGAAATTAATTCCAATTGAAAAATTATTAAATTTAATTAAAAATAAATTTAAATTAAGTGAAAATTTTAAAGAATTTTTAAATAAAATTAATTTAAATGCAATTGAAAATTATTTAAAAGTAAGTGTTTTTTGTTTTAAGTGATTTTCTTTGTTTTAATATAAAATGAATTTGTTTGTTTGTTTACAGAACACGAAAGAAACAGCAGCTGTCATTGACAAATTTAAAAATTTTAATTTTGACATTGAATCATATATAAATAATATTAAAAATTTATTTAATAATCTTAAAAGTTAAAAAAAAAAAATAATATTTATATATTTATTTTTTAATTTATTTTTATTTACTATTTTTTCATTCCAATTCAAAAATTAATTTGATTATAAACGCTTGATAATCTAAGCTGAATATACAGCTAATTTAAATAAAATAGGATAATAACAGTTAAATGGTATTTATTTATTTATTGATATGTAAGTCTTTTGTTGTGGATTTGTCAACCATCTGGATTTTATCAAGCCCTTATTCAATGAGGTTGTATACATAAATTTACTATCTTTTCGTTAAGTTTTATAGAAATATATTTTGAGTCTATTTTTCTTCTCTATTTTTTTTTATTTTGTTAATATTAAGTTTTATCCTAACTTTAAGTTTTAAGTATAAATTGATTCAAATTTAATTTTTTCTTTTTTATTTACTTAAGTTAAATTGTATCTATAATTGTAAGTTAAGGAAAACATAATAATAAAAAAAAACATAAGAAGAAAAGAATAGAAAAAGCCAAACTAAAAAATTATTGTAATTAAAAAAAAAAGAAATAAATACATGATCACACGTTGTTAAATTTTAAAAATCACAATTTTAAAAAATTAATATAAAAAATTAATATAAATTAAACAACAATAATGTACTCTATAAAAATTTGCTTAAGCTTTCGGTACATTATAGGATGCATGTTCATTGAGACAAATATACATGTACATTTTAAAGACTGCTTTTAGTAGTAGCAAGATATAATGTAAGTAACAATGTTCCAGCAAGATTCATTATATACTTTTGTATTTTATCTTATAGTAGTTCTAGATGCTCAACATCCACCAATAGTTTTATTTTCTACTTTTTAGGGTGCTAGTTTGGTTTCGATAAAAGTATATTTTAAAAATTTTTATTTTTACATTATTATTTTATTTTTAATTTAAAAAAGTATGGACGTGGACGAAGTCGAAAGCTTTACTAAAATCGGTATATATTACATCCGTTTGAAATCTATTCTCCATATTATTAATAAAGGTAGTAGATGTGGCTTCAAGAAGTCTTAAAACTGTAGATAGATTTATAATAATCTGTTATTTGTCATCACTTGAAATGTAAGTTATAAAAATATTAATAAATTTTGAATTTTAATAATGTGAAGTAGTGTTTCTTGTTAAAAATGTTTTAAATTTTTTTATTAATTGGGAATTCATATAAAGCTTAATACAAAAGCTATCAAAATATTTATAATTACATCGATTTATAATAAATCAAGCTTTCAATCAATATCGTTTTCAACAACCTAGAATATGGCGCCTAGGAGATGTGGCGGGGAAAATGTCTTTAAGTATAAAAGCAAATAAAAATAGAATTATATCCTGCTCTGCTAGTCAACTTTTTGTTCACTAAGCCGTTCTCTGTCTATGTCGAAATTCTACTACTCAAGGACAGGGTATTATACATAATATTATAGTTATTTTATATGGTTTGTATAGGTAAAAAGCTAAACAAACTTATTTTGAAGATTTTCAAGGTTTTATAATTATAAAATAGGGCCTCAATACAATTCTTTGATTATTATTACTTCTCCAATCACAACTTAAACCATGGTAAATTATTTCCGAAGCACTCTGTGTATCATATTGATATTATTCTACTGTACGACAGATCAACAATTTGAAAAATTTTCTTTCCTTCACATTTATATGACTTGCAGTTTTTGTAAAATTGCAATTATTTTATTTTCATTTACTTTAATATCTACGTTTATCAGTTTTGACTTTTAAAATTACTAAATGGGATCAATAATTTCTAGATGTTATAGTTACATGTCAATGGCTACATTATATTCAATTATTTAATGTAATTTCAAAACTTTAAATTTTTTCTAGTTCCTCAATTGCATAACCAAAAACTTTAAATATTTTAAAAGTAAATTGCTTTTATTTAATATTTGTCAACAATTACCAGTTGGGTGTGAGTCACTCATAATTAATATTATTTAAAATTAAATTTATTAAATAAATGCGTTTAAACTCTTATTTATCACATCTGAGTGGTTATGCAAAGTTTTATTTTTTATCACACATGTTATGAAATTTTAAATTAAAACAAAAAAAATAATAATTTTTTTTCCGTTACTCATCGACCATATTAAAATTTCAAAACTAATTTGTATAAAAATAGTTTTATTAAAAAACAAAAAAAAAAAAAAACGAATAATTAAAAAATAATTTTTTAAGTCTTACTGCACTCGTATCGAGCATATAAAAAAGTCAAGTTAATAAAGTTAGCCTAAATTGAAAGTAGGAAATCGCAAAAATTAGGAATTTAATTTTTGAGACAATTTTTAAAGTAAAACTAAAAAATGAAAATAAAAAAATAATGATCTGCAAGCCATTTGAAGCTGAATCAAAATTACTTCCATATATCATTTTTTTTATTGGTCGTTTTAGTAAATCTGATCGTTTTTGTTTTAAAGTTACCTTTTTAAATAATAAAAAATTGTATTTTGGATTAAAGTATTAAGTTTAAATTACAAAACTGCCGTAAGTTGCTATCGTAATAATATTGCAAGACACTCGCATGATATTTCATTTCTATAATTTTAATTTTTTTAAATAATTTATTTGTATTATATTGAAACTTTTAAAATTTTAATAGAATTGAAAGGGTTATAGTGTAAATTCGCTATTTAAGAATTAATTAACAAAAAATTATTTTCAGTTTTGGAAATAAAATTTGTTGTAGGCGGATTATTTGCTCTCATTTTGGTGGCAGTAATTCTTTACAATTAAGAAAATTATGACAATTAAAATGTTAGAAAAAACTATTTGCTCTAGAAAAAACTATTATCGGAGTTATTATAAAACTACTACATAATTATAGAAGACTTGTTTAAGATACGATCAAGAGTATTGTGCTTTTGAAATTTGCGTAAAATTCTAAGATAGACTTAAAAAGTGCAATAGAATCTGATATCCAAACTCATCAAGAATAACTAATAAATAGACTTTCCCTAATTATGAAAAAAAATTAAGTGGTTATTCCTTGAAAATTAAACTCTACCAAATACTATAATTTATTTAAAAATAGGATTTCAATTATTGATGTAGTGTAAATTTTTTACTTATTTAGGTTTAATCACCGACAGCAAACTTCAATGGAAGAACCAAAACTATAGTAATTATTATTATTTATCTACAAATTATAATTAATATATTTTTAGCACAAGCTGAAAAGCTATCGGACTATCTGTGCTGCGTGGACTTTAAGCTTTGTATTTTGTCTTAAATTATATTACAGTGTAATTTTTAGATCTAATTAATATTACATTGATTACAGATCTTGTTAGAGGAAGTACATTGTATTTATAATAAATAAATTATGCCGTACCATAGGTGTTCCAGAGCATGCGTATTAGCTTTTAAAGAGCGGAAGGAGCCATTATTTTAAAATTTAAAAAATAATTTATTAACTAAGCCGAGGGTTCTCTATCGATTGGTGATATTTTCAACTTCCGGAATGGACTGGAAGTTGGTTTTTTAAACCGCAAATTCACTGAAATCAATATTTTAATGAGAATAGGTCCTTTTTGATGCAGATTTGGATTCTACGTCAAAAATTAAAAAACTTTTGTGTACATTTTATTTTATAAATTCATTCAGTTCTATCAAAACTACACCCGACAAGTTTGTTTTACTGGTGGAGGTATCTAACCCTCTTGAATATTAACAAACATGAGTTGTATATAATGGCTTTTAACATTATCACCAACTTATTTAAAGATAATTTCATTTTGAATAGAAATATTGAAATTGTATAATTTTCAATCAAAAATCATAACTAATTTTTGTCCTGCAGACTAAGCAGGTTAAGACCGATTGAATGGTTTAACATTTTCTTAGTTTATATGTCCTGTTTTAATTTTGAGATTTTTGTGTTCGTTCAATCATTCTTGTACTGATTGAATTCTATTATTAAATGTATGTAATTTTTATTATTTATTAAAGCGCCTCGATAATAAAACTGTTTACTCCTTCAAAATTATAGTTACTTATTGCTATATTTCGGTCGGATATTCTTGTTTCTGTGCCCGTCATTTTCATATATATTTGGTATTAATCCCGTTAATTTTTCACTCTACGGTGTGGAAACTTCTTTCGGAAACTGAAAAATTAGTTTTAAATCGTAGAACGATGTGGCTACAATTGCAATATCGTCAGTATACGCCACTTATCATCTTATAAATATATGTCCTCCTCTGTCTAAATATTTTATTTTGTAGTGAAGATTGAAAATTATTGTTGGAGTGCCTTGGTTTGACGGCTGTCTTGATTTCAAATACAAATATTTCATTTCAAGAGTGTTAGACTAATTATATTTGTCAGCAGATGACAATGAAACTAAATTAATTTGAATTCAATATCAAATATCTAAAATATATATTTTAAACCAATGTATAACATTTTAGTCATTAATCACTGGCCTTACAACGCCATCCGTAAGAATAGAATAACATTTTAATAGTAGATTTCCAATTCTAATGTGCTGATACTGGCTGCGCTTAGAATGAAATTTAATGAAAAGGCTTTCACAATTCTGAAGCCGAAAATAAGCCAACGGTATCTACTTTATTTAGATATTGAAGAATACATAGTGGAGCTAATCATCTTAAATTCGGTGATTACAGACGTAAAAAATCTGAGGCTTTCATGAAGTTTCAGGTTGATTCATGTGATAAACCTATGGTAGAATATTTCAACCATTAGAGGATTCTCAATCAGTCTTACAAAATGTCATTACAATCATTAGATAAATAACAGATTTCACTATTTTAAATTAGAAACTGAATTGGAAATCGTATTTAGTTATTAAATTTGTTTTGTTCACTTCAAATAATTTAATACATTAAAATCCAAAATATATAATAATTTGTATTTAATTAAATTATGAAAAAGTAAAAAGCAAAATGTCCATTATTGCAACAGTGAAGTTCATAAATTTTGATTGCATTGCAATTTTTCTAAATTGAATTAATTTTTATCCAATAAATTTAATCCAAAGTGAAAAAGTATAAATGGAGACTAGGTAGGCTATATTTTAATTCAATAGTGGATGTTAATTATCTTATCTTCATATTATTTTATTGATATACATTATAATTTTGTGATTTCGTTTAAATTGTATCAAAATATCTCTAAATTTAACTGTTTACTGGGTATCTAGTTCCAGATTAGGCCAATAGCCAATCCACAGCTGGATTGATATTATAGCTAATATATATCATCATTATGAAACTGGAAAATAGTGTAAAAACATCTTTATGTTATATATGTAAAGCCTAGATACATAGATATATAGACATATGTATATGCCTAAAAACATCTTTAAGTTACATTATGTAGGTAGGTAGGTAGGTAGAGGTCGCCATTGCAGTTGTTTCTGGAAAACCAATCAACATTTAATTGTGTCTTTTTTATACCACAACTCGAGTGATCCGTTTGTTGTTATTAGTTGTTATATGAAATCATTCTCTAATTCTTACTCTCCACTACATATACCTATACATATGTAAGTATTGTTTCCTTGTTACTTGACTGACATTAATCGAATTAATTCAGTTCACGGAAACTTTGACATTTCACCTTAAATTATATCTCGTGAAATGATTAATCACGACTCCCATTTTATTTTCACAATAAATTCATTGAGTTACAATCAGTGTCTGATCGTCGAGTAATTGCAGATATCTCTTTTATTAACCAGATCTTTTCGAGCAATGCATTAGCCCCTGAAATTTTAAATTATTTACATTGAAAGAATAAATCGGAACAATCTTAGAACCGTTGATATGTTCCAAATGATTTTCACCCTATTGGTTATTGCAAATTTAAGCCAAATAAATTACTAGAATGCGCTGCGTGAAGTAAATTATATTTTTATATCTTTTGATAGTTTTATATTTTAACTCTGAAAATGAGATTACGTTGTAATGTTTTAATTGCTTTTCTTAGCTTTGTTATTTACTAGTTTAGTCTAGCTTTTTAAAGTATTTTAATCTAAGTGTATAATTGCTGGAAAATGCATTAATTTTGACTACTCTACTAACTAATAATGTAACCTTAAGATTTTTACTTGTTTACTATTTTTACTTGTTTACTAATCAACGGTGCTGGTCTTTTACCAACCCTACTGGATGATGATATATTGCACAATTAACTCTAGTTAGCTTTTGTCTAATAATAGAGAGACGTCTGATGTGCTTGTTTTAAGTATTTATCTGACGATATATTAATGTTCGTTCTTTTTTTCATTGTCATTGTCATTGACATTGTTTTCATGTATAGAGTAACAAAATAAGTTCAAAAAATAAAAAATAGCAAAAATTTATAACAATATTTTATCCCGCTTTTACCCACAAATTTATTTTAATTTAATAAATTTGGTTTAATTGTCACATTAAATTGCATTACTTTATAAGATCAGTAAGCTATGTCTAAGATAAACAAATAAGTAAAATCAATCCTATAGTTAAAGGAAACAGTTTATGTTAGCTTAGTTTCATATTACAAATTTACTTAACTTTATATTCATATGAAAATAACAAAAATCATTATTAATAATAAATAATGATGATAACTTAAAAATCTTAAAATTTATCTCTAGCGTTTTTTTTTTTTTGCTAATTTATTTTTTGAAATGTCTATGCTGTATCAAGTCCACCGTAACTTTATCTTATAACATTCATAATAATTTAAATTTTTAAACTATAATCATTGATTTAAGATATCATGTATAGATATATAATAGGATCTAATTTCATGATTAAAAGGTATCGAATTAAAAATAAAAAAAAAAATGAAAAAAAAAAACAAAAAATTAAAAAATTAAAATTATATTTTCATAAATTAAAATTATTTAATATTTTCCCATCGCATATTTTATTCATATATGCATTGAGTACTCGTTTTACTTAATTTAATATAAATCAAAAAATAAATCATTAATAATAATTTTATGGGGATTTTTGAGAAAATTTTCAAATCAAAAAATAAATCACCAATAGATGTAAAAACACAGCAGGGAGTCGAAAATACACACGAATCATCAGGTTGTCAACTGTAATTTGGTAGTTCACACAAGATGGTGTTTATTTTGATTTTTGTTTATTAATAGGAAAAATTCACATTCAAATGCAATTTAATAAAAGAAAGATACCTGAGAGTTAAAATTGATATTATATAAGCTAACGGTCACTAATACATAATTTTCAGTCAACATCACCAGGAGATTTCAAGCGTACCGTAATAGATGCCTCTGGCCCATTTTATACATTCGTTGGCCACAAAACTTTTCTAGCAGAATACTGGGGTAAAAAACTGATCAAAACATTTTTTTTATTTCCCTTGTAAAATGTACGATGTTCCCTTGTATGTTATACGACACTTAATTCGACTAGCACCATTTCAAACCAACAAGTTGTATTTGTATAAGAAGATAATCTTGTTTGGTATTTGCGGCTTGCACTTCTGATTTCCTCCGTTATGGTTTTCATCTGAAGGCCTTGATAATATCGTTACTTACGAACAATGGTGCGCCGGCTATTAGTATTAATATTTTCGACTGAAATCGCTGAAATATTTCAATATTAGATTTGCTAGCCACTCCACACAGTTGGATTCAGTAAGTCCATATCGGCATAAAGTAACAATTTGTTGTCTGGTGTGATAGTAATTCTTTTTCAAAATATCCAATAAAATTTACTTAGCTTCAATCCAGTTGTTTTATTTTACTATGATGTATATTATGTTTCCATGTAAGTCACATATCCAAGTGTATTACAACTTCTTTTTGCGGAATTACTTCGTTATTTAGCACCACCTTCGGACAAGTTTTTCTCTTCAGGGTAAATGGGTGAGTTGAGTAGAGACGTGAGTTAATTTTGCTCCATTCACTCTGATTCTAGACTTCTTTAGCCATTGTTTAATTTTAGTGATACTGTGTTGCAGGATCTCAACCCCTTCACACTCTTTTGGTACAGTAACCCGTTATGACATACCGTATCGAAAGATTGACATTAAAAATAGATGTAGATAAAGCTGTACTATAAGCAAAATCGTTGCATCGTACATATTCTGAGGAAATTTGAAAGCAACATCTATACAACGTTTCGATTTTAATCCTTAGCGTACAAGTCACATTTGAAGGTCGAGAAAGGTGTAGAGAACAACAGTCTTAGAAAACACCTAACAAAAAACATGGTCGCAACTGAAGAGGTTAGCTGTACATGTAGAAGATAATGGCTGACTTTTATTTCTACCCTTTGCCCTATAGAGAGGATCAAAACGTAATTGGAGACTACAATTTCGAAGAAATGGTAGGATTTAAATATTTGGACAAAGTGGTACGTAATGATAATAGTATCCTGTATACAGGCAAGGTTGCAATTCAGACACGGACTATACTAAATAAACAAAATATGTAATCAAAATAAATAAGTGGTACATCCTGTATACAAAACAGTTATTCGAACAGTAGTAACCTAGGGAAGTGAAACAGGTCTCTCAACCAATCAGACAAATAAGATTTTTATTAAAAAATTTGAGATAAAAGTTTAAAAAAAAATATTTGAACCAAGAGAGATATAGTTAAGCTTTTTAAATCTCTAAGATTAAGATGGGTCGAATATTTAGTTTGAATGTATAATAATAGATAAAAAAAAAGTATTTTTGACTACAATCCATCAGTAAATAGAGCAAAAGGAAGGCTACGCACAAGGTGGATTGATTATATTCAAAGTGATTTGTGTAAGCTACAAATTACCAATTGGCAGAGAGTGACACATGATTGAGTTGAATGGCGGCGAATTAAGAAGAAGCCTTAGTCCCACATCGGGATGTAACGCTGATGATGATGCAAATTATAAAATGCTGCAACAAAAAATAGATAATTTTATTTGAAGATTTGTACGTGATCATATAAATGCACGCATTACTATTAAAATTGTACGTTAGTGTACACCAGTGTGCATTTTCCACTATATATGAAGCATTGGATTAACTTTGATTTCAGCTACAGAAACATCTACTTCGGTGTACACACATTCTTCTTCATTTTAATGGAAATAATTAATTAACAAGAAAACCATATAGTAAATCTGGAAAAATAGAAAAATGAAATAGAAGTGCATTAGAGATCTGACTTAAAAAAATATTATTCCAAGAAGTTTCTATATAAACTATCTTAAATAAACAGCTTCGATAATGTTTTTATCAATCTGATTCGTAGGCATTTCGAAAGAGCTTTGAGAAATACAACAAATGGCATAATATCGCATGCATATCATCATAACGTGCCAAATCATATCATATCATCAAAATGAGCCTACAGAAAGGTTTTGAGTCCTCAGAAGACTTTATTTATCTAGATATGTATATGGTTATATACAAAACCAAAATCATATCCCAATATTAATTTATTATAAGAAAAATGCTACATGTAAAATTATTGATTTCAAAATATAAGTCAGGATTAATAATTAAAATACGACATGTTCATTCCGGAGAGAGTCAAACGATATAAAGCCGATTACTGGTGGTCGGAAGAAGCCCCCATTAAATATATAATAGTGTGTAATATAATTATTAAAAATATTAAAACTAATTAAAATTAACAAAAAAATGTACGCTAAAATTAAGTTAGTTAAATAAATACAGTTAAATATAAACAATTTTTGTAAAAAAAAAAATTTAGGTGTAAAATTTTATGTAAAAAAAAGAAGAAAAAAAAATTAAAATAAAATTTTTTTTTCTTATTTTTCAAATTTCAATACTAATAAGTTCGGTATTATTTGTTGAAACTGAAAATCTTTACTAGAACAATGCATTTTTTTTTGTCTTTATTAATTCAAAAAAAAAGAACATAGTTTATAACGAACAGTTACAATAATGAATAAATCAGTTCAACTTAGATCTTAGCTTATGCTGTATGATCTACAAAAATTATTCTTTTTGAAAAATTAAGACTTAATATATCACTTATTTACTAAAATAATAATAAAAGTTTGAAATATTAAATTCAAAAAATAATACATTATTAGACTACTTATATAATACTAATAAACTTTTTTCAAACAAAGAGATTAAAACAAAAAGAATATAAAAAACAAGAGAACAAAAATAATCCAAATCTATCTTCCGACTTTGAACACCACTCACTCATTAATGTTAATGTTGACCAGCAATATATTGAATTATTTCCCTCTTAAAAAGACTGACGTTATTCATATTTTTTAGTTCTGACGGCAGATCGTTGTAGATTTTCAAACTGTACAATTATTACTTCAATAATTTATTTATTCAAACTGTACGGATATTTTTCACTTTACAATTGATCGGTCGGAAACATAATCGGATATTTATTAATTACCTTAATTGCTTTTTTATGCGTAACATTTACATAGTCACAGGTGCTCTGCTCCAAATTGGGTTGAGATAACTTATAGAAAATAATATATAGGAACAGAAGATAAAATATATCATATTCTTAGAAAAATAATTTCGGAGATGCATCAATACAAAAATTTATGGAGAAATCTTTTTAATTATGTGGTCAACATGGTTTTTCCATTTCTGTCTACTATCAAGCACTAAACCTAAATAATTGAACGTTGAAACAGTGTCAATGGCGATATTATTAAAATGAAATGAATTAGTGTTATTGAATTTTTTATTTTCAAAGATCATAATTTTTGTTTTTTTAATGTTTAAGGAGAGATGATGCTTATTAAGCCACTCGCTTATTATTTTGAGATCCACTATACTCTTTATACCTCAGAAAAAAAATCAGAAAGAAAAATGCATTCAGGCTTTTTCGTGCCACCCTTTCATAGGATTCAATCATCTATTCAAGAGATTATATTATTTTAAATTTTATATACTTTTATATAAACTTGTCAGTATCTATATGTATATATGTTTATATGTATGATTTGAATTTAAGTAACATTATAGCACAACACAATTTGATTCATTAGACACTGCCTACAATTTATAAAGACGATATGTTATACGATATGATAAAGATATAATGTGAACTAACCTAAATGCTTTCTTTAGGTTAGTTGAACCATCTGCCATTTGATTGAGATTGTGGAATGTTTAAACTAAAATTATATATTAAATTAGGCATTATCAAAAGAAGAAATCCAACTAAGAGAACATGAATTAACTTCTCACTTGAATAAACTACTAATATATTTTTCACTTGAATGAAGAGAGCTTGAATCGACTTCAACAAAAGACTCGAGACAATTTCAAAAATTTCCTTGTCAACTTAATTCCAACTAGCGAAACAAATTATTCACTGTGGAAAGCAGGAAAAAATCTAAAAAGAGTACAAAAACAAGTCCAATCAGATTGCACAATCAGATTGCGTACATCTAGCAGAAACTTTCAAGCCACATAACATAAATAGAAACGATAAATTACCAATAATAAGAAACCAAAATAATTTAATAAAACCTATGAAGATTAAGAATAAAACAGTGCAATTTTTAATAACTCGAAAAATTTACGACAAAAAGTCACCAGGATATGACAAAATTAATGGAAAAGGAATTGGCTTAAGGAATTACCTGGCATAGCTTTCATTCATATTACCCAAATTTTCAATGCTATATTTAGAAAAAGCTATATCCCCTCATAATTTTTAATATTTGTCGTTTGAAAAAACTTACGAATATTAAAAGAACACCACAAAAGGCTTGGTTCTTTTAACATCACAGAGCGTTCCCAAATTTCCATTAACAATATTCCAGGAAGATTCATTGTATACTTTTGTGTTTTATCTTATAGTACATCCACCAATAGTCTTATTTTCTACTTTTTAGGGGGCTAGTTTAGTTTCGTTAAAAGTATAAAGTATTCGTTTTGCCGAAGCAAGATAGCAAGGAAATACCTTTTACAGGATAATAATAAAAATTAAAGCTTATTTCTGTCTAATGTTCAAAGAATTAAAAACTTTCAATTCTTTCAAATGAAATTTTTCATTAAATTTCTTATACCATAAATTTGATTACGTTATCGCTGCTGTATTCAACTACATAATATCGTGATCTATATCTATGTATTATAAAATAAAAAAAAATTTCATTTTTTTATTATTATTTTTATTTTTTTTTGTTCATTTATGTTGAAATTTGATAATTGACCAATTTAGCGCATTCATTTTTGACAGATATTTGCAATCTTAATCTAATCTTGAATTAAAAAAAATTGTATTATAAAATATAATGTTAGCAATTAATATTATTTGTACCTACGTGATTATAGAATAGTGGGTGGTTATGATTTACTATATATAAATAATAGTATCTTGTTAAAATTATATCAAAACATTTCAATGAAACCATTTAAGGAAGTAAATACAAAAAAACCAAAAAAAAATTATAATCACACTGCTTTACAATAGATTAAATTAAATTTTTATCACCCACAACCTATGCTGGGCTCATAATTTTTGAATTTATGATTGGGTATTGAAAATAATATTATAAAAGATATGCATGTGGAATTTTATTGAAAATTTCACCTTATGGTAGTGTGTATTTTTTTATTACCTTTTATACTTTATTACAATTTATGTACTCGTATTTTTAGATATACATAATAGGTATATGCTATAATTTAAAAGGTGTAATTAATCAATTATAATGTAAAATGTAATTATGTGTTTGTATTTAATTGTGAATTGTAAAAATTTTTCTACGAATTAATTGAATTGTTGAATTTGTTATGTAATTTTGTTTAATAACTTGATTTAAAAAAAAAAAAAATCTGGTAGATTTATTTTAGTGTGAAATTTATAGGAAAAGTTTTTTAATGAAGGCAGATAAAAAGAAGAATGATTTCAATGTATTCAATTTATTACCAAGAGTAATTTTATAGGAAAAGAAAATTATTACTGAAATGGAATTCAAGCTGGAAACAGAAGATAAACTTAATTTTCAGAAATTAAGAATTATGATGGTTTTAACAATATAATTATACAGGGTGTTTCTAGACTATGGTATCAGTTTTTGGAAGTGTGTAAATGAAGTCGGAATGAATAATGATTTAAAGTCTAATTTTATTATTACGATACTAGAACGATACGAACGATATTAGTCTAAGATTAAATTACATTTATTTCCAAAAGCTTGTTTATGAATAATATATAATTGCAAGTTCTTCTTATATTTAAGTTAAGGTGTAGATCAGGGGTTCCCAAGCTTTTTGGTGCATTAACCCCCTTTGACCACCTCATAGTTTTTTTTTGATATACCCCTAGAATTCTGATATTCCTCAGAATATTGAGCACATTTTCTTTTTTCACGTGAAATTATTAATTTCTATTTTTAAATTTAAAAGATTTTAAACCACGATTTTAAACCAATTTGACGGATTTACATGTGAAATCTGATTGAAGGGTCAATAATTTCAATTACAATAATTCACTTTTTGACCCTCTATACCAGGGGGTCAGGTCGTGATTGACTCCCTAATAACTTTCATTGACCCCTTGTGGGTCCCTATATAAAATATAAATTTAGGAATGGTTAATACCATAATACTAAAAAAAAAATAATGTCGTTCAAAAAGCAAACAATTACAATTAAATTATTTTTAAAAAAAGGGAAAAAATACATTTTTTCCCTTGTTTTTGGACTAATTGAATTCAGATTTTACGTTTAAATATTTTTTTTTTTTTTATGTTCTTGACACTAACTAAGGTAGAATCACCTTTTCGTGCTTCATTAAGTACGGTACTAATAGTTTATACTACAATATCTATAACATTTCGAGCATTTGTTTATCAGATGGCTTATCAATTCATTAAATGTGGAAAACTACTACTATTGTCAGGAACTAGACCTTCTTAAATAGAATAGCTTTATTTTATTTAAGTGGTTATCAGAAGGGTTCCAAACATTATCATGTTTTTATAACTATAATAATTGTTGTTAATTACAATTTAATTATATTTAATAATTAATCAAACCACCAATTTCCTGATTAAACCGTTTTCGGAACTGATGCATTTGACAACCAATGTGTATACCATATAATAGTAATTTTGTCTGTTATCGTCTTACTTTTGGGTTTTAAATGTATATCAACTGTACTATAAAGTCAAGGGTAGCTGAGCATCATTAATGTAGCTTATTTGGCGTAATTTACGGTCTTTTTTATGTAAGTGTACGCGGTTTGACAAGACTGGAGCATCATACAGATATACACTTTGGAAGATAAATTTAAAGATTAAAATTTTGTTTAATTTGGAGAGAGATGATTTCTTAATCAGTATTAAAATTTGATTAATATTTGTTTTTGTTTAATTTTATCGTCGACAATGGTTTAAAAGTTAATTTGGGGTACAGGAGGATCCCTAGATATTCGACAGTATTGCTCCAGTATTGCTCCGGAATTGACATTTAGTTGTAAGTTTCTGTCAGGTAAGAAGCAGTGTTGGCAAAGTAAATTACGTCTAGTGTTTTACACAGTTTTTTACATGTAAAGAACTTAGTAATTTATTAGGGATGTTTTTTTGTTGTAAGTGTGTAAACAATGTAAATAACGTAAACAACTCAAAATAGATAATTTAGCTGCAACATTTGTATATCAATAAATCAAAACTTACGAATATGAAGTGATTATGTTCAAAAAATAATTAAATTCACAATTTGCTAAGAACTACCCTTTAATTTATAAAGATATCTAACTTTACAATCCATATTCTTTATGCATCAATCATTGTAAAAATTTTTATATTATTTTTGGTATGGCGTATATACATAATAAATATAGATTGGCAGCTTGTTATAGCTTCCTCTTTCTCTCTAATACATTATCTTCTTAAATATTATGTCATTTTCAACCAAAAATGAACAAAAATATGTTTTACGAAATTTTAAATCAGCATGTACATATTTTTTTGAAGCTTAAGCTTTGTGAATAATGCATTTCGATGATGCTAGTCCAGTTAAAGAAAACATTGAATTCGAAGAAAGTCTACTAAAAGATTTGGAAATGTTAGAAATTAAACCTGATATTTTATTCATACATCGGATTATTTTGATTTAATGTTGAAATACTATAAAAAAATAATAATTAAAGAAAGTAAAGTTTATGTAGATGACAAAGAACCTGAACAATTGCAAAAAAACGGGAGCAAAGACACTTAAAAAATTGGTACGTAAATATAATGAAAAAATTCATTGCATTAACGAAATATTAATTATTTTCAGCCGTTCAATATTTTCATTGAGACAACCAAAATTTTTTCACACATTAAAACTAATCTTTATTAATCTATAATTTATTCGTTATGTTAATGAATATTTTTCATTAAACTACAAATGCATTTTTTTTCGCAGATTAATTTTATTTTTTTTTATTTTTTTTTTATTTTATTTATTTAATTTAGTTAATTTAATTATTTATAATTATATAATTAAGTATTGTACAATATAATTTTGTACTATATTGTATTAAAACATTTATAAATCAATGTAGGTACATAATACACCAGAATTAGATTACAAATTTTTATAATAGGTTAGATCGACACACTTTCAAAATTTTTGTCGAACTGTCAAAACAAATAATTTTACAGTATTTTACAGTTGTTTACCGTTATTTACAGTTATTTACAGTTGTTTACAGTTGTTTACAGTTATTTACATATTATTTTTTATATTTTTTAATCGGATTTTTATTATTATTTTTAGCGATAATTTAAATTAAATAATTTAATTGTTGTCAGGTTTCCGTTCACCAATAACTTTTAATATTTGATTGCAAATATCGATATTTTGGAAGCAACATACTTCCTTCATCAGTGCTTGTGACTAACTGTCTGTGAACGGAAACCTGACAACAATTAAATTATTTAAGTTATTTACAGTTGTTTACTTGTATTTTACACTTCATTACGTCAAATATGTAAAGGAACATAAAAAACGTTAATTTACGCAAAAAATACTCAAAATTGTAATTTATTCCTTATTTATATCAGTACTAACTTTAGAAAATATTAATTTAGTTGTTATTGTTTAAATAAGGAGTTAAAATCTCAAAATTTATTTCAATTATAAAAATTCCATATTCAATTAAAGTAACAAAAACAAAAAATTATATAAAGTTATGTAAACGAAATTTTTATAAAAGTAAGATCTACGGATTAACGAAATAACTTGCGGTACTGAGTTGTAGATTTGATCTTTTGTAACTTCGGGTTAGGAGCTTTGACCATCAGAGAGATGTTTTCTCTTCTCTTCAATCTGGGTAAAAATCTCGACGTCAGCTCGTTGTGATCTGAAATCCAGTACACGTCTTAGTATGCTAAGGGTTATTTCCAACCATCACAGATTACAATTAGATGAGCCCGACGAGCACATCGAATTCCAATTTATCGGCATACAGCTCGTTGCGGTATATGCTATCGTATTCAAACTTAAAGTCGATAAATAGGTGGCGTATATCGATTTGAACCTTATGAGTTTTCTTCAGGATCTTATATGCGATATTTAAGAGGAATATTACTCTATATAATTCTTACATGACATGGCGTCGCCCTTTTTGAAAATGGGATATAGAGAGCTGATACTACAGTCATTAGGCATGTTTTCTTCTTTCCCGATATTACCAATGATTTGGTGCATACAGTTTAGACTCCATCAGGTCCAGGGACTTTGTTGATTTTCAGCTAATGGTTTGGTCAACAACCTTTGCAGTAGATTGCGGTAGGTTGTTGGTAATGACTGGATCTGGTGTTGCTCGCTCTTCTTGTCATCGATGATCTTCATTTAGCAGTTGCTTAAAGTGCTGTTTCCATATCTCTAATATATCCTTTGCATTTCGTAACCAAATTTCCCATATTATCTATTAGATATTATAAGATACGTCAAAATAATTGCTATTATTTGATTTTTTGTTATTTATTATGGTGTTTTAAATACAAAAAATTGGTTCAAACGACAAAATAAAAAAATTAAAGGTTATCTTTTTGTCGCTTTTGATTAAATTTTACAAAATTATCTCAGAAACTATATTAGATAAGAACAAGAGAACTACACAGATCAGGAGAGCTTCAAAAATTTGTAAGTATTACATTTTCAGCCCAATTTTCAATATTTTGTTTTATACGACAGTATAACTTTGGGGCGACAATATGTTGCACTTTAAATTAAAAAATACCTGATAAATCGTATATGGTTTTAAAATACAATGTATATCAATATTGGTTTTTCTGATTTTTGTAATATTTTCAAACGATATTTTTAATGTTTTTTAGTCACGTCTCAAATTGAATTTTTTTTTATAAATTAAATTTAAAATTAATTTCCAATGCAAAGAATAATTTATATTATATAAACAATCTTAAATAAATTGAATTCTAACCATCTTCAATTTTATATTAAATTACGTAAAAAAAAATCCTCAATCAATAAAATTCCATTCATTGAAATCAGAAAAATTTCAATTAAAAACATAAAAACCAAATACGAGTATAATTATGTAGTATGTCAAAAATTATAAACAACTTTCCAAAAAACAAAAACAAATTCTTAACTTGAATTTTTCGAATTGAATCCCCAAATGTATTCAACATAATTAAGTAAATATCTATACCAAGTCGAGACGTGGCCTTGCATTTTTCATAGATAATTTTTTTAAAAATTTTAAATGTTTTTTTTTGTTATTTGTTTATACAGTACTATCAAGAGTTTGACAAGAAAAATTCATCATGAAAATATATATAGGTATATATATACCTACCTATATATTGATTAGACATTTATAGCGGATGCAAATCGCATTCAATCATTTTAAGTACCCCGTTGACGCTGCCGCCACACCAACCAGCAACTTTCAATTATTTACAAATGTTTTTGCTGTGGTTTTTATTGCTATTATTACTTCTACTTTTATAACTATTACTGTTATGATAATAACAGAATGATGATGTTGAAGATTATACTAATGATGATGATGATGATGATGTAATTTTTTTCTTAATTTATTAAACTTAAATTTTAGTTTACCATTAAGTATTGGCATCGTTTTGATTCTTAAGCGATCGCACGATATAATTTCAATATAAAAAAAAAAAACTGTGCTCAACAACGTTAAAATAAAATTGTGTATTGTTTTAGTGAGGAGCAACATAACTTACATACCATTTTTGTAACATGGCGATTTGTAGTAAATGTAGAGATGACCATAACTTAATTTTATTTCTGTTTGTATACCAAAAATGGTTACGTCTTTTATTTTGTTAAATATATTTAACAAAATATTTTGGTAGCATTCAGATTCAAATATTGATGATGACGATGACGACAACGATGAAGAAAATTATAGCGGCAGCGATGCAATTAATTAATACTGTAAAATAATCATTTTTAAGTGATTTTTTTTTCTTATTTTGTTTATTTTTTTTTTTTTATAATTATACTTCTAAATTATCTTTGATTAAGATTTAAATGGAGTAAAGGTTTATTATTTTGTGATTTTGTGATTTTATGATTCTGTTTTGAGATGAGATAAATTTTGTACCAGCATTTATTTCTCTTGAAATTGTTTTTGAAAATTTGACCTTAACAAAGGTTTATTCCGTTATTGTTTAATCAACAAACAATTAAAATATCACCTGTAAATTTTTTAATTTAAATATACTTAAATTAAATTCTGAGAATTAAATTTATTTAGATGAAAATTTTTTGACTTCTATTGAAATTGAAAAAAATCTAATTAAGTTGTTTTACCTGTAAAATAAAAGCAAAAACATTGTACACGTGTTATTTTTTTGATTTAATTAATTACAAATGCAGGTGCTAGATGTGATCTTGAATTAAATTTTAGTTATGGTTTTGAATATTTCAATTAATTTTTTTTAAATCATAAAATTGAGAAAAAATGAAGGACTCTTTAGTATTTTGGGCATCAATGGATAAAATACATTTTTTGTTGGCTTATAATTGTAGAAAAATATTATTATAATATTTAATCTGTAAATTTAAAAAAGTATGGTATAAATATCTGAATCATTTTGATTATTATTATTTTAAATTCACAAGGAAACGTAGTGAAAATAAATATTTTTCCAATTTTTTTAAAATTTTTCATTAGAAATTTTAATTCAAAAGTTCACCTCATATATAAGTAATTTTAACATACAAAATTTGAAATTTGGTTCGATCAAAAATTGATATGGAATAGTCATGTAACTGAACTGATAAAAAAAGTTCAAAAGAACTGCAGGATTATTTAAAAAAAATTGGAAAACAACTACCAGAATGCTGTTCAGTTGTTCACATACTCTAGTATATTTTATAGTACGATAAACTATATGGTATAAGAATTATAAGAAATATAACTATCGGTAAATCTGAATCAGGTGAACATACGAAAAAAAAACAACGTTAAATACCTAAGAATAACATTAGAAGCCAAAGTTAGGTGGAAAGAGCACGTCAAAAAGAAAAGAATTGGGCTTGATAATAAATATAGAGAAAAGTACTGTCGTAAGTAAAGTATAGTCTTCTAAATCGAAATTCGAAATTGCCTATACATAACAAGATATTCTCAGGTATAACCAGATAATCAAACCGATATGGTTGTACGGCATACAAATATGGGGGTGTGCCAAACGAACACATGTACTTTGTATACCAAAATAAAGTCTTGCGCAACATGGTGAGTACTTCTTGGTATGCTCGCAACAGTGACTTGCACATAGATCTAAAAACTCCTTGAGTAGCAAATGAAATAAAAAGATATGCAGCAAAGCATTTTGGCTAGTTTGGATGGCCACGTTAACGTTGAGGGCACTCAACTGCCAGAAAATTCAAAATGGTAGCAGAAGGCTTAAGAGTACTAAGCCACTGGACTTAACACAATGGAATTTCGTAAAATTTTACTTTAAAAAAATAACTCCAGCAATAAATTAATGGTTAGTACGTCGAACTAGTTTTAATGGAGGGATCGAGGGCTTAGTCAGTAAAAATCTGACACACAAAGTAAGCACATCCTTGTGTCTATGAAAATTCCACCAATCCACGCAAAAAAGAAAAAAAATAAATTTGGTATTTGGTAAATCACCTCGTAACTTAAATTTAGTCATCCCACGTCACAAAGGTTTTATAAGACATTTATCCTATTTTGTTCGAGTTGTTTCTATTTGGGATATGATGCCGAACTATTTTAGTGTGACTGGATACAAATATTTTGTTAAGCTCTGCAGAGAATAGGCGTAAGGTTATTATCAATATTAAAATTAAACTTTAATTTTTCTATTCTTTATTTTCAATTTGTAATTTTTGTTTGTTTTATAAATTTTTGTTAAGTTTTGATGTAAGTTTGTTATTTGTCTTTCTCTAATTTTCTTAATTTAAAAAATAAAAATGTATCTTTGTCTTTTGCTGAAACTTTATGTGTGTGTAAACCAAATTAAATTGAATCGAATTATTGGTATTGTATAATAAAAATAAAAATCGTCTTATGTACAATTTATATAAATAAATAAATGTTTAAATCTGCGGACAACTGCTCTGTGAAAGCGAAGGTCCCACTCGTAATATACTTCACCATCTGGGAACTGTGGTCCCCGAGCAATAAGCTATCCAGCAGTCTACTGAAGCATATCATGAGTATCATCATTAACTCAAGAATCAATTAAGAACTCAAATGTTTAATTGCATTAATACTGGTAATCACAATAAGTCTATTTGATGCGGTTTTGAATATACTACCACCCATTATATACCTAAATCTAATCTGAGTATGCAATTTCTGTTTCATATTTTTAATATTATACTCTCACTACTTCTGAACAACATAGTGGAAAACGATGATTTTAAAAGAAAGGGAATATTTTAAATTTTTAAATAATAGGAGCGTTAAGTGACTTAAGGGTACATAGAAATAAATATATGAGGGTACATATTATGAAAGGATACATAAAAGTAATTTCAGAAATCTGCAAAATTAGAAATTTCAAGAGAATTTTTTACCATAAATAATAACAAGCGATATAATAATGTAAAAATAATAAACAGAAATTTGAGTCACTGTCAGAATGGTTCATTGAAGACAATTAACAGGAACCAAGAGAGTAGTGTTTTGGTTAAATATGGAGTAAAAATAAAATTGAGTTCGAAAAATAAAATATTGTATTTGGTAAAAAAAAAATTTTAATTCAAGCCCATTGATGAGTTTAAACTTAATGTAGCATAAGCATCCTTGGGTTAATAAAATTATTACGATGACAATAACAAGAAGGAAAAATTTCATGAAACTACAAAATTTCGTGAAAACTCTAATTATTTGTATTTGAAACTGATTAAATTTAGAATTTAAAATAAATTATATTAATCGAGGTTAAATAAAATTTCAATTAAAAATTTTGCATTTTTGAATTGGTAGTTAAATTTTTTTTGACTAAATTTTGGGTTAAATTTAATTAATTAATTATTTTTTAATGGTGTTTCAAACACAAAATGTTAATGACTTAATTGAATTAGTAATTAAATATTTAATATAAGAATGAGATGAATTTATGTTTTTTTTCTCTATAAATTTCAAAAGTACATTTTTAAATTACCGAAAAAAATGACTTCCGACTTGTTGGGCAATAAAATTAGGTAAAATTAAGTTCATGTTTTTGGTTTTCTAAATTGAAGGATGGTAATTAAAGTGAATTAAAAAGAGAAGTTAAAACAATGTATGAATTATAGAGTAATAATCTAAATTATCTACATCATAAATTTGTGTACCTTCTAAATTAAAAATCTTAAAGTGAATTTGTATCAAATTGCAATTTTATTGAAAATTTGTATTTTAGATTGCGAAATTACATAACAGATATTATTTAACATTACAGTGAGAGAGTAACTGAAATAAAAAAATTACAAAATAAAGAAAAATATATTTTTTCTATATTATTTATTATACTTACCGTTTTGCAAGTTTTATATTTTAAATATAATTATAATCAATTGAAATTTTATAATAAATTTAATTTTAAACGTAATATTAGAAAATGTATTTTTGTACGAAATGTTATTGATATTGTTTTAAAATTTAGATCATTTATTATTTAAATAAAAAAAAAAAAAAAATTGAAAATTTAAAAAAAAAAATTTTTTTGTTTGTTTTTTTTTTTATTATTTTTGCTATATTATCAATAAATTTGTCAATTGATTGATATTGAATTTGATATTTCAAAATTGATAATTTCTTATAACTAATTAAGGTCAAATCTTACTTAATCATATTAAAATTATGTTAAACAAAAAAAAAAAAGTTGAAAATTTATTGACATTTGAAAATTTTAGTTTTATAAAATGGAAACAAAAAAAAAATGTTTTATTTACGTCTATTGATTGATTTATAAATATGACAGATCTTGATAAATTTTTATTGAAGGCATTTAGCATAAGTCAATTGTTAATTTTTCTTTGTTTTTGTTTTTTATTTTTTTGTTGTTATGGTTGACAAATAGATGTGGTCGAAGAGTAGTATTGCCGCGTTATGTATTTTTAATTGCGTATTTTTTCTTAACTAGTGAATCCCCTGTACAATTGCACAGAAGCAGTTCTTTCAAGTATTATTTTATAAAAAGAAATATTTGTTTTGGTATAATAGTATTTGTTTTCTGAATCGCTTGATTATTTAATATATATATGTATAATGATATTAAAGTATAATACTAATTTCAATATAACTTAACACAATAAAATCCCATTACCCTTAACGCAGTAGATCGATGTATTTTAATTCGTTTATAGTCAAAAAGGTTTGTATTAACAATTCTGTTATAGCAATAGGCAACAACTAGCTATTCCCGGCGTAACATTCGCCGGTCTAGCATTAGCATTATAAATGAAACAATTTATTTTATTTGTTTATTTTCTTTATTTTCTTAAAAAAAATCAATGTTTTACACATTTTTTTATTACATAATAAATAAGTTAAATTGAAAAACTTAAAACTATAATTCACTTTATTTAATATCTTAAAAATAGTTTAACATTTTAATACTCATAGAATCAAATTGAAAATTTTGACCGCTAATAGTTTTGAAGAAAACTTTTATATAAGGGAGCGTTTATACGTTTTTCAATTGTGTTTCTAAGGTATTCATGATGTTCATTAAAGTTTGACATCCGACTTTGTTATAGAATATCATAATTTTTTTTTTTAAATAATAGCGCTTGACACGCATTTTCGTATTTAGCAAGTTGAAAAAGTGATTTTGCGAGAAAAGGTATTTATAAACTTCTCATTGTGTTATGCCAATATATCGAAAGATATACATTAAAAAATACAAAAAATGTGTATTAAATATTATTATTATTCATCAATACAAATAATACTTAGAATAATTGATTTACTATTTAAATATTTATATTTCATAAATGTTCTGAAATTACACTGAATATTTATATTTGTTTATAAGTATTTATTATTAGTACTCGTCACGCATATTCGTATCTTCGTATTTTGCAAGTTTAGAAAGTGGATTTTGCATGAAGAAATATAGTATACTTTGCAACTATTTTTGTTTATTTTTTAGATAATATGTAATTAAAACTTTTGAAATAAGATTTGATGTAATTGCAGTAAAATTTGTAAATGTAATAAAAATAAGTAAAACAAAACTTTCATGAAATAAAATCTGATGTCTAAAGGCTTCCTAAACAAATACTATTAATAGAGACGTACATTTCAACAACATGTGGAGATCAGAGATGTCGCTGGCAGTTTAGATATGAAATTCAATGCATTTAAACTAAATACATTCCACACATTAAAAATATACGTTTTTTGTGTTTTTTTTTTACAATAGCCCTAACTATTTCAAAACTCAAAATAAAAAAACAAAGCATTTATTTCTAGAATTTATATTTTTATTTCATTTTTTTTAAATTTTGCTTTTGACGTTTTGGTATAATTAGGTATGATCATTATAGTAAAGGTTATGATTGGTTATGACTTTGTTAAATCATATCGAATTATATAGGCCATTTAACGAAGTATCATATGACATCATATGACGCCTTATGACTATTATAGTTAGGGGTAAAGCCAATAATAATTATGCTTTTCTCTTATTCTTCAGTTTTTATTGTTATATTGTTATCCCGATAGGGTCTCTGATGTAGGTAAGGGTAGTCTGTGATTTTTCTTTTTAAAGTTTTTTTTAATTTTTATGTGTAATAAATTTTCCGTGTATTGAATTGGAACTTGATAATAATGTCATAACATATTTTGTTTTTCTTGTTCTTAGCAGATCGTAAATTTCGGTTTATGATTCTCCATATACAATATGATATTTACTCAATGCTACTGTGCATTTGAATTCCGAAGTATTATAATGACATATTTTTTTTTGTTTTATGTTCTTTAAAGGGTACTGGACCAGATCAAAAACCCCATAAAGCATTTTTTTTACTTCATCGGGATACTTTTGATTTGTTAATAAAATAAATAAATTTAAATTTTTGGAATTTGTTAACATTTTCTGGGTGAGGTAAAAATTTATTTCTTAATTTACTATTTGTT
Organism: Argyra leucocephala; assembly: GCA_963942445.1. Classification (NCBI taxonomy): domain Eukaryota; kingdom Metazoa; phylum Arthropoda; class Insecta; order Diptera; family Dolichopodidae; genus Argyra; species Argyra leucocephala. The sequence continues at coordinate 113,701,597 of OZ012678.1, forward strand.
TAACCGGTAAGTTTTTTTGCTGTAATATCGTAATATTTTAGCAAAGCTATTTTAATTATTTATAAATCAATATAATAATAATATTCTGATAATTCGGTTCTTGTCTTTGCTACTTTGTTTTTTTTAAAAAATTAATTCATAAAACCAGCTTCGTGTTGTAAAAACTTTGTGAAAAGTTTAACAGCCGTTTAAGCGTATTAATATACAGTAAAACACGGTTATGTACATAACGCTTAAATGCAAAAAAAGATTTTTCATAGAGACAAATACGCATAAATACACGACGCTTAAGTATATAACACTGATAAATACATGAAAATATAAAACAACAAAATGAACTTTTATACCAAATTTTATACGGGTTAATGAACAAACTAAATTTTTTAAATAAAAAAACTGTCATATTTATTAAGAAATTATTTCGTCGGCCTGATTAAAACGTCAATGTTTTTTTTTTTTTTTAATACAATTTGCGTATTCTAATTAATTACGAGTAGATAACAAATGTTCCTAGTTTTTTATGTGATATGTATGTGTATTTTTAAATTGTATTTTTATTACATATTGTATAATTTCACAGTTTTTGATTGTGAATTGAATTTGAATTTGTTTTTAATTTAATTTTCTATTTTTTCTTTAAATAATGTTGAATTGTTAATTAAATTAAAATATGAAATCTATTAAGTTTTGTTTTTAGTTTTAAGTTTCTATTTTTCTTGAAAATAAAGCTCAAAAAATGATAAAACAGTATTTTATTCTTTATTTTTATTTTGTATTTTTTAGATTTTTTTTTACGTTTAAGTGCACATGACGGATAAATTCACAAATTTGCTTGACAACATAAATATGCATTTATCCGTGTTTTACTGTATAAGATTTGTTTGAAAGAATATCTGAAGTTTGATCTATAGGTACATATATAGTCTTTTCCTGTTCTTTATTACAAATACGTATATTTTGTAATTACAAAACAGAGCTGCTATTTATGAATAAAAATAAAATAAAGTTTAAAATTGTTATACGGAAGATATTTAGTACGCCTAATGAAGAAATTTATCCAATGACAATAACCGTGTTTTACTGTATATATTTTTTTTAAATAGCAGAAGCAAATGAACTAACATTAAATTGTATCATTTTTGAAGAGTATGATCTGATCTGATTTTTGTTTTTCTGTTTTGTTTTAATTTTTGTTTGCGTTTTCGTTTTTGTACTTTTTCTTATAAGTTTAAATAAGATTGAAATTTATTTAAGAGTATGGATGTCGCTCAACTGGGAAATAACCGTCACTATTTGGTGTAACTATTTAAAATGTTTTAAGTATTCAGCACCAAGAACTTGCTAAAATTTTAATATTTTTGTGGTGCAATTTACTATTCAATTATTCTTTCTTTTTTACTCATTTTGTGTATTATATATAAGATAAGGGGAAATTAGATGCACTTTTTATGATGTATTAAGCTTTTCAAAACATATATTTGATCGTAACAGTTTGTGCATGTCAATGATTTTGTTTATAATTGCCAAGTTTATTGGATGAGTACCTTATCATTTATTTTATTGTAATGACAAAATGTACTGGATCTTATTAGCATTTTGCTTTTAACAGTATGACAATTTTAAATATATAGTATAGTTCAATTTGATTGTGGTGATAAGATTTAGTTGCATTCGTAGTTAATTACAAAGAAAAATTTAAAACAAATCTTTTATAACATTTATTTCTTGAGTGGAATTCGAGTACATGACCATTTCATTGGGTTAGTTAAATTAGATAATGACATAATAATTATTAATTATCAAACATAATCAGATTACGTAATCATACCAGTTCGGCAAAAGGAATAGGTTTAATTTGATTAACATTTTTAAATTTTATAATAAGTTAATTTTATAATAACATTCGATCTTGAAAGTGGAACCTGTGATGGTTGCTGAATTGAAAATTGTTGACGGAGTTGTGGAGGGGTTGGTTAGATATGCTTGTTAAATTGTGAATTGAATTTTGAAAATGTATTTGAATTCAAATTTCGTTTAATATTTTAATGGCAGAAAGCTACCTCAGCTTTATCTCATCATCAGTAGCAGTACAAGTTAATAATTTAAATATGTAAACAATTTAAAGTAGTAGTACAGAAAACTAATCTAACGATGAATAAATAGTCTAACAATAATAACAATTTAACAATGTACAAAATTTTAAAACCGGTAGCAGATAAAATTCCTATTTTGTAGATCAAAAATGCTATGGTTGATATTAGACTGAATTGGAATAATAGAATAACCTGGTCTATGCTTTCAAAGAAAGACAAAAATTACAGGTAGGCTTATTGTAATATCCTCATGCTTAATATAGATATAGAATTCATTGACACAGAGAGAAAATATAATATGACTGGTTACATAGCATAGTTTTTAGCTTTGTTACTTACTAACTTCGACTTTTATTTTGAAGTATTTCAGCTCAATTGTGTTATTCCTAACAAAAATATTTATTTATAATTTTTACATAACAATAGGACGTACCTGGGTTTAGTTTGTTTAACAAATATTCTTCTCATTAATGGTTACAATATTTTACTAAAATTATGATATTTTGCCAAAGCAATTTTAGCAAAGCTCTCGTATTCTAATAAATATCTTTTATGTGTTTGCTCTAAGAATCAAATTTACATTTTAGAAATATATTTTCAAATCTGGCAACACTTAAATAAAATTTTTAATATTTTTTATTATAAAATTTTCACCTGAATTTTCATATATAAAACAAAAAATATCATTCCTCCAACAAAGATCTTAATTTTGACCAATTATCTTGTCAATTGGTTCATCGTTTTTTAATATTTCCATTATTCCAATTCAAATTCGAATAATAAATGAATTTTTTATATTTAATAATTTTTTTTCTTTGTTTATTTATTGTTTGTTTTAAGTGAAGATAAAAATCTTCCCTATTTAAAAAGAAATTTTTATTTTTTGTTTATGTTTTTTTGCCACATAGATGGCGATCATATTACAATAGTACCTGTTGATATTATGTGAGTTTGTTTTAAATTCAATTTAAATAATGTGTATTTAACCCTTCAAGATAAGGAATAATATTCATTCAATATAAAAAAAAATGTTATTTTTATTATTGTTTTTATTTATATTTTTGTGTGGTTGTTTTCATGGTTTTCTAGTTTTGTTACAAATCAAAAGCATTCAATTTTACTTGAATATAATATTATATTACAAATCAAGACTTGATGACTTGATATATTTTATTTGTAATAAATTTGAAAAGTTGTTTTTTTATTGAACGATTGAATTGACAAATTGACAATGTGATTGGTTATTTTAATGGATTCGGTTTTTCTTTTTTCTGTGGTTAACAATTTGACATTGTTTGCACCTTAAAAGAAGTCGACATTGAAAAGATTTACTTCACATTTTTTTTCGTTTGGTTTAATTTAGTTTTTGTAGTATTTTTACCGTGAAGAAAGTGGATTTGATGTATGGACGTAATTTCAATTAATGATGGCATTATAATTCGGAAAAAATGTTAATACTAAGTTAAAGCAATCGTTTTGAACTGTATAGGATATGATAGGATATGATCACTAGTCCAACGGACTAACCATTAATTTATTGCTATTTTGATTTTCTTAAAGAAAAAGTTTACGAAATTCTATCGTATTAAATCTAGTGGCTTAGTTCTTTTAAGCCTTCTGACATCATTTTGATTATCTAGCAATTGAGTGGCCTCAACGTTAACATGTCCCTCCAGACGAGCTATGTCCTTTGTTGCATATCTTTTTATTTCATTTTCTATGCAAAGAATTTTTAGATCTCTGTGCAAATCACTGTTGCGAACATACCAGGGGGCATTTACCATGTTGCACAAGACTTTATTTTGGAATTTTTGTATACAAAGTACATGTATTTGTTTGGCACATCCCCATATTTGTATGCCGTACAACCATATCGGTTTGAGTATCTGATTATATAACAAAATCTTGTTATGTATAGGTAATTTAGAATTACGACCTAAGAGCCAGTACATTTCTCTATACTTATTTTCAAGCTCAATTTTTTTCTTTTTAACGTGTTCTTTCCATCTAAGTTTGACATCTAATGTCATTCCTAGGTATTTAGCATTGTTTTCTTGGGGTATATTGACCCCATTCAGATTTACCAATGGTGGTTGATTTTCTAATTTTTTATTTGTAAAATTTACATGTACTGATTTTAACTCATTGAGTTTAATTTTCCATTTCTTTGTCCAGAGGTATAGCTTATCGCTTGCTCTTTGCAATTTAATTGTAGCCTCGTCAATATTTGATCCTACTGCCATCAACGCAGTATCGTCAGCGAATGTAGCTACAGTTATATTTTCCTTTTCTGGTAAATCATTGGTGTAGAGCAAATACAGTATGGGACCCAGAATACTACCTTGAGGCACCCCCGTTTTAATATCTCTAATAGTAGAATACTCTTCGTCTTGTTTTATTCTGAAAAGTCTGTTTTCTAGATATGATGAGAGTATATCTACGTATTGTTTAGGTAACATATTGTTTAGTTTATTTATTAAGCCTCGATGCCATACTTTATCAAAAGCTTGGGCTACATCTAGAAATATGGTAGAGCATACTTTCTTTTCCTCTAAAGCTTTTTCTATTATGTCTGTTATTCTATGAATTTGATCGATTGTCGAGTGCTTAGATCTAAAGCCAAATTGATAATTTGGAATCAGATTACTATTTTCTATGATCGGTCTCATTCGAATCAATAATAGTTTTTCAAATAAATTTGATACTATTGGTAGTAATGATATTGGTCTGTAGGATTTGACCTCATTTATGGGCTTACCTGGCTTTGGTATCATAATTATCTCTGCCATTTTCCACATATTCGGCACATACCTTATTCTTATAGCAGCGTTTATAATGCGTGTTAGCATTGTTATAGCTTTTTTCGGAAGTTCTTTCAGGACTTCCGATGTAATTAGATCAAAACCTGGATTTTTTATCTCTGAGTTTTTTAATTTGTTCAACTATTTCACTCTCTGAAAATGGTGATATAACATTTTCTTGCCAATTATTATTTTCTTCAGTGAGATCATCCGAATCTGTCTTGTCTGGACAAAAAATTTCTTCAAGATGATCTGCGAATGTTTCAGCTTTATTTTTATTATCTCTCGCCCATTCACCGCTTTTCATTCTGATTGGCGGGATTTAAGAGATCGAGGTTTTTGTACTCTTTGGTGCTTTCCACAACGAGTAGTTATTTTCTCTTTTAGCTGATAAATTTTTTATTTATTTTTCAAAATTTTCATTTTTAAGATCTTTAATTTTTCTTTTAAGATTCTGAGTTATCCTATTTAGCACAGTTTTGTCTGCCGGATCACGCGATTGTTGCCATCTGCGTCTAGCTCTTCTTTTTATTTTTATCATATTTAATATTTCTCTAGGGTAGTTGAATCCTACCGATTTATATTCACAATTTTTTGTATTATTCCATCCAGCATTTTGAATAATTTTAATAAAATTTTCTACTTCAGAATCTATATCACATTTGGATCTTAGTTTTGTTTTTATGTTTATTTTGTTTTCTATTTCTTGTTTAAAGCTAGCCCAGTCAGTTGTTTTGTTCGTTAGCAGAGGTTTCGACTGTTTCTTAATAACCTTTTCATATAGACTTAGTATGACTGCAGAGTGATCTGAGTCCAAATCATGGTTATCTTCTAGCTTAATATAATTGGGTGAAATTTTTTTTGTTATATAAAAATCAAGCAGATCAGGAGTTTTATTTCTATCAGTTGGCCAATAGGTAGGCTTACCGGTAGATTGGTAAATGCAGCCTTTTTCTTTTATAGCTTTTCTTAGCTCTCTTCCTCTCGTAGAGGTTACTATAGACCCCCAATCTATGTGCTTGGCGTTGTAGTCACCTCCCAGGATAAATCTTTCGCCAAGTAGTTTAAGAATTTCTTCAAACATGTTATTCTTTATGTTGTATTTGGGTGGACAGTATAATGCGCCGACCCAAAGGCTTTGTTTAACAGACATAATTCGTAGCACGATTAGTTGGAATTCATCTATTTCTAGACTAACTTCCTCGTGGTGCTTAATATCTTTCTTTATTAAAATTGAGCTACCACCTCTGGGTGTATTACTCGGATGGTTTGCGCTGTATCATGTATAGTCATTTATTTTAAGCGATGACTTATCTGTCATATGTGTTTCTGTCAAGAGACATACATCAATATTTTGTGTTCTCAATAGAATTTCCAAATTATTTTTCTTGTTCAGAATACCATTGGCATTCCACGTGACTATACGAAGTGTTTTCTAAACCATGCCTTGCGGATTTATTTTTTGGTGTATACATATATATTTCATTATGTTTGTTTTCTAATGTGCATAGTCTTGTTGAGATTTCATTCATTGTTTTTATCATATTTTGCATCATCTGCATAATGGTATTTTCAGTCAACTTTTGTGTAGAAACTTTATTTTGTTCTTTCGGGTTTCTTTTTTGACTTAGGTTATTTTGTGTTACCTGTGAATATGATAAGCCTTCTACGACTTTTTTCGACGTAAAAGTTTTAGGTATCTCTGAAGTTTCAATGCAATTCTGTTTCTGTGCACTAGGTTGCCTAGGTTTTGTCTTTTGTTTTTCTTGTCTATGTTGCATTTGTTTTGGGGCATTTTTTTGCAGCTTCTTCCTTTTTTGCAACTCTCTAGCCACCTGGCAACCACGATAACTCGCTGGGTGTGCCTCAAGGCAATTAGCACATTTAGGCTTAATATTTTTTTTTTCTTTACAAGAAATTGTTAAGTGGGGACCAGCACATTTAACACACTGAGCTAGACGCTGGCAAAACTTTTGTGTATGGCCAAATCTTTGGCATCTCTTACATTGAGGAATGGTAGTCGTTTTACGAATAGCCTCCATTTTAACCCTCATGTGCTGGATAAATTCAATTTTGAATATTTTGTTTATATCTTCGGAGTTTTCGAATGTTAGCATAAAGAGAGGAAGACGTACCGTAGATTCTTTGTTATTTTCCTTTTTCTTTATTATTTTATTTGTGACTTCTAGAATTTTGAAGCCTCTATCTTTCAATTCATTTTTTATATCTTCAGGTTGGCATGACGGATGTAAATAACTAACCATTACTTTAATAGGCCTGGTGCTCTTATTTTCATAAGTGTGCCATTCAATATTGGCTTCATTTATTGCCTTAGTCAACTCTCTATATTATTTTTCTTCTTCAACATTAATTTTTAGTTGTTTATTTTTAAGCATATTAACTTTATATTTAATATTGCTTTCTTTTAATTTTTTGTTTATTTGAGGGTATTCCACTACATTACTAAGTATAACTGGAGGAGGTTTACCTTTTCTTTTACTTTTCGTAACTTCATTTATTTGCACATTTTTCTCTACTTTGTCCGCAACATTTTCTGGGCTTAAAGTAGGTGATTTTTCTGCTTTTCTTTTTTTACAGATTCTTTTTGTTTTAAAGATCCAGTCGGTTTCTCGAGCTAGTTCTTCATCATCTGTATGAAATTCTTCAGCAGTTTTTAGTACTACTCTTTTAGTAGACATGTTTTGTGAATTTTTTAGTTTCACATTTTCTTCTTTAATTATGCAGAGTTCATTTTTCAATTCCCTGCATAAGATTTCTAATTCTGTAACTCTGGCATTAAGTTGATTATTTTTTGCCTCAAGTGCCTTTTCGTTATTATTACCCTCGTCGGGTTTTCTATAGCTGTCTTTTTGGGACATGTTTTCGTAGATATTTTGAGACCCTGCTGGAGGTGTTCTCTGGACCCCAGATTTTCTTCTGAATGGGTCAATTAAAGCAGCTCTACTTTCGTGGTTTTGCAATAAGTGGTCTCCCCCAGAATCCGTGAGACCTGCCTCGAAAGAGGGTGGATTTTCCAGAAGATCTGGATTACCACCTGGGGTATACAATCTTTGAGTTTTATTCATTGCATACTTTTTTTTTTGTTTTAATTCGGAGTTCCATCTCCTAGCCTAAGGATAATATTTCCCTTGTACAAGGCGGTACCTTTTATTCCTGCCGTCCCTCTGGGATCAGTCGCAGACCAGAAAGCAGCCCATTCTGGGTCAGTCGCTTCTGGATTTTTCTAGGATTTTAGTGGACTTTTACCACAAGCATGCCTTACTGCGGATATTTCGTACCCCAACCCGCCGGGGACAGTCCTTATACATCTAATATGTATCTAATAATTTTAGTTAAAAATTAAAATATAATGCTATCTTAGCTACTGATTTAACAGTCAAAAAAATATAGAATTTTATTCGAATATGTCATGTTAAGTCATTACCAAAACCAAAAACTTCATTATTTTTTATATTTAAATCAAGCGATCAGAGATACGTACAAATTTGCGTAAATATAAAGGTTTTTTTATTTTTTTTTTATTTTCCTGTGAAACAATACAATCTGTTTCAAAAAGAGATATTCAGTAGTTTTTATGAATTTTTTTTATATGTACGCAATTGGCAGCGGATGAGTAAACCCAATCGTTGATCATCCTTGATATTTAGATTTTACTCCATTGTATTGCTGGACCCTTACTCCGTTGTTCCTACTGCCTATTGGGTGGCTGCGGATGGATATAGTGCTTAAGATGACTCACACCATTTTCCGGTAACAAGCTGTTTGCTAGTCTATTTGGATATGTAGATAGTCTTTTTTGGTATTTGGTGCTCAAGCTATTAATTTCCTCCTTAATGATTCTTACCTGTAGATTAGACAATGTTAATCATAATATTTTTGATTTGAACCGCTGTAATATTTCAATATTTGAATTGCTGGCCTCTCCATACAGTTGGCTTCGTAATGCATATTGCCTTTAAACTAGCTGTATAAAGCTTGTTCTGCAGCGACATTTGTTAGTTGCGGGTAATTTTAGTTTTATTTAATTTCAACAGCAGTGGTTTTATTTTGCTTTGAATATGGATTTTCCATGTAAGTCTTCTATCCAAAAATATGCCCAGGTACTTTACGGTTTCTTTTTGTGACTTCGTTATTTAGCATCACCATTGGACAAGTTATTTCTCTTCCGGATAAATGTGACATGTGTTCGTTTTGCTCCATTTATTCTGATTCTCCACTTCTTTAGCCATTGCGGTAAGCCCGCAGTATGGATGAACAACAAATGAGACAACCGCAGCTACCCTTGTAAAAATATAAAGTGAGAAATTTAATTTGAAAATAAAATTTTAATTTAATTAAAAATATTAGTATTTAATATTATTGATGGTCCAGAAGCCTAAAGGTGTAAGTATGAAAATTGAATAATCCAAGCATTTGTTTTTCCAACCAAGGTTTTGTTACTAATGTGATTACTATTTGTTTGTTTTATATACAGTCAATTGTCCACAGAAATTCTTGATTTCATTTTAAATTAATATAAACGAGACTTAACATCGTTTACGATTTGAATCTGTTTTTCTAGTTGCGAATCCCCATTACTTTTAAATCTTCTTCTATGCCATTTATCAAATATCTATATCTAATGTAGATTACTACAGTTTTCTTCTGCTATTTGGGATTCTAATAGCGTCTCCGGCTCATTTCATTTTTGGCTTTTCGTATGCCTAACGACATAAAGCTGAAAAGTTCTTCATTTTTTCGCAACTCATATCTGTCTTATTCAGCTTTGATGGGTCATATATTCTATGCAAAATTTAAAAATTCGTAGCTGGCTTATATCATAGTTTGTCGTAGTTCTTGTTTCAGCACTGTGTGCTACAACAAGTTTTGTACATTTTCATCTTACACTTTTTATTAAGAAGTTTGGAGTTGAACCATTTTTGGTAAGTATAATATAGCATCTATTTCCTACTTGGGTTTGACTTTGTATATACAGTTGTAGATATCAATTTCATTATTGTTGTGTTAAACTAGATATACGAACAGCTATTAACACTTTCGAAGTTTTATTTGACTATGTTTAGTTGTTTTGATTTTCTTCATTTTATAAGAATGAATTGTTGAGGTTCGCTTACACACAAACACAAGCCAAAACTTCGATAGCTACGAAAGTATTAAGTCCAAGGAAATTATTGTTTCAAAATGATTGACCTATTCTATCCACTCAAGAGGCTTTAAATTTTTAAATTTATTCAAAATGCTTTTAATAAAAACTTAATTTGCAAAACAGAAATACATAAATTCTTTTAAATGGTTCTCTAAAAATAGGCCTATTTTTACTATTGATTAAAATTTAGGTTAAAATATTTTGTTTCCTAAAAGAGGGTAAATTTTAAAATATATTTTCATATGATCACAATTTAGATATCTTTTTATGGGCATAAATTTTAATAAATATTTTATCTTTGTTTTCATAATAATCAAAAAAATTCCCACAAATTAAAACACAAAAACAAAAAAAAAAAACAAAAATAAATGAAAATATGAAGAAAAAAAAAATTATTTTATTAAAAATAAAAAAAAAGCAAAGTTAACGGCTTACTTAAGTTTCAGTGAAAGAAAGTAAATGCTTTCAATTTTAATTGAGGATCTTGCGAGAAAAAATAAAATAAAAACAAAAATGAAAAATTAACATTTAAATGACAAAAATCAATTTAAAATTATTTACACTTCTTCCCTTACACAATATTATCACATCATAACGCATTTAAATTTTATTACTCACTTCCAATATTCTGATAAAAATGTCATTTTAATAATTGTAGGCGGTTTGAATTAACCCTTTGATTCTTAGATTACAATCAGTATAGGTTATTGGAAAAATATTTTTTGTATGCTTGAATTTTAATTGTTATATTATATATATGAAAATTATACAGGGTGGTGCGAAAGGATCGAATAATACAGTATTAGGGTGACTGAGGAGAAATTATTCTCATTGCAGGAGTAATGATTGTTTAAGAATGCTAATTAGTGAAATAGTGAAATGATGATGCTAATTAGTGAAAAAACAAACATTCGGTTGTGATAACCGACAAATACAAACATTCGGCTGTGATAACCCATTGTTACAAATATTCGATTACTCAAACAATATAATTGCTGTTACAATAACAAACATTCGGCGGCTGTGATAGCCTACTGCTGGTCATGACAACAGAATGCCAGTACTTATGACTCTGAGTGAATTGGTATTTCGTCATAAATATTTCATCAGTTGCAGTTCAGTTATATTTCATTTTTATTCAGTTGCACGTATATCGTTGTTTCAATTGCATCATTAATTTATTGCTAAGTTTTAACTGTAAAATAAAAAAAAATTATCTTAATTTAAAGGAAAAATTGTCAATTAAATACATATTTCACAATACCTTTAATAGAATTATATCTAAAACAGACATTACAAATAAATTTAAATCAGATTAGTGATCAATATGTTATTTGGGATAACTAGATTTAAAACATTTAGGTGCCTATTATGTATTTCGATAACGATTACGATTTGATCGAACGAAGTGTCAAAATGAAAAATTGCCAATATGTATTTCGATAGCGTTCAGAAATTGTCAACGAAATCGATAAAGTTGACAAAGCACTTGGTGTTTTTTAAATTTAAAAGTTGAAATGTTAGTTGTAGGTATTTTACTTTATTCTTCATAATTATTTTTTATTGAAATAAATTTTAATAGGAATGAAAGACCAGTTACAAATAAACTGCAATCTGAAAGTGTAAATAAATTATTTCAAAAATTGTACTTTAATCATAAAAATAATGTTTGTCTGACTTTTTTCTTATAGTGCGTAGTGGAATTTGATCCATTTTGGACATAAGTGTAAACTGCAAATTTCATTCCTTAAATGTCAAATTAAAAATTTCATATAGTTATAACACTATTGTTTTTTTCTTTTTTCGTATAATAATTTGAATTTGACAGTCAAAGAATCAAACATATGTCATTTTCATCATAGATTTGAATTTAACAATGGCAGCATTTTTAAACACTTTCGATCAAATTTTCATCGAAATACATAATGGCACTAACGATTACAATCGAATAACTCTAACGATAACGATGAACGATTCGATGAAAGTCGATCGAAATACATAGTAGGCACCTAAATTTGTTAAAAAGATTTCTTTTGATAAAAGTTGTAATAAAGAAAAACAAAGAAATTATTGGCATTTATATTTTATTTATTTTGTTTTAATTTATTTTACAGTGTCTTACTTGAAAGTGTTAGTGTTTAATCCATAAAACAGGTAAAATACACCATTATACAATTGAGCTGTTTTCTTAAAAAAAATATTTTTTCATAATATATAAATTTGGCTTTTTTATATGATAAATAAAACAAATCAAGTCTAAATAGTTTCAAAATAGAAAACCATCACTTATTTCAGAAAACTGTTAAATTTTAATGGATGTTCTCTTACCTGTAAAAGTGAGTCTGATAGCCCTACCAAAGGTGTGATCAAAACTGCATATAGAAGTTACGATAACCTCCAAAATGGTTTTCATCATTTGTTGATCGGGTGTATATGTCTGAAAGAAAGGTACGTAAACCTAATGCGAAGGTATTATACCAACCCTACTGAATTTATGACTTCCAAGATGAGGTAACCAAAAACTTAAATGTGGTCATGGTTACCTTCTTTAAGATGTTGTTGCTTCCAGCTAAAGGTTAAAATAGACTCAAAGCAAAGGTTACGATAATGCTACTCTAAAAAGCTACTTTACCCAATGCTTTCATTTCTTCTTGAAAGTCTACACAACCTAACCAAAATAACCAAATTAAAGTTGGTGCAGCCGAATCCTCAAATCACATAACATTCAAATTTGAGGCTTCAGCAGCCGTAAAATTGGGGAAGGCCCTTTTGGAAGTTGGGATAACCTTCCCAGAATTCTCCATGTGAAATCATTGAAATGTGCAATTTTGTTCAACTTTTGACATAAGCAAAACTGTCCTATGTGCTATGTCTTTTTTACTCCAAGTCAGTCCTAAAATTAATTTTTGTTTTTTTTAGGTTAATTATTCAAAATATAACGGTGGTATATAAATCGAATCTAATGGACTAATATTAAGTTTAAAAAATGGATTTTAATAAATCCAGTCCTTGAAAATATTTCTAATTCTAATGTTATTAGAGTTCATTTATATTTATGTAACTATAGTAATTATTAACTATTTAAGAATTGTATTAGGTTGTAATTATAGTTATTAGATACGGATTAAATTCGAAGGTATTTAGCAATTAACATTATATTTTGGTAAGTATTGGGTAATTAAATCAAAATAACTACGAATCAAATTGCCGTAACTAATGTAATGCATTGAATCAAATTTTAATAAAAATCAATAACTAGATTCAATAACATAGCTTTAATTTTTGATGCCAATTGTAGTATATATACCAACAAAAAAACTGACTAATTCTAGTGCATTGTTTCATAATCATTATGAGGTTATTAAATACTATTTTTATTATACACTAGCTCCATAACCCGCATCTGCCCAGAAATGTGAGTTATACTCTAGCTTGAGTCGTATATATGCTTTATACATTTTTAAGAGGTCTCGGGATTAAAAATAAGCTTGGCAGACACTCAAAAACTCTAAAAATTTAGCGGAGATTTTCGCAGTATCGAAAATATGCTTTTCCAAGTAAATATTTTTATTGACTTGCATTCCGAGAATGTTAAGGTCTTTAACTATCTAAATATATTCATTTTGAAAGATTTAAAAAACGGCGAAAAATAAACGATCATATAAGAATATCAAAAGATAAAACAAAGCTCAACAAAGTATGCTTAATTTAAAATAAAAAAAATTATGAAATTCAACAATATCTGGCAAACCTAAGTATAGTTCCAACCGAAGCTACAGATTATTCTTTATGGAAAACCATTAAAAAAACTAGATGTTCAAAACAACACATTGTACCAATCGAAAAAAGGAATTGTGATTGAGCAAGATCGGATAAAGAAAAAGCGATGATTTTTAACATTTTCAAGAAATCATCGAAGGAGAAAGTAATGGGTAAGATTTTGTACGACCGAAGAAGAAATTATGAAAATAGTAAAATTTCTAGACTGCAGTTAGATATACACTGCTTATAAAGTAATAAGATTGTTAAACTGTAATTCATAAATATAAAAAAAAAAAATTCCTCAATCTCGCTCTATGACTTGTGAACACTGAAAACGATTCTACTGAAAAAAAAATACTAATTTATTATGAAACGAACTTGAAACCCGGAAATATAAATTACTAAAAGTCATATTTAATTTATCTGGTTGCCACAGAATTTTTACAGTGGTCATAAAAGGGTTAATATTGATAATAAAGATTTAGTTTTTCTTTTATATTAAATTTATTATCATAAATTAATAATTAAATATTTATAATAAATATATAATAATTTAGTTGAAGTTTCAATAATGGCATAAAAAATGGCACTTTACAATTTTAAGATTTTTAAATGCATTGGTATTATCATAATACGATATGCTATGTATATGCAATAAAATGGGAGTGAAAACAAAAAAACCTCAAAATTACACAAATTGATTTGGCTTTTTTTTCATACCTGTTCAAAATTTTATCATGTGTAAAATCTGAATCGTGTGATTTATGAACACCTCTTATAAAACGTATTTTAAAAATTATCCAAAAAAAAATTTTTTTTTAAATGAAAATTTCGCAGTCAACTAATGAATTGTTTTGTTGGTTGCAGTGTTGATTTATTTTTTGGTACAAATTTTGATTTATTTATTTTTGGATATTAATTTGGAGAAAAATTAAAATAATTTTTTATTTTTTTTTGGTAAAAAAAAGTAAAAATGAAAAATTAGCATAACTAATAGTTTATTTTGAAGTTATCTTATTTCATATTTTTATTTATTTAACATTATTAATTGGAAGTTTGTTTTTATTTGTGTAATCACCTTAAAAACATACATAATCAAATTGTTGATTTGTTTGATATTTTATTTTAATTTTTTAGGTATATTTTATAACTTCATTTGCATATAATTTTCTATTTAAATTTTCACTTTATATACATTTAGTATTCAAAACTTCGTATAAGATTTTACAAACTATGTTTGGATTTCATTAGTAAAAATAAAATGAATTTCATATCTTCTACTCTTCTTCTTCACTAATCTGGTGTTAGTTGTACATTTTTTCGCCTTTAAGAAATGAACAATCAAATGCCTATCCAATTTTAGTCTTCTTTATTTCACTAGTAAATCACCAGCTAACTTAGGACTAATAATCATTATCTAACATACTTAAATCAATTACTAATGCAATATTATATTTAAGGTAATTGATGACAATAATACCAACCCTTAGTATCGTAACATACCATTCTGCATTCGACTGCATTTTCATACCTGCTATATCCTATAGATAAGTGGTATTAGATTTTCAAAAATTCTTCAAGTTTAAACATTTGTTGGTAATTTTCCAAACAAAAATATATTACAAATATATGGAAAGTAGCAGAGGTTACAATGATTCATAAGCTAGAAGAGTCACCTAACGAAGCTAAATTTTAGAGGCCAATTTCATTGCTACCAGTAATTTTTAAATTATTTAAAAAAATATAAAACATTGAAACATTTGATTTTTTTTTCGTCTATGAATTTATTGACTTTTTATTTGTATTTGACAATTACAATAAGTTTTAAATGATAAAAATAAAATCATTAAGGGATGTATTAAAATAAAGGTTGGTGTACGGATTGTCCTACTTTAAAGATAAGACACATTATTTTTCTGCTAGACAGCTAAAGTCTTCGTTCGAAGTACTTCTCCATAGTTGGCATCCATATGAACAGATGAGTTTTAGCAGGGAATTATATATTATTTATTTTATAGTCCAATTTTAATTTTAAGCGTTTACCATTTAACCAGTATAAAGTCTTTAACTTTATTTTAAGTTGATCTCTTTTAGTTGAAATATGTTTTTTCCAAGTCAGACTTCTATTAAGATGTACTCCGAGATATTTAACACCATTTGCTTGCTTTAGAGGTATTCCATTTATGTTTATCTGTGGACAGGACCTTTTTGTGAGTGTCAATGTTACATGGGTACCAGGATATATTTGCTTTAATTTATATTTATTTTCCATTTTAATTTATATTTATTTCCTGAGGATTTGTGGGAGAACTTAAGATTGCAGTGTCATCTGCAAATGTAGAGGTTACTAGTTAACCATTTTCCGGCAAAGTCAAATGTATAGATTAAGTACAAAATTGAACCAAGAACAAAATTTTATAGAAAACAGAAATCTAATACGAAATCATCAATTTGGGTTTAGAAAATCGTATTCTCAACAGTTGAATCTATTGTCCATCAAGTTCATCGAATAACAGTTATCATCAATAAGAATATAGAAGAAAAATGTGTTTGCTCTTGAGTGTGTATGATGAATGCACAAGCTTTTGATAAAGTATGGCATGTAGGAAATATTTATAAGTTGAAACGAATATTTCAAATTAAACAAGGTGAAAAATACTTACTTTCTGGGTACTAAAAACCTTAAAGGCTCATCTTCTTCAGGTTAAGTGTATATCTTCTACTACAAAATCCTTCATCAGACACAGGACTTATGTCGATCAGAGCAAGAGGAAGAATATTTTATAATGAACAATATGCATGCAGGAGTACCCCAATATAATATTCTGGGTCCCATCTCCCATCCTATATTTACTTTGTACTAGCGATATCTCAGAACAGGCAGATGCAATAATGGTAGCTTTTGTAGATAGTACTGCTGTGTTAGCGGTGGTTAATAATATAAATGTAGAAACAAATAGCTTGTATCAAGATAGTAATATAGTAATAAAATCTGCAGATGGTCCAAAAGATGTAAGAATTAAGCTGAATCTACATAAGAGGGTTGCCCATTCCCGTCACAATAAACAATGTCATCATACCATATCAAAATTTTGCAAAAAAAGTTAGAATGGAAATAAAATTAGTATTGACTATTAGTATTGGGGAAAATATTGATCTACAATCAAATAATAAAGCCAGTTTGGACATACGGTGTTAAAATATTAGGTTGTGCTAAACAATTTCATATTCAAACTATCCAAACGTTCCAAAGTAATGTTTTGCAAAACATTGTCTATGGTCTTTGGTATGTTCGAATTGTTGAGATTCACATGGATCTGCGAATATCTAAAAGATGAAATTAAAAAGACTGGATATACGTCCCAAAAGTTGTTTTTCTCAACATGTCAATGTTGAAGTTTCAATCAGCTGACAATTACTACTTGGTTAGATAACTTAAACGAACGAAACCGTTTGAAATGTGCTAGTGTGATTTTGATTTTTCAAAGATATCCACATGTCAGTTTAGTTCAGTTCCGTCTTTTCCGATTTGTTATTTAAAATTATTTTATGTACTTTTAATCTTCCTATTTACATATTTCAGTTCAGTCTCAGTTCAGTATCAGTTATTTCTGTTTTTTCGACGACCAAGGGTTTTTTTTTAATGTTGTTATTCGATTCTTTTTCAAAAGAACTGATCTGATATTTTATTTTTTGTTATTTTTTGATTTTGTTTTAGTGCGTTGTTTGTATTCGAAATGGCAAGTGATGAAAAGTCAATACAAGTTTTGCGGGTAAATTTAGTTTTGATTTTTTAGTTTTAGTTTTGTGCAGAAAAATATGGATAGTAAATTCAAAGATGAAATATGGGAAAAAATTGCAAAGGAAATGAAAAAAAATTTACAAAATCGTCTAACGTGAGAAAGACGCCGATTAAAAATTCTTGTAGGCTTGCAGCATCATGTAATTGATACCTTGGAAATGGTTGAACAGTAAATTTTTCAAAGGAGAAGTTGCATCCCCTATGATCCCGTAATGGACTTTTTCGTGGTAAAAATAAGTACTGTGTTTGAATACTATTTTCTAGAGCTCTACCTGGATTTGAATTTGATTAAATGCCACCATCACACTGCCACAAAAACTTACGTTTTTTAGATCCACTTTTATATTCTTCAACTGATAAAAGTGCGCAAATACTTAATTGTTCTACTGGAAAATCATACATATTTGTTTTACTAAAATATTAAAGAGAAGAACTGACACTGAACTGAAATGTCTACATATAAATATATGATGTTAAACTGAGACTGAACTGACTAAAAGGAGACTGAACTGATATGTGCGAACCGAATCAACTTTAACCCGAATCATCCTGGCATGATAATATGATCACAGATACTACAAGTGTAGTAAATCCCATCTTGCAAGTAAAGTAATTTGTTTATGAACATTTCAATACACATGTTTAGCATTCAATCGATGCGTCGAATCGATCCACCTTAAGGCTGATTGTATAATCTTAAAAATTTTATTGGCTCTAAAAAGGCATATAGCTTACTGAATTTTTATGTAAGCAAAAAATAGACCACTGCTAGAAGAATTCTCTAAATTTCTATTTGGGGCATTTATTTTATACACAAAAAAACAACAATTCAACCGTCAAAATTATTTGTTAAAAAAAATTATTTTGCCGGTATAAAGAAACTCTCCGATATTTTAAAAATATACTTTATCAAAGTATAATATCCCAAATTTTTTGAAAATATTCGCAATTTTTGTGAAAATATCCCTAGTAAATTATATTTTCTGTTCTTGTCGCACGCATTGAGCTCTCATATAAAATAATGTCATTTCTCTTGTTATCTCCCTTTTTGGAGTCGATAAAATTTTTAAGATTTTAAGTATTGGTCAATTGAAATCCACCTTTATTCTGTAAAATTTTAATACCATTACTTTTGTAATTTTGGTTTTATAAGCTGTCAAAATTTTGAGTCAATTTTCAAAGTTAAGAAATTTGAATTATGAAGTACATGAAAAAGTAAGTAGTGTTATAACTTTTTTTTTTTTAATAGAAATTCGAATAAACATGAAAATGAAAGCTAACGAATTCAATTAGAAAAATAGAACGGTAGATTAAAGCTGTCTTGGTGGAAAAAAAACAATCTTCGCCATTAACACAAACTGTTTTTTTATTAAACTTACCTACCACTTACCTGTATCTTATTTTACTAATTCTAAAATTGTGATACAAATTTAATTTTTTTTTTTTATATATTTTTTAATATTATAATTTAAATATGTTAACGCATGATAAAACTGTACAGATAAAAATTTAAAATAACATTTTTTCTTAAAATGCATAACTTACAAATTGAAAATTACAATTTTTATCGTTTTACGATCTAATGAAATACGATATTATGATTTGGAAATCTGTTGACAAAACTGTTTAACAAAATAAAATATTATAATAAAAGATAAAAATAATTTTTAATAAAAATTTATTTTAATTGTCAATATTTTAAAAGAAAATTAGTGAAATTGTTTATACCACCCATTAATTTGAGTGCCATGAGAATCAAAATTGTTCATAAATAAAATATTTTTGGTGAATTTTTAATTTATTGTTTTCTGTTGTTTTTTTTTTTGTGCAAAAATTTCATTTGTGGTGAAAGGTATTTAAAATTTTTTTTTGAATATTATTAATTTCAGGAAATTTGAGATTTTTATGTATGTCGTTTGTACATGAATTACATGGGTAGGTAATTTGGAATTAAATTCAACTTTATCCGTTTCATATAATTGATTAAAAATTTCAATGAAAATTATTTCAAGATGTTTGAGAGCTAGTGATAGTACCGGAAGTTATAAATATTCGAAAAAATTGGTTTGAAATTGAAAAAGTGAAAAATTTATTTTGATTTATTTTTTGAGTTATTAAATTTCCAAAATTCATTATTTGTTGTAATATTTTAATCAAAATTATGCTATCGGTTCTAAAATAATGATTCTAGATTAAATTAGGGTGAACTTCAATTGAATGTCAACGAATTGTTTTATTCCATTTTATTGGCAGTAACTTAGTTAGAATACATTTTCGTCTGATATGTATTCATTGCCCTGATACCCTATCAATTAAACACATCCTTACAGAATGCCCATCCAATAATCCAATCACGTCCCAATACACCTTTACCCCGTTAAAATCATTACAATTTTCCAATACATTACACATAATCCTTATTAAAGCAGTCTTAACCTACCACAACATCTGCAATAAAATATAGTGAACTGGCCTACAGATTTACCTTCAGATCAACTTCATATAATCATCTCAACTTCATTCAACCATCATATAAATTTCTATATACACGTAGTTTATAACACAATGAAACCTATTTATTTTTTTTCTTTCTTTATATAATATGTAAGATAACATTTTTTGAATTAATTTTAGGACCTAAGTTAGAAAATAAGAATTTAGATATTAAGTAATTGAAATGCGACTTTAATTTTATTTTGTAGTACATAAGAGAGATCTTAAGTTTAACATTGAATTGTTATATTTGTAAAGTTTTTTTTTTTTATAAGAAAGGCCCACATCCCAAAAGTGAAAAGGACCTGAAGCAGACCTGCGGATTCATCTACAGGTACACTGATAAATAAATGAATAAATACATTTTCGTACATTATTTATGTACGGTACTTGAATTTATTACCCAAAGTGTTACGATAAATTTTTGTCCACAAGTATTTTTTTTTTTATATTTTCTGATCATCATCATTATCTATTGACTCTACAGCGTGAGTCTTAACCCTTTCACATACTTCCTCATTTCTATTCTATTTTGTGATACAATAACTGATTTACATTTTCTACAAATTTTCTGGTACATTAACTAATTAAATGTGAATGAATAGATGACTGTGTGTGATATGTTGAAACACACATTATTTTCGATGTCGTTGAATTACTCAAGTGATATTTTCTAAATTACTATAACTAAGAAATTTTCAAAACTTAGCCCTTTGATAAAAACCAGTCAAAAACAGAACAATTCTCAAAAGTTTAAAAGAATAATATTTTATCAGAACTTCAGTGACGTTTAACATACCTTCACCACTAAGTCTCCACGTTTTTTTGTCGAGAACAATTCTCCATTCTGGCTTGCAATATTTGAACGTCACTTTTTTATCACCTATTCATCTTTATTAAGATCTCCCTCTGGCTCTGCCACTTTAAATGGTCTTTTATTCGCTCTATTCTCACTTATTCTATATATAAATGACTATACATAAATGTCTGTTATATTATCGTTTATAATTAACTCATTAAATTCGCAATTAGTTATTCTTATATATTCGCCGTTTTAAATCCTTCTAGAGCTAAATGTCTTTAGTGGTATTTTCCGTTCGAAGATACATAAGCAATTTCATCCGCTATTCTTATAAAAGGTAATTGGTTTTATCGTTTTGATATATAATGAGCTTGAGTTGTCTGTATATTAATTTGGGCTGCAGTATTATCCTATTTTTATTAGCTGCCAAAGTTGATATACTTAGACCAAAAATGTCCATTGGGAATTGGGATACCACAGAATTAGAATTTATCGGTCGAATCCTACCTGGTAGAACTGATTTGAACTTTTTATAAAGCGATGGAGACACATAATTTTCATACCTCAAACACCATACAGTGCCGAAAGTAAGCTCCTAAGAAGAGTTTTTCTTTTATGGGCCATTGCGGTGGAAAAAGGTGTAGGATTGCCTTATCTTTCTCTTTATCTTTGCAGATTCTGGCATATTTATCTATAAGATATTATTTTGTAATAGTCACAACTGTAGTACTCATATTAGGTTAATAGACCGTTTATGGCCCATCAGTATTGTTCAGTATGTTTATATAAATTATGTTGTTAATGAGTGGAAGCTGGAAGGAAACGAAATACTAAACATAAAATTGTGATATCGTTTATGGAGAGAGCATTTAACATTATATGTTGAGGAATAATAATTAAAAAAGAAGAAATGGATGATATTTAGGACAAGGAACAGTAATTTCTAGTTTAAAATTAACAGACTCATCACACACGGTATGAATGTTTATTTTGTAACTGGAACATTTTTATAAGCCTATAGAAAGTAAATTTAATTAAATTTGGTAAATTTAATGTGTAAGTGAAATTTGTTACTATACATTATGATTCAATAATTTAAAAAATTTTAATTTTAAAAATAACAATACTAATTTTATCCGATTAACTAAATTATGAATCAATATGTATAATATGGTATACCTCACCTCAGACAGTAAAGAGAGATAAAAAGTTATTATCCTATAAAAAAAAAATAAGAATTACTAATTGCCGCGAGCATAGAGTGTGTTACACCTAAAAACAACCATTTACAAAAATAAAAATTTACTCACTCCGATGTTGACTCATTGACATTATTTTTTATTTTCCTTTGATTTAAACCATTGTTAATCTCAAGTGAAGGTGAAAGTACTTCCTTATTTTTATTGCATGATAAGACAATCTACAGTAAGTTTTAAAAATTATTTGCAATTTTTTTTATTAAGATTCAATAAACATCATAATTGAAACAACACCATAACCCATTACACCATTTTTAAAAACTTGTTTTTTAGCGTTAGAGTGCCATATTGTATAATTTACAGAAATCCATTAAAAACATAAATAACTTCAATCGGCAAATGCATGCTATCCCAACTATGCGGTACCTAAGTACTAAAGGATACATCGTAAGGCTTGGTTGTTTACAAAAATAAAAAAAATGTAATGGTGTTCTAAAATAATTCTTCGTGTTGAGCAATTTCTAAATACCTATTCAGATCTAATTTATACTGATGCTACCTTCATCGTTCAACGTAGCTTACGCAATTGAGTAGGGTAAGAAGATATTTTTTGCTATTTTAAACAATTTGGTCGATTGTTTGATCGCTTAAGATACTTTTTTGTTTTTATTAGATATTATTTTATTTGCCAATATATATTAGGTACAGTATTGTAAGAATGTATACAATTTTAAATAGTATATTGTCTTGTGACATTATAGATTTCAGTATATATATAATCAGGTAACAAATAAAATAAAATGAAACTATTATATTTAAGAAGGCTTAGTTCCTCACAACAACAGTAGCTGACCATATTTAATGAGTACTCTAAAAATAAATACTCGAAATATTGTAGATATTGTACTGCAAAAATTGCATTTTGGTACTTAATTAAGCACGAAAGGTGATTCTTTAATCAAAGCAAAATTGCCATTATGTATTTCGATATCGTTCAGAGATTGTCGAAAGTTTATCGATGTAAAATTTTATCACGAAAGAGAGATTTTGTACAAAATATTTTAATTTTGAATTGAACGGATAAAATAAAAGAGTGACACTTGGTAAAGTGGTCTTTTGTTTTATATTTATGATATTTGTTGGAATAAAAATAAATTTAAAAGTTGAAATGTTAGTAGGTATTTTACTTTATTCTTCATAATTATTTTTTATTGAAATAAATTTTAATATGAATAAAAGGCCAGTTGTAAATAAACTGCAATATGAAAAATTAGTATAAATAAATTATTTCAGTAATTCTACTTTAATCATAAAAAATGTTTGTCTAACTTTTTTCTTCTAGTGCGTAATGGACCTATAGCTATAATATCGATCCTCTCCAAAGTGATGGAGATCTTAATAAACAAAAAGCTGACCAAATATCTAGACACCCAAGGTATTGTGCACGATAGGTAATGTGGATTTAGATCCCACCGGTCCACCGGTGATTTAATGACATACCTTAACGAGAATCTAAATATCTGCTTGCACAATTCGGGTGAAGCAAATATTGTGGCTCTGGATATTTCTAAAGCATTCGATCGAGTATGCCATAGTGCATTATTAGTGAAATGTCAAGCTATATGCCTGGGTCCCACTTCTCTCAAATGGATTAAAAGTTTCCTTTCGAATCATACGATTCAAGTCTTAGTTGATGGATTTAAGTCCGATAAATTCCGAAGGATCAGTCCTCACACCACCTAGAGTCGAGTTTAACACTTCTAAAACTCAGAGTTGTACAATCTCCCGAAAAATTTCCATTTTTGATCCTACTCTTTTGTTTCAGGAAGATAAACTTCAACCGTTTGAAAGCTTAAGTATATAAGGTATGCACCTTAATCGAAAAATGATCTGGAATGATCATATATTTGATGTTGCAAAAAACGTAGCCAAATGCTTAGGTTTTTTTAGCCGCTGCAAGGCTGACTTCTCCCCTTATGATTTCTTGAAAATCTATAAAGCTTTCATACGACCCAAAATGGAGTAAACAATTCTCACATATGGGCCGGCGCTTGTAATATTGCGTTAAAATATTTGGATTTCCATCTTGTGTTCCCAAAACATGACAAATTCTATATATTATATGACCTAAATAAATTCAAGACGAACGTAGTGTTTTTGCTATGTATAAAAAAAAATGGAATTTGATCCATTTTGGACATAAGTATAAACTGCAAATTTCATATAAAACTTCCTTAAGCACAACAGAAAAAGTTTGCTGTCATTGTCATGTAAATCATTTCCTTGGTACAAACCGCACCGAATCTTAATACACTGGCTATTATTATATAATTATATTTGGAATCGATCGGTCTTACTTATTGGCTATTTCAATTTTTGCCCTAAATTTTCTCCTTAAAAGTAATGCTGTTTAACAGGCAATTTTGATCAAAACTGTAAATAAAATCAAGTTTCAATAATGTAAATTAAATAATCACATTTATGTGTAAATAACATATACATATAATCTTCCAAATCCAGTGGATTAGAATAATCCCAAATATAATATGTTCGCTTGTTTTTTTATTCTGCAATATGATAGCGTTTTTCAGCACTATCAGAAATTGGAAAATTCAACTCTGCTGAAATCATTTTATTTATAAAAACTTATAATTTTATAATTTCTATTTTATTTAAACACTTCTAAATTATTTTCAACTTGAAAATTTTAAATATAACACTTGTGTTTAGTTTTTTTTCGTATAATAATTTTAATTTGACAGTTGAAAAATCAAACATATGTCATTTTCATCGTAGGTTTGAACTTAACAAAGGCAGCATTTTTAAAAACTTTCGATCAAATTTTCATCAAAATACATAATGGCACTAACAATTATAATCGAATAACTCTAACGATAACGATGAACGATTCGATGAAAGTCGATCGAAATACATAATAAGCACCTAAGTTTTGGTCAAGAGTATAAAAACAAACAAAAAAAAAAAGAAGTATTCCTTGGAGTTACACTCTATTTGAAATGATTAAACTGTCTTAATGTTCTATGTTGATTCAGCAATTGTATTTGGGGGACGGGATCTTTTAAATCGAACCTAATATTTTTTGGTTGAATCAGTTATACTCTTCCAGTCTTCTTTTTAACTTCTAATAATAATTGTCTTTCATTTTGAATATCCAACCAAGAATATTTAATTCAATTTTACACCACTCTGTATATGAATTACTATTAATGAGCAAAAAAAATGTCAATTAAACTTGCATGACACAAATCTTAGTTTACTGTTTGTGTGTAAATGTATTGTGAACGCAATTATGTATGAGTAGAACATTGTTATTGTATTTTGTCTGTAAGGAATTCGTTTTATGTCAGTAATTATTATTAAAATTTAAAATATTGTTTCCTTTTTCAAAAGCGACAGTAAATTTAGTGAAATATTTTTGTGGTGCAGTAATTGTTATTCATGGTATTTTATTACATAGCTATAGTTTAAAAATTTACACGTTAACATAATGAGAACTTAATTTGAAAATTGTTTTAAAAAAATATATATATAAAATTAACTTTCAAGGATTCAAAAATTTAAATTGATGTGGTTTAAGATACAAAATATATAAATTAATTTGGTTCACTATATTATTTTTTGATCTTAACTGCTTCTTGATTTTTGAATAATGGATAAATTTTGACCATTTAAAATTGCAACTTATATAGTTAAAATTAAATTTTAATTGTGGGATCTTATAACCTATATATATTAGTTTTTATGTTGGATTTTTGTTAAATTGGTGGGATAGTAAAAATGGAGATTGTAAATTAATTTAAGAGTTTAGTCAAGCCTATTTAGTCAAAGCTTTGGTGTCGTACACTAACTGCTCAAAGCTAGTGGAATAATGCTGAAACGAATTTGATAAAGTAGCTGGTTATTTTTCGATCTGTCTACTCTGATATATTAATGTGACCATAATATAAAGGAAAATGATAGAGCCAATGTACTGGCCAGGTAAGGTTCCAATCTTGACATTTACAAACCCAAACAACTCTTAGCCAATTGCCGTACTGATGTTTCAAGAGTAGTAGCCATCAGTATGAGTCTCTGGCCGATTGGAAGCCACACTGCCAAACTAAACTATCTATTCCGCTCAACCCTCATTGTCGCAGCTGCAAAAATGAAAATGAGGCAGAACATCTTGAAAACTTTCTTTGTCCAGAATTAGCCAGAGTCAAATTCCAGCGACGGCGATATTGAGTGGGTAAAGAAAAACCCTAAATTTTGTACAATTTGACAAGCTTAGTGCGAGAGTTACTATTATAATCAATTGCAAGTGCGAGAGTTCCGGAAACGCCCTGAGTATATAATGCTTAAACATTTTTCTAAATACTATTCTACAAATATCTTACGACTGTGGAAGATAAACCAACTAATTAATTTTTAATCATCACTACTTTTTAAGTCAATGTCGCGTCAACGCAAAGAATTATACTAAGATTCTTCATTTTCAATTTTTCAATGAATTTTCAAATTACATTTTCAATGTCCTGAATAATGAAAACATGAAATGATGATATTCGTGATAACTATAAAGTTAATTTTTTATAATATTTTTTAAACTGATTAATCATTAAATAGGATTGAATCATCAATGAATCGTAACAATTACTAATTTTGACGTAGCACATACTATTTTATTTCAATATAAATTACTGTTTCCTGTTATTGAGTATCCGGAATTGATTCATCTATCTATAGTCAAAATAAAAATACACATAATTATTAGGAGTCCAATTTTAATATTGAATTTTTAATAATTTTAAAAATTTTAAACCTTACATTCCCAAATTAAAGTAAACCCAATGATTACAGGCCCAACTAACAGTGAGTTAAGACAGATTTTGGATTATATAAGATTGCAACAAACTTACGAATACGTTGAAAAATAAATATGTGAATAGCATTACAAAATATTATCCATATTATTTTACTTTATTTCATTTTACATTAAAATTATATTCGTTTTTGTGGAATTACAGCATGTCCGTCTGTATTCAAATCATCCATAAATCTATAAAGTAAGGTAAAAAAACAAATAACAAAAAAAAAATTATCATAATTCATGTTAATACTCTTCATTTGAAGCACCACTCTAAGTCACTAATCTCAAATGATTTATTTTACAATACAAAAAAAAACAGGTCTATTTATAGTGAATCTTGAAGTGAATAGTTGGAATTTGTTTTACAATACTATATCAAATCAAAACAAAAAAAATGAATTGAAACTCACGACATTTAAATTTTAATTCTATTATAATTAGCCATGACTTAAATCAACCATGAAATCGCATACATATAAATTTATAATGGCTAAGTTTTTGTTTTTGTAGTTGACAAAGTTATAAGTCAAGTTATTGACAGCTCAAGTGATAATATTTCCGTTAAAAATTAACCTTTCTTTCTATGTTATCAATGTACAATAAGTTGTGTGTGTACCTCTCACCTTTTCTTCTCTTCTCAAAAAACAGAAAATTCCCTTAAATAAATTTTTAAATTAAACTGTTATAAGCTTCTATAATAAATTTTCTATTAAGGAAAAGAAAATTAATTGAATTATCGTGTTGTATGGAAAAATAAATAATAAAAATAAATTTTCAATCTTAAATTTTCCAATGAGAAAAAAAAAACAAAAAATAATTGAAATTTTTCTTTTTAATATTCTCTGTTAATAAATGAAGACATTTTGCAAAAATATTGGTTAATTTTTGTTTTTTTTTTGTGGTCAATAAGCCATGACGGCATCTATAAATCGGTTTTAAAACACTTTTTTTTACTACTATGCGCCTCATCGTAAAAAACTATTTGTTTGTTTTCTGAAATTTTTGAGAAAATATTTAAAATGTCAAAAATGTCATAGTAACGGTCTGTAATAGTAATTATTGTTAATTTGTTTTCATAAAATGAGGACTGATGTGAAATAAAATGTATAGGAAGAAAAACATTATTATGAAGTATTGAACTGTGCCTGTGCAAGAAAAGGAAAGAGAATATTGAAATTGCATTTCATATGATAATTTATTATACTCGTAGATGAAGGTATCAAAATGTAAGGTAAAAATTTATTTATTTATTTATTTAGTTTAGCCCAAGCTTCATTACAATTATTATTATTTTTTTTTACAAAGCAACATAACATATTCATTTTACAAATTAAAATTACATATGTATATCTAACTTAGAACTAGTTAAAATACATTGAATAAATTGTACACATATTTTAATTACATACTACTTATATAATTTAAGGTTTTGAGTCTGTTTCGAAAGTGTGAAGTCAATATAGTTTATGTATTTATTACCAATCAGTAACATTCTATGAATTGGCTCATAATTGCCACAATTAGTGCTATGCAAACTTAATGTAAAGAAGTTTGTATGTCGTAGGCGATTTTTTGAATTAATGTTGATGTTATTCAAAATCTGTGGAGAAGCAATGTTTCCTTTAATAATTTCGGTAAGAAAAATAACATCCGCCACTTCTCTTCTTAATTTCAAAGTTTTCAAATGAAATAAGTTCAACCTATGTTCATGTAGAAGTAAAATTAATGAATTTGACCATTGGAAGTTACACAAAGGAAATCTTAAAAAATTTCTTTGCACTGCTTCAATCCTATTGATATGAACATCATAGACAGGTGACCAAACTTGACTAGCATACTCCAAATTTGGTCTAACGAGACTAGAATACAAAAATTTTACCAACGTTTAACAAAACCTAGCACATAGAATTAGCTTTATTGATAATATTACAAAAATGTCAATTAAAGTTAAGCTTGTCGTCAAAGTAAACCAAAACTTATTATTATTGAAATTCAGCTAATTCCTCATTTCCGTTTGTTTATAAGACTGTGTTGCATTCTCGACCAATCAAAGAATTGCAAATGCAATATAAACAGTTTGCTACACTTTTTGAAGAAGTGGTATAAAAGAATGGATGAAATAATTTAATTAGCCTCAAGACTAGTTTTCAAATAACTCAAGTAAAGTTAATTGCCCATCTCTGTTATTAAATAAAATCCCGACCTATATTTTATAGTGGCTATGTTAGATATCTACTACTAATCAGACAATCCCAAGTTCGAATCTTGCTTAGGGCATTAATGATTTGATTAAATTTTTTTTTAATTATTCATAAAAAATTAATAAAAATTATATAAAATTTGGTGATAATTCGCTATTTAAGAATACCTAGGTAGTAGTAGTTTTTTCACATTTAATGTATTGGTGTAACAAAAATTGAAAATTCGATTTTAATTAATTTATTGTTTTCCAATTTAATCATTTTATTTGTATCAAACAACGGCAACGCATAAAAATAATTTATATAAATATTCTGTAAAAGGCATAGAACTTTCATATTGAATCCAACTTTGAAATATCTCCTTGCTCACATATATATTGATTATATATATATGTACAATATTTATCATATTGAGCCAAATAAAATAAAGTCAAGAGAAATGCAGGCAAATGAAAAATGGGTGAATAAAAATACAGGGAAATGATATTATAAATGAAATACTAGCTATGAAATTCTAGAATGACATGCTCCCATTTTACCCATTAGAATTTATATTGGTATTGCACAATGTATGCATATAAAATATATTGAAGAAGTATACATTGGATCTGACCTGTTATTTATTAGGTAAAGACAAAAAAAAACAAAGAAAAGAAGTCAGTGGGAAACCTGATTTGTAATTCCTTGAGAGTTTAAAGAAAAATGTGAATGAAATTTCAATAGCTTAATTCTAACTATAGTATAAAGGAATTCTGAAGAGATCACGGTGGACGATGAGACTCTACCTACATCACATTCGATCATAAACAGTATTAAAAGTTTTTCAGAATTAATATGTAAATTTTCAATTTGTAAATGGTGTTCCAACTAACTATTTTCAATCAAAAAATGTCAAACAATTAAATTCTTATTTATTTATTTATTTACTTCGTTTAAATCAAACAAATTACAAGTTATTAAAAAATTTAATTTCAACAAATTTTAACATAATTATTAATAAAAAAAAAAAAAATCCAAAATAAAAAAGAAAGAAAAGTAGATAATGAATCAATTAACATTTAAAATTAAAATTTGTAAATTAGAATAAAAAATTTAACAATTTTCATAAATTTTATAAAATTTATTTTATGTAGATATTAGTATAAATATTAATTGGACTATCATGGTTAGAATTTCAGTAAATTGGATTAGTTATGCCTATGAATAATAAATTGATTACTAAAAAGAATTATTAGTTTGGTAACATAAATAGAAACGCATCTTTTGAGAGGGTTGATAGTTGCATTCATACCGATGAATCATACGAATTAGTACAATGAAACACTAGGGTGAAAAGATTAGACGAACGAAATCGGGTTCAAGTGGTAATTTTAGCAGATTCAGATATAGATGACGATACGATATTCCCGGTAACTACTTGTGTGATAAAGAGCACATCCGCGATCTCACGTCTATTTTTTAATGTAGTAAGGTGAATAAGGTTGAGTCTATTATTATAAGTTGAAGAGTAAAAGGTTCTAACCAAGGAAGGAGACGTAAAGCATATCTTAAGAAGTTTTCTTAAATTTATTCAATTCGATTATTCTGAATTTCATAATAAGGTGATCATACCTGACTAACATATTTAAGCTGAGGCCTAACGAGACAAATATATAGGGATTTAAAATGAAGATGTATGGGTCATTGAATTCTTGTGACCATCGTTTTATGAATCCTAACATTGAGTTAGCTTTCTTAATGATGTTATTATAGTGCAATTTGAAAGTAAGTTATTCATCGAGAAGTAACTCCCAAGTTTTTGATAGACGTTTTCTAAAGCTTGCTCATTAAGTAAATAGGTGTATGAGAGGCAGTTAATTCGCCTATGCTAACTCATTGTGGCACATTTGTTTATATTAAACTGAAAGTTATTAGTTTTGCACAATAAAAACAAGTTATCTACAGATTTTCTTGTAGAAGTGTTGAGTCTTGTAGAGATGTAATTTTTTTGAAGATTTTCAAGTCATCAGCATAAGTTTTAATTTGCCCGAAGTTACATCATTGATAGAAATTATAAATAAGAGTGGGCCCAAGTAGCTGCCTTGAGGAACACCTGAATTGGCTTCAAACGACGATTATATGGCTGTTCTAAACTGCACATTATAACTCCGATTTGTCAAATAAGATTCGACCAAACTGACAAAAAAAGAGGGAAATCCAAGTTTAGTTAATTTTAATAGTATATATAATTATTAATAAATTATAAGACCAGATAGCTTAGGCTCGGTCGTAAAAATGTTTATGTACAATTTAATTGTCAAGATAACTTTAAATGTCAACACTAAAATTATTATTGAATTTACATATACATATATGTACATACCAGTGATCGGGCGTGGAATTTTCAACGGGAGAAGCACTATAAAAGGAAACATCAGTTTGCTTTGGCTTTTCTTTTTCTATTGAAAATTTTGCTAATTTCGACAGTTAAAATTGTTCATATCTACTTCTCAAGGTAGTTTTAATTCTGTTTAGGCTGAAAAACGATCGCTCAACTGAAGTAGTTATTGTGAAGTGTTATTATAAATTTACAAAGTTGCGAATATTTATTAAAAAAATTCTTTAATTCTGTTTCAATTAAAAATGTTAATATTTCGCAAATACTGTTTTTGTTATTAAAATTTTCATCTGAAAATATAACTTTTATTTAAGCTCTGACTTTAAGAAAGCAATTTAAAAAAAAATTTAATATATATTTTCTATATTTATGTTGGAAAATACCACGTATTCGAATTAAAAGATTTTACTGAAAAATGCCGATTACATCGTTTTATTGTTGTTGTTGTTATTAGTAGAGCAAGCACTGGTCTACCATCTTTAACAATTAATAATTTTTCCTCGAAACTTCTAACCGAAAATGATTTTTTCTTAAGCTTTCAATAACTCAATTACAATTATCTATTTTAATTATTTATAAATAATTAAAAAAAAAATCATTTTAAATTTTGAAATTTGTTAACAAATTGTTTCAAAACTGCATAAAACAAGATTATGGCTGAAAATAAACAATGTAGCAATAAAAAATATTATTACAATACCACTCTCTAAATCCATACATTATTTATATAAATATTAATTCTCATTTAAGTCAACAACCACAATAATACACAAAATTAATTCATTCCTTGCTACTTTTTTTCTTTGTAAATTCATTTTGTGTCATGCGATATTTTGTTGTTGTTTCCCTAGATAATCTATTTTCTATCAGATATATTCATTATATCAGGTGGATTTGGAATGAATATCAGCGACTCAATTTCTTTCCTTTAAAGATTTTATTTTATTGTCGCTTCATTTATTATTTTGTTGTTGTTGCTAGGAAACTAAATAGAGACAGATACAGTGTGTTTGAGTGTATGTACATATTGTAAATGAGAAGAATTATATTTAATTTGTCATTATATTTTTATGCTATGTATAATTATTTTTATAGCTATATTGGTTGGTAAGAGAAGAATGATTTTTAATAGGCATTATTTTCAAATACTTTAAATTTGTGGTTTTTGAATATCTCTTGTTGGCTTGTATGATTGAAAGAATAATAGAAAATAATGATGTTCTAAACATACATAATGTAGTTAATATCTATGCATATAATTTTTGCTTGAAATTTTTTTTCATTCGATTTGAATTTTTATAGTTAAATTATTTTTATATTAAATTAAATATATATTTTATATTAAGCTGTAAAAAATAATAAATAATATTTCATTTGGGGAAGCACTCATTCAACTCAATATATGGATGCTTTTTGCCTGGTACATACATAATATATTGGATTAATTTTGAAATAATGAAATTGTAAATAAATTATATATAACAAAAATAAATAAAAAAAAATAATTACCCAGTTCAAAGTAACAAATATAATACAATTGTGACTTATAAAGAAGATCTCTATTACCTCACTTGATTGCAATAATTGTTAAATCTATTTTTTTATATTGTTACAATAAAAATTCTGAGTACGTAATGTTAATACGAGTAAAACAATTTTTATTTTTATTTTTTAGTGTCATGCAACTTAATTGTAATTCAGTGTAATTTTTAACATTAAATTTATGATATTTTAAGTAATAATAGGTCTGATCCGTTTTTTATTTTCAAGTTTTTGATGCAAAGCAATATGTAGCAATATACAAGCGTATAAACATTACGTTTTTTGTTAATAATTTTGTAGAAAAATATCATAATAACAAAAAAAAAAATGATTGGAATTAAATTAAATTAAATAAACTTTTTTTTTTCAGTTTAATTAAATGAATACAAAAGAGTCTACATTTTGTTTTTTATTTTTTTTTTATAATACCTGCAGGTGATTTCAGGTATTTAATATAAAATATGAAATAATATTTTTGAAAAAAAAAGGTTTGTTTTTTGTTTTATTAATTTTTGTGGGAGAAATTGTCTCTAATATCTTATATGCTGGGAAATTTTTGTTATTACAAAAGATTTATTCGAATTTAATGAATTTGATGACAGCCGCAGATTTTTTTTTTTAGCTTCGAAATTACAAAAAAATATATTGGTAGCTATATTTCATTTTAAATTATTTTATTGCTGAAATGAATTAATATCATTTTAATTTTGTGGTTGATTAGTAAGAGAAGTAAAAAATTAGGTGATATTTAACTGAAGTTTTAGTTCCTTAAGTGGGAGTTTGTTGATTTTTAAAATTTATTATTTTAAGAGGTCATGGCTTTAATTAATAAAAAAAAAAAAAAAAAATCTTAATACGAATTAAATTGACTTTTTTTATTTTTATTTTTTTTAAAGATAGTAGCAAACAATTTCTAATAGATTGATTCATAATTTGAATTTGATTGAATTTTTAATTGACGTTAGTCGGAGCAATTTATGAAATAATAAATACATTATGTTTTTATTTAGTAATAGTTTACTTAATTGATTATTCGTCAAAAATATAATGTGTACAACAAATATATCATCCCTGAAATTTTAATATAAGTACTTACTTAATCATTTTGTCGAACATCCCAGTATATAATATAATGTGGAATTAGTATAGCAATAGAATTCGAAATACAGAACTTAGAGATGGATTAAAGTTTTGTATTTTTTTTATTTATTTATTAATTCATCTCAAGGGAGTACAGTCGCTCGTACAGAGTATTTTTATTTTTTTATTACTAAATTCAACCTAAAATCAAATAGAGAAAAAAAAATGTTTCTTTTTAAAAATATTTACTTTCCATTTAAGCGTACTAAGATTACAAAAATAAACTTTAGAATCGCAGCTGAATATAAGGTTTTCAAAGTAAGTGACGATTGTAATTACGGAAAAAGCAATTTAGCCAAAATTTTTACCAAATATCTTAATATCAAGAGTTTATAGACTAATTTTAGTTATTGAAATGGTTATTTTGTTGAGTTGAAGCAAATTGAAGCAAACATATAAATATACAAAGTCCAAGGCGAGTTAGTTAAGGCAAATATAATAACAAAAATATAACAAAATAATTTAGCATTCCCAGGGCTAAAATAATAGCGTATCAAGCGCTTATTAGACCAATTTTAACTTACAGTTGCCAAATTTAGTATAATATTAGTGCCTCACTTATGGAACTATACAGAAAGTTAGAAAAAAAAATTTTTGAGAGGGTGTACTGATATTTATCATAAGCCAGATACTGAATATAAACATTTTTTTTCCAATAGAACGCTATATAGCCGGCAAATATTTCTAGATTTGATGTTTTTGTTTTGCATTTAATTAGAAAGCATTATATGTTAAACTCACAACTAATATAATAGATAATAGCTTAAGGTTTAAAGTTCAAAAGCTCAGGTTCCATTTCATTTATTTATCATGTTTTTAGGCGTAGCACCCAAAAACAGATCACTTTCGGACCAAATATTAACCCCAATACGCCACTAGCAATTTGGAGATATAACATTTTTTTTTTTTTTTGTTTGTTTTTTTATTCACAATCTGTATGTTAATTAAAAATAATACAATAAGTGAATATGTTTTTGACTGACTTAGTTAATAATAGACATGTGAAATTACAATCCAATAAAAGTAATTTCTTAATTTATAATAAAAAATATATTAATAATAATGTCAAGAAATTTCTACAGATCTCCTGGTGTATTTCGTTGTAATCTTGTATGTTGTGTAATGTTCATAAGTGTACTTGCTATTACATTGGGATGACTATTTAATCTAGCACGATATCTCTGGCTGTGTCGGTGAATTTCGTCTTGGACCGTCGACACTTGCAAATCATTGTGTATTATGTAATTTGGCACAAACCAAGGTGCATCAACTAAAGCTCGCAGTAGCTTATTTTGGAAGCGTTGTAATATTTCAATATTTGTTTTTTTGGCTGTTCCCCATAATTGTATACCATAAGTCCATATTGGTTGAAGTATCATCCTATATATCAGCAATTTGTTTTCCAGTGTCATTTGAGACCTTCTACCGACAAGCCAATATAATTTCCTGAAATTTGTGCTTAGTTGGATTCTTTTTGTGTAGATGTGCTTTTTCCAGGTCAGACGGCGATCCAGATGCATTCCAAGATACTTGACACTTTCTGTTTGAGGAACAGCATTACTATTTAAAAATACTGTAGGACATGTACCCCTCCTTAATGTGAACGTAACGTGATTAGACTTAGTTTCATTGGCTTTAATCTTCCATTTGTTCAACCATAATTCGATATTGTTTAAACTTTCTTGCACGAGCCCAGAAGCCACATTCTTATCCTTGTGCGATGCAAATATGGCTGTATCATCGGCAAATGTAGCTATCGTTGTGTTTGTTGTTTGCGGTAAATCGGCAGTGTATAGCAAGTAAAGCACTGGACCTAGAACACTACCTTGTGGAACTCCCGAATGAATTTCTTTGAGGCTGGTAAAATATTCATTTTGTTTGACAAAATAATAGCGATTTTCCAGATAGCTTTTTAACAATTCATAGTAGTGATATGGCAAATTTTGTTTTAATTTATAGAGAATTCCTTTGTGCCAGACTTTGTCGAATGCCTGGCTTATGTCGAGAAAAACTGCAGAGCAATAATTTTTGTTTTCAAAATCTTCATTTATTTTATTTACAATTCTATGTATTTGTTCCACTGTGGAATGTTTATGCCTGAAGCCAAATTGGTGTGCCGGGATTAATTTTTTTTGCTCAACTATTGGTTGAAGTCGTCGTAGGATTAGTTTTTCCATCACTTTAGATAACACTGGAAGAATACTGATTGGCCGATATGATTTGACGTCTTCAGATATTTTGCCTGGTTTTAGTATCATTATGATTTGCGAAATCTTCCATTGGTTCGGGAAAAATTTGAGCCTTACGACCGCATTGAAGATTTGTGTCAGTTGAATAAGGCCCTGTGGTGAAATTTGGCGTAATATGTTTCCAGTGATCAAATCATATCCTGGTGACTTTTTCCCGTTGATTTCCTGCATTATTACTTGGTTTACCTCTTTTTTATTAATTTTTTTTATTGGTAACTCCATCTGATAAGCAGCTTCCATATGTTCTTGTATCTCTTTTTCGACTTCCGAGTTTGTTGGTTTGTTTTTTTGTTGGTTTGTTGGATATAACATGAGCCTCTCACTAAAAGACGTAAACCATATTATAATAATGTTAATAAATTCAGGTGGTTATGCTACTAAGAAAATTGGAAACAAAAACATTTTTTTAACTTGTATACTAAATTTTAAATTCAACTAAATATTACAGTTCTGGTTTTGTAATAGTAGCGTTAATTAGTTGTAAGTTAGTTTTTAAATAGTTTGTAAGGTTTTATTAAAAATGTGTAAAATTAAAGTCGGTTTTTTCTAGCCTTTTCCGACTCTTTGTTCAAATTAATAATAAAATTGTAACTCAAGAAAATGATGATGGTCAGGTAAAACGTATGTAAAAAATATACTGAGATAATTTTAAGGGTAATGTAATAACTTAGAGTAATCGTAATGGGTTCAATAAGTTAGTTATAAGTCATAATGTGTATCATTTTTTTTTGTTAATTTTTTGTATGTTTTAAGATAATGTTATAAGTTGGCTTTATTACAAATAAATATACAAGAAAGTATATTTTGATGTATGAATAAGTGACACCTTGCTAAGGTATTTTATTCTGAATATAGAAAATAATTTTCGAATACAAGTAGTATATGAAAAATATAGCAAAGAATAATGAAATTTATTTAATTTCTAAATTAATGAAGTACTTTTTGATTAAAAGCAAATCCTTTAACACCTGCGATTTTATCTGAATTATGATGAATTTGAATTAAAATGCATCAAAACAGTATTTTCAGTGGGTGAATAGGACTTACTATTTTGATGTAATGTATTCATATTAAATGTCTACTTAACTTACTTAAATAAATGCCTTATTTAGATATCATTAAAGTATTCATTAAATTTAAGAAGAATGAATGGTTTAATTTAATTTTTAAAATTTTAGATATTAAATTAAATAATAAATATTATTTTTTATTGTTCATTTTTCTTTTTTAATATTTTTTTTTTTTTAATTTTTTTAGTAATTTTAATTTTAGTAAGTTTAGTTTTGTTCATAGATTAACTTTTATTTAACTGGAAAGGTACCTTTTGCATTTTACGTTGTGAATATTTTCGATGTAAATTGACTTAGAGATTTGAGTTTTTGTCAGAATTCATTTTTCCTCCAAAATTTATATTTTAAAACTTTTTTGAAAAAAAATAGTTGGGGGGTGGGTAAACCACCAATTTTTTGTCTACTGGATACTTATAATGCATTTTATATGAATTTTTCTGTTAAAATAAGGAAATATTATTTTTTATATTACATTAGTTTTACATTTTTCATTTACATAAAGTTTATATCATAAATTATTCTGGTAATTGAACGCAGTTGTTGCATTTTGGCCTATTTACCGAATGTGGATTACCACACTGGTTTTAAGCATGTTACACAATTTTTACGTGTTAGGTACTAAATGTATGCCTTATATAGATTTTATATAGGTTTTATATAGGTACTATATTTCTTATATAGATTTTTGGAAAGTAACGGTACTTGGGTACCCAAAGGACCGTTCATCATTAAAACATGAAATAAGAATATTTCGATACCTAATGATAATTTTGTTATAGAAATGAAATCAAATTTTTCTGGACCTGAAACGTACTTCATCGTCAGTAGAACCCAGAAGATGTCTTATCATCAAAATATATTTTTTTTTATATAATTCCAAGTTTATGGGATGAACACCCTAACTGCTTTTACGCAGAGTTTTGGAATACACAATCGGATAAAATAACTCTTTCTGTAGAATTTTTATGGTATAAAATAGACCAATTTAAGTGTGGAAAACTATAAAATATTAGAAAAATGTATATTTTGTACCGTTTTTTCTCTAAAATTTCTTTTTTATTATATTTCTGGTATTTTTTGTTTAGTAAATTTCCTTAGATTTAAAAAATAGGTTTTTTGATGAAAAAAATAATTTTTAAAATTGTGGTTTTGTGTTTTTACGACAAACCACATAATTGACTTTTCTTGCTACCTGCGCGGCAGATAAAATTTCAAAGCTGTCCATCTGGTTACAGAACTTTAAAATATGATCAAATACCTTTCTAGAACAATGAATGTTTCTTTTTTTTTATAATATTATTTGAATTAGATGCACTTTTTCTATTTCAAGTCCGAGCTTTATACTTAAAACTTCGTCAGAAACAGAAATGCTTAATAGACCTTCTTTTTCCTAAAATAGCGTTATTTCCAAAAAAATATTTTAGAAAATAGATTCCCACAAGTAATAAAACTAAATTTGAGACTAAAATTAGAACAAATACAAAAATAATCACTATAATATAAAAAAAATATTAAAAATCATAGTAAAATCTATACAAATTGTTTGAAGTTACAGTTGTACCTTTCCAGCTGAAGCACACCCGCATTATCCCATAGGCACAATAGGCACAGTGCCTAGGGTCTATGAACTGTAAATGGCCTACAAAAATGTATACATATTATTATTTACGAAAAATTTATATAATAAATATTCAACCAAAGCATGAAAAGAAAAACTTCACTTAATCCAAAATAATTCAAAATTTATTTTCAAAAAACCAAAAAAAAATCATTAATTTAGTAAGCAATTTATTTAATTATTACCTAAACATTTTTTATTGGCGAACTCGACAATAACACCATCGAAACTAATTTCTCGCATTAAATCACTTTCAATTGATAAAAGCGTAAGAGATGATAATCGTTCCTGTCCCATAGTTGATCGGAGGCAATTTTGTATTCTTTTAAGCTTTGAAAAGCTCCGCTCTCCTTCCGCATTCGTTCCAAATATTGATAAATAAATTCTTAACACAATATTTACATTAGGAAAACTGGTAACTAGTTTATCATTTATTTGTGCAATTATCATTTCCTTCACTGATTTGTTATTCCCATACATTCGTGAAAATAATAAAAACTCTTCAACAAATGCATCTTCAACATCTGAAGAATATATTTGCACTAACTGGTTTGCTTTCGAAACTATTTCATTATTTGTTAAACTTCTGTCCGCCAAAAAATTAAATCTTTCATATAACATTTGATATGCTCCAAGTCGCTTACGCATTTCAATTATAAGTCTATCTACTATTATATAAAAAGATTCTATACGAAATTTGTCACTTGCACTTAGCCTCAAGCTGGATCTGTGTTGTCTAAAACTTCATCAAAAAATCTATTTCGTGTTCGTTTACGTTGTGTATATTCTTTATATTCGGAGGATGTAAGCTTTTTTGTCATGGTTTCAAATTTATCAAACTCTAAACGAATATCATGAAAGTAAGCTATGAGAGTATCATATAATTTTACAATAGTGCATAATTTTATGCCAGTCTCCTGCAGAGCTTTATTGACAATATTAATATTTTGTAATAAATCATTCCAAATAACACACATCAATGCTGTTTCAAAATTGTTCAGCTTTTTTATTAAAGATTTCGCTTCCTGCACAGCCACAGCAGGTTGACGTTCGCTTTCAGTTATTTCAAACAATGCTTGTTGAATTTCTGAATAATTCATAAATAGAGCCTTAGTAGCATCATGTCGAACAGACCATCTGGTTTCTGATAAACTTTTAACAACACAAGTATTTTCTTTCATATTGGCTTTAAATTTGGACCATCTTTGTGGTGAAGCACCAAAAAAAGTGTATATTGCTCGCAAAATTCCAAAAAAACTTTACTGCTTCCAAGCAACATTTCACAGCAGTTGAACCTACCAAATTAAGACTATGAGCAACACATGGAACCCATTCAGCCAGACTATTTATTTCTCTAAATCTAGCTTGTACACCTGCATATAATGCCGCTCATATTACTGGCGTTATCATATGATTGGGACCTGCAATTTCCAATACTTGTTATAATGTTCCAAAGTATTTCGTATAAAGTCGAATAAATATTTTCCATCGTGTTGTTCAATTGCAATAGATTTATAAAGCGAAATAAAGGAACCAATATAATATTCACAAAATAACATTCATAAAATAAACCAATATGGAATGAAACTAAACTTTGTTATTTAAATAAAGTGTTGTTAAACAAAAACACTTTGGAATTAAATTAACGCATTTTAAAAATAAACCACAGCTGACTTCATTAGGGATGCTGGCAAAAAACTATTTGATAGGGTTAAAGGTAAAAGTGCCTAGGGCCTACGAAGAGGTTAATTCGGGCATGAGCTGAAATGCCAGCTGAATAAAGTTTAATTCAAAAACTTTAAAGACTACTTTTTAATGAGATAGGCAGTTTGATATATAATACCTTTTTTTTTTTTTTGACTGTTAATTCTTGATCGATTGTGCGTCTCCATGTGTTGTATGGTCTGCCGGGTCTCCTTTGTCCTTGTGGATTCCACTCTAGAGCTCTTCTTGCTATATCACTTTCTGATTTCCTTAGTGTATGACCTATCCATTTCTATTTTTTCCTATTTATCTGTCTGTTGATAGGCTCTTCTCCAGTTATTATCCATAAATCCTCGTTTCTAATTCTTGCCGGGCAGAATATTCTGCATATAATTCTC
Source organism: Argyra leucocephala (assembly GCA_963942445.1). NCBI lineage: Eukaryota > Metazoa > Arthropoda > Insecta > Diptera > Dolichopodidae > Argyra > Argyra leucocephala. Next base: position 113,742,885 of record OZ012678.1, read on the forward strand.
AAGCACTTGTTGATGAATACTTGTAGGTTCTGTTTGATTCTGACCGAAGTGAGCCATGTTTCACTGCCATATATTAATGTTGACTTAACACATGCTCTGAATATTGTTAGCTTTGTTGTTCTCGATATTTGGTTGCTCCGTATTTGGATAATTATATGCAGAATATTCTGGCCGGCAAGAATTAGAAACGAGGATTTATGGATAATAACTGGAGAAGAATCTATCACAGACAGATAGGCGGAGATAGATATCTTCATTAGGCTCCCAAATGTTCTTCTTGCCTTATTTATACGGCTGTTGACATCTTCTGTTGCACCTCCTCTTGATGTTATAATGCTCCCCAGGTAGTTGAATTCTTCTACGTATTCTATCTGTTGTCCACTCACTGTTATTGGCTCACTATAACTGTTGTTTGTCCTCATTGCCTTGGTTTTCTCGATATTTAATTCCAGTCCCGATTTCTTAGCTTCTTCCTGTAATCTGTTGACTTTGTTCTGTAGGTCCCTTTGATTTCTGGATATGAGGCATACATCATCTGCGTAATCTAAGTCTTCTAAGTTTCCGAAGAGATCCCATTCTATTCCGTTTATTCCAGTGCAAACTTCTCTTAGAATGTCGTCTAGTATTGTGTTGAAGAGAAGTGGAGATAGTGGACATCCTTGTCTAACTCCTATATTGGTGTAGAATGGATCACTGATCTTACCTCTGTGTTGAACTGTTGTCTCTGCATCTTTATACATCGCTTTGATGATGTTGATGATTTTTTTAGGAACTCCCTTCTTTGTAAGTGTTCTCCATATTGCGCATCTCTTGACTGTGTCGAATGCTTTCTTAAAATCTATGAATAGTAGATATAGTGAGGCATTCCATTCTACTGATAGTTCAACTATGACCCGTAAAGTATATAATACCTTAACTCACTAAAAACTGTAATCTATAGTAGTAATTAATTGTTAGTTTGTACGTTTGTACGTTTGTAATTAACCTACTACTAACAAAACAGTCTTTAAAAAATAATTTATATATGTGTCAATGAACGTGCATCCAATGTTATCTCTTGAACTATGTAAATTTTTATAAATTACATTGTTATGTTATTGTAACTTAGTTCATATCAATTTTTCATTTTTCGTTTTTTTATTTTTTATTTTATTAATTTTTAATTCAATTCTCAAATATCGTATTGATTTTTAAAAATTAACTACATTTTTATCATCACTATCATTATCATTATATCATTATTAATTTTTAGTTCTTTGTTATTTATTATTTTTTTTATATATATATTTTTCTTTTTTTTCAATTAGAATAAGTTTTAACCTATGCTTTTTTATTCTTTTTTTTTTGTGTTTTGTATTTTTATTGTTATTTTTATTCTTTTTTCTTAAATTATAATTTTATATGTAATTTAACCAAAATTGTAATTATTAGTATATATTGTAACTTGCTTGATTTAAGCTCGAAAATAAATAAATAAATAAATAAAGTAATGTTTGTACTCCTACATTAAATAATTTCTGTACTAAAACAAAGGCTATCTTGCGAAACTAAAATAAAACTAAATAAACTAAAGCTATCTTTGATATACTAAATCTGTATAAGGATTTGATTGATATAAAGTATTTAAACCTATAACTGAAGTGGTCTTATATGTTGTAATCTTTTAAAAAGGTTTAATTGTCAATTAAAATATAAGCTTAAATATTAAAATGTTAAACGAGTCTTATATACCGTGTAACGCAATTCACTATTTCGTTTGAATAAATATCAGGAATACGAACAAACCATGGAACATTAACTATTTTACATAATACCTTATTTATTTTAGAATGCTTAGAAATAAATAAAATATTTCTTCTTGAATAATGTCAACTCTGATAATGAATCAACATAGCACATTTCTTAGCACATTATCTTGAACATCTGAATATAAAAATTTCCATCTCCTGCTCTATATATTTGTTGTCTAGATATATAGACAATAATATTTAGATAACAAAATTAAATTTTATTTATTCCGGAATAAAGTAACAAATCTTACGAGATAGATCTCAAATCAGAAGTCTATTAATTACATTTCCTGCCATACTCTAATTTAATTTTTTTTGTTATGATGCTGTGCAAGATAGATAGAAGTCGACTCATGAGTTGCATATCACAATAGATGTTTATTTATTTTTTGTTTAATTCAAAATATGTAATACTACTTAAACTAGGTTTCATTAAAGAATATACTATCATGTATTTTATTCTTCAGCAGGTACACAAAATAAAATGTGAAATAAACTTTTTTAAATTGTAATTGTTTCATTAATAATATATTTATGTAATATTATATACATAAAAATATATTCATACATAATAATATGTAGTGTAATTATATAATACTTTTTTACATTAATTAAATATCTAAAAAATATATTTTTATAAAAATAACTTTCAATTTAATTTTAATTTTACTGCCATAACAATTAATATTATTGTATTTATGCTGTTGTGTGTATTATATTTTACACGCATAAAATAATTACTGAAAAAAGCCGACAAAAACTGTCAATTTTAAAAGCACTGACAAATTTCTTCCTACATGCAAGTAGCCTAGTTACTTCGTATTTAGTATTGTATTTTTTTTTTATTATTGTTTTTGTAATTCAATTTTCTTTCCTTTTTTTTTTCTTTCATTATTATTATGATTATTATTATTATTATTTCTATTATGTCATGCGATAAATTTTCTTTCACTTTATTATGTCGTCATATTAAATTACATGGACTTTTGTATTATTATTGTATCGTAGGTTGTTGGTTTTTTTTTTCAAAAAGTTTTTTTTTTCCGTTATCATTACTGTCATCACATTAATGTTTTACTTAAATTTACAACAGACAAATCGAATGAAATCAATTTTATGTTTTTATTTGAAAAAAAAAAATAAATAAATTTGTATATAATATATTTTATTATTATTATTATTACTTTTAACATTATCTTATATTTTACCATCTCGATAATATTATGTTTAATAGAAAAATTCAAAAATAATTTTTTTTTTACTTTCCATGAATTCAAAGCATATGAAAAGAAAAAAAAAAGCAATCACTGTTACTGTTTTGATTATTAGTGTTGTTGCTGCTGTTATTTTTTGTGCAAATTCAACGAAATTTTAAAGCTTATGTTTTTTGTATCTATTGTTCGTGTTCCACAAGGAATTTTTTTGTTTTTTATTATTATTACTATTATGTATAATTTAATAAGTGTATTATAATCTGTTTTTATTGATTTTAATATTTAACTTGATTTAATTCGGATATTAAAAAATCAAATTTGGGACAAATTTAAAAAACAAAAATTGTTGCAAAAGTATATCAAACAAATTTATTGGCATGTTATATATTTTGTGTCAATTAAAAAAATATTGTATTGTGTATTGTTTTTATTATGTTTTTACTATGAAAATACTATTACTTTTTTATGATTTAATCATGTGAGTTAATTTTTTATGATTTGTATCAATTAAGATGAAGATTTAAAATTTATGATTGTATTTTGTAAGAATTATAATGGACAAACATTTTTAACACACAATTTCACTTTATTATGGCGTAGGTAAAATTACTTGGTGATATTTAAGCATTAGTATTTTGGACAGCTCAACATAATCACTTTGGATTGGAACAAATAAAACATGATGTTATCGAGTATAGTTGAATTGGCTGAATATTCCAAATAAATTAAAATTTGTTTAGCCTTCACTATCATGGTAGAGTAGAAACTACAATGTAAGCAGAACTATTGTAAGTAATAAGTAACTATTTGCAGGGTTGTACTGAAGCAACTGAAACAACTGAAAACTATTCAAGAATAGGGTGGTTTTTTCAAATGTAAAAATTTATTAAAACTGTATAGTACCTAATTTACAAACATGAGCGGTGTCTAGACGATCAATGAACACTGTCAGTTATTTTCACTGAAATCCATGTATTTTGTTGTTGTTTAAAAAAAAATAAAAAAATTTGAAATGCTTTTAACTTGTCGTCAGTTTTTCGATTTCAATCGTTCCGAATTTCATAGCCAACTTTTCTTATCTTAATTTCAAAATATACAGCATAAGTACAAACTTAGAAGAAAGTGTACTATAGAAGCATTATTTGAATTTAAAATTTAAATTAAAGTATTTAATATTCTAAACATACCTATTCTTTCTTAAAACGAACCAAACAAATAAAAAATGCTGAACTTTCTAAAAATTACTTTTTAGTATTATTTAAGTTTTACTTCCACTTGTGACATAAATGACAATTCTCAGTTTTCGCCATCTGTAAATTTTTTCATTCAAAACTGAACATGTAGACACTTCTCAGTTTTAACTGACAGTAAAAACTGACTGAGTAACTGATCGTGTACAAAGTAAATTTTAAAATGACTGCCAAAATGTGTGACAAAAGTAAGTTTGTGTACTCACTATTAATATTCAGACATACGAAAAATAAAATATGTTGGGTAAAGAGAATAATAGAGGAAGGCTATAGTGCTCGTCTGAAATTTAAGGAATTTGAAGCAAATAATGAACAAATAATCAAAATTTATCCCGAAATCTAGTTGTACCATGATAATGAATAAAACTAAACATTTATTCAGCAAGAAGCTTAATAACATCGCAAGCTATCGTCCAATAGATAAACTGTCAATTATACCAAAGCTATTTTAATTTATGGTGTATGATGCTATATAGTAAATGTTCTTCTCTACTTGAGCCTAACCAGCATGGCTTTATGAAGAGAGATTAACCGTCAAAAATATATAGTTGAATCATGTTCCACGTTTCTGAAATCGGTTGAAGCTGGCTTCCAGACTGATGCCGTCTATACTGATTTAACCCTTCTGCCTACATATCCGGGTATGTTTTCCTATATTATCGTCTTGAATAATTCCACCTTTAATTATTAATTCGTTTTTTGAAAAATAAGTCAATACATAAGGTATACATAGTTCCTATTTTAGGAATCTTAAAGAAATTGTCATAATTCCACACCTAACATACCCGGGTATGTACACAAGTTTTATATGAAATATATTTTAATAAAACATAAAATATGTAGATAAAATAACTAAAATTCTATGGGTTCAATTTTTTCATTTTTCACCATAATATTGTTTTATTTCAAAACGAACATCTGTATTTATTATGAACATCTGTACAATATGTATTGCATACCGGGGTATGTTAAGTGTTGATGGAACGTAAATTGGTTTAGGTATAGACAGAATGGTTAAGTATTGCATTTTGATCTTTTGCCTCATAGAGTTATTTTACTAAAGCTTCATAAACTAGGTTTCCTCAACATTCCTATTAAAATGGATAGAATTTTATCTATCGAAAAGGTTCTACAATGTCTTTAGACATGCAATATCTAGCTAATTCTGGTACCCTTCGATGCAGTCACCTGGGTCCATTAATTTTCATTATTTTACTCAATGATATAGAGCTTCGGTAATTAAGAACAACAGCGTTATTATTTATGCGAATGACATGGAGATACTTGGAGAAGCATTAAATGACACAGTCTTGATTCAATATGACCTGGTGTAAAGTAAACAATTTAACACTAAACATTTTAAATCTTTTAATGTAGTGTTATCACTTTTACTAGTGGCTTAACATCAGTTGCTACTAATTGTAGTACTTTCAACGACAGTGTTATTAAAAGATTACCCCACTTTAATGACCTGGGGGTGATGTTTGACGAGAAACTGGCTTTCAACGAACACCTTAATGCAATTCTATGAACTAGATGAACTAGGGAATTTGATAATCCATATGTTACCAGATGATTGTATAATTTTCATATTAATATAATTGAGTCAATTCAGTAGAAATTTCTGAGGTATATTTTACGTAATCACTTTAAGCTACTTAACATAATATCTTTGGTATCTAGGAGAGAAATTTTAAATATTTTTTTCATATTACAAGTTATGAAAGACCAAATCTATTCACTGTGCATTAAAAGTATGGTGAATGCCCATATATAATTAATGCCCTTTATCATTTGACAAAAATGGTGCGCTCATCACAAACTTAGAGGATCAATTAAAGAGATGGAGAGAACATTTCCAAGAACTGAGCAACAAAGAAAGTACAAATAATGAAGCAGACATAAGAAACAGAGACAATGCAAATATCTACCCAACTGAGGGACTGCCAATATCTACTCAAGCTCCAAATATAGAAGAAATCAAAGCTACAATCAATATCCTGAAGCACAACAAAGCAACAGGTGAAGATGGAATTCCAGCAGAAATAGCCAAACTGGACCCTGACTTATTCGCAAAAACAATTGAACCCCACATCAGGAAAGCATGGATAGAAGAGAATATACCACCATCATGGAAGAAAGGAATGATTGTCAAGATACCTAAGAAAGGAGACTTGGCAAATTGCAGCAACTGGAGAGGAATCACGGTTCTAAATACTATTCATAAGATAATAGCAATTATTATAAAGAAAAGATTAGAAGAAGTACTAGAACCAATACTACGGAAAGAGCAGGCAGGTTTCAGACCAAACCGAAGCTGTGTAGACCAGGCAAATACTTTACGGGTCATAGTTGAACAATCAGTGGAATGGAATGCCCCACTATATCTACTATTCATAGATTTTAAGAAAGCATTCGACACAGTCAAGAGATGCGCAATATGGAGAACACTTACAAAGAAAGGAGTTCCTGAAAAAATCATCAACATCATCAAAGCGATGTATGAAGATGCAGAGACAACAGTTCAACACAGAGGTAAGATCAGTGATCCATTCTACACCAATATAGGAGTTAGACAAGGATGTCCACTATCTCCACTTCTCTTCAACACAATACTAGACGACATTCTAAGAGAAGTTTGCACTGGAATAAACGGAATAGAATGGGATCTCTTCGGAAACTTAGAAGACTTAGATTACGCAGATGATGTATGCCTCATATCAAAAAATCAAAGGGATCTACAGAACAAAGTCAACAGATTACAGGAAGAAGCAAAGAAATCGGGACTGGAATTAAATATCGAGAAAACCAAAGCAATGAGGACAAACAATAGTTACAGTGAGCCAATAACAGTGAGTGGACAACAGATAGAATACGTAGAAGAATTCAACTACCTGGGGTGCATTATAACATCAAGAGGAGGTGCAACAGAAGATGTCAACAGCCGTATAAATAAGGCAAGAAGAACATTTGGGAGCCTAATGAAGATATGGCGGAGCAACCAAATATCGAGAACAACAAAGCTAACAATATTCAGAGCATGTGTTAAGTCAACATTAATATATGGCAGTGAAACATGGCTCACTTCGGTCAGAATCAAACAGAAGCTACAAGTATTCATCAACAAGTGCTTGAGAATTATATGCAGAATATTCTGGCCGGCAAGAATTAGCAACGAAGATTTATGGATGATAACTGGAGAAGAACCTATCAACAGACAGATAAATAGGAAAAAATGGAAATGGATAGGTCATACACTAAGGAAATCAGAAAATGATATAGCAAGAAGAGCTCTAGAGTGGAATCCACAAGGACAAAGGAGACCCGGCAGACCATACAACACATGGAGACGCACAATCGATCAAGAATTAACAGTCAACAATTATACCTGGGACGATATTAAGGAAGTAGTACTCAACAGAGAGGAATGGAGGTTCACTATCGAAGCCCTATGCTACCACGCGGAGTAATAGGAGAAAAAAAAAAAAAAAAAAAAAAAAAAAAAAATCATTTGACAAATTACGTTAAATATGAGCCAATTAGTTTATGTTAATTAATAAATATAAAAGTTATATAGATCTTTCATTAAGTGCAAATCAAATCGAAAAAGTTTCATTGCTACAATTTTCTTGGAATTAAATATTTGAGTTCGAGCGTTAATAGAGAAGGTTAAAAAAAAGCATTCTTCCATATTTTGTCATAAGTCTTGAGATTACATCATCACAATATACTTTATAACTAAAGAGACCATACGTCCCGATTCTCACGGCACGATCCCGATTTTGAACTACTTGTGTTGAATAATCTTGAAAATGTCACGATTTTCCAAAAATGTATCGATTTTGTCACGTTTTACAAATTGACATATTTCTTTGTTAATGTTAATAATAATCCTATATACTTACAATAAAAATATATAGCATTATTATTACATAAAACATATACAATACATACATATGTTTACATTATAAGAAATTAATTTTATACGCCAAGTCAGTAAAAATAGTTTTATACAATATAATAACTAACTTATAATTATTCTATTACCGCTCACGCACAATAGAACGACAACGACAATCACATCTTATTTTCATTTGACATGAATACTAATTACATACACATACTTAAAAACATATTGGTTAAAAAATTTTTTTTTAAATATATTTAATACATTATTTAGATTTTTATTTTTTTGATATGAAAACCATATAGCTATCTTATAGTTCCATAGCTTGGGAAATTATTCAAAACTATTTTGGGAAATCTCTCAAAATTTCATAAATCAATGTTCCACAACGACAAAATTAAAATTGTTCGCTATACACGCCCACAGTTTTAAAGATAGAGCTCTGAAATTTTACACAGTTATTCATGGTCAGAATAAAGAAATGAACGCGGTACTTTACAAAGCTATTAAATGACAGGTTTGGGTAGCTGCCTCACAACTCCTAGCACCTATCAAAACCTTTCAAGAACCAAAGGTGTTACAGATCTGAAAATTTGCACTTGGGTACTCCTTCACAAATAAAGAAATGCAACTGTTACCGATTTCAAAAATTTGGACTGGTTCGGGTTGCTGCATATTTCAAAAACCAATTGTGTTACAGGCATGGAAGTTTGCTTTCAAAAATAAAGAAATACGACTGATACTGATTTCGTTTAAATAACATTTGCAATAAGCTAGTGAATTAATAAAGATTTAAATGTCAAGATTGAAGTGGCAACGATCAGTACAACCATACAAAGTATTGAAGAATTGACTGAAAAAGTATTTCCGAGTTTTAGGAATCAGTATAAAAATTGTACATGGCTGTGTGTAATAATAAGAAGTTTTTTAATAATAAGAACATCCTCATTTCATTTAAGTAAAATTCAAATTAATTGTGGAAAAGGCAAACATATCTTTATTTCAAGAATACTGCAATAGCAAGTGACGTTTATGTTTATACTCCATAAAAAAAAACCGAAATATTGTTTACAAAGAAATATAATTTTAAAATAAGTATAGTATAAGTTGTAGTATAGTTGATTTTTTTATTGTAATGAAAAAAATTAAAGAATATTTTTGATAAAACATTTTTTTTTTTCAATTCGATTCATTAATCAAACTGAAAATATACATTTGGTGGTGGACCCGTACAACGTCCGGAAACTTTTTGCTAGTTATTAATAAAGAACATTATTTTTAGAAATTATGTGATTTGTTTTTATTTTGTCCCACTTCGTCAGGTTAAAAATATGGTCAGCTTATTTATAACCCTTTCTCAATGCATACTTCTAGTTTTCCCATTTCATTTTCTTCTTTCTTTTCCTTTGTAAATTGTAAAGTACTTTATTTTAGAAAAATCATTAATTACTTTTTTTTTCTTTTAGATTGTAATCTGTTCAAACAAGAAATAAATAAATAAATAAATATGGAATCATTTACCTTCGATTTATAGTTTTGGAGTAAATAAAAGAATTATAAAAAATATTAATAAATCGGCTAATATTAATTTACTTTCGTGACAGTAATATAAATTTAAAAAATTTTCAAAAGTTAAAAATTCTATAAAATTCCAATTTACAAAAAAAGAACAACAAAAAATAATCTCATTTATTGAATAATAATCTCTCCACAAAACTTCCTAAACAAAAGAAAATTGTAATTACTGTCGGCTTATTTAAAACTAATTTATAAATATAGCATTTGTATATTTAGTACCATATAAGTTGTTTTTAATTCTTAATAATACCATAGTATTATATTTGATTTGAGGGAATTGTAATAACACTAATATTAACATTTGAAAGATACACGGATGCTGATCTATTCAAATTTTTTAAATCTTTTGTAATTCATTACACCAAACCAATAAATGTTGCAGGTTGATACTTTAAACTATTTTAAATCACTTTTTTTTTAAATACTCTTTTAAAAGAAAATCAAATAAAAAAAATATACAAATTTTCATATTACATCATGTAATAAAAATTGCATGAAGCCGCCGCACGTCAGGTGTCATTGTATTAGAAAAATAAATCGTAGTTAAAAAAAGGAAGAAAAAAAAAATACAAAACGATTTATGAATAGTTAAGTGTAGATGATTTCAGTAAATTTTTTTGTAACCGTCTCCAGGTTAATAACAAATAATAGAAGAACAACAAAGAAAAAAAAACTTATTACTGTTTTTTAATAATTATGATAGTAAAATTAGCACCTAAAGCATAGCGCATTTTAAATTGCGGTTATTATCATATCATCTGGATAGTTGACTAGTATATTTGATGGCTATTATAATGAATCGATCGATCGTTTGTTTTTTGTTTTTGTTAGTGTTGTTTTCAAAGAAATCTAAAATATGGAATCAGAGTTGAACGAACAAAAAAAAAATTCTATTGTTAAAGATTTGAAAAAAACTGTATTATTTAAAAACAAGAACGGATAAAAAATTTTAAAATTGAGAAGGGGTTTTGCTAACTGAATAAAATTTGAATTTAAGATCGATGTTATTTAAATTTTATGATTAATTTCGAAGAGATATAACCCTCTAATTTTCTATTTTCTGTAATATTTGATATTGTTATTGTCTGGTATTTAAAATAAATAAATTTTTTTATTGTCTGTTTGTACCTAAGGGATTATCTTATTATTTATTATTATTGACAGGCTTAAGGCCGGTTTTAGTTGGAAGCTGTATACATAAAGTATCGTGGGGCTGAAATTTAAAGACCATCGAGAAGGTTGCAACATTTTTACCTTAATCTTGACATTAAAGACATTTTTGTCTCTTATTTAATTTGTATTTAATTACAGTTTTTGATTTTTACTGCATTCTATTATTTTTTGATAAAGGTTAATTTATTTAATTTGTTTTTAACTGTCTGCAAACTTTATGTTTTCTTTTCTATTTAATTTAATTATTTTTTTACTCTTTTTCGAATATCAGAAGACAGTACAATTTTGTGATAATAATCTCATATATTAGTACGCTAATAATTTCTCCAACTAGGTATGACAAGATTTCAAGTAAAAAAAAATTTCACAACAACTTAATCCTTTTTTAGTTAAGTTTATAAATATTTCCTTTGAGATATTTATTTTCCCGGAATCATTGAAAATAGCGTCTATCACACCTATATTTAAGAAGAGTAGTAAGGAAAAGCTATCTAACTATCGCCCCATATCCATTCTTACTGCGTTTTCAAAGATATTTGAAATCATTATAAAAAACAGCTTAACTGATTTTATCAGAAACAATCCAGTCTCAAGGAATGAACAATATGGATTCCAAAAAAACTATAACACTACAGCCGCGTGCCTCAGCCTAACAGATTTCATATCAAGAGGAATTGATGAAAAGAAGTATGTTTGTTGTGTTTTTCTTGATCTTCAAAAGGCATTCGATTTTGTGGATTTCGATGTACTTTTACTCAAACAATCAAAAACAAACTTCAGTACAAACCTAAAACCGTATTTTCAAATCTTACTTATCCAATAGAAAACAAAAAGTGAGTATCAATGATGTCTTTTCCGAACCAAAAACATGAGTAAAAGGTGTTCCACAAGATTCCATTTTGGGACATTATTCAAGTAACATAACCTGGTAAGAATTTAATTATTTATTATTTGTTTATTTACGAGTATATATTTAAAATGCCTATAGAGCACTAGAATTTCACTTAAGGCCATTTGTATACCTTTTCGATATTTTTTGCTGTATTTTTTTTTGTTAAGAACTTAAAATTTATCAAACTAAATTAATTTTAGTTAATAATTCAAAATAAATAATTTTGAAATGTAATACCTACAGTTGTAACCATGTAATTTACAAATGTATTTGTCTCTAAATATTTATTTTACCCCTCATAGAAAAATTTTAAATTCACACACCTATCTTAGATTTATCTGCTCCAAAACATCGCAACAATACTATTGTATCTAATAATGTCTAACAATTAATTTGAATTTTTTTAACGCTTCATTTATTCATGAACTTATCTAATTGAGGGAACTATTAATTGAACTTACTGTAAAAGTGTAAATTATCATGATTTAAAAAAACACGTAACGAAATTGTTTATTTCGGGGGATCACACAATTGTCCATGTTATTTTACAATTCATCGATGACAGTAATATAACAATTTTTGATTTACTGTTATTATTCTGATTGGAGTGTGCACGATGATGTTACAATTTAAAATTGACAAAAAAAAAAAACAAAAAATAAAATAAATTTAAAAAAATGTACTGATGTTGTAAAGGATGTACGAGTACATTTTATTTAAATCGTGATTATTAGAAAAAAAGAATTAACATTAATTTATTATTACTGTTATAGTTCACATTTAGATTTAGTATTGTTAAAGTTGTTAGCAAGTATTATATGATCAGGGGATGATTCAAACATAGGAAATATAATTTGGACATATATTAATTATAGTTTTATTCTTAGATTGAAGAGCCGAACTATAGGTATAAAAATTGAGAGATGTAGATGTAGATATTCAGGAAATTAATTTAAGACCAAAAATTTATTATTTTTCAGGTTAATTATAAGGTTATACTTTTATTTAGTATGTCGGATTATTTCACTCTTATTTAAAGGATTAAAGTTTAAAAATAATTTATTAAAATAATTGTAAAGGGAGTTAACTTAATTAAATTAAATCATTTTTTCTACTTTAATTTCAAATGAATGCTTGTTGTATTGGAAGGTAATATTGATTTAAATTTTTTGAAAATTAATTGTATCAGCAATATATTGGCAAAAGCTGACAAGCATACAATCTAGAAAAAAAAAGTGTTGATATATTTTAACATTGTTGCATAATTTAATGTTTGAATAGGTATTGGAAAAATTAAATGCCAGTTGATGTGATAGCTCTCTTTAACTGTATATAATATTTTAAATTATAGTTAATATTATAAAAAATTTATTCTATTTTTGAAAAATCATAGTTCATAGTTTGAGTAAACAAATTTGTTACTAATTTTGGTAAAATTGCATCAACCATATTAAATTTTTGTCTAAGTGATTGTTGGAAACACAAAAAAGAAAAACTTAATTTATTTTCTTAAATTTCTTAATTTATTGAGTATCTCCCATTAAATCTTTGTTCCAAAAATATCTTGTAAGCCATTTAACAAACAGTTAGTTATTTGCAACTAATTAATTACATGTTCTTCAAAATGTAACCGAATACATATTTCTATTTTATTTAACTTTTTTAATTATAGTGAAATAACAGTAACAATTATAAATGAATGAAATGTCAAAATTTCTCATCAAAAAGATTATTTATCATTAGACTACCTATTTTGGTTATCCTAATATTATGACATAAAATTTTCACTCTCATATCAAAAATCTGTCATAATTAAGAAGCCATTTTGAATAAATCACCATTATTATTTATTTGAATAAAAATTTCTAATGACAGTAAAATAAAAAAAAAAAAAAATAAAAAATTTAAAAACGATTTTAATAATTGTTAATCGATTTTTTGTAGTTTTCATGTTTAGGCACATCATCTCAAAATGACAAAATTGAGCGTACAAAAATATTTAAGAAATTTAAATGACAAGTGGTATAAATTTAATAAAAATGGAACCCTTTTTTTTATTATTTTCCTATTTTAAAATTAATTTCTAATTTATCATTTGATTTTATCGATTCAAAAATAACGCCCATTTTAGATTTCGTGTTTTTGTTTTTGGTTTCCTACGTGTTTCTACCTGTCGCAAAATAATTTTTTACCTCTAATATGTACACAATTATAACTGTTATTACCTTTTGATGATCATCATTTGATTATCGCGTTTTTGTTTTTTTTTGTTTGCTTCAATTTTATTTCCGTTGTAAACGCACAAAAATGAAAACAATGTACTACTCCAGAGGTATAGGTATGTACTATGTATGTAGGTACCAGAGTTAAAAATATGTACAAATGTAATCGATTTTTGAACAGCAAAATGATGATATCGTTGTCGTATTGTTTGATCGTAAATTGAAACCATTGAAATTTTATGGTTGAAGGCGATATTTTTGACTCTTTAACATGCTTAGTTGGAAATGGTTATATATCTTCTTTTTGAAAAGAGTGTAATGAATTGATTATTTTGTTTTGTTTTGTTTTTTTCTTCTCTTGGTTTATTGGAATTTAATTATGCGGTTAAATTTTCTAGACCTAGATCAATAGGAATATGCCGTAAGGGATATGTAATTTTATATTATTTTTTATATTAAGTCCGTTTTGTTTTGAAAAGTGAAATGAGAAATGTTTTATTTTTTTTTAATTTAATTTTTATAATGAAGTTATGAACAGGTGAAAAGAGTGCAGTGACCTTGTGAACTGTTGAAGAAAATAGTTTTAATTTTATTAACAAAATTAATGATATTTAAAAAAAAAAAGTAAGCCAAATAAATTATTCGCGAAAGTCGTTTTATCAGCGGGATAAGTTATTTTGCAAAATGTAATTGCAAGCATTTTTTTTTGGTATTTTTGTTTTGTTTTGATATTTTCGTTAAGATATTGACATTAACTCCTATTTTATTTAAGGAGTAAAAATGAATTTCATGGTAGTCATTTCATGGACTTGATTTATCTGTGTGGAACGAAAGACTACACTTTATTCATTAACTTAATTATATTTTTAGTTTTTATTTTTTTTTACACTGTTCTATTGAAAATGTCGGCGTAGACGAATTGATATATTGATACATACACGTTGTAACTTTCTGAATGATCAATTTAGCATCGGATGAAAGTTAGAATCAAACTGAAAAAAATTGTGAGTTATTTGCAGTCGTTCTGGAGTTAGAAATCTTAAATTTCGAAATGACTATACAATTCATTTTACATTCATAACATCGTAATCGTAGGCGGTCAAAAAATGTATTATACATCTTAATAGTATAAACAGAATTGAGACGACTGGCGACAGATACAGATACAACTTCTGTAAAAAAAAAATAGCACCATACATTTTATATGCACATAAACACAATTGCAGGTACTGTAGCTGGGCGACGGATACAAATTAGAAAAATTTATATTTTTGTATCCGTCGCCCAGCTACTTTTGGCGGCATATGATTGGACATATGATTAATCGTAAAAAATTTCCAACAACATTAAAATATTAAAAATAAATTTGTTTTCTTTTATACATTCTTTGAAATGGATTTTGAGGAAAATTAATAAATTTAGTAAATTTTTGCTAAATAGAGCTATTTTTGTAGCTCTATTTTGTATCCGCTATTTTGTATAATTGTGTTTATGCCAATGATGTATTTATCACCAGTAGCTCTATCTATCGCTAGTCGCCCCAATTCTGTTTATACCTTAATACTTACATATATCACATACACTGATTTGCGACACGGTCGCTTTTTTTTTTGTGGTGGTGATGATTCTATCGTACGACTGAGTCACACATATTTTGTAAATATTTGACAAATTTAAAGTATATAAAATCAAAACAAAAAAAATATTTGATAATATTTTAAATATTCAAAAAAAATATAGAAAAATTTGACAATTTTTTCCATTTAATTAATTTATACTGTTTTATTTAACTTGCTTTCTTGTTTATTTGTCTGATAATATGTGTCTGTATTTAGAGCATAAGTTGCATGAGGTGCTGCTGTTATTGTGTTACAAGTGTGCAGTTTCACTGTGTAATGCCTAACAAGCTTTTATATTTTAATATTTCTGTTTGTGAAATCTGTTTGTCAGTTGTTAAAGGTTTACATGATTTGTTTACCGTAACCTTATGTTTCTGAACCTTGGCTTGCCAACTCAATATTTTTTACCTTTTTGGGTTGCTTCTTTTAATATTTTATGTGAAAAGAAATGTTGAGTGAGATAGAATGCATAAAAGTAATCTAAAATCCCATAAATTAAAATGACGATGTCGCACATCCAGCTTTTTACCATACTAACATCTTAAATATTTTACATTTTTCCAGATTTAGAAATATAATTTGTTTTTGTAATTATAAAAAACAGGGTTTTAATTTGGGAAATTTTTTATATGACGAAATTTTAACAAACGGGTTTTAATTCGGTATTGTATTACCGTATCGCACCTGAGGAAATAATTTATCGAAGGTTATATAAACTATCAAAGTTAGTAAGTAAGTAAATTAAATAAATCAAATTAAACAAAAAAATTTCATTTGGAATAAAAATGTCTTTTAATGTGAAATCACACAATGGTACTCATCAAGGGTTCTGTATGTTTAACGTTATTGTGGTTAAATGTTTAATTTACTTCATTTTCTTAGATGAAGCCAAAAAGTATATTTAATCGCGAGAATGCAAAAGTTATTTAATTTATTATTTTACTTGAACATCGTTGTAGTTCTGAAGCACTTGATTTACTTGCAACATATTTTTTTTTTCAGTAATTTTCAACTTAAGAATTCTACTACCGAATAGGAGAGGTTTTTTTTATGTACTGAATTTTGTTAATACCATTTGCAAAGTTGTTTTGATGCAAAAGGAATTACATTGGTTTGGAAAATATCCAAAAATGTTAGTAATCATAGCGGATTTATTTTAAATAATTAAAAATTATAGCAAGTAATTTAACAAAATATTATTATGAGTATCTACTTGCATAATAAGAGATGAGATTTCAAATTAATTTTTGAATATCTAAGTAAAAGATTTACCTAACAGTCATATTTATTACTAGATATGACAATCTGAAGTCAGATCACTGTAATGAAGGTTTTTAATTTTTAGCACGAATTTGTTATTTTGTTAATTTAATTTATAAATTTACTCAACCTGCACGATTAAATCATTTTTTTTGTCTTTTCAAAGAACTTTTTTAAATGAAAAATTGAATCTCAAGTTTTAATGAGTTTACATTTAATTTTAATAAAAAAGAAGATACCAAGTTTTTAATTTTTAATACTTTAACTTAAATCTTATCATTTTGCAATCTACCTCATGTTAAGCTTTTAATATTATTATGTGACATTTATTTAAGATTAAACGTGATCATATGATTTATAAATTAATCCTTTAAATTCAGTTAATATTTTGTAAATGCTTTGATATGTTAATTTTGTGTAAATTGGAGGAAATTTTTGCATATTTTTACATTAGAGGTTTTGGTTTTTTTTTTTTCAAAGCGCCAGAAACGCTGATTTCTTCACATTTTATGTAGTTCGCCTGCTATTCATATTTGAAATTTTTTTTGCATTAAATTTGGCTGTAAATTTAAATTTTTGAAAGGTTACTGAATTGAGCTATTATTGGATGTGTGTCATCATCTGCATTAAGTACGGAGGATTATATTACGGAGGAACTCAATATTTCTAAAAATCCAATATACTATGAATACTTGAAACTTTTTAATTTAACTCCAACCAATGGTGAAGAAGTTTTAAACGCAATATTAAAATCTACGGCTGCCACTGGATACGATGACATATCTACTAAACTTATAAAAAAATGTTCAGAACGATTACATCCACTCTTAGTTAAATTTATTTATATTTCTTTTCAAACTTCTACATTTCCACAATGCCTAAAAACTGCTATCATTATACCTATATTTAAAACTGGCTCTGCTACAGAGAGATCAAACCACCACCCGATTTTAATTTTAAGCGAGTTCTCTAATTTTTTTGAAATAGTTATGCAAATTAGATTAGACATATTTATTAAAAACAATCATATCTTACATGATGAACAGTATGGTTTTGAAAGGAACTCCAACACCACCTCTGCATGTCTTAATCTAACAGATTTTGTTACTAAATCAACAGATAGTGGAAAATATGTATAGTTGTGTGTTTATCGATCTTCAAAAAGCTTTTGATTGTGTGGTCCATGAAATTTTACTTCATAAACTATCTTCATTAAATTTTAGTGAAACCCAGGTTATCTCTTTCAAATCGAAAACAAATAAAAAAGGAGTGCCTCAGGGGTCAATTCTGGGGCCTACTTTCTTCAAATTGTATGTTGAAAATATTTCACGATTACCTCTTAAAGCGTTAATACAGCTATTTCCTGACGACGCGATGCTGAAATATTCGGAAAGTAGTAAGGAAGATCTGAAAAATTACATTCAATATGATTTCACTATAATTAATAAATGGCTTAATAACTACAGTATTTAAATATAAAAAAAAAACCAAAATTCAATTATTTGAAAATAAAACGTTTTCAAAAATAATAGAAATAGTGAAAAACTTTAATTATTTAGGATTAATACTAGATAGCAAAATAAAGTGGAACGAGCATATTGATCATATTGTTAAGAAAATAAGTCCCTACATTTTCATCTTAAGACGACTACGGAAATAATTCTAAAAAACAGTATCATATCACACATCATTTATTCCTCATATATTTTGTCCA
Source organism: Argyra leucocephala (assembly GCA_963942445.1). Lineage (NCBI taxonomy): Eukaryota > Metazoa > Arthropoda > Insecta > Diptera > Dolichopodidae > Argyra > Argyra leucocephala. Next base: position 113,761,504 of record OZ012678.1, read on the forward strand.
ACATAACATATCTTAATCCGATCTGGTGTAAAGCCCCACAAAGTACGTTAAACAGAATTGATATACTACACGAAAAGACTATTAAAACTATACACTATTATCCAAGACTATTCCCAACCAGCTCTTTGTATATATATAAGTTTTGAAAATATCTGTAACCGGGAATTATACACCACTGCTTTTAGAATTGTGAAGAATTTAGTAAAACTTCAATTTCATTTTGAATAGAATGGTTGAAATATACATAATTATAATACTAGAAATAAGACTAATTTTTATTTAACACTGTTCAAAACTTATAACTGTCTGAAATTGTATAATGAATTGCCAGAAGAATATAAAATTATTAATAATATTTATTTTAAAAAGCAAATCCTAAAATATAATATTTTAGAAAATTAAGTAATATAAAAATTATTTTTGTAAAATAGATTGCAGTACATTTAGTTTAAGTATAGTTATTGCATTTTTTGTTCTTTTATTTTTCTTTCTTAAGTAAAATATTAACTTTAAGCATAAGTTATCATTTTTGTATTTAATTTTAGTATTTAAAATTTTTTTTTCAATTGATTTAAACAAAAATTAAACTTAATTGATCATGAATTGACACTGAATAAAAAAAAAACTATGAGACCAAACAGCTTAGCCTAGGGTCTATAAAAAAAAAACCTAAAATTTTGAAAACTTTTCTGTATACCTATACATATTAGTTTATTTACCATTAAGTTATATTAAGTTTTTGTATAAAGAAAAACAAAAAAAAAAGTAGTGTCATCTGATTCTGTTAACAAAGTTTAATAAATATTAAATGAATATAATTATTACTGCAATACCTATGAAATGTTGATACTGAAATTTGCTTATAAGAAGTTTTACATATTTTCATTATTAGCCGTTTGAATTTATTAATTTAAAGTCGAATTTCGTTTAACTAATAATTTATTTTTATTGTGCAAATATCGATATTTCGGAAGTAACTTACTTCCTTCATTACGATTAATTTTAGTAAAAAGAAATTCTACTTTTAATTATTAAATTAAATATATCACTAAAAACAAATTTGATTATGTAAAATTATAAAAAAAAAAACTTTTTAAAAACTTGCTTTCGAAGGGTTAAACAATTGTGGTAGCAACATTAAATGCACTACAAAGGAGAAAATAAATTAGGCAATTCAAGTTTGGTTAAAAATGCTATGTGTGTAATTCTAACATTTGACTTCAGTCAGAAGAAAATAATTTTAGATAAAATGTTTGTACGAAAAAAGATACGAACGTAAATTAAGACTATGTGCTAATATTTTAAACAGTTATTAGGATTATATATTTGTTTTTTTCATACAAACATTCTATCTGTCATAAAATTGTTTCACCAAAATACAGACATAAAATAAAAACAATACCTAGAATAAATAAATAAATAGCATTGCAAGCTAAAGAAAAGCAAGTAAAAATAATCAGTCTTTTGAAACTCCACGATGATGAAGAATATTATGTACTGTGTATTTTTTACAACACTTAAATTTTAATTTTATTTACCATTAAATAATACATTTATATTGTCAATTATTGGTTTATTGCATAGACTGTAACTGTTATAAGTTTTATTAAAAAAATTACATTGAAAGAGTTATTCTTTAATTTTTTTTTATATAAATTGAAAATTTATGGATATTTTATGAGATCGATAAAAGACCTCTTACCGATCACATACATATACTTTATTCGATATTACAATAACTCCTTATGAATGATTTTTTTCATTAAAAAATTGATGGATAATAGTTATTTGCAGTCACTGGTTATTGTTTTAAATTTTATTAATACTATTCTTTCAATATTTTTTGAAGTAACCGATATGTCCTTTGATTTTGCATTAACGTTTCCTTTAACTTTTAAAAACTCTTAGTTTAATAATACATTAGAGTTCATTGCCTTAACAGTTAAATTATAATATACATAAATAGCTAATAATATATAATAAAAGTTACTCAAAACAAATAACTCAATAACAATATCACTCAAAAAGTGATATTCGATTTAACATTAATCGCTGCTAAAAGAGTAATGATACTATGTCAAAGTGACAAATTTATCAAACATGAAAAGTAAACAAGAATGAAATATAAAATGCAAGTAAGTACATTTTAAAATAAATTAATTAAATTATATGAAACTAAATAACAAGATTATTTAGTATTATTATGCTCTTTTTGATTGTTCATTTTGATCATTTAACTGACCATGGTGATGCTGCTTTATCAGGTACGTATTCAATAATTCTGATCCAATTTTTCGAAAAGGACCTGTCCATGTTTGTCTGTAAATTACCAGACCATTTTTTATCTAACATCCTATTTCCTTTTTAATCCTATTCATAATACCCAAACATACCATATAGGAATCTTATTCTTGTGTTTGGGTAGTCTGTAAAAGAAAAAAAAGCTATGAAAAAGTTGTAAAATCGATCGTTATCTGTTCTTCATTGAAATGGGAATATCTTAAGTGATATTTATAGCTTTTTCCCTTCATGTAGCAGCAAAAAAGATTTTAAGGGAAGAGCAGTTTGGAGGACCGTGAAACTTTAATCAATTATAAACTACTATCACTGATATCGAATTTAGTCCTACACATTATCTAAAAATCAATAAAATTTGAACAGACTCTTATTCGATTATTCCATGTAGACTATAAATACCTTACTTAACTTAACCAAATCGTTAATGCATTTTTAACTGAAAAAACTAAGCTATCTTAAATCTTTTTAACCTATAATTCAAGTGGTTTTTATCATTTTAAACTCTTAACAAAATTTAAACTGCCAATTAAGTTAGAAACTTCGGTATAATGTGACGAGTTTTATGCCATGCAATGAATTTTATTATTTCATCTTTTATAAATGAAATCTTCAGTTCTCGATGAATATCAGCATTATGAAAATACCATGAAGCGTTGACTATATTGCAGAATACCTTAATTTGTAACATTTATAAGCTTTTAATAGCTTTGAATGTGGGTTTATTTATTGTAAAAGATCAACTTATTCAAACACTTGAATTTAGATGTAATATCGTTACAGTATTACTTCGTAATATCGCTTCAGCTAGAATTAAATGTCCGCCATATAACATATATATACTCTAATGACAGAGTAAACTCTCGTAGAATGAACTATGGCTTTTCAAAGTTTATATTAAGCTCTCAACGATTATTTAATAACATTAATAGATTTTCATTATAGCAGACAACATTTCAGATTTTATCTTTAAGTAATCAAATTTTATATGTACATGTCTATTTAATTTTTTTTCTTTGTGTTTATGAATTTTCGGTTTTCCTAAAATTTGTTAATTTAGTAATATTTAAAGAATTATTTTATACTATTGTGTCTTATTTTAATCTTAAATCTGTAAATGATATTACCGTTATATTATGAATTCATTTAACCAGAATAACCTCTACCTTATTTTAAGATCTTGATTTTTTATTTAATCCAAAGTTTTTGTTTTTCCGCACTCCTCTTGGGAGCATATGGCTCCCACTTGACACTTCCATCGTACTCGATTTCTAGCTGCTGCTTTCACTTGTTCGTACGTTATGATTGTCTTTACAAGTTCTTGTTTTATGGTCCTCCGCCAGGTGTTCTTTGGATGACCGGGTCTTCTTGTTCCTTGCCTTAGTTGTTCCGTGGTGGCGTTTTTTATTCTATATATAGCTTTTGTTTTTTTCAGTTTGATTTCTAGTCCAACATGTTTGGCAAGCTGTTGAAGCCAGGTATTCTAATTTGCTCTTCATGTCACTGAATTTGTGTGAGAGAAGACAGATATTATCTACATAGTCGAGGTCTTCAAGTTGTTGAGTGAGACTCCAAGTTATTCCTCTCTTTATTGTGCAGGTTTTTTCTAGTATATTATATAGTATATATTTCTGAGACAGTTGACTCCCGAAATGGTGGTGAAGGAAGCACTGATTTTGTCCCCTGTGAATTACTGAGAGTTCGGTTTCTTCATAATGCTTGGATTAGGCGGACTATTTTTTCTTGTGCTCCTTTGTTCCTTAGTGCTTTCCATATCGCAACGAGTTTGATTGTGTCGAAAATATTCTTGGATTCAATGAATAGCATGCTTAATGGTGTTTTATATTCAATTGATTGTTCTACTATTATCCGAGGAATGTTTGCTTGATCGACGCAGCTTCGGCGAGGACGAAAATCGGCTTGTTCTTCACAAATTGTTTTCTCCAGTTTTTCTTGATCTTATATGCTTTATTGAACAATATAATGCCTCTCCAATTATCGCAGTAAGTCAGGTTGCCTTTCCCTGGTTCCATGAAAGTGGAATTTTTTCTTCTTTCCAGACCAATGATATATGGGGTTGTTGCGCTATAGTCCGTATATGTACCTGCAGTAATTCGGCTGGCATGCCATCATCGCCTGCCGCATTGTTTTGTTTTAGACTTCTTATGGCATATCTTATTTCATTGATGCTGGGGAGATGGTCAGGCTATTCTAATCCAGATTAATAGATATTAAAATAGGCCCAACAAACCCTCATATTAATCCTAAATAATGCAACTTTTGATTTACAAAGCTTTCCACTCTATATGCACTTGACTCAGAGACATAAAACTTTAAACATGTAAATGAAAAAGGAATGAGTTGTTGATCAGAACAACTTTGAAGTACTAGAGTGGGATTAGGTATGAGTACATACAATAAATATCTATGTACACCCCATGTGTTAAATCTCTATAAAAGTAGCTTCTAATATGAAATTTCGAAATTTTAATGTAATTTCCTATTCTATCGTAATTGATTCGGAAAGAAAGAACAAAAACAATAAATATAAAACTTTTATTTTAATCTTCAGTAACTCATCATCAGTAACAAATTTAAAAAGTTTTTATAATTCAATCAAAGAAGTGTAATTCATATGACCTTGTTAAATATAAATAACAAAAATTGGTCATTCTTTTTTTTCTGTTTTGTTGTTTTTTAGCTATTTTTTTTATTCAATAACGATTCTTTTAGTGTCCATATACCTCGATTATGTTTGTATATGTGAGGTGATTGTCTCCGACTACCATTCATAAAAAATGATCCACTTTTTTTTTTTTGTTTATCTTTTAACTTAATTTATTTTCTTGTTGTGATTTGAATTTAGTTCGGTTTTTTGGATTTACTTTATTTTTTTTTACTTTTTGTTTTTCTGTTTTTGTATTTCAATTCATTCGGTGATGTGCTTTGGTTTTAAAGATTTTACTTTTATATTTAGTTTTTGCTATTTAAAGATTATTGTAATTGTTATTTTGTTGTTTTTGTTGTTTTTGTAAAATTGTAATTTAAGAATTATTGTAGTGAATGTAGGTTAAATAAGTATTTTTTAAATTTAATTTTTACATTTTGATAAGTCAATTTAATTTTGGCTTTGTGAATGATTTAGAGCACGATTAATTCAAAGAGAAGGTCTTAAATTTTTAATTTTAGTAAAGATTATTACTTCAATTTTTAAATATTAAATAAATTTTGTCTTTTATTTTGATTTTAATTGAGGTCAAATTTTTTTTTATTTTTTTAGCGGAATTATTTACTTTGTTGACATTTAGTTGTGTTGGAATGACTTCAAGTCCGATTTATTATAATTTTAGATTTATTTTAAGTCTACCTGATAAATGATATATATTTAGATGTTCTTTAAGTTCAAGATGAAATTCATAGAGATGGTCAAAGATATAGGGAATGATTTGTTGTTTTTGCAAATGTGTATTCAAGACCACAGAGAAGAAAAACAAATTATTAATATTTGAAATTAGAATCATTACTAATTGAATTGTAATTTTACAAGTCACTCATCAAGGCATACGTCAATTATATTTATCCATTTATTTATTATTATTTTATTTTTTACATTCTTGACAGTAACTTAGGTAGAATCACCTTTTTGTGCTTAATTAAGTATACGATACTGCTATTTTACACTACAATGTCTGCAATATTTCGAATATTTATTTAACAAATTACTGGCTCTACTCATTAAATGTGGAAAATACTGCTATCTTGTGTTTTTATATTGCTTTACTGATAATAAGAATAATAGGAATTATTGTATGCATTCTATACGAGCTACTACGATCATTTTGAGACAACTTGATCAAATATTTATAATCTTGATGAAATCAAAAAATTAATTATTAATATCAAATTGCTGCGTTATATTGTCCTTCACACAAACTCTAATGCATTTCAATTTAATCTTTCTAATTCTAATTTTTCTCAATACTCAGATGGATGATTCATATGCAATAACTGGACTTAAAGTGTTTGCCAGGCTATCAGTTTTATTATGGGCTGATTAAAGCTATTAAATATTTTGAAGTTAAGTTTATTTTTTAACATATCTTGCAGTAGCTTACCATTTCAACAGAACCATTTTAATATAGCCTACATTGACTACATTGACTACATTAGACTTGTTCCGAAGCGTTTGCAGTCTAGCCATTTCTGAATTACACTAACACTATAAATTCTATAAATTGCATTGTTCAAAAATTATCAGAATGTGTGATCCAAAATAAACATAAAAAAAAATATCTTCTAGGTTTTAAAACTCTTAATAAATAACAGTAACGTTGAGAGACTGTAATGAATTTAAAAAGTACTATTGAAACCATAACGTATACTTATCTTGAAATAAGGCTGAGTGTTTGAAGGTATTTTTAAAGGTATTGTTAAATTTTAGTAGCAACGATGTACAGTAGCTTTCTATCAGCAACTTAGGCTATACCGTGTGTTTATTGTTGCATACGAATAGAGTTGTAAATGATATGTACTAAGAACTGTATGGCACTGTGCGTTCTTTAATACAATCTTAAACATTTGTTGATCAAAAATCATTATCAACAGAATTCTGAAAAGAAACCCCATTTCATTTGGGTTTCCAACACATGGGATCCGAAAGAGGAAATGTAGTTGGTCAAAACTGTAACATAATGTATCGAATGGAATCATCAGGATATGCGTCGCATCGGAAGACCACAAAAAAAAAACATGGAGAAGAATACGAAACGTGTCCGGAATGGAAGAGATAGCCGGGCATAGGAGCCAAATCAAGTGTACTTTATTTCTACTCTACGTCCCTATGATGAAGTTGCAGCACAGTGATGATAAAAATAATCGTTGAATAAAACTGATTTTCTAGATAAATTTTATTTTTTTTTTTGCAAGCTAATAAGAGAAGGATAGTGTGGATCATATATTTCTTAAATTGAAAATCAAAGCAATTTTACAGTAATTTATAACAAAAAAAAAAATGTTCTTAGGACGTATAATTTTTTTTTTGATCGACTGTAGGGTTACTTAAATTAATTTGATTTTAATTGCAAATTGAAAAAGTTTTTGATTATGCCAATTTTCAATAACGTTTTTTAATTTTCTCATGTCAAAATATTTGGACCTGTTTCAACACTAAGCAATTAAAAATTAAAAAGATAGCTACAACAATTATGAAAAATGTTGAAAGTGAAAATCAATAATTTAAATTATAAATTTTTTTTTTACAAAATGTAAAAGCAAAAATATTTTTTTGGAAATTTGGAGCATAATTAGACATGGTTAAACAAATATATATTATTTTAATAATTTTTAACTAAAATATAAACAGTTAATTATATTATTTTAATTATTTTTAACTGTTTAATCTAAGTTTTAAATTAGATTCATTGAAGGTATACTAATAATAATAAAAATTTAAACTTTCAGTAAATATCATTAAATATTTTAAAGTCATATTTTCTTAATAATAAAAATTAAATATTTGTGAAGTGTGAAAGTAAATATTTAATGCATAACGCATTCCCAAAATTCCAAATTTTTTTTTTATGTTATAATTTACTCTCTTCACAGAGGTTGTACATTAAACTTAATCGAAAGTCAAAATTAAAATAAATCATTTGAATTTTTTGAACTTTATTAGAGTGAATTTTAACTTCAGTATTTTGATCAGTAAATATACAAAAGCTGACAAAGTCACATAATTTTAATTAAAGTTTTTCAGTAGAAATTTAAGTATGGACGATGCCAAACTGTTAAAAAAGGTAATCGAAAAAAATTAAAGCTCTTAGGTAATGGTTTATAAGAACCGAAATAGTTCTTTAAACAAATTCAAAGTAATAATTTCGTTTCAAGCACTGATGAAGGAAGCAGCTTTGTTTCCAAAAACTAACTGCTAAAAGAGATATTCGATAATACAACATTAGGGTGCCTATTACACATCATTATTTTCATCAATCTTCTTGTCCATATATTAACAATATACTAATGAAAAAAATGAAGAGCGATTACACATCAATAATGCACTCATTAATATTTTTATCCATATTTTGACTTTTTACTAGGATATATTGTGGAAGTGCTCTGAATATAATATGGATAATTTCGAAACATATAGATTTATATTGAAAATATGATGTCTAGAGCAATGTTTTTGACTTCAATTTAAATTGAATTGATTTAAAGTAATTTAAATTGATTTAAAGTAAATGTTGTGTATAAAAAACAATAAATTATTTGTTTGCACATTTGAATAATATATCAATAGATTTTTTACAATAATTGCTATAATTTCTAAGATTAATATAAAAATTGTTCTTTTTAGAACTACATTATAAATTAACATAACACCAACTTTTTTACTTCATCTGATTTTGACAGCAATATTGATTAGAATAGAATCACCATCAATCATTTCTCATCAATCAACGGTCAATATATTGACAATAGATTGACCATTGATTGATCATTCATTGATGTGTACGAACTTATTTAATATTTAAAATGTAAATATCGAAATTTTCAAATCTCTAAGAATTTTTGAAACGGAAAAAAACAGCAAACTTTCGTGGTAGGGTCATATTTTTTCTGCCATTAAAGGGTGCTGCTAAATGTTTAGGATTCTGAAGTAAAAGTAAATAATTAATTAGATCTTGTAACCTTCCTCTTAATATATAAAGCATATATTCGGCCACGACTTGAACACAACTCGCATATTTGGGGCGGTGGACCCTGCAGCACTCTATACTGTATCAATATATCAAAATAAAGAAAATTAAAATCAGTAATGATTAAATTGAAATAAATACAACTCAGTTACAAAAGTGAGTCATAAAAATGATCAATTATGGAGATATTAGACAATTCCTAACATCATTAACACATAGTTGTAATGTAGGAGCAGCCACCCTGTTTGATAGATATTCATTGGGTAATTGGTGTGACGAAATAAAAAGTATTATGTCCAAAATACAACCATTTCTGCGTAATACTCGCAGAACAATTATACCCACAAAATTTGTAGTATAGAACCTGTTTGCATCTTCATACAAATTATCGTTTTCTGCATTCTACCTAAAAAAAAAATTAAAAAGAAAAAGTCTTGTTTGAAGCGCTTCTTACCAATTAAACCCAATAGAAGATTTTCATATTTGCATTTGAATTTTGAATTAAATTCAAATGCCACATTACTCTCTTAGAGTCGTTAATTTGTCAAATTAAAATTAAAATATAAGGTTTTAAGGTTTTGGCTGGTGATGGCTTTTTTTTTTTATTATTAACCAGACCAGCATTTGGTCAACGTACAAAAATAAATAAAATCAGCGTCAATTAATAAAAGTATTTCAATACAGTATATGACAATGAAAAAATTTTTATTTTACACTGATGCAGTCGTTTTTGTAACACTGAAATACCTCGAAAATGTACACAACAGAGTTCTCTATTTTTAAAATTTTTTTTAGTAGCAACGGTAAAATTACATTTTCACACATTAATATTTATTACATAAAGTGAAAAAGACGATTGATGTTTTACGAGGAAGCACGTGTTTTTATATACATTTTTTTTATTATTATTTAGACCGGTATTTGGTTAACATACAAAATCTAACAAAATTAGCGTCAATTAAAAAAACATGTGCAATACATACCTTATTCGAACCAAACTTGGGAAGTTATTAAACGGACTGTTAAGCTATGGTAACATCTTATGTAACATCTTATGTCTTCCCACTACTGTCATGAAAGTAACTAACTAAATGTGGAAAACTAAAACTATTACTAAGAACGCAGCCTATTTTAAAAAGGCCTATTTTATTTTACAAAGTTATACTTTCAACAATTTATTTGAATTTATATTCAAAAATCAACAAATAAATAAACATCTTTGATCAGTGCATGATTCGAATTGGAGTTGTTCTGATGATATAACTACTAAGCCATACTGGTCGATCGAATTGACTTTCTCAGAGTAGATAATTTTTTTGCGGTTTTTTGGTTTTACAAAACAATTTATATATAGTGCAATGAATAGAAGGTGGGACAATACAAACGCTCTTAATGATTGTGCAAGTGCAAGTAAATCCACCAAAAATTCACCGAAAGGTTTCCAAACGAATTGACAAATTTTTCAATTTTAATTCATAAGTAGTCAATTGCATTTCTTAGTAGTCAAAATAGTTTATCCACTATTACATATTGATTGCATTAACAATTAATAGTAAAGTTAATAAAGTTTCTGAATATCAAACACTTATTCTAAATCACATCATAATAAAGTAAATATATAAAATTTATAAGTAATTTATACATTTTAATTCACTTTTTTTTCTTATTGAAATCGTTTATGCTCTAAATCGAAATTTTAAATATAAATTAAGTAAAAGGAATTCTAAATTATTAAATAAAAAAAATTTTTTTAAATATATTAAATATATAAAAATTTATTTAATTATCAATAAATAGTTTAATTTTTGATTATAAAAACCATTAAAAATTAAATACAGTCAATTTTCAAGTAAAAATTCGAAATATAATTCATTATTTCAAAAATGTTCTACCAATTAATAAACTCATTTAATTACGTTTGCTTACTATGTATCTACTAGACCGACCTAATTCATCAATCTTCTTATTTTATTTTTGGCTATCCCCGGGTGTTCTGCAATTGTTGACTCTTAGAGCAAAAAATAATTCTAAATTTATATTTTGCAAATATAACGTGTATACAAAAATATTTAGAAAGTATCACCCTCAGTAACTAAAAATTGTCATGACAAGTTTTTATCAACATATTGTCAGAAAAATGTGGGCACAGTTTTAATGACAATTTGTCGACAAAATTTGTTTGAATTGTGGTTGTAAATCTACCAACAATTTTTCCACAAAATGTTGACAAATGTTTGTCATGACAATTTTTGGTCAACAATATGTGACAATTGGGTGACAGGGTTTGTAAGTTTTTTACTTATTTCAATATTTTTTTAGTATTCTTTTCATCAGTCTATATTCAATAGTTTTGAAAATCGGTGTTGTTTTGACATTTTGTATTTTGAAAAACACAACAGAGTTTATTTAAAAGTATGCCTGAATTTTGTAATTAAAAACAGAACTGATTTTTTAATTATTTTTATTGAATAAATTATAGATAGAATAAAATATATAATATATAAAAAACAAATTGTTCTTATTATTAAAAATCCTTCTAAATTACTGAAAAAATTGACCACAAATTGATGACAAAATCACCAACAAAATAACGACAAATTATTCACAAATTGTCGACAAATAAACCCACAGAATGATGACAAATTATTCACAAAATAATAATTGCCGATAAAATAACCCACAAAATGATGACACATTAGATACAAAATGTGGACAAAAAAGTTGACAAAATTGTCATCTAAACTGTGACAAATAGGGTCAACCCTACCGACCTTTTTTTAACAAAAATTGTCACAAAATTTTGTCGAGAATTCACCAAAATTTGTCAATATTGTCACCTTGACATTTGCTTGCTCGGGACTGTCCTCTAAATCTTAACTAATCTCGTTCAATATCTAATCAACACTGAAAAAAATATTTTATTATTAAAATTTTTTTTTTAAAATTTGCACACCTTTTTCTTTACCAATTCACAAACAAAGTTCGCATAACTTTTTTATTTGCAAATTTGTTGTACAACACAGAAATAGTTTACTGTCATGAAAGTAATTGTACAAAATAATATATTAATCAACCTCCACTACTGTCCAAATGTAAACAATCTCTTTTGTTTTTAATGCCGATTTCTCGCTCTTAAATTTTTATTTTTGTTTTTTTTTTTATTTACCATACATTTTTAATTCTCTTTTGATTAAATTTGTGAAATTCAACATAGCCGGCTATGTTGAATTTAAATAACAACAAACAAAAAAATAATAAAAAAAAACAAAAGAAAAAATGTAAATATCTTATTTACTTTACCTATCTTCTTGTACTATTGATATTATATAGGTAGGCTAAATTATAACAGGTTACAACTTTTACCATAATACTGAAAAAGTTGAAGAAAAAGAAAAAGTAAAATTCTCTTTAAAAATTTTCAAATAACGGTGACGATGATATTGATTGTAGGTAGGTATGTATGTTCACATCAAATATTTAATTTTTCTTTTTACTGTTATTCATTTCCTAAAATGCTAATACCAATATGACTGTTGTTCAGCTTTTATAATTTTTTTTTAGTTTTGTATATTTTTGTCACGCAAAGTTTACAACAACAACAGTAACAGTGGTGTCAGTAGTAAAATGAAAGAAAAAAGCTTTTACTATCTTCTTTAGTTCCTCTATGGTGCAAAGATGCATTCATTTTATTCTTGTTGTTTACTTTTGTGATTTTTTTTGGGTGGTGAATTTGTGATGGTTACTCTTCCGATTAAAGAAATGGAAAATAATATAATAATGAATTAAAAGAAAAGAAATAGAAGAAGATGAAATATTAAAAAAAAAATTATTCGTCTTATATTCATTTTCTACGAAAACACAAAGTAATAAAGAAAACAAAAATAAAAACAAAAAAAATGTATAGTGAAGATACATGAATATTACGACAATAAAGCACCATCACCTTTTTATTTATTTTTTTGTAAGCCAAATAAAATAAAAAAATAAAAGAAAAAGAAGAAGTAACAAAAATAGAAATAAAGCCCCGTTTTAAGAGGCACACTTTACTACTTTAAGATGATGTTTTTTGAATTTTTTTTTGTTTATGTTGTATATGAAAACGACATTATGTTGATGACTACAATGAATTCCTGAATTCAGTAGGTTACTAACTATACCGAAAGTTGGACGCGTTTTTTTAATCTTAACCAAAAAAAAAAGAAATAGAATTACAAAAATAAAAAAAATAACCGTTCAAATTTTAAATTTATAACGAAAAAGAAAAACGAAATTTTTTTTAACGAAAATTCCATATTTTTTTATTCGTTATATTTTTTTAATATTTTTTTTTTATTTTGCTTAAATCCGGATTTTCATCTTAAACATAAAAAAATAACAAAAACTAAAAAATTCGGTACACTTCTATAAAACATAGAGGACGATTTAAAATAAAAAAAAAACAATTTTTAATGGAATTTAAATTGAAATGAAATTAAAATTTAAAAATAAACTAAAAAAAAAAAAAAATTAAAAATAAAATTGTCATAAATTTTTTTTTTATTTAAAAAAAGTAAAAAAAAATAATACTGAAAGTGAAACAACGAATTTAACGAAAAAAAATAGAGGTGAAAAGATTAAGATGGTCAATTTTATATGGAAAATTGTTTTTATTTATTTTTATTTGGATAAAACTTATTAAACCTGATAACATAACAACTTGAAAAACTGCGGTGTGGTTTATTTTAGCTGATTGAAGGAATTTTCTTAATTTTAATTTTTCTCTTGTGTTACGTTTTTAATTTTTGTTTTTTGTTTTTTTTTTTTTTTTAAATTAAACCCAAAAAATTTAATTTGCAAACGACTTGATTTATGTAAGATTAAAACAAAAAGAAAATATAAATAAATAAATATATAAAAGTGCAAAGTTGTAGTGAATTTTCATTTTAATTTTTTTTGGTTTTTTTTGTTGTTATTTTTTTTTTTTTTTGTAATTTAAAATTAATTTTAATTTTAATTGGAGAATGTGGTTTTTTGTTTTGTAATTGAAAGTAAAATTTAATATGAAACTAGTTAAATTTCATTTAAATTGGTAACACTATAAAAATTCAATTTAAACTGTTAAAAAAAAAAATTGAAAAATAAAAATTAAACAAAAAGTCAAGAATTAATTTGCAAATATTTTGCAAAATTTTTATTTGAACAGTGAATTTTGTGAAAATTTCAATTGGTTATTATTTAAATTAAAAAATATAAATTTTAACATTAAAAATATTTTTTACCGTTTAAAAAACTATCAATTAGTATCAAATAGTATTCAAATACTGAATTAAACTGCACAATTAATTTTTAACATATTGATCTAGAATTTGAAAAAAATCTCTTCTTCTTCTTCTTCCTTTTACGATAGGAAAGATTATACAAACTATAACTTTCCTTTTACGATAGGAAAGATTATACAAACTATAATTTCTGTGATTAATTAGTTAATTTTATTATAGTTCATTATCAAATAAAAGTAATATAAAATAAAATATTAGAACATTAGCAAAATCCTAAAAGTTGTCTCAATTTAAAACTTGAAAGTTATTAAAATAGTAGAATAAATAACGATACATGTAAATTTAATAATAAACTTCAAGTGGACATTCCTATCCCATGATAATTCAGAATCGGATATGTAAAACGTTTGTAGTCAAATTTCCACTTGTGTGGAAATATATTTCAATAAGTTGGTTTCCAAAATCCTTTAAATAATCTACGTATCATAATCTTCAGATATTCAAGACGAATATACAAAATTATTTCTAAATTAATAGTATATTCAAAATTGTATAACTTATTAAATTCAAATAACTCTTCTGGTTTAAATATTCTAAAAGGAAAAGGACCGAAAACTGTTTTGGAATATTATAATTAACTAAGGAAATAAAGAAAATGGATTTACAGCGATTATGAAAAATATTTTTATTACATATTGCTTACTATTCTATTATTTCATATTGATTATTTCAAATATTTTAATATTAAAATTAATTAATTTAGATTATATTTAGATCTTATCGGCTTAGAGTATCTTTCTCTAATATATGCATATAAATAAATAAACAAATAAAATTCAAATTCAAATTAAATTCTTATATAAATTTTTAAATACATTTAAAAATAGCGATGTATTTGAAATCAAATTATTACTGCTTTATGACCCTACAAATATTTATATTTACTAAATAAATATAAAAGCAATAATTTATTATAATAAATAACAGTATATATTTAATATTATAACGTTAGAATAAGGCAGTAAGATATTTGTTATTATATTCAGTACCGTTTAAACTAATAATCTTTAGTTTATTATTGTGTTTATTGAATTCAAATAGCCCTCACCATAAAGGACTTAAATTTTTATATATACAAAATAAATAAATTAAATTAAAGTATAATAATAAATTTTAACTCTACAAAATATTTAAAATAGCGGTGTATTTAATATTAAATTATTACTGTTTATGGATTTCAAGAATAATTTTTATTCATCAATTTATCACATAAATTAATTTAAGCTCGGGCTCACATCCTTAGACAAAAAGGACTATCGATTTTGTTAGTATTATACTTAAATATAGTATTGAGAAAATAAATAAATTATATTAATTTTTAATATCATTTTTCAGCAAACAGTAAATATTTCAAAGTAACAGTAAATTCAATATCAAAATATTACTTTTTATGAATTTAAAAATTTTTTTTGTCGACTGAATAACTGTTATTACTTAATATTAATTTTCATAAATTGCGTAAATATGTTTAAAATTAAAATTATATTCAATTTTAACAATTGAATTCTAATAACATACGCTATGCAAAATACAAGTATAAGTACAACTGTATTTAATATTTAATTAAAACCTTAAAATTACTGCGTCTTCGATACTCTAAGAACAGTAATTAATAGCAAGAGATAAGATTGTATTAAAAATGTATATATAAAAAATATATCAAAAATAATTAAAACTATTAGAAATCATTCAAATCATTTTTGATAATCAGATTAATTTTTCGTGATATTAGCAATAATTATAATTAGAAATAAATTTACCAATTAAAAGTTGAACTACCTTTCACTATTAGTTTAAATTCATTTTGTAAATATCGATTTCTCAGAAGCAGTTTACATCCTTCTTCAGTTAATCGTAAATCATTAAAACATCTTAAAACAACTCAATAATTTTGAAAAGTAGCGGTATATTCAATTTAAAAATATTTAAATAACTGCATTTTTGAATCTAATTAGGTACAGGAATTAATATCAGGATATAAGTTTTTAAAAAAAATTAGTAGGAGTACTAATGTTTATTTGTAATTTTTTAAATTTACATTTCCATTCAACTTAATTATTAAAACATTTTTCATCCTTTTACAGGACAAATCACATAAATTTTTTCAACTTTTAGCTCAATAAATTCTGGGATAGAAATTAAATTTTAAAATTTTTATATTTATCAATTAATTTTTTTTATAGATATTTGTTTTTTTGTGTTTAAAAACATTAAAGAAATTTCTTTTAAATATTGAAATCCAAATTGACGTTGATTACTCGTAAAAAAAAAAAACAAAACAAAAAAATAACTAATAAATTAAGATAAACTCACAAAATTTCACTTAATAATATATCAAGTGCAAAAACTAAAAACCACAAACAAAAAAAAATTTATACTACATCCAATAAAACAAAAAAAAAAAAACAAATTAAAACAAAATTAAAAACAGCAGATCTCTATTAAATTATCGGAACTGAAAGTGAAAATCGTTGTTATTCAATACTTAAGGATTGTTTTTAATATTTTAAATATTTGTGTTGTTATTTTTTTTTTTGTTAATTTTAATATTAAAATAATTTTTTGTTTTTTTTATTAAATTTTACATATTTTTTTTATGTTTTTTAATTTTAGAAATTAACAGTGTGATTTTAGTACTAAAAACTTAACTAAAAAAAAAATTTTAATATACATATTTAAAAATCATTGATTTTTTTTTTTGGAATTTCGGTAACTTAGTTACCTAATCCAGAAGAAATTAATTAGTAAAAAGAAAACTGTAGCTATATAATTTATGTTTGAATTATATAAAAATATATAAAAAAAAGGTGCAAAAAAGAAATTTTTTTTTATTTTTTAAATTACTATTATTGGATTATATGGAAATTTCAATAAATCGTTTCAAAATGAGGATTTTAGTGATGGTAAGTTGAAATTTTTGCAAAATAAAATTTTTATAATTAAAAAAAAAAGGTAAATTTCTAAATATTTACATTTCTAAATTTTAAAAACAACGTTTATTATGTTATATTATGTTGGGACCTAAAGGTATATGTCCCTTTTTGTTGTATGTACACCTATAATGAATTTGCCTAGTTTGTTGAGGAGATCTTTTAGTATCATTATTTTTGTTAAGAAAAAATTTGTTTAAGCTGATTAATCTTTTATAACTGATATTGATCAGTAGTCTTTACTTACCTCAATGACTCTGTTTATACCTTGGGCAAATTTTGATGTCGTTGAATAGGCCAAATAATTCTTGTATTACTCTTTTAAAACTATGTATTTACTTTTAATCCATATTTTATATTTCAATATTATTTAATCGCCACATAATTTATTTGATAATTTCCACTACTACTGCTTTAATAACGGTCAATTTTACATTAAGACCGCAGACATCAATTGTAATTTAATACGTTTGAAATTAGACATTTTTGAATCTATTCCAAAACGGTTTTATATGACTTATAGAAATGCTACTATACCGTAATCTGTAATACTGTCCGAGTAAATCTATAACGCTTACCTAGTATTTGAAGTACAATGAGCCGGTAGGCCTAATAATAACTTATCTCACCCATTTAACCAACTAACCAAACCTAGTATTTAGTATTAATGGAAAATTGATAAGCCCCGACAAAGTTAGATTCATAATTTATTACTTCATATATTGTTCGCATTGAGTTTTTTTATTTTTTATGGTGTTATTGTTGTTGTTAGTAAGCTAGTTTGAACTACCACATTGACTACCAACTACGGTACTGAAAGTTTTAGTACATAAAGTTGAACGGGAAATGGTTTTCCAGTATGCATATATTTGTTTATTTATTAATTTTGTGTTATATCGACTAATTAAATGTGGAAAACTATGTTAGTTAATATTGTCAGGGTTTGTTGTAGCATGTTGAGTTGGTCAAACATTAAGTTAGTTAAATTTCCTTTTTACATTTTCATATTTTCTTTGAAATGGTTATTCCTAAAACTCAAGCTTTCTATTAAATAATTTATTTGTTGCTAGGTTTTCAATCACTAATATTTTTTAATATGTGGATAATTCGGAATCAACATACTTCTTTCGTCAGTGCTTGTGACTAGTTAATTTTCTTAATTGTTTTTGCCCTTTTATATCCTAATCCCTACATATTTTAGCTTATTATAATTTAAATAGCGGTGAATATCCATTTCCTTACTCATTGTTCAATCTGTTATCTATACCTGTGCCCTCGAAATTTATAAATATTTGTATGTGTCTAATTTGCTTATCACTTGTACTTTCATTGACGATAAATTGTTTTTTTTTATCAATTTTATGATGTTCTTCAATTTTATGTTTAGGAATTGCCGGCCTAAAACTGGTAGTACCTCTTATTCTTGCTATTCGACTTCCTTAAATGTCTCGCCGTAATTAGCCTTTTTGATTGCCATATATATTTGAACAATTTCGGCATGATATTTTATATATACCGTTAACTTTTTCCATGTTCTTTTTATCTTTTGTTGATCCAAGTATATGCGGCTCATGCTTTCTATTAAAAATTTCTTTTGGCAAATTTAAAGGAAGTCATTTTATTGTTAGAACAATTGAATTTCTATCTCAAAACTTAACGTCTTTGTCTAATGTCTAATAAATATTAATAACCTATTCCCCGCAATTACAAAAAAATTATTATATGTATATAATATAATCAACGCGATGGCTGACGTTCATAAATCGAATATGATACATAAAAAACTAGAATAAATATTAAAAAATTAGAGTTGTTTCAAAGATTGGCATCAATGACAAATCTATTAATTCAGAAATTTTTAACTCGACATCTTTAACATAGTTTTTTTGTATTATTTTCAATTCTACTAGTTTCAGCTTATTGAAGCTTCTATAGCTATAAAAATTATAATGTTTCTATTTCTCTTCTATAATAACTTTTTTTATTTTATATATGAAGTGACATTAATCAATCTATCAGTTATCAGGTAACTTAAGTTAAAAACAAAATTTATGATACATGAATTGAATATTTATGTATAGTTATTGACTTATGTATCAAAAATGAATTTATGTTACAAATAATATGTTTTGAGTTAAATAGGTTGTTGCGCTAATTAAAGTAAAATTAAAATGTATAAAGTTTCTCTCTTAAGTCTTTTTATTTATTTATAATAAATTTTGTTAAACCAAGTCAAGATAAGCTTCCACAATATAAATCTTTTATTGTGATTATAGAAAATATTTATCAAGTTCAAATAATGGCTACAATGTCAAGAGCTATTGAAAAAGCGAAAAAAAACAAAACAAGCTTAAATATAATGTAAAAATTTTTCTCTGGTTTTGGAATTTTCATTAACAAAAAAAACTTGATGCTTTCATCAACCAAAAAACATTGAATTTTTTAAAACAAAGTTAAGTTTGTCAGTCTAAATTTGGATTACACTTTCAATTTATGTTTATTAAAAATTATTTTATAATATCAAAATAAAAAATCGAGCTAATTTACTTTTATAACCCAGTTTTATATAATGTATGTACATTTTGTTATGACTTCTCTAATAAACTTAAAAAATACCGCGAAATTTTCATTTGAATAAATAAATTTGAGATACAAATTAATAGTCAAGATTCAATAAAAATGCGTTGGCGTTTTAATGTGTATTTCAATTATTTATTATTTTCCCTTATTTCCATAAATGTTGTATGTACAGTCATATTTCCGATCATAGGTGTCTATGTATTTTTCAGAATCATGTACTTTTGGAATAATAAGATAGTGTGATTGAAATTCATGCAAAGAAAATGAGTTTGAAAAATCATTATGCAAAACGAAGAATTTCCAGTCAATGCGGTATTACGCTACTACTTTGGTTTCCTCACAGGTTATTTTAATATTGATGATATTCAAATTTATTGTTCTTTTAAAAGAGTTTAACAATTGTCTACAGAATTTTCAATATGTGCTTGATATATCTATCTCCACTTTACGTCTTTACCTGTTCCGATATTGACTTGTGATTGTCTTTGGTATGTATTTGTATTTCAAGACACAATTTGTAATTGGTTGTTAAGCTCTATCAATACTAATCAGGTTTTAAATTCATATAGCAGGCGGAATACTAGAGTTAAATATCTTTGCTAGTTTTTGCAGCAAATTGAGAGATTTGTAGAACTTAAGGTTTTTTTTAGCAAATATGGAAAAGCGTATTAAAAATTTATTTTTTCTGGATTTAACAGACGCTATTTATTTTACTATAAAAATAGCAAAAATCTGTTATAATTTATATTTATTTGTTTTATTATTTTGACATTATTTGCATTAAATTCACTCATACGATTTCTTTGTTTTGTGGACCATAGTTTTACAGATTCATGTGCTAGATGGTTCAGTCTTTCTTGTATAGCGGTATTTTTAGTCACATAAATCACTTTATCATCATAATTTATTGGTTCTACAGCGAAGTGAGCCTTTAACCTCGTTTATAACTTTTTTGCATTCTGCTCTATCTCATCCGTTAATTCCAATATTTTGTTTTCAATTTCATTCAATCATCTTGATCATGGTCTACCTCTTGTTTCAGTATTGTATGGGATTGCGTTTAATATACTTTATCATAAATAATTTACATAACCAACATCTACCAGCAGTTCGTTGAATTTAAAAAATATGTTTCTATTAATGGTTGTTATGGACTTACATCAACAATATTACGATAGATAACATTCAAATCGAACGAGTGCTTAGTTTTAAATATTTGGGTTGTTGGATTGAAGAGGTTTTGAAGCCGAATAATAAGATCAGGTGTAGAATAGATATGACACAGATCCTGCAGTCATGATATAAACATCAAACTTTGATTGTATTATTTCAACTGTTATGTTTGGTCAATACTTTTGTACGGCGTATCTACTTTTGTACTTTTCTACGAAATTTAGCTTTTAAAAATGAAAATATTAAATGTGGTATTATCGGCGATTGTTGAGAACATCTTACGTAAGTCTCAAAATACTAGAAACTGATAGGTAACTAAAACAAAGAATCAAATGAAAGCGGAAAATTGGAAAACAGTAGCTGTCCTGGTTAAGGAACATAAAAACCTGGACCGGCCTAAAAATAATTTGAGAATAGATAAATACAGATGAAATCGTAAGAAATTATCGTGTATAAAAAGAAAACCAACTGATCACTCATCTTCTAGCATTGGAAATAGCAGTATAAAAAGATTAATGGCTTATTTGCATAAATATACATATAATATAACTTGCTTGGTTTAAGCTCGGAAGAAAATAAATTAATAAATTAATTATTATTATTTTATCGAACAGAATTACAAAAATAGGATTGCTGAAAGTAAATAATCTAGCAACTACAGTTAGTATTAATCGGCTCAGATTGCATACTTTATCGAATAAGTTGTATCTGCAGTCAGTGATTTTAATTTAAAATACATACAGTTACATGCGTTTAGTATAAAACTGGGGCTAAACTGTTTTCTTATAATTATATTTCCAGGTGTAAGAGTGCTTCTGTGTGTTATCGTGAGTGTTACTTGAGGTATTTAAGGTGTGCTAAACTGTTATCGTGGAGTTATTTGTCAAAATTTTAAATTATTATTTTAAAATTATTTTTAAATTTTAAATTTAGTTTTTTATATTGTTTGTTAATAAACCTACAAAATTGTGTCTTTTTTCCACCTTCAAATTGCAGATTACCTAATAAAATATATCTATTTGAACATTCCGGAAAACGTTAACAAATTTTTTGATTTGATTCTTTGAGCGAAATAAGAGCTCTTGAGCGAAATTCTATTGGGACGAAGAAATTTTGTAATAAGTACGGTATAACATTGAAACACTGTTCAATGATCTCTTGTAACGGCATATTAATCAGACAAATTGCTTAATATTATATTCTAAAGATTATATTTTATTGCATGAATTTGCAAAATAAAAAATTTGTTATTCGAGATTTGGTGATTTATATAAAAGTCAAATAGAAATCACAAAATGTCGATATTTCCAATTAAGCTAAACTACTAAGCACAAATATAAATTCAATTTAGTTTAAAAGGAAGTAGAAATACAAAAAATAGAAAAAAAATTATTTGATTAACCTAGAAATTATTATTTCATGAATGTGGACTCTTAATTTTTTGAAATAACTTATATTACAAAATATAGAGAAATATTTTGTCAAATAAAAGCCATGATTTGACAAAATTTATTAATTCATATAAAAATGAATTACCTTTTTTTTTTTGGTTTTTTTTTTTTTTTTAGTAACTGAGGTAGAATGACCTTTTTGTAAATTAAGTATGGTAGTGGAATTTGTACTATGCATAAAGTGGTAAAAAATTAAAAATTTCATTAAAATCTTGTCACAACACAACTTATAATTGGGTTTTTAATGATAAAAATGATTTTTAACTGTTACCATAATTTATCTTAAACTATTAAATATTACCGTTATCTCAATCACTATACAAGTACTTCAATCATTATTACGAAAATGTTGTAAATACTTCATATTCGCTTAAATTTCGAAATGAAAAGGGTCTAAACACCTATTCTACAGTTATGTGAAATATTATTTCTTATAAATAATTTCATATTCAAAGTGCAGACATCACAGTTCAATTTAAAATCCAATTTTGCATTGCAGCAGTTGCAGTGAATAATAATCGAAATTTCTAAAAACTAAGCTCTAACAAAATTTCAATTTTGGATTTATTTTCTATTATTCAATTTGATAGCACAACATAATAAATCAATATATTAGGTATAGGGAAGAATACTAAACCGGAATAAAACACAAATTTTACTAATTTATAAAACAATAAAAACAACAACAAAAAAAAAATGCTAAAAAAATTCAAAGTTGAATAATTTTTTTTAAAAAAGTAAACTTTCTCAGTATGTTATAAAATCATACTATCGTTACACTGTTACTGCCATCATTTCTATTCACTAAAACCACAATACTGTCGTCAATGTCCTAAAAATTCATTAGTATGACAATTCTTTTTAGCAAAAGAAATGCCATTTAAATATTCATTTGGTTAATCTCATCCGTTTGAGCCAAACAAAAAAGTTTTATATCAATTCGTGTGCTGCATTCAAATGATTTTTTAAGGTAGACAACAAACTATAAATATTCAATGATAGTTAAATTTGAAATAAAATTTATTCACACACAATGAAAAAGAAAAACAAATGCAAAAAAACCCCAACTGACCAACTAAAAATGTATATTCTGAGAATAACTGGAATTTTACATTTTCGAACAAATTTTCGAATTCCACAAGAGTATCATATGAAAAAAAAGCAAAAAAAACAAAAAAACAAAGAAAGAAAAGTTTAATGACATGCGACAGTGAGCGTTGCAAATTTCAATATGAATTAATAACGTGTAGTTTATGCCTTGTTGATTTTAATCAAGTCATCGCGTATACGTGAATGCGTAAGTTATGTATGGTGACCATTTTTATTTTTATATTAGTTTTTCTGGTTGAAGTTTTGCTTTTTATATAGATTGGTTACGTGATAATTGTGGAAAAGGTACCTACCTATCTATCGACGATGGTTCTGAGGTGATGAAACTGATTATAGGGAAGACCATTAAGTTTTTACTTTTGAATGATAACTTCCGTATTATTTTGTTTTCATATTTGAATTACACTATTGTATTTGAATTGTAGATACACTTCGGATATTATTGTACACTGTACTTTGAATTATTTATTGTATTTATTTATTTGACAACAAGGAGTTAAATTATTTATACATATTAGAAATTGACGTGGAGGAGGTAAATAAATAGAGTGCAAAAATCATTTTAATTTTTTTCAATTTTAGTTTTTTAATTGTACCATCATTGGAGTGAACATGTAAGGAAATAATATTGAAAAGGATCTGGTTTTATATTTGAAATCTATTTTAAATTCGTGGGAAAAATTGATTAATGTTTTAGAGAGAAAAGTTTGTTTTTGGAATAAACTGGTTTTTCGTTTTTAAATATAGAGTTTTGAAAGTACAATTCAAATTAAGATTCAATTCGGAGAAATAAAAGCCTTGAATTAAAAAAATATCGTAAATAGAAAATTTATTTAAATTTTTATTTAAGATGGTGGTCTGTAAGAGTTTTTAATGTATTTTTTATGTACAAGTCAAGAGACTAACATCTACTGTTAAACATTATTTCTTGAACTTCAAATTTTAAATTGAATTTGTGTCTGAATTTGGAAAGAATGAACAGTTGTAGTCGTTGAAAAATACAATTTTAATTGGGAATGTCACATTTATTTTAAATAAGTCAAAAAAATTTAATTAAAATACATCTGCACTATAAGATATTTCTCAGGTTTGAATCTAAATCCGCATTATGTTTAAAAATAAAAAAATTCGTATTTAAAATGTGTCTCTTAAATTTAAATGGTTTTCAGAAGTTTTAGATTTATCTTGTATGTCCAATAATTTCGAATTCAGAAACGTATACTGTGAAGTGTAAAACTTTATAGAATATGTTGAGTTGAATGAATATTTCAATGGTATTGGATATAGTATAAAACTCTATAAATCTACAAGCTGACAACCCAAGCAGCTAGCTTAATAAATATGTAATAAATGTGAATATATATTCATAACAAAATAAATTTATTAATACAGTAGGTTAATCAGCTAAATGGTACAATTTTCGTTTGTGAGCAAAAGCGTTCCAATAGACATTTTGGGTTTAATTATAGTATCAAAAAGGTTATTTTTGGAAGACATAAACGTATTTAGTCTAAAAGAGAAACTACCCATCAATACAGTGAATTTTCATAATTCTTCCGTAATTAGACTCGGCCAGAAAAGAAATAGTTTAAGATCATTGATGAAAACTATTTCATCAGAATGGTCATAGAATGTTTTTGTTTTAATTATTTATTTATTAGTTCCTCTAATGGATATTAAAGCTAAAAAAAAGTATACATTCAGAATTTGGCTATAAGTTTAAGAGATTTATAATTAAAAACTTCTCAAATTCACTTAAAAAGATCTGGAATAAAACAAAAAAAGATTGTTTACATTTTTATAACGCTTATGCTAGCTGCACTTTTCATTTATATTACTAAAGCTTTTGATACTGCATCACATGACTGTTAAACAAACTTTACAGTACAGATATTAGGGAATTTGCATTGGACTGGTTCAAATCGTATCTAAAAAAAATAGGAAGCAGCGTGTATTACTTAATAATTATTTCAGTTATCTTGTTGACATTGAAGTTGGTGTTTTCTAAGGATCTCTACTTGGCCCTGTTCTCAATATTTATTGATTCCCTTTTCATGGAAGATTTTAAAGGGCAACTTGCAGTCTTTGCTGATGATATCTCATTTTCTTATACTTACTTACTTACTTGTTGGGCGCTACAGACCTTGAAGGTCCTTGGCCTGACGCAAAATTGTCCTTCACTGAATTCGGTCACGAGTGGAATCTCTCTCGTTGGTTATTTGAATTTTTTTCATATCTGCCAATGCTTCATCTCTCCACCGAAGATGCGGCCTTTCTCGACGACGCATTCACTGGGGCTTGGATTCGAAGACTTTCCTAGCCGGAGCCTTTTCATCCATACGCTCTATATGTCCTAGCCAATGAAGAAGTCTTTTTCTGACTTTTTTTGGCTAGGTTCATGTCGTTGAATAGCTGGTATAGTTCGGCATTCTATCTTCTCCTCCAAACCCGCTCTCATTTTCTTATAATAATAAAAAATTATTTAATATGATTTCTGAGCTTAACTATAATCTTGATTTACTAAAGAAATTCTTTTTCACTTATAGTTTAGTTATTAGTACTAAAACTAAGTACGTGCTCTTTACTTTAACAGTATAGGTTCCTGTGGATTGTATTATTACTCTTTTGAATGTACCAATTTTCCATCTTTAAACAATGGCTTGCTATAATGAAGATGTTGATTCTTGTTCTGTTAAGTGTTTTAAAGTTAAAAAGGTAAATACCTACGAAGTTAAATCACGGACCTAACCGTTTCAGCTTGTTGGGTGCACCGTACTATAACCAAATTAATCATTTATTTATTTCTCAGAAACATATGGGGTTTAATTATTGCTGAAAAATCGTTTATCCCTTAGTCTTTCACTTTTTAAAAAGCTATATAGTTATAGAAAGCTTTCGATACTGTGAAAATATTTCGTTTAAATAATCTATAGTTTTTATACAGAAAATTCCACAATAGTTAGACTGACCTAAATGTTATCAGATAATTTTAAAACACAAATTTAAACAAGGCACACTCAAGACAAATGGTGCAAAACAAGTAAACCTGGAAATAACATATAAAAACTTTGACGTTTTGAAACAAGTTTTGTTAGCATTACGCCTTGAACATGGTAAATGCAAGGAGAAGAAAAACAACAAAATTTTATGCATATTTCCTTAAAATTTTAATGCGCACTTCACTGATCAGACAGCTCAGACTAATCCGAGCAGTGCGTAATATCATTGCAATAATAATTAATTATATTAAATTGACCAAAATTCTTACAAATGTATGATAATATTTTAAAAATGGGTCGCTTGAGCACGATATTAATATTTTTACAAAATAAAAAGGATTTAAAGTTTTTTCTTAGAATTTTAAATTTTTTATTTTGTTATGCTCTTGACAGTAACTTATTGCTTTTTTATTTACTTTTTTGTACGGCACTGAAATTTTTACTGTATAACTATTATAGTTAGAATATTTTTTGAGTATATGTAGTTATTTATCAAATTACTGGATTATCAACTTATTAAATGTGGAAAACTACTAGATACTATTGTCACTAACTAAGCCTTCTCAAATAGTTTTCCATTAGATTCACTCAAGTTTATCACGAGCATCTTCTTGTTACATGCACTAGAACATTCCTCTCAACATAAATTATTTACTAATAAAATCTTTCATTTATTGTGTCACTACTATTCTTTAAACATCAACAAACTCCACATTTTTTAACTGTTTTTTTTTTTTTTTTTTTTAAAAAACATTAATCAATTTAAAAACTTAAGATTTAATCAAAATGTATTTTAAAAACTGTAAATTCAATAATAAGATATTTAAAAAAAATTAATCATTATTAAAGCCTATCCGCTTTTTTGAAATCCAACAGGAAATGTTGTAATCAGTTAATAAATCAAAGAAGAAAAAAAAACAACAACAATCAAAATAAATCAAATCAATTTTATTGTGTATATTACAAATTATATTCCTAATATCCATAACAATTTCTAAATTGAACCCATATAATAATATTTTATGTAATTCATATCAAATAACTATCATATAATAACTCTGGACTACAAAAGCAAAATAAAAAAAAAAAGAAATTCCAATAAAATGAAAAAAAAAAATCACTTAAACTGAAACTGAGTATAATCTCAAAAGTTATCTCATCTCAAATTAATAAAAATCAATTTACTCATAAAATAATTATTGAATCATCACGCTTCAATTAACTTTCGATTACAAGTTTGTTGTTAATTCTTCTAGATATTTTTACTTTGAAAGTTTTTCCTATTTTAGTCTCAGTAAAAGAAAAAAAACTAAAACAACAACACAATTAAAATAAAATATTTCACGTTATATTTTATTCATGTATTGGTCCATCTTCTTCAAAAAAAGTGTCATCATTCATCAACATCAATTCGCTGGTTTCTGGTTTTCTTTTTATCTTATTATTATTATTATTATTTTTTTAAATTAAGGAAACTTGTCAATCATTTTTTTTTTCGGAAGAACTGACAAAATGAATAGAAAAATATTTTTTTAAATAGTCAGTTGGGTGGAAGGAAATTTGAATACATGACTTGAGGATATAAAAATGTAATGTAAAAATAATGATAAGAAGTAAAATAAAAAAAAAAAAAAAACAAATTAAAATGATTAGTGAAATGAGTTCGGGATGATCTTTCACAGTTAGTAAATTGAGTTAAAGGGTTTAAAAAAAGAGATTGCGATTTCTTTTTAAGCTTAAAAACTGTTAAGATACTGTTATTTTTTTTAAATTTAATTAATAATCAGATTAATTTGTTTTCATTTAAAATTAAACGTGTTATAGTTTAAATATTAATTTTATATTATGTATACATACTTTGGGCATGGTGGAAACATGTTCAAAGTACTCGTAATGATTTTTCGTAATGATATTTTTTACATACGTTTCATACCCTCTAAACCAGTCCTGTGCAAACTTTTTATTAGGTACTAGGACAATTTTTATAACTCGGATATACCAATGGGCCACAGGAAATGATATTTTTTTAATAAAAAAAATGTATATAAGTTTGAGTACCAAATAGTTCATTTTAGATTTTATTTGTTAGTACAAAATACAATAATTAAAAATATACAAAAAATACATAAATTTAATGTGATTTGTGGAATTGGTGTTTATTCATTATATATATATGATATCAGGTATGATGATTGTAACAGCCCATCGCAATGAATTTTTTAGATGAATGTCTGTTAAATTGCTTCTATGTTTTGTTTTTGTCAGCTTCATCGAAGAAAAAAATTGTTCACAGACATATGTCGTGGAAAATAAAGATAAAATTCGGCATGCAAATTTTCTCATCTTTGGAAATTTGTCTGTACTCATTTATTTTTTGTAAAAATCAATAACTGTCTTGAAATACATCTTTTAGATCAGAGTTGGATTGCAAGTCTATAATTTCCATTTGCAATTCACTTGGAGCATTTTCAATATTTATTGTGAATGGAGAAGTAAAAATACGTATGTCCTTTTTTTTCAAATTCAATTTTTAAATCGTTAATTACTCGTGCGTATATTTTAAGTTCAATTATTGAACAACGTTGCAGATTTGAGAAATTAAAAGCATTATTTTGCTCCAATTGATTACCACAAAGTGAAAGTTTCGCTACGAAGGATTTTATATTTGTAATAAACGCAGAGATTATTAAATTTTTAACTTGCATGCTTATATTTAAAGACGAAAGATGATTTATAATATCAACTAAAAAAGCAAGATCAGTATTTCATTATTCGTTATCAAATTCATCAACAGCTTTTTCTTTCATATCCATAAATAATTTAACTTCTGGTAAGAGATCGGAAAATCGTTGCAAAACTTTAGCCTTGGTTAACCAGCGCACTTCACTAAAATAAATTACATCACCATACTCTGCTTCAAGATCAAACAAAAATTCTTTAAATTGGCGATAGTTAAGATCCCCAGACCTTATAACATTAACTGCAGAAAAAACAATATTCATTACGTTTTCATTTTAATTTGTTTTGGCACACAAATTTTCAATATGTAAAGCACAGTGACACACAAATAAATCATTCTGAAATTTGGGTTCAAGAAGTCTGAGATTCATTGAATGCCCGATTTTCCTACTGTATTTTCCATTTCCCTTTGAGCAAAGACATTTCTAATAGTATACCACTTTTTTGTTATATTTACATATTTTCAATTTTTATACGTAATTTTATATTAAAATAACTCAACGTCTTACAGTTTTAGTTAAAATAAATTTTTACTGACGATGACGAGAAAAACTGCACAAATAAAAATAATTCTTTACTTCTATGAATAAAATAAACCTATGCAAATATTTTGTCTAGCGTTGTTAAGTTACAAATATTTTGTTTAAGGTTGCTATGTAGCAAATATTTTCCTTATGGTCATTTGAAAAAACCAACAGTAGTGGGTTCAAATGGTATTAATAATATATATGTATATATAAAAATTATAAAAAGAAAAAGAAAAATTATAATTTTTTTAAAAAAAAAATTGTATGAAAAAATCAAAAAAAATTCCTATTAAATGGATCGCTAAATTTCTTTATTGGGCCGCAGTTTTCACAGGTCTGCTATAAACCAAAAAGCGACTACAGAAAAGTACCACCACAAATGTATTTGTTTTTTAGAGGTCACGAAACGTATGCTAAACTTATTATCTTGAATATTCGTGGAAACAGGTCCATTAATAATAAGAGATATTAATATAAATATCATCATTTCGTATGAAATTATCAGTAATTAAGATATAAACCAATGTCTTATTGTCATTCGTATGTTAAATTTTTAGTTTGAAATATTTTTTGTTTTGTGTAATACATCACATATTTTAACACATTTTATTAAACAACACGTCCAGAGAATTTTGTTTGCAATTATTTTTGGTGCTATGATTAGGTTCAAAACATTAAAAATAAAATAAAATCGAATAAAAACACAAAATTTTAAGCTTACGTCATTTGAACTTAGTTCGAACTTTAATCATTTTAAATGTTCTTATAATGTTTCTTTCACTTGTAACAAATCTTGCTTTCATCTTGAAATTATTGATTCATTTAAATGGAATTGTGGTTTTTAGAAATTAAATGAAAAATATTTTCGTATTGAATTGCGAGTGAAACGTTCTGAAAATGAAATATTTGTGCTAGTGTTGAATATTTATCAATTCAATTTTATGAAGCTACATGTATAAAATCTGGTCAATATTGTAATGGTAGTCTACTACTTTCATTAAATAATTATTGTGATTTTTATGGTTGTTCTGAAGCTGGACATTTTTTAAGGCAAGAGCATCTAAGCCATGGCTAGATATAATGGAATTACTCATACGAGAGAGAATAATGTCTATATTTATTATTCGAAATTATTTTAAGTCATTAACTGGTTGAATTAAAGATGAAAATGATAACCTATATTGAATAAAGTCGGTTGAACGTTACTCCGCTTCTTTTGTTTAAATTGCTGATGTATAGCAAAATTTGTACCACGTGTTCTACTTAATATTTCAGGTTGATGTTTCCACTGTTGCTCCTGTTGTTCTCATAGCTTTGTATTTGGTGTTTTGTATTTGGGATTTCTTGGCCAAGCCATAAAATGAAATATCAAATAAAGAAATAGTTTTCTTCAAAATAGAATTTTTTGTACTACATAAATTAATTTGCTTCTGTATTTTTATATCAGTTTTTTCATCAACAGCTTTTCTCAGAAATAGCTTTATATTTGGCATTTTGTATTTGGGATTTCTTGGCCAAGCCATAAAATGTACATATAAATACAGACAAATGAAATACAGGCAAATTACAAGCAGTCAAATCAAATACAGGCATATGGTAATAAACCCTTAAAATTTTACTACTTACTATGTTTCAATTAAATTTGGTTTTAAAATCAAGTATGCAACTTTTACCAAAACTTGGAAAGTTGAAATATATTTTGAAATTTTTGGTTTTTGTAGTTTTTGATTTTGTAGGATTTTGTGGGGATATCTATACATGTTTGAATTAGCAGGTAGTATATAGTAGGCTAAAATGTCAGACCATCAATCATTTCTTTTAAAGTCGACATTTTACCCAAGTTGGCATTTTAAGAGTCTAAATCTAAATAATATTATATTATAGATGTTATGTAAAAAATATTGAATAAAATAGTATGTACATATGTATATCCGGTAGGAATATAAGAATGAACAAAATCGAAATTTTTACATAGTAAAGAATCAATAAATTGTACAAGTCGAAATATAGATGTCAAAAATTTTTAATCAATATTTTGTGAATTGACACAAGTTAGCCGACCCGAAAGATTCACTCATTTGAACACAAAAATTGGTAGTTCATTTATTTTGCGTAGTACTTGAATATGACGAAGGTAATTGAATTTATTTTCAATAATTTATCATTTTTCTGATGAGTACATACAATATTCTATAATTTTATAAAATCACCAAATCAATATATGAAATCTTCTCATTCACGTTTTGTACTTTCAATCATAAAATAATGATCATTAGACTACTAAGATGCTAATGATATACTCATCAGTTTTTATTAAGTTTTTTTTTTTAAATTCTAAAGATGATTTTTTTTTTATATCTCTCTCTGTACAGTTGCCAATAAACGTTTAAGTTTTTCTATACAATAAATAAACAAACACACTGCAAACAAAAAAAAAACGGTTTTACACGTATACAATTAAAAATTATAAATTAAAGTTAATAAAACTTTAGTCTTTCGTAAACCTCAAGCTGAGCTCAAGTCATTTAATTTTATTTGAAATTTTTAATGACAAGTAAAAAGAAAACCGATGAAAATTTCTCAGTAGCTTTTTGATTCGACGAACCAATTCGAAAGAAATATTGCAATAAACATTCGCGTAATTTATTCATTTTTAAAAAAATTATTAATTGGATTTTCACATAATCCCGTAAATTAAAAAAAAAGAAGATAATATTAAAATTTTTTATGCAATCTCTCAGTATAATGAAAATGCAGTATTAACATTAATAACAATATCATCATCACAATCATCATCATCATTATCATCATCAATATCATTTACTACTATAATCATTATTATCATCAAAATATGGTAACTGCCCTAATGGACTGAAATTGGATTTAGGTATATGTTTGTATGTGTATGTGCACATGAAATTATTGGTATAAAAATTTGATGTGACGTGCGCACGCTCAGTTCATTTAAAGAAAAATCAGTTTTTTTTTTGTTATCTGAAAATGAATTCCGGATCATCATTTGGTCTTAATTTTTCACATAACTATGTTATGCAATATAGAGACTGTATGAAATTAAAACGCATTTTGAATTAATCAACTGAGATTCTCTTAATCATCAACTACCTATCTGTAGACTTTATTAATGGGATTTTTGTTTGTTTTTGTTTTTTTTTTTTTTATTTTGCGCAAACTTTATGTTGCCTTGGTTTGTACTGGTAACGTATGCTTCCCTTTGTTTGGATATATTTTACATTTGTGTGTAAATTTTACAATCTACAATACATTGAAATAGAATACCACTTTTGTGAGTAGAAAATGCAACTTTAGTAAAACTTCCGGAATTTTTTTTTTATATTTTTTTTTGTAATGAAAAGTGGTTTTTTGTGTGAATTTTCCTTTTTTTTTTAATTAAGTGTTGAAGATGAGCGTGATTTTGTATTATTTTTTAATATTTTCATGTGGGTAGAAATAAGATTCGTGATAAAAATGTGATATAAATATATACATATATATGTATATATATAGCTAGTTCTCGTTAACTTTTGTTTTTCACTAGGATTTAATGGGTTACTAATTAATACCACAGTGTAATGAATATTTAAAAATTTATGGTAGTAAAAGAGTTCTTGAGAGAATTTTGTAGTTTTTGCTTTAATTAATTCCATTTTAGGTTTTGTAACATAACCATAAATTATTGTTTTAATAATTATTTTATTTTTAAATATAAAATTTCTTTCTTTGAATTTTGAATTTGTGCCTAAATTGTTTACATTTATAGAAAAATAGCTTATCTTACTGAATCATATGGAATCATAATTAGTATTTTTTTTTTTAACTTACGAAAGGCAAACGAACTCTCATACTGCATCCAATTTTGATATTTATTATCATTGTACTTTGGCACGTGAGTAGACTCGAGCTTGAAATTTTCCCAAATTATACCTTTGCTGTGACTTACACGTTGGTGCTATCATCATACCGTTATTTCTTCAGAAATGAAGCCGGAGCTGGTGTTTTGGTCAATGGAGATCGGTATCGTACTATGATCGATGACTTTTCTATTAAAAATATGATTGAAACCGAATGAAAGGTGGTTTCAACAGTTGATTTTGAAAAATAGTCCTGTAACATGACCCTTCAAGGTCGACGATTTAATCTTTTTCGAATATTTACTGCTGGGCTACGTAAAGTAACTGGTTTGTGCTGATAAACCAGCAACAATTAACACTGTTCGTGGTATTCGTAACGTACGGTCAGGCTTCGAAAAACTAGTACCAAGAGGAATATATAAAATACTCTTTGTCAAGAACAGCTGTGGTGGCCATATAACCGAAATTATTTTTAAATATCAATACCATTTGTTGTTATATTTTCAATAAATGATACCAATTTGATTGAATTTTTTATTTTTACAACTCTAAGTTCTGTGGGACTTAAATAAACAAGGTTTGCTATAGAATAAATTAAATTGTTAGTTTCTTGCAAATAGAAAACAACATATTTTGAACATGTTGTGCGGAGTTAAAAATATGAATTCATTAGACTCAAAGTCTAATGTTGTAGCTAATTGTCTCATTTCTCTGAAACATAAGCAATTGTTCTGAGAATAGGCATGAAAGACATATGTATTGGACTTACAAGTGCTTACTATTTCTTCCAGAGTTCTACTGTCTATTAAGTGATACCTAGGTGATTTTTTAAGACTAATTGCTTGTTTTTAATGTTGTTAGAACTACTCTTAAAGTAATTTCAGTTACTTTGATGATAAAGTTTTTGATAGGATGACTCGTTTGAAATGTTGATTATCCGCAATTTATTTTAAATAATTATATTTTTATTGTCATCATCCACCAGAATAGAAATAAAATTGACCAGGACAAACTATAGATGCATATTATAAACAACCTGCAAGACTCTCTTCAATATTATCAATAATAGAGTGGGACTGAGTATAGTCAAAACTATTTTAGAAGAATATCCAAGTGGATTTAACCCAAATATATTTACTATCGATTGAATATTTCTAATGAAGTGTGGCTTGAAAAATGTGACTCAATAGAGATATAATATAAGCTATATTGAATATGAGCTATAAGCTACATGCGGGTTTGAAAGACAAATTTAAATACACTAACACTCAGGTACACCAAATTTTTAGGTGGAGAATAAAATAACGGATAAATTTGAAATAAACGCAGCAGTCACACAAGATGATGATCTCTCATTAACAATTTTCAGTCTTATACTCCACCACATAATAAAGATTTAGAAAGGGAGGTCACACATTCATAAAATCATATATAGTAAGCACGTCCTATGCTGGTGACATTGAAATTGCAGCCACATTCTTTAAAAAATTAAAAGAATTATTTCTGACACTATGGTAGGTATTTCTGACACTATGAAGACAACGCAAAGACAAAGAAACATGACAATTTTATCCTCCCTAAATATAACAATGAATGACTTACAATTATTTTGAAGCAGTACACAGTTTTATATATCTCGGTGTCTGAATAAATAATAAAATTTACATGCTTTTGCCAACTAATAATATAATTCAGCAGCACAAATGTTTCTACGAACCCAAAGGCGTTTTTAAATCTAAAATTTTGAAACAGGATAATAAAATTCAGATTAAACCTACTTTTAATCTACAGTTCCGAAGCCTGGACAGTGAAAATTAGTGACGTAAATAAATTAAAAGTATTTGAAAATATAAAACTGTGTGTTTCTATTATTTGGCCTCAATTTAAATGACAATAACAAAAGAGGAGTTAATTGAAGTATAAAACATCGTAAAATTCACAATGATTGAGATTGACAGGACATTGTGGTGAGAATGAATATATAATGAATAACAAATAGAACATTAGATACAGTATCATACAATAGAAGAACACGATATAGACTAAGATCAAGATGACTGAACGAAGATTAGGATAAAGGCCTTCCTACATTACAGCTTTTTATGTTGGCTTTTAAAGCCGACTTTTTATGACAGCAAAAAAAACTGGCATAAAAATTTCACCATAACACAATGAAGATTTTTTTTAAGCGGAAAATAAAAATGTCGTGTAGTGAAGAAGTGATTTCGGAAAATTTAAGAATTCATAATGTAACAAAACGTTATGAATCACAAAAGGAAAAACGACAACGGGAATTTTGGGTTAGGCCATTATTTATAGACAGAGAAGAAACTGGTTTCTATTATTCAACATATTTACAAATTAAAAAATTCGGATCCAGAGATCTTCTTAAAAACTTTTGCATGTTTGCTTCAGAGCAATACTTATGTTCTTTCATACCTTCTCCCTTTTTATTATATTTTTGTAATCAGAGTTTGTTTTGTTGCATAAACAAGGTTTTGTTGTTGTTTAACCAACTCGATTAATTTTTCATTTATTGCCTTGTCTGAAATTTAAATACATATATATCTATGTATCTACATATAATAGTATTTATTTCATACAATATCTTTTACAAATAATAAAATAAATAAATTAAAAAAATATTTAGTCTACTTTGAAAAAATATATTTATAACATTAAATCTAACACGTAGTTAAAAACAAGCCGCTTTTTTTCTGTCAAAATCAAACTTCAATTGAATGTCGGCTTTTTATGCTGACTTTTTTTTTTAGCTTTTTATGCTGCTTTTTCATTGTGAGATGCTATTCACGGCTCTATATGTTTTGAATTAAAAAAAGTTGTGATAAAAAGTTGACCTTAAAATACAGCAGAAAAAGCTGTAATGTGAGAAAGCCTTAACTATCTGAGATTTTTAATATTAGATAGGTCGTCTGATGATGGTGTAATAACCGAAATCGAATAAGATATTTTATAAAATTTGTAAAACATACCTAGAGTTTTAATATTTATTTAATTTTAATAATGTTTTACAGCATATTAGAAAATATAGAAAATATTAGAGAAAATGGGTGCAGAACAGTCGCGCAAAATAGAACAGAATAGAGCAAAGTTGAAAATAAGGTTAAGGTACATCTCGAGCTGTAGAACCAACAGATGGTGATAACTATTATCTTATTATTATGGATATTCTTATTAGGATTGATAATATAATTCAAAATGTGTTTTCTTTAATAAAAACAACATACAACTTGTTTCAGTTTTGTTTTCTTCTTACAAGTCAAATTTCACTGCTATACAATAGGTTTATTCAAAGTAATATCATCACATATTTTTTAGTTATTAGTTTACATAACTTCACTATACTTCATAAATTATATATATACTCTTGATTTGTAATGTTGAAATTTGATGTCTTTCTTTTTACACTTCATTTTACATTTTATTAAATTCCAAAATAAAATATTCAACTTGAGTTACAAAAAAAACAAAAACATCATCAAATAAAAATCTACTCAATATTAATTCAATTGAATCATATTTCAAATTTCTAAATGTGTTGTCGTAAAACACTTAAGTCACTTCCTAAATATTATTTCACCTTTGTTTATATTTCATTTACAAAGAAATTATTAATATTTATCAACTCCAAAATGAACTCCAAAATAACTGTTAAATAACTATTTGTTTGTTTTTCATTTTCGATATTGATATCAAGGTTATGATGATATCTTTTGTTAACCATTTTAAGAAATCAAAATAAATTCACTCATCGCATTCAAATTTTTTAAAAGACAAATACAACATTTTGACAGAATAAACACGTAAAGAGTGTCATTTAATAGCAATTAAAAAAGTTGTTTATATTTTGACATTTAATATATGATTGAGCATTATGATAGTTTACAGTTAATAGACCCAAAAAAAAAATTTTTCAAAAGAAATTAATATAAGTGAGTAATCTAAATCTGTCAAAAATGTAGGACAAATTTTTCTTTTTTCTTTGTTTGTATGTTTTTAATTTTTTTTTTAACAAATATTTTAATTTTAATATAATGAGTAATGACAATAATATTCCAAATATACATGAAGAAATATTTATTATTGATAGTTATATTGAATGTTTAATAAATTAATTTTAAATTGAATATATGTGATGTATTGAAATATGACCAAAATGAAGTTCAATAAAATAAAAGTTTGTTTTTCGAAGAGAATCTAAAATAGTAAATTTAAAAGTTTTACCTTCTATAAATTTGCTCCACAAGTCGATGTTGAAGATGAAACCAAAAATCTACACATCCATGGTGTATTACTTTCAATATCATTGCCATGTATTATATCGCGGAAGAAGTCATATTTGGCATTCAATTCAACACATTTATGTATTTTGTAGAACCGAAATCGATTAAGATGTTTAATAAAATTAGTGAAACACACCTAAAGTTCTTTAATTAACACATTTATACTGATATACTGATCACATATTTTTTTGTTTAATTGTCGAAAATAGTCGAATATTTTTATATCTTTTAATTTTATTGATATGCTTATCATACAGATACGCATGTATTTCGTCCACTACCTGCAGACTTCTTCAGTGTCTTGTACTCGACCGACTCGACTCGATCACATATTGTTATATATATTTCTCATTTTACAGAAACAACAATGAACAATTTCAAGGCCGTTTTTCATGTCTTTTTCTGCATTCATTCTCATGTTACCAGCAACAACAATATCTTAAAATGCATATACTCGCTTAAGATATTATCAACCGAAATTGTAGCCTTTGCGTATATGGCAGTAATTTTTCCGTGTATCAAACGCTTATTGGTTTTTAACTACAAAGGTCGATTTGGAGATTGTAAACTTTGTTATATTTATTAATTTGGTTGTCAAATTAAACAAAAAATGTTTTCGAACATAAACTTATTTCAAAGTTATAACTAAATATTAATATAAATGTCTGTTCAACATCTAAATATTCCATTAGATGTCTATTATTATACTTTTGATTGGTTCAATTGATGATGTTCTACGAGCAAAGCAGAGCAAATAATGACTTCAATTAATGAAACAAAAACAATAATAAAAAAAATTAAATAATTAAAAACATATCTTCTTTATTTATCCAATTTCTGTATTCTAAGGATTAACATGGGTATCTGAAATTTTAGTTGAAATATTCAAAACATTTTAGAAAAAATGTAATCAGTCAACAATTCATAAACTGTCAAATAAAAGTTAAAAACTGTCGGCATATTTCACTAATTTTATTTTATTTATTTTCTTGATCGATTTTGGTTATTACACCATCATCAGAAAACTGAGCAAGACAGACTATAGAATATTTTATGTCAAATAAAATATACTTTCACATTTCAGTTAATGAGACTGAAAGCCAACATGTTGAAAATTGCCCTTCAATTTACACAAAGTTAATGTATTTCATTGACTTTAATACCATGAAATTTAGAAACCAGAATTTAACAAGTGAACCAGTGATGTCAGAATTTTTAAAAACATGCTTTTATTCTTCTGCGGATAGTAACGAAATCTTAGTTTTGAAAATCATATTTTCTGAAAATTTTAATTCTGAAAATCTGATTTCGGAAAATCTGATTTTTTGAAAATCTTATTTTTTTCAAAAAATCTTGTTTTTTTCTCCGAAAATTTTATTTTTTTCTCGCCCATGTTAAATTTTTTTTTATTGTAAAATTTAGTTTATTTTTATGCGTAGCCGCTGTTGGCTGCAAAAAGAGGGATATATCGCGGGAACATAATCCTGTTATATTCAAATTGTAATAATTTTTTTTAATTTAGTTTATTGAAGGAAGAATAAAATTTTAGCAAATGAGAATAATTTTGTTATCTCCCAGCATTTATTTTCCTATAGGAGGAAATAAGATATCACTGTGGTTTCGTTACATCTGTATCTGATAATATTTATACTGTCAGATTTATGCTTAGAGCAAGCACATCAGACGTCTATTACTAGATGAAAGCTTGCTTTATTTAATTGTGCAATAACTCATCATCCAGTAGGGTTAGTAAAACACCGCCACCTTTGATTAGAAAATTTAAAAATAAACTAAACCAGGTACATGCTGTTAGTAGAAGGGTAAAAAGTCATAAATTAATACCTACGTTAATAGCGATACATTTAATAAAAACACTTCAAAAAGTTAGGCCAAAAAAAAATATCAAAGCTAAAAAGAACAACAGTTGTTAGTTAGTCTCAGTTGAACGTACATTAAGACGTAATCGTTTTTTAATTGTTAAAACACTTAGTTGACGATCAAAAGAACTAGAGTTAGAATTTACTTCACGGAGCATTCTAGTGATTGGCTCGAATCTACCATATTCGGTAGGGTGGAAGGGAATGTGGAACAACTCAACGGTTCTGAGATTATTCCGATTGGATCTTGCAACCAAATAATTTGAAATTTCAGGGGCTAGCGTTACACCCGAAAGGATCTGGTGAATAAAAGAGATATCTGCAATTATTCGACGATCAGACAACGACTGTAAGTCAATGAGTTTAAGACGGTGGTAATAAGGTGGAAGCCGCAATGGATCATTCCACGAAAAGTTACTCAAAGTGAAACGTAAGAACTTTCGTTGAACCGATTCAATTCGGTTAATGTCAGTCAAGTAATATGGAGACCACACTTGACTGGCATATTCAAGGGTAGGCCTTACATAAGTAACATAAAGATGTTTCGTGAGGTGGGGGTCAGAAAATTCTTTACACCAACGTTTAATGAAACCTAAAGAAGAATTTGCTTTGCTCACTATCTTATCATAATGTAGCTTAAAGCTCAGTTTAGTGTCAAGCGTTAACCCGAGGTCTATAATATAATTACGCCCAAATTCTTAAAATTGAATATTTGTTCGATAACTTGGTTCTTAATTTGGCAGTTTAAAAATGGTATCTTTAAATATAATCATCATCATCATCATCATCGTATAGCGCTACAACTCTGGGTGAGATTTGGCCTTCATCACGATACTCGTCCAAAAGGGTCGCATTTGCGCTATTTGTCTTAAATTTGGGATTTGTAGGGCTTGGGTATGAATTTTAACATTGTTTTCTTATCTGCTTGTTGGACTTATTCTACCACGATCACTTTCGGGGTTTGTATTTAACACCACTATACCTGTTTTTGAGTGCATTCTATTATCTTAGTCATTTATCTTTGCAAATCTTACAATATATTCATTCTCAATTATATTATTAATATCGCTTTTTCTAATTATTTCTAATTATATATTCTCTATTCAACTTTTTAGGCTCAGTATTTTTCGGATAATTTTTCTTTCAAATACACGGTTCATACCTCGCAACCATAAGTCACTATAGTTTATAGATATATGGGCCAGACTTTCATGTCATGCATTTCAATTATCTTGTACAGGATAATTACAGTGTAGACCATAGATCTTGTGTTAGAGAAATTTATTCAATATAATTTTTGTATTATTATCGCAAATTTGATATTTCCATATTCTGTTATTGCGGCTCTAATTTATTTGTCCATGACAAAATTGAACCTGTACTAGTTGATGTTATATTAAGTCTTCGCGCTCAGCCATTGTGTTCGATTTGCTTTTAGTTTCTATGCTGGTACCTGCATAGGTCTTGTAGACCAGATTTTAAATTAAAATCCAATGTAATCGAATTTTTGGATATGAAAAACCTCAGAGACTAGGTAAAAATAATCCAAAAATTTACTAAAATACAATTTTGACTTTATTTTACTTTTGAAAAACGTGTTATTATATTTTATTTCATTTCATTTTTTTTCTGGAAGTACAATGATCGTAAAAGTGTGCAATATTTTTTTATTAAATTATTTGTATATGCAGATGATACAAATAATTTAATAAAAAAATATTGTGACATGTAAGAATACATAATGCAAATGACATGTTCAATAATTAATTTTGAATTTTTTTAAGCTCCCGAATAGTGAAAAGAGTTTGTATAATTTATTTTTTATTTTTGCTTTTTTTTTTGTTTTTTGACTCTTCGTTGCACTTTTAATGACTTTTAGTTGTAATTTTTAAATATTAAATAAAAACACCAAAAACAACTAATAAAATATTATAGACCTTACAATAAACTTATCCGATTACAAATTAATGTTATAAATAGGGCAATCATTAGAAATGATATTTGTATTTTGAAAAAAATATTTATTTTTAATAGATTCATTTTTTAATTTTTTTATTTTATTAAATCATAAGTAAAATAAATACAATAAAGAAGTTTTAAACTCAAAATCCTGTAATGGGATGATATGGTAAAATATTAAATACTTTTAAATTGTGAATGTGAGAGCTAACAGTGATAAAATAAAATTTTTGATAGTTCAATGAGTTGATTCCATTCAGTAAATCTGTAGGCT
The DNA here is from genome assembly GCA_963942445.1 of Argyra leucocephala. Lineage (NCBI taxonomy): Eukaryota > Metazoa > Arthropoda > Insecta > Diptera > Dolichopodidae > Argyra > Argyra leucocephala. Next base: position 113,803,607 of record OZ012678.1, read on the forward strand.
CAAAATTTTAGTAAAAAGTTATAGGAATTCTAAAGAATATTTCCTATAACTTTTCTAGGAACTATTCTGTTCAAAATTTTAACATTTTAAGTTAAATTTAAAAAAAAGCTATTTTATTTTTCTACGGATCCGTATTTTTTTCTCAACCGTAAAATGATAATTTCGTGATCCTAAATAATGTCAAATTGTTTGGCAAGTCAAAATCACACTAAGCTGATGTAGTTTTCTACATTTAAATAGGTTAAAACACCAAAATTACAAAAAAAAATTGACGTTGTTATATGAATGTTGTGCGATGTGGAAGTATAAGTATGTTAAAAGAATCGTAAAGTGTTTTATAGGTGGGTTTTAGGGTATCACAGATTAATTATCCCATCTTCTTAGTAATTATAAAACAAAAAAAACTGCATTTAAAAATTGCATTAAGTAATTTAAGTTATTCACATTGCGAAAACAATATATTTTTAATGTAAATTTAACAATTAATATCGCTTCCCATCTCAATTAAATCAAATTTAATTCTCACAGATTACCCTTCGAACAAATAAAATAATATTATTACTTACTCATATTTTTATACTTTTTTATTGAAACATTTTTTTTTTTGCTTAAAACTATCATAAATTTGTAAACAAATCAATTTATATTATGTACATACATAATGTAGGTATATGCGAGTATAAATTCATATATAAATGAATAATAACAAATTGTACATTCTATTTGTTGCGGTGGACCTAAATAAATACAATAATAATAATATTAATGAAAAAAAATAATAATAACAACAACATGACATAAAAACATAATTTAATCCGATTTTTATCTTTAAAATACCTATATTTAAAAACCATTTTGTATAAAATGAACTAATAGCTTATAATAATCTTATAGATACGGCAACCATACATACAAATATATCTGTGTTCATATAGTTATATTATGCACATTTTGAACTGAATTACGCAATCTTGTAAACTAACAGTTTTTTTTATTGCATTTATTTTTTGTTTTTGTTTTGTTTTTTTTTTTTTGTTTATTATTACATATTATGACTGAGGCTGTTTCAGTTAGTTATTAAAAGTGTGTGTTTTTTTTATGATTTTTTTTTTTGAAATGAGGATGAGAAGATTGAAAGATTCGAAGATTTTAACTTTAAGAAAAAAAAAAATAATAAAATAAAACTCATTAAATCAACTGCAAATTACATTAAAAATGTTTATGCAATATTCTTAAAATTATTACTGTAAACTTAGTTATTTACGTATAAATCTATTTTAAATGTATGATGATTTTAATATTCATAAAAATAAAATTTTATTATTTTGTATTGCAATAATTGCAGTCTGCGAATTCAAAAGACAATCTCTTTAAATGAGGCAATTTTTGTTCGTTTTTGTTTTCGGTTATTTTAAATTTTGTTGAAAGGAGATGAGGTGAATAAAAGAATTGAAAAAATTTATTTTATAAAATGTTTTTTTTTTTTTATTGTTGTTTAGAGATGTTGTTTGTAACTGGTTAAGCAAGTTCTCATTAAAAAGTTAGTCCTTTGGAGATGCATTTTTGTTTTGTTGTTCTTTTTATTAAAGTAAAAATCAATTGCGATTTTGTGCAATTACAGTTAACTGTGTATCCAAATTTTTTATATTATAAATTGTTCATAATATATACAGGGTGTTTATGTTTTTAAGAAACAATTTTTATGATGTAACTGGTGTATCTGTTGTAAGTAAGAAAAAAGTGAATATGGAATTTATGAAATGATGTTTTGTTGTCAATGTGTGTTTTTAGGTAAATTTTTGAAATGCATCAGTATAACACATCATAAGACTTCATGATGAATAAAAATATAAATGTATGAATTCTATATTTCTTTTGATAAAAAATGCTTGTATTTGTTTTTAAGCTGGTCAGACAATTTATTACAGAAATTTAAACAATTATATTAGCAGTTTGTTCTTTGTATAATGTTAATGTACATATGTATACTATCCACCTCTATCATCTTCTATACTTATAAAAGGGAAAGTTTGTTTGTTCGCTATACACTCCCACAGTTTTAAAGATAGAGTTCTGAAATTTTGCACAGTTATTCATGGTCAAAAAAGGAACGGGACGCGATACTTTACAAAGTCATTAAATGAAAGGTTTGGGTAGCTGCCGTACAACTCCTATCATCTAATAGGAATCTTTCAAAAACCAAAGGTGTTACAGATCTGAAAATCTACACTTGGGTACTCTTTCACCAATAAAGAAATACGACCGATTTCGTATAAATACAATTTGCTAATGAACTTAACACATGGCTAGGTTTGGTGAAGGCCAAATTTCAGAAGGCTTAAATGTAAAAATTGAAAGAGCTACGATCAGTACAATTATACAAAGTATTGAAAAAATGACTGTAAAAGTATTTCCGAATTTTTACAAAAAATGAGACAATTCGTTTTATTAATCAGAAAATACTGCAGGTATTTCAATACGTCCATATTCATATATACAAATCGATAGAATAGATACAGTTATGATAAACCATTTTTTTTTCAATTCGATTCATAAATCAATCTTCACTGAAGTAAATTCTATACATTTTGTGTTCGACCCGGGCAACGTCAGGTATCTTTCCTAATAGTAGACTAAAAAAATGATGATTGTCGTAGGTAGCAATAAATATAACATTTTAGTATCATATTAGACTTTTTTTTCGAATAATTCCGCCTATGCAAAAATTTAGTATGAAAATTTAAACATTACATGAGAAAACTATCGTATTTTCAATCGTGTTCAATTATGAGGCGACAGGTAAAGTTTTTAAATAGTTTTGTGGTAGTTTAAAAAAATAAAAGTATTATTAAAAGTAAATTGTGATTAAGTTTTGTAAATAAAAATAAAAATTTCAAAATTGATGTTTGTTGTTGTACCTAAATATAAAAATAAAATTTTAAAAATAATAAAACTTGAACCTATATAAACAAATAAATACACTTATGTATAGGTATTATTAAATTTTTTTTTATTTTATTTGACTTTTTAATGTTTTAAATTTATTAACTTGGTTTTAAAAATTCAAAAATTCCAATAATTCCGGTAAATAAAAACCGAATAGAAAAACTAACACTTAAAATTTTTTATTAAATTGTATTAATAAATAAGTGCTATTATGATACCAATTTCATACTCAAGTGACACGATTGCACTCATGTGAATCGCATCGGCTAGTGTATTATGATAGGAAGGTATATATATATATATATATCAGTTCTAAATAATAATAGCTAAAAGTTAGTTTTATTCCTCGTATTATGACTGTGTATATCTATATTACAATTCAGTAAGAAATTATGTTTTTATTAAATTATGGCAAGAAATATATTCCACATTCTTTCTAAACTTATATAGCAATCTGATTAAAACAATTCTGTAGGATGTCTTATTGGAAAAAAATAATGTATTATTTTAATGGCTTTCTTATGGATGATATCAAGTTTTTCAATATATGAACGTGTAGCATTGCTCTAAATAGTGCTTGAATACATTATGTTTTGATAAAATAATAGATTTAAATTTCAATAATCAATCTAGATGTTAAATATGTCCTGACCTTAAATGAAACCTTTCGGTAGCTCCATTTTGATGTTTAGCAAGCTGCAAAAAAGTATTTTAACACAATGTGCCTATGTGCCAATGTATCTGTAAGTCAAATATGATCTAAATAGATTTATTTGTGTAGAGTTAAATTTCTGTTAGTTCAATTTAAAAAGGAGTATGTATGACGTGTTCAATACAATCATTTTGCATTTCGTAGATTAATGAACAAACAAGCAGTATATTAATACTTTTTGATATAAAGTCTGTCATAGCTAAACAACCAGCAATGTTTTTTTTCGATTTTTCCTCAAAGTCAAATTGTTCATTATGCAAATTTCTATTAGTTGTTAAAAAAATTTATAATTGAACTTTTTCAAATATTTTCGATATTGTTAGTACTATTTTCGAATTAAATTTCGAATATTCGAATTTAGTATTAGTTCTTAGTATTGAAATTGGACAGAAATTGGGATTGTTTTATCTCGACTTTTGTTTTTTTTCCACCACAATTTTTTGCAACTTGAAATTTAAGATGCATTACTGAATTTGTCCTTTAATATACCATATTATAGTTCTTAATAGCGGGAGTTTATATACTATCACGTACAATTAATCAATATAGTTGGGTAGGTGAAAATGATAGAAGACTTTTCAGAAAAAAATCACTATTAGATTATGTTATTGTTTCGCCACTATTCAAATGCCCTATTGTTGTTGTGAATGTTTTTAGTGTTGAAATTAAAGCAAACTACCCTAATAGATAAGATAAGGGAACACAAATAGTGTGGAAAATGCATGAATCGGAGTTGTCAATTTGTAATCTTGGAAATTGTTCGTAAAAATAAAATTTTTAATATATATACTTTTATCGAAACAAAATTAGCCCTCTAAAAAGTAGAAAATAAAATGGATTGTGGTCAGTCCTAAGATTATACAAATTATATAATAAATATTGGAATATTGTTGATGGAAATTTGGAACGTTAAAAGAACCATGCTAAGCTTCTGAGGTTCTGTATTTTAGTCTTATTAACAGAACTAATTTTTTATATTGGCTTGAACACATTTACAAATTCGTATAAAAAATTTTCTGAACACCGTTAATCACGTTAATCACAATTTTCATGTTTCTAGCAACTCTTATCAACCTTTGATTTGTTTTTGTTCGTAAGTGGGAAAAAAATTCCCAAATATACAGAAAATAACTAAACAAATAGATTAGTAAATTAATAAATAGACACGAGCGAATTAATATAAAAGTAGATAATCACAGAAGGGCCAGTTTGAATACTATAGAGAGTAAAATATTAACATTAAGGGAGCAATTTAACTTCAAATTGCAGGTTTCTGAGAACATGATTGTCCAAAATATGTACCGATCATAAATATAAATTGTGCCTAGCACACCAAATTTTTAAAATAGTATTAGTATAGTCTTAACTGTAGTTATAAACTTATTTCTCAAAAGGTTTTTCCATTTTTCCTTGTAAATAATGTATTTCTAAATAATAAATGTTAATAATAGCTATTCAGCTGTAAAGACTACATTTCTTTAGTCTAACCTCTGTAAAAATAAATAATTAGTATAGTAAGAGAAACATTGTATATTTTGCATTAAATAAATAAATAAATACAAAAAATAAAAGTAGATAAAATACTAAACGTTTGTTAGCTCAATTCAAAATCTAGAACCTTCAATATCTGTCCAGACAATGATCCACATTTTGTTTTAGTTTACATTTATTTTGGTAAACTAATTTGAATAGAACACTAAGTTTTTCATTGCTGATACCAGGCTCCAAAAATAAATTTCAAGCTTCCATACATAAAAGAAAATCAAAAGTTGTTAAATTTTTTATATTTAATATCTTATATAGATACTTATTTATTTCGATTTCCGCTTAACAAATTCTTGTCATATTAATTACAAATATCTGCCAATATCCGGTATACACCTTGTATCTCTTTTTTGTTTTTTTTTTTTTGTCTTGTTAAACTTATAAATTATCCATACTAACACGTTCCTGAAGCTTAAAAAGTAGCGCCATTTAAATTATGCAGTTGCATTGAGATGAGATCTTATAGTCCATGTAACAGTTAAAAAAATAAAAAACCAAAAAAAATATACCTTTCACTTCTTAGCCTTTTTTTTTGTTAAATTTTAAACTGTGAAATAAAAAATAAAAATAAAATGATAATTGCAAAGATGAGCAAAAGTGAATTTAAAGTGCAACATTTTCAATATTAAATTTATTTTTTTATTTTTTACTCTGTTGTGTGTAAAATCTCCATTTATGTGAAAGATGCGAAAACAGGTTGCGCTATTTGTCGTAATAAAAATTTTAAAATAAAAATAAATATAATGTATATACATATTCATATATATTGATATACATATAATGTTTATTTTACATTATGGGACTTTTGTTTTTAAAGAAGACAAGATCTATTTAAAGATATTCAAGTAAAATATATACAATACAAACAGTAATAGGTATACTTGATTTGAATTTTCGATTATAATAAATTTTTTACGGAAAAAAATTATGATTAGATGTTATTATTGTTATTGTTACAAACTACAATAATCAATGGATTAGTTTAGGTGTGGCATCAAAAAAGTAAAACTGATGTCTTAATTATGTCTTAAGGATTCTTCTGACGTATTAATTTACTTATCGGTTTGTTACTATTGCATAGTTAGTAGTTATATTATTATTTCAATTATGGGCATATTTTTATTTTAGTTCAGAAAATGATCTGTCAGAAAAAGATTCGTATTGTTTTTTCGCCTAGAGCGTTCAGAGCTTGAAATACATATTTTTTTTTGTCGTTCAGAGTGCGCTCGAAGAGTGTTCGATATAAATTAAAACAGAGTACATACAGCGTTTAAGTGTTAAATTTTTATATTCAAAGTAAAATGGACAACTGTGATAGCTGTGATGATGATGAATACTTAATATTTAATTGAATTCAATTCATTTATTTACCCAAATGATCAGATCTGAGAGATCAGATGAGAGATCAGATCTTATACTAAATCTAATATTATAATATTTAATTAAGAATGAATATTTTTAAATTAATGCCAAATTAAATATTTTTTGATTATTTCATTTTTGTATTCAAGTGGGATAAAAATTCAATGCTCATTTTAATGTATTTATTTTTTAAAAAAATTAGTTAGGCTCCATGGTATTTTTTTATTAACTCAGAGCGCTCAGAACTAAAATATTTGCTTTTTGTTCACAGCTATTGCTCGTTATCTGAACTAAACAAAAAAATACGCCCTATATTTCACAGAATATTGTAATGAGCTGAACTTTAATTTTCAAAGAAATTTCAAAAAGTTTGAAACTCGTTCAGAAAAGCCAAATACTTGCAAAAAAAATTGCACCATTTCTCTTTGGTTGCTTTAGAAATCAATTTGTTACCAGTTATTTAATTTCATTATTAGATTTTTGCAATCATTTTATTCTTCTAAAGATGGTAGGAATCGTAAATAGAAAAGCGTAAATAGTCACAAAAATTATATTCAATTTGAGAATTGAAATTTAATTAGTGATACTGATTAGTAATTATATTTTTACAATTTCCATAAACAATATAGGTTTATGCTGAATGGTTTATGGGTAGGTATATTTATGTTAAGTTTAATTAAATTAATAATGAATTTTTATTATTATTTTATATTAAGAATAAGGCTTAAAATTCAATTAATAGCCCGTTCTGATTTCGTATTATTTTCAATATTCTAATTTCTTTGTAGTAATGTATGTGATAATACACTTCAACCTGTATCAAAATTTTTACATGTAACAAATTACTCTAAATATACAAACTCTATAATAAAAAATAATAAAATAAAGCTCAACTTTCCACAGAAGCTTCCTTGATAACTTCCATTATTATTACTTATCGTCTTATCATATCACACAGCATTAACAATTTCTATACGAATCTCGAACACTACACAATTGCATTGCATATTGAGCTTCAGGGTGAAATCAGTCAAATTTTTCTGTACATATTTCAAACATATTCATGAATTTTCAATTGTCGTTTCTCTAATCTAACTTAAAATATTTGAAGTCTATACAATTTATCCGCAGGACGTAACCTTAGACCAAGTTTCTTGATTAAATCTTATATTTCGAATAACAACTATTTTTTTGTCATTTTTTCTATTTTGTTTATTTAAATAACAACGTTGAACATTTCTCTTATGAGGAATCTTATCTATTTTAATTTTACTTTTATAAATATATACGTCTATGTATTACTAAATACTATATATAGATTTTGCTGCAACAATTTGCGCATGAACGTGTTAAATAGTTATGTTTTACCGTTGTTTTTTAAATTTATTAACATAAAACTGAAAATTTCGAAAGTCTTCTTAAAATTTTAACTGTAAATAAATAGAAAATTATGTTGTAGATAATTATATAATGTTAAAGGAAATTATTAATTTTTATTAATAATATATTAAAAAAAAAAAAAATTCAAATATAATAAAATTTAAAAACTGTAAAACCGCAAAGAAGAAGACTACATATTTTAACTTCAATTTGGAAAAATAAATTATTGGAATGTAAAATAAACTTAAATTTGCGTGTTTCATTCAAAATTAAAAAAAAAATAATAGATAAGACAAAAATGTGTTTTTTTTTAAAAAACATTTGACAATTTCATTAAGTGCAATGTTATTTATGACATAAGTAATGGAAAGATTTACACACCACCAATAATGGATTTACTTTATCTTATTTTACGTTACAAAATTCATTTGTTAGTTAAATAAGTTAAGTTGAGTTTAAGTTAAGTTTTAAGTTATTTATACGATATCTACGCAGCTTTTAGCTTACTTCACCACATTCTATTAGCAGCTTTTAGCTTACTTCACCACATTCATTCAATTGCCTATACTGTTTTTTTCAAATTTAAATCTAACACTAATAATAACTAAACAATAAGATAATCCGAAAAAGTAACAAATTAAATATTAATTTAGATTAGATAAATTTTCGAATTAAATATTAATTTAGATTTAAGTTGTGAATTCAAGAAGGTTTTATATATTGTTTTTCTTGCCTCAAATGACTTTAAAAAAATAATTTTTTTTCTTAAGAAAAAATGAAAGACTTAAGTGAGGAACTTGAAAATTTGAATATTCTATTATATCATATTGCTTCGATTGCTACTATAAAAAAAGTTGATTTTAGTACTAATATTGAATATTGGTTTTTTATTAAAAAAAAAACAAACAAATTGCATTTTCATATTTTGTTGTTAAAATGTGTATAAACTGTGTATATAGAACATTTAGATATTAGCTCGTAAATACAAATCAAAAATCAATATTGAATAAATTTACTAGTAGGAAATATATAAAAATATAATTAATATATATAGTAATATATTTTATAGAATATGCTGTAGGCTCTACGTGAAACAATTTTAAAAATTAAGATTGAAAACTCTTGGTATGTTTTAGTAATTTTCGATCAAGAAGATATGTTTAAAAAACTTAAGGTAGATATCGTATAAATAATGTACGTTATCATTACGATAGCATAAAGATGACGAAATGATTTTGCCTAATTATCGGCTTTATTTAAAAAAAAATATCCGAATCAATTCCCTAAAAATCTGAATTAAGATTAAAATTATCTGAATTTGTTTACCACAATTCTATATGTCAAAAAAAATACCTGAATTAAATAGCAATAGTGTTAATTAATCTATGGTTAAACAAAACAACAAGGTTGAAAAGACGAAAAAGAAATCAATTTTATGAAAGACAATTCGAAAGAGCAGAGAACGAGACCCTAAAAACAAAATAACATTAAAAGCATAGTTTGTGGAGAAAATAGTAAATAAAATAAATTTTATGAAAACACAGCTAACTAAATAATAACAAAAAGCAAAATAAGGTTATTAAATTTAATGAATTCTACGCAAATATAGATGAAAAAATGTCTTAAAATTATTAAAATATACTATTTATATTCCAAAAATTAGAAAATCGTCTAAATTTAATTTAAATTAATAAATTGAAAAGATTGTTGAACTTAATAAATAACTTATCTAACACTTATGCTGCAGGACATGACCTAATCTCACCAAATGTAATCAAAACATGTAAAACTGAGTTAATTCATAACTTAATCAAGCTTATTAATTCTTTATTAATCCAAGCAGTAGTTCCTGAATGTATTGAATTAGGTATACCCGTATAAAAGAAATCTGGTAGTACAGCTGATCTCAATAACTATAGACCCATAGCCATCTCATCAGTTTTTAACAAAATTATCGAAGCTGTTGTCAATACGGAATATCTTTATTGTAATAACTTAACAAAACCGCAACAATATGGATTTAAGAGGAAATCCAGCACTCAAGCTGCTTTGTTTGTTGTAAAGTTAACTAGTTCCAATCTTCAATAGACAAGCGGCTTAAAGTAGTTATAGCTTTTTTTCTGATCTGTTTTTTCTGTTCTCATATCTGAATGACAAACCGTATATGTACGCAAATGACCTGGCTATAGTATACGCTAGACCATCAATATAAAACTAGAAACAATAAATGAAAATTTCGTATTAATACCGAAGTGAATGAATCGCCCCAAACTTATATTAAACACAAATAAAACAAAGTTCATAATCTTCAAAAAGAAAGTAACAGATATATTAATAAAATAATATAATATTAATAATATATAAATTCGCTACTGGAGTTTGGATTGGTGAGTACTTTGATGTAATAACAGATGCAAATCTTACTTGGGAGGAACATATTAATGACTTATAAAAGCTAAGAATTTAGGGTATATTTAGTTTTATGTTATATAAGTAATAGAATTTTACATAAATTGAAACGATTCCTGAACTTTAGTATATGTTTCATATCACAGTTACAAAACAAAGCAATATTAAAATTTATTTAGATACAACAACAAAACGACAAATCCACAAATTCATTTGAATAATAAGATAATACCAATAAATTTATTAAATACAAGTAAGTTGGCTATTCACATGCATTATATTGTGTATACTATTAACATCATCACAAACGTTAAGTTTATTGTAAATAATCCACAATACACAAATACAATACTATAGGAATGCAAAGAAGATATACGAATCACATCGTCTAAAATTAGATTTAACAATTATACAATAAAGCCTTTAAAATTTATAATGAACTGCCACTAGAGCTTAAACAAAAAAACTATATTTTTAGAATATTTAGTTAGTAGTAAGATTGATTGTTTTCATGCACATGTCATTGAATTCTCTACTGAATTATGAGTTACAATACCTTGAATTACTAAATTATGTACCTTTTTTATAAGCTCTTCGAAAAGAGAAATAAATAAATACAAAAAATAAAAATAAATTAAAAAACTCGATTATAGAATGTGTCAAATGTGTAAACGAAGTGGGAAATCTCACAGGTTGCCATATATTTTCTTAAGTAATATAGAAAAGTTCTGAAAAAGTAATTTTCTATATAAACTACACCCGATCAGCTTGTCCTTGTTTTTATATTACAAATCATTGAAAGCGGTGCTACCCAATAATATTCCCCACTCTAAAAAATTTAAAGGCATAAAAAGAATATAATGTTTGTTAATTGAAATTCGAATTTCCTTTACGAACCAATTAATCAAAATTATTTTAATTGTCATCTAAAATTCAAATAAAAATTCCATATTAATTTTCAATTTCTTAGAAAAATTATAGATTTTCAAATAAAATGATATATTTTGTCTTGAGGATATTACAAAATAATAAATAATACTTTTCATATAATAAAATATGTTCACATAATAAATAATTAACTGATGTATAACTCGTACTATACCCAATGATAATATATATTTTTAACTTTAATTTCTACCTTTAATTATAGCCTGATCCTGCATTTTTCATTATTTATTTAAAATAAAAAGAAAAAAATAATTATAAACAATTTATCTGATGTCGCTATAAATTAAAATTTTTTTTCTCTTCCTACATATTTAACTCTTTTCAGCAAAAAAACTAACAATTTAAAAAAAAAACAAAATTAAATAAATCCTTCAGCCAACAGGAATATATAGTGAAAACAAAACTTGCAAAGCAATAAAATTATTATCATGTCAGTAATACCAGTAATACTAACATCATATTTACTGTTAACTCAATAAAATTTATTAAAAACAACATTTAAGTATTGAATTTATTGTAATGCTTTGTTGAATTAAATCATTAATTAAATATGAGAGCAGTGATAATTGTATCTGTCAGATGTACAAAAATAAAAATCAAATACATACATTTTCTTTTCATTTTAATACTGTTATTGGTCACAGCACTAATATGTAATTTTGTTCATACAACATAAATTCGCCATGCTTTAATTTTACTGTGCAAGTAAAGAGCATCAAAAAAATTTATTTTGTTTCAGATTTACGTTTTTTTGTTGTTGTTATTGCTTTTTTTTTTTTTTGCTTATGGCTTGATGAATTTTTACTATTATTTAGAAATGGACATTAAATATTATTTGTTACGTCACATATTGTAAGTTTAAGTGATTGTTAGACCAACATTGGACTGTAATTATTAAAGAAAACCTGAAAAAAAATTTTTGACTTACTTTACGTACGTTCATTTCACCTACTTTTCAATCTTAAATTTTGTGGTTATGATTTTGTTTATATATTTTATTTTTTTTTTTGCTGAACCACATACAATAAATTTGCCAACTTAAATGCTGTGATCTGATATGGTATATATATATATATATATATATATGTATTTATTATATTTTAATTATATATATTTTAAAATTATACGATTCAAAGGTATATACAACAAAATGAGAAGAAATTATTTAACTTATGTAACATTATAAAATTAATATAGCATAACTATATTGGATCATAACATCATCAGACAGAAGAGGGTTAATATTAAATTACAGGAAAAAAAAAACTAAAATAATAATTTAATTATAATTTAAAATAAAAAAATAATTGAAAAAATAAAATAGAGAAAATTTTTTTATTTTTAAATTACTGCCATTAAAGCTAATTAATATCAAAAATGAACTAGATTTAAAAATTAACTTATTAAAATAATTAAGTGCAACTGTTGTAAATGCAAGTTACTTTCAACGAAGATTAATTGCTCTTTAGATAGGTTGAAATTCATTTGATTAGTTTTTAAAAAGAATTATAAGTGTTCAATTTCATACCTTTGAAATTAATTGATTTTCAGAAGGAGTAATTGCGGGTAATCCACACTGAATTCTATTCAAGTGTTGTTGGGGTTAGTAATAATATTTTTTTTTTGTATATATTCTTTGTGAATGATAGTGTACATTGTTGTAGGACTTATTATTTTACAATATCATTTTATATAATGGTCAACAATTACTTTATTATCAATCGAGGGAGTGTAGATTCAAATCCCACATGATTGTAATACAATACGATCAGAATAAGGTGTGACCAAGATAATCGCAATAAAGATAGGAAAATATTACTGAAGAGGTATTTTTCTCTGTACACAATATATGGAAAAACAAAAAAGTGAGCTATGAGTTAATTTATTTATAATCTAAGGACAAATGGAAAAAAACTATATATATATAAATGTATATATTAATTTTTTGTTAAATCTATAGTAAATAATAATATTAAATAATATATATATAGATATATCATATAATATATAATATGTAAATAATATATTACATTATATACATATATCTGACATTATGTGTATATATTATTATTGTTATTATTATTATAATTTATTAAAACATAAATCCTTATTTCGTTATAGAAATTTAAATTATTATTATTTTTAATTTTTATTGAACATTATTTAAATTATATGCAATAGTAATTTATAAGCCCTAGCTGTCAGGGCTACCTGCTTTATATGTTAACATTTTGAAATATTTGTGTGAAATCTAACTATCAGTTTTGATATTTATTTCCAATAATTATGAATCATATTATGCTGTATTATTGGTTATTGGTTGTTTATTTTGCTAAAGTTAAGTTATGTTACATAGTGTTGCAGCGGTAAGATCGATTTAACTGTATATCAGAATTTGATTTTGATTGGTTTTGATATTTATTGAACAATTATTTTGTTTTAATTTGGCATAATATTGGCTGTAAAGAATCAAGTGAGGTACTTTAGACCACTAAAACAACCCCTCTTTACAATGACTAATTACGTAACAGACTTTTTTTTACCATTAAAACATAATGATAGCAATTTAGATTTTTAAATTATTGTAGACAAACTATTGTGAAACCTAAGTTATTGATTAAGATTCAAATTAGAAAAACATACTTTATTATAGGATTGATATAGGGTTATGTAACATAACATTATTCTATTGACACTAAATTTGCCAACTTAAATTCTGTTATTTGTATAGAGATGCTGCAATTATTGCTAATTGATAATTTTCACCAATACTTGTTATATGTTAAGCCATACTGGTCATTTTATTCTTCTGGAAAATAGCAATAAAACATTGATAATTTAATTTGACATAAATATATTGTTATTGCCACAAATCGGCAATAATGCATACATTACATGAAATAGTTTTTTGTTGTTTTGGAACTGTTGTTTAAGAATTTGCAAATATTTTCAGATATTAAAAAAATATTACTTTTTATTGTTAACGTCCTATTTATTATTGAAAATCTTACTTGAGCTTTACGCCTCAATAACCAAATATTTGTGCCAGTTCGATTGTGTTGAAGTAGTTTAACGAACTGCAATTTCATACACTTTTTGTGTTATAACAACCTAATTAATATAATTATTTTGTTCGTATAAATTTTTTCAGTCTGTTTCCACCCTCAATTTAGTCTAAATACAGTATAAGTTTTCCTTCTAGATATAGTTTATTATGTATACCTACTTTTGTTGTTGTATACGTAATTTACTTGTATTTATCTCATAATTTCTTCAGGTAAACATATAAATTCAAATATGATTCTTCGACAACAAACCGTGGTATAATCCCCAATTGCTTATTTTGGTTATCTCTACAACTACGCCTATTAGCTTAACTGTCCCTAATGAACAATGAATAATACCTAGGTTTTTGCTTTTGTTAACCTTATACTAACGCCAATTATATATGTATAAAATAAAAATAATGTCAAATATAGGTATATAAAAATAATGTCATGTAAATAAAAATAATGTTTAACTTAGTTAGGGGCAGCTTTATCTTTACAGGGTACATATTGAAAAAATAAATACATCTAATTTAATAAGAGACCCGACCCGATTAACTTAATAAGGACATTTTTTTAAAAATTATAGAAATTTAAGGAAATTATTTCATATGAATTGCCTCACAGCTAAATAATGATGACATTAATGTACATTATTTTGTGTAAAATAACTTTGCTTAACATCAAATTCAAAAAATTGCAAATCATTTTTTAAAAAAATTTTTATTTCTTTTTTATTTGTTTTCCTTTTTTCTTAACACAAAATTATGCAATTTGTTAATTGAAGCTTAAATGAAAACTGAATTTATACAAGTGTTATGCAAGTGAAACACTATAAAATGGTAAATTAATAAAACTTTATAAATTATGACAGGACAGTAATATAAAAAATTAGTTTTCTTTGATGAAATCAAAATGATGAATAAAATTTGTATGGGAATAAAATTGTGTCCAAAGTACTATATATGAAATTTTAATGACCAATATTTTATTTTTGCAATATTTTCTATAATTAAATGTTTGGATTTTTAGCAGAAAAAGTAAATAAAATTAATTGTGTTAATTAAATTAACGGGAATTTAAAATATGCAAATTATTTTCTCACATTTTATTGAGAAAATATTTTTTGTTTTTATTTAATTTATTTTGTCAAAAATATTTTAATGTGTTTTTAATTGCATTTAGTAATTGTCAGCTGGGAAATTGAAAAATTTCAGATTGCAGTTAAATATGATTTGTTAAAGTTAAAAGTAAATGTATTATGAGTACTAAAATAATGAAATAACTGATAGAGGAAAAAACTTTATAGGCTCAAAGTTAAGTCAAATAATTAAATTACTAGCTATATCTATAGTCTTAATTAAAAAAAAATAATTGATTGTAATAGATATTTACAAAACATTTGAAGAATTGGAGTTTGTTAGTTTTGTTTTAAATTTTATTAAGTATTATGCTTGTTATATTAATATTTTTTTTATTTATAATTGTTGGTTAATATTAAAACTAATAATAGCGAAAAACAGTATTAGCTATACTAAGGGTATTTATACGCTAAATGTAGATTTAATCATAGAACTCTATAGAGCTTCAAATATGTATTTTAGGCTATTTAAAAAGCTAATAATTTGTTGTTTTAATTTGTAAAATTTTTTCGAATTTTGACAATATGCATGTATTTCCTTACATCCGATATATTTTATTCAACCGGCAATTTCAGTCAGCCTTTCATATAGTTATTACATCCATTCATTAATGAGAAAATTAATTAGTATTGTTTAGAAAATTATATTTTCTAAACTACATTCGACAACTCTATTTAATTAAAATTGATTCACTTGCTTCAATATTTTAAGCAACGTATAATTATTACTAAGTACATTAAGGGAAAAATCTTATAAAATTAAAATTATTTCCTATTAATTCAATTAGATTTTACTATTAAAATTCGTAAATGGGATATACAGTTTTAATATAACAATTTGAATCTAATTAAATCAATAGTTGAAATGTACCATTATTTTAATAGTATATTGTCCTGTAAATATTATAGTTCATCACATTATAATTTAACAGTATATATATAATAATAGTTTTAATAATATTAATTTAATAAATTTAATAGTATGCACAGGGCATACTGTCATTTTAATAGTATTGTCGAAGTGTTATACTTTTTTTTTTTTTAAATAAGAGCATTACATTAATTTTAATATTAAATATTATTACTTTTATGTATTTTTTTATATTTATATTTATTTATTTCATTTATTTCAAATATAATTTACATAATGTAATACTTATAATTAATAAACAAAAACAAATTAACTAGTGATTTGAAGAAATTACTAAAAAACAAGATAAAAATTTAATTACTAAAATGACTACTCAAAATATTCATAAATAAAATTGATAAATTGTTTAAATTCATTAAATAAAGATCTAGATCTCTAGATTACAATTAATTAGCCCGGAATTATAATAAGGAACAAAGTTAAGTTATAAATAATTCAATTCGAGAATTATCAAATTGAAATAACCAATTTTTAAGTTTTTTTGAAAAGGATGAAAAACAACGTTCTACTCTTAAACTTTCTGGAAGGCTGTTAAGAATTCTAGGAGCTAAAGTAGTATAGAAGTGTTGAAAGTGAGCAGT
This sequence comes from Argyra leucocephala, assembly GCA_963942445.1. Classification (NCBI taxonomy): domain Eukaryota; kingdom Metazoa; phylum Arthropoda; class Insecta; order Diptera; family Dolichopodidae; genus Argyra; species Argyra leucocephala. The sequence goes on from OZ012678.1 coordinate 113,820,609, forward strand.
ACGGGCTCTAGGTATCAATACTAAATTCCTGATATTGATTCTCATATTATAGTTTAACACTACACGTTGATTTAAATAGCCAGACCTAATAAAAAACAATTTCAATGACTTATAGAAATATAAATGACGAAGAGGTGAAATTCCAAGCTTATAAAATAAAGGAAAACTAGGGGTTAGGCGATTTTTCCTGAGTATAATCCTTACAACATGTTTTTGCGAAACCAGAAGTGGATAAAGTTTATTGAAGTAAGAACCGTCCCAGCAAATGATCCCATATTGTAGTTTTGAGTTGAAAAGAGCAAAGTAAACCATTTTCAAGACTCTAAAGGAACAGTATAGACTTAGATGGTAGATATACCTTGTAACTTTAGTACAATAATTTTTCAACTTACTTGAATGATTAGACCAGTTTAATTTATTATCGAGAATAATACCCAGATATTTAAAAGAATCAACAACTTCAAGCTCAAAGCATAGTTTATCACAAGACAATAAATCATTATAAGAAGAAATACTAGTATCATTATAGTTAAGAGAAAATTTACAGCAACTAGGAGAGTGATAAAAAACTTTACAATCGTGTGGAATATTACCAGTTAAGCTGAATAACATGTACTTAGTTTTATGACTAACAACAAGCTTATGACAATAAAACCATTTTCTAATCAGATCTAAATCATAATTTAAATCTATTATAACATTCAGTAAACTATTACTATTATAAGAAAAAGCGGTATCATCCGCAAACGCAGTCAACTTACCTTTAAAATTTTGCTGAAACAAAGAATTTATAAAAATAAGAAATAATATAGGGCCAAGAACCGAACCTTGAGGAACTCCTATTTTAATATTCTTATTAGAACTACAGCTACCATTTATTCTAACTAATTGACTCCTGTTATTGAGAAAGGATTCAAACCAATTTAAAACGAAACCTCTAAGACCTGCATTATAAAGCTTTTTTAACAACAAATCATGACAAACGGTATCAAACGCTTTTGTACTTCATATTAATTTAATGAGGTAAATCATTTTATTCTATAAACATTATTTACTTTTACTTGTACTTTTTAACAGGATTATTTGTACTTTATCATAAAAATAGAAATATAGTTTAAATCTATCAAAATAACAGTAATAACTAACTAATATTAAACATATAAATATATTAAAATTAGAATTAACAAAAAGAAAAAATAACCTTAAGATTAATTTATTATAGCAAATACAACATAGGCTTGGAAATGCTCGTTAAAATAATAATTATGCCACTGTTTACATAAGATATAAGCCTCAGTTTTGTGTAAAACTATTTCTTCGCTTTGACAAAATTAAACTTTTTGAATATCCGACTTTGTTAAATAGAAATTTTCCTATCAATTTTGCTTCAAAATATTATTTTTTGATACTCTTAGCTTCTGACAAGTCAATGTTTTCAATAATCTGAACAGTTTTCCTCATATAGGTAAATGAAGATTATTATGATATGATATATATATTATATATATATATATTTCTTCAAAAACTAAATCCATTTCGAAAAAACGTTTGGTAGCAAGTTAATCTGAAAATTAAAGACCAGCTTTGATTGGAAATGTAAATGAAATATTAGTTCTTTATTATAGTTGATTTAGCAAAAAATTGTTGATCAACATTATTATTTTTTCTTACTATATTCAATAGTTATTATTATATTGATATAATAATAGTATGCATCTTACTACAAAACATATTGTTTTAAACAGAAAATTAAACTTTTATAGTAAACACCCGTCCTATTGAATCAATAACTGTACTATTAAACATTTAATATAATGTTTTTCCCTGAGTGTAGGTTAGAAAAAGCAATGTTTTCGATTTGTTTTCTATTTCCCAGTATTAGTATCTACTTCTGATAATTTATCTAATAAGTTCATCTAATGACAGATAATTAATATTTTTTACTTTTTTTTAAATCGTATATAGGTAGGTAAATTGATTTTTCCATTTTCCTTTCATTATTTTATAAAATTATAATAATCAATAAACTAATAAATCATATTTCAGTTCTATAAATAGACTTGTATAAGACTTGTGTAGAACTAAATATTTTTTTTTCTCTCTTGACTGAATCTAATCTAAGTGAAAATGATAATAATTTATAATAATTGTGACCTTTCTGGTTTGTTCAAATCTGACAATCTAAAAAGCTGGAAGGTTTAGTCCATTGATTTGACACTTCAAATTTGCTCGTTCATTTCAATGTTCTGTCTTACATGACTGCTAGTAATTTTTTTATAGCCTGCCGGTATGTTTTGTTAACCTCTCGCCAAAGGGGTGGAGTATTGTATCAGTCTGGTTGCATATCTGTTTTTCCATTTTTCAAGTTTTTGTATCTGTAGCCAGAGTATATTCAAATCTTTATGTAGATTAATATGTCTAAGGTACCAAGGAACTTGGGATTTTAGGATACGTAAAGTTTTCGATTGCATCCTTTGAATTTGCTTTTAATTTTCAATTATCTATGAATTTTTGTTTGTTTTGATTTTACTATTATAAGCAGTTCTTCATAACTGACACCAACTGAAGGACCAGATTAGTTTCGGAATGGTTTTGTATAGCAGCACTTGATATTACAGATCTAGTGAAGAATTTTCCCAATAAAATGATAAAGGCTGTTCATCTTGAGTTGCTATTTTTTTGCGGCTTCTTCCAAGTTAATCTTTTGTTTAGGTGTACTCCCACATATTAAGCCTTTTTAGTTTGAGGAATGGTTTATCTATTTATACCAACTGGTTGGTATAATCCCTTCTTTAACGAGAAAATTACATGTGCACTTTTACTCTCATTGACCTTCATTTTACACTTATAAAGCCATTCCTGTATCTGCTGAAAATGTTCTTGCCAATTTTGTAGGAGATGTATGTGAATTAAGATGGCATAGGAATTAAATGTACAAAAATATTTATCTTTGTCTAAATAATGGCGTAAATAAGTGAATGGAATTCTTAAAATTTAAAATTAAAATCTTATAAATTTATTTTTATATTTATCCAATTAAAACAATTTAATTTTGTTTTATATTAAAAAATAAATTTTTATAATTATTATAATTCTCTTTTTTATTTTACAGGTATGTATTGAGAGAAACATTTTAAAATTAAATACTGAAAACAGTAAGTAATTAAAAATTTTGTAATTAAATTAAATTAAATAATAAACGAATTAATAAAATTAACACAGCTATAATACAAGGACATCGAATTGGATTAGATATTGTTCTGTAAATGGACTTACTATTATTTAATAATATCAATAAATTCAAGTTCATCATTTTAATTATTATAATATCTGCAACCATATTACAGTTAATGAAAATAAGATACAATGAATGACCAAGTTATTAAGATTAAAATTAAATTTATTATAATTTTTTTGTATATTAATAAATTTAGTTTTATAAATTCTTTACAATAATATTTTTGATAGGAACAATATTTATAGTTGGTTCATATTTTTAAAAAAAAATATAATTGGAATTTGCAGCAACCATAATTTATTACAACGTAGGTATATATTTTGACTAACTCCTGTTATATTTCGACATAAATGTTATTATGTTTCTATCAACAATAATGTGTTCCTCATCCACAACAAATATTTATCTCACCTATATTTCTGACATATTATTATAAATTATAAATTAAAAATAAAAATAAAATTAAAAATAATATAATATAATTAAATATTATCAATATTTAAGCAGTTACCCACGCTATTGGCTTATATCTAAAATAATATGTATAAAATAATCATAATATAATTATCGCAATCATTTGATAAACATATTATTTCTCTCAGTGTACATAATACGATAAATGATTACATTTTGAATTCTATCACAAACTAGATTAATATGTTAATCTAGATTTAATTAGAAAATTCGAAAAAGTTCACATCATATATATGTCAAATAATTTTTACCAAATAATTTACATATTGTTAAATTTTTCTCAATTATTTATTGGTCCATATTCTTAATAAACTATTTTTTTTTTGTATATTTTTATTGTATCTTAAAATATTATTTTTCTTCTGATTTATTTATTTATTTTTTTTATTTGTTTTCACTTTCACCATAATATTTACTTTCAATATACAAAATGAATTTATTTATTTTCTTTTCTAATTTTCTATTTGACATTTAAATATGAGATTAGCATTAATAATAAAAAAAAAATTTCTATTCGTATAATATCGAATTGATCGAGATTTACTCTATCTATACTTTATAATAATAGTTTTAGCGTATATGTAAATTAAAAGCTTCATCTTCGTATTAAAAAAAAAAATTAAAAATAATAAAAATTGAAAAAAAAAAAAATAAATTTAAATTTAAATGGGTTTAAAACTGAACGATATGATAATATTTAAGGCCGGGCTTAATTCAAACATTTTAAATGGCATTGCATTGGTGTGGTTTGGTACTTGAATTCAATCAGAATGTGACAAAAATAATCAACTTTTTTTCATTTTTATTTTTTTTTTTTAGTATTAAAATGTTAAAGAAAGAAAATTTGCGAATCCTATGTGTTAAACTTTATTTAAAAAAATTAGTATAATAGTTTTAAATACGGGATTGGAATGAAAGGGATCAAATTAAAGTAAACTTAGAAAAATTACTAGTTGTATAGAGAAATTTTTAAAATTGAATTTAATTTGAAAAATCATATTTTTGATGGGTATATTTTTAATAACTTCTAATTCACCTAAAATTTATTGTGCTGTTTTTTTGGTATTACTAGCTCCGTTAGAAGTCATAAATGGATCGAATTAAAAAACAATTCTAGTTTATTTTTCATTAGACCCTTTATTCCATTACAAATAGAGATCACTGTAGCGCCTTAAAAATATAATTAGGTGTAGCGTTCCAATAAGCACATATAATTCATGAAAACAGAACAGAACAGCTCATCCAAAATTGACGAACATTTGACATTTCCTTTTGATTTTTTTGACATTTCCCAGATGACGGAAATTATAATTATATACATAATATTAATATGAATTAAAGGAAACTTAACTTCAACAGTTCATGATTCTGTGTACTGATTTAAATTCGAGCTGATGTTCCAATTTTGACTTTTGTTTGCTTAATTTTAATTTTTTATTTATATTATTTAGTAAAACTCTTTGTTTTAATTTAATTTCACAAATATTTTATTCTTTAATTTATTATACATTTTTTATTTATTATATTTTACATACAAATTGTTATTAAATATTATAACAACTATTTTAATGTTCTACTCTATTCCATTCAATGATCGATATATGAGAGTTAGTTTGAATCTAACAATGATAAATTTTAATAACTTTCGTGCGTTCACAGCAACGGAATATAGTAAACGGCTTATAATGTCGGCTACTGTTCTGCTTCTTATAGATTAAAGACGTCATCTATTAGATCTCTTATATACCTATATATTGTTTACTTTCCAGAACTAATTGCTATGAATTTAAATGTTAGAGTTCAGTTCACAAATGAATTTTAATAATTATTCGAAAATAAAAATCGAATCTGTATTTTTAATCTTTTATGCAGATGAATCTAGGACCAATGACGGAGTAATAGCTAAATTATATAAACAACTTTATCCTAATTATATGCATGAGCTCAAAAAATTATCGCATAGGATATGAAATAGAAATATACTGTGTTTGTTATTAAGTAGAAATTAACTTAGTCTGAAATAAAACGAAATAACTTCATTGTAAATACAAAATAATTGCATTCTCTTGAAATACCCAACATCAATACTGCTATTATGTATGTTATAGAAATATGGTGATATTAAGACTAATTAAGTCTCAGTTAAAAATCGAATCTAACCCAATGTTTTCTGTTTTTTATTTAAATTTTATATATAAATAACTTAATTTAAAATCTAAAAATTACTAAAATTTATTATTCAGTATTTTTCACTTAATAAGCGTTTGTACAAGAGTTTAGCTTCTATTTTGTTCTATGTTTGGAATACTGCTCTCAATTTTGCTGCAATAGTTCAACTCCAACTGTTGTATGCCTAACGGTCATCCTCGATTTTTGAATTTGGAGCTTGTGTTTTGTTTTTTACCACGACAGCATTGTCATCCCCAGACACTACCGTAAGTAAATCAAATGTATTGAGTCATATTATTATTATTATTATTATTGTTCTTTGTTGCTATTATTTCTGGTATTATTACAAAAACTTTATTTATTTCTATTTTAATAAACCTCTTTGTTTCCATGTTCTTTTGCTAAATTCTAGCGTAATCTTGATCCCAATTTTCTCCAAAATATATTTTTTATTACTTCAATTATAAAATTAACTAAACTTAACTAAAAGAGGATCCATTCTGGAAATTTCTAAATTTAATTTTCTCAATTGCTTTGTGATTATTCTTAATTTAGTCGTTTGATATCGCTTTTTTGTTCTTAATATGTCAAAAATATTTGTCCTAAATTTCTTTTTGTGGTCCTAATATTGACTTATTTAGTCTACAAACCAGTTAAATTAAAAACGAATAAATAAAAAAGAATTTAGGGTTCCACCTCATTACCATTAACTTTCTATAAAATTAACTGTGTAATGACATAGAATAACAATACTCAGAACAGAGACTCAAACTTAATTCCAAAAAATTCATATACCTACCAAAACAACAAATTTTTTTAAGGCCGTTAAAATTAAATTTTATCACGTTTATTCTTTTTTCTCTTTCTATAGGTAGTTATTTGTGTACATTATCTATTGTTGTTATGTTCTCAATTTCAAATTGTGTCATTAAACATTCTTGTACCCATTTTTTGAATTATTATAAATGAATAACTCTAAAATATCAATCATTAAATTAAATAATTCGTAAATGGAATTAAGAAAATAATAAAAAAAAAAAAAAATTCTATTATCGGCCCAATTTTAATTATTTGTGTTAATATCGATTAATTTACTGGCAATGATTGAGCAAAAAATTTACAATATTAAATCGGGATCGGAAATTTTTAAATATCCCGCTGAGTTAATAGTAATTTGTATTTAGAATAAGATGTATGTAATATGATTAATTTATTTATGATGTTGTATGTATAGTGTGATATTGTCACTACGCCCTGAATAGGAGGGAAAGTGGAAGCGGAAGAAGTTTGGTGTACATAATTAATATGTGGATGTTTTTAATATTATAAATTAAAATTTTATTAAAAAAGATTAAAAATTTAATAATTTTAATTTCATATTATGATATAATAGGTTACGTTGATATGATTACGGTTTCGAATACAACCGTTTTTTTGTAAAAAGATAAAATGCTCAGGTGCTATAAAGCCCGCGAGCAAGGTATTTTCGATGTACTCCTCATTGTGATAGAATATATGTGATAGTAATACATTTTTCGTAGATTTTGGGCTTTATCATCAAATGCCAAAATTGTAGAATAACACAAATATTGGCTGAAACAAGGTATTTTGAAGACAAATTCTCATTGAACGAAAAGTGAGAGGCAAACTAGTTTTTTCCACTAGTCTGTATATTTAACAATGCACTATTGTTATATTTTGGGCGAAAAATTATGTATTGGCTTACACGACCTCTGGAAAATTATTTAATAAATAAAAATAAAAGTAGAAGAATGCAATGAAAAATTTCGAAAAAAATAATATGTTTATATTAGAAAAAATTTGTATGTTAAGTTTTCCAAGCTATTTATTTTCACTGTAAAAATAACGACATTTCTGATTGAGTAGAATATTTTTTAATGACTTTATAGGCCTACCTGGGATACTACTATGAGTATAATAAAAAAAATGTCTACATTATTATAGGTTTTTCCCTTCTAATTCAAGTTTTTTTTTATTTCAAATTCAACAGTTGTAATTTTTGTTATTTTTATTTTTTAAACAAACAAACTTTAAATAACTTTTAGCAATTGTAGTAGTCTTGTAAATCTAAAAAATAAATAACACTTCGTCCAGCAAATCTAGTCCTTTGATCAGTCCCAATGGACAGAATTATTAACTAATAATATCCTCTGATAATAGCAGTGTAGAAACTACATCTCTCATCTGTTAATTCAAACATTTTTATTACATTCCTTGATGAGTTATTTGTTAAACTAACTGAAGCTAACATAACAGGAGCATGGTTGGTTTTGGAAAAATCACAAAACTCGAGACGTGCTTGAAAAAATTCGACAACTCATACTTTAATTTTTCTTTCCCCATACTCACCGATGTTCAATCCAACTGAAAAAGTATTTTCAAAAATTAAATTATCAGCGAGAGATTTGTTGGCAGATCCACGAACTAATATAAATTTGGTAAATGTAATAGAAACATCTGTGGCAACTGTTACTCAGCATAATTTCAACAATTATTGCGTGGATATGTCAATGAAATCACCATTGGTTTAGTTGGGCAACCATTACAATAATTGTTACATTTAATATACATATTTATTTAAAGTTGGTTTTGTTTAAAAAATCTATTTTTGTTTGTTTAAAAATACTTAGTTTGTTTTCTTTCAAAAATTAAAAAATAAAAATAACAAAATTTACAATAATTGGCGGTGTCTAGACAATCATTGAACACTATCAGTTTTTTTTTTTTTTTTTTTTTTTTTTTTGTTTATTTCAAAAGTTAACTATAATACAATAATTCATTAGATAGTTTCTTCGCCTAAGTGGCATTGTAGAAACATACATACTGTAAAAGAAAGCAACAAGCCTTCACTGAAATACATGTATTTTGTTGTTGTTTGAAAAAAAATAAATAAAGTTGAAATGCTTTTAACTTGTCGTCGGTTTTTCGATTTCAACCGTTCCGAATTTCAAAGCCAGCTTTTCTAATCTTAACCGTAACACAGAAAAAAAATCGTTTTAGAGAAACCATTTGAATAATTTGTTAGTTGAAAATTCTAAAAATTAATTTTTATTATTATTGTTTCACTTACACTTATTACATTAAAGGTAATTTTCAGTTTTCACTATTTGTAAATTTATTCATTCAAAATTGAACGTGTAGACACTTCTCAGTTTTAACTGAAAGTGAAAACTGACTGAATAACTGACCGTCTAGACACCGCCATTGAATTGGAAATAAAAAATACTGAATTTGAAACAAAAAAAATTGAATTAGAAGTGAAAAACCTATATATTGATAAAGAATGCTCAAAGGATCAACAAAACTTGGCTTTACTTAAAACAAATTACCGTTACTGTCAGCGGTAATATTTATTGTTTGAATTAATAAATATTAGAAGAAATAGAAATTGATGCCGAACTCAAACACTTTTAAGTAAGCTCTATTGTATTATCAGAGGGCTTTAAATCTTCTATTAATTTAAAATTGATATTAAAAATAATTTAACTATACATTCTGTCACATCAATTCCAATCTTAGCATCTGCAACTGCAATCTTAACATCTGCAATACATACAGTCTGTTACAGTCTTGATTAGTAACAAATTTTCAAGAGCAAACAAGAGCAAAATTAAATAAAAAAATCTCTTTTAAAATCTTAACATTTTTATTTTTATTTTAAAAATATTCTGAATGTGGCAACACTAGTACTATAACCGGTACATCTTTTAAATATACTAAATATGAAAAGAATATACAGTAGCTATATTTAATTTGCCACACCTTGATGTTATCAAAAAAAAAAAAAAAACAATAATATAAAATTTTCTTAAATTTTTGTATCAGCTGTGAAATCAACTCGAATCGATTTTTATGTAGGCACCGGATTATGAGAATTTAATGTTGAAAATTTTTCCATGGAAATTTTGATTTTTATCTAAAAGTGTATAAATATTTTTTTAATAATATTAATTTTTGCAAATTGAAATTTTATGAAATATAATAATAATAAAAAATAGAAATATTTAAACTTGCACATTAGAGCTAATATGAGTCTATTGTTGAATTTAATTTGTCCTGAAGGTTTTTTTTAATAAGATTAAAATCTGTATTTTATCTTTTAAATCAGGAAATAACGAAATTGGAAATTTTTATTTGAACAATTTGTTTTTTCGAGAAAGTTATGGGGTTTTATCATTTATGATAATATCATTGTTCATTAAATTTAATAATGTAATTTAGTGCATATGAGGGTTATTATGATAAAAATGCATGATATATAAACACACATAATTTAGCTTAATAACTGAACGGTAGTTTTATGCAAGTGCAGTTTCGTTTTATCAAAAATTAATAATATATTATTTACATATTCATTTGTATATATATTAATGCTCGTTGCTCGTATATGATAAATTTTTAAATGTATTTAAAAAATTTAGTTCAACCACGAGTTTATAATAAAAGGGCTGATCTGTCATTATTACCTTAAAATGATTGCACTTTTGCCTAATACTTTAAATAAAGTAAAAATTTAATTTATCAAACAAAGTAGTTTCAACGGATTCATTTCAACGGATCCCGATTCATTTCAACGGATGCTAGGTGTTGTATAACATTTTCATCATTCATATATCTAATATGGGTGTATTTTGTTCTTCGCATTTTGAGCTAGTCACAACTTTTGTATGCATTGTACTTTTGTTCTTCAGCTACTGTGAGATACTGTTGAATGGACTATATAGAATATACGAGAAACATATTATGTCGTGGTTCGCTGTATGCCAGAGAAGTGTTGTGAATAATGTAATGAAATTTCTACTTTTGCTTAAAAATTCCAAACGATTATCAAAGATGTTATCATATCTTTAAAATTTTACTGTTTATTTTGTACATAGATAGTTAACAATATTTATATTTTCGAAAAGAATATTTTGAAGTTAGAATGTTATAATATTTAATTGATGAAATACAATTGAAGAAATACAAATTTTTAGTTTTGACGAGTTAAATTTTCTACCCTATACTTCACAGTCTTAAATATTGTGATGGATATTGTTTATCGAACAAACGATGTTATTTCGTTTTCTATTTGCTGAAGTATGAATTCATTTTATTATTTAAAAATAATGGAATTTTAATATCGTTTGCTATCGACGAGTTAAATATTTTGTTGAGAAATGTCTCTTTGAAACTTTTAAATTCAATTTTAGATTTGACCCACTGAAAACAAATGATATCTTCAATTTTTTAATTTTGTTAGCTTTCCGTTGATAATAATAAATTGCAAATATCGATATCTCGGAAGCAATATACTTCCTTTATCAGTGCTTGTCACTAATCAGTGATTAATCAGAACTTATGGAGTCACAAACACTGATAAAGGAAGTGTATTGCTTCCGAAATATCAATATTTTCAATTAAATATTAAAATAATTATTAGTTAATTTAAATTTAATTTAAATTATCACCAAAAATAAAAATTTGATTAGTAATTAAAAAAATCATAATTCGCTTTGAGCATACTCATTTATTTATTTATGTGCTTTTTATTGTTGGTTAATATATTTTTCTTCTTTTTTAATTTTATTTTATTACTCATAGATTTTAAAACCGATGTTAGTTTTCCATATGGAATATCATATATGATTTTAGTTGGTGTGTCTGTAGTATCCTCTTTAAGTATATCAATACCGTAATAGTCAAATGTGTGCTATATGCATTGAGTTAAGTATCAAGAATATAGTTGTCTGTATTGAATGAATTTATACGCTATTTAAGCAGGCCAGTTCCTGTTAATTGTAAGTTTTCCGCATTTAATAAATTGACAAGCTCCAAATTGGATAATTAAATACTTGAAAAATATTGTAGTAAAATATGTACCTAATAAATAAACTTGCAGTACCGTACTTATTTAAATAGGTACGAAAATATATTTCTACTTAATTAACTGTTAATAACATAAAAAAATAATATTATGGTTTATAGTATTCCTAATGATATGTAATCTGTAATATCTCTTTTATTTATTGTTATTTGCGAATACCCGAAATTTATAGTAATTTTTTGACTTTCATAATTATATAACTTAATTACAAAATTAATATAAAAGTATAGTATAAGTACTATACTTACCATTTTTAATTAAACTTAAATTACGAGTATATTATTGCAAACCATTAATAATATAATAATTTTATTGTCGAGAATATACTGTACTTATGTGATAGCAGTAATGTACTTTAAATAACACCATATTACAATGTAATCATTTTATAATGGTATTGTATAAAATGCAGTATAATAGCTACTATGCAATCAATGTTAATAATATTTTTAATTAATTTAATACAAAAGTCAATCATAATTTTTTTTAATATTTAACAAAATATTTTCAAATCCTGTCTTTACTGTAAATTTTATTGTTGAAAAAATTATTTTTGAAAATAATTAAAAATATTTTTCGCAAAATTTCGCAAAATTTATTACAAAGAAAAAAAAATTAAACAATTGCATTCATATGTCATTATTATTAACAAAACAATTTAATCCTGAATTAAATAAAAAAAAAACACGTAATCGTAGGTAATTACAATGTATAGACATCTTCATTTAATCCGAATCTTTTCGTTCAATTAAAAATTCAATGATTTCATTTATTTGGAAAATAATAAAAGATAAAAAAAAATACATTTCTTAAATATTTTCAGTGAAATTTTCAAAAAAAAATATAAACAATAGACAATTTAAGAAAACAGAAAAATAATAATAAATAAAAATCATTCAGAAAATTGCACACATCTTTTTAATAATTATTATATTTTCTTTTACATTAAAATCGATTCATCGAAAAATTGATTCACTATAGTTGATTTTAAATTAATAATTAAATGAATGGAAAGTGACCCTTAAGGTGGTGGTATTGAAAACATAAAATTAAAACTTTTATTTTTTAAATTCAGCATAACTAATAATACCTAATAACTAGCTAGCTATTTAGTATTATTTTTAAATAAACTGAAGACAATAAACCAAAACAATAACAAAAACAATTACAATAATATTAAAATAATAATATAATCGATTTTCACTTTTTAAATTAGAAAATTTTCAATTTTTGTTTGTTGTTATGTTTTACAACAGTTAGGTATCACTCTTAAGAAAAATAATATTTTTTTTATTTATTTTTGTAAAATAGAACTTGAAAATTTTCTTTGTATCTGAGACTCTATTGTAATTTTTTTTTAAATTGTTGTTTTTTAAACTTTAGCCGGTTTTTTTAACTATTCTGAAGGTCATGAGTTGTTGTTAAGTTGTTAAAGTTTTTTTGTTTGTATTTCTTAAAATTAACTGCAAATATAATTTCGTTATAATTAAATTTAATAAAATACAGTTGTCCAGGAAAAGCATTCTTGTATGCAGATGATTTAGCTGTAGTTATATTCTGAGGAGAACTCTATATAAATCTTGAGGTAGAAATTAATGGAAACACACTAAAAATACAGGATTGAATGGTACTGCACAAATTCACCGTAATTTGTGACAAATACAAAATATATAATAATCAAAGATAACAATTAGAAAATTACGTTAACTTACAACGGTATTCAAATAGATAAAGCTACTAACTTCAAACGTCTTTGGTATTTGGTTCCATGATAAATTGAACTGGAATAGTCATGAAAGGATTGCAGAAGTATTTAAGAAAAAAAAATGTAAAACGACTACCAGACAAGGTTCAGTAATCCATTATTCTATTTCATAGTACGATAAACTAGGTATTTTGACAAAGACAAAGTACAAAGTAAAACTGAAGCTTTAAGAAGATTTTCCATAAAAATAAAATCTTTTTTTTAACGAAGCAAAAATTAGTTTCGAGGTTTTTCAAATATAGAGGCGTTGCATGCATTAGTATAATATCACAGAGAGAGATATACCTCATATACATATACAGAGATTGCTAAAGAATATTTGTAAAAAATTTGCAGGTTCAAGAAATTTCTTTAAATTCAAGAAATAATGAATGTGCTAAAAATAAAATAAATATGTTAATAATTCTCAATATATTCTGTCCCAATATAAAATAACAATATTTTCAATAGAATATGACTTTTTTTTACAATTGTTATAATTTTATTGTTTTTCACGAATCAAGCCCTTTGAAATTCCTCTATACTTGGGTAAATATTTAATTTACTGTAAAAAATTTATCAATACGCACAATTTTTCTTATTTTATATTATTTACATTATTAATTATTATATAATATCATTTCATTACTTATCGCATAAAGGATAATAGTAATTAATAAAATTACATTACTATTACAATTGATTAATAATACTATAAAGATAGATATTTTCATACAACAGAAAATGTTCAGCTCACTTTTTCCTAATTCTCTTCATTATATATATTTTCTGGAAGATAATCAATGTGTTGGTGCATTTTCTATATTCAATTTGAATTTTTAAATTTTTGAGCGTATTATACGACTTTATTTACGTCTAAATAATTTGTATGTGTTTAGTTTCTCTATACTGTTCTTGAATATTATTGTTTTTAATTTTTTGTTATTTGAATTTGTATAGGTAATTTGAATTTTTTTTGAATTGATAGGTACAAAAATTTCAAATTGGATAGCATTTTTCTCGAGTAGTCTTTTAAAAAATTTTTTTTTTATTTTTCTCTCAATATACATTGTAATAAAAGGATTTTTATAATTGTTGATATTGTGCATGTATATTATTTGTAATAATAAATTATAAAATTATAATATAATTTTATAATGTTTAGGAAACGAAAATATTTTTCTTGTTTTAATTTAATAATTTTCAAAAATAAAACAATTTCAAAAAATTCAAATAATAGTGAACATTCATTCACGTTATGATTCTAATATATATTCATACATACATATACATATATGTATAAATTTACAAATAGAATCCAATTTTTATTAAAGTTGTTTTAAATACAATTCTAAATTTTAAATTCAATTCAAATCGGTTTTTAGGTACATACGTACTTATATACCTACGTTCAATTATTTCATCTCTAATATTTCAATATCACCAGCAGATCTTATATGAGAAAACATATTTTCTAACGGATCTTGGTTCAGTCTCCGCGTCATCAAGAAATTAATATTCTATCAATTTGATCTTTCGATAAAGATAATACAGCAGTTATTGTTTGGGCCATTCCATTAATGGAAACATTTTTTTTGGTACTTTTAATTTTTGATTTTTTAAGATATTCTAGCTTTTTCTCAAAGAATAAAAACGGAGAATTTTTAACGGTTGTGAATTCAAAATTTTTAATTTTTTGTGTTAAAATTTGAAGAATTTGAGTAGTCAATTAACTAGTTAACTCTTAAAACAAAATAAACAATCAGATTGGCTTTATTACTCAATAAATTAAAAAAAATCAGTGTATCAGTGTTATTTATTGCTTTTATGGCTGCATATGTACTATGACTAAATAATTGAAAAGCTGATTTTACTGACATTTTTTCAAATGTGTTAGAATTAGTATGGGTGCTACGAACTTTAGGTAAAATTGTTGAAAGCTAATAATATTATTATTCCAGTTTTCAAAATCGGGTTTTATAAAAGAATTTCTGACAGATTTTATAAGATGCCATATCAAACTAAGTATAAATTTTATTTCCATTCCAATCATAAAAAAAGAGTCTACCTTATTGACACCAAGTAATTCATAAGTATTTCGATTTGTACTGCATTAGTCACAAGCAGGTGCAACAGTTTTAAAACCAATCTTTGTTAGCTCCTTAAGATATTTTAGTAGTAAACTGATAAGAAAATGAAAGGTTTTAAAGTTTCTCTTTTCAAATTATTTTTGGATAAATTGTAACCCTATGCGTACTTATAACTTTCATGTAAACTTTGAATCATAAAGAAATGTGCTTCTGTTGCTAGTTTTTGTTTTCTATCCCCGTCTAAATCTTCCACACCATCTATACAATCCCTTTTTATACTGGAAAATGTTTCTTTTCCTTTATAAATTATTTCCTTTACAAATTCATTTATATAAAAAATGATTTTGGTAACTGGTACATTTTATGAAATTATTAACTGAGATATAATTAAGAAAATTGTTTCCAAAGAGAAAAGTGCTCATCAAAAATATTGCCCAAAACTGGAAATACTCATATCAGTCCCAGTACTTTGCAAAAAATCTTAGCTGTTTTAGCTTTTCAATTAATTACATATGCAAATATGCAGCTACGAAAACAAAATAATTATAATTTTAATTTTTCCATATAATAATGAGTAATAAAGTAAACCTGCTGTTGTGAGTAATATGTACACTGCTGGTCTTTCTCTAAATTCTTCAAATATTTATACTAAAAATACGTACAAACAACTATTAAAAATTGTCCATATTTGTTCGTAGAGAAAATGTTAGATTATCTTAAAAAATTAAAAGTTCTAAACAAATCCACCTGCACAATAAGATTTTTACAAATATATTACGAATTTGATGAATTTCATTTACAACAACAATATATTTTCAAAGCTGGAGTAAATCATGACAAGCCTTTGGATATTGATATTTAATGCTCTTGTTATGAAAATAATGACAAAGTAGAAAATTCTGAATTTGAAAAATACCATTGTAAAATTGTGCGTTGCAAGCTTTAATTATCTTAAAAATAAATTGTGTGCTTACTGCAACAAAAAAGCATATTAAATATAATTTTCAATTTACTCTACCGTTAAGGTTTTTTATAAATTTTACAAAAACTAATGATGAGTTTTTCAAATATTTTTAAATTCTGTTATAATTTTAAAATCCATGCGTACATACATATCCACATATTGAAAAAACCAAAAAGAAAGCCTTTTAAAAATAAAAATTTGATTCTATTTATAAATTTATACATATAAGTATATGATATGTATGTAAGAATATAATATATTAGAAATCATAACGTGAATGAATGTTCACTATTATTTGAATTTTTTGAAATTGTTTTATTTTTGAAAATTATTCAATTAAAACAAGAAAATGTATTTTTGTTTTCTAAACATTATAAAATTAAATTATAATTTTATAATTTATTATTACAAATAATATACATGCACAATATCAACAATTATAAAAATCCTTTTATTACAATGTATATTGAGAGAAAAATAAAAAAAAAATATTCTTAAAAGACTACTCGATAAAAATGCTATCCAATTTGAAATTTTTGTACCTATCAATTCAAAAAAAATTCAAATTACCTATACAAATTCAAATAACAAAAAGTTAAAAACAATAATATTCAAGTACAGTATAGAGAAACTAAACACATACAAATTATTTAGAGAATAAAGTCGTATAAAACGCTCAAAAATTTAAAAATTCAAATTGAATATAGAAAATGCACCAACACATTGATTATCTTCCGGAAAATATATATAATGAAGAGAATTTGGAAAAAGTGAGCTGAACATTTTCTGTTGTATGAAAATATCTATCTTTATAGTATTATTAATCAATGCTATTACTAAAATCATATACAATCAAAAGAAGTTTAAAAGTTTTTGTATAATTCAATTATTTAATATAAATATTTATAAAAAGTATCAATGAATTCAATATATTATGGTTTAATCTGTCTAATGAATGTTATCAACATCGAATTTCAGTTAGAGATCTTAATACATAGTAGTTTTGTAATGGGAAAATTTTAAATGTGTTTTTTCTAATCAAAATAAACAACCAAGATGTAGAATTATGAAACTATAAAATGTTATGAATATTTAAATTAATTTGTCATTTTACAAATTAAAATCATTGTCAAAATGCAAGTAAGTTCAAATTATTTTACATTTACCTAGAAATTTCATTTTCAGTTTCTGAATTTTATTTTAATTTTCTATAAATTTTTTTGAATTCATAATATGCAGACTTCTTTATAAATACAACAACAAAAAATGTAATATACATATCAAATGTATACATTTAACTGATCGACTGACTGGACTGACAACAAATGCATATTTAATTTTAAGGTACCCAAAATAACGAATAGAACACCAATAAAACACTTCATATTTGTTCTTGTTTATGCTGTACAAAGAATAATAGATATTGTATAGTACAAAATTTCAGTACAGTATAGTTAATTAAGCACGAAAAGGTGATTCTACCTAAGTTACTGACATGAACATAAAAAAAGAAAAAAAAATAGATTTTGTTCTTATTAGAGCTATTTGTCAGCTAGAGATATGTCGGCGAGAGAAAATAATTCAACCATTTTGTTATATGGCCATGCGACATCTATATGTTATTTATTTGTGCAATACTTATAAGTTAATAAGATTCAGGATGACAAATTCTTACAGAGAGTTTAGTACCAATGCAGTATGATTATATCTATTTTAAGAATGTGCCACAAATACCTAAAGCTTCAATTTTAGAAAGAAGTTTTATGAGTAAAAATTGCATCTACTTGAAGACCTTGTTCAACTACATTCATTTTTTTCACAAAATTTTAATATTAGATCTGAGTAAAACAAAACAGAAAAAAAATTAACAGAATTGAAGTTTTTGTTATTAAAATTTTCCAAAATGAAATATTTCAATAAAAATATTTATAAAACAATAGACAAATTAATATTTTCAAGCTTTGTTTTTTATTTTTTTTTTCATAACTTAAAACTATAAAATAACATCAACAAAATTCGCATAATACAATGTATGAGTGGGTGAATTTATTGCATTTAAAATGCAAATCACCTTCATAAGTTGTAAACCGGATTTCAATTTGTCAAAAAGAAATATTAATTGAGCAGCAGCAATAGCAGCATTATGACATAGTCTCCCCGCCCCATTCTCTTCTTTTCTTATGTTTTTTGTTTCCTTTGGTTACTAATGCAACCAAAATGCAAATTTGTTTTTTTTTTTTTTAAAATATATGTCATTAAAATTTCCCCATTTTTTCATAAAAAGTTTATTTAAATATTTCTTCAAAAGTAAATTTATGCGTTTTACGAATACAATTTGGTATCTGCAAATTTCATTTGAAAATTTATAAACCAAAAAAAAAACAATGATAGTTAAATCAAATTCAAGTCATGAATCATGATGTAAATTCAAGTCACCGCACTATGTAGTTAGTAGAGTATCAAATACAAAATAATAATATGACATTCATATTAAGAAGACGAAGAAGAAAAAGAAGAAGAAGAAAAGATATATAATTTGTAATCCGGGTCTTTAACTTGAATAAATAGAAACAAATAAATAAAAAAGAAATAATGTTGTCCATCTTTTAATTTTATTTTTTACTTAACTGACGCACTATAATCTAACTAATCTAAGTGTATCTTTAAAAGCCTGGCAATATTTTGTTATTTTTGTTTTTTTTTTTTTTTGGTTTTAATAATAGGAATTTCAAGTGAATTTCTGTACAATATTTTTGTATTCCAAGATTCATTTGAAATTAATTTTTTGTTTTTGTTTATTTTTATATTTTTTTAATTTTTTGTTAAGTGAAATGAAGAAAAATGTTAATTTTAAAAATATAAATAATATATGTACGATAAGTAGGCATATAAAAAAATATAATTTGACTTAGAAAGCGACCGGTTAACATTGCAATTAAATTAATAATGTGTGATGTATTATTTAGTGAAATTATTTCGCATGTAATTGAAATTTGATGAAGCAAAAAAAAAAAAAATAAACAAAATTAAAAAAAAAACAATATTTTCAAAGGAATTTTATAAAGGAATTTAAAAAAAAATTAAATACAAAAATTGGAAAGTCGTTTAGAAAATATGAATTGGAAAAATTAAGAATTTTTTTCTTGGTATTTAAAATTATACAAAAATATGTTTGAATTTTTATGAATTTATCAACAACATTAACATACCTTGCACTACGATAATTATTTTCAAAAACTAGTAATTTACCTGCTTATTGATGGGTCGTTTCTGTCTTTTAATAATAAAAGATTTTATTTCATCAAAACCAAAAGCTAATTTACATTAAATATTTAAGACTTGACTTAAAAATTTATAAAAACAAAAAATATTAAATATAGTCAAATAAATATTTAAAACTAGCCTAGCTGATTAAATGAAAAAGCTAGGTTCAATCTGTTATCCAAAGATAAGTGACGAAAGAACCTTTAAAAGAAATAAGATATTTAATAAGATAGGGAAAATTAAAAACAAAACAAAATAGGAATAATTATAAAGAAAAAATAATGCATTTATACAAAAAAATATAAATGAAAATGATGAAAAAACTCAACAGTAAAACATATTAAAATAAAATATGCAAAAAAAAAAATTAATGAACAAAGCAAATTATACAATTAAAAAACAAAAATTCAAATTAATAGATTTAAAAGGTTTTCAATAACGTGATGATCAAAAGAAAAGAGCCATGATTTGATTCCTTTCGCAACGAAGATAATCTGGTAATTTATTGAATAAAGGAGGTGCAGAAACAGTATAGAAATGACAAAAGTATGATTTATAAATAGTAGGAATAAAAGCTAGATTTCTGGTGTTGACACGTAAATTGTATATTTCATATAACCTTGTAGTATTATACCCGGAATTGTTAAAAAATATTTTAAGAACTCAATTGTTTCACAACAATATTTTGAACAAAAAAAAAATAAATATTTTTTTTATTATTACAAACTCGTGCGTAATTTGTTGTTGCAATATTGTCATGATTTATTTTGGAATCATTTTTTTTTAGATTTGTTAAAGACCCTAATAAATAATAATTGCGCCTATAATAAAAAATAATAATGTATTCTAAGTAATTTTTAAGAAATTTGAAATTAAATGTAATATTAAAATTTTTTCTTTAAATATGGATTATGAATGAAATATTATTTAAATTTAATATTAGGTATCAATAAGAAATTTTTTTGAATTCATCAAAGTACATTTTTTTTTATAGAGTTAGAATGTACCAATGTAAATTAAGTGCACATTTTTTTTTATATAGAGTTAGATAGCATCAATGAAAATCAAGTTTTTTTATATAGATTTTAAATATAGCCCATAAGAAACAATGTAAAATTTTAATATAAATAAGATGAAAATTATAGAATAAAGACATTAATATTTGGTCAACAGACTTGGCCACAACAAAGCAAAAATTCTTTTTTTGTTTTATCATTTATATTGTCATAGGCTTTGTGGCCATAACACAATATATTCAGGACCTTTAAGAGCGGCTTAATGGCCTATTAATTTGGCATATCTTGCCTTAATCTTGTAGACTCTATATATCCAATATAATAATCATCTCAAAACGAAAAACATTACAATATTGTTAATAAATTGTTAATATAAAACTTAAAATTCCAGGTTCAGTTTATTTTGGAATGAAAATTGTAATCGATTAATTTTGACTTATTTTATTTTATTGTTCTTTATGTATAATACTAACTGATGTACCCGGTTCGGTTTTCAAATAATATTTAAATAATATTCAACAAATTTATTTAGTTTTTTATTTATTTATTTATTTATTTATTTATTTATGCTTAGTACAAACATATTACAATATACATAAGTGTACACAATTAAACAAACAAAATATAATTTTAAGCTTAATATTATTCTAGATCTTAATATTAAAATATTGACAATTATACAATTTTGTAATTTATTACCAAAGAATGTTAGAAAATTATAAATTTATACTAACTCTAAGATATATGTAAGTGCAGTTTTTTTTTAGTTGGGCTGCGTTTAATGTAAAATCGATGTGGTGTTTTTGTTTATTTATTAACGTAAACATTCTATTAACAGGCTCAAATTTACCATAATTGGTACGATGAAATATTGGACGAAAAATATTTTCCGATCTAAAGCGGTTTCTGTTGTTAATATGTAAGTGGATCATATCCCTAACATAAGGAGAATCAATTTCATTATTTAAAACTTTAATAATGAATATGATATCAGCAACCTCCCTTCTGGATTCTAATGATTTAAGATCCAATAACTTTAACCGGTTAATGTAGCCAAGTTTCAGTTAAAACAAAAATATCAGAGTTCAAAATGTTTGAGTTTAAGTAAACATTTGACGTTTTAGTGCGTAACCCCCTTACGTTCTGATAATAAACAGATAATTCAAAGGGTAGTATATTTTTTAAGGTTTTTTATTTTGGAAAATTTGCCAACTGTTTTAAATTAATTTCGTTAGGGACGAAAAAGTCTATCATGGTTTTCCCGCGATCTTTGAAGATGGTTTACTCTATTACTTTCAACGTGGCTGCGGTATGTTGCAAGATCTGCCATCAACTCTTTTTGCGATATTCCAAGGCCTTCGTGATACCTGATAAATAATTTTATTAAGTCGTTTTTCAATTTTATTAAATTATAAAACCATACTTATGCAATGGCCATAACAAAATCAATATATAATAAGTATACCTATTTCAGGATTATCGTAAAATTAATTTATATAATCTATAATTATAATTGACAAGCATTTAAGGGCCTGCGTAGTAGACACCTCTTCATTTTATTTCGCTTCGCTTTAATGAACTTCTAATATAATAAATAATTTGTATATAAAACAATAATGCGCACACAGTTGAAATTTTTTTACTCATATGATTTTAGTATTCAGCAAATACATTATGTATAGGGAGTTCTTATCAAAATAAAAAACAAAAACAAACAAATAAGTTATTATAATTACTTGCAGTGAATATAATGTACATTGTACATATGTCAAATAAAAACAAAAAAACAAATACATACATCTAAAATAAAAAAATATAAAAACAACAAAGAAACAAATCACTTGAATTCTTATTTTTTTATTTTTTAAGTAACTGTTTCTAAATTTTGGTTATTTGCAGTAATAATATAGTTTTTGTTAAAATTAGGTATTATGTAGGTATATATATACGTACCTCTTTAATCACAAATTTATTTATTTTTAGTATTTTTATCCACGAAATGCCACTTACTATAGGGAATATATCGGAAACGAAGTAGTATATGAGGGACGTGTATTTATATGTCCTAAATAAAACTTACTAACCACAAAACTTTTAATTAAACACGAGTGGTTTCTGCTATATCGTGCGAAGTCTATGCCAGTACGTAAATTACTGTTTTTTTAAGAACTTTAAATTTGACTTCAACTTTAAATATAATTACTCAACAGGGGCCCCTAGTTAAATTTATAGCTGAATTGTGTATAAACTTTTATAATTATTGTATATTAAATATATATTTATTTACATATTAAAAATAAACCAAAAAAAAATATTAATTATAAACATATAATAATTTAAAAAAAAACAAATCAAAAAAATATAATATACAATATGTATGCATATATTAATATATGTATATATTAAATAATCACTATGTAGACCGTTTGCATTCGAAGACGAAAAGTACCTGTAATTTGGCCTGCAGATAAATCTTCAGTTCAAATCTTCAAATATTCTTGATGAATGCTAAAACTTGTATGACAGCTATTCGAACCAGTCTGAATTTTATAAAACGGCAAGATATGTATGCACATATTTGTCTATTTTTGATATAGCATTTAAGTACAAATTTACAAGCTTGTAATATGCTTGTAAATTGGATCTCTACTCAAGAAATTTTATACTGAGTAATCACTCAATTTTTATTCATACCACCCAATATCGCAAAATATATTAGAAACAACCAAGAGAAGAAAAATAGTGTATTAAGGATACATTTTGACAAACAAAAGAAAAACTTGATCAAAAATATGACATAAGAAACAGTAATGTAAAATTTTTGATAGCGAATTGATCTGACTACTTAGTTTAACATTTTAAATAAACTAGTGTCAAATAAAATAGAAACTAAAGTTAAAAAAAAAAATTGAAATAGAAATTTTTTGTTTGCACTCTACAACGGCAGCACATTGTTATTATTTTTTTAACTATGTTTACAAAAACCTTAAAAATTAATAATTTACGTTTCCCTGTCGTTAAAGAGCTTTGAAAAAATCAGAAAATGTTGCCAGTAAGATCAGAGTTCTAATAAAATATAGTGAGGTTTAAAAGCAGTCTTAGACAACCAACAAAATTTTTTTTTATATTTTTCATGTTATCAAAGTTTTATACCTCGTCTGCAATTTCCTGCTTTAGTTTTGAATTTGTCAAATTTATTTATTTTTTGTCAAATTGATTCGAAAGAACAATAATATAGTTTTACGCATTTCCCACAATTCACTTTCTTTCATTTTTTAATTTTCTTCTTCCTATGTAGGTTTTGATAAGGTACTGTTTTAAACTTTTCTATGAAAACAATTAAGAAAACATGTTTTTTATTATCCATAAAAAAAAGTGATTTTGTAAAGCAGGATAACAAAAGCAGTAATACACGGCGAGCATATCTAGAAAGTAATTTTATTTTAGTTTTTCTCGTAAAGCACGTTACGAGCAAAATTTGATGCGGAATCAAAGAGCGATATATTTAAAAATGGTGAAAACTAGTTTTAAATAAAACTTAATTTAACTTATTCACCCCTAAGAGGCTTTTTAACGGAGGTGGCCCTAATATGTCAGGGCCGGCATTTAATCTTTTAGCCCTTTATG
Organism: Argyra leucocephala; assembly: GCA_963942445.1. Taxonomy (NCBI): domain Eukaryota; kingdom Metazoa; phylum Arthropoda; class Insecta; order Diptera; family Dolichopodidae; genus Argyra; species Argyra leucocephala. The sequence continues at coordinate 113,845,082 of OZ012678.1, forward strand.
CCCTGGTCCACCCTCAATTTACCTTTTTGATAAAGGCCAGTAGGTTTGTGGGTTGTGGCACTATCCTACAACATGTGCAGAGGCTTGTTCCTCTTCGAGACAGTGCCTTCAGATTGGGTCGTCACTTAGTGTTAGTCTACGCATGTGTGTATTCATGTGGTTATGACCAGTAAGTATGCCCACCATCTTCCTACAATCTACTCTATTGAGAGGTAGAAGGAAGTTAGTTATTTTGCTGTTCTTCTTGGTACATATATTTTGAAGACTCTGTGCCTTCAATACGCTCCCAAAGAATGTTTGTTTCCCTCTTCCGGGTGTTTTCTATCAATAGTTTGATAGTACCAATAGATAAACCAACTGCCGGTTCCGGGCCATAAATGTTTCTTGCCGATGATCTGGCTAGTTCGTCAAGCCACTATGACCCAGTATCCAGATCAGTTGTACCTTATTTCGGAGCCCTATGAGGTTATTCTCCCACCAATCTAGATTTTATGAGGTTACTTTCAAGAGCTTTGAGCTTCATGCCTGACTGTCACTAAAGATTCTAATGACTTTGTTAGAGGCTTAATTAAATATAATCGTACCTATTGTTTTAAAAAAAGATTTCAAAATGGTTACTGATAAAACTATATTTGTAAGCATTTTGAACTTAAATTGAAGTAGCTGCATTTTATTTTTATTTTACCAATATCTGTAACAAATTTTCAATCTTGTGGAAGTAAAAGTAAATTTGAAAATATTGATTGCATTTATTGACTAACTTCAAAGATACTCAACAGTGTATAAATCTCTTTCATTAAACTGATAGAATATACAATGTTTCATCAAACTCACAAATTTAATGTATCTACGTACAGTTCATATTTGAACATTGTAAAAACATAACAAATGTACAACATTTTCCATCACTATAATAACATAGTAGTCGTGACATTAGTATATGACGTATAAAATAGCTATGAGTTTCTATTTTGAATTTTTGTTCTCAGCAGATTACATTTTGCTTATTTTGCTGCTCATTCTGTTTTGATTGTTTTGTTGTTGTTTGTTGTTGTCAAACTTTGATTTGAAAAATCTAAAAAATCTAAAAAATCTCACGATTTAAAAATCGTGCTACAGAAACAAAATTTTAATATTTTATTTAAAATCTATAATAAATTATTGTTAAAAAAAAATAGAGCAAAAAGCACGTTTCCTTCCTTTGTTGCGGTTTTTTTAAAAGCACGTGCGTCATTGTTTTTGTTATGTTTTTTTTTTATCCGGAGTTGTACGAATCTTTTGGATTGTTGTTTCATAATATTGAAATATAATTTCCTAAAAAATAACATCTGAAAACTTTCTATGAAATTTTGCAAAAATTTTGAATTTAATCAGGACTCATAAAGTTTTGTGGTCATTAAGCTTTTAAATTTTACTGTTAAGAAATCAAGAAAAAAAAAGAAATTACATAAAAAATATTTAATGTAATATTTTCAGTTGCTGAAACTTACCACCCATGCTGTGCACCCATTTTTCATGCTTATGTCTTTTCTCTTTTCAAAATTACAAGAATAACAAGAAAATAAAAAAAAAAAAGTAAAAAGAAAGAAAAAAAAACAAAAATTGTATCACACCCATGCCGAAAATTTCACTTTAAAAATCATTTAAAAACTTAACGAACAGTACTAAGAAATAAGAAAAACAAATAAAACTAAATAAAAAAAAAAGATGATTAATTGACTTCAAGTTGCTAAAATTCACCTGTTTTCAGATAAAAAAAGAAAAAAAAATACCGAAAATTAGTCGCATCTACATCAGTAACAACAACAACAAGTAACAACGAAAGTATGTTTAAAAGTTCATCAAAATTTACCGACAAAATACCTTCAAATAACAAATAAGAAATTTTTTTGAACATAAAAACAAAAAAAAGCAACACAAAAACAAAAAAAATTTACCACCGAAATATTTTTCTTCCATCCTAGGTATTTATATTTAATGACTTTTACTGATATAGTGCTGTCACCGCCGCAGAGGACAACCGATTATTATTTCATCATGGTACCTATTTTTGTTTGTTATTTTTGTTAACTAAATTTTCGAGATTTTATTCTACTCACATAGTAATCGCCGTGTACATGTTTATGTATATGTTTTACATAATGTAAGTTTGTTATTTTCCGAATATCTAATTGCTTGTTTCACCTGTCGAATTTGCCGTTGTTTTTTTTTCTCTTCTTTTGATATTTCTTGTTATTTGTTTGTTGTATATTCATTTTGCTATGCTCTATAATCAAAATTTCAAGTTTAAAAGTCATTTAAGTGTATGTAATAGGTATGAATGATTTTAGGTAAATATTTTTAATAACCTAGGTTTTATGTAGTATATTTTTTAAATAATTACTAATTAATAATATCGAAACAGAAACTTTCATTAAATTCAAATCCGAATACAGATGGAGAATTTATTGTTAGAAACTATGAAAAGAGGATTTTGAATTGTAACAAATTTTAATTAATTTGGAGAGCATTTTGAGCGGAATGTTTATTAGATAGGTATAGTTAGATAACAGTAGTTGCCGGGAAAAGCGGCACATGTAGACCAAAGAGATTCATTGTGGTGTCAGGAATAGCACGAATATTAATAATTAAAATATCAGTGGTTACTTAATTAATTCTCAAAATTGAATATTAATATATCTATAAAATAAATTTATGAAATTATAAATTTTTTAAAGTGTGAAATATTAAAATTTCCATGTCATTGTACTTTTAATAATAAGAACAAGTTCTATTTATTAATTAATATTGATACATAGACATTTTATGTCACCATTGTATCTATAAATATTATTATTATTTGTGTTAACAAACAAAATTATTTATAAATATCATAATTTCATTTTGTGGTTGAATAGTCTTTTCTATGTGTAAGCAATTTGAGTTAAAATCTAACGGACAAATAACCAGGACCAAAGAGTTGCTTTGTGTCGAAAAAAGGTACACTATATAACTGTGTATAATATATAAGCACTCTATATGAGCTTATTTATTAATTCTGATATTATTTTAATGAATAAATAAATAGATAATTACTATGAAAGCTTAGTTAGGTTTTATGATTGAATAGATAGCCTTGTTTAAGTGTTTGGTTGCTAAGTAGGGTGGAAATAAGACATCTATTCGCGGTAGGTTTATATCCTATGCACTTGGGCCTTGCAGCCCCTTATACACCTTGAAATGTTTAAGTCGTTGGTAATATAAGTAAAAATTTAAAGATATTTTAAATAAATATGAGATGCATTTAAAATAGAATAATTTAAATTAAAACTTTTATTTTTCAACATTTTAACCACAATTGTTAGAAAATAAATAATTCTCTAATTTTGCTCTTTATACTTTCAGTTTACTTAATTTTAATTTCATACAAACTCGAATGTATTGTTTTTGAATGAGACCAATTATTTTCTGAATTTTTTAGGTATAGGGCAGGTATAGGGATTTTTTAGGTGTAAATGCATTAAAAATGAAAACATTCATAGAAATTTAAAAATTCCGATGTTCAGCAAAAAAAATCATTGGAAAATCATTCAAACCTACTAGCAAAAAATTAACCAGAAATAGGGGTCATATAAGACTAAAAAAAATACACAGAAAACCTAATCAATTTATAATGTTAACTAATTTTATTATTTTTAAATTTTTATTAATTTTTCATATATATATAAAAATTTCATAAATTTTTTTTAATTTATACTAGGCTATCACTAGGGATATTCTAATAGTTTTTAGGTTAAGATTTGATTAATTATTATGAGTTTCTGGATAGGAAAGATTCTATCGATTGATAAACTATATTGTAAAACCATTTTACTTAGTAAGATAAAAGCGGTGCTTTACGGAACTATTGCCTTAGAAAGTCCTTCCGGATTGGATCGAATTATCTTCAGCTTGAAAAGTATTCACTATAACGGAACATCTTGAAACTGGTTAATTTCTATCATAATTAGGTCTATGATATTGAGTATCGAACTGTTATAAGGCATATTTTCAATAAACTCGAAGTTAACAAAATAATAAAAATATATTCTCAATCCCCCTGCTCCTAAATAGAATACTCTTATTCTAATAAATAGTTATACTTCTTTTGTATATGAATGAGATTATTATACATTATTCTTGTATAATGATTTGATCTATTTATATGTCAGCTCAGCTTACCTAACTTATACTAATATTTCTATCAACAGAAATTACAAGCTGTTAATACTTCATTTTCTTCAATGTTTTTTAATTAACCCAATGAAAAACTATAGAAAAACATGTAGTATGAGTTAGTTTTCAATAACTTTTTCGATTTTCACAAAAATACATTTTATGAAGAATGCTGATTTCGATTGTAATCAAATCAATCAAGGTCAATGGATGTTAAATTGATTTTTATGCCGCAAGGACAATGCAAATAGATAATCTCCTATTAATCACATATTTACTCACCTCACCAAGTGGTTGGAACTTAAAACACGAAAATATTTTTACAGTATCTAATGTGGTAAATGCTCCAATTTTGATTATCATGTTTTTTTTTTTTAATTTATTTAATCAATGCAACAAAAGTTTTATTATATAGAAAATCTGGTATTGTGAAGGTAGACATGCAACACTTACAAAAAAAAAAAATGTTCAAAAATTCAATGCGGTAACATATTAAACAGGAAAACATAAGACACTAACTAAAAAAAATTATTTTTTTTTTATTATTTTTGTTTTTTATTTTTCTAAAATTTCCTTTTTTTTATTTCTTTTTATTTTAATTGGATTGTTTAGATCTTCTTTGTAATAATAATACCAGTATCATCAGCGATAACAATAATGAGAATAAATAATAATGTTAGTATTTAAAGGGGTATAAGTACATATATTTAAAATACATTTCCGTACATGGAATAAATATGTCATTGTTAGCTGAAAAATACTGCACAACAGTGTAGTTAAATTTTTAGTTTTGTTTGTGTGAGAAAATAAAGTTTAATTTTAGTGCATAAAATTATAATTATTATTATATTGTGAATAAGAAAATTTTAAGTCAGTGTTACAAATAATGATTGATTTATAGAAATTAACTTTTTTTATTTGTAACGGAATTAAATTTAATTTGTAATGCAATGGGAAATTTTTAAGGATAATAAAATTTATAATATTCAATACGATAGTATATTATTTACTGTCATGAAAGTAAATATTGTAAAAAATTTATTTGTGTAGTATGTATGTATAGGTGTAAATTTTTAATTATTTTATTTTGGAGATTGTTAATTTTATGAGGTTTTGTTTGTGGTTCGTTCTTGTTATGTGTTTCAATTTCTTTTGATTTATTTGATGTGTTTATGGTGTAGTTGATGTGTATTATAACTTACTTTTTAAAATTATTTGTGAGATTGTAAGGGAATTATTCAGAATGAGTCTATTTAGTAGAATGAGCGCTATGCATAGTTTAGTTAAACGAGGCACATAAATTTGAAAAATTGACAGTAAAACATGATGATTACATGACATGATGAAACATGTCAATTGAGATTAATATGTTTGCTCTGAACAAGTGTTATGTAAGCTTTGATGTAAGCAGTCGATTTTTTTGTATCTGTGAATATAGTAATACAAAAAATTTTTAAAACTTAATCTTATCATAATGTAGTTGTAGTCAAATTATTTGAATATTAAAAATTCTGCTCAAAATATATTTTACAAGCGAATTATACCCGGTGTTTCAGAACATGCGTATCAGCTTTTTAAGAGAGGAAGGAACCGTTATTTCAAAATTTAAAAAAAAAAATTTGGGCTAAATCGAGGGTGCTCTATCAATTGGTAATATTTCCAACTTTCTGGAAAGAACCGCATATTTTTAAGTCCAAAAACTGCCGAAATTGGCAAAAATCGAGATTTTTAAATATAAAGGGGTATTTTTATTTTTTAATGCAAGTTCGGGTTCTATGACAAAAAATAAGAAACTTATGTCAAATCATTTTATTTTGTTTTCTTAATATTTTTCTGTAAAATTATATAAAACTAAAACAGAAATGCTCCATATTTTCCTTTGTAAATTTGTTTTTTATATGGTTATATTTTCTTATCTCAATTTTGGCTACCTACAAAATTTAAACTAAAAAAAAAAACGAAAAAAAATGTACTTAACAAAAGTTTCTTATTTTTTGGCGTAGAGTTCGAAATTGTATAAAAATGTACCTGGTCCCACTTAAAAATCTTGATTTCGGCGAATTTTGAGCTTTAAAAATCTATTTCCGGTCTTACCTGGAAATTGAAAAGATCATCAAACGACAGAACACCCTCGATTTAGTTACTAAATTTTTGTTTGAATTTTATAATAAGGAGCTGTTATTCTTAACTGTCCTCTCTTAAAAAGCTGATATGCATGCTCTAGAACAACCGGTATTATTATAAAAGAATCCTTAATATACTCATAATCTTTCAATACCCAAAACAGAAAATATTGATTTGTATCGTCATCTGTATGTCACTGTAACTGTACAGTGTAATACAATATAAAATATGTTAATGTTACATAGTTATATACTTACCCTGTTAAAAAAAACGAGATGGTAAAGTTGTTTAAACAGTTCGTTATAATTTTAAGAATAAAAATATTTTATCATGTACAAGTTAGTTTGAAGTAAATTGTGTTTAGAGAGTACTTCTATTGTAACGGAAATTTTCATCGTCATTATCAGCGTCCTGTAACCCTTTCAGTATGGCATAGGAGAGAATCATAAGTTTTACTTGGGTTAAATTTGTATTCTAGTTAATTTTTATAATATATCGTTTAGTATTCAGAACTATTTCAAGTAAGCTTTTTTTTTACAAAATTTTTATTTTTTGGTAGATTTTATTTTTTTCAAGTTGATAGATTTTATTTTGTTTATTTTGACTTAGGTTAAAAAACCAAAATTTATTTGTAAGATACTTTAAAATTCAGTTTGAAATTAATTACGGTATTATTTTTATACCTGGTTCAGGGAAATTAAGTTTGAACATGGAAACATATAAAATTTTAAATTAATAGAGTTCTCAATACTGTCTTTAACACTCTCGCAATTTCTCGTTTGTTTTGATCTATTAAATCACTTTTGAATATAAAACTCGTTAATCCTGGTTGATCAATATAAAACCTGATTTGCGGAAACTTCATGTATAAAATTTTAATATACATATAATTATGCTACAACAGATTTAGTTCAACAGTCATAATTACATCTTAAATTCATTTTATAAAATAACTAAATAAATAAATTCAAATAATAAACTTGTAGACTATATTATGAAAAAAATCATAAACGTACAAATTAAAATTTCTTTATTATTTTTTTTATATTGGAACTTGGTGGATAAACAAGTTAACTGTTTATCAGGCATTGGCGTTTTATTTTTGAATTTTTTGTTATATTAACTAATTTAAATGTGGAAATCTACATCTAATGTAAAGAGTAACTACACCTTCATAAAAGCGTAGATCAATTTTTATTTTTATTGGTAATCAAATTATATTTCTAATTAATTTCAAGGACATTTTTTTACAACATCTATGCCTTAAGCGTGATTTGAAACTTTGATATTCTAATTTTGTTGGCAGGTGACATAACCACTGTACCATATCGATGGCAACTGGTGCGCTATACAAAAATTAGAATGATATTTAGGTTGCAAAATGAAATAGAAGATATTAAATATATACTTACATTTTTACAGTTATGTATGAATAATACTTGGTAGTAAATTGAAGATATGATCAAATTAATACGTAAAATAGAAAATTTCTATATTTTGTCCATTCAAATTTAAATTCTATTTTCGAATCGGTGAATATTATTATTATTTATTTAATTACAAAAAGTTAGTTTTAATATTATTATTATTTATTTCTGCATATACTAGTACATAGGACGATAAGTACAATTGTAAATAGATATAATAATTATACTTAAATTTAATTCAAAGGAAAAAACCTTCAAACACAGCTTTCAATTAGAGAAATTAATCCAAATTAGTGCAACATATTTGTTTTGATTTTTCCTAAGGATTATATTTTTGAAAATTTTTCTACGGTACCACTGAAAATCTTAAGAATTGATATCAAATAAACAATACAACTAAATTTATTATTTGCACAAATAAATTTTTTTTCATAAATAATTAAATTAAGTTCACAAAAAAAAAAAAAACCGAAATATCGTTTATGACACTGACTAGTCATTGTAAACTCGATTTTTTAGGTCATCAGTGAAATTCAAAAATTCCACCAAATTAAAATACATTTGCTCTGCTACCTACTTGTATTGCACGAAACTCGATTTAAAAAATAAAAACCAAAATAATAAAATAAATATTTTTATTTTGCACAAACAACAAAAAAAAAGAACAAAACATCCGCAAACTGTAAGGCATTGCTAAAACAAAATTTTTGTATTACTGTATTCCAATACCAACTGTAAAGGACATAGCGATTACTTTTGTTTGTTGGATTGTTTTTTCATTGCAATAATTTTACTTTCCATTTCTCTTAACAACAAAAAAAAAACAAAAAAAAAATAATGTAAGTTTAAAGGTGCGTCATTATTTTTATAATAAATTTTGGATTTAAAATTTATAAAATAACGGTTTTTTGTTGTTGTTGTTTGTTTTTATTCCTCAGTACCTTTAATCATATCCAATGAAATTAAATCCAATTTAAATGCAGTCGAATTTTTTGTATCTGTAGCATTATGAAAATACGATATAAGGGATAAAATTTGATTTTTCTTGATTGATATTGTATATATGTATATATATATATATATATATATGTAGTATCTATATAGTATATTGTATAGTTAGTTCATCTGTTTGTATTATTATGAAAGTTTGTATTATTATTAATGCTAACATGTTGGATTAGGTTAACATCACCATCATGTAGAATGTATGTAAGTTTGAACCATATTTAAATCAATTTTTTGGACATATTTAGTTATACTATCCTGCTTTCAAAAATAGTCTATTATACAATTTTTTTCTTCCGGGCCGGTAATCTCATAATTTACATTATAATGTTCACTATCGGCAATTATTTCTTAATAATGAATTAATAATGATTTTTCTTGATAGCGGGAAGCTACAAATCCTAAGATATTGGATCATAGTGGATAATTTTTTATGATGTCGTTTTGTTTTTCGACAACGAACAAGAATTCTAACTTTATATCCAACAACCAAAACTTACGTTATTACTTTACGTTACATTATGAAATATAAAACTTAACTTACCTTAAATATACCTAATCTACAAAGCTATAAGCATACTTGGCTTTGTTTTTTGACAATAAATAAAAATTCTAACTATTATCTATAACAAGCAAAACTTACATTTTGCTAACGTGTCTTGGAATGAAATATAATGTTAAATAATTATTTAATGTATATGTTAAATACATATTTAAAAATGTTAAATGTGATAGTATATCTATATGAATATTATGTGGTGTAGCATAAATATCAATTTCGGGTTGATTGCTGTTTAGTTTTTTTATTAACTATTTTCCAAAATGCTTATCTTAGCTCAATGTAATTTTATGCCGACGATGTGTAACTACTTTATATTTGAGTGTTCCACTTTCTATTATTCGAAATTATATTGAAAAAATAAATGATGAATTAATGGTATTATTTTTTGGGTCTTTTAAATCTAAATCTAAAGCTATTACGTCAAAAATACTATTTTTCCTATAATACTATTGGGCATTATTTTCCAATAAAACATTCACTTGGCATGATTACATTAATTTTGTTTTTAAGCGTGAACATTTTAGTTACATCGTAAACTATAGAAGTGATCTTTACATTTTAATAAATTTGAAAAAAAACGTTGTACTGCCTTTTTTTCTTCTAATCTTTAGTGCACATGAACTTAACAGTCTTAATATTATATTCAGTGTATGTTCTCGTTTGAAACCGTAAATTTGACAGAACGAGGAATATGCCTCAAACAATATTAGAGTGAATCTTTACTAATTTCATAAATTTTAGATATGTTTAATACATGAGGAAAATAATCTATAAAACTGGTCCTTCATATTTGCTTGGCAAAATATTTTTTGGGAGATCACTGTGGAGTATGACCTTAGTAGTACTACGTCATAATGGTAGACTCAAGCATTTATCTTTCTTTGTTAAGACTTTAATACTTTGGAATACATTGCGGTATGCTATTAAGACCACTATACTTCATATTGTAAATTTATTGAATTTTGTATTGATACTTCCAGTATTTTAGCCAAAATTAATTTTTGAAGTTTTTAATTGGTTAATTTTTTGGAAATATTGGAACAAATTGTGTCTAAAAAAAATGCTTATGCATATAATAATTGCAGAGACTAATCGTTTGATTGAAATTGAATATACATCACACAATTGATGAATAAATTGAGATTGAAATTGTAAAATATTTTATTAAGTCTCTGTTAATTTTGCCTAAAGTAAATACTAGGCTTTTGTTCGTAGTTCATGTTTTATAATGAAATAATGTAAGGACTACTTGTATTATATTGACTTTTAATACCTAATTAAATAAAATATTCGGATTTTATCAACTCCGTTTTTAATCTAATTTTTATATACTCCTGATTATTGTTAAACTCAAATGATATTAAACCATTTTCTGAAATTTTTAGTACTCTATTGCAATAATTTTTAATTAATTTTATAACAAAAATTATCCTACTTATTTTAGTTTCTATTGGAATAAAAATGAATATTCCAAGTTTCACGCCTCTCCGATTCGTTTATACAGACCCTATATAATATATACAACACTAAATATTCTAATACAATTTCTTGTATTAGGCTTTTCAACTTTTTCACATTCTGTTCTATCTTGGATAACTATACTCCATTCGTTAACTCTAATCTTTCGAGAATTTTCCTCGACTTGGTTCAGCCATTTTGATTTTGATCTATCTGTTCGTCTAGTATTATACGATACTGCGTCTAATATTCTTTTGAGCATGCTTTAATCATTCATCTTTACCACTTACCCTCCCCATATAAGTCCTTGTGTCTTAATAAATTTTACAATATTGTATCGATTGTATTGATTTTTTCTAACTATTCGTTTCATCTAATTTGATACTCACTATTACAGTAATTTATTTTCAAACCAAATATTTTCCTTTTGTACACTTTTTGTACCACTAATTGTCATTGTCCAGGCTTCACAACGTATATATGTTAAGACTCATTCTTAATTGAATATTGTTCTGTTTAACATATTATACTTGAAAAGACCATTCATTTATGTAGACCTTCGGTTAAGGTCTACATAAACCAATGGTTATAAGCATTAAGCTAAAATTTGAATTGTAAAAAAAATTTAATAAAGAAAAAAGACCTTTGTGTGAGTAGAAGAACTTTTGTTAAGTTACGTACATGTTTTTTTGAAATAAGGCGGATTCAAATTACATTTTTAGAGGCAATATTTTATAGTTATATTTTTATTTACAATTGTGTTTTTAGTGTATTTCTTTTAATCCATTCCGCAGAGTTAAATGTCGAGTAAAAAATTATATCAGCTTCGAAAGGTAATGAGCCTGTTTCCACGAGTATTCATTACCCTAGCATGAACAAAAAATTTTTTGTGTAGTGGATACTATATATTCCTTGGTTTATAAGAAGATATGAAATGTATACTAAAGCTGTCATCATGAATAATCGTGGAAGCAATCCCAATGTGTATTGTATTCCCTTTATTCATTCTACAATAGTTCGAATATTTCTATTAAGCAAATTAAATAAACTGTGAGATACCACACTGAACCCGTTTTTTCACTTCAAAAATTCGTTTTAGTTTTCTAGCAATTCCCCTAGCTAATTAAAACAATAATTATTCTAGTAAAACTTTCTGTTTTCAAAATTCACAAATTAACAAAATGTAAATTAACACTTTTTGGTTTTAGACAACAGAAATCAGCCGCAAACAAAAAAAATCAATCAATAAAAAAATTTTGTTTTTTGTTTTTATTTTATTATTTTCAAATAATATCCAAATTTGAAAGAAACGAGACAAGACGAGAATTTTATAAGTTGAGTGAAGAAAATAGTTTTTTTGTATTTATCTGTGGTTTTACTATTGATGGTCATCATTTTATCACAGTAACTGACAGACATCAAAAACGACATTGAATTTTAAATAAAAATAAAAAAAATTGTTTGTTGGTCTGGTCTTTAACATTTTTGCTGTTTTTTATTATGTGATTTTATTTTAATCATAAACATATAAACATTTCTAGTATTGACTTTATCATCAAAATTATGATAATCATCATCATTATCATTCATCACCACTACTCGTATACTCTATCTATTACCATCATTACAATTTTTTTTATGTGAAAATGGTGAAAGTGAATCTTTATTAGCTACTCACAATCTTTTGGTCATTTCGTCGTTAGCTTATTAAATTTTTTTTATTGTGTTTTTTGTTTTTTTTTGTTTTTGTTTCTTTTAGTGTGATGAAATAATATTTTGGATGAAGTGATGTATGAATTGTGGTAAAGAAGAATTTGAAATAAAAAAAAAAGACAATTATGGTTGGTGTTCTAAATGTGATATTGAGTTTAGACGGTGATAAAAAATATTTCTATATCGTAAATTGTTATTAAATAATTTTGGACGAAGGACTTTTTTTGAAAAATATCAAAATTTTACTATAGAAGTCTAAACCGAGGGTACTGTATATAGGTTGGTTTTGATTCATAACGATTTCGGATCAGCCTTGAAATTTATCAAATTCCATCATCTGTTAATTATATCGTTAATGGGAATAAATAAAATAGAATGAAGTGGATCTAAAATGGCTGCCTGGTAGAACGCTGAATTCAACGATGAAAGTTTCAGAAGTAGCAGATCTCTAAATATTATTGTAGTTCGTATTAACTAATTTATTAAAATTTATTCAATTAATTAAAGAAGAAGGGAATCCTATTTTTTTAAATTGTACAATATCTATGGACTAGTATTCGCCCGCTCCTCTAAATTCGATGAACTTTTATAAAAAATCGTATTCAATTTCATTATGAATTGTTTTCAATCATTTCAATTTATTCTTGGTCTTATATAATTTTTTTATTTATTTATCGTAGACAACAACCGCATACGTAATAATTTATTTAAAAAAAAAATTAAATATTAATTTAAATCTGGCGAGGAGAAGATGAAACTTGATGGAATTTTGGTGAGTTGCGGCAATTCGTAAATTAAAATTTTTCTATTTTAAAATGTGTGTGAGTGGGAGGAAATTGAAAAGTAAATAAATTTTAAAAATACTTGAATTCGCTACGTCTCTTTTTAGATAACTAGATATCATTTAAAAGAATAATAATGAAAATTGCTTGTGAAATCATTCAGATATTTACCGGACTGTACTTTTTTTAATTTATAGATTAAATACCTATGATGATTTGAGAAGAAGGTCAAAGACCTTACTTAAATCGGTGTATATGACATCTGTTTGGACTAGTTTACATACAGTCTATCAAACTGAAACAGCATTGTACTAAATTCATTACTGTATATTTCGAATGACCATAAATAAAGTTATTTTATAGCCTTCTTGTGAGAATTATCTCTTCAGGCATAAATCGTTGAAATAAATAAATATATAAATAAAATAATATTAATTCAAATATATTAGGAATACTTTACAGTTTTACAATTGGGCGATAGTTTGTTATAATATCATTTTTAGAATGCGTATTTTATGAACTGATCTAGTAAACGGTTCTTTCATTGTTTACTCGTTTTACATTAACATAATTATTCTAAGTCTATTTTTGGTGTATCTCTAATAAATGTTGGCCATCTAGATTTAATTTTACTTATAGTTGCATTGTCAAATAATTTAAACTTTCTTTTAAATTAAATTGTATATTGTTTTTTTTTTCTCTATATATTTTAAATAAACATGGTCACTTTGATACCAAAGTAAAAGAAAAGCTAAAAAAAAAATTCAAAACCAAAAGAAAAGAACTTGAAATGAAAATGATCTGTGATTTGACCATTCCTCTGATGATGTTGATGTTGATAATGATTATGATGATAGTATAATGAATATGAGCTATTAATTATTTTATTATTTTTTTATTTCATTTTTGGGATACGCCAATTGTAAACATTCATGTGCGTATGTGTATTTTGTAATGACTTGTCAATTATTTTTATTTAATACAAAACGGAGAGGAGTTCTGATATTTGATTTACAAAAATTAATTTTAACTAACAAACATGACACATGGCACACACACATTATTTATTGATTATCATTGTTGATTGTTATTTGTATATTGTTTGTATCAATGTTATTCAAATTTTATAATTTTATATTGCGACTTCTAAGCCTATGAAATTAATAAAAGACATCAAGTCAATTATTTTGAATTATCATGAATTTTGGAATGATATGGTTTAATGTGATATATTAATTGAATGATTGTATATTGAGACTTATAAGAGATTTTGGTCTATAACAAATCTATTATTGAATGACTAAAAAATTATTATTTGAAGTCAAAATAATAAAAACAAAACTAAAACCCAACTATTATTTATATTTTGTTTCACTAGATTTTCTACTAATTCAAATTATGCTGTTTTAAAGGGTCCTAAATTATAAATAAATAACTAATAAGTTTTAAAACAGCTAGTTTCACACTTGTGTACATAGCAAATATAAAAAATTAAGTTTAAAATAGTTTAGCTTGGGATGATGTCGATAGCAACATCAATCTAACAGATACGACCACCTCGACCACCTTAATCAATCATCATATGGTTAAATTTATTTTGAGCAAAATTTCATAAATATCAGTCAAAATTCATAAATATATCAACAAGTTTCTACTCTGACTAAAATAAATTAAGCACTTGTATAAATTTGTTAGAGTAAATTTGCAAAGTTTGAGGTGCAATGCAAATGTATATATATTTCATTTTTATTTACATCTGTCTTAATATAAGACACCTAAGAAATTTGCTTACATTATTGGTAGAGTTTAACTAACTATACAATCAATGTTCTATAATAATTATTTATTAAATACATATTAATTTTGTTTGTTTCTTTTATTTAACTTATAATCAATTTATTAAATCATGTGGTCCGTATTTTTCGATTGTCTATTTCTTATTTTTTCTTCTTTTTTCTGAAACCTGTATTTTCAATTTCTTTATTAATTGTAAATATTTTGAAATCACGGTGTAAATCATAATTTCTCACATACCATCTTGCTGTTGCTATCGTTCTAATTATATTTGATTGTGCTCTGTATTAAATTAATGATGGTATTGCTTAAGGTACCCTAATTTTCTGCTCCACATGTTCATTTCGGTTTTATGAGTTTTTTGTAAAACAGCAGCTGGTTGTTCATTGTCATTAGATTTATTTCCCAAAAGCCATTATAATTGTCCGTATCTTAAACTAATTTGATTACGTTTGTGGATTTGTGTCTGTCTCTTCCATGTCAATTTATTGTCACTGTGCATCTGGTTTTTTATGTTTGTTTTCTATTATTTACTATGAGCTCTTCGTCGATGGCATACAACAGCGAAAGGTTTTCATCATATTACATTATCTAGACAAATGATGTTGCCATAGAAGGGATTCTAAAACTGATTTTGAAAAATTAGAAACACTGTATATATATTTTATTTTTGTTAATAAATTATATTGTACTAATTTCAAGATTAATTGAAAAATATAATAAATGTTTTATTGCGTTACACACCTTGTATCTTGTACTTTAAACAATGAGGCATTTATCTAGCATCATGTACCATGCACCATTCACCATGCACCATGCACCATGCACCATGCATTGTTAGGACTGATCTAAAATATCATGCTTTTACCTTACTGGCTATGGTAATTTATTTGTTCTTCCTCGTAACTACACACAATCACCTAATCATCCCAGCGCCATGCCATATGCACAACTATTTTCGGACTGTTCTAAAATGTCATCTTTATAGATTTTTACCCTACTTGCTGTGCTCATTTATTTGTTCTTCTACTTTTTACTACAGACAATCATCTAATCATCCAAGTTCCATGTGCCATGCACCGTGTACAACACTTTTAGAACAGTATATCATGCTTTAAAAAATTTTTATATTATTGGCTCTGCTCACTTATTTGTTTTTCCACGTAACTACACGAAATCACCTGATAATGCCTAATGCACAATGCCCCTTCAGCAATAGTTATGCCATGATACTGTACTAAAGAAACTCGAAGAGACCTTTATATTTGAAAGAACAGTAAGCATCTGAGTTCAGCCCCCTTCTTACCTGAATTATTACCTCTAATGAATAAAATTTTGAAACACACTGTGGTAAGATAATAATGGATCTGTATAATGTGGATAATGTAGCATCTTTTCCAGGTTAAAATATTTGTATGGTTTGGGCTACCAGACTTTAGGAAATTCTTTTAACCTAAATATGGCTTTGACTATACTTCTTAGTATTCGCACTACAAAATGATATTCGTATCAAATTTCTGTTACTTCTACGTTACAAAATATTAAATTTTAAAATGGCAAAAAATCTTTTGGCAAAAGTAGCAAAAAGTATCATTACGGGTCTGATTAATGATAGTATATTCGAAAATATTTTTGATTTCGTTTATTGTTATAAAGTAATGATGTTCAGGTTCCTCCAACTTTAATTTGATAATAAAGATACTTTCAAAAATACCTATTTTTTTTAGTTAATTATGCTGTAAATATCAAACTTAAGCTACTGCTCCATCAAATATATTTTGAATGTGATTTATATTAATTGATTTCATATTTTTTTTAATGAGAAACTTAACTTAATTTGATAAAAATTTAATAGAGTGTAATTTTTGGTCAATTAAGTAGTAATATTGGAGTAAAATTGCTCCAATCAAACTTAGTCGACCTCTTTAAGGTAAAATATTTATCGTTTTAAAATGAAAATATTCAATTCCAAGATTTCTGTGGATATACACATATGTACATTGTATGATCAGGTGAAATGATTAATTAAGATTAATAACGGAATGTTTATTTAAATCTATAAAAAATTGTTGTGTAAAAAAAATTCATAATTCCCTTTTTTAGGTAGTACAATTTGACAGATACAAAATGCGGGTTGATATAAATTTTGCAGCAAAAAGACCACAAACTTAAATTATTATTTCATATGGGAATGTGGGAGAAGAAATTTATGTTATACGCGTATTATTTTGTAATCATTGTCATTAAAAAATAATTTATCACAAGAGCGGGAAAAATAGATAAGATATTCTCTATTAGATTTTTGTTTTTTAATCACCCTTTGTTCTTGAAAGTAAAAAAAAAATGTTGTAATTTAATTGACCATTTAAATAATTCAACTGGAAATTAAATAATTACTCTATTAAAAATTTTAACTGAAGATTTTATTCATTTGAATAAAAACTGGCACCGCTGAAAATACTATGTAGAGTGTGAAAAATGAAGTGTAGTAACCATTTGCATAATGACGATTTTTAGATGATAGGCTTTTAATTACTTCAGCAAAAAAGAAAAAGAAAAGAAGAGGATCTTTCAGATTTTTTACATATTATTAAAATAACAAAAAAAAAATGGAAAATAATTTATTTGATTGCGTAAATCTATGTTGACGTTCAAGCATTTCTGATTGATGCAATTATTAAATTACACTACTTTTTTGTATGTATAATCCCACACGGATTAACAATAATCAAAAGTGGTGATGTGATTTATTTTTGATTTTGATTGTTTCAGAAATTTTTTCTTTTTTTCTCATAAAAATATTAATTATTGTGCCTAGATAGGAAAGTGATGAAATGTTCCATTTTAGAATATTGCAATCCATTTTTAATAAGTGTATATCCAAAATAGGTCACACACAATCATTTTTTCTTATTTAATGGGATTTTAGTTTTTTATGTTGATTTTATGATGACATACCATTTTTTACCCATTTTTGTTTTCTTTATTTTGTTTCAATCTCAGACCTCCGATATGTGAATTGAAGTACGTTCATATTCGATCGTTCATAATCGTTCGTACCGTTCGTTCGTTCGTACGGTCATATACGTACATCCTCGAGGAATGGATTTATAAATCTGAATAACTTTTATTGTAAAATTCGGTGTTTAAAATATCTTTTCAGGTTAATAATAATCACTTTACATAGAATAAAAATATAAGAACATACTTTGAAAATCTTAATACGTTAAAAAATTGTAGTTTACGCCAAATCTATTTTAATCTTCTTATGCACTAATTACAATATTTGACAATACATTCAATCATATAATTAGATTATTAAGATTTGTTAGTAATAAAATAATTAATAAAAAACTTGTTTTGCTTGTTCGAATATATATTATAACTCTTTTTAGTTATTTTTAAGTGCGCACACTTCTAAGAGGTTTTAGTCAGAGAGCGAAAGAGAAATGGAAATGGTTCTCTTTATATAAAGGTACGTAGAGCTATATGATGGAACACGCAATTGGATGCGGTTACCAGATGTGGTACTACATGGATCTACTACTACTGTGGATGGACTACGTGTAGTACTACTACCACAATTCACTGCCTGCATCATCTATTATTACAATTACATAACTATATGTTTTTAAGTTAATTATAACATTGTGGAAACCCGGAAATGTATTTGCATAATAACTGTATATTATTGATCTAAAATTTACCGCTATATTGAATATTGCTAACACGTTTTGCAGTAAACATACCGTAACCTTAAATTGTTTCTTATGAAAATATGCATAAAAATAAATTTTCTCGTTAAGATTATCCTGTACCATGATAGCATTCAAAATGTCCACATTCATTGTCTGAAGTAAATTTTATGATGTTTTTCTTACAATCGGGACTATCATACGATAACTTTTCCACCTATTGGTTAATTTATTCGAAATTGTTTGCCTAATGATTGAATACAAGTGAGTGACTGGAGCAAATATTAAAAAATGTTTTAAATTCTGTTTTAGATACAAATTAAAAGTTAGTCTACTAAAGAGTACCTTTAATAGACAGAGTTGTAAGTATATATGTAGTAATTAAAATGTTTATATTTCTCGAATCTTTTAATATTGAATGGTAAATGATCGGATAGAAAATGATTCAGGGCAAGGAAGGTATCGAATGCGACTTAGTACTTTTTGCAAGTACCAGAACAGCTAAAATATCTATTTAGGAAATAAATGAAGAACATTTATTCAGTTAGCCTCAGGTTACGATTATCATTTTGTCTTTAATTTAGTAAATTTCATAATTTTAAGAAATGTTCACGTTATAGGCATGATACCAGTTTCCATTTTTCTTTTATTATTCATAAAATAATAATAATTTATAAAATTAGTTGAGAATAATGATAAATAAAATAGAACTATGATATTTGAAATATAAATTATTCATATGTATACTAATATTGTATATTGAGCATCCTAAGCCGTATAAGTTGGTTCTAGCCCTGAGTTGTCTGATGAGCAAGTGATTTCCTAAAACAACTAAAAACAACAAATAAGTCACACGAGTCATGTCATGTATAATTAATTGTCAAGTACCCAACTTTACCACTTAACTTACCTAAAAGTCCTACCTAACTTTATCCACTTATTTATAATATTCAATAACGTCTAGTTTTTGATAATTGAATTATTTTTCCACATATAAATATAATATAACTATCAACAAATACCTATCACACAATATACACCCATTGCTCGACATCACACAGGCTTTCGACAAGGTATGGCACGAAGAGTTAATATTTAAGATGAAAAAGCTTTTATCTCACCTTTATCATCATTTCTTTAAATCATATCTAACCGAAAATTTGTATAGTAAAATAGAATAGCGATACTACAGATATTAAACAAATAAAATCAGATGCCGAAGTGGCACTGTTCTGTCGACTTACTTGGATAACTCACATCATAATCCAAAAGAACAAGCAACTCAGAATAAAGTTCACAGTTCTACTGGCTTATATATGGTGTTAAACTGTCACTTTAAAGCAAAGTAATGATATACAAACTACAAAGATATATTAAAATCTGTTTGGACATACAATCTTGGGTTATCGGGTACTACAAGCAAGTCAAATATAGTAATAGTTTAACGTTTTCAATCAAAAGTATTACGATCTATTGTAAACGATACCTGGCTTATAAGAACTGACAGAATACGATCAGATCTAAACGTTCCATCTGTAAATGATAACAGTCACATCACATCATATTTCACCAAACTTTAAAACCATCCAAATGCCATTAATTTCAGAATTTTTAATTGCTTGGCAGACACATTGACTAAAGGATTCACGCATTTGGAGCTACATTCAAAATTTTCAAAAAACTAGTCAAATTAATCCAGTAGAATTTCCCATAAGTTTCCATAAAGAAAGAATCATTAGATTTTTTTTTGCTTTCACAAGTATTGCTCTAACCATAACTTATACTTGATATTTTGTATTTTATTTAGAATAAAATTATTAAGATATTTGTAATGAAATATACTCAAAAAAAAACAACAATACTAGTTTTACTGCTTGTGTGATAAATTTCCTAATTGCAATTAATATTCTACTTGAAGTATACTTACAATCGAATATACAAAGAAATAAAATGCAAGATTCTTTGGAATTTATCCTATCAATGTACCTATTTGATAAAATTACCGTCATTTAATCCTGACCTCTTCAACTTTTCGATAGAAGTAAATTCAGATTATAATATCCTGTCCTCCTTGGAGCTTCTTTTAACCCTTTCGCGCACACTGACGTGTATAGACGTCATGACAAGGTATGTTCAGTGGGACATGACGTGTGTTACCGTCAAAAGTTATTTGATTGAAAAAGTCATGTCGTCTATAACCGTCAGTGTCCGCGAAAATGATAAAAGAAGCTTCAAGGAGGACAGGCTATCATAACCTGAATTTACTTCGATCGGAAAGTTGATGAAGTCAAGATGAAATGACAGTAGTCTTATGAGTTTGTAAGGATTGTTAATGTTAAGTGTCCCACAAAAACTGCAAAATTTCGTTTTACTGTCCGTTAAAATTCAAAAATAATCACAACATAGATATTGATTTAAAATATAATTTGAGGATTCCCCAGAAAGGAATGACGTCCTATACCGTCAATCTTATACGTAAATTTGTTCAGTGTAGAAACAATTGGCTTTGTGAATACGTTTAATTTTTAATTTATATATAATTTATAAGAGGTAAATATTTACAGTAATTAATATTATAATAATTGAATTTGTATTAATAAAATAAAAATCTGCTTCTGATTCAACAGATATTGATTTTTTCTTGGGATTTACTCCTGTCGTGATCCAAATTATGAACCATCTGATAAGAACAAAAATCATGGTAGCTCAGATGCTTTTTTGAACCAGAAAAAAAAAAGTGTCCGGCAAAGGGTTAAGTTTATAATGACACACATTTATTACAATGTTTTTGTTTATTCATGTGCCTAAATTAAATTTTAAGTCCTTAGAATTGTATTGTAACACATTATTTATTTATTTACAGGCTTAAATCAAGCTATTATTATATTTATGTGAATTCAAGCAAATTTTAAAATTAACAATTTAAATATCAAAAAATTAAAACTAAAAAACTAATTGCAAAAATTGTGAAATAATTAAAATGTAAATCAATCAACACAATCAACAGTATAAAGAAAACAATGAAATACTCTTATATTTAAAAATTAGTAGTTAGTTATAGGTTAAAGTTAATACTAGAAAAAATGAACAACTATAGGAATATTGAAGAAGATAGAGAGATGAGATTAGAATTAACTAAAATGAATACAAAAGGTTCTTTAGGGTGTCTGTGGAGTGAGAGAAATCAACACGGTTCTTGTATTTCTTACCCATAATCTACATTCTATAGATAGGTTCGTTCATTCCATAGTCGGTTCGATAAAATATAAGGATAAATATGTTAGCAGAGGGGAAAAGATTAGTAGTATTAATCTGGGCTAGGTTCTTTAACTATTTCAGTTATGAAGATGACATCAGAAATTTCACGTCTTTTATTTAGAGTAGCAAGATGAATTAAGTTTAATTTATGTTCATATGGTGTCAAAATTAAGGGGTCAGATCACGAAAGTTAACGTAGTGTAAATTTTTTGTATTGTCTCCACCTTATATGTATGTGAATTTCATAATATGGAGACCACACCTGACTGGCATATTCTAATTTCGTTCTAACAAGACATTTAAAAAGGGATTTGATAGTATCTTTGAATTCACTAGACCAACGTTTTATAAAACCTAACATTGAATTAGCTTTATTGATGATATTATTTTAAAGTAATTTATATGTGGGTTTATCATAATATCAAATACATTTTTTCGGCTTATAGCTGCCTTGCGGGTCTGTACTTAATATGAATATCATCTCTTCACAAATTAATCAAATTATAATTCAATCAACAACAATTACTTTAATATATATACATTTTGAAAGTTATTCAAGTCTACTATCATCTCAATTTAAATTTTTTATATTTAATAATAAAGTGTTTATGTAATTTTTCAATTTTTATATTTTTGCTACCTAATGCAATTATGCAAGGTTGTATATTCAATAATCAATATTCAAAAATTAAAAATATTAAAACAAAAAATTAAAATTTTTTTATTTTCTAATTTTTTTTTTACTTGTTATGATTTGTAAAAATTTGTTCCCATGTAATTACATGCAATCTCAACACTTTTTACAACAACAATTACTGTCTTAACACTTTAAATAAGCAAAAAAATAAAATCCACATAAAAAAGAGGAAACATAACACTTGACTCTAAAAACATTTTTTTCTTGTGTTTTTTATTTTTTTTTCTTGTAATTCCTAAAGGTACATTTTACATCAAAATTGATTTAAAAAGGTTGAATTAAGTGTAAATTTAGATTAAGTGATCAATTTTTGGATCAATTCAAAAACCTGATATTAACAATACTTTAAAATTAATTTTCATATCTTCCTGATAGATTTACAGACCTATCCGTATGGTTATGGAGGATGTATGTAAGTTTATGCGCTAAAATTCACAAGACAATTCAAATTAATTATAGACAACTCTTTATTTTTATTTATTTTTGGTTTTTGGTGAGATTGACTATAGTGGACCATAATTTTCACATCATTCGAAATATAGATACAATATCGTCGTCGTATCTATGAGTTTGTTTTTTTTTTAATAGGATGAGATCTTTTACGGAATCAAATTAATGAGATTCAACTTGAGTCTTGAAATTTTTGAAAATCAATTGAAATAAAATATCTAGTTTAGTTGAATGTTTATTGAGTATGAGAGCAATACAAATTTATGGAGACGCGACAAGGAATACAATTATTGTATATGTATTATGTCGGTTATTTATTATAGTATATAATATATGTATAACATTATATTATATTCCATAATAGTAAAGAAAAAAAATAAGTAAATAACAAGATATCACGATATGAGATCGTCACGTTTTTAGATCACATGAATATTTTCAATATCGATTTTTTATGCAAAATTGATTGAAGCTATCACAAAATATAAACCAAATACAAAAACAAAAACAAAAAAAAAATTATATATAATTTAAAATTACAATTTAATATTTTTATATTTTCTGGAATTTTATAAATACTAAGAATTAATGGGACTAAATGAATAGCTATATTAAATATATTATAATATAAATATTAGGAGTTTAATTTATAAAGATGAGAAAATATTAGTATTAGATTTAATGTACTATAATAAAAATAAATTAAAATTGAAATAATATTTAAGAGAATATTTAAGATAATTATGAGTTTTAACTAAAATTATTTAAATATCGATTAAATTATGCAATTTCATGAATGTAAGATCGAAGAAAAACAAAATCATATTATGAAATTCATATTGTGTACTTGGGTGACGTCACAATTTAAGTATTATTAAATTTAATATTATTAAAACTAAATATTACACAACTACTGTAACTTGAAATTGGCAATAATGTTTATATTGGTTAATCACAAGCATATAAGAGAATTTATTTACTTAACTTTTGTCATCCGGTTAAAATGAACTTAAAGTATGGTAAAATGAGCTTAAAGTTTAAAATAAAATATTAGCTAATATAGGGTTTTTTAATTTTTTCATATGTAATTTATATCTGAAAAATGATTCTTTGAGATTTATATCTGAAAAATGAGAAGTTTAAGTCTCATAATGGAATTATCTTAATTCAAAAATGACATCATGGCGTATACGGCAAATAATTAT
Source organism: Argyra leucocephala (assembly GCA_963942445.1). Taxonomy (NCBI): domain Eukaryota; kingdom Metazoa; phylum Arthropoda; class Insecta; order Diptera; family Dolichopodidae; genus Argyra; species Argyra leucocephala. The sequence goes on from OZ012678.1 coordinate 113,869,446, forward strand.
CCGGATGACATTTTGATTGAATTTTACTATTTCTGAGATAGATCAAATAAACCTGTTAGCTTAAACTTGGCAGATTCACTTGCTATGTATGTCTTGATATATCATTCTTTCTCCTTGGTCCTCTGTCTCCCCATCACTCAATGCAATAAACTTATGCAAACAATGCAACTGCAATATTTCCAAACTATGTTCAAGAGTATAAAATTTGGCTACCACCAAAGAGAGATTGTGTGGTGGTAGTTGGAAAAGCAACCATGATAAGCAACCGATGTGATGTAGTAGTTATGTCTCGGTTCGAATAATTTTTATTTTGGTAATACGAAGTTCTAGGGAAGTTATTGTATTGGCAGAAGAAAGTTGAAGTTAGAAATGATGTTATTAAATCTGTAGAAACAAAAATATATTTGTATAGTGTTAGACAAAAACAAAGAAATCCCCAATATTGTCCTTATTATTTTTTCATATATACTGCAGACATTTTAGGAAAGTCTGAATGATGCTAACAAAATTATTTTTCTTTTTTTATGGGGAGTTCTATGTAAACGTCACCTCTTAAGATCTATTGTATTTTTACGTTTGCTGTCTTAGAATTGCAGGTTTATGTCCTTGATGAACGCTATCATTGCTTTGATGTCAATTTTAGAATTAGGCGATTTGTATGCCTGGAAATATTTATGTCTCTTGCGAGCTATGTCGTCGCAAACAAATAAAATATAATTCTCCATGATTACCTGATTATAAAATGAATACTAAGCTTAAAAAAGGCTTTAAACTGATTTTTTTCAATAATATAAAATATTCAAATGGCACAACCTTGATATGTGATAATGTAATTGATATGCAAGTTTTTGCAAATAGTGTTGATATACAATAAAAAAACTGTCTAAGGTATAAGCAATGCGAAATCGTATAACAACTTGAATTGAAACACAAATATTAAGCGGATATCCAGCTACAAATATCTTGGTCACCATATAAACAAAAAACGGGATTCAAATATAAAGATAAGATGCAAAACTGAAAAATTACCCCTGGCGACTGTAATTCAAAAAAATATTTTGTAAATGCGACTTTAATATTCGATTGATATTTTATTTTGTTAACTGCTATTTGTGGTCAGTAGAAGATGGACTCAAAACCAAAGTGGTTTAACCTTCATATTTTTATCCAACACTGAAAACGTTAATTCTTTTCTTTTAATTGAAATCAGATCAATAAATATTTTATGAGGATCTAAACATTTTTTTATCTTAAATGGTTATTTTCATACAAACAAACTTTAAGTGGGTTAGGTGGGAGCTTTGGTTCTGAAACCCTCAATTATGATGGATATTAAAAACCGCAATGATGATCAAAATATTCAAAATATTTTTCTGAAATTACATTAAATGGGTCTACTACGTAATCTTGTTCTTCCAAATTTTTGTTTTTCAAAATCTCGGATTCTTAAGATCTCGTTTTTCCTAAAAATTTTGCTTTTTTCAAAAATTTTTGTTTTTTTTTATATGTTATTAGAAGTAATAAAATGTTGCTGCCGTCACTTAAAATTCCAATAATATAAAACGGGACTGGTCTTAAAATTGGAATCACTCCCCAAACTAAAATCGCAAGACACAAATTCCCCAAAAAAAAAAAAGATTTTATCTTAATTATTTTTATGCATAGTCTCTGTTGGATGCAAAAAGGGTTATATATCCCTTTTACAGAATATTTACCTTAATTATTTTTATGTTTAGCCGCTTTTTATTAAATTTATTTTTTTTAACTATAATAATAATAATTCTTTATTTCATTAACAACCTAAGCTAACTTACATACTAAATTTACAAATTCATATAACAAATTAATTCAGATTTCTTAGTCTAGTGTTTTAATGAAATAGCTAGTTAATAATTTGAGTTTTTCGAGAAACTAACTGAGTATTTACATTCAAGCATCTTGTTTTTTTTAATTTTTTTAATTTTTAATTATTAAATAAAATAAAAATTATATTTCATTTTAAATAATATTCTTAAAAAATTTAAAAATTTAGAATAATTCAAAAAACAAGATTTTAAACACCGAGATTTTAAAAAACGAAATTTAAAAAAAACGAAATTTTTAATAACAAGATAACGTACCGCTCCTACATTATACTTATACTTATTTTGAAAAACTTATATCAAGTCATGATTCTAAGGTTTATTTATTCCAGTATAGTACACACTGAAACTGAAGGCAAATATTTTTAAAATTCATTTTTTTCTATATTTTATTTAAAATCTTAATTTGGAATATAAGAAACTGCTGTTATAATTACCAAAATTCCATCAATAATTCCGTAAGGCCAATTAAATTTTTTTTAACGATGCCTAAAATAAAAATTAGACTACCATTTTGGTAAAAAAAAAATAATCAACAAAACAAAAAAAAATAAATTTATTACTCAATTAATGCAAATTATCTATACATCAGATGACAGTAAAGGTGTACCATGTCATGTCATCATCGTTATTTTACTTTCCTTTTCTTCTTTGCTAAAGAAGAAAACAAATTTTTTTTGGTCAAAAATTTCATAGGAAATTTATTATAATCGTTTATGGAAATTTATATGTACAGTTATGTTAAATAGATCCAGAAAAGGAAATTATTAAATAAACAATTTTTTTAAATTTTAAATAATGTAATAACATGCTAACTTGTCCAATATAATGGACAGTGGTGTTTTATTTTTTTAGCATTATTTAAAATGATTTAATTTATATTTCCTTAAATGTACTCCTTCCGATATGGTTAAGAAAAAAGTGTAAATTTAGATATTTCCAATAATATTAAATATAAATTTAAAATTTCATTTTTTTTCATCAGGGTTCTGCATATGGAATTTCATATTTTCGAAATTTTTGTTTTTTTCTTTTGGGAATAAATATTTAACATTATTCGATGATTTAAATGATATTTAATTAAACATTTTTTTTTATTTATTTTTAAATATAAATTTTATTTTTATGATTAAGTATTTTTTGTTTAAAATAATTTTTGAATTTTATTTATTTGCAAAATTTATCGATTTTTATTTCACTATAAATTGTGTGTGTTGATTGAAAATGAATCGAAAGTTATGGTGAAGTAGAAATTAAAGTATTGTTTTGGTTGACTATTATTTTTTTTTATTAAATTTATTAAATTAATTAGTGCGATATTTTCTATTATACCAAAATTAAAAACTAATTTGCAGAATTAATCAGTAAAATTAATTTTGTGGCACGACAACGCGCTTGTTCTAGATAACGATAACGGTCCAGGTTGTGTTGTAGGAAATGTGGACTAATGTGCTGATTCCAAAATTGTAGCTCTAACTAACAAACTAATTTGAAAGTAATTTTGGTAGAAGTAAAAATATCTTTTCTTAAATAAAGAAAAACATTCATTTTCGCTTTCCAGTTGATTCAACGGGTAATTGAATATAATTCTTACGGTTGAAGAAAATAAATGCAAAATTGCTTATCTTATACCAGTTAATTTTTGTCTCTAAATTCTGATTAAGAAAGACTTATTGATAGATGTGATTCCGAAAGAATATAGTTTAGGAGCTATAGCTTTTGGGAGCACAATATGGGTATGTCAATGTGTTGTATTGGAAGTAATTCAAATCAAATTCAATTCCAATGTATGGCAGAATTTATTTTTATATACAAATCAGTAAACTAAGGTGTTCCAAAATTTTTCGAACGAAAATGAGAAAAAAATATATATATTATATATATATATTTTTGCAGTCATTACGCCATGTATCTATGCCTTACAAATATTGGAAAGGAATTCTTAAAATAATAAAATCAACAAAATCTAATTTTCCTAATATCATTTTTTCCCCCAGATTGTATGAAGGTATATTTTTGAATTGGAAGATACGTTTGTTGGAATATGGTTCCACATTTGAGTAAATTTTACTACAAACGAATTTTCATAGCCAGTTTTGAATCACCTAGGAATTTTCACTGTTTAGGGTGGGCACTTGTAGCATCGGGAGGTGACATTAGGATTTTTATTTCATTTCAAGAAGTGCTTAAACTTATGAGATATCCATAATATAGGGCAAGTGATCAACAATTCGACGATTTTCTAGTGGTAAAAGGGAGGATGTCATATTAATAGGGTTAACGATAAGATGGCACGATTTTGAATTTGTCTAGAAAATTTAATATGGTGCTGGATGCACCAGCCAATATAAGTATGTGTACTGTATTTCAACTTGGATCGAATGTAGGACTTATAGATATTTAGAATGTTATGGGCAGAAAAATACTTTGAAAAAAATCTCACATACTGTGTTCAATTCATCGCAGAAATTCCGGAATCGACGGAGTCGCATTTCCCAACCAATTTTTATTATTATTATTTTAAGTGATAGATATTAAAAAAGAGACGTAGCGAAACTAAATATATTTCAATTAGAAATTTCAATTTAAAATTTCAACACATGCTTTTAAGTATATATACAAACATTTTAACATCGATTATTTTTATTTTATCAAATGGTCAAAAGTCACCAAAGTACAGAGTGTATTCGTTTACTCGCCGGAATAAAAATTAAATATATATATTTTATCAAAATAATATTTCAAATATGCAATTTTTTCCTCTAAGATAAATCCATCAAAAAAATTATATATAGTGCCAAGAAATTCGTTTATATTATCAACATCCCGAATGTGGAACCAAATTCCATCTTATGTGTTCTCAAAACATGATAAATTTTATATTTATGATCTAAATAAATTCAAAAACGAACATTAACACCTTCGTTCGTAATTGTCCTTCTTCCATTTTACCATCCCCTTTCCTAATTTTCCTTTCCCACCCTAGCCAAACGTACCAATCGGTATAAAAGGTCCCCACCTAGTGTTTTGGCTATGTATAAAAAAAAAGAGTAAATTGATATGATGGAAAACAATTCATAATAAAATTGAATACAATTTTTGATCAAGCTTCTTGGAATTTCGAGAAGCCGGCGAATACTAGTCTATTTTGGAAATCATCAGTATATTTTTTATTGTTAAATGTGACTTAATATACAATACTGTTGTACATTTATATTAATTCCGCTAAAAATCAAGTCTTTCGTAATTAAATTGGAAATTAATACTTTTCAACAAGCTTAATTACAACCTTGATAAAACCTAATTTTTCATTTCTTAGTTCTGTTTCGTTAAGTTTTATGGATTTGTGTGATTGGTTTTTATAACTCACAACATGGTTTTTTTTTTAATATCTATGAAGACTAATCGAAGACAACTTAATGTCGAGTAATGTTATATGATGGGTGACATGTACTGATGGGTAACATGACATATTATAACACTCCTTACATAATGGAATACAGTGATGTTCCAATATAACGAATACCCTATATAACGAAAACTGCATATAACGAACGGTTAAGTTTTTTTAATTAAGTACTCTATATAACGAACGTTCAAAAAATTTTGTATCCATTATAACGAATATTAGTTACTCTGTTCTTTTTCAATCACTTGTTTATTCATGTTTTGATATTTTTGTTTTTTTTTAATAGGACAACTAACTATTAAGTATAATTAAAGTAAATCAACAATACATAGAATTAAAAATATCCTAAAATAACAATGGTCAATGTGTCTTACAAATAGTGGTACAGATGCACGTAGAACATTAATCTCTTTACTACCAATGTACATTATAAAGGACAAAGGTATGATCGAAGCACCTAGAATTTTATTTATAAGAAAATAATGAAGGTAACAAATATTTTTATTGCATTATGATTCGGTAGTGAAAGGGTTAAGAAGAGGGGAGTTTCATAGAATGGAAAATCTTCTGTACAAGTGATTCCCTAAACAAAGAGATAAAACTATATCAATAAGAGTGGAAACTTTAAGTCAAGACAAAGTCTTTTCTTATTAAACTTGGAACACATTCAACTTTTTTTTACCAGTCAAGGTTGGTTGAACAAATTTGAGAAACGTTTTAGAATTCGACTGCTGAAACAGTGTGGAAAAAAAATATTATCTCAGGTAGTTTGGCTACACAGGTAGAACCATTTAAACCAAAGTTAAGCCATTGTTGATATGGACAGATCTATATTGGCAGTTCCTACCAGAACAAAAACAAAACAATAAAAAATTGTTGATTTTTTCAAAAATAAATAAGATTTCATATTTTGTTATTTGAACTAAGAATAATTACACAATTTGAAATTGATATTAGTATAATAAATGTATTTTTAGGGGTACTCAATATAACGAACGATCTCGATATAACGTATGACCATGACATTATATCGTTCGTATCACTGTAATTTCATTTTCTAAACATTTCGTCAATTTTTTGTTGATTAAACAGGAATATTAAATTTTTATTATTTTTAGGTAATCAATGTAATATGATGTTTTATACTTTGATTAGTTTTATATAAAAAATTAGATTGTATTAAATCAAATTTTTTATGCTATTTTTTATATTGTATAGGTAGTTTGATTGGCAAAACATAAATTTTTATTAATATAACTAAATTAACAACATTTTTTTATATTAATTATTTACCGAAGTTCAACTGCCATAATAAAAGGAAATTCCTATTGTATTGTTCATATTTTCAATAATATTAAGTGTAATTTGTATTAGTGTAATTTGGTAAAAATTCATTATTATTTCATCTATTAAAAATTCATATTAAAAATTAAAATAGAAAATAATTTAAAACGAATAATAATGTATCTTTTATTTATTCCCGTTTTTGAATAAAAATACTATTGTATACTAGTATAATGCCATTTCTAATTTAGTTCTGGTTGCAGTTTAAAAAAAGTATGCACATCAACAAAATGTAAAGTGCTCAAAACATCAACAAAATGTAAAGTAATATGTAATGTATCATTGCTCATTATAATGTATTAATATTATTTTCTGAGTACATTTTTTTTTTATTTATTAAAATAATTCATTCATGTCAAATATCATTTAAATAAAATAAAGAAAAAAAAATTTTTTCATAAATATTTGCCTTCAATTTAAAAGTACTAAAACTACAAAAATAAATTTTAGAATCGCAGCTTGATATAAGGTTTTCAAAGTAAGTGATGATTGTAATTACGGAAAAAGCAAATTAGCCGAAATTGTTACCAAATCTCTTAATGAAATTATATCAAGACTTCTTAGAATTTCGGCTAATTTGCTTTTTTCTGTAATTACAACCATCAATTGCTTTGAAAACCTTATATCAAGCTGCGATTCTAAAATTTATTTTTGTAGTTTTAGTACTTTTAAATTGAAGGCAAATATTTATGAAAAAAATTTTTTTTCTTTATTTTATTTTCGATTTTTTAGTGAAAATATTTTTCTAATGAAAAATGAAACAGATATTTTGTTGTTAATTTATTTATTTTCTTAATACAACTTCAATAAAACTAACCCAAAATCTTAAAATTAAACTTATATTCTAAATATTCTAAAAACTTATTATAATGCTTGTATTCTAAATTATTTTAATATTTTTTTATACTAAATCCTTGTTATACTCATTAAACTAAGCCATATGATTATGTATGTAACAAATGCAAACCCTATATGACACATGTATTTACATAAGTAAATATACTGAAATATAGTGAAATAAAGAGAAATAATAAAAAAAAGAGACTAATAAAAGAAACCAATTGAAAACACAAAAAAAAATATAATGATGATTGAAAATAATTGAAATTGAAATATAATTCAATAATAATTGATAATGATTTGTATTGCACCTGTACACATTTATTTTTGTTTTTTTTTTCTTCTTTAAACGACACCATATAAATGTTAATAAATACAGTGAATTTAAAGAGAAACCAAATTTTAACTTTATCAAATATCCATATTCCATTATTAGTACCCACACAGAACAAGAATACACACCAACTCTCAGTTTACGTAAACCTAAGTCATTTTTAAGAAATACCAAACCAAGCAAAATATAATTAGTTAAAAGAGGTAAAATTTACCTCTACTTATCGTATACCAAATTTATTATGAGAGAGAAAAGGTACAAAACAGATGTTTGTCTTTTCCTTTATGCTGTAAAATATTCAATATTTTCATTTTAAACATTATTATTTTCTTATATACCTATTAAAAATATTAAATTATAATTACATTACAATAATATAAAATATTATTAACATTTTTGTCAGTAATAATTTGGAGTTACAAACATTATTATTTTTTATTAATTATATTAAATTATAGTAAACCTAAATAATTATTATATTGTTATACGATTATAAAATAATACTGACGACAACATCTATTTACAAATCACAGAATTTAAAGAATATGATAACGCTGTTTTAGTTAGGTCTCCTAAAAATCTTATGCATAGTTGATATAATTTAGAAAATAATATTGTTAAATCTTTCAACGAAATTTTTGTCGAAATTTTTTTTTGAAATTATTAACTTTTTTTTATTTAATTTCAGTCAACTTTGTTTGTTACTCTCTCTTGTTTACCAATTTTTTTCTTTTTCTTGCACGTTAAATTCTTATTATAGTCTATTTCTTACAATTTTTAGCAAATTTACATATGTATTTGATCCATACATGAGTGTATATTCTTGTATCGGATATTCTTTGGTTGAATGGTTACTGAAATGGTTATTTTATTGAATTGAAGGAAATTGAAACAAACATATAAAGTCCAAGGCAAGTTAATTAAGGCAAATATAATAATGTAGTACTTATAATTAATAAATTAAACAAATTATTATATTCCAAGAAATAATTCGATATATGCATACTAATAAATTAATTATTTAAACGGTTTATTTAATTAGACTCCACCAAAATTTTTATTAAAGTATTCAGAATAAAGTTGAGATCATTTAGTTGCTACAAATAAGCAAGACTTAAATGACCTAATTTACTTATACATACACCTATTTCTATAATTTTACTTATATATACACCTACTTCTATAATATATTGAAAAAATTGATTTATTATTTCAATTATCATTCTTTAATTCATTAGGTATGAACTGTTTTTTGATTATTAAACTGTTATTGCTATAAAAGGCTTCAGACAAAAACAAAATTAATATATAATAAGATATGATTTATAAATTCAAGACAAAGCGTCTAAAAATTAAGGGTTGCTATTGCATAATCACTTCCTAATTAATAATCAAATAAATTTTAATTTATTTCATTTATTTAATCACTTACAGTTTACAAATTATTTCTTTCAATTATATTTACATAACATGATAATGAATTATATTTTTTACTCTAGAGTTCAGTTTTTAAAGAAGTAGACAGTATAGTAAAAAATCAATTTATAAATCAAAATTAATTATTAATTTTAAATACAAACGTTGACTACCATTTAATTAACTTCTATTGAGCAATATATGGGTACCTTAATTAAAAATAATAAATGAAAAGTATAAATTTAAAATTAAGACATTAATTATGTATGATTTTAACATAATCAATTTAAAATAAAAAACAAAATAGATACATAAATATGATGATCATGTAAAATATCAAAATATACCTGTACCTGTCATTTAATTTTCTCATCATTACACTGCTGCACATTAACCAAAACAAAAAAATAGAATAATATTATTACAAAATCTATATAAATAACATACGAAATCCAATTTATTGAAAATTTACACCTATTTTTATAAAAAATATTTTTTTTTCTCTTTAATTTATGAATATTTAAATATTTTTTTAATTTTATTTTCTATAATAAAATTGTGCCGACACACATACCAATTAATGAAAAATCAATTTTAATTTATTAATTGTATATTTTTTTTTATTTTTTAATAATATATAGATAACTTAATTGAATTATAATTGCTTAATATTTAAATAACCCATGTATATATGAATTTGATAATATATACTTATATACCTTACTATGAGATGAAACGTATCTAAGACAATGAAACTATAAAAAATTAGGAAAAAAAAACTAAAATAACACCTAATAATAATGTAATAGACTCAAACTAACTATATTATAAGATACTAATCTGATCGTAAATGAGTACAAAAAAAAAACTCAAACTCAATTTAAAAATAATCTTTTTAAAGTACCAATAAATCTGCGTTAATTTGATAAAAGTAGGTACCATATACCATCAGATGAACAAAACAACAAAAAAATAATAAGCAAAACAAAACAATTTTTTTCTTTCACTTCCCACTTTATAAAAAAATAGATTTTTTTGTGTGCAGTGTGGCGGCATCGTTTTACATTAACATTATAAAATGTTGTACCGCTTAAAATAATTTTGAATTTTATTTCAAACGTTAATCGCACAGCTACATACCTACTTACCAATAAGAAAAAAACAAAAAGAACAACCTGACAACAATATCAAAAGACACTGGAAAGCATAAAAAAAATAATAATAAAAATAAACGTTAGAAATGAACTTTACGTAATGTCCGCATCCGATGAATAACTTTAATTTTTCATTTCTTCCATTTGTTTTTTTTTTTTTTTATTTTTAACTCTTCCTCTTTCCTTTAGAGGTACTTTTTTTTTAAAAATATTTGGTAACAATATTTTTTTTTGCATATTAACTAAACAACAAAATTAACAATAAAAATAAAAAGGGAACCAACTATAAAAAGAAAATTCGAATAAAACTAAACTAAAATCGAAAAATACAGTCAAACGCATACATTTAAAAGAATCATAACAAAATAATAATAATAACAATAATAATAATAATATGATGAATGAGTGTAAAAATAAATGAAAAACTAATTAAATGCCGTAATTACTGTTTATATCTATCTATGATTCTGTTAATGTTTTTTTTTTATTATTGTTGTTGTTTTTGTTTGTATTATTACTATTATTGTATATTTAATTTTTTTATTTTTGAATAAAATTATGAAAAGAATTAAAAAAATTCAAGCAAAAATTATTTTTCTTGACAAAAAAAAAAATAAAAAAAAACAAAAAAAAAAAACACGGATGACTGGATTAGACTGACGTGTGACCAAATTTGAAGAATGAATTTAATTTTTAGTCAAATTTGGTTTATTAAATGAAATTAATGTCGAATACAATACAACAGGCTTTTAGAATTTACGATATTTTGTTTACCAAACTTCTATTTTTGACTTGGGGTGGGTTCAGAAGCTTTAATTTTATTCATTTATTTCTTGTTTAGCTGAAACAGATTACAATTAAGTCTTAAACTAAAAAAAAAAAAAAAAAATTAAAGAAAAGTAATATTTAACAAAATTATTCTAAACTAAAGTATACTCTAAAATTTAAAAGAAAAATAGAAGGAAATGGGAAAACTAGAACTACGTATTAACAATGTCCATAATCTATTATTAATTTAAGTTTGAGGTTTAGTTACGTGCATTTGTCGAGGTATTAAATTCCTGTAAGATCATTTTCATTAAGAATAAAATGTGTTAATCAATATTTACCATTTACCATGCAATACCAAGTGTTTTTTTACCTTTAAATATTTAGTTAATGCGATTCTATTTAGTGTCGTTTGCAATTTTAGCATAAGAGAAGAATTTTGTCACATATCATGTCAGTTATGACTTAGGGACTTTTACCTCAAAGTAATGGGTCATAACTCCCTTTGATAGTACTCAGTTGAGAGGATATTAGTATAAAACAAAAAATAAATACATTCGAATTTAGAGATAGATACAAAATCAGTGTCATAGAGCCTGTCTTATAATATATGCTGACAAAAAAGTTAAAATCGTAAAAGTGCAAAATTGTAAGACGATAATTCGTGGGGCCTAAATTTGCTGAGCCCCATAGATAACATAAAATCGTCTGATGCTATATCTGTTATTAAAAATTTACCGTTTTAGGCACAAAGAGCCAAATAAATAATTTTCTATTAACCCGAATTAGCCCAGATTATTTGTTTTTTTTCATTCTGAGGTTATATTTAGTAAAAACTTTTAGTCCTGAGTAAGATAACATATTTTTGTGTTTCTGCCCTGCTCGCCCTGCTGTTCAGGAGGCATGTTGCCACAGGGAAACGCTGGGCTATGCATAGGAGGCAAAAATTAATACACATTTTAGATTTTGGAATAAAATATGCTAGTAAAATTATAAATGAGCAATAGATGAAAAATTTAAAAAAATATTTAAATAATGGAACACAATATTATTACTTGTGGTAAGATTCAAAACACAGTATGCACTTTATAACATTTGATGCATATACCTTTGCCAACTCTTTAACAATAGTACCAGGACGTCTTCTCCACAGAATTTAGAAAGTGTCCAGTATTATATAACATAAAGCTTTTGAGACGGATCTTTTATATTTACAGCAGATAGTGGTTGTGATCACTATGAACAATAAAATATAGCAATTTGTCAACGAAATTGCAATTGACGCATTTTCGGATTGTGAACTCAATTAATATGGCAAGGATTGTATATTGATACATCAAGAGGTCATGTAAATATGCTGTTCCATCATTTCTTTCCTTGAATCCCAACCCGATATAAACTGATGTTCTCATTCATTCTATCAACGCCACTTTAATGTACTTATTATATTCCGCAATAGTTAGGTGGAAGAACCACTTAAATCTCCAATGTCATTTGGTGGTTCAATAAATGTAGACTTAGGTACGTTCGAGGAAATCTCTTCTAAACAATCTAAATAATTCAAAGCTTTTTTTTTATTGTTAATTTTCTATAAAATCACAAAAATAAATCACATACAATAATATACTCTGAACAATAATGTTTTCTATAATAGAAAAGGGCTTTATGTCTTTCTAAAATATATTAATATGACAAAGTGAGCCCCTTAGGAACTTTTGGCTCTGACACACCACCAATGCTACATTGTAGGATAAC